>CM067847.1:46886698-49386698 GCA_034509565.1 Triticum monococcum
TCTACATAGGCCCTCCATGGCCTGGATCACCACCTGGGTGTCTAGTCACTCGTCGACGTCAAGATCTACGTAAAACCCATCGGAGGGGGCAGTGTTGTCGTCTGAAAACAATAAATAAGCAAACATGAGTACAAAAGTACTCAGCAAGTCTTACATCAGAACCTACTGTACATGCTCATTCTCAAAAAGGTGGTGGGGTTTGTGCAGCAAGCCAGCTTTGACTCTTGGCTAAGCTATCCTACGGAATCTTTTAGCAAAATAGTTTTCGCACACGAGTCCACTACTCACCATCACAATACCCCACCGAGGATCCTCCCTCGAATCCTGCGAGGGGGCCATCCTCGGTACTCACACTTATCTTGAGTCTTTTAGTAGTATCCATTAACTTGTCTATGAACTGTATATGCAATCAAGTAGTCCTTTACCGCGGACGCGGCTATTCGAATAGTTTCATACCCTGCAGGGGTGTACTTCGTCACACATGTTTCCACCACTTAGCGTCTGCACACGAAATGTGCTCGGCAGACTTCAAGCGAAAACCGACGCGGGTGTAGACCACGACCTGACTAACCTCACAAGTCTCTAGTCCAGGGTCATCGCCTATTCAGGTTCCATCCGCAAGGAAATCCGGCCGGGGTGTCCTCAACGGCCCCGAACGATGTGAACAGGGTTCCCGAGACACCAAACGGGTGACTCGGTACACCGTGCCATGGTGTATCTACCGCAACATAGCCCACCCCTAGGGTCAGCGCTACGCACGGCCGCCAACACATATCCTACAAACACCAGAAACTAGTTGCAACTCCTGGACTGAGGCGAGAGGGGTCGGTAAGTCGAGCGGGGTCATATTTCAGGGCCCAATGTGTGGTAGTAGCTGAATCTTAATTCACGCATACAGAACTCAGTTCTTAGGGACGGCTTCAATGAAACAACCCACCATGTACTCCTACATGGCCTCTCATCGATACCTTTACCAAAACATGTTCAACACATCCCACATAATACTGGCACAAGCATTTCACTCTAGCCCATCACCCAGATGAACCAGACCTGACACAACTCTAAGCATAGCAGGCATAGCAAGGTAGGAATCACAAAACATGGCTCAATCAACTCCTACACATGCTAATGGGTTTCATCTAGTTACTGTGGCAATGACAGGTCATGCAGAGGATAAGGGTTCAACTACCGTAGCACACAGCAGTTTGAATCGTGTTGTCTTAATGCAGTAAACAAGGGCAGGAGCGAGAACATGGGTTGTATCGGAATGATCAATGGTTGCTTGCCTGATGGAGTGGTGACGGGATACTGCCCTTCAGTTGGATACTCGTGAATATCCTCGGAGGCAGAACCTACCACGAAGAACACAACCGAGTACAATCAACACATGACGATATGCAACAATATGATGCATGCTATGACATGGCAATATGGATGTGTCTTGAGCTAATGCAACTAGTTATAATTTAAATGGAGTTGGCTTGAGTGCAAGGTTCAAATTCCAACCCCATATATGATTATTTAAATGCCCTTTATTTGTTTTGTCCAAAACAGGGGACAAACATTGTTCAAACATGCATGAAAATGGTACAGATGGATTCCTTGAATTTTTCTGATAATTTTACATATATAATTTGTCTCATTTGGAGTTATGGTTGAATTTCTATGAATTTTTGAAGTTTTGGGTATTTTCTGGAATTTCCTGAGTTATTTTAATTCCAGAAAAAGATATATTGCGTCAGCATGACAACAGCATTGCGTCAGCAGGTCAAAGGCGGCTGTCCCAGTCAAACCTGACGTGTGGGGGCCACTGGTCAGTGTAACAGGGCAGGGAGAGAGGCTCACTAGTGGGTCCCGCCTGTCAGGGTCATTAGTTAATTGAACTAACTAATTTTAGTTAGGAACTAATCTGGATAATTAGCAGAGGGGGGGCCCACCTGTCATTGACTCAGGGGAGTCAACTGGGCCCACCCAGTCCACGTCAGTGGTCAAACTCGCCGGACTTGGTCCACGGCTCGTCGCCGGCGACGACAGAGACGGCGGAGGGGCTCGGGATCGCCGCTCCGGCGACCATTCGGGCGGCGGAGCTCATCTACACGATGCCCAGACTCGCGCGAATCCAGTGGGACACACGGGAGGCTGCGGGGCGGCCGGAGCTCGCCGGAATCAGGCTCGAGGCGGCGGCCGGAGCTCGGGCGAGCTCGGGTTCGAGGCTATAAGGCGCGGGGAGGCATGCGGATAGGTCCTACGGGTTCCTGGCGTCACCAGGAACACGACGACGGGCTCGGATGCGGCTGGCTTGGCCCCTGTCCACGGCGGCGCCATGAACGGCGGAGCCGAGTTCTCGGCCAAGGTGGCCGGCAGGGCTAGGGGGGCGCTTGAGCTACGGGGCTAGGGGGAGGAGGAAGGGGAGCTCACGGCGGAGTTGCTGAGCAGGCCAGTTGGCTCGGGGAGGCGTTGACGATGGCGAATCGAAGTCGGCGATCGGCGGCGCCCGAGGAGGAGGATGATGGCAACGGTGGTTCCACAGGGCGTCCGGCGTCTTGTGGCTCGGCGGAGAGCTTCAGAGGGAGGAGGCGGAGCTTTTGGACACCACAACAAGGCGAGGGGAGCACGGTGGCTGCGGCTACAGCGTGCGGTGGCGACGGCGGCGCTCGGGTGTGCTGCGAGGAGAGGACAGAGGAGGAGGGAGAGCGAGGGAGAGTGAATGAGAGGGCCAGGGGGGTGCGTGGCATCCATAGCGACGTCGGGGAGGCGGCCGAAGCAGGAGGTGGCCGTCGGTGGCCGCGCGCGTGCCGGCGCGCCGCGGGCACACGCCCGGCGTCCTCCTGGCAGGAGCTAGGGGACGACTGGCGTCGCCTGGTGGGCTGGGCCGTCCAGCTACAGTGCTGGGCCGGCTGGTGGCGCCAGGTAAGTGGCCCACTGGCCTACTCTCTCTCCTCTTTTTTATTTTATTTTCTATTTTCTATTTCTGTTATTCTGTTTTGATTTAGTTTAAATACTAAATCATTTTATAAAATCCTGAAAATATTTATGGACACTTTCTGAAATATTTCAGTGGCCCCAAAAATAATTCCAACATTATTTGAGCATTTAAATTATTTAATAGTATTTAAATGCCCAAATTCAAATATTTATAAATTAAATCAATGCCCCTTTTGATGACCTAAAATTATATTCACCATTTTTCCCAAGGGTTCTAGCCCAAGGCAAAGAGGGTGAACATTTCTGAAGGTCATTTCAGGTTCATTGAATTTATTTTTAGTAAACCCTAGTTGATTTCAGGGGGGGGTGCTGGGGGTTCTGCTTTCCCCATTTCCATTTCTGATGAAAGTAGACATGATGCACACTCTAATGCATAACCTAGCTAGGATGTGACAGGCACCCGCTAACACCGAGCGCAGGCTCGTCGACATTGAGGCCGCCGCACCCATCGCTCTGGCGGAGGTCGTCGTGGCGCCAATCTATGACGACGTGCGTGTTACCTCTTGAGCACTGCGTTGGATTTCCTTGAAGAGGAAAGGATGATGCAGCAAAGTAGCGTAAGTATTTCCCTCAGTTTTTGAGAACCAAGGTATCAATCCAGTAGGAGGCTACGCGCGAGTCCTTCGTACCTACACAAAGCCAATAACTCCTCACAACCAACGCGAATAGGGCTTGTCAATCCCTTCACGGTCACTTAAGACAGTGAGATCTGGTAGAGATGATAGATAACATTTTTGGTATTGTTGTGATAAAGATGCAAAGTAAAAAAGCAAAGGCAATAATAAAGTGATGGAAGATTAATATGATAAAGATAGAACAGGGGGCCATAGATTTCACTAGTGGCTTCTCTCAAGAGCATAAGTATTTTACGGTGGGTGAACGAATTACTGTTGAGCAATTGACAGAATTGAGCATAGTTATGAGAATATCTAGGTATGATCATGTATATAGGCATCACATCCGAGACAAGTAGACCGACTCCTGCTAGCATCTACTACTATTACTCCACTCATCGACCGCTATCCAGCATGCATCTAGAGTATTAAGTTAAGAAAACAGAGTAACGCCTTAAGCAAGATGACATGATGTAGAGGGATAAATTCATGCAATATGATAAAAACCCCATCTTGTTATCCTCGATGGCAACAATACAATACGTTCCTTGCTGCCCCAACTGTCACTGGGAAAGGACATCGCAAGATTGAACCCAAAGATAAGCACTTCTCCCGTTGCAAGAAAAACCAATCTAGTAGGCCAAACCAAACTGATAATTCGAAGAGACTTGCAAATATAACCAATCATACATAAAATAATTCAGAGAAGATTCAAATATTGTTCATAGATAATCTTGATCATAAACCCCCAATTAATCGGTCTCAACAAACACACCGCAAAAAGAAGATTACATGGAAAAGATCTCCATGAGAGAGGGGGAGAAAATTGTATTGAGATCCAAAAAGAGAGAAGAAGTCATCTAGCTACTAACTATGGACCCGAAGGTCTGAGGCAAACTACTCACACTTCATCGGAGGGGCTATGATGATGTCGTGGCGGGCCAGCTCGTCGTGAGCCTCCAGCTTCGGCGAAACCAAGTAGGCTCTGGATGGTGGCACACCATTCATCCATCTTCTCGACCGCTGGTGGAAACCTCAACAGCAACTGAGCTCGCGCCATGGCCTCTGTGGCTGTGCTTGGCATAGATGTTGATGATGTCGACCGCACTGTCGCCTGGCTATTGATGGTGCGAGCTGCAGCGACGGCAGTGGTGCCACGTCCACGCAGTTGTGGGAGGACCACCTGGGGAGCGGGGTCGCGCGGCGGTGGAGCTCGCACTAGAGGCCACGGGCGGCCGAGCCTTCGAGGTGGACGGATGAGCCGAAGGGCCAGACTTCTTCTTTTTAGGCGCCATGGTTGATGGCGTCGTCAAAGACGAAGATGGTGATGAAGATGACGCACTGCGCACACTTTCAGGTTCGCGCAAGCGAGCCCCCTACCTGGCGCGCCAAAGATGTCGCGGGATATCCGCGACCACCTATGGGACGAGGTTGCCCCTTGCTGGTTCGGCAGGGGGACATCGCATTGCGCAAAGAGCAGACCAACGCAGGGCAGCACAGCAGAGAGCACACAAGCAATTTACCCAGGTTCGGGCTGCCGTGAGGCGTAAAACCCTACTCCTGCTTTGGTGGATTGATGGTGGAATGGAGGTGGTGAAGCATAGTACACTTGCTCGGCAAGGGTTGCCTTGGGGCGGCAGCGACTACGCGCGTATGGGCGTGTGGGTTCGTTAACTTTTCAACCCTTCCTATGGGTGCCATGGGCCTCCTTTTATAGATCAGGGGGTCAGAACAATGGCAAAGTAGTCATTATCCACTGATATGATAGAAAACGGTGCTATCATACCTAACTCTGCAGGCTGGCAGGGTGCATTAAATGCACCACTTAGTGTCACATCACTGGTTGCCTGGCAAGGCTTGCCGGGCTATCTTGCCAGCTCTGCGCCCGTTCTCTTAACACATCGCAGGACGGGTGTCATCTGTGGATTTCCTCGGTAGGAAATGGCTGCCATGTGGCGAATGGCTACCACTTAATCACCCTACGGCTTGACACCACACTGATTGACAACATGGGTCGTGCTTGAGTGGTTGGTGGGGTGGTTCTGCCCCCGCTAGTCCCGGCATACCTTGCTGGGGTGCCTGGGTTGCTTGCTTCTGGTGGTGGCCTCGCCCCTTGCCGGGCTCGCCTGCCCGGCAAGGGAGGCCCTTATCTTGCCGATATATTGCTCCTCTGGCTTGATCTTGGTCCCTCTGAGCTGCATATTGGTTCTTCAAATCTCTTGGTCCCTCAATAACTAACATAAGCTGGTGCCTCAATCTTGTTCTTGTGCCTGTGCACAGTCTGGGCAACGGACCCAAGGTTTGTTGCACCGACAATCTAGTTCATACATATACAAGTGAATCTTCTCCTTCACATGTGTCTACCTGATTCCTTCTTGATTATATACTACTTTACCCCTCTCTCATGTGCATGCATAGGTGCGAGCGGAGCTTCACTGAGGGAGTCCTGGATTAGGGGGGTGTCCGGATAGCCGGACTATAACCTTTGGCCGGACTGTTGGACTATGAAGATACAAGATTGAAGACTTCGTCCCGTGCCCGGATGGGACTTTCCTTGGCGTGGAAGGCATGCTTGGCAATATGGATATGTAGATCTCCTCCCATTGTAACCGACTCTGTGTAACCCTAGCCCTCTTCGGTGTCTATATAAACTGGAGGGTTTTAGTCCATAGGACGAACAACAATCATACCATAGGCTAGCTTATAGGGTTTAGCCTCTCTGATCTCATGGTAGATCCACTCTTGTACTACCCATATCATCAATATTAATCAAGCAGGAGTAGGGTTTTACCTCCATCGAGAGGGCCTGAACCTGGGTAAAAACATTGTGTCCCTCGTCTCCTGTTACCATCCGCCTATACGCACAGATCGGGACCCCCTAGCCGAGATCCGCCGGTTTTGACACCGACATTCACCTTCATCGAGGAGGAGTTCAAGCTCAAGAATATGCCTACACCATCCATGAGGAAAGCATGGAGGAGAAGAAAGAAGAAGCAAGGAAAAGCTCTTGGAGATGCTGGAACAAATCGATAGGTGGGTAGTCGTCCGAGGTGGGGAGGGGGAGGGGGCGCATTGGGGAATTTTTCGCCTAGGGTTTCCTCTCCTCTCTCCCTGCGAGCTGCGAGATTAGGGAATTTTTGTGGCGTGTGTCGCCTTGTATTACAAGACCTGGCACTCGGCATGCCTATAAAAAGGTGCATGACTCATGTTGGCCCTTTATTAAAGGGTTGTGTGATCGTTTCATGCTAGCCTGAAGGCCTCGGCTCGAGGATCAGCCTTACACGACCGATAGCTAGCACGCATTAAAATGGCCAAAACAACACTATTTTTTAAAAAAAGATTTTAGTCTAAAAGCAGCAAACAATGCTAAGAGGCCCATGCCGAGCCAGCCTGGCATGGCAAATCCTATTCCCCGCATAGTGCGTATGTTGGTGAAGCATGATCAACCGCATAGTCCTTGCCCGCATGTTCCTCTTTCTGTCCTCTTAGTTTTTTTTCATTTTCCTTTGTTCTTTTATCCTTTTTTTTCATTTTCGTTTTTTTTCTTTCTTTTTTCTTTTGCCAATTTGTAAACATTTTCCTAAAATATGTAAAAAAATAAAATCACAGACAAATTTTCAATTCATGAACTTTTATCAAAATTGTGAACAAATTTCAAATTTGTGAACATTTTTAGAATTCAAAATTTGTTTTTGAAATTAATGAACATATTTTCTCAGATTTGTGAACATATTTTTGAAATTTGCGGAAATTTTGAAAATCATAAACATTTTCTGAACTCATGAACAGTTTTTTAAACCACAAACATTTTTGGAATTTGCTGACATTCTTGTGAATTTCCGAAACATTTTTGAAATTCATGAGAATTTTTAAAATTCATGAACATTTTTTTCAAAGTCATGAACATTGTTTTTGAATTCTTGAACAATTTTGAAAACCATGAACATTTTTTGAATCTGTGAACATTTGTTGAAAATTGAGAACATTTTTTTGAACTCCCTAACATATTTTGAATCGAAGAGCACTTTTCAAATTCTTGAAGATTTCTTGGAATTCGAATTTTCGTATGAAATCATGAACATTACAAAGCTAAAAAAACAAAACTAGAAAAAATGAAAGGAAAAAACCAAGTGCGCAATACGCCCACATGGGCTGGACGAAATACTTGACGTGAGGAGGAAGTGGGTGCGCGTTTTGGCACTCTCCCCCATCGCTAACCAGGAGGTCTCTTAAGGCTTGTGTTGGGGGGATGACCCCTGGGTAGGCTCGGGAGTACAAGACACTTTTTAAAAAACATAGGGGCGGCCAAGGCCCATAAATCATGTTGACCCTCTAGTCGGCTCCCCAGCAGTGGGCCTCCTAGGCAAGGCGCCGTGCCCGGGCCGACTGGTCGTAGTCGCCAGCTAGCAGGGTCCGCGCCTATCCAATCCCACCATACGACAAGACCCCTCCAACGTCGTGGAGAGCGTGGCTATAGTGCCGCTGACTGGGGAGACCAACGTCAGCGCGGCTCGACACTATGGGGGCACAGTGCCAACCACTCCATGACGCCATCCCCGACGGGCTATAGTGACGCACAACCGGGGGGCCCAGCAGCCGGCGAGCCCCATTGAAGGCCGGAGACACTGGCCTTAGGACCCCATCCCTCTTTCTTTATCATTTGTAACCTAAGAGGTCCAACTATAAGACCTCCCAGGAGCCCCCTAGGAGGGGGTCGACTCATTTTCCACACACCCACACACATATGCGAGGGAGAGAGGAGAGCTAGCTCTTCCTTCTTCCTCCACCCAAATAGCTCCAGGAGCACCATTGTAAACCCCGTGATTCTCATAGTTGATCCACACGACTAGGGGTATTACCCAAATCGGAGGGCCCCAAACCTGGGTACGTCATGTGTCTCACATGGCTCGTGCCCAATCTCGCTTCCAAAACCCACCGGCGCACTTCGGCTGCAACCACACTCGATAAGCCATCTCATAACATCTATCGTGAGAACACCACAATGACTTGGCTTTCGGGATCAGCCTTGTTCCATGGCGAACAAGCCTTTTTATTGGCATGCTGTGTCGAACCAAAAATCTATGCCCATAGGTCGGCCTTAAAAGCACGGGCCATGTGGTTAGGGGTTTTTTACGCGAAATTAAGGAGCTTTATTGCATGATTGAGATCCGGTTACATTCAACTAAGAAGCTGCTAACTAAGAAGGGTGGACAAGAGTCCAACCAAACATCTGATACCAAGAGAATAGTCACATGTTTCGTGCAAAGATCAGCCAAACAATTGGCTTCTCTTGCAACATGCTGGATGGAGAAGGAAACAAAGTTTGCAGCTCTTCCCTTGATATCATCGAAGATAGGCTTCATAATCGATCTGGGCACTGTGATGCGAGTTCCAGAGGTTCGCTACCTCCAAGCAGTCCACCTCCATTATCACGTGCGAGAAGCCCCTCGGCTGGGCAAATATCACTCCCTCTCGCAGCGCTAGGGTTTCAACAATGAAGGGGTCAGTTACAGCGGGGATTGGCTTGCTCCATGCGCCAATGAAGGAGAGGTGTGAGCGAGCAACTCCTCCCGTGCCTCCCACCTGGAGGTGTGTGTCGAGAGCGCCATCCGTGTTGATTTTGGTCCACCCGGGCTGCGGTGGACTCCAGTTCTGAACCCCCATGTTGCGTCGCTGGATCGTAGGCAGATCTAGTAGAGCCAGGTCATCTCGGGCCCATTTGATCACCTGGGTGGGATCATATCCTTCCTCATCATGCGTCCAATGGTTCCGCGAGGTCCAGATCGAGTGCATGATTGTAATGATCTTGCATCTGTCCGAGTTTGAGAACATAGTGTCGACCACTAAGTCTCGTGCCCAAGTGTCGTGGTGTAGCTGAGGAAGTTTCAGACCGAGGACTTCCTTTGCTGCAGCCCAGAAAGCTTGTGCATGTGTGCAATGAACAAGTGTATGCATTAGGTCTTCGTCCATTGCCTTGCACAAGTCGCATAGAGAATTGGTGCGAATATGGCGATATTTCATGTTGACGTAATCATGAAGTATCCCCCTGAGAACTCGCCGCATGAATACACGAACTCTTGGGGTCACCTTGATTTTCCATAGAGTAGTCCACAACTATTTTTGTGAAGTTGAAGTTCCCACTGCCGTCCCTTCCTCTAGAGCACGACGCTCGTTCTGAGTCACAAGAGCACGGTAGGCTGATTTTAAAGTGTACTCTCCAGATCTTTCAAGAGCCCACGCTGGGAAATCTTCTCCACCGTCGTGCCGAATAGGAATGTTCAGTATGACCTCTGCATCAGGTGCAAGAAAATTTCGATGTACTGTTTCAATGTCCCAAGTCCCCGTATGAGCATGAAGCTCAGAGACCCGCTTAAGCGGATCGTTCCCTAGCCACCCCACGGGCTTGAGAGTAGGAGTGGTGGGGATCCAAGAGTCGGTCCACATAGAGATTGATTCTCCGTTGAGAACACGTTTGATCAATCCCGTTTGCAATGCCAATCTCCCCACAATGGTAGCTTTCCATGTTGCTGATGAGGCAGATGGGGCATTGGCCTGCATAAAATCACAGTCCGAGAAATATTTCCCTTTGAGAACTCGAGAGCAAAAGGAGTTAGGGTGAGTTATGAGCCGTCAGCCATGATTCCCAAGAAGCACCAGGTTAAACTTTTCGAGCTCTCTGAGACCCATGCCCCCATGAAGCTTTGGTGCTGACAATTTCTCCCATGATAGCCAGTGTAATGATCACCTATCGATAGAGCTGCTCCACCAATATTTTGCCATTGAGGAAGCAAGACATACTGAAGGTATGTCTTGAATTACTGACTTCAACAGTACCTCCCTTCCCGCGCATGCAAGATAGTGCTTTGACTAGCCTTGCATGTTGGAGTGGCTTCTCTCTCCAATGTGGTCGAAGGAGCCGCTGGTTATGCGCCCTACCGTTGTTGGTAGGTGGTCAGGTTTGACTATCACTTCTCACTCTAGCCCTGTCTAAGTTTCGTTTTGAAATAACAAAGTCTCTACTTTTTCTATCAAAATAACAAAGTCTTTCTTTAACGGACGTAATAGTATATAGTTTTTGTGATAAGAAATCATATAATTGTCAGTAGTACTTTATCGTACTAACTAATGGAGTAAATATTGTTGACGATTTCCCTTGCTAAAATCTAGTGTTCAATGTATGTTTGAAGGGAGATGGTTTGGCCGTGCTTGGGACTCGATCTGCACCCCCAAAACACCGGTGATATGGAGATCTCCGGTCTCAGCTAGCTCAGTCTCTCTGCTCAAATTAAGACGGTGTGTGGCTCAAGCGAGTGGACGTCGGAAAGTGCAAGCATGCTCTTAACCTTATTCTTATATTGATGGCAACATAGCTATAGGGGGTAAATACGATTGTTAGGAATATCTAAAGGTTTAGTCCCCATTGACGAATTATGTGTGGATCATGGACCATGTTAAAGTAATGACAACTCAAAACATATGGTACGCCGAAGAAGACACATTTTCTATTTTGTTTTAAGTTCAGGGATTCCACGCTATTATGACCAGACTACTGCAGAAATGCAAAAGGAATTGCTCAGGTCACATCTTACTTAACCCCTTCATAGAAAAGTCCAATGCCAAAAGCCCTCCCAAAATCCTTAGTTCTATCGTGCCTAAAAGTTCACTTTTTCAGCTACCTAGACTGTGCATGCACTTTATCCCTGGACTGTCCGGGTGCATTGGTTTTGTCAACCAAAGCTCAAAAAGGTTGACCGGACATTGATAGAAGTGTTGATGAGTCCAAATTATATGATATTCTTTGTCTTTATTTTGTGCCTACATAATAGACTTTGTGGGATTTTACTGCGTTCACTCATGTCCTTTTATCGGTTTTCCTCAGGATGTATGTTTGGAAGAAAAGGATGTACTAAGGAAAAAACTCCGGAAATGCTGATAAAATCACGTCAATAAATGTGATATATTATTGACTTAAAAGAATGAAGTGCCTAGGAAGAAGTTAGAGGCGCGCGACGGTTCCAAAGTGCAAAATGGCGACCGGTACGAGCGCTTGCACTCGTACCAGTGGTCGTACCAGCTGTCGGCGCCTCCTCTTGGTCAGCTATTTCCACCCTGTGGAATTAGATCAGAGATCAGACACGCACAGACTCCAGAAACTTGTCTAGAACACACAAGCCTAACCTCCGGAAGGCATCCTGTAGGATCGGAAGTATGTCTAGAGGGGGGGTGATTGGACTACTTGACCAAATAAAAATCTAGCATTTTCCCAATTTTAGTTCTTGGTAGATTTTAGCTATCTTAGCACAAGTCAAGCAATCTCCACACAATTCAAGCAAGCATGCAAAAGAGTATATGAGTAGCGGAAAGTAAGGCATGCAACTTGCAAGAATGTAAAGGGAAGGGTTTGGAGGATTCAAACGCAATTGGAGACACGGATGTTTTTGGCGTGGTTCCGATAGGTGGTGCTATCGTACATCCACGTTGATGGAGACTTCAACCCACGGAGGGTAACGGTTGCGTGAGTCCACGGAGGGCTCCATCCACAAAGGGTCCACGAAGAATAAACCTTGTCTATTCCATCATGGCCGTCACCCACGAAGGACTTGCCTCACTAGCGGTAGATCTTCACGAAGTAGGCGATCTCCTTGCCCTTACAGACTCCTTGGTTCAACTCCCCAATCTTGTCGGAGGCTCCCAAGTGACACCTAGCCAATCTAGGAGACACCACTCTCCAAGAAGTAACAAATGGTGTGTTGATGATGAACTCCTTTCTCTTGTGCTTCAAATGATAGTCTCCCCAACACACAACTCTCTCTCACTGGATTTGGATTTGGTGGAAAGAAGATTTGAGTGCAAAGCAACTTGGGGAAGACTAGAGATCAAGATTCATATGGTTGGAATGGAATATCTTGGCCTCAACACATGAGTAGGTGGTTCTCTCTCATAACATGTGTATTGGAAGTGTAGATGTGTTCTGATGGCTCTCTCCACGAATGAAGAGTGGGTGGAGGGGTATACATAGCCTCCACAAAAAATCTAACCGTTACACACAATTTGCCAAACTCGGTGAGACCGAATGGTTATACTCGGTCGGTCCGATTCAGCAAACCTAGTGACCGTTACGATTTTCAGTGGGACTGAGATGCAACTCGGTAGGACCGATATGGTTAGGGTTCGGGCATAACGTAATCTTGGTGTGACCGATTACACAAACTCGGTAGGACCGATTTTGGTAATAAGCTAACTAGAGAGTTGGTCAGGTAAACTCGATGGGACCGATTCGCTCTTTTCGGTGAGACCGAAATGTTACGAAAGGGAAACAGAGTGTTTACATTGCAATCTCGGTGGGACCGATCGCTCACTTCGGTTAGACCAAAACGTTACGAAGGGAAACAGAGAGATTGCAATCCCATCTCGGTGAGACCAAGATCCCTATCGGTCAAACCAATTTGCTAGGGTTTGTGGCAGTGGCTATGACATGTGAAACTCGGTGGCGCCGGATAGAAAGAATCGGTGGGGCCGAGCTTGACATTTGGTTTAGGTCATACGTGGATGTGGGAAATAGTTGAGGGTTTTGGAGCGTATCACTAAGAACATGAAGCAAGAGGCTCATTAAGCAACACCTCATCCCTCATTGATATTATTGGCTTTTCCTATAGAGTCAATGTGATCTTGGATCACTAAAATATAAAATGTAGAGTCTTGATCTTGAAGGATGAGCCAATCTTTTGTCCTTAGAATTTTGAGGGATCCACTTTCAGTCTCCCCCTTTTTGGAAATTGATGACAACATATAGATCAAAGCTTCGACAAATGGTAATAAGAGTGAAAGATATCGTCGCTTTGAGAAGTATGTGATAAGCAACAGCTCCCCCTAAATTTGTGCATATTTTAAGATTTGCTTTGGACTGCAAATGCACAATGAGTTAGGATCATGGGTTACTCTTTCGTGTCACATACATCTTGGTGGAGCGCTCAAAATGATAGGAATTAAATACATGCACTCATCACCAAGCAAACTGAGTGAGCATATAAGGATAAGTAAGGTAATATCATCCAACAAGCATTAAGTGTAGCTTATGATCAAACACATGATCATCAATTTCTCACAGATAAAAGCATAGTATATTAAGCACTCAAAAGAAAATAAAGTTCAACCAAGAAGACAAGAGATAACAAGAGCAAACTCTCTCTCTCGAAGCCTATGATCTATATATTTGTCTCCTCCTTTGGCAACAAGTTACCAAAAAGTTCATAGAAAATGCATAGCACTAAGACGACTCTCAGGCTTGGTCTTCAGGTGGTGGAGTCCGAATAATGCCAAGGACGAAGGCTTCAGTTGAAGTAGTTGGAGCTGCTGGGGTAGGAGCTAGAACTGGAGGTACTGAGGCTGTAGCTGGTGCAGAAGTAGTGAAGCTGGTGTCAGGAACTGGCACTGCAGATGATCTCTTAGCTCTAGGCACTCTGGCAAATGCATCAGTTGTTGTTCTGCCTTTCCTCTTCTACATATTATCTTGTAGTTGCTCCAAAGCAGACTGATCTCAGTAACTTTCACATCTAAGTCATAGAACTTTTGTTCCATGATTATTTCCAAGCTCACTTGGTTTTGCGTCAGGGTGGCCAGTCCTTTCTCAATCCTCAGAGTTGATGCAATCAGATAACCGAGCTGCTCCTGCTTGTTCTTCAAAAAGTATTCAGATGCCTCCTCTTGAGTTGGCATCTTGGCAGCCTTCTCCATCTTTGCCTTCTCCTTCTTTGCTTGAGCTTGTGCTGACGATGGTTCATTCTCATTCATCACAACTTGATTGTCTTCAAAATCTGGATGGATGGGCAAGTGTTCCTTATCCAATAGGTATGTGCTTGTGCCCATCTTCGAGTTAATCAACTCCTGAATATGTGGGGCATATCCACAGCTCCTCTTCTGATCATCTACTGTCCTCTTGATGGTCTCAACTATGAGGCTCATGACCTTGAACTTCTGTTGCACATCAAATATGTGTAACAAGTTAATTGCATGCCCTCTGATCATGCTGTGGTCACCTGACTTGGGCAAAAGAGTGTGCCTAAGAATCCAGTTGATTGTAGGCAGCCTTGACAGAAGGAAGTGAACTAATCCAAACTTGAAGGTCTCAAGTGCTTTGTCTGGGATCTCTTTATACATGTTTGACATGGAATTGTGATCCATCTTCTTCTTGGCATAGACATCCAAGTCATCTTCTTGCTCTTCTGGGGCATTGATTAACTGAGCCCATTCCTTAATAGTTGATTGGTACCTTGTACCTTCAGACATCCATACTGTCCTGCCATCTGGATAGAAATGTGTTGTGGAGTAGAATTGCATTATGAGCTCCTCATTCCACTGTGTTAGCTTCTGCCCAACAAAGTCTGCAACTCCACAAGCACTGAAGCTGTCATACACTCCAGGATAGTGTTCTTCATTCTTCTTGATATACTCCCAGTCAACCGACCTCATATCACATACTATGGGTTTCTTATCCAGTAGCAGTGTCTCATAGAAGTCTTGCTGTTCCTTTGTGTGGAACCTGTAATCAACAGCAGTCCTTGTCCTTGTAGCATATGGATCTGTTTCTCTCCATTTCCTCAGCCCTGAATCTCTCCTTATTTTCATGTTCTCAGCCACAGGATGAGCATCGTTGTGGTCTGGAATCTTGGGCTTGAGCTTTCGCAGAACTTGTCCTTCATCATCTTCCTCAGCAACATCAGGCACTGGGGCCTTGTTCTTCTCAACAACAGATATGTTCCTAGTGTTCCTCTTTGGTGCACTCTTGGGCTTGGAGGCAGCTTTGGGTGCTTCTTTGGGCTTTGATGAAGCAGCCCCTGACCTTATAGCATCACCCATAAGCTTCTGTGCCTTGGGTGCTGGTGCAGCAACCTCTGCTTCCTCTTCTTCCTCAGAGTCTCTCCTCATGGAGGGTTTGCCAAGAACTCTGGCAGTGGTGGTTCTGACTCTCTTTTTCTTCTTGTCTTGGCCGCCTGCTTCCTCTTCAGATTCCATGGTAAACTTCATGGTTTCTTCAGTTGTAGCCCTCCTAGGCTTAGAAGTGGGACCTCTCCTTGCAGGTGCCTTCTTATGCATACCTGGCTTTGTGGCTGCAGCTGAGCCATATTCCTTCTTGAGCACTTTCTTCTTTGATGTGGCTTCCTCTTCCTCTGCCACATAATCTTCATCCTCAGATTCTGATATCCTTTTCTTGCTTGCTCTAGTGGCAGCCTTAGGCAAGTTGCTTGGGGTGCTTCTGCTACCCTCATCTGAGCTGCTAGAGGGACTAGTGCCCTCACTCAAGTGAACCCGCTCCTCTGATTTGTTCTGGCTGTCACTTTGGTCAGACATGTTGCAAACACTGACTGCAGACCCTGTGAATAGATTGTAGATGAGATAGAGTGGATGAGCATCACAAAATGCAGAGATTTTTGCAAAAGAATGAGTCAAAAACTTAGTTTTAGTTTTCCACAGAAAGCTTTTCGGATCTACCGATTTGCAAACTCGGTGATACCGAAGCAGCATTTGGAACCAAAACTAGTGAACTCGGTCAGACCGAGTCACAGTTCGGTGGCACCGAGACTGCTAGGGTTTCACAAAGTCCTGAACTCGGTCACACCGATTTGCAATTCTCGGTCAGACCGAGAACTACAGGTGCAATGGCCTTGGCCGAATCGGTGGAACCGAGTCCCGCAACCCGGTGGGTCCGAGATGGTTTCGGCGGAAACCTAAACCTAAATTTTCGAATCACATCTATTCTAAGGATTGTTTTGACTGGATAGAGGTGTTTTAATCTTGGCAAGATTCATAATGAACACAATGTGCTAGGAATCAGACGGGGATAGCACTGTGATCGAGTCCATACCCTAGTTCGGTGATGAACTCGCTACGGCGGCAACGGCGGAGACGAAATCCGTTGACGGCGGCGGAGACCAGCAACACGAGGCGGCTGGCGACGAGGAGGACGATCCGGAGACCCAGGAGGCAGAGCGAGCTATGCGCGGGCGAAGAGGTTTCGGAGAAATTTCCAAAATTTGCCCGTGAGTATATATAGCCCGACCCTGTCGGTGTGACCGAGTGGAACAACTCGGTGGCACCGAGATGCATAACTGTTGACAGTTACTGCAACTCGGTGAGACCGAAAAGTTCAAATCGGTTGCACCGAGATTGAAAACCTAGATCGACTTAGTGATCTCGGTATGACCGAAATGGAGGTATCGGTCGGACCGAAACACACAAAGAAGTTTTGGAAGTTTAAGTCTATGACAAATCGGGGACTCCGAGTGCTCCTCACATAGAGTGGTTTGAATCTGACTTGATCAAATTTTGTGATGTAGCATGAATAGAGTTTGAGACGAGAAAAGCATAGATAGCTAGAGAGGGTTCTTAGGCATTCTTGTCCATCCACTTGGCAAAAGAGGAAAACCAATCAATCAAAACAACAAGTGGATGTCCTCAAATGAGTAAAATATGCAATCAACATGCCCACACAATAAAATGGCAATTGAAATATGTGGCAAAGCATGCACAACCCATTCTAGCATCTATCAAGCAATTGGTGATGACTAGGTCATCTATATATATGAGTATATTGACTTAGGAGTCAAATGAGAACATTTGATCATAGGTCATACTCATCATTTAAGCACAAGTGGGGTTACCACTTTTAAATAAAGCATTGTTGTGTTCACATCATTAGAGTTGCTTTAGCTCAAATCTTAGAGTAAATCTCCCCCTAGATGTGAGATCCCCCCTAAGAGGGATGAACTAACCTTGGGTTTTGTCGATGATGACTTCATGTAGATGTTGAAGATGTGGATGCTCAATGTTTATGTAGATCATTTCGAGCTATCCATTGGAGTGAGTTGCACTTTCAATACCTACACGGGTTAGTCCCATAAGGAACAAACAAGAATATCCATAGACATAGAGTGATGCATACACAAGATGATGTCTATGAAAGCTTTTAGGTTACCTTGTCCCTTGTCTTACCAACAAGAGGGTTTGTGACTCCTTGAACTAGTGCGAGATGTGGAAGTTGATTGCACTTGTTCTTGCCAAGATGATAAGAGTGAAGTATGTTGGCGGAGTCACCCTCAAGAATTCTCTAGTTCTTCCTCTTCTGGATCCACACCATCTTGATGGGAATCCTTGGAGTTGTAGTTGTACTTGATGAAGTGGAACTTGATGTAGTCATGGGAACCCGGCCACTTGACCAAGGTCTTAGGAGCTTCTTCAAATGCATCAATTTCCTCTTGAAGCTTGTCCTTGCCTTTTTGCTTGTGGTCTTGTGGTGGAAGATCATCTTGAGCTTGTGTCCCTTTGAAAGAAGTGGGATCATACTTCTCTTGTTGAGGAACAAACTTCATCTTGGGGTATTGATATTCTTCCCACTCAACTCCATTTGCATTGGACTTTCGTTCAAAACCAACACCTTGATTCTTCCGGTGCCTTCCTTGCTTGCGTACAATTTCCTCGAATTGCTTACTTCCGGCAAGGCTCTTGTAAACACCTTTTTCTATAATTCCCTTCAATAAGCTATTTTGTTGCTCAAGTGTAACTTGGCTAAGAGAATCATTAGTGGAATGAAGAGAACTACTAGAAGCAACAATATTGGATTTAGCATGATTATTGTTACTACTAGAGGAAGAATCTTTCTTGTTCTTGTTACTAGACTTGACTTGAGGCATGTAAGTGGATAAGAGTAAACGCTTGGCAACGTAAGAAGAACTTTTCTTACGAAGATCATCATTGATTGCTTTTAAGAACTCATGCTCTTGCTCAAGGTTGAGCTTTTCAAAGCGTAATTTCTCATGAGTCCTTAAAAGTTCTCGATGATCTCCTAAGATAGTTTCATGAGCTAACTTAAGAGTGTTTAGTTCTTTATTTAGAGACTCAATCTTCTCCTTATCATTGTCATTCATTTTAGCAGGATTAATTGGCGTTTCATCACAGTATTCATCACTAGAGTTGTCAACAAGTAAATCATCATCACCTAACAAGTCATCTTCATCACTATTGAAATCAACATACTCGGGGTGTGATACCTTTGGGAGCCATGAAGCATGTTCCAACTCGTTCATTTGGTGAGTCAAATATGTCGTAGGAGTTGGTTGTCACAAGTGCTAGACCGGCAACACCTTCATCTTGAGTATATTCAGAGTCGGAGTGATAGCTTCTCTCGGAGTGGTTGTCGGAGTCAGAGCCGGATATCCATTCACCAACATGAGCTTGATGTCTTCGTTTTGTGTAGCTTTTTGATGACTTGCCCTTTCTTTCTGAATCCTTGCTTCTCCGTGAGTGTCTTCGTTCATAACGATCATCTCTACTCCTTCTTTCTCTAGATGGTGATTCTTCTCTTCTACTTCTTCTCTTGGGAGAATCTTCTCTTCTTTTGTAGGGAGCCGTACACTCATTGGAATAGTGTCCGGGCCTTCCACAATTGTAGTAGTTTCGGTCTCGACTAGAAGAACTTTTGTCATTGTAGGACCTTGAAGCTTCTATCTTTGCTTCTACTCTTGTAGAACTTGTTGAATTTCTTCACCATTAAGCTCAATTCTTCATTGAAGGTTTGTTTCTCACTTGATGATGTGGGGGCTTCACATGAGTCTTTGTAAGCACCACTTGATTTATTGTGAAGTTCCTCTTTATCTTTGAGTGACATCTCATGAGCAACAATTCTTCAAGTGACTTCCATTGGCTTGAGATCTTTGTAATTGGGCATCATTTGGATCAATGTGCATATGGTATCATATTTTCCATCCAAGGCTCTTAGGATCTTCTTGATGATGAATATGTCTGTCATCTCTCCACTCCCTAAGCCGGCAATCTCATTTGTGATAAGAGCAAGCCTAGAGTATGTTTCAGCGACACCTTCACCATCCTTCATTTTTAACTTCTCAAGTTGACTTTGAAGCACATCCAATTTGGATTCCTTGACGGAGTCGGTACCTTCGTGCATATCAATCAAAGTATCCCAAATTTCCTTTGCATTCTCAAGACGGCTGATTTTGTTGAATTCTTCGGTGCACAATCTGTTGAAGAGGATATCACAAGCTTGAGCGTTGTATTCCATTATCTTCAACTCTTCCGCGGTAGCTTCACGGTTCGGTTCTTTCCCATCAAAGAAGTCACCTTGCAAGCCAACACACACAATAGCCTAAACGGCGGGGTTATGTCCAAGAATATGCATTTTCATCTTATGCTTCCAACTAGCAAAATTAGTACCATCAAAGTAAGGACCTCTACGGTGATAATTTCCCTCGCTAGACGCCATACTCTCCTAGGTTGTGAAACCAAGGCTATGACCAACCAAAGCTATGGAAATCAAAGCAAATGGAGACCAAAGCTCTGATACCACTTGTAGGATCAGAAGTATGTCTAGAGGGGGGGTGATTAGACTACTTGACCAAATAAAAATCTAGCCTTTTCCCAATTTTAGTTCTTGGAGAATTTTAGCTATCTTAGCACAAGGCAAGCAATCTCCACACAATTGAAGCAAGCATGCAAAAGAGTATATGAGCACCGGAAAGTAAGGCATGCAACTTGCAAGAATGTAAAGGGAAGGGTTTGGAGGATTCAAACGCAATTGGAGACATGGATGTTTTTGGCGTGGTTTCGATAGGTGGTGCTATCGTACATCCACGTTGATGGAGACTTCAACCCACGGAGGGCTCCACCCACGAAGGGTCCATGAAGAAGCAAAGTTGTCTATTCCATCACGGCCGTCGCCCACGAAGGACTTGCCTCACTAGCGGTAGATCTTCACGAAGTAGGCAATCTCCTTGCCCTTACAAACTCCTGGTTCAACTCCACAATCTTGTCGGAGGCTCCCAAGTGACACCTAGCCAATCTAGGAGACACCACTCTCCATGAAGTAAGAAATGGTGTGTTGATGATGAACTCCTTGATCTTGTGCTTCAAATGATAGTCTCCCCAACACTCAACTCTCTCTCACAGGATTTGGATTTGGTGGAAAGAAGATTTGAGTGAAAAGCAACTTGGGGAAGACTAGAGACCAAGATTCATATGGTTGGAATGGAATATCTTGGCCTCAACACATGAGTAGGTGGTTCTCTCTCAGAACATGTGTATTGGAAGTGTATATGTGTTCTGATGGCTCTCTCCACGAATGAAGAGTGGGTGGAGGGGTATATATAGCCTCCACACAAAATCTAACCGTTACACACAAGTTGCCAAACTCGGTGGGACCGAATGGTTAAACTCGGTCGGACCGATTCAGCAAACCTAGTGACCGTTAGGATTTTCGGTGGGATTGAGATGCAACCCGGTAGGACCGATATGGTTAGGGTTCGGGCATAACGTAATCTCGGTGTGACCGATTACACAAACTCGGTAGGACCGATTTTGGTAATAAGCTAACCCGAGAGTTGGTCAGGTAAACTCGGTGGGACCGATTCGCTCTTTTTGGTGAGACCGAAATGTTACGAAAGGGAAACAGAGAGTTTACATTGCAATCTCGGTGGGACCGATCGCTCACTTCGGTTAGACCGAAGCGTTACGAAGGGAAACAGAGAGATTGCAATCCCATCTCGGTGAGACCGAGATCCCTATCGGTGAAACCGATTTGCTAGGGTTTGTGGCAGTGGCTATGACATATGAAACTTGGTGGCGCCGGATAGAAAGAATCGGTGGGGCCGAGTTTGACTTTTGGTTTAGGTCATATGTGGATGTGGGAAAATAGTTGAGGGTTTTGGAGCGTATCACTAAGCACAAGAAGCAAGAGGCTCATTAAGCTACACCTCATCCCTCCTTGATAGTATTGGCTTTTCCTATAGACTCAATGTGATCTTGGAGCACTAAAATATAAAATGTACAGTCTTGATCTTGAAGCATGAGCCAATCTTTTGTCCTTAGAATTTTGAGGGATCCACTTTCCTCATCCATGCCATGCCCTTCATTGAGCTTTTCCTGAAATATTAATCTTGGAATAATGTTAGCTCAATGAGCTCTATGTTGTTAGGAATTACCAAAACCACCCAGGGATAGTTGCACTTTCACATCCAGAGGAGGAATCGATGCCAGGACTCCGCCGCTGCAACACCGCATCAAGAGGGCATCTTCTTCTTCACCAACATCTCATATCCATCCATTTGTAATACAATAGTGGGTGTGGATCCAATTTTGTATTACTTTTGTGCCATCACCTTGTTCATCATTATTTGTTCCGTGATGTCTGCACCCTCGATTTGCGGGTAGTTTACCTAGTTCTCCGGGGATATGAAGAAGCCTTAGTATGAATAAGAATCATTGGTATTAGGATTTGACATCCTATTTACATGTTTATGTTAACAGTCTTCTTGATGTTAGGTGAAGTCGACCATCCAACATATGCCAATTCGGATAGAGGGTTATTGCCGCTAGCATGACGGCTGGTTCTGGAGGTAGGTTAGTGTCAGGGCATATCTCCCATCGCGCCTGATCGTTGCAGAAAGGGTTAAACGGAGACCGCTTTTAGCCGTGTCCATGGGGAAACCCTCAATTGTCATTTAGTACCGGAGTAGGGATGAATGGCAGTGGCGTCGGTGATACAGGGTTGCTGTGTGTATGCATGTATTTGTACTTGGCTCCACCTACAAATAGAAACATATAAAGTGGATTAGGAATCCGACATAGCATTATGCTTAGGCATCGGCCATTTAGACACATAGTAGTGGAGAATCCGTACTCCTAGGAACGCTTTAGTCCTATCAATCATAAACAAGATCAAGGATGTCGCCTACAAGCTACAATGGCCACCCCACGTCATAGTCCACCCAGTTTTCCATGTCTCCCAGTTGCGGCAAGCGCTCCTGTCAGGTACCATGGTCTCCACTGATTGCCAGCCGACAAAGACTTTCTAGGTCAAAATCCTGCAATCCCAATGGCGCAAGGATGGCTCATGATCGAGCAAGTGAAGGCACGCTGGTCTAATGATGCTGAATAGGGACTCCCTAGGAACACAAAGCAACGCTCCAAGCATGATTTCCTGCAGCTGAGGCTTGGGGGAAAGTCTCGACGCAAGAATAAGGGGATGTCAGCATCCCTAGCATGCCTGACCCACTAGGTAGAGGCACACGCGCAAGCAGGACAACACCTACGTACTTATTCATTAGCCAGAACCCTGACAACTGACCAAAACACACACGCAGGACAGCACCAGAGTTACTGGCCCTAACTGCACCCATTGAAGCCTATCCAGAACCCTGCGTACTTATTCTCCAACACAAGGCTGCATCATAATCCAGAGGATGAAAAGCGATGACGGGGGGCGGCTACCAACCCTAATTCCCCTTTCCCCGTTCTTCCAATTCATGTATTCGAAATTGTAATCGAGACCCTGCGAATCCGAGCTAGGAGAGTGTAGATCGAGTCCATAGTATCACTTGTCTAACATTGAGATAGTGTCGTGGTTTTGTCACGGCAGATGTCCTCTTGAAAGGACTTAGTCGTGGAGCCATCGCTACGGGTTAGCTTGAAGGGGTTAAAGCGGACAAGGGATACAAGAGAGTTTATACTAGTTTGGCCCCTTCCATGAAGGTAAAAGCCTACGTCTAGTTGTGATGGAATTGACGGGGTTTTGATGACCAGGGAGCGAATATGCTTTGCCTAAGTCTCGAGTTGTTGTCTGTTGTCCTGAACCGCCGTCGGGTCGTCCCCTTATATACATGGGTGACGCCCGTCGGTTTACAGAGTCCCAAGATTGGCTCATAAACGTGTCCGGTTCGGTCTCCACTCTTTCTATCTTACCATACAAGTTACATACCAATGCCGGTTCACGGCTACAGGCCTTAAACTGGTTCTGGGCCTTGCTCCCCTATTTAACATTCCTATCTGCCTTCATGGGCTTCAAACATACTCAACTACTGATGAAGTTAACCCGGCCTGTCCTGGCCGGTTTACGCCCAGTAGTAATATCCCCAACATGAGGCCCAGATTGATTTGAATAGGTTCATGTCAATCCTTAGCAGAAACTTCGTCTTCAACATCTTCTCATAATTTGGTAAACCGCCGTGAAGTCACCTTCTTGGATCGTGGTAAATCGTTGTGACATCATCTGTTATAAAGAAACTGTATATGTCATATCTGCATTAATGGGTCTCCAACAATCAAGGCGACAACTCCGCCTCACTTCCAAATTTGCGGCCCCTTGATTTTCGCACTTGACACTTATCCCGTGCCTTTATAAATAGGACGGAGGGGTCATTTTTATTTTCCCCCTCATGCCTCTTCCCGTCATCCTCCTTGCGTCGCTCAGCTTCTGGAGCTCCGCCGCCACTGTCGACCGTCGTCTCTGCTCCGACCTTGGCTGCTGCATCACCCTGAATGCACCAGAATACCGCGGCACCCTTCCGCTTCTTCCTTAGCTCCGGTAAGTTCTCTGCCCTTTCCGCCATAGATCTGTTCTAGGGTTTCAACGTTCTTCGGTGTTCTTCAGTCGTTCTTTGTTCATACGATGGTTTTTGATAAATTCCTGAATATCCGCTCTGTATAATGGTAGCCTTTAGCCTCTGTTTCCACTCATGCATCTGAACATAGTAGATCTTATCCAAACCTTCACTCATTGGTCCAGTACTTCTTCTTATGTTTTGAGTATATTTCCCTTTTCTGATATGCCTTAGATCTAAAACTGCAACATCAACTTGTGAAACCTGTTTTCATTCACTTACGCATCTGCAGTCTTGAATCTTCGATGTTTAGACTAGGCGGTCTAACTATCTGCTAAAAAATGACAACTCAGTATACACCATTAGTCCCCTTGTTGAACCGCCAGATCCTTTACCAGCGCACTGTTGCATTGTTGAACTCCGGTTTATAGATAGCTGACCCCGGTTTAGCAAATATACATAATCATATAACTGTCCTTTTTTAAACATATTCTTAAACCGGCAAATATTGTATTGTAGATCTTGCCATGGCCAAACAAGCGTATGAGTGCAACTGGGTCCCTTCTCGAGTGACCGAGGATGAGCTGAACAATCTGGTCAAAACGGGCGCTTTAAGCGAGAAAAACGTCATTCACTAGAGGGTCCCTAGCACGTAATGTCCTCCTACTCCCAAAGAAGGAGAAGTTCGTGTTTTTGCTGATCATTTAAGACGGGCCTTCAACCCTCCCGGTTCAAAGTTTTTCGGGATGTCTTAGCCAACTTTCAACTGCGCCCACAAGATATCGGTCCTAACTCCATAACCAATATCTGCCACTTCCAAGTCCTAAGTGAGGTTTACCTTCAGGAGGAACCTTTAGTAGAGCTATTCAGGGACTGCTTTCACCTGAACCGTCGCACAGGGTTCAAAGACGGACCCAACACAGAACTGGGCGGTATGGCAATTCAGAAAAGGAAAGAAGTAACCTGCCCTCATGCCAATCTTCACAGCCACCCCAAAGAATGGAACCAGACATGGTTTTATTGCAAGAACACCTCTCCTTCTGAAGAAAATCCCCTGCCGGGTTACCGTCCGGAACGTCTGAGCAATACACACCCTTTTTCCTTAGAGGCTGACTGCCAAGGAGAGACTGAAATATGCTCCTCAACTATCCAAGCTTAGGGCCTTTATGGCAAATGGGTTGACAGGGGTTGATTTTGCTCGCTGCTGGATATCTTGGAGTGTACTGCCCTTAAGCCAGCACCCCGGTTTGATGTGCGAGTATACAGGAGATGTAAAGGATGCACTACCAAAAAAAGACACATCCGTGACATTTTGGGCCGAACGAATTTTTTTTCTGTCATACATATGACACTTCTATGACGATAATTGTGACAAAACCCGGTATCATCATAGATGTGGTGGGCTCCTACTTCTATGACAAAAAATCATGACAGAAAATGGGCTTTTCATCCTGGGTGGGCCGGAGACGCAGCTGCATGACATTCTTTGGGCCCTCCATGACGGAAAAAAGCGTGGTAGAAGCGAGGGGGGGGGGGGAATTTCGGGGAGTTCCCGGTTATGGTGGGAGGTTGGGGGCGAGCGATGTGTCTTTCTCTTGTACACGTATGCGCGTGTGTGCGAGGCGTTGGCTCTAACTGAACCCGAGTGAGGCGTTGGTCTCTAGCTGAACCCGAGCGATTACACTGCAGGCTACGCGTTACTGAACCCGAGCGATCGATCGATGACTGTTAACTGAACCCGATCGAGCGATTCCTTTGCTACTGCTGCTAACTAAAGTCGATCGATGCTGCCTCTGGATGAACAGTGAGTGTTGTGGGGGGGGGGGGGTGGATGAACAGTTCCCGGTGGGGGTGGATGAACAGGACCCCGTGGTGTTGCCTCTGGATGAACAGGACCCCGATCGATCGAGCCGGTTGGGGCTGGATGAACAGGACCCCGTGGAGGGCTGGATGAACAGGACCACCCCGTGGAGGGCTGGATGAACAGTAGACGGTGGAGGGCAGGATGAACAATAGCCCGTGGAGGGGTGGTTGAACAGGAGCCTGTGGAGAGGGCTGGTTGAACAGTAGCCGGTGGAGTATAGCGCGGTAGAGGCTGGATGAACAGGAGCCCTGGATGAACAGTCGTAGGTGGAGGCTGGAGGAGGTTGACGGTGGATGAACAGTAGCTCGTGGAGGCTGGAGGGGGTCGACGATGGAGATGAACAGTATCTCGTGGAGTCCCGTTTTGCGGTACGCCACACCCCTCCCGATGAACAGGACCCCCGTTTCGCCCGTAGGAGGTGTGTTTCCTCCGTTTTGCGGTACGCCACACCCTTCCCGATCAACAGGACCCTCGTTTCAACCGTACGAGGTCCGTTTCCTCCGTTTTGCGGTACACCACACCCCTCCTGGTCAACAGGACCCCCGTTTCGACTGTAGGAGGTCCGTTTCCTCCGTTTTGCGATACGCCAGACCCCTCCCGATGAACAGGATCCCGTTTCGAACGTGGCTGATCGAACACAAGGCCGTTTCCTCCGTTCTACGGTACGCCAGGCCTCGTTTCCATCGCCTATTCCGTCCAAGACCTCCCGATGAACACGACGCATTCCGTTGCCTCCCCATGAACACGACGCATTCCGTTGCCTCCCCATGAACACGACGACGACGCTGTTTCTCCGTTCCGACCCAGCCATGTACACGAGCCTTGGCCGTACGTATGCGTGAATAGGTGTACGAGACCCCGCCCGTATGTACACATACATGACCGTATTTTCTTTCTTGCACCCTGGCCGCTGTACGTACGTTTACATGCTACGTGCGCGCCTCTACTACGACTCGTGCGCGCCTCTACATCCACTAGTATATATGAACGTACACGTTCGCGACCAGAATGACAACGCTACATATGCTTCGACCAGGTGGGTCCCGACTGTCAGGCACTTCCTTGCCTGCGAAGATGTAGCTGGTGGGTCCCAGCAGTCAGGGGGCGAATCGTTTTTTTCGTACGCACTTCCTTGGGTGCCAAGATGTAGCTGGTGGGTCCCAGCAGTCGGGGAGCTGGTGGGTCCCAGCAGTCAGGGGGGCGAATCGTTTTGGTTTTTTTTGACCGGACGCACTTCCTTGCGTGCGAAGATGTAGCTGGTGGGTGCCAACAGTCAGCGGGGCGAATTGTTTTTTTTTGCCCGGACGCACTTCCTTGCGTGCGAAGGTGTAGCTGGTGGGTCCCAGCAGTCAGGGGGGAAAGGTTTTTTTGCGAAATACGATGGCCCGTCCGGTGGGTCCCTGCTGTCAGGTAGAGGAATCATTATTTTCCGTGTAATATGGAGGCACTTCCTTGCTGCCCCCGTGGCCCCAGCTGTCAGCCTCTCCACATACAGTCCACGTCCGATGGAAGTCGTTCCTTGACCATGTTGACCATGCTGCACCGAGAGCACCAGGGCAGTGGACGACGGCGAGGCGTAGGAAGGGGACGACACGGAGGCAGGGAAGACTCGACAGTTGTTTCCATCGTGGAGGGGAGTACGACTGCACGAGGGTTTACTGGTTCGTCTGCCATCGCCAGAGAATAACAGCAGGTGTGGGTGAGTAGAGGGATGGCTAGGCCAGTGATGGGAGTACAGTCGGGAGGTGAGGCCTCTACGGCAGCACTGCCGGCCGCGCGAAGGAGGGAGCAGGCAGTCCCGCCGGCGCTTGTTTAAGCGGCTGGAGCAGAAAGAGCAGAGATTGAAGACGCACGACAGCCGTTGGATGGACATCCGACAGTCAGTGCTTGTGCGTCAACCTTTTTTTTAGGAAAGCCTCAAATCTGTGGAAAACAACATACAACCCATCTGCCATTATTTCTAATAATTTACAGCCCATTTGCTAATTCTTAAGGTTTTTTTTGGAGCCCATATTCTTTTTGTTAGCATTACAGCCCATATTGTGGCAACGGTTAAAAAATTATACGAAATTTTGCATATTTCGGTGCGGTCCAAACTATTTTTAATCCCAAAATTTCGACTCACATTCAAATTGATTTTAAAAATAAATGTATATCAATATAAAATCCAACACATTCTCCACGCATAAAAATTAATGTGATTTAAAATCTTGAAATGAAAAAAAAGATATTTGAAACTAATTGCCGGTTTGATGTGTTTTAAAAATTGTACAACCTATTTCTCATTACTGATGGGCCATTTTCTCGGCCAGCCGAATGAAAGCTCTCCTTGTCTTGAAAGAATTGCAGCCCAACAGGCCTGACAAAGCGACTTACTTGGCAAATCACAAAAAAACGGGGCTGTTGCCGTGGACCCAGCTGTTAGCCTCTCCACGTACAGTACTCTTCCGATGGAAGTCGTTACTTCACCACGTTGACCACGCCGTGCGGAGAGCACCACGGCAGTGGGCGACGACGGTGGCCGACAGCGAGGCCTAGGAAGGGGACGACGTGGCAATGGAAGCCCGCGCGGGGAGGACTACGAGGGTTCACTGGTTCGGCTGCGGTGTGAGGCTACCGTCGCCGCAGGGCCTGGCTGGCGGTGGGAATAGTAGGGGGCGGTGAGGCCTCTGTGGCAGCACAGCCGACCACGGGAGGCAGGAGCATGCGGCATGACCGGCGCTGCTTTGGGCGGCTGGAGCAAGAAGACCAGAGGTTGAAGAAGCACTATGGCTGTTGGATGGACATCGTACGGTCACTGGTGCTAGAATCGTTCATATTGACTAAGTTGACAAAGCCCTTCATCCCCGTCAACTTAGTAGGCCCACAAGTCATCCTCCCAGCAAGGTGGGTCCCAGCTAGCCGGGGGAGTATTCATTTTTTTTGTGCGTAATAAGGAGGCCCTTCCGGTGGGTCCGAGCTGACAGCGGGGGGAACGTTTTTTTTCGCGAAATACGGTGGCCCGTCCGATTGGTCCCAGCAGTCAGGGGCAAATGGTTTTTTTTGCAAAATACTGGTGGCCCGTCCGGTGGGTCCCCGCTGTCAGGTGGAGGAATAATTATTTTCCGCTTAATAAGGAGGCACTTCCTTGCGGCTGCCGTGGACCCAGCTGTCAGCCTCTCCATGTACAGTACACTTCCGATGGAAGTTGGTCGTTGACCACATTGACCACGCCGCGCCGAGAGCACCACGGCGGTGGACGATGGCGAGGCCTAGGAAGGGGACGACGCGGAGCTGTGCAAGATGCGGCAGTGGTTGCGGTGTGAGGCTGTCGTCGCCGCAGAATAACAGGGGGTGTGGGTGAGTGGAGGGATGGCCTGGCCAGTTGTGGGAGTAGTATGGGGGCGGTGAGGCCTCCGCGGTTGCATAGCCGGCCACGGGAGGCAGGAGCAGGCGGCACGACCGGCGCTGCTTTGGCCGGCTGGAGCAAGAAGAATAGAGTTGAAGAAGCACTATGGCCGTTGGATGGACATCGTACGGTCGCTGGAGTATTGACTAAGTTGACAAAGCTCTCCGTCCTTGTCAACTTAGTAGGCCCACAAGTCAGCCCAACAATATGGTGGGTCCCAGCTAGCAGGGGGTATTCATTTTTTTGGGCATAATAAGGAGGCACTTCTTTGCGTGCGAAGATATAGCTGGTGTGTCCGACACGTCAGTGGGGGAACGTTTTTTTCACGAAATACAAAGGCCCTTCCTGTGGGTCCTAGCTGTCAGGTGGAGGAATCATTATTTTGCGCGTAATAAGGAGGCATTTCCTTATGTGCGGCCGTGGACCCAGCTGTCAGCCTCTCCACGTGCAGTCCACTTCCGATGGATGTCGTTCATTGACCACGTTGACCAGGCCGCGCCGAGAGCACCAGGGCGGTGGACGACGGGGAGGCCTAGGAAGGGAAAGACACGGAGCCATGGAATACTCGGCAGTTGTTTCCCACGCGGAGGAGTACGAGGGTTTACTGGTTCGTCTGTCATCGCCGGAGAATAACAATATGTGTGGGTGAGTAGAGGGATGGCTAGGCCAGCGATGGGAGTACGGTGGGGCCGTGAGGCCTGCGCGACAGCATAGCCGGCCGCGGGAGGAGGGAGCAGGCAGTCCCGCCGACGCTTGTTTGAGCGGCTTGAGCATGAAGAGCAGAGATTGAAGAAGCACGACAGCCGTTGGATGGACATCCAATAGTCACTGCTCTCGTGTGTTGACTAAGTTGACAGTGCGTTGCTTGTGCGCCAACCTTTTTTTTTATGAAAGCATACGCGTCAACCTGTAGTAGGCGCACAAGTCAGCCTCAAATCTATAGAAAACAGCATACAACCCATCTGCCACAATTTCTAATAATGTACAGCCCATTTGCTAATTCTTAAGAATTTTTTTGGAGCCCATCTTCTTTTTGTTAGCATCACACCCCATATTGTGGCCACGGTTAAAAAGTATACAAAATTTTGCATATTTCGGTGCGGTCAACTGTTTTTAATCCAGAAATATCGATTCACATTCAAACTATTTTGAAAAATAATTTATATAAATATAAAATCCAAATAATTGTCCACGCATAAAAATCAATGGAATTTAAGATCTTGTAATGGAAAAAAATTGAAACTAATTCCTGGTTTGATGTGTTTTAAAAATGTACAACCCATTTCTAGGCAAACCGAATGAAACTCTCCTCGTCTTGAAAGATTTGCAGCCCAGTAGGGCCGATAAAGCAAGTAGGCCTTGTTTGGGTATTTCTTTAAAAAAATAGAACTGGGCTAGCCATTTTCAGCAAGAAAAAAACACAACTGGGCTCATGATGTGGTAAACATAAATAAAACCCTGGCTAGACGGGCCACAGCCCCCGCATAGCCCCGTTGTTACCCTGATCTGTCGCTAAAACTAGTATAAATAACAACTGCTTGTTCCTCAAAAAAACTACGCGACTTGCTGGGTCCCTGGCGTCAGCCACTCGTAGTGTAATTCTCTCGTTTATTGACTACGTTGACAATGGCGTGAGCCCCAGATGTCCATCCTTTCCTATGAAAATTTACAGCCCATTTGATGTGCTAGTTCGAAATAAGTTTGTGGGGGTTAATCACTTGGCTTCTGTAATGCACAGTGAGCTCAAGCAGCCGGCGAGAGTGATGTTATTTCCCTTGGTTTGGATTTGTTACAATATTTCACTCTAAATTAAACGAATGGCAAGCCATTTGCCTTGTTTCAAAGAAAATATGACGGTCACAGCCGAGTTGAAAAGGGAAGGAACATCTAACTCCAGCTTACAAACTGTACAAAAGCACGAGGGTCAATTGTTCATCAGGTTTACAAAAAAAACCAGATTGAAAAGGGCAACAACATCTAACTCCAGCACTGTTTTCGGCAGTCACAGTCAAATGGATCGGTCAGGTCCATAGAATGAACATCATCGGTCGTAAAATTAACTGGATTATGACCACAATATGTTGTAAATAGAAGCCCGGCACGTTTAGAAGCTCTTTTGCCCACCTGAAACTCCTTTTTTTGCTCTTCGACATATCCATCCATCAAAACCATGCTGCTGATAAACTTAAGCCTGATGGACAATAGTAACCTCGCATTCAGTAGGAAGAATGTGACAAATCTTGTGTTTGCACGGTTGGCTACATATCATTCTAGCGTTATTGTCTTCAATCGAGTCTCATGAGAAGTGAGAAAATCCCGATGCTTACGAATCCACCGATTAGTTATAACTTTCTTACCCCGTCATGTTGCTTAAATAGACATGAAGATTGAAAACTATTAAGGTCTAAAAGAAGAGTGTCGAAAGAGCAACAGCTGAACGGTTAATTCTAGTACACTATATGCGGGCCTCCAATGTGCGTGAAATTATCACCTTTATATACAACTTCTCCAGACATGGAAAGCATTGTAGCAAGCCAATAATCTTGTTCAGATCAAAACTATTCATTTGGATATATAAGATCTTGACAGAATCCAGCACCATTGATAGGCCATCCATGGAGAAACTCTTCATTGAGCATAGAACATAATATTGGTACAAAATGTGTACTCCAAGATGATATATAAATTATGCGTAGAAATTTAAAATGCAGCTTATGGTTACAAGTGTAGATGATAATATAAAGTACCTGAAGAACTGTGGAGCCAAACACCATATTGAAATGAGCACAGAGATCATGTATTACACCCAAGGTCTCCAGTTTAGGCGCAGAGAGGACGGTTATTTGCAACGGTGAATAACTAGAATCAAGGATCAACCTTTGAAGTGAAGGGGCATCTTGGATGATGAGCTGCCTTCCGTCAAAGGAAATTCCAATTCTTACAAGGTTAGGCGACTTTATTTGGAGACAACCGATTCTAACTGTGAAAACAAGCACCAAGCACTCCAACGTAGGGCAACTGGAGTGGATGATGCTGTGCAATGAGGCCTCCGATATACAAACCCGCACAAGTGAAAGTTTCTTAAGAAATGGGAGTCGAAGGTTTAGTACCAGATTGTCTGGTAGGTAGCACTGCGCAGAGGTGGCGGTGTGGAGAGAGGACGAAAACGCCGAGATGGACATCGGTGCCGAGGGCACAAGTTCATGGCATTCGGTATGTGGTATGTGATTTCCAGGGGAATAGTAGAACTCAAGCATCTGTAGTTCTATGAATTCAGGGGATTCCAGCCAGGCGTCCACTGTGCAGGGCATGGTATGCTTGCTCAGGTAGCATGACGGGATGCAGAGGCTTTGAACGGAGCCCTGGTGGGAGGAGATGATGGCTCTGGGGATTTCAAAATCATTGAAGAGAGATAGCTGACGACAGTAGAGATTAAGGGGAACAGCGCACCATAGAGGGCACTACCGAATTGAGAGGATTTGGGTGCGGCAGCAATCCTTGGTGGGGAGAAGCGAGATGATCTCCCCAAGGATGGCGTCCAGGAGATCGCTGATGCAGTCCACCCGAGATTCTACAGGTTCCTAGGATCCGGTGGGGGCGGGGTCGCCGCTTCTCCCCGCGCTGCCGGGTGCGGGATCTACAACAGGCGTCGCCGCTGGCGGGAGCCTCACTTCTTGGCGCTGGGGTCAGCCGACTCCATTTTCCTCGAGGGCGTCGCGTCGTGCTCACGGATTTGAGAAGAGTAACGAATGACGAGCCTAGTTTTAGTGCGAGCGAAGAAGAAGGGGAGCTGGGGGTTTTCTGTAGGAGTGAGGAAGAAGGGGAGCTGGGGTTTTCTGTAGGAGTGAGGTGAGGAATTTTGGGGTACGAGTGGAGCGAGCTGACGTGAGGTGGGTGGGAGCAAGGAGGAAGAAGATCACCCAGGTTTTTTTCGGGGCGGGGGTGTGCTGGGTGTGGGTAGCGCATCTCATTCAGTAAGTATATGGGCTTTTGAACTGATTTTACTATTTACTAGTGTGGATGGGCTGTTTTGTCTTGGGACCCAAGAAACAATTACTACTAGTACAGTGGAGGCACTTTACAGCTACCCAGAAAAACAATTACTACTAGTACAGTGGAGACACTCTACCGCTTCTGGCTCCTTCTAGGTCACTGAAACGTCTCCCTCTACTGAATGCCGTTATACTTTTGTTCACCAACATGCGGGCCATGCAGCGCGCAGGCCCAAATGCCATCCACCAAATTAGAAGGCAGTATGCTGGCGGAGAGTCACCCCGGTCGTAGCGCGGCAGTAACGAGCCGTCGTATCACAAAACCCCACCTCCCCGTAGTCTAAGTTTGACGGACGAAGCAACCATCATTTCACTCTTCGCTGAATCCCCTTCTCCCTCATCGTCTTCAAGAAAGGCAACACTTGCATCTGCCACTGTTCTTCTCTCCGAATGAAGGAAAGGTAAGCAGATCCGTGATGTTGGTATATTTTCGTTCAGAGGAAAAAAAGAACTTTTGCAAAGCAGTAACCGATCCTCACTCTCTTTTTTGTTTCATTGTCATTGCGATTGTGTTTTCCTTTCAGTGGTCTCCTAGTATCCGTTAGTTTCATGATGGACCAAGGAGAACCTGGCAAAGATCTGCCGATATAGGAGCAGACGCGGGAGGCTGATCCCCACGAGACAGAGAGCTCCAAGAAGATGGAGGAAACCACCGAGGCGACCCCAGATACTGAGATGGTCAACGCCCGGTTTGAGGTTACAGCCCCCGTGGCACTGAAGGAGCAGTTTTCCCCCTTCGAGGATGTGTCCCCCCCCCCCCCCCCCGCTGAGCTGCCCAAGGTGATTTCTTTCTTTGCCGATCTCGATTGTGGTTTTTCATCTAATTATGTGGTGATTTTTTTAGAAAAGGAAGTATGTGGTGATTAATAATGCAAAATTTTATTAGCTTCGATGCCATGGTATACATAGTGGTTTAAATAACTTGTGTTTCTTATACTGAAAAGTAATTCAAAATTTGTTTCTGTTTCAATTATAGCCCTGATGCAGACAAGGATTGTGTGGTTGTAGATGTCACTCGCTATGAGGCGGACGACCTGAATATACGCACTGGGAAAACAGAGTTCTTAGGCTGTTGGATCCTGGAAGCCATTTGCAGTTATACCAATGAAGAGTTGTATTCCAGCCTCACTGTTGTCAGGCGTGTTGTCCAGGGTGTACTGAAGCACAAGAAGTTCAAAGCTACTCCTTCGTTTGTGAGGAATACTGTTCTTGTCAAGCTTATGCAGGAAGATGACGTGACATGCCTCCACAAAAAAGTTTATGAGTGGCAAGGCCACAAGGTTGTCTTCATGAAGGTTCACAGGATTGAGCTGCTGCGGGACGTCCTCAATGATGTTCATGGCAAGGTCCGTCTTGTGTCCAGCCCAAATTAGATCGAGGCATAATTTGGATTGTGTCTAATTATCTGAACCTTGCCTATTATCGACCCCTCTGGGGCTAGTACTCTGTTTGAATCTGTCTATGGTAACTGCTGCTACTTTTGTGTGCCCGTAAATCATGTGAGAACCATCGTAATTGTTGCCGAAACAGATGTGGCCTCACTAGTTTTTTCATGAATATGGCATGGTAAGACATAAGTTGTCATGGTTTATCATTCGAGCCGTGTGTGTTTTGATGAAATAGAGCACTCGTTCGAGAGCCATGCGCCGACGTATACATAAGTACTTGTAAACATTGTTGGTGCTACCCCACTTGTAAACAGTTGTGCAAAACACGGCACATTGGCTCAGCTCGCTTCAACACTAGGCTATCGACCAGCTAACAATCAACAATCTGTTGTCTGACATATAAGCAACTATGTATCTTGTTACAGTGGTTCATGCAGTTAATTGAGGCCGCAATGTAATAAATTCCAAACGTTCACACGCTAGTCCAGCGCTAATGTGGAACACTCACATTAAACTCGTCTTCATAAAAAACTTGAAAAGCATAAGTTATGCAATTTTATACATCTCAATGATTCATAGAACATATCAAACATATACTAGTTCACAGCAAAAGACAAAGTTGTGAGAAGGTTTACAAATCAGGAAAAAACAAGCAAGGCTTCTCTCTGAGCAAAGGGCCTCCCGACAGGCTTAAATTTCCTGGAGTTCACTCTGGTTTTTTCTTGTTGCCACCATTTAGGGTTAGGTTCTCTCATTCCATAATAACCAATTATAATTGTGGTCTCATCTGGAATGCTGAACTGAACCATGCAGTGTACTGACCAGGTGAAATTCTTGTGCATTCCACTAAATTTAAGCACCGCTATTTGCAGAAATAAGCAGACCACAATGCCTCTTGTCCGCGCACTTGTCCAAAAAACCGCCGTGCAGGCATGCCAGCTAGTCCTCGGTCCATGGATGAACTGGTAGAAAGTGCATTCCGGACTAGGATGCAGTTGTTTTCGCTCGTCCCTGCACTGCAATCAGGAAGTAAAATGTACGAATCAGCTTCTTTTAGATTGCATTGGTCATTCTACCTTAGTTACTACCAATGTAGGGATACCTTCAAGACGGGATGTTAGACGACGGCAACGAGGGATAGCCATCTCATTTTGCGTAGTCGTACTAAAACTGAGGTGTATGCTTTTGATTGCGTGGATAGAAACGATACGGAGACAGACATCCCGAAACGATATGAAGACAGACATCCCTGTTTGCGCAAATAAGAAATACGGTTATTTAAATAGTGATAGATATTACTACTTTCCCCCGTTTCCTCTTAGAACCAAGTCCTAGATTCATGCTACAGCTTTCCCACTTTCTTCGTTGTTTGAACCAACGCTTTGAGTCAACTGTATGAAATAGCTTTACTTCTAATAATAGTAGAAGTCTAGGTGGCTTTGGAACAGCGGACTGAAGTAGAAAAGGATCCACACGAAGGGAGCTGGGGCAGTAGAGCAAGGCAGGTTTCGAAGGAATATATACCTGAGGGTCGTCGGCATGTCGCAAAGACGGCATCGGGAGGTCGCATCTTGGCCACCATACCGCAGGGAGGAAGAAGGGGTCGGAGGCCCTCCCGAGCCGGCGCTCTCTCGGAGAGAACGACACGGCCGCCGATCGGGACACGCGGGCAGCCGTTGGTCTCCTCGCTCGCCGCCGACGACAGCGTGAACAATGCACCTACACCCCTGCCCCGGTCGAGGTTGTCCGGCCAGATTTGTGACCAGCCGTGAGCTGAGAGAGAGTGTGGCCACCTATGTGTTTCTTAGATCTGGAGAGCATGATAGAGTGAACGAGAGGAACCCTAGTAAAGCAAGCGCTAAGGCTCCTGCTTTTATATATAGTGGAGTGATTTTGTTGTACCAGCTTCAAAAAAATGCGCTCCTACGTGTACCCGCGAGCGGGTGTGAGAGAACTAGAGCGTGCGTGCACCGCTTCTCTTTGTGAGAGTACAATATACTATGCCCAAAGAACGTTCGCCGCAAGAGTAATAGTAAGTGTGTGACGTGTGAACTAAAATAAAATGTGCGTGCCGTCTTTTGTTTTTTAGAAGTTCTGAGGGTAGGGTGTGAAGAGCACATACGTGCGTGACGTCTACCTACAGATAGACGGTGGGTGCGACGTGCGAGTCTGCGAGATGACTCGGGAGAGTCGTGACTCGTGAGGGTGCGTGTGCGTGAGAGAGAGGGGGGCACGTATCAATGCAATGCATGTGTCCGTAAATCATTATCTGACGAACGTTCGCCACAAGCCTTTTCCTGACGAACACCGTAAGAACCGTTAGATCGGCATCCGACAGTGTCAGTTTTGCCATGTCATTTAACAGAACAGCCCCTCCACCTACACACAAATCTTCCACGTGAGTGTTAGCAACTGCCGTATGCTCTCACCGTTCCGAAATGCAGTGCATATAGCTTTATTGAAAATTCGAACCTCGCAAACTTTTACCGAGTTTTCATGTACCAAATTGCACATGTAGAATACCATGTATATGCCATTTCATTCATCTTCGAGAAGTAACTATAAAGTTGGGTGAGGAGTCTACAAAGAAAGACCATCGTATCACCCGCAGCAATTTCAAGCATCCTTTAGTGTCGAGGAATATCATAGGAACTCTATATGATATGATTTTTATAGGATTTCTTCCTTTAGAGCCAATTGGTTCATAGGAATAGATTCATATACTCCACTTTTCAAAGGAAATAAACATGATATCATTTCTATAGCTTTAGAGCCACTTGGTTCATATGAATGGATTCCTATACTCCCTTAATCTCAAAGGAAAATAAACATTGGCGTATATTCAATAGAAAAGTTCCTATGATATGAACCAAATTACATCTCTTTTCTAATCCCTCCTCATAGGAATTGAGATACATGTCATCTCTAGATTCAATAGAAAAGTTCCTATGATGTGAACCCAATGACATCTCTTTTCCAATCCCTACTCATACTAATTGAGATGCTCCATGTCATCTCTTTCCCTACAACTTCCATGTAAACATCTTCTATACCAAAATAGATAGTACAACCCACTAGTAGCTTTTTTCCAAAACATGCAACTATGGCACAAGAACTATATAGTGTGCCAATAACTTTGAAAGATGGTCGGTGGATGATGCTAACCCGACAGTGCAGAGATAGGCAAATCCGAGCACTAATGGCCATTGGATATCATCAACATTCCACCAGATCTGCCACATGTACAATTTAGAAGACTCCATGGTTGAACTTAAGCATAATGCACATACCTCAAAACACAAGCACTTCTCCTTTGTTCTAGAATCTTCTGTATCATAATTGATTATTTTTTTCTAAATGAATTTCCATTATTTGTTTTTTACTTTATGATTTACTCCCTCCGTTCCAAAATAGATGACCCAATTTGCACTAACTTTGTACAAAGTTACTTCAAAGTTGGGTCATCTATTTTGGAACGGAGGGAGTACAATGCACAACCCCATGAATCTTAACATTTTTATAAAACTTATTGATTTTGAATGAGATGAACTATAAGAACTAAACGAACATCTACATCATGCATATATGACTCAAAGCTTTACATGATATAGTGTGTATTTATTCATAATTTGGTTTCGAAATCTCATGCGTTCAATACATGTGTAACTTACTACTTTGAGTAGAGTAGCAAATTTCACGCGGCCCCGGGTATATCAAAATGCAGGGCCCATGCATCATTGCCTTTCGGTCGAACCTACGTCCACAATTTTTTGTATGTACTATATCTCCACTGGTCCCCGAACCCAAAATGCTGCCTCGTTCCCGTAAAACCAAGCGACCCACACATATTTAAGGCGTCGGCTCGAACCCGTTTACTATGACGTGGCCCCGCACGCCGTAGTACTCCTACAAACCCTACCGCCACATTCATCATCGATTTTCTTCAAGAGGACGAGGGAGAAGCCGATTTGTAGTGGAGGCGCTTTAAAAAAGGATCTGTAGTGGAGACCCCTACCCTAGGGTGCCCTAGGTAGCTGCCACACGCATCATTGTTTTCTCTTTTCTTTATGCTCTTGCGCCCTAGAGTGAAATGATGGTTGCTTCGTCCATCCAACATAATGCGGGAAAGGTGGGGCTTTGTGATTTGACCCCTGGTTGCTCGTTTTCTACTACTGCGGCGCTACGACCGGGGTGCCTCCAATTCCAACTGCTGCTCCGAACTGTAATTTGGTGCATCGCATGTGGAACAAGACGGTGGATGAGCCACATGTCGGCCAAAGGGGTCCTGTTAAGTGTGTCGCCATTTCGTGTGCGGACTGACCGTGCTTGAGTTGCTACGCCAACACGACAGGAGCAGCCTACCACTTGGTTTTGCTCCTTGCTGAATCCCGACTATATTGATCTAAAAACATACGTGCTGAACTACCCTCTCCGTCTCGGTTTTTTATTTTTAGGCGTCTCGGTTTATAGGGCCTGCACGTAGTTCTAGGTCATCCATTTGACTAATTAAATATGAGTTACTATGTCACAAAAAGTATATCATTAGATTCTTAAGCGGATGTAGTTGTACTTAAAAGTCGAGGGCGGGGCTTTTCCTGCGCGGTAGGCGGCGGGGCAGTTCCGCCTAGTCGGTTCGACAGAGACGCGAGAGACGAGGGAGTAGGCTGCTGCAAACGTAGGGCTGTGTGATTTGACAGTGAGTTACTGCTGGACAGGTGGGGGCCCGTGATTTGACTTTCCATTATCATTTTAACTGCGGCGCTACGGCCGGCGTGAGTCTCCCAGATTCCTGACCACCTCCATACATGTGCCTCTCCCACTGTGCTCCACCATGTAGTAGAGGCTGGCTCTTGCATGAGAGCCCACTTCTCCACTTTTTCCTTGCCTCTATTTCCTCCACATATGCAAAAATGCCATGTAAAGCACACTATTGTACTTACTTTTACTTGCTCCTACAGGTGCTTAAGCTTGCCACATAGGCATAAAGTTCTGATGTGGCAAGTTTATCAAGAAGAGAGAGACTAGTTTGGTGACCCGAGGAAGAAACGGTGCTAAGCGCGTGTACCTAGGTGAAAAGACAATTTTGAGTCTATAGCTAATTAAATGAAGCAAACTTAGCAACACCATTTCATTGGACGAGGTCACTCCTTGGCAAATGCAATAAATACACGCGCTTACTAGCACCGTTTCTTCCTTGAGTACGAAGAAAGAGATAGAGAGAAGTAACAAAAAATATACTTATAGCCAAACCTGTTGTAGTATGAGTGACTAAGTGATGACTATGTATGACATGCCAACATCAGATAGCCTAACGCACCGTGTTAAATCTCCAAGGGCGCGACCGCGCGAGCGACGCAACGGTCATGGTAGGCGCGACCATGATACAGGCTGTTGGCAGCCCTTGGATCTGAAATCAAACGGTCGCATGCTAAGTTGCTGAAAATTTGCAGAATAACCCTCCAGGATAGGATATTCACCCATAGGTCTAGAATCACGCCATGCAACCATTCGATCTCAGATCCAAGGGCTATCGGAAGCCCATATCATGGGAGAATGGAAAGCCACTACCCTGCCGTTCGCACGCTGGCAGTTCGCTCCTACTCGTCCCCGCACGTCCTTCAATACTACGGCGGTTCGCTCCTAGTCGTCCCGTCCATTCTCATTACGGCAGTTCCACTAATCCTAACCCTCCTCCCAAATCCATGGCGTCCCAAATCTCCACGATCGGCGGTGAGTACAAGGTTAGAACCATCACCGGCGATGAGTTCGACGTCATCTACACCCGTTCTTCCGCGACGGTGAAAGGATGCCTTTCTCGCTTCAGACGCATGTTCGAAAACTCAGATGATGAGTGGGTCGCTGGGCTAGATGTTGAGTACACCACAGTCCTGGGACGAAAGAAGTATCTAAAGGACGAAGAGAGGAAGAAGCCCGCCGTGATCCAGGATTTTAAGACCTTCCTCAAGGACAAAATAGTGAAATTCGTTACTTTAGACTTTACGAACGACGAAGACGTCCAGGGTCGGATAGGCCTCGTTGTAGGCAACCCCTTCGACCTCCAGAAGAATCGGCTGGTGCCCTCTTGTCATCCTTCAATGCTGAACCTGGCAGGAATCATGGTTCATCCTTCGTACGGTAAACTGGAGAAACCTCCATACACGTTTCATCGTCATGCATGGCATCGGAATGTACTAGATATAGACCACATCCACTACGCTGCAATGGATGGCTACCTTTGCTTCAATATCTACAAGGGTTGGATGAAGAGCAACAGCCAAGTGTGCGGTTCAAGCAAAGAAGTATCGGCCAAGAGGAATAGGGACAAGGACAAAGTCGAGGGCGTGGACGAGGACTCCGAGTAAGGTGGCAGTGTCGTTGCTCATGGTGCTTCTAAACTTCTAATGCAGTGTCTACCAGATTAGTTGCATAGTTTAATTTCAGGTGTGCTTAGTTTAATTTGAGGTGTGTGTTGTGCTGAGCCCCTAGCAGAACTATGTTATGTTTCTTCCCGTTACTTTAACTCTTCAGTATGTACATACTACTAGTATTTCTTTAATTGAATTTAGCACCCTAATTAAGCACGTACTAGCTTTTTTAATAGTACTATATGCATAATTTGGCGACGAGCGCTCTCTATATGTACCACCTTTTTTTCAATTTTTGCTCCATGGCGCAATCCATCGTTAGTACTACTGTACAAAAGTATACATTTTTAAAAAGGCTAGAGTACTGTTCATCACATATATAGCCAGTTAAATTCTCAACCTAGAACGACGTGCATGCCATGTAGTAAACCGATACGGAGAAAGTATAGTAAAAATGAGGTGATTTTACCGAGCGATCGGCGAGGGAGCATGGCATGTCATGCGGTCCCACGTGTCATGATGTACCAAGGCGATGCACGTGTCCCTCTTGAGGCAGAAGCAATACTAGTACGTGGTTTGAGATGGTGGCGAACCGAAGTGTGAAATAAGGGTTGCTTCGTCCGTCTGGGAAAGTGCGGCATTGTGATTTGACGTCTCATTGCTTATTACTACTACTGGGCCGGTACGAGTGGGGTGCGTCCCCCTGCTGTTCTGCATTGTTCTTTGGTGCTTGACACGTCGACCCGGTTGCTATATGTCCCACATGTCGGTGACAGGAAGTACAGAATTCATGAAAGGGAGCGTCGATGGAGGAGTATACTACTACAGAATTCATGAAAGGGAGCGACTTAGTTTTGGAAAATTCTGTTTTTACGGAGTAAGTACCCACTAGGGTTTATAGGGCTCATCTAAAAACATTCATTTTTCCGTTTGATAAGTATCAATTCTACTATACTAGTAGTAGTACCATTACATGTTGGATTTCGAGGTGTGTTAGATCACCCAACGCAAGCAGTGTCAAGAGGAAACTAACCAATGCATGTACAAGTTCATGGAAATTTAGTGGCCATTCATGCATTCGTTCTAATTAATGCCTCGGTAAACACAACTTCTTGAGAAAAACGAGCGTACTAATTACTTGTGCAAACTACGAAATTAATTCAACCACTCATCGTCTACCTTGGTTGGAGAGATTTTGAAATTGAGCCATAAACTGGAAAGGAGGGAGTAGTAACTTTTGTCTCGATTACTATTTGTGGCCTTTTATAGATGGAAAATGTATTTTTTTTATAGTGGCCTTGTATAAGTAAATGGAGGGAGTACTAACCAAAGTACGTAGTATGGACGAGGAGTAAACGGAGGGAGTAGTATAATTTTCTCCTCGTGCTGCGAGCCACCGCGCGCGTGGGCGAGGGAGCAAGCTTCACCTCATCCTGCGAGCCACTGCACCCGTGGGCGGGGGAGACGGCGTACTAAACAAGCTTCTCCTCGTTCTGCGACTTGATGGGACACATCAAAAGTACTCCAGTGTATAGAGCCTTGCCTCTAAGGTAGGCCCCACATGGGTTGCCTCTTTTTTTAATTTAACATAACACGTCAAGTCGCAATTTGTTTGTTCACCCATGGTAGATGATCCTCCCTCCACCAAGTGGACAACCAGTAGACGTGCCAAATTACCATGTGGGCTACCTTTTTTGTACAGAAATGAGCTCCGCCGTGTACCCGTGCAGGTGTGGTTGGGAAAGAGACGGGAGTATGTGCGCCGTGCGTGCACCTCTTCTCTTCGTGCATGCCCCCACCTACGTGGGTGTGTGTGAGAGATATACAAACCTAGACATAATGCGCCGTCCATCCCCATGCCTCCGCCCAGTCCGACCACCAGTCACCACCACGCCCCACTCCTCCTCACATTATCTCTCATCTTTCTCCCTCCATTTTTATATACAAGGGGCCAGTATCAAAATTACAATTTGCAGATATACAAGGCCACTAACACTAATCGATGCAATATTAATGGTGTTTGCCTCGTGGTACTAGCAAAGGATGACATTAATTATCCCTTGCATGCATGCGGGAGTTTGTAAAAAATGCATCTTGATGTTTCGTGCAATGCATGGGCATCTTGCTAGTCCACGAAAACAACACATGGCAAAATTCCACGGTGAATGAGGGATTTGAATCTGTTGGGAGGAGCTGTTTGAATCTTGCCCGGGGTAGCCAAAATATTAGCGACTACTTCGCCATGGCCGGCACCGGCTCGAGTTCATCCTAACATTGCCCTCTTCTATGGAGCCCATGCGGGGTCGACGAAGGTGCTCGCAACAAAAGGATCCAGCAAGACACCTGCTATGTACGCCGACGTCGTCTCCGCGGTGGCCTTAATGGGACCCAAGCGGCGGCGGCCTCCCGTGTTCTACTTCTCCTTGACGATGGCAGCGGAAACGGAGGCGCTGGCCACCGACTCGCCGCTCTCCGCGCATCCGGCTTCTGTCGCTGCTTGCATGGCGCGGCCGTCGGCATGGGAGTCTCGGCCACAGAAACAGGAGACACGGTACGAGGTGGCAGCGTGGATAGCAGCAACGACGCCTGTGCGCCGCTCCTCGTCGAGCTGGCCTGGAGCGGCGAGTTGCTGAACCGCGCGCCGGCTTGGGGCGGCAACTGGCTCCATCGGGCGAGGGGAGGGAGGTGGATCAGCGAGCTGCATAGCTCATATCCGGCGGGCTACCCAGCCGGCTTGGATGCGGAATAACTACTCTTCGTAAGCCATTGTAAGAGTGGACAAAATGGTGGAGGAGATAGGGGAGCGGCGGAGGTGTGCGATTCTTGGCCGGCGTTTGGCCTTGTTTAAATAGGATATTAAATAGACGATGGACGGGACTAGCTCGGCCGGCGTTGCGTTTAACACTGGCCCGGTCATGAACGGACGTGTGTCCAGAGTGGGTTTCTCGGCTTCCACACGGGCGGGTTTCATGGAGGCATTTGAATGTGGCACGGAGACGTGTTCAGCCGGGCGTGCCGCGAGTGGCGCCCTCGACTCTGACCTAGGACACCGCGCCGTTCTTCCAGTGACGTGTGGGCTCTTTGGGTGCATGGCCTGCATGTCAGTGACCCAACGCAGGCAGCGCACAGCAGAGGAACCTTTGGTGGGCCAGGGCAGTCAGAAGCGGGCATTACATAAACCGATGATTGTTCATTAAGTGTGACGTCATATTTTTCATGTAGATAACGGCATGGTTAATAAGACAGCCAGCTGCTGGCTATATACCAATGCCATGTCACTTGGAGGCTGGTTGTAATGGGGAGTATCATATACTAGTATCATGTATATAATACTAGTGTATGATACTACATCCGTAATGCAAAGTATCATATGTTGGTATGATAAATTATTATATTTATTGCCATGCATGACACAAAGTAGCATATTATTTAATGTGATACGGTATCATGATATGATACTCAAGCATCTCTTTCTTCATTTAATTCTATGCCATCTCATCAAAATTGCTTAGTTGGCATGCATGATATTACCTATGGTACAACCATTACGGGCAGCCTAAACAAGCTACTGGTATTTAATGCTTGCATGTGAAAGAAGAAAAGAAGGCGCATGCTCATTGGTGGAAAGGAGAGGCGCGCAGGCTCACACGGGTGCATGCGGGCTGCATGCAGGTTGGATTTCTTGTTTCTTACGCTCGAGCCGGTGATAGCTCAAGCGCCCGCTCCCTCCTTTTCTCTTCATTCTTTCTCTTCCAGCTATGAATTTGATGACGTGGAACTGCTAATAGCCTGCTGACTGTGTACTATTGTACCTGCTCTAAGCCTACTATGTTGATAGCCCATTCGATACGTTGTGATTCATAAAGACCGCTGCAAACATCAATGTTCTGCTTATCACAGATAAGATTGATTAATACCCGTAACAATCCTTGTCCTTAACAAAGGGTGCATGCAATTATAGGTTGAACGTGTGTCTTGCGTCGTGTGCTGTGTGAATGCAGGCGTGCGAGTGTTGCGTGCGTGCAAGGGTACGTTTCAGTGTTGCATGCATGGGTGCATACGTGCGTGTGTTCGTGAGTGCATGTGTACGTGTCAGTGTTGCACGCCAGCCTGCGTGCGTGTGTATGTGTCAGTGTTGCACGCCTACATGCGTGCGTGTCTTGCATGCGTGCATGTGTATGTGCGGGGTGAGGCTACACGTGAGTCGACTAACTTATTCATCTCTAGTCATTAGATTTTCCAGCCATTGGATACGAAATCAAGGGCCTCCAGTTTATCATCAAACTCCACCCCCCTGAGCCGCCAGCCACGACCGGCCGAACCGCCAGCCCCCGCCGCCTGCGGCAGGCCCGCCCTCCCCGAAACCACTCCCCACAGCCGGTCCGCCGCCGCACCGGCCAACCCTCTAGCCCCCCCTCCCCCCCCGCCGAGCTTTTTCTCTGAGGATCCCCACCCCACCGCCCAATGAACGCCCCCCAACCGTTGGTGACTGCCAACCAGAGGTCTCACGACTTCGAATACCCACCGACCACTAATTTATTACCATTTCTGTCCTTCATATACGCGCTGACGGGTGGGCCCTATGGTAATGTGGGCTGCTGAGTGTGGAACGTTTGTCTGGGTAATTGATCGTGTTATCAACAAATTACAGAGCTGTATGGTGAGCCAGTGACCGTACGATCAGCCTAAAATGTACTCCTATTTTATTAACACGGTACAGACTCAAACTACCATTTCTTTCTTTCATATACGGGCTGACAGGTGGGCCCCACGGTTACGCGCCCCGATGGTGCAACACTAGTTGCACCGCGTGGAACGTTTGACTAGTCAATTGGTTGTGTCATCAACAAAATACGGAGTTGTACGGGTGATCCAGTGACCGTATAATCATGATATGTATTTGTTTAAAACGGTACAGACGCAAGGGCTCATATATACGCGCAAGCACTCCCCGCTATAAGCGCACACACGCGAACCCGACCCCTATGAGCACCTTCGAGAGAGTGGGCCAGCATATATGATCTTGAGATTTTACGAAGTCACCATAGGTGCCTCGTAGTCGAGTGGAACGTCTCCTCCCACTGAACGTACGTCGCCGGAAAATACTGAAATTAACACAAGATAAATGCGAGCACCGGGACTTTAACCTTGGTGGGCTCGAGAAACCACTGTCCTCTAACCATCCAACCACATGATGGTTAGCACGACAAAATGTATGCGGTGACCGTGATGAGCTTATTCTGAAGTCCAATGACCATATTGTGCTTTCGCTTCAAATACAATGGCCGTAAGTGTCGTCAACAAAATACGGAGCACGCATCAAATGCAAAGTCCGTGGTGTGGTGGGCACATCATTTCTAGTTGTGGTGGGTCAACATGAAGACTCATGGGTCGGTTCCATCCTGCGCCACATATAGGTTGGACCGAGACGTGTTATACGAAGACCCATGTGGAGGACTCGGCGTATAACACGAAGCTACCAGAGTCACGGAGGACTCTATCCCCACTGGTGATAAGTCGACTATACATGATTTGTAACCCTAGGCCCTTAATATGTTATACAAGCTTGGGGGCTAGTTCCTCGATAGTATACACACACGCACAATGCCTGGTATTCACGTGTACTTTGTACACACCCCTATCACTAATATACAGTACTAGGAGTAGGCTCTTTCTTCAACTGCAATTGAATTCTAGCATGTGCATGTATTTATTTCATATTATCGATCCATAGAGTGAGAGAAGTTTGAAATATAGGCAATGGATGCTTTTGCAATTCATATATAAACATTAATTAGTGCACTCCATGTTGTTAGTGTGAAGAACTTTATACATTTGTCACTTGCATGGATACATTCCAAATTGCTAGCTACGAAATAGAATACATGTCGAATTCAACATAAAGGGGGTTTCGAAGATTCGAATTCATAGGAAGTGCATTCATCTATTTGAACCCGAGATAATGGCATTTGTAAATCAGATGTAAAAGGGGGCATCAATCTTTGTTGTGACTTTGAACATGCTATATATATTCATACTCATATCTAACTTTTTTTTGCAACCAAGGAGATTATATCTGGAACCATGCATGAACTGAGGTAAGTTGCATATTTTTTAATATATACTCGTGTACAATGTATATATAAATGTACCCCCTCCATTCCAAAATAATCGTAGCTTTAGGATTTTCATGAGTAAAGATTTGTGAAGTTTGACAAATCCTGAAAGTACAATTCAAGAGAACCGAAAATGTTAATGCTTCTGCTCCCAAATATTGAATGGAGCGCCAAATACGCCTCTGGTCACCCGAAACCGCGCGAGACTAATGTTTTGGTGGTAGGAAATTACTGTCCTGACTCTGGCCCGTGTAGCGTATCGGCCCGATGTCCAAACGTCTAAACCGGGGTAGGTTTGTAACTTCACCAAGATGCCAGAGAAGCATTCATACGCCGTGGGCGCCTACCCATGCGCTCGGCCGAAATCTATCCCGCCCACATTTGGGACACCTGACATGACTGTTCTACGCCCAACCCGCAATATGTCTGAAATTTTAGATGGGGGGAAAGTTTGTAACTTTCCCCAAATTTCAAACAAGCGCGTCTCAAACCAAAACATTGTTCCCCCTTAGTTCCCCGCCTCCCTCTGTTTCCCCATTCATACTCCGTGGGCGCGAAAACGCCCTCTCCACCAGCCGCGAAACCCCAGCCTCCTTCGTCCTCCACCCCATAGCGGCCAATCCACCGCCGCCCTCCTCCATCATGCCGGAGCCGGTACCCCGACGTCGTCGTCCAACGCAACCGCAACCGCAACGCCCTCAAGGACTTAGCAGCTGAAGCCGAGGCAGAGCTACCTCCACGACGCTGACGTGCGCCGTACCAGAACCACTCCGACCACGCCGTACTGCGCCTCACTGCTGCGGCTCCACTGTCGCAACCGTGCACCGCACCGGAGCTGCTCCCGCTATGCCGTCGTTCGCCACCTTGGATCTGCTTCCCCGCCGCCGACAAACGGCCACCGCACCACACTCAACAACTTGGCCATGGGTTCGTCCAAGGCTGCACCGTCCTCCACAACTTCTGGTTTCCGGCGAACAATAAGAAGATCATCGGAAAAACAGAAGGAGGATACAGCACTGCCAGCAGAAAGAGGTACTCCTCTTCCCATATTCATGCAAATCTTACGTCTCTGCTCACACCGTATTCATCCCACGAAAGAAACTAGTTGAGTGCTTCTTACTGCATCTTCTTCGTGATACTAAATGCACAAGGTTTCCTCCCTTTTACTATTTCACCTTTGCTAGAGGTCAGTAGCCCACCTAGATTTCAATTCAGGGTCAGTCGAACCGCAATTAAAAGAAGCAGCACCCGCTTAGGCGCGCGGAGCACCTAGTCCGCCTGCTCGCCGAGGAAGCGGGGTGTGGGGCGCAGGAGCTGCTTGCGCCTGATCTGGAGGTCAGCGGGGCTTGAATGGATGGACGGGGGAGCGTGCCAAGCATGGCGGTGCGGTGAGGTCGAGGGAAGGGCGCGGGCAGGGGAGGAATACTGGGCCGGTGGTCGCTGGCGTTTCGAGGAAGATCATCAACACTGACTGGCTAGAGGTAGATGAAGGCGACCTGCCCGTTCTTTGTACATCGGACGGTGCAGAAAAAATGGACTGACCTATTTGCTTTCATTCGACTGTTATTTTCATAGAATCCTATAGTAATTTAGTGTGCCATGCATGTTAAAGAGCTATCATATGTCTCCCGACATTTATTTCTCACCGACCTGCTATCTGCTACCTTTACACTGTACTAATTGTGCACACACTTCACCCATACTCACACTATTGTTTTTTATGCATGGGTATTTCAGACTCTAGCGCAGTGTTGATGAATGCAGAAAAGAAAAGACAGAAGTCGCTCCAATGTAATTCAAAGATAGGCACTAAGCATTCCAGCGCTCTAACGGGTGCAGTGTCAGCAGTTGGAGACAGTAAACGTAGCTCTGCAGTTGATGATCTCAATTGCCACACACAACCATCCCAGGTGCTTGCTTTAACTTCGCGCTGTCAAATGTGGTTGCATGTTGCATATGGTGTCTTGCTTGTATTGCTTCCAATTTGGTTAAATTGCATCTGCTTACTTTACACATTATACCTTTGATAATGACATGCCTTCCTGTTTTCGATACATACTACATATGTCTATTAACCATGTTCGTACATCAAACTAATGCTCTTTTATATCCCTCGTCAATCACTTATGATGAGACAGTCACCCGGGTGGGTTAGTGTGAGACCCCATACTCGTTTAAAGAGTGCAGTGTCATCCTCCCCACATGATTCTCATGAAACAGCAAGGCTAAATAAAGATAGTCAACGTAGCTCTCTAGTTGATCACCGCAATTCCCCCACACCAGCATCGCCGGTGCTTGCTCTTACTTGGCAGTGTGATATGTGGTTGCATGTTGCATATAGTGTCATACCTTGTAATGCTTCTAATTAGGGTAAATTGCATCTGCTTAGTTAACACATTATACCTGTGAATATGACATGCCTTCCTGTTTTCGGTACATACTACGTCTTTCTATTAACCATGTTCTTACATCAAACTACTTTTCTTGTGTATCCCTTATCAATGCTCCTAATTTGTTAAATTGCATCGCCTTAGCTTCCACATTATACATGTGAATATGACACGCCTTCCTGTTTTTGGGACATACTACATCTGCCTATCACACCATGTTCTTACATCAAACTACTGTTCTTGTGTATCCTGCGTCTATGGCTTACGATGAGACAGTCACGCTCGTTGGTTAATATGAGACGCAATACTCTTATAAAGAATGCAATTTCATCCTCTCCACATGATTCTCAAGAAATATCAAGCCTAAATGAAGATATTGAACGTAGCTCTGTACCTGAAGACCACACTTCCCCTACACCACCATCATAGGTGCTTGCTCTAACTTCGCAGTGTGATATGTGGCTGCATGTTGCATAAGGTGTCTAGCTTGTAATGCTTCTAATTAGGGTAAATTGCATCTGCTTAGTTTACACACTATACCTGTGAATATGACATGCATTCCTATTTTTGGTACACACTACATCTATGTGTGAACCTTGTTTTTACATGAAACTACCTCTCTTCTGTATCCTGCATCAATCACTTACGACGAGTCACCTTTATTCGTTGCATATTATTCCTAGCCTGTTGCCATGTATTGCTTCTAATTTGGTAAAATACATTTGTTAGGGCACCCTTTTAATTTGGCAGAGTGATATTGGTTTCATCTTTCATATGGTTTCTAGCTTGCATCGATTCTAACAAGTTCAAGCACCTTGTGCTTAGTTTACACTTTATACATCATCCATGTCAATATGTCACGCCGTCCTGTTTTTCATACATATTCCATCCTCCTATCATGCGGCTGCATTACATGAAAGTAGTGTTCGTCAGTATCATGCATCAATGAGTTCTGAAGAGCAAATTTTATTCCTTTTTCTTGTGGGTTTGACTTGACAAGGCAAAATCAGGAAAGAGGAAGGAAAAGAGTAAGGAAGGCGATGATGGTGGTCCTCTGCAGCAACGTAAACGGAGCATCTGTACCGATTCTCCTTGTACTGATAGTGCATTACAAGGTCCAAGTCTCCGCTCCCCTACTCCACCATCCAAGGTGCTTGCTCTAACTTGGCAGTGTGATATCTGGTTGCATGTTGCATATGGTGTCTAGCTCATATTGCTCCTAATTAATGTAAACTGCATCTGCTTAGCTTACACATGATACATGTGAATATGACACGCTTTCCTGTTTTTGGTACATACTATATCTGTCTATCACACCATGTTCTTACATGAAACTACTCTTCTTGTGTATCCTGCATCAGTCACATATGATGGGACACCTTTAAGTTGGCAGTGTGATATTGGTTCGCGTCTTGAATATGATTTCTAGCATGTATTGCTTCTAGTTTGAGGAACGCCACCTATGACGAGACAGTTTTAACTTGGCAGAGTGATATTGATTGCACCTTCCATATGGTGTCTTGCAGTGTTTCTAATCCCTTTTTCTTATCGGTTTGACTTCACAATGCAAAATCATTACAGCTAAAGGAAATTAGTCCAGCAGTGGATGATGGTGGTCCTTCGGAGCAACTCAAACAGGGGGTCTCTACAGATTCTACTCCGCCATGCTCCCAACAAGATTCACAAGACAACACAAGGCTGGACAGTCAACGTAGCTATGTAGATGATGACTCCCCTACTCCACCATCACAGGTGCTTGCTCTAACTTGATACTATTATATGTGGTTGCATGTTGCGTATGATGTTTAGCTTGTATTGCTTCTAACTTGAATTGCATCTGCTTACTTTACACATAATGCCTGTGAATATGACACGTGTTCCTGTTTCTAGAACATACATGTACATGATGAGCACATCTCCCCTACTCCACCATCACCGGTGCTTTCTCTTACTTGGAACTGTTATACGTGGTTGCGTTTTCCGTATGATGTCTAGTTTGTATTGCTTCTGATTATGTTGAGTTGCATCTGCGTAGCTTACAACTTATACCTGCAACGATTACTTACCCATAATACACGCTATCGTACGTGTGAATATGAAACGCCGTCTTTTTTTGTATATATTCCATCCTCCTATCCTGCGCTTGCCTTACATCAAAGTAGTGTTCGTGTGTATCATGCATCAACCAGTTATGTAGAGCTCATTTTATTCATCTTCTTCTGGTTTTGACTTCATAAGGCAATATCAGAAAATAGGAAGGAAAAGAGTAAGTTAGGGGATGTTGGTGGTCCTCCGCACCGACGCAAACAGAGACTCTCTAGATTTTCCACTGCTACTGCTAATGAAGTTGAAGTCCCAAGTCTACATGATGAGTTCATCTCCCGTACTCCACCATCGCAGGTGCTTGCTCTAAGTTGACAGTGTGATAATTGGTCTCATGTTGCATATGTTGTCTAGCCTGTATTTCTTCTATTTTGATTAAATTGCACCTGCTGAGTTTATATGTTATACACGTGCATATGACATGGCTTTCTATGTCTAGAATACAATCCATCTATCTATAATACCATGTTCTTACATCAAAGTACTGCTGTTGTGTATCCCGCATCAGTCACTCATGATTGGACGCTTTGAACATGGCAACTTGATAGTGGTTGCATCTTGCATTGATTTCTACGTTGTACTGCTTCTAATTTTTTCGAATTGCCACTTATGACAAGACACTTTTAACTTGGCAGAGTAATATTGGTTGCATCTTTCATATGGTGTCTAGCTTGCATTACTTCTATGCATCAATGAGTTCTGAAGAGTGATTTTATTCTTTTGTGTTGTGGGTACAGCTTGACATGGAAAAGTCAAAAAAGAGCAAGGAAAATAATATAGTAGGGAGTGCTGTTACTCGTCCGGTGAAACGGAAAAGGTTCTTCCGTCGAGATTCTGCTGGTACTTATAGTGCAGTAGAAGGTCCAAGTCCACCGGCTAAATCTACAAACATAGTATCACCCGCTCCACCAGCTGCAGCATACGCTTCAACTGTACCAGCATCTCAACCAGTTACTCGTTCGTTTGCTCCGGAACTGGCCAGTTCCCAAGCTTCCTTCACACCTAACACTACTTCCGAAGCACTGCTGACACAACAGGACTTGGCAAGATCAGATGAACCTCATGAGCATCAACACCAAGACGGTACCTGACCGAGTCAAGTTGCAGTTGCATGCTCCTTTATATGTACTCTCACAGTTTGATGTACACTAACACTTTCCATATTCGTTGTTGAACTAGCACCACGGCGCAAGCGGAAACAGACATCAGGGATAATGCTTGACAGATTAACAAAATCTAAAGGAGGAAGAATGGAGATCCATTTTGAGGCAGGTTTAAAAAGGCCACGTGATGCTACAGAGTTATTCAAGTTAGTATCAGAGGCAGCCGTTGTCGTTAGGTGTCATGCACGTATCCTCCCAACGTGGATCCACTAGAGGAATGAGAAAGATAATACCCAATTTAACACCTTCCTTGACCATTTATCTGTAAGTAATGTTATTCATCGCAATTAGTAATATTGTCTTGCTCTGTCCCATACTTTCTAGCTTCCTCCTAATAAGACTCACATTCTTTTTTCAACAGATGAGGTTCAAGTTGGATCCGAAAGATGATACAACTAGACAAGCATGCACTCATGTTTTTCTGTCTGCTCTGCGACAGTATCGGTACCACCTTAGAAAATCTCACTTCGAAGGCAAGGCTAACAATGAAATCGCCCAAACATCTCCAGTGGAATATATTATAGATGAAGACTGGACAGCCCTCGTTAAACACTGGTCTGATCCAAAGTATCAGGTAGGCTATATGTATTTGATCAGACCACATATTGAACTTGTATTTATGTATGTGCCTTACAAGTGTATCTTCTTCTAGGCTAACTGTTTGAAGAACAAAACCAACCGTTCTAAAGTGAAATTCCAACAGACCACGGGATCTCGTAGCTATATTGCACACTGCGAGGCTCTTGTAAATAGCTACTACTTCCTTTTTTTGTGCCATATTATCGTATCTATATTGACTTGTTCCAAATACAGAGGAAATCCCGTGCGGACCAAAAAGAACCTGAACCGAATGCAGTGCAAATCTTCAAGGATTGCCACACCAGCAAGATGAAGGGCATGGGCACACCAGTTCAAGCTGCTGTTGTAAGTCCTTACTCCTCCTGCCTTGAACTGATTGGTACTGTGATGTGTTCATTTAACTACTTGGTTTGCAGCCAATGTCAGTTACTCTGTTCACTTTTATTCACAGTTGTTTTAACGTATCATTTCACCTTACATGGTTTAAAAGAGATGAAGGATATTCTTTTGGTCTTGATCTATAATCTAGTTGTTATGTTCACGTGCGCACACAATGATAAAATAGCCTGTTTGTTTTATATCTGTTTGCCCATGATATGAATGATGTCATACTATGTTCATCCTGCTTTAAACCATGTCTCTTTATCCTTAGATGTCAATGAATGTGAGGAAATAGACAATACAGTAGGCATGCTACATGGACATATGTTCCGAAAGTGATTTTATTATGTAGTTGGCACTACAATACATGCTAATGTATTACAGTAGTTCACCAAAATAAGTTATGTACAAACGTTTAACCTACTTTGTTTGTTTTGTCCCATTAGTAACTTATCTGGTACACTAATGAACAAGTTCAAACTTTCAGGAAGCTATGGAACAAATGATTGAACAGCCACAACCACCTGAAGGTGACGAGGCTACTACAGGCACAATGTCACCTATTGCTGCAGTGCGTCAGTATCTCTCCACTAACAGTGCAAAAAGCAACTTCCTGTGTAATTCTGGGTTGGTTGTCAAGGTAACCTCGTCCAAATCGCCTACTGAACAAAATCTTCCTGCTAGACAGAGTGATATATCTGTGCTCCAGACACAAGTCCAATGCCTAATGGACGTTGTTTCGGAAACAAGAATAGTGGTTGAGGAATGTCGTCAAGATATGAATAGCTTTGAAACCAGACTATCAGACATTCGTTTCGTTGTTCAACAGCAATGGCGGAAAAAAGGTGGAGATTGTGCTGCTCCATCAGATTCTACAGCCTGAAACATTAGCACTCAGGTCAAATGATCTGTGCTTCTATACATCTGATGGTGCTTTTATCTGGAAGGACTGTAAACTTTATGCCAACAGGCCTTTTGTTGTATGGTTGGAGTTAATTTTGTTGTCATACAACATTTATGATGCTGCCTCAGGCTGTAGTAATTACGACGCTATTTTTGTATAGTGTAGGTTTATCTTAGTAATGTAATCGGCCGAAAGCTTCGTAGGAGCCCAACAAGCGAACATTCGTCGGGCCCATTCCAATTGGGATAAAAACGATTACGGCCCGAAATTGGCATGTAGCCCACTAAAAATATCTGGGCCTAGATCAGCATAAGCTTTCATATTTTTCTGGTAGGCCTATGCCCATAGTGGGCCTTTAACAGGCCCAAACATAATTTGGGCCCTCAATAAAAATAGGCCGTTTACAGGTGTAAATATCTCAAGCCCATAAAATACATGGGCCTTTAATAGACCTAAAGTGAGATTGGGCCCTGATTGTGCCAAATAACCCACTGGACTTTAACAGGCCGAAATTCTGACGGGCCGTAAATGCGCCGACCTAATACACGGGCCTATAACAGGCCGTAACTTCGGTCGGGCTAGATTATCGTCATCTTTATATGGGCCGTTAATGGGCCCGATATGACGTTGGGCTACATATGGCACAAGGTTTACGTCCGGTGTTAACAGGCCGAAAGTGGCCCAAAGCTATAGTGGGCCTCTAACAGGCCGAATGTCAGACATGGCCGAATATGACCCAAATCCTTCACGATCGTTTATGGGCCAAAAGTTTTGATGGCCTGTAAATGGGCCCAAATGAAGCAGGACATTTAATAGGCCGGAAATACACCAGGTCGTAATTCGGCCTAATTACTTAGCGGTCTGTTAACGGGCCAGAAGTGACCATGGGCCGCGTTGATGACAAGTTTAGGACAGGTCGTTGACGGGCCGATTTGATAGAGAATATTGGGCCTTTAGCTGGGCCGGCCCATTATGGTCGGCAAAATCTTGTGGGCCTTTAGCTGGCCCGGCCCATTATGGTCCGCAAAATCTTGTGGGCCTTTAGCTGGGCCGGCCCATTATGGTCTTTAAAATCGTGCGGGCCTTTAGCCGGGCCGGCCCATTATGGTCCGCTAAATTTTGTGGGCCTTTAGCTGGGCCGGCCCATTATGGTCCGCTAAATCTTATGGGCCATCGGTTGGGCCGGCCCATTTAATCTTTGTGGGCCACTTTTGGGCCGGTCCACGTGTCAACATATCATAGGCCCATCTCGCCCGTTGGATCCGTCAGCCGATGAGAATTTTACACATGGAAAATCGGCATTGGTCATGGCTGTTAATGGGTTATCGGATCCAAAATCCGACCCAATAGCTTAACGGTGTTCCGTTACGGTGAATGCCACGTGTCGGTCACCCTTGACAAAAGCACTTCTGTGACGCGCGATTTATCATCACAGAAGCTGTCAAAAAGATGTTGAATGAACCGGAAGAGACCTATGCTCAAATCGGCCTACTTCCTTTTTGCGCCATCAACAAACCGCCAGCTGTAAGAACCATACTATTTGCTTATCTGAAATTACTTCCATCCACATATTTTCTGAAGATGTTATTATTTTTAATAGCGCGATGATCCGTTCTGGAACAAGAAACCTCCTCAAGATAAACCGGTGAAGCCAACCCGGCAAAAGACCAAAGCTGTGAAGAAGACTACTAACAGGAAGAGAACCACTGCATCTTCCGATCCACCGGCTGACGATGATGTGGGTAACCCGAATCTTGAGGTAGAACTTGACTCACTTGGTTCATTTTTCATACGCCTTATTGATGATGATTATTGCCAGGACGACGGTGAAGTCAGTCATGCCGATGCTGTAGAGGTAATCGTTCTTTCCTCTGATTCAAACCCTTTACCTTCACTAAAAATACGTCGGGCAAACCGAAAAGTTAAATTTTCTCATCCTCTTGCTTATTTGGACCCAAACTTTCTTGTGAAGACACAACAGCACGAGGCTCGCCACACAACTCGGCACAGCGGCCAGGTAGTTACCTCCGCCGGTTTACCGAACAGTCCGGTTCAGAAACGCCATTTAGAGGTCTCTAATTCTCTTGCGACTTCACTCCCTAAAGCGGGTTGTTTTTCATCAACCTCTTAATCCTTCTGATTCCTATTATCAGGGCACTTCTCATTCATCCTCTGGCGAGTCATCAGCCACCAAGCTTCCACCCCTCAAAACAGTGCTTGGGTAAGTCATATTCTATCTTATATCTTTGACATATTACTTTAACATATACTGTACTGATCCTTCTTAATTTTTTCTCGGAGCCAAGCCCAGACCAAGCAAGATAGCTCACCTGAACAAAACGTTAGAGGAAAATAGAGCTGTTGAACCGGAGAGAATACTAAACCCTGAAGAGGCCAACCTTAATGACGTGCTGAATGACCCGCCACCACAAGACCATGACTTTGTTGCTGAACAGGCAGAAGTTGACACCACATGCCCTGTTGATCAACCAACCAGCTCTATCCGGACTGATAAACCAGCTAGTCCTGCAAAGAATGCTGACAAACCGGCGACCCTAGTACAAACCGGTGAAGAAAACGATGATGATGTCCTTATTACTGGCTTTGGCCATACTGAACCAAGTAATCCTGTTGCTTTGTCAAGACATACTGCCAAAGAGGAATTCTCTTCGGTTGGCAAAGGCAAATGGAATGCTGATCTGTCAACATATGCCGCTCTGAATGCTCAAGATCTCCATTCTGGCTACCTGAACCGGCTGTACACCAGCCGCGATTATGAAGCCGGTCTGGTCAATATGATGAAGGAAAAATATGAGGTAACTTCTTATATGCTTCTCTTCTTGTATTATTTCATAGCTTATCAACTCCAATAGCCCCCAAGTGACGGTTTAAGATATCAACTTAAACCGGGACTCGTTAATAAGTATTCAATGTGAACCTCAATTGCATCTTTAACCTTGCTGACGTAGCCCCCAAGGGCCGGTTTAACTTTATAAAGATAAACCGAGACTTTTATACAATAAAATTTTATGTATCAGTAGACTTTGAATAAATAGCCATTAGCCCCCAAGTGCCAAGTTGAATACCTGTATTGAGCTTGGGACTTTTTAGAAACTGTGCAATGAAGAGCAAATATGCATTAGCCCCCAAGTACCAAGGGCATAACTTGTTATGTGGTTGGTACTTCAATTTTGTACTGTCATGTCATCATATAACTATCTCTGTGCAGGCTGAACTGAGAAAAAGAGAAAGTCAAACCGCCGACCTGCAGGAGAATCTTAAGTCACAACAGGCAGAAACCTCCAAGGCAAAGGAAGACTTGACCAGCGCTTTGAGCGCGATGGAAAAACTTAAAGAGGGCTTCAACAAAGAGCAGGTGGATTGGGCGACTGAGAAATCCGCTTTAGCGCAAAGGGCTGAAAAAGCAGAAGCCGCTCTTAAACCGGTGGTTGATGAATTGACCAGCGTGAAGCGACAGGTTCATGCCATGACTGCAGCTATATTTGTTAAGTATCCTTGTTTGCCGAATTGAGCAGACCGTGTCATGTAGCTGCCGGTTTACTAACCCTTGCAATGATACAGGAACCCGCATTGGCCACTTGGGATCGGATGTGCGGAAGAAGTTAAAAGTTGCTTATACTCTGATAGAGCAACTGTACTCTGGCGCACAACGGATAATCTACACCGCTTCCCACAACAATCCGCCGCCCACCTTGATCAAAGATACCATTGAAAGGTTATCTATGCTCCCTGCCCGGGTTGAAGAGCTGAAGAAATCTGCTGCTAGAACGGGTGCTTTGATCGCCCTAATCCGAGCAAAAGCGTGGGTGCCTGAGTTTGATCCTGTTGATGCGGCCCAAGGCTATCCCAGCTTGAAGGAAGACGGGACAAAATTTGATGAAGAGGATCTCCGAACCATAAACCGGGAAGTGCGCCCTCTGGCTTGTCAACTGATTGAAGAGGCGGATCTTTCCCACTATCAAGCCAACTATGATGATAACAACAAGTGGGTAGCCGCACCAATTCCTGAAGCTGAGAATCTTATCCCGCCAATCCGTAAGCACACTTACGCTCCTGACATTAACCCGTCCCTACTGATAAGTGATGAAGCTGTATTTCAAGCCTTAACTGGGATCGACTAGGCAACTGTTGATATCCAGCCACTTGGTAGGGAGGAAGAAGCTGAACCGACGCGAAATGATCCGCAACCGTCAGGTCAAGCCAGTGACCAAGCGTGAACCGGAGACCGGTTTAAGCTACTACATGTTGTGACATGTATTTGAGAAAAACAATGATCTTTTGGGCACTGGAACGCCTCGTAATAGGCTAGTTGATATACTTGGTCTGGTATGCCTTCGTGCATATTTATCTTCAACTGATGTCGGTGTGATTCGTAATACTTAAGATATGATATCCATAATCATCTGCCCAAGCTCTTTCTATAATCAAGAAGCTTAAAACTCCCTGGTGGTTTACCAGCGGACGGGTCATGATACTCATGTATATAAAACCAAAGATGATAACTTAGGTTAGAATATATAACCAAATATGGAAATATATAATAACTACCACCGTCAGGCATGATGTTGGCTGGCCAACCTTGTAGCGGGGCTGATAACCCAAGCTTTGGAGGAGAAAACAACTCCTGTTAATATAAGGCCGGTTTAAAATGTAAACCGTTCCGGGTTATGATAAACACTGGTTTACTCCATAATAAGATGGTAACAGGAAATCAGACCGGGCAGATAGTCGTCGGATTAAGATTTGACAGTGTTCTGCCAATTTGTAATTGTCAGTCGAACCGGATTAACAATGTCGGTTTGAAAAAGCAACAAAAAATGTTCAAAAAAGAGAACAGAACACAAGCAAAGGCAAACATAAAACCATTGTAATCGAGGCTTTAAGCCGATCAAGAGGTATTACCATGGTCGGACACGACCAAGCCCCCAAAAGGCGTAGCTAAGGTTCGAGTCAGCCAGGTCCCCAAATGATGCTTTGGCATTTCGCCGATCAAGAGGTGTAGCTATGGTTCGGGTTTGACCAAGCCCCCAAGTGATACTGTGGCATTGCGCCAATCAAGAGGCGTAGCTATGGTTCGGATACAACCAAGCTCCCAAGTGATGTTGTGGCATTACGCCTATCAAAAGGTGTTGCTATGGTTCGGACACGACCAAAGCCCCCAAGTGATATAATATAAAGCCTTTGAGAAGCTAAATAAGGGGTAAACCGGACGCCGCTTTAAGAACAGAAGCTCCATGTAACCACTCATGATGTAAAAATAACAGATACCCCACTTTAGCTGAGGTTCCGGTTTGTTGTATTGATCATAATATATCCAATGTCAATAGAATCACAAAGTTGAGTTACTATTAAAGGAGAACCCAGGCAAAGATCAAATGGTACCTGCCAGGGGCTGCTTGAAGCCTCAAAACCTATCTGAACAACTGTATTCCTGAGAAACGCATCAAACTATAAATCTACAAATATAAGCACGACACTGGCACAATAACTTGTTGATTGGAGTTCATGCTCAAGCAAAGAGCAACCCGTCGACATCGAATAACATGAATTAGTCAAGCAGTCCAGGTCTCAATTGATGGCGCCGAGGTGAAGGCCCGGTCGAACAGACATACCTCCATGTTTCATGATTTTTTAGGTTAATTAATCTAAAAATGTCTATTTTCCATTGATCTTGACCTGCTTGCTTTTGATTGGTTTGTCTTAGAATATAAGATAATCAATGAATTGAAAGAAAGTAGGGAAGATCCCGTGAGATATATCGAAAGGACTAATGAATCTCCATTTAATATCATTAGGGTTATTACATAATCAACAAAGTCAAAAGGTTGAAGTTACTATTAAATGGCAACCCAATCAAAGCTCAAATGGTACGTGCCAGTAGTGGATCGATGCCTCAAAAATTACCTGAACAACTCCGCTCCTGACAAAAACGCAAACTATAAATCTACAATAAAAATCAAATGATACTGCTGCACACACATTTGAAATAAACCCATTAAACGAAAAATCAGAACATTACCTGCAAGTATGGGCACACAACTCATATGCTCCTTTCTGCTTGCCTGTGAGAGAACTAATTATCACGTGTACGTGATGAAGGATGCATAACAACAGAAAATTCAATCGGGAGATTCAAGAAAACCTAATTGTTGTAGGTTTTCTCTCCTAAAACCATCACGTGCATCAATTAGCACTTACAAACTGCAGAAAAAAATTAATTAGCTAAGAGAAAGAAGAGTGGATTTTACAATATCTTGTTGCAGCTTACACCTAATCTCCATAAGTTGGGTGGAAGAAGATGATGTACAATCTGGTTTCAAAGAAGATCATGTACAGTCCGCTTTGCATGACATTGGACATATGAAACAGTCCAAAGGATCCAAGAATATAGGCAACGGAGGCAGGATCATGATAGAGATGGTGCCGGTCGATCTGTACCAACAGTAGTGGCAAAAGAAGAGCGGGGAGGCAACCACAGGCCAAGGCAGTGGAAGATGGAAGATTGTTTCCCCGCTTATTCACAGCTGTTGCGACGGCGGAAAGCACAAAAGGAAGATTGGAGGAAGATGTACGTGCAGAGGGATCATTGCAAGGTCACGTAGGGTGGGATCAGAGAGATGGCTAGGTACAATTGCATCGGTTGCACAAATTGGCTGGAACATAAAGGGAGATATGTTTTTTTAGACATGAATCTTTGTTTAATTATCGGTGGAAGAATAATATGCCCTAAATTTTGGTATTGAGTCAGTATAATAAAATCAACTATTAGAGAGGGCAGGAATAGTCTAGGTGACATCCTGTGTATTTAGGGCATCTGGTGAATGATCGGACATTGGTATAGAAGCGGCCCTATGGAGTGATAATTTGTAATATTTCTCAGGTGGGGGGTAAGCTAGGAACGACCATCTGCATCGAGATGTGTAAAACACTTAAATTTTGCATGCTATTCTTTTTCATACTTTTTTAATGTATCAAGAATGCTATGTTCCAAATAAAGTAAAAAATGCTTGCCATGTCTTACTTCTTTTGATACCTAGAATAAAACCAAATCTAATAGGTTTCAAGAAATTTCAGAATAACACACGAAAGAAGCATGGATTAATTTTAGTTGCCCTTCACCTCGTCCATCACACAGCTAGCAGTGGATGTCGGACAGACCTGCGCGTGCATGTAAACTGTTGGTAGCGTGCATGTAAACTATTTTACCAACAGAGATCCACCTATATTGAAAACTCAAGAACTGCCAAGTGATGATAGTACTGTCGAGAATCGTACCTTCTGGCTTTCAAATCAACTTGCAATTTTCATCTCACGTGCTTCGATGTGTAGGAAACACGATTTGTTGGAGTAGAACCACGTTGTCTCCTTGCTCAGCTGAAAGCCGATTGGTAATCACGCCGCCATAGCCACTTTGGTCTATTGGTCATCTGTTTCAAATTTGAGTTTTCTGGCAACAGTGCGTGACCATGGAGGACTATTTTTCAACCTGATACTCACCGTTGCCAGATTGATGTCATGGAAGGTTGTGGAGCCCAAGCCTTCGAGGAATCGCAATATCCACAGATATCTATGTTGGATCAGTCGGAGTTTGAGTGGAATGTCAATAATCTCAGATCTAACTTGGAGCAGCCGGCGGCAATATGGGGAGAAGGAAGCGAGGCGGCGGCAGCGACGACGTGGAGTCGATATATCTGTTTTGAGGGCTACGTAGAGTTTTTTAGGGCTACGTAGAGTTGTTTTTTTCTTAGAATAGCTACATGGAGCAGATAGAAGGGGCTTGTGTACAATCGTAAAAGCATTGTAGACATATTCAATCGGCTGGGCTTTGTAATCAAAAAATCTTGGGCCGAACTGAGCTGGCCTCTGTTTTCCTACAACCGTGCGTGTCATGCCTTCGGTGCATTTTTTTTACTGGCGAGAATTATATGGTTAATCTAATCTGCACCGAAAAAGCGGCGGCGTTGCTCCTTCCCCTTAGCTTACCGTCGGTGGTGCTCCTCATCCGCTTCCTCGAGTCATGCGCGGCGGCGCCGCTCCTCTGCCTTAGTGTAGGATCGAAAGTAGGTCTAGAGGGGGCGGGGGGGGGGGATGATTAGACGACTTGACCAAATAAAAATCTAACATTTTCCCAATTTTAAGTGTTGGCAGATTTTAGCAACTAGTACGAGTCAAGCAATCAACCTACACATGCAATTCTAAGAGTGTAACAGCGAAAAGTAAAACATTGCATATGAAGGTAAAGGGAAGGATTTGGAGAAGGCAAACGCAATGTAGACATGGAGAGTTTTGGCGTGGTTCTGATAGGTGATGCTATCGTACATCCACGTTGATGGAGACTTCAACCCATGAAGGGTAACGGTTGCGCGAGTCCACGGAGGGCTCCACCCATGAAGGGTCCACGAAGAAGCAACCTTGTCTATCCCACCATGGCCATCTCCAACGAAGTACTTGCCTCACTCGAGTATATCTTCACGAAGTAGGCGCTCCTTGCCCTTACAAACTTCTAATTGGTTCAACTACACAATCTTGTCGGAGGCTCCCATACGACACCTAACCAATCTAGGAGACACTACTCTCCAAAAGGTAATAGATGGTGTGTTGATGATGAACTCCTTGCTATTGTGCTTCAAATGATAGTCTCCTCAACACTCAACTCTCTCACACAGATTTGGCTATGGTGGAAAGATGATTTGAGTGGAAAGCAACTTGGGAAAGGCTAGAGATCAAGATTCTTGTGGTAGGATTGGAATATCTTGGTCTCAACACATGAGTAGGTGGTTCTCTCTCAGAAAATGAGTAGTGGAAGTGTAGGCACATTCTGATGGCTTTCTCATAAATGGAGAAGGGGTGGAGGGGTATATATAGCCTCCACACAAAATCCAACTGTTACACACATTTGACCCAACTCGGTCAGACCGAATAGAAGAACTTGGTGAGACCGACTTAGTTCAAAATGTGAACGTTAGGAATCTCGATGGGACCGACTGGAACAGCTCATTGGGACCGATGTGCTAGGGCTAAGGGAAAACATCAACTTGTTGGCGCCGATTGCATGAACTCGGTGATACCGATTTCAGCAAAGAGCAAACATAGTGGATGTCAAGCTAACTCGGTGTGACCGATTGCACTGACACAGTGAGACCGGAAGATTGCAACATGTCACAAGGAGAATGGAAGGCCATCTCGGTGAGACCGAGATCTGTATCGGTGTGACCGAATTGCTAGGTTTTCTGGCAGTGGCTATGTCAACTAAACTCGGTGGCTCCGGATGGATCATATCGGTGGGGCTGAGTTTGACTTGGATTTTTGGACATATGTGGAAAAATGGAAAGTGGCAAATGGTTTTGGAGCAATATCACTAAGCACTTTGAGCAAGTAGACCATTAAGCAACACCTCATCCCCTTTTAATAGTATTGGCTTTCCTATGGACTCAATGTGATCTTGGATCACTAAAATAGAAATGAAGAGTCATGAGCTTTTGCCAATCTTTGTCCTTAGCATTTTGAGGGGTCCACGTCTCTAATCATGCCATGCCAATCATTGAACTTTATGAAATATTAAGCTTGAATGGATATTAGTTCAATGAGCTATATGTTGTTATATATTACCAAAACCACCCGAGGATTAGTTGCACTTTCAGTCTCCCCCTTTTTGGTAATTGATGACAACATATAGATCAAAGCTTCAACAAATGATAATATGAATGAAATACATCGTAGCTTTGAGAAGTATGTGATAAGCAAGAGCTCCCCCTAAATTTGTTCATTATTTAAAATTTTCTTTTGAATGCAAATGCACAATCAATTAGGATCATGGGTCACTCTTCCATGTCACATACATCTTGGTGGAGCACTCAAAGTGATAAGAGTTAAATAACATGCACTCATCACCAAGGATACAAGTGATTGATCATACACAAAATATCATAGATATAATCATGGAAGCACACAATAAAGCATAGTATGATCGAAACACATGATCACATAAGTATCTCACGAGCAAATCACAAATTGTAGCATAGGAAAAAAAGCAAACGTTCAAAGTAGCAAGATAGGCAAATAAAAGCAAAACACACACACACACTCTCTCTCTCTCTCTCTCGAAGCCTAATGATCTATACACTTTCTCCCCCTTTGGCAACAAGTTACCAAAAAGTTTGAAACGTATAGTGCTATGCGACACTCTAGGCACGATCTCCGAGAGCTCCTGAAGTGGTCTTCTGGCTTCTTGCTCTGCTGTGCGTAGACGGCATGGAGATGAGGGCATCTGCAAATGCCTTGGCAGAAGTCTGTGGAGCTAGAGGGGTTGACGCTGGAGGTTCAAGTGTGGCAGTTGTTGCAGGTGCTGGAATAGTAGTCTTGGAGTCTCTGACAACTGGCACTTCTGATGACCTTTGTTCCCTTGGCACTCCCTGGAAAGTATCTGTAGTTGGTCTATCCTCCCTGTCCTCAGCATCCTCTTGGAGCTTCTCCACAGTGGTATGTATCTTTGTGACCTTAACATCTAGATCATGAAGTTTAGTCTCAATGATCCTCTCCAGACTCACCTGATTTTGAGTCAGGGTGGCCAAGCCCTTCTCAATTCTCACTGTAGCCTCAAGCAGATAACCAAGTTGATCTTTCTTTGTCTTGAGCATCACTATGGAAGCATCAGGTGCACTGACTGCCTTGGCTGCTTTTGCAGCCTTTGCTTTCTCTCTCTTCTCCTGGGCTTCTACACTAGTAGGATGGGATGCATCTGATGGAAATATGCCCTAGAGGCAATAATAAAATGGTTATTATTATATTTCCTTAATCATGATAAAGGTTTATTATTCATGCTAGAATTGTATTGACCGGAAACTTAAATACATGTGTGGATACATAAATAAATACCGTGTCCCTCGTGAGCCTCTACTAGACTAGCTCGTTGATCAAAGATGGTTAAGGTTTTCTAACCATAGACAGGAGTTGTCATTTGATAACGGGATCACATCATTAGGAGAATGATGTGATGGACAAGACCCATCCGTTAGCTTAGCATATGATCGTTCTGTTTATTGCTACTGCTTTCATAATGTCAAATACATGTTTCTTCGACCATGAGATCATGCATCTCCCGGATACCGGAGGAATACCATGTGTGCTATCAAATGTCACAACATAAATGGGTGATTATAAATATGCTCTACATGTATCTCCGAAGGTATCTGTTGAGTTGGCGTGAATCGTGATTGGGATTTGTCGCTCCGTGTATCGAAGAGGTATCTTTGGGCCCTCTCGGTAATACACATCACAAGAATCTTGCAAGCAAAGTGACGAAGGAGTTAGTTGCAAGATGATGTAGAGACTTGCCGGTAACAAGATTGAACTAGGTATAGAGATACTGACGATTTAATCTCGGACAAGTAACATACCGACAGACAAAGGGAATTACGTATGTTGTCATAAAGGTTCAAATGATGAAAGATCTTCACGGAATTTTTAGGAATCAATATGGGCATCCAGGTCCCGCTATTGGTTATTGACCGGAGAGGTGTCTCGGTCATGATTACATAATTCCCGAACCCGCAGGGTCGCACGCTTAACGTTCGTTGACGCTCGAGTAGTATTGGGATATTTCATGAGTGGTAACCAAATGTTGTTCGGAGTCCCGGATGAGATCCCGGATGTCACGAGGAGTCTTGGAATGGTCGAGAGGTAAAGATTTATCCATGGGAAGTCACATTTTGCGTTTCGGAAAAGGGTGCAGTTTTTTCGGTATTGTACCGAGAAGATTCCGAAGGGGTTCGGAAGTCAACAAGTGGATTGACCACGACCCTAGGGCTATAATGGGCTGCAGGGAGGCGCCCTGGCCTTATTGGGCTAGGTGCACCAATTCCTCAAAAGCCCATGTGTCTAGGGAAGGCAAAAAAGGAAGGAGTCCGAGTAGGAATAGGATTGGACTTGGAGTCCAAGTTCTTTGCCCCTTAGCTGCGCCATAGGGCTTGGAGGGGCTGTTTCCCACGCCCCTCCAGGTGTGGTTATCCAGGTGTGGTTGAATTGACAACTCAACTGCTAATACTTGAGAATATTCTTTGGCTCCCCTTGTGTCGAATCAATAAATTTGGGTTGAATACTCTACCCTCAAAAACTGTTGCGATCCCCTATACTTGTGGGTTATCAGGGGGCGCCCCAAGAGGACACACCAAGCCCTTGGCGCCCCTCTCTCTCCCGTTACTCCGTAGTTCCACCGCCTCGTCCCGGCGACGCTTAGCGAAACGCTGTCGGTGCTCCACCACCACCATCACCATCACGCCGTCGTGTTGGTTGTGATCGCATCTACTTCTCCTCTCCTGCTTGCCAGATCAAGAAGGAGGAGACGTCATCGAGCCGCACGTGTGCTAAACTCGGAGGTGTCGTTCATTCGGCACTAGATCGGTTGGATCCTGATCAGATCGCGATGAGTACGACTGCATCAACCGCGTGATAAACACTTCCGCTTAGCGATCTACAAGGGTATGTAGATGATCTCCCCCTCTCGTAGCTATGCATCTCCAAGCATGGATCTTGCGTGTGCATAGATTTTTTGTTGTTTTTCATGCGACGTTCCCCAAGAGTGGCATTGATGACCCATAAGTATAGGGGATCTATCGTAGTCCTTTAGATAAGTAAGAGTGTCGAACCCAACGAGGAGCAGAAGGAAATGACAAGCGGTTTTCAGCAAGGTATTCTCTGCAAGCACTGAAATTATCGGTAACAAATACGGGTAGCAAGTAACAAAAGTAAGTAAGATGCAGCAAGGTGGCCCAATCCTTTTTGTAGCAAAGGACAAGCCTGGACAATCTCTTATATAAAGCAAAGCGCTCCCAAAGACACATGGGAATTACTGTCAAGCTAGTTTTCATCATGCTCATACGATTCACGTTTGTTACTTTGATAATTTGATATGTGGGTGGACCGGTGCTTGGGTGTTGTCCTTGCTTGGGCAAGCCTCCCACTTATGATTAACCCCTCCCGCAAGCATCCGCAACTACGAGAGAAGAATTAAGATAAACTAGTCGTGAACCCGTGCATCCGCACGGGCTAGTTATTTCCAGTTGAAACCCCTTATTTGGGATTCCACTCAATGATTTCTTTGTACCTCAGATTTCAGAAATCTAGTAATAGTAGGTTATAAAGTATTCAGCAAAGAGATCATGGTGATAATTGTGAAAATATACTTCATGATCCATTATATGATATATTGATAGTCCAAAAATTTCGATTGTCATAAAAAATAATTGCAAAGAAACATCATACACTGAAAAATATTAATTTCACGTATCACCATCTATATAGACAAATATCTTATGTTTTTGTCTATTAATTTAATTTACCAAACCTGAAACAGAAAAGAAATAAGAGCTACCATGAATGAATTTTTGCATCAAATGCAGGCAAGCATGCGTCTCCTTAAAAGATAGTCAAAACTATAGATGTGTCCCCGTGTAAGCATTAAGTGTGTCAAGTAGAAGGAACATATGAGATAAATATGATATAAATAATCTTGACAAAATTCATAATGTTTCATAATCATCGTATCCATCTAGAGAAATACGTACACTGGTTCTTGAATATGATGTCACAATTAATTAGAGCATACCGTACTTACTTTCTCTGCTCACAATTCATGTCTAGTGAACTCGCACATGTATGTATAACATAAGTAAAAACTACAACAACATACAATTTAATATCATGGGATTAATCTGTACAGATAAATTTTCTTGGAAGTTACATTCTGTTACTGGATCAGATTTCAATTACATAGCAGCTCTTACTCTAAGGTCGTCCAAGGTCTATACAACAGAATAAATAACCCATACAAAAATCAACTCGCATATGAGGTTTTAACTTGAGCATAATTTCTTGACCCCCCTTGTTGCTTCGGATAAATACTGCCCAAGGTACCACCTTCCTGGCTCTTCAAATGCACAGAGACTTCATATCTGCAAACAACACTATCGAAAATAATTACATCCAGAACATAGCATCATTTTGGCTTGGATCAGAACACTATAAAAATTGATCATTGGGTGAGCATAAAATCGAAAGAACATATTAAAGTAAACAAAACCATAGTTTTTGCTCGTAAAAAATAGAGAGAAATGGAGTGAGGAAATTATGAAATATATACAAAGCACTAATTAATCTCTATCTGATATTTATTAGGTCTATTACATAGTCAACAGAATCACAAAGTTGAGTTACTATTAAAGGGGAACCCAGGCAAAGATCAAATGGTACCTGCCAGGGGCTGCTTGAAGCCTCAAAACCTATCTGAACAACTGTGTTCTTGAGAAACGCATCAAACTATAAATCTACAAATATAAGCACGACACTGGCACAATAACTTGTTGATTGGAGTTCATGCTCAAGCAAATAGCAACTCGTCGACATCGAATAACATGAATTAGTCAAGCAGTCCAGGTCTCAATTGATGGCGCTGAGGTGAAGGCCCGGTCAAACAGACATACCTCCATGTTTTGTGATTTTTTAGGTTAATTAATCTAAAAATGTCTATTTTCCTTTGATCTTGACCTGCTGGCTTTTGATTGGTTTGTCTTAGAATATAAGATAATCAATGAATTGAAAGAAGGTAGGGAAGATCCCGTGAGATATATCAAAAGGACTAATGAATCTTCATTTAATATCATTAGGGTTATTACATAATCAACAAAGTCAAAAAGTTGAAGTTACTATTAAACGGCAATCCAATCAAAGCTCAAATGGTACCTGCCAGTAGTGGATCAACGCCTCAAAAATTACCTGAACAACTCCGCTCCTGAGAAAAACCCAAACTGTAAATCTACAATAAAAATCAAATGATACTGCTGCACACACATTTGAAATAAACCCATTAAACGAAAAATCAGAACATTACCTGCAAGTATGGGCACACAACTCGTATGCTCCTTTCTGCTTGCGTGTGAGAGAACTAATTATCACGTGTACGTGATGAAGGATGCATAACAACAGAAAATTCAATCGGGACATTCAAGAAAACCTAATTGTTGCAGGTTTTCTCTCCTAAAACCATCACGTGCATCAATTAGCACTTACAAACTGCAGAAAAAAATTAATTAGCTAAGAGGAAGAAGAGTGGATTTTACAATATCTTGTTGCAGCTTACACCTAATCTCCATAAGTTGGGTGGAAGAAGATGATGTACAATCTGGTTTCAAAGAAGATCATGTACAGTCCGCTTTCCATGACATTGGACATATGAAACAGCCCGAAGGATCCAAGAATATAGGCAACGGAGGCAGGATCATGATAGATATGGTGCTGGTCGATCTGTACCAACAGTAGTGGCAAAAGAACAGCGGGGAGGCAACCACAGGCCAAGGCAGTGGAAGCTGGAAGATTGTTTCCCCGCTTATTCACGGCTGTTGCGACGGCGGAAAGCACAAAAGGAAGATTGGAGGAAGATGTACGTGCAGAGGGATCATTGCAAGGTCACGTAGGGTGGGATCAGAGAGATGGCTAGGTACAATTGCATCGGTTGCACAAATTGGCTGGAACATAAAGGGAGATATGTTTTTTTAGACATGAATCTTTGTTTAATTAGCGGTGGAAGAATAATATGCCCTAAATTTTGGTATTAAGTCAATATAATAAAATCAACTATTAGAGAGGGCAGGAATACTCTAGGTGACATCCTGTGTATTTAGGGCATCTGGTGAATGATCGGACATTGGTATAGAAGCGGCCCTATGGAGTGATAATTTGTAATATTTCTCAGGTGGGGAGTAAGCTAGGAACGACCATCTGCATCGAGATGTGTAAAACACTTAAATTTTGCATGCTATTCTTTTTCATACTTTTTTAATGTATCGAGAATGCTATGTTCCAAATAAAGTAAAAAATGCTTGCCATATCTTACTTCTTTTGATACCTAGAATAAAACCAAATCTAATAGGTTTCAAGAAATTTCAGAATAACACACGAAAGAAGCATGGATTAATTTTAGTTGCCCTTCACCTCGTCCATCACACAGCTAGCAGTGGATGTCGGACACACCTGCGCGTGCATGTAAACTGTTGGTAGCGTGCATGTAAACTGTTTTACCAACAGAGTCCACCTATATTGAAAAGTCAAGAACTGCCAAGTGATGATAGTACTGTCGAGAATCGTACCTCCTGGCTTTCAAATCAACTTGCAATTTTCATCTCACGTGCTTCGATGTGTAGGAAACATGATTTGTTGGAGTAGAACCACGTTGTCTCCTTGCTCAGCTGAAAGCCGATTGGTAATCACGCCGCCATAGCCACTTTGGTCTATTGGTCATCTTTTTCAAATTTGAGTTTTCTGGCAACAGTGCGTGACCATGGAGGACTATTTTTCAACCTGATTCTCAATTGTGCTTCAATGATCTAAACAGGAGAGAAATATACTCACCGTTGCCAGATTGATGTCATGGAAGGTTGTGGAGCCCAAGCCTTTGAGGAATCGCAGTATTCACAGATATCTATGTTGGATCGGTCGGAGTTTGAGTGGAATTTCAATAATCTCATATCTAACTTGGAGCAGCCAGCGGCAATATGGGGAGAAGGAAGCGAGGCGGTGGCAGCGACGACGTGGAGTCGATATATCTGTCTTGAGGGCTACGTAGAGTTTTTTAGGGCTACGTAGAGTTGTTTTTTTCTTAGAATAGCTACATGGAGCAGATAGAAGGGGACTGTGTACAACCGTAAAAGCATTGTAGACATGTTCAATCGGCTGGGCTTTGTAATCAAAATATCTTGGGCCGAACTGAGCTGGCCTCTGTTTTCCTACAACCGTGCGTGTCATGCCTTTGGTGCATTTTTTTTGCTGGCCAGAATTATATGGTTAATCTAATCTGCACCATAATAACTCACAGGGCCCACCAGATTAACAGTTCATAATTACTGATTAACGTGGAATTTTTTTGGGAGTCTGTAATTAGTATGGGGAGAAGGAAGCGAGGCGGCGGCAGCGACGACGTGGAGTCAATATATCTGTTTTCAGGGCTACGTAGAGTTTTTTAGGGCTACGTAGAGTTGTTTTTTTTTCTTAGAATAGCTACAGCAGATAGAAGGGGCTTGTGTACAACCGTAAAAGCATTGTAGCCATGTTCAATCAGCTGGGCTTTGTAATCAAAATATCTTGGGCCGAACTGAGCTGGCCTTTGTTTTCCTACAACCGTGCGTGTCATGCCTTCTGTGCATTTTTTTTGCTGGCGAGAATTATATGGTTAATCTAATCTGCACCGTAATAACTCACAGGGCCCACCAGATTAACGGTTCATAATTACTGATTAACTTGGAATTTTTTTGGGAGTCTGTAATTAGTATAGGTATAGATAGATAGATAGATAGATAGATAGATAGATATAGATGATGTGATTGACATGACCTATTCCATTAGCCTAGTTATTTAATATTACGTTATAATATATATAACATAAAGCGATGTGTTGTGTACATGGGACGTGCCATCTAATATTTTTCATTCTAATATAAGTCGTAAAGGATTTTCAACATGAGGATTCATAGGAGAATCTATTTCCACAAAGGACTTAGTTGGATGGAAATACAATAATTATTCCCAAAAGTAGTATGTGCTGGGATAGCTTGATATTAAATCCTTATACCAATTTTCATGTAAATTAACTCATTCCAGTTAAAACAATAAGAAGAATGTTATCAGACACTTGATATTCTTGAATCTTCGTATGGAATGATGTGTGTTAAATCACCAGGCAATTATAGAACCACTAAGTTGGGATTAAACAAACTGACAACTTGGTAGGTTCGGAATTTGAAAAAAGCCACAACATCGAAAGAGCTTCTGTTTAATACCAATGAACCTTACATATAACGGAATTCTATTACATGAAGATGAATGACATGGAATATGTATAAATTGAAAAGTTGGGTCGTAGATACTATAAATGTACTACAACGATCATGGCCTTAGGTGACAAATTTACTTCTATCTCCATACGTACTACATGGCAAAATATTTTGTGATTATTGAACAAACAAACCATGATTGCTTAGTTAATAGGGGACCTTTAAGAGCGCCTAGTCACTCCAATCATTAATTTTATAGCAGTCCATAATTCAAATGCAAATAAAAATCTTGAATATTGGGTGACTATTGATAGCTGCAGGCATACATTGTTAAAAAAATTCCAATCCTAGAAATTCTTCTGCAGACAATTTCTTATTTAATAGTCAAAGCAGACTAACTAAAATACAAAATTGTAATTTTCCCATCCAACACTATTACGTAGAGATATGCACCATATCAAGCATTGATACTCACCATATTGTGTGTTCATTCTTATCCATGGGGTAGCCAGAGTAAAAGCTTTGTCCAATCCATTGCACATATATGCTGACCTATATTATACAGGGTCAGATATTAGTGACGCGCTGGAAAGAGCCAATGTAAGTGAAAATATATGTGGGCCTTGAACAACCTCAGTATGGCCGACCCCTCGCCGGTGATGGATGATGCATCATATGCGTAGCATGGTCTGATTTAAAACTGCTAATTACAGTACTTTACACACTTACAGTTGGATGTCTCGAGTGTCTTGACCATCAATATTGCTATTTTCGTCACACAATACCTAATACACAGCGAGCAGGTCCAAGAATAGATGAAGGAGTGATAGTTAGAACTGGCCAAACGACAGGAGCATACTGCAAAGACATATTCCGTTGTGCTGGCCACGTCGGAGGTGTGGATAGGGAAGTTCCACCATCACATGGCAGGGTTCTGGGACTGGGAGAAGCTCGACACCTGAATCAACCGTGGAGTTTTTTTTTCCTTTGGAGGGAGAGAGGAAGCAGATCTGAACAATGAGTTATATAAGGCGGGAATAAAAAGGACTTCCAGATGCTACATGCTTAACATCACAACATGAGTCTACAAGGATGGAATTAATCTTATCATATTAGTAAATAAACAAAATCATGTTCACTGCGATCACAATTGATATGATCATCAATATATCGAGAGATGAAAAAGGAAGATCTAACCACTTTAAGGTTCATCACAACCTAGAGACGGATCTGTTTCTAGTACAGACAGATGTGGCCCAACTATATGAGTCCTTACGCTTGACGCAGATTAACCCATTAACCACATGCACTGTGTACGGACACACGCACGGTTCAACCCATATGATCTTAGCTTAGATCTAAGAAGAGAATACCATGTGATATTTCTCCTGTTTATATATTTTCCCTATTTCATCAAAAGCCATGGATGTATTAAGATTATCAGAGAATCAACATTAAATGATCAGTATAATACAATGTATCTTGAACTACTAATGATCAGTATAATACAAAATGTAGGAAACATGGAATCCTAGCAAGAGCTTGATTAGATCGGTAAACAACATAGATTGACCCCAATGACAGTGTTGATATGCAAATAAACAAAAATTGAGAGAGTGAAAGCTGGGTGGGGTAGGACCATCAGGAGTGGCTGCAAGTCGTCGTGACACCAGCGACCAGTCTCTAGCCTTTAGTCACAAAGCATACAACTCCAGCCAGAGCAATTTTCAACCATGCTTCCTATCATTAGCAAATTATATGGAAAATAAATCTTTCTTAATAATTGTACATCAATACCAGAAGTACACATTGACTGTGACAGATTAGAAAACGTAGTACAGACTCCCTTCTCCAATTCATCCTGAAATTAAGATGGTAATAAACAAAGATTGTCAATCTTGTTGTACCCATCACATACAATCATAACAATTAATGTTCCTCGAAAGCTATAGAGATAGATGATAATGCGGCAAAAGCTAGCTCTCTGCAACAATAATCCAATGCTCCTTTATCCGTACACTATAATTAAGCTGATTTGCTCATTCATTTCTTTATGTTGCTATAGTTTAACTGTTGAGGTGTTACGATACAATCATAAGATTCTGCCATGCATGTTACAGATGGATTTTCTGGGCGTCATTCTCATGAACTGAAATACTATGACAAAAACGATAGAGACTCAGGAAAGAAACAATCGTTTCGAAGGTATTTACCTCTTATAATTGCTTGTACTGCAGGTATGTCGCCCTTTACAGATTTATATACAACTCTTGGTTTATACTATATTGCAATTTTCTTTTGCAAAGCAAAAATTCATGAGTTCACTGTCAGGCGGCCTAAAGCATCTCATATGTCAACCAATTATACTAATTATATTAGAACCAAAAAAAGATGCCAAATAATTAACACATCCCACGCAACTAAATACACACATCTTGAGTTAAATCACATGGTTATAGCCACAAACTGATACTCTGTCCGACGATGTTCCTTCTAGTGATAACAAAAAGGAAAACACATGATACTTCTCAGTAATAAGATTGAATAGAAACAAACCATATGATTCGTGACAAACTGCCTGCTCCAGTCCTCCATCAAATAAACAACTGTTGCAACACAACTGCGTACAATCGAGGAGTTCATAAGCAGTCTGATTTGACTATGAAGAGGTACAAAGAAGTACCTGGTCAGATCGGAGAGGGAGAAACTGTTGTCTCATAGCACAGGAAGACACCCCTACTCACACTCCCGTAACATAGCATGGCCATCCTCCTTCCACTCCCCCTCTGCAACCAATCCCCCTAGCTGCATACAATAGCATTCGGGTAGGTTGAATTGACATAACCTGACCTAACGCTGTTATGTAGCCTCAAACGTGTGCTCGCCAACATATTTAATAAGTTTCAGCCATAAAAATATATGCATCTACAATTTGTTAGGGATTGAATAGAGCTTTTGGCAGAAGGAACCTGGGGTCTCGAATTTGTTGAAATAGGATTGTAAGCAATATTGGAGAATAAATCAGCGGCAACACCATGGTTGATCTTGGCACAAAGAAGGCAGTGGCGATCTTGGCCAGGAGAGAACATGCCTTCATGCTCGACGATATGCTAGCTGAGCTTGGATTCGATGTGGATATGGAGGAGGCAGCCAGGACGGGGGTGAGGAAGCGGAGTATATATTGGAGGCAGCGAAGCCTTGGGGAGAAGTCCGCAGCGGAGACAGCGTGACGCCGAGGGTAGTTCTTCTTCCTCTGATCTCCCGTACTTCCTTCACCATGCAGCGTCGCTTGCAATGACGGTAGTTCGATCTGATTCAGCACCTCCTTCTCCACTGCGTCACCCATCCTTGATTACAGTATGATCGGGTTATCGAAGGCTCTCTAGTCACCCATCCTTGATTACAGTATGATCGGGTTATCGAAGGCTCTCTACCTCCAATTCATCATGATTAGGGCCCGGGTTCAAGCTTCAAGGAAGGGGATAAGAGAGAGGTTGGATGGATCGTTCCTGTAGATTCATTGCTGCTTTTTCGGATATAAGGAGATTGATTGCTGAGTAATAGGAGGAGGAATTTAGTTTACAGTTTTGCTAAAGCACATCTAGATGTGCCATAAGTATCGCACATCTAAGTCATATATCATTGATCTTACATTGAGATTCGTGTAAATATTTTCTTTCTTTTTTTTTCTTTTTCTCTTTATGCTTGATTCACTCACTTAGATGTGCAATAATTAGAGCACATCTAGATGTGCCCTAGACACACCCCTTAGTTTTTAGCTGTGTGCAAGAAAGAGTTTGCTAAACCTTTGTGAGAGTCTGAGAGACATACGTGAGAGACTTTCTTTAGATGGAGATACGTGGAGAGAGAAAGAGAGAGATGCGTGGGGCATTTTTAAAGATATTTTTTCTTTATTATTAGAGGGATACATGAGAGATTAATTAGGAGGGATTTTACTTTAACTTTTTTTTTGAGATGGAGATACGTGAAAGGGATTTTACTTGAACTATTTTTTCTTTTGAGATGGAGATACGTGAAAGATTTTATAAGGATGAATGTACACCATTATAACTCGGTCCCATTAGATTAACGGCTCCTAATTTCAGATTAACATGGTAATTTCTAGGGATTCCATAATTAGTATAGGTATAGATAGATAGATAGATAGATAGATAGATAGATAGATATAGATGATGTGATTGACATGACCTATTCCATTGGCTTAGTACCCGATCGTTTAGTATGTTGCTATTGCTTTCTTCATGACTTATACATGTTCCTATGACTATGAGATTATGCAACTCCCGTTTACCGGAGGAACACTTTGTGTGCTACCAAACGTCACAACGTAACTGGGTGAGTATATAGGTGCTCTACAGGTGTCTCCGAAGGTACTTGTTGGGTTGGCGTATTTCGAGATTAGAATTTGTCACTCCGATTGTCGGAGAGGTATCTCTGGGCCCACTCGGTAATGCACATCACTATAAGCCTTGCAAGCATTGCAACTAATGAGTTAGTTGCGGGATGATGTACTCCCTCCGTTTTTATTTAGTCCGCATATTAGCTTTCGTCAAAGTCAAGCTTTGTTTACTTTGACCAAGTTTATAAATAAAAATATTAACATATACAATAACAAATTAATATCATTAGATTTATTATTCAATGTACTTTCACATCATATAGATTTGTTATGATAAATGCTTATATTCTTTTCTATAAACATGGTCAAACTTTACGAAGTTTGACTTCAGTCAACTCTAATATGCGGAGTAAATAAAAACGGAGGGAGTATTATGGAACGAGTAAAGAGACTTTCCGGTAACGAGATTGAACTAGGTATTGAGATACCGATGATCGAATCTCGGGCAAGTAACATACCGATGACAAAGGGAACAACGTATGTTGTTATGCGGTCTGAGCGATAAAGATCTTCGTAGAATATGTGGGAGCCAATATGAGCATCCAGGTTCTGCTATTGGTTATTGACCAGAGACGTGTCTAGGTCATGTCTACATTGTTCTCGAACCCGTAGGGTCCGCACGCTTAAGGTATCGATGATAGTTATATTATGAGTTTATGAGTTTTGATGTACCGAACGAGTTCGGAGTCCCAGATGAGATCGGGGACATGACGAGGAGTCTCGAAATGGTCGATACGTAATGATCGATATATTGGACGACTATATTCGAACATCGGAAAGGTTCCGAGTGATTCGGGTATTTTTCGGAGTACCGGAGAGTTACGGGAATTCCTATTGGGCCTTAATGGGCCATACGGGAAAGGAGAAAAAGGCCCCAAAAGGTGTCCGCACCCCTCCCCATGGGCTAGTCCGAATTGGACTAGGGAGGGGGGCGCCCCTTTCCTTTCTTGTCCTTCTCCCTTCCCTTCTCCTACTCCAACAAGGAAAGGAGGAGTCCTACCCCCGGTGGGAGTAGGACTCCCCCCTTGGGCGCGCCTCCTCCTCTTGGCCGGCCCCCTCCTCCTTGCTCCTTTATATACGGGGGCAAGGGGGCACCCCATAGACACAACAATTGATCCTTGAGATCTCTTAGCCGTGTGCGGTGCCCCCCTCCACCATAATCCTCGATAATATTGTAGCGGTGCTTAGGCGAAGCCCTGCGACGGGAGAACATCAAGATCGTCACCACACCGTCGTGCTGACGGAACTCTTCCCCGACACTTCGCTGGATCGGAGTCCGGGGATCGTCGTCAAGCTGGACGTGTGCTAGAACTCGGAGGTGTCGTAATTTCGGTGCTTTATCGGTCGGGCCATGAAGATGTACGACTACATCAACCGCATTGTTATAACGCTTCCGCTTCCGGTCTACCATGGTACGTGGACAACACTCTCCCCTCTGGTTGCTATGCATCACCATGATCTTGCGTGTGCGTAGGAATTTTTTTGAAATTACTACGTTACCAAGCAGTGGCATCCGAGCCTGGTTTTATGCGTAGATGTCATATGCAAGAGTAGAACACAAGGAGTTGTGGGCGATATAAGTCATACTGCTTACCAGCATGTCGTACTTTGGTTCGGCGGTATTGTTGGATGAAGCGGCCCGGACCGACATTACGCGTACGCTTACGCGAGACTGGTTTTACCGTCGTGCTATGCACACAGGTGACTAGCGGGTGTCAGTTTCTCCAACTTTAGTTGAACCGAGTGTGGCTACGCCCGGTCCTTGCGAAGGTTAAAACAACACCAACTTGACAAACTATCGTTGTGGTTTTGATGCGTAGGTAAGAACGGTTCTTGCTCAGCCTGTAGCAGCCATGTAAAACTTGCAACAACAAAGTAGAGGACGTCTAACTTGTTTTTGCAGGGCATGTTGTGATGTGATATGGTTAAGACATGATGAGGTATAAGTTGTTGTATGAGATGATCATGTTTTGTTGAAGTTATCGGCAACTGGCAAAAGCCTTATGGTTGTCTCTCTATTGCATAAGATGCAAGCGCCAAATAATTGTTTTACTTTATCGCTATGCGACAGAAATTGTTGCAAGAGCAATTGTTGGCGAGACGACCATATGACGACACATTAATATAGATCAAGATGATGGAGATCATGGTGTCATGCCGGTGACGATGGAGATCATGACGATGCTTTGGAGATGGAGATAAAAGGCACAAGATGATGATGGCCATATCATGTCACGTATTATGATTGCATGTGATGTTTATCTTTTATACATCTTATTTTGCTTAGTTCGGCGGTAGCTTTATAAGATGATCTCTCACTAAATTATCAAGGTATAAGTGTTCTCCCTGAGTATGCACCGTTGCGAAAGTTCTTCGTGCTGAGACACCACATGATGATCGGGTGTGATAGGCTCTACGTTCAAATACAACGGGTGCAAAACAGTTGCACACGCGGAATACTCAGGTTAAACTTGACGAGCCTAGCATATAACAGATATGGCCTTGGAACACGGAGACCAAAAGGTCGAGCGTGAATAATATAGTAGATATGATCAACATAGTGATGTTCACCGTTGAAACTACTCCATCTCACATGATGATCGGACATGGTTTAGTTGATATGGATCACGTGATCACTTAGAGGATTAGAGGGATGTCTATCTAAGTGGGAGTTCTTAAGTAATATGATTAATTGAACTTTAATTTATCATGAACTTAGTCCTGGTAGTATTAGCATATCTATGTTGTAGATCAATAGCTCGCGTTGTTGCTTCCCTGTGTTTATTTTGATATGTTCCTAGAGAAAGCGAAGTTAAAAGATGTTAGTAGCAATGATGCGGATTGGATCCGTGATCTGAGGTTTATCCTCATTGCTGCACAGAAGAATTATGTCCATGATGCACCGCTAGGTGGCAGACCTATTGCAGGAGCAGATGCAGAAGTTATGAACGTTTGGCTAGCTCAATATGATGACTACTTGATAGTTTAGTGCACCATGCTTAACGGCTTAGAATCGGGACTTCAAAGACGTTTTGAACGTCATGGACCATATGAGATGTTCCAGGAGTTGAAGTTAATATTTCAAGCAAATACCCGAGTTGAGAGATATGAAGCCTCCAACAAGTTCTATAGCTAAAAGATGGAGGAGAATAGCTCAAGCAGTGAGCATGTGCTCAGATTGTCTGGGTACTACAATTGCTTGAATCAAGTGGGAGTTAATCTTCCAGATAAAATAGTGATTGATAGAATTCTCTAGTCACCATCACCAAGTTAGTAGAACTTCGTGATGAACTATAATATGCAAGGGATGACGAAAACAATTCTCAAGCTCTTCGCGATGCTAAAATCGGCGAAGGTAGAAATCAAGAAAAACATCAAGTGTTGATGGTTGACAAGACCACTAGATTCAAGAGAAAGGGCAAAGGGAAGAAGGGGAACTTCAAGAAGAACGGCAAGCAAGTTGCTGCTCAAGTGAAGAAGCCCAAGTCTGGTCCTAAGCCTGAGACTAAGTGCTTCTACTGCAAAGGGACTGGTCACTGGAAGTGGAACTGCCCCAAGTATTTGGCGGATAAGAAGGATGGCAAAGTGAACAAAGGTATATTGGATATACATGTTATTGATGTGTATTTTACTGGTGTTTACAGCAACCCCTCGGCATTTGATACTAGTTCAGTTGCTAAGAGTAGTAACTCGAACGGGAGTTGCAGAATAAACAGAAACTTGTAAAAGTCGAGGTGACGATGTGTGTTGGAAGTAGTTCCAAGATTGATATGATCATCATCACACTCTCCCTATACTTTTTGAATTAGTGTTGAAACTAAATAAGTGTTATTTGGTGTTTGCGTTGAGCATGAATATGATTTGATCATGTTTATTGCAATACGGTTATTCATTTAAGTTAGAGAACAATTGTTGTTCTGTTTACATGAATAAAACCTTCTATGGTCATACACACCAACGAAAATGGTTTGTTGGATCTTGATCGTAGTGATACACATATTCATAATATTGAAGCCAAAAGATGCAAAGTTAATAATGATAGTGCAACTTATTTGTGGCACTGCCGTTTAAGTCATATTGGTGTAAAGCGCATGAGGAAACTCCACGCTGATGGGATTTTGGAATCACTTGATTATGAATCACTTGATGCTTGCGAACCGTGCCTCATGGGAAAGATTACTAAAACGCCATTCTCCGGAACAATGGAGCAAGCAACAGATTTGTTGGAAATCATACATACTGATGTATGTGGTCCGATGAATATTAAGGCTTCCAACGGGTATCATTATTTTCTGACCTTCACAGATGATTTGAGCAGATATGGGTATATCTACTTAATGAAATAGAAGTCTGAGACATTTGAAAAGTTCATATAATTTCAGACTGAAGTGAAAATCATCGTAACAAGAAAATAAAGTTTCTACGATCTGATCGTGGAGGACAATATTTGAGTTACGAGTTTGGTCTTCAGTTAAAACAATGTGAAATAGTTTCACAGCATAATGGTGTGTCCGAACGTCATAACCGTACTTTATTGGATATAGTGCAATCTATGATGTTTCTTACCGATTTACCACTATCGTTTTTGGGGTTATGCATTAAAGACAGCTGCATTCACATTGAAAAGGGCACCATCTAAATCCGTTGAGACGACACCGTATGAACTGTGGTTTGGCAAGAAACCAAAGTTGTCATTTCTTAAAGTTTGGGGTTGCAATGCTTATGTGAAAAAGTTTTCATCCTAGTAAGCTCAAACCCAAATCAGAAAAGTGCGTCTTCATAGGATACCCAAAAAGTTACTATTGGGTACACCTTCTATCACAGATCCAAAGGCAAGATATTCGTTGCTAAGAATGGATCCTTTCTAGAGAAGGAGTTTCTCTCGAAAGAAGTGAGTGGGAGGAAAGTAGAACTTGATGAGGTAACTATACCTGCTCCCTTATTGGAAAGTAGTTCGTCACAGAAATCTATTCCTGTGACTACTACACCAATTAGTTAGGAAGCTAATGATGATGATCATGTAACTTAAGATCAAGTTACTACCGAATCTCGTAGGTAAACCAGAGTGAGATCCGCACCAGAGTGGTACGGTAACCCTGTTCTGGAGGTCATGCTACTTGACCATGACGAACCTACGAACTATGAGGAAGCGATGATGAGCCCAGATTCTGCGAAATGGCTTGAGGCCATGAAATGTGAGATGAGATCCATGTATGAGAACAAAGTATAGACTTTGGTTGACTTGGCCGATGATCGACAAGCCATAGAAAATAAATGGATCTTCAAGAGGAAGACGGACGCTGATAGTAGTGTTACTATCTACAAAGCTAGAATTGTCGCAAAAAGTTTTTTGACAAGTTCAAAGGTGTTGACTACGATGAGAGGTTCTCACACGTATCTATGCTTAAGCCTGTCCGAATCATGTTAATAATTGCCACATTTTATGAAATATTGCAAATGGATAAATAAAACTGCATTCCTTAATGGAGTTATTAAAGAAGAGTTGTATATGATGCAACCAGAAGGTTTTGTCAATCCTAAAGGTGTTAACAAAATGTGCAAGCTCCACCGATCCATCTATGCACTGGTGCAAGCATCTCGGAGTTGGAATATACGCTTTGATAAGTTGATCAAAGCATATAGTTTTATACAGACTTGCGGTGAAGCCTGTATTTACAAGAAAGTGAGTGGGAGCGCTACAACATTTCTGATAAGTATATGTGAATGACATATTGTTGATCGGAAATAATGCAGAATTATTCTGCAAAGCATCAAGGAGTGTTTGAAAGGAGTTTTTCAAAGAAAGACCTCAGTGAAGCTGCTTACATATTGAGCATCAAGATTTATAGAGATAAATGAAGACGCTTGATAAGTTGTTTCAATGAGTACATACCTTGACAACATTTTGAAGTAGTTCAAAATGGAACAGTCAAAGAAGGAATTCTTGCATGTGCTACAAGGTGTGAAGTTGAGTGAAGACTCAAAACCCGACCACGGCAGAAAATAGAACGAGAATGAAAAAAGTCATTCCCTATGCCTCAGCCATAGGTTCTATAAAGTATGCCATGCTGTGTACCAGATCTATTGTATACCCTACCACTGAGTTTGGCAAGGAAGTACAATAGTGATCTAGGAGTAGATCACTGAACAGCGGTCAAAATTATCCTTAGTGGAATAAGGATATGTTTCTCGATTATGGAGCTGACAAAAAAGGTTCATCGTAAAGAGTTACGTCAATCAAGTTTTGACACAGATCTAGATGACTCTAAGTCTCGATCTAGATACATATTTAAAGTGGGAGCAATTAGCTAGAGTAGCTCCATTCAAAGCATTGTTGACATAGAAATTTGCAAAATACATACGGATCTGAATGTGGCAGACCCGTTGACTAAACTTCTCTCACAAGCAAAACATGATCACACCTTAGTACTCTTTGGGTGTTAATCACATAGCAATGTGAACTAGATTATTGACTCTAGTAAACCCTTTGGGTGTTGGTCACATGACGATGTGAACTATGGGTGTTAATCACATGGTGATGTGAACTATTGGTGTGAAATCACATGGCGATGTGAACTAGATTATTGACTCTAGTGCAAGTGGGAGACTGAAGGAAATATGCCCTAGAGGCAATAATAAAGTTATTATTTATTTCCTTATTTCATGATAAATGTTTATTATTCATGCTAGAATTGTATTAACCGGAAACATGATACATGTGTGAATACATAGACAAACAGAGTGTCACTAGTATGCCTCTACTTGACTAGCTCGTTGATCAAAGATGGTTATGTTTCCTAGCCATAGACATGAGTTGTGATTTGATTAACGGGATCACATTATTAGGAGAATGATGTGATTGACATGACCCATTCCATTAGTTTAGCACCCGATCGTTTAGTATGTTGCTATTGCTTTCTTCATGACTTATACATGTTCCTATGACTATGAGATTATGCAACTCCCGTTTACCGGAGGAACACTTTGTGTGCTACCAAACGTCACAACGTAACTGGGTGATTATAAAGGTGCTCTACACGTGTCTCCGAAGGTACTTGTTGGGTTGGCGTATTTCGAGATTAGGATTTCTCACTACGATTGTCAGAGAGGTATCTCTGGGCCCGCTCGGTAATGCACATCACTATAAGCCTGGCAAGCATTGCAACTAATGAGTTAGTTGTGGGATGATGTATTATGGTACGAGTAAAGAGACTTGCCGGTAACGAGATTGAACTAGGTATTGAGATACCGACGATCGAATCTCGGGCAAGTAACATACCGATGACAAAGGGAACAACGTAAGTTGTTATGCGGTCTGACCGATAAAGATCTTCGTAGAATATGTGGGAGCCAATATGTGCATCCAGGTTCCGCTATTGGTTATTGACCGGAGACGTGTCTCGGTCATGTCTACCATGTTCTCGAACCCGTAGGGTCCGCATGCTTAAGGTATCGATGATAGTTATATTATGAGTTTATGAGTTTTGATGTACCGAAGGATTTCGGAGTCCCGAATGAGATCGCAGACATGACGAGGAGTCTCGAAATGGTCGAGACGTAAAGATCAATATATTGGAGACTATATTCGGACATCGAAAAAGGTTCCGAGTGATTCGGGTATTTTTCGGAGTACCGGAGAGTTACGGGAATTCGTATTGGGCCTTAATGGGCCATACGGGAAAGGAGAAAAAGGCCCCAAAAGGTGGCCGCACCCCTCCCCATGGGCTAGTCTGAATTGGACTAGGGAGGGGGGCGCCACCTTCCTTTCTTCTCCTTCTCCCTTCCCTTCTCGTACTCCAACAAGGAAAGGAGGAGTCCTACTCCCGGTGGGAGTAGGACTCCCCCCTTGGGCGCGCCTCCTCCTCTTGGCCGGCCCTCTCCCCCTTGCTCCTTTCTATACGGGGGCAAGGGGGCACCCCATAGACACAACAATTGATCCTTGAGATCTCTTAGCCGTTTGCGGTGCCCCCCTCCACCATAATCCTCGATAATATTGTAGCGGTGCTTAGGCGAAGCCCTGCGACGGTAGAACATCAAGATCGTCACCACGCCGTCGTGCTGACGGAACTCTTCCCCAACACTTTGCTAGATCGGAGTCTGGGGATCGTCATCGAGCTGAACGTGTGCTAGAACTCGGAGGTGCCGTAGTTTCGGTGCTTGAACGGTCGGGCCATGAAGACGTACGACTACATCAACCGTGTTGTTATAACGCTTCCGCTTTCCGTCTACGAGGGTATGTGGACAACACTGTCCCCTCTCGTTGCTATGCATCACCATGATCTTGCATGTGCATAGGAATTTTTTTGAAATTACTACGTTACCCAACACTAACCCGGCGGCTATGGTAGCGACGCAGATCCTGCTGGTAAACCGCCGAACAGGCGGCCGCTGTGTCATGCTCCTCATCTAACAGGTCGAGAGCTTCTAGTCGTGCCTTCTTGTTGTCTGCTTCAACATATGCCGCTACACGGGGTGAGTCATGACGGATGTCACTAGGAAGAACCGCCTCCGCTCCATAAACCATGAAGAACGGCGTGTATCCTATTGATCTGTTGGGTGTGGTTTTGATGCTCCATAACACAGAAGGTAGATCCTCAACCCAACAACTCGGCGTCCGCTGCAAAGGGACCATAAGCTGGGGTTTGATGCCTCGCAAGGTCTCTTGATTAGCCCTCTCTGCTTGACCATTGGACTGTGGGTGAGCCACTAACGATACGCCAAGCCGAATGTGCTCACGTTGAACGAACTCCTTCATGGCACCCTTGGACAGATTGGTACCATTGTCAGTGATAATGCTATGTGGAAAGCCAAACTGGAAAATCACCTTTTTGATGAATTGAACCGCCATGGTCGTGTCACACTTGCTAACGGGCTCTGCCACTACCCACTTCGTGAACTTGTCAACCGCCACCAAGAGGTGGGTCTTCTTATCCTTGGACGTCTTGAAAGGCCCAACCATATCCAGCCCCCAAGTCGCAAACGGCCAAGTAATTGGAATCACTCTCAATTCTTGAGCCGGTACATGAGCGCGTCTTGAGAACTTCTGACAGCCATCACATTGTCTGACCAAGTCCTCAGCATCAGCATGAGCTGTCAACCAATAAAACCCGTGACGAAACGCTTTGGCCACCAAAGATTTTGAACCGGCGTGGTGACCACAATCTCCTTCGTGGATCTCATGCAAAATTTCACAGCCTTCCTCAGGAGATACACAATGCTGAAACGCCCCTGACACACTGCAATGATGCAACTCTCCATTGATAATAGTCATGGACTTGGACCGCCAGATTATCTGCCTGGCCAGAGTCTCATCCTCTGGTAACTCACCCCGGTTCATGTACGCGAGATAAGGAACCATCCAATCCGGGATAGCATGAAGAGCCGCCACCAACTGAGCTTCCGGATCAGGAATAGCCAAATCCTCTTCACCAGGGAGCTTGACGGACGGATTATGCAAAACATCCAAGAAGACATTAGGCGGGACCGGTTTACGTTGAGAACCCAATCAGCTCAAAGCGTCCGCCGCTTCATTCTTCTGCCGGTCCACATGATCCACCTAATAACCTTTAAAGTGACCTGCAACAATATCCACCTCACAACGATATGCTACCATGTGCGGATCCTTGGAATCCCAAGTGCCAGACACTTGTTGAGCCACCAGGTCCGAGTCACCGAAGCACTTAACTCGGCTTAGATTCATCTCCTTAGCCCTCCGAAGACCATGGACTAAAGCTTCGTACTCAGCTGCATTGTTAGTACAAGGGAACATTAAACGGAGAACATAACAAAACTTGTCACCTCGTGGGGAAGTTAATACGACTCCAGCCCCCGAGCCCTCCAATTGCATGGACCCATCAAAATGAATAGTCCAATAAGTGTGATCCGGCTTCTCTTCAGGTGCTTGCAGTTCTGTCCAATCGTTGATGAAATCCACAAGTGCCTGAGACTTGATCGCCATTCGAGGTATATATTTCAACCCATGAGGCCCAAGCTCTATAGCCCACTGGGCAATCCGGCCAGTTGCTTCCCTGTTCTGGATTATATCTCCCAAAGGAGCAGAGCTGACCACTGTGATGGGATGACCTTGGAAGTACTGCTTAAGCTTCCGGCTTGCCATGAAAACTCCATACACCAACTTCTGCCAATGCGGGTACCTTTGCTTGGACTCAATAAGTACCTCACTGATATAGTAAACCGGACATTGAACCCGATATTCCTTGCCTGCCTCTTTGCGCTCCACCATAATAGCTATGCTCACTGCTCGAGCGTTAGCTGCCACATATAACAACAACGGTTCCTTATCAACCGGAGCAGCAAGAACCGGTGGATTGGCCAGCTGCCGCTTTAAGTCTTCAAACGCCTCATCTATGGCAGAACTCCAGACGAAATTATCAGTTTTCTTCAGCATCTGATACAAAGGAATCGCCTTCTCACCGAGGCGGCTGATAAACCGGCTCAACGCGGCAATCCGGCCCGCCAAGTGTTGAACGTCATTGATACACTTCGGTTTAGCCAAGGAGGTGATGGCCTTAATCTTTTTCGGATTAGCCTCGATCCCCCTGTTAGACACCAAAAATCCCAAGAGCTTGCCCGCCGGTACACCAAAAACGCACTTGGCCGGATTAAGCATCATCTTGTAAACCCGCAGGTTATCAAAGGTTTCCTTCAAATCATCAATCAGAGTTTCCTTTTTCCTTGACTTGACCACAATATCATCCACATAAGCATGAACATTACGGCCGATTTGCTTATGAAGGCAATTCTCCACACACCGTTGATAAGTCGCCTGGGCACTCTTGAGCCCAAAGGGCATAGACACATAGCAGAAGGCTCCAAAGGGAGTTATAAAGGCTGTCGTCTCCTAGTCCTTAACTGCCATCTTGATATGATGATAACCAGAATATGCATCTAAGAATCTCAAACGCTCACAACCCGCCGTAGCATCAATAATTTGATCAATACAGGGGGGAGCGAAAGGATCCGCTGGACAAGCCTTGCTGAGATCTGTTTAGTCCACACACATACGCCAGGTGCCGTTCTTCTTAAGGACTAGCACCGGATTAGCTAACCATTCAGGATGGAAAACTTCAACGATAAATCCAGCTGCTAAGAGCCTGGCCACTTCCTCTCCAATAGCCTTGCGTCTTTCTTCATTGAACCGGCGGAGAAACTGCTTCACCGGTTTATACTTAGGATCAATATTAAGAGTGTGCTCAGCAAGTTCTCTCGGTACACCTGGCATGTCAGAAGGCTTCCACGCAAAGATGTCCCGATTCTCACGGATGAACTCGATGAGCGCGCTTTCCTATTTTGAATCCAAGTTAGCGCTGATGCTGAACTGCTTGGACGAATCACCAGGCACGAAGTCAACAAGCTTAGTCTCATCAGCCAATTTAAACTTCAGGGCCGGGTCATGCTCCGTAGTTGGCTTTTTCAACGGAGTCATATCCGCCGGATCAACATTATCCTTGTAAAATATTAACTCTTCTGTGGCACAAACCGACTCAGCGTAAGCCGCATCACCTTCTTCACACTCCAGAGCAATCTTGCGGCTTCCATGGACGGTTATAGTTCCCTTGTGACCCGGCATCTTGAGTTGCAGATAGACATAGCAGGGCCGTGCCATAAATTTGGCATAAGCCGGCCGTCCAAACAAGGCGTGATACGGAGTTTTGATTTTCACCACTTCAAAGGTCAATGTTTCTGATCTTGAATCCTGGTCATCTCCAAAAGCCACCTCCAGAGCTATCTTACCAACAAGATATGCCGACTTACCAGGCACCACGCCATGAAACACCGTGTTGGACGGTTTAAGATTTTTATCTATTAACCCCATGCGACGGAAGGTTTCGTAATAAAGGATATTGATACTGCTTCCTCCATCCATGGGTACCTTGGTGAAGTTATAACCTGCCACCTGAGGTGCCACCACCAATGCCAGATGACCCGGATTGTCAACCCGGGGTGGATGATCTTCTCTACTCCACATGATTGACTACTCAGACCAACGTAAATAACGGGGCACCGCCGGTTCAAGAGAGTTCACCGCCCGTTTATGAATCTTTTGGTCACGTTTGTCCAAACTAGTGGTGAAGACATGATATTGCCCACTACTTAACTACATCGGGTTGCTCCGGTAACCCGACTGCTGCTGCTGATTACCCTGATTATTGTATCCACCTTGGTTACTCTAGTTACCTTGATTGTTGTGTCCTCCCTGATTACCATTGAGGCCTGAACCGGAATTTCCTCCACCATAACCCCGCCCATGAGATCCAGAGCCTGAACCACCGCCTGGTCCATGATCATACCGGAAAGCATTAGAATTTTTGAACTTTGCATGATGTAGCAGTCCTTCCAGAGGTGTGTGGCCGGCATCTCCTTCGTCCCATGTTTTGGGCAGGGCTGGTTCAACAGGTAAGATAGGCGGTCCGGGTTAGGATTAGGCGCTCCGCTGCGATTGGGCGGTTTACCCTTTCGTCGCTGGCCCTTGTCCTGTGTGTTGGTATTAGCCACAAAGTCCATGCTATTATCCGCTTTACGTTTGCCGTCGTTTCCATGACCCGTCGGGTTCTAGTGTTTGGTGTTGCCGCTCTTTTTGCCCTTCCCTGTCTTATCATCATCAGACTCGGGATCCTCGGTACTATCAGAGTCGGCATACTTCACTAACGCGGCCATGAGGGTCCCCATATCTTTGCAATGGCACTTTAGCTGTCCCAATTTCAACTTCAGAGGTTCAAACTAGCAGTTGCCTTCCAAGGTTAGAACTGCAGTATCGGCATTGATGCGGTCTGACGAATGCAAAATTTTCGAGACCCGGCGCACCCAATGGGTTGTCGACTCTCCTTCCTCTTGGACACAGACAGCTAAGTCTACTATCGACATAGGCTACTTGCATGTATCCTTAAAATTCTGGATGAACCGGGCTCTCAACTCGGCCCACGATCTGATAGAATTAGCTGGTAGACTCTTTAACCAAGTATGAGCCGTTCCTTCTAGCATCATGGTGAAATACTTCGCACAGGCTGCATCATCCACATCCAACATCTCCATGGCCATCTCGTAGCTTTCAACCGATATCTCTAGAGAGAAATCGGCGGTGTAATTTGGCACCTTGCATGGTCCCTTGAAATCCTTGGGCAGGCGCACATGGCGTAATGCTGGGACAGGGCACGGCACCCCCAACGAACTAGAGGTAACTCCTGGCTCGACTGATGTGGTTGGACGAACCGGAGTAAGTTGACGAGTTTCATACTGCGCTGCTAACTCGGCCTCCCTGCGCGCTCGGGCCCGGTCTACCACCTCCTGAGCATCACCAGTGCCACCTCCCGGGTTGTTGCCATGGGGCACTTCACGGTTCCGTGCATTGCTTGACACGGCCGGTTCATCCATACGCCTGCTGTAACTCCGGCTTGGATGAGGGGTGGAATGAATTCGATTACGGCTGTATGAATACGCTTCCTGTTGAATCAAGGTTGTCTGAAGAAGCTCCCTAACTCGGTGCGTCTCCACCGCCGCCGGAGAATCACCTTCGATCGGGATAGCCTCTAGTCGTGAAGCAGCAGCAACAAGATTGTCCATTGGAGTAGAATAATGACCTGGCAGTGTTGGGACGGGCTGAGACACAATGTTGTTCTACCGAGGCGGATCCATCAAACGTGGCTGAACCGGCGCACCCGCTCCAGGTGCCTCCACCCGGTTTACTACCAGCGGGTTACTGGTCCCCGCTCCCGGGGTGTTAAAGAGGTTCCTAGCATCGTAAACTGGAGGTAGGCGAGACCGGTGCCTTCTTTTCAGGACCTCATGTGATGCGTTTTGATCCAACATAAGCCGATAAGCCTGCGCGTCCAAAGCGGCCCGCTCTGAGGTCATCCTAGCATCCTCGGCCGCTAAATCGGCCTTGGCATGGGTGATCTGATCCTTTATCTTTGCAATTTCCATGTTGTGGGCATCCTGATCCGCCGGGTTAGCCTCTGTCATGAGCGTAGCCAACGCATCAAATAGATCATATAAAACTTGAGCCGGCGGCCGCACAGGGCCTTCTGCCCCGGCTGCCGTTGCCGCTGCTGATCCGGAGATCATTGCTGCTGCGGTCGAAGAGTGGATCGCTGCCTGTGTACCGGCCATGAATATTCCAACCCGGCTTGGCGGATCAGAGGGGTCCAGAATACTGTCACCATCGGAACAGCCCCCAATCCGTCCATCTTGTAAATGATATAACGATTCGGTCACTCCGGTCGATGACTCGTCGCCGGAATAAACGACGGTCTCACCACCAGATTCTGATCTATCCTCGTATTCCCCTCCATGGATGACTCCCACGAAGGCATGCTTCATGGCCGGCTTGACCCGGGCAAATCGTGCACGCTGAGCCGTTTCGACGAGGTCGGTGCGGATGTCTGGCTCAGGGCCCGGTTCACCGATCTTGCCGATAAAGTCATGTATGCCACCAAAGGGGACCCGGTACCCGTACTCAACTGAGCCGGCCTCGGGGACCCATCCTGCATCGTCGATGTAGAGCTTGCCGCGACGACTCTTGGTCATGCGGCCCACGACGTAACCCTTGAGTCCTTCGAAGTTGCCCTCCAAGCACTTGAAACCATCGTGCGATAGCCCCACGGTGGGCGCCAACTGTCGTGGTTTTGTCACAGAAGATGTCCTCTTGAAAGGACTTAGTCGTGGAGCCATCGCTACGGGTTAGCTTGAAGGGCTTAAAGAGGACAAGGGACGCAAGATATTTTATACTAGTTCGGCCCCTTCGTTGAAGGTAAAAGCCTACGTCTAGTTGTGATAGAATTGATGGGGTTTCTATGACCAGGGAGCGAATATGTTTCGCCTAAGTCTCGAGTTGTTGTCTGTTGTCATGAACCGCCGCCGGGCCGTCCCCTTATATACATGGGTGACGCCCGTCGGTTTACAGAGTCTCGAGACCGGCTCATAAACGTGTCTGGTTCGGTCTCCGCTCTTTCTATCTTACCATACAAGTTACATACCAATGCCGGTTCACGGCTACAGGCCTTAAACCGGTTCTGTGCCTTGGGCCCCTATTTAACATTCCTATCTGCCTTCATGGGCTTCAAGCATACTCAACTAGTCATGAAGTTAACCTGGCCTGTCCTGGCCGGTTTACGCCCAATAGTAATATCCCCAACAGATAGACTTGGGGAAGAAGACAAGAGTGACCGAGGAACAGAATATTCATTTCACATTCGGTGTTGACTACAGACAACTAGCTGAGCTTATATAATTGCTTAGATGGCCCATGGGACATAACAGTCGACACACACTTTCAGCATGTGAAGCAGTGGCGCGAGACCGGATGACATCATCGGATGGAGGGGTGGCAAATGCACGGCTTGCCCCTTCCATCATACGCAGGAAGCAGGAAGCAGCTGGGAGAAGGGCCTACTAGTCTCTTACTGCAAAACACTCAACCTGAAACAACACATGACGCAGCCTAGGTTCTCTTGCTTCTTGTTCCTGCTGCTGCGTCTACAAGGCATGTGTTTGATAATCCAGCACTGAAAATCTTCCATCCAAAATAATAGGCCAGCAAAATGAACAAGAAATTCACTTGTGGACACAGTTACATTACCCAAGATATAGGTTCAGTGATGCATGTAGAGATACAAGAAAATTCACTTGTGGATGCAGACCATAAGAGCAGCAACACACATCTAAATCAACCAGTATGAACCCTGATCTGGACACTTGATCAAACTAACATGACTTGTTGTTAGCCTTACACATAAACAACAACTCAGCATCTTTAACATACCACTTGACAAAATAAATTGCTAAACAGTCGCTCCACAACTAAGTAAATGGTGTGATCTTTTACTCTCATCCTTGTTTTTCCATTGTAATTTCCCGACTCTGCCAGTTCCTCTTCTTAATGAATGAAAAGTAGCACTGCTACATTTCGTCCAAAAAAACAACAACTAAGTAAATGGTTGGGTTGGTTGCATCAGATCAGAATCAGATACCGTAGCTCTTCAGGTCATCCACTTTGGCCACGAGGCAGGACAAAGCTACGCTGAACACAACCGTGAAGAAGGGAAGCTGGCATATGGCAGTACTGGCGGAGGATCTCTTCGGTATCTACTCTGTAACAGATTCTATAGGCAATAGCATCCCAGGTACCCTAACTTGCACAGAATGTGACCATTTAGTCCCAAACTTGCAAAACTTGACTCCACCATACCCCAACTTGCACCTCATGTGATGATTTTGTTGGGGAACGTAGTAATTTCGAAAATTTTCCTACGCACACGCAAGATCATGGTGATGTATAGCAACGAGGGGGAGAGTATTGTCTACGTACCAACGCAGACCGACTGCGGAAGCAATCACACAATGTAGAGGAAGTAGTCGTACGTCTTCTTCCCGATCCGACCGATCCAAGCACCGTTACTCCGGCACCTCCGAGTTCTTAGCACACGTTCAGCTCGATGACGTTCCTCGGGCTCCGATCCAGCAAAGCGTCGAGGAAGAGTTCCGTCAGCACGACGGCGTGGTGACGATCTTGATGTACTACCGACGCAGGGCTTCGCCTAAGCACTACAACGGTATGATCGAGGTGGAATTTGGTGGCAGGGGGCACCGCACACGGCTAAGGAACGATCTCAAGGATCAACTTGTGTGTCTTGGGGTGTCCCCTGCCCCCGTATATAAAGGTTGGAGGGAGGGGGGCTGGCCGGCCAAAGAGAGGGAGGCGCAGGAGGAGTCCTACTCCTACCGGGAGTAGGACTCCCCCCTCCAATCCTAGTCCAACTAGGAATCCTTTAAAGGGGAGAGAGAGAGAGGTGGCCGGCCCCTCTCCTAGTCCTAATAGGACTAGGGAGAGGGGGGAGGCGCAGCCCTATGTGGGCTGCCTTCTCACCTTTCCACTAAGGCCCATGTTGGCCCATTTGGCTCCCGGGGGGTTCCGGTAACCCTCCCGGTAATCCGGTAAAATCCCGATTTCACCCGGAACACTTCCGATGTCCAAACATAGGCTTCCAATATATCAATCTTTACGTCTCGACCATTTCGAGACTCCTCGTCATGTCCGTGATCTCATCCGGGACTCTGAACAACCTTCGGTACATCAAAATGCATAAACTCATAATAACTGTCATCGTAACGTTAAGCGTGCGGACCCTACGGTTCGAGAACAATGTAGACATGACCGAGACACGTCTCCGGTCAATAACCAATAGCGGGACCTGGATGCCCATATTGGCTCCTACATATTCTACGAAGATCTTTATCGGTCAGACCGCATAACAACATACGTTGTTCCCTTTGTCATCGGTATGTTACTTGCCCGAGATTCGATCGTCGGTATCCAATACCTAGTTCAATCTCGTTACTGGCAAGTCTCTTTACTCGTTCCGTAACACATCTTCTCATAACTAACATCTTAGTTATTATGCCTGCAAGGCTTATGTGATGTGTGTTACCGAGAGGGCCCAGAGATACCTCTCCGACAATCGGAGTGACAAACCCTAATCTCGAAATACGCCAACCCAACATCTACCATTGGAGACACCTGTAGTACTCCTTTATAATCACCCATTTACGTTGTGACGTTTGGTAGTACCCAAAGTGTTCCTCCGGTAAACGGGAGTTGCATAATCTCATAGTTATAGGAACATGTATAAGTCATGAAGAAAGCAATAGCAACATACTAAACGATCGGGTGCTAAGCTAATGGAATGGGTCATGTCAATCAGATCATTCAACTAATGATGTGACCTCGTTAATCAAATAACAACTCTTTGTTCATGGTTAGGAAACATAACCATCTTTGATTAACGAGCTAGTCAAGTAGAGGCATACTAGTGACACTCTGTTGGTCTATGTATTCACACATGTATTATGTTTCCGGTTAATACAATTCTAGCATGAATAATAAACATTTATCATGATATAAGGAAATAAATAATAACTTTATTATTGCCTCTAGGGCATATTTCCTTCATTCTCCCACTTGCACTAGAGTCAATAATCTAGATTATACAGTAATGATTCTAACACCCATGGAGCCTTGGTGCTGATCATGTTTTGCTCGTGGTAGAGGCTTAGTCAACGGGTCTGCAACATTCAGATCCGTATGTATCTTGCAAATCTCTATGTCTCCCACCTGGACTAGATCCCGGATGGAGTTGAAGCGTCTCTTGATGTGTTTGGTTCTTTTGTGAAATCTGGATTCCTTTGCCAAGGCAATTGCACCAGTATTGTCACAGAAGATTTCATTGGACCCGATGCACTAGGTATGACACCTAGATCGGATATGAACTCCTTCATCCAGACTCCTTCGTTCGCTGCTTCCGAAGCAGCTATGTACTCCGCTTCACATGTAGATCCCGCTACGACGCTTTGTTTAGAACTGCACCAACTGACAGCTCCACCGTTTAAAGTAAACACGTATCCGGTTTGCGATTTAGAATCGTCCGGATCAGTGTCAAAGCTTGCATCAACGTAACCTCTTACGGTGAGCTCTTTGTCACCTCCATATACGAGAAACATATCCTTAGTCCTTTTCAGGTATTTCAGGATGTTCTTGACCGCTGTCCAGTGATCCACTCCTGGATTACTTTGGTACCTCCCTGCTAAACTTATAGCAAGGCACACATCAGGTCTGGTACACAGCATTGCATACATGATAGAGCCTATGGCTGAAGCATAAGGAACATCTTTCATTTTCTCTCTATCTTCTGCATTGGTCGGGCATTGAGTCTGACTCAACTTCACAACTTGTAACACAGGCAAGAACCCTTTCTTTGCTTGATCCATTTTGAACTTCTTCAAAATCTTGTCAAGGTATGTGCTTTGTGAAAGTCCAATTAAGCGTTTTGATCTATCTCTATAGATCTTTATGCCTAATATGTAAGCAGCTTCCCCGAGGTCTTTCATCGAAAAACTTTTATTCAAGTATCCCTTTATGCTATCGAGAAATTCTATATCATTTCCAATCAGCAATATGTCATCCACATATAATATCAGAAATGCTACAGAGCTCCCACTCACTTTCTTGTAAATACAGGCTTCTCCAAAAGTCTGTATAAACCCAAATGCTTTGATCACACTATCAAAGCGTTTATTCCAACTCCGAGATGCTTGCACCAGTCCATAAATGGATCACTGGAGTTTGCACACTTTGTTAGCTCCCTTTGGATCGACAAAACCTTCCGGTTGCATCATATACAATTCTTCTTCCAGAAATCCATTCAGGAATGCAGTTTTTACATCCATTTGCCAAATTTCATAATCATAAAATGCGGCAATTGCTAACATGATTCTGACAGACTTAAGCATCGCTACGGGTGAGAAAGTCTCATCGTAGTCAACTCCTTGAACTTGTCGAAAACCTTTTGCGACAAGTCGAGCTTTGTAGACAGTAACATTACCATCAGCGTCAGTCTTTTTCTTAAAGATCCATTTATTCTCAATTGCTTGCCGATCATCGGGCAAGTCAACCAAAGTCCATACTTTGTTCTCATACATGGATCCCATCTCAGATTTCATGGCTTCAAGCCACTTTGCGGAATCTGGGCTCACCATCGCTTCTTCATAGTTCGTAGGTTCATCATGATCTAGTAGCATGACTTCCAGAACAGGATTACCGTACCACTCTGGTGCGGATCTTACTCTGGTTGATCTACGAGGTACACTAGTATCTTGATCTAAAGTTTCATGATCGTCATCATTAACTTCCTCTCTTATTGGTGTAGGTCTCACAGAAACAGTTTTCTGTGATGTACTATTTCCCAATAACGGAGTAGGTACAGTTACCTCGTCAAGTTCTACTTTCCTCCCACTCACTTCTTTCGAGAGAAACTCCTTCTCAAGAAAGTTTCCGAATTTAGCAACAAAAGTCTTGCCTTCGGATCTGTGATAGAAGGTGTATCCAATAGTTTCCTTTGTATATCCTATGAAGACACATTTCTCCGATTTGGGTTCGAGCTTATCAGGTTGAAGCTTTTTCACATAAGCATCGCAGCCCCAAACTTTAAGAAACGACAACTTTGGTTTCTTGCCAAACCACAGTTCATAAGGCGTCGTCTCAACGGATTTAGATGGTGCCCTATTTAACGTGAATGCGGCCGTCTCTAAAGCATAACCCCAAAACGATAGCGTTAATCAGTAAGAGACATCATAGATCGCACCATATCTAGTAAAGTACGATTACGACGTTCGGACACACCATTACGTTGTGGCGTTCCGGGTGGCGTGAGTTGCAAAACTATTCCACAATTTGTCAAATGTACACCAAACTCGTAACTCAAATATACTCCTCCACGATCAGATCGTAGAAACCTTATTTTCTTGTTACGATGATTTTCAACTTCACTCTGAAATTCCTTGAACTTTTCAAATGTTTCAGACTTATGTTTCATTAAGTAGATATACCCATATCTGCTTAAATCATCTGTGAAAGTGAGAAAATAACGATATCCACCACGAGCCTCAATATTCATCGGACCACATACATCGGTATGTATGATTTCGAACAAATCTGTTGCTCTCTCCATAGTACCGGAGAACGGTGTTTTAGTCATCTTGCCTATGAGGCACGGTTCGCAAGTACCAAGTGATTCATAATCAAGTGGTTCCAAAAGCCCATCAGTATGGAGTTTCTTCATGCATTTTACACCGATATGACCTAAACGGCAGTGCCACAAATAAGTTGCACTATCATTATCAACTCTGCATCTTTTGGCTTCAACATTATGAATATGTGTATCACTACTATCGAGATTCAATAAGAATAGACCACTTTTCAAGGGTGCATGACCATAAAAGATATTACTCATATAAATAGAACAACCATTATTCTCTGATTTAAATGAATAACCGTCTCGCATCAAACAAGATCCAGATATAATGTTCATGCTCATCGCTGGCACCAAATAACAATTATTTAGGTCTAATATTAATCCCGAAGGGAGATGTAGAGGTAGCATGCCGACCGCGATCACATCGACTTTGGAACCGTTTCCCACGCGCATCGTCACCTCGTCCTTTGCTAGTGTCCGCTTATTCTGTAGTCCCTTTGTTCACCTTGCCATCCTTCTTATCCGCCAAATACTTGGGGCAGTTCCGCTTCCAGTGACCAGTCTGCTTGCAGTAGAAGCACTCAGTTTCAGGCTTAGGTCCAGACATGGGTTTCTTCTCTTGATCAGCAACTTGCTTGCTGTTCTTCTTGAAGTTCCCCTTCTTCTTCCCTTTGCCCTTTTTCTTGAAACTAGTGGTTTTGTTAACCATCAACTCTTGATGCTCCTTCTTGATTTCTACCTCCGCAGCTTTCAGCATTGCGAAGAGCTCGGGAATTGTCTTGTTCATCCCTTGCATATTATAGTTCATCACAAAGCTCTTGTAGCTTGGTGGCAGTGATTGGAGAATTCTGTCAATGACGCAATCATCCGGAAGTGTAACTCCCAATTGAATCAAGTGATTATTATACCCAGACATTTTGAGTATATGCTCACTGACAGAACTGTTCTCCTCCATCTTGCAGCTATAGAACTTATTGGAGACTTCATATCTCTCAATCCGGGCATTTGCTTGAAATATTAACTTCAACTCCTGGAACATCTCATATGCTCCATGACGTTCAAACCGTTGTTGAAGTCCCGGTTCTAAGCCGTAAAGCATGGCACACTGAACTATTGAGTAGTCATCAGCTTTGCTCTGCCAGACGTTCATAACTTCTGGTGTTGCTCTTGCAGCAGGCCTGGCACTCAGCGGTGCTTCCAGGACGTAATTCTTCTGTGCAGCAATGAGGATAATCCTCAGGTTACGGACCCAGTCCGTGTAATTGCTACCATCATCTTTCAACTTTGCTTTCTCAAGGAACGCATTAAAATTCAACGGAACAACAGCACGAGCCATCTATCTACAATCAACATAAACAAGCAAGATACTATCAGGTACTAAGTTCATGATAATTTTTTAAGTTCAGTTAATCAAATTTACTTAAGAACTCCCACTTAGATAGACATCCCTCTAATCCTCTAAGTGATCATGTGATCCAAATCAACTAAACCATAACCGATCATCACGTGAGATGGAGTAGTTTTCAATGGTGAACATCAATGTGTTGATCATATCTACTATATGATTCACGCTCGACCTTTCGGTCTCCGTGTTCCGAGGCCATATCTGTATATGCTTGGCTCGTCAAGCATAACCTGAGTATTCCGCGTGTGCAACTGTTTTGCACCCGTTGTATTTGAACGTAGAGCCTATCACACCCGATCATCACATGGTGTCTCAGCACGAAGAACTTTTGCAACGGTGCATACTCAGGAAGAACACTTCTTGATAATTTAGTGAGAGATCATCTTATAATGCTACCGTCAATCAAAGCAAGATAAGATGCATAAAAGGATAAACATCACATGCAATCAATATAAGTGATATGATATGGCCATCATCATCTTGTGCTTTGTGATCTCCATCTCCGAAGCACCGTCATGATCACCATCGTCACCGGCGCGACACCTTGATCTCCATCGTAGCATCGTTGTCGTCTCGCCAATCTTATGCTTCCACGACTATCACTACCGCTTAGCAATAAAGTAAAGCATTACATCGCGATTGCATTGCATACAATAAAGCGACAACCATATGGCTCCTGCCAGTTGCCGATAACTCGGTTACAAAACATGATCATCTCATACAATAAAATCAGCATCATGCCTTGACCATATCACATCACAACATGCCCTGCAAAAACAAGTTAGACGTCCTCTACTTTGTTGTTGCAAGTTTTACGTGGCTGCTACGGGCTTAAGTAAGAACTCATCTCACCTACGCATCAAAACCACAACGATAGTTCGTCAAATAGACTCCGTTTTAACCTTCTCAAGGACCGGGCGTAGTCACACTTGGTTCAACTAAAGTTGGAGAGACAGTCTTCCGCAAGCCATCTATGTGCAAAGCACGTCGAGGGAACCGGTCTCGCGTAAGAGTACGCGTAAGGTTGGTCCGGATTGTCTCGTCCAACAATACCGCCGAACCAAAGTATGACATGCTGGTAGGCAGTATGACTTGTATCGCCCACAACTCACTTGTGTTCTACTCGTGCAACTAACATCAAACCATAAAACCTAGGCTCTGATGCCACTGTTGGGGAACGTAGTAATTTCGAAAAATTTTCCTACGCACACGCAAGATCATGGTGATGTATAGCAACGAGGGGGAGAGTATTGTCTACGTACCAACGCAGACCGACTGCGGAAGCGATCACACAATGTAGAGGAAGTAGTCGTACGTCTTCTTCCCGATCCGACCGATCCAAGCACCGTTACTCCGGCACCTCCGAGTTCTTAGCACATGTTCAGCTCGATGACGTTCCTCGGGCTCCGATCCAGCAAAGCGTCGAGGAAGAGTTCCGTCAGCACGACGGCGTGGTGACGATCTTGATGTACTACCGACGCAGGGCTTCGCCTAAGCACTACCACGGTATGATCGAGGTGGAATTTGGTGGCAGGGGGCACCGCACACGGCTAAGGAACGATCTCAAGGATCAACTTGTGTGTCTTGGGGTGTCCCCTGCCCCCGTATATAAAGGTTGGAGGGAGGGGGGCTGGCCGGCCAAAGAGAGGGAGGCGCAGGAGGAGTCCTACTCCTACCGGGAGTAGGACTCCCCCCTCCAATCCTAGTCCAACTAGGAATCCTTTAAAGGGGAGAGAGAGAGAGAGGTGGCCGGCCCCTCTCCTAGTCCAAATAGGACTAGGGAGAGGGGGGGATGCGCAGCCCTATGTGGGCTGCCTTCTCACCTTTCCACTAAGGCCCATGTTGGCCCATTTGGCTCCCGGGGGGTTCCGGTAACCCTCCCGGTAATCCGGTAAAATCCCGATTTCACCCGGAACACTTCCGATGTCCAAACATAGGCTTCCAATATATCAATCTTTACGTCTCGACCATTTTGAGACTCCTCGTCATGTCCGTGATCTCATCCGGGACTCCGAACAACCTTCGGTACATCAAAATGCATAAACTCATAATAACTGTCATCGTAACGTTAAGCGTGCGGACCCTACGGTTCGAGAACAATGTAGACATGACCGACACACGTCTCCGGTCAATAACCAATAGCGGGACCTGGATGCCCATATTGGCTCCTACATATTCTACGAAGATCTTTATCGGTCAGACCGCATAACAACATACGTTGTTCCCTTTGTCATCGGTATGTTACTTGCCCGAGATTCGATCGTCGGTATCCAATACCTAGTTCAATCTCGTTACTGACAAGTCTCTTTACTCGTTCCGTAACACATCTTCTCATAACTAACATCTTAGTTATTATGCTTGCAAGGCTTATGTGATGTGTGTTACCGAGAGGGCCCAGAGATACCTCTCCGACAATCGGAGTGACAAACCCTAATCTCGAAATACACCAACCCAACATCTACCATTGGCGACACCTGTAGTACTCCTTTATAATCACCCATTTACGTTGTGACGTTTGGTAGTACCCAAAGTGTTCCTCCGGTAAACGGGAGTTGCATAATCTCATAGTTATAGGAACATGTATAAGTCATGAAGAAAGCAATAGCAACATACTAAACGATCGGGTGCTAAGCTAATGGAATGGGTCATGTCAATCAGATCATTCAACTAATGATGTGACCTCGTTAATCAAATAACAACTCTTTGTTCATGGTTAGGAAACATAACCATCTTTGATTAACGAGCTAGTCAAGTAGAGGCATACTAGTGACACTCTGTTGGTCTATGTATTCACACATGTATTATGTTTCCGGTTAATACAATTCTAGCATGAATAATAAACATTTATCATGATATAAGGAAATAAATAATAACTTTATTATTGCCTCTAGGGCATATCTCCTTCAGATTTAGTCCCAGGCCAATCACAGCTCGATAATTGGCAGCCAGGTGGCTGGATCGGTCAGCGGACGCACCTTTGCACAAAACCCCATGCTGTTTCGTTTAATCAACCCGCACTCACCTCCACCTGAATTAAATCTGTCGCAGCAGGCTAGCTACATCTACGTGTGCAGCGTGCGCCCCCGGGCTTCTTCGGGAAAAGTCAGGCAATCGCTTTCGAGCTTGCCATGAATGAATATTGCCACCGGTGGCGATGAGTTAATACGCCATGAATGGATGTTGCCATGAACCACGGTGCCGGCTAGCTGCCAGAGATGGAGAGATCGACCCAAAAAGCATACGACGTCGTGCAACTCGTGCCCGCGGTTACGGTCCGTGCATGCTGTCATGCATCTTTGTTTGCAAACTTACGTGTGGCACGTACGGTTTGCATCAGCTGGTTCGTACGTTACTTGCAGGTGTTAACTAGCGTGGAATTAGCAAGAAATTATTAGTGGGGTACGTATCATGGTCTTCTTTCTTTACTCAATCATGCATATATGCTACTAGGAAGCAAGCAACCCTAGCGATGCACTCCTACTATATGAACGAAACCACTGGTAGAAAAAGGGCCTATAGTCCCGGTTCGTTAGTTCCCTTAGTCCCGGTGCCTAAACTGGGACTAAAGTGTCGGTACTAATGCCCCGACCCTTTAGTCCCGGTTCAATCCAGAACCAGGACTGATGGGCCTCCACGTGGGCAGTGCGTAGAGCCCAGGCAAGAGACCCTTTGGTCCCGGTTGGTGGCACCAACCGGGACCAATAGGCATCCACGCGTCAGCATTTCTGTGGCTAGGGTTTTTGTTTTTTTTGAAGGGGGGGTTTGGGGGTTTTGGGGGGTTAATTTAGGTGTTTCATATATTGTGTTAGCTAGCTATAATTAATAGAGAGAAGTGTCCTCTCTTACGTCTGTGCTTGGTCGACGCTATGTACTATACATACGTATAGAGAGGACTAGACACGCTAGTTAGCTAGTAAGCAAACGAAGGAAACAGAAGATCGTCATGAACATATATGCATACAGAGAGAAGTGATATCGACCACCTCTCCTTCTCTCCGAGAGATTGGTCGAACAACAAGTTCTCATATATCTATCCGACACTACCGACTACATATATACAATAATTATCTCTTACAAATATAATCATACGGACTAATGGTCCACATAGTATTCTCCGTCTTCAGTGATCACTTGGTCAAGAAAGAATGCCGCCAATTCCTCTTGAATTGCTCGCATGCGAGCTGGTGCTAGGAGTTCATCCCGCTTTCGAAACACCTAATTTGAAGAAGGGGGTCAATACATATATATATATATATATATATATGAATGAAACTCAATACAAATGATGGTAATAAAATAAAATTGTGAATTTTGTTATTTACGTACTTCATATTGTTCGTCAGAGTACCCGCCCCGCTCACAGGTCGTGTGGCGGATGGACTCGCAGACGCAGTATCCACAAAAATCATTCCCTTGTTACTGCCACAACCACTTTACAAGAAATAGAGGTCAATCAAACCGATAAGCAAGAATTCTAAATGGTATTGATGAAACTAGCGCTTGAATCACTAGGAGATGCGCGAAACATGCTACTATAGTACTTACTTTCGAGTGTCTAAATTCTAGCTCCTTCGGCAGTCCCGGAACTTTTCTGGTGAATTTTCTCCAAACCCTGCCGGACAAAGAAAATAATTACTTGATATCAGGAAATAAACAAAGTTGCTGATATGGTGGATAATGATCGATTTAACTTACTTCTTGAGGATTTCAGTCATGTCCGCATACTCCTGGGGATCTTTTCGTTTAGAGTCCAAGATGGTTACTACTCCCTGCTCAAGCCTAATCTCTAGGAGAATATAGTGGACACTGCACACGCATGCATAACTCATCAATTACATTACTATAACCTGGACTAATATATAAGGGAAACCGAATATGCACAAGACAGTAACACTCACTTGAAGTTGTAAGGAAAGAGTATTATATCTTTGTTTTTATTTTTTTTGAATGATCGTAGCAAGTTGGCCTCGGTATCTCCGGGACGATGTTGAACCTCAGTTGCATCTATGAGATAAGTGTTAACGAACCCAATATCACCGATTTGTCTTTTCTTCAATTCATCTTCATTCTGCATAATTTAGTGAGGATAATTATAAATACATGCAATGAAAGAGATGAGCTATATAGACAGACTTAAAGACAGAAGTAGTAGTACTTACAGACAGTAGCAGGTGATCGTTGTTTTATCGAGGGCCAATTGATTGAAAAACTGATAGAACTCCTCAAATGGAATAGGCAACAGTTCAATTCCAACGAGGTCGTGCTCCGGTTTAACTCTCGCATACAAAGTACTCCTCCCCCCAGACTGTCTGCAGATTTTCAAGTACCAATCATGTAATCTTCGCATCATCATTGTTAAAGATTTTTCATCTTTGACGAGAGGCTTCCCGTACTCGTATCTGTGTATCTGCACCTCCATGGGATCATAATGTACATCGTCGGGCAGGTAATCGTCAACATTGCCATAACCGGGCACCATCCTCGGATCGACGATGTCGCTAGGCACCTTGAGGGGGGGCACGATTGCTTCGCTTGTTCGCCGAGCTGGGAAATTTGTTTCCCAGCTGGTCGTCGTTCTTTCATCCTTTGATCACTGACTGTACTTCCCGACCGCTCCGCTTCGGCCCATGTCTTTGCAATAATGCGCTCATAGTTGCCTTTCGGCGGAGACTTGGGTGGTTTTGCCAGGGTAGCCAGAGTGCGCTTCACTTTCACCAGATCTACCTTCTCATCCGGAGGTGGATGTCTCTTTGCTTTCAACCCTTGAAACCAGTCATCCACTTCGGTTCGCGTGATCTTCGCGTTCTCCTCCGGGGTCCTCTCGTATGGTAACTTCTCTGGAGTCTTCAGAGAAGGACCGAATCTGTATGTCCTCCCGCCTTTGGTTGTACTGCTAGACACCGACCGAGTAGACGGAGCGGTTGCCTTCTTTACTTGCTTACGAGGCGGAGGAGAAGGACTACGACGCGCCGGAGCAGCTGGAGCGGCGGCAGGTCTCTTCCGCCCTTGCTAACGAGGCGGAGAAGGAGGAGGCTGGCTGCTCGGGCGCGTCGGCGCAGGCGGAGAAGGAGTCGGCCGAGGGCCCTGATCGTCACTCACCGGAGGAGGAGGCGGTGGAGGAGGTGGAGTGCCCTGACTCGCCGGAGGAGGAGGCGGAGGCATCCAGTTCGGAAGGTTGATGAGCTCCTTCTGCCATAGGCATGGAGTCTTCAGACCAAACCCCAGCCGAGTCTCCCCTTCACCGGTAGGGTGGTCAAGCTGGCGGTCCTCAAATCCCTCCGTTATTTCATGCACCATCACCCTAGCATATCCTTCTGGAATCGGCCGGCAGTGAAAAGTTGCGCCGGGTTCAGTAGGATAAACAAAGCCAACAGCCGCCTTGACCTTCAAATTCATCCATTGCGTCATAAGGTGGCAATTTTGAGACTCTGTGATAGCATCCACGGGATAGCTGGCAGGAGCCGTCAAGGCATGCTCCGGCTGAAGCAGCTCGGTGGAAGCCACGCTGCTTCTGCGCTGAGATGGCTGGGTGGCTTTAGGGGAGGCTTCGGCAGTACGTTTGCTGCGATTTGCTTCTCGTTCCTCTATCGCGTCTACCCTTGCTTGCAGCGCCTTCATTTGGGTCTGCTGCACTTTTTTCCTCCTCTCATGGGATTTGTAACCGCCTGCGTCCGGAAACCCAACCTTCCATGGAATGGAGCCTGGCGTGCCTCGTGTCCGTCCAGGGTGCTCGGGATTCCCGAGAGCCATTGTGAGCTCGTCGTTCTCTCTGTCTGGAAAGAACGTCCCTTCCTGCGCTGCTTCGATATTCTGCTTAAGCTTCCTGACTGGTATGTCCATTTGATCATTCGTCCAAATGCACTTCCCTGTTACAGGGTCCAAGGTTCCGCCAGCCCCGAAGAACCAAGTCCGGCAATGGTCTGGCCAATTAATTGTCTCTGGTTCGATCCCTTTATCAACTAGATCATTCTCAGTCTTGACCCACTTAGGCCGGGCTACGAGGTAGCCACCTGACCCCGTGCGATGGTGAAGCTTCTTCTTCGCAGCATTTTGCTTGTTTGTCGCGGACATCTTCTTACTCTTTTCCGATGTCTTGTGGGCCACAAATGCGGGCCAGTGATCTCTGATCTTCTCATATCTGCCCTTGAATTCTGGTGTCTCATTATTTTCGACAAACTTATTCAGCTATTTCTTCCACCTCCTGAGTAGTTCTGCCATCCTCTTAAGAGCAAAAGACTTGATTAATTTCTCTTTAACTGGGTTCTCTGGATTATCCTCTGGCGGTAGGGTGAAATTTGACTTCAGCTCAGTCCAAAGATCATTTTTCTGCATATCATTGACATAAGACACCTCAGGGTCTACTGTAGCCGGCTTAAACCATTACTGGATGCTTATCGGGATCTTGTCCCTAACCAGAACCCCGCACTGAGCAACAAATGCGCTCTTTGTCTGGAGGGGTTCAATCGGTTGGCCGTCGGGCGCGATTGCTATGATCTCAAACTTCTCATCCGAGCTCAACTTTTTCTTCGGGCCTCGTCTCTTTACCGAAGTTGTGCTCGATCCGGAGGGCTAGAAAAAAGAACAAAGACTTAATTAATATGTGTACATACCAAAACAATGAATGCATCAATCAGCTAGTCAGCACAGGCTTAACTAATATATATACCTTGCCGGACTCGGTTCGGTCACCGGAGCCATCATCACGGTCTCCTTCTTGCACCGGCATTGGGTCACCGGAGCCGTCCTCATGTTCTTCTTCTTGCACCGGCATTAGGTCACCGTAGCCAGCTTGTTCACCCACTCCTTCCAGACCATCGGTTTCGTTGAGAAACAACGGGATGGCATCACTTCCTTCTGCGATTATGTCCCTCAACAATGCTTCTTTTGCTTCGTCTAGGGCGGTGTCCATAGTTTCTACAAATATTTACAACATGGCAATTATTATTCAAACATGACAGATGGATATATTAGTGCCAAACATAGAACTAGCTACCTAATCATAGTAAGCTATCAGGAGGGGGTATATATCGACAACCACGACACTACATCTATGCCCCTCGACGACCCTCGTACCCGATAAAAAAAAGAGGAAGAAGAAGAAAAAAAAGAGGAGAAAAACTCCTCTATTCTTTCTTCTCCTCTTTTTTTTCTTCTTCCTCTTCTTTTTTTATCCTCTTCTTCCTCTCATGTTCGATAGGATCGCCGAGGGGTCGGGAGGTTGCCTAGTGTCAAAGGATTCAACAAAACCATGTCTTCATCATTAGGCAAAAGTAACATGTGCATGATGGTACGAAGCTCTTCAAAGTTGTTCTGGAACGGAGTCCCAGATAGGATAATTCGCTTTTTGGTACAAAGTTCAGCAAGAGCCTTCCGAATATCGCTATTTGGAAGGCCTTTGCTGAATTCGTACCAAAATGCGGATTATTCTATCCGGGACTCCATTCCAGAACAACTTTGCAGAATTTCGTACCAACATGCCCTGGTTACTTCCGGCTAATGATGAAGGCATGGATTTCTTCAATACTTTGACACTAGGAAACCTCTCTCGACCCATCGGCGATCCTCGACCCCTTGAACCCTCGACGACCCTGGAACCCTCGACCCCTCAGCATCCTCTTCTTCCTCATATGTTCGAGAGGATCGCCGAGGGGTCGGGAGGTTGCGTAGTGTCAAAGTATTCAACAAAACCATGTGTTCATCATTAGGCGAAAGTAACATGTGCATGATGGTATGAAGCTCTTCAAAGTTTTTCTGGAACGGAGTCCCGGATAGGATAATTCGCTTTTTGGTACAAAGTTCAGAAAGAGCCTTCCGAATATCGCTATTTGGAAGGCCTTTGCTGAATTCGTAGCAAAAGGCGGATTATTCTATCCGGGACTCCATTCCAGAACAACTTTGCAGAACTTCGTACCAACATGCCCTGGTTACTTCCGGCTAATGATGAAGGCATGGATTTCATCAATACTTTGACACTAGGAAACCTCTCTCGACCCCTCGGCGATCCTTGACCCCTCGAACCCTCGACGACCCTGGAACCCTCAACCCCTCGGTGATCCTCTTCTTCCTCTCATGTTCGAGAGGATCGCCGAGGGGTCGGGAGGTTGCGTAGTGTCAAAGGATTCAACAAAACCATGTCTTCATCATTATGCAAAAGTAACATGTGCATGATGCTACGAAGCTCTTCAAAGTTGTTCTGGAACGGAGTCCCAGATAGGATAATTCGCTTTTTGGTACAAAGTTCAGCAAGAGCCTTCCGAATATCGCTATTTGGAAGGCCTTTGCTGAATTCGTACCAAAAGGCGGATTATTCTATCCGGGACTCCATTCCAGAACAACTTTGTAGAACTTCGTACCAACATGTCCTGGTTACTTCCGGCTAATGATGAAGGCATGGATTTCTTCAATACTTTGACACTAGGAAACCTCTCTCGACCCCTCGGTGATCCTCGACCCCTCGAACCCTCGACGACCCCGGAACCCTCGACCCCTCGGCGATCCTCTTCTTCCTCTCATGTTCGAGAGGATCACCGAGGGGTCGGGAGGTTGTGTAGTGTCAAAGGATTCAACAAAACCATGTCTTCATCATTAGGCGAAAGTAACATGTGCATGATGGTACGAAGCTCTTCAAAGTTGTTCTGGAACGGAGTCCCAGATAGGATAATTCGCTTTTTGGTACAAAGTTCAGCAAGAGCCTTCCGAATATCGCTATTTGGAAGGCCTTTGCTGAATTCGTACCAAAAGGCGGATTATTCTATCCGGGACTCCATTCCAGAACAAATTTGCAGAACTTCGTACCAACATGCCCTGGTTACTTCCGGCTAATGGTGAAGGCATGGATTTCTTCAATACTTTGACACTAGGAAACCTCTCTCGACCCATCGGCGATCCTCGACCCCTTGAACCCTCGACGACCCTGGAACCCTCGACCCCTTAGCATCCTCTTCTTCCTCATATGTTCGAGAGGATCGCCGAGGGGTCGGGAGGTTGCGTAGTGTCAAAGTATTCAACAAAACCATGTGTTCATCATTAGGCGAAAGTAACATGTGCATGATGGTATGAAGCTCTTCAAAGTTTTTCTGGAACGGAGTCCCGGATAGGATAATTCGCTTTTTGGTACAAAGTTCAGAAAGAGCCTTCCGAATATCGCTATTTGGAAGGCCTTTGCTGAATTCGTAGCAAAAGGCGGATTATTCTATCCGGGACTCCATTCCAGAACAACTTTGCAGAACTTCGTACCAACATGCCCTGGTTACTTCCGGCTAATGATGAAGGCATGGATTTCATCAATACTTTGACACTAGGAAACCTCTCTCGACCCCTCGGCGATCCTTGACCCCTCGAACCCTCGACGACCCTGGAACCCTCAACCCCTCGGTGATCCTCTTCTTCCTCTCATGTTCGAGAGGATCGCCGAGGGGTCGGGAGGTTGCGTAGTGTCAAAGGATTCAACAAAACCATGTCTTCATCATTATGCAAAAGTAACATGTGCATGATGCTACGAAGCTCTTCAAAGTTGTTCTGGAACGGAGTCCCAGATAGGATAATTCGCTTTTTGGTACAAAGTTCAGCAAGAGCCTTCCGAATATCGCTATTTGGAAGGCCTTTGCTGAATATGTACCAAAAGGCGGATTATTCTATCCGGGACTCCATTCCAGAACAACTTTGTAGAACTTCGTACCAACATGTCCTGGTTACTTCCGGCCAATGATGAAGGCATGGATTTCTTCAATACTTTGACACTAGGAAACCTCTCTCGACCCCTCGGTGATCCTCGACCCCTCGAACCCTCGACGACCCCGGAACCCTCGACCCCTCGGCGATCCTCTTCTTCCTCTCATGTTCGAGAGGATCACCGAGGGGTCGGGAGGTTGCGTAGTGTCAAAGGATTCAACAAAACCATGTCTTCATCATTAGGCGAAAGTAACATGTGCATGATGGTACGAAGCTCTTCAAAGTTGTTCTGGAACGGAGTCCCAGATAGGATAATTTGCTTTTTGGTACAAAGTTCAGCAAGAGCCTTCCGAATATCGCTATTTGGAAGGCCTTTGCTGAATTCGTACCAAAAGGCGGATTATTCTATCCGGGACTCCATTCCAGAACAAATTTGCAGAACTTCATACCAACATGCCCTGGTTACTTCCGGCTAATGGTGAAGGCATGGATTTCTTCAATACTTTGACACTAGGAAACCTCTCTCGACCCCTCGGCGATCCTCGACCCCTCGAACCCTCGATGACCATGGAACCCTCGACCCCTAGACGACCCTGGAACCCTCGACCCTCGACCCTATCGAACCCTCGACCCTAAAACCCTCGACCCTTGACCCCTTAACGACCCTCGACCCTCTACCTTAGTTCCCGACGCTCGACCCCTCGGCGATCCTCGACACCCTCGTTCCCGATAAAAATTAAGAAGAAGAAGAAGAAGAAGAAGAAGAAGAAGAAGAAGAAGAAGAAGAAGAAGAAGAAGAAGAAGAAGAAGAAGAAGAAGAAAGAGGAGAAGAACAAAGGAATAGCTAGAGGAGAAGATCGAAAAAAAGAAGAAAAAAAAGAGGAGAAGAAGAAAGGAATAGTGGAGTTCTATTTTTTCTTCTTCTCTACTATTCCTTTCTTCTTCTCCTCTTCTTTTTCTTCTTTTTTCTTCTTCTTATTTATTTCTCCTCTTCTTCTTCTCCTCTTCTTCTTTTTATTTAGTTCTCTCGACCCCTCGTCCCTCTCTCGACCCCTGACGACCCTCATCCCTGATAACATTTTTTTCTCCCCTCGACAACTCTCGACCTCTCGTCCCACTCTCCACCCCTCATCATCATCTATCACCCCCCTCGTTTTCTTTAGCATATATCCATGAACAAAATAGAGGAGAAGATCAAAGAAAAAAAAGAAGTCTTCGTCTTCTTATTTTCCTTTTTCCACTCCTTCCTTTTCTTCTTCTTCTTCTTCTTCTTCCTTCTTCCTCTTTTCTTCCTTTTCCTTATTTTACTTTTTCCTCTACACTAACCTAATTAAAATGCACTAACCTAAAATCGATATCTACTAACAAACTAAATAAAAAATTAATACATATATGAAAAAACATATATAAACAAAAAAATGCTATGAACATTATATTCATACATACATATATAGCCACACCCATTCATCATATAGCTATAAACAAAAAAATTAATACATGTATGAAAAAACATATATAAAAAACAGGGCCTCGACGGCGGCGGCTCACAACGGGGGCGGCCGGCGAGGGCGACGGCGGCAGCGGGCTCGGGGCGGCGCGGGGCACGGGCGACGGCGGGGGCGGCGACGACGTCGGGGCGGCACGGGGCAGCGCCCTGCGGCGACGGGGCAGGGGCGACGAGGACGGCGGGCTCGGGGCCGCGCGGGGCGCGGGCGACGGCGGGGGCAGCGACGACGTCGGGGCGGCGAGGGCGACGACGGGGCGGCGCGGGGCGCGGGCGACGACGGGGGCTGCGACGACGTGCGCGAGCGACGACGATGAGGAACTGAATGAATTTTTTGACAAGTGTTGTATATATAGAAAGAGCATTGGTCCCGGTTCGTGGCACAAACCGGGACCAATGCCCCCTTTAGTCCCGGTTGGTGCCACCAACCGGGACCAAATGCCAATTTTCAGCAGCCCAAAGGGCGGGAAGCGGCGGCCTTCCACCAACCGGGGCCAATGGCCTTGTGCTGCCCCGCGCCCAAAAGTTTAGTCCCACCTCGCTAGCTGAAGGGCGCCGACACTTGTTTATAAGCGCTGGTGTGCCTCCCCATTCGAGCTCCTCTCTTATGCAGGCTTTCGGGCCTAAACTTGCTACTGCTTGTGGGCCTATTGGGCCTTCTGCGGGCCTGAATCCTGGCCCATGTAGGCTTTCTAGTCGTATTCAGGCCGTGGAGGCCAGGTAGGTGGCATTTTTTTTGGTTTTTTCTTTTTTATTTCTACATTTTTTTGGTTTTTTATTTTTTAGTTCTACTTAAAACTAAATACTTACAGTTTTTTAGTGATTTCTATTTGCTTTTAGGTCACAAAAATTATAAACATTCTGTTAGTGCCTTTAGTTTTAAATTTTGAATAGTTTAAATTTGAATTTTTTAAAATTTGTGTGAATCACTAGTTTATGAATAACTTTACTATAAAAATAGAATTTTTTTCTATTTACTTTTTATTTATACTTACAACTAAATACTTATAGTTTTTTAGTGATTTCTTTTTGATTTTAGGTCACAAAAATTATAAACTTTCTGTTAGTGCCATTAGTTTTAAAATTTTGAATAGTTTAAATTTGTATTTTTTAAAATTTGTGTGAATCACTAGTTTATGAATAACTTTACTATAAAAAAAGAATTTTTTTTCTTTTTTGCTATTTATTTTTTATTTATACTTACAATTAAATACTTATAATTTGATTTTAGGTCACAAAAATTATATTCTTTTTGCTATTGAAGAATATTATAGTTTTATTTGAGTTGATTATAACATAATATTTTAATTGATTGTTTTTATTTTCATAAAAGTTTTGTAGTTCATTCTGTTTGCTATTGATTCATTCTTTGAGCTAAATGACCCTGAAATTGGAAAGCATTTAAAATGAACTCTGAAAAAGTTGAAATAGTTGTGGGAGAAAGTCTTCACTTTTTCTTCGCTTGTGTCATTTGCTTATTGCGCTATAACCATGGATAATCTTCATTGTTTATCAGGATGCTTGGGTCAGCCTTGACATTGAATGGAGGAATTTCATGAAACTTTTCATAATCTTCATACATGTCTGTCTTGCCGTCCACTCCCAGGATGTCCCTTTTTCCTGAAAGAACTATGTGGCGCTTTGGCTCATCGTATGATGTATTCGCTTCCTTATCTTTTCTTTTTCTCGGTTTGATAGACATGTCCTTCACATAGATAACCTGTGCCACATCATTGGCTAGGACGAACGGTTCGTCAGTGTACCCAAGATTTTTTAGATCCACTGTTGTCATTCCGTACTGTGGGTCTACCTGTACCCCGCCGCCTAACAGATTGACCCATTTGCACTTAAACAAAGGGACCTTAAAATCAGGTTCGTAGTCAAGTTCCCATATGTCCACTATGTAACCATAATATGTATCCTTTCCACTCTCGGTTACTGCATCAAAGCGGACAACGCTGTTTTGGTTGGTGCTCTTTTGATCTTGGGCGATCGTGTAAAATGTATTCCCATTTATCTCGTATCCTTTGTAAGTCAATATAGTCAAAGATGGTCCCCTTGAAAACAAGTACAACTCATCACAAACAGTGTTGTCACCTCTGAGACGTGTTTCCAACCAACTGCTGAAAGTCCTGATGTGTTCACATGTAATCCAGTCGTCCCACTGCTCTGGGTGTTTGGAGCGCAGACTGTTCTTGTGTTTGTAGAACTGTGTAGTGTGCATGAGACCAAGAATATCCGTCCCTGCATATTATTGAGTCTCTTCCAAGAGTGCCTTTTCCAGTCAGTCTCCCCACATACTGCGATTTAGGGAGACCTATCTTGTTAAGGCCAGGAATGAAGTCAACACAAAACCCGATAACATCCTCTGTTTGATGTTCCCACCATTCTGGCCTAGCGCGATTACGGACATATTTCTTTAGGACTCCCATGAACCTCTCAAAGGGGAACATATTGTGTAGAAATACAGGCCCTAGGATGACAATCTCGTTGGCTAGATGAACTAGGACGTGCGTCATGATATTGAAGAAGGATGGTGGGAACACCAGCTCGAAACTGACAAGACATCGCGCCACATCACTCCTTAGCCTTGGTACGATTTCTGGATCGATCACCTTCTGAGAGATTGGATTGAGAAATGCACATAGCTTCACAATGGCTAATCGGACGTTTTCCGGTAGAAGCCCCCTCAATGCAACCGGAAGCAGTTGCGTCATAATCACGTGTCAGTCATGAGACTTTAGGTTCTGAAACTTTTTCTCTGGCATATTTATTATTCCCTTTATATTCGACGAGAAGCCAGTCGTGACCTTCATACTGAGCAGGCATTCAAAGAAGATTTCTTTCTCTTCTTGTGTAAGAGTGTAGCTGGCAGGACCTTTATACTGCTTCGGAGGCATGCCGTCTTTTTCGTGCAAACGTTGCAGGTCCTCCCGTGCCTCAGGTGTATCTTTTGTCTTCCCATACACGCCCAAGAAGCCTAGCAGGTTCACGCAAAGGTTCTTCGTCATGTGCATCACGTCGATTGAGGAGCGGACCTCTAGGTCTTTCCAGTAGGGTAGGTCCCAAAATATTGATTTCTTCTTCCACATGGGTGCGTGTCCCTCAGCGTCATTCGGAACAACTAGTCCACCGGGACCCTTTCCAAAGATTACGTAGTGTAAATCATTGACCATAGCAAGCACGTGATCACCGGTGCGCATGGCGGGCTTCTTCCGGTGATCTGCCTCGCCGATGAAATGCTTTCCCTTCTTTCGACATTGATGGTCGGTCGGAAGAAATCGACGATGGCCCAGGTACACATTCTTCCTGCATTTGTCCAGGTATATACTTTCAGTGTCATCTAAACAGTGCGTGCATGCGTGGTATCCTTTGTTTGTCTGTCCTGAAAGGTTACTGAGAGCGGGCCAATCGTTGATGGTCACGAACAGCAACGCCTAAAGGTTAAATTCCTCCTGTCTGTGCTCATCCCACGTACGTACACCGTTTTCATTCCACAGCTGTAAAAGTTCTTCAACTAATGGCCTTAGCTACACATCAATGTTGTTGCCGGGTTGCTTAGGGCCTTGGATGAGAACTGGCATCATAATGAACTTCCGCTTCATGCACATCCAAGGAGGAAGGTTATACGTACGTAGAGTCACGGGCCAGGTGCTGTGATTGCTGCTCTGCTCCCCGAAAGGGTTAATGCCATCCGCGCTTAAAGCAAACCATACATTCCTTGGGTCCTTTGCAAACTCATCCTAGTACTTTCTCTCGATTTTTCTCCACTGCGACCCTTCAGCGGGTGCTCTCAACTTCCCATCTTTCTTTCAGTTCTCACTGTGCCATCGCATCAACTTGGCATGCTCTTCGTTTTTTAACAGACGTTTCAACCGTGGTATTATAGGAGCATACCACATCACTTTCGCAGGAACCCTCTTCTTGGGGGGCTCGCCGTCAACATCACCAGGGTCATCTCGTCTGATCTTATACCGCAATGCACCGCATACCGGGCATGCGTTCAGATCCTTGTATGCACCATGGTAGAGGATGCAGTCATTAGGGCATGCATGTATCTTCTCCACCTCCAATCCTAGAGGGCATACGACCTTCTTTGCTACATATGTACTGTCGGGCAATTCGTTATCCTTTGGAAGCTTCTTCTTCAATATTTTCAGTAGCTTCTCAAATCCTTTGTCAGCCACAGCATTCGCTGCCTTCCACTGCAGCAATTCCAGTACGGTACCGAGCTTTGTGTTGCCATCTTCGCAATTGGGGTATAACCCTTTTTTGTGATCCTCTAACATGCGATCGAACTTCAGCTTCTCCTTTTGACTAATGCATTGCGTCCTTGCATCGACAATGACCCGGCGGAGATCATCATCATCGGGCACATCGTCTGGTTCCTCTTGATCTTTAGCAGCTTCACCCGTTGCAGCATCATTGGGCACATCGTCTGGTTCCTCTTGATCTTCACCAGCTCCCCCCGTTGCAGCATCACCGTATTCAGGGGGCACATAGTTGTCATCGTACTCTTCTTCTTCGCCGTCTTCCATCATAACCCCTATTTCTCCGTGCCTCGTCCAAACATTATAGTGTGGCATGAAACCCTTGTAAAGCAGGTGGGAGTGAAGGATTTTCCGGTTAGAGTAAGACCTCGTATTCCCACATTCAGTGCCTGGACAACACATAAAACCATTCTGCTTGTTTGCCTCAGCCGCATCGAGAAACTCATGCACGCCCTTAATGTACTTGCGGGTGTGTCTGTCACCGTACATCCATTGCCGGTTCATCTGCGTGCATTATATATAATTAAGTGTCCAAATTAATAGAAGTTCATCATCACATTAAAACCAAAGTGCATACATAGTTCTCATCTAACAACATATAGCTCTCCAGAGCATCTAATTAATTAAACCATACATTGAAACTATGTAAAACATTTCAATGCGAAAACAAATGCGATCATAATCGCAACCAAGGTAACAATTGATCCAACGGCATAATGATACCAAGCCTCGGTATGAATGGCATATTTTCTAATCTTTCTAATCTTCAAGCGCATTGCATCCATCTTGATCTTGTGATCATCGACGACATCCGCAACATGCAACTCCAATATCATCTTCTCCTCCTCAATTTTTTTTATTTTTTCCTTAAACAAATTGTTTTCTTCTTCAACTAAATTTAACCTCTCGATAATAGGGTCGGTTGGCATTTCCGATTCACATACATCCTAGATAAATAAAATCTATGTCACGTTGGTCGGCATAATTTTCATAAACAATAAATGAACCAATAGTTATAAAGATAATATACATACCACATCCAAATCATAGACAGGACGAGGGCCGATGGGGGCGGATACCAAAACCATCGCACTATATAAGATGCAATAATAAATGTAAGAAAATGATACAAGTATCTATCTAAACATACAAGTAAGAATATTTTTCCTTTCAGAAAGAAGATAAGAACAAGAGGCTCACTACGGTGGTGTCGGTGATGAGATCGGCGCGGGTGATCGACGGCGGTGAAGACGGCGACGGGGCGTGACGGACCGCTAAATCTAGACAAATCTCGATGAAAATGGAGCTTGGAGGTCGAGCTTCGAGAGGAGAAAGCTTAAGTAGTGTCGCTCGAGCATTCCATCGAACACCTCATGTGCATAGGAGGTGAGCTAGAGCACCACAAAGCCCTCTCCCCCTTGGCCAGAAAAAACAAATCATTGTGCTCTGCTCTTGTGCGAGGGGGTATATATAGGCACCTCATTGGTCCCGGTTGGTGACATGAGCCGGGACTAAAGGGGAGCATTTGGTCCCGGTTCAAGCCACCAACCGGGACCAATGGTGGTGGGCCAGGAGCGAGGCCCATTGGTCCCGGTTCATCCCACAAACCGGGACCAAAAGGTCCAGATGAACCGGGACCAATGGCCCACGTGGCCCGGCTGACCCCCTGGGCTCATGAACCGGGACCTATGCCCATATTGGTCCCGGTTCTAGACTGAACCGGGACTAATGGGCTGACCCGGCCTGGACCATAGTCCTGTTTTCTACTAGTGCTTAACCAACCCAAACAACTCAGATGGTAGTGCTGTTTTGGACTGTGACAGAAGAGAGGGAGAAAAGAGAGAGAACTTGTATGTGCAGGCTAGCGACCCATCCTGTCAATTTAAGATACGCCAGCTAGCAGCCCATTCTCAGGAAAATAACTAAACTACAGTACTGTCTAGCATTTGCTACTGGCACGATCGGATCATATGTCGAAGCAGTGACTAGCATGAACGTTTTTTTTAGAATCACCTGGGGGGGGGGGGGGGGGGGGCGGGGGGAGCTCCCCCACGTGAATATATTATTCAAAAGAGTCACAACAAGCTGTGATACAGAGTTACATAGGCATGGAACATCGTGCAAAGAGGAAAGACCACCATGAGGAGATGGCCTCCCTATCACCGGTTTTGACAAGCCGGTGAGACCAGAGGTCAAGGTCTGAAAGGATTAGTTTATATGTAGATGTCGAACGAGTGTCTAGTGATCGGAACAGTTTATCATTTCGCCCCTCCCAAATCTTCCATAGGATCGTGAGAAGCACAAAGGGCCAGACGTGGTCCTTTGTGGCCGATGGGAGTTGGGCATCCCAGAGGTCACTGATGGCTGTGGGGGTGATGCCGAGACGCATCCAAATGCGGGACGCGTATGGGCATGAGATGAAGAGGTGACTGGCGTCTTCAGGCAGAGCCCGGCATCGCGGGCATATCGGGTCTGTGAGGATGCGCTTGTGGAGGAGGTTGCCGCGCGTGTTTAGCCTGTCCCGGAAGAGGAGCCAAGCGAAAATCTTGATCTTGTTTGGCACTTGTGATCGCTAAATGAGAGCTGCGTTTAAGTCGTTGTCCGGTTCTCGTAGAAGAACAGTATAGGCTTCTTTGGTGGAGAAGTGGCTGCCCCCCCAAGAGAAAGCGTTCATCCTGTTCAGGCAAGGGCATGAAGTCCTGCAACAAAGACAATAGCAAGACCAATTCTTGCGTGGCCACAGAGGTTAGACGATTTCTCAGGTTATAGTAACCACACAGCAATGCAATAGGTGAATGCCCGACCTAATGATTTTGATCCCTCGTTCGGCAAAAGGCTCCGCTCCCATTCTTTTAAAGGCTAGCCATCAAATGATGGGCACCAACCAAGGATATATGAAAGCCACCTTTCATTTGTATCCCCGCTTTGCCAAAGCAAATGTAATCAGCACGAGAGGCACTATCAAGCAAGTATACTACATACCGAGCTAGCCGGTGTGACCCACCTCAGCAACGGTTTCTTGGCTTACTGTTAGTGTGTTGTTGTCATCGTCCCCATGTACGGTGGCCTTGTTTGATTATAAAATGCAAAATGTGCAGAAAACTACGGTTGACCGACCTCCTTGCTGGGCTAGTACAAGACAATCCTTATTAACTAACCCAAAGCAACACCCAAATGTGCAAACTCCAAAGCTAGCTAAGCATTTCCCGGACAAACCGGCCGGGACACCCCCAAACCAAGCCACACAAACAACTCACCGAGTCACCGTAGCAGTTTACATGGCACAAAACGGCTAGCCGGCGCCGGTGCGTGTGTCGCACGACTGGCAGGGCATGGAGGATGCAGAATATGTGCATGCAGCGTCTGGTCCTGCACCCTGCACCACCCTGGACCATGCTAAGATCAGCTAGGCGCTTGGACCCGGCCATGCACGCACCCACCTGACAGGGCAGGGCCTGTGCAAAAGTGAGTGCGGGTTGATTAAAGGAAACGGCAGGGGTTTTTGTGCAAAAGTGTGTGCGCTGAGCGGGACGGCCACCTGGCTGCCAATTGTCGAGCTGTGATTGGTCTGAGACTAAATCATCACATGAGGTGCAAGTTGGGGTATGATGGAGCCAAGTTTTGTAAGTTTGGGACTAACTCATCACATTCTATGCAAGTTAGGGTACCTGGGGTGCTATTACCTCCAGATTCTGCGTACATACATCCACTCTTTCTATAGGCCTCTATAGAAAGCTTGAGCCAGCCATCTTTTTCCACGTAGACAGCATTTCTGGTAATGGGGATGACACCGTCAGCCAGATCCACATGGAGTGTCCCATCCCGAGCATCAAGCAGTACAAAGTGTCTATGCTGGCAGTACCGGAAACGACGCTGATTCCTGACTTTGGGGGCCATATGCCCTCGATTACTTCAGCAGAGATGACGGTGGCCTCGGCCGCTTTGGCGATTAGGGCGGAGGTAACCTGTAGGGAGCACAACTCACCGAAACAGCTGGCGCGCATGATGTCATGGTTGTCTATGCCTGCGTCGGCGAGTTTGTCAAAGGGATCACATTCGTATACCAGCACTTTGGAGATGAAATCATTGTCGTCATGCTCTGGTTCTGCCCTTCACTTTGAGTTGGATCTCAATGTCGACTGGGCCGGTGAAGACAATCGCATGAGACGGGCCGGTCAGCGCCAAAAATGGATCCTGCAAGCATCGGTAGCACTACTCATCAACAAATAAATCAACTGCAATAAAGAAATAAGAACACAGCATAATATATCCAACCCCACATAAATGAAAATAATTACTTGACCACACTGAGTCAATTGCAAAAAACCATCATATTTGGGGCATCGATTGCAAAAAAACATCTGGTCCCTAATTTTATGCAAAAATCACCGCATTTTCAGTAAACTTTATGCAAATTGCAATGATCAGGTGATTTGTCCCATTTAACCCCTTTCTGACAAGTGGGGCTAGATTGTAAGAGCAAAAAATTTACACACATCGCCCTTGATCTAAAACAGAAAAGCAATTAGCCCCCCACCCCCCGGGCAGAGGCGCGCTGGGCGTTGGGTTCCTGGCCTCCGCCGTGCTGCTTGGCCGGGGACACCGGAGCGACGCGCTGGGCGGAGGGCTTGCGCGTCGGGCTGCCGGCTGCGGATGGTTGGATCTCGCCGTCGGGCCAGCAGGACAGTCGGGAAGAGGAGCAGTCGTGCCTCGGCCATATGCAAGGGACGCCCAGGCCACTCGACATCCGGCGGCAGCAGCGAAAGCTCAACTGCTGCTCGCGACCTTGAAGAACGGCGGTGCCCTGGCCATGCATTGGCCGCGCCTCGGCCATTTGCATGGGACACCCAGGCCGCTCGATGCCCAGGAGCGCGATGTCGGCCGTGCCCCTGCCGTCCAGAGCTAGCAGCGCGAGCTCGATTGCTGCTTGTGGCCTTGAAGGCCAGCGGCGCCTTGCCCTGCCGTGGCCGCGCCTCCAGCCCCCGACCACGGACGAGGCCGACGTGATTCTCTGGGCCGCCGCCGACGAGGCCGTTGTGCTGCACCAGGCCGCCGCACAACGGGACAGTAAGGACGACGACGCCATGCCCGTGGGCAGCAAGAACTCCACCGCGGGGACTTGCGACCCAGACGCACTGCTCAACTGCTTCGAACTCCGGCGAGGACGAGCACCTGCACGTCGTGACCCTTCCGCTCCGGCGAGGCGAGGCGTGACGTAGAGATGAGGAGGCATGCCGCCCCGCCCACGAGGCAAGGCCAGGGAGGAGGGAGGCCGTCCCGCCGGAGGCCGCTTCGCCGTGGCCAGCCACCACCTCAGAGGAGGAAGGCGACGGGGTTGGGAGGAGGGCTGATTGCTTTTTTCATTTTTTGAGTAAGGGTGTCTTTGTGAAAACCGGGGAGGTGTATGTCAATTTTTTACCAAATCATCTCCTTACAATCCGGCCCCACTTGTCAGAAAGTGATTAGTCAGGCTAAATCACCTGATCAGTGTAATTTGCAAAAAGTTTACTAGAAACACGGAGATTTTTGCACAAAATTAGGGACTAGGTGGTTTTATGCAATTGATGCCACAAATGTGATGCTTTTTTGCAATTACACCACACCTATTGAGTGAGTTGGCAGGCGTCCCTCCTGAGTCTAAAGATAATGTTAAGATTATGATCCATGGAGTCCCGGGTGGCGACCAGGCCGTAGACCTCGAGTTGCCACTCAAGATAATACCACCATTGATCTCCATGACTCTGATGGAGAAGATCTGCAGGCAGGTCTTGACACCTACATGTGGTGGGGTGCGTTTGCATGTGAAAAGCATGGCTCTCACGCACGCTGCAGCAAAAGTCACAAAAATCAGCCCAGAAATCAAACATTGACTAAAGAATTCAGGTTCAGACATACTACAAGATGCAGTCTAGCTACAATGAAACTAATCTACTAATCTCCTTTTTCTCGATTGGTAAGGGAAGAGCAAGAACCCGATGGGTAGTAAGTAGATTACAGTAGAATTCGAAGGAGCCACACTTGTCACCCCATGTTTTTTCCCAGTCGCGACGGTACGAAACCAGGTCCTTCTCCTCCACCAAAACACCCGTGGTTGATTTTCCTTTGGCACAAATCCTCCCTGTTACTTGGCACGATAATGAATCAACAAGTTCTTGTACTGTTTGTGCTGATGGTGGCTGGGCAGTATCTCCGACATGTTCATCACATCTGAAAGGGAACAAGCTCCAAGAGTAAGATAAGATATTTTAGCTTTAGAACTACTGCTCAGTGCTCTCCGAACACAAATTCCACCAAATGAGTGACAAGTTCACTGCTCTCCGTACACATTATTCCACCAAATCAGTGACAAGTTCAATACCGAGTTGTTCGACAATTAGTCTAATAGGAAAACCCTAAGACAACTAGTCTAAGACTAATGTCGGTGGTGACCACAGTGGTTGGGAAGGATGAAAAGGTAAGCGGGAGAGAGAGAGAGAGAGAGGAGGCGGGGCGTTACTTGCTTGCCGCGGCGTCATCGTCGGTGGCATGCACGGCGGCCGGGCCGCTCCTCGCGGCGGCGATGCCGCGTCCCGCCTCCAAAGGCTCGGGCGGTGTGCGGTGCGCGGCGCGGCGGATCGGTGAATCCGTTGGGCGCCGGCAGCACACGCGCGTCGTGGGATGGGCGCCGGGATGGGGGGAGGGCAGAGCCGGTGCTTGCACGAGAGGCGACGGCGCCGGAGGAAGAGGAAACACAGGGGGGTGTTGGAGATTTTTTTTTTTTGAGAGAAGGGAGGGGGTGTTGGAGATGGGCCCCCGACCTAGCCCGACGGGCCACGGCCACGGACGTGTGTGAAATAAGACCGAACATATTGCCCGTCTCAGGCCCAAACAACACAAGCCTTCACACCATTTACAATATTTTACAATTTGTTTTTTCACATTTCCTAAAATATTCCAAACATTTTTTGAAAAACGTAAAAAAATCCAACATTATCGACAATTTTTCAAAAAACTACTTGAAAAACAATTTCCCACATATTGAAAATAAGTTCGCTTTATATGAAAAAATTCATCGTAAATGTGCAGTGTGTATTAGAAAGAATGTTCACCGTATTAGAAAATATTGTTCAGTATGTATTTGAAAACAATGTCCATCGTGTATTAAAAATATGTATGCATGTATTTGAATATTCACCATATATCAGTGTGTATTAGAAAGAATGTTCACCGTATTAGAAAATATTGTTCAGTATGTATTTGAAAACAATGTCCATCGTGTATTAAAAATATGTATGCATGTATTTGAATATTCACCATATATTAGAAAAATATTTGTTGTACAACGACATATAAACAAAGAAAAGGTGAAAAAATGTAAACGGAGAACTGACAAAAAATTAAAAAGGGAAAGAAAACCCAAAATTAAATAACCAAAAACAAAATACCAAAGAAACCAAAAATATATATTGTAACATCCCAGTTTTCCTAATTAGGATGCTAATACTTCATTCTTATGCATCTCCAAAAACAAAACACCAAAGAAACCAAAAATATATATTGTACAACGAAATATTGATCAGTTTTTTCGTAATCTCCAAACTATTTTATTCGAGTGTTTTGTTGCTGTTTATGTGGCCTATTGCACAAAAACTATTTTTACAAAATTGCATTATAGGTGGAACTAGTGTTCCTGTAGTTTATTTTAGTAGTGTTATTTTTACTGTGTGTGTGTCTATATATGTATATATATATATATATATATATATATATATATATATATATAATCTATATTTTATCCTGGTATTTATTTTAGTTTTTTTACCTGTTGTGGTTTTCTACGCAGCGCAGCGCCGCAGCGCACTGCTCGGCCCAGACAGCCACGGCCCACCAAACCCCACCGCCCGCAGCCCAGCACCCTACTCCGCCGAAGCGGTACGCAGCGCCGCACCCATCGCTATCGCTCCAGCCACTGACCGTGGACCCCGCGCCCCTGTTCCTTCTTCACCGAGCTGGACCGCAGTGCGCACGCCGAGGCCGAACCCGGATCAATCTGGCGCCCTGGTCGATCCCATGCCCTCCAAGGACTCCTCTAGGAACCCTACCGAAGCCGTTTCCCCATCGCCCCTCATCCACACGCATCTGCTGGGCGATTTGGATCTCGCCGGAGGAGCTCGAGACCGCCACCGTTCTCTGGTTGTTTCCGTCGCCGTAAGAGCACCCACAGCCGCGCCACTTGCTTCCGTAGAACCCCCTCTCGGCTACCCGCTTGTTTGACGCTGTGGGCTGACCTACAGAGCACCAGGACGACCACCGACGCCGAGCCAAAGCTCCGGAGATCACCGGTGTCACGCGAGCTACCACCGCCGCCCGAGGATGCTAATGCCGCCCCAGACCACACCATCACCACCACTGCCGAACGCCGCATCCGCCTATCCCGTCACCTCGCCTCCGCCGGAGACTCACCAGTGAGCCGCCGTCGCCGACGCCCGACTGCCGCCGCCGCATCCCCTGTTCTAATGAGCACGCACACGCAGGGGCTTTTTCGACAAATCACCCGCTACCACGTGGCACTTCGCTACGGGACACGCACAGGAAAAGCTACAGTACATGATTTTTTATGTTTTCCTTTTTGTTTTATTTCTAGATTTTCACCAAAATTTCTAATAGCTATATCTTTTAGCATTTATATCCAATTTAGTTGATTCTTTCTCCTATGCACTCGTAATGACCAGAAGTGTATGACAGTACCAAAATTTCTCATGTTTGCACTGTTTAAATTTGAATTCGTTCGAATTTGAATCAAACCTTTCGGAGGCCGTAACTTTCAAACCGTTTGTCGGAATCGAGTGATTCTTTTTGCGTTGTGTTTCTAGTGCATTGTAGATGATTTGTTCATGCTGTTATGCTACTGTTGTTGGAGTTTTAAAATGATTTCTTGTTGTTCGTTTTATTTTGGCTTTATTTGATTTTCGGTGATTGATTTGTTGGATTGTGTGAATCGTGTAGATTGTCCCGAGTGCGACGCGAGTTATTGTCAGGAGTGTGACTTTCTGAATCAGAACCAAGGCAAGTTACATGTCGATCATCCTTTACCTATTTTTTCTATGCATGTAGTTATATCACACTATGAATATATGCATGTATAGGAATACTATATTATTGTGCTATGCCGTTGACCTATCTTCCCGTCTTTTGCAAATCGTGGTAGTTGTAGTTTGCTATGCTTGGTAGACGGGGGTGGTTCGTGTATTCATTGAGCTTGTGAGGATTATAAATACTAGCAAAAAGGCCCGTGCGTTGCAACGGGAGAAAAAATACCACGCGCTCTTAATTTACAAAAAATTGTCTATAATCTAAGAATTTGTAGCTACGGCCCAAACAAAGATGGTCTTAGCCTACAAAAGGGCAGTTTAAGATTCCACAGGTATTCTATTTCAACACGGCTTGCATATATATTTAATCCATGCAAAGAAACGGGCAAGTGATCATGCATTTATTCATGTCATGTGTGAAATTGGGTATTGTTACGGGCCGATAAAGGAAAATGAAAAAAATAGACGATGAAACATTAGCACAGTATGGAGACATGTGTGCATCAAGGGCGGTTTTCAGTTTAAGCATCACCAACTTAGGGTAACTCTTGAACACTTTTTTCACATGCATATTTCTTAAATACATGAAGAGTTTATAAAATGATACATGGTTTTTTAAGTATACAGAGAGATTTTTTTGTCTGGAAAAGAACATTTTTGTATGGTCTCCTATGGACGTAGGTACTTGCGTCCATATTTCATCACTATTTCTTGCCATACATGTCATAGGTATTGGTCCCTGGATAGTATTTTTTAAGAATGTTAATAAGTAAAATAACATCATATTCAGATTCTACATATTTTTCTAATCAAAATCCATATATAACATGTTATATTTGGAGTTACGGTTTAGAAGTTATGAGTATTTTAAAAAAACATTTAATATATCTACTACGAGTTTAATGTCAAAAAAATCAGGGGTTTTTCTATAAAATAGCATGACGGACTAAGAATACCTATTTCTTTTATTAGTAGGTATAGATAACAAATTGAGTAGTAATTAAGGACTTATTTCACCTCCGGGCAGAATTGGTATTCAAGGGTGGTTTCAAGAACATCATGTTTTATACCCTCTGAATGTAAGTGGACCGTTGCCCAGGCTCAAAAAGATCAGACAGACTTATTGACTAATAGCTTCCATGCGCAACCACTAGCTAAATGGGCTCTGCCTTAGTTGAGTAGGTTGTGGGATCCTCGCCTAGGTAAGCTAGCAGATGTAGATATGAGTAGGTGTACCGGCTGCCGGTGGGTGGAGGTGACTAGTTCTGAAAGACTTCGTCTCAACCTTCGGGTTTAGTCTAGTGGGTAAAGTGTGCAAAACTCTGCAAAGTATTAAAACTAATCATGATTAGCCGTGTCCCCGATTATGGACAAATTTGAGCGATTATGCCATTATAGTTGTTGGATGATCTTGACAGATGTGACACTTAATAATACTTGTGGGAAAACTTAATAAAGGGTAGGTTGGAGTTGAATTTGACAACTCAACCTTGTGTATATAGTTGTAGTAATGAAAGAGCTAAATTAAAATATGACTATTAGGTAGTTATGAGGACAAAATCAGCTTTCTGCAAAAATAAACCCGCAAGCCTTCCTTTGTTGTACTATGCATATACATGTAGGTCTGCTTTATTATTACTCATGTGTAACTTGGCAATATATTCAAAGTATTGACCTATATGGCTGCAACGTTTCATGTTGCAGGATATTCACACGAAGAGTGAGGTACCGTTAGGGTCGCGAGTCTGCACTCAGCATCGCTAGTGGGCTATGATGGGACTCATCGTTATTTTCTGCTACTTTCCGATGTTCAATTGAATAAAGCTCGCCAAGTGATATGCAGATTGTTTTGTTTTATGCATTCTGGATCATACGTTGTAATAAATGATGCACTTGCTATTATGGTATTCATCTATACTGTGTGTGCTAGCGAGTCGATCTAGGGACTAGCACGGTAAGCACAAAGACTCAAATCCTTCGAGGTTTGGTCATTACAGATGGTATCAGAGCAGTGTGTTGACTGTAGGACGTCACCCTAGAAAATTGATTAAAAAATCCATAGGAGTGAAAATTATTTTATAAACTAGTTATACTTCTTGTTGTTTATTAGTAAACCCTTAAGTATCTTGAATAGTTAAGTAGGAACTAGTGCTGAGACCACCATTCATGCTTGTTTTATAGTGCAACGTTATCGTGTTAGCATATCTGATTATGCCCACTTTCGTGGTATGAAAATACTAGATTGTTTGCTTGATTGGTAGTTTGTGTGTTAAATTACATCTTGTCGAAATTATTCGACTATATATATATATATATATATATATATATATATATATAGTATTATCATATTGTTTGTTGTTTGTTTGTAGGTGTTATTCTTTGTTGTGTTTTGTTGGCTTGATCATATTATGCATATGGATAGAATATATTTATATATACATAGTTTTTGGCCCTATTATATCTATAACTCATCTATTCTTGCCAAACAAAACCCTTAGTATGCCTATTAGAGTGAGTTCAAGATGAAATGATAGCAGGTGTTGGTTGTCATCAGTTGACTTTGTCTATTGGGAAGCATGAGTTTCCTACAGATTTGATTATACTGAAGTCACAAGGTCTGGATATTATTTTGGGTATGGATTGGTTGTAGTTATATAAAGGCCGTATTGATTGTGCCAGTCGATCTATTACTCTTAGTGCACCAGGAGGGAAGAGGATCAAATATGTATGTAAGTATAATCATAATCAGGTACATGTGAACTCTCTTAAGGGGGGGTATCCTGGAAGAGGTGCCAGTCGTGAGGGATTATCTGGATGTGTTTCCAGAGGAATTGCCAGGTATGCCACCAGATAGAGATATTGAGTTTCTTATTGATTTAATACCAGGCACTGGACCTATTGCAAAGAGACCGTATAGAATGCCTCCTCAAGAGTTGGAGGATTTAAAGAAGCAGATAAGGGAATTGCAGGCACATGGATTTATTCGCCCAAGTTCATCACCTTGGGGAGCTCCAGTTTTGTTTGTGGAGAAGAAGGATGGGACCTTGAGGATGTGTGTTGATTATCATTCTCTGAATGAGGTAACCATTAAGAACAAGTATCCTTTGCCTATGATAAATGATCTGTTTGACCAGTTGGAGGGAGCTATTATGTTTTCTAAGATTGATCTTCGTTCTGGTTATCATCAATTGAAGATTCGTGAGCAAGATATTCCCAAGACTGATTTTACTACGAGGTATGGGTTGTATGCATATAATGTTATGTCATTTGGATTGACTAACGCCACTGCATACTTCATGAATATGATGAACAAGGTGTTTACGGAGTTCTTGGATAAATTTGTGGTTGTTTTTATTGATGATATATTGGTGTTCTCCAAGGATAAGCAAGAGCATGAGGTACATCTGCGTTTGGTATTGGAGAAATTGAGGGGACATCAGTTGTATGCCAAGCTCAACAAATGCGAGTTTTGGCTGGATGCGGTAGCATTCCTTGGACATGTTGTGTCAAGTAATGGAGTTGTACTTGATCCATCTAAGGTTGTTGCAGTCATAAAGTGGAAGACACCCACGACAGTTGGGGAGATTCGTAGCTTTTTGGGCCTTGCAGGTTATTACAGGAGGTTTATTGAGAACTTTTCCAAGATTGCAAAGCCTATGACTGAATTGTTGAAGAAGAGAAGAAATTTGTTTGGGCCGATCAATGTGAAGCCAGTTTTCAGGAGTTGAAGCAGCGTTTGGCTACATCACTGGTCTTAACTCTGCCGGATATACATAATGACTTCTAGGTATATTGTGATGCTTCTTGTCAAGGACTTGGGAGTGTTTTGATGCAGGAAGGTAAAGTTGTTTCATATGCTTCATGTCATCTTAAGAATCATGAGCATAATTATCCTACACATGATTTGGAGTTAGCTTCAGTTGTGCATGCATTGAAAACTTGGAGGCCGTATCTTATTGGTAATCATTGTGATATATTTACTGATCATAAGAGCTTGAAGTATATTTTTACTCAGAAGGATTTGAACCTCAAGCAGAGGAGATGGTTGGAGCTTATCAAGGATTATGATTTGAATGTGCAGTATCATCCTGGTAAGGCTAGTGTTGTTGCTTATGCATTGAGTCGTAGGAGCCATGCTAATGCAGTTAATATTGATAATATGCCAACCGAGTTACGTGAACAGTTCAGGAATCTCAGGTTGGAGATGGTTCCTGAGGGATATTTGGCAACACTTGAGGTAAAGCCTACTTTGCTTGATAGGATCAGAGAAGCTCAAATGGGTGATAAGGAGATTTTTGAGATAAAAGAGAATATGGTTAAAGGTAAGGCATAAGGTTTCCATGAGGATGAACATGGAGCCATATGGTTTGAGAAACATATTTGTGTACCACAGGATGCAGATATCAGGAAGTTAATCCTTCAGGAGGCGCATGATTCACCTTATTCTATTCACTCAAGTAATACTAAGATGTATTTGGATTTGAGGGAAAGATTTTGGTGGCCTAGCCTGAAGATGGAAATTGCTGGATATATTGCAACATCTGATGTGTGCCAGAGGCTTCAAGCAGAACATCAGCGACCAACAGGTTTGTTACAGCCATTGCCTATACCTGATTGGAAGTGGGATGAGATTGGTATGGATTTCCAGGACTCGGTCAGGTTATGATTCTATTTGGGTAGTTGTTGATCGTTTGACTAAAGTTGCTCACTTCATCCCGGTAAAGACTACTTATACCAGTGCTCAGCTAGCAAAGATTTATATGTCTAAAATTGTTTGTCTGCATGGAGTTCCAAGGAAGGTAGTGTCTGATAGAGGTTCTCAGGTCACATCCAAATTTTGGTGTCAGTTGCATGAATCATTGGGAACCAGGCTAGAGTTCAGTAAAACTATCCATCCATCGACAGATGGGCAGACAAAGAGGGTAAATCAGATTTTGGAGGATCGGTTGAAAGCTTGTGCTTTGGACTATGGGTCCAGTTGGGATGATAATTTACCTTATGCAGAGTTCTCATATAATAACAGTTATCAAGCTAGTCTGAAGATGGCACCATTTGAGGTATTGTATGGTAGAAAGTGCATGACACCATTGATGTGGGATGAGGTTGGAGAGCGTCAGTTCTTTGGACCAGACTTGATCAGAGATGCTGAGGAGAAGGTCAAGTTGATTCGTGATAGGTTGAAGATAGCATAGTCCAGGCAGAAGAGTTATGCAGATGCAAAATGTAACGAGGTGACATATGAGGTAGGAGATTGTGCATATCTTAGAGTTTCACCACTTCGTGGAATTAAGAGGTTTGGAATTAAAGGTAAGTTAGCACCACATTTTGTGGGGCCTTACAAGATCTTGGAGCGTAGAGGGGCACTACTAGGGAAAAGGCTAGCAGCAGCGCGGGTTTTGTGCTCACTAGTAGCACGGGTAGGCGCGCTACTAATAAGGCCCTACAGCTATTTCTTAGCAGTAACGCGTGCCCGCACGCGCTACTGCTATGGCAAATAGCTGCAGCGTTTGTTCACTCCCATGCTACTACTAATGTAACTACTAGCAGCGTGTTTTCTCGCCATCGCTACTAGTATTCTTTTTTTATTTTGTTTATTTTTAGTGTTTTTATGCGCCATAGGAAAAATATTGGTACAATACCAGTAATGAGGTTTGTATCATTATGTCCATAACAGTGTGTCAAATGAAGGTGGATTAGGTTCAAGTGGAGGCAATATGTGGTGCATGTCAAAAGTATACTACTAATCCAAGTTTGGACTAGTAGTACTTTCGATGTGCACCACATGTTGCCTCCACTTGAATCTAATCCGCTAGTACAAGCTATTTAATCATCATCATAGTCATTACCACCAATAATATTTATTTAATCACCACTAACACTAGCTAATAATAATCATCATAGTCATTACCACCAACACTAGCTATTTCATCATCATAGTAATAGTGTAGCACATCATCATCCTCAAACTCATTTCTAGCTAGCTAATCACTCCTGCTGCTCTCTCTTAGGTAAAATAACGTAAAACATGTGTAGATCTCCTTGATCAAGTTGGAGCATGCAGATGAACCTGTCTCCTAATCGTGGGTAGCGCATCTATTTGCTGCCCCCTAGTACTTCTCTGCGCTTCTCCATCACACATTTGGTCCAGTCTTGCACTATTAAGCATCCGTCGCTAATCTTGAATGCACTAAAGTAATTTGTAGGATATCTTGGCCGTAAGCTAATAATACTCATGGTACCTTTAGTCTCGATCCCATAAGGCACAACATTCATCGGGAGTCCCTGTTGAAGAACATCGTATGGTAACATACTTAGCAATGAAGTTTAGCTTCAAAAATAATATATGGAAAAGATGCACTAAGGACAAATAGTAAAAATCTTACCATCCTTCCTAAATAGATGTGACCGTAGTTCATGACAAACACTATTGGTCGCACGTTTTCAGTACTAAGATTTCTAAGTCCAGGAAGAAAATTTGTCTTGACGGTATCAAGATCCTCAAGCCATGAAACATAATGACTAAGCTCCTCGCAGTTTAGTTCAGCCCCGGGACAGTAGTAGGTCCTGTCTACCAAGTGCTGGACATGTTTGCTTGCACCAAAATAAGCTGACAATACAAATTAGTTGTCAACTATTTTTGAATAAACAATATCAAAGACATAAATATGGTTGAGAAACTTACATTTTGGTGTAACTAGAGGCGTCTGCACATCGACCCAGATGTCGGTATTACCTTCAATATCATCTTCCGGACGAATATCAATGGTGATAACCATATCAGGCTGAAATGCATAAGTCTTGCATAGTGCTCGCCATGTTTTGCATCCAAAATAGGTGTAGTCGTCTGAATTGTATAATTTTGCCTGGAAAATATAACCATGCTCGGTCTTCAAATAAACTTTCTTCACCTCCATAGTATGACTGAAACCTATCTTATCCAATACAAAAACTCTTGCATGGCAGGGGATACGCTAGTAGAATAGTAATAAAATAAGTTGAAGCAAATGAAGCAGATGTCATGCTTAAGTACGAAAAAAGACTTGTCGTTGTGACTTACTGTATCCACTTCGAAGTTCTCGTCCAGCTTGATGCTGAAGCGCCTATCATCATCTAGGAAGATTCCGTCGCACAGGCCGCGCTCATCTTCGCAGTATTTGCAAATACCGATATCCTTTTTGTTGTCAGACATTTCCTATGTTCATAGTTAAAACATTAATTGGAAATCGATAAAAGACAACTACCAGGATACTCAACACACAAATCCGGGGCACTCGATATTTCCTACATATTCTTGCAAAAGTCATGCCAAAATTCACGGAAAAATCCGGCATGACCTTTGCCAAAATAGGATATATCGAGCGCCTGAAATTTGCCGGAACGGAAATGAATGAACACTCCTGCAAAACATAGGCCACTCGGAGGTGTAACCTGCAAACATGACCGGCCACTTGGATATTGAGCAACACAAGATATACATTTCAAAATATCTTGTAAGACTCAAATTAGCATGCATTCAATAAGCAAAAGTAAATCATCTCATGCGTCCGTACATCGTCGAATATTATCACTAATACATCCCGAATAGTGTCATACATATAACATCACTAGTACAACTAAAACCCTAGCACACGACGGGTATCGGTGCGGGCGGTGGACACCCATAGAGAAGGAACCATCACGGGATCATAGCTCCAGTGAGATCCCTGGAGAACCTTCCAGGTATTGGAGAACCTGTGCTCCAACGCAAACAAGTAGCGACGGACGTGCGTGTCCTCCTCACTGACACGGTGACGCACCACCTCCGTGGAGTCCTCGAGCCTCTGGACCGTCACTGGCCCACGCAACCGCCACCAAAGAAGGTTTGGGTCAACGACAGGTTGGCTCCTCACCAACCTGCGCCCCCCGGTAGGTAGCGCCTCCCAGTACCACCCCGGTGGAGCCCAGTCCCGGACATGGCCCATCTGGTCAATCAGGTGTCGTCCTCCGCCGACTAAACGACGAGGATGCGGGATAGGCATCGTCCACGTCGATGCGGCAAAATTGCTTTAACTAAAAAAATAGCAACAAGTTCTTACTAACTAGATCTATTAATTCAACTAGTTCTTACTAAAAATAAACTTACTATAAATAAAAATATTCTAGTACCTAATTAGTACCTAGTTCTTACTAACTAATTAGTACCTAAGAACTGCTGCCTTAATTACCATATAATTTGATGAACCTATAGGGGTGCAAAGTGGTAGCGGATATTCCAATTATCCAACTATAAAGTGAAATAAGTGGTCAAATTTTACTCGTTTTTTGATTTATCTTAGAAATTTGATTCGTTTCCACCCTTACATGAACCCTGACTCATTTGAGCTGCATCCGCATCCGATTCGTTTCCACCCTAACTAATTTGATGGAGGTAGAAACCCTAGGCAGGGGTAGGGAGAGGGAGGAGCAGGCGTGCTCACCTCGGGTGCCTGTGATGAGGGAGGGGCAGGCGGCGTCGAGGTCGTGGTCGGGGCTCCGGGGCGGCGTTGAGGTCGGGGGGCGGGGGCGGCGTTGAGGTCGGGGTCGGGGGCGGCGTCCCGGGCGGCGTTGAGGTCGGGGGCGGGGCCGGCATTGAATCTGGGGTCGGGGGCGGCATGGGGAGAGCGCGCGGCGGCCGAGGGGCGACGGCGGCGGCTAGAGTGGAGTTGATTTGGGGGATGAAGTGGCCGTGGGGACGGACGAACTGCGTGGTTAAGTCAGAAGTACCAGTAGCGCGTTCCAGGAAGGGCGCTACTGCTACGTTAGCTACAGCGCGTTCTGGAATACACGCTGCAGCTAAGGAGATTAGCAGTAGCGTTGGGCCATTATACGCGCTACTGCTAGGTTGGGCTAGCCATGTGCGCCCGGTTCAAATGTAGCAGCAGCGCTTTTCGCTAGTACGCGCTACTGCTAAAGTCATAGTAGTAGCGCGGTTTATTTACGCGCGCTGCTCCTAAGTAACAGCAGCGCTTGATTTTGTACAGCGCTACTGGTAAAATTCTGTGTATAGGCTTTTCCCTAGTAGTGTTAAGGTGGCTTATCAGTAGGAGTTGCCAGAATCCTTGTCAGGAGTTCATAATGTGTTTCATGTATCTCAGTTGAAGAAGAGTCATGCGGAGATGATGGATGTTCGATTGAGAGACACAGCGCCACTTGAGGCAATTCAGTTGGAGAGTGATTTGACCTATGAGGAGAAGCCTGTTAAGATTCTGAAGATAGCATAGAGAGCTACTTGCACCAAGACAATCAAGTTATGCACGGTTCAGTCGGATCATCATTCAAAGGAAGAAGCTACCTGGGAACGAGAGGAAGATCTCAAGTAGGATCGCCCACACCTATGTGCTAGCCAACCCGAATCTCGAGGGCGAAATTCATCTTAAGGGGGTAGGTTTGTAACATCCCAATTTTCCTAATTAGGATGTTAATAGTTCATTCTTATGCATCTCATATTTTTATTTGCATTATTTCCTTTTTGAAATTATTCTTTTCATTATGCAACTCGAGGCAATTTATTGGAGTGGAGATAACAGGACTTGTCCCCTATTTTAAAAATGTTCATAATGTACAGAATAATATTTCCAGTTCATCTGATATGTTTTGGTATTTTTCATAATCTCCAAAATATTTTATTCGAGTGTTTTGTTGATGTTTATGTGGCCTATTGCATAAAAACTATTTTTTCAAAATTGCATTATAGGTGGAACAAGTGTTCCTGTAGTTTATTTTAGTAGTCTTATTTTTACTATGTGTGTATATATATATACATATGTTATCTATGTTTTATCCTGGTATTTATTTTAGTTTTTTTACCTGTTGTGGTGTTTTACTTAAAAAAACAAAAACACAGCACAGCGCCGCAGCGCACTACTCGGCCCAGACAGCCACGACCCACCAAACCCTACCGCCCGCAGCCCAGCACCCCACTCCGCCGAAGCGGTACGCAACACCGCACCCATCGTTATCGCCCCAGCCACTGACCGTGGACCCCGCGCCTAAGTTCATTCTTCACCGAGCCGGACCACCGTGCGCACGCTGAGGCCGAACCCGGATCGATCTAGCACCCTGGTCGATCCCGTGCCCTCCAAGGACACCGCACGCGAGCAATACTCCTCCAGGAACCATACAGAAGCCATTTCCCCATCGCCCCTCGTCCACACGCCTCTGCTGGGCGATTTGGATCTCGCCGGAGGAGCTCGAGACCGCCATCGTTCTCCGGTTGTTTCTGTCGCCGTGCCACTTGCTTCTGTAGAACCCCCTCTCGGTTTCCCGCTTGTTTGACGCTGTGGGCTGACCTATAGAGCACCAAGATGACCACCGACGCCGAGCCAAAGCTCCGGAGATCACCGGTGTCACACGAGCTACCGCCGCTACCCGAGGAAGCTAACGCCGCCCCAGACCACACCATCCCACCACTGCGAACGCCGCATCCGCCTATCCCGTCACCTCGCCTCCGCCGGAGACTCGCTAGAGAGCCGTTGTCGCCGACGCCCGACCGCCGCCGCCGCATCCCCTGTTCCGGTGAGCACACACGCGCAGGGGCTTTTTCGACCAATCACCCGCTGCCACGTGGCACTTTGCTACGGGACACGCACAGCAAAAGCTACAGTACATGATTTTTCTATTTTCCTTTTTGTTTTATTTTCATATTTTCACCAAAACTTCTAATAGCTATATCTTTTAGCATTATATCTAGTTTAGTTGATTCTTTCTCCTATGCACTCGTAATGACCAGAATTGTATGACAGTACCAAAATTTGTCATGTTTGCACTGTTTAAATTTGAATTTGTTCGAATTTGAATCAAGCCTTCCGGAGGCCGTAACTTTCAAACCGTTTGTCGGAATCGAGTGATTCTTTTTGCGTTGTGTTTCTAGTGCATTGTAGATAATTTGTTCATGCTGTTATGCTACTCTTGTTGGAGTTTTATAATGATTTCTTGTTGTTGGTTTATTTTGGCTTTATTTGATATTCGAATTGATTTGCTGAATTGTGTGAATCGTGTAGATTGTCCGGAGTGCGACACGAGTTATTGTCAGGAGTGTGACTTTCTGAACTAGAACCAAGGCAAGTTACATGCTGATCATCCTTTACCCATTGTTTTCTATGCATGTAGTTATATCACACTATGAATATATGCATGTATACGAATACTATAGTATTGTGCTATGTTGTTGAGCTATCTTCCTGTGTTTTGCAAATCGTGGTAGTTGTAGTTTGCTATGCTTGGTAGACGGGTCTGGTGTAGGATCAACAGTATGTCTAGAGGGGGGTGATTAGACTACTTGACCAAATAAAAATCTAGTCTTTTCCCAATTTTAAGTCTTGGTAGATTTTAGCAACTTAGCACAAGTCAAGCAATCAACCTACACATGCAAATCTAAGAGTATAGCAGCGGAATGTAAAACATTTGCATATGAAGGTAAAGGGAGGAGTTTGCAGGTAGCAAACGCAATGCAGACATGGAGATTTTTGGCGTGGTTCTGATAGGTGGACTATCTTATATCCACGTTGATGGAGACTTCAACCCACGATGGGTAACGGCTGCGTGAGTCCATGTAGGGCTCCACCCACGAAGAAGCAACCTTGTCTATCCCACCATGGCCATTGCCCACGAAGGACTTGTCTCACTAGGGTAGATCTTCACGAAGTAGGCGATCTCCTTGCCCGTACAAACTCCTTGGTTCAACTCCACAATCTTCTCGGAGGCTCCCAAGTGACACCTAACCAATCTACGAGACACCACTCTCCAAAAGGTAATAGATGGTGTGTTGATGATGAACTCCTTGCTCTTATGCTTCGAATGATAGTCTCCCCAACACTCAACTCTCTCTCAAAGATTTAGATTTGGTGGAAAGATGATTTGAGTGGAAAGCAACTTGGGGAAGGCTAGAGATCAAGATTATTGTGGTTGGAATGGAATATCTTGGTCTCAACACATGAGTAGGTGGTTCTCTCTCAGAAAATGTCACTACAAAATGCTACTGCCACTGCGAAGATGGAGGCGATGAACTCACCGAGGGACGAAGATGGAGGCGATAAACCCTATCAGTCCGCCGCCGCCTGTCGGTGTCAAAACCTGCCGATCTCGGGTAGGGGGTCCCGAACCATGCGGCTGAGGATCGAAGGTAACGGGAGACAAAGGGGACATGATGTTTACCCAGGTTTGGGCCCTCTTAATGGAGGTAAAACCCTACTTCCTGCTTGATTGACTTTGATGAGTATAGTTAAAAGAGTTGATCTACCTCGAGATCGTAATGGCTAAAACCTAGCTGTCTAGCCTATATTAATTCTGATAGCCTCTACGGACTAAACCCTCTGGTTTATATAGACACCAGAGGGGCCTAGGGTTGTATAGAGTAGGTTTACAGAGAAAGGAAATTATACATTCGGACGCCAAACTTGCCATCCACGCAAAGGAGAGTCCCATCCGGACATGGGGGAAGGTCTTCTATCTTGTATCTTCACGGCCCATCAGTCCATCCCATGTTACATAGCCTGGACACTCGAGGACCCCATAATCCAGGACTCCCTCAGTAGCCCCTGAACCAGTCTTTCCATATGATGCTTCAAAGTAGATTGTTTTCGGCATTGCAAGGCGGGTTCCTCCTCTGAATGCTTCAAAGTAGTCTTCTGAATAAGTGAATTGTATCCGGCTCTGTATAGTAGTCACAACAATCAACCACAAGGGCACAATACTTAATCAAAATAAGGTCTGTCTACTGACAACTTTTTTCGCAAAACGTTTCGTCTAGCGTCTTTATCATTTCAAACCATTTTTTGACCTCCCGCTTCACGTTTCGAGGCACGGCTTCTATTGATACGTCTTGTCAAGACAGATATCATGTCCGCTTATTGCGGGATCCTCATCAATATGGGTTTGGGTAATCCAACCATGTCGTTCGCACGACCCCTTGGGAAAAGGCGAGTTTTAAGGCTTGTGGGGGCGCTTGATATTCACTGCCTATATAAGCGGATAAAGATCCATCTTTTTACCCCACACCTTCTTCCTTCCTCTGCTTCCCCATCCTCAAGCTCCAGCGCCCTACCTCTCCGGCCATGTCCAGATCCAGATCTCAAGGCAAGTGGGTGGCCTCCTCCATCATGGAGAAGCACATCAAGGATCTCTGGGAGGCGGGGTACCTGAGCGCGGACGTCGCGCGTAGGCTCCCTGCCAGGAAGCAAGTCATCCCCACTACGGAGCCCGGCGAAAGAGTGGTTTTCATCCCCCGCTTCCTCCACTGACTAGGGTTTCCCCTTTACCCCTATGTCAACGGCCTCATGTTCTATTACGGGCTGGATTTCCATGATCTAGCCCCCAATTCCTTCCTCCACATCTCGGCGTTCATCGTCGTGTGCGAGGCGCTCCTCCGTATCCCCCCACACTCCGGCCTATGGCTCAAGATCTTCAACATGAAGCCGAAGGTGGTCGACGGTCAGCACGCGGACTGCGGCGGCACCATGGTGAGCAAGCTCGCCAACACCACCTGGCCCAAAGGGGCCTTCATGGAAACTGTCAACGTATGGCAGCAGGAGTGGTTCTACATCACCAAACCTTGCGGCACCACATGGGCGGCCACTCCTGAGTTTAGATTTGGACCCCCAATGGGGCTCACGTCGTGGACCAATAAGGGTCTGGACTGGGGGTCCACTGACGAAGTGATGATGCTGCAAAAGCGCATCAAAAACATGATAGAGAAGAACACCAGTCTCACTGATGTGATTCAGGTGATGCTTTTCCGCCGGATCCTCCCCTACCAGCGCTGGCCTCTCCATATGTGGGAGTTCAATCCGGAAGGGCGGCGGACCCTGCAGCGATTCTTCAGCACAACGCACGAAGAGATCTGGAAGCTGCTCTTCAATGCCCAGAAGATGTGGCCAGAGACGACCGATGACATTGGCCTCGACAGTGTGCATCCGGCCACCCCGGTAAGCATTTAGTTTCTGAACATAACTTCAGTTCACAAATCAAAGGGTATGCTGAGCCTTCCATCCTTTAATCAGGGCTGGACGAAGAAGGCGGAGTGGATCAAGTGTCTGGCTCCGCTACCCGAAGACCCAATCATTCCTCTGCTAACGAGGATGCTCGTCCCAGCATCGTATCAGGCGCCAGAGAAGAAGGCCAAGAAGAAGAGCAAGGAAGCCAAAGGTGGCCTCTGCTATAAAGGTACTTCGGACGCTGTGTCCGGAGAGACCGAAGCTCCCTCCTCCCACGAGGGAGATGAAGACAAAGAGGAGGAGGAGGCAAAAAGCGATTCTCCCCTTAAGGGGGGGAGAAGAGAAGGGCGGCCTCCATAGATCCAGAGGCAGAGGCATCCAAGAGAGGGAAGATATCCCTCTCGGACGGCTCGGATTCGGATGCCGAAGCCATCCCCGAGCGGCGCCCCAGGGTGAAGCCCCAGGCCGCATCATATGTATCCAAGGATGCTTTACATATAGCCGATCTTTTATGATTGTAGGATAACATATTATTTTATGTGTTTCAGTTAGGCCCGTGACCTCTCCCAACCTTCATCATCTGAGGGGAACTCTCTGGCCCGGAGATGGTGGAGAGCGAGACGCCTCCGTGAGCCTCTCCGCCAACCGCCCGTGGATGACACCGAAGTGTTGTCCCAAAGGGCCTCTCCGAGCCACGGAGAGGTGCGGGAGGCCACCAAGACGGCGCCAGAGGGTAATGCCTCGGCTGCCGAACACATGGGAGGGGCAACACCCATGGAGACTGACGACGAGGGCCCTGATCAGTCCGGCCCCCAGCCAAACACCATTCTAGAGACCCATGTGGCTCGGGAATCGAGCGAGCAACCCCCTTCGAAGGAGGGGGAGCGCCAAATCTAGCTGCGACCTCCACTAATCCGGAGGCGCCGAACACTCTGATGGAGGCACCGCAACATGCTTCCATCGTAGTGGAGCACCGCACCCTTATGGGTGTGGTGGTTGAGAAGGTTCAGTCTGCCAAGAGCAGGGGCTGAACGATGCCTTCACCATCCTGCTAACATGGTTCGAGGTATGTGATGTAATATTCTTAGCCGCTTTTCATATGAAAAAATATGCCTGTGTATAGATAGTAGCCCCTGAGACTCTGTTCGGTTTTGAATAAAGGCCGAACAGAGGATCGAATAATAATTGCAGGAGGTAACGTACTGGTCTGTTGGTAAATAGGCTTCCTTGTTAGCGGCGACCGCCGAGGCCGCTGAAGTGTCTGAACTCTAGTGGACGATGAGGATATCGTCCGCATTAACAAGCGGTTCAATGAGGCGCAAGTTATGTTTGAAAAATTAATTACACACCTGAAGTGATATGCCAAGGCGGAGTTTATGCTCATGTGTTGCCCTGATCATTATTGCACGTGATGTCTACTACACAACCTTCTTCTTGTAGATGCGGATGGGCCTCCAAGTGCAGAGGTATGTAGGACAGTAGCAAATTTCCCTCAAGTGGATGACCTAAGGTTTATCAATCCGTGGGAGGCGTAGGATGAAGATGGTCTCTCTCAAGCTACCCTGCAACCAAATAACAAAGAGTCTCTTGTGTCCCCAACACACCCAATACAATGGTAAATTGTATAGGTGCACTAGTTCAGCGAAGAGATGGTGATACAAGTGCAATATGGATGCTAGATATAGGATTTTGTAATCTGAAAATATAAAATTAGCAAGGTAGCAAGTGATAAAAGTGAGCATAAACGGTATTGCAATGCTAGGAAACAAGTCCTAGGGTTCATACTTTCACTAGTGCAAGTTCTCTCAACAATAATAACATAATTGGATCATATAACTATCCCTCAACATGCAACAAAGAGTCACTCCAAAGTCACTAATAGTGGAGAACAAACGAAGAGATTATGGTAGGGTATGAAACCACCTCAAAGTAATTCTTTCCAATCAATCTATTGGGTTATTCCTATAAGTGTCACAAACAGCCCTGGAGTTCATACTAGAATAACACCTTAAGACACAAATCAACTGAGGGAGTCTTGGATTAGGGGGTGTTCGGGTAGCCGGACTATACCTTCAGCCGGACTCCTGGACTATGAAGATACAAGATTGAAGACTTCGTCCCGTCTCCGGATGGGACTTTCCTTGGCGTGGAAGGCAAGCTTGGCGATGCGGATATTCAAGATCTCCTACCATTGTAACCGACTCTATGTAACCCTAACGCTATCCGGTGTCTATATAAACCAGAGGGTTGTAGTCCGTAGGACAAAATCAACTCCATACACAATCATACCATAGGCTAGCTTCTAGGGTTTAGCCTCCTTGATCTCGTGGTAGATCTACTCTTGTACTACCCATATCATCAATATTAATCAAGCAGGAGTAGGGTTTTACCTCCATCGAGAGGGCCCGAACCTGGGTAAAACAAAGTGTCCCCAGTCTCGTGTTACCATCCGGCCTAGACGCACAGTTCGGGACCCCTACCCGAGATCCGCCGGTTTTGACACCGACATTGGTGCTTTCATTGAGAGTTCCTCTGTGCCGTCACAATCAGGAAGGATGCCTTCTCCCGTCTTCAAAGACGGCGCCGTAGCTAAGGGAGCCTTGGCTGTCGGCCAAACCCTTTGGCTAGGTGGTTTCCTCATGACCGCCTGTTCGGCTGTTGCGCCGACAGTGACCTCTCGGGTCATCAAAAGCAATCTACACGTCAGCTCAGAGCTCGTCGAGCAGTTAGATCCAATGGAGCTCTCTTTCGTAAACGAGCTCTTGGATCGAATCGCCGCCCTGGCGGTCGCTACGGATTACGACCAGGTTGGGCTTAAACCCGATCTAAGAGAAATTAACTCTCCCCAAGTCACCCACCACGTTGCTGTGGTAGAGGCGCAGTGCGGCGACCCCTCATCTATTTTAAGGACTGGTTACATCCGAATTCCCGATCCCTCCAAGCCGAATACCCGCGGAGGGGAGGATGCAACTCAAGACCTGAGCTTAGGATCAGGCAACGGGCCGGATTTGTTGGATAGGGTCCGAGAATCCAAACTTCTGAGTTTAGAAATTCTTCGGCCTCTGAATCTTGGATTGGGTAAGGTTTCAGATTCAACGACACCCGCCCACCCGAACATATGCGATCTCTCCCAAGTTAGACAGAGGCCCGATGAAACAGTACATCATTACTGGGCCAGATTCCTCCTGGTTATGAATAGGACACAGGATTGCCCCGAGGGAGAGGCAATATCAATTTTCTGCAGTAATTGCACGGACGAGGCAATCCTTAACACCATAAGTCGTCGTGATATTACACGCTTCGCTGACTTGGCATCCATAGTACAAAAATACTGTGCGATGGAAAGTGCCTGGAAAACCGAAATAAATTTTTGGGATAATCCGTCCTTGAATAATAATCCCGTCCGAACTAAGAGGGTGCATCACCATAAGAGACCCGGGATAAAAAGCAAAAAACCAAAACCCTTTATAGGGCATGGAACCGTACTGGAAAAGTGGCTTGATGGACCCTGTAAAATTCACAATACAGAGGACGCCACACCAACTCACAGTCTTAGAGCATGCTGGATACTCCGGCAGGTAGCCAAAATTGGCGAGGCCGCAGAAAGCCAGCCCGAGGACACCAGTACCATTCTCACAGTCTTCGAGACTTTCACATCAAAAAATATGCGAAAAAGGACACTCCGCAGCCTCGCCGAAGTCTATCAAGTTGCAACAATAAATCCATGGAGCGACACTGCTATCACCTTCAGCGCAAGTGATGAACCTAGATTCCGAACAGCCCGAGCACCAGCCGCATTGGTCCTTAGTCCCATAGTGGACGGCTTTCGCCTCACCAAGGTGCTCATGGATGGAGGTAGCGGACTGAACCTCATTTATGAGGAAACCCTTCAAAAAATGGGAATAGACTGGAACCGCGTCGAGCAAAGCAGCACAACCTTTAGAGGAATAATCCCCAGTCGAGAAGCGCGCTGCACAGGAAAAATCACACTAGATGTGGTGTTCGGCACACCGGATAATTATAGGTCCGAAGAAGTCACGTTTCAGGTGGCCCCGTTTAAAAGCGGACATCACGCCTTACTAGGGAGGGAAGCATTCACAATCTTCCAAGCGATACCTCATTACGGGTACATGAAGCTTAAGATGCCCGGGCCGAATGGAATTATCACTCTAGCTAGTGATCCGGATATAGCACTCCGCGTTGAAAACAAGACGGCCGCATTAGCCCTTGAGGCACTATCCGAAGCCTTCGCGGCCGTCGAACTGACCGCGCTGCGCTCCACGGTTAACAGGGATGATGTGACACTCGACAAAAGATCCAAGTCCACATCCTTCAAGCCAGCTGACGAAATAGTCAAATTCCAGGTCCATCCAACGGACCCGAATAAAATAGCTTCCATCGGGGCACGACTGAACCCCGATGTTGACGCCGCACTGCGAGAGTTCCTATGAGAGAATTGGGCCATTTTTGCCTGGCACCATTCAGACATGCCAGGGATCCCACGCAGGCTGGCCGAACACAGCTTAAATATCCTAAAAGGATTCAAGCCTGTCAAACAAACCCTTCGGCGTTTCTCCGTACCCAAGAGACGGGCTATGGGAGAAGAGCTAGCCAAGCTAATGGAGGCCGGATTCATTAGAGACATAAAACATCTGGACTGGCTAGCAAACCTGGTGATGGTACCAAAGAAGGACAAATCCTGGCGCCTGTGTGTCAACTTTAAAGACCTTAACAAGGCTTGCCCAAAGGATCCCTTCCCCCTCCCCCGTATCGATCAAATTATCGATGCCACCGCAGGACACGACTCATTGTGTTTCCTCGATGCATACTCCGGTTATCATCAAATCAAGATGGCAGAATCAGACCAAGCTGCAACAGTATTCATCACACCATACGGCCCATTCTGCTTCAACACAATGCCCTTCGGGCAAAAAAACGCCGGTGCAACATATCAGCGCATGATCCAGACATGGCTGGCAAATCAGATTGGCAAAACGGTGGAGGCATATGTGGATGATGTGGTCATCAAATCAAGACATGTCGAATCTCTAGTAGACGACTTGAGGCTCACATTTGATAACCTCCGAAAATATGACATCAAGCTCAACCCGGAAAAATGCGTCTTCGGCGTTCCAGCCGGAAAGCTCTTGGGCTTCATCGTATCCGGTAGAGGAATTGAAGAAAATCCAGCCAAGATCCGAGCTTTGTCACAATTGGATATCCCAAAGGACCTCAAACAAATACAAAAGCTAACCGAATGCGTGGCGGCTCTAAGCCGCTTCATCTCCCGCTTGGGAGAAAAGGCACTGCCCCTTTATCGCCTACTCCGGCGCACCGAACACTTCGAGTGGACGGACGCCGCCACGGCCGGACTCGAGGAAATAAAAGCCATACTGGCAACAAACCCAGTCCTGGCCGCGCCTAACACTGGCGAACCAATGCTATTGTACATTGCGGCAACACATCAAGTTGTCAGCGCAGTGCTCGTTGTCGAGCGGGAAGCGGACGGACACAAACTCCCCCTTCAAAGGCCGGTCTATTACGTGTCCACTGTCCTCACTCCATGCAAATCACGGTACCCGCATTATCAAAAAATTGCATACGCAGTATTTCATGGCATCCCAAAGGCTACGACACTACTTTCAAGAGTGTTCCATAACGGTAGCCTCGGAAGTACCACCTAACGATATTATCAACAACCGCGATGCAACGGGCCGGATCGCAAAATGGGCCATCGAGCTCCTCCCGTTTGATATAACCTATAAGCCACGGCGAGCTATCAAATCGCAAGTTTTGGCCGACTTCGTCGCAGAATGGACGAAGGCCGAACTCCCTAAAGAGTACGACACATACTCAAACTGGATCATGCATTTCGACGGCTCCAAAATGTTGGCCGGACTGGGGGCTGGCGTCGTTTTGACGTCCCCCACAGGAGACACAGTCCAGTATGTACTCCAAATTATGTACACGGACTCCAACAACGCAGCCGAATACGAGGCCCTTCTACATGGCCTCCGGATGGCAGTATCCATGGGCATTCAACGCCTAGAGGTACGCGGGGATTCGAACCTCGTGATATCCCAAATAAATGGCGACTTCGATGCTAAGGACACAAAAATGGCAGCTTACCGCAACGCCGTCCTAAAAATGTCAGCTCGGTTCGAAGGGCTGGAATTTCATCATATAGCCCGAGAAAATAATCAAGCAGCGGATGTCCTGGCACGCATCAGAGCTAAACGTGATGCGGTCCCCCCAACATATTTTTGGAAAGATTGTTCAAGCCATCTGTAACATGGGAGGGGGAACTCGAAAATAACAGCCCGGACCCGGCCGCACTACTCGACGCCGAATAATCTGACACAATTGGAGGCTCTGCCAATGAAATTACACCTTCAGCCCACGTAATAATGGCGGTCATCGCCCCGTGGACAGAACCATTCCTAGCCTACCTTACTAGGCAGGAACTCCCGGAGGATCAAAATGAGGCCCATTGCATAGTGCGGCGATCTAAAGCCTACAGAGTCCATGAGGGAGAGCTTTATAAGAAAAGCACTACCGGAGTCCTTCAAAGGTGCATCTCCGAAGAGGAAGGGCGGAACCTTCTGGCAGAAATTCACACCGGACTCGGTGGTCACCACGCCGCTGCTCGGTCCCTTGTAGCAAGGCTTTCTGTACAGGCTTTTATTGACCGACGGCCCGGGCAGACGCTCAGGACTTAGTCCAACGATGCGCTGGTTGCCAACTTTTTGCCAACCAAAGCCATATGCCACCCACCGCACTACAAACTATACCAATTACCTGGCCTTTTGCGGTCTGGGGGCTTGACATGGTCGGACCCCTTAAAGGCGAGACCGATAGGAAAAAATACTTACTGGTCATGGTGGATAAATTCACCAAATGGATAGAAGCCAAGCCTGTTAAAACAGCCGAATCCGGACCTGTGATAGACTTCATATCCGGGGTTGTACACCGTTATGGCGTCCCCCACAGCATCATAACCGATAACGGTACAAACTTACCGCAGACGAGGTAAAACTCTTGTGCAAAAACATGGGCATCAAGCTCGATTATGCTTCCGTCTATCACCCACTAACCAATGGCCAGGTCGAACGTGCAAATGGTCTCATTATGAGCGGCATCAAACCCAGATTAGTGCGGTCCCTTAAGGAATCTGATATGCACTGGGTAGAGGAGCTCGACTCCGTACTCTGGGGGCTGCGGACCACGCCAAATCGCACCACCGGATACACATCATTCTTCATGGTATACGGCGCAGAGGCAGTTCTGCCCCGCGACATAATTCATGACTCACCTAGAGTGCGCATGTACGAAGAAAGAGAAGCCGAGCTCGATCGGCAGGACAACTTGGACGCTTTGGAGGAGGAGCGTGATGTGGCAAAAGCCCATTCCGCGTTTTATCAACAGCAGGCCCGAAGATATCAAAGCGAAGAAGTACGAGCCAAAAATTACAATGTTCGTGAACTAATTCTATGCCTGCCGGATAAGAAAAAGGAAAAACTCAAGCCCAAGTGGGAGGGTCCATTCATAATCGACCAAGTCCTGACTGGCGGGGCGTACCGCCTGCGAGATGCGTCGGATAACCGACTCGAGCCGGACTCTGTGTTCGTCTCCTTCCTCTGTCCATTTTTTGCATTTTTTCTGTATTACATTTCTCTCCTTCCCCTCTTTTCTATTATAGCCCTTAAAGGCTTATCTAATGACGCGCCACTCGCGCTCATTAAACCTTGGGGCTTCTTTAACAGAAGCTTATTTTTACGGGCTTCATGCCCAAAACATGCGTCAAACTTCCGCATATACCTTTTTCTCCACCATTATATGCATCGATATGACTTAAGTTTTGGCCAAGCTGGGTTGCCTCGCTCCTGTGCTTACCCCTACGTTCCCGATTGTTTGGCTAGGTGGTAAAGGGAGCACCTCTGTGATTGTTACTGCCGGGTTAGCCGGATGTGTACCTCAGACTGGGTGAAGCCGAAAGCTAGCGTTCTTAAGGGAATATTCTGTCGGTGAGATAAAAGATGATCTTTTTACCCATTTTATGCGCCCCCAGATGCTTTTTTTCCTGCGTCTTTCTACGCAGTCCGGACATGCACTTTAGGGCATACCTCCCAGCGAAAGGAACCCCTAACGGAACTATTCTCTCTGGAAGATGTTTCTTACTAACCATGTAATATAACATAACTAGTTGGGCACTTGTCTGATAAAGCACTAATGAACCCTACGCCTGGTCTCCATGCTTACCATGGTTCTTATATAACCGCTATGGTATTCGGACACACTCCGGACCGTCAGGTCCCGAGGTTGAAGCGAAAAGGTCGGCAACGACAAACGATCTACAATCCGGCTAGAAGGCATTACACATGTCAATTCAAAATTACATAGTCATTCTGACTAATTGTATTCCTCTTCTATACCATCTAACAGGCTGTCTAGTTTACAGTCCTGCTGGGAATACTTCGCGGCCAACTCTACTTGGCCGTATACTAAGCTCACAGGGATCTCCTTCCCGTCAGGCCCCACTGGTCCGACCTCGGCCATGTGGTTTGGGTCAGACTTCGTAAAACGGGTCTTCACCATGGCCCAGGCTTCCCGAGCGCCTTGTCGGCAGGCCGATATCTTCCACAAACGGAAGCGCCACCGAGCTCCCTTCAGCTTCTCCGCAAGCTCTCCAAGGCCCTCGGGCACGGAGTGGGCAGGCCATAAGGCTTGGGTAATGCCTCGCATCGCCTGGTGAACTCGCTCGTGCAGTTGCATGAGTTCGGGAAGAAGATCACCCGTAGAACCGGGCATCTTCTCTGCAGGACGACTTGTGAGCATACCTACAGACATTACTCTTTTAGTCGACTTCCTCGCCGAACTTTTTTTAGGTTCGTTCAAGCACTTACTAAAAATGCCGGGTCGAAGCTACTGATTCTCCTTCGTGGAGTCCAAAAGCTGGTCGCGAACATCTTTAAGCTCGACGTCCAGCTTGGTGTTGGCATCCTGAAGATCATTCTTCTCTCGCCTCACCCTCGTCAACATACTCTCACCGGCCTTTAGCTGACGTAAGAGTTGTTGCTTTTCCGGATCGAGTCCGGCGCCATCTGCAATTTGATCTGTCAGATTTGCACCCGCACCGCACAATACTGGTCTCTCAAAGTGTATTTTACCTGAGGGGGTCTCTTGGGGCTCCCCTGCTGCCGCTAGTGCGGCCTCTAGTTGGGCCTTGCACTTTTCCAGCTCCTGGGACAGTACAGTATTCTTCTCTGTAAGAACCTGCATATTAAATGATCCTTAAATCAGTTGTTCTAACTGTTTCATGTCTCGGGGGCTACTGGCATGTGTACATATTTAGCCAAAATTCTCTTACCCGTATGTCTTTCACATACTGCTCCGTGGCTCTGGTTAAACCATTTTGAGCAGCACGGAGGTACGCATCTCCCGAGTTAAAGGCATCTAAAGCCTCTCGGGAGAAACAAGCGTCGCGTAGAGTTGTCCGGCGACGCCTGTGGTTCATGGCACTCTCCACTTCTGAATTTGTGGCGGATAGCCTATCCGCATCCTCTGTCGGAGGAACGTCCGGTGCGCGCCTTGTACTCGTCTCCGCTTCCTGGCCAGGCGTTGGAGCCTGGCTGGTGGAGGCGCGATTGGCAACCTCTCCAGATGCAGTCCGGTGAGGTCTCTTCGTCCTGAAGATAGCACGAGCGTTAACATACCTTGACAGAGTAACTCCAGGGAAACAAGGGTGCACTATACCTTTGCGCCGGCATTTCAGTCCGGACATCATTTCTTTTTTCCCTATGGGGCTCTGCGGCCCCTCTTTAGCTGATCGCCGTAGATTCGGCCTCCTGCCTCGGAAATCTCCCCTGCAAAACAAGGTTGACATCAGAAACACCGAAATATGCGAGAGTGGAATCCCTCTCAAGGGAATGAGACTCCGGTTTCCGTCACCTGGGAGCCCGGAATTAACCCTGGTTAATCCGCCGTGATGGCTACCAAGCTATTGTCCTTGCTTAGTTGATAAAACACCCCGTCGATAAGCTCCACCGATATATCCGGATCCTCTTCAGAGTCCGGATCGAGGGACCGTTCTGGGTCCTCGGGTTGTGGAGGGCGGCTTCTTATGTTCTTTACCTCCTGTCGCAGTCCCTGCATTAGAGTCGTTAGACTACCTATCTAACCACGGGGGTATAAAACAAACGGGCAAGCGCAGTTGTTCACTCACCCAACTTGGAGGATCGTTCATACTGAATCCGGCCCGCGGATTGACGCGGAGGAATTCCTCCTTTTCTCCCTTGTACAGAGAGGATAAGGTCTTTACTAGAACGGCGGCCGAGTCTGGCCCTTTACGACCGTAACGGGTGGCGTCATCCTCCATGTTGAATTCCCACATTTGGTGGCCTCTATATTGAAGCGGCTGTAGCCCCCCCCCCCCCCCCCGCATGATGCATGCGGCCATGACTCCAATCATGGTTAGTCCGGAATGAGCTAACAGCCTTATCCGGCCCATCAGATAAAGGACGTCTATGTCACTTTCTCTCTGAGAGCTCCGCGCACGCCAGCTCAAGCGTTTCTTCAATGGAGCACTGTTGAACTCGGGGAGACCGGCCCGGATAGGGTCCGGTAGCGGGATGTCCTCTATATAAAACCATTCCGAAGGCCAGCCCTCGGACGCTTCCTTTGGGGTTCCGGATAGGTATTCGGTCCCGGTGATGCGCCATACTTCGGCTCCGCCCACTTGGTATATAGACCCCATCTGAGAACGAGGCACCAGGCAGAATAACCTCTTCCACAGTGCGAAATGGGCTTCAATGCCTAAAAATAGCTCGCAGAGAGCGACGAAACCCGCAATATGTAATACGGAGCCGGGCGTGAGATTGTGCAGCTGGAGGCCGTAAAACTCCAGAAGCCCATGGAGAAATCGGTGAATCGGAAATCCCAGTCCCCTTAGCAGATAGGGGACAAGGCACACCCGCTCTCCTTTAGAAGGATTGGGGGTGCTCGCCGCTTGTTTTCCGCCATTATAGGTGGCGAGACCGGCTCGGACCGGGACCATGCATGCCTGAGGGAGAAATCCTTTGGCTTGAAGCGATGCTAACTCACTATGTGGGATGGTGCAACTCTCCCAGTCCCCGGGTTTGGGACCGGAGGGGCGAGGGGAGGAGCTGTGATGGCTAGCCATGTAGGAATAGACCTTTGCTGGAGGCGCTCTGATGATTACTCGCGGAAGGGAGGAGGTGTGGTGTGGATCTAAATCCCCATCCCGTTAAATAGACGGCTTGTTTATACGGCTAGGGGTGTGAATGTAAAAACGCCCCGACTTTTCGCATCTATTTTACATGTGGAAGACGTCCATTATTGGGCGGGGAAGCCGAGGAGCATTACATTACAAGAATCGGACATTATTCCTACAGGTACACAAGATTTGGAGGAGAACCTGCCTTGTAATGCCGAACAATTTGCGCGCCGGACTCGTCGTCATTGAAGCCTGGTTTGGGGGCTACTGAGGGAGTCCTGGATTAGGGGGTGTTCGGGTAGCCGTACTATACCTTCAGCTGGACTCCTGGACTATGAAGATACAAGATTGAAGACTTCGTCCCGTGTCCGGATGGGACTTTCCTTGGCATGGAAGGCAAGCTTAGCGATGCGGATATTCAAGATCTCCTACCATTGTAACAGACTCTATGTAACCCTAACCCTATCTGGTGTCTATATAAATAGGAGGGTTGTAGTCCGTAGGACAGAATCAACTTCTAGGGTTTAGCCTGCTTGATCTCGTGGTAGATCTACTCTTGTACTACCCATATCATCAATATTAATCAAGCAGGAGTAGGGTTTTACCTCCATCGAGAGGGCCCGAACCTGGGTAAAACAAAGTGTCCCCAGTCTCCTGTTACCATCCGGCCTAGACGCATAGTTCGGGACCCCCTACCCGAGATCCGTCGGTTTTGACACCGACATCAACCAAAACCCTATGTCACCTAGATACTTCGATGTCACCTCAAGTATCCGTCGGTATGATTATATGATATGCATCACACAATCTCAGATTCATCTATTCAACCAACACAAAGAACTTCAAAGTGCCCCAAAGTTTCTACCGGAGAATCAAGACGAAAACGTGTGCCAACCCCTATGCATAACTTCACGAGGTCACGGAACTCGCAAGTTGATCACCAAAACATACATCAAGTGAATCACGTGATATCCCATTGTCACCACAGATAAGCACATGCAAGACATTCATAATGTGTTCTCAAATCCTTAAAGACTCAATCCGATAAGATAACTTCCAAGAGAAAACTCAATCCATTACAAGAGAGTAGAGGCGGAGAAACATCATAAGATCCAACTATAATAGCAAAGCTCGCAATACATCAAGATCGTGCCAAATAAAGAACATGAGAGAGAGAGATCAAACACATAGATACTAGTACATACCCTCAGCCCCGAGGGTGAACTACTCCCTCCTCGTCATGGAGAGCGCCGGGATGGTGAAGATGGCCACCGGTGAGGGTTCCCCCCTCCGGCAGGGTGCCGGAACAGGGTCCCGATTGAGTTTTGGTGGCTACAGAGGCTTGCGGCGGCGGAACTCCAGATCTATTATGTCCCTCGACGTTTTTAGGGTATATGGGTATATATAGGCGGAAGAAGTATGTCGGTGGACCTCCGGGCTGTCCATGAGGCAGGGGGGTGCGCCCTAGGGGGGTGGGCGCGCCCCCACCCTGGTGCAACTCCGGTACTCCGTGGGCTTCTTCTGGCCCAAAAATAAGTTCCGTGGAGTTTCAGGTCAATTGGACTCCATTTGATATTCCTTTTCTTCGAAGCACTGAAATAGGCAAAAACAACAATTCTGGGCTGGGCTTCCGGTTAATAGGTTAGTCCCAAAAATAATATAAAAGTGGATAATAAAGCCCAATATTGTCCCACACAGTAGATAATATTGCATGGAGTAATCAAAAATTATATATACGTTGGAGACGTATCAAGCATCCCCAAGCTTAATTCCTGCTCGTCCTCGAGTAGGTAAATGATAAAAAAAGATAATTTTTGATGTGGAATGCTAGTTGGCATAATTTCAATGTAATTCTTCTTATTTGTGGTATGAATATTCAGACCCATAAGACTCAAGATAAAAGTTCATATTGGCTTAAAAATAATAATACTTCAAGCATACTAACTAAGCAATTATGTCCTCTCAAAATAACATGGACAAAGAAAGTTCATCCCTACAAAATTATATAGTTTAGTCATGCTCCATTTTCGTCACACAAGAATACTCTCATCATGCACAACCCCGATGACAAGCCAAGCAATTGTCTCATACTTTAGTAATCTCAAACTTATAAACTTTCACACAATACATGAGTGTGAGCCATGGATATAGCACTATGGGTGGAATAGAATATGATGATGGGGGTTATGTGGAGGAGGCAAAAGGGAGAAGATCTCACATCAACGAGGCTAATCAACGGACTATGGAGATGCCCATCGGTTGATGTTAATGCAAGGAGTAGGATTGCCATGCAACGGATGCACTAGAGCTATAAATGTATGAAAGCTCAACAAAAGAAACTAAGTGGGTGTGCATCCAACTTGCTTGCTCACGAAGACCTAGGGCACTTGAGGAGGCCTGTTGTTGGAATATACATGCCAAGTTCTATAATTAAAAATTCCCACTAGTATATGAAAGTGAGAAAACAAGAGACTCTCTATCATGAAAATTATGGTGCTACTTTGAAGCACAAGTGTGGAAAAAGGATAGTAGCATTACCCCTTTTTATATATGTTTTTTGGCCTTTTCTTGGGACAATGCTCTATTAAATGATGATCATCACACTTCTATTTATTTACAACTCAATGATTACAACTCGATACTAGAACATAGTATGACTCTATATGAATGCCTCCGGCGGTGTACCGGGATATGCAATGAACCAAGAGTGACATGTATGAAAGAATTATGAATGGTGGGTTTGCCACAAATACTATGTCAACTACATGATCATGCAAAGCAATATGACAATGATGAACGCGTCATGATAAATGGAATGGTGGAAAGTTGCATGGCAATATATCTCGGAATGACTATGGAAATGCCATAATAGGTAGGTATGGTGGCTATTTTGAGGAAGATATAAGGAGGTACACATCACGGGGTTTGGATGCACCGGCGAAGTTTGCAGCAACTCTCAATGTGAGAAAGGGCAATGCACGGTACCGAAGATGCTAGCAATGATGGAAGGGTGAGAGTGCGTATAATCCATGGACTCAACATTAGTCATAAAGAACTCACATAATTATTGCCAAAATCTACAAGCCATAAAAAACCAAGCACTACATGCATGCTCCTAGGGGGATAGATTGGTAGGAAAAGACCATCGCTCGTTCCCGACGGCCACTCATAAGGAGGACAATCAAAGAACACCTCATGTTTCAAATTTGTTACATAATGTTTACCGTACGTGCATGCTACGGGACTTGCAAACTTCAACACAAGCATTTCTCAAATTCGCAACAACTCAACTAGCACGACTTTGATATTATCATCTCCATATCTCAAAACAATCATCAAGCATCAAACTTTTCTTAGTATTCAACGCACTCAAAAGAAAGTTTTACAAATCTTGAATACCAAGCATATTAAGATTATTTAAGAAAATTACCATGTCATTTAAGACTCTCAAAATAATATAGGTGAAGCATGAGAGTTCATCTATTTCTTCAAAATAAAACTACCACCATGCTCTAAAATATATAAGTGAAGCACTAGAGCAAACGACAAACTACTCCGAAAGATATAAGTGAAGATCAATGAGTAGTCGAATAATTATACAACTATGTGAAGACTCTCTAACATTTAAGAATTTCAGATCTTGGTATTTTATTCAAACAGCAAGCAAAGCTAAAGAAAATAAAATGTGGCTCCAAGCAAAACACATATCATGTGGTGAATAAAAATATAGCTCCAACTAAAATTACCGATGAACGAAGACGAAAGAGGGGATGCCTTCCGGGGCATCCCCGAGCTTAGGCTCTTGGTTATCCTTGAATATTACCATGGGGTGCCTTGGGCATCCCCAAGCTTAGGCTCTTGCCACTCCTTATTCCATACTCCATCGAATCTTTACCCAAAACTTGAAAACTTCACAACACAAAACTTAACAGAAAACTCGTAAGCTCCGTTAGCGAAAGAACACAAAAACCACTTCAAGGTACTGTAATGAACTCATTATTTATTTTTATTGGTGTTAAACCTACTGTATTCCAACTTCTCTATGGTTTATAAACTATTTTAATAGCCATAGATTCATCAAAATAAGCAAACAACACACGAAAAACAGAATCTGTCAAAAACAGAACAGTCTGTAGTAATCTATATCAAACGTATACTTCCGAAACTCCAAAAATACTAAACTAAACTGGTGGACCTGTGAATTTGTCTAGTACTCATCTGCAAAAATAATAAACTAAAAATCGCTCTCCAGTAAAAAGTTTAAGCAAATCTCGTGAGCACTAAAGTTTCTGTTTTTTTACAGTATGATCATAAAGATTTCACCCAAGTCTTTCCAGAGGTTCTACTTGGCACAAACACTAATTAAAACACAAAACCGCATCTAAACAGAAGATAGATGGATTATTTATTCCTAAACAGAACTAAAAAGCAAGAAAATAAAATTGGGTTGCCTCCTAACAAGCGCTAACGTTTAGCACCCCTAGCTAGGCATGATGATTTCAATTATGCTCACATAAAAGATAAGACTTGAAATATAAAGAGAGCATCATGAAGAACATATCTAGCACATTTAAGTCTAACCCACTTCCTATAGATAGGGATTTTTTGAGCAAACAACTTATGGGAACAATAATCAACTAGCATAGGAAGGCAAAACAGGCATAACTTCAAAACTTTAAGCACATAGAGAGGAAACATGATATTATTGCAATATGTAGAAGCATATGATCCTCTCTCATAATCATTTTCTGTAGCATCATGAATGAATTCAACAATATAGCCAGCACCAAAAGCATTCTTTTCATGATCAACAAGCATAGAAAATTTACTACTCTCCACATAAGCAAAAATTTTCTTATCAAAAGTGGGAGCAAACTCAACAAAATAACTATCATGTGATTGAAAATTAAGATCAATATGACAAGTTGCATGGTTATCATTATTCTTTAAAGCATACGTGTCATCACAATAATCATCATAGATAGGAGGCATGCTTTCATCATAGTAAATTTTCTCATCAAAGCTTTGGGGACAAAAAATACCATCTTCATCAAACATAGCTTGCCCAAGCTTGTGGCTTTGCATATCATTAGCGTCATGGATATTCAAAGAATTCATACTAACAACATTACAATCATGCTCGAAAGACTTAGTGCCAAACATTTTAATACATTCTTCTTCTAACACTTTTGCACAATTTTCCTTTCCATCATACTCACGAAAGATATTAAAAAGATGAAGCGTATGAGGCAAACTTAATTCCATTTTTTTGTAGTTTTCTTTTACAAACTGAACTAATGATAAAACAAGAAACAAAAAGATTCAATTGCAAGATCTAAAGATATACCTTCAAGCACTGACCTCCCCGGCAATGGCGCCAGAAACTGCTTGATGTCTACTACACAACCTTCTTCTTGTAGACATTGTTGGGCCTCCAAGTGTAGAGGTTTGTAGGACAGTAGCAAATTGCCCTCAACACTAGTAGAAAACGGACCAATAGTACCGGTTTGTAAGGGCCTTTAGTGCCGGTTATGGAACCGGCACTAACGTTTCAGCACTAAAGCCCCCCCCCCTTTACTACCGGTTCGGCACGAACCGACGCTAAAGTGCCACCACGTGGCGTGAGCTCGCGCCCTGGTACGGGGGACCTTTAGTACCGGTTGGTGTTACCAACCGGTACTAAAGGTTTTTTTTTGAATTTTTTTTTTGAAAATTTTGGAAAAAAATTTGATTTTTTTTATTTTTAATTTTTCTGAATTATTTGATGATTTAGTCTCTAATCACCTCTCTTAACTGCTCAAGTGTGGATCACTCATTCCAAATCATCTAACTTCCCGACCGGTCACCCATCCCTCTCACTACTCCAGCCCGAGCACGCTTAATTTTCAGGTTCTATTCTCCTTCGTTTCTGAGTCTGCACTTGTTGTTTTCCTGACAATAGTAAGATGTCAATCCTATTAACCCTTAGGAGTTTAGCTTGAGCATGAAGTCACACATTTCACCGTTTGAGTTTGAAACTATTATTCTAAAAAAACATTAATTATTTAGTAACGCTAATATTTCTTGAATAAGTTTGACCATAGTTTGACCACAGTTTGACCATAGTTTGACCAGATTTGACCAAAATTCAAAAAATTGAAATAATTATTTAGTAACACTAATATTCTTGAATAATTATGTAGTAATACTAATATTTCTTGAATAAGTAGTTTGACCATAGTTTGACAATAGTTTGACCACAGTTTGACCAGATTTGAAAAAAATTCAAAAAAACTGAGATACTTATTTAGTAACACTAATATTATTGCGTAATTATTTAGTAACACTCTATATTTCTTGAATCAGTTGTTTGACCGGTTTGACAAGATTTAACCAAAATTCAAAAAAACATAAATTAGAGCATATCTTTTTTTCCTTTTACAATTTGTCATTTCAAAAATTGTCCTAAACCCTAAACCGGGGACTTAAAACGTCGGAAACTCTATGCTAAACAGTAGAAACTAAGGGTATAGACCATAAAACCTAACCCTAAACGCTGAAATCTAAACCCTAGCACTAAACGCTAAAAACGTCCAAAAAACGTCTAAAACGCCCAAAAACTCTATTTTCCCTTTGGAATTTTGTGATTTTAAAAAAATTGTCGAAACAGAAAACTGGTTATTTCGGCGGATCAAACTTTTTGTTCTGCAAATTTTGATATATTATATGTATTTTTCTGAATTAGGATGATTTAGTTATGATTTTTCAAGTTTGAAAATTGCCCTATAGTGCCGGTTTGTGTCTCCAACCGGTACTATAGGTCACACCCCTTTAGTACCGGTTCATGGCACAAACCGGTACTAAAGGTCTAACCTTTAGTACCGGTTCGTGCCATGAACCGGTACTAAAGGTAATCGTGGGGCCCCGGCCTGACGCCAGCCTGCCAAGGTTGAACACGAACCGGCATTAATGCAAATCCGTTCGAACCGGCACTAATGGTACCATTAGTACCGGCTCAAATACAAACCGGCACTAATGTGCTTCACGTTTGACCCTTTTTCTACTAGTGCAAGTGGATGACCTAAGGTTTAAGAATCCGTGGGAGGCGTAGGATGAAGATGGTCTCTCTCAAGCAACCCTGCAACCAAATAACAAAGAGTCTCTTGTGTCCCCAACACACCCAATACATTGGTAAATTGTATAGGTGCACTATGGATGGTGATACAAGTGCAATATGGATGGTAGATATAGGTTTTTGTAATCTGAAAATATAAAAACAGCAAGGTAGAAAGTGATAAAAGTGAGCGTAAACGGTATTGCAATGCTAGGAAACAAGGCCTAGGGTTCATACTTTCACTAGTGCAAGTTCTCTCAACAATAATAACATCATTGGATCATATAACTATCCCTCAACATGCAACAAAGAGTCACTCCAAAGTCTCTAATAGCGGAGAACAAACGAAGAGATTATGGTAGGGTATGAAACTACCTCAAGGTTATTCTTTCCAATCAATCTATTGGGCTATTCCTATAAGTGTCACAAACAACCCTGGAGTTCGTACTAGAATAACACCTTAAGACACAAATCAACCAAAACCCTAATGTCACCTAGATACTCCAATGTCACCTCAAGTATCCGTGGGTATGATTATATGATATGCATCACACAATCTCAGATTCATCTATTCAACCAACACAAAGAACTTCAAAGAGCGCCCCAAAGTTTCAACCGGAGAATCAAGACGAAAACGTGTGCCAACCCCTATGCATAAGTTCACGAGGTCACGGAACTCGCAAGTTGATCACCAAAACATACATCAAGTGAATCACGTGATATCCCATTGTCACCACAGGTAAGCACATGCAAGACATTCATAAAGTGTTCTCAAATCCTTAAAGACTCAATCCGATAAGATAACTTCCAAGGGAAAACTCAATCCATTACAAGAGAGTAGAGGGGGAGAAACATCATAAGATCCAACTATAATAGCAAAGCTCGCGATACATCAAGATCGTGCCATATAAAGAACACGAGAGAGAGAGAGAGAGAGAGATCAAACACATAGCTACTGGTACATACCCTCAGCCCCGAGGGTGAACTACTCCCTCCTCGTCATGGAGAGCGCCGGGATGATGAAGATGGCCACCGGTGAGGGTTCCCCCCTCCGGTAGGGTGCCGAAACAGGGTCCCGATTGACTTTTGGTGGCTACAGAGGCTTGCGGCGGCGGAACTCCAGATCTATTCTGTCCCCCAAAGTTTTTAGGGTATATGGGTATATATAGGCAGAAGAAGTACGTCTGTGGACCTGCGGGCTGTGCACGAGGCAGGGGGCGCGCCCTAGGGGGGTGGGCACGCCGCCCACCCTCGTGGGCAGCCCGGGACTCCCCTGGTGCAACCCCGGTACTCCGTGGGCTTCTTCTGGTCGAAAAATAAGTACCGTGGAGTTTCAGGTCAATTGACAATTGGACTCCGTTTGATATACCTTTTCTTCGAAGCACTGAAATAGGCAAAAACAGCAATTCTGGGATGGGCTTTCGGTTAATAGGTTAGTCCCAAAAATAATATAAAAGTGGATAATAAAGCCCAATATTGTCCAAAATAGTAGATAATATAGCATGGAGCAATGAAAAATTATAGATACGCTGGAGACGTATCAGCAGGTAGTGTGGCCGAGGTCGAGAACCTAAAGAGCGCCCTCGCCCAAGCCAAGGAGCAGGCACGGGTGAGCAAAGCGGCTGCTGATAAAGAGGCTGTGGATTTAAAGAACGAGCAGGTTGGCGCCCGCCAGTATGAGGAGCAAGAGCTCAAGGACGTGATACGTCCATTTTGCATCATGTTTTTATATCGATATTTATTGCATTATGGGCTGTCATTACACATTATGTCACAATACTTATGCCTATTCTCTCTTATTTTACAAGGTTTACACGAAGAGGGAGAATGTCGGCAGCTGGAATTCTGGGCTGGAAAAGTAGCAAATATTAGAGACCTATTCTGCACAACTCCAAAAGTGCTGAAACTCCAAGAAAGTCAGTTTTGGAATATATTAAAAATATTGGGCGAAGAAAGCACCAGAGGGGGGCCACACCCTGTCCACGAGGGTGGAGGGCGTGCCCTACCCCCTAGGCTCGCCCCCTGCCTCGTGGGCCCCCTGTAGGCCTCCGACGCCCATCTTTTGCTATATGAAGTCTTTCGCCCTGGAAAAAATCAGAAGGAAGCTTTCGGGACGAAGCGCCGCCGTCTCGAGGTGGAACCTGAGCAGAACCAATCTAGGGCTCTGGCGGAACTGTTCTGCCGGGGAAACATCCCTCCGGGAGGGGGAAATCGTCACCATCGTCATCATCATCGATCCTCTCACCGGGAGGGGGTCAATCTCCATCAACATCTTCACCAGCACCATCTCCTCTCAAACCCTAGTTCATCTCTTGTATCTGATCTTTGTTTCAAAACCTCAGATTGGTACCTGTGGGTTGCTAGTAGTGTTCATTACTCCTTGTAGTTGATGCTAGTTGGTTTATTTGGTGGAAGATCATATGTTCAAATCCTTTATGCATATTAATATCCCTCTGATTATGAACATAAATATGATTTGTGAGTAGTTATGTTTGTTCCTGCGGACATGGGAGAAGTCTTTCTATAAGTAGTCATGTGAATTTTGTATTCGTTCGATATTTTGATGAGATGTATGTTGTCTCTCCTCTAGTGGTGTTATGTGAACGTGGACTACACGGAACTTCACCATTGTTTGGGCCTAGGGGAAGGCATTGGGAAGTAATAAGTAGATGATGGGTTGCTAGAGTGACAGAATCTTAAACCCTAGTTTATTTGTTGCTTCGTAAGGGGCTGATTTGGATCCACATGTTTCATGCTATGGTTAGGTTTACCTTAATACTTCTTTTGTAGTTGCGGATGCTTGCAAGAGGGGTTAATCATAAGTGGGATGCTTGTCCAAGGAAGGGCAGTACCCAAGCTCCGGTCCACACACATATCAAATTATCAAAGTAACGAACATGAACCATAGGAGCACGATGAAAACTAGCTTGACGATAATTCCCATGTGTCCTCGGGAGCACTTTCCTTTATATAAGAGTTTGTCCAGGCTTGTCCTTTGCTACAAAAAGGATTGGGCTAGCTTGCTGCACCTTGTTTACTTTTGTTACTTGTTACCTGTTACAAATTACCTTATCACAAAACTATCTGTTACCGATAATTTTAGTGCTTGCAGAAAATACTTTACTGGAAACTGCTTGTCATTTCCTTCTGCTCCTCGTTGGGTTCGACACTCTTACTTATAGAAAGGACTATGATAGATCCCCTATACTTGTGGGTCATCAAGACTCTTTTCTGGCGCCGTTGCCGGGGAGTGAAGTGCCTTTGGTAAGGAAAATTTTATATAGTGTGCTGAAATTTATTGTCACTTGTTACTATGGAAAACAATCCTTTGAGGGGCTTGTTCGGGGTATCTTCACCCCGATCGGTAGAGCAAAGAGTTTCTCCTCAACCTACTGAACCAACTAAAATTTTTTACTTTGAAATTCCTTCGGGTATGATAGAGAAACTGCTAGCTAATCCTTTTACAGGAGATGGAACATTACATCCCGATTTGCACCTAATCTATGTGGGTGAAGTTTGTGGATTATTTAAGCTTGCAGGTATCCCCGAGGATGTTATCAGGAAGAAGGTCTTCCCTTTATCTTTGAAGGGAAAGGCATTGACATGGTTTAGGCTATGCGATGATATTGGATCATGGAACTACAACAGATTGAAATTGGAATTTCATCAGAAGTTTTATCCTATGCATCAGGTTCATCGTGATCGTAATTATATATATAATTGTTGGCCTCGCGAAGGAGAAAGTATTGCTAAAGCTTGGGGGAGGCTTAAGTCAATGTTATATTCATGCCCCAATCATGATCTCTCAAGAGAAATTATTATTCAAAAAATTTATGCTCGGCTTTCTCTCAATAATCGCTCCATGCTCGATACTTCTTGTACTGGTTCTTTTATGATGAAGACTATTGAATTCAGATGGGATTTATTGGAACGAATTAAATGTAACTGTGAAGATTGGGATCTCAATGAAGGTAAGGAGTAAGGTATAACACCTAAGTTTGATTGTGTTAAATCTTTTATGGATACCGATGCTTTTGGTGAATTTAGCACTAAATATGGACTTGACTCTGAGATAGTAGCTTCTTTTTGTGAATCATTTGCTACTCATGTTGATCTCCCTAAGGAGAAGTGGTTTAAATATCATCCTCCCATTGAAGGAAAAGTTTTTGAACCTATTAAATGTAGCGCCCCGAGACTGTTGTGCCAGCTGTCGTTCTGCTATTCGCTGTTGTTGCCATGTCATTTGCTTGCGTGTTGCATCTTATCATGTCATCATGTGCATTGCATCATCATGTTTTCAAAACTTGCATCCGTCCCGACCTCTTCGTTCTCTCCGTTGTCCGTTCTGAGCCCAGACACACTTGCACGCGCCCGCGACATGTCCGAAATATTATTTTATAAGTGGCCGGAAAATGTTCTCGGAATGGGATGAGATTTGACGTGTGGTCTTATTATAGTGTAGACAGACCGCTTGTCAAGTTTCATCACAATCGGAGTTCGTTTGACGCCCCAACGGATATATATAGCGGCAATAGTAGCCGGTCAAAACGTCGGACGTTTTCGGTCTCCGGAAATAGTCGCCGGGCCGCCCTCTCTTCTCTTCTCTCAGCTCGAGACCGTCTACACAGATCACTACCTATCGCCAGGCCCTACCTAACCCATCTCGTCAGCCCGCAGCCCCCCTCCGTGCGCGTCCGAAAGTTGTCCCGGACCCGACCCGGACTGTTGCCACCGCTGTGTCCGGAACATCCCCAAACGTCTACAAAACGTCACCGTTTTCTTGTTTGGGCCCCCTAGCTATTTTATTCGCGACCGTCTGATTTCGATCGGAGGGACGAGGTAGCCCCTACCCAAAAAAATCCCTACTATATACTCAGCCTACCTAACCCTAAAAACCTAGCCATCCCATCCATCCTTTCCCGCAGCCGCCGCCACTTTGTTTTCCTCGGGATCCCTCCCGATCCAGCCGAGCCCAGCCTCCTTCCTCGTTTCCCCATCGGGCCAACCAGCTCCTTACCTCAATTTCATCACCAAGCCAATCGGTGGCCTCCCTGCATAGCTGAGCCCCTGGCCCCGATCCAGTCAACAGAGGCCCAGCCTCCTCTCGCTCTCGTGCGCGAGCACGCGCCCAGGAGCTCAAGCAGGGGAGCCCCGATGCCCTCTGCGCCTCCTCCGCATCGTTCCAGCAGCAGCACCGACACCGCCGGAGCAAGCCAGTAGGCAGGCCCCCGTCGCGCCCTTCTCTTCCTTCCCTTCCGTTTCTCTCTCAGTCTCATCTCTCTCTCTGTCTGTTCGTGCAACAGGAGCTTTGTCCCGACTCCATGGCCATCGCCCTGCTTCTTTGGGACCAGTCGGCGTTGATCTGCGGCCATGGCCGCGTCCTTCTCCCTCGCCGCGCCGCTGCCGATGCCTCGTGCTCCGTCCTAGCACCGAGAATGGGATCCCCCGCCTCTGATCTATGCGGATCCGACCTGGATCCGGCCCCTCCTCGCCTCTCCGACCCTACAGACTCTCGCCGGAATACCGGATGCCGGCGCTCCCTGCCCTGCGCACGAGCTCGCGAGGTGGACGACGACGACTCCGTGCGCCCCCGACCCATCGTGCCTCGTGGGTCGGCCCATCTCCGTTAGCCCAGTCCATGGCAAGCCTCACGCCGGCCGCGTGGGCCGCATCCAGCGCCGAGCCGGCCCACCGCTCCTCCGCCTTGGGCCAAAGCCCATGGTGAGGCCGCATCCAGCGCCTCCTTATTTTTTTTTTCTTTCCTGTTCTGTTGGACCTCTACTCAGTTTCGGCCCATGTAGTTTTTTTTCCCTGCTGCGATTTGTCTATTTATCCAGGGAATTACAGATTTGCAGAAAAGACCTTCATCTTCATGCATTTAATAACTTCACAACAGTGCATCATATTAAAACAAACTTAATATGAAAAATGCTTAGAATTGCATCTAGTTTAATAATATGCCAATTTCTTGCCATGTTAAAATGTTTAAAATGTTGTTTGCATTAATTTGCCCCTATGCCATGCTAAAATGATTTAATTCATAACTAAATAACCGTAACTCCGATTTAAATAAACTTTATATGTAAATGGGGTAGAATTTCGCCTAGTTTGACGTGGTGGCCTCATCTTGCATGTTAAACAACTCTAAAATTGTGTTTAGGACATATCAGGACCAAACCTTAAATTATGCTATGGGGATTTTCCGGAATTGTTCTTCGTTGTTTCCGGCCTCATTTAAACTTGACTAGATAGGTAGTTTTACTTTGCTTCACCCTCTTGCCATGTTTAACAACATTTAATATTGTTGGGTACATAAACAAGATCGAACTAAATAATTGATGTGGTGTTTTGCCAATATGCATCCCGATGCATATTGTACTCCACTTAATGTGTAGGATTGTTTGTGCACTTTGCCATGCCATGCTTCATTAAACCGGACATGCATCATACTCGATTGTACATCATGCCATGTTGATGTGTTGGTTGTTTACTATGTTGTGTGCTCCTTTTCCGGTGATTGCTTCCTCGGGTTGATTCCGGTAACGTCGTGTTGTGAGGATCCGTTCGTCTACGTCCGTTTGTCTTCTTCATGGATTCGTTCTTCTTCCTTGCGGGATTTCAGGCAAGATGATCATACCCTCGAAATCACTACTATCTTTGCTATGCTAGTTTGCTTGCTCTTTGCTATGCCATTGCTACGATGCCTACCATTTGCTTGTCAGCCTCCCAAATTGCCATGTTCAGCCCCTAACCCACCATTGTCCTAGCAAACTGTTGATTGGCTATGTTACCGCTTTGCTCAGCCCCTCTTATAGCGTTGTTAGTTGCAGGTGAAGATTGAAGTTTGTTCCTTGTTGGAACATGGAGATCGTTCCTTATTGGAACATTTATTTACTTGTTGGGATATCACTATATATCTTATTTAATTAATGCATCTATATACTTGGTAAAGGGTGGAAGGCTCGGCCTTATGCCTGGTGTTTTGTTCCACTCTTGCCGCCCTAGTTTCCGTCATATCGGTGTTATGTTCCCGGATTTTGCGTCCCTTACGTGGTTGGGCTATAATGGGAACCCCTTGACAGTTCGCCTTAAGTAAAGCTTCTCCAGCAATGCCCAACATTGGTTTTACCATTTGCCACCTAGCCCTTTTCTTTCCCTTGGGTTCTGCAGACTCAAGGGTCATCTTTATTTTAGCCCCCCACGGGCCAGTGCTCCTCTAAGTGTTGGTCCGAACTAGAGCCCCTTGCAGCGCCACCTCGGGGAAACCCGAGGGCTGGTTTTAGTTGTACGGACTGCTCATCTGAGTGTGCCCTGAGAAAGAGATATGTGCAGCTCCTATCGGGATTTGTCGGCACATTCGGGCGGTGTTGCTGGTTTAGTTTTACCCTGTCGAAATGTCTTGTTGTACTGGGATACCGAGTCTGATCGGAATGTCTCGGGTGGAGGTCTATTCCTTCGTTGATCGTGAGAGCTTGTGATGGGCTAAGTTGGGACACCCCTGCAGGGATTTGAACTTTCGAAAGCCGTGCCCGCGGTTATGGGCAGATGGGAATTTGTTAGCGTCCGGTTGTAGATAACCTAAAGTTGATCTTAATTAAAATGAATCAACCGCGTGTGTAACCGTGATGGTCTCTTTCCGGCGGAGTCCGGGAAGTGAACACGGTTGTTGGAGTTATGCTTGACGTAGGTTGCTATAGGATCACTTCTTGATCATATTTTATCGACCGTGCTTTGCCTTCTCTTCTCGCTCTCATTTGCGAATAAGTTAGCCACCATATATGCTAGTCGCTTGCTGCAGCTCCACCTCATACCTTTACCTTACCCATAAGCTTAAATAGTCTTGATCGCGAGAGTGCGAGATTGCTGAGTCCCTGTGGCTCACAGATTACTTCCAAACCATCTTGCAGGTGCCGTTGAGTCCGTGCAGATGACGCAACCCAGCTCAGGAGGAGCTCGTTGAAGACCTTGTTCATTTGTGTTGTTTCGTTCTAGTTGATCAGTAGTGGAGCCCAGTTGGGGTCGATCGGGGACCTTTGTCGCATTTGGGGTTCTTCTTTTATTTTGGTTCCGTAGTCGGACCATGAGTGTAATTGGTTGATGTAATGCTTTATTCATGTAATTGTGTGAAGTGGCGAGTGTAAGCCAACTATGTATCTCTTATTCCTTATTATATTACATGGGTTGTGTGAAGATTACCTCACTTGCGACATATGCCTTCAATGCGATTATGCCTCTAAGTCGTGCCTCGACACGTGGGAGATATAGTCGCATCGAGGGTGTTACAAGTTGGTAATCAGAGCCTTCCCCGACTTTAGGAGCCCCATTGCTTGATCGTTTTTAGCAGCCGAGTTGTGTCTTGAAAAAAATGTTTTGAGTCCTTAGGAATTATATATCGGAGAGCTTAGGAATTCTTTTTACTTCCCAGTCTCCTCATCGCTCTGGTAAGGCATCCTGACATAGAGTTTTGACTCTTCTCTTCTCAAATTTCACTAAATTTTTTTTAGGATCACGCGAGTATCTTGGATTTGTTCCGATGGCTTATGATGAGAATACTGTCTTGGTGCCTCCTGTCAGGGGTTTAGTGGAAGTGTCCCGGGGAGTTGAGCTCTGAGGTGTTGTCATCATAATTTTATCGTTGCAATTCTGGTATACTTGAGATATGTTCGCGACATCGAAAATCTCCTTTATGCAGTTCGTTGGTGAGATAACCTCGACGCCACCCAGTACTGGGACGGGAGTTCGGGAGTATCGCCATAACTTGTATAACGGATGCTTTTCGAAGGTTGAGATAGATGGTTTCCGAAGGTTTCTTGGTTATGTATTGAAGGATGGATGCAGCTGGATGTAGGATTTGCTAGCTTGGGTGAGATATTATGCTTCCCCTGTATCCTCAACACCTGATTGCATAACCGGAAAATTTCGGGAGTTTCATAGGTGGGAATTCAAGTAGCTCTTAGGATATATTTCCAACAGATGTATGATGCGAAATTGGGGTTCGACGTCTAGTGGTTCGCCTATTCACGGTCGATTTTACAGTGGTCTCGTTGTGTCTTAAAGAGTCCTTGGCTATGCTGACTCGGGGACGCTTCGTATGTCATGTGCACTGCCTTGTACATGATGGTGCTGTACGATCGAGCCCGTGTAGGTCCCACCACGAAAACTTCGGACGAAATCTCTATCATATGTTTGTTCCGGCTTATTCTGCAAGCCAACCCTTTGTTTTGTTTTGAGTTGTGGTATTCGAGTTGCTTCGAAGTCAAATGTTGATTCCATACCTTCCTCAAATGGTGTTCTCATACTCCGATGTGAATACTAATCCTTCTTGATCATCAAGATTGTTTTGTCAATCCTTTTTAGCCGGTGTGCTTCTCTTCAAGTGGATCCGTTCGTTTCAACATCCGCAAGATCAAGTATCAGTTTCTTCTGAACGGTGTTTGTTTCATCTGCTCCAAGTTGCCTTTGTTTTCCCCGCCCACCCACCCTGCTTCTTCAAGGACCCAGATTTCTTATTCAAGTATCCATCTTATTGGTGTGAGGTCTCTCCATTCTTTTCCCTCAATATTCTTATCCGGTGATTCTCATGAAGATTTTAATGGAGTTTCTAGTGCACCATTATTCATTCTTTTCTTCTCCGGTGGAACCAAGTCAAGCTTTGTTGATCATACCCTTCCTCGTTTCAATGTTTTCTTATGCCGGTGCAATTCTTTATCATTCTACTTCTCGCTATTTATTTTTCCGAAGTGCTCAAGATATCTCGAAGATTCGTGTTTTTCACTCTGCATTCATTCAATATATTTCGAGGTTGTTATCTTATTCAAGCCATTTAATTCAACCAGTGCAATCTCCTTTCTCAAGTAATCGTTCTACGGTGTTTCTTTTGAGTGGGCCCTAACCCACAGGTCTATTCCCAGGATCTTACCTGACTCTTATTATTCTCCCGGAGCTAGCCTAAATTCTTTCGAAGGTTGAAGTAAGAATGATTGTCATCAGTCTTATGTCTTTCTCCAAGATCTTTCAAATTCTTTTCATCGTTGGCTCAACCTTTCCATCATTCATTCCGGAGTGCCTCAACAATTCACGGTGGTGCTTCTCGTTGTCATTTGAAGACCGAAGAAGTTTTTCTCGTAATCTTGCCCCATTCTCTTCATGTTTTGTGATTCTAGCTTGTTGCCATCCTCTCATAATTAATTGCGATTGTGAGGTATTCTTTTCACCCATCCGGAGATATTCAAGAGTCTTTTCAGTTCGATTCTCTGGGCCCATCATCTCATAATTATTCTTTTCCCAGCTTTCAGTTATCATTCCTCAAATCTTACCGGTGTATCGTTAAAGTGATCTCTAATCGGTCCATGATCTATTCGTTTCACTTGCATCTAAATTCTCTCAAGCATCTTCGTTCATTTGCTAATCCTTCCGCTGTTCCTTTATCTTTTCTTCGTTCATTTCAATTCTTACGGTGGTTCATTCAAGATTTCTCTTCGTTATCTTATCTATTTATTCGTTGTTGTCAATTCTACCGGTGGTTCGTCGAAATACCTTCGTAAGTTTGCGCCATATCTCTCTTAATCCTTTCTACGAGAATAAGTAATATGCCAAATCCGTTGATTGTCATCAATTAAATTGGTGAAGGATAAGCATAATGTAATACTTACTCTTGTTCCATCCAAGTGATTTAATTCTGTATTCCGAAGGTTCACCAAAATTCTTGATCTCAATTGTTCATCTTATCTTTTTCCGGAGTTCCAAGTTTCCACTCTATCTCGTCGGAAAGCTTCATCTAATCATTGCAAGGATTCTCCTTGTGGTTTCAATTTCTCTGTCTTTTTATTCTTTTGTTACTGGAGTTTTTCATAGATGTTCTACATGATGGTTCTTCAAGGATTTAATTCCTTCTCGAAGTGTTCATTGAGATTTTTTTCAAAGGAGCTAAAGCTTTCTTCATCTTGCTATCCGGAGTGAACACGGTTGTTGGAGTTATGCTTGACGTAGGTTGCTATAGGATCACTTCTTGATCATATTTTATCGACCGTGCTTTGCCTTCTCTTCTCGCTCTCATTTGCGAATAAGTTAGCCACCATATATGCTAGTCGCTTGCTGCAGCTCCACCTCATACCTTTACCTTACCCATAAGCTTAAATAGTCTTGATCGCGAGAGTGCGAGATTGCTGAGTCCTTGTGGCTCACAGATTACTTCCAAACCAGCTTGCAGGTGCCATTGAGTCCGTGCAGATGACGCAACCCAGCTCAGGAGGAGCTCGTTGAAGACCTTGTTCATTTGTGTTGTTTCGTTCTAGTTGATCAGTAGTGGAGCCCAGTTGGGGTCGATCGGGGACCTTTGTCGCATTTGGGGTTCTTCTTTTATTTTGGTTCCGTAGTCGGACCATGAGTGTAATTGGTTGATGTAATGCTTTATTCATGTAATTGTGTGAAGTGGCGAGTGTAAGCCAACTATGTATCTCTTATTCCTTATTATATTACATGGGTTGTGTGAAGATTACCTCACTTGCGACATATGCCTTCAATGCGATTATGCCTCTAAGTCGTGCCTCGACACGTGGGAGATATAGTCGCATCGAGGGTGTTACATTAAAGTTGAAGAAAAGACTATCACATATAACGTTGATCCTATTGTTCCTACCGCTTATATTGAGAAACCACCTTTCCCTGCTAGAATAAAGGATCATGCTAAAGCTTCAACTGTGGTTCGTAAGAGTATTGCTAGAACCTAGTATTGAAAACTCCCTGAGAAAATTAAAGTTGAACCTAGTATTGCTATGGTTAAAGATCTCTTGGCCGATACTATTGATGGGCATGTTATTTACTTCTGTGATGAAGCTGCTAGAATTGCTAGACCCGATACTAAAAATAAACATAGACCTGTTGTAGGCATGCTTGTTATTTCTGTTAAAATAGGAGACCATTGCTATCATGGCTTATGTGATATGGGTGCTAGTGCGAGTGCAATACCTCATTCTTTATACGAAGAAATTATGCATGATATTGCACCTGCTTTGTTAGAAGGTATTGATGTTACAATTAAGCTTGCCAATAGAGATACTATTTCACCAGTTGGGATTGTTAGAGATGTTGAAGTCTTGTGTGGGAAAGTTCAATATCCTACTGATTTTCTATTCTTGGTTCCCCACAAGATGACTTTTGCGCCATTATATTTGGTAGAACCTTCTTGAATATTGTTAATGCTAAGATAGATTGCAAAAAGGATGTTGTTACTATTGGTTTAGGGGATATGTCTCATGATTTTAATTTTGCTAAATTTCGTAGACAACCCCGTGATAAAGAATTGCCTAGTAAAGATGAAATTATTGGTCTTGCTTCTATTGTTGTGCCTCCTGATGATCCTTGAGAATAATATTTGCTAGACCATGAAAATGATATGTTTATGAATGAAAGAACGGAAATAGATGAAGTATTCTTTAAACAGGGACCTATTTTGAAACACAAATTGCCTGTTGAAATTCTAGGGGATCCTCCTCCACCCAAGGTTGATCCCGTGTTTGAGCTTAAACCATTACCTGATACTCTTTAATGTGCTTATCTTGATGAAAAGAAGATATATCCTGTCATTATTAGTGCTAACCTTTTAGAGCAGGAAGAAGAGAAATTATTCAAAACTCTGAAGAAGCACTGTGCCGCTATTGGATATACTCTTGATGATCTTAAGGGCATTAGTCCCACTCTATGCCAGCACAAAATAAAATTGGAGAAAGACGCTAAACCGGTTGTTGATCACCAACGAAAGTTAAATCCTAAGATGAAAGAAGTGGTAAGAAATGAAATGCTAAATCTTCTGGAGGCAGGTATAATATATCCTGTTGCTGATAGTCAGTGGGTAAGTCCTGTCCATTGTGTCCCTAAGAAGGGAGGTATTACTGTTCTTCCTAATGATAAAGATGAATTGATCCCAAAGAGAATTGTTACATGTTATAGAATGGTAATTGATTTCCGCAAATTAAATAAAGCTACTAGAAAAGATCATTACCATTTACCTTTTATTGATCAAATGCTAGAAAGATTATCCAAACATACACATTTTTCTTTCTAGATGGTTATTCTGGTTTCTCTCAAATACTTGTATCTAAAGAGGATCAGGATAAGACCACTTTTACTTGCCCCTTTGGTACCTTTGCTTATAGGCGTATGCCTTTTGGTTTATGTAATGCACCTGCTACCTTTCAAAGATGTATGACTGCTATATTCTCTGACTTTTGTGAAAAGATTGTTGAGGTTTTCATGGATGATTTCTCCGTGTATGGAACTTCTTTTGATGATTTCTTAAGCAACCTTGATCGAGTCTTGCAGAGATGTGAAGAAACTAATCTTGTCTTGATTTGGGAGAAGTGCCACTTTATGGTTAATGAAGGTATTATCTTGGGGCATAAAATTTTTGAAAGAGGTATTGAAGTTGATAAAGCTAAAGTTTATGCTATTGAAAAGATGTCGTGTCCGAAGGACATTAAAGGTACAAGAAGTTTCCTTTGTCATGTCGGTTTTTAGGGGAGGTTCATTAAAGACTTCTCAACAATTTCTAGGCCTCTGACTAATCTCTTACAAAAAGATGTTCCTTTTGTCTTTGATGATGATTGTGTAGAAGCATTTGAAATTCTTAAGAAAGCCTTGATTTCTGCACCCTTCGAAATTGCCCTTCGAAATTATGTGTGATGCTAGTGATTATGATGTAGGTGCTGTTCTAGGACAAAGAGTTGATAAGAAATTAAATGTTATCCAATATGCTAGTAAAACTCTAGACAGTGCACTACAAAAAAATACACTTCCGTGATGATACATGTTTGTCATAGTAGGTCACGTTTTCTGTCATGCATGTACATCCATGCCAAATTTATGACAGAATCAAGATAGTCATACCTGTGCTGTCGTAGAAGTGTTCCATGACATTACCAAAATTATCATCACGGAAGTGTCCACTTCCATGACGATAAATCACGTGTCACAGAAGTGCTTTCGTCAAGGGTGACCGACACGTGGCATCCACCGTAACGGAACGCCGTTAAGCTATCGGGTCTGGTTTTGGATCCGATAACCCATTAACAGCCCCGACCAATGGGGATTTTCCATGTGTAAAATCATCATTGGCTGGAGGAAGCATGTGTCGGCTCACCGTTGGGACAGATGTCATCCACTCATTGGACCCAAAGCGCTTATGATATGTCGACACATGGCACGGCCCAACAGAGGCCCATTCCTGTGAAAAGGCCGGCCCATTTGACTTGGTCAAAATGTGGTGGGCCGGCCCACGACAAGCCTGTTAACAGCCTGTTCGCATATATCGCATTTACAACCCGCTAACTCAGGGCCCATTTACAGCCTATCCGAATTAGGCCCAGTTGCGTCATCTGGGCCGTCCAATATAATTCCAACCCGTTTTAACTTCCGGCCCATGTATGTCCCATGACATCTTTTGGCCCATATGAGGCCCTTAGTAACCCTCGGCCCATTAACGACCCGTGGTAAAACTGGCCCGTAATGAATAGTGTATCACTTTATACCCATTAACGGCCCATTATTCCATTGGGCCGTTTCCAGCCCATGTTATCTTTCAGCCTTCCCAGGGCCCATTTATTCTTGGGCTGATTTCCAGCATTCGTTTACTTTCGGCCCGTTACTGTCAGTTTCTGCTTGTGGGCCAAATACAGCCCGTGGTTACAGTCGGCTCGTTTGTGGCTCGTTAATACGTTGGGCTATTTTCATAGCGTCATCAAATACGGCCTATTAACGACGGCCCGTTATGGTCAGCCCATGAACGGACGATTTCAGCTCTAGCCCATTTACGGTCATAATATGGTCTGTTATTGGCCCATGTTTGGCCAACCGATCATACGGCCCGTAGAAGGCCCATTGATGATACGACCCATAGAAGGCCCATTGTTTCTACAACCCGTAGGAGGCCCATGTTAACTACAGTAAACATCTAGCCCATTGTTAATGTGGCCTAGTTTTAAAAAACAGGTTATTCCGGCCATTAGCAAACCGCGGAAAAAGAACTGCACTGACTACAAGAAGACAAATAAACAAGACAACGGAAATAAATAAGCAAGCAACTTACGCCAGGCTATCACGGCTATTACACATATTACATCCACTGGGCATCAAAGTTCGCCACAAGTGCAAATATAGGGAACAAAGCAGCATATAGACGCCGCAGCGAAAAAAGTCTAGAACTGTAACCACTTCAGAAGAGCTCAAGAAACAATATCCTAGGTACCCATAATGCTGGCAAGATGCTTAGCAAGCTTATTAACTTTCTCTTGTTTGGCGCTTAAATCCTCCAGCACTTGCTGTTGCACCAGAAAGTATGCATCTGAATTCTGTAGGGACTTCCTCAGTCCTTCGTCTTCCTGTCGCATAACATCTGATCGATGTCTTTCAACTTGAAGTTGAGACTCAAGAAGCTGAACTGATTCAGGCAGCGAGTTCGAAGAGCTGGTGCCAGCAGTAGTAGCCAGTAACTCGAACACTACATCAAGATAGGACTTTGGAGTTGTCTCTGTGTCTTCAATATAGTTTTTATCAGCTTTCTTGGAGAACAATAGGGATGTCTCACTATCTTGAACCTGATCTGCATTACTTCCTTTACCATTGCATAACGGGGTACTCTTCTCCAATATTTTATCTGCGTTCTAAAGGAGAACTAAACAAACACATCACCGGTTTACAATGTAGTATATGAAACTCATTTTGGTAAACCAGTTCAGTAGTAAGGTGGATAGGATAACAACATGAAACAAACGTATATCTATGTAGTATGGTCACTCTATGGTATATATCATTCTAGTTTATGCTACCAAATCAAGATAGATACAGTTCAAATTATATCTATTTAAGACAAAGTAGCATAGATAGAATATAAGTGTGGGAAACTACACAGCAATAACAACACTTGTAATGTGCATGGCATGAGAACATAACTGTTTATTGAATTGAAACTGAAATCAACATAGAGCAAGTTACAACAGCAAACACGTTAAAGAAACAGGTTTAAAACATACCTATTGTGCCATTGGAGTTTCAATTGCATCCTTCAAATTTGAAATTAGATGGTATGAGTAAATACAATGATGCAAGAGCAAAGTAGTATGAACCATAGCTATGGAACCTGACCTGAGAACAATTCTTCTTCTGCTTTAAGTGTTGAATTGTGGTTCAGAGTGGTGGTCCTTGTGCTTTGGGCACTGCAGTTGCCTTACTAACTGCTCGTGTTTCGGTGCTCTATGGTGGAGACGGTGCTGTGTAAACGGGAACTGGGTTACTATCTTCTGGGGTTGGGGTTAGAAGGGGTGTAGCTGGTTCTTTGTCCAACTGGGTAGGGGTACAATCTGAGTGAGTCTAGGTTATGTGTGGTGGCGCTGGTTCTTGGGCAAGTACAACCGTGGTTCTATCTCCATCGACAGGTATCACGATCTTTTCTGAAGACCGTGTTTTTACTCCCACAGATACTGCCATCACCCCCTCCAATTGAAATGGCTGATAAACAAGAAAAGTAATTGAATGTACAGACATTGTAAGATAGACAGGTGCAATGGATAGTAGGGAAGAAAACAGGGCATGAAATAATTCACATTTATGTTGTCTAACCAAATAGAATAGCAGGACATAATTTCAAATATATGATGGCTAATTAAACAGCATAGCATGACACAATTTCACATGTATGATGGCTAACTAAACAGGATAGGATGACATACTTCAAAATATGATGAATATGTAAACAGGATGACATGATATAACTATACGATGTGTCTATTCAAGTGGTTGGCATGGCATAAATCACAAACATGTCGTCGATGGAAACAAGATGGCATGATATAATTTACGGATAGAATGACATAATTCAAAATATGATGACTATGTGAACATGATGAGATGATATAACTATATTATGTCTTTAGAAAATGGGTTGGCATGCCATAATTCAGATACATGCTGTCTATGTAAACATCATGGCATGATATAATTCAAATATATGATTTATATACTAAGGAAGTGAGCAGAGGGCAATCGCATATATGATGTGTCAACTAAGGAGATGGCATTCAATATCATGTATATGATGTAAAAACTAAGCATTGCAATACAACATATGCATGATACGGGTAATATAACCCTGCCAAGTTTGAGCATACACCTCACGGGGATAATAGGACTGGTCATCTGCCTCTGAATCCTCCTCTGAAGAGCTATATGTAACCAGCAACATATCTGCTTCACTAGGTAGCATTGTCTGCTCTGAAGACCTTGTTTTCACTCCAGATTTCTCCATCACCAATTCAAATGGCTGATGCACAGGAGAGGAGTTGAATATACAATCATTGTCGACAAAAGCAATGAGAAATACAAAAAAACACGGTCTGCGCAGATGAGGATTCTCAGATCCAAATCACACAATCCTCCCTTAGCGAGCATTCATCGGAGAGCGCCTAAAAAAATCCATTCCAACATTGCCGGTCTGCGCAGCTCCTCCTCTCGTTCCCCCAGCCCCAAGCCCGGAGATTGGGAGAGGTGTTCTGTCCCGCACAGCCAATTAGTGAAGCTTCACACCCAGGGATTTCTCCCCCCAGCGTATATGGTCCCAGTTCGAGCCGGGCTCGCCACCTATAATGGCGGGGAGCAAGCGGAGAGCCTTCCCAACCCATCCAAGGGAGAGCGGGTATGTCTTGTCCCTTATTTGTTAAGGGGACTCAGATTTCCAATCCATCCGTTTCTCCGTGGGCTTCTGGAGTTCTACGGCCTCTAGTTGCATAACCTTACCCCCACCTCCATACTTCATATTGCTGGATACGTAGCTCTTTGTGAGCTGTTCTTGGGCTACGAGGCTCATTTCGCACTATGGAAGAAGTTGTTCTTCCTCGTGCCCCGTTCACAGAGGTGGTCAATATATCAAGTGGGCGAAGCCGAAGTATGGCGCGTCGCTGGGACAGGATACCTATCCGGAACCCCAAAGAAGGCGTCCGAGGACTGGCCTTCGGAGTGGTTTTATATGGAGGATGTCCCTCTTCTGGACCCTCTTCGGATCGGCCTTCCCGAGTTTGATAATGCTCCTTTGAGGAAGCGCCTGAGCTGGCGACCAAGGAGCCCCCAGGAGGAAGATGATAGAGACGTCCTTTACCTGATGGACCGGATAAAGGTATTGGCTCAATCAGGACTGACCACAACCGAGGTTATGGCAATATGCATTATGCGGGGGGTGCAGCCGCTTCAATATCGAGGCCACCCTATGTGAGATTTCAACGGGGAAGATGACGCCACACGCTGCGGCCGCAAGGGGCCGGACTCGACTGCCGCCCTGGCAAAAATCTTGTCTGGTTTGTACAAGGGAGAAGAGGAGGAATTCCTCCGCGTCAATCCACAGGGTGGATTTTCTATGTACAATCCTTCGAGCTGGGTAGGTCAACACTTTTTATGCCCATCTGTTCCATATTCCCACAGTTAAATACTTTACCTTGTGAATTCATCACAGGAGCTGCGTAAGGCTGTAAGGGAGATCAACAGCCCACCTCCACAACCAGAGGATCCTGAGCGGTCCCTCGACCCGGCCTTCAAAGAGGATCCAGACATATCCGTGGAGCTGATTGATTGGGTATTTTACCAATTAAGCAGCGACGATGCCTTGGTGGCCATTACGGCCGATTACCCGGGGCTGCTCCTAGCTTCGCAGGTGACTGAGACCAAAGTCCCAACATTTTGAAAAGGATTCATCCTTGCGCACTTTGCTTACCGTATACAAACGATGTTTTACAGGGAAGGCCCTCGGGACGCCGCACCGAGCCCGTGGCGACTATCCTACAAGGGGCTTCGAGGCCGGACAGGCTAAAAAGGAAAGCGGTCCAGACGGAGACGCCGGCGCAGAGGTATGATGCAACATCTCATCCCTGATTGGCGTCTTTAAAGACATAATAATGCCCGCATTCCCCAAAAAGAAGAACGCTCGCCGGACTATATCCAAAGAGGTCGCCAATCGCTCCTCAACCAGCCGGGCTCCAGGGCCGGACACGAAAGCAGAAGCGAATACAAGGCGCGTGCCGAATGCTCATCTGACAGAGGATGCGGATAAAATATCTGCAACAAATTCCAAGGTGGAGGGCGCCATGAACCACAGGCGCCGTCGAGCCGTTCTCCGTGACGCTTGTTTCTCCCAAGAGGCAATTGATGCCTTCAACTCAGGAGACGCGTACCTCCGTGCTGCTCACAATGGTCTAGCCAGAGCCACGGACCAGTATGAAAGGACAAACGGGTGAGAAAAATTGATGATTATATACAGCAGTAGCCCCTGAGACTTGAAACAGTTAGAATAACTGATTTAAGGATCATTTGTTATGCAGGTTCTTACAGAAAAGAATACCCGATTGTCCCGTGAGCTTGAAGAGTGCAAAGCCCAACTTCAGGCCGCACTCGCCGCCGAAGAGGAGTCCCAGAAGACCCCCTCTGGTAATACCTATTTCAAATGATAGATACCGTATAGAGTGCGGCATATGTGCAAATCTGACAACAAATATTGCAGATGACGCTGGAGGAAATCCGGATGAGCAACATCTCCTACGCCGGCTAAAGGTTGGCGAGAGCGTGCTTACGAGGGTTAGGCAGGAGAAACATAATCTCCAGGATGCCAACACCCAGCTGAGCATGGAACTAAAGGATGTTCGTGCCCAACTATCGGACTCCATGAAGGAGAATCAGCGGCTGCGATGCGGCATTTTCAGTAAGTGCTTGAACGAACTTGTTAAAAAGAGTTTCGCGAAGAAGCCAGCTAACAGAGTTATGTCTGTAGGTATGTTGACGGGCCGTCCCGCGGATGAGATGCCCGGGTCTGCGGGTGATCTTCTACCACAGCTTTCACAACTGCACGAACAAGTTCGGCAGGTGATGTGAGCTATTGCCCAGGCCTTATGGCCATCCGTCTCCCTGCCTGAAGGCCTTGGAGAGCTTGCGGAGAAGCTTAAGGGAGCGCGGCGGAGCTTCCAATTATGGAAGATATCGGCCTGCCGTCAAGGTGCCAGGGAAGTCTGGGCCATGGTGAAGACGTGGTATACCAAGGCTGACCCAAACCACATGGCTGAGGTCGGACCTGTGGGGCCCGATGGGAAAGAGATCCCCGTTAGCTTAGAGTATAGGCAAGTAGAATTGGCCGCAAAGTATTCCCAAGAGGATTGTAGACTAGACAGCTTGTTGGATGGTATAGAAGAGGAATTTAGCCAGTCAAATTGACTATGTAATTAAAGTGACATGTATAATGCCTTCTAGCCGGATTGTAGATCATTTGTCATGGTGGACCTTTTCGCTTCAACCTCAGGACCCGATAGTCTGGAGTGTATCCGAATACCCTCTCGGTTATGTATGAACCGGGGCATGCATGGAAACCAGGCGTAGGGGGCATTAGTGCTTGAACAGACAAGTGAGTAACTAGTTATGTTATATTACATGGTTAGTAAGAAACATCTTTTAGGGAGAATAGTTCCGTTAGGGGTTCCTTTCCCTGGGTACGCATGCCCTAAAGTGCATGTTCGGACTGCGAAAAGAAACGCAGGAAAAAACATCTGGGGGCACATATGGAAAATAAATAAGTAAAAAATCATCTTTTGTTCACTGACCGAATATTCCCTTAAGAATGCTAGCTTTCGGCTTCACCCAGTCTGAGGTACACATCCGGCTGACCCGGTAGTAACAATCGCAGAGGTGCTCCCCTTATGCCCTAGCCGAATTAACGGGAACGTAGAGCATAAATACAAGATCCAGGCAACCCAGCTTGGCCAAAACTTAAGTCATATCGATGCATATAATGGTGAAGAAAAGGTACATGTGGAAGGATGACACATGTGCTGGGCATGAAACCCGGATAAATAAGTAAGCTTCTGTGACGGAAGCCCCCAGGTATAATGAGCGCAACTAGCGCGTCAATGGTGTGCAGACAAGGCACAAGTTAGCCTTTGAAGGCATCGAGGAAAAATAAAATAAGAAGGAGAGAAATAAAAGACAGGTAATGTATATGCAAAAAATGGACAGAGGAAGGAGACGAAAACAGAGTCCCGCAGACAGTATGCCCCGTCGGTCAGAACTTGGTCAATGATGAAGGGACCCTCCCATTTGGGCTTGAGTTTGTCCTTTTTCTTCTACGGCAGGCGTAGGACTAGCTCGCTAACATTATAAGTTTTGGCCCGTACTTCTCTGCTTTGGTATCTTCGAGCCTGTTATTGATAGAATGCGGAACGGGCTTTTGCCACGTCACGCTCCTGCTCCAGGGCGTCCAAACTGTCCTGCCAATCGAGCTCGGCTTCTCTTTCTTCGTACATGCGCACTCGAGGTGAGTCATGAATTATGTCGCAGGGCAAAACCACCTCTGCGCCGTACACCATAAAGAAAGGTGTGTATCCGGAAGTGCGATTTGGCGTGGTCCGCAGCCCCCAGAGTACGGAGTCGAGCTCCTCCACCTAGTGCGTGTTAGATTCCTTAAGCTGCCGCACTAATCTGGGTTTGATGCCGCTCAAGATAAGACCATTTGCTCATTTGACTTGACCGTTAGTTGGTGGGTGATAGACAGAAGCATAATCGAGCTTAATGCCCATGTTGTTGCACCAGAGTTTTACCTCATCGCCCGTGAAGTTCATGCCATTGTCAGTGATGATGTTGTGGGGGACACCGTAACGGTGTACGACCCCGGATATGAAGTCTATCAACGGTCTGGATTCAGCCGTTTTAATAGGTTTGGCTTCTATCCATTTGGTGAATTTGTCCACCATGACCAGTAAGTATTTTTTCTTATGGGTTCCCCTTTAAGGGGTCCAACCATGTTGAGTCCCCAGACCGCAAAGGGACAGGTAATGGGGATTGTTTGGAGGGCGGTGGGTGGCATATGGCTTTGGTTTGCAAAGAGCTGGCAACCGACGCAGCGTTGGACCAAGTCCTGAGCGTCTGCCTGGGCCGTCTGCCAATAAGAACCTGTACGGAAGGCCTTGCTTACAAGGGCCCAGGCTGCGGCGTGGGCCTCTTCGGAGATGCACCTTTGAAGGACTCCAGTGGTGCTTTTCTTATAAAGCTCTCCCTCATGGACCCTATAGGCTTTAGATCACCGTACTATGCAGCTTGCCTCATTTTGGTCCTCGGAGAGTTCCTGCCTAGTTAAGTAGGCCAGGAATGGTTCTGTCCACGGGGCGACGATGACCATTATTACGTGGGCTGAAGGTGTTATTTCGGTGGCAGAGCCTCCGATTATGTCAGAGTGTTCGGTATCGGGCATTACGGTTGGGTATGGACTATTGTTACCAGTGTCCCTGAGGGAGTCCTGGATTAGGGGGTATCGAGACAGCCGGACTATAACCTTTGGCCGGACTGTTGGACTATGAAGATACAAGATTGAATACTTCGTCCCATGTCCGGATGGGACTCTCCTTGGCGTGAAAGGCAAGCTTGGCAATACGGATATGTAGATCTCCTCCCATTGTAACCGACTCTGTGTAACCCTAGCCTCCTCCGGTGTCTATATAAATCGAAGGGTTTAGTCCGTAGGACACAATAACAACAATCATACCATAGGCTAGCTTCTAGGGTTTAGCCTCTCCGATCTCGTGGTAGATCAACTCTTGTAATACCCATATCATCAATATTAATCAAGCAGGACTAGGGTTTTACCTCCATCGAGAGGGCCCGAACCTGGGTAAAAGCATCGTGTCCCTTGTCTCCTGTTACCATCTGCCTAGACGCATAGTTCGGGACCCCCTACCCGAGATTCGCCGGTTTTGACATCGACATTGGTGCTTTCATTGAGAGTCCCTCTGTGTCGTCACTGTTAGGCTTGATGGCTCCTCCGATCATCGTTACCGATGCAGTCCAGGGTGAGACTTTTCTCCCCGGACAGATCTTTGTATTCGGCGGCTTTGCACTAAGGGCCAATTCGCTTGGCCATCTGGAGCAGATTGAAAGCTACGCCCCTGGCCACCAGGTAAGGTTTGGAAGCTTAAACTACACGGTCGATATCTGCGGAGACTTGATCTTCGCTGGATTCGAGCCCTTGCCGAGTGCGCTGCACTGTCACGATGGGCATGATTTAGCTCTACCGCTGGACAATGTTCAAGAAGTCGCACCTAAAACCGCTCCAACCTTCATTTCGAAGCCAATCGCGCCATCCATGGACGGGTGGTTGGGCCCCACCATGGAGGCCGCAGCCTCAACGGCGATCGAGCCGGATACCGTTCGCGAGGCCCATGACTCCCCTCCGGACTCCGAGCCGCCCGCGCCCCTGCCAATCCAATCGGATTGGGCGCTGATCATGGAGTTTACCGCCGCGGATATCTTTCAACACTCGCCCTTCGGCGACATACTGAATTCACTAAGGTCCCTCTCCCTGTCAGGAGAGTCCTGGCCGGATTATGGCCAGCAGGATTGGGATGCGGATGATGAAGAAATTCGGCGGCCACCCACCACCCACTTTGTAGCTACTGTCGATGATTTAACCGACATGCTCGACTTCGACTCCGAAGACATCGACGGTATGGACGACGATGCAGGAGACGAACGGGAACCAGTGCCCGCGGGACACTGGACAACCACCTCATCCTATAATGTATACATGGTGGACACACCCAAAGGAAACGACGACGAGGAACGGAGGGACGCAGAGAAGGATCGTTCCCTCGAAAAGCAGACAAGGCAGCGGCGTAAGCGCCGCTCCAAACCCTGCCTCGACAGAAACAGTGGTCATACAGACCCAGCAATAGAGCAGGGTGAGCCGGCGGACGACGAACATGGCATTGAACAACCGTCCGACCAGGCAACACGAAAAACCAATCCGAACAACCCATCTCCAGCGAAGATAACAGTCCGGACGAGCTCAGCCGGATAAACTCCGGGAGCTGAAGAACCTCCATAAAAGGCTCATTGCCACTGCGCGTAGCCTGGAAAAGCAGAAGCAGAAGCTCAAGACTGTGGAAGATGCACTTAGAATCAGATGGAGTAAAGTACTCAACACCACAGATAAATACGGCGGCAGTCGCCACATCAAGAGCTACCCGAAGCAAAAGCTACTGCCTGAATTTGATGAGGAGGCCTTAGATCCCCCCCAATCAAAAAACAAAACAGCCATCCGGTCGGATAGATGACCTCATGGCCCACATAGAGCGGCAAACGACGCCGCACACAAGGCAACACGCGATCCACACGAGGACTCGCATCAAACGGACGGCCCAGCCAGATCTATCTATGGGCCAAGAAAGCGCGCTCAAACACGCAATACAATACAACAAAATTCCAAACACCACGGCACACCCAAGTACAGGAGCGCCGCACACCCCCTATGTTTCACCGATGAAGTGCTGGACCATGAATTTCCAGAGGGAGTCAAACCCGTAAACATAGAGGCATACGACGGAACGACAGACCCTAGGGTCTGGATCGAGGACTACATCCTCCATATCCACATGGCTCGAGGAGATGATCTCCACGCCATCAAGTACCTACCCCTCAAGCTCAAAGGGCCAACCAGACATTGGCTCAAAAGCCTCCCCGAAAACACTATCGGAAGTTCGGAAGAGCTCGAGGACGCCTTTCGGGCAAATTTTCAAGGGACCTATGTCCGACCACCGGATGCAGACGATTTAAGTCATATAACTCAACAGCCCGGAGAGTCAGCCCGAAAACTCTGGAATATGTTTCTTACTAAAAAGAACCAAATAGTCGACTGTCCAGACGCCGAAGCCTTAGCAGCTTTTAAACACAGCATTTGAGACGAATGGCTCGCCGGACACCTCGGCCAAAAAAGCCAAGAACAATGGCCGCATTAACAAGCATCATGACCCGCTTTTGCGTGGGCGAGGACAGCTAGTTGGCAAGATGCAGCACCAGCGACCCAAGTACATCCGAAGTCAGGGATGGGAACGGGAAGCCATGATGCAGAAAAAACCATCACCGGAATAAAGAAGACAGCCCGAAGAGCACGGCGGTAAATGCCGGATTCAAAAGCTCTCGACGGGGTCGGCAAAAGCTGCCTCTCAAAGGCAAAAGGGACGAACTATCCAGCCTAAACAAGATTTTAGACAAGATAGGTCAAATCCACAGCACCTCTGGTAAACCTGCAAATCACACCCATAGAGAATGTTGGGTCTTCGAGCAATCCGGCAAACTCAACGCCGAACACAGGGGCTGGATACACCAAGTGAAGACGATGACGAACCCCGCAAACAAAGCACTGGGGAACAGAAGAAATTCCCACCAGAAGTCAAAACAGTAAGTGTGTTACACGTGACAAAGGGGAGAAACAAAGTGGCGCCCATAGAGATATGTGCCCCAGGGCCTATCACAACGGAGTTCCGCCACTGGTCATCCAAACCGATCACCTTTGTCCATCGGGATTACTTTGCAAGTATCCGGCACGCAGGATGGGTTGCCCTGGTGTTAGACCCGATAATTGACGGATACCACTTTACACGAGTCCTGATGGACGGCGGCAGTAGTCTAAACCTGATATATCAGGACACGGTCTGCAAAATGGGGATAGACCAAACAAAAATTAGCCACAGCAATACTTCCTTTAAAGGAGTAACGCCAGGCCCAGAAGCCCATTGCACGGGCTCCCTCCTAATAGAGGTTATATTCGGCTTCCCCGAAAACTTCTGTAGCGAAAAGCTAACCTTCCACATTGCTCCGTTTAAAAGTGGTTATCAAGCACTGCTGGGACGCGAAGCTTTCGCTCGCTTTAATGCAATACCGCATTATGCGTCTCTCATGCTTAAGATGCCCGGTCCACGAGGCATCATTTCTGTGAAGGGAAATATTGAGCGCTCCTTGCGCGTGGAAGACTGTGCGGCTGCATTGGTAGCCACACACTAAACTTCCTTATAAAAGAGAGTAACTAACAGGTCATTAAGACCACGGACACGGCTAGACGAGTCCGGCATAACCATATAATTTATAAAATTCTGATGGTTATACACCCCTATACAAGGGGCTCCGTGCATGTAAACAAGCAGCAATAAGGGTTAATTTTACCCATCTTAAATTATACTTTGTTTATTTAGCATAACATACATTTTGCATGACTGCCTTTTCAACTAAGTTCCTCTCTTTTACAGATGAACACCGTGCTACACCCATCCAGGATACGGCACAACGAAGACACAGGCGCAGACGTGCAGCAGGGACCCGTTCCAAGGATTCTTTTCAGATTAAGACCCTACGTAATCCTTTTTTACTGTCTCTTGTTGATACACATCCCCCGAATTCTCAGCACAACTGAGAAGGAGGCTGGCGTCTTGGCATGTGGCCACATCAGAATATTGCACGTACCTGGACACTAGGGGCTTATTACAAAGGGCACTGTTTAGCCCATTTAAAATCCTAAAGACCGAATACCTTAGGGAGTGTTCGGCATCACGAGTTCGGCCTTATATGCATTAGCTCTGAATCATGTCTTTGGTCAAATGTTGGGTTTGCCCAGCTCCTGTGTTTTGCTGCCTTACATTCCGCTCTATCGGCTAAGGCGGCATCAGGAGAACTACTGCGATTGTGCCCCGGTTTAGCCAGGCGAGCACCCTAGTAGAGAAAGCCGAAAACTGACTGTCATGATATAGCGTGAGACTGGTCAACCACTCAATGACCTAGTGGAATCTTCGGGATTCCTCCGCCTTAACGAAGGGCTGTTTCCCGGCCAGGCATATACGCGCCCCGAATTCGGATGAGCGCGGAGCCACCAGGGGCTATATAGTAGCCCCACTGTCAAACTCCTATGGCTAAGTGAAAGTGATAAAGCATTATAGTCTGATTGCCTAGTTCGCTGCGATGTCACCTCCTTAATGGACCAAGACGATGGATCAAGTGTGAATATGCGTCTTCTGTGAACACCCCCGCATTATATGCGTGGGGGCTGAAGCCGACGACTGCCATCTTTCAGGTTTTATAAAAATATACATAAACGGCCGCACAGGAGGTATTATAATTCTTGCAGGCACAAGTATAAAATATCCTTTACATCTAAGCAAAACATTGTTTTCAATGTGAATACATGTCATTAGAACATAATATTCTTCGAGAACTACGTCTCAATCGAACGAGCGCCCTCAAGAACTTCTTGAAAGTAGTGCTCGGCAGGTACTCGGCTTTCGTCCGAATCTTTGGCTGCAACGACGGTGGCTTCCATCTCCGCCCAGTATGTTTTCACACGGGCAAGGGCCATCCGCGCACCCTCTCCACATGCCGACCTCTTCATCGTGTTGATATGCGGTACTGCACCAAGGAACTGCTGCACCAAACTAAAGTAACTCTGCAGCTTTGGCCTTTCCGGCCATAGATGGTCCACGACATACTTCATGGTGAGCCCGAACAATCTATTCAGCTCGCCCCATTCGGCCAGCCGATCAGTCAATGGAAGAGTACGCTCTGGATGGTTAAATTGTGACTAGAACTGCTTCTCCACTTCGCGATCTTTTTGATCTTGGAAGTGTTCGGCCGCATCAGCACACTCACCGCCAAATCCAAATATGCGTCCGTAGAACTCCACAGCCGGTCCAAAGGAGCATATTTAGGATCTCCGAACTTCATCCGCAGCATAAAGGGCTTCTCATCCGCGATATCTCCGGCTTGACGCAGCTCCTCCTTCATCGCTCTCACCGCGGAGCGGGTATCCTTGGCCGCCATCGTGGCCTTCTCCAGGTTTGTCTTCTTCGCTTGATCTTCCTTTTCAAGAAGCTTGCAATGGTCAGATGCGTTCTTCAATTCCACGGCCATCTTGGCCATTTCCTCATTGCTTTGGCAGTGAGCAGCCTGTTCGGCTTTCAGCTCCTCGATTGCCTTTAGGGCAGCTGCATCGCTTTTGCTGGCTTGTTCCTTGGCTCGGGTAAGTTCTGCCCCCAGGTTCTCCACGGCCGCAGATCCATCCGCATTAAACACACATGTTATAGATACTGGCATCATGCTCCTCTTACCATGTGTCTCCGGAGAAATCACATACCATGTGCCTCGTCAAGCCGCTTGTTGACAAGCACGATGTCGGCATCTGCCATGTCAAGTTGCCACTTTAACTCGGAAAATTCAGCAGTCCAGCTGGCCACCGGACACTTCTCCACCTGCATATTAAGGTGGCAAAATTAAATCTGGGACTATGATCCTCTGCGCGCCGTCGTCTACCACGGCACCCAGAGTCTCAGGGGCTACTATCTACACAGGGTGCATATTAATAGTATGCGGTACTGTCAAAATGGTACATCATTTCACTTACCTCAAAGCCTGTCAGTAGACTCATGATAGCTTCACGCAACCCGCTTTCCGCGGACGAAATCCTTTCAATTACCGTACCCATTAACGTGCGGTGCTCCTCTGAGATAGTTGCTTAGTCTAGCAGATCCCTCAGTACGCCTGACCGCACACCAGGCGGTGTCAGGCTCTTCTGATTGCTCTCTTCAAAAGCCGGATACTGAAGGCTTCGGGTGGCCATGTGACTACCTTCTGGCCTCGCCGAATCAGGAGAAACCCTCCGTGATGACACTTCGGGGTCGCCTGCCCCATGAGGCATTATGACAGGGGGACGCGTTCAGCTATCCATCATCTCCGGAAGAAGACCCCCCAAAGAAGAACTCTGCTGGGAAGGGCTAAGATCCGAACTGCAAAGATAAAGGCTTCGGTTATTTTCCTCAGAGGTAAAGCGAGGTTCTTCCTCATTACTAAATACCCTTTTTACTTACAGCTCGGTAGAGAGCTGATCCCCTTGAGGGCATGGTGCGGCCGGGGTATCCCCCGGTGCAGGACCCTCTGGCGAAGATTTCTTCCCCCGTTTCGTGACAATTGTCTCCGGATCTTCAGAGGCAGTCCTCTTCTTTTCCCGGGGAGAGGAAGTTTCGATTCCTCCCTTCCGTCCAACCTCCTTCACGGAGGTAGTAGTTTCCTTGTTTTCCCCTTCATCTTTCTCCCGAAGGCGCTGGATAAGGCGCGATCTCCAGCATCCTGGTTAACACAGGGTCTGGCGAGGTCTCCGGGAGGGGGGCCGGACACCTGATCAACTTTTCCTTCGCTATCCACTCCTGGTTAAAGAGCGGCTTTTTTAAGGGGCGATGTTGTGATAAATAAGCAAATAGAGTGTTTGGATGCAGGGCTACTTACTTGGGTATCCGGACGATTGCAGCTCAAACCTGCATCCTCAGTGGAGTCCGGACACATTGCTTGTGGTCCGAAGAACAGTTTGTACATCTCCACGGGCGTCATGCCAAGGAGATGTTGAAGAGCTCATGATCCCTCCGAGTTAAACTCCCACAGGCAGAGGGGGCGACATTTGCAGGGCAGGACTCGGCGAATTAACATGACTTGCACCACCACGACTAGACTGACATCTCTCTAGGAGATCACGGATGCGACTCTGCAGTACGGGTACATCCTTTGCTGGCCCCCATTCTAGCCCCTTGTTGACCCATGACGCCAGTCGTGGTGGGGGACCCGAGCGAAAGACAGGTGGAGCCATCCACTTGGTACCCCTGGGAGCCGTGATATAGAACCACTCTTGTTGCCATAAGCCGGGCTCCTCCCGGAAAAAGCCCTTGGGCCATGGGGCGTCAGCGTTTTTGCTTATTACGGCACCCCCGCACTCTGCATGTTGCCCCTCGATAATCTTCGGCTCCACTTCGAAGGTCTTGAGCCACAGTCCGAAGTGACGGGTGATGCGGAGGAAAGCTTCGCACAAGACGATAAACGATGAGATGTGGAGGATGGTCTCCAGAGCTAAGTCGTGGAAGTCCATCCCATAATAGAACATGAGCCCCCTCACAAAGGGATCCGGCGCAAAGCCTAGCCCTCGGAGAAAGTGAGATACGAACACGACGCTCTCACCGGACTTCGGAGTGGGAATAACCTGCCCTTGAGCAGGCAGCCTATGCGGGATTTTGCCGGTCATGTACCTGGCCTCCCTTAGCTTTATTATGTCTTCCTCCATGACGGAGGAAGGCATCCATCGACCTTGAAGGTTGGATCCGGACATAATCGAAGGTCGGAAGCGCCTGAATCTGAAACTTCGGGTGTTGGACCTCGAGGCGGGAGGCGGATTCGATTGAGATCGATAGAAAAGAGTAAGGCCTTGCTTTGTTTATAAAGAGGATGAATACCGAGAGCCCCACCGTGGCCGTTTGGGACTTACCTTCGACCGAGGGGACATACCAACGGGTACGATTGCGTTACCCACGTTCGTATTGATGAGAATCCCGTAATAAGGGGACACGATCTCTGCTTCGACAAGATGTGCTAAGGAAACCACCTCGCAAAACGCGTAGAGGTGGGATGGTAAAAAACGATTCAGGCTTGGCTGTGGTGTGATGTCACGCTACAGAATATGTCAGTGGATTAGACTTGTGAAAATATTACCCTCTCTACGGTGGTATGTGGAACCTGTTTTGCAGAGCCGGACACGATCCTCGTGTTCAAAATCTTCTATGAAGTATTCGGAGGAGGAACCCGCCTTGCAATGCCGAAGACAATCTGCGCGTCGGACTCATCGTCATTGAAGCCTGGTTCAGGGGCTACTGAGGGAGTCCTGGATTAGGGGGTATCCGAACAGCCGGACTATAACCTTTGGCCGGACTGTTGGACTATGAAGATACAAGATTGAAGACTTCGTCCCGTGTCCGGATGGGACTCTCCTTAGCGTGGAAGGCAAGCTTGGCAATACGGATATGTAGATCTCCTCCCATCGTAACCGACTCTGTGTAACCCTAGCCCCCTCCGGTGTCTATATAAACCGGAGGGTTTAGTACATAGGACACAATAACAAGAATCATACCATAGGCTAGCTTCTAGGGTTTAGCCTCTCTGATCTCGTGGTAGATCAACTCTTGTACTACCATGTCATCAATATTAATCAAGCCGGAGTAGGGTTTTATCTCCATCGAGAGGGCCCGAACCTGGGTAAAAACATCGTGTCCCTTGTCTCCTGTTACCATCTGCCTAGACGCACAGTTCGGGACCCCCTACCCGAGATCCGCCTGTTTTGACACCGATAGTCCCCTTCCCATACCACGGATGGCTTGAACAGCCTCTCCATAAAGATGTTAGGGGGGACCGCATCACGTTTTGCACCGATGCGTGCGATGACATCTGCCGCCTGGTTCTTTTCCCAGGCTACATGGTGAAATTCGTGCCCCTGGAACCGAGCTGACATTTTTAGGACGGCGTTGTGGTAGGCCGCCATTTTCGGATCCTTGGTGTCAAAGTATCCATTTATTTGGGATATTGTGAGGTTCGAATCCCCGTGCACCTCCAGGCATTGGATGCCCATGGATACTGCCATCCGAAGTCCATGTAAAAGGGCCTCGTATTCGGCTGTGTTATCGGAGTCTGTATACATTATATGAGGTACGTATTGAACCGTATCTCCGGTTGGGGACATCAGAACGACGCCAGCCCCCAAACCAGCCAGCATTTTGGAGCCATCGAAGTGCATGATCCAGTTGGAATATGCGTCGTACTCTTTAGGGAGTTCGGCTTCCGTCCATTCGGCGACAAAGTCGGCCAATACTTGCGACTTAATGGCTCGCCGTGATTTGTATGTTATGTCAAACGGGAGGAGCTCGATGGACCATTTGGCAATCCGGCCCGTGGCGTCGCGGTTGTTTATAATATCATTAAGTGGCACTTCCGAGGCTAATGTAATTGAACACTCTTGAAAGTAGTGTCGCAGCATCCGGGATGCCATGAATACCGCTTAGGCTATCTTTTCATAATGCGGGTACCGTGACTTGCATGGAGTGAGGACAGTGGATACATAATAGACCGGCTTTTGAAGGGGAAATTTATGTCCATCCGTTTCTCGTTCGACGACGAGCACTACGCTTACAACTTGATGAGTTGTCGCAATGTACAACAGCATTGGTTCGCCAATGTTTGGCACGGCCAGGATTGGGTTGGTTGCCGGTATGGCTTTTATTTCTTCCAATCCGGCTGTGGCACCATCCGTCCACTCGAAGTGTTCGGTGCGCCGAAGGAGGCGATAGAGGGGTAATGCCTTTTCTCCCAAGCGGGAGATAAAGCGGCTTAGAGCCGCCACACATCCGGTTAATTTCTGGATTTGTTTGAGGTCCGTTGGGATATCCAACAGCGACAGAGCTCATATCTTGGCCGGATTTGCTTCAATTCCTCTGCTGGATACAATGAAGCCCAGGAGTTTTCCGGCTGGCACACCGAAAACACATTTTTTCAGGTTGAGCTTGATGTTGTATGTTTGGAGGTTGTCGAATGTGAGCCTCAAGTTGTCTATTAGAGAGTCGACGTGTTTGGTTTTGACGACCACATCATCTACGTATGCCTCCACTGTTTTGCCGATCTGGTTCGCCAAACATGTCTGAATCATGCGCTGATATGTTGCGCCAGCGTTTTTGAGCCCAAAGGGCATTGTGTTGAAGCAGAAGGGGCCATATGGTGTGATGAATGCCGTTGCGGCTTGGTCGGGCTCCGCCATCTTAATTTAGTTGTAGCCGGAGTATGTGTCGAGGAAACACAATGAGTCGTGTCCTACGGTAGCATCGATAATTTGATCGATGCGGGGGAGGGGGAAGGGATCCTTTGGGCAAGCCTTGTTGAGGTCCTTGAAATCGACGCACAGGCGCCAGGAGTTGTCCTTCTTTGGTACCATCACCAGGTTTGCTAGCCAGTCCGGGTGTTTTATTTCTCTAATGAATCCTGCCTCCAATAACATGGCTAGTTCCTCTCCCATAGCTTGTCTCTTAGGTTTGACGAAACGCCGAAGAGCCTACTTGACAGGCTTGAATCCCTTTAGACTATTGAGGCTGTGCTCGGCCAGCCTGCGTGGGATTCCTGGAATATCTGAAGGACGCCAGGAAAAAATGTCCGAGTTCTCGTGCAGGAACTCTCGTAGTGTGGCTACGGCGGGGTTTAACTGTGCCCCGATGGAGGCTGTTTTTGTGGGGTCCGTTGGATAGACTTGGAATTTGACTATTTCATCCGCTGGTTTAAAGGAGGTGGACTTGGATCTCTTGTCGAGTATCACATCGTCCCTGTCCACCGTGGAGCGCAGCGCAGTCAGTTCCTCGGCCGCAAGGCCTTTGGATAATGCCTCGAGGGCCAGTGCGGCTGTCTTGTTTTCAGCACGGAGTGCTGTGTCCGGATCACTAGCGAGAGTGATGATTCCATTGGGTCCGGGCATTTTGAGCTTCATGTACCCATAATGGGGTATGGCTTGGAAGATCGTGAACGCCTCCCGCCCTAAAAGGGCGTGGTATCCGCTACTGAACGGAGCCACTTGGAACGTAATCTCTTTGGACCTGTAGTTCTCCGGCGTGCCGAACACCACATCTAGTGTGATTTTGCCTGTACAGCGCGCTTCCCGACTGGGGATTATTCCTCTAAAGGTTGTGCTACTTCGCTTGATGTGGTTCCAGTCTATTTCCATTTTTTGAAGGGTTTCCTCATAGATGAGGTTTAATCCACTGCCGCCGTCCATGAGCACTTTGGTGAGTCGAAAGCCATCCACAATTGGATTGAGGACCAATGCGGTTGGTGCTCGGGCTGTTCGGAATTTAGGTTTGTCACTGGCATTAAAAGTAATAGCCGTGTCATTCCATCGATTTATTGTTGCCACGTGGTAGATTTCGGCGAGGCTGCGGAGTGTTCACTTTCGCCTATTATTTGATCCGAAGGTCTCGAAGACTGTTAATACCATATTGTTATACCTGGGATGGTGCTCTGTGGCTTCTGGGATGAGAAGATCCTCGCCACTTTTGGCTACCTGCTAGAGTATCCAACATGCTCTAAGGCTATGTGTTGGTATGGCGCCCTTTGTACTATGAATTTTGCAGGGTCCATTGAGCCATCCCTCCAGTACGGTTCCATGCCCTATAGAGGGTTTTTGCTTTTTGGTAGTTAACCCGGGTGTCTTGTGATAATGCACCCTTTTATTTCGGACTCGGTTCGTATTTAGGGCCGGAGTGTCCCAAAATTTTATTTCGGTTTTCCAGGCACTTTCTATCGCACAGTATTTTCGTACTATGGACGCCAAGTCGGCAAAGCGTGTGATTTCACGGCGACTTATGGCGTTAAGGATTCCCTTGTCCGTGCAATTATTGCAGAAGAATGAGATTGCGTCTTCCTCGCGACAGCCCTTAACCTTGTTCATTACAAGGAGGAATCTGGCCCAATAATGATGTACTGTTTCCTGGGGATCTTGCCTGATGTGGGAAAGATCACTTGTGTTTGGGTGGGTGGGTGGAATTGAATCCGAAACCTCACCCGATCTGAGACCCTGGGGCCGAGGAGTTTCCAATCTTGGAAGTTCGGGTTTTGCGATATTGTCCGATAAGTCTGGCCCGCTGCCTGACTCTAGGTTCAGGGCTTGGGTGGCGTCCTCCCGTAAACGGGTATCCGGCTCGGAGGGCTCAGGAATCCGGACGTATTTAGTCCTCAAGATAGATGAAAGGTCGCTGCATTGTTCCTCCACCACCGCAATGTGATGGGTGACCGATGGAGAGTTAATCTCCCTTTGATCAGGTTTAAGCCCAATCCGATCATAGTCCGTAGTGAATCCCAAGGAGGCGATGCGATCCAAGAGCTCGTTTAGGCAAGATAGCTCCATTGGATCCATTTGTTCGGCGAGTTCCGAGTTGACGTGGAGGTTGTTTTCGATGACCCGAGAAGTCATCATTGGTGTAGCAGCCGGACAGGCGATCATGATGAAACCACCTAGCCGGAGAGCTTGGCCGACAGCCAAAGCTCCCCTGGTGGTAGTCCCGTCTTTAAAGACGAGGCGAGACATCATTCCTTATGGCGACGGCACAGTGGATCTCTCAATGAAAGAACCAATGTCGGTGTCAAAACCGGCGGATTTCGGGTAGGGGGTCCCGAACTGTGCGTCTAGGCGGATGGTAACAGGAGACAAGAGACACGATGTTTTTACCCAGGTTCAGGCCCTCTCGATGGAGGTAAAACCCTACTCCTGCTTCATTAATATTGACGATATGGGTAGTAAAAGAGTTGATCTACCACGAGATCAGAGAGGCTAAACCCTAGAAGCTAGCCTATGGCATGATTGTTGTTATTGTGGTGTACTACGGACTAAACCCTTCGGTTTATATAGACACCAGAGGGGGCTAGGGTTACACAAAGTCGGTTACAAGGAAGGAGATCTACATATCCATATCGCCAAGCTTGCCTTCCACGCCAAGGAGAGTCCCATCCGGACACGGGACGAAGTCTTCAATCTTATATCTTCATAGTCCAACAGTCTAGCCAAAGGTTATAGTCTGGCTGTATGGATACCACCTAATCCAGGACTCCCTCAAGGACGGCATGATATAATTCACATATATCACGCTTGGCTAAACAACATGGCATTGCATAATTCACATATATAATGCCTTGCAACCAGATAGCATTGCATAATTCACATATATAATGTCTTGCAACAAGATGGCATTGCATAATTCACATATATGGTAATTAGACACTAAACAGGTGGCATTCACACAAAGCATGTCTAAACTAAGCAAATTACATAGCAATGCAAGACACCATACGCACGATATGAGCATCATAACCCTGCCAAGTTAGAGCATGCACCTCGGGGGGGGGGATAGGACTGGTCATCTGTCTGTGAATCCTCCTCTAAGGAGCTATATGTAACCAGCAAGACATGCGCTTCGTCAGATAGCATTGTCTGCTCTGAAGACCTTGTTTCCACTCCAGATTTTTCCATGACCGTGCCGAATGGCTGATGCACAAGAAGAGTAATTGAATGTACTAAAATTGTTGACAAATTTAACACGTAATAAAAAAATGATGTCATGATATAATTCACATATAAGATGACTGGCTAACCAGGGTGGCATTGGAAAATTCACATATATGATGCCCGGCTAAACAAGATGGCATTGCATGATTCAAATATACGATAAAGAAACTAAACAGAAGGCATTGACACAAAGCATGTCTAAACTAAGCAGATGACATCTTTAATGTATACAGTAAGCAATGCAAGGAACCATATGCATGATATTACCAACATCAGCATTCCAAGTTAGAGCGAAGACCTCATGGTGTAAATAGGAGTGGTATTCTTCTTCTGAATCCCCCTTAGAACAGTTATCTTCCTCTCGATTATGATCCGAAATGGGTGGAGGGCGGCTACCTTTGCGCCCACCATGGAGCGACGTCTACATGAAAGTTTATTGCCATGCAAGGCTCGTCTCTTTTGCTCTACATGTTCAGTTCCATTGTGTACAATAACTAACATGCATAGGAATAAAACATAGTGAGATTATGTAAGGAGTGCATGCACAAATCCAGAGTGATGGTAGAAAACTGTGGATAGACCCAAAACAAATGATAGCAGGCAGATAATAGCTTTAGTTAAAAAATATAGATAATGGCTCCTTTAATGCTTGTTTGCACCCAACATGAGATTATGTAAGGAGTGCATGCACAAATCCAGAGTGATGGTAGAAAACTGTGGATAGACCCAAAACAAATGATAGCAGGCAGATAATAGCTTTAGTTAACAAATATAGATAATGGCTCCTTTAATGTTTGTTTGCACCCAACATGAAACTCGTAGTAGACACCCGAGATTAACTAGATAGTAGACAGATAGTACTGATTGCTGCCCCAATATGTACCCCACAACCATTTAAAAACTCAAGTTCAAGCATCAGTTTCGACCTGAGCCGGAGTCTAATAGGTGAACACGACGATAAAGTAGCATGTCATCATATTAAGTGATGCATAACGTAAGCAGACACGGAAGAGTGCGACCTCTATTGCGGACCCATGTAGTCCTCAAGGTCATCTGCTCAGTTGATGATGGTAATGCAGTTGTCGTGGCTGCTGGCGGCGAGGAAGAAGATATGAGGCGGCGAAAGACAGTCTGGAGAGCGGATCCCTGCTGTGGTGAACCCTGTCGTCATTGGAGCAGCTGAGCTGGGGTGGAACACAACACCACAGGAGAAGGACAAACCACATAAGGTTTTCTTTGACACATATCTGTAACAGAAGTAATTGTGTAACAGCTCTGCCTAACTTGGCTGTCGGAGGAGGGGAAGAAGATCTTAGGCGTCTGGAGATGGAGCCCGAGGTACTGCTCCGCTGTGATGGAGGGTTTCGTCGTTGGAGCAGCTCCGATGAGTTCTACGACACCGAGGCTGAAGCAGGACAAGAGAGACAACGTTAACCTGAGTGGAATTCTAATAGCATCTCCAATAGATGATGTAAAATACATAACCACAAAGTGCTAGATGTATACATCAGCTGCTCATCTCTCAACTTAACTATCGAAACTGAATTTAACTGTCGAAACTGAACTTAACTGTTGAAACTGAATTTTGCTGTCGAAACTGAATTTTACCGTCGAAAATGAACGCACTAGAGGTGAGGCTACACGTCAGTCGACTGACTTTTTCATCTCCGGTCAATCAATTTTGCAGCCGTTGGATACGAAATCAAGGGACTGCAGTTCATCTTCAACCTCCACCCCCTTGAGCCACCAGCCACCACCGGCTAAACAGCCGCCCCCCGCCGCCCGCGCCAGTGGTGCGCCGCCCCGCCCGCCCCGAAAACACTCCCAACCGCCGGTCCGCCACCGCCTCGGCCATCCCTGAACCCCCCCCCCCCCCCCCCGTGCCGAGCTTTTTCTCCAGCGATCCCTACGCCACCGCCCCACCACCGCCGGCGACCACCGACCCCACCCTAAACCCTAAGATAGATAGTGGGGTACCTCTCCGGCGAGGCCCCCTCCCCACTGCGATCGGTTCTTCCTTAACTCCGGCGAGCCCCCCACCCCCTGAAAATCGACTGACCCAAAAGTTGATTCGGTCGACTGAAGTGCAGCTAAATCGGAGCAGCATCGCAAGCAAGAGCAAGAGCGAGAGCAGCAACGCGAGCAAAAGAAAGAGTTCACCAGGCAGGGGACCGAGAGCAAGAGCAGCGCGAGCGAGAGCTAAAGCAGCAGCAGCTCCTACTGATGTGGACGTCACCGCCGAGGGAGCGACGCTGTGGAGGAAGTGTCCGGCGACGCCGCCGTGGATGGAGACGCGCCGTGTCGGCTCGGGACCGGGCACCGGCAGCACCATGAGATCGAATCAAGAAGAAAATGCGGAGATTAGTGTACAACCTCTTTGGTGGAGCCGATTAGGCCGCAGCTTCATCCGAGGAAATGGTGATGATGATGCTCTTCCGGTGGTGCAGGTGAAGACGGCGGTGTGGGAATGGAGGTGGCGCGAAAGACGAGGGGAACGTCGGGGCAGCTCTTTGGAGGTGGAGGACGGGGTGGCTGAACTGGCGGGACGACCAGATCGACGACGGATCCTCATCCGGTACGGTGGATGAGGGACGTTGAGGTGTTGTTGTGGACGACGTCGGCGGGGAAGAGGCTCCGGCTGGGTGGCGGACGGAGGAGGGTGTGTGGCTTCGCGGGTTTTGCCAGCCTCGGTGTGACGCCCCTGATTCAATTATACACTAATCATACACGCAAACGTGTACGATCAAGATCATGGACTCACCGGAAGATATCACAACACAACTCTAAAAATAAAATAAGTCATACAAGCATCATAATACAAGCCAGGGGCCTCGAGGGCTCGAATACTAGTGCTCGATCATAGATGAGTCAGCGGAGGCAACAATATCTGAGTACAGGCATAAGTTAAACAAGTTTGCCTTAAGAAGGCTAGCACAAACTCGGATATAGATCGAAAGAGGCGCAGGCCTCCTGCCTGGGATCCTCCTAAATTACTCCTGGTTGTCGTCGGTAGCCTGCATGTAGTAGTAGGCACCTACAGTGTAGTAGGAGTCGTCGTCGACGGTGGCGTCTGGCTCCTAGGCTTCGGCGTCTGGTTGCGACAACCAGGTAGAAGGGAAAGGGGGAAAAGAGGGAGAAAAGCAACCGTGAGTACTCATCCAAAGTACTCGCAAGCAAGGAGCTACACTACATATGCATTGGTATATGTGTAAAGGGCCATATCGGTGGACTGAACTGCAGAATGCCAGAATAAGAGGGGGATAGCTAATCCTGTCAAAGACTACACTTCTGGCCACCTCCATCTTGCAGCATGTAGAAGAGAGTAGATGGTAAGTTCACCAAGTAGCATTGCATAGCATAATCCTACCCGGCGATCCCCTCCTTGTCACCCTATTAGAGAGCGATCACCGGGCTATATCTGGCACTTGGAAGGGTGTGTTTTATTAAGTATCCGGTTCTAGTTGTTATAAGGTCAAGGTAGAACTCCGGGTTGTCCTTTTACCGAGGGACACGGCTATTCGAATAGATAAACTTCCCTGCAGGGGTGCACCACATAACCCAACACGCTCGATCCCATTTGGCCGAACACACTTTCCTGGGTCATGCCCGGCCTCAGAAGATCAACACGTCGCAGCCCTACGTAGGCACAACAAAGAGGTCAGCACGCCGGTATAAATCCTATGGCGCAGGGGTCTGTGCCTATCGCCCATTGCACACCTGCATGTTGCGAGGGCGGCCGGAAGCAGAACTAGCCCCCTTAATACAAGAGCAGGCTTACGTTCCAATCTGGCGCGCGTTGCTCAGTCGCTGACGTCACGAAGGCTTCGGCTGATACCACGACATCGAGTGCCCATGACTGTTCCCGCGTAGTTGGTTAGTGCGTATAGGCCAGTGGCCAGACTCAGATCAAATACCAAGATCTCGTTAAGCGTGTTAAGTATCCGTGAATGCCGACCAGGGCCAGGCCCACCTCTCTCCTAGGTGGTCTCAACCTGCCCTGTCGCTCCGCCACAATGTAACAGTCGAGGGCCGTCGGGAACCCAGGCCCACCTCTACCGGGATGGAGCCACCTGCCCCTTTAGCCCCCATCTCCGAATAGTATAATAAGTAATGTAACAGTATAAAGTATATAGCATATGCCCGTGATCACCTCCCGAAGTGATCACGGCCCAATAGTATAGCATGGCAGACGGACAAGAGTGTAGGGCCACTGATGGAATACTAGCATCCTATACTAAGCATTTAGGATTGCAGGTAAGGGTAACAACTGTAGCAACAATGACAGGCTATGCAGTAGAATAGGATTAACCGAAAGCAGTAACATGCTACACTACTCTAATGGAAGCAGTAGAGAGAAGGAATAGGCGATATCTGGTGATCAAAGGGGGGGCTTGCCTGGTTGCTCTGGCAAGAAGGGGTCGTCAACACCGTAGTCGTACCGGGTAGCGGCGGCATCGGTCTCGGGGTCTACCGGAAAGAAATAACGGAGGAGGAAACACAATAAATAATAGAGCAATCAAAGCATTACAAAGCAAGACGCGGCACTATGTTGTGCTAGGGGTGACCTAACGTAGGGATAGGTGTTACCGGCGAAGGGGGGAAACATCCGGGAAAGTATCCCCAGTGTTTTGTGTTTTCGGACAGATGAACCGGAGGGGAAAAGATGTGTGTTTACTATGCTAGGGATGTGTGGCACACGAACGGGCTGCATATCCGGATTTCTCTCGTCGTTCTGAGCAACTTTCATGTACAAAGTATTTTCATCCGAGCTACGGATTATTTTCTTTGATTTTCTAATGTTTTAAAGTTTTTCTGAAATTCCTGGATTTATTATTAATTCAAAATTAAAAACCGAATTTGCTAAGGGTACCAAAAAGTAAACCCACTAAGGGGCTGACTGGTGGGTCCAGAGGGCCCAGTTGACCAAGTCAACAGCCCAGTCAACAGTCAACTAGTTTGACTGTTGACTAGTCAAATATGGCAGGTGGGCCCGGTTGTCATACTCTGAATTTTCTAACAGTGTTTACTTAATTCCTAATTTAGGGGTTATTAGAGGGTGGCCGACGTGTCAGTGTATATCTGTTGAAAATATTTTAGTTAAGCAGTTTAACTAAACACAAACTAAAAAATAACTTAACATGGGGGCTAATCCCCAATCATTAAGGGCCGACCCGATCTAACACGGTCATAGCCGACCTGGGGCCTGCTTGCTCGAGGCAAGGGCCGGCGACGACAGCAGAAGCAGAAACTACGGCGAGCAGCATGGGGGGGCGCGGGCACGGCCAGGCGAGGCCAGGGGCTCCTGGGTCGCAGCTCTCACATCCCTAGCTTCTGGTAATGCACCAGGCTAGCCTCATGTGTGCATCATGTTTAATCTTGAAAGAAACTTGAAATGGGGATTGCCTAAACCCCTAGCATCAAAGGAATTCACTAGGTTCACCTAAAATATTTTCAGTAAATCCAAATGGCTTTCAAAATGTTCATCATTTATGGAAAATGTTGTAAAAGTAACCAGAGGTGATGCACATTTTTCCATGACCTATTTGGGCTCTGAATTATATCATACTCTATTTGCATTTGGACATTTAAATGCTATAAAATATTTTAAATGTCCAAATAATCATAAACTTAAATGTTTACTGTTGGATATATTCCATACAGTGGGCTTGAGCAAGTTTCATGATTTTTGAGTGTGCCTAAGTATTTTTAATAAAGCCCTGACACTACAGAAGAAATAGAAAAACAGAAAAGAATTAGAAAAGAGAGAGAGAGAGAGAGAGAGAGAGAGAGAGAGAGAGAAAGCCCACCTGAGGTTACCTGCGCAGCTCACCTGGTGGCCCACTTACCTGGCCCAGCCCACCAGAGCCCCCACCGTCTCCCAGCTCGCGCCAGAAGGACACGAGGCGTGTGGCCACCACGCACCGGCACATGCCCGGCCACCTCCTCCCTCCCTGCCTGCCTGGCTCCTCCTCGACGCGTACGGACGACGCCACGCGACACCAGATCCGTCTGGCTCTCCCTCTCTCTCCCCCGAACGCTCTCCCCTTCTCTGTTTCTCTCGCACGCAGCCACCGAATGGAGCAGTCGCCACCGTCGCCGTTCGTCATGGCCACCGACCTCCCCACGCCCAGCCATCTCGAGCACGAGCTCCACCTCACTGCCGTGCACCTCTACGCCGAACCACAGGACCCCGGACGCCCTGTTGCCTCGCCATCGACCCGTCTTCCCCTAGCACGGCCGCCGGATCGCCATCGCTGTTACGTCATCGTCCGTGCCTCCCCGAGCTGAACAACCGCACCAGCAGACTCGCCATGAGCACCTCCTCACTTCCCCTCTCCTATTTCCCTCGATAGCGTACCGTGGCCACGCTACCACTGGACCCCAGAGCTCACCGCCGCCATGGTTCCTCACTGTCGTGGAATTGTCACGGCAGATGTCCTTAGTGTCAGGACTTAGTCGCGAGGCCAACGCATCTATGTGGTAGCTTGAGAGGGGTTGAGCGGGACGAGAGACGCGATCTTTACCCAGGTTCGGCCCCTCACGGTGGAGGTAAAAGCCTACATCTTGCTTGATTGATATTGATGATGATGATCAGGGTTACAAGAGTGCTCTATCTCGAGAGCTATTGTCTAAACCTAACTTGTCCAACTTGTGGAACTTGTGAATCTTGTCCCTCCTTATATATGTTGGAGGGGCGGGTTACATGTAGAGTCCTATTAGGATTAGGACTAGTCTATCTCTAATACAAACCGGATACAAGTCCAGGTCTTAACTCCTTGTAAGATAAATGTTCCTCATGCCTTTCCTCTTAAACCGGCCCACCATTAACCTAAACCGGCCTGCTGGTCCTTGGGCCTTGTCATGCATCTAGAATATGCGCCGGGTCACCAATGAATCTTCAGGCTCGTGAATCGTCATACCAGTGAACCGCCAGACACGTAAACCGCCAATCCTCTGGCGGTTTACCAATGAAACGCCCAGTCCGGCCGGGTTATACTTTCGGCCGGTTTACGCCGCGGGGTATATCCCCGACATTAGCCCCCAAGTTTAGCTTGGATTTATCCATGGTAAACTTATGCTGCAAAATAAACACAAGAACAAATTTGACAGGTTATGCTCCGGGTTAAGAATTCTTGTAAACCGGTACCTGATCACCCTTAAGTCCTTGTTATTTCCTCCTTCTGGGAAGTCCGGGTCAAGACCAGCTTCATAATCAATTTGCCGACATTGGTTTGTCACAGAGAAATATTGTGAAGAATAACTCCTTTGACTCAGCTCCCAAAGCGCCGGTTTAAGCAATATGGGTCTTGAAATACTTATCTGATATTCAGCCGGTTTGAAGATGTAAAACTTGCCGGTTTAATATTACCAAAATGTCTGGTTTATAAATATTGATGGCACCGGGTCATAATTGTTGTCGACACCGGGTCATGTAATTGATCTTCCTGATTTGCTCAAAACTGATAAAATGAAGATGTTCCTCCTTTATATGCATCATACCTGTAGCCCCCAAGTCTTAAGAGGATAGCATAGCAACAACTTAAGACTTGCTTCAATATGAATGTCACAAGCTTGAAGAAATCCAGGTCGTTCATTTCAATCACCAGTTAGAACTGAGTATTCCACATATGTAGCCCCCAAGTACCGAGTTGTCATGCTTGCATCAACCTGGGACTTGTAATTGCTTATAAAAACTTCAATCAGTGTAGCCCCCAAGGGCTGGGTCATTATTTAAATAATGAGCAGGGACTTTGAAAATATGAGCATGTAGATTTTATCAGCAACGTGTAGCCCCCAAAGGCCGGCTCAGTAAGATAATATCGAGCTGGGACTTTATATATACTTCATTGAGAATAACATCATATGATGTAACCCCCATCATGGGGCTTAAATTCACGTCCGCAAGATTAAGAGCCTTGTGCTTTACCAACTGAGTAGTGGACCCTTCAATATAATGAATAAAACTTGTGTACCTTGAATTGTTGACAGGAGCAACTGGTAGCCCCCAAGGGTTGGCTCATTATGAAGTGATGAGTCGGGTCTTTAATAAGGCCATTAAAAATGACTTTGCATTAGCCCCCAAGTGTCATGGTGCATGCTTGCAATGACATGAGACTTGCATATTTGATATAACTTCAACTTGAATAATGTAGTCCCCAAGTGCCGGGTCGTAAGTCTGCAGCGACTCGGGACTATTCCTTCAATTGTAGAATAAATCATATCCTTTGATAAAATAATAGCCATTGCGCTAAAGCGACTTTGAAAACTCAATAATACCGGTTATTAATAACCATAAAAATCCAGTCATGTTGGCTATTCAAGATAATATAATCCGGCATGAAAATCTTATTCATCCAATATCATAATGAAAATTCAGCCAAGTTTGGCTATTTGAATAATATAACCCAATCATTTATAAGCGCATGATTCCAATGGCGCAATCCAAATATATACTGGCGACTTATAGTCCAAAGCCAGGCCGGTTTAATAAACACCGGATAATTTCTCATCATATACTGGCGACTTATCGTCTTAAAGCCAGGCCGGTTTAATAAACATCGGATAATTTATCATCAAACTGGCGACTTATAGTCGAAAGCCAGGTCGGGTTAGTAAACGCCGGTGATTTATAATCATGCTTTATTCAACCTGTTTCTGCATACAACAAGTTTAAAGTGTCTGGGCGATTTACCGTCCGACGGGTCATAATGCCCAACATATAACCCAGGTTTATAACCAAGGCTGTACTTAAAAATAATCAAATATGAAATATATCATACCTGTGACATTGAATCACATTGTTGGTTTACCAACATTTTGTAATAGGGGTAATAACCCAGATTTTGAGTACTGAGAACTCCTTCCATATTGTGTCGGTTTATGATAAAACCGTACCAGGTTGTAATAAACACCGGTTTAACCACATATAATACTGGCGACTTGTAGTCAAAACCAGACCGGGTTGATAATCTCCGGATTATAACTGATCATATATTGACAATTTGTAGTTGAAAACCAAACCGGGTTGATAAACACCGGTTTACTCCATAATAGGATGGTAACAGAAAATCAAACCGGGCAGATAGCCTCCGGATTAAGATTTGACTGTGTTCCGTCAATTTATAATTTGACAGTCGAACCGGTTTAAGAATTGTCAGTTTAAAACGCAACAAAAATAAAAGAAACAGTTATCAAGGAAAATATTGAAGCAAAGGCAATGATAAAACCATTTGCAAAAAGAGCCTTATTGAGCCAATCTGATGGTGTTACCATGGTCGGACACGACCAAGCTCCCCAATGGTGTAGCTATGGTTCAAGTCAGCCAGGTCCCCAAATGAAACCGTGGCATTATGCCGATGAAGAGGCGCGGCAATGGTTCGGGTTCGACCAAGCCCCCAAGTGATTCTATGGCCTTAGGCCGATCAAGAGGCGTGAGTGGTTCAGACTTGACCATGTCCCCAAGTGATCTGGTGGCTTTCTCCTATCAAAAGGTGTTGCATTGGTTCGGACACGACCAAGCCCCCAAGTGATGTTTATAAAATTTTCAAGGGGTAAACCGGAGGCCGCTGTAAGACAGAACAACTTCGTGTAACCACGCATGATGTAAAAGAACAGAGAACCCGCTTTATGAAGCAGAAGCCCCCATGTAATCAATAATATGTCAGGCCAGTAAGGCGGGATACCCATGTTTGAACCGCGCATCATGGCAGCAGGTCCTCTTCGGTAATTTTTAACTTTTTGCAAGAGATAAATTCTTTTTGAACCGGGATCTTGAACCGGATATTGAGAGCTTCAAAGCTTTGTGGGAGATATCTTTCCCTTGAACCGGATTTTAAAACGGAATCTTTATTTTTAGCCGGAAATTTTCTGACGGCCTTTAAACTCAAACTTGCGAGAAGTTAATTCCTTTTTGAACTGTGTAGGACCTTGAAGTAGATGTGTCTAGAGGGGGGTGATTAGACACTTAATGCTAAAGTTGCAATTTTTAAGCTTTTTCGGTTTAAGTGGAGTTTTAGGCATAATTTCAGCATTCACAATACATATCAAGCAAGTATGCAAAGAGTGTATAGGCATCGGAAAGTAAAGCATGCAACTTGCAAGAATGTAAAGTGAAGGGTTTGGAGAATTCAAACGCAATTGGAGACACGGATGTTTTTCCCGTGATTCGGATAGGTGGTGCTATCCTACATCCACGTTGATGGAGACTTCAACCCACGAAGGGTAACGGTTGCGCGAGTCCACGGAGGGCTCCACCCACGAAGGGTCCACGAAGTAGCAACCTTGTCTATCCCACCATGGCCATCGCTCACGAAGGACTTGCCTCACTAGCGGTAGATCTTGACGAAGTAGGCGATCTCCTTGCCCTTACAAACTCCTTGGTTCAACTCCACAATCTTGTCGGAGGCTCCCAAGTGACACCTAGCCAATCTAGGAGACACCACTCTCCAAGAAGTAACAAATGGTGTGTTGATGATGAACTCCTTGCTATTGTGCTTCAAATGATAGTCTCCCCAACACTCAACTCTCTCTCATAGGATTTGGATCTGGTGAAAAGAAGGTTTGAGTAGAAAGCAACTTGGGGAAGGCTAGAGATCAAGATTCATATGGTAGGAATGGAATATCTTGGCCTCAACACATGAGTAGGTGGTTCTCTCTCAGAACATATGACTTGGAATTGTGTATGTGTTCTGATGGCTCTCTCAACGAATGAAGAGGAGGTGGAGGGCTATATATAGCCTCCACACAAAATCCAACCGTTACACATAGTTTTCCAATCTCGGTGGGACCGAATCAACAAACTCGGTCGGACCGAAATAGTAAACCTAGTGACCGTTATAGATTTCGGTGGGACCGACTGGATCACGTCGGTGGGACCGATGTGCTAGGGTCAGGGTAAATCCAAAACTCGGTTTGACCGATTACTCAAACTCGGTGGGACCGATTTGGGTAATAAGTGAAACAGAGAGTTGGCCAGGCAAACTCGGTGGGACCGATTGCATATCTTGGTGGGACCGAGAATATTGCAATAGGTAACAGAGAGTTTGCAAGCCTATCTCGGTGGGACTGAGATCCCATCGGTGAGACCGAACTGATTAGGGTTTGGCAGTGCCTTATGACAAGTGAAACTCGGTGGCGCTGGATAGAAATAATCGGTAGGTCTGAGTTTGGCTTTGGGTTTAGGTCATATGTGGAAGTGGGAAAGTAGCTGAGGATTTTGGAGCATATCATTAAGCACTTGAGCAAGAGGCTCATTAAGCAACACCTCATCCCTCCTTGATAGTATTGGCTTTTCCTATGGACTCAATGTGATCTTGGATCACTAAAATATAAAATGAAGAGTCTTGAGCTTCAAGCTTTAGCCAATCCTTTGTCCTTAGCATCTTGGAGAACTTCCCACAACCTTTAGTCCATGCCACTCCATTGTTGAACTTTTCTGAAACATACTAGATAGAAATGTTAGTCCAACAAGAGATATGTTGTCATCAATTATCAAAACCACCTAGGGAGCACTTGCGCTTTCAATCTCCCCCTTTTTGGTAATTGATGGCAACATACATCAAAGCTTTAGATAAAGATATAAAGAATAGCAAGTAAAGCTTTGGAAGGACATGTAACAAACATAGGCTCCCCCAACATGTATGCAATCATATGAATATAAAATATAGAAGCATGTGAGAGCATGATCATGACAGAGTAGGCAATGTGTTACATGTATCTTGGCCATATGCATCAGAGCAAAAGATTATCAAGGAACATACCTTCATGCTCATGAGTCCTTCTTGCAAACAGTATGTACATAAGCAAGAATTCCTCATACTCATGATTTTCATGCACTTACCTTGTCGTCTTTGAGTTGGCTTAGGATGGAATAAACCTGCACAAACAAAGTTAGATAACACAGGTACATCCACTAACTAGAGCAAACAAAAGAAACCACAAGAATACCAAGACTGGGGTGACATGTAGAGAGTAAGTACTAGGTACTACATTGAATTCAACATGTCCCCAAGAGTAAAGATATGCCATGAATTTGACTGATTTCTTTCCCTTAGGTGTCTTGCTCCCCCTGAATCTTACATGGGATATTGGGAGAAGATAGGAAACAGAAAATCAGAGCTGAAAGATACCACTGGATAGAACTTAATGCAAATAAGCGTATATGAACATGTCTTTCCCCCAAAAAGACATGTGACATCTCTCCTCTTGAACGTTAACATCTGGGAAATCTCTCTCTCCCCCTTAATAACATCTGGGAAATCTCTCTCTCCCCCTTAACAACATCTGGGATCCTTGAGACTTTCTCTCCCCCTTGAGCTTTGATGTGATCTCTCTCTCCCCCTTTGACATCAATTTCCAAGAAGGGCTTTCTGGAATCCGTCATATAGGTTTGGTCCTTGAGACTCAGCACAAAGCAATGGATAAAACTGTGATGCTTGTAGAGGACAAGATTCATTGAGTAGAGCTGGATCAGAAGAAATATAGAATAAGTGGCAAACTGTTTTTCCTGTGGCAAAGTCGGTGGCACCGAGTGGCACGTTCCGGTGGTACCGAAAAGATTCGGTTGGACCGAACATTACAAGTCGGTGAAACCGAGTTCGCACAAAGAAAAACACTTGTCACCTCAGCTCATTAGACGTTTAGGATCTCACAAAGATTTGCAATGAATTAAAAATGCAGAAAATGCAGAACAAAAACAAAGAGAAAGATGGAAAAAAACTGAAAGATCTAGATGATTTTTTTGTTTTTTTAAGAAGAGAAAGAAACTAAACATGCATGAGACAAATGCAATAACACAAAGAAAGAACACAAGAGAACTTCATCTAGAGTTGGGCGGTGACATAGCCACCTATGTTAGAGTATATTGACTTAGGAGTCAAGTGAGAACACTTGATCATAGGTCATACTCATCGTTTAGGCTCAAAATGGGGTTGCCATTTTTCGTTTAAGCATCTTGATGTATTCACATCTTGTTGAGTTGCTTTGACTCATGTCTTGGAGTAAAGCTTCTCTAAGATGGAATAACATACCTTGGGTGGTGGTGTGGTTCTTGCTCATGTAGTTGAACTTGTGTGGGTGCTCAAGGTTGATGTAGCTCATCAAAAGTTGGGAGCACCACTTGGATTGTGAGTTCATCTACATACATGGGTTAGTTCTTGCAAGGAAGAGCACTTGTATATCCAAAAATGACAATCATGAAGCTCAACATAGAATTTCTCAAAGGATATGTTTGAATGCTTTTGTGCTTCCTTGTCTTCAACCACCGTTGTGTAGAGACTTGGTGATGTAGAGATCGCTCAAGATGTGAGTGAGTTGCAATCTCATAGAATTAGATTCAACCAAGCACCTACATGGGTTAGACAACATGCAAGGTACAAATATATCCAAGACATAAGATAGTCATCATAAGAGATATATCATGGATTAGTCATAAGCTCATGTCTTGCATGTGTCCAATTGAGTTCCTACTCCAAGTTCGAAGCATCAATAATGTTTAATTCTCTTCTCAACCTGCAAAACACTTTCTCATCAAGTGGTTTAGTGAATATATCTGCTAATTGCTTATCGGTGCGAACATGCTTAAGATCAATGTCACCCTTAGCAACATGATCTCGAATGAAATGATGACGAACTTCAATATGCTTAGTTCGAGAATGTTGTACAGGATTATGACCAATTTTGATAGCACTTTCATTGTCACAAAGCAGTGGAACATGTTTCACATAGATCCCATAATCTTTAAGAGTTTGAGTCATCCAAAGTAATTGAGCACAACATGAACCAGCGGAAATATATTCCGCTTCGGCGGTGGATAAGGATACGGAGTTTTGTTTCTTGGAAGACCAAGACACAAGAGATCTACCAAGAAATTGACAAGTACCCGAAGTAGACTTTCTATCAACCTTGTATCCGGCATAATCCGAGTCCGAATAGCCAACAAGATCAAAAGAAGATCTCTTAGGATACCAAATGCCAAAATTTGGTGTATGAATTAAGTACCTAACTATCCTTTTCACATCCTTAAGATGACATTCTTTAGGAGCAGCTTGATATCATGCGCACATGCACACACTTAGCATAATGTCGGGACGTGAAGCACATAGGTATAACAATGAACCAATCATAGAGCGATAAACCTTTTGATCAACCGGTTCACCATGTTTGGTCAAATCATTATATCCACTAGTAGGCATGGGTGTAGACATACCTTTGCATTCTTGCATATTGAACTTCTTGAAGAAGTCCTTGATGTATTTTGTTTGAGAGACAAATGTACCTTCCTTAGTTTTCTTGATTTGCAAACCGAGAAACAATTTGAGTTCACTCATCATAGACATCTCAAACTTCTCAGACATTAGCTTTCCAAACTTTTCACTAAAGAGAGGGTTAGTTGAACCAAATATGATATCATCAACATAAATTTGGCATACAAATAGTTCTCCATTAACCCTTTTAGTAAAAAGAGTAGAATCAATTTTACCAATTTCAAAACCACTTGCAATAAGGAACTTAGTCAAGCATTTATACCATGCTCTAGGAGCTTGTTTAAGACCATAAAGAGCTTTGTGAAGTTTGTAAACATGATTTGGTTTCTTAGGATTGATAAAGCCGGGAGGTTGTTTGACATAAACTTCCTCCTCTATTTCACCATTTAAAAAGGCACTTTTAATGTCCATTTGGTACAAGGTGATATTATGGTGATTAGCATAGGCAAGTAAGATGTGAATGGACTCAAGTCTAGCAACGGGAGCATATGTCTCACCATAGTCCACACCTTCGACTTGTGTGTACCCTTGGGCGACGAGACGTGCTTTGTTGGGAACCACTTGTCCATCTTCATCTTGCTTGTTGCGAAACACCCATTTGGTACCAATGATGTTGTGGTTGTTGTCGGGCTTCTCAACCAATGTCCAAACTTGGTTTCTCTCAAAGTTGTGTAGCTCTTCATGCATAGCGTTTATCCAATCCGGATCTTCCAATGCTTCTTCAACCTTCATAGGTTCAATGCTAGAAATGAATGAATATTTTTCACAAAAGTTAGCCAAATGAGTCTTTGAGCGAGTGATTCTCCCGGTTTGTATATCATTCAAGATTTGCTCGATGGGATGATCTTTGGCAATTCTTGCTCAAACTCGTGAGAGCTTTTGCTTGGGTCTTCGTTGAACATCTTCTTCATCTTGTTCTTCTTCTTGGCCTTTTTCATTGTTGACGTTGTTGTTCTCTTGTTGTGGTGGAGAAGGAGGTTGTTCATGTTCGTATTGATGCATTTCCTTGTCTTCTTCATCATGGTGTGTCCCGCTTGTGGATGCTTCCGTATCAATTCTTGGTTCACCTTGTCGTGAAGTAGAAGCTTCCACTTGGACGGATGAAGTACTCTCCTTCACCTCCGTTGGACGAATTTTGCCAATAGACAAGTCTTGGATTGCTTCTGAAGGGTCTTTGTCTCCTACATCAATTGGCAATTGCTCTACTTGCGAGCCATTAGATTCATCAAACTTCACATCTACCATCTCTTCAACTTTTCGGGTGAAATTGTTGTATACACGGTAAGTGTGAGAGTTTGAGCCATAACCAAGTAGGAAACCTTCATGAGATTTATGAGCAAATTTTGAACGACGATGCTTATCAAGAATGTAGCACTTTGAGCCGAATACTCAAAAGTATCCAACTTGGGGTTTGTTACCGGTGAGGAGCTCGTATGCCGTCTTGCCGAGTAGCTTGTGAAGATACAAGCGATTTTTTGCGTGACAAGCTGTCTCAACCGCTTCTGCCCAAAAGTGCTTCGGTGTCTTGTATTCATCAAGCATCGTTCTTGCCATTTCGATGAGCGTCCGGTTCTTCCTCTCAAAAACTCCATTTTGTTGAGGTGTGTACGTAGCCGAGAACTCGTGTGAAATCCCCTCTTCGTCAAGAAAGGTGTCCACATTTGCGTTCTTGAACTCCATTCCGTTGTCACTCCGAACCTTCTTGATCTTCACGTTAAACTGATTTTGAGCCTTCCTGGCGATGTTTTTGAAGTTCTTCTGGACCTGCGGCTTATCATTAAGAAAGAACACCCACGTAAATCATGAAAAATCATCAACTATAACTAGACCAAAAGAATTTCCATCGAGACTCTTGTAGGCATTGTGACCAAAAAGGTCCATATGAAGTAGCTCGAGTTGCCTCCTTGTGGTCATGATGTTCTTCACAGGATGCCTTCCTCCAACCTGTTTACCTGCTTGACAAGCACTGCAAAGTCTATCCTTATCAAATATGACATCGTTAACTCCAAGGATATGATTTCCTTTAATAAGTTTGTCAAGGTTTCTCATGCCAACGTGACCTAGTCGTCTATGCCACAACCAACCTTTTGAGGATTTAGCAATAAAGCAAGTTTTAGGTTGTGCCTTTTTAGAGAAATCGACAACATAAAGATCACCTCTACGCATACCGGTAAAGACCATTTTATGATTGTCTCGACGAAATACTTGGCAATCTACCTCAGTAAATTGAACATTCAAACCGAAATAAGCAAGTCTAGATACTGAAAGTAAGTTGTAGCCGAGAGATTCAACGAGCATGACATTTTGAATGGAACTATCATGTGAGCTGGCAACCTTACCAAGGCCAACCACTTTACCCTTTGAATTATCACCAAAGGTGACATATTTCCGAGGACAGTCATTTTCAGCAAGCTCACGGAACATCTCTTCATCTCCAGTCATGTGATCAGTACATCCACTATCAAGAACCCATTCCTTTCCTCCCGACGCATATCCCCGAAGATTTGCCATAAGACCAAAATGTCTCATTGCATCATCAAGATCGAAGTCACTATCATCATCATCATCATCATCATCATCATAGTATCCATGTTCATCATGATCTTGTGACTCATCATTTCCTAGAGAGGGTAATTCAGTAGATAAATGATCATCAAAGTGGTCACTTTTATGAATTCTTATAGCAGCGAATATAATATCACTAATGATTCCAACATCTCCTTTAGCATGCTTGAGATTGGTAAGCTCAAATAGACAATCACCGAAACTAGGATCACTAGAGTTCATCTTACTCAAGGCAATAGATTTATGAAGAATTTCATCCAAATTTTCTAAGGAATGATCGGGAAATCGTTCCTCAAGAAATTTCCACATAGTATAGGCACAATTAAGAGTAGGGAAACTAGCAATCAAATTTTTGGGCAATCCTCTAATGATGACCTCAACAGTTCTACGATTGCGAATCATGTCAATATCTTCATCTAGGGTAGGATGCAAGGGATCAATGTGAGGTACACAAGGGCTAGCAATACACTTGTTTAAATGATATTGATTGAAGATTACAAGCATCTCATTTTTCCACTCATGAAAATACTCTCCATCAAGAATGGGCACTCTATGTCTAAGGCTCCCTAAAGTAGACACATCCATCTTCCTCCAATGGTGATTAAACCAAGGCAATGGAGACCAAAGCTCTGATACCACTTGTAGGACCTTGAAGTAGATTTGTCTAGAGGGGGGTGATTAGACACTTAATGGTAAAGTTGCAATTTTTAAGCTCTTTCGGTTTAAGTGGAGTTTTAGGCATAATTCCAGAATTCACAATACATATCAAGCAAGTATGCAAAGAGTGTATAGGCAGCAGAAAGTAAAGCATGCAACTTGCAAGAATGTAAAGGGAAGGGTTTGGAGAATTCAAACGCAATTGGAGACATGGATGTTTTTCCTGTGGTTCGGATAGGTGGTGCTATCCTACATCCACGTTGATGGAGACTTCAACCCACGAAGGGTAACGGTTGCGCGAGTCCACGGAGGGCTCCACCCACGAAGGGTCCACGAAGTAGCAACCTTGTCTATCCCACCATGGCCATCGCCCACGAAGGACTTGCCTCACTAGCGGTAGATCTTCACGAAGTAGGCGATCTCCTTGCCCTTACAAACTCCTTGGTTCAACTCCACAATCTTGTCGGAGGCTCCCAAGTGACACCTAGCCAATCTAGGAGACACCACTCTCCAAGAAGTAACAAATGGTGTGTTGATGATGAACTCCTTGCTCTTGTGCTTCAAGTGATAGTCTCCCCAACACTCAACTCTCTCTCATAGGATTTGGATCTGGTGGAAAGAAGGTTTGAGTGGAAAGCAACTTGGGGAAGGCTAGAGATCAAGATTCATATGGTAGGAATGGAATATCTTGGCCTCAACACATGAGTAGGTGGTTCTCTCTCAGAACATATGAGTTGGAATTGTGTATGTGTTCTGATGGCTCTCTCAACGAATGAAGAGAAGGTGGAGGGCTATATATAGCCTCCACACAAAATCCAACCGTTACACACAGTTTTCCAATCTCGGTGGGACCGAATCAACAAACTCGGACGGACCGAAATAGTAAACCTAGTGACCGTTATAGATTTCGGTGGGACCGACTGGATCAAGTCGGTGGGACCGATGTGCTAGGGTTAGGGTAAATCCAAAACTCGGTTTGACCGATTACTCAAACTCGGTGGGACCGATTTGGGTAATAACTGAAACAGAGAGTTGGCCAGGCAAACTCGGTGGGACCGATTGCATATCTCGGTGGGACCGAGAATATTGCAATAGGTAACACAGAGTTTGCAAGCCTATCTCGATGAGACCGAGATCCCATCGGTGAGACCGAACTGATTAGGGTTTGGCAGTGGCTTATGACAAGTGAAACTCGGTGGCACCGGATAGAAATAATCGGTAGGTCCGAGTTTGGCTTTGGGTTTAGGTCATATGTGGAAGTGGGAAAGTAGCTGAGGATTTTGGAGCATATCATTAAGCACTTGAGCAAGAGGCTCATTAAGCAACACCTCATCCCTCCTTGATAGTACTGGCTTTTCCTATGGACTCAATGTGATCTTGGATCACTAAAATGTAAAATAATGAGTCTTGAGCTTCAAGCTTTAGCCAATCCTTTGTCCTTAGCATCTTGGAGAAATTCCCACAACCTTTAGTCCATGCCACTCCATTGTTGAACTTTTCTGAAACATACTAGATAGAAATGTTAGTCCAACAAGAGATATGTTGTCATCAATTATCAAAACCACCTAGGGAGCACTTGTGCTTTCAAACCGGAAATTTTTAAACCGGATTTGAGAGCTTTAAAGATTTGCAAGAGATAGTTTCCTCTTAAAGCGGATTGTAAATCGGAAGCATCATTGTGAGCCGGAATATTTCTGACGGCCTTTAAATTTTCATCAATATAACAGTAGCCTCCGGGACCGAGTTATCTTTCTCTCCAATGTCCTGGGGTTCTTGACTTCATTGAAAAACCGGCATATAGCTGAATCATATCATTGTAGCCCCCGAGTCTCAAGGTGACTCGAGGAGTTGGCTTGAGATTCTCCGTGTTTGACCATAGCAGAAGGTGTATATCTTCGATGTTGATAATGCGATTTGAATCCACAGAAAGTTGAGGTGACTGCGGCGGGTTATAAATGATCCCATACGAGCCGTGTCAGCAACTCGGCCAATGGTTCCTTCCAACTGGCGATTTGAAGTTTAACCAAAACTGTAGTGGCGGCGACTTGCGTGCCTGCCCATTGAGCCATCCAGTGCAGACGGCGGCTCATAATACATGATAATTTGCCTCCAATTTGTTGGAAGAAAACCGGCTTCCCAAGCAGTGACTTGCTCATACTCAAATAAACAGCTCATGCAGTCAGGTGCGGCCCGGTGTGTTGATGTAGACCAGGCCGCGAGAGACGGACGGCAGAGACGACCGCAGCATTAGTGGCGGCTCCGACAGATGAGTCGGCCGCGGCGTTGTAAGCCGGTGCGGACGGGGAAAATCTTCACCGGTGTTGTAAACCGGCACAGACGGGCGAGTTAATCGCGGGTGCGGTCCCGGTGAGTCGAAGTAGTCCGGGCCACAAGGGCGGCGTCTTGCACACATATTCTTTGATCATCGTGGCACGGTCATATGCTAGCACATGACAGTAATTACGCAATTTATATATCCATCATCCGGCCATCGGCTTTGCAATGACCAATTGTCCTGCATATAAAATGCAAAGACCAAAGTAATTGCTCTCTGACAAAAACAATATGTGCTAAATTATACTTAGAGGGATATCACCTGATTCGCCGGAACAACAGATGTGTCGGCCGTGGCATTGTAAGCCGGTGCGGACGCGTGAACCGCCGTGAGGGCAGATGGACGAGTCGTCAATGGCGTTTGTAAAGCGGCGCGGGTGGCGATTCAAACATGATGTTGTTTAACCGGTGTAGATGCACGAATCGGCGGCAGGTGCGGACGGATGTAATCCGAACATCGGGGCGGCGACTTGTACGTATATCCGTCGAGCATCCTAGCATGGACAAACACCAATGCAAAAAGTGATGTTGATGCGCCCCCTTAGGCGACACCTTTTCGTAACGGTCCTGCTAAAATATTACAAGACCAAGTAACAGTTCTTTGATAAAAACAATATGTTTAATAAAATAAACTTTAGATGGATACCACCTGACTCGTCCGGACAGTAAATGAGTCAGCTGCGGCATGAGCCAGTGCGGACAGGGAAGTCGGCATCGGTATTGTAAACCGGCACAGACGGGAGAAACGGCCGCGACGCTGTAGGCCGACGCAAACACACGAGTCGGCCGCAGGCGCGGACAGATGTAAACCGAACAGCGGGGACGGCGACTTGCACGTGTATCCGTCGAGCAACATGGCACGGAAGAAAGCCAGTGTAAAATTATGCTGGCGCGCGCTCCATATCCGTGGCATAACTATACCGCGGTCATGGATAATTATCCTGCATAAAAAAATATTGCAGGACAAAATAATTGTTTTTATAAATTAATATGTGCTGTTAAAATAGACTGGACGAATATCACCTGATGTTTGAACAAGAGATGATCTAGTCATATCGCCATAAACAGTAAGCCATTGTCCTGTTTTTCTTGGACAAAATATGACTTGTGCGTACGTCCGCCGGAACACACGCGACGCGTCGGCCATGCCAGAGCTGCAGCAGTGGGGGAGCGGCCGGGTCAACCCAGGCGGGTTTGACCCAGTTGTGGATGCAGTACGTAGACCTGGCAAGATGTGCTAGTATGGTAACTAGACTTTTGGATTTGTTGGATGCATGTAGATGTAGCACTGATGGTCTTCCCGTGAGTTGTTGTTTGTTTCAACTTTCTCAGGTAGTTGACTTGCTTTTGGCAGTTGATGTACCAGTCTGTCTCGGGACTTCCTTTTCCCAACCGCAACTGGATAGGAACGGCTCAGCGACAGTGACTGGAGGAAGCGACGAGCGACCCGTGGTGGCCGAGGAATCCGGGACGGTTGACTTCATTTTTACGCCCACATCCATATATCCTCCGGGTCGTAATCGTACTTGTTTTTTTTCTTTCCTTATTGCTGTGGCGGATCACAACGCCCGGCAACGCTTTTTTGGCAAGAAGTAACAGCAGCAACTCCTTGTCTCATCCGTACTTGACGTACCTGAGAAACAGGCAGCAGCAAAAACTCGACGTTCTCGGCGACTTGTGGTTTAACACGCCGTAAAAATCTCCTACCGGCCCGTGCAACGTGATCCTTGCACTGATCGGTTTTCAACTTGCAGTGGCGGCAACTCACCCACGCCATCTTAATTTTCTTGAACTCAAAACTTTCATCTGTTTAACCGCAAGCTTCTCGATCCCTGGATAGATCCCTCTAAGAACTCAACACCACCGTGCGCAAGCCCCACGGTGGGCGCCAACTGTCGTGGAATTGTCACGGCAGATGTCCTTAGTGTCAGGACTTAGTCGCGAGGCCAACGCATCTATGTGGTAACTTGAGAGGGGTTGAGCGGGATGAGAGACGCGATGTTTACCCAGGTTCGGCCCCTCACGGTGGAGGTAAAAGCCTACATCCTGCTTGACTGATATTGATGATGATGATCATGGTTACAAGAGTGCTCTAACTCGAGAGCTATTGTCTAAACCTAACTTGTCCAACTTGTGGAACTTGTGAATCTTGTCCTTTTTGGGGAGCCCTGCCCCTCCTTATATATGTTGGAGGGGTGGGTTACATGTAGAGTCCTATTAGGATTAGGACTAGTCTATCTCTAATACAAACCGGATACAAGTCCACGTCTTAACTCTTTGTAAGATAAATGTTCCTCATGCCTTTCCTCTTAAACTGGCCCACCATTAACATAAACCGGCCTGCTGGTCCTTGGGCCTTCTCATGCATCTGGAATACGCGCCGGGTCACCAATGAATCTTCAGGCTCTTGAATCGTCATACCAGTGAACCGCTAGACACGTAAACCACCAATCCTCTGGCGGTTTACCAATGAAACGCCCAGTCCGGCCGGGTTATACTTTCGGCCGGTTTAGGCCGCGGGGTATATCCCCGACACTCACCGTTGTGGCCAGGGCCACCGCAGCTCAGGCCCGAGCGCGTCATCGCGTTCGGTGAACCACCAGGAGCTTGTAGAACCCACCGGCCACTTCCCTAGTGCACCGTAGCATCGACTCCGTCTATACCCGAACGCCGGCCACCGCGGATGTGCTCGCCGTCGTCTTATCCGGCGACCCCGCGGCCTTCCGAGTGCACAGCTAGATGTGGCCGTGTGCGGGCTACCTTCTGGTAGCCTTCGCACGTCCTGCCGCCGCCTGTAGCGCAGCGCCGACGAGCTCCCGCCGTAGCTTTGGTCTCCGCCGGCCGAACTCCGGCAACAGCTGACGTGGCTTGGTCATTAGCACTAATCCCCGCCAGCTGGACCAACCCTAGACGCTGACAGCAGGCCCCGCAGCTAGTCAAAGCGCCAGTCAATGCGGATTAGCACTTGTGTCACTGGCTAGTGGGCCGCATTGGTCATTTTTGACCTGGGCTAGCCCCGTTGACCGCTGATGCAGTAGTGACGTAGTGCTGACGTCATAATAGCTTTCTGGATTATTTATGTTTCAGAAAAGATTTGGAAATTCCAGAAAATAGCTAAAACTTCAAAAATTCATAGATATTAATCCGTAACTCCAAATCAAACAAATTATATATGAAAAATGATCAGAAAAATCCAATCTGTCCATATGTACCATTTGCATGCATGTTAGAGCAACTTATGTCCTGTGTTTAGGACAATTCAATTATATGGCATTTAAGAAAGCACATATGGAGTTTGAATTTGAACCTAGTGTTCAAACCAACTCCATTTAACTTGTTGCTAGTTGCATTAGATCAATCAACAGCATATTGCCATGTCACATTCATGCATCATACTGTTGCATTGCATTGATTGTGTTTCTTCTCCTTTGCCGGTATTTGTCCCCTCTCGGTAGACGATGTTCCAACGATGAGTTCGATGACACCGATGAAGAGCTATATTATCTTCAGAAGTGCCAGGCAAGCAAAACCCCCTTGTTCATTCCGATACAATCCCACTCTCTCGCTCCTTCTCTCTTTTACTGCATTAGGACAACAACATTTCAACCGTTACATGTTGCAGTAGCAGAACCCCTTTTCCTCTGCATGACCTGTCATTGCCACAGTAAATAGATGAAACCCACTAGCATGAGTAGGAGTCGTTTGATCCCTGATGTGCCTACTCACTCACGCTTGTTTGTCATGCCTGCTATTGCCTAGAGTTGAGTCGGGTCTGATTCATCGGGGGTGAATTAGAATGTGGTGAACATGTCCTACTGCTGAGAGCTAAGTGTGTGAACACAATTTGGTAAAGGTAGCGGTGAGAGGCCATCTAGGAGTACATGGTGGGTTGTCTCATTGCAGCCGTCCTCAGGAACTGAGTTCTGTGTTTGTGATCCATGAACAGTTACTACCACACATTGGGCTCCGGGCGCTCCAAGCTCTCTCAACTTATTAATCAACCTGATCTCTGTCCAGGAGTTGCAACTAGTTTCTGGTGTTTGTAGGTAGTGTTAGTAGTCTACCAAGTGGTACCCGGTACAGGTGGGCTTAGGACAGACTAGGCACCGTGGCACGGTGTACCAAGCGTAGATCCATCCGTCGAGGTGGGCTTGGGAACCCTGCACACATCGTTTGGGGCCGTCAGCGACACCCCGGCCGGATCTCCTTGCGGATGGAACCCGAATAGGCGATAAACCTGGACTAGAGACTTGTGTGGTTAGTCAGGTCGTGGCCGACTCCCTCGCCAGGCTTTCGCTTGAAGGTTGCCGAGATACACGACGTGTACATGGTGGTAAGTGGCGAGAGCGTGTGTGAAGAAGTACACACCTGCAGGGTTAACATCATCTATTCGAATAGCCGTGTCCACGGAAAAGGACTTCTGAGTTTCCTGTACAGTTCATAGACAAGTGAAAGTGGATACTCTAAAACGCGCAAGATAAGCGTGAGTGCTATGGATGGCGTTCTCGTAGGGAGACGGGAGCGGATCCATAGTCGTGTATTGATATGGTGAATACGTGGACTCGTGTGCGCCACCTCAAAAGAGTTACTTGCAGTCGTAGTTCAGGTTAACCACTGAGTCAAAGCTGGCTTGCTGCTGTTAAACTCCACCACCCCTTTGTTGATACCGATGCATATGTAGATAGTTCTGATGTAAGTCTTGCTGGGTACATTTGTACTCACGTTTGCCTATTTTATGTTTTGTAGAGAGACTTCAGTCTCGCTAGTAGTTCCACTGGACTTCGACGTTTAGCTTGTTACCTCAGCTACGATCTTGTACACTTGGGAGGGTCTTGTAGACAGTCAGGCTTCTCATCCTTTTTCATTTGTAGTTGTCTGTACTCAGACATGTTTATGCTTCCGCTTGTTGCTTGTATGCTCTGTATGTTGGGTCATGAGACCCATGTTTGCAATATCTCGCTCCTCGGAGGCTAATGAATAAATAATTTGAGTCGTAGAGTTTTGTTGTGATGCCATGTTGTATTTACACATATCGAGCATATTGTGTGTATGATTGAAATGCTTGGTATGTGTGCGATCCGACAACCTAGTTGTTTATCCTTGGTAGCCTATCTCATGGGGAAATGTAGTCTTGTGCTTCCATGAGCCATAGTAGTCCGCTACAGCCCGGTTCACCGGAGTCCTGCTAGCCCAGCACTACTGCTCCGGAACACTTGACTGGCCGGCATGTGTTTCACTTCGTTCCTATGTCTGTCCCTTCGGGGAAATGTCACGCGGTGACATCCGGAGTCCTGCTTAGCCTGCTACAGCCTGGTTCACCGGAGTCCTATTAGCCCAGTGCTATAGCCCGGATTCGCACGCTGCTGACCGACATGCTCGATGTTGATTCATGTATGCCTGTCCCCGTAAGTTAGTGCCACTTTGGGTTCACGACTAGTCATGTCGGCCCGGGTTCTCTGTCATATGGATGCTAGCGACACTATCATATACGTGAGCCAAAAGGCGCAAACGGTCCCGGGCCATGGTAAGGCGACACCCGTGGGAGTACCGTGCGTGAGGCCACAGAGTGATATGAGGTGTTACATGCTAGATCGGTGTGACTTAGAATCGGGGTCCTGACAGCTTTGGTATCAGAGCCTGACTGCCTGTAGGATTACCAAGCCAAAATGGTCAAAGTTGAGTCTAGAAATGCTTTACTTATAAGGGAATTGATTGTGGAAGGGAACGTAAGGCTCTTTTTACTCCTTTACCTTATGCCCTTCTGATCTGAGTCAACCTCTTCTTTTCTACGGGGATTTAGAACTAGGCTTCTCATCTTTCTATCAGGATCACGTGTTACTAATATGTGGACTCTTAGGATTGTTGGTTTCAAGCCTCAGTTCAGTTTCTATTACTTCCGTATGTTCATAGCTGGCCTCAGAACTTTGATATTGTGATGTTAAGTGGTTATGCCACCATTTTGCAGAATGTCTCAAATCATTTTGAGCATTTACAGTTGTTATGCTGTCTGAGTCATCCAAGGTTTCTAAACTATCTTATGCATTTGCAAATTCTTCCTTCCTGTTCCCGATGTCCTTTTGGTCAGAATAAGCACACTAATCTTCTGTTGAGGTACTCCTTGCCTTGACATATATGTTGGAGCTATTATTATGACCCTAGGTGTCCTAGAGAACCACCCAGTAATCTACCAATGCTTTGTATCCCAAGTGTGATGATTCTGGCCATCATTCTCGAAAGCATCCCATGATGCCATTTAGTAGTAGGTATTCTACTCCTGGGTTCTTGACCCGAGATTCACCCTACTCATTCATGTTGATAGTGTTGCTAGTTCTTTTAAGATATTAGTAACCTATGCGATAATCCTCGAGGTCCGTGGTATTTCCTTCTTCCAAATACCATGAACTACTTATGGCAGAAGTTCTTGAACCTAAAGATCACAACAAGAGTGCTCTCGATGAGTCCCACATTCTATATTGTGACTCTGCCAGTTCTACCTTTCTGCATCGGTTATCTGGAAGAAACCTGTAGAACTTGTTTCGACATATTAATCTATGCATCCACAACTCATAAAATAATATGTTCCTTTGCATTGTCTCTCTTTAGTTGTATTCTGACCCCCATCTATCAATTGATAGTCAAGGGTATGTGTGCGATCGTGTTCATTGATGCCTACTATTCTTGTGGTCTGTCAAGCCGTTCTATTCCAGAATGACTAGGAGAAACAAACTCCAATACCTCATCCATATCTAGGATTGGGTCAAAGCAATTGTATCCTGCAGATCAAATTGCCAATCCAGCCTTTGATCTGTTCTACCCTCGAGTATTACCATATTTTTGTCAAGAATATCATAGGAATTGCACCATCTCTTATGAATTCTTGATGTAGTGATACTTCTCACCATCATCATTCCTTCCTCGGTCCTCGTGTTGTTGTAACCGGAATGCCGACAAGTGAATTGTGATGTGTGAAATCAATACTCCGAGCAACTCGTTGCTTGGTAGTAAATGGACAAATTCTCATTCTTAGTGTGTTGGTTATTGAATCACTATCCTAGGATTGATCGTGCTACCTAGTGCTTATTTCCGGTGCACTCTTCGATCAATAAGTTAGGATTATTCGATCCCTTGCTTATTTGATCATATCATCTTGCTCTGAAAAGCAAGATTGTTCTCGAGCTTAGTAACATATTGGTGGTTCGTGCTGTTCCGAATATCCTCTCGGAAGTATTACCAGGTTGTCGCCTGACCGCTATGTTGAGTTTGTGATCATGTTGGTTTTCCTCCAAACCACCCATTCTCCAAGAATATGTGTTGGATACCCCTGAGCTAGTTGGTTAAGCCAAACAAAAACTTGGAGAGTTGGAAGATAAAAGCTTGTCTGACTTAGTTCATGTTAAGGGATATCTTTGTGTGTGTGTGTGTGTTGAAGCAAGATGATATCTCCATCGATTGGTCCTCGTGATCAGTTGTTGGATCTATTGCCTTGTCAAAACTTTGACTTGAGTATGGGCTATCGTCAAGTCAAATCAGAACCAACGATGTTCGTAATGTTGTCTTACTCGTGGTTGATCCCTCGAGCATACACCATTACATCTTTTGGTCCAGTGATATGGAAATTCCGATGAGTTGCTATTGAGCCCATCAGCAGCATCTTGTCTCGACCATGATTTGTGTTAAACATTAAGCTAGTGTTGGAAACTTTGTAAACGATGCCTTCATGTTCCGTTCATGAAGCATATGTTTGGATGAAAGTAGCGACTTCCTCTAAGTTCACGTGCAATCGATGTAAGTTGCCGCTGTGAATTCGAGAAAGCTTGCTTTTGCTTCCCCTGGAATCATCCCAAGTCATTCATGCATATGTGTGAAGTATCCTATGGTTTGGAGACTTGCAACCTTCATTCCATATGTTCCCTAGCACCCCAAGCTACTGATTGACTTGTTCAAGGAAAAGAAGTCTAGCGCGCGTAAAGACGTCGAAATCCTTAATGATGGATCCTAACCTGAACTCGATAGTGTTTTATTATAAGACTACCATGTGGTCATTCTTGTCTTGGACAACATGTTCACATGTATGTAGCAGAACCAGCTCATATTTTGGAGCTTGCTATCATAGTTCACTCCCCGAGAATCTCGCAACGTCAGCTCGTCGATTTGTGTTGCAAACTTTCATTTTTCTTTCTGGACTTGATGAGTCTGGAATGTCCTGACACCAACCAGATCTGAATCTCAGGCAGATATGATGGTTGGAACATTTCCGACATTTCCATTTTGTTCCCAGCTTGCTCCGCCTTGTGCCAATCTCCCTTGGACTGCCTTTCTCAGCAATTGTTGTTCAGGATCATCTTCAGAGGTGGTCCTACCATGGGTCCCATCCATTTCCGATGATAAGCAAAATCATCCATCGTGTTGTCTTCAACAAGGTAGTCCACATCATCCATTCGAATCGCATATGCCATTCCTTTGAACTCCACCAAACGATCGATTGTGATTGCCTTAGGCTGGTATAAAGAGTTCCAATGATCTAGATATAAAAAGTAATTCTTTTGCCATTTAAGGGAATAACTGTACAAGTCACCTTCCCCAAGGTGCCCCATTGTGGAATCATGGCAGTTAACTCCTCGCTACATCGTGATCGAGCGTGGATTTGTTGCCTACCTAGTGGACCTTCGTCATCTGTTACACCCCATCCCCCGAATGTATGTTTCGTGTCTCAGCTCAAGAGATGTTTTATATCTCACCCCAAGAGTTGATCTTGAGTTGCCCGATCTTTGAGAAGATCGATTCCTGTAGAGTTCCTGTCCGTCGTCATCGTGTTGGATGAAGATCTTGAAAGGAAGGACGCCAAGATCGACTTGAGTTATCAAATCAACATCCGCGAGAAAGACATCTGGATCGTGAAGAATGTGTTAGCTTGTGTCCCTCTATCTTCTTACCTCACGACTTGAATCTCAGGACAAGATTCTTGTTTAGTAGGGGTGAGTTGTCACATCCCTAGCTTCTGGTAATGCACTAGACAAGCCTCATGTGTGCATCATGTTTAATCTTGAAAGAAACTTGAAATGGGGATTGCCTAAACCCCAAGCATCAAAGGAATTCACTAGGTTCACCTAAAATATTTTCAGTAAATCCAAATGGCTTTCAAAATGTTTATCATTTATGGAAAATGTTGTAAACAGTAACCAGAGGTGATGCACATTTTTCCATGACCTATTGGGCTCTGAATTAAATCATACTCTATTTGCATTTGGACATTTAAATGCTATAAAATATTTTAAATGTCCAAATAATCATAAACTTAAATGTTTACTGTTGGATATATTCCATAAAGTGAGCTTGAGCAAGTTTCATGATTTTTTAGTGTGCCTAAGTATTTCTAATAAAGCCCTGACACTACAGAAGAAATAGAAAAACAGAAAAGGATTAGAAGAGAGAGAGAGAGAGAGAGAGAGAGAGAGAGAAAGAAAGCCCACCTGAGGTTACCTGCGCAGCCCACCTGGTGGCCCACTTACCTGGCCCAGCCCACCAGAGCCGCCACCATCTCCCACCTCGCGCCAGAAGGACGCGAGGCGTGTGGCCACCGCGCACCGACACACGCCCGACCACCTCCTCCCTCCCTGCCTGCCTGGCTCCTCCTCGACGCGTCCGGACGACGCCACGCGACCCCAGAGCCATCTAGCGCTCCCTCTCTCTCCCCCGAACGCTCTCCCCTTCTTTGTTTCTCTCGCACGCAGCCACCGAATAGAGTCTTCGCCACCGTCGCCGTTCATCGTGGCCACCGACCTCCCCACACCCAGCCATCCCGACCACGAGCTCCACCTCGCTGCCGCACACCTCTACGCCGAACCATAGGAGCCCAGACGCCCTGTTGCCTCTCCATCGACCCGTCTTCCCCGAGCACGACTGCCGGATCGCCATCGCCGTTACGTCGTCGTCCGTGCCTCCCCGAGCTCAACAACCGCACCAGAAGACTCGCCGTGAGCACCTCGTCGTTTCCCCTCTCCTATTTCCCTCGATAGCGTACCATAGCCACGCTACCACTGGACCCGAGAGCTCACCGTTGCCGTGGTTCCTCACCATTGTGGCCAGGGCCACCGCAGCTCAGGCCCAAGCGCGTCATCGCGTTCGGTGAACCGCCAGGAGATTGTAGAACCCACCGGCCACTTCCCTAGTGCACCGTAGCATCGACTCCGTCCGTACCCGAAGGCCAGCCACCGCGGATGTGCTTGCCGTCGTCTTATCCGGCGACCCCACGGCCTTCCAAGTGCTTAGCTAGATGTGGCCGTGTGCGGGCTACCTTCTGGTGGCCTTCGCGCGTCCTGCCACCGCCTGTAGCGCAGCCCCGGCGAGCTCCCACCGTAGCTTGGTCTCCGCCGGCCGAACACCGACGACAGCCGACGTGGCTTGATCATTAGCACTAATCCCCGCCAGCTGGACCACCCCTAGACGCTGACAGCGGGCCCTGCAGCTAATCAAAGCGCCAGTCAATGCGGGATTAGCACTTGTGTCACTGGCTAGTGGACCCCATTGGTCAATTTTGACCTGGGCTGGCCCCATGGACTGCTGATGCAGTAGTGACGTAGTGCTGACGTCATAATAGCTTTCTGGATTATTTATGTTTCAGAAAAGATTTGGAAATTCCAGAAAATAGCTAAAACTTCAAAAATTCATAGAAATTAATCTGTAACTCCAAATCAAAGAAATTATATATGAAAAATGATCAGAAAAATCCAATCTGTCCATATGTACCATTTGCATGCATGTTAGAGCAACTTATGTCCTCTGTTTAGGACAATTCAATTATATGGCATTTAAGAAAGCACAAATGGAGTTTGAATTTGAACCTAGTGTTCAAACCAACTCCATTTAACTTGTTGCTAGTTGCATTAGATCAATCAACAGCATATTGCCATGTCACATTCATGCATCATACTGTTGCATGGCATTGATTATGTTTCTTCCCTTTTGCCGGTATTTGTCCCCTCTCGGTAGACGATGTTCCAACGATGAGTTCGATGACACCGATGAAGAGCTATATTATCTTCAGAAGTGACAGGCAAGAAAAACCCCCTTGTTCATTCTTATACAATCCCACTCTCTCGCTCCTGCTCTCTTTTACTGCATTAGGACAACAACGTTTCAATTGTTACATGCTGCAGTAGCTGAACCCCTTTTCCTCTGCATGACCTGTCATTGCCACAGTAAATAGATGAAACCCACTAGGATGAGTAGGAGTTGTTTGAGCCCTGATGTGCCTACTCATTCATGCTTGTTTGTCATGCCTGCTAATGCTTAGAGTTGAGTCAGGTATGATTCATCGGGGATGAATTAGAATGTGGTGAACATGTCCTACTGCTGAGAGCTAAGTGTGTGAACACGATTTGGTAAAGGTAGCGGTGAGAGGCCATGTAGGAGTACATGGTGGGTTGTCTCATTGCAGCCGTCCTCAGGAACTGAGTTCTGTGTTTGTGATCCATGAATAGTTACTACCACACATTGGGCTCCGGGCGCTCCAAGCTCTCTCGACTTATTAATCAACCTGATCTCTGTCCAGGAGTTGCAACTAGTTTCTCGTGTTTGTAGGTAGTGTTAGTAGTCTACCAAGTGGTACCCGATACAGGTGTGCTTGGGACAGACTAGGCACCATGGCACGGTGTACCAAGCATAGATCCATCCGTCGAGGTGGGCTTGGGAACCCTGCACACATCGTTTGGGGCCGTCAGCGACACCCCGGCCAGATCTCCTTGCGGATGGAACCCGAATAGGCGATAAACCTAGACTAGAGACTTGTGTGGTTAGTCAGGTCATGGCCGACTCCCTCGCCAGGCTTCCGCTTGAAGGTTGTCGAGATACACGATGTGTACATGGTGGTAAGTGGCGAGAGCGTGTGTGAAGAAGTACACCCCTGCAGGGTTAACATCATCTATTGGAATAGCCGTGTCCGCGGAAAAGGACTTCTGCGTTGCCTGTACAGTTCATAGACAAGTGAAACTGGATACTCTAAAACGCGCAAGATAAGCGTGAGTGCTATGGATGGCGTTCTTGTAGGAAGACAGGAGCGGATCCATAGTGGTGTATTGATATGGTGAATATGTGGACTCATGTGCGCCACCTCAAAAGAGTTACTTGCACTCGTAGTTCAGGTTAGCCACTGAGTCAAAGCTGGCTTGCTGCTGTTAAACTCCACCACCCCTTTGTTGATACCGATGCATATGTAGATAGTTCTGATGTATGTCTTGTTGGGTACATTTGTACTCATGTTTGCCTATTTTATGTTTTGTAGAGAGACTTCAGTCTCGCTAGTAGTTCCGCTGGACTTCGACGTTTAGCTTGTTACCTCAGCTACGATCTTGTACCCTTGGGAGGGTCTTGTAGATAGTCAGGCTTCTCAGCCTTTTTCATTTGTAGTTGTCTGTACCCAGACATGTTTATGCTTCCGCTTGTTGCTTGTATGCTCTGTATGTTGGGTCATGAGACCCATGTTTGCAATATCTCGCTCCTCGGAGCCTAATGAATAAATACTTTGAGCCGTAGAGTTTTGTTGTGATGCCATCTTGTATTTACACATATCGAGCATATTGTGTGTATGATTGAAATGCTTGGTATGTGTGGGATCCGACAACCTAGTTGTTTATCCTTGGTAGCCTCTCTTATGGGGAAATGTAGTCTTGTGCTTCCATGAGCCATAGTAGTCCGCTACAGCCCGATTCACCGGAGTCCTGCTAGCCCAGCACTACTGCTCCGGAACACCTGACTGACCGGCATGTGATTCACTTCGTTCATGTGTCTGTCCCATCGGGGAAATGTCACGCGGTGACATCCGGAGTCCTGCCTAGCCTGCTACAGCCCGGTTCACCAGAGTCCTGTTAGCCCAGTGCTACAGCCCGGATTCGCACGCTGCTGACCGACATGCTCGATGTTGATTAATGTATGCCTGTCCCCGTAAGTTAGTGCCACTTTGGGTTCACTACTAGTCATGTCGGCCCGGGTTCTCTGTCATATGGATGCTAGCGACACTATCATATACGTGAGCCAAAAGGCGCAAATGGTCCCAGGCCATGGTAAGGCAACACCCGTAGGAATACCGTGCGTGAGGCCGCAAAGTGATATGGATGCTAGATCGGTGTGACATAGAATCGGGGTCCTGATAGCAGCCTCCAGCGGTGCGCGAGCACGGCGCACGGCGTGGGCAGCAGGCAGTAGCAGCAGCAGCGGCTGTAGCGGGGCATGCCTCGGGCGGCATGGACAGCTGCAAGCAGCCCGGCCGGCGAGCGGCCAGGGCGCAGCCCGAAGGGTCCTGTAGGTGAGGCAGGGTGCGATAGTGAGGGGAAGGCAGCAGCAGAGTATGTACGCAAGAGCTCGGGCTCCAACCATGGTGGCCACGGACGAGCACAGGGGTGGCGCCTAACGGGATGGATTGAAGTTGGGAACGAGGGAAATCGGTCGGGGACCTCACCGCGAACCTGTAGAGGTGCAAGGCAAGCTCGAGGAAGGCTGGGAGGCGACAAATCGAAGCGGCGATGAGCGGCGGCCGGAGGTGGAAGATGACTTGACACTAGTAGAAAAAGGGTCAAATGTGAGACACATTAGTCCCGGTTTGTAACAGAACCGGCACTAATGTGTCCATTAGTGCCGGTTCCAACGGCTAGGTGGGAGGAGCTCTTTAGTACCGGTTCGTGGCAAACCTTTAGCACCGGTTCGTGCCACGAACCGGTACTATTGAAAGTGGTGGCAGGATGTAGTCAGACTGGGGCCCCTCCAACACCTTTAGTACCGGTTCGTGGCACGAACCGGTACTAAAGGTCGCCCTATATAAACCCTTCGTCCACCAGCACTCTGTTCTTCCCCCTTTCCCCTCTCCCTCTCCTCTGTTCTTCCCTTCTTCCTCTCGAGTTCAACACCAATTTTGCCCAAAATTTGTCAAGATTTGCAGGCCCCCATCCATTCAAATGATCACAAAGGTTAGCAACTTTGTCCTTTCATCTCTCATTGCTATATTAGCTCTTGCATTGGTTTATATAGTGATTAATTGTGAGTTTTAGTAATTTGGGAGGAATTATATGTGGTAGTATTTGATTTATATGCAAATTGAGGTCAAAATAACACTTAGTTTGGATATGTAGGTGTGGTTTACTTAGTGCCTTCTAAATCTCCTCCGTAACCACCGTCGATCGCCCGCACCGTCCCGTCGCCGGCACCACCTTGTGGTGAGCCTCTTGTTCATGAAATTTTATATAAAAATTGATGTTTGTGTGATTTGGATATATAGTTACTTGTATAATTATCTCACCCGTACGTTCACTACATGGGAAAAGCCTATACATAGAATCTTACTAGCAGCGCGCCTTAAAATCAGGCACTGCTGCTAAGTAGCAGTAGCGCGGGCCGTAGAAACTCGCTGCTGAAACAAGTTTATCAGTAGTGCGTGCACTCGAAGAAGCGCTACTGCTAAAATTCCCACGACGCCGCCGCGAGGCCAGTTATAGCAGCAGCGCGTTAAACTAAACAGCGCTACTGCTACGTAACGTAGCAGTAGCGCATTCAGGAAATAATCGCTACTGCTAAATTAACTACAAAAATTTAGTCCCACCTCGCTCCGTGAAGAGAGTTTTACCCACCTTAAATATGTTTCTTCTACAACTTTCACAAGCACTTGGTCTTCATTGAACTCTATGTGTAGGATTTGTAGCCGCAATAGGAGTCCTCGCCAGTTCTTAAACCAACCGGCGAGGATTCCTATTGACAAATCAGATTGTACACAAAAAGACCATTGATGATCAATGTATTTTTTATGTCTATGTCTATTTTTACATACTGACACATAGTAGTAGCGCGTTCACGCCGAAAGGCGCTACTGATAGGTCGTTTAGCAGTAGCGCATTTCCCTATAGCGTGCTACTGCTATGCCATTCCATCTCCCCCCCACTCACTAGCCTCATCCACAGATCACACACTCACACATTGCTCGGTCTCCTCCTCAACCCCCGCGCCGCCGGTCCTCCCCTGTCGCCCCTCCCCCGATCTGCGCCGCTGGCCTCGGTACCGGCCTCCTCCTCCGTCCTCCCTCCACTCGCCGCTGGCCGGCCCCTCCTCGCTCCGCCTTCCTCATCGATCCGTCCTCCCTCCACTCGCCGCCGGCTGGCCCCTCCTCGCTTCGCCTTCCTCCTCCGTCCTAGTATCTTCTCCCTCCTCGTGTCGCCCCTCCTTGTCCCTACTCCGTGATACATTTTGATTTAGTAGGCTTTCATATGTAACATTTTGATTTAGTTGATATGATTTAGTTGATTTAGTAGGCTAGTTGATTTAGTTGATTTAGAACATTTTGATTTAGTTTATTTAGTAGGCTAGTTGATTTAGTAGGCTAGTTGATTTAGAACATTTTGATTTAGTTGATTTAGTATGCTAGTGGATTTAGTATGCTAGTGGATTTAGTATGCTAGTGGATTTAGTATGCTAGTTGATTTAGTTGATATAGTATGCTTGATTTAGTTTTTTTGTAATAAGCTATTTTTTGGCAAAATGTAGGTGCCAATTTAGTTAAATTTGCCACTTGTTTATTTAAACAATTATCTTAGGCAATAGGGGCCAAATTAGGATTATAATTGTCCATAAAATTATTTCTCGCGGAAGAACCAAAAATATCACATGCTACTGTTTTTCTTTCCTATGAAGTGAATCGTTAATCCTTCGCTCATATTGCTTTAGGAAAATGGCGCCACCACCAGCACCACTATGTCGACTGTGCAAGTCAAGGTGCGCCAGCAGCCTTGCAACTGGCAAGCTGTTCGGCATCTACTTCCATCCGAGTTTTCATCATGCGGCAGTAAGAAATTAGATGAAATGTAACAACTATTTTATTTTTAGTGTTAGCATTACTGCATTGTGTCATTTTGCTTTTCTTACACAGATCGTCCCATGCAATGTGAGGTTGAAATTCAACAAGCTGACAGGAGACACTGTGACATTTGAGGCTCCTGGGGGGCCATACACTATGGAGGTCGAGAAAGGACGCAATATGTCGCAGATTGGAGGAGATGGATGGGCCCGTTTCCTCGCTCTCATGCGTCTTACTGGTGGTGAGTTGATCAGATTCTCCTTCAGAGCAGAAAGACCCAAGCTGGTTGTCATTTATATCAACCTGGTGGAAGATGATGAAGATAATGGGGACCCACTCAATGAAGATGATGAGAACCCACTTCATGAAGCCATCATAGCTCAAAGAATGAGGCTCAGCGAGGAGGAGGTGTGCAACCTATGGGACATAATTCCGCCACGTGATGACTTTGTCGGGGTGCCATTCGTGACCCGCCTAACAAATACCATGGTCGATCAGCATGAAATGGTATGTTATGCGTATTGCATGTAGTAATTTGATGATATATATATATATATATATGCTTTATTGTTATATTTACAAATGCAAATTATCCGATTATATGCTTAGTGAATCCGATGATATGCTTAGTGTAGAGTCCAATGATATGCTTTGTGTAATCTAGTCGATGATATACTTTATTCTAGAGTCTGATCACATGCTTATTAGTGTAGAATCCAAGGAACTATTAATAGTGTAGATAATCCATATATACTTATTAGTAGAATTCATGACTAATTAGTACAAATGCATAGTACTGTGTCTTTTGATAGTGTAGAAATCTAGACTTAATAGAAATATATTTGCAAGAGTATGTGTGAGGCTATTTATTAATTGATATGTTTTTCTTATTCAGAGATTGCCAAAGAACCTATCTGTGAGTTGTGGAATCGAGCCTGATGAAGAAGGCTCGGTTGGACTATGCCTTACCGCAAGGGGCTCCGTCACCACCTGTACTTACCGCATAGACACAGATGGTCGTACACACTTGAACTCGGTTGGGTGGAAGAGATTCCTCGTTGGCAAGAATCTTCGTGTTGGACAGGTCATCCTAATTACTATCAGGAACACCAACCGCCCAGGCTTGAGGATGATGATCGTCGTCGATATCATCTAGAACTACATATGTGTGTGTGGCTATATCATGTAGAACTACATATGATGATCGTCGTCGATATCATGTAGAACTACATATGATGATCGTCGTCGATATCATCTAGAACTAAATATGATGATTGTCGTCGATGTCACCTTGTACTGCTTGAGGATGCATGTTGAGTATATATGAAATTGCTATCTAGTACTCCCTCGGTTCCAAATTACTCGTCGTGGTTTGAGTTCAAATTTGAACTAAAACCACGACGAGTAATTTTGAACCGAGGGAGTACTACCTAGTACCTATAATGCTTTATGAAATTGATATCTAGTAGTACCTAGTATCTGGAAATTGCAGTTTATCGAAGCTGGAATGGGGAAATGGTGAAAGATATAACAGTAGCGCGGGACCAGGAAATCGCTACAGCTAAGTAATAGCATGTAACACCCTCGATGCGACTATAGCTCCCACGTGTCGAGGCACGACTTAGAGACATAATTGCATTGAAGGCATATGTCGCAAGTGAGGTAATCTTCACACAACCCATGTAACACATAAGGGGAAAGAGATACATAGTTGGCTTACAATCGCCACTTCACACAATTACATAAATAAAGCATTACATCAACCAAATACAATCAAGGTCCGACTACGGAACCAAAATAAAAGAAGAACCCCAAATGCGACAATGGTCCCCGATCGACCCCAATTGGGCTCCACTACTGATCAACTAGAACGAAACAACATAAAGAACATGATCTTCATAGAGCTCCTCCTGAGATTGATTGCGTCATCTGCATGGATTCATCGGCACCTGCAAGCTGGTTTTGGAAGTATCTGTGAGCCACGGGGACTCAGCAATCTCGCACCCTCGCGATCAAGACTAATTAAGCTTATGGGTAAGGTAAATGTATGAGGTGGAGCTGTAGCAAGCGACTAGCATATATGGTGGCTAACATATTCGCAAAAGAGAGCGAGAAGAGAAGGCAAAGCGCGGTCGAGAAACTATGATCAGGAAGTGATCCTATAGCAACCTACGTCAAGCATAACTCCAACAACCGTGTTCACTTCCCGGACTCCGCCGGAAAGAGACCATCACGGTTACACACGCGGTTGATTCATTTTAATTAAGGTCAAGTTCAGGCTTTCTACAACTGGACGTTAACAAATTCCCATCTGCCCATAACCGCGGGCACGGCTTTCGAAAGTTCAAATCCCTGCAGGGGTGTCCCAACTTAGCCCATCACAAGCTCTCACGGTCAACGAAGGAATAGACCTCCACCCGAGACGTTCCGATCAGACTCGGTATCCCGGTACAACAAGACATTTCGACAGGGTAAAACTAAACCAACAACACCGCCCGAATGTGCCGACAAATCCCGATAGGAGCTGCACATATCTCTTTCTCAGGGCACACTCAGATTGTCTTAGGTACGGGTAAGCCAGCCCAGAGTTGCCCCTGGTGGCCACCGGTAGCTGACAGGTGGACCAACACTCAGAGGAGCACTGGCCCGGGGGGTAAAATAATGATGACCCTTGGGCGCGCGACCCCCAAGGGAAAAGAAAAGGCTAGGCGGCGAATGGTAAAACCAATGTTGGGCATTGCTGGAGGAGCTTTACTTAAGGCAAACTGTCAAGGGGTTCCCATTATAGCCCAACCGCGTGAGGAACGCAAAATCCGGGAACATAGCACCGATATGACGGAAACTAGGGCGGCAAGAGTCGAACAAAACACCAGGCATAAGGCCGAGCCTTCCACCCTTTACCAAGTATATAGGTGCATTAATTAAGTAAGATATATAGTGATAACCCAACAAGTAAACAAATGTTCCAACAAGGAACGACATCTCGATGTTCCAACAAGGAACAAACTTCAATCTTCACCTGCAACTAACAACGCTATAAGAGGGGCTGAGCAAAGCGGTAACGTAGCCAATCAACGGTTTGCTAGGACAATGTGGGTTAGAGGCTTGTTTCAACAAACTGGGAGGCATGACAAGCAAGTGATAGGTATCGTAGCATGGGCATAGCAAAAGAGCAAGCATCTAGCAAAGCAAAGATAGTAGTGATTTCGAGGGTATGATCATCTTGCCTGAAATCCCGCAAGGAAGAAGAACGAGTCCATGAAGAAGACAAACGGACGTAGTCGAACGGGTCCTCACAAACGCGACATAACCGGAACCAACCCGAAGAAGCAAACACCGGAAAAGAAGCACACAACATAGTAAACAACCAACACATCAACATGGCATGATGCACAATCGAGTATGATGCATGTCCCGTTTAATGAAGCATGGCATGGCAAAGTGCACAAACAATCCTACAAATTAAGTGGAGCTCAAAATGCAACGGTGCATATTTACGAAACACCACGACAAGTTATTTAGTTCGATCTTGTTTATGTACCCAACAATTTTAAATGTTGTTAGCAAGGCAAGAGGTGAAGCATGATGAAACTATCTAATCTAGGCAAGTTTAAATGAGGCCGGAACAACAAAACAACAAGTCCGGAAACTCCTCATATGCAAGTTTTTGGTTATGGTACTGTTCTGCCCTAAACACAATTTTAAAGTTGTTAAACATGCAAAGTAAGGTCACCATGATAAACTAGGCATTTTTCTACCCCATTTACATATAAAGATTATTAAATTCCGAGTTACGGTTATTTAGTTATGAATTAAATCATTTTAGCATGGCATAGGAGCAAATAATGCAAACATCATTTTAAACATTTTAACATGGCAAGAAATTGGCATATTATTAATACACACATAATTTTAAGCAAGTTTCATATATAAATTATTTTAATCCGATGCACGGTTTGAAAGTTATTATATGCATGAACAGCAGGAGGGTTTTGCAAATCTGAAATACTCTGGATAATTTGACAAATTCACGGAACTGAAGAAAAAAACGTCATCGGCCTGCATCTAGATCATGAAGCCCATCAAAGGAAAAAATCGGGGGCTGCTCACCCTGGGCCTTGGGAGCCGGCGATGCTCGGCCTTGGAGAGGAAGGCAGCCCACGGATGCGGGAGGAGGCCCAGGGCGCAAGGCGTCGTCCTCCTCCTCGATCCCGCCTGGATCGAGGGAGGCAGAGGCGGCGGCGGCGCCGTTCGCCGGCGGGGCAGCGGTAAGGAGGGGCGGAGGAGGCCAGGGAAGGCCGGGAACGAGCGGATCCGGGCGTGGGGTCCCCGGATCCGGTGACGGGCGAGGTCGGGGAGGGCCACGACGAGCTCGTCGGCGGCCCTGCAAAACAATGGTGGCGGCGGCGCGGGCTTAGAGGAGAGGGAGAGCAGGGGAGGAAAAGGAGGGGAAGAGGAGGCGCGGGGCACTCCCTGGCCGAGGGCGCGACGACGGCGGAACTCCGGTGGCCGGAGCGGTGACGAGAGGCGGCGAGGTGCGGTTGCCGGCGGCGAGGTACGAGGTGGCGGCGGAGAACTCTGGCGGAGGTCCGGCGAGACGGCGCGGCGCGGATCCCCTCGGGCCTGGCGCGGCCCAGGGCGGGCCAGATCCGGGCATGGTGGGCCCGCGCGGCGGGGAAGTGGGCGCGGCGACGCGTGGCGGCGTCCGATTGGGCGAGGGCGGCGGCTGGCTGACGTGGCATGCTCCGATTGGCCGGGGCGACGTGGATGGGAGTGGAAATGTCCGGCGGCGCGGACGGAGTTGGATCTAGGGTGTGTGTGCGCGAGAATTTCGGAGGGAGACACCTACTTATAGGTAGAAGGAGCTAGGAGAGTCCAAATGAGGTGCGGTTTGCGGCCATGCGATCGTGATCGAACGACCGAGATGATGGAGCAGAGTTTGGTGGGTTTTGGGCCAAATTGGAGGGGTGTTGGGCTGCAACACACACGAGGCCTTTTCGGTCCCTCGATTAACCGTTGGAGCATCAAACGAAGTCCAAATGATACGAAACTTGACAGGCGGTCTACCGGTAGTAAACCCAGGCCGCTTGACAAGTCTCGGTCCAATCCGGAAATGTTTAATCCCCACACACGAAAGAAAGCTAGAAATGACCACCGGAGGAGAACGAAGCGCCGGAATGCAAAACGGACAACGGGGAAAATGCTCGGATGCATGAGACGAACACGTATGCAAATGAAATACACATGATGACATGATATGCAATGCATGACACGCAAGCAATGACAAGGCAACACCAGCGAATAACTGAACGACACCTGGCACATCGGTCTCGGGGCGTTACATAGCAGCGCGTTCCTGAAAAGCGCTGCTGCTATAGTCAATAGTGGTAGCGCGGGTACAGGTAGCGCTACTACTAAGAGTTAGTGGTAGTGTCGTATTGGTAGCGCGGGCACCCACGCTGCTGATAGGCCTAAAACCGCGCTGCTGCTAGCCTTTTCCCTAGTAGTGGTTGTTTGTTATACATAGTGCCATGGTTTTGATATCCGTACCCGTCGGCCCTCGTCCTTGTTATGATTCGGATGTGGTATATTCTCTTTTAAAACTAGTTGCATTTCGTGTTTATGACAAATTAGGCCCATCAAGTTGACATAGATATTTTTTCTAGGAGGTATGTGAACCGGAAATTCCAACCGACCCTATTGTCGAGAGGTTAAATTTAGTTGAAAGAGAAAATGAGAACTTGAAAGAAAAATTGAAAAGAATTGAGGGGGAGAAGATGGAATTGGAGTTGCATGTTGCCGATGTCGTTGATGATCACAAGATCAAGATGGAGAAAATGCGCTTGAAGATTAGAAAGATTAGAAAATATGCCACTGATAGTGAGGCTTGGTATCATTATGCTATTGCATCAATTGTTACCTTAGTTGTGATCTTGATCGCATTTGTTGTTGCATTTAAATGCTTTAGCTAGAGAGTTATTTGTTTGTTGCATTTAAGTGTTGTATGAACTTGTAGTAATTTGGTGTTTTTGGTGCTGTGTATTGAAGATGAGCCGACAATGGATGTATGATGACCGATGCTCTCCCGAGTTCATTAATGGCGTGCAAACTTTTCTGCTTGCGGCTGAGGCAAACAAGCGGGCGGATAGTTTTATGCCTTGTCCATGTGTTGTATGTAAGAATGGTCAAAATTACTCTAAGTCAAGGACCATTCACGTCCACCTATTTAAGTACGGTTTCGTGCCCCACTATAATGTTTGGACCAAGCACGGAGAAAGAGGGGTTATGATGGAAGACAATGAAGAAGAAGAGGACGACGATAGCTATCCTAGCCATGGGTTCCCTGAATACGATGATACAACAATGGGGAAAGAAGCTGAGTCGGTAATGCGGGAAGAAGCTGAGCCGGCAATGCGGGAAGAAGCTGAAGAAGAGGCATCAAATGAGCCCATTGGTGATCTAGGTCGGGCCATTGCCGATGCAAAGAGAAACTGCGCAAGTGATTTGGAGAAGAAGAAGTTGCAACTCATGTTAGAGGATCACAAAAAATTGTTGTACCCGAATTGCGTAGGTGACAAGAAAAAGCTGGGCACCACACTGGAATTGCTGCAATGGAAGGCAGAAAATGGTGTATCTGACAAGGGATTTGGAAAGTTTCTAGTAATGATAAAAATATGCTTCCAAAGGACAACGAATTGCCCAAGAGTACGTACGAAGCAAAGACGGATGTCTGCCCTCTAGGGTTAGAGGTGCAGAAGATACATGCATGCCCTAATGATTGCATCCTCTACCGCTGTGAGTACGAGGATTTGAATGCTTGCCCGGTATGTGGTGCCTTGCGCTATGAGATCGACCGCGATGACCCTGGTGATGTCGAGGGCAAGCCCCCCAGGAAGAAGATTCCTGCCAAGGTGATGTGGTATGCTCCTATAATACCATGGTTGAAATGTTTGTTCCAAAACAAAGAGCATGCCAAGGCGATGCGATGGCACAGAGAAAACCGTAAGAAAGATGGAAAGTTGAGAGTACCAGCTGACGGGTCGCAGTGGAGAAAAATCGAAAGGAAGTACGGGAAGGAGTTTGTAGATGACGCAAGGAACGTATGGTTTGGTCTAAGCGCAGATGGCATTAATCCTTTTGGGGAGCAGAGCAGCAACCATAGCACCTGGCCTATGACTTTATGTTTGTATAACCTTCCTCCTTGGTTGTGCATGAAGAGGAAGTTCATTATGATGCCAGTGCTCATCCAAGGCCCTAAGCAACCCGGCAACGACATTGATGTGTACCTAAGGCCGTTAGTTGAAGAACTCTTACAACTATGGAATGGAACAGGTGTACGTGCATGGGATGAGCACATGGGGGAAGAATTTGACCTAAAGGCGTTGCTGTTCGTGACCATCAATGATTGGCCTGCTCTCAGTAACCTTTCAGGACAGACAAACAAGGGATACCGCGCATGCACACACTGTTTGGATGATACTGACAGTATATATTTGGCTAATTGTAAGAAGAATGTGTACCTGGGACATCGTCGATTTCTTCTGAGCAGGCATCTCGTAAGAAAGAAAGGCAAGCATTTCAAAGGTGAGGCGGATCACCGGACGAAGCCTCGCCACCATACTGGTGCTGATGTACATGATATGGTCAAGGATTGGAAGGTGGTCTTTGGAAAGGGTCCTGGTGGACAACCTGTTCCGAATGATGCTGACAGACGTGCACCCATGTGGAAGAAGAAATCTATATTTTGGGACCTGGCCTATTGGAAAGACCTAGAGGTCCGCTCCGCAATCAACGTGATGCACGTGACGAAGAATCTTTGTGTGACCCTGCCTGGCTTCTTGAGCGTGTATGGGAAGACTAAAGATACACCCGAGGCACGGGAGGACCAGCAACGTATGCACGGAAAAGACAGCATACATCAGGGTCATGCAAGCTATGCTCTTACCAACGAAGAGAAGGAAATCTTCTTTGAATGCCTGCTCAGTATTAAGGTACCGTCTGGCTTCTCATCGAATATAAAGGGAATAATAAATATTCCAGAGAAAAAGTTCCAGAACCTAAAGTCTCATGATTGCCACGTGATTATGACGCAACTGCTTCCGGTTGCATTGAGGGTGCTTCTACTTGAAAACGTTTCATTAGCCATTATGAAGTAATGTGCCTTTCTCAATGCAATCTCTTAGAAGGTAATCGATCCAGAAATCATAACAAGGTTAGAGAATGATTTGGTGCAATGTCTTGTCAGTTTCGAGTTGGTGTTCCCACCATCCTTCTTCAACATCATGACGCACGTCCTAGTTCACCTATGCGAAGAGATTAATGTTTTGGGTCTTGTATTTCTACACAATATGTTCCCCTTTGAGAGGTTCATGGGAGTCTTAAAGAAATATGTTCATAACCGTGCTAGGACAGAAGGAAGCATCTCCAAGGGCCATGAAAATGAGGAGGTCATTGAGTTTTGTATTGACTTTATTCCTGACCTTAAGCCGATTGGTGTTCCTGAATCACGGCATAAGGGCAGACTGGTTGGAAAAGGCACGCTAGGAGGGGAACAAATAATATGTATGGACGGACATTCTCTCACTGAAGCACACTACACAGTTCTACAGAATTCCGCCTTGGTGGCTCCGTATATGGATGAACACAATAATTTGCTACGCTCCAAACACCCGGAGCGGTTTGATGACTGGATTACACATGAACAAACCAGGAGTTTCGCCAGCTGGTTGCAGACACGTACCATGCATGACGCCTCTATTGAAGATGACCTATACTTGTTTTCCCAGTTACCATCTTCGAATATAATGACTTTCAATGGGTACGACATAAATGGTAATACATTTTACACGATCGCCCAAGATAAGAAGAGCACCAACCAAAATAGTGGTGTCCGCTTTGATGCAGAAACCAAGACGGGAAAGGAAACATATTATGGTTATAACAGGACATATGGGAACTTGACTATCGACGTGGTTTGAAGGTCCATTTGTTTCGGTGCAAACGGGTCAATATGGCATGAGGCGGGGTAACGGAAGACCCGCAGTACGGAATGACAACAGTGGATCTCAACAATCTTGCATATGCAGACGAACCATTCGTCCTAGCCAATGATGTGGCACAGGTTTTCTATGTGAAGGACATGTCTACCAAGCCGAGAAAAAGAAAAGATAAGGAAGCGAATGCATCGTACGATGAGACAAAGCGGCACATAGTTCTTTCTGGGAAGAGAAACATCGTGGGAGTGGATGACAAGACAGACATGTCAGAAGATTATGAAAAGTTTGATGAAATTGCTCCATTCACAGTGAATATTGACCCGAGCATCCTGTTAAATGATGAAGATTTTCCATGGTTATGGCGCAAAGGGACACACGCGAAGAAAAAGTTTCACACCCAAAGATCTGGGATGTGATCAGCTTCACTATCATCACTCTCTTCTGTGTTTCACACCCAGGAGGGAATCTCTGTGATAGTTAGGGTAGTTATGTGTTTTGGCATTTGAAACGCGAAGAAATTTTATGTGCAAACAAATTCTTTCATGCCTTTACTGATTTTTAAAGTTAAGTTATTCACAAACTAGTGATTCACACTAATTTCAAATAATTCAAAATTTAAACTATTCAAATTTGAAAACTACAGGCACTAACAGAAAGTTTGTAATTTTTTGTACCTAAAGCAAAAGTATTCACAAAGAAACTCTAAATACACAAAAAAAACAAATCAAAAATAAATAAAGCAAAAAATAAAGAAAAAAAAGTCCGCCTGCTGGGCCAGAGCGGCCTGCATACGACTAGAAACCCAACCTGTTGTTGGGCCAGGATGCAGGCCCGCAAAGGCCCAGTAGGCCCATAGGGCAGCACAGAACATGTAGGCCCAGTAGGCCAGCTTTGGAGAGGAGCTCGAGAGAGCTACCGCACGGGGGGTTATAAACCAGTGTGGACGCCCCTCGGCTAGCGAGGTGGGACTAAACTTGCCGCACCGCACCTGCGCCAGTGCACCCCCTTTAGTACCGGGTCATGGCACCAACCGGTACTAAAGGGGGGCCTTTAGTACCGGTTGGAGCCACCACCCGGTACTAAAGGCCTTCGTTTCCCGCCGCTTGGCCTGGCCAAAACAGGCCTTTAGTATGGGTTGTGGCTCCAACCGGTACTAAAGGTCCATCCTATATAACTAAACACTTCGAAAATTTCAGTTTCTCATCTGCTTCTTCTCCTCTGCCCCGTCGCCAGCCGCCCGCCACCCCCGTCTCCATATCCCTCGTCGCCGCCATGTCCACGTCATCGCCGCCCCGTCCCCGTCGTCACCGCCGCCCCGTCCCGGCCCGTCCCGCGTCGTCCCCGTCCCCGTCATCGCCGCCCCGTCCCTGTCCCCATCATCGCCATCCCCGTCGTCGCCGCCCGTCACCGTCCCCGTCGCCTCTCGCCTCGCCGGTGAACACACACACATACACTTAATTTGTTTTTCTGTTTTTAGTTATGTATATATATTTTTTCTTCTGTTTTTTAGTTATAGAAATATTTATAGAAATGTTAGAACTTTTTCTATTTTTTAGTTATAGAAATAGTTATAAAAAAGTTAGAAAATTTTCACTTTTTTTAGTTATAGAAATATTAGAAATGTTATACAAATGTTAGTTATATAGAAATGTTATTATTTTTTCGGTTTTTTAGTTATAGAAATATTAGAAATGTTATAGAAATGTTAGTTATATAGCATTGTTAGAAATGTTATAGAAATGTTAGTTATATAGAAATGTTAGAAATTTTAGTTATCAAAATCCAATCATTAAAAAAATGTTACTTTTTGCGGGCATATAGCTAGTATTTGTTCTCGACGATGCCCGGCCCACATCCTCGCCGTCGACCCTTCCGCGACGACGTCTGGCTGACCCATGTCCGGGACTGGGCTCCGCCGGGCTGGCACTGGGAGGTGCTGCCTGGAGGGGCGCGCCGCTTGATGAGGAACCCGGCCCCGGGTCCCGTCGTTGACCCTGATCTCCTTTGGTGGTGTTCGCGTGGGCCACTTTCCGTGCGGAGGGAGCCGGGCCCGCCGGAGGTGGTACATCGCCGTGTCAGGGAGGAGGACGAGCATGTCCATCGCTACATGGTTGCGTTAGAGGCGGAAGGTTCTCCAATACCTGGTAGGTTCTTCAAGGATCTCACTTCAGCTATGATCCTGTGAGGGTTCCTTCTCTTTGGGTGTCCACCGCCCGCGCTGCAGGAACCGCGAGTGTCCTAGATTCTTCTGTAGTATTCGATCTTTATTAGCTACCTAGCCAGTGATGTATTCGATATATAATATTCGAGATGATGTATACGAGATTATATATTATTCGAGATTATATCTATTACTCGAGACGATGTATTCGAGATTATATCTATTATTCGAGACGATGTATTCGAGATTATATCTATTATTCGAGACGATGTAATTTGAATACTAAATTGTTTTATATTTCTTTTCGATTAGTTAAATAAAAGCTATGGCGGACAATACCGGCAGAGAGGGAGAACAGGCCCTGTTCGATATGATACGCCATCCTCGCGGGCCAGATGATGATCAGAATGAAGAAGATTATGACGGCTCCGAATTTCTAAACAACACCGGGGAGGGTGATATGATATTCGATCGTGACGACCGAATTGATGAAGTCATGAACTATGATTTTGATGATGACGAAGAAAATGTTGATCTTGAAACAACAAAGACCGGCGAGGTATATATATTTATATAAGCAGGCATCTGGTGATCACCGCATGTTTTAAATGACTTGAAGATATATTAACGAATCGATCTTTCTTCTTTCAGCCATCCGGATCGAGCAAATCTTCAGGCAACAGGACGAAATGAGGCCCGAACAAAAAGTTGAAGGAGGGCGTAAAGTACAATATCGAGGCCATCAAACCTAATGGCGAACCATTAGCGCCTAAGAAGATTGCAGACAAGTTCATTCGTTAGTGCGGAGTTCTTGTGAAGGACCAACTCCGAATCTCCCTTCAAGAATGGAGAGAGCCGGCAAAGCCACGTCCAGATCTTACTTTTGTCGACGATAGACAAAAAGGTCTGCTTTGGGATACTCTCATGGAACATTTCACCATACCAGATGATTTCACAGATGCAGATGTGCAGAAAGTCAAGGACGCTGCTCTTAGGAAGATGGCGGTTGCATTCAAGAACCACAAGAATCGTGAATGGGACAAGTACATCAAGGGAGGAAGGAAGACTCCAGTATTCGAGGGAACACTAGAGAAGCAAAGTGCTCATTGGGACGATTTCGTGAAATTCAAGGATTCGGAATTAGCTAAGGAACGGTCGATAATAAACAAGAAGAATGCCGAAAAAGGATAAGTTCCATAAGCTGGGTCCAGGTGGCTACGCGGCGCTAATGCCTAAGTGGGATAAGTCTGAGAAAGAGATGGAGGATGCAGGTGTCACTCCGGTTACTAGGAGCTGGCCCCCAGGTGCAGGACTTGGTTCTATGCGAATGGGGGGAGTTGGACCCGAAGATAGGCAAAGTTTTGATGAAGGCATGTCTGAACGAAGCCGACAATAAGATACTTGTTGCAATAGAAGAGGCTCGATCGGGGGTGTTCCAGCCCAAAAGAGAGAATGATGAGCTTACGCGTGCCCTGGGAAATCCTCAACACCCGGGAAGAACACGAGGCAAGGGCACTATTCCGTGGTATGAGGGGTTTTCGGACTGGAACACCGACTACAGAACCTGTGCGATAAAGAAGATTGCGGAGGAGAAGAAGAGGAAGATGGAGGAGTAGAGGAAGCTGGACTATGAACGCCTTCAAGGCCTAGAATCAAAGCACGCGGACTTGGCAGTCAAATTCCAGCGGCAGCAGGAGCAGATCGACTCACTTAGCCAGCAAAGGGGGTCTCAGTAGCTGCAGCAGCTAGCGGATGATCCAGCATTGGATAGCACCGCCCCATCCATGCCGAGAAGCAGCGTGGGTTCCGCCCCGGGCGACGCAATGCTGGATAGATACCCCGTGGATGACATCACGAAGGATACTAACTGCGAGCTACACTTCAAAATGAAGAACATATCCATGAAGGTGGCGGACGTCGTTGCTTTTACAAATCCCCCCGAGGCAACCTTCCATTGCAACCCGATTCCAGCGGGCTATCCTCGTGTCTTGGTTGATGAGGTGGTGGACCCATATTCGGGGCTACAACTTGACATTCCTGGAGGTGACGACGAGCACACATTGGGAGAGGCCATACATCGTGTCATCCTATGGAGAAAGGATTGCATCGTCTTTCGAAGGCCACCAACACCGCATCATCCGACTCCTCGTCGAACTCCGCCACTGAGTCAGCAGACTCCCGCTCCTCCAAGTCCACCAACGCATGAGGCCACTCCTCCTCCTCCAAGTCTGGCAAAGTGTCAGGCCACTCCTCCTCCAAGTCCGACACAGCGTCAGACGTCCACTCCTCCTCCAAGTCTGGCACAACTTCAGGCCACTCCTCCTCCAAGTCCGGCAAAGCTTCAGGCCACTCCTCCTCGTCCAACTCAGCCACGTCAGCTGTCTCCGCCGCCTCAGCAATCGCAGAAGAGACACACCGCAGCTATGGTGCGTAGCGGTACGAGTAGAGGTAGTACAGGAAGTACAGGTGGAGGCAGGCGATATAAATATGGTCCAAGCCTCACTCCTCTTCCTTAGAGGGCTTATGACAGGACCGGGGAGCAAACCAATGCCATAGTGCGGGCAGAATTGGACGCCCATTTTGGACCAAAACCGGCAACGCCGCCGAGGGAGAAAGTGCCTGAGGAAAAGATTGACCACTTCATTCGTATGGCTGCACCACCAGCTCCCAAGCCAGTTGACACAGACTATGAGCGCCACATCAGGAAGTTAAATCGAGCACATCTACAGAAAGAGGTGAGCTCGAGCTCAAGCAAATCAGCTGGCAAAAAATGCGGTAAAACCATTCCCCAGCTGGGAGAACAGGTGGCGCAATCAATCCCCCCACTTGTTGTGCCAACAACACATAAGAGTACACGCGCCCAATATTATTGTGGGCAAACCGTTAACGTTCCCCAGCTGGGCGATCTGGTAATAACCGAGGAGCATATAATGCAGGCTGAAATCCTCAAGATCTCTGTCGGACAACTCCTCGAGATCGAGCCCATGCCGACGCTTAGAGAGGAGGAAATAAAACGGAAATATGTCCGGGGCTAACCTTTGGTCAAGCCAGACGAGGTCAAGAAGCTCCCAATGAGAATGTATGAATTGCATCAATGGTACATGGAAATTACCAAGATTTCCAATCGAGAGTCCCTCATGGTGGATGTCAAGAAGGATCATTACTACCATGAGAAAGTTGTGGCCGTTGAGTATAATGGACTGTTTCAGTTATACAATCAGGACGCACACGACAAATCTATCGTCAGTTGCTATTGTCTGTAAGTGATTTCTTTCTGTAATTTAAGTCTCAAGCTAGCTGTAGTGATCCTTTTGATCAATCATTACCTGTAATTATCCTCACTATATTCTTTTTTGTGGTATTATGCAGGATGAAGATGTATGAAATGAAAAAAGGTGGATGCTATGGCATTGGGCTCATTGACCCAAACACCGTTAATGAATACGCATGGAAATTAGATGCATATCATGAAAAAAGTGTAGAGGACAGCATGCTAGAGTTCTTGAAGCGCCTCAAATATAATGAAGATATACTACTTCCTTACAACTTCCAGTGAGTCACACTGTCTTGTACTACAAATTCTCTGTTTTTGCCTACTAGCTAGCTACATGTTTTTGCTTACATATGCCCGCTTAATTAAGACATGCTAGCGTGTGTGCATGCAGATTTCATTGGATCTTGTGTATCATTAAAGTTGACGCCGGAACAGTTGAAGTACTGGACTCACTACTTAACAAACAAAGTGACTACACCATCTTGTTTGGGATAGCCAATAGGTAATTTAATCATTATTATCTATATATCTCTGGCCTATTTAGTTTGTCATTTCCTGATATGAACTATTTAATAACCCATTTATTCATTTTCTTTGTCGGCGGGCAGGGCATGGGCAAGGTTCATCAGCGTCACTCTAGGCGAATGGAAACAAAGACTGAAATGGTTTCGATCCAAGGTAAGTAATTAAGTAGTGCTAGCTAGCTGCCTTCTCTTTAATTATCATGCTTGATTAATTATTATCTGATCAAATTCCATTCTCGTAAAGGCCCTGAAGCAGGCGCCGGGGACTGATCTGTGTGCATACTATGTTTGCGAGAACATTCGCATGGTGGTGTCCGAAAGGAGCAGATCTCAAAGACAGGAATGGGTACGTTTGTCAGAACACTATTCACAATTTTTACACCATTACCGATATCTAGTCACACAACTAATACACTTAACAGTTCACAGAGGTGCAGGAGAAGCTCCTACCAACGGAACGCGTAGAAGCACTTCAAGAGGAAATAGCGGGATTTTTGCTCGACCAGGTCATAGATCCGAAGGGAGAATACCATTACCCGCTACCACCCCCATGAACCACTTCCAATTGTCATCATGCTCCGAAGGCACCAATTAGGCTAATGCCACTGGCTCCGAAGGCAACATTGTAGGAGAAATTGTATATAGCTAGCTAATTGTATATTTATATATACATGTGTGTATGTGTGAATTAATATGGTGGTTTGTGAGACATTTGATGATATATATATATGATCAGTTCTACTAGAAATTCTATTTATATATATGCATAACTTGTATAATGTGTAGTATCGTAAAATACCAGCAAACGAAAAAGAATTAAATGGAAAACACAAAATTAAATGAAAAGGAAATCATAAACCCAAAACCCCCCAACTTTTAATACCGGTTGGTGTCACCAAACGGTACTAAAGGGCTCCCTGCCCCCGGAGCTGGCTCGTGCCACGTGGTTTCCCTTTAGCACTGGTTCGTGCTGAACCGATACTAAAGGGGGGGCCTTTAGTGCCCACACTTTAGTGCCGGTTCGCCGGTTATCGAACCGGCACTAAAGGGCCTTACGAACCGGTGCTATTGCCCGGTTCTGCACTAGTGTGATGCAGGCGATGTTGTGGCGTCGAGATTCAACCGGAGGCAGTAGAGGAAGTAGAGGGCGACAGCGAAGTCCAGGGGCACAACCTCAGGCTTCGGGGATGACGGGGAGTGCGCTAATGACGACGGCCATGGCGGTGGTGGTTCGGGTGTGTGCGGGGAGGAAGAGAACGGCGCGAGGGGAAAGGAGTGGACGACTAGGGTTCGTGGGAGGGGACGGGGTGGCCGGTGGTACCCTTATCCATGCCGGGGTCGGTTGGATGCTCAACGTGTGGAGGATCCACGCCATGGACGCTGCGTGTGCGTCCAACGCGTCCATGTGAACAGGAGGTCAAGGACGAGGTGATAGTGGGCTGGGCCAGGAGCAGTAGAGGTGATGGGCCAAGGGCACAGTGCCCCAGCTATTCCTTTCTTTTTATTATTACTTTTCTGTTTTGTAATTTTCTCCTCTGTTTTGTATTTTGTTTTGCTAATATTTGATGTTTGTTAAACGTGAAAAATTGCACATAAATCTAGTATAATATTGGGGTGTTGCACAAAAAGTTTCACAGCATTTGAAAATGTTAAATATTTTTAGAAATTCAAAAGGTCAATTATTTTTATGCTGATCCTCTTAATTAATTACCAGGGGTAATTTGGGAATTCAAACGAGGTTGGTTCCAACATGATAATTACTTAGGAATTTTATGGGCCATAACCAACATTTTTGTTTTACTGTTTGAAAACTTTTATTTTTTTGCTGTGACTTTGAATTTGAATTTGGACCGGTTTCGAATCAACGCGGTTTTAACAACAGTAATCATGGTCACATGGAATCATTAGTAGGGAACTACTATAGCATAATACACGGGCGTCACACTCGGTGTACGAATGGGTGGGCGGATGGGATGGGAGTGGGGAACCATGGCTTAGGGACGCGCTTGTCCGAAATGTGGGGTAAGTTACGAAAGTACCCCCACCGATTTGAGGCGGTTCTTTCGGTTCAGGGGTAATTTCGCGTGTCGGGATTTCACAGAAGGTGGGAGTTTTCACGTGCGTTGTAATTTTGGAATAGCAAGGTGCTAGTTGAGATGGAGAGAGTTGTCGGAGCACAACGAGATAAAGATATATCTTAAATATTTCGGGCTAACAAGGCGCGGGTTGAAATTTCCAGACAAGCCTAACGTGTACTGTACCAAATCAATTCGCACTACAAATGTCATTCAAAACTTTGAATTCATGTTATGTTCAATTAAAATATTTCACTACGTGTATAATGCATGCAACCTAGTACTCAAATGAACGTTTTAGTGCATTTCAAACGTATTATACTACCACTTCAATATGAACGAAATTTGAATTCATTTCTCTATTTGAATAAGATCTACAATAATGATTGTTGTGAAGTCAAAGCATTTGAATTCGTTTCTCTGTTTTAATAACATCTACAATCGTCATTATTGTCAAGTTAAATCATCATTTGTGTATTATCTTCACAGCACACCACATGATTAGTCTCGAGTTACATATGAACTATGTGTACTATATAAACTCGAACTCGATCTTTTGAATCCACTTTATGTTGATTTCAAATCATAGTACATTTCAAGCTCTAGATAGATCTTCACAAACTAAACCATGTCTCATATGTATAATGTGTTTATCACATTATGTATGGTGCCCCGCCCCCTACGCCTATAAGTATTTAGATGTGAGTTGCAAACACCACAAATTACCACAAATTCAAATAAAATGTGAGAATGTTCGATATATAGTATCATTTAGATTGTTCGATATTTAGTTGTAAGCTGCAAATGCCACACATTATCACAAATTCAAATAAAATGTGAGTTTGTTCGATGTATAGTATGGTTTAGATTGTTCGACATTTAGCTGTGAGTTGCAAACGCCATGCATTATCACATTATGGTATAACATGTGCATCCATATCACCGCTATATTCATGCATGCATCTGTTCAAAACACTATGATCTCCTATTCAAATATATGAATCCACTTTCATATCAAATTATGATCTTTGTTAGTCTCTTACACCCACACAATCCTCTAACCTTTGTAGCTACCACTAACTTTCTCTCGTGCATGCACACGCCCTCCTCGCCCTCCCCCTCCCTAAGGATTCTATCCATCACGCACATTCATTTTTTTTCTATAGGTCGTTCTCCCACAGTCTCCACAACTGTTGGGGAATGCAGTAATTTCAAAAAAATTCCTACGCACACGCAAGATCATGGTGGTGCATAGCAACGAGAGGGGAGAGTGTTGTCTATGTACCCTCGTAGACCGCAACAGAAGTGTTGAGGCAACGTAGATGAAGTAGTCGTACGTCTTCCCGATCCGACCGATCCAAGCACCGTTACTCCGGCACCTCCGAGTTCTTAGCACACGTACAGCTCGATGACGCTCCCCGGGCTCCGATCCAGCAAAGCTTCGGGGATGAGTTCCGTCAGCACAATGGCGTGGTGACGATGATGATGTTCTACCGACACAGGGCTTCGCCTAAGCACTACAACGATATGATCGAGGTGGAATATGGTGGCAGGGGGCACCGCACACGTCTAAGGAACGATCACGTGGATCAACTTGTGTGTCTAGAGGTGCCCCCCTGCCCCCGTATATAAAGGAGCAAGGGGGAGGCCGGCCGGCCCTTGTTTGGCGCGCCAGGAGGTGTCCTCCTCCTAGTAGGGGAAAGAGGTGGAGAGGGAGAAGGAAAGGGGGGGCGCCGCCCCCTCCCCTAGTCCAATTCAGACCAGGGAGGAGGTGGCGCGCGGCCCACCTCTGGCAGCCCCTCTCTCTCTCCACTAAGGCCCATATGGCCCATTACTTCTCCCGGTAGGGTTCCGGTAAGCCTCCGGCTCTCCGATTTTCTCCGAAATCACCCGGAACACTTCCGGTGTCCGAATATAGTCATCCAATATATCAATCTTTATGTCTCGATCATTTCGAGACTCCTCGTCATGTCTGTGATCACATCCGGGACTCCGAACTAACTTCGGTACATCAAAAAGCATAAACTCATAATAACTGTCATCGTAACATTAAGCGTGCGGACCCTACGGTTCGAGAACAATGTAGACATGACTGAGACACATCTCCGGTCAATAACCAATAGCGGGACCTGGATGCCCATATTGGCTCCTACATATTCTATGAAGATCTTTATCGGTCAGACCGCATAACAACATACGTTGTTCCCTTTGTCATCGGTATGTTACTTGCCCGAGATTCGATCGTCGGTATCCAATACCTAGTTCAATCTCGTTACCGGCAATTCTCTTTACTCGTTCTGTAATACATCATCCCACAACTAACTCATTAGTTGCAATACTTGCAAGGCTTATGTGATGTGCATTACTGAGAGGGCCCAGAGATACCTCTCCGACAATCGGAGTGACAAATCCTAATCTCGAAATACGCCAACCCAACATCTACCTTTGGAGACACCTGTAGAGCTCCTTTATAATCACCAAGTTATGTTGTGACATTTGGTAGCACACAAAGTGTTCCTCCGGTAAACGGGAGTTGCATAATCTCATAGTCATAGGAACATGTATAAGTCATGAAGAAAGCAATAGCAACATACTAAACGATCGGGTGCTAAGCTAATGGAATGGGTCATGTCAATCAGATCATTCAACTAATGATGTGACCTCGTTAATCAAATAACAACTCTTTGTTCATGGTGAGGAAACATAACCATCTTTGATTAACGAGCTAGTCAAGTAGAGGCATACTAGTGACACTAGGTTTGTCTATGTATTCACACATGTATTATGTTTCCGGTTAATACAATTCTAGCATGAATAATAAACATTTATCATGATATAAGGAAATAAATAATAACTTTATTATTGCCTCTAGGGCATATTTCCTTCAACAACTCCTTTCCGACACACACCGATCGATAAACCTCTCCAGCGATGTCTGCCTACAATATACACATGCACCTTCAATCTCCTCCATTATGTGTCCTTGCCTCGTGTCTCTCATACGGTCCCACACACGTGTAAACTCTCGCCCCTCTTTTCATCGATCTCACAACCTCACACTCCTCCCCCTATCTAGCTAGTAGCTGGGCCTCTCGCACCACCTCCTAGCTCCATTCTCTCTGTCTATCCGTCTCGTCGGGCCTTATTTGCCTCTAACAAATGGACTTACACCGATCTATCTCCCGCTATACATATAGCTAGCTAGGTCCTTATAACTCGTTTTCCCCCACGCGTCGATCGATCTACCTCATTAGTTATGTCTCTCCCTTCCTCCGACAAACAACAATTGATCTATCGATCTAGTTATGTTTGCTTACCAAACACATGGTTCCCCTTCCTCATCCGTGGATGTGTCCCGACAGATCTATCACGCACAGGCACACACATAAACACATCCCCACTCTTATTGATAATATTGCAGTTCCACCCTCAGTTTGTCTAGTAGGCCTCTCCCACCATCTTCGAGAAGCAACTACGTCAGCCATCCAGCACTCTACCCCTCTCCCTCCCTCTCTCTCCTCTCTCTCTCTCTCTCTCCCATCCTATTTCCCGTCCTTCAGTTATGTATGGATGTCGACCGATCTCCCTCAAGACATAGCTGGGTCTCTCCTTCTCAACACATATATGAGTCGTTCTACCTCTATAGTTAGGCCTCTGCCTACCCCTCCCACACACACACACACCGATACATCGAGCGCTCTAGTCATGTCTCCCTGCCACACACAAACTTGACATGTGCCCTCTGACGTTCCGGTAGCTAGGTCAGTCGCCCTATATCTTTGACTTGCACACACACACACACACAATTTCGATGGCTCTCTTCATCGATCTCGCACCCACCCACTTGATCCTCTCTTCGACTCTATCGATATCTATGACCCCTCCCTCTCTTCTGATGGATCGCCCGACCGTCTATATATGATATGGATAGGCGTCCATTTCACACACATTGCATGCAAAATTTTGTTTGAGATCTCATCGACACATATTCCCAAAAATACATTCACGAAATCAACCTCCCCCCCCCCCAAACAAAAACACTCACGAACGCACAAGCCATTTGTCCAGGTTTGTATCTCTCTCTCACACACACACGTAGGTGGGGGACGTGCACGAAGAGAAGAGGTGCACACACGGCGCACGTACTCCCGTCTATTTCCCAACCACACCCGCGCGGGTACACGGTGGAGCTCATTTCTATACGAAAAGGCAGCCCACGTGGTAATTTGACACGTGTACTGGTTGTCCACTAGATGGAGGGAGGATCGTCTACCATGGGTGAACAAACAAATTGCGACTGGACACATTATGTTAAAAAAGTGGCAAACCATGTTGGGCCTACCTTAGAGGCAATGCTCTATACACTGGAGTACATTTGATGTGTCCCGTCAACTCGCAGAACGAGGAGAAGCTTACTTAGTACGCCGTCTCCCCGCCCACGGGCGCGGTGGCTCACAGGATGAGGTGAAGCTTGCTTACTACGCCTTACGCCCGCTCCCTCGACCACACGCGCGGTGGCTCACAGGACGAGGAGAAAATTTTACTAGTACTCCCTCCGTTTACTCCTTGTCCCTACCTTGGTTAGAGAGATTATCATATTGTTTGGAATATATGTCCTTTAGTAGATTTCAATATGAACTACTAATACATACTCCAAACACTGATGTATATAGACGTATTTTAGAGTGTAGATTCACTCATTTTGCTCCATATGTAGTCCATATTGAAATGGACGTAATAGTACGCACTCTCCCTCGCCCTCGAACCTCGCCACGTGGTGGACGTGCAGCAATTCATTCGGTCTCGTATAGCCAGAATGATATATACTGCAGTACCATTATTGCTCAACTTCCCGAAGAGGCAAAGAGCCAATCGCAAGGTTAATAGTTTGGAGATGCCAAGCGTAAGGTAGATAGGAGAACGAGTAGTAGGTGTTGCGTCATTTATAAATAAAGTTTTTTTCTTCAGTGGCACGTACGCAATATTAATAGGTTCATATGGAGAGAAAAGGAAACCGCTCCACTAAATACATAGGCAGGACGAGCCTACACGGTTGCTTGCTGGGGTTGCTCTCTTCAGTTTTCACACTCTCTCGCACAAAACCACTATGGCCACATCTCTAACATCCCGGCGGATCACGTCCGCCGGGGGAAGGGGTGGATGCTTAGTGTAGATGCGGTCACCGTCGCCGACAGCGAAAACCCACTGTTGGCACGTCCCGATCAGGAGTCCCCGCCATTCTCTCTCACAAAGCCGGTGAGGTTGCCTTCGTCCATTGCTCACTGCCGCGACGTGGGTAGTTGCCTCCTCCCGCCGCCCTCCTCTAGGTTGAGCTACGCCCCGATATCCCTCAGGTACAACTGTTGGGGAACGTTGCAGAAAACAAAAAATTTCCTACTCGTTTCACCAAGATCATCTAGGAGTTCATCTAGCAACGAGTCACGAGATCCATCTACATACCTTAGTAGATCGCGAGCGGAAGCGTTCGTTAGAACGAGGTTGAAGTAGTCGTACACGACGTGATCCAAATCACCGATGACCAGCGCCGAACGGACGGCACCTCCGCGTTCAACACACGTACGGGACGGGAGACGTCTCCTCCTTCTTGATCCAGCAAGGGGGAAGGAGAGGTTGATGATGATCCAGCAGCACGACGGCGTGGTGGTGGATGCAGGGCGTCACGACAACAGGGCTTCGCCGTGTACTACGAGAAAAGGAGAAGTAACAGGGGGAGAGGGAAGCACCAAAAGCGTGGGGATCAAGTCCCTCCTCTCCCCCACTATATATAGGGGTGCCAGGGGGGGCGCCGGCCCTGGTAGATGGGATCTACCAGGGGGGGCGGCGGCCAGGGGTGGGGGGCTTGCCCCCCAAGCAAGGGGGCGCCCCCCTTAGGGTTCCCCCCCAACCCTAGGCGCATGGGCCTTGGGGGGGCTGGCGCCCCAGCCCACTATGGGCTGGGTTCCCTCCTATTTCAGCCCAAGGGGCCCTCCGGGATAGGTGGCCCCACCCGGTGGACCCCCGGGACCCTTCCGGTGGTCCCGGTACAATACCGGGTACCCCGAAACTTGTCCCGATGGCCGAAACTGCACATCCTATATATAATTCTTTACCTCCGGACCATTCCGGAACTCCTCGTGACGTCCGGGATCTCATCTGGGACCCCGAACAATATTCGGGTTACTGCATATACATATCTTCACAACCCTAGCGTCACCGAACCTTAAGTGTGTAGACCCTACGGGTTCGGGAGACAAGCAGACATGACCGAGACGACTCTCCGGTCAATAACCAACAGCGGGATCTGGATACCCATGTTGGCTCCCACATGCTCCACGATGATCTCATCGAATGAACCACGATGTCGAGGACTCAATCAACCCCGTATGCAATTCCCTTTGTCTATCGATATATTACTTGCCCGAGATTCGATCGTCGGTATCCCAATACCTCGTTCAATCTCGTTACCGGAAAGTCACTTTACTCGTACCGTAATGCATGATCCCGTGACCAGACACTTGGTCACTTTGAGCTCATTATGATGACGCATTACCGAGTGGGCCCAGTGATACCTCTCCGTCATACGGAGTGACAAATCCCAGTCTTGATCCGTGTCAACCCAACAGATACTTTCGGAGATACCCGTAGTCTACCTTTATAGTCACCCAGTTACGTTGTGACGTTTGGTATACCCAAAGCACTCCTACGGTATCCGGGAGTTACACGATCTCATGGTCTAAGGAAAAGATACTTGACATTGCAAAACTCTAGCAAACGAACTACACGATCTTTATGCTATGTTTAGGATTGGGTCTTGTCCATCACATCATTCTCCTAATGATGTGATCTCGTTATCAATGACATCTTATGTCCATAGCCAGGAAACCATGACTATCTGTTGATCAACGAGCTAGTCAACTAGAGGCTTACTAGGGACATGTTGGTGTCTGTTATTCATACATGTATTACGATTTCCGGATAACACAATTATAGCATGAATAAAGACAATTACCATGAACAAGGAAATATAATAATAATGCTTTTATTATTGCCTCTAGGGCATATTTCCAACAGTCTCCCACTTGCACTAGAGTCAATAATCTAGTTACATTGTGATGAATCGAACACCCATGGAATTCTGGTGTTGATCATGTTTTGCCCTAGGGAGAGGTTTAGTCAACGGATCTGCTACATTCAGGTCCGTATGTACTTTACAAATTTCTATGTCTCCATCTTGAACATTTTCACGAATGGAGTGGAAGCGACGCTTGATGTGCCTTGTCTTCTTGTGAAACCTGGGCTCCTTGGCAAGTGCAATAGCTCCAGTGTTGTCACAGAAGAGCTTGATCGGCCCCGACGCATTGGGTATGACTCCGAGGTCGATGATGAACTCCTTCACCCAGATTGCTTCATGTGCTGCCTCCGAGGCTGCCATGTACTCCGCTTCACATGTAGATCCCGCCACGACGCTCTGCTTGCAACTGCACCAGCTTACTGCCCCACCATTCAAAATATACACGTATCCGGTTTGTGACTTTGAGTCATCCAGATCTGTGTCGAAGCTAGCATCGACGTAACCCTTTACGACGAGCTCTTCGTCACCTCCATAAACGAGAAACATCTCCTTAGTCCTTTTCAGGTACTTCAGGATATTCTTGACCGCTGTCCAGTGCTCCTTGCCGGGATTACTTTGGTACCTTCCTACCAAACTTACGGCAAGATTTACATCGGGTCTGGTACACAGCATGGCATACATAATAGAACCTATGGCTGAGGCATAGGGGATGACACTCATCTCTTCTATTTCTTCTGCCGTGGTCGGACTTTGAGCCGTGCTCAATTTCATACCTTGCAGTACAGGCAAGAATCCCTTCTTAGACTGATCCATATTGAACTTCTTCAATATCTTATCAAGGTATGTGCTTTGTGAAAGACCAATGGGGCGTCTTGATCTATCTCTATAGATCTTGATGCCTAATATATAAGCAGCTTCTCCAAGGTCCTTCATTGAAAAACTCTTATTCAAGTAGGCCTTGATGCTGTCCAAGAGTTCTGTATCATTTCCCATCAAAAGTATGTCATCTACATATAATATGAGAAATGCTACAGAGCTCCCACTCACTTTCTTGTAAACACAGGCTTCTCCATAAGTCTGCGTAAACCCAAACGCTTTGATCATCTCATCAAAACGAATGTTCCAACTCCGAGATGCTTGCACCAGCCCATAAATCGAGCGTTGGAGCTTGCACACCTTGTCAGCATTCTTAGGATCGACAAAACCCTCCGGCTGCATCATATACAATTCTTCCTTAAGGAAACCATTAAGGAATGCCGTTTTGACGTCCATTTGCCATATTTCATAATCGTAGAATGCGGCAATTGCTAACATGATTCGGACGGACTTCAGCTTTGCTACCGGTGAGAAAGTCTCATCGTAGTCAACCCCTTGAACTTGTCGATAACCCTTAGCGACAAGCCGAGCTTTATAGATGGTCACATTTCCATCCGCGTCTGTCTTCCTCTTAAAGATCCATTTATTTTCTATGGCTCGCCGTTGTACGGGCAAGTCAGTCAAAGTCCATACTTCGTTTTCATACATGGATCCTATCTCGGATTTCATGGCTTCTAGCCATTTGTCGGAATCCGGGCCCGCCATTGCTTCTTCATAGTTCGAAGGTTCACCGTTGTCTAACAACATGATTTCCAAGACAGGGTTGCCGTACCACTCTGGTGCGGAACGTGTCCTTGTGGACCTTCGAATTTCAGTAGAAGCTAGATCAGAAGTATCTTGATCATTATCATTAACATCCTCTCTAGTCGGTGCTGGCACCTCAGGAACATTTTCTTGAGTTGCGCCATTTTCCGGTTCAAGAGGCAATACTTCATCTAGTTCTACTTTCCTCCCACTTACTTCTTTCGAGAGAAACTCCTTCTCTAGAAAGGATCCATTCTTGGCAACAAAGACCTTGCCTTCGGATCTGAGGTAGAAGGTATACCCAATAGTTTCTTTAGGGTATCCTATGAAGACGCATTTTTCCGACTTGGGTTCGAGCTTTTCAGGTTGAAGTTTCTTGACATAAGCATCGCATCCCCAAACTTTTAGAAACGACAGCTTAGGTTTCTTCCCAAACCATAATTCATACGGTGTCGTCTCAACGGATTTCGACGGAGCCCTATTTAAAGTGAATGCGGCAGTCTCTAAAGCATAGCCCCAAAAAGATAGCGGTAAATCGGTAAGAGACATCATAGACCGCACCATATCTAATAGAGTGCGATTACGACGTTCGGACACACCGTTACGCTGAGGTGTTCCAGGCGGCGTTAGTTGTGAAACTATTCCACATTTTCTTAAGTGTGTGCCAAATTCGTGACTCAAGTATTCTCCTCCACGATCTGATCGTAGAAACTTTATTTTCTTGTCACGTTGATTCTCAACCTCACTCTGAAATTCCTTGAACTTTTCAAAGGTTTCAGACTTGTGCTTCATTAAGTAAATATATCCATATCTACTCAAATCATCAGTGAGAGTAAGAACATAACGATAGCCACCGCGAGCCTCAACACTCATTGGACCGCACACATCAGTATGTATGATTTCCAATAAGTTGGTTGCTCGCTCCATTGTTCCTGAGAACGGAGTCTTGGTCATTTTACCCATAAGGCATGGTTCGCACGTGTCAAATGATTCATAATCAAGAGACTCTAAAAGTCCATCAGCATGGAGCTTCTTCATGCGTTTGACACCTATGTGACCAAGGCGGCAGTGCCACAAGTATGTGGGACTATCATTATCAACCTTACATCTTTTGGTATTCACACTAAGAACATGTGTAGCATTACGCTCGAGATTCATTAAGAATAAACCATTCACCATAGGAGCATGACCATAAAACATATCTCTCATATAAATGGAACAACCATTATTCTCGGATTTAAATGAGTAGCCATCTCGAATTAAACGAGATCCCGATACAATGTTCATGCTCAAAGCTGGTACTAAATAACAATTATTAAGGTTTAAAACTAATCCCGAAGGTAAATGTAGAGGTAGCGTGCCGACGGCGATCACATTGACCTTGGAACCATTCCCGACGCGCATCGTCACCTCGTCCTTTGCCAGTTTCCGCTTATTCCGCAGCCCCTGCTTTGAGTTACAAATGTGAGCAACTGCACCGGTATCAAACACCCAGGAGCTACTACGGACACTAGTAAGGTACACATCAATTACATGTATATCACATATACCTTTTGTTTTGCCGGCCTTCTTGTCTGCTAAGTATTTAGGGCAGTTCCGCTTCCAGTGACCGCTTCCCTTGCAATAAAAGCACTCAGTCTCGGGCTTGGGTCCATTCTTTGGCTTCTTCCCAGCAGCTTGCTTGCCGGGCGCGGCAACTTCCTTGCCGTCCTTCTTGAAGGCTTTCTTACCCTTGCCCTTCTTGAACTTAGTGGTTTTATTGACCATCAACACTTGATGTTCCTTCTTGACTTCTACCTCTGCTGATTTCAGCATAGCAAATACTTCAGGAATGGTCTTTTCCATCCCCTGCATATTGAAGTTCATCACAAAGCTCTTGTAGCTCGGTGGAAGCGACTGGAGGATTCTGTCAATGACCGCATCATCCGGGAGATTAACTCCCAGCTGAGTCAAGCGGTTATGTAATCCAGACATCGTGAGTATGTGCTCACTGACAGAACTATTTTCCTCCATCTTACAGCTGAAGAACTTGTCGAAGACCTCATATCTCTCGACCCGGGCATGAGCTTGGAAAACCATTCTCAGCTCTTCGAACATCTCATATGCTCCATGCCTCTCAAAACGCTTTTGGAGCCCCGGTTCTAAACTGTAAAGCATGCCGCACTGAACGAGGGAGTAGTCATCGGATCGTGCTTGCCAAGCGTTCATAACGTCTTGTTCGGCAGGGAGGACAGGTGCGTCACCCAGCGGTGCTTGTAGGACATAATCTTTCTTGGCAGCTATGAGGATGATCCTCAGGTTCCGGACCCAGTCCGTGTAGTTGCTGCCATCGTCTTTCAGCTTGGTTTTCTCTAGGAACGCGTTGAAGTTGAGGACTACGTGGGCCATTTGATCTACAAGACATATTGTAAAATATTTTAGACTAAGTTCATGATAATTAAGTTCATCAAATCAAGTTATTTGTGAACTCCCACTTAGATTGGACATCCCTCTAGTCATCTAAGTATTACATGATCCGAGTTAACTAGGCCGTGTCCGATCATCACGTGAGACGGACTAGTCAACATCGGTGAACATCTTCATGTTGATCGTATCTTCCATACGACTCATGCTTGACCTTTCGGTCTTCTGTGTTCCGAGGCCATGTCTGTACATGCTAGGCTCGTCAAGTCAACCTAAGTGTTTGCATGTGTAAATCTGTCTTACACCCGTTGTATGTGAACGTCTGAATAAAACACCCGATCATCACGTGGTGGTTTGAAACAGCGAACTGTCGCAACGGTGCACAGTTAGGGGGAACACTTCTTGAAATTAATATGAGGGATCATCTTATTTACTACCGTCGTTCTAAGTAAACAAGATGCAAAACATGATAAACATCACAAGCAATCAAATAATAAACGTGACATGATATGGCCAATATCACATAGCTCCTTTGATCTCCATCTTGGGGCTCCATGATCATCCTGTCACCGGCATGACACCATGATCTCCATCATCATGATCTCCATCATCGTGCCTCCATGAAGTTGCTCGCCAACTATTACTTCTACTACTACGGCTAACGCGTTTAGCAATAAAGTAAAGTAATTTACATGGCGTTTCTCAATGACACGTAGGTCATATAAAAGAATAAAGACAACTCCTATGGCTCCTGCCGGTTGTCATACTCATCGACATGCAAGTCGTGATTCCTATTACAATAATATGAACATCTCATACATCACATATAGATCATTCATCATTCATCACAACTTTGGCCATATCATATCATAAACCACTTGCTGCAAAAACAAGTTAGACGTCCTCTAATTGTTGTTGCAAGTTTTACGTGGCTGAATTAGGGTTCTAGCAAGAACGTTTTCTTACCTACGTGAAAGCCACAACGTGATTTGTCAACTTCTATTTACCCTTCATAAGGACCCTGTTCATCGAATCCGCTCCAACTAAAGTAGGAGAGACAGACACCCGCCAGCCACCTTATGCAACTAGTGCATGTTAGTCGATGGAACCGGTCTCACGTAAGCGTACGTGTAAGGTTGGTCCGGGCCTCTTCATCCCACAATACCGCTGAAGCAAGAAAAGACTAGTAGCGGCAAAAAAGTTGACAAATCCACGCCCACAACAAATTGTGTTCTACTCGCGCAAGAAGAACTACGCATAGACCTAGCTCTGATACCACTGTTGGGGAACGTTGCAGAAAACAAAAAATTTCCTACTCGTTTCACCAAGATCATCTAGGAGTTCATCTAGCAACGAGTCACGAGATCCATCTACATACCTTAGTAGATCGCGAGCGGAAGCGTTCGTTAGAACGAGGTTGAAGTAGTCGTACACGACGTGATCCAAATCACCGATGACCAGCGCCGAACGGACGGCACCTCCGCGTTCAACACACGTACGGGACGGGAGACGTCTCCTCCTTCTTGATCCAGCAAGGGGGAAGGAGAGGTTGATGATGATCCAGCAGCACGACGGCGTGGTGGTGGATGCAGTGCGTCACGACAACAGGGCTTCGCCGTGTACTACGAGAAAAGGAGAAGTAACAGGGGGAGAGGGAAGCACCAAAAGCGTGGGGATCAAGTCCCTCCTCTCCCCCACTATATATAGGGGTGCCAGGGGGGGTCGCCGGCCCTGGTAGATGGGATCTACCAGGGGGGGCGGCGGCCAGGGGTGGGGGGCTTGCCCCCCAAGCAAGGGGGCGCCCCCCTTAGGGTTCCCCCCCAACCCTAGGCGCATGGGCCTTGGGGGGCTGGCGCCCCAGCCCACTATGGGCTGGGTTCCCTCCTATTTCAGCCCAAGGGGCCCTCCGGGATAGGTGGACCCCCGGGACCCTTCCGGTGGTCCCGGTACAATACCGGGTACCCCGAAACTTGTCCCAATGGCCGAAACTGCACATCCTATATATAATTCTTTACCTCCGGACCATTCCGGAACTCCTCGTGACGTCCGGGATCTCATCCGGGACCCCGAACAATATTCGGGTTACTGCATATACATATCTTCACAACCCTAGCGTCACCGAACCTTAAGTGTGTAGACCCTACGGGTTCGGGAGACAAGCAGACATGACCGAGACGACTCTCCGGTCAATAACCAACAGCGGGATCTGGATACCCATGTTGGCTCCCACATGCTCCACGATGATCTCATCGGATGAACCACGATGTCGAGGATTCAATCAACCCCGTATGCAATTCCCTTTGTCTATCGATATATTACTTGCCCGAGATTCGATCGTCGGTATCCCAATACCTCGTTCAATCTCGTTACCGGCAAGTCACTTTACTCGTACCGTAATGCATGATCCCGTGACCAGACACTTGGTCACTTTGAGCTCATTATGATGACGCATTACCGAGTGGGCCCAGTGATACCTCTCCGTCATACGGAGTGACAAATCCCAGTCTTGATCCGTGTCAACCCAACAGATACTTTCGGAGATACCCGTAGTCTACCTTTATAGTCACCCAGTTACGTTGTGACGTTTGGTATACCCAAAGCACTCCTACGGTATCCGGGAGTTACACGATCTCATGGTCTAAGGAAAAGATACTTGACATTGCAAAACTCTAGCAAACGAACTACACGATCTTTATGCTATGTTTAGGATTGGGTCTTGTCCATCACATCATTCTCCTAATGATGTGATCTCATTATCAATGACATCTTATGTCCATAGCCAGGAAACCATGACTATCTGTTGATCAACGAGCTAGTCAACTAGAGGCTTACTAGGGACATGTTGGTGTCTGTTATTCATACATGTATTACGATTTCCAGATAACACAATTATAGCATGAATAAAGACAATTACCATGAACAAGGAAATATAATAATAATGCTTTTATTATTGCCTCTAGGGCATATTTCCAACAACAACTCCCTTTACAGCCGGCTTGCACCACTGCTCCAGCTACCCACATCACTCCATGTGGATATATCTCTACTTCTTTGCCCCGCACATACCTCTACTGGCTTCTACGTACTGTATTTGTGATGAGTTTATGTCTCATCAACTAGTCCCAGTAATCTTATTCTAATCACGCTTCTTCAATTTCTTTGCCACAGGGATGCTCATCTCGATTTTGGTGAAACTGCACAAAATGATCCGATGGTCAAAGGGTTGCAAACTTCATTTCTTAGGAAGCGCCGACGTTGGCAGCAAATTAAAGCCTGGTTAGGGTTTACGGTTTAAGGGCTAGGGACTGCATGGATCGTTTTTTTTCTTTAGCTGTCTCTATTTCAATGGCTATGGACTGCATGAGTAGTAGTAGTAATGTACACCTTACGCCCGCTCCCTCTCCGACGTGCGTGGTGGCTCGCAGGACGAGGAGAAAATTTTACTACTCCCTCCGTTTACTCCTCGTCCCTACTACCTTGGTTAGAGATTATCATTTTGTTTGGAATATATATGTCCTTTAGTAGATTTCAATATGAACTACTACGACATACTCCAAACACTGATGTATATAGACATATTTTAGAGTGTAGATTCACTCATTTTGCTCCGTATGTAGCATAAAGTTGAGACACTTATTTTGGAACGGAGGGAGTACATATTTGCTATGATCTGTCAATCATTGAGATGCAATAGCATGCATGTTAGTCTCCTTTGTGTTTGATGAAATGTTGCAACGGGCAACCTTGGACGCAAGATACATGTCACAGAAGCTGGAAGCTTCATAGCATTGTACTATCTCGCTGATAAATTACAATACGTACTATACAAGTACTTCCTCCGTTCCTAAATATAAGTCTTTGTATATATTTCACCATGAACCACATACGGATGTATATACATGCATTTTAAGTGTAGATTCTTTCATTTTGTTCCGTATGTAGTCCACCTAGTGGAATATCTACAAAGACTTATATTTAGGAATGGAGGGAATACTATGTAAAGAGTTAGGTGTCGCACGGTGTCCAGAAAATATGGTGATAGTGTGAGGTGGGCCATGTAATCACTGAGCCTGCGCGTTTTCACTATTCTTGCACTCCTCCGCCGTAAGAATGGAGAAAATTGTAATCTAGTCGTACCTCCTTTCGCCGAAAGCGTGGGACATCCGGCAGTCCTACCACCTCAGTAATAATGACCAATGAGCCGTCAAATCATATAGACCCAACAGTAAGTTGGACGGACAAAGCAACCATCACTCTTGAATCCGCTTCTCCCTTCAACGCAGGTGCCAGTGAGAGGTCGCGTCCGCTCTGCCCGGGCATGAATGCGGCACCGATTCTTTGGAGAGGCGCTGACCGTTTCAGGCAGGAAGCGCGCGCGGGCGATGGAGGGGCTTTGGGTGGGCCAGGCTGGTCAAGAGCGGGCGTGGTAGCTGTCTGCCTGTCCTTACCGGATGCCCGGAAATGAGAGGATGCACCGAATCTCGCGGCTAAAATCGTACACTACACACCATCTCTCTGTAGGAATAGGTCGATATGTCGCTCTCTCTAAACACACATGCTGTTAAACACACACACGCACACATAGGTTCATAGAATAGGAAAATCATGCGAGTGCGAAGTCACAAGAAGTGAGATACAAATGGAGTACGTACAATAAGAGAGGAGGTGACGAATATTCCATCAAACCTGGACTGAGGAGTAGTACTCCCTTCGTCTAGGTGTTAAGTCATCCTACGGAAATCAGATATTCCCAAAATGTTTAGGCTTCGTCCATTAACTTTGCATCTCAATCCCCTCCTGGCGTCGTTGCTAGCGAGCGTTGTTACTTAGGGAGCGCTTGGATCCTTAGCAAGAATAACTTATAGCATAGCCGGGCAAGGTTAGGCATTTGGAACTATTAAAATATTTTAGCATTTGTGGGCCAGCTAGCTTGGGTGGGCTAGAAAAACCTTGCTAGCTTAGGAGAGCCAGATCGTCTCGCTTTCGACGGAGGACTTCGCGTAGTAGTAACATAGACTAGTAACATATGCATGTTGTACTAGTCCAGGTTACTCACCACTATGACCAGCCTAAGCAATGTAACCAAACGCTCCTTACTCTGCCTTTGTTATCTCCCCCAGAAACCCAATGCATGGAGCGCAACTACGCGTTGACCAGTCAAGAAATCAAAGTCGGCTTGCATGCGAGTTAATACGTGGCCCTGCATGGTAGGTAAAACGGCATCTCTTAGTTGTTTGGATTAATTGTTGCGTTTAGAGACATAAGTCAGGGCTTTGATTGGAGGAATGACCGGTCAAGTTTCTCCTTCTCCTCCAATCTGCTTGCACCTTGGTCCCGCTGCACCTTCTAACGTGACTTATTACACCTAGACGGAGGGAGTCGTACGAGATACGGTGGCACACTGACTTCGATCGAATACAAGTGCCCAAAATCGTGTGCATGTTATAATAAAGATTCACTTAAAATAGTATGTGAGCAAACAGAGGGATCAATTGGACAGTGTTCCCGAGCAGTAGCGAGATGTGTGAGGTAAGATACACCGCTGGCGCTTTTATTTTTTCTTATTAATTTGTTTGTTTCACCCTCTGACTGGTGGGTCCCAACGTACTACGTGGAGAGAGGTAAGGTGACTAAGGCTGCATTATTTCTTCACCACAGTGGATAGTCTTACCACCAAAGCCACATGACACGATTATGATTTAAATCCCAATGACTCCCACACACAGAAAAAAATACAACATGCTTGTCACACGAATGCAGGAATGTATAAAACGTTATTTTCCTCTTGTTGAACATAACGGGAGGGTTGTGTAGCTGGTTAGCCTGTTCGCTCATCAAACTTGAGGTCTCGGGTTCAATAACTACACTTGAGCATAATTTGTGCCAGGAGGATTCTTTGACTGGTTAAAATGGATGGATACAGAGCTATAAGATCTCGTAGTGACCGTATAATCACCTCATCACGTATAAGCTGCGGCCTCGGCGCTTGTTTTCTAGGGTTTGCACTCTTCACACTCTCTCGAGTATATATATACACGCTGGAGCCTCAGCGCTTGTAGTAGCTCTCTTCACACTCTCTCACCCTCTCCATATCTAAACAAGACTTCGTTGGCCTCTCTCTCTCCCCTCACTGCTGGTCTGCTTGTAGTTGCTCTCTTCACACTCTCTCACCCCCTCCAGATCTAAACAAGACTTCGTTGGCCTCTCTCTCTCCCCTCACTGCTGGTCAAAGAGTCGGCAGGATCCGTCCGCCGGGAAGGGAAGGAGGCTTAACGCTATCGCCGTCGACGAGGTAGGGAATCCACTACCGGTGCAACTGTTCACTTTCACCCAGCAGCGGCTCGGGAGGGCCTCCGACCCCTTCTTCTTCGCCGCCGTACATAGTGTGGGTTGAACAGCCTCCGATCGCCCACTGAACCACACCCCAAGAACCTTAAGGTATAATTTACTTATTCCACATGCATTGCTCTAGCTGCATATGGGCTTTTTCCGCTTCTGCACTTGAATCTAGGTGTTGGATCAAACAGGAAAGTAGTGGGGAAAGTTGTATACCATGAATCTAGGACGTGGTTCAAAGAGGAAAGGAATGGGGGAAAGTAGTGGGAAAAGTTGTATAGCATGAATCTAGGACGTGGATCAAAAAGGAATGGAAGGGGGAAAGTAGTGGGGAAAGTTGTATTGCATGAATCTAAGACGTGGTTCAAAGAGGACAGGAATGGGGGAAAGTTGTGGGGAAAGTTGTATACCATAAATCTAGGACGTGGTTCACAGAGGAAAGGAAGTGGGGAAAGTACTAGTACAGACTAGCTATCCAGCACCTACGTTGGTCGAAAAAGGAAAACAATGACAAACTCAGTACACACATCTTTAACGAACTGATCTTTTGTTTTGGGGGACAAGGCTGTAGAGTTTGAGCAGGACTAGATTTGTTGTGCTCACATAGGGAAAGGTGTCTAAAGATAACAAAACTGGGACCAACACAAATATGCTCATTGGTTGTTTGTTCTTTGTTGCAACAGACTGTGCATCACCCCAGTACATCGGTAGATGCACATGGTGCTGGTGCGTCCACTATCCCGTGCAATTCTTTAACTGTTGTTCATCTAAGACCCTGTTTGGTTAAAAACTCCCTAGTCCCTACCTTCTTGGTTCCAGGGACTAAACATGGACTAGAGGTTATTAGATGACACTATAAGAAATATGTCAACTTGTGACCCTCACTATTGGTCCCTGAAAGGTCATAGTTTTTCATTTGCGACCTTTTTTGGCCAAAAACAGAAGGTCAAAAGCTGGCGGTCGTAAACTGAAATTAACGACCTTCTCTGTGAGAAGGTCGTACACTTTTTTGACCAAAACATAAGGTCGTTGAACCCATGACCTTATGTTTTGGTCACTGGCTGTCTACCCAGGCCACGTCGGATCCGACGTGGCAAAATGGCGACCAATTTAAAAGGTCGTTGATAAGATTCAACCCGGTCCAATTCAATGCTATACATGGGCCGAGCCCAACAATTCAACCTTTTATATTATTTTTTTCTGTCAATTCTTGTGGGCTACTTGGGCCAAGCCTAGTATTTTAGCTTCTTTGTTTTTGGGCCTTGGCCTTCTTAAAATCAATTGATTTTCGATTTTCAATAATTATATTTTAGAGCTGGTCCCACTAGTCAGAAGGGTCCCACAAGTCATAATGCCATTAATGAGTCCCACATGTCAGAAATTTCAAAATTGCTCAGATTATATTCATAAGTGGGTCCCATTGGTGAAGTTTCCATATCTTCTCAACATACATAACTGCTATTTCAAACAGGACAGAACAAACATAGTTCATCAAATAACACTACATAGCATTTTACAATCCGTTACAATATTACAATTTACAGTCTACTACAGAGCCAAAAGAACTCCTTGCAAAGTACGGCTTCACTACTTCACACTTGGCTTCACGGCTTCACACTCAGAAAAATTAGGACTGGAGTTCCTGTAAAAGAGTGAACATAAAGGAAAAAAATTAGGCTTGGAGCTCCTGAAAAAGAGTGAATGCATAAAGGAAAACAAGTAAGAAAACTATACAGGAAAACAAGTAGAGTGTATTGAGCATATATATGTTGTCCCTGGAAGGCGAACACATACAACAACAAGAACAGCAAGAGAATTATCCAAGAATAGAGCATGGAAGCGGATTAACTATATGGAACCAAAACCTGAATCATTGCAGATCAGATTACACAGGAACAGAATGTAGAAGCAGATCATATGGTAGCAAAACCAAATCATTACGGAGAACATAATAATACATGAAGAGAAAGATGCAACTATCCAGGCCAAAACTGGACAAACCACAAACAACAACAACAACAACAACAACAACAACAACAACAACAACAACAACAACAACAACAACAACAACAACAACAACAACAACAACAACAACAACAACAACAACTACAACAACAACAACAGCACAATGAGAGAAGTAGCCCTATTTGCATCATGTTGACCAGCACAAGCAGCCATATATGCATCGCAAACAAAGAACACTCGACATCCAACATCTGAAGACATTGCAATGATTTCTAAGCACATCTAGCATACTAGTTTCCGCAAAGAGCATAAGCAAGCATGATACCATATCAATTGCATCACATCAACCAAATTATTCAGGGAGCACAATATGCACATGAACAAAGACAGGTTCTGGGTCCTATTTGATTCACCTAGTTGATGAGGGCGGCAGAGCGGGAGACGAGCTCGATGTCGTTGCCATCAAGGACGATCTCATCCTTGACCTTCTTGGACTACAGCTCCGCCAGATGCAGCAGCAACACCCCCGACAACCACAGCAACAGCACCAATAATGACATGCGTGACATTTCATATCGTCATTACAGAATAAAAAATTTAAGACACAGGCAGCAAATATAGCTTCAGCATTACGAAATTATCATGTAACTGTTGAGCAGACAGGAATATAGCTTCAGCATTATAGAATTATCATGTAACTGTTGAGTAGATAGGAATATAGCTTCCGCATTATAGAATTATCATGTAACTGTTGACTGTGAAGCTGTCAAACAGAAACCTGATTATAAACTATGGACTATGAGATGTCACAGTCGATCCAGTGGACTGTGAGATGTTAAGCAGAGCAACATCTGCTAGAGCAACAGCTCCATGGACTAAAATAAATTCCCACAAGGATCATGAGAAAGAGCTAAAAAGGTTTGCTGTAAAAGAGTGAACATAAAGCTACCATTAGAGTGTACTACTGCTGAGGCCAGAACCAAACAACTTCAATGGAAACACTAAATGTAAGCAGTAGAACAGATCTAAAAAGGTAAACAAAATATGAATTATTGTTCACTTAAAATGTGATAGATGTTTAGCAAAATTGTTCGTGGGTGTAACCTTAATCGTTCAAAATCAGAGTTGAAAATGCAAGGAAATTAAGTTGCAGAAGACAATCAGGTATTCCATTTACACAGCATTGTCAACAATAATAGAAGGAAGCAAACCTAATTAATAGTACATTACAGTAGATAAACATTTGTTGATGCCAAAAAAAGACAAAGACATGTACCATGACATGTCTAGCAAGCCTAATTAATAGTGTAAAACTGTAGCTATAAACAGCACATCAGCAGCAGCATAATACTAATCTGAAACCTTAATTGAAGTCCATGTATCACTATCCCAAAATAAAGAAACATGTCTACTAAAAGCCATGGGTCAGCTATAACTGTCCCAGAATTGTCCAATGCTTGGCATCTGGTCTAGATGCCGACGAATAAACTCTACGTCCTTAACTATGTTATCTGCCCTGAAATGCTTCAGATACTCCGCCTGCTCTGCTGCAGATGTTATTTGAGAAAGAGATGATGTTGTCAACAGTGTTGACAATCCTGTTCCTCACTGAAAAGTAAAAATAATGTTAGCAAAGGAAGAGCAAGCAGTACACATTCATGTCAAATATACATGTGTAAGATACTAGAAGCATTCATTGCATATCTATGTGTACTGCAATAATTTTACGCCAAGCAGTGCACTAGTACATCAATTACACTAAGCCTCAAACGAGGTTCACCAAAGCTGAAATAGGCTGCATGGCTCGAACGGTCCGCATCCCTCATATCTCATAGCTATGGGCCATCACGGATGAACTTAAAAGTAAACTAGTTTTAGCGACAAGCCACGGGTACAAAGAAATATACTAAAATGGCTTGAAGCTAAAACTAATCAACCATTCATCTCTGATAATGAAATTTTTTCTTCATTGGGACACTGCTACTTGAGCTAGATATGACAGATAAAGCTACTCAACAGGAAAATAATACACTCAATGGTACACTCTGATGTATAGTTGAAACCAAAGGATAAGTCGAACGAAACTGCAAAGAAATAGATGATTTCTCTTCTATAGTTAAAACTCACTCAACAGGAAAATAATACACTCAATGATACACGTGAATTAGAAATGCCCATTATACACAGCCTGAAATGCCCATTATACACAGCCCGGAGGTTGTTCTACAGAAAAACACTAATCAACCAACCAAGTAAAACCTTCTGAAAGTAGATGATCTCTTATCCGTCCTTGATATATTATGACTTCTACTAGAACTGCATTTACTATGAACTGCAACACTTTGTAACCTATAAGCAACAATGATTACTATCCCTGGTAGATATATACTACACCTCTTGATTTTGATGGACAAACACTCATACATTCATGAAATTTACTGAACATAAGCAACTCATATATATGACATGTTTGTAATGGCAGTTTGGTACTAGTGGCTGTAGAAATATGGAAAGAACACATTCAGGGTTGGAGGTCAGACACTTGCACGCCCATCTCCAAGGTTGGCTGCTAGTGCTCCATTGATTAATATATGAAATTTGAAAGGGGCTAATCTGACCATCAACCTAAACATCCTTAACTACTCCGTAAATACAGTAGCACGAAATCTGGACCTGATAAGAGTCCTAGGTTATGTATGTACAGAGCAGAGCAGCGGCGAGGGTAATGCAAATCACTGACCAAAATAGTGGATCAAGCTGAAAATCAGTAACAGAAATTGCAGGATTGAGTATATTTAAGCACCGAAATGTACGATTTCCTACCATGACCCGTGCCGTGATTGAATCATGCAATTTTGGCTAGTAATAATAATTACGAGTTCTATTTAGAGTAAGTAGGAATCAAAACCCCATCAGGAGCACGGAGACGACAGATGATGACTCCCTGACTCCATGCTTGAAAAGGAAGGAAGCGACAATGGTCATGGCGATGCATGGCAGGGGACCCCCAAACCAGTAGCCGCTAATTACTGCCGCTAATTAATCCCACGGGTAACTGAAGAAGAGGGGCGCACCTGGGATGTGAGGATCTCGGCGCCGCGGTGGAGGAAGTGGGTGAAGCGGCTGGTGAGGTTGAAGGGCCCCGTGAGCAACCGCCCCGCCGACACCACCAGCGCCGCGGCGCGGTCGCCCGCGCGGCTGCCCAGGTCCGCCACTGCCCTGGCGAACGCCGCCGTGTTGAGCGTCTTGCCGTCCCCCACCGCCCCGTACTACGTGACCCTCCGCACGTGCTTCCGGCACCCCGCGCCCCTCGCCGCAGGCGACGCGCCAATGCCGCCCACGCACAGCGCCAGCGCCACTGCCGCGCACAACACCGCCTGTAGCAAGGAAGGAACCAAACCCATCCGTCAGTCTCGATCCGCGCCCACGCCGGCGCCAAGAAAATAACTTGCTTACTTGAAGCCCAGGGTGTGCTGCGCGCCGGCGCCGAGCAAAAAACTTGCTTACCTGAAGCCCAGGGTGTGCTGCGCACCGGCGAGAGCCGCCTCAACTCGCCGGAATCGACTGGAGTAGAGGAGTCGCGCGAGGGAGAGAGAGAGGGCTCGCGGGGGAGAAGGGCGTGGGGGAGGCCATGGACGGCGGGGAGCTCGTCCGGAGGGAGGTGGAGGTGGCGATCTAGAAAGGAGGAGGTGGCGGCTGTGATCTGGAAGGGAGGAGGAGTGGTGTGTGGGGGAGAGAGGGGCAAGGGTTCGCTGCACGGGGGAGTATAGCTGGCCAAATGGGCCGGGTTTTTCAGGCCGGCCCGTGAGCACGCTGGCACGGCCCGCCTTGGGCCAGGCACGGCACGGTTTAAACGGGCCGGGCCTGGCACGCGGCACGCCCTGGGCCGTGCTTGGGCCTGGAGGCTGGGCACGTGAGCCGGCACGGCACGGCCCGATTACATTTTTTTTAATTTTTTATACATCTATATATGGCCCAACATGTAAATATAGGCTAAAAACGCTCAGTGCATCAAATAACAGGCTAAAAATATGTGGCCCACCGTGCTAAATGGGCCAACGTGCCGGCCCGTTTACTAACTGGGTCATGCCTGGGCCTGGCGGCGCAGCACATGGGCCGGCACGGCACGTATAGTAATCGTGCCCTGGCGGGCCGTGCCGGGCCAGGCACGATTACGATGGGCCGGGCCGTGCCGTGCCGAGCCGGCCCGTTTGGCCAGGTATGCGGGGGAGAGGGGAGAGGATCTGAGGGGAGAGGGAGAGAAAGAAAGAAACAATTGAGGCAGGGGGTGGGTGGAAAATGTCCATGAGGACAGACCTAGGGTTTCGGCTCGGGTGGGTTTGGGCCGTTGGACCCGGAAGCTTCCGACGGTGGTTGATGCGTGATCCGCGTGATATGCTCATGGTCCAATCAGAACGCAACAAACCATTTGGTGACCTTATGACCAATATAAATTGGTCGTGATCGATTCAAGATAAAAAATTTCATTCCATTTTTTAGTGCTCAAAATGAGTATTTTTGTGAAAATCCTATCAAATATTTGTTCAAATGATATCATATTTTGCACAAGTTTACATCATGGATTTGCAAACAATATTGATAAAGGAAGTTTTTATTTCCTTTGCACGAAAAATAAATATTCCATTTTTCGAGTGCCCAAAATAAGTTTTTTTGTGAAGGACCTATAATATATTTGTTGCAAAATTGGACCAAATCATTTTTCTAAAATACTAGGCCATATTTACTGCACAATTGACCAAATGGTTGGGTGTAAAAAGTTTTGATCCACCTCTCGTGAGAAAGACAAATTTCCGCCGTTCAGTTGGAAGCGGGTCAAATTTGAGCTGTAGCTGCCTTGTAGTTTGCTCTTTGTTTTTTCCAAAAATCATTTATAGTTACATAAGTATCTATTTAATTAGAGAAACACCAAAAAAATTTCAAGATTCAACCACTAGCTAGGAACGATCATTCCCGCCATTTTGACCGCATTTTGAAACGGGCATAAAAAATCAACAAAAATCAAAAAATTGGGAAATCTTCGCATTGTGTCATTATATGTGGCCAAGTTCCGAGGAAAAATAATAAACATGTAATAAGGCAATTATTTTTAAAAAGTGTTCTCAGAAACGAGCTATCACGTGTGGAGATCAATGGCTTTCAAGTCAAATGATCAATCTTATGGCCACATTCATGGCATAGTTTGCTCAAATGATCTCATATTGTGCACAAAGGTGCATATTGGAATGGCAAACAATATTGCCTAAGAAAGTTTTCACTTTCTTTGGACGAAAAAACCATTTTTCATTTTTCGAGTGCCCCAAAGGAGGTTTTTTTGTGAAGGACCTCCCAAATATTTGTTGTAAAATTGGACCAAATCATTTTTTTAAAATACTAAGCCATATTTAATGCACAATTGACCAAATGTTTGGTTGTAAAAAGTTTTGATCCACCCCTCGTGAGAAAGACAAATTTCCGCCAATTCAGTTGGAAGTGGGTCAAATTTGAACTGTAGGTGCCTTATAGTTTGCTTTTTATTTTTTCCAAAAATCATTTCTAGGTACATAAGTATCTATTTAATCAGAGAAACACCAAAAAAATTCCAAGATTCAACCACTAGCTAGGAACGGTCATTCCCGCCATTTTGACCGCATTTTGAAACGGGCATAAAAAATTCAAAAAAATCAAAAAATTGGGAAACCTTCGCATTGTGTCATTATATGTGGCCAAGTTCCCAGGAAAAATAATAAACTTGTAATAAGGCAATTATTTTTAAAAAGTGTTCTCAGAAACGAGTTATCACGTGTGGAGATCAATGGCTTTCAAACCAAATGATCAATCTTATGGCCACATTCATGGCATAGTTTGTTCAAATGATCTCATATTATGCACAAAGGTGCATATTGTAATGGCAAACAATATTGCCTAAGGAAGTTTTCACTTTCTTTGGACGAAAAAAACATTTTCCATATTTTGAGTGCCCAAAAGGAGGTTTTTTGTGAAGGACCTCACAAATATTTGTTGCAAAATTGGACCAAATCATTTTTAGAAAATACTAGGCCATATTTAATGCACAATTGACCAAATGGTTGAGTGTAAAAAGTTTTGAGCCACCTTTCGTGAAAAAGACAAATTTCCGCCGATTCAGGTGGAAGCGGGTCAAATTTGAACTGTAGCTGCCTTATAGTTTGATCTTTATTTTTTCTAAAAATCATTTCTGGGTACATAAGTATCTATTTAATCAGAGAAACACCAAAAAAATTCGAAGATTCAACCACTAGCTAGGAACGGTCATTCCCGTCGTTTTGACTGCATTTTGAAACGAGCATAAAAAATTCAAAAAAAATCAAAAAATTGGGAAACCTTCGCATTGTGTCATTATATGTGGCCAAGTTCCCAGGAAAAATAACAAACTTGTAATATGGCAATTATTTTAAAAAAGTATTCTCAGAAACGAGCTATCACGTATGGAGATCAATGGCTTTCAAGCCAAATGATCAATCTTATGACCATATTCATGGCATAGTTTGTTTAAATGATCTTATATTGTGCACAAGGGTGCATATTGGAATGTCAAACAATGTTGCCTAAGGAAGTTTTCATTTTCTTTGGACGAAAAAACCATTTTCCATTTTTCGAGTGCCCCAAAGGAGGTTTTTTTAAGGACCTCCCAAATAATTGTTGCAAAATTGGACCAAATCATTTTTCTAAAATACTATGACATATTTAATGCACAACTGACCAAATGGTTGGGTGTAAAAAGTTTTGATCCACCTCTCGTGAAAAAGACAAATTTCCGCCGATTCAGGTGGAAACGGGTCAAATTTAAACTGTAGCTGCCTCATAGTTTGCTATTTATTTTTTCCAAAAATCATTTCTAGTTATATAAGTACCTATCTATTATTATTTTTTTGAGGGGAAGGCCTTCATGGCTAGCTTTATTAAAATTTAAATAACACTTACATCATCCGCTAAAAAATTACGAATAAAGCCAGGAGGTGAGTCCAACGACACATTTGGTGGATCATCACAACCTTTTTGTGCTAGCACATGAGCTACCATATTTGACTCACGGTTACAATGCTCAATCAAAACCTTCCCGAAATCAAGACTAAGAGCTCGACATTCGTCGAGTAGAGGGGCTGCTATCATCGCATGCCCTGTATTGTAGTTCAATGCTTCAACTATGACCAAGTTATCCATCTGAACTAGGATAGAATTGCATCCAATAGAACGTGCTAGTTTGTAGCCTTCGGCAAGAGCCGCCGCCTCGGCAGAAACAACATCCGCAACATGCTCCAATTTGGCGATGGATGCACCTATAAAAGCACCATTACTATCCCTGACAATTGCTCCACATGCACCCGAGTGGTCCGAGTCCGAGAAAGAAGCATCCACGTTCAGTGCGAATTGTCCCATCAAGGGTTTCCGCCAGCGCTTCATTCGAGGCACGGCTGGTGGAGTGCATGCCGCTCTAACAAAGTTCAGAGCCAATGCTTGAATTGCAGGACCAGAGCGTTGTGGTGTCAGGAACTCTTCTCCACGGGAGATCAATCTCCTTTGCCACCATAAAAACCAACACATAATGGCCACTAGTTCAGGTGTGTCAATTACATCCATGTACTTCGTGTTATGCACTGGGTCACATAAAATACACTCCAGGATCTCTGCTCCTGACTTCCCTGGAATCGCTACAGTAGCTATCATGTGGTATATGTCCAGAGAGCGCCATACCTCTTGTGCGCGACCGCAGCGGAACAGCAGATGAGCCACATCCTCTGCTTGTATAGAACAGAGTGGGCATTGTCCAGAAGTTGAAATATGTCTGTTCGCTAAAACACAGCAGCATGGGATTGCGTTGTGAAGACAGCGCCATATGAAAATCTTGACCTTTCCTGGTACCTTCAGGTTCAAAAGACGTTTCCATACCGGGTGTGCTGACGATCCACTAATACCCGAGGGGTTACCATTACCACCAGCGTGGTACTCCTCCCATTGCTTGTAATAAGCAAAACGGACAGTGAAATTTCCAGATTTCGTCAGATGCCATGCTACGAAGTCATCAGTTTCCTGCTGATATAAGGGAATTTGCAAGATCCTATCAGCGTCGATGTGCCAAAAATTGTCTTTGATAAGTGTTTCATCCCACTCTCCTGTAGTAGGATCAATGAGTTCATTCACCTTCGACAACACACAATTACCACGCACAGTAACTATCTTCCTGGATGAGCTATTTGGTATCCAACAATCTTCCCAAATATTAATTTTTGATCCATCTCCAACTCTCCATATGCAGCCCTTCTTGAAAGTTTGGATCCCTGCCCAAATACTTTGCCAAACATAAGATGAGCCCTTTTTCAGCTCGCAATTCAACAAATCACCTGATGAATAATATTTTGATCTCAAGATTTTAGCACAAAGCGAATCATAATTATCAATAAGCCGCCAACATTGTTTAGCTAGCATAGCCAAGTTGAAGCTTTGAATGTCTCTGAAACACATTCCTCCTCTCTCCTTTGGAATACACATCTTCCACCATGCAAACCAATGCATTTTCCGTTGGTTCTCACCTTCTCCCCACCAATAATGCGAAATAGCATCAGTGATCCCCTTGCAAATTTTCTTTGACTAAGCCAGTTTTACCCTTCTTCTTTTTCTTCATTGCATGCAAACACTCATAGGCTACAATTACATTGTCAGTTATTATACGGCCCGGAACAAACGCACTTTCCGTTTCACTAATAATCTCAGGCAGGAACACTTTAAGTCTTGCTGCTAGCATTTTGGCTATCACTTTATACACCACATTACAAAGGCTAATGGGCCTAAAATGAGCTACCTTCTCTGGTGTTTCAGTTTTAGGAATAAGAACTATGGTAGTTGTGTTCCAACCTTCCGGAATAACTCCGCTATTTACTGCCTCAAGAACCTCTTTCACTAGATCATCACCAAGTAAGTGCCAGAATTTTTTATAGAATATGGCATACAGGCCATCTGGGCCAGGTGCTTTCAAGTCTGCGATGCTAAACAGCGCTCTTCTAACCTCCTCTTCTGTGTATGGTGCCAAAAGAGCCTCATTCATGTACGGGGTCACTTTTTGTTTCACTTTATCAAGCACCTCTTGGTTCGGTTCAGTAACTTTAGCAGCAAACAAGTGTTTAAAGAAATTTTCAATCAACTCTTTCATTGCTTCATTGTCCTCTTTCCAGTTCCCATAATCATCCATCAGTCGACGGATGAAATTACGTTTCTTCCTGGCTGAAGCGAAGTTGTTGAAGAAATTTGAATTACGATCACCGTATTTGAGCCAATTCGCTCTCGCTCGTTGGACCCAATATATTTCTTCCTTCTCAATAGTTTCTTCTATCTCTATAAGCAGATGTCGCTGTCGATCTGCCGACTCATCCATGAGTGGACCCGACCGGAGTTTTTCAAGCTCCTCCTTCAGCGATTTTAAGCGGCGTTGTGGTGACTTAAGAACTGCTCGGTCCCATTCATGAAGGTACGTGTGCACCATTGCCGTACGTTCAGAAAGAGATGCCGAAGATGGCGTCCGTTCCCATTCTTCTGTGACGCGGGTCATTATCTCCTCTTCCTTTAGCCAACGGGCCTCAAACTGCTTCCGCTTCACAAGCTGCTGGTTTGCATCACCATTTACGTCTGTTTCCAAAACAACCGGACGATGGTCAGATTTAATGTGTGGCGCATTTGTTACAATTGCTTCCCGGAACAAATTATGAAATCCGCCATTGCACACAGCCCTATCGAGGCGTTCTCGGATACGACGCCGTCTCCACGTAAACTGGTCGCCCTTGAATCCCGTATCTTCTAGCTCACAATCAACCAAAGCGTCTCGGAATTGTTCCATCATTCTAACAGGCCTTGGGGCACCACATTCTTTTTCATGAGAGTAAAGTATTTCATTAAAGTCCCCCATCACAACCCATGGGAGAGACGATTGAGGATACAAGTTCCGTAGATAATCCCATGAGAGATGCTTATCCTCCCACCGTGGTTCGCCATAGAACCCGGTTAGCCTCCATTCTTCTTTCGTTGAGTTGCCCACTTTAACATCAATAAAATTCTTGCGTAATACAAGTACCTATCTATTATATATAAAAAGTATTTGACAGGCTCACCAGAAAAAGAAGAAATAGTTAGAATTAGAAATTACCACAAAAATCAGAAACATCCGACCATTAATTTAAGGGATAAGTATATTTTACGTCCTCGAACTCTTCCGAGAGTTTATAAATCGTCCCTCAACTCAAAACCGGATAGTTTTCGTCCCTCAACTATTAAAACCGGATAGTATTCGTCCCTCACGCCGCTTCGGGCGGTTTTCGTCCGCATGAACAGTAAAAAAATTAAATAAGCAAAAAAGTAAAAAGAAAATCTGAAAATTTGTGGGATCAAAGTTCCTCGGGTGCGCAAGGTGCATGAATTTTTTTGTGCTATTTATACATTCCAGGAGCTCGTGACAAAGGAAAAAACCATAAATATGTACGCCAGTGAACAGTAAATTAAAAAAAATAGAAAACGCATTCAAAATTTATGAAAATTGTTGACATACAAGATGCTCGGGTGCTCAATGTGCCTGCAAAATTTCATGTTGTTTGGACAATGTGGGAGCTTGTGGCAAAAAACAAAAAATTGGCTGGGAAAGAAACTTTGAAAAAGTGCACTTTTTTTTTGCTAGAGCTCCTCCTATGTCATTTCAGCACGAAAATATGCAAGTACCTTGCACACCCAAGCATTTTTTATGCAAAAACATTCATATTTTTTTGCTATTTTTTAATTTACTGTTCGCTAACGTACATATTTTTTACAATTTTTTCTTTGTCATGAGCATCTGGAATGTCCAAACAATATGAAAATTTGTACGCAACTTGCGCACTCGAGGAACTTTAATCCCACAAATTTTTAGATTTTTTTTGCTATTTTTTCGAATTTACTACTCGTCAATTTACTGTTCATGACGGACGAAAACCGCCCGAAGCGGCGTGAAGGACGAGAACTATCCGGTTTTCATAGTTGAGGGACGAAAACTATCCGGTTTTAAGTTGAGAAATGATTGTTAAACTCTCGAAAGAGTTTGAGGACGAAAAATATACTTATCCCTTAATTTAATAGTCTTAAATTTGTAGCCATTAGATAAAGATTTAGGTGAAACAATTACCCACCTTTGCCATTAGTAATGAAAAAACGTTTCGCGGGTGGTGCCGTTAATAAAAAAACAAACTCGCATGGGAGCGTGACGCAGATCCAAAAAAAAGCATCAGACGTGTAAAAAAAACTAACTAACGTGGAACAGGGGGATGCTTTTGACGGGATCTCAACCTTGCTTTTAAGCAAATCTCTGTGATAGAAAAATTAAGGGACGCACCTGGCCCCATCAGTTTAGTTTGTTGCCACAGATATTTATGGAAGGAAAGACTGGGTCCCACTAATTAATAATAGAATTAACTGGGGGAGAGGTGTTATGAATCGAGAGTTTCAAGGATCGCCGGCAAAGGAGCGTTCTCATGTGGAACGTGGGATGATGCCTTTGCTACATGCATGCGTGTATTCTTTGGAAAGGAAAAAGCGCAAAGGACAAGGATGGAGATTGTAAAAAAAAAAACTAGCATGGCACGTGTGATGATGTCTTGCTATATGTATGTTATACGTATACAAGCTTTCTTTGGAAAGAAAAGCCTTGCATACATTGCCCTTGATATATCCATGCATCGCATGCCATGCCTAGAATGCCTAGAATATGAAACATCAGTCTGCAGTATTTCATGTACTTCAATATCAGTCTACGGGATTTCATATAATTGAATCTACTATAATGTTCTGGGATTTCCACTTAGGTTCCCTGCCGATTCACACATACCATACACAAGTGTCGTGCCCCTTGATAGGATCTCCCCTTGTGTGCGCCGCCGACAATTCGTTCATACACCATCGTCCTCTAGCTACATATGTGCCTTTAGTTACAACGATTATTTACGAGCATCGTCGCCATTCTCCATTGATCGGTAGTTGCTTAAGTAACATCATGCTTTATCCACGGAATTCATCATCCTCATCCCATGACCTAGCGTTAGCATCACCATGTCAGTTTGCCATCACCGAGTAGCCGAGCGATTTGGACTGCCCAAAGGAGCCACACCAAGAATAGTTAAGCACATAGAGATTTAACCAAGCTTTCAAAACCATGTAAGTACAACTTCCTATGTGTAGGTCTTAAATAGATTTTTTGAAGTCCAACATGAAATTTGTAAACAAAGATGGCATGCGATATGCCCAGTCCAGGCCGTAGATCGAGTACGTGATAGCTCGACCTTTAGTTTGCACTCGGCATACGCCATTGCACAACACTCCAAGCACCCCTATAACCCGTCCGTGGTCTCCCAAGCAGACATGGATATGATCTACAGCAAGCGGCATCAACCACGTATAACATATACATTAACATATTCGACATATAAATTAACATATTCCAAGTGCATGGTTTAGAAATTAGTAGATGCTATCAGTAAAAATTAATTTCTACCATCAGAACTTGCACCGAACTGGGTACATTTACAGAAGGTTTGTCTGATCCGAGCTCAGAATTCTTTGTGGACGCATACTTCAAACAGCTCCAGGATCAAAATCAGCTCATTATAACACAGGTCGGTCAAAGTAACCGTGAATCATGTATAGGTATTTACTTCAAACAGCTCCAGGATCAAAATCAGCTCATTATAACACAGGTCGGTCAAAGTAACCGTGAAGCATGTATGGGTATTTACATGTGTACTATGCACAAATGCTTAGTACTACTCATGTACCGAGATGGACCACATGAAAAGCTCATCTACCTGAAGCATGCAGTGCAATACATTTTCCTCTTTCTTTTGACAAGAAAACAGTAGGAAAGTATCCTAATGTGTGATTATAAAAAAACATATTTGCAAATGTATATGTGTACATAAAAAGTAAGAGAATAAAACCAGTTAAAAATAATTCATCTGAAAGCAGATAATTTGAGCGGTTCAACATACATAAATAACATCCTTGGAGTATCACATACATATGTAACACATCTTATTACTAAATACTCGATAATATTGATCCTTAAGAGTTTGAGCATACTTTATCTGCTAAATGTTTTCACTGAGTTAGAACCAATTTTCTTTCACAACTATATTGACTTTATACATGCATATACATTTCACTACTATACTATAAGCCTAAGAATATAGTGGTCATATATTAAAAGTTGGCTAACCTTTCTAATTATATTTTCGCAAGCCTACACCAATATTGTACCGACAGTACTCCAACACTGCTAAATAAATTAACTACAAAAAAGGCGACATCGACGACCAGGGTAGTTATAAGACATCGACCCATTTAAGCTATAATATTACTATATTAGAAGGTAATATTATTACTAATATTGTCACTTGATTAGTTTCCCATATTTAAAGCTCACCTAATGTTTTTTCCTTCTACGCGAGAAATACCATCGTTCAAATGCAAGTACACATTTTTCTATTGTACAACAGTAGAGCTGACATTTATTGACAAAGAAAAGTCAAACAAGTACAAAATTTAAGATAATACACAAAGAAATACATAAAAGGAGAAGAGAACTTGGGAGCATCACAAAAAACTAGACCACTAAGCTACGTAATGGACCCAAAAGCGGATTGAAAGCAAGCCCATTTTTAGTACCTATGTTTGGCATGATTATCTCACATAAACAGTGGTCATAGGCGGGATGCAAAGTGATACATTTCTTTTATGCAAAGAAAAGGGAAAAATGCAAATCTACTGTACTGTTCTACACATTAAATTTTACTAGCACAAATGCCCGTGCGTTGCAACGGGAGTAAAAATATCTCACCGACCAGTTTTAGTCACTAAAAATTGCACGATCATGTTAATCGTGTTCAGACTCATCTACATCAACATGTTGTGTCTAGTCTAGTTCAAATTATTAAATCTGACATTGCTTTCAAATAATCAAAAGTATTGTTAACTTTCCATCACAACAATCTGCAACAACAACCAATAAATAATAAGCTTCGACAACAAATAATTACAACAAAAATGGCTAGCAATTTCTATCCATCTCTCTCACTGTCCCTTTCCTGCAATAATGACATCATCACACAAATAATGGCACCACCATTACAAAGCAAAACCAACAAAAATTGCTCTAAATCTCAATTCCAATCTATGTATTGCCATGTACAAATTTCCACAAGCAGAGCACACAGCAGAGTATAAAACACCACAACAGAGCATAGAACACCACATAGTAGCCGCAAATGGAGCGCCTCTCTGTACAAAAGTGAAGCAGCGGCAAACAAAGCATATAGCAAACAGAATGTCAGAAAAAAGCATATAGCAAACAAACTACCCCACATTTCTCCTCTCCGTTCTGCCCTCTCGGGCAACATATAAAATGGCAGGAGCAGTAATCTTATTCTCAGCCACAATCAGCGTGTATATCCTCCCAAAAATCCGGCGCCATCTCATGGAACCTCGCCATGGACCTAACCCAAGAAGCACATCTCTCTCTCTCCCCCCGTACCGGTTGCTCTCCCTCGACCACCACGGCAGCCCCCCCAAGCGCTCAGCCATGGCGACAGCAGCCTCCCCAGCGCTCGGCAACGACAGTCAGCCGCCTCGTCAACACTTGGCCACAACACCAGCTGTCATCGCCCCCAGTCAGTCCTCATCTGTTGATTTTGGTCTGGAAAACGGGTGAGAAAGGAACTATTTACCAAGACAAAAAGACAATTCCCAAGTGCATTAAAAGAAGCTATTGGCAATACAGGAGTTTATGGGAACCTCATATAGTCATTTGAAAATCTCAAAGCTAGATGATCTGCCAAAATTCTGTGTGCCATTATGCTTGACAAACTCAACAATCCAGTTTCTGTAGTTCCTTACCTACTATTTTGCAAAGTGAAAATAATGGGGAGGGCACAAGTGTACGTCAAAGGGGATTAAACCAAAATATGTTTAGTAAATCGCCACAGAAAAGCACAAACCTGATTGTGCAAACAGAATTGTTAGCAATTGGGATGGGCATTGATTAAGAACATTTCCGATCCACATTTTCAGATCACCTGGCAACCTGCCCTTTTTAGATAAAAAGTGGCCACGAGAAATCACAAATTAGTTACAGCTTCCTCCATGCCTCTGACATAAATACAGCCCCAAAAAGCAGTGATAAAAGCTCCTCTTAAGCTCATGTCCAACATAAATACTCTGAAAACAAATACGCCAAAGATGGATTTTTACCTTCCATGGAACTTTAGCACTCGAAAGCTTCAGCCAACCATTGTGTACTTCTACTGAAGAAGATGAGCCACCTTTTTATCCATGTTAATAATGAAATCTTCTTGCTTTTTCAGCTTGAACACGGAAGGCCTTGTACGCTTGTAGCCACTTGGTAGTGACGCAAGTGGTCGTCCACGTCGGGTGCGGACTCGGAAGTCCTTGGCCCCACGTTTGGGCATCATCCACATCTCCTTCTGGCACTCGTCCTCGTCAAGCTCCATGGTGTAGATTGTATGATCTACTGCTGTGTCTTTTCGTATGAACAATTCAGTGTAAAACATGTACACACAACACACACCAGCTAGCTTCAGAAGCACATGAGGTCGTTATAGGCAACAGACTTATGGCAAGCCTATATGTGTGTCGTTCAGTTGACAGAAAACACCAATTTCATTTGCTGAACTCTCAGATTATCAGAATAACCAAATTCACTCATGGATGTTTCCATGAACAGTAATACAGCTAGATTAATCAAACAGACACAATTGTGATATGTATTTGGGGGTCGATGTGTGGTTTGCCACTTTTAAAATTAGTAAAAGATAATTCTACAATTTTCAAAATGTGGGCACGGAGGCTCGATCTATCATCTCAACATTCCCTTGCCAGAAAAATCAATTACTGATAATAGCACTTAGGCATAGAAATAAGATAACTTATATTGCATCACCCAAAAAATTAATATTGCGAAAATGCATGGATAAAAAATTTGGTAAAACTATAGAAAGGGCTAGCTAGTCATAAAAATATGAACGCGATGGTAATGTAACATGATGGAATAACATACAGCTCGAATATTGATACGTAAAGACGATACTGGACCAGAACGAAGTAATAATCTGCTCTCATCATACCTTGGCTTCTCAAGTTCCAAGGATTTCTCTGTAATGAAGAATATAAAGGTTAAGAACATGACACGGCCAATCCTAGCTCCGGTCGTGTTGATGTTGCAGTTGTTCAAGGATTTAAATGCATGCATGTTGGTTCGGCCCATGATGCTTATCATATGTTTAATATGGACCAAGGGACGCATGCATATGCTAGTACATGCACGTACAAGGTCAAAGCATTGGCTGGTTCAGTTCTAAATACATCAGGGTCAGGTCTTGCTCGGAGCTCCAATAAAATAAGAGATACAATTGATTTGTTTGAGTTGCCAAGGCCGCCGGAAGTAAATCCTGATTCAGTTTGGACACGTATAGATGATTTTATGTGGGACTCCAATTGGAGAGATAGAGGTACAACTCGCTGGTTTAAAAGGAAAGAAGTGCAGACAAGATTCTTATTTATATTCCTGCCATGCAAAGAGAAGTACGGCCATCCATTATCTAGAGATAGAGTTGCATGGAGCTGCCGTTGATAATTTTTGGCAAATCCTAGTCAGTTGATAATTTTAGGAGAGTTCCGTTTCTTTTTCTTTCTTGTAGCATACTCGTGTTGGGTCGGCTATATTGATATAAATAGCCATAGTAAGGTTTTTGTAAGGGAGGTTATTTTTGGGAGATGAATTAGACACGTGTGTGTTTTTCGGCTGCCGGCCATTATCGAGTTTAGAGAATTCTTGTCAAAATCTCTACTGGCGTGTGAGTTCCTGCGACACGACACGTAGGGGATTACAAGCTGAGCCTATATGGTCCGTCCACGTTATTCCTTCGGATTGAGGGGTTGGCGTGTTGTTTCCGTGGGATTTGCGAACATCTTCGTGAACCAGCGACTTGTTCTTGCTGTGATAGAGGTTTGTGCCGTGAAAGATCGGGCCAACAACGGATCGACCCTCGTCTCGAGGTACGGCCCTCATCAGAACATCAGACAAATGTAGAACCTAAGAAGCATATATTAAGAACATCAGACAAAGGTAGAATCTAAGATAATTGGGTTGTAGCAATCGGATGCTGGTTATTTCAAAAGAATGTTTCCACTGAAAAAAGCACATTAACAAATAATCGATGGTACAACTGCAAAATAATCTTGCGAAATAAACTGTGTGTTTCACACTGATTCTGCATAACTACAGATGAGGAACTCAACTGCTTATGGTTTTGCTCAAACAGTCGTGCGCCGCAATTGGACTAACTTTAACACACATGTTCTATGGCAATAAGGACAACCAATGTGTCAATCATGTCGGTGCTTTGGGTACCAAATTTATCAACAGTAAATCACACTGACCTAGATCACGGGATTGGGGTGGAGGAAAACTCATGGGATCAATGTTTTTGTTTAGTGCCCTTCTGTTTTCCTCACAAATTCGATTTTCCTGTTTCATCTCAGTGCTTTTGCTGTCTTTGTTTGTCTCCTCCCAGTCCGCCACTAAAATCAAATACGGCTGAAGTAGCTTGGGTCAAATCGAGTAGGATAGCATGTCCAGCAGCGCATGCGGATCTCCTTTTTGCAACGGATTTTGGCGCACGGGGCTGAGCTCCAGTACGAGCTAATGATGACAAGCGGAGTGGAGCACACGTGATGGCATCCTTGCCACCCCGCGCCCAAGCTCTGTCGACTTTACTTGCCTCCACCATCCCATCCGCAGGGCCTCCCCTCGCCAGTGTTGTGGCGCGCCGATCTGGCAGCTAACAGGCACAACCACCGATCTCCCTGCGCCTACCCATATGCGACCCCTCTCAACTCTGAGAAAAAAATAGCAGCCAGACAAATTAGCATCGTCTCCCGTGGCCTAGCTCCTGGCCCTGCTGCCAGATCAGGGTGGAGGGAGGAGAAGAGGCCGGTGCTCGACATCGGGGATGGGAAGAGCCGGGAGGTGGTGCGTTGCGCTTGTCGAATTGGTCGAGACCGGCGCTATCGGCGGAGACAGAAACGACTTGGGGGAGGATGGCATCAGCGGCGGTGGCGAGCGGCGAGAGGTGCGGCGGCGCGGCCGTTCGCTTGGGCGAGGGGATTGGGGCGTGGAGACGGACGAGCGGGTGGACAGACGAGTCATGTTTTTTGATGTACCCACGAAAGATTTTTTTTGGAAAAAGTACCTATAGAATTGTCTACGCTCCGTCAGGGCTTGGCGCTATTTTAACCATGATGATGTGTGGCTTAAGGGCTAGTTCTTTTGGGCGATTCTACTATAATCGCCCCCCCTTCACAGCTTCTCTCAGAATCACCATTTCATACATTTTTTACAATCCTACCTAATTAGACCTTAACTAGATAGGATTGTAAAAAAAATATGGAGTGGCGATTCTGGGAGAAGCTGGGAACGGGGCGATTCTGGGAGAATCGCCGAAAAGAATTGGCCCTAAGAGTCTTGCTCGGATTGGTTTTGGTTGGCGTGTGGGCCGGGAAGGCCGCCACGGACGACGGGTTAAACTGGCAGTAGAACGAATCGTTTTTTACTCAATAAAAGGCCTTCCTCCATTTAAATCGCAGTCGTCGATCTTTGTGGTTAATATAGAATCAACGGATATAAAAGGGTGACTCATGGAGAACTATGAAAGCCTCCGTCCTTTATTATTAGGTAAAGATGAAATGTTTTCCTATTTTGCATGCATACCATATTAAATTATATTGATTGTAGTTTTTATTATGAAATTACCCATGACCAGCAATTTTCATATTTGGTATGTACCTAAGTAGATGGGAATAAGTTATCACAAAGAATAAGGTAGTTTTCAAAATTTATCATGACTATGTTGTTTACAGGGACAACATAGGTACACATTAAATTATGTTTTCCAAAAGTGAGATAATAAGGTATTACGAATAAGAAATGTCCAATAATTGTGTTTCATATTATATTTTAATTTTTTATATGCAAAACATAGTACTACTTTGGAGGTTGCACAGCTGAAATAAGTTTTCTAAGCATAACTATAGGCATTGAGAATAAATAAGAATACATATTTCTATTTTTCTACACTGGAAAAAAAATTCATTAGTTAAACACAAGTTATATTGGAATGATCACACTAGTAGAAAAATGGTCAAACGTGAAGCACATTAGTGCCGGTTTGAATTTGAGCCGGCACTAATGTGTACATTAGTGCCGGTTCCAACGGCTAGCCGGGCCGCTCTCATTAGTACCGGTTCGTGGCGAACCTTTAGCACCGGTTCGTGCCACGAACCGGTACTAAAGTGAGTGGTGGCAGGATGTTGTCAGTCCGGGGCCCCTCCAGCACCTTTAGTACCGGGTCGTATCACGAACCGGTACTAAAGGTCGTCCTACATAGACCCTTCGTCCACCCGAGCTCTCTCTGTTCTTCCCCTTTCCTATCTCCTCTCTGTTCTTTTCCCTCTTCCTCTCAAGCTCATCACACATTTTGCCCAAGATTTGAAGGCCCCCATCCATTCAAATGATCACAAAGGTTAGCAACTCTTTCCTTTCATCTCTCATTGCTAGATTAGCTCGTGCAATGCTTTATATAGTGATTGATTTTTGAGTTTAGTAATTTGGGAGGAATTATATATATGTGCTAGTATTTGATTTATATACAATTTGAGGTCAAAAATAACACTTAGTTTTGCATATGTAGGTGTGGTTTACTTAGTACCTTCTAAATCTCCGTCGTAACCACCGTCGATCACTCGCAACGTCCCGTCGCCAGCACCACCTTGTGGTGAGCCTCTTGTTCATGAAGTTTTATATAAAAAATAGATGTTTGTATTTGGATATATAGTTACTCGTATAATTATCTTACCCATACGTTGTTTGTTATGCATAGTGCCATGGTTTTGATATCCGTCCCTGTCGGCCCTCGTCCGGGTTATGATCCGGATGTGGTATATTCTCTTTTAAAACTATTCATTGCATTTCGTGTTTATGACAAATTATGCCCATCAAGTTGACATAGATATTTCTATGTAGGAGGTAGTTGAACCCGAAATTCCAACCGACCCTATTATCGAGAGGTTAAATTTAGTTGAAAGAGAAAACGAGGATTTGAAGAAAAAAATTGAAAAGAATTGAGCGGGAGAAGATGGAATTGGAGTTGCATGTTGCCGATGTCGTCGCTGATCACAAGATTAAGATGGAGAAAATGCGCTTGAAGATTAGAAAGATTAGAAAATATGCCATTCATAGTCAGGCTTGGTATCATTATGCTGTTGGATCAATTGTTACCTTAGTTGCGATCTTGATCGCATTTGTTGTTGCATTTAAATTTTTTAGCTAGAGAGTTATTTGTTTGTTGCATTGAAGTGTTGTATGCTCTTTATGTATGAACTTTATGTATTGTATTAATTTGATGTTTTCGTTGCTGTGTATTGAAGATGAGCCGGCAATGGATGTACGATGACCGATGCTCTCCCGAGTTCATTAATGGCGTGCGTACTTTTCTGCTTGCGGCTGAGGCAAACAAGCGAGCGAATGGTTTTATGCATTGTCCATGTGCTGACTGTAAGAATGGTCGTAATTACTCTACGTCAAGAACCATTCACGTCCACCTATTTGAGTCTAGTTTCATGGCCCACTATAATGTTTGGACCAAGCATGGATAAAAAGGGGTTATGATGGAAGACAATGAAGAAGAAGAGGACGACGACAGCTATCCTGGCCATGGGTTACCTGAATACGATGATACAACAATGAGGGAAGAAGCTGAGCCGGTAATGCGGGAAGAAGCTGAGCCGGCAATGCGGGAAGAAGCTGAAGAAGAGGCATCAGATGAGCCCGTTGATGATCTAGGTCGGGCCATTGCCGATGAAAAGAGAAACTGTTCAAGTGATTTGGAGAAGAAGAAGTTGCAGCGCAGGTTAGAGGATCACAAAAAATTGTTGTACCCGAATCGCGAAGGTGACAAGAAAAAGCTGGGCACCACACTGGAATTGCTCCAATGGAAGGCAGAGAATGGTGTATCTGACAAGGGATTTGGAAAGTTGCTGGTAATGATAAAGGATATGCTTCCAAAGGACAACGAATTGCCCGAGAGTACGTACCAAGCAAAGAAGGTTGTCTGCCCTCTGGGGTTAGAGGTGCAGAAGATACATGCATGCCCTAATGATTGCATCCTCTACCGCCATGAGTATGAGGATTTGAACGCTTGCCCGGTATGCGGTGTATTGCGCTATAAGATCAACCGCGATGACCCTGGTGATGTCGAGGGCGAGCGCCCCAGGAAGAAGATTCCTGCCAAGGTGATGTGGTATGCTCCTATAATACCACGGTTGAAAAAACAAAGAGCATGCCAAGGCGATGCGATGGCACAGAGAAGACCGTAAGAAAGATGGAAAGTTGAGAGTACCCGCTGACGGGTCGCAGTGGAGAAAAATCGAAAGAAAGTACGGGAAGGAGTTTGCAGATGACGCAAGGAACGTATGGTTTGGTCTAAGCGCAGATGGCATTAATCCTTTTGGGGAGCAGAGCACCAACTATAGCACCTGGCCTATGACTCTATGTTTGTATAACCTTCCTCCTTGGTTGTGCATGAAGCGGAAGTTCATTATGATGCCAGTGCTCATCCAAGGCCCTAAGCAACCCGGCAACGACATTGATGTGTACCTAAGGCCATTAGTTGAAGAACTCTTACAACTGTGGAATGGAACAAGTGTATGTGCGTGGGATGAGCACATGGGGGAAGAATTTGACCTAAAGGCGTTGCTGTTCTTGACCATCAATGATTGGCCTGGTCTTAGTAACCTCTCAGAACAGACAAACAAGGGATACCGCGCATGCACGCACTGTTTGGACGATACCGACAGTATATATTTGGCTAATTGTAAGAAGAATGTGTACCTGGGACATCGTCGATTTCTTCCGAGCAGGCATCCCGTAAGAAAGAAAGGCAAGCATTTCAAAGGTGAGGCGGATCACCGGACGAAGCCTCGCCACCATACTGGTGTTAATGTACATGATATGGTCAAGGATTTGAAGGTGGTCTTTGGAAAGGGTCCTGGTGGACAACCTATTCCGAATGACGTTGATGGACGCGCACCCATGTGGAAGAAGAAATCTATATTTTGGGACCTGCCCTATTGGAAAGACCTAGAGGTCCGCTCCGCAATCGACGTGATGCACGTGACGAAGAATCTTTGTGTGACCCTGCTTGGCTTCTTGGGCGTGTATGGGAAGACAAAAGATACACCTGAGGCACGGGAGGACCAGCAACGCATGCACGGAAAAGACGGCATACATCAGGGTCATGCAAGCTACGCTCTTACCAAAGAAGAGAAGGAAATCTTCTTTGAATGCCTGCTTAGTATTAAGGTACCGTCTGGCTTCTCGTCGAATATAAAGGGAATAATAAACATGGCAGAGAAAAAGTTCTAGAACCTAAAGTCTCATGACTGCCACGTGATTATGACGCAACTGCTTCCGGTTGCATTGAGGGGGCTTCTACCAGAAAACGTTCGATTAGCCATTGTGAAGCTATGTGCATTTCTCAATGCAATCTCTCAGAAGGTAATCGATCCAGAAATCATACCAAGGTTAGAGAATGATTTGGTGCAATGTCTTGTCAGTTTCAAGTTGGTGTTCCCACCATCCTTCTTCAACATCATGACGCACGTCCTAGTTCACCTATGCGAAGAGATTAACGTTTTGGGTCCTGTATTTCTACACAATATGTTCCCCTTTGAGAGGTTCATGGGAGTCTTAAAGAAATATGTCCATAACCGTGCTAGGCCAGAAGGAAGCATCTCCAAGGGCCATGAAAATGAGGAGGTCACTGAGTTTTGTATTGACTTTATTCCTGACCTTAAGACGATTGGTGTTCCTGAATCGCGGCATAAGGGCAGACTGGATGGAAAAGGCACGCTAGGAGGGGAACAAATAATATGTATGGACGGACATTCTCTCAGTGAAGCACACTACATAGTTCTACAGAATTCCGCCTTGGCGGCTCCGTATATGGATGAACACAAGAATTTGCTACGCTCCAAACACCCGGAGCGGTCTGATGACTGGATTACACGTGAACAAACCAGGAGTTTCACCAGCTGGTTGCAGACACGTACCATGCATGACACCTCTATTGAAGATGACATGTACTTGTTGTCCCAGTTACCATCTTCGAATATAATGACTTTCAAAGGGTACGAGATAAATGGTAATACATTTTACACGATCGCCCAAGATAAGAAGAGCACCCACCAAAACAGTGGTGTCCGCTTTGATGCAGAAACCAAGACAGAAAAGGAAACATATTATGGTTATATACAGGACATATGGGAACTTGACTATCGACGTGGTTTGAAGGTCCCTTTGTTTCGGTGCAAATGGGTCAATATGACATGAGGCGGGGTAATGGAAGACCCGCAGTACGGAATGACAACAGTGGATCTCAACAATCTTGCATATGAAGACGAACCATTCGTCCTAGCCAATGATGTGGCACAGGTTTTTCTATGTGAAGGACATGTCTACCAAGCCATGAAAAAGAAAAGATAAGGAAGGGAATGCATCGTACGATGAGCCAAAGTGGCACATAGTTCTTTCTGGGAAGAGAAACATCATGGGAGTGGATGACAAGACAGACATGTCAGAAGATTATGAAAAGTTTGAAGAAATTGCTCCATTCACAGTGAATATTGACCCGAGCATCCCGTTAAATGATGAAGATTTTCCATGGTTACGGCGCAAAGGGACACACACGAAGAAAAAGTTTCACACCCAAAGATCTGGAATGTGATCGGCTTCACTATAATCACTTTCTTCTGTGTTTCACACCCAGGAGGGAATCTCTGTAATAGTTAGGGTAGTTATGTGTTTTGGCATTTGAAACGCGAAGAAATTTTATGTGCAAACAAACAAATTCTTTCATGCCTTTACTGATTTTTTTAAGCTAAATGACCCTGAAATTTAAAAGCATTTCAAATGAACTCAGAAAAGGTTGAAAGTTGGCATGGTGTCATAATTTCACCCACATAGCATGTGCAAAAAAGTAGAGAGGGTTACCACAAAAACTGGATGCACTTCGTGTACTAAATGGACAATCTCTTTCGAAGTATCAGGGTTTCGGACGAAAACTTATCCGTTACAAAAGGCATTTCATTTTTTAAATAACCTAAGCATTACCAAATCGAATATAATGATAAAACACACTAATATTAAACATAAGAAAAAAGAATCACTGAAAAATCTATTCTCAAAGTTAAGTTATTCACAAACTACTGATTCACACAAATTTCAAATAAATCAAAATTTAAACTATTCAAATTTGTAAACTACCGGTACTAACAGAAAGTTTGTAAATTTTTTGTACCTAAAGCAAAAATATTCACAAAGAAACTCTAAATACAGCAAAAAAACAACTCAAACAAAAATAAATAAAGCAAAAAAAAGGCTCACCTACTGCGCCACAGCGGCCTGCATACGATTAGAAACCCAACCTGTTGTTGGACCAGGATGCAGGCCCGCAAAGGCCCAGTAGGCCCATAGGGCAGCACAGAACATTTAGGCCCAGTAGGCCTGCTTTGGAGAGGAGCTCGAGGGAGCTACCGCACTGGGGCTTATAAACTAGTGCGGACGCCCCTCGGCTAGCGAGGTGGGACTAAACATTTCATACCGCACCTGCGCCAGCGCACCCCCTTTAGTGCCGGGTGGTAGCACCAACCGGTACTAAAGGGGGGGGGGGCCTTTAGTACCGGTTGGAGCCACCACCCGGCACTAAAGGGGGTGCGGTTCCCGCCGCTTGGCCTGGCCAAAACAAGCCTTTAGTACCGGTTGGTGGCTCCAACCGGTACTAAAGGTCCATCCTATATAACTAAACACTTCAAAAATTTCAGTTTCTCCTCTGCTTCCTCTCCTCTGCCCCGCCGCCCGCCGCCCCCGTCTCCATAACCCTCGTCGCCGCCCCTGTCCCCGTCGTCGCCGCCCCGTCGTCCCCGTCCCCGTCGTCACAGCCGCGCCGTCCCGGCCCGTCCCGCGTCGTCCCCGTCCCCGTCATCGCCGCCCCATCCCCATCGTCGCCGCCCCGGCCCGTCCCCGTCGTCACCGCCCCGTCCCTGTCCCCGTCGTCGCCATCCCCGTCGTCGCCGCGCCCGTCGCTGTCCCCGCCCCCCGTCGCCTCTCGCCTCGTCGGTGAGCACACACACACACACATAGTTAGTTATAGAGATGTTAGAAATGTTATAGAAATGTTTGAATTGTTAGAAATTTTTCTGTTTTTTAGTTATAGAAATAGTTAGAATTGTTAGAATTTTTTCTATTTTTTAGTTATAGAAATAGTTAGAATTGTTAGAATTTTTTTGTTTTTTAGTTATAGAAATAGTTATAAAAAAGTTAGAAATTTTTTCTGTTTTTTAGTTATAGAAATATTAGAAATGTTATACAAATGTTAGTTATATATATAGAAATGTTATAATTTTTTTTCTGTTTTTAGTTATAGAAATATTAGAAATGTTATAGAAAAGTTAGTTATATAGCATTGTTAGAAATGTTATAGGAATGTTAGTTATATAGAAATGTTAGAAATTTTAGTTATCAAAATCCAATCATTAAAAAAATGTTACTTTTTGCGGGCATATAGCTAGTATTTGTTCTGGATGATGCCCGGCCCGCATCTTCGCCGTCGACCCGTCCGCGAAGACGTCCGGCTGACCCATGTCCGGGACTGGGCTCCGCCGGGCTGGCACTGGGAGGTGCTGCCTGGAGGGGCGCGCCGCTTGATGAGGAACCCGGCCCCGGGTCCCGTCGTTGACCCTGATCTCGTTTGGTGGCGTTCGCGTGGGCCAGTTTCGGTGCGGAGGGAGCCGGCCCCGCCGGAGGAGGTACGTCGCCGTGTCAGGGAGGAGGACGAGCACGTCCATCACTACATGGTTGCGTTAGAGGGTGGCAGGTTCTCCAATGCCTGGCAGTTTCTTCAGGGATCTCACTTCAGCTATGATCCTGTGAGGGTTCCTTCTCTTTGGGTGTCCACCGCCCGCGCCGAAGGAACCGCGAGTGTCCTAGATTCTTCTGTAGTATTCGATCTTTATTAGCTACCTAGCCAGTGAGGTACTCGATATATAATATTCGAGACGATGTATTCGAGATTATATATTATTCGAGACGATGTATTCGAGATTATATCTATTATTCGAGACGACGTATTCGAGATTATATTCGATGATGCTTATTATGTACTATGATTGATTCAGTTTTTCCTTATTAATTGATTGCATCCATGCATTGTAATTTGAATATATTTCTTTTGGATTAGTTAAACAAAACCTATGGCGGACAATACCGGCAGAGAGGGAGAAGAGGCCCTGTTCAATATCATACGAAATCCTCGCGGGCCAGATGATGATCAGAATGAAGAAGATTATGACGGCTCCGAATATGTAAACAACACCGGGGAGGGTGATATGATATTCGATCGTGATGACCAAATTGATGAAGTCGTGAACTATGAATATGACGAAGAAAATGTTGATCTTGAAACAACAAAGACCGGCGAGGTATATATATTTATATAAGCAGGCATCTGGTGATCATGACATGTTTTAAATGACTTGAAGATATATTAACGAATCGATCTTTCTTCTTTCCGCCATCCGGATCGAGCAAATCTTCAGGCAACAGGACAAAACGAGGCCCGAACAAAAAGCTGAAGGAGGGCGTAAAGTACATTATCGAGGCAATCAAACCTAATGGCGAACCATTCACGCCTAAGAAGATTGCGGACAAGTTCGTTCATCCGTGTGGAGTTCTTGTGAAGGACCTACTCCCGATCTCCCTTCAAGACTGGAGAGAGCCATCAAAGCCATGTCCAGGAGTTACTTTTGTCGACGACAGACAAAAGCATTTGCTTTGGGAAATGCTCATGGAACATTTCACCCTACCAGATCATTTCACAAAAGCAGATGTGGACAAAGTCAAGGACCATGCTCTTAGGAAGATGGCGGTTGCATTCAAGAACCACAAGATTCGTGAATGGGCCAAGTACGTCAATGGAGGAAGGAAGACTCCAGTATTCGAGGGAGTACTAGAGAAGCAAAGTGCTCATTGGGACGATTTCGTGAAATTCAAGGATTCGGAATTATCTAAGGAACGGTCGAGAATAAACAAGGCCAATGCCGCAAAAAAGGATAAGTTCCATAAGCTCGGGCCAGGTGGCTATGCGGTGGGATTGCCTAAGTGGGATAAGTCTGAGAAAGAGATGCTGGATGCAGGTGTCACTCCAGAAACATTGAGCTGGCCCCCCAGGTGCAGGACTTGGTTCTATGCGTATGGGGGGGAGTTGGACCCGAAGACAGGCAAAGTTTCCAAGAAGGCATGTCTGGACGGAGCCGAAGATAAGCTACTTGTTGCAATAGAAGAGGCTCGATCCGGGTTGTTCGAGCCCAACAGAGAGAATGACGAGCTTACGCGTTCCCAGGGAAATCCTGAACACCCGGGAAGAACACGAGGCATGGGCACTATTCCGTGGTATGAGGGGTTTTCGGACTGGAACGCCGACTACAGAACCCGTGCGAGAAAGAAGATTGCGGAGGAGAAGAAGAGGAAGATGGAGGAGGACCAGAGGAAGCTAGACTATGAACGCCTTCAATTCCTAGAATTAGCGCACGCGGACTTGGCAATCAAATTCCAGCGGTAGCAGGAGCAGATCGACTCACTTAGCCAGCAAAGGGGGTCTCAGCAGCTAGAGGTTGATCCACCAATGGATAGCACCGTCCCATCCATGCCGAGAAGCAGCGTGGGTTCTGCCCCGGGCGACGCATTGCTGGATAGCTACCCAGTGGATGACATCATGGAGAACACTAACTGTGAGCTACACTTCAAAATGAAGAACATATCCATGAAGGTGGCGGACGCCCTTGCTTTTACAAATCCCCCCAAGGCAACCTTCCATTGCAACCCGATTCCAGCGGGCTATGCTCGTGTCTTGGTTGATGAGGTGGTGGACCAATATTCAGGGCTAGAGCTTGACATTCCTGGAGGTGACGCACACACTACGAGAGGCCATCCATCATATCATCCTATGGAGAAAGGATTGCATCATCTTTCCAAGGCCACCGACACCGCGTCATCCGACTCCTCGTCGTAGTCCGCCACCGAGTCAGCATACTCCCGCTCCTCCAAGTCCACTAACGCGTCAGGCCACTCCTCCTCCAAGTCCGGCACAGCTTCAGGCCACTCCTCCTCCAAGTCCGGCAAATAGTCAGGCCACTCCTCCTCCAAGTCTGGCACAGCTTCAGGCAACTCCTCCTCCAAGTCCGGCACAGCTTCAGGCCACTCCTCCTCCTCCAACTCAGCCACGTCAGCCGTCTTCGCCGCCTCAGCAATCACGGAAAAGAGACGCCTCAGCTATGGTGCGTAGCGGTACAAGTCGAGGTAGTACTGCAGGTACAGGCGGAGGCAAGCGATTTCAATATGTTCCAAGAAGCCTCGCGCCTCTTCCGCAGAGGCCTTACGACAAGTCCGAGGAGGAAAACGTAGCCATATCGAAGGCCGAGGTGGAAGCCCATTTTGCACCGAAACCGCCATCGCCGCCAAGGGAGAAAGTGCCTGTGGAAAATATTGACCACTTCATTCGTATGGCTAGACCACCAGCTCCCAAGTCTGTTGACTCAGACTATGAGCGCCACATCAAGAAGTTAAATCGAGCGTGTCTACAGAAAGAGGCGAGCTCGAGCTCGAGCAAATCAGCTGGCAAAAGGAGCGGTAAAACCGTTCCCCAGTTGGGAGAACAGGCGGCGCAATCAATCCCCCCGCTTGTTGTGCCAACAACATATGAGAGTAGGCGCGCCCAATATTATTGTGGGCAAACCGTTAACGTTCCCGGGCTGGGCGATGTCGTAATAACCGAGGAGCATATTGCGCAGGCTGAATCGATCGGGATCACTGTTGGACAACTCCTCGATATCGAGCCCATGTCTCCGACTAGAGAGGAGGAAATAAAACGGAAATATGCCCGGGGCCAACCTTTGGTCGAGCAAGAGGAGGTCAATAAGCTCCCAACGAGAATGTATGCATTACATCAATGGTACATGGACATTACCAAGAGTTCCAATCGAGAGTCCCTCATGGTGAATGTCAACGAGGAGCATTACTACCATAAGAAAGCTGTGACCGTTGAGTATTCAGAACTTTTTCAGCTATACAATAAAGACGCACTCGACAAATCTATCGTCAGTTGCTATTGTCTGTAAGTGATTTCTTTCTCTAATTTAAGTCTCAAGTTAGCTGATCATTTTGATCAATCATTACCTGTAATTATCCTCACTATATTCTTTTCTGTGGTATTATGCAGGATGAAGATTTATGAAATGAAAAAAGGTGGACGCTATGGCACTGGGTTCGTTGATCCAAATACCATTAATCAATACACATGGAAAATAGATCCATATCACGCAAAATGTGTAGAGGAAAGCATGCTACAGTTCTTCATGGAACTCAAATACAATGAAGATATACTACTTCCTTACAACTTCCAGTGAGTCACACTATCTTGTACTACAAATTCTGTTTTTCCCTACTAGCTATAGCTACATGTTTTTTGCTTACATATGCCCGCTTAATTAAGACATGCAAACGTGTGTGCATGCAGATTTCACTGGATCTTGTTAATCATTAAATTTGATCAAGGAACAGTTGAAGTACTAGACTCGCTACTTAAGAAAGCAAGTGACTACGGCATCGTGAAGGGGATAGTCAACAGGTAATTTCAATCATTATTAACTATATCTCGGCCTATTTTATTAGTTCGTCATTTCCTGATAACAACTATTTAATAACCCATTTATTCGTTTTCTTTGTCGACGGGTAGGGCTTGGGCAAAGTTCATCAGGGTCACTCCAGGCCCATGGAAACAAAGTCTGAAATGGTATCGACCCAAGGTAAGTAATTAAGTAGTACTACCTAGCTGCCATCTCTTTAATACTCATGCTTGATTAATTATTATCTGATCGAAATTCCATTCTCATAAAGGCCCTGAAGCAGGCGCCGGGGAATGATCTATGTGCATACTACGTTTGCGAGAACATTCGCATGATGGCGTCCGAAAGGAGAAAATCTCAAAGACTAGAGTGGGTATGATATCGATTGTCAGAACACTATTCACAACTTTTACACCATTATCGATCTAGTCACACAACTAATACACATGCATATTGATCTCCTTCTTAACAGTTCAAAGAGGTGCAGGACAAGCTCCTAGCACAGGACCGCATAGAAGCAATTCAAGAGGAAATAGCGGGATTCACTACAAGAAATATGTCAACTAGTGACCTTCTGTCAGTGACCCTGGAAGAATTGGTCATAGATCTATGACCATTTCAGACCAATTGGTCAAAAGCTGTTCGGGGGGCTCCAAAACCTAAACTATAACGACCATTTTGGTCAGAAAGGTCGTAATTTCCTTACACAAAATGGTCATAAAGCAGATAGCACTGGTCTGCTGACTTATTTCTAGCCGGTCATGACCAATATAGATGGTCATAACCTTGTAAATTATGGTGGGTTGCTATGACTAGGCGCCACCTCATCAGTTTTGCCTATGTGTCATGTCCATGTGGCAGTTTTTGCCCTAGGTTGTGAAGCAACCTATACTTTTGTCATTCCCAAAATTCCCAAAAAAATCTCATAAATTCTTTGGGTCATATCTTCATCAAATATGTAAAAATCCTTCCTTGCCTAGTTTAAAACTAATTCAACAATATTCATTTTCCTATTCTGTTCACAACAACACTTTATGAAGGAAGTGCTATTTATATATTCTTGATTGCCCTCGGAAGTTTTGGGCACTCTTTCCTATCCAAATCATTACCGCATGACAAAATTCAGCTCCACCTGCCTAGCAAATCTTCCTCGGCAAATTTGCAAAGTTTTTGTCCACCTAGAAGACATGTGAAGGAAGTACCTTTTTTATATATCGAAATGACATGAAATTTATACAGTTCCTTCATATTCCCAAATTATCACCCTCCTCCAAATTGCAGCTCAGTCAAATCATCTATGTGAGCCCAGGTTCAATTTATATTTTATGGCCAAATTGGCACGTTGCAAAGCAAGTGTTATATATACCCTTCCTATTACCCTCAAACTTTTCGGGCACTCTTCCATACCCAAATCATTGCCACATGATAATATTCAGCTCAATTTTCCTTGTAAATCTTTCTCAGGAAATTTTCAAAGTTTCTACCTCGAGAGAAGCTTTGTGAAGTAAGTACTAGCTAGGCTTATCCAAATGATCTGAAAATTTACCAGCTCATGACCATACCTATGTAACTTACCTACACCAATTTTTAGCTCATTTCATTCATCTAATCACTCTCACTAGTTTTCCCAAGTTTTTGTCCATAGAAGAGAATTGTGAAGGAAGTACCACTTTGGCATGTCCAAATAGTATCCATTTTCTATAGTGGTTTCCTATGCCCAAATAACCATCCTCCACCTGATGCCAGCTTAATCCATTCATTATTTTGAGCCGAGCTTCAACATTCGTAGTTATGTCCAGTGTGGTAGTTTGCAAAGCAAGTACCACCTAGGCTCCTCCTTTTGAGCTGAAAATTTGTGAAGACGGTCTTCTTAGTAACTGATCATCCTCAACCAAAACTCACGCTCAATAGCCATGTACATTTCCCGTACCGCTAATCAAACACTTGATTGTTAATTCATTTTTGAGCATCGATCGGTCTCCTCGTGAGAATCTTATGTTGTAATTTTCTTCCTAGCACCATCCCGGGGAGTGCCCAACCCACTAGACATGCCTAGGCCGCCCAGAACACATGGCAACGCCACGGTCACGCGGTGACCACGCGGCGGGCATGCGAGTTTACGCGCTCTAGAGTTGGGGCCCTCGGCCACCGCCCAAACCTCGACGTATCGCCACCAAACCATGTATTTATGATTAAATAGGTCCTTATGTAACTAGAAATGATTTTTGGAAAAAATAAATAGCAAACTATGAGGCAGCCGCAGTTCAAATTTGACCCGCTTCCAACTGAATCGGCGGGAATTTGTCTTTTTCACCAGAGGTGGATGAAAAGTGTTTACACCCAACCATTTTGTCAATTGTGCATTAAATATGTCCTAGTATTTTAGAAAATTGATTTGGTCCAATTTTGCAACAATTATTTGCGAGATCCTTCACAAAAAACCTCCTTTTGGGCACTCGAAAAATGGAAAATGGTTTTTTCGTCCAAAGAAAATGAAAACTTACTTAGGCAACATTGTTTGACATTCCAATATGCACCCTTGTGCACAATATGAGATCATTTGAACAAACTATGCCATGAATGTGGCCATAAGATTGATTATTTGGCTTGAAAGCCATGAATCCTCACACTTGATAGCTCGTTTCTGAGAACACTATTTTAAAACAATTGCTGTATTACAAGTTTGTTATTTTTCCTGGGAACTTCGCCACATATAATGAAACAATGCGGAGGTTTCCCAATTTTATGATTTTTTTGAATTTTTTATGCCCGTTTCAAAATGCTGTCAAAATGGCGGGAATGACCGTTCCTAGCTAGTGGTTGAATCTTGGAATTTTTTTGGTGTTTCTATGATTAAATAGTTACTTATGTACCTAGAAATGATTTTTGGAAAAAAATAAATAGTAAACTACAAGGCAGCTACAGTTCAAATTTGACCCGCTTCCACCTGAATCGGCGGGAATTTCTCTTTTTCACGAGAGGTGGATCAAAACTTTTTACACCCAACCATTTGGTCAATTGTGCATTAAATATGTCCTAGTATTTAGAAAATTGATTTGGTCCAATTTTGCAACAATTATTTGGGAGGTCCTTCACAAAAAACCTCCTTTTGGGCACTCGAAAAATGGGAAATGGTTTTTCCGTGCAAAGAAAATGAAAACTTCCTTAGGCAACATTGTTTGCCATTCCAATATGCACCCTTGTGCACAATATGAGATCATTTGAACAAACATGCCATGAATGTGGCCATAAGATTGATCATTTGGCCTGAAAGCCATGAATCTTCACACTTGATAGTTCATTTCTGAGAACACTTTTTAAAAATAATTGCCGTATTACAAGTTTGTTATTTTTCCTGTGAACTTGGCCACATATAATGACACAATGCGAAGGTTTCCCAATTTTTTTATTTTTTTTGAATTTTTTATGCCCATTTCAAAATGCGGTCAAAACGGCGGGAATGACCGTTCCTAGCTAGTGGTTGAATCTTGGAATTTTTTTGGTGTTTCTCTGATTAACTAGATACTTATGTAGCTAGAAATGATTTTTGGAAAAAATAAATAGCAAACTACGAGGCAGCTATAGTTCAAATTTGACCCGCTTCCAACTGAATCGGCGGGAATTTCTCTTTTTCACGAGAGGTGGATCAAAACTTTTTACACCCAACCATTTGGTCAATTGTGCATTAAATATGTCCTAGTATTTTAGAAAATTGATTTAGTACAATTTTGCAACAAATATTTGGTAGGTCCTTCACAAAAAAACCTCTTTTCGGGCACTCAAAAAATGAAAAATGAATTTTCCGTTCAAAGAAAATAAAAACTTCCTTAGGTAACATTGTTCGCCATTTCAAGATGCACCATTGTGCATAATATGAGATCATTTCATTGAATTTTTCATGTGAAAAAGTAGAAGAAAAACAAAAGAATGCCGAGGTAGATGCTTTATTGAAACATAATTTGTCTTTTTGATGAGAGGTGGATCAAAAGCATTTTACATCTAAAGATTTGGTCAACTGTACATAAAATGCAGTCATATAGTTTTGGAAAATGGAGTGGTGCTGTAAACATTTTTGGCACTCCAAAAATATAAAATGACCCCCCCCCCCTAAAAACTCATTTCTCTTAACAATTTTTAAAAGATATTTGTCTTATTCCAATTACAAGTTTGTTAGTTTTCCTAAAAACTATGTCACATTTGGTGACATAATGAGAATGTTTCTTTTTGAATTTCTCATATCATAAAATTGTTTATATGATTCAACACCTTTTTTTTGAAAAAATATGGTTTAACACCTTATTTTTAGTCAATTACGACCAATTTAGAAGGTCATAACGTGTACTGGATTCTTATTGGTCCATGGACATGTCACGCGAATCGTGCTCAAACACCGTCGGATGCTCTCGGATCGGACGGCAGCCCTTTCTCTCTCGCCCCGCTCCCCCTATTTGTCTCAAAAAAGAAAAAAAAACTCCCTCACCCTCTCACCCCACGAACCCTAGCGCTCCAGATCCACCTCACGCGCTCCCTCTCCCACATCGCCGCCGCCACCCCGCCGATTCAGATCCGACACCGCCGCCCGCGCCCCTGCACCACCACCCGCTCCTCCGCCCGTCCCGGAGGCCTCAGTCGGCGCCCTCCATTGCATGGCCGCCGCGCTCGTCCCGCCCTCGGCGCCGCACCTCCACCGCCATCTCTGTTGGCTCCTCGCCGACGCCTCCGCCCCTTCCTCGTCCAGCGCGCCTCTGCTCAGGCTCACATCGGGCTCCTCATCGTCCTCCTCGACCTGCTCCTCCCACCCGCGCTCCTCTCCAACTTCCTCCCCGCCGGCGCCCCCTCCTTTCCGCTCCCCTCCCCTCCATAGGGCCAGATCCGCACCGTGCGGCGTTTCCGCATCCGCATCCGCGCCGCCACCACGCCAAAACCGCGTCCGAGGAGAGGAGCCCCGCCGCCACCACGCCCTCCTCCTTCCACCTCCACAGCTCTCCGTTCCTCCCTCCTCGCGCCTCAAACCCTAGCCCGTGCGTGGGCGGCCATGGCGACCGAGCTCTGGATCCTCAGCACCCTCCTCTCCAAGAGAAAGATCAGCAACGCAACATCCACAAGGAGAGGCTATGGTATGCTAGGTATGAATCCCTTTCTCTTATTCTTCTTCTCCTTCTTCTGGTTTCCTTCATCCCGCATCTGATTCCTGCATTCTCTGCAGTTTGCTCACTCTGATCTGCTACAGTACGGTCTGCTTTAGCTTGTGAAGGAAGGGGGCCAGCCAAGGAGAAGCTCCTATGCTGCACGTCGTCTACAAGATCAACATCGAAGTAGTAAGTCCCTGCCCCTCGTCCCCTCCATGCCCATCTTCGTTCGCATTAACCACCATGGCCCTGGCCAGTTTTTCAGCAGCAGTCAGTGTCACACACGCCAAACCCAAAATCAATTTCACGTTATAATAGCAGCTAAAATTCAGATCTGGGACAATGATTCTACCCTGTAAAATGATTCAATGCCGCTAGTCTCAGGGGTTTGAATTGGCCTTAGCACGTACGAATGGAAATAATGCATACATACAGGTTATAAGTTGTCCTTTACATATACCTTACCCACACACAATGTGCAGTTGCCAGCCTGCAAGAATGCTATTCAATTTCTAGTATGCGTGTACATTCTCCCTTAGGTCTGGTGTTAGTTTCATCCTTCCCTGCGTGTGTTCTCTCCTAATGCTACAAGTTTCCATGCAGGCGACCTCCATGGACGACATCGACGGTGAAAACAATGATGAGGGGCTTGTAACAAGAACGGGAGCCCTCTTGTTCACAGGGGCGTTGACCCGTGACGCTGTCTTTGCCGCGGAGTTCCAGAGTTCAAGGACTGAATCGTTGACGCCGTCAGTGACAAGCAGGTTCGACATCTTTCTCGGTTCTTTCCCCCGCATTCCTTTGGTAGCAGCACTAGTAGTATATGTAATTTGTGCAGATGCAATTGAAGTGAATTAACTCGGTCCGCTGTAGTTTCATTCAGTTTGGAATTTTTTTGAAATGTGACCGACTTGGATTGGATGGTAGATGGTTTATTTCATGTGAAGCATCCCTCTTACAGTAAAGAATGCAGTTTGAGGATAATCTGCCAATTCTTCTGCAGTGAATATAAAATAATTAGGCATTGCTAAATTGCCTTGAATTTCCCTGAACTGACAAATGGACTGATCTACTTGCTGCCTGTGCTACTAAATATAAAACTAAAAAACCATTTACTGCCATTTTGTAGGTACTTTCCATATTGAATTCATTGTAGCAGACATCAGCAGGTTTTAGATGTAGCACTCTTTACTTTTGTCGCTGGTTTACATTTGTCAATCCTAGGAATTGATTAGTGCCTTCTGTTTTGACTCTAGATTTGAATAGTGCCCAGGTAGTGTTCATTAGTAGGTTAAAAGGACGTACAGATTATTTATTAAATCATGATGTACAAAAGGTTTAGCTACGTGGGACTCCCAAGTCTGCAACTATAGTAGAAATAAGGCCATGGAGCAAGAGTTCTGTTGGGCATCCTTTGCATTTCTCTTGTCATGTTCCATGCTTCACAACATGTGGGTAAACATATCAGTACACACGCACACTGCAGTTTGTAATGTCATTTAATAGGGGATGCATTAGGGTACTTTATTTCCATTATAAACTAATAATAATTAAGAGCTTAGTAAGGTAACAATAATCTAGCATATATAGTAGAATATTAGAAGTGCTTGTATAAATAGAATGCAGAGTTTAGAAATGAACTGAAATATGAGAGCAGGAAGTGTTTGGCTTAATTTCATTTTGACTCTCCATTCTTATTCTTATATTTTCATTCTTATTCTTTGCACAGGTCAAGTGTGAATCCAAGGCCGAAGCTGTGAATCATATCAACAAAGAGGAGCATATTATGTGTTGTAATTGTACGCATATCTGGGTTGTAGTATATTGAATTGTAATAGACTAATGTAGTCTTGTTTTGGACAAATTTCATTTGCTCTCTAGTTTGTTCAAAACAATGATTGTGTATGTGATTTGAATACCCGTGAAATGGAAACCTGACAAGAGGGTCCAAGTTATAATGGTTGTTTGACAAATTTTGAAATTTCTGACATGTGGGACATATTTTGAGATAGCATGACATGTGGGGCTGGCTTACTAGTGGTACCCCAATGTATAAAGGCTGAAACTAGAAAAATCAATGGACTAAAAAGGCTACGGCCCAAAAATAAAATGGCTTAAATGTTGGGCCTGGCCCATGTAGTTGACCAAAATTAATCAAGAAAAAATATGCAACGGGCCGAATTGTTGGGCTAGGCCCATGTAGGAAATTGAATTGGACCGGGTTGAATCTTGTGCCACATCAGATTGCCACGCTGGATGCCTACGTGGCCTGGGGAGGTTGCTAGTGACCAAAATGCCACAGCAGATGTATTTTGGTCATAAACGTCTACGACCATTCCAGAAGAAAGGTCGCTATAGTCAGTTTATGACCGCCAGGTTTTGACCTTATGTTTTTGGTCACAAAAAGGTCACAAATTGAAAACAGTGACCATTCAGTGACCAATAGTGCTGGTCACAAGTTGACATATTTCTTGTAGTGATTTTTGCTCGACCCGGTCATAGATCCCAAAGGAGAATACTATTACCCGCTACCGCCCCCATGAACCACTTCCAATTGTTATCGTGCTCTGAAGGCACCAATTAGCTAGGCTAATGCCATTGGCTCCGAAGGCACCAATTACGAGAAATTGTATATATATACATGTGTGTATATATGTGTGAATTAATTAATGGTGGTTGTGAGACATTCGATGATATATATATATATTATGATCGGTCGTTCTACTAGAAATTCTATTTATATATATGAATAACGTGTACATTATGTAGTATCGTAAAATACCAGCAAACAAAAAAGAATTAAATGGAAAACACAAAATTAAATGAAAAAGAAATCATAAAACCAAAACCCCCAAACATTTTAATACCGGTTGGTGACACCAACCGGTACTAAAGGGCTCCCTGCCCCCAAAGCTGGCTCGTGCCACGCGGTTGCCCTTTAGCACCGGTTCGTGCTGAACCGGTACTAAAGGGGGGGGCCTTTAGTGCCTATATTTTAGCGCTGGTTACCAAACCGGCACTAAAGGGCCTTACGAACCGGTGCTATTGCTCGGTTCTGCACTAGTGTCAGATAGATTAAATTCTCATACATTTTGATTGGGGTTTGTGTTCCTTAGCATACATAGCTCGCAAGTCTCAATTTTCTTGTAATTTACAGAGTCGGTTTGATTTATGAGAAACTATTTCAAGTCCTACAGTTTACAACCAACCTCACTTGAAGAAATTATACAAGGATATTTCCTGTGAGCAAAAGCATGAGTAATAAATATAATTTCTATAACTTTTAAAAATTGATGTTTTATTAATTTTATCATGTCTGTATTATAAGATGTACAATAATTTCATATACTAATCAATATAAAATTGAATTTAAAACATAAAAATAATTAATAGTACAATTTCAAATGGTATATTTACTATTTCAGAAGACATGTATAAAAAACTAATTTCAACACCATAATTGATCATAATAAACTAATTAGTATGGAATGCATAACTATCTAGTAAATGATGAATTGATAACACATATTTTTATTTCAATAAAACCCGAAAATACCTAAGACAAAACCATTTGAAAATGTCAAATATATAGCCCACGCATCGAGCTATATAGCATATTTTCATCATACTATGTTTTCTTCATAGAAATTTATAAAATTCTAGCCCGTGCATTGAGCGGGCCACTGTGCTAGTTTAATCATAAATACATGGTTTGGTGGCAATACGTCGAGGTTCGGGTGGTGGCCAAGGGCCCCAACTCTAGAGTGCGTAAACACGCATGCCCGCCGCGTGGTCACCGCGTGACCGTGGCGTTGCCATGTGTTCTGGGCGGCCTAGGTATGTCTAGTGGGTTGGGCACTCCCCAGGTAGGTGCTAGCAAGAAAATTACAACATAAGATTCTCACGAGGAGACCGATCGATGCTCAAACATGAATTAGCAGCCAAGTGTTTGATTAGCGGCACGGGAAATGTAAATGGCTAATGGGCGTGAGTTTTGGCTGAGGATGATCAGTTACTAAGAAGACCATCTTCACAAATTTTGAGCTCAAAAGGAGGAGCCTAGGTGGTACTTGCTTTGCAAAGTACCACACTGGACATAAATACGAATGTTGAAGCTGGGCTCCAAATAATGAATGGATTGAGCTGGTATTTGGTGGAGGATGGTTATTTGGGCATAGGAAAGCACTGTAGAAAATGGATACTATTTGGACATGCCAAAGTGGTACTTCCTTCACAAAGTGCTGCTCTGAACAAAATAGGAAAATGAATATTGTTGAATTATTTTTGAACTAGGCAAGAAGGTTTTTGACATATTTGATGAAGATATGATCCAAAGAATTTATGAGAATTTTTTGGGAATTTTTGGAATAACAGAAATATAGGTTGCTTCACAACCTAGGGCAAAAATTGACACATGGACATGACACATAGGCAAAACTTTTGAGATGGCGCCTAGTCATCGCAACCCGCCACAATTTACAAGGCTATGACCATCTATATTGGTCGTTAACAACTAGAAATAAGGCAGCGGACTAGCATTGTTTGCTTTATGACCATTTCGTGTAAGGAAATTATGACCTTTCTGACCAAAATGGTCGCAACGGTTTAGGGTTTGGAGCCCCCCGAACAGCTTGTGACCAATTGGTCTCAAATGGTCATAGATCTATGACCAATTCTTCCAGGGTCACTGACAGAAGGTCACTAGTTGACATATTTGTTGTAGTGTGACATGCTAAAAGACCATGTTACCCCTAGTAATGAACTGATAGAGACAAGGTGCGATGCTTGGCAGGGGCAACTGTTGGAAAAAGTCCAAAAAGACTCTCCCTCGGGGTCGTCTTTCTTTAGTCCCAAATGCCCACTTTTAATCCCTAAAAGTCCCTCCTTTTTGGTTTAGATGGGACTGACACGGAGTATTTTTAGTCCCTCCACCAAAATGTCCCTATAAGCAAGCACCCTCTAATAATGCCGCTGGAAAAATTGATGCAATGACACAGTTAAAAGCAAATTACATGTTTAACGAATTTTATTGTTAATATAATCTCCCTGTTAATATTAATCAATGCCACCGTTTGAGAAATGCTACTGTCTTGCTTTCTTTCCCATTTAGATAAGGTAGATGCTTCTTTTTGTTGGCTTCTGTGTCATCCACCATTATTGACCACTAGTTGTTTCCTTTGCACCTCTGTGTAAACAGGGTTATCTACTTCACCTCGTTGCCATTGTGACCTTTTGTTGCACTACACAAAACACTTCTATTTTAAGAGTGTTTTGTGCAGTTCAACCAAAATGACACACCAACAACGTTGCTTGATTTCTTGATCTTAGTGGAACTGCACAAGAGGAGATCTTACTTCCTATCCATGTTGGCAAATTTGGTTCAAATCTTCTTCTTGTGAGTTGTTTGAATTCCGCGTCATGAGAGGTCGATACTAGCCTTCTTTCACATGATTCTGTAGTGTGCTTTCATATGTTGTGCTACTTGTACGGTAATGTTTCTTGATTTTAGTGAACTGCACAAATGGAGACACGACTTTCAATCTGTATGTGCACCGCAATATCCCATTGAGGTAAGATAAGGATATTTCACAACTGTTAGCCTGTATTTTGCCACTTTCATCAGAAAATTAATGTCATTGTTTAGTGCTATACTTGTGCAACCTAATTGACATGCCAAATCTTACATTGAAGGCAAAGCTTGTCTGTTATTGAACCAAGTGATGAAGGGGAAGAACAAGCGGAAGAAAAACAAAAATCAACTCCTGGTGCTGTAAAGAAGCGCTGGAACTGTGATGACACAAGTAATGATATAGTTTTGCATCTTAATTTATTGCTATGGCTGGAACGAGCAATTGTTTTGCCACTGATTTGATGCCACTCTTAATGTAATACTTAATTATCTCTACTTGTGCAAACAGGGATCTTCTTTGAAGATACCATATATTTTAGTGGAACTGCACAAGAAGATGTTGGAAACATTAATCTAATCGAGGAGTATATATATAGTAAGCATGGCCAACACAGTAGATAGCAACAGATGGTTCCGGAGAAGTGCTTAATCTGTATGCTCTACACAATAAGCCTCCTGACAAAGGTTGGTACTCTCCCACTGATTTCATCCATATGATTGGTGTTGTGCTACTGTTTAGATACTGTCATCAAAAGTGGTATTGTCCTTGAGAAGTGCTTCATCTGTGCTATTTTAAATATTTCCTTTCCTTTTTTTGAGCAAACAGGGATGCTAGCATTTAGTTATCCTCTTGTCTTTGCACAACATGATCATCCTCCTTTGAAGAAGAATATGGAGTATGTGAAGTGACTAGTTCCGATTATGCTAGGATGAAGAAGCCATGTCTATCTTCTCATCCGAAGGAGAAGTGGAAGGATGGTTACATTACCCCCCATAAGACCAAACTAACTTCAGCTCAGAAGAACTGACAAATCTCCATTTTCTTGATGTGATGCATGAGTACAATGTTGTTCTAGGATTCTTTCCGGTGAGTTCCATTTTTCTAAAAGTGTGCTCTACATGGACCATGTAGGTGCCTGTTTAAACTGTCAATTCATAGTACAGTTTTCTTTATACTAATCACTTTTTTGTATTTGTGCAAACAGGGGTGCTCAACTTGATTTCAATGGGAACTATGCAAAATGTTCATGAATACATCAAATCATTCATTTCCACCACAAGAAAGGAGGTGTCGATAAGTTCACGGTGTTGCAACATATAAGGGGGAACTCATACAAGCTACGCGCGAATTTGGTTGATTTTGGTGGAACTGCACAAAAAGAACAGCTGGTTTATTTAGCACGAGGTGCCACGTCGATGTCTGAAATGATGGCAAACCCTGCCCATTCCACAATCATAGGCATTTGATATTTTGGAATGGGAAAACCTTGTCAAATTTTGCTCATTGATTTTAGCAAGAAGACATGCGTTTGATATTTTCGAAAGGGACGCCCTTTGCTGTCAGCAGCGTCGATCCATTTTTTCTTTATTCTTTAGTTGTGAAGTAAGTATTGGCTCTGACATGTGAATCGCTGAGATGCATAATCATCAATTGTTTTGAATGTTCTCTATGAATTGCCAGGCCTGTGTGTTTGATTGCAATGTACAGGAATGCTAAAAAGCTGCTCAAACTCTTTGTACTCCTTCTGTGCCTTTTTACTTCGCACATTGTGAAAGTGCATACTTTTTTCTATAAGATTGGTCAAAGTAGAGATACTTTGACTACGGACAAAACTTGTATGCAGACTAGAAAGGACCGGAGGGAGTACATGTGAAACTGCTACAAACGAGGTAATCACCCTTGGAATAATGCTAGTACGTATTATTTTGCATGTTCATCCAATGCCAGTGATACAAGAATTCGAACTAATCAAAATAAATCCATTCATACCCGGTCGGATTTCATATAAACATGTCGGATTTCATTACATTTCATACATTCTTCAACTAAAAAGGGTGCGCTAGAGGTATAATTAATTAACCGAAGCTACCCACCTGTGTCCGGCTGAGCCGAACAGAAGCTTGAGTGACCTAACTACAGGTATAGTTGCGTAACTGACATGTGGCCCAGATGCCTATTGGGCCCACATGTCAGTCAGCCAACTGCACCAGGAGTTAAGTAGAAGCAGCGTCCTTCTCCAACATAGCTCTCCAACTCCACGTCGCAGCCAAGAAGCTAACCGGCCGTCAGTGGTCAACCCGCCTAGCTTGTCATTGCGATTAGGTCAACTAGGATCCCAATGATCAGGATCCCCACATGAAAAACACCTTTCTTCTTGTCATTCTACTTCTTGAAGTTCGTGTGTTGCACAGCCTTGTTCTTCCCATCCAACTTTGCTTTACCATCAAACATGCCCTTGTTCTTGAACTTGTGGGGCTGGAAGTTCTTCTTCTGTACCAGATCGGCACTAGATCCTCCCTCAATTCCTCGAGAACTTGTGTCCTTTGCTCTCGCCTTTTCTTCCACATCAAGAGTGCCAATGAGATCCACGAAGGAGGAAGCTTAGTGATGATACCTCCGGCAAGAAACTTGTCCGGTAGCATACAACTGAAGTGCTCAAGTTCTCTAGAAAATGACTGTATCTCATGAGCTTGCTCAACCACGGAGCACTCTTCAATCATCCTGTAATCATAGAATTGCTCCATGATGTACAGCTCAGTGCCAGTAACCAGAAGGTAGCAGCGGTGGCCTTACTTGGACCCGACCGACGGCGACCTACCATGTTCTACTCTTCCTCGTTTTCTGTGTGGCGCGGCCTCGTTGGCAGCGGGGCGGGCCCTCGACGGAGCCGGCGAAGCCCTCTGTCTCGTTGCTGGCGGGCGGCGCCTCGGCGGAGCGGGGGAAATCCTCCCCCTCGTTGCCGGCAGGGTGGGGCCTCGGCGGAGCCGGCGGTGTCCTCTGCCTCGTTGTTGGCGCCATGGGGCCTCGGCGGAGCAGGGCCTCGTCGATGCCAGCAGAGTGGGGACTCGTCGGAGCCGGCATTGTCCTCTGCCTCATCCTCGGTCTCACCAAACAGCGCCTCGCCCGCTTCATTGCCCTCTTTGTAGGTGGCCGCAGCCTCCGCCACCCGCATGCAGTACCGCCAGCGCTTGAGGCGGCCCTCGTGGGCGCAGCGTACGAGTCGAGCAGCACCGCTCGCTCCGCGGCGATATGCTCCTCCGCCTACAGGTGCTCCTAGAGGAGATAGTGGTTGTAGGCGGCGGCGTCCTGCGCCTCCCGGAACTGCTCCTCACGCTTCTGCCTCACCGTGTCCATATATTGGGAACGGGCCTCGTCGATGGTCATGGTGCAATGCACCGGCGAGAATGGCGTGGAGGAGGGGGTTGGCACCGGATCGTCGACTACCATGTTCTCCATTGGGACATCGTCGTCCTCCGGCTGCCTGCCAGCCAGCTAGTCGGCAGCAATGGCTGGCATCATTTTGTGGTCCGTCATCCGCCCGTCCCGAAGAGCGCTGGAGCGCGAGGAATCCATGGTGGGCAGTAGTGGTTTGGACAGGAGAATAGGAACGGATGCGGATGACTGCGGCTATGGCCGGCGCAGCAGTTTATATAGCAATGGTGGGCGGCGGAGGGACGAACGTGTGGCGCTGGAGTAGCCGCCTCGACAACCATGTATCGTTAATGTGGGCGGCAGAAGGACGGACGGCACATGTGTCATTTGAAGGCAAAGCAATGGCATGCACCGGGAAGCGAGGCGGGCGGCGCCGACTGATTCGGGCAGAAAGCGTGCGCGGGCGAGGGAGGCGGTCTGGGTGGGCTAGGGCAGTCAGACTCGTGCTTGGCAGCAGGTCAGTCCAGCATCCGGACATGCTGGCTTGCCAGCTACCTCACCGAGCTGAGCGATGACAATCAGACGATGGACATAACTTGCAACCAGGAGCCGGCGCCACTGTCCAAGCCGGTTCATGCCGTGTTCACCATAGAGCAGGTGCGGCCACACTTCGACGCCCTAATGGCGGAAGAGCTAGCAGCGCAGGAGGACCTGTGCTACAACCTTTGTCTCCTCAACGAGCACCGGTGAACAAGCGAATGACAATGCCGTCGCGGACATGTGGCCCTATGATCCTGGCTTCCCGAATGAGCAGCGGGCACTGTATCAGGCCATCCGTAGGGCCCGCGAGGCCCTCTCCGTCATCCTTCGAGTTTTTGCGCTCGTCGTGGCGCCACCATCTCGCGTTTTCAACATGGTCAACGGACATGAGGATGAGGAGATTACTTTACTTGGAGAGGATGACAGTGGGGACCCACCAGGGCCATAGCCGCACGTATGCAAGTGCCTCCATATTAGTATATCAAACTATATTTTTTGCTTCCTCCTGGTTTCCTGACATCACGGTCCCACACCATTGTCAACCTATGTAGTCAATAAATGAGAGAATTGCAAAAGAAGCGGCCGACAGCTGGGACCAAGCAGCTCGAGCAGTATTTGTGTTTTTGAGGTGTGAGCACTGCAGAGTTTTTCTTGAGCGATGTTTTGCCCAAATATTAATTTTTCTCCTTTGAACAACAACGAAAACATCGCTGCAGCTATTAACTGGGCGGGCTGTGGCCCATCTAGCCCAGGCCAGATATTAATTTATTTCAAGCTGAAAATGGCTAGCCCAACTATACTTTTTTTAGGAATACCCAGGCAAGGTCAAGTTGTTATTCTCCGCCCCGCTGGGCTGCAAATCTTTCCTAGGAGGGATGCATTAGGCTTAACAAGAAAATGGGCTTTAAGAAATAATAAATGGGATGTAATTATAAAAAATGGGCAGTAACTATAAAAAATGCACCAAACACGTAATTACTTTATAAAGTATTATTTTTGGATATGAAAATTTTAATTTCATTAATTGTTGCGAGCGCAATATTTCGTTGGATTTTTATGTTATATAAATTTATATTGAAATTGTATTTAATCTAACTAGAATTTTTGGGATAAAAATATTTCAGATCCCATCAAAATATGGGAAATTTTATTGAATTCTGTTTTGAACGGCTGGTTGAAATGGGATGTACTTTTAATAAACTGTAAATGGCCCGTAGTAAATTCTATTTGAATTCAAAAATTGGCTGCACATTCTTACAAATCTCAAATGGGCTATAAGTTCTCTGCCACACACTTGTGGCCTTACTAAGTTGACGCGTCCCCTCAAAAAAAAGAGTTGACGCGTATGCAAGGCTTTGTCAACTTATAGTCAACACATGGTTCTAGCAGCAGTGGCCGTTGGATGTCCATCCAATGGATGTCGTGCTTCTTCTTCAATCTTGGATATTCTAGCTTCACCCGCCCAGAAAATGATTCCTCCCCCTGACATCTGGGGCGCACTATTTCGGAAGCTGACCTGTGGGCCTACTAAGTTGACGCGTACCAAGGGCTTTGTCAACTTAGTCAATATAAACGATTCTAGCTGCAGTGACAGTACAATGTCCATCCAACGGCCGTCGTGCTTCTTCAACCTCTGGTCTTCTTGCTCCAACCGCCCAAAGTAGCACCGGTCGTGCCGCCTACTCCTGCCTCCCGTGGCCGGCTGTGCTGCCGCGCAGGCCTCACCACCCCTACTACTCCCACCGCTGGCCAGGCCATCCCTCTACTCACCCACACCCCCTATTATTCCACGGCGACGGCAGCCTCACACCGCAGCCGAACCAGTGAACCCTCATACTCCTCTCCGCGCGGGCTTCCACTGTCGCGTCTTCCCCTGCTCCGCGTCGTCCCCTTCCTAGGCCTCGCCGTCGTCCACCGCCCTGGTGCTCTTGGCGCGGCGTGGTCAACGTGGTCAAGGAACGGCTTCCATCGGACGTGGACTGTACGTGGAGAGGCTGACAGCTGGGTCCACGACGACAGCAAGGAAGTGCCTCCTTATTACGTGGAAAATAATAATTCCTCCACCTGACAGCAGGGACCCACCGGGTGGGCCACTGTATTTCATGAAAAAACATTTCCCCCTGACTGCTGGGACCCACCGGACGGGCTACCATATTTCGCGAAAAAAACGTTCCCCCCGCTGTTAGCTCGGACCCACTGGAAGTGCCTCCTTATTACGCACAAAAAATGAATACTCCCCCTGCTAGTTGGGACCCACCTTGGTGGGAGGCTGACTTGTGGGCCTACTAAGTTGATGGGGATGGAGTGCTTTGTCAACTTAGTCAATATGAACCATTCTAGCTCAAGTGACCGTACGATGTCCATCCAACGGCCGTAGTGCTTCTTCAACCTCTGGTCTTGTTGCTCCAGCCGCCCAAAGCAGCGCCGGTCGTGCCGTATGCTCCTGCCTCCCATGGCCGACTGTGCTGCCGCTGAGGCCTCACGGCCCCTACTATTCCCACCACTAGCCAGGCCATCCCTCTACTCCATCCACACCCCCTATTATTCTGCGGCGACAGCAGCCTCACACCGCAGCGAACCAGTTAACCCTCATACTCTTCTACACGTGGGCATCCACTGCCGCGTCTTCCCTGGCTCTGTGTCGTCCCCTTCCTAGGCCTCGCCGTCGTCCACTGCCCTGGTGCTCTCGGCGCGGCGTGGTCAACGTGGTCAAGGAATGGCTTCCATCGGACATGGACTGTACATGGAGAGGTTGACAGCTGGGTCCACGGCCGCAGCAAGGAAGTTCCTCCTTATTATGCGCAAAATAATTATTCCTCCACCTGACATCGGGGACCCACCGGACGGGCCACCGTATTTCGCAAAAAAAAACATTTCCCCCTGACTATTGGGACCCACCAGCTACATCTTCACACGCAAGGAAGTGCGTCCGGGCAAAAAAAAACCGATTCGCCACCTGACTGCTGGGACCCACCAGCTACATCTTCGCATGCAAGGAAGTGCTTGACAGTCAGGACCCACCTGGTCGAAGCGTACGTAGCGTTGTCATTCTGGTCGCGAACGTGTACGTACATACTGGTCGATGTAGAGGCACACACGTGTCGTAGTAGAGGCGCGCGCGTAGCATGTACACGTACGTACATCGGCCAGTGTGCAAGAAAGAAAATACGGCCACGTATGTACATATGGGCAAGGTCTCGAACGCCTACTCGCGCATACGTACGGCCAGGGCTCATGTACATGGCTGGGTCAGAATGGAGAAACAGCGTCGTCTTCGTGTTCATGGGGAGCCAACCGGCTGGGCCAGAACGAAATGCGTCGTCGTGTTCATCGGGAGGGCTTGGACGGAACAGCCGATGGAAACAAGGCCTGGCGTACCGCAGAATAGAGGAAGCGGCCACGTTCAAAATGGGATCCTGTTCATCGGGAGGGGTCTAGCGTACCGCAAAACGGAGGAAACGGACCTCCTACGGTCGAAATGGGAGTCCTGTTGATCGGGAGGGGTGTGGCATACCGCAAAACGGAGGAAACGGACTTGCGTTGGAGCGCTACGGTCGAAACGGGGGTCCTATTCATCAGGAGGGGTGTGACATACCGCAAAACGGGACTCCACGGGATACTGTCCATCTCCACCGTCGACCCCCTCCAGCCTCCACGGGCTACTGTTCATCCACCGTCGACCTCCTCTAGCCTCCACCTGTGACTGTTCATCCACGGGCTCCTGTTCATCCAGCCTCCAACGTGCACTACTCCACCGGCTACTATTCAACGGGCCCTCTCCACGGGCTCCTGTTCAACCACCCCTCCACGGGCTACTATTCATCCAGCCCTCCACCGTCTACTATTCATCTAGCCCTCCACCGTCTACTATTCATCCAGCCCTCCACGGGGTCCTGTTCATCCAGCCCCAACCGGCTTGATCGATCGGGGTCCTGTTCATCCAGAGGCAACACCACGGGGTCCTGTTCATCCACCCCCACTGGGAACTATTCATCCAAACCCCCCAGCAACGCTCACTGTTCATCCAGAGGCAGCATCGATCGGCTTCAGTTAGCAGCAGTAGCGAAGGAATCGCTCGATCAGGTTTAGTTAACAGCCATCGATCAATCGCTCGGGTTCAGTAACGCATAGCCTGCAGTGCAATCGCTCGGGTTCAGTTAGAGCCCAACGCCTCGCACCCACGCGTGTGCGTGTACGAAAGAAACGCGCATCGCTCATCCCCGACCACCCGCCGTAACCGGGAACACCCCGATATTTTCCTCGCCCTCGCTTCTACCACGGTTTTTTCCATCATGGACGGCCCAGAGAATGTCATGCAGCTGCGTCTCCGGCCCGCCTAGGACGAAAAGCCTATTTTCTGTCATGATTTTTTGTCATAGAAGTAGGACCCCACCACATCTATGATGATACCGGGTTTTGTCACAATTATCATCATAGAAGTGTCATAAGTATGACACAAAAAAAATTTGTTCGACCCAAAATGTCACGAATGTGCCTTTTTTTGTAGTGGTGCCCAGAGAAATTATGCTACTACTGAACGTTGTATTCGCTTGTGATAAGTTCAGACCTTATATTGTTGATTCTAAAGTAACTGTTCACATTGGTCATGCTGCTATTAAATATCTTATGGAAAAGAAAGATGCTAAACCTAGGCTTATTAGATGGGTTCTCTTGCTATAAGAATTTGATTTGCATATTATTGATAGAAAGGGAGCTGAGAACCCCGTTGCAGACAACTTGTCTAGGTTAGAGAATGTTCTTGATGACCCACTACCTATTGATGATAGCTTTCCTGATGAACAATTAGCTTTCATAAATGCCTCTCGTACTACACCACGGTATGTTGATTATGCTAATTACATTATTGCTAAATTTATACCACCTAGTTTCACATACCAGCAAAAGAAAAAGGTTTTCTATGATTTAAGACATTACTTCTGGGATGACCCACACCTTTATAAAGAAGGAGTAGATGGTGTTATTAGACACTGTGTACCTGAGCATGAACAAGAACAGATCCTACACAAGTGTCACTCCGAGGCTTATGGAGGACACCACGCTGGAGATAGAACTGCACATAAGGTATTGCAATCCGGTTTTTATTGGTCTACTCTGTTCAAAGATGCCCGTAAGTTTGTCTTGTCTTGTGATGAATGTCAAAGAATTGGTAATATTAGTAGACGTCAAGAAATGCCTATGAACTATTCACTTATTATTGAACCATTTGAATTTTGGGGCTTTGATTATATGGGACCGTTTCCTTCCTCTAATGGGTATACACATATTTTAGTTGTTGTTGATTACGTTACTAAGTAGGTAGAAGCTATTCCAACTAGTAGTGATGATCATTACACCTCTATTAAGATGCTTAAAGAAGTTATTTTTCCGAGGTTTGGAGTCCCTAGATACTTAATGACCGATGGTGGTTCATATTTTATTCATGGTGCTCTCCGTAAAATGCTTGCTAAGTATGATGTTAATGGTACGTCTCCAATGTATCTATAATTTTTGATTGCTCCAAGCTATATTATCTACTGTTTTGGACTATATTGGGCTTTATTTTCCACTTTTATATTACTTTTGGGACTAACCTATTAACCGAAGGTCCAACCCAGAATTGTTGTTTTTTGCCAATTTCAGTGTTTCGAAGAAACGGAATATCAAACGGAATGAAACCTTCGAAAACGTGATTTTCTCACCGAATATGATCCGGGAGACTTGGACCCCACATCAAGAAAGAAGGGAGGTGGCCACAAGGGTGGGGGCGCCCCCCTAGGGCGCGCCCCTACCTCGTGGCCCCCCCGAAGCTCCACCGACGCACTCCTTCCTCCTATATATACCTCTGTACCCCCAAACGATCAGAGGAGGAGCCAAAAACCTAATTCCACCGCCGCAACCTTCTGTACCCATGAGATCCCATCTTGGGGCCTGTTCCGGAGCTCCGCTGTAGGGGGCATCCACCACGGAGGGCTTCTACATCATCATAGCCCCTCCGATGAAGTGTGAGTAGTTCACCTCAGACCTTCGGGTCCACAGTTATTAGCTAGATGGCTTCTTCTCTCTTTTTGGATCTCAATACAATGTTCTCCCCCTCTCTCGTGGAGATCTATTCGATGTAATCTTCTTGTTGCGGTGTGTTTGTCGAGACCGATGAATTGTGGGTTTATGATCAAGATTATCTACGAACAATATTTGAATCTTCTCTAAATTCTTTTATGTGTGATTGGTTATCTTTTCAAGTCTCTTAGAATTATCGGTTTGGTTTGGCCCACTAGATTGGTTTTTCTTGCAATGGGAGAAGTGATTAGCTTTGGGTTCAATCATGTGGTGTCCTTTCCCAGTGATAGTAGGGGCAGCAAGGCACGTATTGTATTGTTGCCATCGAGGATAACAAGATGTTTTTTTATCATATTGCATGAATTTATCCCTCTACATCATGTCATCTTGCTTAAGGCATTAATATGTTTTCTTGAACTTAATACTCTAGATGCATGCTGGATAGCGGTCGATGAGTGGAGTACTAGTAATAGATGCATGCATGAGTCAGTTTACTTGTCTCGGACGTGATGCCTATATACATGATCATACCTAGATACTCTCATAAGTATGCTCAATTCTGTCAATTGCTCAGCAGTAATTCGTTTACCCACCGTAAAATACTTATGCTCTTGAGAGAAGCCACTAGTGAAATTATGGCCCCCGGATCTATTCTCATCACATCAATCTCCAACACTTTATTATTTCTTTGCTTTTTACTTTGCTTTCACTTTTACTTTGCATCTTTATACCAAAAATATTATCCTATCATCTCTATCAGATCTCACTCTCATAAGTGACCGTGAAGGGATTGACAACCCCTTATCGCGTTGGTTGCGAGGAGTTATTTGCTTTGTGCAGGTGCGAGGGACTCGCGCGTAGCCTCCTACTAGATTGATACCTTGGTTCTCAAAAACTGAGGGAAATACTTACTCTACTCTGCTGCATCACCCTTTCCTCTTCAAGGAAATCCAACGCAGTGCTCACGAGGTAGCAGGAACATTTCTGGCGCCGTTGCCGGGGAGGTCTACGCAAAAGTTAACATACCAAGTACCCATCACAATCCCTTATCTCTCGCAATTCATTATTTGCCATTTGCATCTCGTTTTCCTCTCCCCCACTTCACCCTTGCCGTTTTATTCGCCCTCTCTTTTTCGTTTGCCTTTTTCTCGTTTGCTTTTTGTTTGCTCATGTGTTGGATTGCTTGCTTGTCACGATGGCTCAAGATAATACCAAATTATGTGACTTTACCAATACCAACAATAATGATTTCCTTAGCACTCCGATTGCTCCTCTTACGAACACTGAATCTTGTGAAATCAATACTGCTTTGTTGAATCTTGTTATGAAACATCAATTCGCCGGCCTTCCTAGTGAAGATGCTGCTAGTCATCTAAATAGCTTCGTGGATTTGTGTGATATGCAAAAGAAGAAAGATGTTGATAATGATATTGTTAAGTTGAAGCTATTTCCTTTTTCGCTTAGAGATTGTGCTAAAGCTTGGTTTTCGACTTTGCCTAAAAATAGTATTGATTCTTGGAACAAGTGCAAAGATGCTTTTATCTCTAAGTATTTTCCTCCCGCTAAGATCATCTCTCTTAGAAACGATATTATGAATTTTAAGCAACTTGATCATGAACATGTTCCACAAGCTTGGGAGAGGATGAAATTAATGATATGTAATTGCCCTACTCATGGTTTGAATTTGTGGATGATTATACAAAATTTTTATGCCGGATTGAAGTTTGCTTCCAGAAATCTTTTAGATTCGGCCACGGGAGGCACTTTTATGGAAATCACTTTATGAGATGCTACTAAACTCCTAGATAATATTATGGTTAATTATTCTCAATGGCACACTGAAAGATCTACTAATAAAAAAGTGCATGCGATAGAAGAAATCAATGTTTTGAGTGGAAAGATGGATGAGCTTATGAAATTATTTGCTACCAAGAGTGTTTCTTCTGATCCTAATGATATGCCTTTGTCTACTTTGATTGAGAATAATAATGAATCTATGGATGTGAATTTTGTTGGTAGGAATAATTTTGGTAACAACACGTATAGAGGGAACTTTAATCCTAGGCCTTATCCTAGTAATCCTTCTAATAATTATGGAAATTCCTAGAAAAACTCTTATGGAAATTTTAACAAGATGCCCTCTGAATTTGAGACTAGTGTTAACGAGTTTATGAATTCGCAAAAGAATTTTAATGCTTTGCTTGAAGAGAAATTGCTTAAAGTTGATGAATTGGCTAGGAACATTGATAGAATTTCTCTTGATGTTGATTCTTTAAAGCTTAGATCTATTCCTCCTAAGCATGATATCAATGCGTCTCTCAAATCCATGAGAATTTCCATTGATGAGTGCAAAGAAAGAACCGCTAGGATGCGTGCTACGAAAGATGCCTTTATTAAAGCGTGTTCTTCCAATTTCTATGAAAATAAAGATGAAGATCTAAAAGTTATTGATGTGTCCCCTATTAAATCTTTGTTTTGCAATATGAATCTTGATAATGATGAGACTGAATATGATCCACATTTACCTAGAAGGCGTTCGAAAAATTCAGAGTTTTTAGATCTTGATGACAAATTTGATAAAAGTGGGATTGAAAAGATTAAAACCCTAGATGTTGCTAAACCCACTATTTTGGATTTCAAGGAATTTAATTATGAAAGTTGCTCTTTAATTGATTGTATTTCCTTGTTGCAATCCATGCTAAATTCTCCTCATGCTTATAGTCAAAATAAAGCCTTTACCAAACATATTGTTGATGCCTTGATGCAATCTTATGAAGAAAAACTTGAGTTGGAAGTTTCTATCCCTAGAAAACTTTATGATGAGTGGGAACCAACTATTAAAATTAAATTAAGGATCATGAGTGAGGGAGTCCCGGATTAGGGGGTGTCCGGATGACCGGACTATACCTTCGGCCGGACTCCTGGACTATGAAGATACAAGATTGAAGATATCGTCCCGTGTCCGGAAGGGACTTTCCTTGGCGTGGAAGGCAAGCTTGGCGATACGGATATGTAGATCTCCTACCATTGTAACCGACTCTGTGTAACCCTAGCCCTCTCCTGTGTCTATATAAACCGGAGGATTTTAGTCCGTAGGACTCAACAACAATCATACCATAGGCTAGCTTCTAGGGTTTAGCCTCTTTGATCTGGTGGTAGATCTACTCTTTTACTACCCATATCATCAATATTAATCAAGCAGGAGGGTAAAAACATCGTGTCCCCTGTCTCCTGTTACCATCCGCCTAGACGCACAGTTCGGGACCGCCTACCCGAGATCCGCCAGTTTTGACACCGACATTGGTGCTTTCATTGAGAGTTCCTCAGTGTGGTCACTTTTAGGCCCGATGGCTCCTCCGATCATCAACAACGACGCTGTCCAGGGTGAGACTTTTCTCCCCGGACAGATCTTCGTATTCGGCGGCTTTGCACTGCGGGCCAATTCGCTTGGCCATCTGGAGCAGATTGAAAGCTACGCCCCTGGCCATCAGGTCAGATTTGGAAGTTTAAACTACACGGCAGACGACCGCGGAGACTTGATCTTGCGTGCCGCACTGTCACGATGGGCATGATCTAGCTCTGCCGCCGAACAGTGCCCTGGAGGCCGCACCTGTGTCTGCTTCGACCCTTAGCTCGGAGCCGACCACACCAATCGAGGATGGATGGTTAGACACCGCCTCGGGGGATGCAATCTTTACGGCGATCAAGCCGAACACCAGCCTTGTCCTCTGCAAAGCCCGTTACTCCAAGGTGCCGGACTCCGAGCCCTCCGCGCCCCTACCGATCGAATCCGATTGGGCGCCGATCATGGAATTCACCGCCGCAGACGTCTTTCAGCACTCGCCCTTCGGCGACATTCTGAATTCACTCAGGTCTCTCTCTTTGTCAGGAGAGTCCTGGCCGGACTATGACCGACAGGATTGGGATGTGGACGATGAAGAAATTCGATCCCCACCCACCACCCACTTCGTAGCCACTGTCGATAATTTAAATGACGTGCTCGACTTTGACTCCGAAGACATCAACGGTATAGACGACGATGTAGGAGAAGAACATGAACCAACGCCTATAAGGCACTGGACTGCCACCTCATCTCATGATGTATACATGGTGGGCACACCCAAAGGAAGCGACGACGAGGAACACAGGGATGCAACGAGGGATCGTTCACTAGAAAAGCAATCAAAGCGGCGACGTAAGCGCCGCTCCAAGCCCCCCCTTGACAGAGACAACAGCCATGCAGACCCAGCCATAGAGCAGGACGAGCCGGCGGACGACGAACACGCCTTCGAGAAACCATCCGAACAGGGCAACTTGGATAAACAAACCGAACAACCCGTCCCCGGCGAAAATAGCATTCCGGACGACCTTACGCCGGATAAGCTTATGGAGCGAAGTACTCAACACTGCAGACAAATATGGCAGCAGTCGCCGCACAAAAAACTATCCGAAGCGAAAGCTACTGCGTGAATTTGACGAGGAGGCCTTAGAGCTCCCGCAGTCAAAAAATAAGAAAGCCACCCGGTCGGATAGACGACCCCATGGCCAGCATGGAGCGGCAAGCGGCGTCGCACATAAGCCGGCACGCGATCCACTCAAGGATTCGCATCAAAAAGATGGCCCAGCCAGATCTATCTATGGGCCAAGAAAGCAAGCTCTAGTAAGCAAGGCAACACAACAAATATCCGAACATCACGGCAACACCCAAATACAAGGGTGCCGCACACACCCTATGTTTCACCGATGAGGTTCTGGACCATGAATTTCCAGCGGGATTCAAGCCCATAAACATAGCGGCGTATGACGGAACAATAGACCCTGGAGTCTGGATTGAGGATTATATCCTCCACATACATATGGCCAGAGGAGATGACCTCCACACCATAAAATACTTACCCCTCAAGCTTAAAGGGCCAGCCCGGCATTGGCTCAAAAGCCTTCCCGAAAACACCATTGGAAGTTGGGAAGAGCTCGAGGACGCTTTCCGGAAAAAATTTCAAGGGACCTATGTCCGCCCTCCGGATGCAGATGATCTAAGTCATATAAATCAACAGCCCGGAAATTCTGGAACAAATTTCTTACTAAAAAGAATCAGATAGTCAACTGTCCGGACGCCGAAGCCCTAGCAGCTTTTAAGCATAGCGTTCGAGACAAATGGCTCGCCAGACACCTCGGCCAAGAAAAGCCAAGAACAATGGCTGCATTAACAAGCCTCATGACCCGCTTTTGCGCAGGAGAGGACAGCTGGTTGGCAAGATGTAGCACCAGCGACCCAAGTACACCTGAAGTTAGAGATGGAAACGGAAAATGCCGACGCAGCAAGGACCGGCGCCGGAATAAGGGATACAGCCCAAAGAGCACGGTAGTCAACGCCGGATTCAAAAGCTCGCGGCAGAATCAAAGAAAGCCGGCCCTCAAGGATAACAGGGACGAGCTCGCCAACTTAAACAAAATCTTGGACAAGATATGTCAAATACACAGTACTCCGGGGAAGCCTGCGAACCATACCCACAGAGATTGTTGGGTTTTCAAGTAATCCGGCAAACTCAATGCCGAACACAAGGGGCTCGACACACCAAGTGAGGACGATGACGAACCCCACAAGCAGACCACCAAGAAACAAAAGAATTTCCCACAAGAAGTCAAAACAGTAAACTTACTTCACGTGACAAAACGAGCGGCGCCCATAGAGATACGCGCCATATGGCCTATCCCAAAGGAGTCTCGACGATGATTGTTAAAACCGATCACCTTCGATCGTCAGGATTACTCTAGAAGTATCCGAAACACAGACTGGAACGCCTTGGTATTAGATCCAATAATCGGCGGACTCCACTTAACAAACGTCCTGATGGACGGCAGCAGTGGTCTAAACCTGTTATACTAGGACACAATCCGCAAAATGGGGATAGACCCAAAAAAATTCGCCATAGCAAAACCTCCTTTCAAGGGGTAACGCCAGGCCCGGATGCCCATTGCATGGGTTCTCTCCGGCTAGAAGTTATGTTCGGCTCCCCCGATAACTTCCGTCGCGAAAAGCTAACTTTCTGCATCGCCCCATTCTCAAGTAGCTATCAAGCACTGCTGAGATGCGAAGCTTTCGCCTGCTTTAACGCAATACCACATTATGCATCTCTTACGCTTAAGATGCCCGGTCAACGAGGCATCATCTCATTAAAGGGAAAAAATGAGTGTTCCTACCACGCGGAAGACTGTGCGGCTGCCTTGACAGCCCCACAATAAAGCGGCTTCACCAGCCAAAGCACCTAAACGGGTCGTCAAGACAACGGACACGGTTAGACGAGTCCGTCATAAAAATACAATGAATAAAGGCTTAATAGTCGTATACCCCTGTACTAGGGGCTCCGCGCATACAAAATAAGAGATAATAAAGCTCAATTTCACCGATTTTTGAATCATACTTTGTTTATTTAGTATAACATACGTTTTCACACGACCTTTTTCCAACTAAGTTCCTCTCTTTTACAGATGAACACCGTGCAACGCCCGCCCAGGATACGGCACAACGGAGACACAGGCGCAGACATGCAGCAGGGACCCGTTCCAAGGATTCTTTTCAGATTAAGACCCTGCGTAAACCTTTTTTACTGTCTCTTGTTGATGTACATCCCCTGGTTTTTTGGTATAACCGAGGAGGAGGCTGACGTCTTGGCATGTGGCCATGTCAGAATTTTGCGCGTACCTAGACACTAGGGGCTTATTACTAAGGGCGTTGTCCTGCCCGCCCTCATAAAGACCGAATACCTTAGGGAGTGTTTGGCGTCGCGAGTTTGGCCTTATATGCATCAGCTCCGAATCATGTCTTTGGTCAAATGTTGGGTTGCCCGGCTCCCGTGTTTTGCTTCCTTACGTTCCGCTCTATCGGCTAAGGCGGCACCAGGAGAACTACTGCGATTGTGCCCAGGTTCGGCCAGGCGAGCACCTCAGTAGAGAAAGCCGAAAACTGACTGTCATGATATAGCGTGAGACTGGTCAACCACTCAATGACCTACCGGAATCTTTAGGATTCCTCCGCATTAACGAAGGGCCGTTTCCCAGCCAGGCACATAAGCGCCCCGAGTTCGGGCGAGCGCAGGCGCCACCAGGGGCTATATAAGTAGCCTCACTATCAAACTCCTATGGCTAAGTGAAAGTGATAAAGCATTATAGTTCGATTGCCTAGTTCGTTGTGCTATCACCTCCTTTGCAGGACCAAGACATTGGATCAAGTGTGAAAATGCGCCTTCTGTGAACACCCCCGCATTATTTGCGTGGGGGCTGAAGCCGACGACTGCCATCTTTCAGGTTACACACACACACACACACACACACATATATATATATATATATATATTAAACGGCCGCACAGGAGGTACTATAATACTTGCAGGCACAAGTATAAAAAGCTTCTACAATTTATCAAAATATTGTTTTACAATAACATACGCTATTCAAACATAGTATCCTTCGAGCACTGCGTGTCTATTACACGAGCACCTTGCAGAACTTCCCGAAAATAGTGCTCGGCAGGTACTCGGCTTTCGTCCGAATCTCGGGATGCAACAGCGGTGGTCTCCATCTCCGCCCAGTATGTCTTGACACGGGCAAGAGCCATCCGCGCACCCTCTATGCATGCTGACCTCTTCATCGCATTAATATGCGGCACCGCACCAAGGAACTACTGCACCAAGTTGAAATAACTTTTCGGCTCTGGCCTCTCCGGCCACAGATGACTCATGACACACTTCATGGTGAGTCCGGACAACCTATTCAGCTCGGCCCATTCGGCCAGCCGATCGGCTAATGACATCGGCCGCTCTGGATTATGGAACTGCGACCAGAAAAGCTTCTCCACTTCGCGATCTTCTTGATCTCGGAAGTGTTCGGCCGCATCTGCGGCACTCGCCGCCAAATCCAGATAGGTGTCCGCCGTACTCCACATCCGGTCTAGCGGAGCATGTTTAGGATCACAGAACTTCCTCCGCAGCATAAAGGACTTTCCAGCCGTGATATCTCCGTCCTGACGTAGCTCCTCCTTCATAGCTCTCATCATAGAGCGAGCATCCCTGGCATCCGCAACGGCCTTCTCCAGGTCCGTCTTTTCAGCCCGGTTTTCTTTGTCAAGAAGCTTGCAACGGTCAGCAGCGCTCTTCAGCTTCATGGCCATCTCGGCCATTTCCTTCTTGCTTCGGCAGTGAGCGGCCTGTTCGGCCTTAAGCTCTTCAATTGCCTTTCCGCCAGCCGCATCACTTTTCCTGGCTTGCTCCTTGGCTCGGGCAAGTTCCGCCCGAAGATTCTCCATGACACCGGCACCATCTGCATCAAGCGCACACATTGTAAGATACTGGCATAAAGTTCCTCTTACAGGTGCCGCTGGAGGAATTACATACCTTGTGCCTCGTCAAGCCGCTTGTTGACAAGCGCGATGTCAGCATATGCCACGTCAAGTTGCCGCTTTAGCTCGGCAAATTCATCAGTCCGGCTGGCCACCGAACACTTCGCCACCTACGTATGAAGGCGGCATATTAGACCTGGGATTATGATCCTCTGCGCACCGTCACTTTTGACAACGCATAGAGTCTCAGGGGCTACTATCTACATAGGGCGCATCTTATTTATGCGCAACTGTCAAAAAAGGGTACATTATTTCTCGTACCTCAAAACCTGTCAGTAAACTCCTGACGGCCTCGTGCAACCCGCTCTCCGCGGATGAAATCCTTTCAATCACCGTGCCCATCAATGCACGGTGCTCCTCTGAGATAGATGCTCGCCCTAGCAGATCCTTCAGTTCCCCCGACCGTGCACCGGACGGTACCGGACTCGTCCCATGGTCTTTTTCGAAGGCCGGACGCGGAGGTCTGGGGGGCCATATGACTACATTCCGGCCCTGCCGGATTCGGAGAAACCCTCCGCGACGATCCCTCAGGATCGCCTGCCTCGCAAGGCGGTACGGCAGGGGGAGGCGTTCCGCTCTCCATCATCTCCAGAAGAAGATCCCCCGAAGACGAGCTCTGCTGAGAAGGGCTGAGGTCCGAGCTACAAGGTAAATTTTCGGTTACTCTTCTCAGATATAAAGCAAGGATTCCTCTCATTTCTTAAAAAGAAAACTCCTCTCTACTTACGGCTCGGTGGAGGGCTGATCCCCTTGAGGGCATAATTTGGCCGAAGTATCCCCCGGCGCAGGACCCTCTGACGAAGATTTCTTCCCTGTTTTGAGGCCATGGTCTCCGGGTCTTCAGAGGCGGTCCTCTTCTTCCCTTGAGAAGAGGAATTTTAGATTCCTTCCTTCTGAACAGCCTCCTTTGAAGAGGCGGTGGCTCCTTTTTCCCCTCCCTCGCTTTCCTCCGAAGGCACGACCTCCAGCATCCTGACTAGCACGGGATCCGGCGTGGTCTCTGGGAGGGGGGCCGGACACCTGATTAGCTTTGCCTGCTTAAAGGACAACTCTTTTAAGGGCAATTTTATGATGAATATATGGATGGCAAGTCCGGGCACAAAGGTACTTACTTGAGTATCCGGGCGATTGCAGCTCAGACCTGCGTCCTCGGTCAAGTCCGGACATGTTGCTTGTGATCCGAAGAACAATTTGTGCATCTCCACGGGCGTCGCGCCCATAAAATGTTGGAGAGATCGCCGTCCCTCCGGATTGAACTCCCACAGGCGAAGGGGGCGACGTTTGCCGGGCAGGGTTCGGCGGATCAACATGACCTGCGTCGCCATGACCAGGCTGATGTCTCTTTCTAAGAGATCCCTGATGCGGCCCTGCAACAAGGGCACGTCCTTGGACGGCCCCCAGTCCAGTCCTTTGTTGACCCATGACACTAGCCGTGGTCGGGGACCCGAGCAAAAGGCAGGTGGCGCCACCCACTTGGTGCCCCTGGGAGCGGTAATATAAAACCACTCTCGTTGCCATAAGCCGAACTCCTCTTGAATAGAGCCCTCGGGCCATGGAGCATCAACATTTTTTCTTATAATAGCACCTCCACACTCCGCGTGCCGTCCCTCGATTATATTCGGTTCTACTTTGAAGGTCTTGAGCCATAGTCCGAAGTGAGGAGTAATGCGGAGGAAGGCTTCACACACGACGATGAATGAGGAAATATGGAGGATGGACTCCGGAGCCAAGTCGTGAAATTCCAGCCCATAATAAAACATGAGCCCCCTCACGAAGGGATCCGACGGGAAGCCTAGCCCCCGAAGGAAGTGAGACATGAACACCACACTCCCACCAGGCTTGGGAGTGGGAATGACCTGCCCTTGAGCAGGCAGCCTATGCGAGATTTCGCCGGTCAAGAACCTGGCCTCTCCCAACTTTAGCACGTCCTCCTCCGTGACGGAGGAGGGCATCCATCGGCCTCGAAGGTCGGAACCGGACATTGTCGAAGGTCCGAAGCGCCTAAATCTGGAGCCTTGGGTGTTGGAACTCGAGGCGAAGGGCGAACTCGTTTGAGATTGAAAGAAAGGGGTAAGGCCTTGATCTCTTTATAAGAGGTTGACTGGGTTACCCACATCCGTATTGATGAGAATCCCAGAAATAAAGGGGACACGATCTCTGCTTTGAAAGGACGTGCCAAGGAAACCGCCTCGCAAAACGTGCTGAGGTGGGACAGTAAAAATGATTCGAATAAGGGCTTGGTCGTGGTGTGACGTCACGCTATGGAATACGTCAGCAGATTAGATTTGTGTAAATATTATTCTCTCTATGGCAATATGTGGAAACTTATTTTGCAGAGCCAGACACTATCCGTGTGTTCAAAATCTTCTATGAAGTACGTGGAGGAGGAACCCGCCTTGCAATGCCGAAGACAATCTGCGCGCCGGACTCATTGTCATTGAAGCCTGGTTCAGGGGCTACTGAGGGAGTCCCGGATTAGGGGGTCTCCGGATAGCCGGACTATACCTTCGGCCGGACTCCTGGACTATGAAGATACAAGATTGAAGACTTCGTCCTGTGTCCGGAAGGGACTTTCCTTGGCGTGGAAGGCAAGCTTGGCGATACGTATATGTAGATCTCCTACCATTGTAACCGACTCTGTGTAACCCTAGCCCTCTCCGGTGTCTATATAAACCGCAGGGTTTTAGTCCGTAGGACACAACAACAATCATACCATAGGCTAGCTTCTAGGGTTTAGCCTCTTTGATCTCGTGGTAGATCTACTCTTGTACTACATCGAGAGGGCCCGAAACTGGGTAAAAACATCGTGTCCCCTGTCTCCTGTTACCATCCGCCTAGACGCACAGTTCGGGACCCCCTACCCGTGATCCGCCGGTTTTGACACCGACAATGAGTTTTATGCTTTATGTGATTTGGGTGCAAGTGTTTGCACTATTCCCAAAACTTTGTGCGATTTGCTAGATTTCCGTGATTTTGATGATTGCTCTCTAAACTTGCACCTTGCAGATTCCACTATTAAGAAACCTATGGGAAGAATTAATGATGTTCTTATTGTTGCAAATAGGAATTATGTGCCCATAGATTTTATCGTTCTTGATATAGATTGCAATCCTTCATGTCCTATTATTCTTGGTAGACCTTTCCTTAGAACGATTGGTGCAATTATTGATATGAAGGAAGGGAATATTAGATTCCAATTTCCATTAAAGAAAGGCATGGAACACTTCCCTAGTAAGAAAATAAAATTACCATATGAATCTATCATGAGAACCACTTATGGATTGCCTACCAAAGATGGCAATACCTAAATTTATCCTTGTTTTTATGCCTAGCTAAGGGCGTTAAACGATAGCGCTTGTTGGGAGGCAACCCAATTTTATTTTTAGTTTTTTTTGTTTTTTATTTTGTTTAGGAATAAATAATCCATCTACCTTCTATTTAGATGTGGTTTTATGTTTTTAGTGTTTGTGCCAAGTTAAACCTATAGGATCTTCTTGGATGATAGTTATTTGATCTTGCTGTAATTTCCAGAAACTTTCTGTTCACGAAAACAATTGTTAAAAATCACCAGAACGTGATAAAATAGTGATTCCAATTGCTGCGGGTCAATAAACAAATTTCCTAGATCGTCCTATTTTGGCTGAGTTTTTTGTGTTCCATAAGTTTGCGTTAGTTACAGATTACTACAGACTGTTCTGTTTTTGACAGATTCTGTTTTTCGTGTGTTGTTTGCTTATTTTGATGAATCTATGGCTAGTAAAACTAGTCGTCAATCCGTGCAGGCGCACGGGCTAGCTTAATGTCAAATAGCAATGACACATAAAATTATTAGAAATTTGTTTCCGATTGGAGATATTATTTGTAATGGTTTTTCATGGTTACCCGCAAGCCTACACGCATAATGGGAGCTAAATTCATTGAAGTTATTTGCTCTTGGGGATATTGTCTGTAATGGTTTCTCATGGTTAGGGCATCTCCAGCCGCGCCCCCAACAGGCCCCCCAGGCCACTTTTTCGGCGCCAACGCCGAAAAAACGGCCCAGTCGCGCCCCCAGGATGCCGAAAATCGCCGGTTCGGACCTTTTTTCCACCCGGCGGTCACAGGCCGAACCCGGTGCGCTGGAGAGCCGTTGGGGGCTCCGGCGCTAGGGAAAAGCACGCCTGGCCCACACCGACAGGGGTAAAGTCAAGGTTTTCTTCCCCCGACTCGCCTCGCACCCCCCGCGCCCTCGGCCACCACTAGCTATATCCCGGCGACGGCCGGCACCCTACTCTGCTAGATAGCCATTCCCCACCGGAAAATAGCAGCACTTCGCCGCGGCAGCCCTCCCGCAGCAGCTGGGCGTCTCCGGCCGCCGTTTCCTGCCGCGGAGGCGTGGTTTAACGATGGGTACACGCCCACCGAGCACAAGGTGTTCGGCGTTTTGCCTGCCTCAGCGATGGACTCGGACGAGGAGGAAGAGCTCACCGCGCTGCTGGAGGAGGAAGCCGCGGCCGACGTCCAGGAAGAAGATCATCTCATGGTGCTCGCCGCCCTCGCCCAGCTTCTGGCGAGCAGTGAAAAACCGCGGCGAGGTGGCTCGGCGCCGGGGCGGGTGAAAGCAAAGAACCGGCATCGTCTGCAAGGCTACTGCATGCTCTACTCCGACTACTTCGCCGATGCTCCACTTCATGGCGAGAGAACATTTCGGTGCCGTTATCGGATGAGCTGAAAGCTCTTCCTCAGGAGTTCGACAACTACTTCAAGTGCAAGATGGATTGCACTGGCGCTCTTGGATTCACCTCCATCCAGAAGTGCACGACAACGATGAGGATGCTTGCATATGGAGCTCCAAGTGATTCACTCGACGACTATGGGCGCATGGCCGAGTCCACCAGCATAGAGTGTTTCTACAAGTTCTATCGGGCAGTGGTGGCAGTGTTTGGGCCACAATACTTGAGAACACCCAATGCGGAAGACACTGCTCGGATCCTAGCCCAGAATGCAGCAAGAGGATTTCCTGGGATGCTTGGAAGCATCGACTGCATGCATTGGAAATGGAAGAACTGCCCATTTGGTTGGCAGGGGATGTACAAAGGCGCCAAAGGTGGTTGCAGTGTGGTGCTTGAGGCGGTAGCCACACAGGACCTCTGGATTTGGCACTCCTTCTTTGGTATGCCAGGAACTCACAATGACATCAACGTGCTGCAGTGCTCTCCTGTTTTTGCCAAGCTCGTTGAGGGCCATTCTCCTCCGGTGAACTTCGAGATCAATGGGCACCAATACAACAAGGGGTACTATCTAGCTGACGGCATCTATCCGAGATGGCCGACATTTGTGAAGACGATCTCAAACCCTGTGCCAGGAGGCAAGAACGCCTGGTTTGCGAAAGTTCAGGAGGCTTGCCGGAAGGATGTCGAGCGGGCATTTGGTGTGCTCCAATCTCGATTCGCTGCTGTTCGGTACCCCGCTCAGACCTGGTCGAAAGATCAATTGTGGGAGATCATGACTTGCTGTGTCATCTTGCACAACATGATCATCGAGAGCGAGCAAGAACACCCAGTGATTGACACGGAACCATACTACAGGCAGGGTCCTCTAGCCGAAGTTGATCACCAGCTACCGGCAACTTGGACTACCAATCTCAGTATGCGTCAGGAGATCCGAGACCCACAGGTGCATCATCAACTGCAGAAAGATCTGATTGAGCACCTATGGACGCTCAAGGGGGACGCCTCGTGATGAAATACGAGTTTTTATTTGTTGAACAATATAATTTGTATTGAATTATTTGTTGTTGTAGTATTTTTTTGAAGTATTTGATTTTTCTGTGATGAAATATGTGATAAGAAATAATTGTGTTGATAATTGAACGTCGAGACACGGCGAACCACGCCGAATATGGGCCTATTCTCGCCCATATGGGCCGTTTATTCGCTGAAATTGGGCTGCCAAGTGGGCCAATTTCGGCGCCTGGGGGCGAGCTGGGGGCGACGACTGGGCGCAAACCCGCCCCCAGCCCCGAGTGCATCGCCGGCTCGCCCCCAGGGGGCGATTTTTATGCGTCCTGGGGGGGCCAACGGCTGGAGATGCCCTTACCCACTAAATTACAGGGAAGATGGGATTTATGTTCGGTTAACATTAGGAATAATTGGAATCTTTAAATGTACATGTATGGTTGCGAAAAACAATATTATGAACTTGAAGTTTGTCCAGATCTGTACTATCCATAACATAAGAGAGCTTATATATGTGTTTCTACAGATATTTTTTGATGGATGCATACGTGACATGGTTGACTGAAATAATTGGTACATTCTCGCATATTCCTGTGAGATCTAACATGATAGTTCCAGATTGAAATTAAAAAGAAGACGTGTACAGTTTTTTTAGAGTTAATTCAATTATAGTTTGAACCTTATAAAAACGCATTTAAAGAAAGGTAGTATTATTTCCTTTTTTCAATTATAATTCTTTTTACATCAGAATTTACTAATGTCCCGTTCCTAAAAAACAATGTGCAGTAAGATATTTGTTTTAGAAGACAAAGAGTCGGCGGAAGCCTCAGATGGCAATTGATCTCTGGTTGTCATCAAGACTAAAAAATATGATAATTAAAACATATATATGATAGTGGATATGATACATTACTATCTAGAGTTATAATTATGAGAAATTTTTTAGTAATGTACATTCTAGTAACACCTAACTTAAAGCACCTTCCCATGTTTAGCACTTCTGCAGCTGGATTTACGAAATCTTACAGGCAAGTCTGTAGCAGCATGAGTTTCTTTCCTGCAATTGAACACGGTGTATCATTCACAAAGAAAATAAAACGAAAACAGTGCATTATCAGAAAATAGACACTAGTAGAAAAAGGGTCAAAGGTGAAGCACATTAGTGCCGGTTTGTATTTGAGCCGGCACTAATGTATACATTAGTGCCGGTTCCAACGGCTAGCCGGGCCGCTTTCGTTAGTACCGGTTCATGGCGAACTTTTAGCACCGGTTCGTGCCACGAACCGGTACTAATGAGAGTGGTGGCAGGATGTTGTTAGACTGGGGCCCCTCCAGCCCCTTTAGTACCAGTTCGTGGCACGAACCGGTACTAAAGGTCGTCCTATATAAACCCTTCGTCCACCAGCACTCTGTTCTTCCCCCTTTCCCCTCTCCCTCTCCTCTGTTCTTCCCTTCTTCCTCTCGAGTTCATCACAAAATTTGCCCAAAATTTGTCAAGATTTGAAGGCCCTCATCCATTCAAATGTTCACAAAGGTTAGCAACTTTGTCCTTTCATCTCTCGTTGCTAGATTAGCTCTTGCATTGGTTTATATAGTGATTAATTTGTGAGTTTAGTAATTTGGGAGGATATATATATGTGCTAGTATTTGATTTATATGCAATTTGAGGTCAAAAATAACACTTAGTTTGCATATGTAGGTGTGGTTTACTTAGTGTCTTCTAAATCTCCATCGTAGCCACCGTCGATCGCCCGCACCGTCCCGTCGCCGGCACCACCTTGTGGTGAGCCTCTTGTTCATGAAATTTTATATAAAAATTGATGTTTGTGTGATTTGGATATATAGTTACTCGTATAATTATCTTACCCGTACGTTGTTTGTTATACATATAGTGCCATGGTTTTGATATCCGTCCCCGTCGGCCCTAGTCCTTGTTATGATTCGGATGTGGTATGTATATTCTCTTTTAAAACTAGTTGCATTTCGTGTTTATGACAAATTATGCCCATCAAGTTGACATAGAAATTTTTTCTAGGAGGTATGTGAACCGGAAATTCCAACCAACCAGATTGCCGAGAGGTTAAATTTAGTTGAAAGAGAAAACGAGTACTTGAAAGAAAAATTGAAAAGAATTGAGGGGGAGAAGATGGAATTGGAGTTGCATGTTGCCGATGTCGTCGATGATCACAAGATCAAGATGGAGAAAATGCGCTTGAAGATTAGAAAGATTAGAAAATATGCCATCGATAGTGAGGCTTGGTATCATTATGCTGTTGGATCCATTGTTACCTTAGTTGCGATCTTGATCGTATTTGTTGTTGCATTTAAATGCTTTAGCTAGAGAGTTATTTGTTAGTTGCATTTAAGTGTTGTATGAACTTGTATTAATTGTATGAACTTGTATTAATTTGGTCTATTCGGTGTTGTGTAATGAAGATGAGCCGGCAATCGATGTACGATGACCGATGCTCTCCCCAGTTCGTTGAGGGCGTGCATACTTTTCTGCTTGCGGCTGAGGCAAACAAGCGGCTGGATGGTTTTATGCCTTGTCCATGTGCTCGCTGTATGAATGGTCACAATTACTCTACGTCAAGAACCATTCACGTCCACCTGTTGAAGTCCGGTTTCATGCCCCATTATAATGTTTGGACCAAGCACGGAGAAAGAGGGGTTATGATGGAAGACAATGAAGAAGAAGAGGACGACGACAACTATCCTGGCCATGGGTTCCCTGAATACGATGATACAACAATGGGGGAAGAAGCTGAGCCGGTAATGCTGGAAGAAGCTGAGCCGGCAATGCGGGAAGAAGCTGAAGAAGAGGCATCAGATGAGCCCATTGATGATCTAGGTCGGGCCATTGCCGATGCAAAGAGAAACTGTGCAAGTGATTTGGAGAAGAAGAAGTTGCAGCGCATGTTAGAGGATCACAAAAAATTGTTGTACCCGAATTGCGTAGGTGACAAGAAAAAGCTGGGCACCACACTGGAATTGCTGCAGTGGAAGGCAGAGAATGGTGTATCTGACAAGGGATTTGGAAAGTTGCTGATAATGATAAAGGATATGCTTCCAAAGGACAACGAATTGCCCGAGAGTACGTACGAAGCAAAGAAGGCTGTCTGCCCTCTAGGGTTAGAGGTGCAGAAGATACATGCATGCCATAATGATTGCATCCTCTACTGCGGTGAGTACGAGGATTTGAACGCTTGCCCGGTATGTGGTGCATTGCGCTATAAGATCTGCCGCGATGACCCTGGTGATGTCGAGGGCCGGCGCCCCAGGAAGAAGATTCCTGCCAAGGTGATGTGGTATGCTCCTATAATACCACGGTTGAAACGTTTGTTCCAAAACAAAGAGCATGCCAAGGCGATGCGATGGCACAGAGAAGACCGTAAGAAAGACGGAAAGTTGAGAGTACCCGCTGACGGGTCGCAGTGGAGAAAAATTGAAAGAAAGTATGGGAAGGAGTTTGTAGATGACGCAAGGAGCGTATGGTTTGGTCTAAGCGCAGATGGCATTAATCCTTTTGGGGAGCAGAGCAACAACCATAGCACCTGGCCTGTGACTCTATGTTTGTATAACCTTCCTCCTTGGTTGTGCATCAAGCGGAAGTTCATTATGATGCCAGTGCTCATCCAAGGCCCTAAGCAACCCGGCAACGACATTGATGTGTATCTAAGGCCATTAGTTGAAGAACTCTTACTACTGTGGAATGGAACAGGTGTACGTGCGTGGGATGAGCACATGGGGGAAGAATTTGACCTAAAGGCGTTGCTATTCGTGACCATCAATGATTGGCCTGCTCTCAGTAACCTTTCAGGACAGACAAACAAGGGATACCGCGCGTGCACGCACTGTTTGGACGATACCGACAGTATATATTTGGCTAATAAGAATGTGTACCTGGGACATCGTCGATTTCTTCCGAGCAGGCATCCCGTAAGAAAGAAAGGCAAGCATTTCAAAGGTGAGGCGGATCACCGGACGAAGCCTCGCCATCGTACTGGTGCTGATTTACATGATATGGTCAAGGATTTGAGGGTGGTCTTTGGAAAGGGTCCTGGTGGACAACCTGTTCCGAATGACGCTGACGGACGCGCACCCATGTGGAAGAAGAAATCTATATTTTGGGACCTACCCTATTGGAAATACCTCAAGGTCCGCTCCGCAATCGACGTGATGCACATGACGAAGAATCTTTGTGTGACCCTGCTTGGCTTCTTGGGCGTGTATGGGAAGACAAAAGATACACCTGAGGCACGGGAGGACCAGCAACGTATGCATGGAAAAGACGGCATACATCAGGGTCATGCAAGCTACGCTCTTACCAAGGAAGAGAAGGAAATCTTCTTTGAATGCCTGCTCAGTATTAAGGTACCGTCTGGCTTCTCGTCGAATATAAAGGGAATAATAAACATGGCAGAGAAAAAGTTTTAGAACCTAAAGTCTCATGACTGCCACGTGATTATGACGCAACTGCTTCCAGTTGCATTGAGGGGGCTTCTACCGGAAAACGTTCGATTAGCCATTGCGAAGCTATGTGCATTTCTCAATGCAATCTCTCAGAAGGTAATCGATCCAGAAATCCTACCAAGGTTACAGAATGATTTGGTGCAATGTCTTGTCAGTTTCTAGTTGGTGTTCCCACCATCCTTCTTCAACATCATGACGCACGTCCTAGTTCACCTATGCGAAGAGATTAACATTTTGGGTCCTGTATTTCTACACAATATGTTCCCCTTTGAGAGGTTCATGGGAGTCTTAAAGAAATATGTTCATAACCGTGCTAGGCCAGAAGGAAGCATCTCCAAGGGCCGTCAAAATGAGGAGGTCATTGAGTTTTGTATTGACTTTATTCCTGACCTTAAGCCGATTGGCTTTCCTGAATCGCGGCATAAGGGCAGACTGGATGGAAAAGGCACGCTAGGAGGGGAACAAATAATATGTATGGACGGACATTCTCTCACTGAAGCAAACTACACAGTTCTACAGAATTCCGCCTTGGTGGCTCCGTATATGGATGAACACAAGAATTTGCTACGCTCCAAACACCCGGAGCGGTCTGATGACTGGATTACATGTGAAGAAACAAGGAGTTTCGCCAGCTGGTTGCAAGCATGTACCATGCATGACACCTCTATTGAAGATGACCTGTACTTGCTGTCCCAGTTACCATCTTCGAATTTAATGACTTTCAAAGGGTACGAGATAAATGGTAATACATTTTACATGATCGCCCAAGATAAGAAGAGCACCAACCAAAACAGTGGTGTCCGCTTTGATGCAGAAACCAAGACGGGAAAGGAAACATATTATGGTTATATACAGGACATATGGGAACTTGACTATCGACGTGGTTTGAAGGTCCCTTTGTTTCGGTGCAAATGGGTCAATATGACACGAGGCGGGGTAACGGAAGACCCGCAGGACGGAATGACAACAGTGGATCTCAACAATCTTGGGTATGCAGACGAACCATTCGTCCTAGCCAATGGTGTGGCACAGGTTTTCTATGTGAAGGACATGTCTACCAAGCCAAGAAAAAGAAAAGATAAGGAAGCGAATGCATCGTACGATGAGCCAAAGCGGCACATAGTTCTTTCTGGGAAGAGAAATATCGTGGGAGTGGATGAAAAGACAAACAAGTCAGAAGATTATGAAAAGTTTGATGAAATTGCTCCATTCACAGTGAATATTGACCCGAGCATCCCGTTAAATGATGAAGATTTTCCATGGCTACGACGCAAAGGGACACACGCGAAGAAAAAGTTTCACACCCAAAGATCTGGGATGTGATCGGCTTAACTATCATAACTTTCTTCTGTGTTTCACACCTAGGACAGAATCTCTGTAATAGTTAGGGTAGCTAGTTATGTGTTTTGGCATTTGAAACGCGAAGAAATTTTATGTGCAAGAAAATTCTTTCATGCATTTACTGATTTTTTCAGCTAAATGACCCTGAAATTGAAAAGCATTTCAAATGAACTCAGAAAATGATGAAAGTTGGCATGGTATCATAATTTCACCCACATAGCATGTGCAAAAAAGTAGAGAGGGTTACCGCAAAAACTGGATGCACTTCGTGTACAAAATGGACAATCTGTTTCGAAGTATCAGGGTTTCGGACGAAAACTCATCCGTTACAAAGGCATTTCATTTTTTAAATAACTTAAGCATTACCAAATTGAATATAATGATAAAACACACTAATATTAAACATAAGAAAAAAAGAATCACTGGAAAATGTATTTTTAAAGTTAAGTTATTCACAAACTAGTGATTCACATAAATTTCAAATAATTCAAAATTTAAACTATTCAAATTTAAAAACTACCGGCACTAACTGAAAGTTTCTAAAAACTATCAAAAATATTCACAAAGAAACTCTAAATACAGCAAAACAACTAAAAATAAATAAAACAAAATAAATAAAGCAGAAAAGAAAAAACTAAATGAAAAAAGCCCACCTACCGGGCCAGAGCGGCCTGCATATGACTAGAAACCCAACCTGTTGTTGGGCCAGGATGCAGGCCCACAAGCCCAATAGGCCCCACAGGGCAGAGTAGTGGAGGTAGGCCCAGAAGGCCTGCTTTAGAGAGGAGCTCGAGACAGCAGCGGCGGCGGGGCTTATAAGTAGGTGTGAGCGCCCTTCGGCTAGCGAGGTGGGACTAAACTTCTGCGCCCCTCGCCTGGCAGCGCACACCCTTTAGTACCGGGTCGTGGCACCAACCGGTACTAAAGGGGGGGCCTTTAGTACCTGTTGGAGCCACCACCCGGTACTAAAGGCCTGCCCTTCCCGCTGCTTGGCCTGGCCAAAACAGGCCTTTAGTACCGGTTGGTGGTTCCAACCGGTACTAAAGGTGCCTTCTATATATACAACACTTCAAAAAATTTCATTCTCCCCCTCTGTTTCTTCCCGATCGATCGACGCCGCCCCCGTCCTACGCCGCCCCCGTCGCGCGCCATTGTCGTCGCCACCCCCATCCTCGTTGCCGCCCTCATCCCCGTCGCCGCCCCTGTCCCCGTCGCCGCCCCCGTCACCGTTGCCGCCCTCGTCTCCGTTGCCGCCCCGGGCCCGTCGTCGTCCCCGCGTCGTCGCCCCGTCACGCCCCGGGCCGTCGCCTCGCCGTCGTCGTCGCCCCGCTGTGAGCTCTCCCCCTCTAACCCCTCTCCGATCCCTCGCCCCCGGTGGCCGCCGCCCCTCCCCGAGCCCATACACACACACAAGCATGAACACACACACACACACACACAAGCATGAACACACACACACACACACATTTGTATGCTTAATTAGTTTAGATTTTTCAGATTATTGTTTTTCACTAGTATATATGTATGAATGCATGTTAGATGGATATAATTAGTGTTTAATTAGTATGGAATTTTTTATATAATGTTGTTTTTCTGTTTTTAATGGATGTATAGAAGTTGTTTTTTCTGTTTTTAGTGTTAGATGCTTAATTAGTATGAAATAGCATATAGAATTTTGACATATGCAATGATAGCATAATTAGTGTTACATTTGCATATAGTATTTGTTGTCGACGATGCCCGGCCCGCATCCTCGCCGTCGACCCGTTCGCGACGTCGTCCTGCTTCAGAGGACCCATGTCCGGGACTGGGCTCCGCCGGGCTGGCACTGGGAGGTGCTACCTTCAGGGGCGCGACGCTTGGTGAGGAACCCGGCCCCGGATCCCGTCGTCGACCCTCATCTCCTTTGGTGGCATTCGCGTGGGCCATTTTCGGTGCGGAGGGAGCCGGCCCCGCCGGAGGTGGTACGTCGCCGTGTCAGGGAGGAGGACGAGCACGTCCATCGCTACATGGCTGCTATGGACGTCAGGTTCTCCAATACCTGGCAGGTTCTTTGGGAAGATCACCCGAGCTATGATCCAGTGATGGTTCCTTCACTTTGGTTGTCCACCGCCCGCGCCTCAGGAACCGCGAGTGGCCTAGATTACTCTCTAGTATTCGATCTTTATTAGCTAGCTAGCTAGCTAGTGATGTATTCGATATATAATACTCGAGATGATTTATTCGAGACGATGTATTCGAGATTATATCTATTATTCGAGACGATGTACTCGAGATTATATCTATTATTCGAGATTATACTAAATTTTTTTATATTTCTTTTGGCATAGCTAAATAAAAGCTATGGCGGACAATACCGATAGAGAGAGAGAACAGACCATGTTCGATATAATACACGGGCCAGATGATGATCAGAATGAAGAAGATTTTGACGGCTCCGAATTTCTAAACAACACCGGAGAGGGTGATATGATATTCGATCGCGACGACCGAGAAGATGAAGTCATGAACTACGACGAAGAACATGTTGATCCTGAAACAACAAACACCGGCGAGGTATATATATTAATATAAGCAGGAATCTGGTGATTATCGCATGTTTTAAATGAGTTGAAGATATATTAACGAATCGATCTTTCTTCTTTCAGCCATCCGGATCGAGCAAATCTTCAGGCAAAAGGACGAAACGAGGCCCGAACAAAAAGTTGAAGGAGGGCGTAAAGTACAATATCGAGGCATTCAAACCTAATGGCGAACCATTAGCGCCTAAGAAGATTGCGGACAAGTTCGTTCGTCAGTGCGGAGTTCTTGTGAAGGACCAACTCCCGATCTCCCTTCAAGAATGGAGAAAGCCAGCAAATCCACGTCTAGATGTTACTTTTGTCGACGAGAATCAAAAAAATTTGCTTTGGGATACTCTCATGGAACATTTCACCGTACCAGATAATTTCATAGAAGCAGATGTGCGGAAAGTCAAGGACGCTGTTTTTAGGAAGATGGCGGTTGCATTCAAGAACCACAAGAGAATGACGTGGGAGAAGTACGTCAAGGGAGGAAGGAAGACTCCAGTATTCGAGGGGATACTAGAGAATCAAAGTGCTCATTGGGACGATTTCATGAAATTCAAGGATTCATAATTAGCTAAGGAACGGTCGAGAATAAACAAGGCCAATGCCGAAAAAAAGGATAAGTTCCATAAGCTGGGGCCAGGTGGCTACGCGGTGGCAATGCCTAAGTGGGATAAGTCTGAGAAAGAGATGGAGGATGCAGGTGTCACTCCGGTTACTAGGAGCTGGCCCCCCAGGTGCAGGACTTGGTTCTATGCGCATGGGTTGGAGTTGGACCTGAAGACAGACAATGTTTCGACGAAGGCATGTCTGAACGGAGCCGACGATGCACTACTTGTTGCAATAGAAGAGGCTCGATCGGGGGTGTTCCAGCCCAACAGAGAGAACGACGAGCTTACGCGTGCCCTGGGAAATCCTGAACACCCGGGAAGAACACGAGGCAAGGGCGCTCTTCTGTGGTATGAGGGGTTTTCGGACTGGAACACCGACTACAGAACCCGTGCGAGAAAGAAGATTGCGGAGGAGAAGAAGAGGAAGATGGAGGAGGAGTAGAGGAAGCGGGACTATGAACGCCTTCAAGGCCTAGAAGCAAGTCAAGCGGAATTGGCAGCAAAATTCCAGCGGCAGCAGGAGCAGATCGACTCACTTAGCCAGCAAAGGGTGTCTCAGCAGCTGCAGTAGCTAGCGGATGATCCAGCATTGGATACCACCGCCCCATCCATGCCGAGAAGCAGCGTGGGTTCCACCGCGGGCGACGCAGTAGTTCTGGATAGATACCCCGTGGATGACATCACGGAGAACACTAACTGCGAGCTACACTTCAAAATGAAGAACATATCCATGAAGGTGGCGGACGCCGTTGCTTTTTCAAATTCCCCCGAGGCAACCTTCCATTGCAACCCGATTCCAGCGAGCTATGCTCGTGTCTTGGTTGATGAGGTGGTGGACCCATATTCGGATCTACAGCTTGACATTCCTGGAGGTGACGACAAGCACACATTGGGAGAGGCCATACATCGTGTCATCCTATGGAGAAAGGATTGCATCATCTTTCGAAGGCCACCGACACCGCGTCACCCGACTCCTTGTCGAAGTCCACCAGCGAGTCAGCAGACTCCCGCTCCTCCAAGTCCACCAACGCGTGAGGCCACTCCTCCTCCTCCAAGTCCGGCAAAGTGTCAAGCCACTCCTCCTCCAAGTCCGACACAGCGTCAGACATCCACTCCTCCTCCATGTCCGGCACAACCTCAGGCCACTGCAAGTCCGGCACAGTTTCAGGCCACTCCTCCTCGTCCAACTCAGCCCCGTCAGCCATCTCCGCCGCCTCAGCAATCGCAGAAGAGACACCCCGCAGCTATGGTGCGTAGCGGTACCAGTCGAGGTCATAGTACAGGAAGTACAGGCGGAGGCAAGCGATATAAATATGGTCCAAACCTCACTACTCCTCTTCCTGTGAGGGCTTACGACAGGACCGAGGAGCAAACCAATGCCATAGTGCAGGCAGAAGTCGACGCCCATTTTGGACCGAAACCGCCACCGCCGCCAAGGGAGAAAGTGCCTGTGGAAGTAGTTGACCACTTCATTCGTATGGCTCAACCACCAGCTCCTAAGCCTGTTGACACAGACTATGAGCACCACATCAGGAAGTTACATCGACAACGTCTACAGAAGGAGGCGAGCTCGAGCTCGAGCAAACAACAAGCAGCTATCGAAAATTCCGGGAAAACTGTTGCCCAGATGAGAGAACAGGCGGCGCAATCGACCCCCCCCCCCCGCTTGTTGTGCCGCCAACAACACGTGACAGTGCGCGCGCCCAATATTATTGTGGCCAAACAGTTTACGTTCCCGAGGTGGGTGATTGGTAATAACCCAGGAGCATATAATGCAGGCTGAAGAACTCAAGATCACTGTTGGACAACTCCTCGAGATCGAGGACATGCCTGGGATTACAGAGGAGGAAATAAAACGGAAATATGTCCGGGGCCAACCTTTGGTCGAGCCAGAAGATGTCAAGAAGCTCCCAATGAGAATGTATGAATTGCATCAATGGTACATGGACATTATCAAGAGATCCGATCGAGAGTCCCTCATGGTGTATGTCAAGAAGGATCATTACTACCATGAGAAAGCTGTGGCCGTTGAGTATTCTGAACTGTTTCAGTTATACAATCAAGACGCACTCGACAAATCTATCGTCAGTTGCTATTGTCTGTAAGTGATTTCTTTCAGTAATTTAAGTCTCAAGCTAGCTGTAGTGATCCTTTTGATCAATCATTACCTGTAATTATCCTCACTATATTCTTTTCTGTGGTATTATGCAGGATGAAGATGTATGAAATGAGAAAAGGTGGACGCTATGGCATTGGGTTCATTGACCCAAACACCGTTAATCAATACACATGGAAAATGAGCAAGTATTATGAAAAGCAGGTAGAGGACAGCATGCTAGAGTTCTTGAAGCGCCTCAAATACAATGAAGATATACTACTTCATTACAACTTCGAGTGAGTCACACTTTCTTGTACTACAAATTCTCTGTTTTTGCCTACTAGCTAGCTACATGTTTTTGCTTACATATGCCCGCTTAATTAAGACATGCAAACGTGTGTGCATGCAGATTTCACTGAATCTTGTGTATCATTAAAGTTGACGCCGGAACAGTTGAAATACTGGACTCGCTACTCAAAGCAAATAGTGACTACAACATCTTGTATGGGATAGTCAACAGGTAATTTCAATCATTATTAACTATATATCTCGGCCTATTTAGTTCGTCATTTCATGATATGAACTATTTAATAACCCCATTATTCATTTTCTTTGTCGGCGGGTAGGGCTTGGGCAAGGTTCATCAGCGTCACGGAAGGCGAATGGAAACCACAGCTGAAATGGTTTCGATCCAAGGTAAGTAATTAAGTAGTACTAGCTAGCTAGCTAGCTGCCATCTCTTTAATTATCATGCTTGATTAATTATTATATGATCAAATTAAATTCCATTCTCGTAATAAAGGCCCTGAAGCAGGCGCAGGGGACTAATCTGTGTGCATACTGCGTTTGCGAGAACATTCGCATGATGGCGTCCGAAAGGAGCAGATCTCAAAGACAGGAATGGGTACGCTTGTCAGAACACTATTCACAATTTTTACACCATTATCGATATCTAGTCACCTAACTAATACACATGCATATTGATCTCCTTCTTAACAGTTCAAAGAGGTGCGGGACAAGCTCCTAGAAACGGAGCGCGTAGAAGCACTTCAAGAGGAAATAGCGGGATTTTTGCTCGACCAGGTCATAAATCCGAAGGGAGAATACTATTACCCGCTACCGCCCCCATCGACCAGGTCATGAACCACTTCCAATTGTCATCATGCTCCGAAGGCACCAATTAGGCTAATGCCACTGGCTCCGAAGGCAACATGCATATGTAGGAGAAATTGTATATAGCTATACATGTGTGTATGTGTAAATTAATATGGTGGTTTGTGAGACATTGATGATATATATATGATTGGTTCTACTAGAAATTCTATTTATATATATATATATATATAACGTGTACAATGTGTAGTACCGTAAAATAACAGCAAACGAAAAAGAATTAAAATGGAAAACACAAAATTAAATGAAAAAGAAATCATAAAACCAAAAACCCCCCAAACATTTTAGTACCGGTTGGTGTTACCAACCGGTACTAAAGGGCTCCCGGCCCCCGGAGCTGGCTCGTGCCACGTGATTTCCCTTTAGCACCGGTTCGTGCTGAACCGGTACTAAATGGGGGGCCTTTAGTGCCGAAATTATAGTGCCGGTTCCTGAACCGGCACTAAAGGGCCTTACGAACCGGTGCTATTGCCCGATTCTGCACTAGTGAGAACCAAAAACAATCAGAAAGTTAACTTTAATTTGGAAACAGATATATTACGATCCCTTTTTGAAGTCCGATTACTCAGCTAGCAGTGCATTAAGCACATCATGATTTCAGTTGCTTTTCTCAATAGGGACGCAACACAACAACTATAAGAAAACCCCCAGTTGAAGCATAAGATTTACATAGAAATGGGAGCAAGGGATATAGATTGAAGACACCAAGCGTTATCTTTTCGGGAGCGAATATATGTTGTGGTGCACTTACAGTGAACGTGTCAGCTAATTTTCAGCTATAAAATGTTTCTGCTCATCAAAGCAAAGTACATTAAGAGAAGAGAAAAGGAGATGCATACCATGGCTCGTACCTTATGGAACACAATAGAAGAGAAATGCAAAAACGTCCTTATTCTTTTCAGTTGGACTTCTCTTGCTACTTCAGAAATGAGACATAACCTCTGGGATTATAGCAGAGGAAAACGAAGTAATATCAAGCTTTCGCCATGGAAAAGGATGACTCAAAACTAATTTTAGGCAATCAGCTATGGAACCATCATAATGTGCGATAGCGGAAGCATGTATTGATGTCTCGGCTACAAACTATGATCTAAGCATATGGGTGAGAACAATGTACAGCATGTAAGTGGTGCAAATGTATGACAAACTTGTGTTTATTACTACTATGAATCAAAATAACCAGAGACATAGAGTAAATTCAGTTGACCTTGTCTTTAAACTGGAAGGTATGATGGCGGCAGAATTAAAAAAGGGATTCCAAAAGAAAGAAGATGACAAAAAGTACAATACATAGACCATATACATGTTGATGCTTACGTCAGCTCTATCTATTATACAAAGACCATATACATGTTGATGCTTACGTTAGGTTCCAAGTTAATTGAGGTCAAGACCAAGGACCACGAATTGATACTTTATGAATATCCCAACATCGTCATGGTCCTAGATGATAGTGATTAAGCTCGTCCACTACTTTATCGCTTGTCCTATATATACTCACATATATGAATATTTAGACTAAAACATCAATACTACATACTGGTATAATTTTATCATGAAAGATGTGCGTTGTGAGATGTACAAATAAGATTACCTGGGTATCTTGAGTTACTGAACAATTAAGGTTGAATTTAAACTAATGATTTAAACAAATACAGACCTTAAAATAAGTGACGCCACCATGGCTGCGTAAATTTTTGCATTAGAAGTAATGCGGAAAATCAATGACCAAAGGAATGATCACTGCAGTTTTATCTTGTTAGGTTGTGACATTGGTGGCACCCTGTGACACTCTCAACATGTATTGCTCAAGCAGCACATGATACAGGTGCTGTGTCGGGCGAACCGACAGTAGAAGGTGACATGGCAATGTTGCGCTAGATGGATTGGCTACCTCGGTGTTGCAGATAGGAAACATTTTAGGCTCTGAATCACCTACATGATGTAGGCTTGCAGAGACAACATGGTGAGGCGACTTAACATGAAGCGACTGCACTGAAGGTGGTTCAGGAGGTCAGATGGGGTGCAGTCAAACTCGTCCATGGCAGATCGGATTGAGAGGAAGCGGCGATCCGGCCCCAATGGAAATCAATCAGTGGAGTCTTCATGTTCTTCTCAGCCTTGCTTTCTTTCAAGATAAATCAAACACACATACGTGAGAGGCCAACACCAATGGGACGCACAGGTGGCTTCTCCACCTTCTTGCTAGATCAATTGGAGAAGGATTCGTGAGGCACGCGTGATTGGCTGCCGGATCAAACTCATCACCACCGATTGGAATGGGTCGGCGGTGACAACGGAGAGCCGTAACATGGATATTAAAGTGAATACATCTTACATCTTTAGGACTGCATATCACATGGAGTAAATTGGAGAATAGAGAGAAGTGCAACAATACATAAGAATTGGAGCCTGCATAGGGAAGGCGTTTATTTGGTATTCATATTCAGTATGATCTCCTAATAGAAGAAGAGAAATACAAAAACATCCTTACTCTTTTCAGTTGGATTTCTCTTGCTGCTTCAGAGAAGAGACATAACCTCTGGGATTACAGAAGAGAAAAGCAAAGTAATATCAAGCTTTCATGGAAAAGGATGAATGAAAACTAATTTGAGGCAATCCTCTATGGAACCATCATAATGTGCAATGCCACTATATCAGAAGCATGTATTAATGTCTCGGCTACAAATTATGATCTAGGCATCTGGGTGACAACAATGTAAAGCATGCAGAGTGGTGCAAATGTATTATAGACTTGTGTTGCTTACTGTACTAAGAATCTAAATAATCAGAGACATAGAGTAAATTCAGTTGGTCTTGTCTTGAACCTGGAAAGTAAGATGACGAAATTTTAAAAAGAGTAGGGATTCTAGAAAAAGAAGATGGAAAACATTACAATAGAAAGACCATATACATGTTGATGCTTACGTCGGCTCTATATATTGTACAAATAATCAGTTAATAGTGTCCACAAATTCTGGAAACAGCTAGCAGACTATTGAGAAATATGGCATTATTACTACACATATGACATAACTTAGTGCAAATTGGAGGACAGGGCTGAACATGTGAAGATGGCCATCCTGCCTTGTTGATGCAATTGCATAAGGGAAGATTTCAAGTTTTTTTATGTGATCAAGCATCTGAGAGGACATGTGAAAGACAGACCTACAGGTGGAAGATTCAGTAGCCACATGCAGCAATTAAAGTGTCATATATCAGCAAATAACAGAGGGAGTCAAGCGGTCAAGCCATGATGAAATCGAACGTAAGATGCAAGAAACATTAGAGCGTCCTTACAACAAATCAAAGCCTACATATATGTTGAAATCGATCATTGGGTAAGTCTGGGTAATCAAGGCTTTAGTTTTCCGGATCAAAGGGCACACAGTTTGGTTTTAAATAAAAGATTGATTGGCTTACCTCAGATCACCTAGACGTGCAGATCCGAGTGGAGGGCGCCTGACTTCAGGAGGAGAGCGGAGCGTACTTGTCACCTGGATTTTTTGGTCGCCTCAGGCCCTCAGCGATGGTGCACAATCCACAGGATGCGGAGAGGCCACAACGTTGCTGCTCAATATTACTCAAATCGCTGGGAAGCAAATAAGGAGTAGGAATTGATTACAGATTGAGGCACCAGATGGAGAAGAGGCAATGATTTTCTTGCAGGGATGGATTTTGATCGAACCACCAGATGGAGGAGTCTGCAAATTTCACCAGATGGAGATGGAGGAGGCCACGATTTTCTTCCCAAGGAAGTCGGCTGAAGGGAAGGAGAGGAATACCGCTTCGTGGAGGTGGGAAAGAGAGAAACGGAGAGAATAGGGAGGAATAATATTAGGATCCAATCTCTTTTTTCCCTAAACAAAGATCTAATCTTTTTTTTAAACCAAGATCTATTCTCTTTTATTAAACCAAGATCTAATCTCTTTTTTAATGTGGAGCCAATCTAAATCGTAATGACTTGCACATGAATTGCTCATATTTTACGATTAATGTGGAAATTATATTGGCTAATCTACACCGTAATAACTCGGCCCCGCCAGATTAACGGTTCCTAATTTCTGATTAACGTGGGAATTATTTGGGACTGGCTAATTAGTATAGGTAGGTACTAGTCGTCAACCCGTGCATTCACACGGGCTAGATTTTTTTTAAAAGGGATAACTTGAAAGTTTTAGTGATGACTATTAAATGGAGAATGAAAAGGTATCGAAGGCACTATGGAAGAACTATCCACATGCACATGATCGACGTACATAAACATTGCTACATAGTTTGGCAGGTGTACCAATATATACAGGGTCATAACCCATGGGAATAAGGTAACAATCTTTTTCATAAGGATAAAAATGCGTATGAACATCGACGTATATCTTGACATCTCCATTAGATGGAACCCACTTGGAGACAGAAGTTCATATCTTTCGGTATGAAAATTAATTTCATGATGCATATAATATTATTGATTTCATATTATGAATGTAGATTTTTTTCTATAAACTTAGTTAAAGTTGACAAAGATTGTCTTTGACCAAATTTTATATGCATACTAAAAAGAAACAAAAGGATTATAAAGGCAACTTCATGGAACTTTGGACCATCCGGGCTAATAAATAAGGACCTTGTGCCAAGGTAGAAAATGCATGTGTGCTTAGGTACGACAATTATTTACTGAAGCGTACCCATGATAATTGAATAGTAAATGAACAAAACACTCTTTATATGGAACTTTGTAATTACTCTGATTTTATTCAAATCTAGTCAAGTAATTGTACATATAATAGGTAAAATGAATTCATGAAATAAATATTAAAAATAATAATATGCATAGGAAAACCAAGCCTTTGAATAGCTCTAGACATACAAATGTCTACTTGAGAGGTAAGCCAAATTTTATTTAGCAACCACAAACCGAACTAACCTGCATATTAATACTATGCGTGGTTTTAGAGGATTTACCTTTTGTCAATTTAGTCATGAGAAAAACTCATTGGTAAAAGGAAAATAAAAGATAAGAGTATGACTGAAAAAATAGAGAAAGGATAGATAATACTTCTAGTTCTAGGAATAGAGTACATAGTTGAACAAATAGTAGACTAAAACGGGCTCATGTTCACAACCTAGCATTCTTCTAACCATAGCATGTATCCCTATCTTTATCAAATACTTGAATTCCAGCATATTGGTGACCCAGTAAAATTGCAAACATAGGACAACCAGGATCATATATAGAAATGAAATGAACATTGACCCTCTGTAAGATATCGAGCGACGGTCTGATCAGACAGAAATTCGAACATATATTTGTAGGGGAAAGCTGTGAAACATAAAAGCTCCGGCAGTAACAAATTTATTTTAAGAGGTATGGAAGCATGCATGTGAAATTCAAAAACATGCAATTTGGATAAAATATTTGTAGGCAATAACTCGAAGATTGCTTGAGCTGAAAATAATATCTTAAACTCTACTATGAAGCTACATAGTTGTACTGTATGTGGTTTTGGAAATTTTACCTTCTGCCTATTTGGTCATGAGCGAAATTCCCCGGTGAAGAAGCTGGGAGTAAGACTACAAAAATAGATGAATAAATAAATACTTCGGAGAATATCTTATTATCTTACACAGTTAAACAAATTGTAGTAGTATAAATCCTGCTCCTGTCGATGACACTGGATAGCTTACCTTTCTAATCGACCAAAGGAGCCTACAAAAATAGACAACACAACAATAATACCTTTAATAATACGTACAGAGTTTAACACTTGTATTAGTATAAATCGCACTCTTGTTGATGACCATGGAAATATTACCATTGTTCTCACCCACATAATATACCCCTATTTGTGCCCTATACTTCCGATCTGCAAAAAGGTTATTTTGAGCTCAAACTTTGGAAACTTTAAAGCTCCATGAAATAACATATCAAGAATAATCAGTAGAGATAACATTTTTTATAAAGACCTTAGAGCTAACATGACCAACTTTAAGGATATCAAAAAGACCGTGGAGTCCGATTGAAAATATGAATGTAAAAAAACAACCCCATGCATTTACTTCAAGAAGGTAGCACCCAGTTTTATATGCTATGTAAGCCCGCCTGTAAACTCACTCTTGCAAATGACCCTAGATGGCTTACCGTTCTAATCATCCAAAGTAGGGCACAGAAATAGATAACACACAATACCTTTAACAATATCTTACATGCACGGTTAAGCACTGGTAGCAGTGTAAATAAAACTCTTATTAACAACCATGGAAATCTTATCACTGTTCTGACCCACAAAATGTATTGCTATCTTTGACGAATACTCACCATCTGTAAAATGATTACTTTGAGCGCAAAACTGCAGAAACGTTATATCTCCATCAAAAAAGAAATAAAGAAGAATCAGTAGAGAGCATGAGGTAGAAACCTTAGAAATGACATGACTAACATCCAGGACGTCAAGAGAATGTGAAGTCTAAAATGTAAACTCCGAAACATGCAATTTGGATAGAGTAAACCTGACAGTGGTAGCTCATTATATGGTGAAATAATAAGTATAAATAGTTAATTAGTTATAATGGTACTTATACTAATTAAGTACGCATGCAGCTCCAGGAAGGCATCTTCGTGTAATTGTGACTACCATCTTTGACCCTGAACCCCACAACCACATCTCACCATTCCAACACACAGCATCAGCCACTCAGGGCGCCATGTCATTTTTCATATCAGTGAAACATGTAAGTTATACACAGACTGACATCCAAGCACCTGCGGATTAATCAGCAGATTTTAAATTCAAGTTCAGTCTGTAATTAATGCCCATAGTAAGCAACAAAGTTGTTAGAGATAAACATAAATCACTGTCAGGTTGATCAACAAAGGCCTTCAATTCAAAATTAGCGATTGCAAAGGCATCCGAGTTGATAGAAACAATTTCAATTGGACTGCCATCAGCACATAACAAAAATCCATAGATCGTGGGTTGTGGGTTGACTGCAGCAACATTCGTCAGTTAATAATTATTAAAAAATAATCTTACTGGAAGAACAAAGTTATTATGATATTTTGGGACAAAACAATTATAATCAAATACCTAGGTTTACAACAAAATCTACCTAGGAGCTGAGCTTTTGCTAAGACTGCAGCCTCGCATGAAAAGGAGACACGTACAGAAGAACGGAACGATGGCCAGACCTGCCGTGAGAGTGATTAGCAAGGAGATCAGACCTAAAGTAGCGTACGGGGAAATCCTGCTAGACCAATCAGCTGGGCGTGCTATGGTGATAGATGCAGGGCTAGATGGTGAGTACCTTGATCAGGAGCATTGTAGGAGACCTAGCCATTATGGTCGAACCTTCGCCCTGAGGAGATGCGGCGGACCAGAACACAACAGGATAGAGGAAGGAGGTGGCGTTTCCTGGAAGGAAACGGGAGAGCAGGGGCAACGTGGACTTCTAGGGGATCTACATACGATCAGATTTAGGAAGACCTGGGATGTTTAAAGAAAAAAAAGATTGAATCCGATAGCTACAATGTGATTTTAACTTGTCAGGATTAAACGTGGAGGCTCATGTGGACCCATATTATCAGCGTTCCTATTTTTGCATCTTATAATCGTGAAAGGATCGTGATTTTTTTTCTTGCGGAATTGAGCCAATTTAAGCGGAGAATTTTAAGGGTTAATCTAAACCGTAATAATTCGGCCCCACATAGATGAACGGCCGGTAATTTCTAATTAACGTGGAGGCTCATGTGGACCCACCATATCAGCGTTCCTATTTTTGCATCTTATAATCGTGAAAGGATCGTGATTTTTTTTCTTGCGGAATTGAGCCAATTTCAGGGGAGAATTTTAAGGGTTAATCTAAACCGTAATAATTCGGCCCCAGATAGATGAACGGCCGGTAATTTCTAATTAACGTGGTAATTTGTGGGAATTCTATAATTAGTATAGGTATATATATATATAGAGGTATATAGATATATAGATATAGATAGATAGATAGATAGATAGATATAGATAGATAGATAGATAGATAGATATAGATAGATAGATAGATACATAGTTTATAAACCATAAAGAAGTTGGAATACAGTAGGTTTAACACCAGTATAAATAAATAATGAGTTCATGACAGTACCTTGAAGGCGTCTTTTGTTTTCTTTCACTAATGGAGCTTATGAGATTTCTGTTGAGTTTTGTGTTGTGAACTTTTCAAGTTTTGGATGAATTTTTTTGATGGATTATGGAACAAGGAGTGGCAAGAGCCTAAGCTTGGGGATGCCCATGGAACCCCAAAGATAATCCAAGGACACCAAAAAGTCAAAGCTTGGGATGCCCCGGAAGGCATCCCCTCTTTCGTCTACTTCCATCGGTAACTTTACTTGAAGCTATATTTTTATTCACCACATGATATGTGTTTTGCTTGGAGCGTCTTGTATGATTTGAGTCTTTGCTTTTTAGTTTGCCATAATCATCCTTGCTGTGCGCACCTTTTGAGAGAGTCATACATGATTTGGAATTTTTTAGAATACTCTATATGCTTCACTTATATCTTTTGAGCTATATAGTTTTGCTCTAGTGCTTCATTTATATATTTTAGAGCACGGTGGTGGATTTGTTTTATAGAAACTATTGATCTCTCATGCTTCACTTAGATTATTTTTAGAGTCTTAAAAAGCATGGTAATTTTTTTAAACAATCTAATATGCTTGGTATTCAAGATTTGTAAAACTTTCTTTTGAGTGCGTTGAATACTAAGAAAAGTTTGATGCTTGATAATTGTTTTGAGATATGAAGATGGTAATATTAGAGTCATGCTAGTTGAGTAGTTGTGAATTTTAGAAATACTTGTGTTAAAGTTTGTGATTCCCGTAGCATGCATGTATAGTGAACCGTTATGTGATGAAGTCGGAGCATGATTTATTTATTGATTGTCTTCCTTATGAGTGGCGGTCAGGGACGAGCGATGGTCTTTTTCCTACCAATCTATCCCCCTAGGAGAATGCGTGTAATACTTTGCTTTGATAACTTCTAGATTTTTGCAATAAGTATATGAGTTCTTTATGACTAATGTTGAGTCCATGGATTATACGCACTTTCCTTCCTTCCACCATTGCTAGCCTCTCTAATACCGCGCACATTTCGCCGGTATCATACACCCACCATATACCTTCCTCAAAACAGCCACCATACCTACCTATCATGCCATCTCCATAGCCATTCCGAGATATATTGCCATGCAACTTTCCACTGTTTCGTTTATTATGACATGCTCCATCATTGTCATATTGCTAGCATGATCATGTAGTTGACATTGTATTTGTGGCAAAGCCACTGTTCATAATTCTTTCATACATGTCACTCTTGACTCATTGCATATCCCGGTACACCGCCGGAGGCATTCATATAGAGTCATATTTTGTTCTAAGTATCAAGTTGTAATTGTTGAGTTGTAAGAAAAATAAAAGTGTGATGATCATCATTTTTAGAGCATTGTCCCAAGTGAGGAAAGGATGATGGAGACTATGATTCCTCCACAAGTCGGGATGAGACTCCAGACGAAAAATAAAAAAAAATAGAAAAAAAGAAAAGAAAAGAGGCCATAAAAAAAGAGAAAAGGCCCAAATAAAAAAATGAGAGAAAAAGAGAGAAGGGACAATTTTACTATCCTTTGACCACATTTGTGCTTCAAAGTAGCACCATGATCTTCATGATAGAGAGTCTCTCATTTTGTTACTTTCATATACTAGTGGGAATTTTTCATTATAGAACTTGGCTTGTATATTCCAATGATGGGCTTCCTCAAAATGCCCTAGGTCTTCGTGAGCAAGCGAGTTGGATGCACACCCACTTAGGTTCTTTTGTTGAGCTTTCATATACTTATAGCTCTAGTGCATCTGTTGCATGGCAATCCCTACTCACTCACATTGATATCTATTGATGGGGCATCTCCATAGCCCGTTGATACGCCTAGTTGATGTGAGACTATCTTCTCCCTTTTTGTCTTCTCCGCAACCACCATTCTATTCCATATATAGTGCTATATCCTTGGCTCACGCTCATGTATTGCGTGAAGATTGAAAGAGTTTTGAAAATGTCAAAAGTATGAAACAATTGCTTCGCTTGTCATCGGGGTTATGCATGATTTAAATACTTTGTGTGGTGAAGATAGAGCATGGCCAGACTATATGATTTTGTTGGGATAACTTTATTTGGCCATGTTATTTTGAGAAGACATGATTGCTTTGTTAGTATGCTTGAAGTATTATTATTTTTATGTCAATATGAACTTTTGTCTTGAATCTTTCGGATCTGAATATTCGTACCACAATTAAGAAGAGTTACATTGAAATTATGCCAAGTAGCACTCCGCATCAAAAATTCCTTTTTATCATTTACCTACTCGAGGACGAGCAGGAATTAAGCTTGGGGATGCCTGATACGTCTCCAGCGTATCTATAATTTTTGATTGCTCCATGCTATATTATCTACTATCTTGGACTATATTGGGCTTTATTTTCCACTTTTATATTACTTTTGGGACTAACCTATTAACCGGAGGCCCAACCCAGAATTGTTGTTTTTTGCCTATTTCAGTGTTTCGAAGAAACGGAATATCAAACGGAGTCCAAATAGAATGAAACCTTCGGGAACGTGATTTTCTCACTGAATATGATCCGAGAGACTTGGACCCCACGTCAAGACAGTAGGGAGGTGGCCACGAGGGTGGGGGCGCGCCCTGCCTCATGGGCTCCCCGAAGCTCTACCGACGTACTCCTTCCTCCTATATATACCTACATACCCCCAAACGATCAGAGGAGGAGCCAAAAACCTAATTCCACCGCCGCAACCTTCTGTACCCACGAGATCCCATCTTTGTTCCTGTTCCGGAGCTCCGCCGTAGGGGGCATCCACCACGGAGGGCTTCTACATCATCATAGCCCCTCCGATGAAGTGTGAGTAGTTCACCTCAGACCTTCAGGTCCATAGTTAGTAGCTAGATGGCTTCTTCTCTCTTTTTGGATCTCAATACAATGTTCTCCCCCTCTCTCATGGAGATGTATTCGATATAATCTTCTTTGTGCGGTGTGTATGTTGAGACCGATGAATTGTGGGTTTACGATAAAGATTATCTACGAACAATATTTGAATCTTCTCTGAATTCTTTTATGTGTGATTGGTTATCTTGGCAAGTCTCTTCGAATTATCAGTTTGGTTTGGCCTACTAGATTGGTTTTTCTTGCAATGGGAGAAGTGCTTAGCTTTGGGTTCAATCTTGTGGCGTCCTTTCCTAGTGATAGTAGGGCAGCAAGGCATGTATTGTATTGTTGCCATCGAGGATAACAAGATGGGTTTTTTATCATATTGCATGAATTTATCCCTCTACATCATGTCATCTTGCTTAAGGCGTTACTCTGTTTTCTTGAACTTAATACTCTAGATGCATGCTGGATAGCGGTCGATGAGTGGAGTAATAGTAGTAGATGCAGGCAGGAGTCGGTCTACTTATCTCGGACGTGATGCCTATATACATGATCATACCTAGATACTCTCATAACTATGCTCAATTCTGTGAATTGCTCAATAGTAATTCGTTCACCCACTATAAAATACTTATGCTTTTGAGAGAAGCCACTAGTGAAATCTATGGCCCCCGGGTCTATTCTCATCATATCAATCTCCAACACTTTATTATTGCTTTGCTTTTTTACTTTGCTTTTACTTTTACTTTGCATCTTTATACCAAAAATATTATCCTATCATGTCTATCAGATCTCACTCTCGTAAGTGACCGTGAAGGGATTGACAACCCCTTATCGCGTTGGTTGCGAGGAGTTATTTGCTTTGTGTAGGTGCGAGGGACTCGCGCGTAGCCTCCTACTGGATTGATACCTTGGTTCTCAAAAACCGAGGAAAATACTTACTCTACTCTGCTGCATCACCCTTTCCTCTTCAAGGAAATCCAACGCAGTACTTAAGAGGTAGCAGGAAGATTTCTGGCGCCGTTGGCGGGGAGGTCTATGCAAAAGTCAACATACGAAGTACCCATAAATCCCTTATCTCTCGCATTACATTATTTGCCATTTGCCTCTCATTTTCCTCTCCCCCACTTCATCCTTGCCGTTTTATTCGCCCTCTCTTTTCCGTTTTCCTTTTTCTCACTTGCTTTTTGTTTGCTCGTGTGTTGGATTGCTTGCTTGTCACGATGGCTCAATATAATACCAAATTATGTGACTTTACCAATACCAACAATAATGATTTCCTTAGCACTCCAATTGCTCCTCTTACCAACACTGAATCTTGTGAAATCAATACTGCTTTGTTGAATCTTGTTATGAAAGATCAATTCACCGGCCTTCCTTGTGAAGATATCGCTACTCATCTAAATAGCTTCATGGATTTGTGTGATATGCAAAAGAAGAAAGATGTTGATAATGATATTGTTAAATTGAAGCTATTTCCTTTTTCGCTTAGAGATCGTGCTAAAGCTTGGTTTTCGTCTTTGCCTAAAAATACTATTGATTCTTGGAACAAGTGCAAAGATGCTTTTGTCTCTAAGTATTTTCCTCCCGCTAAGATCATCTCTCTTAGAAATGATATTATGAATTTTAAGCAACTTGATCATGAACATGTTGCACAAGCTTGGGAGAGGATGAAATTAATGATACGTAATTGCCCTACTCATGGTTTGAATTTGTGGATGATTATACAAAAATTTTATGCCGGATTGAATTTTGCTTCTAGAAATCTTTTAGATTCGGCCACGGGAGGCACTTTTATGGAAATCACTTTAGGACATGTTACTAAAATCCTAGATAATATTATGGTTAATTATTCTCAATGGCACACTTAAAGATCTACTAATAAAAAAGTGCATGCGATAGAAGAAATCAATGTGTTGAGTTGAAAGATGGATGAGCTTATGAAATTATTTGCTACTAAGAGTGTTTCTTCTGATCCTAATGATATGCCTTTGTCTACTTTGATTGAGAGTAATAATGAATCTATGGATGTGAATTTTGTTGGTAGGAATAATTTTGGTAACAACGCGTATAGAGGGAACTTTAATCCTAGGCCTTATCCTAGTAATCCTTCTAATAATTATGGAAATTCCTACAACAACTCTTATGGAAATTTTAACAAGATGCCCTCTGAATTTGAGACTAGTGTTAAAGAGTTTATGAATTCGCAAAAGAATTTTAATGCTTTGCTTAAAGAGAAATTGCTTAAAGTTGATGAATTGGCTAGGAACATTGATATAATTTCTCTTGATGTTGATTATTTAAAGCTTAGATCTATTCCTCCTAAGCATGATATGAATGAGTCTCTCAAATCCATGAGAATTTCCATTGATGAGTGCAAAGAAAGAACCGCTAGGATGCGTGCTACGAAAGATGCCTTTATTAAAGCGTGTTCTTCCAATTTCTATGAAAATAAAGATGAAGATCTAATAGTTATTGATGTGTCCCCTATTAAATCTTTGTTTTGCAATATGAATCTTGATAATGATGAGACTGAATATGATCCACCTTTACCTAGAAGGCGTTCCAAAAATTCGGAGTTTTTAGATCTTGATGATAAATTTGATAAAAGTGGGATTGAAAAGATTAAAACCCTAGATGTTGCTAAACCCACTATTTTGGATTTCAAGGAATTTAATTATGAAAGTTGCTCTTTAATTGATTGTATTTCCTTGTTGCAATCCATGCTAAATTCTCCTCATGCTTATAGTCAAAATAAAGCCTTTACCAAACATATTGTTGATGCCTTGATGCAATCTTATGAAGAAAAACTTGAGTTGGAAGTTTCTATCCCTAGAAAACTTTATGATGAGTGGGAACCAACTATTAAAATTAAGATTAAGGATCATGAGTTTTATGCTTTATGTGATTTGGGTGCTAGTGTTTCCACTATTCTCAAAACTTTGTGCGATTTGCTAGATTTCCGTGATTTTGATGATTGCTCTCTAAACTTGCACCTTGCGGATTCCACTATTAAGAAAACTTTGGGAAGAATTAATGATGTTCTTATTGTTGCAAACATGAATTATGTGCCCATAGATTTTATTGTTCTTGATATAGATTGCAATCCTTCATGTCCTATTATTCTTGGTAGACCTATGTAACACCCTCGTTGCGACTATATCTCCCACGTGTCGAGGCACGACTTAGAGACATAATCGCATTGAAGGCATATGTCGCAAGTCAGGTAATCATCACAAACATCCCATGTAATATAGATAATGAAAAGGGATAACATAGTTGGCTTACACTCGCCACGTCAATCAAGTACATAAATAACATACATCATCCAAACACTCATGGCCCGACTACGGCGCCAAAATAAAAGATAACCCAACAAGCGCCATGGTCCCGATCACCCCAACTGGGCACCACTACTGATCATCAAGAAAAGAAACATAGTAACGCTGAGAGTCCTCGTCGTACTCCCACTTGAGCTCAAGCGCGCCATCTGGAGCTGTATCATCTGGCCCTGCATCTGGTGTAATAGTAATTTGTGAGCCACAGGGACTCAGCAATCTCGCACCCTCGCGATCAAGACTATTTAAGCTTAATAGGTTGGGTAAGGTAAATATATGTGGAGCTGCAGCAAGCGACTAGCATATATGGTGGCTAACTTATTCGCAAAAGAGAGCGAGAAGAGGAGGCAAAGCGCGAGCGAGAAACTAGAGGACAACCTGCGCAAGCACTACTCCAACACCGTGTCCACTTCCCGGACTCCGCCGAGAAGAGGCCATCACGGTTACACACATGGTTGATTCATTTTAATTAAATTAATATTTAAGTTATCTACAACCGGACATTAACAAATTCGCATCTGCCCATAACCGCGGGCATGGCTTTCGAAATTTCAATCCCTGCAGGGGAGTCCCAACTTAGCCCATGACAAGCTCTCATGGTCAACGAAGGAATAGACCTCCACCTGAGACATTCCAATCGGACTCGGTATCCCGGTACAACAAGACATTTCGACAAGTTAAAACAAGACCAGCAACACCGCCCGAATGTGCCGACAAATCCCGATAGGAGCTGCACATATCTCGTTCTCAGGGCACACTCAGATGAGACATCCTACGAGTAAAACCAACCCTCAAGTTGCCCCGAGGTGGCCCCGCAGTCTACTCGGTCGGACCAACACTCAGAGGAGCACTGGCCCGGGGGGGGTTAAAATAGATGACCCTCGGGCTCCGGAAACCCAAGAGAAAAAGAGGCTAGGTGGCAAATGGTAAAACCAAGGTTGGGCATTGCTGGAAAAGCTTTAATCAAGATGAACTATCAAGGGGTTCCCATTATAACCCAACCGCGTAAGGAACGCAAAATCCGGGAACATAACACCGATATGACGGAAACTAGGGCGGCAAGAGTGGAACAAAACACTAGGCGAGAGGCCGAGCCTTCCACCCTTTACCAAGTATATAGATGCATTAAGATAACATGGCAATATAATGATATCCGAACAAGTAAATAAATGTTCCAACAAGGAACGGTCTCCAATCTTCACCAGCAACTAACAGCGCTATAAGAGGGGCTGAGCAAAGCGGTAACATCGCCAATCAATGGTTTGCTAGCACAATGGTGGGTTAGAGGCTGAACATGGCAATTTGGGAGGCTTCAAAGCAAGTGGTAGGCATCGTAGCATTGGCATAGCAAAAGAGTGAGCAAACTAGCATAGCAAAGATAGTAGTGATTTCGAGGGTATGATCATCTTGCCTGCAAAGTTGTTAGAGTTGACTGGATCCTCGAAAGCAAACTCAACGGGCTCCTCGTTAGCGAACTCGTCTCCCGGCTCTACCCAAACAAGACAAACAAGCAACAAGAACACAATCAACCACGTGCAAGGATCAAACAAGATGATGCAAACATGGTAAGCTATGCGAGATGAAATGCGTGATGCATATGCCAGATATGACAGGAAATGCATGAACCTGGCCTCAACTTGGAAATCCAAGGGTTCCACTGGAAAGATGAGATGAAATCGCATGAAAACGATATAAAGATCACCGGAATCGGAGTTACGGTTTGGAAATGGCAAGCGATTCAAATATGACACCGGTCTGCGATTTACAGCAAGTAGGCATCTAAATGCAATGAGATGAACATGCTACATCACTCAAACATGGCATCAAAATACATGGAAGGGAAGCATTCAAGATTCTTAACAAAAGTCTAGCACTGAGCTACGGCCAATTCATCCACTAGGAGGTTCAAACAAGCATGGCAAAAAATGCAAATGGTAAACAGATCTCAGACTTAGTGAAATTAACACTTGTCTGGAATTTCAGATCATATAGCCCTCTTCGGAGCAACAAAACTATATGCTACAGGACCTGAACATGACAAAGAAAGACATGGCATGGAGCTACTCAACAAGCTTAACAAAAGTCCCTTAGTGACCTTGAGCCAAAAGGGATCACAAAATATACTAACAAGCACATGAACATAGCAAAAACATAATCAGTTTTCAGACTTAGTGAAAACTGGGACATGCTGAAACTTAACTCAAGTAGGCATGTTTACGAGCTCGATGCACTCACCACGGTGCAAGTCATGGCAAGACAAGCATACATCCATTAAGAAGGCACAAAATGCAAGCTAGAAATGTCAAGAACAATGGCATAGCATGCACGGATTAACTACAATAACATTGGCAAAATCGCAAACAAGTTGACGATCTGCCCAGATTCACAACGAAGCAAAAGTAGAGCTCGACTGACTCAAGCTAGGATGCTCCATATATGCAAACAAAGACATGGATGGATAGAGCACTACAATATTAGCAAAACTCCTTTACTGATCATCCTCAAAAGAGGCATGGATCACTAGGAAACAACACGAACATATGGCATCATGAACTAAACAATCCCAGGACTTAGTGAAATTACTAAGTCCCTGAAAACAGATTTACCGGGTGCCTCACTTTGCAAGCTTGCACTAGGCACCAAACACATCACAAAAATACATGGGTTGCACCTCTGGAAAGATGACAAAACCCTTAACAAAACATATGTAGAACTCATGGGCATAGCATGCACACAATAATCAAGGCAAAAAAGACAAATGTCTAAGATGAAGTAGCAGATCTGACAATTAACTCAAGATGCCCTCTTCTAACAGCATATCGGGCATCAAGATGACCTCAAATGAAAATGATGCAATGGAATGAAATGATGTACTCTCTGAGACGAACATTTTGATATGCTATATGCATGAATCAGAGCTACGGATGCAAAGTTAGGAGGCCTCGAACAGGGGCACTTGAATCTGTAATTTCGGGACTTAGACAAAAAAATCAACATCTGGATTAGGGTTTACTGTTCACACCGATCCAGATCTGGATCGCACGCCTCCCGAGGTGGCTCCGGCGACGGCGGTTCGCTCCGGCGAGGTGAGTTCGTCGGTGGGAGAGGAAGGAGAGGTGAGGCCGGGGTGGTGCGAGGCGCGGCCGGACGCCGGAGCGGGCGGCGCGGCCGGTGGCGTCGTCGGGCGGCGCGGGCGGGTGCGGCGGTGGCCGCGGCGGGCGGTGGCGAGCTCGGCCGCCGGAGTAGGAGCGGGGCGGCGGCGGTGGAAGACCTCGCCGGCGCGGGCGGCGCGGCGCGGAGGCGAGGGAGAGGCGCGGGCGGTGCTGGTCGCTGGGCCGCGGGGGCCGGCGCTGGGCCTGGCGGGCCCGCGCGGGTGGCGGTGCGGCGATGTGGGCACGCTGCCACGTGGTGGTGCGGGATTGGCCCGGGTGGGGCGCCGGACGTGTCCGGCCGGGGCGAGGTTGAATTTTTAGGGTTTCGGAGATGGGATCCGAGATTTGGAATGGGGGGGTCTTTAAATAGGCATAGGAGGAGCTACGATAGTCCAAATGAGGTGCGGTTTTCGGCCACGCGATCGTGATCGAACGCTCTAGATCATGGAGCAGGGTTAGGTGGGTTTTGGGCCAGATTGGAGGGGTGTTGAGCTGCAACACACCGAGGCCTTTTCGGTCCCTCGGTTAACCGTTGGAGCATCAAACGAAGTCCAAATGGTACGAAACTTGACAGGCAGTCTACCGGTAGTAAACCAAGGCCGCATGACGTCCAATCCGGAAATGTTTAATTCCCACACACGAAAGAAAGGTAGAATTAACCACCGGAGGAGTACGAAGCGCCGGAATGCAAAACGGACAACGGGGAAAATGCTCGAATGCATAAGATGAACACGTATGCAAATGCAATGCACATGATGACATGATATGAGATGCATGACAACGATAACAACACACGGAGACAAAGACCCGAATCCGAGAAAATAAATTAACTTAAAGCCGGAAACGGCAAGAGTTGGAGTACAAATTGGGTAAATCATATCCGGGGTGTTACAACCTATCCTTAGAACGATTGGTGCAATTATTGATATGAAGGAAGGTAATATTAGATTCCAATTTCCATTGAAGAAAGGCATGAAATAGTTCCCTAGAAAGAAAATAAAATTACCATATGAATCTATCATGAGAGCCACTTATGGATTGCCTACCAAAGATGGCAATACCTAAATCTATCCTTGCTTTTATGCCTAGATAAGGGCGTTAAACAATAGCGCTTGTTGGGAGGCAACCCAATTTTATTTTTAGGTTTTTTTTCTTCTATTTAGGAATAAATAATCTATCTACCTTCTGTTTAGATGTTGTTTTATGTTTTAATTAGTGTTTGTGCCAAGTTAAACCTATAGGATCTTCTTGGATGATAGTTATTTGATCTTGCTGTAATTTCCAGAAACTTTCTCTTCACGAAAACAATTGTTAAAAATCACGAGAACGTGATAAAATAGTGATTCCAATTGCTGCTGATCAATAGATAAATTGCCTAGGTTGTCCTATTTTTGGCTGATTTGTTTGTGTTCCAGAAGTTTGCGTTAGTTACAGATTACTACAGACTGTTCTATTTTTGACAGATTCTGTTTTTCGTGTCTTGTTTGCTTATTTTGATGAATCTATGGCTAGTAAAATAGTTTATAAACCATAGAGAAGTTGGAATATAGTAGGTTTAAAACCAGTATAAATAAATAATGTGTTCATTACAGTACCTTGAAGGGGTCTTTTGTTTTCTTTCGCTAACGGAGCTTATGAGATTTCTGTTGAGTTTTGTGTTGTGAAGTTTTCAAGTTTTGGGTGAAATCTTTTGATGGGTTATGGAACAAGGAGTGGAAAGAGCCTGAGCTTGGGGATGCCCATAGCACCCCCAAGATAATCCAAGGACACCAAAAAGTCAAAGCTTGGGGATGCCCCGGAAGGCATCCCCTCTTTCGTCTACTTCCATCGGTAACTTTACTTGGAGCTATATTTTTATTCACCACATGATATGTTTTTTGCCTGGAGCATCTTGTATGATTTGAGTCTTTGCTTTTTAATTTGCCATAATCATCCTTGCTATGAACACCTTTTGAGAGAGCCATACATGATTCGGAATTTGTTAGAATACTCTATATGCTTCACTTATATCTTTTGAGCTATATAGTTTTGCTCTAATGCTTCACTTATATCTTTTAGAGCACGGTGGTGGATTTGTTTTATAGAAACTATTGAGAGAAATCTCTCATGCTTCACTTAGATTATTTTTAGAGTCTTAAATAGCATGGTAATTTTCTTAAACAATCTAATATGCTTGGTATTCTATATATGTAAAACTTTCTTTTGAGTGCGTTGAATAGTAAGAAAAGTTTGATGCTTGATAATTGTTATGAGATATGTAGATGGTGATATTAGAGTCATGCTAGTTGAGTAGTTGTGAATTTGAAAAGTACTTGTGTTAAAGTTTGTGATTCCCGTAGCATGCACGTATGGTGAACCGTTATGTGATGAAGTCGGAGCATGATTTATTTATTGATTGTCTTCCTTATGAGTGGCGGTCGGGGACGAGCGATGGTCTTTTCCTACAAATCTATCCCCCTAGGAGCATGCGCCTAATACTTTGCTTTGATAACTTCTAGATTTTTGCAATAATTATATGAGTTCTTTATGACTAATGTTGAGTCCATGGATTATACGCACTTTCCTTCCTTCCACCATTGCTAGCCTCTCTAATACCGCGCACCTTTCACCGGTATCATACACCCACCATATACCTTTCTCAAAACAGCCACCATACCTACCTATCATGGCATTTCCATAGCCATTCCGAGATATATTGCCATGCAACTTTCCACCGTTCCGTTTATTATGACACGCTCCATCATTGTCATATTGCTAGCATGATCATGTAGTTGACATTGTATTTGTGGCAAAGCCACCGTTCATAATTCTTTCATACATGTCACTCTTGATTCATTGCATATCCCGGTACACCACCGGAGGCATTCATATAGAGTCATATTTTATTCTAAGTATCGAGTTGTAATTGTTGAGTTGTAAGAAAAATAAAAGTGTGATGATCATCATTTTTAGAGCATTGTCCTAAGTGAGGAAAGGATGATGGAGATTATGATTCCCCCACAAGTTGGGATGAGACTCCAAACGAGAAATAAAAAAAGAGAAAAAAAGAAAAGAAAAGAGGCCATAAAAAAAGAGAAAAGGCCCAAATAAAATATGCAAGAAAAAGACAGAAGGGACAATGTTACTATCCTTTTACCACACTTGTGCTTCAAAGTAGAACCATGATCTTCATGATAGAGAGTCTCTCATTTTGTCACTTTCATATACTAGTAGGAATTTTTCATTATAGAACTTGGCTTGTATATTCCAATGATGGGCTTCCTCAAAATGCCCTAGGTCTTCGTGAGCAAGCGAGTTGGATGCACACCCACTTAGTTTTTTTTGTTGAGCTTTCATATACTTATAGCTCTAGTGCATCCGTTGAATGGCAATCCCTACTCACTCACATTGATATCTATTGATGGGCATCTCCATAGGCCATTGATACGCCTAGTTGATGTGAGACTATCTTCTCCCTTTTTGTCTTCTCCGCAACCACCATTCTATTCCACATATAGTGCTATATCCATGGCTCACGCTCATGTATTGCGTGAAGATTGAAAAAGTTTTGAAAATGTCAAAAGTATGAAACAATTTCTTGGCTTGTCATCGGGGTTGTGCATGATTTAAATACTTTGTGTGGTGAAGATAGAGCATAGCCAGGCTATATGATTTTGTAGGGATAACTTTCTTTGGCCATGTTATTTTGAGAAGACATGATTGCTTTGTTAGTATGCTTGAAGTATTATTATTTTTATGTTAATATGAACTTTTGTCTTGAATCTTTCGGATCTGAATATTCATACCACAATTAAGAAGAGTTACATTGAAATTATATCAAGTAGCACTCTGCATCAAAAATTCTTTTTTATCATTTACCTACTCGAGGACGAGCAGGAATTAAGCTTGGAGATGCCTGATACGTCTCCAACATATCTACAATTTTTGATTGCTCCATGCTATATTATCTACTGTTTTGGACTATATTGGGCTTTATTTTCCACTTTTATATTACTTTTGGGACTAACCTATTAACCGGAGGCCCAGCCCAGAATTGCTGTTTTTTTGCCTATTTTAGTGTTTCAAAGAAACGGAATATCAAACGGAGTCCAAACGGAATGAAACCTTCGGGAACGTGATTTTCTCACCGAATATGATCCGAGAGCCTTGGATCCCACGTCAAGAAAGAAGGGAGGTGGCCACGAGGGTGGGGGGCGCCCCCCCAGGGCGCGCCCCCTGCCTCGTGGGGCCCGCGAAGCTCCACCGACGTACTCCTTCCTCCTATATATACCTACGTACCCCCAAACAATCAGAGGAGGAGCCAAAAACCTAATTCCACCACCGCAACCTTCTGTACCCACGAGATCCTATCTTGGGGCTTGTTCCGGAGCTCCACCGGAGGGGGCATCCACCACGGAGGGCTTCTACATCATCATAGCCCCTCCGATGAAGTGTGAGTAGTTCACCTCAGACCTCCGGGTCCATAGTTAGTAGCTAGATGGCTTCTTCTCTCTTTTTGGATCTCAATACAATGTTCTCCCCCTCTCTCGTGGAGATCTATTTGATGTAATCTTCTTTTTGCGGTGTGTTTGTTGAGACCGATGAATTGTGGATTTAAGATCAAGATTATATACGAACAATATTTGAATCTTCTCTGAATTCTTTTATGTGTGATTGGTTATCTTCACAAGTCTCTTCGAATTATCAGTTTGGTTTGGCCTACTAGATTGGTTTTTCTTGCAATGGGAGAAGTGCTTAGCTTTGGGTTCAATCTTGCGGTGTCCTTTCCCAGTGATAGTAGGGGCAGCAAGGCACGTATTATATTGTTGCCATCGAGGATAACAAGATGGGGTTTTTATCATATTGCATGAATTTATCCCTCTACATCATGTCATCTTGCTTAAGGCGTTACTCTGTTTTCTTGAACTTAATACTCTAGATGCATGCTGGATAGCGGTCGATGAGTGGAGTAATAGTAGTAGATGCAGGTAGGAGTCGGTCTACTTGTCTCGGACGTGATTCCTATATACATGATCATACCTGGATAATCTCATAACTATGAACCATTCTGTCAATTGCTCAACAGTAATTCGTTCACGCACTGTAAAATACTTATGCTCTTGAGAGAAGCCACTAGTGAAATCTATGGCCCCCGGGTCTATTCTCATCATATCGATCTCCAACACTTTATTACTGCTTTGCTTTTTACTTTGCTTTTACTTTTACTTTGCATATTTATACCAAAAGTGCCAAAAATATTATCCTATCATGTCTATCAGATCTCACTCTCGTAAGTGACCATGAAGGGATTGACAACCCCTTATCGCGTTGGTTGCGAGGAGTTATTTGCTTTGTGCAGGTGCGAGGGACTCACGCGTAGCCTCCTACTGGATTGATACCTTGGTTCTCAAAAACTGAGGGAAATACTTACTCTACTCTGCTGCATCCCCCTTTCCTCTTCAAGGAAATCCCATGCAGTGCTCAAGAGGTAGCAGTTAATCATAGAATTGCATCTCCATACCACACACAGTCTAGTGGTCAAGTAGAATTGAGTAATAGAGAAATTAAATTCATTTTGCAAAAGACTATTAATAGATCTAGAAAGAATTGGTCGAAGAAACTTGATGATGCATTATGGGCCTATAGAACTGCATATAAGAATCCTATGGGTATGTCTCCCTATAAAATGGTTTATGGAAAAGCGTGTCACTTACCTCTCGAACTAGAACATAGAGCATATTGGGCCATTAAATAGCTCAATTATGATTTCAAACTTGCCGGTGAGAAGAGACTTTTTGACATTAGCTCACCTGATGAGTGCGGAACCCAAGCCTATGAGAATGCCAAACTGTTTAAAGAAAAGATTAAAAGATGGCATGACCAAATGATACAAAAGCACGAGTTTAATGTAGGTGATTATGTTTTTCTATACAACTCTCGTTTAAGATTTTTTGCAGGAAAACTCCTCTCTAAATGGGAAGGTCCTTACGTTATCGAGGAGGTCTATCGTTCCGGTGCCATAAAAATTAACAACTTCGAGGGCACAAATCCGAAAGTGGTGAACGGTCAAAGAATCAAACATTATATCTCAGGTAATCCCATAAATGTTGAAACTAATGTTATTGAAACCGTAACCTCGGAGGAATACATAAGGTAATCTTTCCAGAACGTTTCAGACTCCGAAAAGGAATAGGTATGTGGTACGGTAAGTAAACCGACTCCAAAATAGTTCTAATAGCAATTTTCTCCGTTTTGGGATATTTAAGAAAATAGGAAAATAAAAAGTAGTCCAGAAAGGACACGAGGCATCCACGAGGGTGGAGGGCGCGCCCCCTACCTCGTGGGCACATCGTGTGCCCTCCGGACTCCGTTTTCTTGCACGATACTTCTTTTGGTCGGTAAAAATTCATTATATAATCTCCCTAAGGTTTTGACCACTGTACCACAAAAAATTCCTCTGTTTTTGTTTTGAGTTGTTTCTGTCGCAGATTAGAGAAATATGTCGCCCCCTCCTCCAACGATGTGAGTGACGATGCTTGGCTAATGAAGATAGAGATGAAGCGAGAAGAAATCGGGGAAATCAAGGAAGGTGACAAGATCAAGGAGGCCGCAAAGGAGCAAATTCCAATAGTAGAAGAAGAAGGCTTCTCTCAACCTCACTACAATTATCTCACCCCAACTGAGATTGAAGCTTTCAAGATGATTGAGTTAGCTCGCATACAAAACAAGTTTCTCACACGTGAAAATATTTTGTTGAAGGAGCATATCACCGCACTCAAGGGCATTATTCGCAAAATGGAGGATCTCCAATGCTCGATGTGCGACACTACATCATCAACAACTCCATCATCACCACCCCCAAGAAAGACACATAAATGCATGGGTATGGGTACTCCCCTTGGCAACAGCCAAGCTTGGGGGAGGTGGCCCGGTATTGTATCACCATCACACTCCTATCTTTACCATTTTTCTTACTTCGATCCTTTTGGTAATATCTTGATCTAGTAGAATAAAGTTTAGTATGATCTAGCTTTGAATTTTGTGTTGATCCTTATCTATGCGATCGAGTTCGTGAGCTATATATAATAAAGATTAGTTTTGAGTCGAGGGCTTGGTTATCTTGCTATGATCTTGAGGGAATAATAGTAAAAAGAAAAGAATAAAAGAAATAAAGAGATCATATTGATTTTATGGAGAGTAATGACTTCACACATAAAGAGTATGATGAATAAAAGTTGTTGAGAGTTGACAAACATAGTTTTGGTCATCGTTGCAATTAATAGGAAGTAATAAAGAAAGAGGGGGTTTCACATATAAATATACTATCTTGGACATCTTTTATGATTGTGAGCACTCATTAAGATATGACATGCTAAAAAGTTGATGTTGGACAAGGAAGACGACGTAATGGGTTATGTTTTCTTATATCCGAAATAAAGTATATTGTCATGGATCGTCCAACATGGTGAGCTTGCTTTTCCCTCTCATGCTAGCCAAATTCTTTGCACTAAGTAGAGATACTACTTGTGCTTCCAAATATCCTTAAACCCAATTTTGCCATGAGTGTCCACCGTACCTACCTATGGATTGAGTAAGATCCTTCAGGTAAGTTGTCATTGTTGCAAGCAATAAAAATTGCTCTCTAAATATGTATGATCTATTAGTGTGGAGAAAACAAGGTTTGTACGATCTTGTGATATGGAAGAAATAAAAGCGATGGAATGCATAATAAAGGTCCTTATCACAAGTGGCAATATAAAGTGATGTTCTTTCGCATTAAGATTTTGTGCATCCAACCATAAAAGCACATGACAACCTCTGCTTCCCTCTGCGAAGGGCCTATCTTTTATTTTTGTCTTATGTCTTATGCTAGAGTCGCGGTGATCTTCACGTTTCCTTTTTACACTTTATCCTTTGGCAAGAACATTATGTTGGAAAGATCATGATATATATATATATATATCCAATTGAATGTAAGTTTTCATAAAGCATTATTGTTGACATTACCCTTGAGGTAAAAGGTTGGGAGGCAAAACTATAAGCCCCTATCTTTCTCTGTGTCCGTTTAAGACTTCATACCCATAAGTATTGCGTGAGTGTTAGCAATTGTGAAATACTAAATGATAGTTGAGCATGTGGACTTGCTGAAAAGCTCTTATATTGACTCTTTCCGATGTTATGATAAATTGCAATTGCTTCAATGACCGAGATCATAGTTTGCCAGTTTTCAATGAAGTTTATGATTCATACTTGACATTGTGAATAGATTGTTACTTCAGCATAAGAAATCATATGACAATATATATATATCTATATGTTGCTGTTTTAAGAATGATCATGATGCCCTCATGTCCGTATTTTATTTTATCGACACCTCTATCTCTAAACATGTGGACATATTTTTCGTTATCGGCTTCCGCTTGAGGACAAGCGAGGTCTAAGCTTGTGGGAGTTGATACGTCCATTTTGCATCATGCTTTTATATCAATATTTATTGCATTATGGGTTGTCATTACACATTAGGTCACAATACTTATGCCTATTCTCTCTTATTTTACAAGGTTTACACGAAGAGGGAGAATGCCAGCAGCTGGAATTCTGGGCTGGAAAAGGAGCAAATATTAGAGACCTATTCGACACAACTCCAAAAGTCTGAAACTCCACGAAAGTCAGTTTTGGAATATATTAAAAATATTGGGCGAAGAAAGCACCAGAGGCCGCCACACCCTATCCACGAGGGTGGAGGGCGCGCCCTACCCCCTGGGCGCGCCCCCTGCCTCGTGGGCCCCCTGGCAGTCCTCCAGTTCCCATCTTTTGCTACATGAAGTCTTTCGCCCTGGAAAAAATCAGAAGGAAGCTTTCGGGGCGAAGTGCCGCCGTCTCGAGGCGGAACCTGGGTAGAACCAATCTAGGGCTCCGGCGGAGCTGTTCTGCCGGGGAAACATCCCTCCGGGAGGGGGAACTCGTCACCATCGTCATCACCATCGATCATCTCACCAGGAGGGGGTCAATCTCCATCAACATATTCACCAGCACCATCTCCTCTCAAACCCTAGTTCATCTCTTGTATCCGATCTTCGTCTCAAAACCTCAGATTGGTACGTGTGGGTTGCTAGTAGTGTTGATTACTCCTTGTAGTTGATGCTAGTTGGTTTATTTGGTGGAAGATCATATGTTCAGATCCTTTATGCATACTAATATCCCTCTGATTATGAAGATAAATATGATTTGTGAGTAGTTACGTTTGTTCTTAAGGACATGGGAGAAGTCTTGCTATAAGTAGTCATGTGAATTTAGTATTCGTTCGATATTTTGATGAGATGTATGTTGTCTCTCCTCTAGTGGTGTTATGTGAACATCGACTACATGACACTTCACCATTGTTTGGGCCTAGGGGAAGGCATTGGGAAGTAATAAGTAGATGATGGGTTGCTTGAGTGACAGAAGCTTAAGCCCTAGTTTATGCGTTGCTTCGTAAGGGGCTGATTTGGATCCACATGTTTCATGCTATGGTTAGGTTTATCTTAATACTTCTTTTGTAGTTGCGGATGCTTGCAAGAGGGGTTAATGATAAGTGGGATGCTTGTCCAAGGAAAGGAAGTACCCAAGCACCGGTCCACCCACATATCAAATTATCAAACTAACGAACACGAATCATGTGGGCACGATGAAAACTAGCTTGACGATAATTCCCATGTGTCCTCGGGAGCGCTTTCCTTTATATAAGAGTTTGTCCAAGCTTGTCCTTTGCTACAAAAAGGATTGGGCCACCTTGCTGCACCTTGTTTACTTTTGTTACTTGTTACCCATTACAAATTACCTTATCACAAAACTATATGTTTCCGATAATTTCAGTGCTTGCAGAGAATATCTTACTGAAAACCGCTTGTCATTTCCTTCTGCTCCTCGTTGGTTTCAACACTCTTACTTGTCGAAAGGACTACGATAGATCCCCTATACTTGTGGGTCATCAGGACGCCGTCGGCAAGTGCGAGGCCTTAGAGGAGAAAATAAGGCCCAAGCGGCCGATCTCGCCAAGGCTCTCCAGGGTGCCAAAGAGGCACTGACCGAGTCCCGGGCGGCTCGCGAGGAGATCAAGCAGGCCGAACAGATAGCGGCTGGTAAGCCCTGTCTCTTGTAGAGTAAATTTGGCAGTCAGAAATATGCCTTGCTCACTCAACTATCCAGTTCTCCATACGCCTTTGCGGATCTTCCAAAGAGCGCTGCCAATGCCGCACAGTATTTTCGGGCTCAAGTGGGGAACACAGTGGAGAAGCTCTGCTGGTCACAGTACCTGGCGCCGGAGCATCCAGCGTTGTTGAACAACCAGATGATGCAGCTGGCGGAGCTGCATAGGATGTCCGGGTTGGCCATGAAGGACATCATAGTCCGGGTGTGGCCAGCCGGACCCATTCCTAGCAGCTACTTCGTCCTGCTCAAGCGGCTCGCCGATGCCCTACCCCGAGTTGAAGCTGTGAAGCACTCGGCGTGCATAGAGGGTGCGCGGATGGCCTTTGCCCGTGTCAACATGCACTAGGCGAAGACGAAGGCCGCCGTCGTGGCGGTCAAGGGCCCACCCGAAGGCAAGGACCACCGCAAGCCGGAGCGGTATTTTGAAGATGTCCTAGAGGGTGCCTGTTTAATAGAGGGTCAATGCTGGAAGGATGTCATGTTTGAATGAATGTATTAGGGCTGCCCAGACGTTGTTTTATGAACCAAGGCTTTGTAATATATTTGTGCCTTTTATCTGAAATTACTTTCCTCCTGTGCGGCCGTTTGTTAATCTTGAGAGTTTGCCAGTCGTCGGCTTCATCCCTCACGTAGATGCTACGGGGGTGTTCAGATTAGCGCATGATCACACTTGACCCAGCGTATTGGGCCGTGAAGGAGGTGTCTGCGCAGCGAACCGGGCAATTGGACTATGCGGCTTTATCACTTTCACTTAGCCATAGGAGTTTGATGGTGGGGCTAAGGATTAGCCCCTGGTGCGTATGCGGCTATCCCAACTAGGAAGCCTTAGACGCGTGACTGTATGAAGGCCAGTCCTTCGTATAAGACGGAAAAATCGCAAGAGATTTATATCAAGTCGCCGAACTGCTGACCAACTCTCGCCGCATCATGAAAGTCAGTCTTCGGCTTTCTCTACTGAGGCGTTTGACCGGACGAACCGGAAACACAATCGCAGTAGTCCTCCCTTTACTACCTTAGCCGAACAAGAGGAATGTAAGGTGGTAACCACAGGAGCCGGGCAACCCAACTATTGACCAAAGACATGATTTGGATCCGATGCATATAATGCAGTATTTGGGATGCCGAAGTATACTCTGAAAGTGTTCAGACTTTTTTTTTGAAAATATATGTGGCCGAATAGAGCCCCTGGCATTTTAAATCATGTCGAGGTGTATGTGCCAATCTTTTATTTGCAAATGGTGTATATGCCAATCTGACGTGAAGAGGGAATACAGATTATGAAATAAACCAATACCGAATAGGGTTGGACAAAACGGTTTCCATTATAGTCTGATTGTTACGTCAAAACATGCTCTTATAGAGAATGCCATAAGCATCTAGGCTATTTTACATGCCAAGAATTTGTAAACAAGGGAAAGTTGTATACAGGTCCTAAAAAAGAAAAGGTGGTCTTGAAGATCCTTTGGACACCCTGCCGCACGTTTGCGCCGCTTTTCGCCTTAGTGTAGGATCCTTTGAGAGGATCGACAATCGTGCATATGAAAGGGGCCTGCGAAAGGGCCCTTGTACCACCGAGAAGTGACTTAGGTTTTAAAGAACCTAAAATAAAAAGGAACCTAAAATAAAAAGAGAAAAAAGAAGAAGATTAAGGTCCGAATAGGGCCGAGCCGCATTATTGACCTTGTCCTCCGTGTGCCTCCGTCCTTGCCCAAGGTATTTTGAGTGCGTAGTTATGCACGCGAAGTAAATATGCCACGACTAGATGGGGGGACTGACAGAGGAGGAATTGCTAGTCCAGCTCTGGATGGACCGAGCTGTCGTTCTGTAGGGTAAACCGGAATCGTTTGACAATGTCCGGCGGCTTGATGGCCGATGGAGTGTTCGGCTTGATAAGGCCGCTCTGTACCTCAACTGTGAGGGCCACGGTGTGCTCCTCTGTACGGAGGGAGCGCTCCATGTTTACATTGACCGTGATAACGCCATTTTGAGCTTTAAATAAGCATAATGTGGGACCGCATTGAAGCAGGCGAAGGGGGTATGTTGTAGCAGTGCATGATAACCACTATAGAAGGGGACGATGTCGAAGATCAAGTCTTCTCTTCAGAAGTTGTCCGGTGAACCGAAGACTACTTCCAATGTTAGTGAGCCTGTGCAGCGGGCCTCAATGCCGGGTATCACTCCTTTAAAGGTGGTGTTACTAGGCTTAATTCTTGACGGGTCAATACCCATTTTACGAATGGTGTCTTGATAGATCAAGTTAAGACTACTGCCACCGTCCATAAGGACTCGAGTGAGATGGTATCGGTTAATGATTGGATCAAGGACTAGAGCTGCTGAACCTCCATGACAGATACTGGTCGGGTGGTCCCTACGATCAAAGGTGATCGGACAAGCTGACCACGGGTTGAATTTAGGGGCGACAGGCTCTAAGGCGTAGACGTCCATTAGCGCGTGTTTGCGCTCCCTCTTGGGGATATTCATGACATAGATCATATTTACCTTTTTCACCTCAAGGGGGGAAATTTCTTTTGATCCCCTGTGTTCGGTGGGCGGGACTCTTCATCGTCCTCGCTCGGCGGTCCTTTCCCCTTATGTTCGGTATTTAATTTACCAGCCTGTTTAAAGACCCAACAATTTCTGTTGGAGTGGTTGGCAGGCTTGTCAGGGGTGCCATGAATCTGGCAAGGCCGATCGAGTATTTTGTCCAAATTGGATGGGCCATCTTTTTTTCCTTTGAATGGCTCCTTCCGCTGACCGGATTTAGAGCCACTGAATCCGGCGTTAACTGCCGTGTCATCTGTTTCTTCATTGTTAATTCGACGCTTATGTTTCTTGTGTCATGGCCTACCATTGACGTCCCTGACTTCAGATGTGCCAGGGTCACTGGTACTATTGCTTCTACAAGCCAACCAGCTGTCCTCTCCCGCGCAGAAGCGGGTCATGAGTGCGGTGAGAGCTGCCATGGACTTCGGCTTTTCTTGTGTCTGGCGAGCCATTCATCACCGACTCTATGTTTAAAGGTCGCGAAGGCTTCGGCATCCGGACAATCGATGATCTAGTTCTTTTTAATTAAGAACCTAGTCCAGAGTTTGCGGGCTCACTCTCCGGGTTGCTGGACTATATGACTAAGGTCATCGGCGTATGGAGGCCGGACATAGGTACCTTGGAAGTTGTCTCTAAAGGCATCCTCCAGATCTTCCCAGCTACCAATGGAGTTCTCTAGGAGGCTGTTTAACCAGTGCCGTGTTGGTCCTTTCAGCTTCAAGGGGAGGTATTTGATGGCGTGGAGGTCATCGGCGCCAGCCATGTGAATATGGAGAAGAAAGACTTCAATCCATACCGCGGGGTCGGTTGTTCCATCATATGATTCAATTTTTATGGGTTTAAACCCTTCTGGGAACTAGTGTTGCATTACATCATCGATAAAGCATAAGGGGTGTGCGGCGCCTCTCTATCGGGCAACGTCACGACGGAGTTCGGATGACATCCGTATTCGGTTTTTGGCCCGGGTGAGGTTATGCCTGTCACACCAGGCTTAATGGCCGTCGTCTAGCATTGGGGCACGCCCCCTTGATCCATAGATTGATCTGGCCTGACTAGCTCTATTGTCCAGGCCCTGTCGTAAGTCGTAGGTATAGCCCGGAGCTGCTACCTCTTTGCCTCGACGGCGAGGTGGTAGGGGCTGGTGTTCGGCATAAGCAGCCGCTTTATCTCGCCCATGTGGTGGCTGGTCTGGTTCATCAGCACAGTCATATCTTGACTGTATTGGCTCAAGGTTCTCGTCGTTGAATTGTGGTAGTAGCCGACGCTTCGGATAACTCTTTGTTGGTCGTTTGAGGCCATATTCTTCGGCAGCTAGGACCTTGGTCCCTCTGTCGTGGAGGGTACCCTATTCGGCTTGGAGCTGTTGCTTCTTCTTCTTTAGGCTTCTCGCATTTGCGATTAGCTGGCGCTTAAAGCGCTCTTGCTCGAGGGGTTCCTCTGGCATGATGAAGTCTTTGTTGCTGAGGCTGACATGATCCTCGGAGATAGGTAGATAGTTACTATCTTCCGAGTCCTCATTCCCGACCAGCTCGTCGGGGCTAACTTGTCCCTCCTCCCATTCGTCATGTTCGGACACAGGCTCAACGGGGTCTTCGGGGTCTTCGGCATTGTCCGGAGTGTTATCGTCTCTGGTGCCGGTATTACTTTCCATTCCGAGACGTGATTTTGAGCGGCATCGCTAACGTTGACGTTTTGGTGGTGCATTCCAGGGCTTATCCTCAATCGGATCTTTCCTGCCTTCATCGTCGTCCTCTTTGGGTGTATCCACCATATACACATCATATGTAGAGGTAGCCGTCCAGCGCCCGGTGAATGGCGTGTCTTGGCTTTGTTTGTCTCCGGCATCGCCGTCCATACCGTTGATGTCTTCGGAGGCATAATCTAGCATGTCGGTCAAATCCTCTACAGTGGCTATTAAGTGGGTGGTGGGTGGGACGTGAAAATCCCCGCTCTCTGCCCTAGTCCGGGATGGGCATAGTTCGGAGGCAATACTTCCGTAATGGCGAGGGATCACATTAAGTTCAAGGCCTCGCCTAAGAGCGCAGGCTGGACAGGGGACCGGGGACCTGCGGGGCTAGGCACGGCAAATTCTACCAGGCTGAGGTCACTAGACGCAGACCTTGAGGGTTCGGCATTGGCATCCCGAGGCGAGTTCGACTCTCTGATGACAGGGAGAGTCCTGCTTGATTCCAGGCTCGCCGGAGACATAGTTGCCTCCACGTCTCCGGAGAAAAGCTCCATAGTAGGAGAGAGTCCGCTGGGTTTCAGACTCCCATCTTCGAATGAAGTAGTCTGCTCTTGATCTAAGGCCAGGGCAGGGATGATAGTTAGTCCTTGGGCGGTGCCTGATGACGGATATGACGGGTTTCCTTCTTGGAGATGAGGAACAGTGCTCGAGGCCGTGAACCCTTTGAAGAGCAAGTCTCTTCGGATGTTGGTGACGTAATTCAGGCTCCCGAATCTGATCTGATGACCAGGAGCGTAGTTGTCGATCTGTTCGAGGTGACCAATCAAATTGGCACGCAGAGCGAAGCCGCCGAACACAAAAAGTTGACCGGGAGGAAAATTTCCCAGGAAACGGCATCGTTGTTGATGATTGAACGAGCCATCGAACCTTCTGCCGATGACATAGTGGAACTCTCAATGAAAGCACCAATGTCGGTGTCAAAACCGGCCGATCTCGGGTAGGGGGTCCTGAACTGTGCGTCTGAGGATTGAAGGTAACAGGAGAAAAAAGGGGACACGATGTTTACCCAGGTTCGGACCCTCTTAATGGAGGTAAAACCCTACTTCCTGCTTGATTGACTTTGATGAGTATAGGGGTTACAAGAGTTGATCTACCTCGACATCGTAATGGCTAAACCCTAGCTGTCTGGCCTATATGAATTCTAAGAGCCTCTACGGACTAAACCCTTCTGTTTATATAGACACCGGAGGGGCCTAAGGTTGTACAGAGTCGGTTTACAGAGAAAGGAAATCATACATCCAGACACCAAGCTTGCCATCCACGCAAAGGAGAGTACCATCCAGACACGGGGGAAGGCCTTCTATCTTGTATCTTCACGGCCCATCAGTCCGGCCCATGTTACATAGCCTGGACACCCAAGGACCCCATTATCCAGGACTCCCTCAGTAGCCCCTGAACCAGTCTTTCGATGATGATGTGTTCGGTACGTAGATTGTCTTCGGCACTGCAAGGCAGGTTCCTCCTTTGAATGCTTCAAAGTAGTCTTCTAAATAAGAGAACTGTATCCGGCTCTGTATAGTAGTCACAACCCTCAACCACAAGGGCACAATACTTAATCAAAATAAGGTCTGTCTACTAACAACTTTTTCGGCGGAACGTTACGTCTAGCCTCTTTATCATTTCGAACCATTTTTTGACCTCCCGCCTCCTGTTTCGAGGCACAACTTCTATTTATACGTCTTGTCAAAACAGATACCATGTCCGCTTGTTGTGGGATCCTCGTCAATATGGGTTTGGGTAATCCAACTGTGCCGTAAGCACGACCCCTTGGGAACAGGCGAGTTTTAAGGCTTGTGGGGGGCGTTTGATATTCACTGCCTATATAAGTGGATAAAGATCCATCTTTTTACCCCACGCCTTCTTCCTTTCTCTGCTTCCCCATCCTCAAGCTCCAGCGCCCAAGCTTCAATCTTCCCCACCGCCACCAAGCTCTCCGGCCATGTCCAGATCCTACACTCAAGGCAAGTGGGTGGCCTCCTCCATCACAGAGAAGGACGTCAAGGATCTCCGGGAGGCGGGGTACCTGACAACGGACGTCGCGCACAGGCCCCCCTGGCAAGAAGCAGGTCATTCCCACTCCGGAGCCCGGTGAAAGAGTGGTGTTTATCCCCCACTTCCTCCGCGGACTAGCGTTTCCCCTTCACTCCTTTGTCCGTGGCGTCATGTTCTATTACGGTCTGGATTTCCACGATCTAGCCCCCAATTCCTTCCTCCACATCTTGTCGTTCATCGTCATGTGCGAGGCTTCAACGTGAAGCCGAAAGTGGTCGACGGTCAGCACGCGGACTGCGGCGGCGCCATGGTGAGCAAGCTCCCCAACACCACCTGGCCCAAAGGGGCCTCCGTGGAAACTGTCAAGGTATGGCAGTAGGAGTGGTCGAACCTCGCGGCGCCACATGGGCGGCCACTCCTGAGTTTAGATCTGGACACCCAATGCGGCTCGCGTCGTGGACCAACAAGGGTCTGGCCTGGGGGTCCACCGACGAAGTGATGATGCCCCAAAAGCGCATCAAAAACATGATAGAGATGAACACCAGTCTCACTGATGTGATTCGGGTGATGCTTTTTCACTGTCGAGGCCGATGTCGTCGGTAGTCTCTGGCCACGTCTTCTGGGCCTTGAAGAGCAGCTTCCAGATCTCTTCGTGCGTTGTGCCGAAGAATCGCTGCAGGGTCTGCGGCCCTTCCGGATTGAACTCCCACATATGGAGAGGTCGGCGCTGGCAGGGGAGGATCCTCATCCGGCCACCCCGGTAAGCATTTAGTTTCCAAACATAACTTAAGTTCACAAATCAAAGGGTATGCTGAGCCTTCCATCCTTTAATCAGGGCTGGACGAAGCAGGCGGAGCGGATCAAGTGTCCGGCTCAGCTACCCGAAGACCCAGCCATACTTGGGCTTGGCCCAATGCTATAAAAAAGATCACCACATAAAAAACTAAAAAGAAAAAATATTGAAAGTGTCAAACCACATAATTGAAGGCTCAAAACTATATATTTTAAGTCTTCAACTAAAAATAGAAAAAGGTAAATTTAAGGTCTCAAGGTACACATTTCAAAAAATGTCATTGTTTCCATTTAAAAATTACTAGGAAATGTGCCCGTGCGTTGCAACGGGAAACAAAAACATCATGTGCCACAAACCAATATGCATGGATCAAGGTCTTCTCTCCTGGGTCCATGTCTTATATTTCAACAGGGCATCCTATAAAACATCCTATAAAACTCTTCCTATGTTTGTTGTTGCTTATCCTTCTTCCGGTCTCGTCAACGGTAGTTGCGGTGGTCACCGAACATGGTCATTCTCACGGCGATGAGCAGGTCTATCGCTCGAACCACGTGTGACTGAATTTCCTAGCACAAGATAATGTTTAAATTTGAAATAATCTTATCAAGTTGTATGGACTGTGCTAGCAATCAAAATCCTATGTGTATGGCGGACGAACTTTTGGAGAAACACTAACACCCGTGGTAAATAATGCTTAATTATTTTCTCGAAATTCTGGAATCTACTTCATCCCTTCTTGGTCAATCTCATAAATCTCAACAATTAAGTTAGAATTGAATTTAGGGGCCAATCTCAAGGTGATGAGCACGTCCATTGCACGACACACTTGTGACTGAATTGTGCTAGCACAAGAGAATATTTAAAACTTCAAATAATCTCATCGAGTTATATGGACCATGCTAGCAATGAAAATCCTATATGTACGACAGATGAATTTTGGAGAAACAGGAACACCCGTGGTAAGTAACGCTTAATTATTATTTTTCATAATTCTGAAATCTACTTCATCCCTTCTGGTTTGTTGGGTCAATCCCATAAATCTCAGACTCCCACCAATCAAGGTAGGAGTAAATTTAGGGATCCCAACGATTTAAGAAAAATAGGGATATAATTTCACAAGCCCACAGTACGTGCTTGTTTTTTTTCAAAGAAAAACACGCTTGATTTTTCTTGAAAATTTAGTCACCGATGATCGAAATCCCATAAAATTTTCACATGCACACTTAGACTTCGTTTTTCCACCATAAATTTTTCACATGCACACTTAGACTTTATTTTTCCTTCATTTCCTCCCTCCATCTCGATCCCTGCCGATGCGGAGCACCCACCGCCGCCGGGACACCGACGTAACCTCTCCCAACGGCGCCTCCAGCCGGCCCTGTTGGCGCTGCCTGCTTGCCGCACCTCAACTATATTGGGCATTCTATCTTCTCTCAAGAACACAAGGAAGTCACATCGACAGAAGAGGTGTGGTGCCGTGCTGCCTTTCACAGCCTCGGTTTTTTCTCTACTCTATCCTCCTTGTCGTGCTAAAGCAAAGTAATTACAACTTAAATGCATAGACGCACACACAGCCAGCCATCACGCTAGGCCACCACGCACGCACTAAGTGGCCACCACACTCGGCTACCTCACGTACGCACACACACACACACACACAACTTGGCCTGCACCCTTAGCCACTAACGCCACGGCCTAACAAACTCATCCATGGACTCTCATGACCTGCGCGTGGGCAGCATATTCTCAACTGCCACACGACCCAGCCATGCATGCAGTAACAAATGAACCAAAATATCTCGACTCAAACTAAATGTCTAGCCGGCCAGGCTCCAACCGCCTGCATACTTGACGCATCACATGGTCATGCCACCTCGCGTAGCACCGCAACATCACACCCTGGTAGGCATCTCGCCGTGTCTTCCGTATCACACAGCGGCCTGGCATCTCGCCTTCTCCGCACATCTCTGTTGAAGCTTTGCCGGCTCATGACCAGAGCCGGCCTTGTGTTTTGGTAGGCCCTAGGCGAACTCAACAACATGGGCCCCTGTGTTTTGGATCACTTTTTTTTCAGCACCCGACAAATGATTTTTCTTAGGTAAGATGGCAGGCTAATGTCCTAAAATAATGAAGAAAATAGAATACAAAGAATTAGAAATCTATACATCAGGTGATTGAAACCCTAGACATGTACTCCCTCCGTTCCAAATTACTCGTCGTGGTTCTAGTCCAAATTTGAAACAAAGGGAGTACACAGCATGACAGAAAATTAGGATGGATCATGGATGAATAGTTTAATACGTACTAAAGAATCAAAGAAACTGCTGAAGTTTAGCTTTGGATGGAATCAGGGGATGAAACAGGAATATGATACATGGATGGATACGTACTGTATTGCCGTCTTGCCGGATGTTGGATGGCTGAGCAGCGCACGCAGCGATGACAACCAGCGGCGGTCGACGAGAGGATGAAGTCAAGAAGACGAACCGACGAGGGACGAAGGCACAAGACCAGATCTTAGATTGATTTGTTTCACAGAAGCAAAGCGAGCGGCCGTGTGGCTGGCGTGACGCTTCGCGATCGCTACCTAGGGCACCTAGCTATGGGTCTAGCCCATGTCCTTCCATTTCTTTTGTATAGTTTTTTTCTTATGTAGTTTTTGCTGGGCTGTATAAGATGTATCCTAATCATGGGCCCCCTCCCAGCCTGGGCCCTGGGCCATTGCCGCTCCGCCATACCCCCAGGGCCGGCCCTGCTCACGACTACGCCTACATAAACATCTAACTACATGCAATACTGAAACTAAATATGCCCGCCATCTTCAGCCGAACAACCCGTCATATCTCGCCGGACCGGCTGCACCCTGCTCGCCACGTTGCATATGCTCTCGGCCTGGCAGCCGCAGCTCCAGGCATGCGTGCTAGCCGCTGGCTGTCGCGGACGTGCGAGCTAGCAAGCCGCTGGCCACGGTGCCCTAGCTAGCTAGCTAGCTAGCTAGCCATCGGGTGCGTGCGTGCGTGCTAGCTAGCGGGTAGCCACTGCGTGCGCCCTTGCAGCCGCGTGCTGGCTGGCGTGCCATGCGTTGTGCGGGCCGCGGCATGAACAGTTGCCCGCTGCCGCGCGTGCTGGACCCTGCTGCCGCGGGTGCTGGCCACGAGCTAATCGCTGCTGCCGCTCGGCCCTGGGCGGACAGGCCCTCCCGCGTCCACGTATGCTGTTGCTGCTGCGCGCATGCGTGCGTGATCTGCTTGTGTGTGTGCTGCGTGTGGGTCGCCGACGGGCATGGACGAGAGCCTGGCGGTGGGCTGCGCCGGCGAGGTCGACCGACCTTGCACCCTCCCAGCGCCTGGGACGCTCCGGCGTGAGCGCGTCATCTGTGCAGCTATCTCGGCGTCGACTGCTCCAGGGACATGCTCCGCGGTGAGGGCACCTGCTCCGGCTTCGGCGAGATGGGCCCGTGCGTGGCTGTCGTAGCACTTCAATTGCAACTCCGTCGTCACCTTGGTCTGCGTGCCACGGCCGTGTGCTGGCCGTCCTCTCTCACGTGTATGTAAGGCTTTGTCTTTTACACACAACAGCTCGTATGTTGGCTTGCAAGCCTTAATTTAATGATGTGGTCTTTGTTTCAATTACAATCACATCATTTATTTTTAATTTTTTTTGGCTTGGTTGGCTATTCGCCCAAGCCCCAGCATGGTACGTCAATTATATGCGAGGAGTCCATCGTATCTTTTTTTTAGTCCGAACTATGTATATCTACATTTAATCTCAGTCGTCAATTATAATTAACATAAAATCAATGGATATAAAGGGATGACTTATGGAGAACTATGAAAGCCTCTTCCCTTTAATATTAGGTAAAGATATAAATTTAATAAAAGTAAACTATAATATACTATAAAAAAGATCACCACATAAAAAACTAAAAAAATTGGAAGTGTCAAACCATATATTTGAAGGCTCGAAACTATATATTTCAAGTCTTAAACTAAAAAGAAATGAAAAAAAATTAAATTTAAAGTCTCAAAGTACATATTTAAAACAATGTCATTATTTCCATTTTAAAATAATAAAGATTTAATAAAAGTAAACTATAATATACTATAAAAAATATCACCACATAAAAAACTAAAAAGAAAAAATTGGAAGTGTCAAACCACATATTTGAAGGCTCAAATTAAACTATATATTTCAAGTCTTGAACTAAAAAGAAAAAAGGTAATTTAAAGTCTCAAAGTACATATTTTAAAAATGTCATTATTGCCATTTTAAAATAATAGCAATTTAATAAAAGTAAACTATATTATACTATAAAAATATAAGAATGGTGGCGTTGACAAAATAACAATACTAGCATTGGAACCAACAGTACGCCACAACTAAATATAATAGTACGGGCGTTCCTTGGTATTGCACGACAACACTATATTACGTTTGCTACAAATTGTTGATCCCATAAACTTCTGACGCTACCCTGTTTTCCAACGCCACCACTAAGCCCCTAGTAATGTCGTACCAAATAAGCCAACGCCACAACTATTTGAAAAAATAGTGGTGGCGTTGGTTGTTAATGGTGCACCACCAACGAAAGTTGTGGCTAGCACTTTGTCCACTAGTGAATGCTACATCAGTTTTCAATTAGTTTCCTGATTGTTTAAATTCCTTTGTTTTTCAATCTTTGAAAATATTGTGTGTATATATAATTCAAAAATTAAATGAAAATTTAAAATTTATTTACACAAGTTTTTAAGAAGTTCCCACCACACAGCAGCCCTCTGGTGCCCTCCTTCTGCTATATGAAGCCTTTTGCCCTAAAAAAAAAGAGGAAGATTTTCGGGACGAAGCATCGCCGTCTCGAGGAGGAAACTGGGTAGGAGCACTTTGCTCTCTAGCGGAGCGATTCCACCGGGGATACTTCCCTCCGAGAGGGGGAGATCGAAGCCATCAACATCACCAGCTATTCTCTCATCATGGGAGAACCAATCTTCACCAACATCTTCACCAGCACCATCTCCTCTCAAACCCTAGTTCACCTCTTGTATTCAATTTTTGTCTCAAAACCTCAGATTGGTACATGTGGGTTGCTAGTTAATGCTAGTTGGTTTATTTGGTGGAAGATTATATGTTCACATCCTTAATCATATACAATGCCCCTCTGATCTTGAACATAAATATGATTTGTGAGTAATTACTTTGTTCTTGAGGACATGGGAGAAGTCTTATTATGAGTAATCATATGAAGTTGGTATTTGTTCAATATTTTGATGATACGTATGTTGTTCTTCCTTTAGTGGTGTCATGTGAACGTCGACTACATGAAACTTCACCATATTTGGGCCTAAGGGAAGTCATTGGGAAGTAATAAGTAGATGATGGGTTGCGAAAGTGGCATAAGCTTAAACCCTAGTTTATGCTTATTCCCTAAGGGCTGATTTGGATCCATATGTTTCATGCTATGGTTAGATTTATCTTAATTCTTCTTCCATAGTTGCGGAGGCTTGCGAGAGGGGGTAATCATAAGAGCGTTGCTTGATCAACTAAGAACAACACCCTAGCACGGGTCCACCCACATATCAATTATCAAAGTAGTGAACACGAATCACCTGAACATGATGAACATGATTAGACGAGAATTCCCATGTGTCCTCGAGAATGCTTTGCTCATTATAAGAAGTATGTCTGGCTTGTACTTTTTCTTTAAAAAGGATTGGGCCACGTTGGTGCACTCTTGTTACTATTGTCACTTATTACTTGCTACGAATTATCTTGCAATCAAACTACTTGTTACCGCTACGTACTTTCAGTACGTGCAGAGAATATCTTGCTGAAAACAGCTTATCATTTCTTCTGATCCTCGTTGTGATCTACACTCTTACTTATCGAAAGGACTATGATTGATCCCCTATACTTGTGGTTCATCACTATGTCACGGGGATCCCAGAACATGTGAACAGGAAAGATAAATGGAAGGAAATATTCTCTACTGGCAATAATAAAGTTGCTATTTTATATCTCCTTATATCATGATAAATGTTTATTATCCATGCTAGAATTGTATTAACCGTAAACTTGATACATGTGTGGATACATAGACAGAACACAGTGTCCCTAGTAAGCCTCTACTAGACTAGCTCATTAATCAAAGATGGTTAAGTTTCCTAACCATAGACATGTGTTGTCATTTGATGAATGTGATCACATCATTAGGATAATGATGTGATGGACAAGACCCATCCGTTAGCTTAGCATAATGATCGTTAAGTTTTATTGCTATTGCTTTCTTCATGACTTATACATATTCCTTTGACTATGAGAATATGAAACTCCCGAATATCGGAGGGATACCTTGTGTGCTATCAAACGTCACAATGTAACTGGGTAATTATAAAGATGCTCTGCAGGTATCTCTGAAGGTATTTGTTGGGTTGGCATAGATCGAGATTAGAATTTGTCACTCCGAGTATCGGAGAGGTATCTCTAGGCCCTCTCGGTAATGCACATCATTATAAGCCTTGCAAGCAATGTGACTAATGACTTAGTTGTGGGATGATGTATTATGGAACGAGTAAACAGACTTGCCGGTAACGAGATTGAACTAGGTATGAGGATATCGATGATCAAATCTCGGGCAAGTAACATACCAATGACAAAGGGAATAACGTATGTTGTTATTGCGGTTTCACCGATAAAGATCATCGTAGAATATGTAGGAACCAATATGAGCATCCAGGTTCCACTATTGGTTATTGACCGGAGATGTGTCTCGGTCATGTCTACATAGTTCTCGAACCCGTATGGTCCGCACGTTTAACGTTCGATGACGATTTGTATTATGAGTTATGTGTTTTGGTGACCGTACTTTGTTCGGAGTCCCGGATGAGATCACGGACATGACGAGTAGTGTCGAAATGGTCGAGAGGTAAAGATTGATATATTGGAAGGTAGTGTTCGGACACCTGAAAGGTTCCAGAGTGTATCGGGTACATATTGGAGTACTGGAGGGGTTACCGGAACCCCTCGGGGAAAGATATGGGCCATATGGGCCGTAGGAGGGAGGCTAACTAGCCCACAAGGGGCTGGTGCGCCCCCCACAAGGGAAGAGGCCGAATTGGACTAGGAAGGGGGCGCCACCCCCCTTTCCTTCTCCTACTCCCTCTCCTTCCCCTTTTCCCCTTCGGTAGAAAGGAAAACAAGGGGGGCGAATCCTACTACGACTCGAGTCCTAGTAGGACTCCCCTCTCCTTGGCACACCCCTTGTGGCCGACCTCCTCCTCCCCTCCTTTATATATGGGGGTAGGGGGCACCCCGTAGCACATCAGTTATTGTCTTAGCCGTGTGCGGTGCCCCCCTCCATAGTTTACTCCTCCGGTCATAGCGTCCTAGTGCTTAGGCGAAGCCCTATGCGGATCACATCACCAACACCGTCACCACGCCACCGTGCTGACAGAACTCTCCCTCAACACTTTGCTGGATCAAGAGCTCGAGGGACGTCATCGAGCTGAACGTGTGAAGAACTTGGAGGTGGCATACGTTTGGTACTTGATCGGTTTGATCGCGAAGACATTCGACTACATCAATCGCGTTAACCTAAAGCTTCCGCTTTCAGTCTACGAGGGTACATGGACACACTCTCCCCTCTTGTTGCTATGCATCTCCTAGATAGATCTTGCGTGAGCGTATGATTTTTTTTGAAATTGCGTGTTACGTTCCCCAACAGTGGCATCAGAGCCAGGTCTCTGCATAGATGATATGCATGACTAGAACACAAAGAGTTGTGGGCGATAATAGTCATACTGCTTACCACCAACGTCTTGCATTGATTCGGCAGTATTGTTGGATGAAGAGGCCTGGACCAACATTACATGACTACATTCATGAGACCAGTACCGACGTGCTTCGCACACAGGTGGCTGGCGGGTGTCTGTTTCTCCAACTTTAGTTGAATCGAGTTTGACTATGGCCGGTCCTTGTCGAAGGTTAAAACAACACAGTTGATGAAAAATCATTGTGGTTTTGATGTGTAGGTAAGATCGGTGTCGGTGTCAAAACCGTCGGATCTCGGGTAGGGGGTCCCAAACTGTGCGTCTAGGCAGATGGTAACAGGAGACAAGGGACACGATGTTTTTACCCAGGTTCGGGCCCTCTCGATGGAGGTAAAACCCTACTCCTGCTTGATTAATATTGATGATATGGGTAGTAAAAGAGTAGATCTACCACGAGATCAAGGAGGCTAAATCCTAGAAGCTAGCCTATGGTATGGTTGTTGTTGTTGGTCCTACTGACTAAACCCTCCAGTTTATATAGACACCAGAGGCGGCTAGGGTTACACAGAGTCGGTTACAATGGTAGGAGATCTACATATCCGTATCGCCAAGCTTGCCTTCCACGCCAAGGAAAGCCCCTTCCGGACACGGGACGAAGTCTTCAATCTTGTATCTACATAGTCTAGGAGTCCGGCCGAAGGTATAGTTCGGCTATCCGGACACCCCCTAATCCAGGACTCCCTCAGTAGCCCCCGAACTAGGCTTCAATGACGACGAGTCCGGCGCAAATTTGTGTTCGACATTGCAAGGCGGGTTCTCCTCCGAATTCCGTGTACCTATTGAATAATGTCCAGTTTCTTGTAAATGTAGCGCTCCTTGGCTTCCACGCCCAATAATGGCTGTCTTCCACGTGTCAAACGAATATGAAAAGTTGGGGTGTTTTTACATTCACACCCCTAGCCGCGTAAATGAGCCGCCTATTTAAAGGGACGAGGATTTAGATCCAAACCACACCATCTCCCCTCTGCGAGTATTCATTAGAGCGCATCCGACAAAGGTCCATTCCACCATGGCCAGCCATCGCAGCTCCTCCTCCCGCCCTTCCAGCCCTCAGCCTGGAGATTGGAAAAATGTTCCATCCCGCACAGCGAGCTAGTGTCGCTTCAGACCAAAGGATTTCTCCCCCCGGCCTATATGGTTCCGGTGCGAGCCGGACTTGCCACCTATAATGGCGGAGAGCAAGCGGAGAGCGCCCCCAATCGCTCCAAAGGAGAGCGGGTATGCCTTGTTCCTTATTTAATAAGAGGGCTCAGATTTCCAATTCATCCATTTCTCCGGGGCCTCCTAGAGTTCTATGGCCTCCAGCTGCACAACCTCACACCCGCCTCCATATTGCATATCGCGTGCTTCGTAGCCCTTTGCGAGCTGTTTTGGGTGTTGAGGCTCATTTCGCACTGTGGAAGAGGCTATTCTGCCTTGTGCCCCGTTCTCAGGAGGGGTCAATATATCAAGTGGGCGGACCCGAAGTGTGGCGCATCGCCGGGACCGGATATCTATCCGGAACCCCAAAGAAGGCGTCCGAGGATTGGTCTTCGGAATGGTTGTATATAGAGGATGTCCCGTTGCCGGATCCTGTTCGGATCGGCCTCCTTGAGTTCAACAGTGCTCCGCTGAAGAAACGCCTAAGCTGGCACCCACGGAGCCCTCAGAGAGAAAGTGACAAGGACGTCCTTTACCTGATGGGCCGTCTAAGATTATTAGCTCATTCCGGACTAACCATGATCGGAGTCATGTCCGCATGCATCATGCGGGGGGGTGCAACCGCTTCAGTATAGAGGCCACCCCATGTGGGACTTCAACGGGGAGGATGACGCCACCCGTCACGGCCGTAAGGGGCCGGACTCGGCTGCCGCTCTAATAAAGATCTTGTCCGGTTTGTACAAGGGAGAAGAGGAGGAATTTCTCCGCGTCAACCCACAGGGTGGATTTACTATGTACAATCCTCCAAGTTGGGTAAGCGGACAATTTTACTTGCCCATCCGTTTTATATTCCCATCATTAAATATATAGTCTAACGACTTCAATGCAGGAACTGCGCCAGGAAGTAAAGGAAATAAACAGCCCGCCTCCACAGCCTGAGGATCTAGAACGGTCCCTTGATCTGGCCTCTGAAGAGGATCTGTACTTATCTGTGGAGTTGATTGATGGGGTGTTTTATCAACTGAGCAAGGACAATGCCTTGGTGGCCATTACGGCTGATTACGCAGGGCTGCTCCCGGCCTCCCAGGTAACTGAGACAAAAGTCCCAGCACCTCCAAATGGGATCCACCCTCGCGTGTTTTTCAGTTTCTTGACAACAACCGTGTTTTGCAGGGGAGGTTCTTGAGACGGGAGGGCGAGCCTGCGGCGACTAGCCAACGAGGGGCTGCAGGGCCCCGTGGGATGAAAAGAAGTGCAGTCCGGACTGAGGCGCCGACGCAAAGGTATAGCGTGCCCTCTTATTCCCAGGTGTTATTCCTTCAAGGCATGTTAACACTCGTGCTCTTTTCAGGACAAGAAGACCTCGCCGGACTATATCCGGAGAGGCTGCCAATCGCGCCTCCACCAGCCAGGCTCCAAAGCCTGGTCCGGAGGTGGAGGCAAACACGAGGCGCACACCGGACGCTCCTCCGACAGAGGATGCGGATAGGCTGTCTGCCACCAATTCCGAGGTGGAGAGTGCCATGAACCACAGGTGTCGCCGGACAATTCTGCGCGACGCTTGTTTCTCCCAAGAGGCATTGGACACCTTCATTTCGGGAGATGCGTATCTCCGTGCCGCTCAAAATGGTCTAGCTAGAGCCACGGAGCAGTATGTGAAGGACATACGGGTGAGAAAATTTGATGGTGATATATCAGTAGCCCCGAGACTTGAAACAGTTAGAATAACTGATTTAAGGATCAAGTAATATGCAGGTTCTTTCAGAGAAGAATACCCAACTGTCCCTGGAGCTAAAAGAGTGCAAAGCCCAACTTGAGGCCGCACTAGCCGCGACAGGGGAGCCCAAGGAGACCCCCTCTGGTAATATATGCTTCAAAAAGATAAGTATTGTGTGAAGTGCGACGTGTGTGCCAATATGACAAATGAAATTGCAGATGGCGCCAGATTAGTTCCGGAAAAGCAATAAATCCTACGCCAGCTAAAGGCTGGTGAGAGCGTGCTGACAAAGGTGAGTCGGGAGAAGAATGGTCTCCAGGATGCCAACACCAAGCTGGGCGTTGAGCTGAAAGATGTTTGTGCCCAGCTATCGGACTCCGCTAAGGAGAATCAGCGGCTTCGATGTGGCATATTTAGTAAGTGCTTAAACGAACTTTGAAAAAAGAGTTCAGCGAGGAAGTCGACTAACAGAGTAATGTCTGTAGGTATGCTAACAGGTCGTCCTGCAGAGGAGATGCCCGGTTCTACAGGTGACCTTCTTCCCGAGCTCTTGCAACCGCATGAGCGAGTTCGGCAGGTGATGCAAGGCGTCGCCCAGGCCTTGTGGCCATCCATCTCCATGCCCGAAGGACTTGGAGAGCTTGCAGAGAAGCTGAAGGGACACTAGTAGACAATAGGGCTTTGGTCCAGGCCGGGTCAGCCCATTAGTGCCGGTTCAGTCCAGAACCGGGACCAATGTGGGCATTGGTCCCGGTTCGTGAGCCCAGGGGCCCGGCCGGGCCACGTGGGCCATTGGTCCCGGTTCATCTGGACCTTTTGGTCCCAGTTGGTGGGATGAACCGGGACCAAAGGCTCCACTTTAGTCATGGCTCATGTCACCAACCGGGACCAATGAGGTGCCTGTATATAACCCTCGCTCGCGAGCAGAGCACCCCAGTGCTCTGTTTTTCTCTGGCCGAGGGGGAGACGGCTTGGTGGTGCTCTAGCTCACCTCCTATGCACACAAGGTGTTCGATGGAATGCCCGAGCCACACTAAAGCTTTCTCCTCTCCAAGCTCGACCTCCAAGCTCCATTTTCCATAATATTTGTATAGGTTTAGCGGTCCTTCACGCCCCGTCGCCATCTTCACCGCCATCGATCACCTGTGCCGAGCTCATCGCCGGCACCACCGTGGTGAGCCTATTGTTCTTATCTTCTTTCTGAAAGGAAAAATATTCTTACTTGTATGTTTACATAAATACTTGTATTATTTTCTTACTTTTATTATTGCATCTTATATAGTGCGGTGGTTTTGGTATCCGCCCCCGTCGGCCCTCGTCCTGTCTATGATTCGGATGTTGGATATATATATTATCTTTATAACTATTGGTTCATTTATTGTTTATGAAAATTATGCCGACCAACGTGACATAGATTTTTTATGTAGGATGTATGTGAATCGGAAATGCCAACCGACCCTATTGTCGAGAGGTTAAATTTAGTTGAAGAAGAAAACAATTTGTTGAAGGAAAAAATAAAAAAAATTCAGGAAGAGAAGATGATATTGGAGTTGCATGTTGCGGATGTCGTCGATGATCACAAGATCAAGATGGATGCAATGCGCTTGAAGATTAGAAAGATTTGAAAATATGCCATTCATACCGAGGCTTGGTATCATTACGCCGCTGGATCAATTGTTACCTTGGTTGCGATTATGATCGCATTTGTTTTCGCATTGAAATGTTTTACATAGTTTCAATGCATGGTTTAATTAATTAGATGCTCTGGAGAGCGATATGTTGTTAGATAAGAACTATGTATGCACTTTGGTTTTAATGTGATGATGAACTTCTATTAATTTGGACACTTAATTATATATAATGCACGCAGATGAACCGACAATGGATGTATGATGACAGACACACCTGCGAGTACATTAAGGGCGTGCATGAGTTTCTCGATGCGGCTGAGGAAAACAAGCAGAATGGTTTTATGTGTTGTCCATGCACTGAATGTGGGAATACGAGGTCTTACTCTAACCGGAAAATCCTTCACTCCCACCTGCTTTACAAGGGTTTCATGCCAGACTATAATGTTTGGACGAGGCACGGAGAAATAGGGGTTATGATGGAAGACGGCGAAGAAGAAGAGTACGATGACAACTATGTGCCCCCTAAATACGGTGATACTGCAACGGGGGGAGCTGGTGAAGATCAAGAGGAACCAGACGATGTGCCCAATGATGCTGCAATGGGTGAAGCTGCTGAAGATCAAGAGGAACCAGACGATGTGCCCGATGATGATGATCTCCGCCGGGTCATTGTCGATGCTAGGACTCAATGCGAAAGTCAAAAGGAGAAGCTGAAGTTCGATCGCATGTTAGAGGATCACAAAAAGGGTAATACCCCAATTGCGAAGATGGCAACACAAAGCTCGATACTGTACTGGAATTGCTGCAGTGGAAGGCAGAGAATGCTGTGGCTGACAAAGGATTTGAGAAGAAGCTTCCAAAGGATAACGAATTGCCCGACAGTACATACGCAGCAAAGAAGGTCGTATGCCCTCTAGGATTGGAGGTGGAGAAGATACATGCATGCCCTAATGACTGCATCCTCTACCGCGATGCATACAAGGATCTGAACGCATGCCCGGTATGCAGTGCATTGCGGTATAAGATCAGACGAGATGACCCTGGTGATGTTGACGACGAGGCCCCAAGGAAGAGGGTTCCTGCGAAGGTGATGTGGTATGCTCCTATAATACCACGGTCGAAACGTCTGTTCAGAAACGAAGTGCATGCCAAGTTGATGCGATTGCACAGTGAGAACCGAAAGAAAGATGGGAACTTGAGAGCACCCGCTGACAGGTCGTAGTGGAGAAAAATCGAGAGAAAGTACTGGGATGAGTTTGCAAAGGACCCAAGGAATGTATGGTTTTCTTTAAGCATGGATGGCATTAATCCTTTCGGGGAGCAGAGCAGCAATCATAGCACCTGGCCCGTGACTCTATGTATGTATAACCTTCCTCCTTGGATGTGCATGAAGCGGAAGTTCATTATGATGCCAGTTCTCATCCAAGGCGCTAAGCAACCCGGCAACGAAATTGATGTGTACCTAAGGCCATTAGTTGAAGAACTTTTACAGCTGTGAAATGGAAATAGTGTATGTACGTGGGATGAACACAAACAAGAGGAATTTAACCTTAAGGCGTTGCTATTCGTGACCATCAACGATTGGCCCGCTCCCAGTAACCTTTCAGGAAAGACAAACAAAGGATACCACGCATGCACGCACTGTTTAGATGACACTGAAAGTATATACCTGGACAAATGCAGGAAGAATGTGTACCTGGGCCATCGTCGATTTCTTCCGACCAACCATCAATGTCGAAAGAAGGCCAAGCATTTCAAAGGCGAGGCAGATCACCGGAAGAAGCCCGCACCCATGTGGAAGGAGAAATCTATATTTTGGGACCTACCCTACTGGAAAGACATAGAGGTCCGCTCTTCAATCGACGTGATGCACATGATGAAGAAACTTTGCGTGAACCTGCTAGGCTTCTTGGGCGTGTATGGGAAGACAAAAAATACACCTGAGGCATGGCAGGACCTGCAATGTTTGCACAAAAAAGACGGCATGCCTCCGAAGCAGTATAAAGGTCCTGCCAGCTACGCTCTTACGAAGGAAGAGAAAGAAATCTTCTTTGAATGCCTGCTCAGTATGAAGGTCACGACTCACTTCTCGTCGAATATAAAGGGAATAATAAATATGCCAGAGAAAAAGTTTCAGAACCTAAAGTCTCATGACTGCCACGTGATTATGACGCAACTGCTTCCGGTTGCATTGAGGGGGCTTCTACCGGAAAACGTCCGATTAGCCATTGTGAAGCTATGTGCATTCCTCAATGCAATCTCTTAGAAGGTGATCAATCCAGAAATCGTACCAAGGCTAAGGAGTGATGTGGCGCAATGTCTTGTTAGTTTCGAGCTGGTGTTCCCACCATCTTTCTTCAATATCATGACGCACGTCCTAGTTCATCTAGTCGACGAGATTGTCATCCTAGGGCACGTATTTATACACAATATGTTCCCCTTTGAGAGGTTCATGGGAGTCCTAAAGAAATATGTCCGTAACCGCGCTAGGCCAGAAGGAAGCATCTCCATGGGCCATCAAACAGAGGATGTTATCGGGTTTTGTGTTGACTTCATTCCTGGCCTTAAGAAGATAGGTCTCCCTAAATCGCGGTATGAGGGGAGACTGACTGGAAAAGGCACTCTTGGAAGAGACTCAATAATATGCAGGGACGGATATTCTTGGTCTCAAGCACACTACACAGTTCTACATAACTATACCGTGGTGACCCCGTATGTCGATGAACACAAGAACAGTCTGCGCTCCAAACACCCGGAGCAGTGCGACGACTGGATTACATGTGAACACATCAGGACTTTCAGCAGTTGGTTGGAAACACGTCTCAGAGGTGACAACACTGTTTGTGATGAGTTGTACTTGTTGTCCAGGGGACCATCTTTGACTGTATTGACTTACAAAGGATACGATATAAATGGGAATACATTTTACACGACCGCCCAAGATCAAAAGAGCACCAAGCAAAACAGCGGTGTCCGCTTTGATGCAACAACCGAGAGCGGAAAGGACACATATTATGGTTACATAGTGGACATATGGGAACTTGACTACAGACCTGATTTTAAGGTCCCTTTGTTTAAGTGCAAATGAGTCAATCTGTTAGGCGGCGGGGTACAGGTAGACCCACAGTACGGAATGACAACAGTGGATCTGAAAAATCTTGGGTACACTGACGAACCGTTCGTCCTAGCCAATGATGTGGCACAGGTTATCTATGTGAAGGACATGTCTACCAAACCGAGAAAAAGGAAAGATAAGGAAGCGAATACATCATACGATGAACCAAAGCGCCACATAGTTCTTTCAGGAAAAAGGGACATCCTGGGAGTGGACGGCAAGACAGACATGTCTGAAGATTATGAAAAGTTTCAAGAAATTCCTCACCCAAGCATCCTGATAAACAATGAAGATTATCCATGGTTACGGCGCAATAAGCAAATGACACAAGCGAAGAAAAAGTGAAGACTTTCTCCCGCAACTATTATGATGATACCATGCCAACTTTGTAACACACGAACATGCTACCATTGTCCATTTTGTACATGCACATGCTATGTGGGTGAAATTATGATACCATGCCAACTTTCAACTTTTTCAGAGTTCATTTGAAATGCTTTCATGTCTTATGGTTCGGCCCTCGTAATACCATGACCATTAGTCCCTGGCCCATGCCAACTTTCAACTTTCAACTTTCTAAAAGTAATGGCACTAACAGAAAGTTTATAATTTTGCTCCTCGCCCCTGGCCCATGACCATTAGTCACATTTTGTGCCACAAACCAGGACTAAAGGGTTGGTCCTCATTGCGGGCAGAGTTTAGTCCCACCTCGCCAACCGAAGGGGGCTCACACCGGTTTATAAGCCCTTCCCTCTCTGCCTTGTTGAGGTCCTCTCAAAGTGAAAATTGATGCCCTAATAGAGAAAAGTTTAACCTAAATTCATAGTGAATTTCTCTGAAATTCATAGAAATTTACTAGGAATTTAGGTTGAATTTTCTATATAAGCGCATCTATTCTCATTTTTTAGTAAGTTAATCACAAACTTGTGATTCAAACAATTTTCAAAGAATTCAAATTTTAACTATTCAAATTTGAAAACTACTGGCACTAACAGAAAGTTTATAATTTTTCTAAAACTAATAGCACTAATAGAAAGTTTATAATTTTGCTAACCTAAAAGCAAACAGAATTAAAAATTAAAGCAAAAAACAAAATAAAATAAATAATGCAAAACATAAATAAAAAAAACAGGAAAAAACTATCTTTATAGTAAAGTTAATCACAAAATAAAATAAATAAAGCAACAAAGAAAACTAAAAAACTAAAAAAGTGTTTTCAAATTTGAAAACTAATGGCACTAACAGAAAGTTTATAATTTTTCTAAAACTAAAACCAAAAAGAATAAAAAAATAAAGCAAAAAACAAAAGAAAATAAATAATGCAGAAAACAAAACAAAAAAATTGGAAAAAAATAGCAACAATAAGTATTTTGGACGGACACGAGGCACGCGAGGCTCCATTCCGTGGAAGGTTGGGTTTCCGGACGCAGGCGGTTACAAATCCTAGGAGAGGAGGAAAAAACTGCAGCAGACCCAAATGCAGGCGCTGCAAGCAAGGGTACAAGCGATAGAGGAACGAGAAGCAAATCGTAGCAAACGTACTGCCAAAGCTTCCCCCGAAGCTACCCCGCCATCTCAGCGGAGAAGCAGCATGGCTTCCACCGAGCTGCTTCAGCCGGAGCATGCCTTGATGCCTCCTGCCAGCTATCCCGTGGATGCTATCACGGAGTCTCAAAATTTCCACCTTATGACGCAATGGATGAATTTGAAGGTCAAGGCGGCTATTGGCTCTGTTTATCCTACTGAACCCGGCGCAACTTTTCACTGCCGGCCGATTCCAGAAGGATATGCTAGGGTGATGGTGGATGAAATAACGGAGGGATTTGAGGACCTCCAGCTTGACCACCCTACCGGTGAAGGGGTGACTAGGCTAGGGTCTACTCTGAAGACTCCATGCCTATGGCGGAAGGAGCTCATCAACCTTCCGAACTGGATGCCTCTGCCTCCTCCTCCTCCTCCTCCGGCAAGTCAGGGCACTCCGCCTCCTCCACCACCTCCTCCTCCGGCGAGTCAGGGCACTCCGCCTCCTCCACCGCCTCCTCCTCCGGCGAGTGATGATCAGGGCACTCGACCGGCTCCTTCTTCGGCGCGTGGCGGCACTCCGCCTCCTCCGCCTGCGCCGATGCGCCAGAGCAGCCAGCCTCCTCCTTCTCCGCCTCGTCAACAAGGGCGGAAGAGACCTGCGGCCGCTCCGTCTGCTCGGCCGGCGTCTAGCAGTACAGCGAGAGGCGGGAGGACATACAGATTCGATCCTTCTCCGAAGACTCCAGAGAAGTTACCATACGAGAGGACTCCGGAGGAGAACGCGAAGATCGCGCGAACCGAAGTGGATGACTGGTTTCAAGGATTGAAAGCAAAGAGACATCCACCTCCTGAGGAGAAGGTAGATCTGGTGAAAGCGAAGCGCACTCTGGCTTCCCTGACAAAACCACCCAAGTCTCTGCCGAAAGGAAACTATGAGCGCATTATTGGAAAGGAATTTTCCGAGGCGGAGCGGTCGGGAAGTATTGTAAGTGATCAAAGGCTGAAAGAACGACGAGCTGGGAAACAAATTGCCCAGCTCGGCGAACAAGCGAAGCAATCGAGCCCCCCGCTCAAGGTGCCTAGCAACAACGTCGCTAATGATCCGAGGATGGTGCCCCGGTTATAGCAATCTTGCCGATTACCTGCCCGACGATGTACATTATGAACCCATGGAGGTGCAGATACAAAGATACGAGTACGGGAAGCCTCTCGTCAAAGATGAAAGATCTCTATCAACGGTGATGCGAAGATTGCATGATTGGTACTTGAAAATCTGCAGAGACTCTGGGGGGAGGAGTACTTTGTATGTGAAAGTTAAAAAGGAGCATGACCTCGTTGGAATTGAACTGTTGCCTGTTGCATTTGAGGAGTTCTTTTAGTTTTTCAATCAATTGGCCCTCGATAAAACAACGGTCCCCTGCTACTGTCTGTAAGTAGTACTACTTCTGTCATTAAGTCTCTCTATATAGCTCAGCTCTTTCATTGCATGTATTTATAATCATCCTCACTATATTATGCAGATTGAAGATCGCCGAATTGAAGAAAAGACAAGTCGGTGATATTGGGTTCATTAACACATATCTCATAGATTCAACTCAGGTTAAATTTCATGCCGCAGATACCGAGGCCAACTTGCTACGATCGTTGGTAACAAATGAAAACAAAGATATAATACTCTTTCCTTACAACTTCAAGTGAGTGTTACTGTCTTGTGCGTATTCAGTTTCCCTTATATATATTAGTCAAGGTTATAGTAATGTAATTGATGAGTTATGCATGTGTGTGTAGTTACCACTATATTCTCCTAGAGATTAAGCTTGAGAAGGAACTAGTAACTGTCTTAGACTCAAAACGAAAAGATCCCCAGGACTATGCGGACATGACTCAAATGCTGGAGAAGTAAGTTAAATCGATCATTATCCACCATAGCAGCAACTTTGTTCATTTCCTGATATATCAAGTAATTGTTTTCTTTGTCTAGTAGGGTTTGGAAAAAATTCTCCAAAAAAGCTCCAGGACACCCGAAGAAGCTGCAATTTAGACACCCGAAAGTAAGTACTATAGTAGCATGTTCCGCGCATCTCCTATTGATTTGGCATTCTTGCTTATCAGTTTGATTGACCTCTATTTCTTGGAAAGTGGTTGTGGCAGGAAAAAAGGGAATGATTTCTGTGGATACTACGTTTGCGAGTCCATCCGCCACACGACCTGTGAGCGGGGCTACACTGACGAACAATATGAAGTACGTAAATAACAACATTCACAATTTTATTTTATTACCATCATTTGTGTTGAGTTTCATTCATTCATATATATATGTATTGACCCCCTTCTTCAAATCAGATGTTTCGGAAGCGGGATGAACTCCTAGCACCAGCTCGCATGCAAGCAATTCAAGAGGAATTGGCGGCATTCTTTCTTGACCACGTGATCGCTGAAGACGGAGAATACTATGTGGACCATGAGTCCGTATGATTATATTTATAAGAGATAATTATTGTATATACGTAGCCGGCAGTGTTAGATAGATATACGAGAACTTGTTGTTCGACCAATCTCTCGGAGAAGGAGAGGTGGTCGATATCACTTCTCTCTGTATGCATATATGTTCATGACGATCTTCTGTTTCCTTCGTTTGCTTACTAGCTAGCTAGCGTGTCTAGTCCTCTCTATACGTATGTATAGTACGTAGCGTCGACCAAGCACGGACATAAGAGAGTACACTTCTCTCTATTAATTATAGCTAGCTAACACAATATATGAAACACCTAAATTAACCCCCCAAAACCCCCAAAACCCCCAACCCCCCCCCTTTCAAAAAAAAACCCCCAGCCACAGAAATGCTGACGCGTGGATGCCTATTGGTCCCAGTTGGTGCCACCAACCGGTACCAAAGGGTCTCCTGCCTGGGCTCCGCGCACAGGCCACGTGGGGGCCCATCAGTCCCGGTTCTGGATTGAACCGGGACTAAAGGGGTAGGGCATTAGTACCGACCCTTTAGTCCCGGTTCAGGAACCGGGACAAAAGGCCCTTACGAACTGGGACAACATGCCCTTTTTCTACCAGTGGGAGCGCGGCGGCGCTTCCGATTGTGGAAGATATCGGCCTGCCGTCAAGGTGCTAGGGAGGCCTGGGCCATGGTGAAGACGCGGTACACGAAGGCTGACCCAAACTACATGGCCGAGGTCGGACCTGTGGGGCCCGATGGGAAGGAGATCCATGTAAGCTTTGTACACGGCCAAGTAGAATTGGCCGCAAAGTATTCCCAGCAGGACTGTAAGCTAGACAGCCTGTTAGATGGTATTGAAGAGGAATACAATCAGTCATAATGACTATGTAATTTTAATTGACATGTGTAATGCCTTCTAGCCGGATTGTAGATCGTTTGTCATGGCCGACCTTTTCGCTTCGACCTCGGGACCTGACGGTCCGGAGTGTGTCCGAATACCCTTGCGGTTATATAAGAACCGGGGTATGCATGGAGACCAGGCGTAGGGGTCATTAGTGCTTGAACAGACAAGTGAAGGAAATATGCCATAGAGGCAATAATAAAGTTATTATTTATTTCCCTATATCATGATAAATGTTTATTATTCATGCTAGAATTGTATTAACCGGAAACATAATACATGTGTGAATACATAGACAAACAGAGTGTCACTAGTATGCCTCTACTTGACTAGCTCGTTAATCAAAGATGGTTATGTTTCCTAACCATGAACAAAGAGTTGTTATTTGATTAACGAGGTCACATCGTTAGTTGAATGATCTAATTGACATGACCCATTCCATTAGTTTAGCACCCGATCGTTTAGTATGTTGCTATTGCTTTTCTTCATGACTTATACATGTTCCTATGACTATGAGATTATGCAACTCCCGTTTGCCAGAGGAACACTTTGGGTGCTACCAAACGTCACAACATAACTGGGTGATTATAAAGGAGTACTACAGGTGTCTCCAAAGGTAGATGTTGGGTTGGCGTATTTCGAGATTAGGATTTGTCACTCTGATTGTCGGAGAGGTATCTCTGGGCCCTCTCGGTAATGCACATCACATAAGCCTTGCAAGCACTGCAACTAATATGTTAGTTGTGAGATGATGTATTACGGAACGAGTAAAGAGACTTGCTGGTAACGAGATTGAACTAGGTATTGGATACCGACGATCGAATCTCGGGCAAGTAACATGCCGATGACAAAGGGAACAACGTATGTTGTTATGCGGTCTGACCGATAAAGATCTTCGTAGAATATGTAGGAGCCAATATGGGCATCCAGGTCCTGCTATTGGTTATTGACTGGAGACGTGTCTCGGTCATGTCTACATTGTTCTCGAACCGTAGGGTCCGCATGCTTAAGGTTTCGATGACAGTTATATTATGAGTTTATGAGTTTTGATGTACCGAAGGAGTTCGGAGTCCCGGATGAGATCGGGGACATGACGAGGAGTCTCGAAATGGTCGAGGTTTGAAAAATCAACATATTGGACGACTATATTCAGACATCGGAAAGGTTCCGAGTGATTCGAGTATTTTTCGGAGTACCGGAGAGTTACGGGAATTCGCCGGGAGAAGTATTGGGCCTTATTGGGCCATACGGGAAAGAGAGAGGGGCTGCCTAGGGCAGGCCACGCGCCCCCCAAGGCCTAGTCCGAATTGGACTAGGGGGAGGGGCTGTGCCCCTTCCTTGTTTCCTACTCCTACTACATGGAAGGACTCCTAGTTGGACTAGGAAAGGGGGAATCCTACTCCCGGTGGGAGTAGGACTCCCCTAGGGCGCGCCATAGAGAGGGCCGGCCCTCCCCTCCTCCACTCCTTTATATACGGGGGCAGGGGGCACCCCATAGACACACAAGTTGATCCTTGAGACCGTTCCTTAGCCGTGTGCGGTGCCCTCTGCCATCATATTCCACCTCGATCATATCGTTGTAGTGCTTAGGCGAAGCCCTGCGTCGGTAGAACATCGAGATCGTCACCACGCCGTCGTGCTGACGGAACTCTTCCTCGACGCTTTGCTGGATCGGAGTCCAAGGATCGTCATCGAGCTGAACATGTGCTGAGAACTCGGAGGTGCCGGAGTAACGGTGCTTGGATCGGTCGGATTGGGAAGACGTACAACTACTTCCTCTACATTGTGTGATTGCTTCCGCAGTCGGTCTACGTGGGTACGTAGACAACACTTTCCCCTCTCGTTGTTGTGCATCACCATGATCTTGCGTGTGCATAGAATTTTTTTTGAAATTACTACGTTCCCCAACAGTGGCATCAGAGCCTAGGTTTTTTGGTTTGATGTTATTTGCACGAGTAGAACACAAGTGAGTTGTGGGCGATATAAGTCATACTGCCTACCAGCATGTCATACTTTGGTTCGACGGTATTGTTGGACGAGACGACCCGGACCAACATTACGCGTACGCTTACGCGAGACCGGTTCCCCCGACGTGCTTTGCACATAGGTGGCTTGCGGGCGACTGTCTCTCCAACTTTAGTTGAACCGAGTTTGGCTACGCCTGGTCCTTGCGAAGGTTAAAACGGAGTCTATTTGACAAACTATCGTTGTGGTTTTGATGCGTAGGTGAGATTGGTTCTTGCTTAAGCCCGTAGCAGCCACATAAAACTTGCAACAACAAAGTAGAGGACGTCTAACTTGTTTTTGCAGGGCATGTTGTGATGTGATATGGTCAAGACATGATGCTAAATTTTATTGTATGAGATTATCATGTTTTGTAACCGAGTTATCGGCAATTGGCAGGAGCCATATGGTTGTCGCTTTATTGTATGCAATGCAATCGCGATGTAATGCTTTACTTTATCACTAAGCGGTAGCGATAGTCGTGGAAGCATAAGATTGGCAAGACGACAACGATGCTACAATGGAGATCAAGGTGTCGCGCCGGTGACGATGGTGATCATGACCGTGCTTCGGAGATGGAGATCACAAGCACAAGATGATGATGGCCATATCATATCACTTATATTGATTGCATGTAATGTTTATCTTTTCATGCATCTTATCTTGCTTTGATTGACGGTAGCATTATAAGATGATCTCTCACTAAATTATCAAGAAGTGTTCTCCCTGAGTATGCACCGTTGCCAAAGTTCGACGTGCCCAGACACCACGTGATGATCGGGTATGATAAGCTCTACGTCCATCTACAATGGGTGCAAGCCAGTTTTGCACACGCAGAATACTCAGGTTAAACTTGACGAGCCTAGCATATGCAGATATGGCCTCGGAACACGGAGACTGAAAGGTCGAGCGTGAATCATATAGTACATATGATCAACATAATGATGTTCACCATTGAAAACTACTCCATCTCACGTGATGATCGGTTATGGTTTAGTTCATTTGGATCACGTGATCACTTAGAGGATTAGAGGGACATCTATCTAAGTGGGAGTTCTTAAGTAATTTGATTAATTGAATTTAAACTTATCATGAACTTCGTACCTGATAGTATCTTGCTTGTTTATGTTGATTGTAGATAGATGGCTCGTGCTGTTGTTCCGTTGAATTTTAATGTGTTCCTTGAGAAAGCAAAGTTGAAAGATGATGGTAGCAGTTACATGGACTGGGTCCGTAACTTGAGGATTATCCTGATTGCTGCTCAGAAGAATGACGTCCTGGAAGCACCGCTGGGTGCCAGGCCTGCTGCTGGAGCAACACCAGATGTTATGAACGTCTGGCAGAGCAAAGCTGATGACTACTTGATAGTTCAGTGTGCCATGCTTTACGGCTTAGAATCGGGACTTCAACGACGTTTTGAACGTCATGGAGCATATGAGATGTTCCAGGAGTTGAAGTTAATATTTCAAGCAAATGCCCGGATTGAGAGATATGAAGTCTCCAATAAGTTCTATAGCTGCAAGATGGAGGAGAACAGTTTTGTCAGTGAGCATATACTCAAAATGTCTGGGTATAATAATCACTTGATTCAGATGGGAGTTAATCTTCCAGATGATTGTGTCATTGACAGAATTCTCCAATCACTGCCACCAAGATACAAGAGCTTCATGATGAACTATAATATGCAAGGGATGAACAAGACTATTCCCGAGCTCTTCGCAATGCTGAAAGCTGCGGAGGTAGAAATCAAGATGGAGCATCAAGTGTTGATGGTTAACAAGACCACTAGTTTCAAGAAAAAGGGCAAAGGGAAGAAGAAGGGGAACTTCAAGAAGAACGACAAGCAAGTTGCTGCTCAGGAGAAGAAACCCAAGTCTGGACCTAAGCCTGAAACTGAGTGCTTCTACTGCAAGCAGACTGGTCACTGGAAGCGGAACTGCCCCAAGTATTTGGCGGATAAGAAGGATGGCAAGGTGAACAAAGGTATATGTGATATACATATTATTGATGTGTACCTTACTAGAGCTCGCAGTAGCACCTGGGTATTTGATACTGGTTCTGTTGCTAATATTTGCAACTCGAAACAGGGATTACGGATTAAGCGAACACTGGCGAAGGACGAGGTGACGATGCGCGTGGGAAACGGTTCCAAAGTCGATGAGATCGCGGTCGGCACGCTACCTCTACATCTACCTTCGGGATTAATATTAGACCTAAATAATTGTTATTTGGTGCCAGCGTTAAGCATGAACATTATATCTGGATGTTGTTGATGCGAGAGGGTTATTCATTTAAATCAGAGAATAATGGTTGTCCTATTTATATGAGTAATATCTTTTATGGTCATGCACCTTTGAAGAGTGGTCTATTTTTGATGAATCTCGATAGTAGTAATACACATGTTCATAATGTTGAAGCCAAAAGATGCAGAGTTGATAATGAAAGTGCAACTTATTTGTGGCACTGTCGTTTAGGTCATATCGGTGTAAAGCGCATGAAGAAACTCCATACTGATGGACTTTTGGAACCACTTGATTATGAATCACTTGGTACTTGCGAACCGTGCCTCTTGGGCAAGATGACTAAAACACCGTTCTCCGGTACTATGGAGAGAGCAACAGATTTGTTGGAAATCATACATACCGATGTATGTGGTCCGATGAATATCGAGGCTCGTGGCTGATATCGTTATTTTCTCACCTTCACAGATGACTTAAGCAGATATGGGTATATCTACTTAATGGAACATAAGTCTTAAACATTTGAAAAGTTCAAAGAATTTCAGAGTGAAGTTGAAAATCATCGTAACAAGAAAATAAAGTTTCTACGATCTGATCGTGGAGGAGAATATTTGAGTTACGAGTTTGGTGTACATTTGAAAAATTGTGGAATAGTTTCGCAACTCACGCCACCCGGAACACCACAGCGTAATGGTGTGTCCGAACGTCGTAATCGTACTTTACTAGATATGGTGCGATCTATGATGTCTCTTACTGATTTACCGCTATCGTTTTGGGGTTATGCTTTAGAGACGGCCGCATTCACGTTAAATAGGGTACCATCAAAATCCGTTGAGACGACGCCTTATGAACTGTGGTTTGGCAAGAAACCAAAGTTGTCGTTTCTTAAAGTTTGGGGCTGCGATGCTTATGTGAAAAAGCTTCAACCTGATAAGCTCGAACCCAAATCGGAGAAATGTGTCTTCATAGGATACCCAGAGGAGACTGTTGGGTACACCTTCTATCACAGATCCGAAGGCAAGATATTTGTTGCTAAGAATGGATCCTTTCTAGAGAAGGAGTTTCTCTCGAAAGAAGTGAGTCGGAGGAAAGTAGAACTTGATGAGGTAACTGTACCTGCTCCCTTATTGGAAAGTAGTACATCACAAAAAACTGTTTCTGCGACGCCTATACCAATTAGTGAGGAAGCTAATGATGATGATCATGAAACTTCAGGACAAGGTACTACTGAACCTCGTAGATCAACCAGAGCAAGATCCGCACCAGAGTGGTACGGTAATCCTGTTATGGAAATCATGCTACTAGATCATGATGAACCTACGGACTATGAAGAAGCGATGGTGAGCCCAGATTCCGCAAAATGGCTTGAAGTCATGAAATCTGAGATGGGATCCATGTATGAGAACAAAGTATGGACTTTGGTTGACTTGCCCGATGATCAGCAAGCAATTGAGAATAAATGGATCTTCAAGAAGAAGACTGACGCTGACGGTAATATTATTGTCTACAAAGCTCGACCTGTCGCAAAAGGTTTTCGACAAGTTCAAGGGGTTGACTACGATGAGACCTTCTCACCCGTAGCGATGCTTAAGTCTGTCCGAATCATGTTAGCAATTGCTGCATTTTATGATTATGAGATTTGGCAGATGGATGTCAAAACTGCATTCCTGAATGGATTTCTGGAAGAAGAGTTGTATATGATGCAACCGGAAGGTTTTGTCGATCCAAAGGGAGCTAACAAAGTGTGCAAGCTCCAGCGATCCATTTATGGACTGGTGCAAGCCTCTCGGAGTTGGAATAAACGCTTTTGATAGTGTGATCAAAGCATTTGGTTTTATACAGACTTTCGGAGAAGCCTGTATTTACAAGAATGTGAGTGGGAGCTCTGTAGCATTTCTGATATTATATGTGGATGACATATTACTGATTGGAAATGATATAGAATTTCTGGATAGCATAAAGGGATACTTGAATAAGAGTTTTTCAATGAAAGACCTCGGTGAAGCTGCTTACATATTAGGCATAAAGATCTATAGAGATAGATCAAGACGCTTAATTGGACTTTCACAAAGCACATACCATGACAAGATTTTGAATAAGTTCAAAATGGATCAAGCAAAGAAAAGGTTCTTGCCTGTGTTACAAGGTGTGAAGTTGAGTCAGACTCAATGCCCGACCACTGCAGAAGATAGAGAGAAAATGAAAGATGTTCCCTATGCTTCAGCCATAGGCTCTATCATGTATGCAATGCTGTGTACCAGACCTGATGTGTGCCTTGCTATAAGTTTAGCAGGGAGGTACCAAAGTAATCCAGGAGTGGATCACTAGACAGCCGTCAAGAACATCCTGAAATACCTGAAAAGGACTAAGGATATGTTTCTCGTATATGGAGGTGACAAAGAGCTCACCGTAAGAGGTTACGTTGATGCGAGCATTGACACTGATCCGGACGATTCTAAATCGCAAACCGGATACGTGTTTACATTAAACGGTGGAGCTGTCAGTTGGTGCAGTTCTAAACAAAGCGTCATAGCGGGATCTACATGTGAAGCGGAGTACATAGCTGCTTCGGAAGCATCGAACGAAGGAGTCTAGATGAAGGAGTTCATATCCGATCTAGGTGTCATACCTAGTGCATCGGGTCCAATGAAAATCTTTTGTGACAATACTGGTGCAATTGCCTTGGCAAAGGAATCCAGATTTCATAAAAGGACCAAGCACATCAAGAGACGCTTCAATTCCATCCAGGATCTAGTCCAGGTGGGAGACTTAAAGATTTGCAAGATACATACGGATCTGAATGTTGCAGACCCGTTGACTAAGCCTCTTCCACGAGCAAAACATGATCAGCACCAAGACTCCATGGGTGTTAGAATCATTACCGTGTAATCTAGATTATTGACTCTAGTGCAAGTGGGAGACTGAAGGAAATATGCCCTAGAGGCAATAATAAAGTTATTATTTATTTCCTTATATCATGATAAATGTTTATTATTCATGCTAGAATTGTATTAACCGGAAACATAATACATGTGTGAATACATAGACAAACAGAGTGTCACTAGTATGCCTCTACTTGACTAGCTCGTTAATCAAAGATGGTTATGTTTCCTAACCATGAACAAAGAGTTGTTATTTGATTAACGAGGTCACATCATTAGTTGAATGATCTGATTGACATGACCCATTCCATTAGCTTAGCACCCGATCGTTTAGTATGTTGCTATTGCTTTTCTTCATGACTTATACATGTTCCTATGACTATGAGATTATGCAACTCCCATTTGCCGGAGGAACACTTTGGGTGCTACCAAACGTCACAACGTAACTGGGTGATTATAAAGGAGTACTACAGGTGTCTCCAAAGGTAGATGTTGGGTTGGCGTATTTCGAGATTAGGATTTGTCACTCCGATTGTCGGAGAGGTATCTCTGGGCCCTCTCGGTAATGCACATCACATAAGCCTTGCAAGCACTGCAACTAATATGTTAGTTGTGAGATGATGTATTACGGAACGAGTAAAGAGACTTGCTGGTAACGGGATTGAACTAGGTATTGGATACCGACGATCGAATCTCGGGCAAGTAACATGCCGATGACAAAGGGAACAACGTATGTTGTTATGCGGTCTGACCGATAAAGATCTTCATAAAATATGTAGGAGCCAATATGGGCATCCAGGTCCCGCTATTGGTTATTGACCGGAGACGTGTCTCGGTCATGTCTACATTGTTCTCGAACCGTAGGGTCCGCACGCTTAAGTTTTCGATGACAGTTATATTATGAGTTTATGAGTTTTGATGTACCGAAGGAGTTCGAAGTCCCGGATGAGATCGGGGACATGACGAGGAGTCTCGAAATGGTCGAGACGTAAAAATCGATATATTGGACGACTATATTCGGACATCGGAAAGGTTCCGAGTGATTCAAGTATTTTTCGGAGTACCGGAGAGTTACGGGAATTCGCCGGGAGAAGTATTGGGCCTTATTGGGCCATACGGGAAAGAGAGAGGGGCTGCCTAGGGCAGGCCAAGCGCCCCCCAAGGCCTAGTCCGAATTGGACTAGGGGGAGAGGCTGCGCCCCTTCCTTGTTTCCTACTCCTACTACATGGAAGGACTCCTAGTTGGACTAGGAAAGGGGGAATCCTACTCCCGGTGGGAGTAGGACTCCCCTAGGGCGCGGCATAGAGAGGGCCGGCCCTCCCCTCCTCCACTCCTTTATATACGGGGGCAGGGGGCACCCCATAGACACACAAGTTGATCCTTGAGATCGTTCCTTAGCCGTGTGCGGTGCCCCTTGCCACCATATTCCACCACGATCATATCGTTGTAGTGCTTAGGCGAAGCCCTACGTCGGTAGAACATCAAGATCGTCACCACGCTGTCGTGCTGACGGAACTCTTCCTCGACGCTTTGCTGGATCGGAGCCCGAGGATCGTCATCGAGTTGAACGTGTGCTAAGAAATCGGAGGTGCCGGAGTAACGGTGCTTGGATCGGTTGGATCGGGAAGACATACGACTACTTCCTCTACGTTGTGTGATCGCTTCCGCAGTCGGTCTGCGTGGGTACGTAGACAACACTCTCCCCTCTCGTTCCTGTGCATCACCAGGATCTTGCGTGTGCGTAGGAATTTTTTTGAAATTACTACGTTCCCCAACAACAAGTGCCCAACTAGTTATGTTATATTACATGGTTAGTAAGAAACATCTTCCAGGGAGAATAGTTCCGTTAGGGGTTCCTTTCCCTGGGAGGCATGCCCTAAAGTGCATGTCCATTCTGCGAAAATGAGACGCATGAAAAAACATCTGGGGGCGCATAGATAAATAAGTGAAAAATCATCTTTAGTCCACAGACCGAATATTCCCTTAAGAACGCTAGCTTTCGGCTTCACCCAGTCTGAGGTACACATCCAGCTGACCCGGCAGTAACAATCGTAGAGGTGCTCCCTTTACCACCTAGCCGAACAATCGGTAACGTAGGGGTAAGCACAGGAGCCAGGCAACCCAGCTTGGCCAAAACTTAAGTCATATCGATGCATATAGTGGTGAATAAAAGGTACATGCGGAAGTGTGACACATGTGTTGGGCATGAAGCCCGTATAAATAAGCTTCTATTCAAAGAAGCCCCCAGGTTTATTGAGCGAAGGTAGCGCGTCACTTGTTGAGCCTTTAAAGGCTATAAGAGAAAGGAGGGGGAGAAGGAGAAAAATGTAAGACATAAAATATAAAAAATGGACAGAGGAAGGAGACGAACACAGAGTCATCGGAGATGGGCTGCGTTCCATGGGTTCGGCTCGAGTCGGTTATCCGATGCATCTCGCATGCGGTACGCTCCACCAGTTAGGACTTGGTCAATTATGTAGGGACCTTCCCACTTGGGCTTGAGTTTGTCCTTTTTCTTGTCTAGCAGGCGTAGAACTAATTCGCCAACATTGTAATTTTTGGCCCATACTTCTCTGCTTTGATATCTTCGAGCCTGCTGTTGATAGAATGCGGAACGGGCCTTTGCCACGTCACGCTCCTCCTCCAAGGCGTCCAAACTGTCCTACCGATCGAGCTCGGCTTCTCTTTCTTCGTACATGCGCACTCGAGGTGAGTCATGAATTATGTCGTAGGGCAAAACTGCCTCTGCGCTGTACACCATGAAGAATGGTGTGTATCCGGTGGTGCGATTCGGCGTGGTCCGCAGCCCCCAGAGTACGGAGTCGAGCTCCTCTACCCAGTGCGTATTAGATTCCTTAAGGGACCGCACTAATTTGGGTTTTATGCTGCTCATGATAAGACCATTTGCACGCTCGACCTGACCGTTGGTTTGTGGGTGATAGACGGAAGGATAATCGAGCTTGATGCCCATGTTTTTGCACCAGAGTTTTACCTCATCGCCGTAAAGTTCATACCGTTATCAGTGATGATGCTGTGGGGGACGCCGTAACGGTGTACGACCCCGGATATAAAGTATATCACCGGTCCGGATTCGGCCGTCTTAACAGGCTTGGCTTCTATCCATTTGGTGAACTTGTCCACCATGACCGGTAAGTATTTTTTCTTGTGGGTTCCGCCTTTAAGGGGTCCAACCATGTCAAGCCCCTAGACCGCGAAGAGCCAGGTGATGGGGATAGTTTGGAGGGCGGTGGGTGGCATATGGCTTTGGTTTGCAAAAAGGTGGCAACCAACGCATCGTTGGACTAAGTCCCGAGCGTCTGCCCGGGCCGTCAGCCAATAAAAGCCTATACCGAAAGCCTTGCTTACAAGGGACCGAGCTGCAGCGTGATGACCACCGAGTCTGGCATGAATTTCAGCCAGAAGGTTCCACCCTTCCTCTTCGGAGATGCACCTTTAAAGGACTCTGGTAGTGCTTTTCTTATAAAGCTCTCCCTCATGGACTTTATTGGCTTTAGATCGCCGCACTATGCAGCGTGCCTCGTTTTGGTCCTCTGGGAGTTCCTGCCTAGTAAGGTAGGCTAGGAATGGCTCCGTCCACGGGGCGATGACGGCGATTATTACATGGGCTGAACTTGTAATTTCATTGGCAGAGCCTCCAATTATGTCAGATTGTTCGGTGTCGGGCAGTGCGGTTGGGTCTGGGCTGTTATTGCCGGGTTCCCCTTCCCATACTACGGATGTCTTGAATAGCCTCTCCAAGAAGATGTTGGGGGGGACTGCATCGCGTTTTGCGCCGATGCGTGCCAGGACATCCGCCGCCTGATTATTTTCCCGGGCTAGATAGTGAAATTTGAGCCCTTTTAACCGAGCAGACATTTTTAAGACGGCGTTGCGATAAGCTGCCATTTTTGGATCCTTGGCATCGAAGTCTCCATTTATTTGGGATATCGCGAGGTTCGAATCCCCGCGTACCTCTAGGCATTGAATGCCCATGGATACTGCCATCTGGAGACCATGTAAAAGGGCCTCATATTCGGCTGCATTGTTGGAGTCTGTGTACATAATCTGGAGTACATATTGAACTGTGTCTCCTGTGGGGGACGTCAGAACGACGCCAGCCCCTAGACTGGCCAACATTTTGGAGCCGTCGAAGTGCATGATCTAGTTTGAATATGTGCCGTACTCTTTAGGGATTTCGGCCTCCGTCCATTCTGCGACGAAGTCGGCCAAAACTTGCGACTTGATAGCTCGCCGTGGCTTATAGGTTATGTCGAATGGGAGGAGCTCAATGGCCTATTTTGCAATCCGGCCCGTTGCGTCACGGTTGTTTATAATATTGTTAAGTGGTACTTTTGAGGCTACTGTTATTGAACACTCTTGAAAGTAGTGTCGCAGCTTCCGGGATGCCATGAATACCGCGTATGCAATCTTCTGATAGTGCGGGTACCGGGATTTGCACGGAGTGAGGACAGTGGACACATAATAGACTAGCTTTTGAAGGGGGAATTTGTGTCTGTCCGTTTCTCGTTCGACGACGAGCACTGCGCTTACAACCTGATGGGTTGCTGCAATGTACAATAGCATTGGTTCTCCAATGCTTGGCGCGACCAGGACTGGGTTTGTTGCCAATATGGCTTTTATTTCTTCGAGTTCGGCCGTGGCTGCGTCCATCCACTCGAAGTGTTTGGTGCACCGAAGGAGGAAGTAGAGGGGTAGTGCCTTTTCTCCCAAGCGGGAGATAAAGCGGCTTAGAGCCGCTACGCATACGGTTAATTTTTGTATTTGTTTGAGGTCCTTTGGGATATCCAATTGTGACAGAGCTCAGATCTTGGCCGGATTTGCTTCAATTCCTCTACCAGATACAATGAAGCCCAAGAGCTTTCCGGCTGGAATGCCGAAAACACATTTTTCCGGGTTGAGCTTGATGTCGTATGTTCGGAGGTTATCAAATGTGAGCCTCAAGTCGTCTACTAGAGATTCGACATGTCTTGTTTTAATGAGCATGTCATCTACGTATGCCTCCACTGTTTTGCCGATCTGGTTTGCCAGACATGTCTGAATCATGCGCTGATATGTTGCGCCGGCGTTTTTGAGCCCGAAGGGCATTGTGTTGAAGTAGAATGGGCAGTATGGTGTGATGAATGTCGTTGCGGCTTGGTCTGATTCTGCCATCTTGATTTGATGGTAGCCGGAATATGCGTCGAGGAAGTACAATGAATCGTGTCCTGCGGTAGCGTCGATAATTTCATCGATGCGGGGAAGGGGGAAGGGATCCTTTGGGCAAGCCATGTTAAGGTCTTTAAGATCAACGCACAGGCGCCAGGATTTGTCCTTCTTTGGTACCATCACCAGGTTTGCAAGCCAGTCCGGATGTTTTATATCTCTGATGAATCCGGCCTCTAATAGCTTGGCTAGCTCCACTCCCATGGCCTGTCTCTTAGGTTCGAAAAAACGCCGAAGAGCCTGTTGGACAGGTTTGAATCCTTTTAGGATATTTAAGCTGTGTTCGGCCAGCCTGCGTGGGATTCTTGGCATGTCTGAAGGGTGCCAGGCGAAAATGTCCCAGTTCTCACGCAGGAACTCTCGCAGTGCGGCGTCTACATCAGGGTTTAATTGTGACCCGATGGAAGCTGTTTTCTTGGGGTCCGTTGGATGGACCTGGAATTTGACTATTTCGTCCGCTGGTTTAAAGGAGGTGGACATGGATCTTTTGTCGAGTATCACATCATCCCTGTTCACCGTGGAGCGCAGCGCAGTCAGCTCCTCACCCGCTAGGGCTCCGGATAGTGCCTCAAGGGCCAGTGCGGCTGTCTTATTTTCGGCGCGGAGTGCTATGTCCGGATCACTAGCGAGAGTGATGATTTCGTTCGGCCCGGGCATCTTGAGCTTCATGTACCCGTAATGGGGTATTGCTTGGAAGATTGTAAACGCTTCCTGCCCTAGCAGAGCGTGGTATCCGCTACTGAACGGGGCCACTTGGAACGTGACCTCTTCGGACCTGTAATTATCCGGCGTGCCGAACACCACATCTAGTGTGATTTTTCCTGTACAGCGCGCTTCCCTACTGGGGATTATTCCTCTAAAGGTTGTGCTGCTTCGCTCAATGCGCTTCCAGTCTATTTCCATTTTTTGAAGGGTTTCCTCATAAATGAGTTTCAATCCGCTGCCTCCGTCCATGAGTACCTTGGTAAGGCGAAAGCCGTCCACTATTGGACTGAGGACCAATGCGGCTGGTGCTCGGGCTGTTCGGAATTTAGGTTCATCACTGGCATTAAAAGTAATAGCCGTGTCACTCCATGGGTTTATTGTTGCTAATTGGTAGACTTATGCAAGGCTGCGGAGTGTTCTTTTTCGCATATTATTTGATGCGAAAGTTCAAAGATTGTTAATACCGTACCGGTATCCCTGGGGTGGCTTTCTGTGGCCTCCGGAATTAGGAGACCTTCGCCAATTTCGGCCACCTGGCAGAGTATCCAACATGCTCTAAGGCTGTGAGTTGGTGTGGCGCCCTCTGTACTGTGAATTTTACAGGGTCCATTAAGCCATCCTTCCAGTACGGTTCCATGCCCTGTAGAGGGTTTTTGCTTTTTGGTGTTTAACCCGGGTGTCTGACGAAGATGCACCCTTTTATTTCGGACTGGGTTTGTATTCAGGGCCGGATTGTCCCAAAATTTTATTTCGGTTTTCCAGGCGCTTTTCCATCGCACAGTACTTTCGTACTATGGATGCCAAGTTAGTGAAGCGTGTAATATCACGGCGACTTATGGCGTTGAGGATTCCCTTGTCCGTGCAATTATTGCAGAAGAATGAGATTGCGTCTTCCTCGCGGCGGTCCTTGATCCTGTTCATAGCCAGGAGGAATCTGGCCCAGTAATGATGTACTATTTCTTCGGGCTTTTGCCTAATTTGGGATAGATCTCTTATGTTCGGGTGGGTGGGTGGAATTAAATCCGAAACCTGACCCAATCTGAGACTCAGAGGCCAAGGAGTTTCCGAACTCGGAAGTTTGGATTCTTGGATGTTGTCCAATGAGTCTAGCCCATCGCCTGACTCTAAGTTCAGGTCTTGAGTAATGTCCTCCCCTCCGCGGGTATCCGGCTTGGAGGGATCGGGAATCCGGACGCAACTAGTCCTTAAGATAGATGAAGGGTCGCCGCACTGTCCCTCTACCACGGCAATGTGATGGAGAGTTAATCTCTCTCATATCGGGTTTAGGGCCAATCTGGTCGTAATCCGTAGGGACTCCCAGGGCGGCGATGCGATCCAAGAGCTCGTTTATGGAAGAGAGCTCCATTGGTTCTAACTGCTCAGCGAGTTCCGAGCTGACATGAAGATTGCTTTTGATGACCCGAGAGGTCATCGTCGGCGCAGCAGCCGAACAGGCGTTCATAAGAAAACCGCCTAGCCGGAGAGTTTGGCCGACAACCAAAGCTCCCTTAGCAACGGTGCCGTCTTTAAAGACGGGATGAGGCATCCTTCCTGATGGCGACGGCACATAGGAACTCTCAATGAAAGCTCCAATGTCGGTGTCAAAACCGTCGGATCTCGGGTAGGGGGTCCCGAACTATGCGTCTAGGCGGATGGTAACAGGAGACAAGGGACACGATGTTTTTACCCAGGTTCGGGCCCTCTCGATGGAGGTAAAACCCTACTCCTGCTTTATTAATATTGATGATATGGGTAGTACAAGAGTATATCTACCACGAGATCAAGGAGGCTAAACCCTAGAAGCTAGCCTATGGTATGGTTGTTGTTGTTGGTCCTACGGACTAAACCCTCCGGTTTATATAGACACCGGAGGGGGCTAGGTTACACAGAGTTGGTTACAATGGTAGGAGATCTAGATATCCGTATCGCCAAGCTTGCCTTCCACGCCAAGGAAAGCCCCTTCCGGACACGTGACGAAGTCTTCAATCTTGTATCTTCATATTCCATGAGTCCGGCCGAAGGTATAGTCCGGCTATCCGGACACCCCCTAATCTAGGACTCCCTCAATCGGTTCTTGCTAGAAGCCCTTAGAAGCCACGTAAAACTTGCAACAACAAATTAGAGGACGTCTAACTTGTTTTTGCGGGGCATGTTGTGATGTGATATGGTCAAGACATGATGTGATATAATTTGTTGTATGAGATGATCATGTTTTGTTAAAGTTATCGGCAACTAGCAGGAGCCTAATGGTTGTCTCTTTATTGCATAAGATGCAAGAACCATATAATTGCTTTACTTTATCGCTATGTGATAGCAATTGTTGGCGAGACAAGCATGTGACGACACGTTGATGGAGAACAAGATGATGGAGATCATGGTGTCATGCCGGTGATGATGGAGATCATGACGGTACTTTGGAGATGGAGATCAAAGGCACCAGATGATAATGGCCATATCATGTCACATATTTTGATTGCATGTGATGTTTATCTTTTATGCATCTTATTTTGCTTAGTACGACGGTAGCATTATGAGATGATCCCTTACTAAAATTTCAAGGTATAAGTGTTCTCCCTGAGTATGCACCGTTGCGATAGTTCTTCGTGCTGAGACACCACATGATGATCGGGTGTGATAAGCTCTACGTTCACATACAATGGGTGCAAGCCAGTTTTGCACGTGCAGAATACTCGGGTTAAATTTGACGAGCTGAGCATATGCAGATATGGCCTCGGAACACTGAGACCGAAAGGTCGAATGTGAATCATATAGTAGATATGATCAACATAGAGATGTTCACCATTGAAAACTACTCCATCTCACATGATGATCGTACATGGTTTAGTTGATATGGATCACGTGATCATTTAGATGACTGGAGGGATGTCTATCTAAGTGGGATCTCTTAAGTAATATGATTAATTGAACTTAATTTATCATGAATTTAGTCCTGATAGTTTTTGCATATCTATGTTGTAGATCAATAGCTTGCGATGTAGCTCCCCGTTTATTTTGATATGTTCCTAGAGAAATATAAGTTGAAAAATGATAATAGCAATGATGCAGACTGGGTCCGTGATTTGAGGATTATCCTCATTGATGCATAGAAGAATTATGTCCTTGATGCACCGCTACGTGACGGACCTATTGCAGGAGCAGATGTAGAATTATGAACGTTTGGCAAGCTCGGTATGATGACTACTTGATAGTTTAGTGCGCCATGCTTTACGGCTTAGAACCGGGACATCAAAAACGTTTTGAATGCCACGGAGCATATAAGATGTTCCAAGAGATGAAATTGGTATTTCATACTCATGCCTGAGTCGAGAGGTATGAGACCGCTGACAAGTACTTTGCCTACAAGATGGAGGAGAATAGCTCAATCAGTGAGCATGTCCTCAGAATGTCTGAGTATTAAAATCTCTTGAATCAAGTGGGAGTTAATCTTCCAGATAAGATAGTGATTGATAGAGTTCTCTAGTCACTATCACCAAGTTACTGGAACTTCGTGATGAACTATAATATGCAAGGGATGACGAAAACGATTCCCGAGCTCTTCGCGATGCTAAAATCGACGAAGGTAGAAATCAAGAATGAGCATCAAGTGTTGATTGTTAACAAGACCACTAGTTTGAAGAAAAGGGGCAAAGGAAAAATAAAGGGAACTTCAGGAAAGAATGGCAAGCAAGTTGCCACTCCCGTGAAGAAACCCAAAGCTAGACCTAAGCCTGAAACTGGGTGCTTCTACTACAAAGGGAATGGTCACTGGAAGCGGAACTACCCCAAATACTTGGCGGATAAGAAGGATGGAAAAGTGAACAAAGGTATATTCGATATACATGTTATTGATGTGTACTTTACTAGTGTTCATAGTAACCCCAGGGTATTTGATACCAGTTTAATTGCTAAGATTCGTAACTCGAAACAGGAGTTGCAAAATGAACAGAGACTAGTTAAGAGCGAGGTGACGATGTGTGTTTGAAGTGATTCCACGGTTGATAAGATCACCATCGCACACTTCCTCTACCTTCGTGATTAGTGTTGGACCTAAATAAATGTTATTTGGTGTTTGCGTTGAGCATGCATATGATTGGATAATGTTTATTGCGATTCGGTTATTCATTTAAGTTAGAGAATAATTGTTGTTCTGTTTACATGAAAAAAACCTTCTATGGTCAAACACCCAATGTAAATGGTTTATTGAATCTCGATCATAGTGATACACATATTCATAATATTGATGACAAGAGATGCAAAGTTGATAATGATAGTGCAACATATTTGTGGCACTGCCGTTTTGATCATATTGGTGTAAAGCGCATGAAGAAACTCCATTCTGATGGGCTTTTGGAATCACTTGATTATGAATCATCTGATACTTGCGAACCATGCCTCATGGGCAAGGTGACTGAAACTCCGTTCTCCGGAACAATGGAGCGAACCACTGACTTATTGGAAATAATACATACCAATGTATGCGGTCCAATGAGTGTTGAGGCTCGTGGCAGGCATCGTTATTTTCTGACCTTCACAAATGATTTGAGCAGATATCGGTATATCTGATTAATGAAACACAAGTCTAGAACACTTGAAAAGTTCAAAGAATTTCAGAGTGAAGTGGAGAATCATCGTAACAAGAAAATAAAGTTTCTGCGATCTGATCGCAGAGGCAAATATTTGATTTACAAGTTTGGCCTTCATTTAAAACAGTGTGGAATAGTTTCAAAACTCACGCCACCTGGAACACCATAGCGTAATGGTGTGTCAGAACATCGTAACCGTACTATATTGGATATGGTGCGATCTATGATGTCTCTTACCAATTTACCACTATCGTTTTATGGTTATACATTAGAGACATCTGCATTCACATTAAATAGTGCACCATCTAAATCCGTTGAGATGATGCTGTATGAACTGTGGTTTGGCAAGAAACCTAAGCTGTCATTTCTTAAAGATTGGGGCTGCGATGCTTATGTGAAAAAGCTTCAACCTGATAAGCTCGAACCCAAATCAGAGAAATGTGTCTTCATAGGATACCCAAAAGAAACTGTTGGGTACACCTTCTATCACAGATCCGAAGCCAAGATATTCGTTGCTAAGAATGGATCCTTTCTAGAGAAGGAGTTTCTCTTGAAAGAAGTGAGTGGGAGGAAAGTAGAACTTGATGAGGTAGTTATACCTTCTCCCTAATTGGAAAATAGTTCATCATAGAAATCAGTTCCAGTGATGCCTAGACCAATTAGTGGGAAGTTGATGATGATGATCATGAAACTTCAGATCAAGTTACTACATAACCTCATAGGTCAACCAGAGTACGTTATGCACCAGAGTGGTACGGTAATCCTATTCTAGAAGTCATGTTACTAGACCATGACAAACCACGAACTGTGAGGAAGCGATGATGAGCGCAGATTCTGCGAAATGGCTTGAGGCCATGAAATCTGAGATGGGATACATGTATAAGAACAAACTGTGGACTTTGGTGGACTTGCCCGATGATCTGCGAGCCATAGATAATAAGTGGATCTTCAAGAGGAAGACGGACGCTGATGGCAGTGTTACTATCTACAAAGCTCGAATTGTCAAAAAAGGTTTTCGACAAGTGCAAGGTGTTGAATACGATGAGATTTTCTCACTCGTATCGATGGTTAAGTCTGTCCGGATCATGTTAGCAATTGCCACATTTTATGAAATCTAGAAAATGGATGTCAAAACTGCATTACTTAATGGATTTATTAAAGAAGAGTTGTATATGATGCAACCGGAAGGTTTTGTCGATCCTAAAGGTTCTAACAAAGTGTGCAAGCTCCAGTGATCCATCTATGGACTGGTGCAAGCATCTCGGAGTTGGAACATACACTTTGATGAGTTGATCAAAGCATATAGTTTTATACAAACTTTTGGAGAAGCATGTATTTACAAGAAAGCGAGTGGGAGCACTACAGCCTTCCTGATAAGTATAGGTGAATGACATATTCTTGATCGGAAATGATGCAGAATTTTCTGGAAAGCATAAAGGAGTGTTTGAAAGGAGTTTTTTCAAAGGAAGTCCTCGGTGAAGCTGCTTACATATTGAGCATCAAGATTATAGAGATAGATCAAGACGCTTGATAAGATTTTTCAATGAGTACATACCTTGACAAGATTTTGAAGTAGTTCAAAATGGAACAAGTCAAAGAAAGGAGTTCTTGCCTGTATTGCAAGTTGTAAAATTGAGTAAGACTCAAAACCCGACAACGACAGAAAATAGAAAGAGAATGAAAGTCATTCCCTATGCCTCAGCCATAGGTTCTATAAAGTATGCTAAGCTGTGTACCAGACCTATTGTGTACCTTGCCATGAGTTTGGGAAAGGGGTACAATAGTGATCCAGGAGTAGATCACTGGACAATGGTCAAAATTATCCTTAGAAGACTAAGGAGATATTTCTCGGTTATGGAGGTGATAAAGAGTTCGTCGTAAAGAGTTACGTTGATGCAAGCTTTGACACCGATCTGGATGACTCTGAATCTCAATCTGGATACATATTGAAAGTGGGAGCAATTAGCTAGAGTAGCTCTGTGCAGAGCATTGTAGACATAGAAATTTGCAAAATACATATGGATCTGAATGTGGCAGACCTGTTGACTAAACTTCTCTCACAAGCAAAAAATGATTACACCTTGGTACTCTTTGGGTGTTAATCACATAGCGATGTGAACTCGATTATTGACTCTAGTAAACTCTTTGAGTGTTATCACATGGCGATGTGAACTATGGGTCTTAATCACATAAATATGAGAACTATTAGTGTTAAGTCACATGGCAAAGTGAACTAGATTATTGACTCTAGTGCAAGTGGGAGACTGAAGGAAATATGCCCTAGAGGCAATAATAAAGTTGTTATTTTATATTTCCTTATATCATGATAAATGTTTATTATCCATGCTAGAATTGTATTGATCGTAAACTTGATACATGTGTGGATACATAGACAAAACAAAGTGTCCCTAGTAAGCCTCTACTAGACTAGCTCGTTAATCAAAGATGGTTAAGTTTCCTAACCATAGACATGTGTTGTCATTTAATGAACGTGATCACATCATTAGGAGAATGATGTGATGGCCAAGACCCATCCGTTAGCTTAGCATAATTATCGTTAAGTTTTATTGCTATTGCTTCCTTCATGACTTATACATATTCCTTTGACTATGAGATTACGAAACTCCCGAATACCGGAGGAATACCTTGTGTGCTATCAAACGTCACAACGTAACTGGGTGATTATAAAGATGCTCTACAGGTATCTCTGAAGGTATTTGTTGGGTTGGCATAGATAGAGATTAGGATTTGTCACTCCGAGTATCGGAGAGGTATCTCTGGGCCCTCTCGCTCGGTAATGCACATCATTATAAGCCTTGCAAGCAATGTGACTAATGAGTTAGTTGCGGGATGATGTATTACGAAACAAGTAAATGAATGTGCGTTATATCGACTAGATGGGGGTGAATAGGCGATTTTTATGAGTTCTTCACTGAGGAATTTGCGGGTGAGGAAATTCCTTAGCGAAGAACTACTTGCAGCGGAATAAGTACTCAGAAGTAAACATAACACAACACAAGCATGGTCATCATGATGAAATGAAGACAAGCACAAAGTACAAAAAGCGTAGACACATGATAAAACAGGATGAAGACAAATAGACTAAAGAAATTGAACTGAGGAAATTGAGAAAGTCTTCAGTCTAAGTCTTCAAACACAGATATGAACAAGTGCACAACACAGCTATGAGGAAATGAAGGAGTTGAGGAAACAAAACCAGTAGGCTTGGTGAAGACAATGATTTGGTAGACCAGTTCCAACTGCTGTCTCAGTTGTACATCTGGTTGGAGCGGCTAGGTATTTAAACCTGAGGACACACAGTCCCGGACACACAGTCCTCACCGTATTATCCTTGAGCTAAGGTCACACAGACCTCGCCCAATCACTCGTGGTAAGTCTTCAGGTGACTTCCGAACCTTCACAAACTCGGTCACTCGGCGATCAACAATTTCCTCTTGGATGCTCTAGACCATGACACCTAACCGTCTGGAAGAAGCACAGTCTTCAAAGGTAACAAGCGTCAGATCCACACAGGATCAATCTCTTCAGTGATGCTCAATCACTTTGGGTTTGTAGGTGTTTGGGTTTGGGTTTCCCTCACATTGATAATTTTCGCTCAAAGTCCTCGGAGGATGGGATGCTCTCAAATGACAAGTGTTAGTTTCTCTCGGAGCAGCCAACCAACTAGTGGTTGTAGGGGGCGGCTATTTATAGCCTAGGGAGCAGCCCGACATGATAAGACATAAATGCCCTTCAGTGATATGATCGTTAGGTGGGTAGATATTTTGGGACAGCCGGCGCATAGCACAACAACGGTCGGAATTTAGGCTCAAACTCCTCAGGGCTATCATGTTCCTCACTGTGTAGGCAATCCGCACTGGCGAATTCCTAACTCCTTAGTCAGAACAAATTCCTTAGACACCAGAAGAACTTCGTCTCTGTCACTGAAGAATATGGTTGAACTGTATGAGATTTCCAATGGCTTCACTCGAAGGGATTGGTAGGTGTACGATTTTGAGTTGAGCATCAAATGGAAATTTTTCCTTAGTATTTCCTCGACCCCCTTTAACAGTACGGTGTTTCCTATGACTCAAAAAAGAGAAAATGAAACTACGAAAACAAAAGTCTTCACGCTTCATGTTCCTCGAATGAATACCATGTCTTCAAGGTTACACCAATTTTTTCACTTTCAAAGTCTTCAGAAATCCGAAGTCTTCAGTCGAAGAACATCATTTTTAGGGGTCGACTTTCTCTGTATATATCAAACTCCTCATAGACTTATAGACCTTTGTACACTCATAAACACATTAGTCGCTTATCCTATAAGTCTTCAATACACCAAAATCACTAAGGGGCACTAGATGGACTTACAATCTCCCCCTATTTGGTGATTGATGAAAATATAGGTTAAGTTTTCAACAGGGACAAACATATGAAGTGTAAATACTGATATTGAGGAATTTAATTGCAAGATATAGAAGAACTCCCCTGAAGATGTGCATAGTGAGGAATTTTCTTTTGAAGGAATGCACACTTGAAGTGTTGAATCATGGAGATCTCCCCCTATATCTTGTAATTCACACATGCATTTGACATAGGATATGAAGAATTTGAAATGCAGGATGAAATATGGTGACTGATGTAATTCAGCATGCGTGCATTAACATGCGAGGAATAAGCATGTAGTAAATCACAGAAAAGTATTAGGCCACCATAGAGTTTAACTTTACAACTCGATCCAGCAAAGTTTTAGAAGAACGAGAGTTGTAACTTAGCAAAAAACCCATATATGATAGACCCGCTTGAAGACTAACTCAAATTTCTCCCCCTTTGTCATCGAATGACCAAAATGATCGAAAATGAGGACTAACGCCCCTGAAGAATATCAAGTTGATGAAGGAGCGCCAGCATTGTTGGGGTCGTTTGTTGATGTAGGGCCTACCGCAGTCTTGTCCAAGTCTTCATGCTCATCGGTTTCGCACGATGAAGAATAGGAGCTGGCCACCAAGGAAGGAACCTTGACTTTCTTGTATTTCTTCGGTGGGGGTGCAGACCAGTCAAATTCTTCTTTGAGACCCATTTTCTTCAGATCTTCAACGCTGTAGACATGAGACAGAACAGCCCAGGTATGGTTGAAGGTTTCATGGAGGTAGAATTGGTTTTTCTTCACTGCATTGTGTGTTGAGGTCATGTTGTGAAGAATTGAACCAAATTGACGCTTGACCCCTTTTTATGATTGTGATCAACCTTCTAATGAAGACTGAGGAGTAACTCACGATCAGTCATCACCCTAGGTGCTATGGCTTGAGGATTTTGCTTGGTAGAGTTGTTTCTGGGCTGTGGAGTAGGATGCAGCCTTGCGAAATTGACCATCCAATGGACGAATGCCTTCATCTATCACAGCATCTACCTTGCCTTTGTCATCAGCTGAGGAAAATGTCCATTTGAGGACTTCAATTGGAGGCAAGTAGCTACAGTGGTTCAGAGTGCCTGCCCTAGCTTCAAAGGCTTCATCAAAACTTGCATGTAATGATTTGTTAGCTCAGGTTCACTGTAGACACAACTTGCACCTTCAAGGGGAGGACTGAGTGGTAGGGCACGAAGCAATTCAGAAGCTGGTGCCTTGTAATGAGTATTCTCTGTCATCCAGTCCAGCACCCATGAATCCACATCTTCAAAATCTCCTGTGATGTGCAGCGTTGCATAGAACTAAAGAATGAGTTCTTCATTCCAATCACAGATGTCAGTGCAGAAGTTTAGCAGCCCAGCGTCGTGAAGAACACTGAGGACTGGCTCGAAGCACGGGAGAGACTCCATGTCTACGTGAGGAATGTGCTCATGATCGAAGACTTTGTCTTTGTGGAATAGCATTGAGGAATAGAAATTGGCTTGACTAGCAGTCCAGAAACGCCTCTTCCTTATGCGAGTAGAATCATATTGGTTGTAGTCAGTGAAGAATACATGCTCGCCAAATAAGTCTTCAACCTTGAACTTTTGCTTCCTTGAGAACGGATCCTTTGGCTTTGGCAGAGGGGTGTCAGTGAGTTGTATCACAACCTCAGGGATCGCACTGGTTCATCAAGCTGAGGAATTTCTGGTTCCTCTTCAGTTGCAGTCTGCGTTGTCATATGATCAGCAGCAGCAGTTTCTTCAGCGCTAGTGGCTGGAATTTCTTCACAGACAGATGAGTTGGGATGAGTTTCTTCAGAGCCCATTTGAACTGTTGGTGCAGGGGACTGAGGAATCTTTCGTAGCGGGGTGAAGAGTGGAGAATTGGGATGCTGACTTTCCCAAAAGTCATCTTTCATCACAGGTGTAGTACACCCAATATCTACGTCTTCATCTTCCATTCTTCAACACCAGCCTCTACAGCTGTGAACTAAGGCATTGGTGAGGATACAACAGGTGTAGAAGGGAGCGCATCCACTTCAATTTCTTCATCAATCTGCTCTGACGAAGCAGCCGATTGAGTTTCTTCATCGGATCCGCTTGGGATCTCATAGTTTTCACCAAAAAGGAACAAGGTCCTTTGATGGCATGGTTGAAATTGGAACAGCATCAATCGGATTTGCAAATGAGCTGGTCATAGGCTTCATCTTCTTTGGAGCTGAAGATTCTGAAGCACATGATGCTTTCCTTTTCTTCACTGCAGCTCGCTCTGCAGCCTTGGTCTTCTTCACATCTGATGCAGATGGAAGGATAGGAGTTGGTATAGGCATAGGAGGAGCTAAGGAATCTGTTTGAATTTCTTCAGGCGCAACTGATGCAGTTGCCCTGACTTCTTCAGTTTCTTCAGGCGCACCGCTAGTGGATGCCCTGGAAATTTCTTCAGCGGCTGGAATGGAGTCATCAACCCTGGAACTAGCATTTTCTTCAGCAGCCTGAACGTCATCAGCGGTGCTGGCATGTTCTTTAGTTGGCTGAGCAGAAGCTTCAGCTTGAGTAAATTCTTGTTGCGATGGGGCTGCAACATTGGTGAACTTCTCAGTCAGTTTCACAAACCCGACTTTGGCTCCTTGCCAATCAACATAGTAAGTGTTGAATTTATCACTGAGGGTTTTGATCTGAGACTGAATCTTGATAAGTTCATCAATTGTCATTTTGACAATGTTGGTCTTCAAATACTTTTGCTTCTTCTACTGGGCCTTCTTGATCTGCCTGGCCTGATCATATTTCCATTTCTCCTCTTGGATGAAATGAGTCAGCATGTGATTTTGACCAGGTGTCAACTTGAAGTCAGACATAGGAGTATTTGGGTCCTTGTGACAGAGATCAATGTAATCTAGGATCACCCTTGGATCCAAAAGCAGCGGCACAGGTGTGCCTTTGGCTCTAGCGGCCCTTTCTTGTCTATCTCTGATGATATCTGCAAGTTCATCATCATCAGCTTCATCTTCTTCAGGTGGCTCTTGGAAGGCGACCTGATTCTTCTTAGGACTTGGCCGAGGACCTCGTCCAGCAGTTGCTTTGGTCTTCAGTAGAGTGGGGCCTGATGAAGAATTTGGTGCAGCTAAGGAACTTCCTGAGACACCAGAGGCAATGCAGATGCCTGCAGTCCTTTGGCACGTGGTCAGATGCACAGGTGCTGAGGACTTCGCCGGAATAGCTGAGGACTTTGGAGGAGCTGAGGATTTCGGAGGAGCAGCAGCAGCATGAGGAATTGGTCTTGAGGACTTTGAAGATTCTGGTCGTGAGGGCATGGTAAGGAACTTGGCTATGAGGGCACTGTTGGTGAAGCACTTGGCTTACGCGCATGCTTCTTTGCCATAGATCTCCTAGGCTTGACAGAGACCTCAGTGGCAGCAGCAGCAGAGTCTTTGTTGAATTTCCTCACTGCATCTTTGGCTTGTCTTGCCAACTTGGCTTGGCGTCTGGCCCATTCTTCAGGAAAGTCCTCACCGCATTTGATGCTAGTGGGAACTGCCTCTTGGCCAGGTGCCAATGGGGCTCTTGGGCATGGAGGATTAAGTGCGAATTTCTTCATATACTTTGGAGTTACATATCTGTACTCCCTCCATTCTCGTGCCCATCTCCTTTCAATCCTCTGAATATGCACCTTGCGCTGATTTTTGTTTTCTTTGCCAAATTTGGCTTCATCAGGTGTGCAGTATTCTTTGTAAATGTCCTTAGGGATTGCAAAAGCAGTCATGACCTCAGGCTTCTTTCCTCCTTTCTGCAGCTTCTTACCATCTGTCATATTCTTCAGCTGAGGAATTTGAACAATCGAATTCTCTGAAGAAGTATGCAATTTCTCTTCGAGGAATGCTGCAAATGAGTTAAGTTGATGAGAACCTAGTGATTCAGCAGCGGACATGAGTACCTGTGAACAAAGTATAGTTGCGAGGAATTTGGAGAGGTCATATGCGTTCTTAGAAGATTTTTTCAAAAAAAGGGACAAGTTTGAGGAATTTTGACCAGATGAGTCTTGACGAATTTCACTAAGCATTTTGTCTTAGGTTCCAGAGTTGTATAGACCGAAGATCCACACAATTGAGGAATCTTGAAGAAAAATGATGCTTAGAGAAACGAATCAAGAACAAATGACTTGTGAGGTGTTTTTGTGTGTGAGGTTTTGAAGAAAAACACCTTTGAAGATTTTGCAGAAAACATTCGAATCAAAGAGGGTAGTAAAAGTAACTTTTAATTACCCTGAATTAAGAACACAACGAACAGTGAGGTGAAACAGTGAAGTTCGTCGGTGTAGATCTTCCACGCCCTAACTCGCAGAGGAAGATGGCTACGGCGGCGGCGGAGCGAATATTTCCGCGGCCGGCGCGAGTACGACAGCGACGAGGTCGAGGCAGTGAAGCTCTTCCTCACCGGCGATGATGGAGTAGCGGCGGCGCTAGGGTTTGGGAAGCTCGAGCGGGGGAGAGAGATCGAGCGGAGTAAAGGAAGTGAGGAAGGGGTGAGGGGGTATTTATAGTGGCAGTGAAAAACTGTTCGCCCGAAGATTTTGGGACGAACGTGCCCCTGACCCTTCTCCTTCGCACGACATGTGTCACCCATGTACTAACTGGTGGAGATCGTGTAAGATCGTGGGTGAATATAAAAATGCATCGTGGGATGCAGAACGGTTTGAGCGGCAAAACCGAAAATTTGGATAAGATTAGTTTTAACGTTCCGTTCGCAATTTCTTCTGGTGACAAGGACACAGTGAAGATTTTGAACGAGATTCAAATAGAACGCACATGAAGAATTTGTGAATAGATTGGACTGAGTGTAGCATAGAGGGGGAAGGGTCCGATCACATTCACTTAGAAGAAGAAATAGCCATAAGTGAATGTTGTAGAGGACATAAACTCATATATATATATACACACACACACGGTGGCGCTATTGTGTGCGTGCGCGCAGAATGCCTTTGCGTACGCTCCGGTCCTAATTAGGTGGGCACATCGCGTAGGAGCCTCTCAACCGCTAATTAACTGAGCGTAAAACTCTGTGAAGAAAAAAGTAAGGCCTCCTTTGGTTTACAAGAATTTCATAGGAATTCTAGAGGATAGGATTCTTATAGGATTTTTTTCCTTTAGAGCCCTTTGGTTCATAGGAATGGATTCCTATTCCTACATAGGATTGGTTCCTATCCTCCACATTTCATAGGAAAATAAAAAAGAGCCTAGACTCAATGGAAAAATTCCTTTGGTGTCAACCAAATGACATCTTGTTTCCTATTCCTGCTCATAGGATTTGAGATACATGTCATCTCATTTCCTACAAGATTCCTATTCCTATGATAATCCTATCCTATGAACCAAAAGAGGCCTAAAGTATTTAATTTGGTTACCATATGTGGTCCGCGACATCTCTATTCTAAGCTCTTTAATCATTGACAGTAATAGAGCCATATAGATGGTAATGAATTACTACATGTGCTTTGCCAAGCAATGAATCTGTCGGCTCATGTTGCTTACATGTAGTAATGAATTACTACATGTGTTTTGCTCTCAAATTGTTAGCAGTAATAGGGATAGAATAGATGGTAATGAATTACTACATGTGATTAGAAAGCAATGAATCCCTCGGCTCGTACTCCTAGTAAAACCATATTATATGTGGCAATGAATTACTACATATGATTTGCTCTCAAATTGTTAGGAGTAAAAGGGATGGTTACAAAAAAATAGAGATGGCTCGTGGCATTTGTTAAACCTAGCAAAAAATACGCTGATATGTAGTAACAAATTACTACTTTGCTCTTTTCGTTGTAAAGTACACTTGAAAGATAAAAAATGAAAAATGATGCATGAGCAGTAACCCAATTAATATTGTTACTATTTTCCATAGCATATTACTATACACCATAACTATGTGACAGACAGAGAAGCTACAGGTGCAGCACTAACCAGATTAACTTGGTTACTATATTCTCTGATGATTTTACTATCATCACAAGGAAAAAAGGTAGTTATTCCAAGCAAAGGCATGTGTAGTAACCTTTTTTCTACCGTTACGATGCTTTCAATAGGCGGAAGGCAGTATGGCTAACTTCTTGTGGCAGCAATGCGCGCAGCCTGGCTAGCGCGCAGGATAAACGATTATGCGCTCAGGCTCATTTTAGCATACCTATATATATATATATATACCCAATGAAGAAAAACGACGGAACAGGTGAAGATTTGCAAAGTTGAAGAATTTGAACAACTGAGAAATTTCAAACACTGAGGAAAAACTCAAATTGAAGATTTTCAACTTTTTGTGGTGGCGTGACCCACCGTATAAGAATGTTGATTTTAGACACCGCGTACAATTGTCGTAGGGTTCTGAGAATCAAATTATTCGTTAATTTCTTCACACTTAGAGTGTTATTCTTCATTGATTGAAGAAAAAACGTTTCTTCATGTGTTGCACATCTAAGTTATCAATTTTGCATAAGAGTTAGGATGAGTGCCTTTTCAAAGTACATTCGAAGACTCTAAGATATATAGCTCACACCGCAACTTGCTAAATCTCTTCTCATCCAAGGGCTTTGTGAAGATATCGGCTAGCTATTCTTCAGTCTTCACAGGCTCAATAGAAATGTCACCCTTCAACACATGATCACGAAGAAAATGATGACGAATCTGAATGTGCTTTGTCTTCGAGTGCTGAACTGGGTTGTGAGCTATCTTGATGGCACTCTCATTGTCATAGAGGAGAGGCACATTCTTCATGTTGACGCCATAGAGAATTTGCTTCATCCATAGCAGTTGAGCACAACAAGAACCAGAAGCAATGTACTCAGCTTCAGCAGTAGACAGTGATACGCAGTTCTGTTTCTTCGAGGACCAACAGACCAAAGATCGTCCGAGGAAATGACATGTACCAGATGTTGACTTGCGGTCCACACGATCACCAGCATAGTCAGAGTCAGAATATCCAATGAGATCAAAATCCGAGCCCTTGGGATACCATAATCTTAGTGTTGGTGTGTGAGCTAGATATCGAAGAATATGCTTCACAGCCTTATGGTGTGATTCCTTTGGTGCAGCTTGAAATTGGGCACACATGCAAACACTAAGCATTATATCTAGCCTAGATGCACATAAGTACAATAAAGAACCAATCATGGAGCGGTATACCTTATGATTGAAGTCAATACCATTTTCATCAGTGCACAGATGACCATTTGTGGGCATAGGAATTTTGATGCCTTTGCAATCTTGCATGCCGAATTTCTTCAGGACATCCTTGAGGTATTTCTCCGGAGATATGAATATGCCATTGCGCTGGTGACGAATTTGAAGACCTAAGAAGAATTTCAACTCTCCCATCATAGACATTTGATATTCTTCACTCGTCATATAGGCAAATTCATCACTATAACGTTGTTCAGTACAGTCAAAGATAATATCATCAACATATATTTGGCACACAAACACTTCACCATCATAAGATTTAGTAAAGAGAGTAGGATCGAGTGAACCGGGTGTGAAGCCATTCTTCATGAAGAATTCCTTTAAGGTATCATACCACCCCCGTGGGGCCTGCTTTAGGCTATAGAGGGCCTTATTGAGTCTGAAGACTTTGTCAGGATCCTTTGGATCTTCAAAACCTGGGGGTTGAGCAACATATACTTCTTCCTCAAGCTTACCATTGAGGAATGAACTTTTCACATCCATTTGATATAAGATGATATCATGATGGTCAGCATAAGCAAGTAATATGCGCATAGACTCAAGTCTAGCAACAGGTGCAAAAGTTTCATCAAAATCAATTCCTTCAACCTGTGTGTAGCCTTGAGCTACTAGTCGTGCCTTATTCCTCACCACAAGGCCGTTTTCATCTTGCTTGTTGCGGTAGATCCATTTTGTGCCAATGATATTGTGTTTGCGAGGATCTGGACGGTTGACCAGTTCGCAGACGTTGTTGAGCTTAAACTGATGTAATTCTTCTTGCATGGCCTGAATCCACTTAGGCTCCAGAAATGCTTCATCTACCTTAGTGGGCTCTGTGATAGAGACAAAATCATAGTGCCCACAAAAGTTAGATAAGTGTGAAGCTTTTGAGCGTGTGAGAGGACCTGGTGCTTTGATGTCATCGATGATCTTCTCCACTTGCACTTCTTTTGCAACGCGGGGATGAGCTGGTTGTCGTTGAGGAATTTGCTCAGCATTTTCTTCAGCAGTTTCCTCAGGTGCTCCAGCTCGGCATTCTTCACGTTCTGGAATGAATTCTTCACCAGATTCTTCAGTAGGAATGACATCCTCAGTAGCCTTGAGCTTGATAGAATCCTCAGGTGCTGGTTCATCTATCACAGAAGGTAGGTGCTCTCTTTGCGAGCCATTAGTTTCATCGAACCGCACATCTATAGTTTCAACAACCTTGTGAAGAACGTTATTGAAGAACCTGTAGGTGTGTGATTCCTTTCCGTAACCAAGCATAAAACCTTCATGTGCTTTCGGTGGAAATTTTGAGTTATGGTGAGGATCTCTAATCCAGCATTGAGCACCGAAGACTTTGAAATAACTCACATTGGGTTTCTTGTCAGTGAGGAGTTCATAGGCAGTCTTCTTGAAGAATTTGTGAAGATATACTCTATTGATGATGTGGCACGCTGTGTCAATTGCATCAATCCAGAAACGACGAGGCATTTTGTACTCATCGAGCATAGTGCGAGCCATCTCAGCAAGAGTCCTGTTCTTGCACTCCACGACGCCATTCCGTTGAGGAGTATAAGGAGCAGATAACTCATGAGTAATACCAAGTTCATCAAGATAGTCACCGAGACCCGAATTCTTGAACTCAGTGCCATTGTCACTTCTGATGTGCTTGATCTTCACACCAAGTTGGTTGAAGCCCTCGAGGAAAAACGTTTGAAGACTTCCTGCACTTCATGTTTGTAAGTGAGTAATCATCAACAATAACAAAGCCATATTGAGATGCTTCATTTGAAACAAAAGAATAATGATTAGGACCGAAGAGATCCATGTGAAGCAATTCAAATGGACGAGTAGTGGTCATGATAGTCTTCACTGGATGCTTGGCCTTGGTCATCTTTCCAGCTTCACAGGCTCCGCATAAGTGATCCTTGAGGAATTTTAAATTCTCAATGCCAATGACATGCTTCTTCTTCACAAGCGTATGCAAATTCCTCATGCTTGCATGACCAAGTCGTCGATGCCATAGCCAGCCTTCTAAAGCTTTTGCAAGTAGGCAGACGCCTGGTTGAGGTCCTATAGAGAAATCAACAATATACAAGTCTCCTCTCCTAAAGCCTTCGAAGACTTTGGAATTGTCAGCTTCCATAACCACAACACAACGATACTTGCCAAAGACAACAACCATATCAAGATCACAAAGCATTGAGACAGACATAAGGTCATATCCTAAGGACTCAACAAGCATAACTTTGTCCATGTCTCGATCCTTTGTGATCGCAACCTTACCTAGACCCAATACCTGACTTTTTCCTTTGTCAGCGAAGATGATATGCTTCAGATGCGATGATGATAAGGGAGCATCCACCAATAGATTCTGGTCACCAGTCATGTGATTTGTACATCCACTATCGAGGACCCACTCACACTACTAGGAAAAGGGCTAAAGATGAAATTGACACTTATGGCGCACTGTATATGTGCTGCGCCATTACTAAATAGTAATGGCGCACCATGTGTTGGTACGCCATTAGTGTGCAAATACTAATGGCACACCACATCCACAGTGCGCCATTAGTAAAAAAAATTTAAATTTTTTTCAAAACTTCTAATGGCGCATCGTGGGAGTGGTGTGCCATTACTAGTTGAACTAGTAATGGCGCACCGCTCCCACGGTGCGCCATTAGTAATTATGTTTCAAAAAAAATTTCAAATTTTTTTATTTTTATTTTTTAAACTACTAATGGCGCACCGTGGGAGTGGTGGACCGCCTTTTCAATTTCAGAAAAAAAAGAAAATGATAGAAATGTCAAAAAAATAAAAGAAAATAAGATTCCCATGTGATATTTGGTCTAGTTGTTAGCAAAATTTACAAACATGAATTTTCGACTTTTTTGCAAAATCTCTCGAGAATTTGTAAAATTGGGCATGACTTTTGCATACGAACTCGGATGAAAAAGATTTTTATATGAAAAATCATCTACTCAAAAAGTTACATCCGAATTTAACCATTAAACATTTTCAAAATGCTCAAAAACCTAACAGAAAAAAAGATACGAGGCTTTTAAGATCTGGAGAGACAAAAAAATTCAAACTTATTAATGGCGCACCTGCCCATGGTGCGCCATTAGTATCTTCCCGCCTTCGAAATTCAAAATAAATCAAAAAAATAAAAAAGTTAGTAATGGCGCACCTGCCCGCGGTGCGCCATTACTATGTCGTAGATATGGCTGGGCGTGATCCCCTCCTCCTTACCTCTTCATACTTCTCCTCCACTCCACCTCTCCTCCACTCCATCTCCTCCTCTCCTCCACTCCATCTTCCCTTCTCTCCTCCACCATACTACCCCACTCCTCTCCGGCGACCTCCTCCTCCTCTCCGCCGACCTCCTCCTCCCTTCTCTCCTCCCCTCCCCTCCCCTCCCCTCCCCTCACGATTTCTCCTCCCTCCTCTCCGGTGAGCTCCTCCTCCCTCCTCTCCTCCCATCCTCTCATGGTTTCTCCTTCCTCCTCTCCGATGCTCTGGTGAACTCCTCTCTGACGACCTCCTCCTCCTCTCCGGCGATGTAGGCGAGCGCCTCTCCAGTGACCTCCTCCTCCTCCTCTCCGGCGAACTCCTCTCCGGCAAAAGAACACGGCAAAAGAACGTACAAGATCCAAAAACAGGAACAAAATTTGAAATAATATCATGCCAAAAAACAAGCAAAAAAACGAGCAAAAAATGGGCAAAAAAATCACGATCCAGATCCAAATTCAAAATTCAAAAATAGCAATGGCGCACGGTGGGGTTTAGACGGTGCGCCACTACTATTTTCCCGCCTTCAAAATTCAAAAATACTAATGGCGCACCAGTGGCCTATACTAATGGCTCACCAGTGGCCTATACTAATGGCGCACCGTGGCCTATACTAATGGCGCACCAGTGGTGCGCCATTAGTAAAAAATACTAGTGGCGTGATACTAATGGCGCACCAGTGATGCGCCTTTAGTAGGCAAAACTGGTGCGCCATTAGTAGCCCTTTTCCTAGTAGTGTTAGTGGCTTTGGGTTGATCATCCTGCACATGAATTAGTGCAGCTTACGAAATCATATCCTTCATCAGTGAAGAATATGATATCTAATTCATCAGATCGATTTCATCAAGCAGTAAGACAGATAAAGCAGTGTGAGGACGTGAGAAATGAAAATTCATTTCATGATTAGCCTGCGTCCTTTCAGGCATTTTTGTCAGGTCCACAGCAAATTTTTCAGACGTTAAAGCGTGTCTGGAGACCCGACCCTGCAGAAGAAATTAGTTCTTTTTCTTCACCACCCACATCTGAAGGGGTGGCAAAGAGTTCATCACTCTGTGAGCTCCATATGAGAAGGGTGGCATAGATTCCAAACCATTTCGTTTCACATAAGAGGGGTTAGGGTAAGCATATGAATAAGCAGAGAAATTCTTCGAGGACTTATGAACATAATGATTAGAAGAGTAATGCTCATAATCATAGCCCTTGGCTCTTCCCTGCGAAACAGAGTTGTTAGCACGATGATGTTCATATGAGGACTTTGATCCTTTTGAGGAATTTGATCCACGTGAGGAATTTTGTCTGTATGAGGACTTGGATCCATATGACGAATTTGGTCCAAATGAAGAATTTGATATAGGGTTCCTATTCTTCACAGGTGGTGTCGTGAGGACACTCACCTGAAGACTTTCAAGGCACCTTTTGGGAACCCAGATTTTCTTCATAGGGGAACCATTCCTGTAGTTAGTGCCAACATATCTAGCAAATACTTCACATTCTGATTTTTGAACAGTTTATAGTTGGAGTCAAATGACTCATCAGAAGAATGAGAAGATTCACATGTATAGCCAGATAAATTATAATGGATCAACTGGAGGTCCCTTTGCAGCAACCCATGAGGTTTTGGGGTACTGCTCAGTGTTCCAATATGTACCATCAGCATTGAGTTTCCTCTCAAAGGCAATACACTCTTTCCTAGGGTTCCTCTAGAGGATCTACTTTTTAAGCACATCACAAAGCGTCTTATGCCCTTTGAGGCTTTTGTACATGCCTGTCATGTACGATTCCTTCAGCCCTGCATCGTTAGTGATACTAGCAATGTCCTCAAATGAGGAATTAGTGATAGCAGAGGCAGGTGAAGAATTTGTAACATTTGAAGGATTTGAACATTCAGGTGAAGAATTAGCAGATTCTCGTTCAATGCATTTCAAACATGGAGGAACAAATTCTTCCTGAGCAGCGCTGATTTGTTGAGCAAGTAATGAAGCGTGCTCCTTCTGAAGATCTTCATAACTCACTCTTAGCTTCTCAAGATCTTGCTTTCTTTGAAGAAATTCATAAGAAAGCTTCTCATGATCAGACAAGAGAGTGTTATGATGACCTTGAAGGTTGTCAAACCTGGTCTGAAGTCTCTGAAGATTTTCAGTCAAGGCTTTAGTGCGATCCATTTCTTCACCCAACATATCATCACTTTTGTCTAGCATTTTTTGAACCTTTTCAAAAGCCTTTTGTTGTTTCACAGCAATCTTAGCAAGTTTAGAGTAGCTGGGCTTAAGGTTTTCATCAGATTCATCTTCACTAGACTCAGAGGAGGTATATTTAAGTACCTTGGCACCCTTTTCCATGAAGTAATAGGTGGGAGCGTAGTCAACATTGCCTTCATCAGCTTTATTGGTGAGGTCATTTTCTTCAGAGTTGAAGATAGACTTGCCGACGAATGCAGGAGCGAGGGCTAAGCTCACCACACCAGACTCAGAGTCCTCAGATTCCTCCTCTTCCTCTTGTTCCTCAGATTCAGCTTCAGATTCCATTTCCTTGCCAATGAATGCCCGACCCTTCTTGGAGCTGCTCTTCTTGTGAGATGAAGACTTTTAGGATTTTGATGATGAAGATTTTGAGGACTTCTTCTTTTTCTTCGCATCATCAGAACTGTAATCCTTGTATTTCTTCTTGTTTGATTCCTTTTCCCACTGAGGACAATCTTGAATGTATTGTCCAGGTTTCTTGCACTTGTGACAAAGCCTCTTCTTGTAGTCACTCGATGAGGAATCATTGCTCCTTGAGGGTTTTCCAAAGCGACCACGTCTTGAGAACTTCTAGAATTTCTTCACGAGCAGTGCTAGATCATGACTCAGTTCTTCAGGGTCACCAAGGCTGCTACCAGAGTCTTCATCTTCGGCCTCAGATACTGCCTTGGCCTTCAGTGCACGTGATCTGCCATAGCTCGAACCATAGAGATCTCTCTTTTCAGCAAGCTGGAACTCATGAGTGTTTAGCCTCTCGAGGATATCAGCGGGGTCAAGTGACTTGTAATCAGCACGCTCTTGTATCATCAATGCGAGAGTATCAAATGAGGAATCAAGCGGTCTCAGCAATTTCTTCACCACCTCATGGTCGGTGATGTCAGTGGCACCAAGTGCTTGAAGCTCATTTGAGATGTCAGTGAGGCGATCGAAGGTTTGCTGAACGTTTTCATTGTCGAGTATTTTGAAGTGGTTGAAGAGATTGCGAAGAACGTCAACCCGAGAGTCACGCTGAGTAGATACTCCTTCAATCACTTTGGACATCCTATCCCAGATAAGCTTAGCAGTTTCCAAAGCACTCACTCTTCCATACCGTCCTTTGCTCAAATGGCCACATATGATATTCTTTGCTTGAGAATCGAGTTGCTTGAATCTCTTCACATCGGGAGCGTTCAGTGAGGGTGAGATAGAGGGAACACTGAGGGAGTCTTGGATTAGGGGGTGTCCGGATGGCCGGACTATACCTTCAGCCGGACTCCAGGACTATGAAGATACAAGATTGAAGACTTCGTCCCGTGTCCGGAAGGGACTTTCCTTGGCGTGGAAGGCAAGCTTGGCGATACGGATATTCAGATCTCCTACCATTGTAACCGACTCTATGTAACCCTAACCCTATTCGGTGCCTATATAAACCGGAGGGTTTTAGTCCGTAGGACAACATACACATCAACAATCATACCATAGGCTAGCTTCTAGGGTTTAGCCTCTCGGATCTCGTGGTAGGTCAACTCTTGTAATACCCATACCATCAATATTAATAAAGCAGGGCGTAGGGTTTTACCTCCATCAAGAGGGCCGAACCTGGGTAAAACTTCGTGTCCCCTGCCTCCTGTTACCATCGGGCCTAGACGCACAGTTCGGGACCCCCTACCCGAGATCCGCCGGTTTTGACACCGACATTGGTGCTTTCATTGAGAGTTCCTCTGTTCCGTCGCCGTCAGGCCCGATGGCTCCTACGATCTTCAACCGCGATGCAGTCCAGGGTGAGACCTTCCTCCCCGGATAGATCTTCGTCTTCAGCGGCTTCGCACTGCGGGCCAATTCACTTGGCCATCTGGAGCAGATCGAAAGCTACGCCCCTGGCCGTCAGGTCAGATTCGGAAGTTTTAACTACACGGCTGACATCCGCGGGGACTTGATCTTCGACGGATTCGAGCCACTGCCGAGCGCGCCGCACCGTCCCGAAGAGCATGATCTAGCTCTGCCGCCGAACAGTGCCCTGGAGGCCGCACCCGCATCGGCTCCGGTCCCTAGTTCGGAGCCAACTGCGCCAATGGAGGATGGGCGGTTGGACGCCACCTCGGGGGCTGCGATCCCATCGGCGATTGAGCCGAACACCAGCCCCGCACTCCGCGAGACTCATGACTCCAAGGAGCCGGACTCCTTTCCGGACTCCGAACCCTCCGTGCCCCGGCCTATCAAATCAGATTGGGCGCCGATCATGGAGTTCACTGCTGCGGACATCTTTCAGCACTCGCCTTTTGGCGATATTCTGAAGTCACTGAAGACTCTCTCTTTATCAGGAGAGCCATGGCCGGACTGCGGCCAGCAAGGTTGGGATTCGGACAATGAAGAAATTCAAAGCCCACCCACCAGCCACTTTGTAGCCAGTGTCGATGACTTAACCGACATGCTCGACCTCGACTACGAAGACATCGACGGTATGGACGCCGATGAAGGAGATAATGAAGAACTAGCGCCTACTAGGCCCTGGAAAGCCACCTCGTCGTATGACATATACATGGTGGACACCCCAAAAGAGGGAGATGGCGATGCAACAGCGGAGGATGACCGCTCCAAGAAACAGCCTAAGCGCCGACGTCAGCGGCGCCGCTCAAAATCCCGCCAAAACAAACATGGTGATTCCAGCACGGGAGATAATAACACTCCAGAAAGCGCCGAAGAAAACCCCCTCCAGCAAGATTTAGCACAGGAGGATGGAGAAACTAGCCCTCATGAGAGAGCGGCAGACAGAGAGGTCGAGGACGATAATTATATGCCTCCCTCCGAAGACGAGGCAAGCCTCGATGACGATGAATTCGTCGTGCCAGAGGATCCCGTCGAGCAAGAGCGTTTTCAACGTAGGCTTATGGCCACGGCAAGAAGTCTCAAGAAAAAACAGCAACAACTCAGAGCTGATCAAGATTTGCTAGTTGACAGATGGACTGAAGTCCTTGCGGCCGAAGAGCATAAACTCGAACGCCCCTCCAAGAGCTACCCAAAGCGCAGGTTGCTACCCCAATTAGAGGAGGAAGCACTCGATGCGGCCGACCGGCCACCTCGTGGCCGCGACAGAGAGGCCTCTCGGCCCTCCACTCAAGCCACACCCCGTACCAAGACAAGGCTAAACAAACAAGATCGATCTATGGATCGCGTGGGCGCCCCACGCCTCGAGACGGCATCCGTCATGCCGGCCACAAATTCGGCAGGGCCGAACACAGTACACAAGGCTCACTGGAGCTACGTCATGATATAGCCCAGTACAGAGGCGCCGCACACCCACTCTGCTTCACAGACGAAATAATGGATCATCAAATCCCCGAGGGTTTCAAACCTGTAAAAAGCGAATCACATGATGGCACAACAGATCCTGCGGTATGGATTGAGGATTATCTCCTTCATATCCATATGGCCCGCGGTGACGATTTCCACGCCATCAAATACCTCCCACTTAAGTTTAAAGGACCAGCTCGACATTGGCTTAATAGCTTGCCAACATGATCAATCAGTTGTTGGGAGGACCTGGAAGCCGCATTCCTCGACAATTCCAGGGCACTTATGTGCGACCCCTAGACGCCGATGACCTAAGCCACGTAATTCAGCAGCCAGATGAATCGGCCAGGCAATTCTGACACGGTTCTTAACAAAGAAAAATCAAATAGTCGACTGTCCAGACGCTGAGGCCCTAGCAGCCTTCAAGCACAATATCCGCGATGAGTGGCTAGCCCGGCACCTTGGACAGGAAAAGCCAAAATCTATGGCAGCACTCACGACACTCATGACCCACTTTTGTGCGGGAGGAGACAGCTGGCTTGCTCGTAGCAACAATATAACCAAAAACCCTGGTAATTCGGACACCAGGGATAGTGGTGGCAGGTCGCGTCGAACCAAGCAGAAGCACCGCATTAACGGAGACAATGCTGAGGATACGGCAGTTAATGCCGGATTCAGAGGCTCTAAATCCAGTCCGCGGAAGAAGCCATTCAAAAGGAATCCTAGGTGCCCGTCCAGTTTGGACCGAATACTCGACCGCTTATGCCAGATACATGGCACCCCTGAAAAGCCGGCCAATCACACCAACAGGGATTGTTGGGTGTTCAAGCAGGCAGGCAAGCTAAACACCGAAAACAAAGACAAGGGGCTGCATAGCGATGACGACGAGGAGCCCCGGCCGCCGAACAATAGGGGACAGAAGGGTTTTCCCCCACAAGTGCGGACGGTGAAAATGATATACGCAACCCACATCCCCAAGAGGGAGCGGAAGCGCGCGTTAAGGGACGTATATGCGATAGAGCCAGTCGCCCCAAAGTTCAACCCGTGGTCCTCCTGCCCGATCACCTTTGATCGAAGGGACCACCCCACTAGCACCCGTCACGGCGGCTTTGCCGCATTGGTTCTAGACCCAATTATTCACGGATTTCATCTCACTAGAGTCCTTATGGACGGCGACAACAGCCTGAACCTGCTTTACCAGGATACAGTGTGGAAAATGGGCATAGATCCCTCGAGGATTAAGGCCAGCGAAACGACCTTTAAAGGCGTAATACCAGGTGTAGAGGCCAACTGTACAGGCTCAGTCACACTTGAAGTGGTCTTCGGATCTCCGGATAATTTAAGTGAGGAGTTAATCTTCGACATAGTCCCGTTTCGCAGTGGTTATCACGCACTGCTCAGGCGAACCGCATTCGCTATGTTCAATGCGGTACCGCATTACACATACCTTAAGCTCAAGATGCCAGGCCCTCGAGGAGTAATTACGGTCAATGGAAACACCGAATGCTCCCTCCGAACGGAGGAGCACACGGCGGCCCTTGCGGCGGAAGTTCAAAGCAGCCTCTTTAGGCAGTTCTCCAGTCCGGCCACTAAACGACCGGACACCGTCAAGCGTGCCCGGAATAACCTACAACAAGACCGCCTGGCACGATCCGAGCAGGCATAGCAATGCGGCCCCAACCCCAACCCTCGCAAAAAGGTGACGCCAGTACTTCGCGTACATAACTACGCTCTAGAGATACCATGGGCACAGGGGGAGGGGCACCATCACGGCACGCCCAAAACACGGCTTCAACCGTACCAGGGGCTGCCGATTTTTTAATTATCTCTTACTTTCAGGACTCCATTCTTCAGACAGCCCGTTCGGCAGTTCAATTGCCGCACAAACGATGCAAGAACCAGGGAAGCAGACAAGCCACGGCGCATTACAGAACTCCCAGGTGGTCTCTATCATGAGCAGTATACCTGTTTCGCACATTATTCCGCAGCTTGCCCCTGGAGCGGACATGTTACATAGTCCAACCTTTTTCTTATCGCTTTATTTGTATCGTTCTGCTTTGATCGCAGCTCTTTTTAATAAACAATGCATAGCTTTTGTCTATTTTTGCATTACTCTTTATTTATTTATTTATATATGTTCCTTAATGACATGTTGCACCCGTACACATTGGTACGGCCAAAATGGGCCATGGGCTTCAGTACCCCTCAACATGGTGTGAGAAGTCCGAACACTTCAACAAGTGTGGCACCCCGAACTTATAGCATTATATGCATCGACTCCGAATCATGTCTTGCGTCGATAGTTGGGTTTGCCCGGCTCCTATGTTTTGGTGCCTTACGTTCCGCTATATCGGCTAAGGTAGCACTAGGAGAACCACTGCGATTGTGCCCCGGTTGAGCTGGGTCGAGCACCTCAGTGGAGAAAGCTATAACTGACCGTCATGATGAGGCGAGAGCTGGTTGCTGTTCGAGAGATCTTTTCGAGTCCTTAAAGACTTATGCCGCTTAGGGCGAGGAGTCGGCTCTATCCGGCCAAGGCGTGTATAGCGCCCCGAACTCGGTCTTCCGAATACCAGGGGCTTCGCCGAAATTTACAATTATAGAATTCTATGGCTAAGTGAGAGTGTTCATGCATTATAGTCCGATTGCCTTGTTCGCTGGGCTGAGCGCCTCTCTCGAAGGACCCAAACATGGGAAAAGGAGCCCTCAGGTTTATCCCCGAAGCCGACGACTCGCCATCTCTCAGAATTGATAAACAGCCGCACAGAAGGTAATATTTTAAATTCAAACAGCATTGCCTAAGCGCATATGAACAAGTTTTCAGCGCACAGGATAAAACGAGCGAGTTTTACTCAAAATTTACATCCATCGAACATCCCTCCGCCACAAGGCGGGCACCCTTCAGAACATCCTTATAATAATTTTCGGGCTTGCGATGCTCTTACCCCGGTGGTGGCCCGTCCTTCACAAGCTTCTCAGCATCCAGCTTGCCCTAGTGCACCTTTGCACGGGCAAGGGCCCTATGGGCACCTTCAATGCAGACGGAGCGCTTGATGACTTCGAGCCTTGGACAGGCCTCCACCAGCCACCGCACCAGCCCAAAATAGCTCCCAGGCTGAGCCTCTCCAGGCCACAGCCGAACTAGGAGGCCCTTCATGGCCTGTTCGGCCGCCTTGTGGAGCTCTACCAATTACTTCAACTGGACGCTCAGGGGCACGGGATGTCCGGCCTCAGCGTACTGAGACCAGAACACCTTCTCCGTTGAGCTGCCCTCCTCGGCTCGATAGAATGCGGCGACATCAGATACACTCCAAGGAAGCTCTACGAACGCGCCTGGAGAACTCCGGATTCGGGTAAGTAACAAGTAACTCACGCCTATGTGTTTACTTTGCATAAAGAATGCCTTACCCGCCGCTATCTTCTTCACCTCATCCAACTCCTGGAGGGTCTTCTGGGATTCGGCCTTGGCAGATTTGGCACTTTCAGTAGCCGCTGCGAGCTCGGACGCTCGCGCCCTTGAGTCACGCTCCAAACCCTCATGTTTTTCCATGAGAGCTTGGAGCTCTTGCCGCACCTTGCCAACCTCGGCCTCATACTTTTCTCGCTCAGTGTGTTCCGCGGCCGATCTCTTCTCGGCCTCGAGCAGCGCTTGCTTCAGGGTCGCCACTTCAGACGTGGCCCCTACAATAGCCACGATAATCCTGTCATTTTTTGCAATTGCACCTTTTTATATATACATATATTTTATTTCAATAAGGTATTTCTTACCTTCATTGTCCTCGAGCTGCTTCTTGGCACATCCGAGCTCTTGCTCGGACCGCTCGAGGTTCTGCTTTAGCACGTCCACTTCCGCAGTCAGTGCGGTGGACGCCAGCAGGGAAGCCTGCACACGCATATTGACTCTTTTTAGACTCCTGCGATTTTTTATTTGATCCTCTATTCGGCTTTTCTTTCCGAACACCAAACAGAGCATCAGGGGCTACTGTCTATGCGATAATGTTATTTACACATTCTTTACTTACCTCAAAGCCTGTTAAAAGGCTTGTACAAGCTTCAGTCAGTCCGCTCTTGGCGGACTGAACCTTCTGGATCACCGCACTCATAATAATGCGGTGCCCCTCGTCGATGGAGGTGCCTTGGAGCGTCTCCAACATATTCTCCGGCGCCTCCGGTTGGATGGAGGTCGCTGCCGCGGTGGGCTTGCTCCTCTTGGAAGGAGGTTCCCCGCCGGACTCTGGAACCTTTGAAGGTTCCGGAGCGGTGTCCGGCCTAGGGCCGTAGTTGGAGCCCTGGGGGGTTTTGTCCCCTTTACTCCTAGGGTCCGGGTGGTCACCTTGCAGCGCCTCCAGGACCACCTCCTCCTGGATTGGACCCTGTTGTGACAACACTTCGGTGTCGTCCGTAGGGCGGGGGGAGGAAGCCATCGGCAGCGAGTTCATGTCCGACGAGTCCAGAGAGCCGCTCGACGACGCATCGAGCCGGTCTTTGGGTGGGCTGCATAAACATATTCGACATAAGGGAAAGCTGTGCAATAAACTAATACTATGAAATCACTCCGGTATCCGGATACTTACGATTTCGCCAGGGGCTTGGCCCTGGGTGGCCACTCCTCTTCACCGTCGTCAGCGTTGGTGGAGTAGTCTGGAGGAGGGATTCTCCCCTTCTTGGACCCTTCGGCCTGCCCAGTTGGGGCGGCCTTCCTTTTCTTCCCTTCCCCCGCTGGAGGGGGAGGGGTCTCTTCTTCCTCCTCCTCATCTTCATGGGAGGAGTGCGCCTCGGAGCCATCGGATGATGGATCCGACGCCTCCTGGCACCGGGCACTCTTTCGAGTCCCCGCGGCCTTTTTCACGGCCTTCTTCTCCGGCACCACATAGGGTGCCGGAACCAGCAGCTTCACCAATTGAGCATCTGCTGGGCCTTCGGGCAGAGGAGCCGGATATTTGATCTGCCCGGACTTTGCCTGCCAATCCTGTCAAAGGTAAGCGAGCTTAGATCCCGCACAGAGTTGAACTATGAAAAACTAGTGCCCTGTAAAAGGTACAAAAAACATACCGCACTAGCGTGACGCTGCGCGCCGTATCCGCGATCCTCGGAGGCAAATGCGGGAGCCTCGGCGCCTTTGAAGATCACCTTCCAGGCATCTTCGTACGTCGTGTCAAAGAGCCTGCTCAGAGTTTGGTGCCGCGCTGGATCAAACTCCCACAGGTTAAAAGCCCGTTGTTGGCATGGGAGGATCAAGCGGATGAGCATAACCTGGACTACATTGACAAGCCTAAGCTGCTTGTTCACCAGGGATTGGATGCATGTTTGTAGTCCGGTCACCTCCTTTTTGCTACCCCACGACAGGCCCGTCTCTTTCCAGGACGTGAGCCGCGTTGGGGGTCCGGACCGGAACTCAGGGGGTGCGACCCATTCGGCGTCGCGCGGCTCGGTGATGTAGAACCACCCCGATTGCCACCCCTTCAGGGTCTCCACAAAGGAGCCCCCGAGCCATAGGACGTTGGCCATCTTGCCAACCATGGCGCCTCCGCACTCCGCCTGGTTGCCACGCACCACCTTTGGCTTGACGTTGAAGGTCTTGAGCCATAGGCCGAAATGGGGGCGGATGCGGAGGAAAGCCTCGCACACGACGATAAACGCCGAGATGTTGAGGACAAAATTCGGGGCCAGATCGTGGAAATCCAGGTCGTAGTAGAACATGAGCCCCCGGAAAAATGGGTGGAGAGGGAAGCCTAGTCCGCGGAGGAAACGGGGGAGGAACACCACCCTCTCATGGGGCCTAGGGGTGGGGATGAGCTGCCCCTTTTCGGGGAGCCGGTACGCGATGTCGTTAGACAGGTATCCGGCCTTCCTCAGCTTTTTGATATGTCCCATCGCGACGGAGGAGATAATCCACTTGCCTCCCGCTCCAGACATGGCTGGAGAAGGTTGAGGTGAGGAGTGCGGACTTGGGCGCTGGAGCTCGAGTGCGCAAGAATGGATAGGCGAAGGAGGAAGAGGGCATAGGTGAAAAGGTGGATCCTTATCCCCCTTATATGGGTGGACGCAACTACATGTCCCCACCAGCCTGGTAAAACTCGCTTATCTCCCAAGTGCCGTAATCAAAGGCACGGTTGGGTTACCCACGCCCGTATTGATGAGAATCCTAGAATAAGGGGACACGATCTTTGCGTTAACAAGACGTGCCAAGGAAACCGCCTCGCATAACGTGCTGAGATGGGACAGTAAAACGGTTCGAATAAAAGTTGGCCGTGGTGTGATGTCACACTACGGAGTGCGTCAGCAGATTAGATTTGTGTAAATATTATTCTCTCGATGGCAATATGTGGAAACTTATGTTGCAGAGCCGGACACTACCTTTGTGTTCAAAATCTTCTATGAAATACTTGGAGGAGGAATCCGCCTTGCAATGCCGAAGACAATTTGCGCGCCGGACTCGTCGTCATTGAAGCCTGGTTCAGGGGCTACTGAGGGAGTCCTAGATTAGGAGGTGTTCGGATGGCCAGACTATACCTTCAGCAGGACTCTAGGACTATGAAGATACAAGATTGAAGACTTCGTCCCGTGTCCGGAAGGGACTTTCCTTGGCGTGGAAGGCAAGCTTGGTGATACGGATATTCAGATCTCCTACCATTGTAACCGACTCTATGTAACCCTAACCCTATCCGGTGCCTATATAAACCGGAGGGTTTTAGTCCGTAGGACAACATACACATCAACAATCATACCATAGGCTAGCTTCTAGGGTTTAGCCTCTCTGATCTCGTGGTAGATCAACTCTTGTAATACCCATACCATCAATTTTAATCAAGCAGGACGTAGGGATTTACCTCCATCAAGAGGGCATCTTGTTCTTCCAGTAGGGGTAGTCCGTCCCATCGAAGGTAGGACACCCAGCAGAGACCTTGATCATACCTGTGGTCGACATAACTAAAAATCCAGGCGGTTAAACCAAAATCACATAGAACAAGGGAGTAGCTTGCGCTGATACCAATTGAAAGTGCGGTATATCGACTAGAGGGGGGGTGAATAGGCGATTTTTATGAAATTCTTCACTGAGGAATTTGCTAGTGAGGAAATTCCTTAGCGATGAACTACTTGCAGCGGAATAAGTACTTAGAAGTATACATAACAGAAAACAAGCATGATCATCATGATGAAATAAAGACAAGCACAGAGTACAGAAAGCGTAATCACAAGATAGCACAGGGTGAAGACAAACAGACTGAAGAAATTGAACTAAGGAAATTGAGAAAGTGTTCAGTCAAAGTCTTCAAACATAGATATGAACAAACACACAACACAGTAATGAGGAAATGAAAGTGTTGAGGAAATAGAACGAGATGGCTGGAGCGGCTAGGTATTTTAACCTGAGGACACACAGTCCCGAACACACAGTCCTCACCATATTCTCCTTGAGCTAAGGACACACAGTCCTCACCCAATCACTCGTGGTAAGTCTAAAGGTGACTTCCGAACCTTCACAAACTCGGTCACTTGGCGATCCACAATTCCTCTTGGATGCTCTAGACCATGACGCCTAACTGTCTGGAAGAAGCACAATCTTCAAAGGTAACAAGTGTCGGATCCACGCAGGATCAATCTCTTCAGTGATGCTACATCACTTTGGGTTTCGGTTTTGGATTTTCCTCACTTCATGATTTTCGCTCAAAGTCCTCGAGGATGGGATGCTCTCAATTGAGAAGTGTCAGTTTCTCTCACAGCAGCCAACCAGCTAGTGGTTATAGGGGGCGGTTTTTATAGCCTAGGGAGCAGCCCGAGATGATAAGACATAAATGCCCTTCAATGATATGACCGTTAGGTGGATAAGATATTTTGGGACAGCTGGCGCGTAGCACAGCAACGGTCAAAAATTTGAGGTACAAAATCCTCAGGGCTATCATGTTCCTCACTACGTAGGCAATCCGCACTGGCGAATTCCTAACACCTCAGTTAGAACAAATTCCTAAGTGACCAGAAGAACTTCGTCTTTGTCACTGAAGAATATGACTGAACTGTATGAGATTTCCAATGGCTTCACTCAAAGCGATTGGTAGATTTAGGATTTTGAGTTGAGCATCACATGGATAATTTTCCTTAGTATTTCCTCGACCCCCTTTAACAGTACGGTGTTTCCTATGACTCAAGAAAGAGAAAAGGAAACTAAAAAAACAAAATTCTTCACGCTTCATGTTCCTCGAATGAATTCCAAGTCTTCAAGGTCACACAAATTTCTTCACTTTCAAAGTCTTCAGTCGAAGAACTTCATTTTTAGGGGTCGACTTTGTCTGTAAATATCAAACTCCTCATAGACTTATAGACCTGTGTACACTCATAAACACATTAGATCCTTAACCTATAAGTCTTCAATACACCAAAATCACTAAGGGGCACTTGATGCACTTACAGGATCAACTTTGGATCCAAAAGCAAAGACACATTTGTGCTCTTGGCTCTAGCGGCCCTGACTTGCCTATCCCTGATGATTTCGGCAAGTTCCTCATCATCAGCTTCGTCTTCATCCGACGGCACTTGGAAAGCGACATTCCTTTTGTGAGGACTTGGGCACGAACCTCGTCCAGCAGTGGCCTTTGTCTTCAGCAAAGAGGGTCCCGTTGAAGAATTTGGTGCAGCTGAGGAACTAGCAGAAGCTCCTGAGGCAATAGATATGGCTGTCGTCCTTTGGCACATGGCAAGATGCACAGGTGCAGAGGATTTGGTCGGAGCAGCTGAGGACTTTGGCGGAGGAGCTGAGGATTTTGGAGGAGCAGGAGCAGCGTGAGGAATTGGCCGTGAGGGCTTTGAGGATTCTGGCCGTGAGGGCATTGCTAAGGTACTTGGCCGTGAGGGCATTGAAGAAGAAGCACTTGGCTTGTGAGCATGCTTCTTTGACATGGCCTTCTTAGGCTTGACAGAGGCCTCAGCAGCAGCAGGAGAGTCTTCGTTGAATTTCCTCATAGCTTCCTTAGCCTGTTTGGCCAACTTGGCCTGGCGCTTGGCCCGTCCTTCAGGATAGTCCTCACCGCGCTTGAGGCTGGTGGGATCGGCTATTTGGCCAGGTGCCAATGGAGGTCTTGAGTTTGGAGGGGTAACAGCGAATTTCTTCATGTATTTGGGAGTAACATATCTGTACCCCATCCACTCTCTTGCCCATCTCCTCTCTATCTTCTGAATGTGCACCTTGCGCTGATTTTTATCTTCCTCAGGGGGTATGCAGTACCCAGCATAGATGTCCTCAGGGATTTCAAAAGAAGTGTTGACCTCAGGCCTCTTTCCTCCTTTCTATGGATTCTTTCCATCAACCATTTTCTTCAGCTAGGGAATTTGAACAATGGAATTCTCTGAAGATGTATGCAACTTTTCATCGAGGAATGCTGCAAATGAGTTAAGTTGATGAGAACCTAGTGATTTAGCAGCGGACATGAGTACCTGTGAACAGAGTATAGTTGCGAGGAATTTGGAGAGGTCATATGCGTTCTCAGAAGGTTTTGTAAAAAGAACAAGTTTGAGGAATTTTGACCAGACGAGTCCTGAAGTATTTTACTAAGCGTTCTTAGTCTTAGGTTCCAGAGTTGTACAGATTAGAAATCCGCACAATTGAGGAATCTTGAAGAGAAATTATAGCTTAGAGAAATGAGTCAAGATTAGATGACATGTGAGGTGTTTAGTGTGTGGAGAATTTGAAGAATAAACACCTTTGAGGATTTTGTAGAAATCAATTGAATCAAAGAGGGCAGTAAAAGTAACTTTTAATTACCCTGAACGAAGAACACGACGAATTGGACGTGGAGATGTGAAGTTCGTCAGTGCAGATCTTCCACGCCCTAACTTGGCGGAGGAAGACAGCTACGGCAGCGGCGGAGTAAAGGAAGTGAGGAAGGGGAGGGGGTATTTATAGCCACGGTGAAAAACTGTTCGCCAGAAGAATTTGGACAAACGTGCCCCTGACCCTTCTCATTCGCCTGACATGTGTCACCCACATATTGAGAAGTGGAGATCACGTGAGATCGTGGGTGAATAGATAAGTATTTCGTGGGATGCGGAACAGTTTGAGCGGCAAAGCTGAAAGTTTGGATAAGATAAGTTTTAACGTTCCGTTTGCAAATTCTTCAGCTGACAAGGACACAGTGAAGATTTTTAACAAGTTTCAAATAGAACACACATGAAGAATTTGTGAATAGATTGGGTTGACTTTAGCATAGAGGGGGTAGCGTCCGATCACATTCACTTAGCAGAAAAAAAACAACTTGAAGAATTAGCCATAAGTGAATGCTGTAGAGGACATAAACTCATATATATATAGCCAATGAAGAAAAAAGACGGAAATTGTGAAGGCAATGCAAAGTTGAAGAATATGAACAACTGGGGAATTTCAACACTGAGGAAAAACTCAAATTGAACATTTTCAACTTTTGGTGGTGGCGTGACCCACCATATAAGAATGATGATTTCAGACACCGCGTACAATTGTCGTAGGGTTCTGAGAATCAAATTCTTCGTTAATTTCTTCACACTTAGAGTGTTATTCTTCATTGATTGAAGAAAAACGTTTCTTCATGTGTTGCACATCTAAGTCATCAATTTTGCATAAGTGTTAGGATGAGTGTCCTTTTCAAAGAACATTCGAAGGTTCTAAGGTATTTAGCTCACACCGCAACTTGCTAAATCTCTTCTCATCCAAGGGCTTTGTGAAGATATCGGGTAGCTAGTCTTCAGTATTCACATGCTCAATAGAAATGTCGCCCTTCAACACATGATCACAAAGAAAATGATGACGAATCTGACTGTGTTTTGTCTTCGAGTGCTGAACTAGGTTGTGAGCAATCTTGATGGCTCTCTCATTGTCACAGAAGAGAGGCACATTCTTCACGTTGATGCCGTAGTCCTTGAGAGTTTGCTTCATCCACAGCAATTGAGCATAGCAAGAACCAGCAGCAATGTACTCAGCTTCAGCAGTAGACAGTGATACGCAGTTCTGTTTCTTCAAGGACCAATAGACCAAAGATCTTCCGAGGAAATGGCATGTGCCAGATGTTGACTTGCGGTCCACACGATCACCAGCATAGTCAGAGTCAGAATATCCAACAAGATCAAAAGCCGAGCCCTTGGGGTACCATAATCCAAGTGTTGGTGTGTGAGCTAGATATCGAAGAATATGCTTCACAGCCTTATGGTGTGATTCCTTCAGTGTAGCTTGAAATCGGGCACACATGCAAACACTAAGCATAATATCTGTCCTAGATGCACATAAATACTATAAAGAACTAATCATGGAGCGGTATACCTTATGATCAAAGTCAATACCATTTCCATCAGTGCACAGATGGCCATTTGTGGGCATAGGAATTTTGACGCCTTTGCAATCTTGCATGCCAAATTTCCTCAGTACATCCTTGAGGTATTTCTCCTGACAAATGAATATGCCATTGCGCTATTGATGAATTTGAAGACCTAGGAAGAATTTCAATTCTCCCGTCATAGACATTTGATATTCTTCACTCATCATATAGGAAAATTCATCACTATAACGTTGGTCAGTACAGCCAAAGATAATATCATCAACATATATTTGGCACAGAAACAGTTCACCATCATAAGATTTAGTGAAAAGAGCAGGGTCGAGTGAACCGGGTTTGAAGCCTTTCTTCATAAGGAATTCCTTCAAAGTATCATACCGCGCCCGAGGGGCCTGCTTGAGGCCATAGAGGGCCTTATTGAGTTTGAAGACTTTGTCAGGATTCTTTGGATCTTCAAAACCTGGGGGTTGAGCAACATATACTTCTTCCTCAAGCTTACCATTGAGGAATGCACTTTTCACATCCATTTGATATAAAGTGATATCATGATGGTTAGCATAAGCAAGTAATATGCGAATAGCCTCAAGTCTATCTACAGGTGCAAATGTTTCATCGAACTTAATTCCTTTAACATGTGTGTAGCCTTGAGCTACAAACTGTGCCTTATTCCTCACCACAAGGCCATTTTCATCTTGCTTGTTGCGGTAGATCCACTTTGTGCCAATGATATTGTGCTTGCGAGGATCTGGACGTTTGACCTGTTCCCAGACGTTGTTGAGCTCGAATTGATGTAATTCTTCTAGCATGGTCTGAATCCACTCGGTCTCCAGAAATGCTTCATCTACCTTAGTGGGCTCTGTGATAGAGACAAAAGCATAGTGCCCACAAAAGTTAGATAAATGTGAAGCTTTTGAGCGTGTGAGAGGACCTGGTGCTTTAATGTCATCGATGATCTTTTCAACTTGCACTTCTCTTGCAACGCAGGGATGAGCTGCTTGTCGTCGAGGAATTTGCTCAGCATTTTATTCAGCACCATTTTCTTCAGGTGCATTAGCTCGACATTCTTCACGTTCTGGAATGAATTCTTTAGTAGATTCTTTGGTAGGAATGACATCCTCAGTAGACTTGAACTTGATAGTTTCCTCAGGTGTTGGTTCATCTATCACAGAAGGTAGGTGCTCTCTTTGCGAGCCATTAGTTTCATCGAACCGCACATCTACAGTTTCAACAACCTTGTGAAGAACATTGTTGAAGACTCTGTAGGTGTGCGAGTCCTTTCCATAACCAAGCATAAAACCTCCATGTGCTTTCGATGCAAATTTGGAGTTGTGATGAGGATCTCTAATCCAACATTTAGCAAAGAAGACTTTGAAATAACTCACATTGGGTTTCTTGTCAGTGAGGAGTTCATAGGCAGTCTTCTTGAAGAATTTGTGAAGATATACTCTGTTGATGATGTGGCAAGAAGTATAAATTGCATCAATCCAGAAACGACGAGGCGTTTTGTATTCATCAAGCATAGTGCGAGCCATCTCAGCAAGAGTCCTGTTCTTGCGCTCCACGACGCCATTCTGCTGAGGAGTATAAGGAGCAGATAACTCATGAGTAATACCAAGATCATCAAGATAGTCATCAAGACCAAAATTCTTGACCTCAGTTCCATTGTCACTTCTGATGTGCTTGATCTTCACACCAAAGTTGGTTGAAGCCCTCGAGGAAAATCGTTTGAAGACTTCCTGCACTTCATGTTTGTAAGTAACAATGTGTACCCATGTATAACGAGAGTAATCATCAACAATAACAAAGCCATATTGAGATGCATCATTTGAAACTGCAGAATAATGGTTAGGACCAAAGAGATCCATGTGAAGCAATTCAAATGGTCGAGTGGTGGTCATGATAGTCTTCGCTTGATGCTTAGCCTTTGTCATCTTCCCAGCTTCACAGGCTCCGCATAAGTGATCCTTGAGGAATTTGACATTCTCAAAGCCAATGACATGCTTCTTCTTCACAAGCGTGTGCAAATTCCTCATGCCTGCATGACCAAGTCGTCGATGCCAGAGCCAGCCTTCTGAAGCTTTTGCAAGTTGACACACAGCTGGTTGCGGTCCTGTAGAGAAATCAACAATATACAGGTCTCCTCTCCTAAAGCCTTCGAAGACTTTGGAATTGTCAGCTTCCATAACCACAACACAACGATACTTGCCAAAGACAACAACCATATCAAGATCACAAAGCATTGAGACAGACATGAGGTTGTATCCTAAGGACTCGACAAGCATGAGTTTGTCCATGTGTCGATCCTTTGTGATCGCAACCATACCTAGACCCAATACCTGACTTTTGCCTTTGTCAGTGAAGATGATATGCTTCAGATGCGATGGTGATAAGGGAGCATCCATCAATAGATTCTTGTCACCAGTCATGTGATTTGTACATCCACTATCGAGGACCCACTCAGTAGCTTTGGGTTGATCATCTTGCAGATGAATTAGTGTAGCTTACGAACTCATATACTTCATCAGTGAAGAATATGACATCTATTCATCATATTAGTTTCATCAAGTAATAGTACAGATAAAGCAGTATGAGGATGTGAGAAATGAAAGTTCATTTCTTCATGATTAGCCTGTGTCCTTTCAGGCATTTTTCAGGTCTCCAGCAAATTCTTCGGACGTTCACACACGTCTGGAGACCTGACCCTGCACAAGAGATTAGTTCTTTTTCTTCACCACCCACATCTGATGGGGTGGCAAAGAGTTCATCACTCTGCGAGCTCCATACAAGAAAGGTGGCATAGAAGCCAATCCATTTTGTTTCACATAAGATGAGTTAGGGTAAGCATATGAATAAGCAAAGAATTTCGTCGAGGACTTATGAACATAATGATTAGAAGAATAATGCTCATATTCATAGCCCTTAGCTCTTCCCTGCGAAACAGAGTTGTTATCACAATGATATTCATAAGAGAACTTTGATCCTTTTGAGGAATATGATCCACGTGAGGAATTCGATCCGTATGAGGACTTGGATCCATATGAAGAATTTGGTCCATATGAAGAATTTGATCCGGGGTTCCTATTCTTCACAGGTGGTGTCATGAGGACATTCACCTGAAGACTTTCAAGGCACCTTTTGGGAACCCCGATTTTCTTCATAGGGGAACTGTTCCTACAGTTAGTGCCAACATATCTAGCAAATACTTCACCATTCTAATTTTTGAACAGTTTATAGTTGGCGTCAAATGACTCATCAGAAGAATGAGAAGATTCACATGTAAAGCCAGATAGATTAGATGGATCAACTGGAGGTCCCTTTGCAGCAACCCATGAGGTTTTGGGGTACTACTTAGGCTTCCAATATGTACCATCAGCATTGAATTTCCTCCCAAAGGCAATACCCTCTTTCCTAGGGTTCCTGTTGAGGATCTGCTTTTTAAGCACATCACAGAGAGTCTGATGCCCTTTGAGGCTTTTGTACATGCCTGTCATGTACAATTCCTTCAGCCATGCATCGTCAGTGATACTAGCAATGTCCTCAGATGAGGAATTAGTGATAGCAGAGGTAGGTGAAGAATTTGTAACATTAGAAGCATTTGAACATTCAGGTGAAGAATTAGCAGATTCACGTTCAATGCATTTCAAACATGGAGGAACAAATTCTTCCTGAGAAGCGCTGATTTGTTGAGCAAGTTATGAATCGCGCTCCTTCTAAAGATCTTCATAACTCACTCTTAGCTTCTCAAGATCTTGCTTTTTCTGAAGAAATTAGTAAGAAAGCTTCTCATGATCAGATAAGAGAGTGTTATGATGACCTTGAAGGTTGTCAAACCTAGTCTGAAGTCTCTGAAGATTTTCAGTCAAGGTTTTAGTGCGATCCATTTCTTCACCCAACATATCATCACTTTTGTCTAGCATGTTTTGAACCTTTTCAAAAGCCCTTTGTTGTTTCACAGCAATTTTGGCTAGTTTAGAATAGCTGGCCTTGAGGTTTTCATCAGATTCATTCTCACTTGATTCAGAGGAGGTATATTTGAGTACCTTGGCACCCTTTGCCGTGAAGCAATAGGTGGGAGCGTAGTCATCATTGTCTTCATCAGCCTTGTTGGTGAGGTCATTTTCTTCAGAGTTGAAGATAGACTTGCGGACAAATGCAGTAGCAAGAGCTAGGCTCGGCACACCAGATTCGGACTCCTCAGACACCTCCTCCTCCTCATTTTCTTCAGATTCAGCCTCAGAGTCCATTTCCTTGCCAATGAATGCCCGAGCCTTCTTGGAGCTGCTCTTCTTGTGAGCTGAAAACTTTGAGGATTTTGATGCAGAAGACTTTGAGCATTTCTTCGTTTTCTTCGCATCATCAGAACTATAATCCTTTTATTTCTTCTTCTTTGATTCCTTTTCCCACTAAGGATAATCTTGAATGTAGTGTCCAAGTTTCTTGCATTTCTGACAAAGTCTCTTCTTGTAGTCACTGGACGAGGAATCATTGCTCCTTGAGGGTCTTCCAAAGCGACCATGTCTTGAGAACTTCTGGAATATCTTCATGAGCAGTGCTAGTTCATGTCTCAGTTCTTCAGGATCACCAAGGCTGTTGCCAGAGTCTTCATCTTCAGACTCAGAAACAGCCTTGGCCTTCAGTGCACGTGATCTGCCATAGCTCGAACCATAGAGATCTCTCTTTTCAGCAAGCTGGAACTCATGAGTATTTAGCCTCTCGAGGATATCAGCGGGATCAAGTGACTTGTAATCAGCACGTTCTTGTATCGTTGATGCCAGAGTATCAAATGAGGAATCAAGCGATCTCAACAATTTCTTCACCACCTCATGGTCGGTGATGTCAGTGGCACCAAGCGCTTGAAGATCATTTGATATGTTAGTGAGGCGATCGAAGGTTTGTTGAACATTTTCATTGTCATGTCTTTTGAAGCGGTTGAAGAGATTGTGAAGAACATCAAATCGAGAGTCATGCTATATTGAGACTCCTTCATTTACTTTGGACAGTCTATCCCAGATAAGCTTAGTAGTTTCCTAAGCACTCACTCTTCCATTCTGTCCTTTGCTCAGATGGCTACATATGATATTCTTTGCTTGAGAATCGAGTTGCTTGAATCTCTTCACATCAGCAGCATTCAGAGAAGGTGTGACTGAGGGAACACAATTTTCCACAACATACCAGAGATCGTTATCAATTGCCTCAAGATGCATTTGCATCTTATTCTTCCAGTAGGGGTAGTCTGTTCCATCGAAGGTAGGATACCCAGCAGAGACCTTGATCATACCTGCGGTCGACATAACTAAAACTCCAAGTGGTTAAACCAAAATCACACAGAACAAGGGAGTACCTTGCTCTGATACCAATTGAAAGTGTGTTATATCGACTAGAGGGGGGTGAATAGGAGATTTTTATGAGTTCTTCACTGAGGAATTTGTGGGTGAGGAAATTCCTTAGCGAAGAACTACTTGCAGCGGAATAAGTACTCAGAAGTAAACATAACAGAACACAAGCATGGTCATCATGATGAAATGAAGACAAGCACAGAGTACAAAATGTGTAAACACAGGATAAAACAGGATGAAGATAAACAAACTGAAGAAATTGAACTGAGGAAATTGAGAATGTCTTCAGTCAAAGTCTTCAAACACAGATATGAACAAGTGCACAACATAGTTATGAGGAAATGAAGGAGTTGAGGAAATAGAACGAGTAGGCTTGGTGAAGACAATGATTTGGTAGACCAGTTCCAACTGTTACCTCAGTTGTACATCTGTTTGGAGCGGCTAGGTATTGAAACCTAAGGACACACAGTCCTCACTGTATTCTCCTTGAGCTAAGGTCACACAGACCTCGCCTAATCACTCATGGTAAGTCTTCCGGTGACTTCCGAACCTTCACAAACTCGGTCACTCGGTGATCCACAATTTCCTCTTGGATGCTCTAGACCATGACGCCTAATCGTCTGGAAGAAGCACATTCTTCAAACTAACAAGCGTCGGATCCATGCAGGATCAATCTCTTCAGTGATGCTCAATCACTTTGGGTTTGTAGGTGTCGGTTTCAAAACCGGCGGATCTCGGGTAGGGGGCCCCGAACTGTGCTTCTAGGCCGGATGGTAATAGGAGACAGGGGACACTTTGTTTTACCCAGGTTCGGGCCCTCTCGATGGAGGTAATACCCTACTCCTGCTTGATTAATATTGATGATATGGGTAGTACAAGAGTAGATCTACCACGAGATCAAGGAGGCTAAACCCTAGAAGCTAGCCTATGGTATGATTGTTGTGTATGGAGTTGATCCTCTACGGACTAAAACCCTCCGGTTTATATAGACACCGGATAGGGTTAGGGTTACACAGAGTCGGTTACAAGGGTAGGATATCTTGAATATTGCATCTCCAAGCTTGCCTTCCACGCCAAGGAAAGTACCATCTGGACACGGGACGAAGTCATCAATCTTGTATCTTCATAGTCCAGGAGTCTGGCTAAAGGTATAGTCCGGCTACCCGAACACCCCCTAATCCAGGACTCCCTCAGTAGCCCCTGAACCAGGCTTCAATGACGACGAGTCCGGCGCGCAAATTGTCTTCGGCATTGCAAGGCGGGTTCCTCCTCCTAGTCCTTCATAGAAGATTGTAATCACCAAGAGTAGTGTCCGGCTCTGTAAAATAAGTTTCCACATATTGCCATAGAGAGAATAATATTACCACAAATCAAATCTGCTGACGTATTCTGCAGTGCACCATCACATTACAGCCAAGTCCTTTACTCAAATCGTTTTTACTTTTCCACCTCAGCATGTTTTACGAGGCGGTTTCCTTGGCATGTCTTGTCAAAGCAGAGATCGTGTACCCCCCTTTCACGAGATTCTCATCAATACGGACGTGGGTAACCCAATCGTGCCCGTTAGCACTTTTTCTCGATTAAAGGCTAGTCCCAAACGGTAACGGGGAGGGCTCTTGGTATTCGACCTCCTATAAAGAGACCAAGGCCTTACTCCTTCTTCCAATCCCAAACGAGTTCGCCCGTCGCCTCGAGTTCCAATACCCCAGGCTTCAGAATCCGGGCGCTTCGGACCTTTGACAATGTCCGGTTCCGACCTTCAAGGCCGATGGATGCCCTCCTCCGTCATGGAGGAGGACGTGCTAAAGTTGAGAGAGGCTAAGTTCTTGACTGCGGAAATTCCGCATAGGTTGCCTGCTCAAGGGCAGGCTATTCCCAATCCCCAGCCTGGCGAGAGCGTAGTGTTCATGTCTCACCTCCTTCGGGGGTTAGGCTTCCCGATGGATCCCTTCGTGAGGGGGCTGCTGTTTTATTACGGGCTGGAATTTCATGAATTAGCCCCGGAGTCTATCCTCCACATTTTCTCATTCATCGTCGTGTGTGAAGCATTCCTCCGTGTTACTCCTCACTTTCGATCATGGCTCAAGACTTTTGGAGTGGAGCCGAAGATGATCGAGGGAAGGCACGCAGAGTGCGGAGGTGCTGTCATAAGTAAGAATGCCGATGCTCCATGGCCTGAGGGCTCTTTTCAAGAGGAGCTTGGCTTGTGGCAACGAGAGTGTTTCTATATCACCACTCCCAGGAGCGCCAAGTGGGTGGCGCCTCCTGCCTTTCGTTAGGGCCCCCCACCACGGCTAGCGTCATGGGTCAACAAAGGATTAGATTGGGGGTTATCCAAAGACATGCCCCTGTTGCAGGGCCGCATTAGGGATCTTTTAGAATGAGACCTCAACCTGGTCAAGGTGACGCAGGTCATCCTGATTCGCCGAATATTGCCCGGCAAACATCGCCCCCACTACAAGAAATATGTCAACTTGTGACCCTCACTATTGGTCTCTGAAAGGTCATAGTTTTTCATTTACGACCTTTTTGTGACCAAAACCAGAAGGTCAAAAGCTGGCGGTCGTAAACTGTAATTAGTGACCTTCTTTGTGATATGTAAAAGGTCGTTGGTTCCATGACCAAATTTTTGGTCACTAGCAACCTCCCCAGGCCACGTAGGCATCCAGCGTGGCAAGCTGATGTGGCACAAGATTCAGCCCGGTCCGATTCAGTGTCTATATGGGCCGAGCCCATTAATTCAGCCTTTTTAGTTATCATTTTTTTCATTCTGCTCTACTACATGGGCATGGCCTAATATTTCAGCCTTTTTTGTTTTCGGGTCGAGGCCTTTCTGGCTCAACGGTTCATAATTTTTTAGGAGATGGGTCCATTACTCAAATGGGTCCCGATTGTCATGTTCTAATATATGGGTCCATGTTTTCAATTCATCGATAAATAAATAACCAATATTCAAATCAAAACAACCAGAAAGCACAGATAATACTTCAAATAACAGCCAAAATAAGTCTGTTACATCATATAACTTAGATACAATGTTAATCACAGCCACAAGCTCTACAAGTCTCTACAAGTGTAATCACAACCACAAGATCTACAAGTGCCCTTTGACGGCTTCGAGTGGCCCTTCGGTTTCTATCAGTCCCGATTTGAGGAACACACCAGGCTTCAGGGTCTTCTCCATAGTGTCGACCAAGATCTCACCCTTCATCGGCATCAGAGTGATGCACCTGAACATGGCAGGGAAAAGGATTACCTGCCAAAAGCCAAATTTATACAAGATATCACCCTTTCAGTCGCGCAGAATATCAGAGAACCGTGCTTCAGCATTGTATGGCATGGAAACGTAAAATGCAATTTTTTCACAAAGGGCGTACAATCGCAAATTTACTATCCAGAAAATTAAATTAGAAAAAACGAATGAAACAGTGAAGTGCATGTCAGCCTTAGTGTTTCTACTTCCTATAAATGACAGAGACCATGGTGTTTCAACCTTTTGTAGAACACTATTCTATAACCTTATATATTGAGCATGCTACAACAGAAGCTTGAATTTATCGTTTCTATACTTCTACGTTTACATCCTCACTAATATAGACCTTTTTGCTTCATACAGTGCACAGCAATAGGAGCAAAATTCTAATAAATTCATTATAGGCTTGCCAAAAAATGAATAGTTACCTACACACCAGGGAACATAAACTTGACAGGTTGATATCAAGGCCTATCAACTACATCATATATATATATATGTGCATTAAAAAACAAGGCCATATGGCCGACCAATGCATCATAATTATCAGTTTTAAACACTACAAGACCAGAAAGTAGGTGTTGCTTCAAGTTTTAAAACTCAACCATTCGTCATTAATAGTAGCAATTTAATCTTACTAAAGATAGGGGCATGTACAACGGGAGAGCACACTACAGCCAGAACTTACATGCAAAGATCCTGGAATTTTACGCACAACAGCAGCATATTAGCTATATGAACACAATACCAGAATTTTATGCAACGTGAGAGCACACTACTGCCATAACCTACACACTACTACTCAACTACTGTACGTGCATAGTACTCTGTCAGTAAGCAGCAGAGGAGATTTAAAAGGAAGGACCATGTGTGTGTGTGTGTGTAGAAAACACACACAAAAAACTGAATATCACTAGTCACCCTGCAGACAGCAAGTTTCAGATGTTAAGAACAGATCAACATGTTGAGCAGTTAGGGAATCATGAGAAGGAAGTGGGAGGGTGGATCACGATGGTCTCACCTTGCTGTCTGCAGGGCAAGGTATGCCCCCTCCTTGCTACCAGGGCAAGGCATGCCCCCTTGGCGGCGTACTGGTAAGCCAGTTGCTGCATGCAGAAGAGAAGATCCCAAGTTGTTTGGAGTTAACAACAAAAGTACTATATAATGTTTAGAACATGTATATTCAATATGACAAGTAGAAAAGCAGAGTTCTAGCAGAGTAGCATAAGAAGCAGAGGAATTCTGATTCTGTAACAAGAGGAAACGGAGTTGTCATGTGCAACAAGAGGAATTCTGATTTTGTAACAAGAGGTAGAATTAGCATCACTAGCTATGTTGTTGTTGTTTGCATATTACATAAGTAGTTGTTTGCCTAAGCAAATAGAGAGGTATATGCAGCAAGAACACGCAATGTGATGACAGTATGGGTTGATTTGTACACAACCAAGAAAAACTTCTTACAAATAAATTCATGGAAGCATGTCATCCTTTTAGTCCCTCACCCATATCTCCTAGTAGTATTACATAATGCCTAGTGAGTGATCTAGTAATGCACTGTACAAGAGAGTATATATGTGTACAGATTCCTGCAGCCAGCTTCTAGGCATGCCTCCACAAACAAGTTTATCAGTGGCAAGGCCACAAGGTTGTCTTCATGAAGGTTCACAGGATCGAGCTGCTGTGGGACATCCTCGATGATGTTCATGGCAAGGTCCGTCTTGTGTCCAGCCCAAATTAGATCGAGGGATAATTTGGATTCTGTCTAATTATCCGAACCTTGCCTCTTATCGACCCCTCTGGGGCTAGTACTCTGTTTGAATCCGTCTATGGGAACTGCTGCTACTTTTGTGTGCCCATGAATCATGTGAGAACCATCGTAATTGGTGCCGAAAAAGATGCGTCCTCACTAGTTTTTTCATGAATATGGCATGGTAAGACATAAGTTGTCACGGTTTATCATACGAGCAGTGTGTGTTTTGATGAAATAGAGCACTCTTTCGAGAACCGTGCACTGACGTATACATAAGTACTTGTAAACACTATTGGTGCTACCCCACTTGTAAGCAATTGTGCAAAACACGGCACGTTGGCTCAGCTCGCTTTAGCACTAGGCTATTGACCAACTAACAATCAACAATCTGCTGTCTGACATATAAGCAACTATGTATCTTGTTATAGAGGTTCATGCAGTTAATTGAGGCCACAATGTAATAAATTCCAAACATTCACACGCTAGTCCAACGCTCATGTGGAACACTCACATTAAACTCGTCTTCATAAAAAACTTGAAAAGCATAAGTTAAGCAATTTTATACATCTCAATGATTCATAGAACATATCAAACATATACTAGTTCACAGCAAAAGACAAAGTTGTGAGAAGGTTTACAAATCAGGAAAAAACAAGCGAGGCTTCTCTCTGAGCAAAGGCCCTCCCGGCAGCCTTAAATTTCCTGGAGTTCACTCTGGTTTTTCTTGTTGCCACCATTCAGGGTTAGGTTCTCTCATTCCAGAATAACCAATTATAATTGTGGTCTCAGCTAGAGTGCTGAACTGAACCATGCAGTGTAATGACCAGGTGAAATTCTTGTGCATTCCACTAAATTTAAGCACTGCTATTTGCAGAAATAAGCAGACCACAATGCCTCTTGTCCGTGCACCTGTCCAAAAAACCACCGTGCAGCTGTGCCAGCTAGTCCTCGGTCCATGGATGAACTGGTAGAAAGTGCATTCCGGACTAGAATGCAGTTGTTTTCGCTCATCCGTACACTACAATCAGGAAGTAAAACGTACGAATCAGCTTCTTTTAGATTGCGTTGGTCATTCTACCTTAGTTACTACCAATGTAGGGATACCTTGAAGACGGGAGGTTAGACGACGGCAACGAGGGATAGCCATCTCATTTTGCGCAGTTGTACTAAAACTGAGGTGTGTGCTTTTGATTGCGCTAATAGAAACGATACTGAGATAGACATCCCGAAACGATATGGAGACAAACATCCCTGTTTATGCAAATAAGAAATACGGTTATTTAAACAATGGCAGATATTACTACTTTCCCCCGTTTCCTCTTAGAACCAAGTCCTAGATTCATGCTACAACTTTCCCACTTTCTTCCCTGTTTGAACCAACGCTTTGAGTCGACTGTATGAAATAGCTTTACTTCTAATAATAGTAGAAGTTTAGGTGGCTTTGGAACAGCGGGCGGAAGTAGAAAAGGATCCATACGAAGGGAGCTGGGGTAGTAGAGCAAGGCAGGTCTCGAAGGAATATATAGCTGAGGGTCGCCGGCATGTCGCAAAGACGGCGTCGGGAGGCCGCATCTTGGCCAGAATACCGCAGGGAGGAATAAGGGGTCGGAGGCCCTCCCGAGCCGGCGCTCTCTCGGAGAGAATGGCATGGATGCCGATCGGGATGCGCAGGCAGCCGTTGGTCTCCTCCCTCGCCGCCGACGACAGCGTGAACGATGCACCTACACCCCTGCCCCGGTCGAGGTTGTCCGGCTGGATTTGTAACCAGCCGTGAGCTAAGAGAGAGTGTGGCCACCTATGTGTTGCTTAGATCTAGAGAGCATGAGAGAGTGAACAAGAGGAACCCTAGTAAAGCAAGCGCTAAGGCTCCTGCTTTTATATATAGTGGAGTGATTTTGTTGTACCAGCTTCAAAAAAATGCGCTCGTACGTGTACCCGCGAGTGGGTGTGAGAGAACTAGTGCGTGCGTGCACCGCTTCTCTTCGTGAGAGTACAATATACTATGCCCAAAGAACGTTCTCCGCAAGAGTAATAGTACAAGTGTGTGACGTGTGAGCTAAAATAAAATGTGCGCGCCGTCTTTTGTTTTTTAGATGTTCTGAGGGTAGGTTGTGAAGAGCACATACGTGCGTGACGTCTACCTGCAGATAGATGGTGGGTGCGACATGCGAGTCTGCGAGAGGACTCGGAGAGTCGTGACTCGTGAGGGTGCGTGTGCGTGAGTGAGAGGGGGGCACGTATCAATGCAATGCATGTGTCCGTAAATCATTATCCGACAAACGTTCGCCACAAGCCTTTTCCTGACGAACGCCGTAAGAACCGTTAGATCGGCATCCGACAGTGTTAGTTTTGCCATGTCATTTAACAGAACAGCCACTCCTCCTACACACAAATCTTCCACGTGAGGGTTAGCCACTGCCATATGCTCCCTGCATTCCGAATGCAATGCATATAGCTTTATTGAAAATTTGAACCTCGCAAACTTTTACCGAGTTTTCGTGTACCAAATTGCACATGTAGAATACCTTGTATATGTCATTTCATTCATCTTCGAGAGGTAACTATAAAGTTGGGTGAGGAGTCTACAAAGAAAGACCATCGTATCACCCGCAGCAATATGAAGCATCCTTTGGTGTCGAGGAATATCATAGGAACTCTATATGATATGATTTTTATAAGATTTTTCCTTTAGAGCCAATTGGTTCATAGCAAATAAACATGATATCATTTCTATAGCTTTAGAGCCACTTGGTTCATATGAATGGATTCCTATACTCCCTTAATTTCAAAGGAAAATAAACATTAGCGTATATTCAATAGAAAAGTTCCTATGATATGAACCAAATTACATCTCTTTTCTAATCCCTCCTCATAAGAATTGAGATACATGTCATCTCTAGATTCAATAGAAAAGTTCCTATGATGTGAACCAAATGACATCTCTTTTCCAGTCTGTACTCATAGGAATTGAGATGCTCCATGTCATCTCTTTCCCTACAACTTCCATGTATACATCTTCTATTCCTAAATAGATAGTACAACCCACTAGTAGCTTTCTTCCAAAACATGCAACTATGTCACAAGAACTATATAGTGTGCCAATAACTTTGAAAGATGGTCGCTGGATGAAGCTAACCCGACAGTGCAGAGATAGGCAAATCCGAGCACTACTGGCCATTGGATATCATCAACATTCCAACAGATCTGCCACATGTACAATTTAGAAGACTCCATGGTTGAACTTAAGCATAATGCACAAACCTCAAAACACAAGCACTTCTCCTTTGTTCTAGAATCTTCTGTATCATAATTGATTGTTTTTTTCTAAATGAATTGCCATTATTTGTTTTTTACTTTATGATATACAATGCACAACCCCATGAATCTTAACATTTTTATAAAACTTATTGATTTGGTGTCACACCCTAGTTAGTTCAAGCATTAGAGTGTGCATCATGTTTAAATTCCTTTTATATTTGAAATGGGGATGACAGAACCCCCAGCACCCCCCCTGGAACAACTAGGGTTTACTAAAATTATTTTCAATGAACCCAAAATGCCCTTCACAAAATGTTCATCATTTCTGGTTTGGGCTAAAACCCCTGGCAAAAATGGTGCACCCTTTTCTAGGACATTCTGGATTTTCTTGAATTAAATCATAAGTGTTTGAATTTGGGCATTTAAATGCTATAAAATAATTTAAATGCTCAAATAATTCTGGAAATAAGTGTGGGCTGTTGGAAATAATCTAAACAGAGCCCAACAGTTGTAGAAAAATAGAAAAAGAAAACAAATAAGAGAGAGAGAGAGAGAAACCCACCTAGGCCTCACCTGTGCTGGCCCAGCCCACCTAGCTTGTGCCAGTCGTCACATACCTCTGCCAGTAGGAAGAGGCGTGTCGCCGGCGCGCGCACCCGCGGCCACCTCCTGCTTCCACCTCCGGCTGCCTCCTCATCCCCATCCGAGCGCCATCAAGACGCCAACACCCCCCTGCACTCCTCCCCTCTCTCCCCCTCACTCTCCCCGTGCTCCTCTCCCTCCTCGGGCTCTCCTCTCGCACGCACCGACAGCCATTGTCGCTGCCGCACACCGTTGCCGCGCCCACCGCCACTACCACGCCTCTCCGACAAGCCCATTAGCTCCACGCTGCCGTCCTCGACCTCTCCGTTGACCCACGCAAGCTCGGACGACCCCAACACGACGTGGTGACCTTCTTCGCCGTCTACGGCCGCCGGATGCCGTCGTTTGATTCGCCGGCCTCAAGTCCTCCTTGAGCTCACTAGCCTGCTCCGCGAGTTCCCTGTGAGCCCCTCTTTCCTCCGCCCCTCTCCCCGTCGTCTCTTGCGACCTCTAGCCATGGTTTCCACCTCGGCCGGAGCCCGCCGCCGCCTCCATGAAGCTCGTCGTCGCTAGCAGCCCCGCCTGGCCAAACCAATCACGTAGGCGTGCTCTGGGCATCCCTAGGAAGCCGCAGCACGCCTCAGGCCGCTTGCTAGTGCACCGCAACCCTCGCGCCTGAGCTCGCCGAGCTCCGGCCGCCGCACTTGCCCTCGCCGCCGTCGCTGTAGGGCACCCCAGCTGCTGCCGCTGGCCGCAATGGATGTGCGCGAGCCTGGGCGTCTCGTAGAGCCCCTCTGCCGCTCTTCCGGTCACCGGAGGGCGAGTTCCGACGCCCTCCGCCGTCCCTGGCATCGCCGGCGACGAGCCACGGGTCAACTCCGGCGAGTTGACCTGGGGGTTTGACCCGCTGACCAGGGGTTTGACCTCCCCAAGCCCCTGCTTAATTAGCATTAGGTTTAATTAGTGTTACATTAACTTAGTTAATTAGATGAGCCATTGACATGTGGGCCCAAGGCCTAACTAACCTAGTTTAGTGCTAACTAAACACTAACTAACTCTGTTAGTTAGCTGTGACACTGACAGAGAGGGCTCACCAGTCAGGTTTGACCTAGGCTGGCGCCTTTGACCCGCTGATGTCATAGTGACGCAGTGCTGACGCATTAATTCAATTACTGGATTTATTCTTTAATAGGAAATTCCAGAAAATAGTCAAAACTTCTAAAAATCATAGAAAATCAACCTTAACTCCAAATGCAAAGATTTATATATGAAAAATGATCAGAAAAATTCAATCTATCCATCTGTAATGGTTTCATGCATGACAAAACAAGTTAAATTTGTTGTTTAAGCAGAATAAGGTAATGCACTAATAAGGCCATGTTTATTGAGCTAATATTTGAATCTTTGATTCAAATGAGTTCATCCCCTTCTGTTTTAGCTTGCATTAGGCCAAGACACTTTCATCTTGCCATGTCATAGACTGCATCATATTGTTGCATATTGCCATGTGTTGAATATGTTCGATGTGATTTTTGTGGTAGGTTCTGCCTCCGAGGATAACCCCGAGTATCCGTCTGAAGGGCAGTACCCTACTACCTCTACAACAGGCAAGCAACCCATTGATCATTCCGATACAAACCCATGTTCTCGCTTCTACTCTTGTTTACTTCATTAAGACAACACGATTCAAACTACTGTGTGCTATGGTAGTTGAACCCTTATCCTTTGCATGACCTATCATTGCCACAGTAACTAGATGAAACCCACTAGCATGTGTAGGAGTTGATTGAGCCATGTATGTGATTCCTACCTTGCTATGCCTGCTATGCTTTGAGTTGTGTCTGGTCTGGTTCATCTGGGTGATGGGCTAGAGTGAAATGTTTATGTCGGTAAAGTGAGGGATGTGTTGAACATGTTTTGGTAAAGGTATCGATGAGAGGCCATGTAGGAGTACATGGTGGGTTGTTTCATTGAGGCCATCCCTAAGAACTGAGATCTGTATGTGTGATTTTAAGATTCAGCTACTACCATGCATTGGGATCCTTAATTGACCCTCTCGGCTTCTTAAATACCCTAGTACTCTGTCCAGGAGTTGCAAATAGTTTCTGGTGTTTGTAGGTTATGTGTTGGCGGCCGTGCATAGCGCTGACCCTAGGGGTGGGCTATGTTGCGGTAGATACACCGTGGCCGGGTATGCCGGGCGCCCGTTTGGCGTCTCGGAACCCTGTTCACATCGTTCGGGGCCGTATGTGGAAACCTCGGCCGGACTCCCTGCGGATGGAACCTGGATAGGCGATAAACCTGGACTAGAGACTTAAGTGTTTAGGTAGGCCGTGGCCGACACCCTCGCTGGGCTTCCGCTTGAAGGTTGGCGAGTACATGTCGTGTAAACGGCGGTAAGTGGTGAAAGCATGTATGAAGAAGTATACCCCTGCAGGGTTAACATCATCTATTCGAATAGCCGCGTCCGTGGTAAAGGACTACTTGGTTGCCTATACAGTTCATAGACAAGTAAATGGTTACTACTAAAAGACTCAAGATAAGTGTGACTACCGAGGATGGACCTCTCGTAGGATGACGAGAGAGGATCCCCGGTGGAGTATTGTGTTGGTGAGTAGTGGACTCATGTGCGAAAACTATTTTACTAGTGGAGTTCCGTAGGATAGGTTAGACAAGAATCAAAGCTGGCTTGCTGCAATAACCCCACCACCTTCTTGAGAATGAGCATGTATATTAGGTTCTGATGTAAGACTTGCTGAGTACCTTGTACTCATGTTTGCTTATTTATTGTTTTCAGACGACAACACCGCCCCCTCCGATGGGTTTTATGTAGACCTTGATGTCGATGAGTGACTAGCCACCCAGGTGGTGATTCTGGCCATGGAGGGCCCTATGTAGATAGACAGGCTTCGAGAAACCTTCTTTCTTTCTAGTGTATGTACTCAGACTAGTTGCTTCCGCATGTGCTTGTATGATTGTATAACTTGAGTGTCGGGTCATGTGACCCCTATCTGTATGAACATGTTATGTATGGCTCTCTGGAGCCTTTATATAAAGTACTTGAGTTGTAGAGTTTTGTTGTGATGCCATGTTGTATGTACTCATATCGGGCATATTGTGTGTATGATTGAAATGCTTGGTATGAGTGGGATCCGACAATCTAGTTGTTTATCCTTGGCAGTCTTTCTTATGGGGAAATGTAGTCTAGTGTTCCTCGAGCCATAGTAGTCCGCTACAACCCGGTTCACCGGAGTCCTGCTAGCCCAGCACTACTGCTCAGGACACTTGACTGGCCGGCATGTGCTTCGCGTCGTTCCTATGTCTGTCCCTTCGGGGAAATGTCACGCGGTGGCATCCGGAGTCCTGCGTAGCCTGCTACAGCCCGGGTTCCCTGGAGTCCTGTTAGCCCAGTGCTACAGCCCGGAATCACTCGCTGATGATCGACATGCTCGATGTGATTCATGTATGCATGTCTCCAGAGGTCTGTGCCGCTTTGGGTTCACGACTAGCCATGTCGGCCTGGGTTCTCTGTCATATGGATGCTAGAGACACTATCATATACGTGAGCCAAAAGGCGCAAACGGTCCCGGGCCATGGTAAGGCGACACCCGTGGGATACCGTGCGTGAGGCCGCAAAGGGATATGAGGTGTTACCGGCTAGATCGATGTGACTTGGAATCGGGGTCCTGACAGCGTTGGCATCAGAGTCGGACTGCCTGTAGGTTCATTGAGCCAAAATGGTCGATGTCGAGTCTAGAAATGCTTTAGTTATATGTAGGGGAATTGATTGTGGGAGGGAACGTAAGGCTCTTTTACTCCTTTACCTTATGCCCTCTAATCTGAGTCATTCTCTTCTCATTCAACGTGGGTTAAGAACTAGGCTCTCTTCTTCTATCAGGTTCACGTGTTACTAACCCGTAGTAGCTTATAGGATTGCTGTTACAAGCCCCAGTTCAGTTTCTACTATTTCTAGTATGTTGCTAGTTGAATCAGAACCTTGATATGATGTTGTTGAGTGGTATTGCAAATTGTTGTGGATGTCTCAAATCTTTTTCTGAGCATTTACAGCTGTTATGCTGTCCAATTTTCCCTAGAAATTCTAATGTCTTTGCATTGTGGTTCTTCTTTCAGATGGCCAACCGTGCTCGAAACCAAGTGGTTCGCCTGACCCCGTGCCTGGACGTGCCCGGTCATACTGCTATGTTAGTCCGGGTAATGATCGAGACGGGTTAGTGTTGGTATCCCGAATACACCGTCGAAGAGCAATTCCGAGACTTTAATCAAAGCCAATATTTCTGCACCGTCAGGATATTTCCTTCTTATCCTTGATCTACCGAGCCCCTTCACTGTTCCTATGGACTCGGGGTTACTGTTGAGATGGCTGTGCAGGATGCTGCCTATTCCATGACGACCATCATGCGAGTCCGGACTGGCCTGCTTCGGAACACCGACTTCCGTTACATGCCAGCTTCACTTCGGGGAGCGCAAGGGTATCTTAAGGCTATCTATGCTGACTTCACTCAGGAGGACTCATTAACTCATACCACTGCCGAGATGCTCGAAAATAAGGATCGAGAGAATCGAGCCTTGACGCTGGAGCTTTTCAATACCCGTGCTGATCATTGGGCCACATTGACTCGGTTTGCACCTGCGGTGCAAGCCGGATGTATGGATACAAGGGATCTGTATCCTGTGAGATCTGCTCTGCCAGACATGGTGGATTGGCGTGATGTGGGAGGCATCACCCCATCCCGTGGTCCCCGCAGGCCACCGTTTGTGGGTCCAAGACCTCATCCTAGCCCCTTTGGTCCACAAGCACCTCAGGTGCGTCTGTTCCCGGATGATCACGTTGAACTTCCAGGCTATGGAGGTGACTTCTATGAGGACTACTACGGAGCTGTCTGAGTTAGTAATAGTAGCACTAGTATTGTAATAGTTGTATCTCCACTGTCCTGCGTGACTTGTGGAATATGACTTTGTGTGTAATCAATTCCGGAGGTGTAGACAAATAATGTATAGGAGCTTGGAATGCCTTCGATGAGATGTAACGTCTTTCATCATAGTTGTACCGTAGCCTGGGCTTGTACTAAACTATGTATGATGTGTATGACCGTTGGTATATATATGGCAATTTTATATTACCATGACATACGGATGAACATCTCTGCATTCCGTGTTATCCATTACATTCTGCACTTCCTTGCTAAGTTTGAGCCATCCTTATCTAAACCATTGTCTTGTTTTCTCCTAGGATGGTCAACACCCGCAGCAACCCTGCTACCCCGGAGCAGGGGGAAGTCAGTGCAGCTAGGGGTGAAAATCTGCCTCACCCGCCTTCTCTGGCCGAAGTGATGCTGGAGGCGGAAAGAAACAAGCGTGAGACTAACTGCCTGCTAGAGAGGATTGAGCAGAACACTGCACGCCATCCGCGAAATGACTTGGTGTCAATCAATGACTTTATCAAGGTGTACCCACCAAAGTTTAACCATTCCGTCGAGCCCCTCGACGCAGATGACTGGCTTCGCAGCATCACCCACAAGCTAGGTTCTGCCAATGTAGCCAAAGCCGACAAGGTTACCTATGCTGCCTATCACCTCGAAGGCCCTGCTAGCCTTTGGTGGGAAAACTTCGAAGCTATGCGCCCGGTCGGCCAAATTAATACTTGGGCTGAATTCAGTGAGGCTTTCCGTGAGCATCACATTTCGGAAGGTCTCATAGATCGCAAGCGGGAGGAGTTCTGCAATTTCACCCAAGGAAGACTGACTGTGGATGCATATAGTCGTGAATTTGGCAATCTGGCACGTTATGCTCCTGAAGAGGTATCTACCGATGCTAAGAAGCAGGCAAGGTTCCGCAAGGGACTTAGCCCTGAGCTTCGCCGCAATCTTTGTCTGCACGAGTGCACCTCCTTTCAGAAGTTGGTCCATAAAGCCATGAGTGCTGAGACAGGCCAGACTAATTATGACGCTTCACGCAAGCACTCACATGATTTTGGCTCTTCATCCGGCTCTGGGGCTCAAAAGCGCCGGGTGTGGATCCCAAGCACGGCACTGCCACCCAGGTTCATTCCGAGGCCATCCTTTGAGGCTCCTCATCCCAACCAACAGTTTGCACCGCCCAAGCCCTATGGTGGCCCCGCTGCTAATGCTACTCCACGCCCCAATGTGGTGACATGCTTCAAGTGTGGAGAGCCGGGTCACTATAGCCGAGAGTGCCCCCAGAACAACAACCCCAATCAAACTGGAATGGCCGTTGGCCGTGGTAAGCCTGCGGGAAAGACATTCTACGCCAAGTCGGTCACAACACGTGGCCATGTCAACTATGTTTCAGCCAAGGAGGCTTATGAGGATCCTAACATCGTCCTTGGTACGCTCCTTGTTAATTTCCATCCGGCATCTATTCTTTTCGATACTGGAGCATCTCATTCATTCATATCCGAGAGCTATGCTCGATTGCATAACACGACATTCTGTGACATGCCCTCTACCATGGAAATTCAAACCCCTGGCTCTAGATGGCAAACTTCTAGAGTAAGCCATGGGAAAGAAATTCTTGTCGATAGACTTGTCTTGCTTGCATCCTTAATAGCTCTCAAGTCCTCGGACATAAACATCATTTTGGGTATGGACTGGATGTCGGCTCATTATGCTAAGATTGATTGTGCCACTAGAACAGTTCAACTTACTCACCCATCGGGCAAGACGGTCAATGTCTTAACTCGAGTGGCCAAGCGCCAGCTTTACTCCCTAAATGCCAACCCCCTTCTAGACCTTGAAGATGTTCCGGTAGTTCGAGACTTTCCGGATGTCTTTCCAGAAGAACTGCCAGGTGTTCCACCTGACAGGGATGTCGAGTTTGTGATAGACCTTATTCTAGGAACCGTTCCAATTTCTAGAAAACCCTACAAGATGGCACTCTTAGAACTAGCTGAGCTTAAGAACCAACTCGATGAGTCCTTGAAAAAAGGTTTCATCCGTCCTAGGTCCTCTCCTTGGGCTTTCCCCGTCCTCTTCGTCAAGAATAAGGATGGAACGGATCGAATGGTTGTAGATTACCGACCTGTCAACTTGGTCACCATCAAGAACAAATATCCTCTTCGCAAGATCAACGATCTGTATGATTAGCTCGCTGGATCCTTAGTCTTTTCCAAGATGGATTTGAGGTTGAGCTACCATATAATCAAAATCAGAAACAGGGACATTCCCAAAACGGCCTTTGTTACTCGTTATGGCCAATACGAGTACACCGTTATGTCCTTCGGTTTAACCAATGCCCCAGATACCTTCTCTCGGTTAAGGAACTCGGTCTTCATGGAGTACTTGGATAAATTCGTCGTAGTATACCTCGATGACATACTCATCTACTCCAAGAATGAAGAGGAACATGCCGAACATTTAAGGCTGGTATTGATGAAACTTCGAGAGCATCGCCTTTATGCCAAATTCTCCAAGTGTGAATTTTGGTTGCCAGAAGTGACCTATCTAGGCCATGTAATCTCTGGTAAGGGTATTGATGTCAATCCCGAGCGAGTTCAAGCCGTCCTTGATTGGACTCCACGTGAGACGGTCCAGCAAGTTCGGAGCTTCCTTGGCTTAGCGAGCTATTGCTGCCGCTTCGTCAAGAATTTCTCCAAGGTTGCTAAACCTCTAACTGAACTCCTCAAGAAAGATAAAAGGTTCGAGTGGACTCCACAGTGCGAGTTCAGCTTTCAGGAATTGAAGAGACGCCTGACATCTGCTCCCGTACTGGTACCACCAGATTTCTCCAAGGACTTTATTATATATTGCGACGCCTCGCGACAAGGTCTAGGTTGCATACTCATGCAAGATTGCCAGGTAATTGCCTATGCTTCACGGCAATTACACCCACATGAGGAAAACTACCCCACACATGATCTAGAGGTTACAGCTGTAGTCCATGCACTTAAAACATGGCGACATTACCTCCTCGGTAATCGTTGCGAGATCTTCACCGATCAGCAAAGCTTGAAATATATCTTCACCCAACCAGATTTGAATCTCAGGCAACGACATTGGGTCAAGTTGAACTCGGATTACGACTTAGGAATAACCTACACCCCGCGCAAAGCCAATGTCATGGCTGATGAGCTAAGTCGTAAGTCTTATTGTAACAACCTGATGTTACAACAAAGTCAACCACTTCTCCATGAGGAATTTCGTAAGCTTAATCTTCACATTGTTCCTCGAGGATTCCTATCCACCCTGGTGACGAAGCCAAATCTTATGGATCAGATCATAACCGCCCAGCGGTATGATAAGGGCATATCCCGGATTAAGGAAAACATTGCTAGCGGAGTTGCTAAATGTTTTTCCATGGATAAGCGGGGTGCTGTCTTCTTCGAGAACCGTTTGGTGGTTCCCAAGAAACAACATCTACGCCAGTTGATCCTTAAGGAAGCTCATGAATCCCCTCTCACCATTCATCCCGGTAGTACTAAAATGTATCAAGACCTACGCCAGAGGTTTTGGTGGACTAGGATGAAGAGAGAAATCGCTCAATACATTGATAATTGTGATGTTTGTCGTCGTGTTAAACCAGATCATCAACGGCCTGCTGGCACCCTTCAACCTTTGGCTATTCCAAAGTAGCCCACTTTCTACCTATTCGTGAGAGTATCACCACTAGCCAGCTAGCCGATTTATACATCTCCCGAATAGTGTCTCTTCATGGTGTTCCATTGGAAATTAACTCAGACCGTGGGAGTTTCTTCACCTCTCGATTTTGGGAAATTTTCCAAAATGCTATCGGAACTCATCTCTCTTTTAGCACCGCCTTCCATCCTCAATCAAGTGGTCAAGTAGAGCGAGTCAATCAAATTCTAGAAGATATGCTCCGAGCTTCTGTCATCTCGTTCGGAATGGGTTGGGAGAAATGCCTTCCATTCGCGGAGTTTGCTTATAACAACAGTTATCAAGCTAGCTTGGGCAAGGCTCCTTTCGAAGTTCTCTATGGACGAAAATGTCAAACGCCTCTTAACTGGTCAGAAACCGGGGATACACAACTCTTTGGCCCGGATATGATTCTGGAAGCAGAAGAACAGGTTCGCGTTATTCGTGAGAAATTGAAAACAGCCCAATCTCGCCAAATGAGTCAATATGATCGTAAACATAAGCCTATGACTTATGAAGTCGGCGAGAAGGCCTACCTTCGGGTTACTCCGTTAAAGGGAACCCATCGTTTCGGTATCAAAGGCAAATTGGCTCCTCGTTACATTGGACCCTTTCGCATTCTTGCCAAACGAGGAGAAGTTGCCTACCAATTGGAACTACCTTCGCATCTTTCCAGAGTTCACGATGTCTTCCACGTTTCTCAAATCAGGCGTTGCTTCGCGGATCCTATCCATGAAGTGGACCACGAAACGCTTGATCTACAAGATAACCTCTCATATCGGGAATATCCCGTTCGTATCCTTGATCAAGCCGAGCGTACCACTGACGTCATAATATGAAGTTTCTCAAGGTTCAATGGTCACACCATTCCGAGAAAGAAGCCACATGGGAAAGGGAGGATCGTCTTCGACTCGAGTACCCCACCTTCTTTCCGGAGGATCCTAAATCTCGGGACGAGATTCTTTTGAGTGGGGGTGAGTTGTCACACCCTAGTTAGTTCAAGCATTAGAGTGTGCATCATGTTTAAATTCCTTTTAAATTTGAAATGGGGATGACAGAACCCCCAGCACCCCCCTGGAACAACTAGGGTTTACCAAAATTATTTTCAATGAACCCAAAATGCCCTTCACAAAATGTTCATCATTTCTGGTTTGGGCTAAAAACCCTGGCAAAAATGGTGCACTCTTTTCTAGGACATTCTGGATTTTCTTGAATTAAATCATAAGTATTTGAATTTGGGCATTTAAATGCTATAAAATAATTTAAATGCCCAAATAATTCTGGAAATAAGTGTGGGCTGTTGGAAATAATCTAAACAGAGCCCCTGATTATTTTCAGGATTTTTATAGATGTCAAGGTATTTTTAATAAAGCCCAACAGTTGCAGAAAAATAGAAAAAGAAAACAAATAAGAGAGAGAGAGAGAGAGAAACCCACCTGGGCCTCACCTGTGCTGGCCCAGCCCACCTGGCTTGTGCCAGTCATCACCCACCTCTGCCAGTAGGCAGAGGCGTGTCGCTGGCGCGAGCACCCGCGGCCACCTCCAGCTAACACCTCCTGCTGCCACCTCGTCCCCATCCGAACGCCACGAAGACGCCAGCACCCCCCTGCACTCCTCCCCTCCCCCCTCACTCCCCCCGTGCTCCTCTCCCTCCTCCGGGTCTCCTCTCGCACGCACTGAGAGCCATTGTCGCCTCCGCACGCCGTTGCCGCACCCACCGCCACTGCCTCGCCTCTCCGACAAGCCCATTAGCTCCGCGCTGCCGTCCTCGACCTCTCCGTCGACCCACGCAAGCTCGGACGACCCCAAGACGATGTGGTGACCTTCTTCCCCGTCTACGGCCGCCGGATGCCATCGTTCGATTCGCCGGCCTCAAGTCCACCCCGAGCTCACTAGCCTGCTCCGCGAGTTCCCTGTGAGCCCCTCTTTCCTCCGCCCCTCTCCCCGTCAGCTCTTGCGACCTCTAGCCGTGGTTTCCACCTCGGCCGGAGCCCGCCGCCGCCTCCATGAAGCTCGCCGTCGCTAGCGGCCCCGCCTGGCCAAACCAATCACGTAGGCGTGCTCTAGGCATCCCCAGGAAGCCGCAGCACGTCTCAGGCCGCTTGCTAGTGCACCGCAACCCTCGCGCCTGAGCTCGCCAAGCTCCGGCCGCCGCACTTGCCCTCGCCGCCGTCGCTGTAGGGCACCCCGGCTGCTGCCGTTGGCCGCAATGGATGCGCGTGAGCCTGGGCGTCTCGTAGAGCCCCTCCGCCGCTCTTCCGGTCGCCGGAGGGCGAGTTCCGACGCCCTCCACCGTCCCTGGCGTCGCCGGCGACGGGCCGTGGGTCAACTCCGGCGAGTTGACCTGGGGGTTTGACCCACTGACCGGGGGTTTGACCTCCCCAAGCCCTTGCTTAATTAGCATTAGGTTTAATTAGTGTTAAATTAACTTAGTTAATTATATGAGCCATTGACATGTGGCCCCAGGGCCTAACTAAACTAGTTTAGTGCTAACTAAACACTAACTAACTCTGTTAGTTAGCTGTGACACTGACAGAGAGGGCCCACCAGTCAGGTTTGACCTGGGCTAGGGCCTTTGACCCGCCGACGTCACAGTGATGCAGTGCTGACGCATTAATTCAATTACTGGATTTATTCTTTAATAGGGAATTCCAGAAAATAGTCAAAACTTCTAAAAATCATAGAAAATCAACCATAACTCCGAATGCAAAGATTTATATATGAAAAATGATCAGAAAAATTCAATCTATCCATCTGTAATTGTTTCATGCATGAAAAGACAAGTTAACCTTGCTGTTTAGGAAGAATAAGGTAATGCACCAATAAGGCCATGTTTAATGAGCTAATATTTGAATCTTTGATTCAAATGAGTTCATCCCCTTCTGTTTTAGCTTGCATTAGGCCAAGACACTTTCATCTTGCCATGTCATAGCATGCATCATATTGTTGCATATTGCCATGTGTTGAATATGTTCGGTGTGATTTTCGTGGTAGGTTCTGCCTCCGAGGATAACCCCGAGTATCCGTTTGAAGGGCAGTACCCTACTACCTCTACAACAGGCAAGCAACCCATTGATCATTCCGATACAAACCCATGTTCTCGCTTCTGCACTTGTTTACTGCATTAAGACAACGCGATTCAAACTACTGTGTGCTACGGTAGTTGAACCCTTATCCTCTGCATGACCTGTCCTTGCCGCAGTAACTAGATGAAACCCACTAGCATGTGTAGGAGTTGATTGAGCCATGTATGTGATTCCTACCTTGCTATGCCTTCTATGCTTAGAGTTGTGTCAGGTCTGGTTCATCTGGGTGATGGGATAGAGTGAAATATTTATGTCGGTAATGTGAGGGATGTGTTGAACAAGTTTTGGAAAAGGTATCGATGAGAGGCCATGTAGGAGTACATGGTGGATTGTTTCATTGAGGCCGTCCCTAAGAACTGAAATCTATGTGTGATTTTAAGATTCAGCTACTACCATGCATTGGGATCCTTAATTGACCCTCTCGGCTTCTTAAATACCCTAGTACTCTGTCTAGGAGTTGCAAATAGTTTCTGGTGTTTGTAGGTTATGTGTTGGCGGCCGTGCGTAGCTCTGACCCTAGGGGTGGGCTATGTTGCTGTAGATACACCGTGGCCGGGTATGCAGGGCGCCCGTTTGCCGTCTCGGAACCCTGTTCACATCGTTCGGGGCCGTATGTGGAAACCTCGGCCAGACTCCCTGCGGATGGAACCTGGATAGGCGATAAACCTGGACTAGAGACTTAAGTGTTTAGGTAGGCCGTGGCCGACACCCTCGCTGGGCTTTCGCTTGAAGGTTGCCGAGTACATGTCGTGTAAATGGCGGTAAGTGGTGAAAGCGTGTATGAAGAACTATACCCCTACAGGGTTAACATCATCTATTCGAATAGCCGCGTCCGCGGTAAAGGACTACTTGGTTGCCTATACAGTTCATAGACAAGTAAATGGTTACTACTAAAAGACTCAAGATAAGTGTGAGTACCGAGGATGGCCCTCTCGTAGGATGACGAGAGAGGATCCCCGGTGGAGTATTGTGTTGGTGAGTAGTGGACTTGTGTGCGAAAACTATTTTACTAGTGGAGTTCTGTCGGATAGCTTAGCCAAGAGTCAAAGCTGGCTTGCTGCAATAACCCCACCACCTTCTTGAGAATGAGCATGTATATTAGGTTCTGATGTAAGACTTGCTGAGTACCTCGTACTCATGTTTGCTTATTTATTGTTTTCAGATGACAACACCGCCCCCTCCGATGGGTTTTATGTAGACCTTGATGTCGACGAGTGACTAGCCACCCAGGTGGTGATTCTGGCATGGAGGGCCCTATGTTGATAGACAGGCTTCGAGAAACCTTCTTTCTTTCTAGTGTCTGTACTCAGACTAGTTGCTTCCGCATGTGCTTGTATGATTGTATAACTTGAGTGTCGGGTCATGTGAGCCCTATCTATATGAACATGTTATGTATGGCTCTCTGGAGCCTTTAAATAAAGTACTTGAGTTGTAGAGTTTTGTTGTGATGCCATGTTGTATGTACTCATATCGGGCATATTGTGTGTATGATTGAAATGCTTGGTATGAGTGGGATCCGGCAATCTAGTTGTTTATCCTTTGCAATCTTTCTTATGGGGAAATGTAGTCTAGTGTTCCTCGAGCCATAGTAGTCCGCTATAGCCCGGTTCACCAGAGTCCTGCTAGCCCAGCACTACTGCTCAGGACACTTGACTGGCCGGCTTGTGTTTCGCGTCATTCCTATGTCTGTCCCTTCGGGGAAATGTCACGCGGTGACATCCGGAGTCCTGCCTAGCCTGCTACAGCCCGGGTTCCCCGGAGTCCTGTTAGCCCAGTGCTATAGCCCGGAATCACTCGCTGATGACCGACATGCTCGATGTGATTCATGTATGCCTGTCTCCATAGGTCTGTGCCGCTTTGGGTTCACGACTAGCCATGTCGGCCCGGGTTCTCTGTCATATGGATTCTAGCGACACTATCATATACGCGAGCCAAAAGGCACAAACGGTCCCGGGCCATGGTAAGGCGACACCCGTGGGATACCGTGCGTGAGGCCTCTAAGGGATATGAGGTGTTACCGGCTAGATCAATGTGACTTGGAATCGGGGTCCTGACATTTTGAATGAGATGAACTATAAGAACTAAACGAACATCTACATCATGCATATATGACTCAAATACATGCTATAGTGTGTATTTATTCATAATTTGGTTTCGAAATCTCATGCGTTCAATACTTGTGTGCCTTACTAGTTTTGAGTAGAGTAGAAAATTTCACGCGGCCCCGGGTATATCAAAATGCAGGGCCCATGCATCATTGCCTTTCGGTCGAACGTACGTCCACAATTTTTTGTACGTACTATCTCTCCACTGGTTCCCGAACCCAAAAGGCTGCCTCGTTCCTGTAAAACCAAGCGGCTGACACATATTTAAGGCGTCGGCTCGAACCTGTTTACTACGACGTGGCACCGCACGTCGTAGTACTCCTACAAACCCTACCGCCGAACTCATCATCGGCTTTCTTCAAGAGGACGACGGAGAAGCCGACTTGTAGTGGAGGCGCTTTAAAAAAAGGATCTGTAGTGGAAACCCCTACCCTAGGGTGCCCTAGGTAGCTGTCGCATGCATCATTGTTTTCTATTTTCTTTATGCTCTTGCGCCCTAGAGTGAAATGATGGTTGCTTCGTCCGTCCAGCTTAATGCGGGAAAGGTGGGGCTATGTGATTTGACCCCTCATCGCTCATTTTCTACTACTGCGGTGCTACGACCGAGGTGCCTCCAATTCCAACCGCTGCTCCGAACTGTAATTTGGTGCATCGCACGTGGAACAAGACGGTGGATGAGCCACATGTCGGCCAAAGGGGTCCTGTTAAGTGTGTCGCCATTTCGTGTGCGGACTGACCCTGCTTGAGTTGCTACGCCAACACGACAGGAGCAGCCTACCACTTGGTTTTGCTCCTTGGTGAATCCCGACTATATTGATCTAAAAAGATACGTGCTGAACTACCCTCTCCGTCTCGGTTTTTTTATTTTTAGGCGTCTCGGTTTATAGGGCCTGCACGTAGTTCTAGGTCATCCATTTGACTAACTAAATATGAGTTACTATGTCACAAAAAGTTTATCATTGGATTCTTAAGCGGATGTAGTTGTACTTAAAAGTCGAGGGCGGGGCTTTTCCTGCGCGGTAGGTAGCGGGGCAGCTCCGCCTAGTCGGTTCGACAGAGACACGAGAAGACGAGGGAGTAGGCTGCTGCAAACGTAGGGCTGTGTGATTTGATAGCGAGTTACTGCTAGACAGGTGGGGCCCCGTGATTTGACTTGCCATTATCATTTTAACAGCGGCGCTACGACCAGCGTGAGTCTCCCAGATTCCTAACCACCTCCATACAGGTGCCTCTCCCAATGCTCCACCATGTAGTAGAGGCTGGCTCTTGCATGAGAGCCCACTTCTCCACTTTTTCCATGCCTCTATTTCCTCCACATATGCAAAAATGCCATGTAAAGCGCACTATTGTACCTACTTTTACTTGCTCCTACAGGTGCTTAAGCTTGCCACATAGGCATAAAGTCTGATGTGGCAAGTTAATCAAGAAGAGAGAGACTAGTTTGGTGACCCAAGGAAGAAATGGTGCTAAGCACGTGTACCAAGGTGAAAAGACAATTTTGAAGCAAACTTAGCAACACCATTTCATTGGAAGAGGTCACTCCTTGGAAAATGCAATAAATACACGTGCTTACTAGCACCGTTTCTTCCTTTAGTATGAAGAAAGAGATAGAGAGGAGTAACAAAAAATACACTTATAGCCAACCTTGTTGTAGTATGAGTGACAAAGTGATGACTATGTATGACATGCCAACATCAGATAGCCTAACACACCGTGTTAAATCTCCAAGGGCGCGACTGAGGGAGTCCTGGATTAGGGGGTGTTCGGGTAGCCGGACTATACCTTCAGCCGGACTCCTGGACTATGAAGATACAAGATTGAAGACTTTGTCCCGGGTCCAGATGGGACTTTCCTTGGCGTGGAAGGCAAGCTAGGCAATGCGATATTCAAGATCTCCTACCCTTGTAACCGACTCTGTGTAACCCAAACCCTATCCGGTGTCTATATAAACCGGAGGGTTGTAGTCCGTAGAGGATCAACTCCATACACAATAATCATACCATAGGCTAGCTTCTAGGGTTTAGCCTCCTTGATCTCGTGGTAGATCTACTCTTGTACTACCCATATCATCAATATTAATCAAGCAGGAGTAGGGTATTACCTCCATCGAGAGGGCCCGAACCTGGGTAAAACAAAGTGTCCCCTGTCTCCTGTTACCATCCGGCCTAGACGCACAGTTCGGGACCCCCTACCCGAGATCTGCCGGTTTTGACACCGACATTGGTACTTTCATTGAGAGTTCCTCTGTGTCGTCGCCTTTAGGCCCGATGGCTCCTTCGATCGTCAACAACGATGTGGTCCAGGGTGAGACTTTTCTCCCCGGACAGATCTTCGTCTTCGGCGGCTTCACACTGCGGGCCAATTCGCTTGGCCACCTTGAGCAGATCGAAAGCTACGCCCCTGGCCATCAGGTCAGGTTTGGAAGCCTAAACTACACGGCTGATGAGGGAGTCCTGGATTAGGGGGTGTTCGGGTATCCGGACTATACCTTCGGCCGGACTCCTGGATTATGAAGATATAAGATTGAAGACCTCGTCCCGTGTCCAGATGGGACTTTCCTTGGCGTGGAAGGCAAGCTTGGTGATGCGATATTCAAAATCTCCTACCATTGTAACCGACTCTATGTAACCCTAACCCTATCCGGTGTCTATATAAACCGGAGGGTTGTAGTCCGTAGGACAGAATCAACTCCATACACAACAATCATACCATAGGCTAGCTTCTAGGGTTTAGCCTCCTTGATCTCGTGGTAGATCTACTCTTATACTACCCATATCATCAATATTAATCAAGCAGGAGTAGGGTATTACCTCCATCGAGAGGGCCCGGACCTGGGTAAAACAAAGTGTCCCCTGTCTCCTGTTACCATCCAGCCTAGACGCACAGTTCGGGACCCCCTACCCGAGATCCGCCGGTTTTGACAGTGACATTGGTGCTTTCATTGAGAGTTCCTCTGTGTCGTCGCCTTTAGGCCCGATGGCTCCTTTGATCTTCAACAACGATGCGGTCCAGGTTGAGACTTTTCTCCCCGGAGAGATCTTCGTCTTCGGCGGCTTCGCACTGCGGGCCAATTCGCTTGGCCACCTTGAGCAGATCGAAAGCTACGCTCCTGGCCATCAGGTCGGGTTTGGAAGCCTAAACTACACGGCTGACATCCGTGGGGACTTGATCTTTGACGGATTCGAGCCACAGCCAAGCGTGCCGCACTGTCTCGACGGGCATGATATAGCTCTGCTGCCGAACAGCACCTTGGTGGCCGCACACGCATCGTTTTCGACCATTGATTCGGAACCTACTGCGCCGACCGAGGATCAGTGGTTGGACGCTGCCTCAGGGGCAGCGATGTCAGAGGCGATCAAGCCGAACTCCCGCCTCGCACTTCGCGTGGCCCGTGACTCCGAGGAGCCGGATTCCTCTCCGAACTCCGAGCCCCCAACACCCCTGCCAATCGAATCCGATTAGGCGCCGGTAATGGAGTTCACTGCTGCGGACATCTTTCAGCATTCGCCTTTTGGCGACATCCTGAATTCTCTTAAGTCTCTCTCTTTATCAGGAGAGCCCTGGCCGAACTACGGTCAGCAAGGGTGGGATACGGACGGTGAGGAAATTCAAAACCCACCCACCACCCACTTTGTAGCCACTGTCGACGATTTAACCGACATACATGACTTCGGCTCCGAAGACATCGACGGCATGGACGACGATATAGGAGACGAACAGGAACCAGCACCTGTAGGGCGTGGAACGCCACCTCGTCATATGACATATACATGGTGGATACTCCAAAAGACGGAGATGGCGATGGAACAATGGGGGATGACGCCCCCAAGAAAAAGCCAAAGCGCCGGCATCAGCGGCGCCGCTCTAAAACTTGCCAAAGCAAAAACGGTGATTCCGGTACGGGAGATAATACTACCCCGGATAGCGCCGAAGAACACCCACCCGAGCAAGATTTGGCACAAGAAGATGGAGAAGCCAGCCCTCATGAGAGAGCGGCACACCGAGAGGTCGAGGATGATAACTATACGCCTCCCTCCGAAGACGAGGCAAGCCTCGACGACGACGAATTCGTCATACCATCAGACCCCGCCGACCAAGAGCATTTTAGATGCAGGCTTTTAGCCACGGCAAGCAGCCTCAAGAAAAAGCAGCAACAGCTTAAAGCTGCCCAAGGTTTGCTAGCTGACAGATGGACTAAAGTCCTTGCGGCCGAAGAGTATGAACTCGAACGCCCCTCCAAAAGTTACCCGAAGCGCAGGCCGCTACCCCGATCAGAGGAGGAAGTAACTACATCACCTGTGCATGACATGGCAGACCGGCCACCTCGTGGCCGCGACAGAGAGGCCTCTCAGCCCTCCACCCACAACTAAGGCACGGGAAAATGCGCCTGACCTGCGAGACATACTGGAGGACAAGGCAAGACAGACAAGGTCGATCTACGGATCGCGCAGGCGCCCTACGGCACGTGACAATGATCTTCACGCTGGATACAACAAATCCGGCCGGGCCGAACACAACAGACATAGCTCTTCCGAGCTGCGTCGTGATATAGCCCAGTACAGAGGTGCTGCACACCCGCTATGCTTCACGAATGAAGTAATGGATCATAAAATTCCAGAGGGCTTTAAACCCGTAAACATCAAATCATACGATGGCACCACAGACCCGGCGGTATGGATTCAGGATTATCTCCTTCACATCCACATGGCGCGCAGCGATGATCTACACGCCATCAAGTACCTCCCGCTCAAACTTAAAGGACCGGCCCGGCATTGGCTTAAGAGCTTGCCAGCAGACTCAATCAGTTCTTGGGAGGACCTGGAAGCCGCATTCCTCGACAACTTCCATGGCACTTACGTGCGACCGCTGGATGCCGATGACTTAAGCCACATAATTCAGCAGCCAGAAGAATCAGCCAGACAATTCTGGACACGGTTCCTAACAAAGAAAAACCAGATAGTCGACTGTCCGGACGCAGAGGCACTAGCAGCCTTCAAGCATAACATCCGCGACGAGTGGCTTGCCCGGCACCTGGGACGGGAAAAGCCGAAATCCATGGCAGCCCTCAAGACACTCATGACCCGCTTTTGCGCGGGTGAAGACAGTTGGCTAGCTCGCAGTAAAAACTTATCAAAGAACCCTGGTAATTCGGATAGCAAGGACAAAAGTGGCAGGACACGTCGGAACAAACAAAAACACCGCGTTAATAGCGACAGCAATGATGAAATGGCAGTCAATGCCGGATTCAGAGGCTATAAATCCGGTCAGCGGAAAAAGCCATTCAAAAGGAATACTCAGGGCCCGTCCAGTTTGGACCGAATACTCGATCGCTTGTGCCAGATACATGGCACCCCCGAAAAGCCAGCCAATCACACTAACCGGGATTGTTGGGTGTTCAAGCAGGCAGGCAAGTTAAGAGCCGAAAACAGAGACAAGGGGCTGCACAGCGACGACGAGGAGCCCAAGCTGCCGAACAACAATGGACAGAAGGGCTTTCCACCACAAGTGCGGATGGTGAACATGATATACGCAACCCACATTCCCAAGTGGGAGCGAAAGCGTGCGCTACGGAACGTATACGCGATGGAGCCAGTCGCCCCAAAGTTCAACCCATGGTCCTCCTGCTCGATCACTTTTGATCGAAGGGACCATCCCACTAGCATCTGTCATGGCGGCTTCGCCGCATTGGTTCTTGACCCAATCATTGATGGATTTCACCTCACAAGATTCCTCATGGACGGCGGCAGTAGCCTGAACCTGCTTTATCAGGACACAGTGCGGAAAATGGGAATAGATCCCTCAAGGATCAAACCCACAAGAACGACCTTTAAAGGCGTCATACCAGGTGTAGAAGCCAACTGTACAGGCTCAGTAACACTTGACGTGGTCTTCGGATCCCCGGATAATTTCTGAAGCGAAGAGTTAATCTTCGATATAGTCCCGTTTCGCGGTGGCTATCACGCCCTGCTTGGACGAACCGCATTCGCAAAATTCAATGCGGTGCCGCACTACGCATACCTCAAACTCAAGATGCCAGGCCCTCGAGGAGTAATCACGGTCAATGGAAACACCGAACGCTCCCTCCGTATGGAGGAGCATACGGCGGCTCTCGCAGCGGAGGTACAAAGTAGCCTTCTTAGGCAATTCTCTAGTCCGGCCATTAAAATGCCAGACACTGCCAAGCGCGCCCGGGGTAACCTACAGAAGGACCGCCTGGCACACTCTCAGCAAGCATAGCAATGTGGCCCCAACCCCAGCTTTCGCGACCTAGCGAAACCAGTACCTCGCGTACATAACTACGCCCTTCAAATACCATGGGCACAGGGGAAGGGGCACAATAACGGCACGCCCAAAATACGGCTTAAAACGTACCAGGGGCTGCCGGATTCCTTTTTTTATTTTTTATTTTACTTTCAGGACTCCATACTTCGGACGACCTGTTCGGCAATTCGATTGCCGCACAAATGATGCAAGATCCAGGGAGGCAGATAAGCCATGCCGCATTATGGAACTCCCAGGTGGTCTCTGTTACGAGCGGTATACCTACTTTATATATAATTCCGCGGCCTGCCCCTGGTCAGGACATACTGAATAGTCCAATATCTTTTGCTTACCTCACCATTTGTATCGTTCGGCTTTGATAAATAGCCTCTCCATAAATAATGCTTAGCTTTTTGTCTATTTTTTTGCATTACTCTTTTCATATATATGTGCCTTAATGACATGTCGCACCCGTACATGGTGGTACGACAAGTACGCCAGGGGCTTCAGTACCCTTTAATATGGTGTGAGAAGTCCGTACACTTTCACAAGTGCGGCACCCCGAACTTATAGCACTATATGCATCGGCTCCGAATCATGATTTGGTTCAATAGTTGGGTTTGCCCGGCTCCTATGTTTTGGTGCCTTACGTTCCGCTATATCGGCTAAGGTAGCACTAGGAGAACCACTGCGATTGTGCCCCGGTTGAGCTGGGTTAAGCACCTCAGTGGAGAAAGCTAAAACTGACTGTCATGATGAGGCGAGAGACCGGTCGCTGTTCGAGAGGTTTTTCGGGTCCCTAAAGGCTTATGCCGCTTCGAGCGAGGAGCTGGATAACCCCAGCCAAGGCGTGGATAGCGCCCCGAACTCGGTCTTCTGAACTAGGGGCTTCGCCGAAATTTAAAATTATAAAGTTCTATGGCTAAGTGAGAGTGTTCAAGCATTATAGTCCAATTGCCTGGTTCGTCGTGCTGAGCGCCTCCCTCAAAGGATCCAACCATGGGAAAAAGAGCGCCCAGGTTTATCACCGAACACCCCAGCACTAGTGGCATGGGGGCAGAAGCCGACGACTGGCCATCTCTCAATTTTTGATAAACGGCCGCACAGAAAATAATATTTCAAATTCAATAAGCATTGCTTAGCGCATATGAACAAGTTTTCAGTGCACAGGATAAATACGAGCGAATTCATTCAAAAATTACATCCTTGGTGCACACATCCGCCACAAGGCGGGCACCCGCGAGAACATCCTTATAGTAGTTCTCTGGCTTGCGAAGCTTCTTCCCCGGCGGTGGCCCGTCCGTCACAAGCTTCTCACCGTCCAGCTTACCCCAGTGCACCTTTACATGGGCAAGGGCCCTACGGGCACCTTTGATGCAGACAGAGCGCTTGATGACCTCGAGCCTTGGACAGGCCTCCACCAGCCGCCGCACCAGCCCGAAGTAGCTCCCAGGTAGGGCCTCTCCGGGCCACAGCCGAACTATGAAGCCCTTCATGGCTTGTTCGGCCGCCTTGTGGAGTTCGACCAGCTGTTTCAGCTGGTCTCTCAAGGGCACAGGGTGTCCAGCCTCAGCATACTGAGACCAGAACACCTTCTCCGTCGAGTTGCCCTCTTTAGCTCGGTAGAATGCGGCGGCATCGGATACGCTTCGGGGAAGATCTGCGAATGCCCCTGGAGAATTCCGGATTTGGGTAAGTAACAAGTAGTTTACTTTTATATTTCTTCTTTGCATAAAGAATGCCTTACCCGCTGCTATCTTTTTCACATCCTACAACTCTCGGAGGGCTTTTTGGGCTTCAGCCTTGGGAGACTTGGTAGTATCAAGGGCCGTCTCGAGCTCGGACGCTTGGGTCTTCGACTCAAGCTCCAAACTCTCATGTTTTTTCATGAGGGCCTGAAGCTCTTGCTGCACCTCGCCGACTTGAGACCCAAGTTTCTCTCGCTCGGTACGCTCCGTGGCCATTTTCTTTTCGGCCTCGGACAACAACTGCTTGAGGGTCGCCACCTTAATCGTGGCCCCTACAATAAGCAGTACAATCCTGTTATTTCTTGCAATCACGCCTCTCTATAGGCACTTTTTTATAAGGTATTTCTTACCTTCTTTCTCCTCGAGCTGCTGCTTGGCAAGGCCGAGCTCTTGCTCGGACCGCTCGAGACCCTGTTGTAGGGCATCCACCTCCGCAGTCAGTGCGGCGGTGGCTAGCAGTGAAGCCTGCATACGCATATTGACTCTTCATTATTAGACTCCTGCGAAATTTAATAAGATCCTCTATTCGGCTTTTCTTTCCGAACGCCAAACAGAGCATCAGGGGCTACTGTCTATGCGGTAATATTTTTACATATTTTTACTTACCTCGAAGCCTGTTAGGAGGCTAGCGCAAGCTTCACTCAGCCCGCTCTTGGCGGACTGAACCTTCTGGATCACCGTACTTATAATAGTACGGTGCTCCTTCTCGATGGAGTCTCCTTCAAGCACCTCCAGCAGATTCTCCGGCGCCTCCGGTTGGACGGAGGCTGCTGGCTCAGAAGGCTTGCTCCTCTTGTAAGGAGTTCGCCTGCCGCGGTCCGGAATTGTTGAGGATTCCGGCACGGTGTCCGGCTTAAAGCCGGACTTGGAGCCCTGGGGGGTCTTGTCCCCTTCACTCCTGGCATCCGGGAGGTCGCCTTGCGGCTCCTCCAGGACCACCTCCTCCTGCCCCAGAGCTCGTTGTGACGCCACTTCGGTGTCATCCGCAGTGCGGGGGGAGACGGCGGGCGGAACAGAGTTCACGTCCGATGAATCTAGGGAGCCACTCGACGACTCGTTGAGTGCGGCTTGGGGCGGGCTGCATGATTACATTCGACATTAGGGAAAGCTGCGCAATAAAGGAACATCATGAGTTACTCTGATACCCGAACTTACGATTTCGCCGGACGCTTGGCCCTGTCCGGCCACTCCTCTTCGCCTTCTTCGGCGTCAGGGGCGTAGTCCGGCGGAGGGGTCTTCCTTTTCCTAGACCCCTCGGCCTCCCCCATTGGGGCGGCCTTCCTCTTCTCTCCTCCCTCCACTGGAGAGGGAGAGTTTTCTTCTTCCTCCTCCTCGTTCTCGAGGGAGGAGGGCGCCTCGTACTTGTCAGATGACGAGTCCGACACCACCACGTTGCGGGCACTCTTTCGAGTCCCCGTGGTCTTCTTCTTCTTGGCCTTCTTCTCCGGCACCACATAAGGCGCCGGGGCCAGCAGCTTCACCAGTAAAGCTGGGGCTGGATCTTCGGGCAGCGGAGTCAGACAGTTAATCGGCTCAGCTATCGCCCGCCAAGCCTGTCAAAGGTAAGGGAGTTCAGATCCCGCATAGTGTCAAACTATGAAAAAAGGCTTAACATCCTATAAAGGGTGTAGATGGCATAACTTGTTAGCGTGACGCTGCGAGCTGTATCCGCGGTCCTCGGAAGCGGATGTGAGAGCCTCGGCGCCCTTGAATAGCACCTTCCAGGCGTCTTCATATGTCGTGTCAAAGAGCCTGTTGATGGTTTGGTGCTACGCCGGGTCGAACTCCCATAGATTAAAATCCCGTTGTTGGCATGGGAGGATCCAGCGGATGAGCATAACCTGGATTACATTAACAAGCCGGACTGGCTTGTTCACCAGGGTCTGGATGCATGTTTGCAATCCGTCACCTCTTTTTTGTCACCCCACGACAGGCGTGTCTCTTTCCAGGACATAAGCCGCGTGGGGGGTCCGGATCGGAACTCGGGGGCTGCGGTCCATTCTGGATCGCGTGGCTCGGTGATATAAAACCACCCGTCTTGCCATCCCTTTAGGGTCTCCACGAAAGAGCCCTCGAACCATAGGACGTTGGTCATCTTGCCCGCCATAGCGCCTCCGCACTCCGCCTGGCTGCCGCGCACCACCTTGGGCTTGACGTTGAAGGTCTTGAGCCAGAGGCCGAAATGGGGGTGGATGCGGAGGAAGGCCTCGCACACGACGATAAACGCCGAGATGTTGAGGATGAAGTTCGGAGCCAGATCGTGGAAATCTAGGCCATAGTAGAAAGTGAGCCCCCGGATAAATGGGTGGAGTCGAAAACCCAGTCCGCGGAGGAAGTGGGGGAGAAACACGACCCTCTCATGGGGCCTTGGGGTGGGGATAAGCTGCCCCTCTTCAGGAAGCCGGTGCGCGATGTCCTTGGACAGGTATCCGGCCTTCCTTAGCTTTTTTACTTTACCCTCCGTGACGGAGGAGACCATCCACTTGCCTCCCGCTCCAGACATTGCTGGAGAAGGTTGAGGTGGGATGTGCGGGCCGAGGCGCTAGAGCTCGGGTGCGTAGGAGATGGGTAGGCAGAGGAGGAAGAAGGCGTAGGTAAAGAGGTGGATCCTTGTCCCCTTATATACGCGGACGCATTTGTGCGTACGCACCTGCCTAGTAAAACTCGCTTGCCTCCCAAGCGCCGTGATAAGTGGCGCGGTTGGGTTACCCATGCCCGTATTGATGAGAATCCCATAAAAGGGGGTACACGATCTCTGCTTTGACAAGACGTGCCAAGGAAACCGCCTCGCAAAACATGCCGAGGTGAAAAAGTAAAAACGATTCGAAGGACTTGGCGGTAGTGTGTTGACGCACTGTGGAATACGTCAGCAGATTTCATTTTTGTTGATATTATTCTCTCTATGGCACTATGTGGAAGCTTATTTTGCAGAGCCGGACACTACTCTTGGTGTTTACAAACTTCTATGAAGGACATGGAGGAGGAACCCGCCTTGCAATGTCGAAGACAATGTGTGCACCGGACTCGTCGTCATTGAAGCCTGCTTCAGGGGCTACTGAAGGAGTCCTGGATTAGGGGGTGTTCGGGTGTCCGGACTATACCTTCGGCCGGACTCTTGGATTATGAAGATACAAGATTGAAGACCTCGTCCCGTGTCCGGATGGGACTTTCCTTGGCGTGGAAGGAAAGCTTGGCGATGAGATATTCAAAATCTCCTACCATTGTAACCGAATCTATGTAACCCTAACCCTATCCGGTGTCTATACAAACCGGAGGGTTGTAGTCCGTAGGACAGAATCAACTCCATACACAACAATCATACCATAGGCTAGCTTCTAGGGTTTAGCCTCCTTGATCTCGTGGTAGATCTACTCTTGTACTACCCATATCATCAATATTAATCAAGCAGGAGTAGGGTATTACCTCCATCGAGAGTGCCCGAACCTGGGTAAAACAAAGTGTCCCCTGTCTCCTGTTACCATCCGGCCTAGACGCACAGTTCGGGACCCCCTACCCGGGATCCGCCGGTTTTGACACCGACAGCTGACATCCATGGGGACTTGATCTTTGACGGATTCGAGCCACAGCCAAGCGTGCCGCACAGTCTCGACGGGCATGATATAGCTCTGCTGCCGAACAGCGCCTTGGAGGCCGCACATGCATCGGTTTCGACCATTGATTCAGAACCTACCGCGCCGATCGAGGATCAGCGGTTGGACGCTGCCTCAGGGGCTGCGATTTCAGAGGCAATCGAGCGGAACTCCAACCCCGCACTCCGCGTGGCCCGTGACTCTGAGGAGCCGGATTCCTCTCCGAACTCTGAGCCCCCCGCACCCCTGCCAATCGAATCCGATTGGGCGCCGGTAATGGAGTTCACCGCCGCGGACATATTTCAGCATTCGCCTTTTGGCGACATCCTGAATTCTCTTATGTCTCTCTCTTTATCAGGAGAGCCCTCGCTGAACTACGGTCAGCAAGGGTGGGATACGGACGGTGAGGAAATTCAAAACCCACCCACCACCCACTTTATAGCCACTGTCGACGATTTAACCGACATGCCTGACTTCGGCTCCGAAGACATCGACAGCATGGATGACAATGGAGGAGATACCGACGAACCAACGCCCATAGGGCATTGGACAGCCACCTCATCTCACGATGTGTACATGGTGGACACCCCTAAGGGAGGCGACAACGAGGAAAAAGGGGAGGGGACGCGAGATCGACATCCCGAAAAGCAATTAAGGCGTCGGTGTAAACGCTGACCCAAGCCCCGCCTCGACACAAACCCAGCCATAGAGCAGCACGAGCCAGTAAACGATGGGCAGGCCTTAGAGGAACCGCCCGAATAGGGCAACATAGATAGAGAAACCGAACATCCCTCCTCCGGCGAAAATGGCATTCCGAATGACCTCACGCCGAATAAACTCACGGAGCAGAAGAATCTCCATGAGAGGCTCGTTGCAACTGCACACAGCCTAAAAAAGCAGAAGCGGAAGCTAAAAACAACGGAAGATGCACTCCGGATCAGATGGAGCAAGGTAATCAATGCCACAGATAAGTACGGTGATAGTCGCCGCACTATAAGCTATCCGAAAAGAAAGCTACTGCCTGAATTCGACGAAGAGGCCTTAGAGCCCTCGCATTCAAAAAATGAAATAGCCACACAGTCGGATAGATGACCCCATAAAGCGACAAGCGGCGCCGCACCTAAATCGGCATGCGACCCACTTAAGGATTGGCATCATGGCCTAGTCAGGTCCATTTATGGGCCAAGAAAGCAAGCGTAAGCAACGCTATGAAGCCATCATCAGAATCCGGCATACCCAAATACAGGGGTGCCGCACACCCCCTATGTTTCACCGATGAGGTCCTGGGCTATGAATTCCCAGAAGGACTCAAACCCGTAAACATAGAGGCATATGATGGAACAACAGACCCTGGAGTCTAGATCGAGGACTATATCCTCCACATACACAAGGCTAGAGGAGATGTTCTCCACGCCATTAAATATCTACCCCTTAAGCTTAATGGGCCAGCCCGGCATTGGCTTAAAAGCCTTCCAGAAAACAATATTGGAAGCTAGGAAGAACTCGAGGATGCCTTCCGAGAAAACTTTCAAGGGACCTATGTCCGTCCTCCGGATGCAGATGATCTTAGTCACATAATTCAACAACCCGGAGAATCAGCTCGGCAGTTCTGGAATAGATTCCTTACTAAAAAGAATCAGATAGTCGACTGTCCGGACGCCGAAGCCTTAGCAGCTTTTAGGCATAACGTCCGAGACGAATGGCTCTCCAGACACCTCGGCCAAGAAAAACCAAGAACAATGGCCGCACTTACAAGCCTCATGACCCGCTTTTGTGCAGGGGAAGACAGCTGGTTGGCAAGGTGCAGCCCCAGCGACCAAAGTACATCCGAAACCAGGGATGGAAACGGAAGACCGCGATGCAGCAAGGACCATCACCGGACCAAGAACAAAAGTCCGAAGAGCACGACAGTCAATGTCGGGTTCAAAGGCTCACGACAAAATCAGGAAAAATCGCCCCCAGGATAACTGGGACGGTCCATCCAACCTAAATAAAATCCTGGACAGGATATGTCAGATACACAGTACTCCCGCGAAGCCTGCGAACCATACCCACAGAGACTGTTGGGTCTTCAAACAATCCGGCAGACTCAATGCCGAACACAAGGGGCTTGACACACCAAGCGAAGACGAGGACGAACCCCAACAGCAGAGCACCAGGAAACAAAGGAACTTCCCGCAAGAAGTAAAAACAGTGAACTCACTTCACATAACAAAATGTGCGGTGCCCGTAAAGGTACGCACTACACGGCCCATCCCCAAAGGATCCTGCCAATGGTTGTCCAAACCGATCACCTTCGATCAGCTAGATTATTCTAGGAATATCAAGAATGTAGGATGTACTGCCTTGATACTCGATCCAATAATTGGCGGACTCAAATTTTCAAATGTCCTTATGGACGGTAGCAGCGGACTAAACCTGATATATCAGGATACAATACAGCACATGGGGATAAACCCAGCAAGAATCCGTCGCAGCAAAACCTCCTTTCAAGGGGTAATACCTGGTCCGGACACTCATTGTACGGGTTTTCTCCGGATCACAATCACATTCGGATCTGCCGATAACCTCCACTGCGAAAAGCTGATCTTCCACGTCGTCCCGTTCTCAAGTCGCTATCAGGCACTACTAGGACGCGAAGCTTTCGCTCGATTTAACGCAATACCGCATTATGCATCTCTTACGCTTAAAATGCCTGGTCCACGAGGCATCATCTCTTTGATAGGAAAGCACTAAAGTACGCCTCCCCAAGCGGAGGACAGTGCGGCCGCTATAACAGCCCCACAGCAAAATGGCCTCACCGACCAAAAAACCTCAAAATAGGTCATTTCAAGACCACAAACGCGGATAGACGAGTTCGGTGCAAAATCACCATTGATGTAGGCCTAGAGGCCATATACCCCCGAACAAGGGGCTTCACGCATATACAATAAGAGATAATAAAGCTCAAAACTTCCATATCTTACTTTATACTTTGCTTTTTTTTTGGCACGACCCGTTGTCAACTCAGTTCCTCTCTTTTACAGACGAACGTCGTGCGGAGCCCGTCCAGAATACGGCACAACGGAGAAACGGGCGCAGACGTGCAGCAGGGACCCGTCCTAAAGGATTCTTTTTAGATTAAGACCCTGCGTAAACCTTTTTTACTGTCTCTTGTTGCTACACATCCCCTGGTTTTTTCTTTCCAGTATAACCAAGGAGGAGGCTGGCGTCTTGGCATGTGGCCACGTCAGAATTTTTGCACATACCTAGACACTAGGGGCTTTTTTTAATAAAGAGTGTTGTTTGGCCCACACTCATAAAGACCGAACGCCTTAGGGAGTGTTCGGCGTCACGAGTTTTGGCATTATATGCATTAGCTCCGAATCATGTCTTTGGTCAAATGTTGGGTTGCCCGCCTCCTGAGTTCGGCTACCTTACGTTCCGCTCTATCGGCTAAGGTAGCACTAGGAGAACTACTGCGATTGTGCCCCCGGTTCGGCCAGGGCGAGCACCTCAGTAGAGAAAGCCGAAAACTGACTGGCATGATGTAGCGTGAGACTGGTCAGCCACTCGATGACCGATCGGAATCTATTGGATTCCTCCGCTTTAATGAAGGGCCGCTTCCCGGTCAGGCACATACGTGCCCTGAATTCGGACGAGCGCAGTTGCCACGAAGGAGCTACCTAAAGAGTCTCATTTTCAAACTCCTATGGCTAAGTGAAAGTGTTAAAGCATTATAGTCCGGTTGCCTGGCCCGCTGCGCTATCACCTCCTTTGTAGGACCAAGACGTTGGGTTAAGTGTGAAAATGCGTCTTCTGCGAGCACCCCCGCACTATGTGCGTGGGTGCTGAAGCCAACGACTGCCATATTTCAGATTCTATACATATATATATATATATATATATATATATATATATATATATATATATATATATATATATATATATGTCTTAAAACGGCCGCATAGAAGGTGTTTACAATACTTGGAGGCACAAGTATAAAAAAGGCCACTACAGTTTATCGAAATATTACTTTATAATTACATATGCTATCATAACATAGCATCTTTCGGGCACAGCGTCTCTATTACACGAGCGCCTTCAAGAACTTCCTGAAAATAGTGCTTGGAGGGTACTCGGCTTTGGTCCGAATCTCGGGACGCAACAACGGTGGTCTCCATCTCTGCCCAGTATGTCTTAACACGGGCTAGAGCCATCCTAGCGCCCTCTATGCATGCTGACCTCTTAATTGCATTTATACGCGGCACCGCGTCAAGGAATTGCTGCACCAAGCAGAAATAACTCTTCGGCTCCGAACTCCCCGGCCACAGGTAACCCACGACGTGCTTCATGGCGAGTCTGGACAACCTATTCAGTTCGTCCCATTGAGCCAAACGATCATCCACTGCCAGTGGACGCTCTGGATTGTGAAATTGCGACCAGAAAAGCCTTTCCACCTCGCGATCTTTCTGATCTCGAAGGTGTTCGGTCGCATCAGCAGCACTCGCTGCCAAATCCAGATAGGTGTCCTCCACACTCCACATCCAGTCCAACGGAGCAAACTTCGGATCACAAACCTTCCTTCGCAGCATAAAGGGCTTTCCAGCCACAATCTGTTCGGCCTGACGCAGCTCCTCCTTCGCAGCTCTCATCGCAGAGCGCGCGTCCTTGGCATTGGCGACGGCCTTCTCTAAGTCCGTCTGTTTCGCATGGTCTTCTTTTTCAAGAAGTCTGCAACGGTCGGTAGCGCTTTTTAACTTTTTGGCCATCTCAGCCATCTCCTCTTTGCTTCGGCAATGAGCAGCCTGTTCGGCTCTCAGCTCTCAAGGGCCTTCTGGGCAGCCGCGTCGCTTTTTCTGGATTGCTCCTTAGCTCGGGCAAGTCCTGCCCTAAGATTCTCCACGGCGGCCGTACCATCTGCGTCAAGCACACACATTGTAAGACACTGGCATGAAGCTCCTCTTACCTGGCGCCACCCGAAGAATTAAATACCTTGAGCCTCATCAAACCGCTTGTTGACAAGCGCAATATCAGCATCTGCCACGTCCAGTTGCCGCTTTAGTTCGGCAAATTCATTAGTTCGGCTCGATTCCGAACACCTCGCCACCTAAATTCAAAGGCGACATCTTAGACCTGGGATATTGATCCTCCGTGTGACGTCATTTCTTGACAACGCGCAGAGTCTCAGGGGCTACTATCTACACAGGGTGCATCTGACTTATGCGCAACTGATAAAAGTGTACATCATCTAACATACCTCAAAACCCGTCAGCAAGCTTTTGACGGCCTCATGCAATCCGTCTTCTGCGGATGAAATCCTTTCAATCACCGTGCCCATCAATGCATGGTGCTCCTCTGAGATAGAAGCTCGCCCCAGCAGAATCTTTAGCTCCTCCAGCCGAGCACCAGACGGTGTCGGACTTGTCCTATGGCCTCTTTCGAAGGCCGGACGCGGAGAACGTCGGGGGGCGCACTGCCACCCTCCGCCCCTGCCGGATTCGGAGAAACCCTCCGCGACGACACCTGAGGGTCGCCCGCCTCGGTAGGCGGCACGGCAGGAGGAGGCGTCCCGCTCTCGATCATCTCCGGAAGAAGATCCCCCAAAGACGAGCTCTGCTGAGAAGGGCTGAGCTCTGAGCTACAAGGTAAGATTTCGGTTAATCTTCTCAGATATAAATCAAAGATTTCTCTCATCCCTCAAAAGGAAAACCTCTCTCTACTTACGGCTCGCTGGAGGGCTGATCCCCTTGAGGGCATAGTCCGGCCGAGGAATTCCCCGGCGCCGGACCCTGTGACGAGGATTTTCTCCCTCGTTTCAAGACCATGGTTTCCGGGTCGTCAGAGGCGGCTCTCTTCTTCCCCTCGGGAAACGAATTGTCGGTTCCTCCCTTCGGGGCAGCCTCCTTCGGGGAGGCCATAGCTTCCTTGTCCTCCCCCTCCAAAGGCACTATCTCTAGCATCCTGACCAGCACGGGATCCGGCCTGGTTTCAGGAAGGGGAGCCGGACACCTGATCAGCTTTGCTTTCGCTATCCACTCCTGTTTAAAAAGACGAATCTTTTAGGGGCAAGTTTATGACAATTATACGGATAGAAAGTCCGGGCACAAGGTTGCTTTCTTGAGTATCCGGGCGATTGCAGGTTAGACCTGTGTCCTCGGTTAAATCCGGACACATCTCTTGTGATCCGAAGAACAGTCTATACATCTCCGCGGGCGTTGCGCCCATGATGTTCTGGAGAGCTCGCGGTCCCTCTGGATTAAACTCCCACAGGCGAAGGGGGCGACGTTTGCCGGGCAATATTCTAAAAGATCCCTAATGCGGCCCTGCAACAGGGGCACGTCTTTGGATAACCCCCAATATAATCCTTTGTTAACCCATGACGCTAGCCGTGGTGGGGGACTCGAGCGAAAGGCAGGAGGCGCCACCCACTTGGCGCTCTTGGGAGCGGTGATATAGAACCACTCTCGTTGCCACAAGCTGAGCTCCTCTTGAAAAGAGCCCTCGGGCCATGGAGCATCGGCATTCTTACCTATGACAGCACCTCCGCACTCTGCGTGCCTTCCCTCGATCATCTTCGGCTCCACTCCAAAAGTCTTGAGCCATAATCCAAAGTGAGGAGTAACACGGAGGAATGCTTCACACACGACGATGAATGAGGAAATGTGGAAGATAGACTCCAGGGCTAAGTCATGAAATTCCAGCCCGTAATAAAACAACAGCCCCCTCACGAAGGAATCCATCGGGAAGCCTAACCCCCGAAGGAGGTGAGACATGAACACTACGCTCTCGCCGGGCTGGGGATTGGGAATAGCCTGCCCTTGAGCAGGCAACCTATGCGGAATTTCAGCAGTCAAGAACTTAGCCTCTCTCAACTTTAGCACGTCCTCCTTCGTCATCGGCCTTGAAGGTCGGAACCGGACATTGTCAAAGGTCCGAAGCGCCCGGAATCTAAGCCTAGGGTATTGGAACTCGAGGCGACGGGCGAACTTGTTTGAGATTGGAAAAATGAGTAAGGCCTTGGTCCCTTTATAAGAGGTCGAATACCAAGAGCCCTCCCCATTATCGTTTGGGACTCGCCTTTAATCGAGAAAAAGTGCTAACGGGCACGATTGGGTTACCCACGTCCGTATTGATGAGAATCCCGTGAAAGGGGGGTACACGATCTCTTCTTTGCCAAGACGTGCCAAGGAAACCGCCTCGTAAAACATGCTGAGGTGGAAAAGTAAAAACGATTTGAGTAAAGGACTTGGCTGTAATGTGATGGTGCACTGCAGAATACGTCAGTAGATTTGATTTGTGTTAATATTATTCTCTCCATGGAAATATGTGGAAACTCATTTTACAGAACCGGACACTACTCTTGGTTATTACAATCTTCTATGAAGGACTGGGAGGAGGAACCCGCCTTGCAATGCCGAAGACAATTTGCGCGCCGGACTCGTCGTCATTGAAGCCTGGTTCAGGGGCTACTGAAGGAGTCCTGTATTAGGGGGTGTTCGGGTAGCCGGACTATACCTTTAGCCGGACTCCTGGACTATGAAGATACAAGATTGAAGACTTCGTCCCGTGTCCAGATGGGACTTTCCTTGGCGTGGAAGGCAAGCTTGGCGATGCTATATTCAAGATCTCCTACCCTTGTAACCGACTCTGTGTAACCCTAACCCTATCCGGTGTCTATATAAACCGGAGGGTTGTAATCCGTAGAGGATCAACTCCATACACAACAATCATACCATAGGCTAGCTTCTAGGGTTTAGCCTCCTTGATATCGTGGTAGATCTACTCTTGTACTACCCATATCATCAATTTTAATCAAGCATGAGTAGGGTATTACCTCCATCGAGAGGGCTCGAACCTGGGTAAAACAAAGTGTCCCCTGTCTCCTGTTACCATCCGGCCTAGACGCACAGTTCGGGACCCCCTACCCGAGATCTGCCGGTTTTGACACCGATAGCGACCGCGTGAGCGACGCGACGGTCGTGGTAGGCGCGACCATGATACGGGCGGCTGGCAGCCCTTGGATCTGAGATCAAATGGTCGCATGCTAAGTTGCTGAAAATTTGCAGAATAACCATCCAGGATAGGATATTCACCCATAGGTCTAGAATCACGGCATGCAACCATTCGATCTCAGATCCAAGGGCTCTCGGAAGCCCGTGTCATGGGAGAATGGAAAGCCACTACCCTACCATTCGCACGCTGGCAGTTCGCTCCTACTCGTCCCCGCACGTCCTTCAATACTATTGCGGTTCGCTCCTAGTCGTCCCGTCCATTCTCATTACGGCAGTTCCACTAATCCTAACCCTCCTCCCAAATCCATGGCGTCCCAAATCTCCACGATCGGCGGTGAGTACAAGGTTAGAACCATCACCGGCGATGAGTTCGACGTCATCTACACCCGTTCTTCCGCGACGGTGATGTTGGGGAACGCAGTAGTTTCAAAAAAAATTCCTACGCACACGCAAGATCATGGTGATGCATAGAAACGAGAGGGGAGAGTGGTGTCTACGTACCCACGCAGACCGACTGCGGAAGCGTTGACGCAACGTAGAGGAAATAGTCGTACGTCTTCCCGATCCGACCGATCCAAGCACCGTTACTCTGGCACCTCCCAGTTCTTAGCACACGTACAGCTCGATGACGCTCCCCGGGCTCCGATCCAGCAAAGCTTCGGGGACGAGTTCCGTCAGCACAACGGCGTGGTGACGATGATGATGTTCTACCGACGCAGGGCTTCGCCTAAGCACTACAACAATATGATTGAGGTGGAATATGGTGGCAGGGGGCACCGCACACGGCTAAGGAACGATCTCAAGGATCAACTTGTGTGTTCTAGGGTGCCCCCTGCCTCCGTATATAAAGGAGCCAAGGGGAGGGGTGCGGCCGGCCAGGACGAGGGCGCAGGAGGAGTCCTACTCCTACCGGGAGTAGGACTCCCCCCCAATCCTAGTTGGAATAGGATTCCTCGAGGGGGAGAGAGAGAGAGGGGGCCGGCCACCTCTCCTTGTCCTAATAGGACTAGGGGAGGGGGGGGAGGCGCGCGGCCCATCATGGGCAGCCCCTTCTCCTTTCCACTAAAGCCCACTAAGGCCCATATGGCTCCCGGGGGGTTCCGGTAACCTCCCGGTACTCCGGTAAAATCCCGATTTTACCCGGAACACTTCCGATATCCAAACATAGGCTTCCAATATATCAATCTTTATGTCTCGACCATTTCGAGACTCCACGTCATGTCCGTGATCACATCCGGGACTCCGAACAACCTTCGGTACATCAAAATGCAAAAACTCATAGTAACTGTCATCGTAACGTTAAGCGTGCGGACCCTACGGTTCGAGAACAATGCAGACATGACTGAGATACATCTCCGGTCAATAACCAATAGCAGGACCTGGATGCCCATATTGGCTCCTACATATTCTACGAAGATCTTTATCGGTGAGACCGCATAACAACATACGTTGTTCCCTTTGTCATCGGTATGTTACTTGCCCGAGATTCGATCGTCGGTATCCAATACCTAGTTCAATCTCGTTACCGGCAAGTCTCTTTACTCATTCTATAATACATCATCTCGCAACTAACTCATTAGTTACAATGCTTGCAAGGCTTATGTGATGTGCATTACCGAGAGGGCCCAGAGATACCTCTCCGACAATCGGAGTGACAAATCCTAATCTCGAAATACGCCAACCCAACATCTACCTTTGGAGACACCTGTAGAGCTCCTTTATAATCACCCATTTACGTTGTGACGTTTGGTAGCACACAAAGTGTTCCTCCGGTAAACGGGAGTTGCATAATCTCATAGTCATAGGAACATGTATAAGTCATGAAGAAAGCAATATCAACATACTAAAGGATCAGGTGCTAAGCTAATGGAATGGGTCATGTCAATCAGATCATTCAACTAATGATGTGACCTCGTTAATCAAATAACAACACTTTGTTCATGGTTAGGAAACATAACCATCTTTGATTAACGAGCTAGTTAAGTAGAGGCATACTAGTGACATTCCGTTTGTCTATGTATTCACACATGTATTATGTTTCCGGTTAATACAATTCTAGCATGAATAATAAACATTTATCATGATATAAGGAAATAAATAATAACTTTATTATTGCCTCTAGGGCATATTTCCTTCAGGTGAAAGGATGCCTTTCTCACTTCAAACGCATGTTAGAAAACTCAGATGATGAGTGAGTCGCTGGGCTAGATGTTGAGTACACCACAGCCCGCCGTGATCCAGCTTTGCGTACATAACGTTTCCTTGGTCTACCACATATGCCATGACGATGTTGAGTGCCAGGATTTTAAGACCTTCCTCAAGGACAAAACAGTGAAATTCGTTGTTGTAGACTTTACGAATGACGAAGAAGTCCTGGGTCGGATAGGCCTCGTTGTAGGCAACCCCTTCGACCTCCAGAAGAATCGGCTGGTGCCCACTCGTCAGCCTTCAATGCTGACCCTGGCAGGAGCCATGTTTCATCCTTCACACGGTAAACTGAAGAAACCTCCATACACGTTTCACCGTCATGCATGGCAGCGGAATGTACTAGATATAGACCACATCCACTAGGCTGCAATGGATGGCTACCTTTGCTTCAATATCTACAAGGGCTGGATGAAGAGCAACAGCCAAGTGTGCGGTTCAAGCAAAGAAGTATCGGCCAAGAGGAATAGGGACAAGGAAGAAGTCAAGTACGTGGATGAGGACTCCGAGTAAGGTGGCAGTTTCATTGCTCATGGTGGTTGTCGGTGTCAAAACCTGCGGATCTCGGGTAGGGGGTCCCGAACTGTGCGTCTAGGCGGATGGTAACAGGAGACAAGGGACACAATGTTTTTACCCAGGTTCGGTCCCTCTCGATGGAGGTAAAACCCTACTCCTGCTTGATTAATATTGATGATATGGGTAGTACAAGAGTGGATCTACCACGAGATCAAAGAGGCTAAACCCTAGAAGCTAGCCTATGGTATGATTGTTGTTCGTCCTACGGACTAAAATCCTCCGGTTTATATAGATACCGGAAAGGGCTTGGGTTACACAGAGTCGGTTACAATGGGAGGAGATCTACAGATCCGTATTGCCAAGCTTGCCTTCCACGCCAAGGAAAGTCCCATCCGGACACGGGGCGAAGTCTTCAATCTTGTATCTTCATAGTCCAAGAGTCCGGCCAAAGGTTATAGTCCGGCTATCCGGACACACCCTAATCCAGGACTCCCTCAGTATCCCCTGAACCAGGCTTCAATGACGATGAGTCCGGCGCGCAGATTGTCTTCGGCATTACAAGGTGGGTTCTTCTCCAAATTCCACGTACCTGTTGAATAGTGTCCGGCTTGTCATGAATATTGCGCTCCTTGGCTTCCACGCCCAATAATGGCCATCTTCCACGTGTCAAATGAATGCGAAAAACCAGGGTGTTTTTACATTTACCCCCCTAGCTATGTAAATGAGCTGCCTATTAAAGAGACAAGGATTTAGATCCAAATCACACCATCTTCCCTTCGCGAGCATTCATCGGAGCGCATCTGACAGAGATCCATTCCATCATGGCGAGTCGACGCAGCTCCTCCTCTCACCCTCCCAGCCCTCAGCCTGGAGATTGGAAGAGATGTTCCGTCCCGCACAGCGAGCTAGTGATGCTTCAGACCAAGGGATTTCTTGCCCCAGCATACATGGTCCCGGTTCGAGCCGGGCTCGCCACCTATAATGGCGGAGAGCAAGCAGAGAGCCTTCCCAATCCCTCCAAAGGAGAGCGGGTATGCCTTGTCCCTTATCTGGTAAGAGGGCTCGAATTTCCAATTCATCCGTTTCTCCGGGGGCTCCTGGAGTTCTACGGCCTCCAGTTGCACAACCTCACACCCGCCTCCATATTGCATATCGCGGGCTTCGTAGCCCTTTGCGAGATGTTTTTGGGCTACGAGGCTCATTTCGCGCTGTGGAAGAAGCTGTTCTGCCTTGTGCCCCATTCTCAGGAGGGGTCAGTATATCAAGTGGGCGGAGCCGAAGTGTGGCGCATCGCCGCGACCGGATATCTATCTGGAACCCCAAAGAAGGCGTCTGAAGACTGGCCTTCAGAATGGTTTTATATAGAAGATGTCCCCTTGCCGGATCCTATTCAGATCGGCCTCCCTGAGTTTGATAATGCTCCCTTGAAGAAGCGCTTAAGCTGGCGTCCACAGAGCCCTCAGAAGGAAAATGACAAGGACGTTCTTTACCTGATGAGCCGGATAAGGTTGTTAGCTCATTCCAGACTGACCATGATCGAGGTCATGGCCACATGCATTATGCGGGGGGTGCAGCCGCTTCAGTATAGAGGCCACCCCATGTGGGATTTCAACGGGGAGGATGATGCCACCCGCTGCGGCCGTAAGGGGCCAGAATCGGTTTCCGCTCTAATGAAGATCTTGTCCGCTTTGTACAAGGGAGAAGAGGAGGAATTTCTCCGCGTCAATCCATTGGGCGGATTTTCTATGTACAATCCTCCAAGCTGGGTAAGCGGACACTTTTTCTCGCCCATCTGTTTCATATTCCCATAGTTAAGTATTCAGTCTAGCGATTTCAACGAAGGAGCTGCGCTAGGCTATAAAGGAGATAAACAACCCTCCTCCACAACCCGAGGACCCGGAACGGTCCCTTGACCCGGCCTCCCAAGAGGATCCGGACATATCTGTGGAGCTGACTGATGGGGTATTTTACCAATTGAGCAGTGACAACACCTTGGTAGCCAATACGGCCGATTACCCTTGGCTACTTCTAGCCTCACAGGTAACTGAGACCGAAGTCCCAGCACTTTGAAAAGGGATCCGTCCTCGTGTGTTTTTGATTACCATATAACAACCGTGTTTTGCAGGGGAAGTCCTTGAGGCGGAAGGCCGAGCCTGCGGCGACTAGCCAACAAGGGGCCGTGAGGTCCAATAGGCTAAAAAGAAGTGCGGTCCGGATTGAGACATCGGTGCAACGGTATTTCGAGATATTATTCTCAGAGGCATACTAACGCCCGTGCTCTCTTTAGGAAAAAGAGCGCTCGCCGGACTATATCCAGAGAGGTTGCCAATCGTGCCTCCACCAGCCAGGCTCCAAGGCCAGGTCCGGAAGCGGAGGCGAACACGAGGCGCGCACCAGACGCTCCTCCGACAGAGGATCCGGACAGGCTGTCTGCCACCAATTCCGAGGTGGAGAGTGCCATGAACCACAGGCGTCGCCGGACAGTTCTTCGCGATGCTTGTTTCTCCCAGGAGGCGTTGGAGGCCTTTAACTCGGGAGATGCGTATATCCGTGCTGCTCAAAATGGTCTAACCAGAGCCATGGAGCAGTATGTAAAGGGCATAGGGGTAAGAAAATTTGGTGATTATATATACCAGTAGCCCCTGAGACTTGAAATAGTTAGAATAACTGATTTAAGGATCATTTGTTATTCAGGTTCTTACAGAAAAGAATACCTAAGTGTCCCAGGAGCTGGAAGAGTGCAGAGCCAAACTTGAGGCCGCACTAGCCGCAGCAGGGGAGCCCAAGGAGACCCCCTCTGGTACTATATGCTTCAAATGATAAGTATTACGTGAAGTGCGGCGTGTGTGCAAATCTGACAATAACATTGCAGATGGCGCCGGAGTAGATCTCGATAAGCAACAACTCCTACGCCGTCTGAAGGCCGATGAGAGCGTGCTTACAAAGGTGAGGCAGGAGAAGAATAATCTCCTAGATGCCAACACCCAGCTGGGTGTGGAACTAAAGGATGTTCGTGCCTAGCTGTCGGACTCCGTAAAGGAGAATCGGAGGCTTCGACGCGGCATTTTTAGTAAGTCCATGAACGAACTTCGAAAAAGAGTTTGGCGAGGAAGTCGACTAACAGAGTTATGCCTGTAGGTATGCTAACAGGTCGTCCTGTATAGGAAATGCCCGGTTCTACGGGTGACCTTCTTCCCGAGCTCTCACAACTGCATGAACGAGTTCGGCAAGTGATGCAAGGCATCGCCCAGGCCTTATGGCCATCCGTCTCCATGCCCAAAAGCCTTGGAGAGCTTGCAGAGAGGCTGAAGGGGGCGCAGCGGCGCTTCCGATTGTGGAAGATATTGACCTGCCGTCAAGGCGCCAAGGAGGCCTGGGCCATGGTGAAGACGTGGTACACGAAGGCTGACCCAAACCACATGGCCGAGGTCAGACTTGTGGGGCCTGATGGGAAGGAGATCCCTGTGAGCTTAGTGTACGTCCAGGTAGAATTGGCCGCAAAGTATTCCCAACAGGACTGTAAACTAGACAGCCTATTGGATAGTATTGAAGAGGAATACAATCACTCAAATTGACTATGTAATTTAAAGTGACATGCATAATGCCTTCTAGCCGGATTGTAGATCGTTTGTCATGGCAGACCTTTTCGCTTCAACCTCGGGACCCGATGGTCCGGAGTGTGTCCGAATACCCTCGCGGTTATGTAAGAACCGGGGCATGCGTGGAGACCAGGCGTAGGGATCAGTTATTGCTTGAACAGACAAGTGCCCAACTAGTTATGTTATATTACATGGTTAGTAAGAAACATCTTCCAGGGAGAATAGTTCCGTTAGGGGATCCTTTCCCTCAGAGGCATGCCCTAAAGTGCATGTCCGGACTGCGAAAAGAGACGCAGGAAAAACATCTAGGGGTGCATAAGTAAATAAGTGAGAAATCATCTTTAGTTCACCAACCGAATATTCCCTTAAGAATGCTAGCTTTCGGCTTCACCCAGTCTGATAACACATCCGGCTGACCCAGCAGTAACAATCGCAGAGGTGCTCCCCTTATGCCCTAGCCGAATTAAGGGGAACATAGGGCATAAATACGAGAGCCAGGCAACCCAGCTTGGCCAAAACTTAAGTCATATCGATGCATATAATGGTGAATAGAAGGTACATGCGGAAGTATGACACATGTGGTGGGCATGAAGCCCGTATAAATAAGCTTCTGTTAAAGAAGCCCCCAGGTATAATCAGCGTGGATAGCGCATCAACTGTGTGCAAACAAGGCACAAATGGGCCCTTAAAGGCTATAAGAGAAAAGAAGGGGAGAAGGAGAGAAATATAAGACAGACAGTGTATAGAAAAAGGACAGAGGAAGGAGACGAACACAGAGTCCGGCGCTAGGCATAGAATCTTCGGAGTCGGTCTGCGTTCCATGGGTTCGGCTCGAGTCGGTTATCCAATGCATCTCGCAGACGGTATGCTCCACCAGTCAGGACTTGGTCAATAATGAAGGGACCTTCCCATTTGGGCTTGAGTTTGTCCTTTTTCTTATCCGGCAGGCGTAGAACTAATTCGCCAACATTGTAGGTTTTGGCCCGTACTTCTCTGCTTTGGTATCTTCGAGCCTGCTGTTGATAGAATGCGGAACGGGCTTTTGCCATATCACGCTCCTCCGCCAAGGCGTCCAGACTGTCCTGCCGATCGAGCTCGTCTTCTCTTTCTTCATACATGCGCACTCGAGGTGAGTCATGAATTATGTCGCAGGGAAGAATCGCCTCTGCGCCATATACCATGAAGAATGGTGTGTATCCGGTGGTGTGATTCGGCGTGGTCCGCAGCCCCCAGAGTCCGGAGTCGAGCTCCTCTACCCAGTGCGTGTTAGATTCCTTGAGGGACCGCACTAATCTGGGTTTGATGCCGCTCATGATAAGACCATTTGCTCGCTCGACCTGACCGTTAGTTTATGGGTGATAGACGGAAGCATAATCGAGCTTGATGCCCATGTTTTTGCACCAGAGTTTTACCTTGTCGGCCGTAAAGTTCATGCCGTTATCAGTGATGATGCTGTATGGGACGCCGTAATGGTGTACGACCCCGGATATGAAGTCTATCACCGGTCCGGACTCGGCCGTCTTAATAGGCTTGCCTTCTATCCATTTGGTAAACTTATCCACCATGAACAGCAAGTATTTTTTCTTGTGGGTTCCTACTTTAAGGGGTCCAACCATGTCAAGCCCCCAGACCGCAAAGGGCCAGGTGATGGAGATAGTTTGGAGGGCGGTGGGTGGCATATGGCTTTGGTTTGCAAAAAGCTGGCAACCAACGCATCGTTGGACTAAGACCTGAGCGTCTGCCCGGTCCGTCGGCCAATAAAAGCCTGTACGGAAGGCCTTGCATACAAGGGCCCGAGCTGCAGTGTGGTGACCGCCGAGTCCGGCATGAATTTCAGCCAGAAGGTTCCGCCCTTCCTCTTCGGAGATGCACCTTTGAAGGACTCCGGTGGTGCTTTTCTTATAAAGCTCTCCCTCATGTACTTTATAGGCTTTAGATCGCCGCACTATGCAGCGTGCCTCGTTTTGGTCCTCGGGAAGTTCCTCCCTAGTAAGTTAGGCTAGGAATGGTTCTGTCCACGGGGCGATGACGGCCATTATTACGTGGGCTGAAGATGTTATTTCGTTGGCAGAGCCTCCAATTATTTCAGAGTGTCCGGTGTCGGGCAGTGCGGTTGGGTCCGGGCTGTTATTGCTGGGTTCCCCTTCCCATACTACGGATGGCTTGAACAGCCTTTCCAAGTAGATGTTGGGGGGGGGGGACTGCATCGCGTTTTGCGCCGATGCGTGCCACGACATCTGCCGCCTGATTATTTTCCCGGGCTATATGGTGAAATTCGAGCCCCTCGAACCGAGCTGACATTTTTAGGATGGCGTTATGGTAAGCTGCCATTTTCGGATCCTTGGCATTGATGTCTCCATTTATTTAGGATATCGCGAGGTTCGAATCCCCACGCACCTCTACGCGTTCAATGCCCATGGATACTGCCATTCGGAGACCATGTAGAAGGGCCTCGTATTCGGCTGCGTTATTGGAGTCCGTATACATTATCTGGAGTACGTATTGAACTGTATCTCCTATTGGGGACGTCAAAACAACGCCAGCCCCCAGACCAGCCAACATTTTGGAGCCGTCAAAGTGCATGATTCAATTGGAATATGTGCCGTACTCTTTAGGGAGTTCGGCTTCCGTCCATTCCTCGATGAAATTAGCCAATACTTGCGACTTAATGGTTCGCTGTGGCTTGTAGGTTATGTCAAACGGGAGGAGCTCAATGGCCCATTTTGCAATCCGGCCCATCACGTCACGGTTGTTTATAATATCGTTAAGTGGCACTTCCGAGGCTACCATTATCGAACACTCTTGAAAGTAGTGCCGCAGTTTCCGGGATGCCATGAATACCGTGTATGCTATCTTTTGATAATGCGGGTACCGTGGCTTGCATGGAGTAAGGACAGTGGACACATAGTAAACCGGCTTTTGAAGGAGGAATTTATGTCCGTCCATTTCTCGTTCGACGACGAGCACTGCGCTCACAACTTGGTGAGTTGCCGCAATGTATAATAGCATTGGTTCGCCAATGTTTGGCACGGCCAGGACTGGGTTGGTTGCCAATATGGCTTTTATTTCGTCGAGTCCAGCCGTGGCGGCATCCGTCCACTCGAAGTGTTTGGTGCGCCGGAGGAGGCGATAAAGGGGTAATGCCTTTTCTCCCAAGTGGGAGATAAAGCGGCTTAGAGCCGCCACACAACCAGTCAATTTTTGTGTTTGTTTGAGGTCCTTTGGGATATCCAATTGTGACAGAGCTCGGATCTTGGCTAGATTTGCTTCAATTCCTCTATCGGATACAATGAAGCCCAAGAGCTTTCCGGACGGTACGCCGAAAACGCATTTTTCCGGGTTGAGATTGATGTCGTATGTTCGAAGGTTACCGAATGTGAGCTCAAGTCATCTACTAGGGATTCGACATGCTTGGTTTTGATGACCACGTCATCTACATATGCCTCCACTGTTTTGCCGATCTGGTTTGCCATACATGTCTGAATCATGCGCTGATATGTTGGGCCGGCGTTTTTGAGCAGAAGGGGCCGTATGGTGTGATGAATGCCATTGCGGCTTGATCTGGCTCTGCCATCTTAATTTGATAGTAGCCGGAGTATGCGTCGAGGAAACACAATGAATCGTGTCCTGCGGTAGCGTCGATAATTTGATCGATGCGGGGGGGAGGGGGAAGGGATCCTTTGGGCAAGCTTTCTTGAGGTCCTTAAAATCGACACACAAGCGCCAGGATTTGTCCTTCTTTGGTACCGTCACCAGGTTTTGCTAGCCAGTCTGGATGTTTTATGTCTTTGATGAATCCGGCCTCCAATAGCTTGGCTACTTCCTCTCCCATGGCTTGTCTCTTAGGTTCGGAGAAACGCTAAAGAGCCTGCTTGACTGGCTTGAATCCTTTTAGAATATTTAGGCTGTGCTCGGCCAGCCTACGTGGGATTCCTGGAATGTCTGAAGGGTGCCAGGCAAAAATGTCCCAGTTCTCGCGTAGGGACTCTCGTAGTGCGGCGTCTACATCAGGGTTTAACTGTGCCCCGATGGAAGCTGTTTTTCTAGGGTCCGGTGGATGGACTTGGAATTTGACTATTTCGTCCGCTTGTTTAAAGGAGGTGGACTTGGATCTTTTATCATGTATCACGTTGTCCCTGTTCACCGTGGAGCGCAGTGCAGTTAGTTCCTCAGCCGCTAGGGCTTCGGATAGTGCCTCGAGGGCTAGTGCGGCTGTCTTATTTTCAGCATGGAGTGCTGTGTCCGGATCACTGGCGAGAGTGATGATTCCGTTGGGCCCGGGCATCTTGAGCTTCATGTACCCGTAATGGGGTATGGCTTGGAAGATTGTAAACGCCTCCCGCCCTAATAGAGCGTGGTATCCGCTACTGAACGGGGCCACTTGGAACCTGACCTCTTCGGAACTATAATTGTCCGGCGTGCCGAACACCACATCTAGTGTGATTTTTCCTGTATAGCGCGCTTCCCGACTGGGGATTATTCCTCTAAAGGTTGTGCTGCTTCGCTCGATGCGGTTCCAGTCTATTTCCATTTTTTGAAGGGTTTCCTCATAAATGAGGTTCAATCCGCTGCCACCATCCATGAGTACCTTGGTAAGTCGAAAGCCGTCCACTATTGGACTGAGGACCAATGCGGCTGGTGCTCGGGCTGTTCGGAATTTAGGTTCGTCACTAGCATTAAAAGTAATAGCCGTGTCACTCCATGGGTTTATTGTTGCTACGTGGTAGACTTCGGCAAGGCTGCGGAGTGTTCGTTTCTGCATATTATTAGATGTGAAAGTCTCGAAGACTGTTAATACCATACTGGTATCCCTAGGATGGTTTTCTGTGGCTTCTTGAATTAGAGGATCTTCGCCACTTTTGCCCACCTGCCGGAGTATCCAACATGCTCTAAGGCTATGAGTTGGTATGGCGCCCTCTGTACTGTGAATTTTACAGGGTCCATTGAGCCATCCCTCCAGTACGGTTCCATGCCCTGTAAAGGGTTTTTTCTTTTTGGTGTTTAACCCGGGTGTCTGGCGATAATGCACCCTTTTATTTCAGAATGGGTTTGTGTTCAGGGCCGGATTGTCCCAAAATTTGATTTCGGTTTTCCAGGCGCTTTCCATCGCACAGTACTTTTGTACTATGGACGCCAAGTCGGCGAAGCGTGTAATTTCACGGTGACTTACGGCGTTGAGGATACCCTTGTCTGTGCAATTATTGCAGAAGAATGAGATTGCGTCTTCCTCGCGGCAGTCCTTGATCCTGTTCATTACCAGGAGGAATCTGGCCCAGTAATGGTGTACTGTTTCTTCAGGCTCTTGCCTGATATGGGATAGATCGCTTATGTTTGGGTGGGAGGGTGGAATTGAATCCAAGACCTCACTCAATCTGAGATTCAGGGGCCAGGGAGTTTCCGGACTCGAAAGTTTGTCCAATGAATCTAGCCCACTGCCTGACTCCAGGGTCAGGGCTTGAGTGATGTCCTCCCCTCCGCGGGTATCCGGCTTGGAGGGATCGGGAATCCGGACATAGCTAGTCCTTAAGATAGATGAAGGGTCGCCGCATTGTTCCTCCACCACTGCAACGTGATGGGTGACCTGGGGAGAGTTAATCTCTCTCAGATCGGGTTTAGGCCCAATCTGATCGTAGTCTGTAGCGACTCCCAGGGCGGCGATGCGATCCAATAGCTCGTTTAGGGAGGAGAGCTCCATTGGATCTAACTGCTCGGCGAGCTCTGAGTTGACCTGAAGATTGCTTTTGATGACCCGAGAAGTCATCGTCGGCGCAGCGACCGAACAGGCGGTCATAAGAACACCACCTAGCCGGAGAGTTTGGCCGATAGCCAAAGCTCCTTTGGCAACAGTGTCGTATTTAAAGATGGGATGAGGCATCCTTCCTGATGGCGACGACACAGAGGAACTCTCAATGAAACAACCAATGTCGATGTCAAAACCGGCGGATCTCGGGTAGGGGGTCCGGAACTGTGCGTTTAGGCGGATGGTAACAGGAGACAAGGGACACAATGTTTTTACCCATGTTCGGGCCCTCTCGATGGAGGTCAAACCCTACTCCTTCTTGATTAATATTGATGATATGGGTAGTACAAGAGTGGATCTACCATGAGATCAAAGAGGGTAAACCCTAGAAGCTAGCCTATGGTATGATTGTTGTTCGTCCTACGGGCTAAAACCCACCGGTTTATATAGACACCGGAGAGGGCTAGGGTTACACAAAGTCGGTTAGAATGGGAGGAGATCTACAGATCCGTATTGCCAAGCTTGCCTTCCACGCCAAGGAAAGTCCCATCCGGACATGGGATGAAGTCTTCAATCTTGTATCTTCATAGTCCTAGAGTCCGGCCAAAGGTTATAGTCCGGCTATCCGGACACCCCCTAATCCAGGACTCCCTCAGTGGTTCTAAACTTCTAATGCAGTGTCTACCGGATTAGTTGCATAGTTTAATTTCAGGTGTGCTTAGTTTAATTTGAGGGGTGTGTTGTGCTGAGCCCCCAACAGAACTATGTTATGTTTCTTCTCGTTACTTTAACTCTTCAGTATGTACATACTACTAGTATTTCTTTAATTGAATTTAGCACCCCAATTAAGCACGTACTAGCTTTTTTAATAGTACTATATGCATAATTTGGCGACGAGCGCTCTCTATATGTAGCACCTTTTTTTTATTTCCATTTTTGCTCCATGGCGCAATCCATCGATAGTACTACTACTGTACAAAAGTATACATTTTTTAAAAGGCTAGAGTACTATTCATCACATATATAGCCATTTAAATTCTCAACCTAGAACGACGTGCATGCCATGTAGTAAACCGATACGGAGGATGTATAGTAAAAATGAGGTGATTTTACCGAGCGATCGGCGGGGGAGCATGGCCTGTCATGCGGTCCCACGTGTCATGATGTACCAAGGCGATGCGCGTGTCCCTCTTGAGGCAGAAGCAATACTAGTATGTGGTTTGAGATGATGGCGAACCGAAGTGTGAAATAAGGGTTGCTTCGTCCCTCTGGGAAAGTGCGGCATTGTGATTTGACGTATCATTGCTCATTACTACTACTGGGCCGGTACGAGTGGGGTGCGTCCCCCCTGCTGTCCTGCACTGTTATTTGGTGCTTAACACGTCGACCCGGTTGCTATATGTCCCACATGTTGGCGACAAGAAGTACAAAATTCATGAAAGGGAGCGTCGACGGAGGAGTATACTACTACAGAATTCATGAAAGGGAGCGACTTAGTTTTGGAAAAATCTGTTTTTACGGAGTACGTACCCACTAGGGTTTATAGGGCTCATCCAAAAAACATTCATTTTTCCGTTTGGTAAGTCTCAATTTTACTATACTAGTAGTAGTACTATTACATGTTGTATTTCGAGGTGCGTTAGATAACCCGACGCAAGCAGTGTCAAGAGGAAACTAACTAATGCATGTACAAGTTCATGGAAATTTAGTGGCCATTCATGCATTCGTTCTAATTAATGCCTCGGTAAACACAACTTCTTGAGAAAAATGAGAATACTAATTACTTGTGCAAACTACGAAATTAATTCGACCACTCACTGTCTACCTTGGTAGGAGAGATTTTGAAATTGAGCCATAAACTGGAAAGGAGGGAGTAGTAACTTTTTTCTCGATTACTATTTTGAAATTGAGCCATAAACTGGAAAGGAGGGAGTAGTAAATGGAGGGAGTACTAACCAAAGTGCGTAGTAGGGACGAGGAGTAAATGGAGGGAGTAGTAAAATTTTCTCCTCGTGCTGCGAGCCACCATGTGCGTGGGCGAGGGAGCAAGCTTCACCTCATCATGCGAGCCACCTCGCCCGTGGGCGGGGGAGACGGCGTACTAAGAAAGCTTTTCCTTGTTCTACGAGTTGACGGGACACATCAAAAGTACTCCAGTGTATAGAGCCTTGCCTCTAAGGTAGGCCCCACATGGTTTGCCTCTTTTTTTAATTTAACATAACGCGTCAAGTCGCAATTTGTTTGTTCACCCGTGGTAGACGATCCTCCCTCCACCAAGTGGACAACCAGTACACGTGCCAAATTACCACGTGGGCTGCCTTTTTCATACAGAAATGAGCTCCACCGTGTACCTACGCGGGTGTGGTTGGGAAAGAGACAGGAGTAAGTGCGCCGTGCGCGCACCTCTTCTCTTCGTGCACGTCCCCCACCTACGTGGGTGTGTGTGAGAGAGGTACAAACCTAGACATAATGCGCCGTCCATCCCCATGCCTCCGCCCAGTCCGACCACCAGTCACCACCACGCCCCACTCCTCCTCACCTTATCTCTCATCTTTCTCCCTCCATTTTTATATACAAGGGGCCACTATCAAAATTACAATTTGCACATATACAAGGCCACTAACACTAATCGATGCAATATTAATGGTGTTTTCCTCGTGGTACTAGCAAAGGAGGACATTAATTATCCCTTGCATGCATGCGGGAGTTTGTAAACAAATGCATCTTGATGTTCCGTGCAATGCACGGGCATCTTGCTAGTCCATCAAAACAACACATGGCAAAATTCCACAGCGAACGAGGGATTTGAATCTGTTGGGAGGGGTTGTTTGGATCTTGCCCAGGGTAGCCAAAATATTGGCGACTACTTCGCCATGGCTGGCACCGGCTCGACTTCATCCTAACATTGCCCTCTTCTGTGCAGCCCATGCGGGGTCGACGAAGGTCCTCGCAACAAAAGGATCCGGCAAGACACCTGCTATGTACGCCGGCGTCGCCTCCGCGGTGGCCTTCATGGGACCCAAGCGGCGGCGGCTTCCCGTGTTCTACTTCTCCTCGATGATGGCGGCGGACGCAGAGGCGCTGGCAACCGACTCGCCGCTCTCCGCGCACCCGGCTTCTGTCGTTGCTTACCTGGCGCGGCCACCGCCATGGGAGTCTCGGCCACAGAAACGTGAGACGAGGTACGAGGCGGCGGCGTGGACGGCAGCAACGACGCCCGTGAGCCGCTCCTCGTCGAGCTGGCCTGGAGCGGCGAGTTGCTGACCCGCGCGCCGGCTTCACTACAAAAAAAAGACACATCCGTGACATTTTGGGCCGAACGAATTTTTTTTCTGTCATACATATGACACTTCTATGACGATAATTGTGACAAAACCCGGTATCATCATAGATGTGGTGGGTCCTACTTCTACGACAAAAAATCATGACAGAAAATGGGCTTTTCGTCCTGGGCGGGCCGGAGACGCAGCTGCAAGACATTCTTTGGGCCGTTCATGACGGAAAAAACCGTGGTAGAAGCAAGGGGGAGGAAAATTTCAGGGAGTTCCCGGTTACGGTAGGAGCTCGGGGGCCGAGCGGTGCGCGTTTCTCTCGTACACGTACGCGCGTGTGTGCGAGGCGTTGGCTCTAACTGAACCCGAGCGAGGCGTTGGGCTCTAACTGAACCCGAGAGATTGCACTGCAGGCTACGCGTTACTGAACCCGAGCAATCGATCGATGGCTGTTAACTAAACCCGATCGAGCGATTCCTTGGCTACTGCTACTAACTGAAGCCGGTCGATGGGATGAACAGTGAGCGTTGCGGGGGGGGGGGGGGCGGGTTGGATGAACAGTGAGCGGTAGCGTTGCCTCTGGATGAACAGGACCCCGTGGTGTGGTGGAGGGCTGGATTAACAGTAGACAGTGGAGGGGTGGATGAATAGGACCCCGTGGTGTGGAGGGCAGGATGAACAGTAGATGGTGGAGGGGTGCCCGTGGAGGGGTGGTTGAACAGGACCCCGTGGTGTGGAGGCCTGGATGAACAATAGACGGTGGAGGGGTGGTTGAACAGTAGCCGGTGGAGTAGCGTGCGGTGGAGGCTGGATGAACAGGAGCCCGTGGAGGCTGGAGGGGGTCGACGCTGGATGAACAGTAGCTCGTGGAGGCTCGAGGGGGTTGACGGTGGAGATGAACAGTATCCCGTGGAGTCCCGTTTTGCGGTACGCCACACCCCTCCCAATGAACAGGACCCCCGTTTCGACCGTAGCGCTCCAACACAAGTCCATTTCCTCCGTTTTGCGGTACGCCACACCCCTCCCGATCAACAGGACACCCGTTTCGACCGTAGGAGGTCCATTTCCTCCGTTTTGCGGTACGCCACACCCCTCCCGATCAACAGGACCCCCGTTTCAACCGTAGGAGGTCTGTTTCCTCCGTTGTGCGGTACGCCAGGCCTCGTTTCCATGGCCTCTTCCGTCCAAGCCCTCCGGATGAACACGACCACACATTACGTTTCGACCCAGCCGCGTTGCGTCCCGATGAACACGACCACGGATTCCGTTGCCTCCCCATGAACACGACGATGACGCTGTTTCTCCGTTCCGACCCAGCCATGTCAACGAGCCCTCGCCATACGTATGCGCGAGTAGGCGTTCGAGACCCCGCCCGTATGTACACATACGTGGCCGTATTTTCTTTCTTGCACCCTGGCCGCTGTACGTACGTGTACATGCTACATGCGCGCCTCTACTACGACACGTGCGCGCCTCTACAACAACACGTGCGCGCCTCTACTACGACACCTGCGCGCCTCTACATCGACCTATATATATGTACGTACACGTTCGCGACCAGAATGACAACGCTACGTACGCTTCGACCGGGTGGGTCCCAACTGTCAGGCACTTCCTTGCCTGCGAAGATGTAGCTGGTGGGTCCCAGCAGTCAGGGGGTGAATCGTTTTTTTGCCCGGACGCACTTCCTTGTGTGTGAAGATGTAGCTGGTGGTCCCAGTAGTCAGGGGGGCGAATCGTTTTGGTTTTCTTTTTTTTTGCCCGGACGCACTTCCTTGCGTGCGAAGATGTAGCTGGTGGGTCCCAGCAGTCAGGGGGGCGAATCTTTTTTTTGCCCGGACGCACTTCCTTGCATGCGAAGGTGTAGCTGGTGGGTCCCAGCAGTCAGTGGGGAAACGGTTTTTTTCACAAAATACGGTGGCCCGCACGGTGGGTCCCTGTTGTCAGGTGGAGGAATCATTATTTTCCGTGTAATAAGGAGGCACTTCCTTGCTGCCGTCGTGGACCCAGCTGTTAGCCTCTCCACGTATAGTCCACGTCCGATGGAAGTCGTTCCTTGACCACGTTGACCACGCTGCGCCGAGAGCACCAGTGCGGTGGACGACGGTGAGGCCTAGGAAGGGGACGACGCGGAGCCGGTGAAGACGCGGTAGTGGATGCCCACGCGAAGAGGAGTATGCGGGTTCACTCATTCGGCTGAGGTGTGAGGCTGCTGTCGCCGCAGGGCCTGGCTAGCTGTTGGAATAGTAGGGGGCGATGAGGCCCCCGCGGCAGCACAGCCGGCCAAGGGAGGCAGGAGCAGGCGGCACGACCGGCGCTGCTTTGGGCGGCTGGAGCAAGAAGACCAGAGGTTGAAGAAGCACTACGGCCGTTGGATGGACATCGTACGGTCAATGGAGCTAGAATCGTGCATATTGACTAAGTTGACAAAGCCCTCCGTCCCCGTCAACTTAGTAGGCCCACAAGTCAGCCTCCCACCAAGGTGGGTCCTAGCTAGCAGGGGGGTATTCATTTTTTTGTGCATAATAAGGAGGCACTTCCCATGGGTCCGAGCTGACAGCAGGGGGAACGTTTTTTTCGCGAAATACGATGGCCCGTCGGGTGGGTCCCAGCAGTCATGGGAAAACGTTTTTTTCGCGATATATTGGTGGGCGTCCGGTGGTTCCCTGCTGTCAGGTGGAGGAATAATTATTTTCCGCCTAATAAGGAGGCACTTCCTTGCGGCTGCCGTGGACCCAGCTGTCAGCCTCTCCACGTACAGTATTCTTCCGATGGAATTCGGTCGTTGACCACATTGACCATGCCGCACCGACAGCACCACGGCGGTGGACGACGGCGAGGCCTAGGAAGGGGACGATGCGGAGCCGGGGAAGACGCAGCAATGGATGCCCACGCGGAGAGGAGTACGAGGGTTCACTGGTTCGGCTATGCTGTCGTCGCCGCAGAATAACAGGGGGTGTGGGTGAGTGGAGTGGAGGGATGGCCTGGCCAGCGGTGGGAGTAGTATGGGGGCGGTGAGGCCTCCGCGGCAGCACAGCCGGCCCTGGGAGGCAGGAGCAGGCGGCACGACTGGCGCTGGTTTGGGCGGCTGGAGCAAGAAGACCAGAGGTTGAAGAAGCACTATGGCCGTTGGATGGACATCGTATGGTCTGTCGAGCTAGAATCGTGCATATTGACTAAGTTGACAAAGCCCTTCGTCCCCGTCAACTTACTAGGCCCACTATACTGGGTCCCAGCTAGCAGGGGGAGTAGTCATTTTTTTGTGCGTAATAAGGAGGCACTTCCTCGCGTGCGAAGATATAGCTGGTGGGTCCGAGCTGTCAGCGGCGGTAACGTTTTTTCGCGAAATACAGAGGCCGTTTCGGTGGGTCCTAGATGTCAGGTGGAGGAAATCATTATTTTGCGCGTAATAATGAGGCATTTCCTTGCGTGCGGCCGTGGACCCAGCTGTCAGCCTCTCCACGTACAGTCCACTTCAGATGCATGTCGGTCGTTGACCACGCTGACCACGCCATGCCGAGAGCACCAGGGCGGTGGACGATGGCGAGGCCTAGGAAGGGAACGACACGGAGGCAGGGAAGACTCGGCCGTCGTTTTTGTTTCCCACACGGAGGGGAGTACGACTTTACGAGGGTTTACTGGTTCGTCTACCGTCGCCGGAGAATAACAGCAGGTGTGGGTGAGTAGAGGGATGGCTAGGCCAGCGATGGGAGTACGATGGGGCAGTGAGGCCTGCGCTGCAGCACAGCCGGCCGCGGGGAGGAGGGAGCAGGCAGTCCCGCCGGCGCTTGTTTGAGCGGCTGGAGCAGGAAGAGCAGAGATTGAAGAAGCACGACGGCCGTTGGATGGACATCCAACAGTCACTGCGTGTGCGTCAACCTTTTTTTAGGAAAGCCTCAAATCTGTGGAAAACAGCATACAGCCCATCTACCATTATTTCTAATAATTTTCAGCCCATTTGCTAATTCTTAAGGTTTTTTTGGAGCCCATATTCTTTTTGTTAGCATTATAGGCCAAATTGTGGCCACGGTTAAAAAAATATACGAAATTTTGCATATTTCGGTGCGGTCCGAACTGTTTTTGATCCCGAAATTTCGACTCACATTCAAACTGATTTTAAAAATAAATATATATCAATATAAAATCCAACAAATTCTCCATGCATAAAAATTAATGTAATTTAAAATCTTGAAATGAAAAAAAAGATATTTCAAACTAATTGCCAGTTTGATGTGTTTTAAAAATGTACAACCCATTTCTCATTACTGATGGGCCATTTTCTCGGCCAGCCGAATGAAAGCTCTCCTCGTCTTGAAAGATTTGCAGCCCAACAGGCCTGACAAAGCGACTTGCTTGGCAAATCACAAAAAAACTAGGGTGTGGTCGTGGACCCAGTTGTCAGCCTCTCCACGTATAGTACTCTTCCGATGGAAGTCGTTCCTTGACCACGTTGACCACGCCACGCGGAGAGCACTACGGCGGTGGACGACGGTGAGGCCTAGGAAGGGGACGATGCGGCAGTGGAAGCCCGCGCGGAGTTCCGTATTAGCCTATAAGAAGTTGAATGTGAGCTTCACCGAGTCCATATCGTTGGTGTACATCACATTCAACTTCATGCAGCCATAGGACTGAACGGCGAACTCAAAGGGGAACTCCTTGCTGAAGTCCATATCCAGCAGGCTCACCCCTCGGATCGCCATTGGAGTCTCTTCGAGCAAACGAGTGTGTAGGCAGCGACAGCAGTTCGTTTTTCAGCTCCTGGGGAACTGGATTCAACAGTAAGTTGAGTGTGTACAGGCGACAACAGTTACTACCCCTCCCTCGTCCGCTGCACACCCGGTAGAAGATGCACCCTCGGCCACACGTCGGTTCACGAGCGGGTCTGTATTGGTTCTGTAATAACAGGAGTTAGTGGTCACTTTACTTAAATTTAATTAGCTCTAATAGAAATTTATACTTAAAACAAGCGATGCATTCACTCATTCTATCAGTGCCACAGGATCAACATGCACAACAATTAGAATTATTATTCTCAGGACGCACACGATCAGCACATTTGTCGCACTTTCACAAAGATAATACTAGCAAGTTTGAACTGTTTGTTATGGTTGTTGTCCTCTCCATCATCATGCCATGTTTCCCAGCTTGCAAGATATAGAACAGACAAATAAGATACAAATAATAAGTACAACAAAGATGCCTACGCATCCCATTGATTCCCAGCTTGCAAGATTCAGAACCAACAAATAAGATCCAAATAGTAAGTACAACAAAGATGCCTACACATCTCATTGATTCCCAGCTTGCAAGATTTAGAACCAACAAATAACATTCAAATAATAAGTACAACAAAGATGCCTACACATCTCACTGATTCCCAGCTTGCAAGATTCAGAACCAACCCATTAGAGCCTTTTGATAAAGTGAATATCGGGATTAAATCCATCTTCGCTAGCCATGTCATACAATCGAATAACTTTGTGAATGCTCTTGACCATCACAACATCTGTAGTTGAGTATTCCTATTTGCATAGCACAAACCAGGAGAGCATGATTTCACTTTAATAGTGGCCTCCTTTACTCAACCTGCAGCTCCACTCGGATGAAGCCTACCTGGACTTCCATGATTCAATTCATGCGCCTTTTTCTGCAGTTCACCTGAAATGAAGCAACGATTGCATCATTCAGCTAGCAAGAAGTACTTGATCTCATGAGCTGGCAGGTTCTTCTTTAGTAGTTGCACTCAAATTGAGGAACATTAAGGTTGGTTGTCCGGCTCATGTAAGGTGCAACTATAATTTTGTTATCCTTTTGTGAAGTTCCACTAAAATAAAGTGCCATTGTGGTGACAGTGATGGCTCATCTTGCAAAGGCTAATAAAATGTTGCACGACATTACCAGCAGAACTAGACGGAGATTTTGGCGACTCCAATCACCATTTTGTGCAGTTCCACCAAAATTGAGAGATGTTGCCCACGTGACCTTTTAGTTGAACTGCACAAGACACTCATTCCAAAAAAAGTGTTTTGTGCAGTTCACCAAAAGGTCACAATAGCAACAAGGTGAAATGGATATCCCTATCTGCCCAAATAGATAGAAAGTAAATAGTTGCTGGTCAATAAGAATATATGAAACATATACAAAATGAAAAGAAGCATCTTCATTATGTTCATGGCAATCACGCAAGGACAGTAGAAATTTTAAAACGTCAGCAATGCTTCATGTTACCAGAAGCATTACGATCAACAATGAGATTCCTCAAATATGGGATTACTTTAATGGTGGCATTGCTTGTTTACCAGACACAGTAAATCAACAGCAGCTAAAGAGTTGGTTTAAGGGCATGGGACCGTGGGGACACCAGGACACTCAGCAGCGTAAAGGCGCAACTTACTTATCATACTGGGGAAAACAGCAGGAGTGCCATTTGTAACACAGTTTAATTGCATCTTATATATCACTGGAGGCATTAGATTAACAATAACACTCGTTAGACATGTTCCTAAGGTAACAGTGTGATCGCTTCATTTTACATGCGCCCTTACATTAACAATAGCAAAAGGTTTGTATAAGGACATGCGACAGTGGACGCATCAGCACAATCTACCTATAAGGAGGCATAAAGTGGTGATGCCGAGTTTGTTCATGCTATGTGAGGGCAGCAAACCTAATCCTGGAGACCTTGTACTATGTGAGGGCAGCAAATCGATTCCTGGAGACCTTTTACTATTTGAGGGCAGCAAATCTAATCCTGGAGACCTTTTACTATGTGAGGGCAGCAAATCTAATGCTGAGACTTTTTACTATGTGAGAGCAGCAAATCTAATCTTGAGACCTTTTACTATGTGAGGGCAGCAAATCTAATCCTGAGACCTTTTACTATGTGAGGGCAGCAAATCTAATCATGGAGACCTTTTACTATGTGATGGCAGCAAATCTAATCCTGGACACACTCTGTTGACTTGTCCACCAGCCACCACTTTCTATCCTTTTTTCAACCAATAATAGATCTGTTCCTTATCCAGTTTGTACTGCGTTTTCCCATTATTTCCCTTTTCAGCCAAGAGACCGGTTGGGTATCCGATCTCTACTACTTTCACCATATTATTTCCTCTTTGAATCAAGTCCTAGATTCATGCTACAACTTTCCCCCTTTCTTTGTTGTTTGAACAAAGCCCTAGATTCGAATGCATGAAGTAGCTTTACCTCTAATCATACTAAAAATTTAGGTGGCTTTGGAAGAGCTGATGGGAGTAGAAAAAGATGCACATGCAGAAACGTGGGGAGCTGGGGCAGTAGAGCAAGGCCGCTTTCGAAGAACTTATACCTGAGGGTCGCCGGGATGTCGGCGGCGGCAGGTCGGATCTACGGACAATACGACATGGAGGAAGAAGGGTCGGAGGACCTCCCGAGCCGCCGCTGTGTCGGAGAGAACAACACGGGCAGAGGATCGGGCCCCTCCGGCGACTGTGGGTTTCCTCCCTCGGCGGCGATGACCGCGTGAACGATGCACCTTTTAGTCCTCTACACCCACCGGCCGAAGGGATCCGGCCGGATCTGTGACCAGCGGTGAGCAGAGAGAAAATGTCGCTACCGCTGTCTTGTTTATATTTGGAGAGGATGAGAGAATGAAGAGAGCAACCCTAGTAAAGCAAGCGCTCAGGCCCTTGCGTCCATATATAGTGGAGTGATTATATTTTTTCTCTCCACAACAAGCATTTCAATTTGTGTATGTGGCATTAAAGAAAAGAAACTCTCTATTTAAGGTGACTACTGTACGACTCCTACTTACTACTACTAGTACTTACTACTAGTAGTAGTACTACAGTATTGTTCACTTGTGCTCCCCGCCCCTCCATTCATTGAACAACCCCACGGGTGAATAAACATACAGTACTTACTGTATTTATATAGAACGAACAAGCTCGAACTATTTTCGCGTAGTTAAAAGTTGAGGGAGGGGCTTTTCCCGGGCAGTACGCACGGCAGTTTTCGGGTAGGCGGTTTGACAGAGAGGCGAGGAGGGTGAGCGAGTGGGGCTATGCGATTTGACGGTGCGTTACTGCTAGAAGGACTTGTGATATGACCACTCACTATAGTCATGAATTACTAGCGCTCCGACCAGGGTGATGCCCCCCTTCCGTTCTGCGCTCTAATCTGGTGCATGACACGTCGACCCGGATGCTGGCTCTCCCACATGTCGGAGTAGTAAGAAGGAGCAAAGAATGATGCGGTATATACTAGTACTATACTACTCCCTCCGTTCCTAAATATATGTCTTTGGAGAGATTTCACTATGGACCACATACGGAGAAAAATGAGTGAATCTACACATAAAATGCATCTATATACATCCGTATGTGGTCCATAGTGAAATATCTACGAAGACTTATATTTAGCAACGGAGGGAGTACTACTCAGGTCAGAGGAGTGCGAACCACGCAGCCCAGTGAACCAGCAGTGCGAACCACGGTAGCCCAATGAACTAGCAGTAGAAAACAATGTGGTGATATGGCCATAAAAAAATGTGCTACCGTCCACACTGTAGCAAGTATAGTAACACTCCTCTTTGTTTGGATCCCTGAGTTAGAGCTAGTTTGGGTTGAAATAGCCTCCAATTATCGAAACAAGAGGGGTTAGTTTGAGCTAGTTTTCTCTAACCCAGCTAAAAAAACTAGCCCGGTGGAGAGGTTCTAATTGGGTTAGTTATCCTCGGGCCCACTAGAAGAGAACTAAAAAAATCTCCCCTGCCCGCACCAGATCGCTCCCCCCCACCTATCACACGACTCCTCTCTGTTCCCCATAGGGTCGCTCGCCCTCTCTCTCCTCCAGCCGCCCTCTCCTTCCGGCCTCCACCGCCCTACTCCGGCCACCCTCTCCCCCCGGCCTTGAAGGTCCCCCCGCTCCCCCTTCACCAGTCGTTTATCTCCCTCTTTCGTGTGCGGCGGCGGCGCATCTACCTGGGAGGTCGCGAGAGGGATGAGTTTGTTCGTTCCTTCTCTGTCTCACAGCCATATCAGTGATCTTGCTTGCTCTAGCGCTAATTCTAATTTGGAAAAGTAGATCTTGATCAAACATGGTATAGATTTGTGGTGCACGCATGGAATTGTTTGATGCTTCTTGAGGAGGTAATAAATCTTTTATAGGCCCAAAGATTTAGGTCACCTTTCTAGGTATTTCAATTTCAGGCTTGCATTATTTCTAGAGGCCCAAAGATTCAGTTCACCTTTCTAGGTATTTCAATTTCAGGCTTGCATTATTTCTAGAGGCCCAAAGATTCAGTTCACCTTTCTAGGTATTTTAGTTACAGGCTTGCATTATTTCTAGAGGACCAAAGATTAAGTTCCCAGTCGGCGGCAAGCGGCCCTGCTACCCATGTCGGTGTCGACCTCAACTCGCAAGGGCCGGCGTCGGAGGGGTTCCCGGGGCTTGGGCTCTATAGAGCCTTCCTCCAGAGCGACAATGGAGAGCTCCTCCCTTGGTGCCTGAGGGGCTCCGGGCTCCCTCCCTATCGTGAATGACTTCCGTGATGAGTTATCTCATTCTTTGTCTCATGAAGTGTTTTTTTATTTTGTGAAGCTTGATTGACGACTTGTATGTTTAAGTGGGATATCTCATTTGTATGGACAAAGTAAAAATTATCATGTTTTGCATGCTTGATTTGTATAGATGGTTCGTTTATGTCAATTGTGAGCGGTAGGAGGCCACGGAAGAGCCGGCCACACCAAGAGGATGCTTGGATCCAAGGGACTTATTTTAGTCTGACTAAAAGTAGTCTCTTTAAGAGGCTAAAAGTTCCAAGCACCCCTGACTAGTCTTGAGACTAAAAAAATTTAGTCAGGGGTACCCCTACTAAAATGTGGATTAGTCATCTCTCTCCTCATTTAACTCCTCTCCTTTAACACAGGCGAGTTCTGGATTGGAGGTTTTGGAGGATAATAAATGCTCATTAACTTGAATTTAGTCTCTTTAGTATTTGGATCCAAGCATGGGTGAGGCTAGCAAGTTTTAGTCTCACTACTTTTAGTCACGGAACTAAAACGTACCCAAGCACCCTCCAAATCCGACAGGAAATAGGGTCCAAAGTAGTCAAATGATTGAGATAGAGCATTTATTGTCAATCTAACCCTGCAATCCATACACCTCTTTGGTTTAGAGTTAGTTCAGTGTTAGAATCTAACTCTAACCTCTAACTGAGGTAGAGTTCTCCTCGTCTCGGTTCATCGCCATCATACATTCCCCATTCCTGTGTTTTTAGTATCCTGCGAATCAAAGAGGCCCTTTGTTTTCCCGGAAAAATCAAAGAGGCCCTTAGACTGGTTTCGGTCCGGTCATTTTTTATAAACGTGTTATGTCCAAAATTTAATGAACGTGCTCCGGTTTCCATTAAAATAATCCGGTTTCATGTAGTAATTAATTCATTTACTTATTCTTCTGCGGGGGGTTTGCATGAAATTCGTGAGGTCTGAAATGTAAAGTACCCCGCCATATGCTCCAAGTCGTGCATGCACTACGACCCAGATGCTCTATGTCCCACATGTCGGCGAATGGGAGCACGTGGAAATAGCCTAGCAGTACATATAGGAGGATAAATGTGTGAAATAATATGTATTGTGAAGCGTAGCCGCGGTTCGAAATGGAGACCTAAAGTGATGACACCTATAGGTCGCACGCACCAGACTAGTGGTACTAGACATACGACTAATTTTTCCCTCAAAAACGCAAGTCCCATCTGACAACAGCGTCCATGCTACAGCTAGCTCTCCTCACTCGTTTCTCTCTTCTAATTCTAAACTCGGCCGACGCCCGGTGGGCGGGGTGGGTTTGCTCAACTGCGGCCCCACCTCATAGTGAAAACGTTACGACTAGAATAAAAATGCCATATGCTCCCTCCGTCCATAAATATAAGCCTTTTTAGATACTATTTCAAATGGAATACAGCATACAGATGTATGTAGACATAGTTTAGAGTGTAGATTCACTCATTTTGCTCCGTATGTAGTCGTCACTTGCTAGAATCTTTAGAAAGACTTATATTTGGGAACGAAGGGAGTACTATACTACTAATAAAACACAAAGGCCACGAGGCGATGCAGTGTTGGTTACAGGAGGCAAGAAGAAGAGATGCATCCATGGACGACGTCCACCTCCTTGACTCAGGGCGCCAGCCCACCGAACGGCGCCTAAGTAGCAGCGGCTTACGTGGCCAGGTCGACGTGCTTCTGAACAATGGCGTCCAAATATTCTAGCCCTGGAAGAAGGCCAACGTCTTTCTATCCTCTCTTGCCTTGTAGTGGCCTATGTAGACGATTTCCTCGTAGACGTGGATGTGCAGGTCGAAGGTTTCTTGCATGGCGAGGCGCTGCGCGGCCTCGAGGTGCACATTCTTCGTCGCGACCTCCGGCACGTGCAGGGCCACCAGGGCTTGAAAGAGTTTGTCACCATGGAGGCCGATGAGGGTGGCAGGCAATGAGCCTGGGCGCGAGGGCTGGAGCAGTACGGCAAGGTCGTCCGCGCGCTTCTTGACAGCGGTGAACTTGCGGATGGAGTTGACCATCATGTCGTCCATGCGAGAGGCGAAGCCGGCGTCGACGAGGGCTACGATGCCTGTGGTCGCCAGCACCGTCTGGAAACGCTGCGCGGTGCGGGGCCGCAGGCTGGCGCCTTGGATGATTTGGCACAGCCGACTGCCGCTCGCGTCCATTGCCTCCATAGGTGCTTGTGGCTTCTGGTCACTTGGTCTTGGATTGGAGTGAGCAGTGTTGGGCAGAGACTTGGGAGTCGATGGATTGGAATGGTGGGGTTCCTTTATTATATGAGAGTCCAAACTTTGTTGCATCACATCGTGCTGGCTCTATTCTGCTTCTCCAATTAATTCCATCTGCATGTAATTGAGGATGCATCATTGACCGTTCAACGTCTCGGGAACCGCTACCCTCTCCCTCCTTGGCATTGAAGAACCTATGGACCCGTCGACGACGAGGTGCCTATGGTGACTTCGTAAATTTCAAGATGATAGTGCCATGCGTGTGTGCGTTCATAGGGGTGAGTGTATGCGCATGTATATGAGCGCTTGCGTCTGTACTGTGTAAGAAACGTAAATGCGTGTCAAAAAGAGACTAGTCAGTATACTCAATATTGTGCACCTCGGAGAGGAAAACGATAGAACTAGTACGTACGGGTATTTATTTACGGTGCAGATTCACTCATTTTGCTCCATATGTACTCCGTCTCGGTGTAGTCTAGTCACTTTTTGAAATCTCTAGAAGGGCAAATACTCCTTTCGGGTTTACAGGGCTATACTAGCAAGTAGTTGTACGTACTAGTACAATAGTGGGCTCACATAGCAATTTTGTCTCATGCAAGAGCCTGGCTATATGCGTGCTCCAATGTTCGCAACTGCAACGTTCGGTTTGCGCTTGGCTCTTCGCCTCTTCGAGAAGACGAACAATGATGTTACTACTACTGCTTCTACAGTGTCGAATCCACTGTTGCATGTCCGTCCACCTCGAGCGGGACGGATAGCTTGTTGTAGAAGTACTACTAAGTAAAAGCCTGTCCTCGTTTGCGAGCAACCGCGCGCATGGGTGAGGGAGAAGGCGTGTAGTAAAATCAAGCTTCTCCTTGTTGTACGAGTTGACGCGACACATCATAGCACTGTCCCCACATGCTTGCCTCTAAACTTGGTTGAAAGACCCGCAGTGTAAAATATATTTGTTGCAACCTCTAACATTTACCCACCACAAATTAAAATATATGTGGCCGTATGCATCGTTCTGATGCAGAGGCCGGGGAGTCCCCCCTTTTCGAAGAAAAAAACAAATTAAAATATATATTCCTGTCTTGACCAGATGAGCGTGCAAACTACAATCACCAGGGTGTCAGGTAGGGCCAGTAGACTTCTTTTTTTAACTTCGAGACGGCCACATAGCATGGAGCCGACCCCAAGGATTTTAAGCTTACAGGCACGAGACACGCTATCCTAGACTACTCTACACATGAAACTGACACACGAGCGTTCGGGCTGCGCTTGGCTCTTTGCCTCTTCGGGAAGTCGAACAATGATGGAGTACTACTGCACTCGAGGAGTACTACAGTACGCTTCTGGCCATCTGACACCGATTGAACTGTTGCATGTCCACCGCGTGCGGGAGGGAGAGCATGTAGCGAAAGCTTCTCCTAGTCTTGCCAGCCACCACGCTCATGGGCGAGGGAGGGACTCTCCTGCCTTTGCGTGTATGACAGGTGGGCCCGACAGGTGTGTGGCCAACCTGTCATACAGCCAAAGGCAGGTGCTGTTAACTCGGCGAGGGAGAGGATAATCAAACTTCTCATTGATGTACGAGTTGACGCGACACATCAAAGCACTGCACTCGATATATCTCAATAATTTGCGTTTACCGATGCATTAATTACAACGCATGCATGCATGCCGTGACTCTCCTTTTGATACTTGCATGTGTTGATTCAATGCACCTTGAAGTAGTATAAAATATGTGATGGTAAAGCATTGTAATACCCCGGCCCAAGTCGAGAGATGGTTGTGCACGAGGAGGGCGAGATCATGCAGACCGAACAGGACCCGACGATGGAGCTCTCTAAGGTCTCGATGGACCTCACCGTGCTCCACTGCCCCTTGTGCCTCCGCCCCTTGACGCCTCCAGTGTATGAGGTTCGAATACACCTCGTCCGTTCGGCTGATTGAGCAAGGTGTAGGTTTCTTGATTGATGTGCTGTTCGATTGATTTCTGAAGTGCAAGGGAGGGCACCTGGCCTGCGCGGACTGCCGCATCGAGCGCCCCGGGAACCAGCGGCAGTGCTAGAAGTGCGAGCGCGGCGGTGGCTTCGACGTGCGGAACACGGCGATGGACTCCGTCCTTTCGTCGGTGAGGGTGCAGTGCCCGCACGAAGGCTATGGGCTCTACGTCACTTACCACAAGCTCGCCGATCACCAGAGCGTGTGTCCGCTCGCGCCCTGCGAATGCCCCGTGCCCGCCTGCGGCTACGAAGGCCCGCCGCCGGCGCTCTACCTCCACATCAGCACCGCGCATCCCATGCCCATGCACAGGATCCAGTAAGGCAAGGTGCTCCAGCTGCAAGTGCCACTGTCGGAGCCACGGCTCTTGCTGTTCGCGGAGGAAGACCGCCGCGCGTTTTTCTTGGTCGGCGGCGTGCTCGACATCGGCACGCCTATCGTCGTGTCGGTCGTCTGCATCAGAGCGGGGGCGTCCCCACTACCGCACTACGTGGCCAAGCTGTGGGCGAACGGCCCGCCGGGGGAGCCCAAAGGCACGACCGACGCTGTCAAGGTGGAAATGGAGGTGACAAGCAGCAAGGATCCCGGCGACATCGACATGTAGGAGCTGACCTTCTTGACAGTTCCGCCCAAGCTGCTGGCCGAGGCTAAGCTTGTGTCCCTCCACATTCAGATTGACAAGCTCACGTCCTAAATGTTTCTACAGTGCCTTCTGTTTATCTTAGTAATATGCTAATATAGGGATTACCTTGGTCTACTTTAGCTTAAGAAATGGTGGGTTTTGGGGCGATAAAAAATTATGTTTATCAATGCATTAATTGCAATGCATGCATGCGTAAAGTACATGCATTGGTAAATTTTCTCTTAATACTTGCATGCAATGATTTAATGCACCTTGGAATCTGAACATGTGTTGGGGAACAACCAAATTGAGCCTTATAAAATGGAAAAACTAAAATTTTGAGATAATCCCTATAAAACCGGAAAGGAGAGAGTAGAAAAAGAAGTACTCTATCCGGGAATAGTGCCGCACTTCGAAACTTGAACCGTCAATAAATTTTGAGCTTGCGTCTCGTCACATTCCAAATTACTCCACGCTATATTGAATTGCAAACCTGTTCACACTGATCACAACCTAAATGGTTTCCCACTTAGGAGCGTATTAGTACTCGGTTATAAATACTAGTATGCCAAGATGACTGCGCATTCCTCCTCAACTGCTCATCCACAAAAACAAACAAGCCATTCCTCCTTCCCTTGCATCTGCCATGGCCAGCGTGAGTTCTGGGTCGAGAGATTGCCACCAGGGAGAGGCGGTCATGGAAGCGGAAGCACGAGAGATGTCCCGCCTCGCTGCGAGAGCAGCCGACATGTCCCGCCGCGCGGAAGTAGCAGCACAGAGGTCCTGCCACGCCGTTGAAGCAGCACGGTGGTCCCTCCGCACCGTCGATGCAACAGACTGGTCCGGCCGCGCCGCGGAAGCAGCAGAGATGTCCTGCCGCGCCACGAACGCGGCAGAGATGTCCCGCCGCGCCGCGGCGGCCTGGGAAAATTTCTCGCGTGCAGGCGACGACTGTTATAGGCACATGCATGCGATCATCCATGGCCAGATGGATCAGATCTCCCGTTTTGCGAGGTTGCAGGATGACATGAAAGCCTTGTTTAAACAGGCTATCGGCACACTAAGGGAGGGCAATGAGAGGCTCTGGGCCGAGCGTGACCTGCTGAGGGAGAAGATCGTCCGAAGTGCAGACCAGCAGGAGGAGACCAGTGCCTGGTTGAAGAGGACCAGCGTCATCGTCAAGAAACTGATGGACGAGAATCACATGCTCCGCAACGAGCGCCAAAGGGTGGTGGAGGAATCCGTGGATGTTCTCAAGCGGCGTCTTGAGGACACGAAAGTGCTCATCATCGCTCGCCGCGGAGACTAGTTCCCGCGGCCTGCAGCAACGCATCAAGAAAGTAGAGATCAGCAAGCCAGATCCTTGTCTTCCTTCTTCTCTTGCCCTTGTGTATTTCGGGCGTAGCCGCATGTGGCTTTTTTAGTTATCTTTCTAATTATGTAAGACAATTAACCATCTTTATCTTTCTGTGGAAGATCAATGTTGCGAGGCTGGGATGAAGAAAACTCTTGATGTGGCGACCCTAGCGTTGCTGTTTTTCTAGTTGCTGCTGGGCTTCCTTTAGTTTCCTGGTTTCTTTTGATGTCATAATCGGTTTAGGATGTGGATTATGTCCTCGATTGTAATGTTGGGTTCTAGCGTGGATGTTTGGCCTTTGTTGGCCTCTTGGGATGTTGCGATTTCAATCTGGTAGCTTTTAGTCCTTCGTGTTAGGCTGGAGTTGTGCTGAACTTCTTGTGAATTGTGGTGGTTTTCAGTAATGAAAATCGGAAGGGACAAGCCCTTCTTTGATCAAAAAATAATAATCGTCCTTATCTATTCATCAGTCTTGCTATAAGTCGCAGTAGATGCTATATAGGTCCGTCGGATCTTACATCAAGATCCGTGCTTTTAGATTTTCTTTTTTCTCTCTTAAATCTCAGTCGAGTGAGACATAGCCACACCATTAAACAGAGGCTCGGGCGCCATTAATGGAGACCTTGGGAGAGAGGTGGACGGCAGATGGAGGTCAAAAGGCTCTCCTCCCGATAAGCACGCACAGGGGTCTGATCGCACGCCTCTCGTACTACTCAAATAGCTACCCTGCACGGCGCGGCGCCTCCTAGCTAATAAAAATGGGGACGCATGGCGACACGTAAATGGTACTAGTAAGTAGAACGCCCACGGTTTCAACAATACTTGTGTTTCCGATTGTAACGTGACATCACTTGTTCCAAAATGACTTTGTCGATTGTTAATGTGTGCGCCTTCACAAATCGGACTGCAAATTTACCACAGCATGTTGGTGCCATGTCATGGCACCAAGCCAAGTTTCATTATTTTCATGCGTGTTTTGGATTTACAAGAATTAAAAAACTAAGTTTCTCAATGTTTCCAACCAACTTTGGTGCACTGGATTTACGCCCAGAATTTTGAATTTCATTCCAATTTCTTGCATGTAACCTAGAAATTTACCCGAGGACACACATGTGATTTTTCAACCAACTTTGGTGCACTGGAACATGTGCTTGTATTTCAAATTTGAATTATGCACGCAAAGGTGACATGTTCCCTCTCAGAACCACGAGCCTTCTTGAGAGAAGCTCCGATTTGCAAGAAGCTTATACCAAAATTTGTTCCTATTAGGCCAATTTTTTTACCACGGCATGGTACTACCATCACATGACACCATGCCAAGTTTCATGATTTTAAAACCAAGTTTCTCAATGTTCTCGACCGAGCCACGATGCCCAGATGTTTGAATTTGATTCTCATTTTTTGCATGGGACCTAGAAATTCACCCGAGGACACAAATGTGATTTTTCAACCAACTTTGGTGCACGGGAGCATGTGCTTGTAGTTCAAATTTGAATTATGCACATTAAATGACCAAAAACTCAATTAATGTGTAAATAAGGCCAAACGAAGCTGGAATAATTCCAAAATTTAACAGGGCACTCATGTAGTTCTATGTTGCCTTTGTAAATAAACTCAAGGGGGACAACGTATATCGTTTCACACTCAAAGGTGGCACGTTCCCTCTCAGAACCATGAGCCTTCTTGAGAGAAGCTTGGGTTTGCAAGAAGCTTATACCAAAATCTGTTCCTAGTCGGCCAATTTTTTACCACAACATGGTAGTACCATGACATGACATACATGCCAAGTTTCATGATTTTCAGACATGTTTTGGATTTACACGAATTTTAAAACCAAGTTTCTCAATGTTCTCGGCCGAGCCACGATGCCCAGATGTTTGAATTTGATTCTCATTTCTTGCATGGGACCTAGAAATTCACCCGAGGACACAAATGTGATTTTTTTCAACCAACTTTGATGCACGAGATCATGTGCTTGTAGTTCAAATTTGACTTATGCACATTAAATGACCAGAAACTCAATTAATGTTTAAAAAACGACAAACGAACCCGGAATAATTCCAAAATTTAACAGGGCACTAATGTATTTCTGTGTTGCCTTTGTTAAGAAACTCAAAGGGGGGCAGCTTATATCGTTTCACACTCAAAGGTGGCACGTTCCCTCTTAGAACCACGAGCTTCCAAATCGGCCCAATTTTTTACCACAACATGTTAGTGCCATGACATGACACCATGCCAAGTTTCACGATTTCCAGGCAAGTTTTGGATTTACATGAATTTAAAATCAAATTTTCTTGATGTTCTCAGCCGAGTCATGACGCCCAGATGTTTGAATTTCATTCTCATTTCTTCCATGGGACCTAGAAATTCAACCAAGGACACACATGTGATTTTTCAACCCACTTTGGTGCACCGGAGCATGTGCATGCAATTCATATTTAGATTATGCACATTAAATGTCCAGAAATAATTCTATGTATAAAAGGCCAAATGAACCCGAAATAATTTCAAAATTTAACAGGGCACTCATATAGTTCTATGTTGCCTCTGTAAATAAAATCAGGGGGAGGCAGCGTATATCGTTTCACACACAAAGGTGACAAGTTCCCTCTCGGAACCACAAGGTTTGTTGAGAGAATCTCCATTTTTGCAAGAGGCTTATACGAAAACTTGTCCCAATTCAGCCAAAATTATACATATGAAAACAGGGTTTAGATTATCCCAAACATCTCGCTACCTAGACCAATAATGTACTATGATTTGAATTCAACATAAAACGGATACAAATATTTGAATTGGAGAGCGTATGGTACATGTAGTTCATAGTGAAATATGATTACTGCGATATGTATGTTTTTGTTATCAAGATAATATTTAAATTATTGTATAACTTGACAACAATCGTATTCAAATAAGGAAAATTGATTCAAATTTAGTACATATGGTAGACGATAATATATATGTTCACATGGTGGAGTAAAAAGTTCATATATGATGGAAGATCAAAATGTACGACTATATCAATTATAAACCGCAAGGTCACCTAACGATATATTCGAATTCAACATAATGTGGATTCAAAAATTGAAATTCGAGATCATGCCATCTGTAATAATATAATAAGGGACATTACTCTTTCTTTGGTGGGAATTGATTTGTCTTTTGTTCTTGTTGAGGGAAGTGCGAATCGATTTGGTACTGTGCAGGGTAATCTTGTTCTCCCGATTTTTTTACATTTTTCTTGTAGTTTTTTCAATGGCATCTATAGCAATATAGTAAAAGGGGACATGACTCTCTTGTGTCTTGTATGAATTTTTTTTTACACGGTAAGTTTGTTCTGCCGAACAAGGAATCTGCACCTTGTTATCCCGAAATTTTCAAGCTCGAGTATCTTTTGTCTCACCTGCTTTGAAACTCCCGCTTCTTCAACCCGCGCCGCGCCTTGTTATCCCGAAATTTGGATGCGCGCGAGAACTCCCTCCTCATCCGAAATCGCTCACGCAGCCCAGACACGCGAAATCCCCCTTCTACCCCTCAGCCGGAAATGAAGCTCCACATCACGGTGTCAAAACCGGTGGGGGTACGCTAGTAACTTACCCTACATTTCGGACAAGCACGTCCCTAAGCTTGGCTCCCCTCTCCCCCTTCGCCCCCCCCCCATTCATACACCGAGGCCGCCAAAACCCGTGAAACCCCACGCTCCTCTGTCGGCCTCCTGACCGCCGCCCAACCGGAGACTCTTCCCCGGCTACGTCGTCCACCGCAACAGCTCGCCGTCCCTCATCCACTGCACCGGACGAGGATCCATTGTCGATCTCGTCGTCCCACCGGATCAGCCGCCCCGTCCTCCACCTCCAAGGAGCTGCCAAGACGTTCGCCTCGTCTATCGCGCCACCTCAATCCCCACAGCGCCGTCTTGACCTGCCCCACCGAAACCGCAGCACCCTCACCAATTCCTCCGATGAAGACGAGGCCAACTCGGCGCAACCAAGGAGGTTCTGCACTCACCGCTGCATTTTATCTTTTATTCCATCTCACAGGGATGCCGGTGCTCGATACCGAGCAGACATGGCGTGTCTCCATCGACGGCGCCGTCGCCGGCCACATCATCCACGGCGTCTCTCCCCCATGTCGTTGCTTCCTCGGCGGCGACTTCCACAATGGCACTAGCTGCAGCTGCTCCGGCTCTCGCTCGTGCTGTGGCTGTGTTCTTGCTGTCGGTCGCACTGCTGCACTGCTCCTGCTTTCGTTCGTGCCGCTGCTCTGCTCTTGCTCTCGCTAGCGCTGCTGCTGCTGCATGACCTCCGGCAGCTACATGAGTTGCTGCTCTAGCACTTGCTCGTGGTGCTACTGCACGACTTGCTCTCTGCTAGTGCGTTCCCTGCTCGAGTGTCTGCTGATTTAGATCACTGCTTCTCGATCACTGCTTCTCTGCTACTAGTCCTTGAACGCCCTAAACATCTATTGCAATGCTCTGTTACTAGTTCAATCAGTTTCGCAGTAAAATTCAATTTCGACTGTGAAGTTCATTTTCTTCAGTGAAGTTCAGAGTGAATAGTACTTACAGCATCTGTCAGAGCGGCCATGGCGCGGCTGATGCGTTTTCCATCTAGCAATTTTTGGTGATGTATTTTACATCATATATTGCAGATGATATTAGGGTCCCACTTCAGATTAACGTTGTCTGTCTTGTCATGCTTCAGCCTCATCGCTGTACACCTTAGCGGAGCTGCTCCAATGACAGAACCATCCATCACAGCGGAGCAGTACCCTCGACGCCGTTTCTAGAGGCCTTGGATCTTCTTCGCCGCCTCCGACAGTCACACCAGCATCATCACCATCCTCCACGTCCAACCCAATGATGCTGAGGTTCACAAGGCTATGCCAAAGAGGTTGTACACTCGTCGCATCACTTTGTTTCTCCATTCCTCTGTTCTTCCAATTCATGTGAGCCAAACACACAGGTTGACTGAAATCCTATGTTTCCAAATGCTCTGTTTTGCACGTGCATTCCTATCCTATTCCTGTGTTTTTCCTGTCCCTATGTTTATAGAATCCTCCAATTCTAAGGAGCCCTTACAGATTTACTTCACTTTCAGATAGGCGTCAAAGAAAACTCTGTGTGTTATGTCCTGCTCCTGCCGTGCCGTCATCCACCCCACCTGAGGTGCACCATCGACAGAAGCATTCACTGCAGCAGAGATCCCCCCTGCAAACTTCCTTTCCCCGCCTCAGATCATCTTCCCCGTTGCCGGTAGCCACGCCAACCGCATTACCATCACCGACTGAGCAGATGAACCTAAGGACTACACAGTTCCGGAAGAGAGGTCGCAGTCTTTCGTGTTTGCTTATGTTATACATCGGTTATTATTACCTGCTACTTTATCGTTCAATCTTGAGTTTTGAATTGCCCATGGTCTCATATCGAGCTAGCAACAAATAGTATCTGTCTACTATCTGGTTCATCTGGGGTCTTCTATGTGGTTCATGTTGGGTGGGCAACAAACAATAGATGATCTAATGTCTATCTTTTTAAACTGAAGCTATAATCTACCTGGTATCATTAGTTTTGGATCCATCCACTCGTTTGCTACCATCAGTCTTGATTTTTGCATGCACCCCTTAGGCCTTACAAAATCTAATTTTTTTTTATTATGCATGTCAGATATTGTACAAAATCGTACTGAACATGTAGAGAAAAAGAGAAGAACGTTGCGTGCGAATATAATGTCATGCAGACGCCGCTCCATGGTGGGTGAAGTGCCCCCCCCCCTCGTGCATTTCCAGATTGTATTCCAGAGGAAGATAACTGTTCAGATGGAGATTCAGAAGGAGCCGACCACGCCTGTTTACCACCTGAGGTGTTTTCTCTAACCTGGCATGCTGATGTTGGTCATATCATGCATATGGCGCCTTGCATTGCTTACATTATACATCGTATATGTCATCAGCTTAGTTTAGATTTGCTTTGTGTGAATGCCCCTGTTTGGTTTCTATATCATACTCCCACCATTCCTAAATATTTTTCTTTTTAGAGATTTCAACAAGTGACTACATACAGAACAAAATGAGTGAATCTACACTCTAAAATATATCTTCATACATCCTTATGTGGTAGTCCATTTGAAATCTCTAAAAAGACAATTATTTGGGAACGGAGGGAGTATATGGGAATTATGCAATGCCATCTTCTTTAGCCAGGCATCATATACGTGAATTATGCAATGCCATCCTGTTTAGCCAGTCATCGTATATGTGAATTGCATCGTGCCATATTTTTTACATAATGTATTCCATTTGTCAACAATATTTATACATTCACCTACTCTTCCTATGCATCAGCCATTTGAGTTGGTCATTGGAAAATCTGGAGTGAAAACAAGGTCTTCTGAGCAGTCGGTGCTACCTATCGATGCAGATTTCCTGCTGGTTACAGATAGCTCCTCAGAGGAGGATTCAGAGAGAGATGACCAGTCGTATTCCCCTCCCCCGAGGAGCATGCTCTAACTTGGCTGGGTTATATTGCTCATATCTTACATATCTTGCATTGCCTTGCCATCTGCTTAGATTAGACATGCTTTGTGTGAATGCCTCCTGTTTGCTTTCTATATCATATATGTGAATTATGCAATGCCATGTTTTGAGCCAGTTATCATATATGTGAATTATGCACCGCCATGGAGCCACGCATCATATATGTGAATTATCTCATGCCATCTTTTTTTCATTACATATCCATTTGTCAACAATCTGTGTATATTGAACTACTCTTCATGTATATCAGCCATTTGAGCCGGTTATAGAAAAATCTGGAGTGAAAACAAGGTCTTCAGAGCAGGCAATGGTACCTGTTGAAGCATATATCTCGATGGTTACAGGGAACTCCTCAGAGGAGGATTCAGAGAAAGATGACCAGTCCTATATCCCACTTGAGGTGTATGCTCTAAGTTGCAATATTTATATTTCTCATATGATGCATATGGTGTCTTGCATTGCTTAGTCTAGACATCATATGCACACTATTGAATTCTATCTGCTTAGTTTAGAGATCATACATGCGAGTGCCAGTTGCTTAGTATATGAATCAATTATGTCAATTATATCAAGCCATCCTGTATACTTAGACAACATGTATGTGAATTATTTCATCCCAACCTATTTTAGAAAGACATCATATAGTTTTGTCATGTCATCCTGTTTAGGTACTCATCATATGTTGAATTATGCCGTTATATCCTGTTAAGTTATCCATCATATATCTGAAACTGTGTCATGCTATCCTGTTTAGTTAGGCATCATATATGTGAAATTGTGTCATGATGTCCTGTTTGGTTAGACAACATACATGTGAATTACCACATCTGTCTATCATACAATGTCTGTACGTTCAATTTCTTTTCTTGTTTATCAGCCATTTGAATTGGAGGGGTGATGGCAGTATCTAAGGGAGCAAAAACCCGTTCTTCACAAAAGATAGTGCTACCCATTGATGCAGATATAACCATGGTTGTACTGGCCCACAAACTAGCCCCACCACACATAATCGAGACTCTTCCAAACTGCACACTTACACCGTTGGGCGGAGAACCAGCTACAACCCATCTAACCGCAACCCCAACGGATAGTAACCCACTTATAGTTGACAAAGCACCATGTCCACCACAGAGTACCCCCACACGAGCAGTTTGTAAAGCTACTGCAGTGCCCAAAGCACGAAGACCACCACAGCTAACCCAAACTCCACATTTAAAGCAGAAGAGCAACTGTTCTCAGGTCAGATTCCGAAGCTATGGTCCATACTCCTTTGTTGTTGCATCACTGTATTTACAAATACCAACTACTTTCGAATTTGAAGGATCCAATTGAAACTCCAATGGTGCACAGGTATGTTTTAAACCTATTTCTTTAACTGGATTGATGTTCTAACTTCTTGCTCTATGTTGATTTCAGTTTAAGTTGCATAAACAGTTATGTTCTCGTGTGATGCGCATTACAAGTGATGCCAATGCTGTGTAGTTTCTCACACTTATATTCTGTCTATGCTGTTGTGTCTTAAAAATATATGAGTTGAGTTGTGTCTCTATCTTGATGAGGGAACATAATCTAGAATGATATGGACAATACAGTGACCATAGTACATAGATATATGTTTGTTTCATGCTGTTATCCTGTCCACCTTACTATTGAACCGGTTTACCAAAATTAGTTTCGTATACTATGAGCTAAACCTGTGATGTGTCTGCTTGTTTCTCTTGTAGTATGCAAACAGAATATTGGAGAAGAGCACCCCACTATGCAATGGTAGAGAAAGTAATGCAAATAAGGTTCAAGATAGTGAGACAAACCTGTTAGTCTCCAAGAAAGGTGATAAAAACGATCTTGTAGACAGTGAGAAAACCCCACAGTCCTGCGTTGATGTAGTGTTCGAGTTACTGGCCAGTACCGTTGGCACAAGCTCTTCGAACTCGCTGCCTGAATCACTTCAGCTTCTTCAGTCTCAGCTACAAGCTGAAAGGCATCAGTCAGTTGTGCTGCGGCAAGAAGCCGAAGGACTGAGGAAGTCCCTGCAGAATTCAGATGCGTACTTTCTTGTGCAACAGCAAGCGCTGGAGGATTTAACCGCCAAACAAGAGAAAGTTAATAAGCTTGCTAAGCATCTTGCCAGCATTATGGGTACCCAGGATATTGTTTCTTGAGCTCTTCTGAAGTGGTTTCAGTTCTGGACTTGTTTTGCTGCGGCGTTTATATGCTGGTGTGTTCCCTAAATTTGCACTGGTGGCGAACTTTGATGCCTAGTGGATGTAATATGTGTAATAGCCGTGATAGCCTAGCATAAGTTGCTTGCTTATTTATTTCCTTGTTTTGTTTATTTGTTTGCTTGTAGTCAGTGTAGTTCTTTTTCCGCGGTTTGCTAGTGGCTGCAATAACCTATTTTTTAAAACTAGGCCACAATAACCATGGGCTAATATTTACTGTAGTGACACTGGGCCTCCTACGGGCCGTAGAAACAGTGGGCCTTCTACGGGCTGTAGAAACAGTAGGCCTTCTACGGGCCGTAGAAACAATGGGCCTCCTACGGGCCGTAGAAACAATGGGCCTTCTACGGGCCGTATCATCAATGGGCCTTATACGGGCCCTATGACGATTCGCCAAACATGGGCCAATAACAGGCCTCATTATGGCCGTAAATGGGCTAGAGTTGGAATCGTCCGTTCATGGGCCGACCATAACGGGCCATCGTTAATAGGCCGTATTTAATGACGCTATGAAAACGGCCCAACGAATTAACAGACCACAAACGGGCCGACTGTAACCACAGGCTGAATTTGGCCCACAAGCAGAAAATGACAGTAACGGGCCGTAAGTAAACGAATGCTGGAAATGAGCCCAAGAATAAATGGGCTCTGAGAAGGCCGAAAGATAACATGGGCTGGAAACGGCCCAACAGAATAACGAGCCGTTAATGGGTATAAAGTGATACACTATTCATCACGGGATAGTTTCACCACGGGCCGTTAATGGGTGTAAAGTGATACACTATTCATTACGGGCCAGTTTCACCACGGGCCGTTAGTAGGCCAAGAGTTACATAGGGCCTCATATGGGCCGAAATACGTCATGGGCCATACATGGGCCAGAAGTGAAAACGGGCTGGAATCATATTGGATGGCCCAGATGATGCTACTGGGCCTAATTCAGATAGGGCGTAACGGACCTTGGGTTAGCGGGATGTAAATGGGCTATATTCGAACAAGCCGTTAACAGGCTTTCCAAGGGCCGGCCCACCAGCTTTTGACCAAGTCAAACGGGCCGGCCTTTACATAGGAATGAGCCTCTGTTGGGCCGTGCCACGTGTCGATGTATCATAGGCACCTATCCGACCCACTGACGAGCTGACACGTGTTTCGTCCAGCCAATAAGAATTTTACATGTGGAAATTTCCCATTGGTCCGGGCTGTTAACGGGTTATCGGATCCAAAACCCGACCCGATAGCTTAACGACGTTCCGTTACGGTGGATGCCACGTGTCGGTCACCCTTGACGAAAGCACTTCTGTGATGCGCGATTTATCGTCATGGAAGTGGAGACTTCCGTCATGATAATTTTGGTAATGTCATGGAACACTTCTACGATAGCACAGGTATGACTATCTTGATTCTGTCATAAATTTGTACATCTTCACCAGCTCCCCCCGTTGTAGCATCACCATATTCAGGGGGCACATAGTTGTCATCGTACTCTTCTTCTTCGCCATCTTCCATCATAACCCCTATTTCTCCGTGCCTTGTCCAAACATTATAGTGTGGCATGAAACCCTTGTAAAGCAGGTGGGTGTGAAGGATTTTCCGGTCAGAGTAAGACTTCGTATTCCCACAATTACGGCATGGACAACACATAAAACCATTCTGCTTGTTTGCCTCAGCCGCTTTGAGAAATTCATGCACGCCCTTAATGTACTCGGAGGTGTGTCTATCACCGTACATCCATTGCCGATTCATCTGTGTGCGTTATATATAATTAAGTGTGTCAAAACCCATTACAAAACATCATGAATAGATAATTAAGTGACCAAATTAATACAAGTTCATCATCACATTAAAACCAAAGTACATACATAGTTGTCATCTAACAACATATAGCTCTCAAGAGCATCTAATTAATTAAACCATACATTGAAACTATGTAAAACATTTCAATGCGAAAACAAACGCGATCATAATTGCAACCAAGGTAACAATTGATCCAATGGCATAATGATACCAAGCCTCGGTATGAACGGCATATTTTCTAATCTTTCTAATCTTCAAGCGCATTGCATCCATCTTGATCTTGTGATCATCGACGACATCCGCAACATGCAACTCCAATATCATCTTCTCCTCCTCAATTTTTTTTATTTTTTCCTTCAAGAAATTGTTTTCTTCTTCAACTAAATTTAACCTCTCAACAATAGGGTCGGTTGGAATTTCCGGTTCAAATACCTCCTAGATAAATAAAATCTATGTCACGTTGGTCGGCAAAATTTTCATAAACAATAAATGAACCAATAGTTATAAAGATAATATATACCACATCCGAATCATAGACAGGACGAGGCCCAACGGGGGCGGATACCAAAACCATCGCACTATATAAGATGCAATAATAAAAGTAAGAAAATTATACAAGTATCTATCTAAACATACAAGTAAGAATATTTTTCCTTTTAGAAAGAAGATAAGAACAAGAGGCTCACCACGGTGGTGCCGGTGATGAGATCGGCGCGGGTGATCGACGGCGGTGAAGACGGGGGCAGGGCGTGACGGACCGCTAAACCTAGGCAAATATTGAGGAAAATGGAGCTTGGAGGTCGAGCTTGGAGAGGAGAAAGCTTAAGTAGTGTGGCTCGGGCATTCCATCGAACACCTTGTGTGCATAGGAGGTGAGCTAGAGCACCACCAAGCCCTCTCCCCCTCAGCCAGAAAAAACAGAGCAGTGTGCTCTGCTCTTGCGCGAGGGGGTATATATAGGCACCACCATTGGTCCCTGTTGGTGGCATGAACCAGGACCAAAGGGGGGCCTTTGGTCTCGGTTCATGCCCCCAACCGGGGCCAATGGTGGTGGGCCAGGGACCAGGACCATTGGTCCCGGTTCGTCCCACAAACCGTGACCAAAAGGTCCAGACGAACCGGGACCAATGGCCCACTTGGCCCGGCCGGCCCCCTAGGCTCACGAACCAGGTCCAATGCACCCATTGGTCCCAGTTCTAGACTGAAATGGGACTAATGGGCTTACCCGGCCTGAAACTTTGCCCCATTTTCTACTAGTGTGTCGAATTCAACATAAAGGGGGTTTTGAAGATTCGAATTCATAGGAAGTGCATTCATCTATTTGAACCCGAGATAATGGCATTTGTAAATCAGATGTAAAAGGGGGCATCAATCTTTGTTGTGAGTTTGAACATGCTATATATATTCATACGCATATCTAACTTTTTTTTGCAACCAAGGAGATTATATCTGGAACCATGCATGACCAGAGGTAAGTTGCATATTTTTTAATATATACTCGTGTACGATGTATATTCAAATGTACCCCCTCCATTACAAAATAATTGTAGCTTTAGGATTTTCAAGAGTAAAGATTTGTGAAGTTTGACAAATCCTGAAAGTTCAATTCAAGAGAACCGAAAACGTTAATGCTTCTGCTCCCAAATATTGAAAGAAGCGCCAAATAGGCCTCTGGTCACCCGAAACCGCGCGAAACTAACGTTTTGGTGGTAGGAAATTACTGTCCTGACTCTGGCTCATGTAGCCTATCGGCCCGATGTCCAAAGGTCTAAACCAGGGTAGGTTTGTAACTTCACCAAGACGCGAGAGAAGCATTCATACGCTGTGGGCGCCTACCCATGCGCTCGGCCGAAATCTATCCCGCCCACATTTGGGACACCTAACATGACTGTCATACCCCCAACCCGCAATATGTACGAAATTTTAGATGGGGGGAAAGTTTGTAACTTTCCCCAAATTTCAAACAAGCGCGTCTCAAACCGAAACATTATTCCCCCTTAGTTCCCCGCCTCCCTCCATTTCCCCATTCATACTCCATGGGCGCGAAAACGCCCTCTCCACCAGCCGCGAAACCCCAGCCTCCCCCGTCATCCACCCCATAGCGGCCACTCCACCGCCGCCCTCCTCCATCACGCCGGAGCCGGTACCCCGACGTCGTCGTCCAACGCAACCGAAACCGCAATGCCCTCAAGGACTTAGCAGCTGAAGTCGAGGCAAAGCTGCCTCCACGACGCCGACGCCAACGTGCGCCGTACCAGAACCACTCCGACCACGCCGTCCTATGCCTCACTGCTACGGCTCCACTGTCGCAACCGTCCACCGCACCGGAGCTGTTCCCGCTACGCCGTTGTTCGCCGCCTCGGATCTGCTTCCCCGCCGCCGACAAACAGCCACCGCACCACACTCAACAACTTGGCCATGGGTTCGTCCAAGGCTGCACCGTCCTCCACAACTTCTGGTTTCCGGCGAACAACAAGAAGATCGTCGGAAAAACAGAAGGAGGACACAACACTGCCAGCTGAAAGAGGTACTCCTCTTCCCATATTCGTGCAAATCTTACGTCTCCGCTCACACCGTATTCATCCCACGAAAGAAAATAGTTGAGCGCTTCTTACTGCATCTTCTTCGTGATACTAAATGCACAAGGTTTCCTCCCTTTTACTATTTCACCTTTGCTAGAGGTCAGTAGCCCGCCTGGATTTCAATTCAGGGTCAGTCGAACCGCAATTAAAAGAAGCAGCACCCGCTTAGGCGCGCGGAGCACCTAGTCCGCCTGCTCCCCGGGGAAGCGGGGTGTGGGGCGCAGGAGCTACTTGCGCCCGATCTGGAGGTCGGCGGGGCTTGAATGGATGGCCGGGGGAGCGGTGCCAAGCATGACCGTGCGGTGAGGTCGAGGGGAGGGCGCAGGCAGGGGACGAATACTGGGCCGGTGGTTACTGGCGTTTCGAGGAAGATCGTCAACACTGACTGGCTGGAGGTAGATGAAGGCGATCGGCCCGTTCTTTATACATCGGACGGTGCAGAAAAAATGGACTGACCTATTTGCTTTCAGTCGACTGTTATTTTCATAGAATCCTATAGTAATTTAGTGTGCCATGCATGTTGTAGAGCTATCATATGTCTCCCGTCATTTATTTCTCACCAACCTGCTATCTTCTACCTTTACACTATACTAACTGTGCACACACTTCACCCATACTCACACTATTGTTTTTTTATGCATGGGTATTTCAGACTCTGACGCAGTGTTGATGAATGCAGAAAAGAAAAGACAGAAGTCGCTCTAGTGTAATTCAAAGATAAGCACTAAGCGTTCCAGCGCTCTAACGGGTGCAGTGTCACCAGTTGGAGACAGTAAACATAGCTCTGCAGTTGATGATCTCAATTTCCACACACAACCATCCCAGGTGCTTGCTTTAACTTCACGCTGTCAAATGTGGTTGCATGTTGCATATGGTGTCTAGCTTGTATTGCTTCCAATTTGGTTAAATTGCATCTGCTTACTTTACACATTATACCTTTGATAATGACATGCCTTCCTGTTTTCGATACATACTACATATGTCTATTAACCATGTTCGTACATCAAACTAACGCTCTTTTGTATCCCTTGTCAATCACTTATGATGAGACAGTCACCCGGGTGGGTTACTGTGAGACCCCATACTCGTTTAAAGAGTGTAGTGTCATCCTCCCCACATGATTCTTAAGAAACATCAATGCTAAATGAAGATAGTCAACGTAGCTCTCTAGTTGATCACCGCAATTCCCCCACACCACCATCGCAGGTGCTTCCTCTTACTTGGCAGTGTGATATGTGGTTGCATGTTTCATATGGTGTCGTACCTTGTAATGCTTCTAATAGGGATAAATTGCATCTGCTTAGTTAACACATTATACCTGTGAATATGACATGCCTTCCTGTTTTCGGTACATACTACGTCTTTCTATTAACCATGTTCTTACATCAAACTACTTTTCTTGTGTATCCCTCATCAATGCTCCTAATTTGTTAAATTGCATCTCCTTAGCTTACACATTATACATGTGAATATGACACGCCTTCCTGTTTTTTGTACATACTACATCTGCCCATCACACCATGTTCTTACATCAAACTACTGTTCTTGTGTATCCTGTGTCTATCGCTTATGATGAGACAGTCACGCACGTTGGTTAATATGAGACGCAATACTCTTATAAAGAATGCAATTTCATCCTCTCCACATGATTCTCAAGAAACAGCAAGCCTAAATGAAGATATTAACGTAGCTCTGTACCTGAAGACCGCACTTCCCCTACACCACCATCACAGGTGCTTGCTCTAACTTCACAGTGTGATATGTGGTTGCATGTTGCATACGGTGTCTAGCTTGTGATACTTCTAATTAGGGTAAATTTCATCTGCTTAGTTTACACACTATACCTGTGAATATGACATGCCTTCCTATTTTTGGTACACACTACATCTATGTGTTAACCTTGTTCTTACATGAAACTACCTCTCTTCTGTATCCTGCATTAATCACTTACGATGAGTCACCTTTATTCGTTCCATATTGCATATTATTTCTAGCCTGTTTCCATGTATTTCCTCTAATTTGGTCAAATACATTTGTTAGGGCACCCTTTTAATTTGGCAGAGTGATATTGGTTTCATCTTTCATATGGTTTCTAGCTTGCATCGATTCTAACAAGTTCAAGCACCATGTGCTTAGTTTACACTTTATACATCATACATGTCAATATGTCACGCCGTCCTGTTTTTCATACATATTCCATCCTCCTATTATGCGGCTGCCTTACATGAAAGTAGTATTCGTCAGTATCATGCATCAATGAGTTCTGAAGAGCAAATTTTATTCCTTTTTCTTGTGGGTTTGACTTGACAAGGCAAAATCAAGAAAGAGGAAGGAAAAGAGTAAGGAAGGCGATGATGGTGGTCCTCTGCAGCAACGTAAATGGAGCATCTATACTGATTCTCCTTGTACTGATAGTGCATTACAAGGTCCAAGTCTCCGCTCCCCTACTCCACCATCCAAGGTGCTTGCTCTAACTTGGCAGTGTGATATCTGTTTGCATGTTGCATATGGTGTCTAGCTCGTATTGCTCCTAATTAGTGTAAACTGTATCTGCTTAGCTTACACATGATACATGTGAATATGACACGTTTTTTTGTTTTTAGTACATACTATATCTGTCTATCACACCATGTTCTTACATGAAACTACTCTTCTTGTGTATCCTGCATCAGTCACTTATGATGGGACACCTTTAAGTTGGGAGTGTGATATTGGTTTGCGTCTTGAATATGATTTCTTGCATGTATTGCTTCTAGTTTGATGAACGCCACCTATGACGAGACAGTTTTAACTTGGCAGAGTGATATTGATTGCACCTTCCATATGGTGTCTTGTGGTGTTTCTAATCCCTTTTTCTTATCGGTTTGACTTCACAATGCAAAATCATTACAGCTGAAGGGAATTAGTCCGACAGTGGATGATGGTGGTCCTTCGGAGCAACTCAAACAGGGGGTCTCTACAGATTCTACTCCGCCATCCTCCCAACAAGATTCGCAGGACAACACAAAGCTGGACAGTCAACGTAGCTGTGTAGATGATGACTCCCCTACTCCACCATCACAGGTGCTTGCTCTAACTTCACACTATTATATGTGGTTGCATGTTGCGTATGATGTCTAGCTTGTATTGCTTCTAACTTGAATTGCATCTGCTTACTTTACACATAATGCCTGTGAATATGACATGTCTTCCTATTTCTAGAACATACATGTACATGATGAGCACATCTCCCATACTCCACCATCACCGGTGCTTGCTCTTACTTGGAACTGTTATACGTGGTTGCGTTTTCCGTATGATGTCTAGATTGTATTGCTTCTAATTATGTTGAATTGCATCTGCGTAGCTTACAACTTATACCTGCAACGATTACTTACCCATAAGACACGCTATCGTACGTGTGAATATGAAACGCTGTCTTTTTTGTATATATTCCATCCTCCTATCCTGCGCTTGCCTTACATCAAAGTAGTGTTCGTCTGTATCATGCATCAACCAGTTATGCAGAGCTAATTTTATTCATCTTCTTGTGGTTTTGACTTCATAAGGCAATATCAGAAAATAGGAAGGAAAAGAGTAAGTTAGGAGATGTTGGTGGTCCTCCGCACCGACACAAACAGAGACTCTCTAGATTTGCCACTTCTACTGCTAATGAAGTTGAAGTCCCAAGTCTACATGATGAGTTCATCTCCCGTACTGCACCATCGCAGGTGCTTGCTCTAAGTTGACAGTGAGATAATTGGTTTCATGTTGCATATGTTGTCTAGCCTGTATTTCTTCTACTTTGATTAAATTGCACCTGCTAAGTTTATACGTTATACATGTGCATATGACATGGCTTTCTGTGTCTAGAATACACTCCATCTATCTATAATACCATGTTCTTACATCAAAGTACTGCTGTTGTGTATCCCGCATCAGTCACTCATGATTGGACGATTTTAACATGGCAGTTTGATAGTGGTTGCATCTTGCATTGATTTCTACGTTGTACTGCTTCTAATTTTTCGAATTGCCACTTATGACAAGACACTTTTAACCTGGCACAGTAATATTGGTTGTATCTTTCATATGGTGTCTAGCTTGCATTACTTCTATTTTCTTGAAAATCCTTCTGCTTAGTTTGCACATTGTAGTTGTGAATATGTCATGCCGTCCTGTTGTGGGTACAGCTTGACATGGCAAAGTCAAAAAAGAGCAAGAAAAATAATATAGTAGGGAGTGCTGTTACTCGTCCGGTGAAACGGAAAAGGATCTGCCGTCGAGATTCTGCTGGTACTTATAGTGCATTAGATGAAGGAAATATGCCCTAGAGGCAATAATAAAGTTATTATTTATTTCCTTATATCATGATAAATGTTTATTATTCATGCTAGAATTGTATTAACCGGAAACATAATACATGTGTGAATACATAGACAAACTCAGTGTCACTAGTATGCCTCTACTTGACTAGCTCGTTAATCAAAGATGGTTATGTTTCCTAACCATGAACAAAAGAGTTGTTATTTGATTAATGAGATCACATCATTAGTTGAATGATCTGATTGACATGACCCATTCCATTAGCTTAGCACCCGATCGTTTAGTATGTTGCTATTGCTTTCTTCATGACTTATACATGTTCCTATGACTATGAGATTATGCAACTCCCTTTTGCCGGAGGAACACTTTGGGTGCTACCAAACGTCACAACGTAACTGGGTGATTATAAAGGAGCATTACAGGTGTCTCCAAAGGTAGATGTTGGGTTGGCATATTTCGAGATTAGGATTTGTCACTCCGATTGTCGGAGAGGTATCTCTTGGCCCTCTCGGTAATGCACATCACATAAAGCCTTGCAAGCATTGCAACCAATGAGTTAGTTGCGAGATGATGTATTATGGAACGAGTAAAGAGACTTGCCGGTAACGAGATTGAACTAGGTATTGGATACCGACGATCGAATCTCGGGCAAGTAACATACCGATGACAAAGGGAACAAACGTATGTTGTTATGCGGTCTGACCGATAAAGATCTTCGTAGAATATGTAGGAGCCAATATGGGCATCCAGGTCCCGCTATTGGTTATTGACCAGAGATTTGTCTCAGTCATGTCTACATTGTTCTCGAACTGTAGGGTCCGCACACTTAACGTTACGATGACAGTTATTATGAGTTTATGCATTTTGATATACCGAAGTCAGTTCTGAGTCTCGGATGTGATCACGGACGTGACGAGGAGTCTCGAAATGGTCGAGAAATAAAGATTGATATACTGGAAGCCTATGTTTGGATATCGGAAGTGTTCCGGGTGAAATCGGGATTTTACCGGAGTACCGGGAGGTTACCGGAACCCCCCGGGAACCATATGGGCCTTAATGGGCTTTAGTGGAAAGGAGAAAGGGGCAGCCCAAGCTGGCCGTGCGCCTCCCCCCTCCCCTAGTCCTATTAGGACTAGGAGAGGTGGCCGGCCCCCCCTCTCCCTCTTTTCCCCTTGGGGAATCCTAGTCCAATTAGGATTGGGGGGGAGTCCTACTCCCGGTAGGAGTAGGACTCCTCCTGCGCCCACCTCCTGGCCGGCCGCCCCCTCCCCCTTGGCTCCTTTATATACGGGGGCAGGGGGGCACCTCTAGACACACAAGTTGATCATTGAGATCATTCCTTAGCCGTGTGCGGTGCCCCCTGCCACCATATTCCACCTCGATCATATCGTTGTAGTGCTTAGGTGAAGCCCTGCGTCGGTAGAACATCAAGATCGTCACCACACCGTCGTGCTGACAGAACTCATCCCCAAAGCTTGCTGGATCGGAGCCCGGGGATCGTCATCGAGCTGTATGTGTGCTAAGAACTCGGAGGTGCCGGAGTAACAGTGCTTGGATCGGTCTGATCGGGAAGAGGTACGACTACTTCCTTTACGTTGCGTGAACGCTTCCGCAGTCGGTCTGCGTGGGTACGTAGACAACACTCTTCCCTCTTGTTGCTATGCATCACCATGATCTTGCGTGTGCATAGGAAATTTTTTGAAATTACTATGTTCCCCAACAGTGGCATCAAAGCCTAGGTTTTATATGTTGATGTTATATGCACGAGTAGAACACAAGTGAGTTGTGGGCGATATAAGTCATACTGCCTACCAGCATGTCATACTTTGGTTCGGCGGTATTATTGGACGAGACGACCCGGACCAACCTTACGCATACGCTTACGCGAGACCGGTTCCCCCGACATGCTTTGCACACAGGTGGCTTGCGGGCGACTGTCTCTCCAACTTTAGTTGAACCAAGTATGGCTACGCCCGGTCCTTGCGAAGGTTAAAACGGAGTCTATTTGACAAACTATCGTTGTGGTTTTGATGCGTAGGTGAGATTGGTTCTTGCTTAAGCCCGTAGCAGCCACGTAAAACTTGCAACAACAAAGTAGAGGACGTCTAACTTGTTTTTGCAGGGCATGTTGTGATGTGATATGGTCAAGGCATGATGCTGAATTTTATTGTATGAGATGATCATGTTTTGTAACCGAGTTATCGGCAACTGGCAGGAGCCATATGGTTGTCGCTTTATTGTATGCAATGCAATCGCGATGTAATGCTTTACTTTATCACTAAGCGGTAGCGATAGTCGTGGAAGCATAAGATTGGCGAGACGACAACGATGCTACGATGGAGATCAAGGTGCCACGCTGGTGACGATGGTGATCATGACGGTGCTTCGGAGATGGAGATCACAGGCACAAGATGATGATGGCCATATCATATCACTTATATTGATTGCATGTGATGTTAATCCTTTTATGCATCTTATCTTGCTTTGATTGACGGTAGCATTATAAGATGACCCCTCACTAAATTTTCAAGAAGTGTTCTCCCTGAGTATGCACCGTTGCCAAAGTTCGTCGTGCCCAGACACCACGTGATGATCGGGTGTGATAAGCTCTACGTCCATCTACAACGGGTGCAAGCCAGTTTTGCACATGCAGAATACTCAGGTTAAAACTTGACGATCCTAGCATATGCAGATATGGCCTCGGAACACGGAGACCGAAAGGTCGAGCATGAATCATATAGTAGATATGATCAACATAATGATGTTCACCATTGAAGACTACTCCATCTCACGTGATGATCGGTTATGGTTTAGTTGATTTGGATCACGTAATGACTTAGAGGATTAGAGGGATGTCTATCTAAGTGGGAGTTCTTAAATAATTTGATTAATTGAACTTAAACTTATCATGAACTTAGTACCTGATAGTATCTTGTTTTTTATGTTGATTTTAGATAGATGGCTCGTTCTGTTGTTCCGTTGAATTTTAATGCGTTCCTTGAGAAAGCAAAGTTGAAAGATGATGGTAGCAATTACACGGACTGGGTCCGTAACTTGAGGATTATCCTCATTGCTGCTCAGAAGAATTACGTCCTGGAAGCACCGCTGGGTGCCAGGCCTGCTGCTGGAGCAACACCAGATGTTATGAATGTCTGGCAGAGCAAAGCTGATGACTACTCGATAGTTCAGTGTGCCATGCTTTACGGCTTAGAATCGGGACTTCAACGACGTTTTGAACGTCATGGAGCATATGAGATGTTCCAGGAGTTGAAGTTAATATTTCAAGCAAATGCCCGGATTGAGAGATATGAAGTCTCCAATAAGTTCTATAGCTGCAAGATGGAGGAGAATAGTTCTGTCAGTGAGCATATACTCAAGATGTCTAGGTATAATAATCACTTGATTCAATTGGGAGTTAATCTTCCAGATGATTGCGTCATTGACAGAATTCTCCAATCACTGCCACCAAGCTACAAGAGCTTCGTGATGAACTATAATATGCAAGGGATGAACAAGACTATTCCCGAGCTCTTCGCAATGCTGAAAGCTGCGGAGGTAGAAATCAAGAAGGAGCATCAAGTGTTGATGGTCAACAAGACCACTAGTTTCAAGAAAAAGGGCAAAGGGAAGTAGAAGGGAAACTTCAAAAAGAATAGCAAGCAAGTTGCTGCTCAGGAGAAGAAACCCAAGTCTGGACCTAAGCCTGAAACTGAGTGCTTCTACTGCAAGCAGACTGGTCACTGGAAGCGGAACTTCCCCAAGTATTTGGCGGATAAGAAGGATGGCAAGGTGAACAAAGGTATATGTGATATACATGTTATTGATGTGTACCTTACTAGAGCTTGCAGTAGCACTTGGGTATTTGATACTGGTTCTGTTGCTAATATTTGCAACTCGAAACAGGAACAGGGACTACGGAATAAGCGGACACTAGCAAAGGACGAGGTAACGATGCGCGTGGGAAACGGTTCCAAAGTCGATGTGATCGCGGTCGGCACGCTACCTCTACATCTACCTTCGGGATTAATATTAGACCTAAATAATTGTTATTTGGTGCCAGCGTTGAGCATGAACATTCTATCTGGATCTTGTTTAATGCTAGACGGTTATTCATTTAAATCAAAGAATAATGGTTGTTCTATTTATATGAGTAATATCTTTTATGGTCATGCACCTTTGAAGAGTGGTCTATTCTTATTGAATCTCGATAGTAGTGATACACATATTCATAATGTTGAAACCAAAAGATGCAGAGTTGATAATGATAGTGCAACTTATTTGTGGCACTGCCGTTTAGGTCATATCGGTGTAAAGCGCATGAAGAAACTCCATACTGATGGACTTTTGGAACCACTTGATTATGAATCACTTGTTACTTGCGAACCGTGTCTCATGGGCAAGATGACAAAAACACCGTTCTCCGGTACTATGGAGAGAGCAACAGATTTGTTGGAAATCATACGTACCGATGTATGTGGTCCGATAAATATCGAGGCTCGTGGCAGATATCGTTATTTTCTCACCTTCACAGATGACTTAAGCAGATATGGGTATATCTACTTAATGAAACACAAGTCTGAAACATTTGAAAAGTTCAAAGAATTTCAGAGTGAAGTTGAAAATCATCTTAACAAGAAAATAAAGTTTCTACGATCTAATCGTGGAGGAGAATATTTGAGTTACGAGTTTGGTGTACATTTGAAAAATTGTGGAATAGTTTCGCAACTCACGCCACCCGGAACACCACAGCGTAATGGTGTGTCCGAACGTCGTAATCGTACTTCACTAGATATGGTGCGATCTATGATGTCTCTTACTGATTTACCGCTATCGTTTTGGGGTTATGCATTAGAGACGGCCGCATTCAAGTTAAATAGGGCACCATCAAAATCCGTTGAGACGACGCCTTATGAACTATGGTTTGGCAAGAAACCAAAGTTGTCGTTTATTAAAGTTTGGGGCTGCGATGCTTATGTGAAAAAGCTTCAACCTGATAAGCTCGAACCCAAATCGGAGAAATGTGTCTTCATAGGATACCCAAAGGAGACTGTTGGGTACACCTTCTATCACAGATCCGAAGGCAAGACATTCGTTGCTAAGAATGGATCCTTTCTAGAGAAGGAGTTTCTCTTGAAAGAAGTGAGTGGGAGGAAAGTAGAACTTGACGAGGTAATTGTACCTGCTCCCTTGTTGGAAAGTAGTACATCACAGAAAACTGTTTCTGCGACACCTACACCAATAAGTGAGGAAGTTAATGATCATGATCATGAAACTTCAGAACAAGATACTACTGAACCTCGTAGATCAACCAGAGTAAGATCCGCACCAGAGTGGTACGGTAATCCAGTTCTGGAAGTCATGCTACTAGATCATGATGAACCTACGAACTATGAAGAAGCAATGGTGAGCCCAGATTCCGCAAAGTGGCTTGAAGCCATGAAATCTAAGATGGGATCCATGTATGAGAACAAAGTATGGACTTTGGTTGACTTGCCCGATGATCGGCAAGCAATTGAGAATAAATGGATCTTCAAGAAGAAGACTGACGCTGACGGTAATATTACTGTCTACAAAGCTCGACTTGTCGCGAAAGGTTTTCGACAAGTTCAAGGGGTTGACTACGATGAGACCTTCTCACCCGTAGCGATGCTTAAGTCTATCCGAATCATGTTAGCAATTGCCGCATTTTATGATTATGAAATATGGCAGATGGATGTCAAACTGCATTCCTGAATGGATTTCTGGAAGAAGAGTTGTATATGATGCAACCGGAAGGTTTTGTCGATCCAAAGGGAGCTAACAACATGTGCAAGCTCCAGCGATCCATTTATGGACTGGTGCAAGCCTCTCGGAGTTGGAATAAACGCTTTGATAGTGTGATCAAAGCATTCGGTTTTATACAGACTTTCGGAGAAGCCTATATTTACAAGAAAGTGAGTGGGAGCTCTGTAGCATTTCTGATATTATATGTGGATGACATATTACTGATTGGAAATGACATAGAATTTCTGGATAGCATAAAGGGATACTTGAATAAGAGTTTTTCAATGAAAGATCTCGGTGAAGCTGCTTACATATTAGGCATAAAGATCTATAGAGATAGATCAAGACGCTTAATTGGACTTTCACAAAGCACATACCTTGACAAGATTTTGAAGAAGTTCAAAATGGATCAAGCAAAGAAAGGGTTCTTGCCTGTGTTACAAGGTGTGAAGTTGAGTCAGACTCAATGCCCGACCACTGCAGAAGATAGAGAGAAAATGAAAGTTGTTCCCTATGGTTCAGCCATAGGCTCTATCATGTATGCAATGCTATGTACCAGACCTGATGTATGCCATGCTATAAGTTTAGCAGGGAGGTACCAAAGTAATCCAGGAGTGGATCACTGGACAGCGGTCAAGAACATCCTGAAATACCTGAAAAGGACTAAGGATATGTTTCTCGTATATGAAGGTGACAAAGAGCTCACCGTAATTGGTTACGTTGATGCAAGCTTTGACACTGATCCAGACGATTTTAAATCGCAAACCGGATACGTGTTTACATTAAACGGTGGAGCTGTCAGTTGGTGCAGTTCTAAACAAAGCGTCGTAGCGGGATCTACATGTGAAGCGGAGTACATAGCTGCTTCGGAAGCAGCGAACGAAGGAGTCTGGATCAAGGAGTTCATATCCGATCTAGGTGTCATACCTAGTGCATCGGGTCCAATGAAAATCTTTTGTGACAATACTGGTGCAATTGCCTTGGCAAAGGAATCCAGATTTCACAAAGGACCAAACACATCAAGAGACGCTTCAATTCCATCCGGGATCTAGTCCAGGTGGGAGACATAGAGATTTGCAAGATACATACGGATCTGAATGTTGCAGACCCGTTGACTAAGCCTCTTCCACGAGAAAAACATGATCAGCACCAAGAGTCCATGGGTGTTAGGGTCATTACAGTGTAATCTTGATTATTGACTCTAGTGCAAGTGGGAGACTGAAGGAAATATGCCCTAGAGGCAATAATAAAGTTATTATTTATTTCCTTATATCATGATAAATGTTTATTATTCATGCTAGAATTGTATTAACCGGAAACATAATACATGTGTGAATACATAGACAAACTCAGTGTCACTAGTATGCCTCTACTTGACTAGCTCGTTAATCAAAGATGGTTATGTTTCCTAACCATGAACAAAAGAGTTGTTATTTGATTAACGAGATCACATCACTAGTTGAATGATCTGATTGACATGACCCATTCCATTAGCTTAGCACCCGATCGTTTAGTATGTTGCTATTGCTTTCTTCATGACTTATACGTGTTCCTATGACTATGAGATTATGCAACTCCCGTTTGCCGGAGGAACACTTCGGGTGCTACCAAACGTCACAACGTAACTGGGTGATTATAAAGGAGCATTACAGGTGTCTCCAAAGGTAGATGTTGGGTTGGCGTATTTCGAGATTAGGATTTGTCACTCCGATTGTCGGAGAGGTATCTCTGGGCCCTCTCGGTAATGCACATCACATAAAGCCTTGCCAGCATTGCAACCAATGAGTTAGTTGCGAGATGATGTATTACGGAATGAGTAAAGAGACTTGCCGGTAACGAGATTGAACTAGGTATTGGATACCGACGATCGAATCTCGGGCAAGTAACATACCAATGACAAAGGGAACAAACGTATGTTGTTATGCGGTCTGACCGATAAAGATCTTCGTAGAATATGTAGGAGCCAATATGGGCATCCAGGTCCCGCTATTGGTTATTGACCGGAGATTTGTCTCAGTCATGTCTACATTATTCTTGAACCGTAGGGTCCGCACGCTTAACGTTACGATGACAGTTATTATGAGTTTATGCATTTTGATGTACCGAAGTCAGTTCGGAGTCCCGGATGTGATCACGGACATGACGAGGAGTCTCAAAATGGTCGAGACATAAAGATTGATATATTGGAAGCCTATGTTTGGATATCGGAAGTGTTTCGGGTGAAATCGGGATTTTACCGGAGTACCGGGAGGTTACCGGAACCCCCCGGGAGCCATATGGGCCTTAATGGGCTTTAGTGGAAAGGAGAAAGGGGAAGCCCAAGGTGGCCGCGCGCCTCCCCCCTCCCCTAGTCCTATTAGGACTAGGAGAGGTGGCCGGCCCCTCCTCTCCCTCTTTTCCCCTTGAGGAATCCTAGTCCAATTAGGATTGGGGGGGGGAGTCCTACTCCCGGTAGGAGTAGGACTCCTCCTGCGCCCACCTCCTGGCCGGTCGCCCCCTCCCCCTTGGCTCCTTTATATACGGGGGCAGGGGGCACCTCTAGACACACAAGTTGATCATTGAGATCATTCCTTAGCCGTGTGCGGTGCCCCCTGCCACCATATTCCACCTCGATCATATCGTTGTAGTGCTTAGGTGAAGCCCTGCGTCGGTAGAACATCAAGATCGTCACCACGCTGTCGTGCTGACAGAACTCATCCCCGAAGCTTTGCTAGATTGGAGCCCGGGGATCGTCATTGAGCTGTACGTGTGCTAAGAACTCGGAGGTGCCGGAGTAACAGTGCTTGGATCGGTCGGATCGGGAAGACGTACGACTATTTCCTCTACGTTGCGTCAACGCTTCCGCAGTCGGTCTGCGTGGGTACGTAGACAACACTCTCCCCTCTCGTTGCTATGCATCACCATGATCTTGCGTGTGCGTAGGAAATTTTTTGAAATTACTATGTTCCCCAACATTAGAAGGTCCAAGTCCACCGGCTAAATCTACAATCACAGTATCACCTGCTCCACCAGCTGCAGCATCCTCTTCAACTGTACCATCATCTCAACCAGTTACTCGTTTGTTTGCTCCGGAACTGGCCAGTTCCCAAGCTGCCTTCACACCTAACACTACTTCCGAAGCACTGCTGACACAATAGGACTTGGCAAGATCAGATGAACCTCATGAGCATCAACACCAAGACGCTACCTGATCGAGTCAAGCTGCAGTTGCATGCTCCTTTATATGTACTCTCACAGTTTGATGTACACTAACACTTTCCATATTCGTTGTTGAACTAGCACCACGGCGCAAGCGGAAACAGACATCAGGGATAATACTTGACAGATTAACAAAATCTAAAGGAGGAAGAATGGAGATCCATTTTGAGCCAAGTTAGTATCAGAGGCAGCCGTTGCCATTAGGTGTCATGCACGTATCCTCCCAACGTGGATCCAGTACAGGAATGAGAAAGATAATACCCAGTTTAACACCTTCCTTGACCATTTATCCGTAAGTAATGTTATTCATCACAATTAGTAATATTGTCTTGCTCTGTCCCATATTTTCTAGCTTCCTCCTAATAAGACTCACATTCTTTTTTCAACAGATGAGGTTCAAGTTGGATCCGAAAGATGATGCAACTAGACAAGCATGCACTCATGTTTTTCAGTCTGCTCTGCGACAGTATCGGTACCACCTTAGAAAATATCACTTTGAAGGCAAGGCTAACAATGAAATCGCCCAAACATCTCTAGTGGAATATATTCTAGATGAAGACTGGACAGCCCTTGTTAAACACTAGTCTGATCCAAAGTATCAGGTAGGCTATATGTATTTGATCAGACCACATATTGAACTTGTATTTATGCATGTGCCTTACAGGTGTATCTTCTTCTAGGCTAACTGTTTGAAGAACAAAACCAACCGTTCTAAAGTGAAATTCCAACAGACCACAGGATCTCGTAGCTATATTCCACACTGCGAGGCTCTTGTAAATAGCTGCTACTTCCTTCTTTTTTTGTGCCATATTATCGTATCTATATTGACTTGTTCCAAATATAGAGGAAATCCCATGTGGACCAAAAAGAACCTGAACTGAATGCAGTGCAAATATTCAAGGATTGCCACACCAGCAAGATGAAGGGCATGAGCACACCAGTTCAAGCCGCTGTTGTAAGTCCTTACTCCGCCTGCCTTGAACTGATTGGTACTGTGATGTGTTCATTTAACTACTTGGTTTGCAGCCAATGTCAGTTACTATGTTCACTTTTATTCACAGTTTTCTTAACGTATCATTTCACCTTACATGGTTTAAAAGAGATGAAGGATATTCTTTTGGTCTTGATCTGTAATCTAGTTGTTATGTTCACGTGCGCACACAATGATAAAATAGCCTGTTTGTTTTATATATGTTTGCCCATGATATGAATGATGTCATACTATGTTCATCCTACTTTAAACCATGTCTCTTTATCCTTAGATATCAAGGAATGTGAGGAAATAGACAATACAGTAGGCATGCTACATGGACATATGTTCCGAAAGTTATTTTATTATGTAGTTGGCACTACAATACATGCTAATGTATTACATTAGTTCACCAAAATAAGTTATGTATAAACGTTTAACCTACTTTGTTTGTTTTTGTCTCATTAGTAACTTATCTGGTACACTAATCTACAAGTTCAAACTTTCAGGAAGCTATGGAACAAATGATTGAACAGCCACAACCACCTGAAGGTGACGAGGCTACTACAGGCACAATGTCACCTCTTGCTGCAGTGCGTCAGTATCTCTCCACTAACAGTGCAAAAAGCACCTACCTGCGTAATTCTGGGTTGGTTGTCAAGGTAACCTCGTCCAAATCTCCTACTGAACAAAATCTTCCTGCTAGACAGAGTGATATATCTGTGCTCCAGACACAAGTCCAATCCCTAATGGACGTTGTTTCGGAAACAAGAATAGTGGTTGAGAAATGTCGTCAAGATATGAATGGTTTTGAAACCAGACTAACAGACATTCGCTTCGTTGTTCAAGAGCAATGGCGGAAAAAAGGTGGAGATCATGCTGCTCCATCAGATTCTACAGCCTGAAACATTAGCACTCAGGTCAAATGATCTGTGCTTCTATACATCTGATGGTGCTTTTATCTAGAAGGACTGTAATCTTTATGCCAACGGGCCTTCTGTTGTATGGTTGGAATTTATTTTGTTGTGATACAACATTTATGATGCTGCCTCAGGCTGCAGTAATTACGACGCTATTTTTGTATAGTGTAGGTTTATCTTAGTAATGTAATCGGCCGAAAGCTTCTTAGGAGCCCAACAAGCCAACATTCGTCGGGCCCATTCCAATTGGGCTAAAAAGATTATGGGCCGAAATTGGCATGTAGCCCACTAAAAATATCTGGGCCTAAATCAGCATAAGCTTTCATATTTCTGGTAGGCCTATGCCCATAGTGGGCCTTTAACAGGCCTAAACATTATTTGGGCCCTCAGTAAAAATAGGCCATTTATAGGTGTAAATATCTCGAGCCCATAAATACATGGGCCTTTAATAGACCAAAAGTGAGATTGGGCCCTGATTGTGCCAAATAACCCACTGGACTTTAACAGGCCGAAATTCGGACAGGCCGTAAATGCGCCGACCTAATACACGGGCCTTTAACAGGCCGGAACTTCGGTCGGGCTAGATTATCGTCATTTTTATATGGGACGTTAATGGGCCCGATATGACGTTGGGCCACATATGGCCGATGGTTTACGTCCGGCGTTAACAGGCCGAAAATGACAACAGGCCGAAAGTGGCCCAAAGCTATAGTGGGCCTCGAACAGGCCGAATGTCAGACATGGCCGAATATGACCCAAATCCTTCACGGTCGTTTATGGGCCGAAAGTTTTGATGGCCTGTAAATGGGCCCAAATGAAGCCGGACCTTTAACAGGCCGGAAATACACCAGGCCGTAATTCGGCCCAATTACTTAGCGGACTGTTCACGGGCCAGAAGTGACAATGGGCCGCGTTGATGACAAGTTTAGGAAACACTGTTGACGGGCCGATTTGACAGAGAATGTTGGGCCTTTAGCTGGGCCGGCCCATTATGGTCGGCAGAATCTTGTGGGCATTTAGCTGGCCCGGCCCATTATGGTCTGCAAAATCTTGTGGGCCTTTAGCTAGGCCGGCCCATTATGATCTGCAAAATCATGTGGGCCTTTAGCTGGGCCAGCCCATTATGGTCCGCTAAATTTTGTGGGCCTTTAGCTGGGCCGGCCCATTATGGTCCGCTAAAACTTATGGGCCTTTGGTTGGGCCGGCCCATTTAATCTTTGTGGGTCACTTTTGGGCCGGTACACGTGTCAACATATCATAGGCCCATCTCGCCCGTTGGATCCATCAGCCAATGAGAATTTTACACGTGGAAAATCGGCATTGGTCGTGGCTGTTAACGGGTTATCGGATCCAAAATCCGACCCGATAGCTTAACAGCGTTCCATTACGGTGGATGCCACGTGTCGGTCACCCTTGACGAAAGCATTTCTGTGACGCGCGATTTATCGTCATGGAAGTGGACACTTCCGTGATGTTAATTTTGGCAATGTCATGGAACACTTCTACGACAGCACAGGTATGACTATCTTGATTCTATCATAAATTTGTCATGGATGTACATGCATAACAGAAAACGCGACCTACTGTGACAAACACGTATCATCACAGAAGTGTATTTTTTTGTAGTGAGTGAGCATGTGTATGACTCAAGGGGATACTGATACATCTCACCTCGGGTTTTATAAAGTATCGCGAAGTAAGGGGAATAGCACATGATAACCAAAGTTTCACTCGAATGTTATTCTTGTACTCATAGGGGTCGATATGGATGTCCACTGTTTCGCTATCGGTCATTGAATGAAAGGAGTTTTGTTCATGTCTATGTTTTACTGAACCTATAGGGTCACAAGCTTAAGGTAATAATGATCTACTAAGTGTTAGTAGGATAGAAATAATGATAATATATTTTTGAAACATTTCACTAATATTCAAAATAGTTTCAAAAGGAACCAGAAGCATTTCGGGGTCATCGAAAGGGTTTTGGAGTTTATTGGGCAATATCGGGTATTTTCGATAAATAATATATAGGTGGAAAATATTTCCAGTGATGTTAAACTAATAATAAAAGGCTCTAGTAATTGTTCAGAGGCCTTTTATTTAATTTAATATCAACGGGCCTTAAAAGGCAAAGTGGTGGAAGGAGGCCACAAAGGCCCAATAGGGGGTGGCGGCCCCTTAGCCATAATTGGGAGGCTGAATTGGACAAAGGGGATGATTCCTCCTTCCCCTAGGGCTGGCGCAAGGGGGGCGAATCCTTCCCCATGTGTGGCTCCCCCCTCTCCCCCTCCAACCTATGTATACTAGAGGTTTTGGGCACTTTTACACACACAAGTTTTGGAGCCTCCTCTAGTTCTCTAGTCTAGTTATAATTGTTCCAATTAGAGCTAGATCCAGTTCCTCTAATCCTCATAATTAGATGTCCAGTGTGGTTCTAATCTGCTCCCTCTAATTATCTGGCGACGATTAGCTCTGTATGATGAAGCACTGCCGGATCGTGAAGACCGTACGCTTGCAATCTGTGGAGAGCTCATGCTTTCGGTCTTCCTTCAAGGGATTGTTCGTGGGTGATTTGTGGGATCATTCATCTACGGTTTGAGGGCCTCCAAGAACAATCTACACTGACTCTTCTACCGCTGCAACTCGGAGTTGGTAACGATCCGATCCGAACCTCAACTTCATAGTGTTCTTGGGTGATCGTAGGGCGATTTTTTTTTGTGCTATGTTCCCCAACAGGACATCCTTCATCGCGTTCCTTGAACACTTCTCCAAGATGACCACAAACTGAGCACCAATCTAGGAGACATTCATATTTGACTAAATAAATCTGGCGTTTCAGATCCCAGATCATTGAAACAACATTCTTGAGCGGCTTCCTAACATCAATTATGACCCAAATGCGGAAAAAGTTTCCCGTGAAGTCATGGTTTTGGGTCTCGGCATACCACACTTCACCCACTTTAGCTGCTAGGGCAGGAACCATATGGGAATATATGTCGGGATCGTCGTGGATTTGGATCCATAAATCAAGTGTGTTAAGCTGAATTGGTGTTGGCTTTGTCACCCCATCATAAGGCGCAATCAAGACTGCGTTACCTCAGAAGTGCCATGGCCCTCCTTGCGTCACACATTCCCAATCACCCAAACAAAAGAACTGCAGGGTATATAGATTGTCCTCTAGTGGCCGAAACTTTGACTTTGCGTGAGATCCCAAGCAGAGTGCATGTTCTTCAAAAACCAGAACTTACTGTAGGGTTTTCCATGTTTACCCTAGCAAACACCATCCATCTGTTCACCGCAGGCGGAGCTTCTTTTTCATCGAAGACAACATTGTCTATGTCCTCCTCCCGGAGACCCAACTCCTTCATCAGGCAGGTTGTTCCATCCATCGATGAGGAACATGATGACTTGCCCATCACAAAGATTGGAACCCTAACCCGAATAAGGAGATCGGGTTGTTGATGGAGCCCTAGGTCACCCAACACCCTTGAGCGAGGCGAAGATCGGGTGGCGGCTGCAAGAGCCACCCATTGATTGGTCCGAGCCCCAGTACGAGGGGAAGGTCAACGGTAGGGCAAAAGACTCACGACGGTAGGGCAAAAGACTCACGGCGGCTGCGAAGATCTTCTTTTTCATCGAAGACAACATTGTCTATGTCCTCCTCCCGGAGACCCAACTCCTTCATCAGGCAGGTTGTTCCATCCATCGATGAGGAACATGATGACTTGCCCATCACAAAGATTGGAACCCTAACCCGAATAAGCAGATCGGGTTGTTGATGGAGCCCTAGGTCGCCCAACACCCTCGAGCGAGGCAAAGATCGGGTGGCGGCTGCAAGAGCCACCCATTGATCGGTCCGAGCCCCAGTAGTAGGGGAAGGTCGACGGTAGGGCAAAAGACTCACGACGGCTACGAAGATCGCCTTCGGGAGAAAAAAAAGCCCTAACCCTCGCGGCAGGGAAAAAGACTGCAACTTTTTTAGTTAGAACATGCAAGCCCCTTATTCGTAAGCATCACCTCGTGTATTTGTACCGGTTGTACTTGTAGTTCTAAGCAGGCCCAAGTCCGAAAATAGCAGCCCGTGGTCTAGTCCAGCAATGGTAGAATCAAACCGGCAACCTCCTCCATCGAGGTTCACTACACTGACCAACCCACCACCCAACCTTGTGTGACTACGTACATCTTTCTCATCCTTTTCTTCCATCTACTTTCCTTTTCCCTTTTTTCTTCTTCCTGGTTCAATTAACTTTTTCTGCAAAATCGATGAACTCTTTCTTAAATTATGATGAATTGTTTTCAAATTTGATGATTTTTTTTAATTCGATGAACTTTTTTAATAATTCGATGGTTTGTTTTTCAAATTCGATGAACTTTTTCATATTTCCTTTACTTATATGAACCTTTTTTCTTTTTTTAGACAAAGATTTTTTTTAAAAAAACTCTTTTTTAGACAAAGCGAAGCAGCAGATGCGAGCGAACTCCTCTAAAAAAAGGAGCGAGTGAACGACTTTTTTTGAGACAATCCACGAGTCCCGCATCGGTCCGCTGACGCGTCTGGATGTCCATTTTCTCCGTAAACTGGTGACAAACAAAGGGGGTTTCGTGGAAGTTTGGACATCCATCTGGTTAATCAAAAGGCACCACGTACTGTCTCTACTCTTCGCCCGCTCAGAATGGCTAGCATTTGGTGGAAGACCTTGTGCTAATTGCGCTAAATTTCACGGAAAGTAGTGTGGAAGGCGTTTATACATTTGGCGGAAGGTGCTAATTATACTTGATTAGGCGATCATGGCTAGATTTGGTGGTGGTGTTTTCTTAAGGAGGAAGGTTCTTCGTTTAGTAGCTTCATTTGGCTGAAGCGCTTTCCGCCAAATTTCTTATGAGTAGTTTCGTTTGGCAGGACATGGTAGCCTTCATTAGTTGTGTTTAGTAGTTTTATTTACGGAATCAATAACTTCCGAACTGCCATGTTTTCCATCCTGGTCCTGAATGTGCTTTGCGCCGTAGGATCATTAGCACGAATATTAGAGCAGGGAGATCAGCCATGTCACCCTTTTTTTATTCGGAAAATAAACGCCTCGTCACAAACGCCTCTCGGGTCTTATCCTCTTCCCCCACCGCCCATTCTACATCCCACCCATCTCTCTCCTAGGGGCACACTCAGGAGAGCGGCCATGCGGCGGTGACGTCGGAGAGGAGGCAGGTGGCGGCGGAGACCAGGAAAATAGTTCACGGTCTCGCAGCTCCACTAGGACCAACGTCGTGGTGTCGAGCGGCGGAGACGAGCGGGTTGTGCCGTCTCCAAGGGCGGGCAGAGAACTCGACGACGAGGGCGTCGAGCTTGAGCCAGGCGAGCGGAGGCGGCGCTACGTGCGGCGGGCGGTGAACTCGGCGACGAGAGCGTCGAACTTGAGTCAGGCGAGCGGAGGCGGCGCTGCGCGCGGCGGGCGGCGAACTCGGCGACGAGGGCATGTACGCCTCCGGCTTATGCACCAGCAACTGCTTTGAAAGGAGGCGCGGGTCAACGGAGCGCTGGCGGGGGTCGCCAATTCACAGGTACTTTTCTCCCCTGTAATCACCTATGCTGTCAACCCGTAGTGTTAAGAGAAATGGCTCGTTCAGGGCGCTGCGAGATGCGAGATTGATTGAGGTTTCATTCCAAATGTGTGTAACCGGTGGTGAATCTGTGTGTTGACATGTAGGATCGCGCGAAGAAGGTTGGCGGTGTGAAAGTTTAAGATGATGAGCTCGACGTTGCTATCGTTGGTGGAGGCATGGTGGGCTTGGCTGTTTGCTTGTGTAGTGTGTAAGTATTGATGCCTTCGTGTACTTCTCTTCCTTCGATTAAATTGTTCATGAGGTCAGCTTAGTGTTACGTTTAGGCTGAGAATCGATCCCAGCATTAGTTATAAAAGGAAACTTGGCACCATTGGAATAAAGTTCTCAGATATTCTTCCAGCCATTTTTACTAGTTTAGTATGAAGTACTAGAAGAACGCTCATGGGTTGCAACGGTGTGACGCCCCCGATTCAATCGTACACTAATCATGCACGCAAACGTGTACGATCAAGATCAGGGACTCACAGGAAGATATCACAACACAACTCTAAAACATAAATAAGTCATACAAGCATCATAACACAAGCCAGGGGCCTCGAGGGCTCGAATGCAAGTGCTCAATCATAGACGAGTCAGCGGAAGCAACAATATCTGAGTACAGAGATAAGTTAAACAAGTTTGCCTTAAGGCTAGCACAAACAGCGATACAGACTGAAAGAGGCGCAGGCCTCCTGCCTGGGATCCTCCTAAACTACTCCTGGTCGTCGTCAGCGGCCTGCATGTAGTAGTAGGCACCTCCAGTGTAACAGGAGTTGTCGTCAACGGTGATGTCTGGCTCCTGGGCTCCGGCATCTGGTTGCGACAACCAGGTAGAAGGGAAAGGGGGGGAGGAGGAAGAAAAGCAACCTTGAGTACTCATCCAAAGTACTTGCAAGCAAGGAGCTACACTACATATGTATGGGTATATGTGTAAAGGGCCAGATAGGTGGAATGAACTACAGAATGCCAGAATAAGAGGGGGATAGCTAATCCTGTCGAAGACTACGCTTCTGGCCACCTTCATCTTGCAGAATGTAGGAGAGAGTAGATGGTAAGTTCAACAAGTAGCATCGCATAGCATAATCCTGCCCGGCGATCCCCTCCTCGTCGCCCTGTTAGAGAGTGATCACCGGGTTGTATCTGGTACTTGGAAGGGTGTGTTTTATTAGGTATTCGGTTCTAGTTGTCATAAGGTCAAGGTACAACTCCGGGTCGTCCTTTTACCGAGGACACGGCTATTCGAATAGATAAACTTCCCTGCATGGGTGCACCACATAACCCAACACGCTCGATCTCATTTGGCCGGACACACTTTTCTGGGTCATGCCCGGCCGCGGAAGATCAACACGTCGCAGCCCCACCTAGGCACAACAGAGAGTTCAGCACGCCGATCTAAATCCTATGCGCGCAGGGGTCTGGGCCCATCGCACATTGCACACCTGCACGTTGCGTACGCGGCCGAAGAGCAGACCTAGCAACCTCCATTTCAAAGGAAGTTACGTTACACGGTCCAACCCGGCGCGCGTCGCTCAGTCGTTGACGTCACAAAGGCTTCGGCTGATACCACGACGTCGAGTGCCCATAACTGTTCCCGCATAGTTGGTTAGTGCGTATAGACCAAATGGCCAGACTCAGATCAAATACCCAGAACTCGTTAAGCGTGTTATTTTGAAGTAACCACGGACGCCGACCAGGGCCAGGCCCACCTCTCTCCTAGGTAGTCTTAGCCTGCCCTGTCGCTCCGCCACAAAGTAATAGTCGGGGACCGTCGGGAACCCAGGCCCACTGAGGGAGTCCTGGATTAGGGGGTATCCGGACAGCCGGACTATAACCTTTGGCCGGACTGTTGGACTATGAAGATACAAGATTGAAGATTTCGTCCCATGTCCGGATGGGACTCTCCTTGGCGTGGAAGGCAAGCTTGGCAATACGGATATGTAGATCTCCTTCCTTGTAACCGACTCTGTCTAACCCTAGCCCCCTCCGGTGTCTATATAAACCGGAGGGTTTAGTCCGTAGGACAGAATAACAACAATCATACCATAGGCTAGCTTCTAGGGTTTAGCCTCTCTAATCTCCTGGTAGATCAACTCTTGTACTACCCATATCATCAATATTGATCAAGCAGGAGTAGGGTTTTACCTCCATCGAGAGGGCCCGAATCTGGGTAAAAACATCGTGTCCCTTGTCTCCTGTTACCATCCGCCTGGACGCAAAGTTCGGGACCCCCTACCCGAGATCCGCCGGTTTTGACACCGACATTGGTGCTTTCATTGAGAGTTCCTCTGTGTCGTCATCGTTAGGCTTGATGGCTCCTTCGATCATCATTAGCGATGCAGTCCAGGGTGAGACTTTTCTCCCCGGACAGATTTTTGTATTCGGTGGCTTTACACTGCGGGCCAATTCGCTTGGCCATCTGGAGCAGATTGAAAGTTACGCCCCTGGCCATGAGGTCAGGTTTGGAAGCTTAAACTACACGGCCGACATCCCTAGAGACTTGATCTTCGACGGATTCGAGCCCCGGCCGAGTGCATCACACTGTCACGATGGGCATGATTTAGCTCTGCAGCCGAACAGTGTTCGGGGGACCGCACCTGCAACTGCTCCGACCTTCAATTCGGAGCCAATTGCGCCATCCGTGTGTGGGTGGCTAGACCCCGCCACGGAGGCTGCAGCCTCAACGGTGATCGAGCCGAACACCAGCCTTACCCTTCGCGAGGCCCGTGACTCCAAATTGTCGGACTCTCCTCTGGACTCCGAACCACCCGCGCCCCTGTCAATCGAATCCGATTAGGCGCCGATCATGGAGTTCACCGCCTCGGATATCTTTCAGCACTCGCCCTTCGGCGACATACTAAACTCACTAAGGTCTCTCTCCTTGTCAGAAGAGTCCTGGACGGATTATAACCGGCGGGATGGGGATGCGGATGACGAAGAAATTCGACACCCACCCACCACCACTTAGTAGCCACTGTCGATGATTTGACCGACATGCTCGACTTCGACTCCGAAGACATCGACGGTATGGACGACGATGCAGGAGACGAACAGGAACCACTGCCCATAGGGCACTGGACAGTCACCTCATCCCACGATGTATACATGGTGGACACACCCAAAGGAAATGACGACGAGGAACGGAAGGACGCCGCGAAGGATCGTTCCCTCGAAAAGCAGTCAAAGCGGCGTCGTAAGCGCCGCTCCAAACCCCGCCTCGACAGAAACATCGGTCATACGGACCCAGCGATAGAGCAGGGTGAGCCGGTGGACGACGAGCATGGCATTGAACAACCGTCCGACCAGGACAACACGGATAATCAAACCGAACAGCCCGTCTCCGGCGAAGATAACAGTTCGGATGACCTCACGCCGGATAAGCTCATGGAGCAGAAGAACCTCCATAAAAGGCTCGTCGCCGCTGCGCGTAGCCTGAAAAAGCAGAAGCGGAAGCTCAAGACTGCGGAAGATGCACTCAGAACCAGATGGAGCAAAGTACTCAACACCACAGACAAATATGGCAGCAATCGCCACATAACGAGATACCTGAAGCGAAAGCTACTGCCCGAATTTAATGAGGAGGCCTTAGAGCCCCCGCAATCAAAAAAACAAAGCAGCCATCCGGTCGGATAGACGACCTCATGGCCAACATAGAGCGGCAAACGACGCTGCACACAAGCCAGCACGCGATCCACATGAGGAATCGGATCCAAAAGACGGCCCAACCAGATCTATCTACGGGCCAAAGAAGCATGCACTAGCAGGCAATGCAACACAAAGAAAACCCGAACACCAGGTACACCCAAATACAGGGGTGCCACACACCCCCTATGTTTCACCGATGAAGTGCTGGACCATGAATTTCTAGAGGGATTCAAACCCGTAAACATAGAGGCATACGACGGAACTACAGACCCTGGGCTCTGGATTGAGGACTACATCCTCCATATCCACATGGCTCGAGGAGATGATCTCCATGCCATCAAGTACCTACCCCTCAAGCTCAAAGGGCCAGCCAGACACTGGCTTAAAAGCCTCCCAGAAAACACCATTGGAAGTTGGGAAGAGCTCGAGGACGCCTTTCGGGTAAATTTTCAAGGGACTTATGTCCGACCACCAGATGCAGACGATTTAAGTCATATAACTCAACAGCCCGGAGAGTCAGCCCGAAACCTTTGGAACAAATTTCTTACTAAAAAGAACCAAATAATCGACTGTCCGAACGCCGAAGCCTTAGCAGCTTTCAAACACAGCATCCGAGACGAATGGCTCGCCAGACACCTCGGCCAAGAAAAGACAAGAACAATGGCTGCATTAAAAAGCCTCATGACCCGCTTTTGCGCGGGCGAGGATAGCTGGTTGGCACGATGTAGCACCAGCAACCGAAGTACATCTGAAGTTAGGAACGGGAATGGGAAGCCACAACGCAGCAAAGACCAGCGCCGGAATAAGGAAAATAGCCCGAAGAGCGCGGCGGTAAATGCCGGGTTCCAAAACTCTCGGCGGGATCAGCAAAAGCTACCTCTCAAAGACAGCAGGGACGAACTGTCTAGCCTAAACAAAATTCTGGACAAGACAACTCAAATCCACAGCACCCCTGATAAGCCTGCAAATCATACCCATAGAGAATGTTGGGTCTTCAAGCAATCCGGCAAACTCAACGCCGAACACAAGGGGCTGGATACACCAAGTGAAGACGATGACGAAGCCCGCAAACAAAGCACTAGGGAACAGAAGACATTCCCACCAGAAGTCAAAATAGTAAACATGTTACACGTGACAAAGGGGAGAAACAAAGTGGCGCCCATAGAGATACGTGCCCTACGGCCTATCACAACGGAGTTTCGCCACTTGTTGTCCAAACCGATCACCTTCAACCATCGGGATTACTCTGCAAGTATCCGGCATGCAGGATGGGCTGCCTTGGTGTTAGACCCAATAATTGACGGATACCATTTTACATGAGTCCTGATGGATGGTGGCAGTAGTTTAAACCTGATATATCAGGACACAGTCCGCAAAATGGGGGTGGATCCAGCAAAAATCAGTCATAGCAATACTTCCTTTAAAGGAGTAACGCCAGGCCCAGACGCCCATTGCACGGGCTCCCTCGACAACTTCCGTAGAGAAAGGCTAACCTTCCACATCGCTCCGTTTAAAAGTGGTTATCAAGCACTACTGGGACGCGAAGCCTTCGCTCGCTTTAACGCAATACCGCATTATGCGTCTCTCACGCTTAAGATGCCCGGCCCACGAGGCATCATTTCATTAAAGGGAAATATTGAGTGCTCCTTGCACGCGGAAGACTGTGCGGCTGCCTTGGCAGCCACACACTAAAACGGCCTCGCCAACCAGAGCATCCAACAGGTCGTTAAGACCACGAACATGGCTAGACGAGTCCGGCATAACCATATAACTGATAAAGGTCTGATGGCTATATACCCCTATATAAGGGGCTCCGCGCATGTAAAGAAGCGACAATAAGGCTCAATTTTACCCATCTGGAATTATACTTTGTTTATTTAATATAACATACATTTTGCACGACTACTTTTTCAACTAAGTTCCTCTCTTTTACAGATGACCATCGTGCTACACCCGTCTAGGATACGGCACAATGGAGACACAGGCGCAGACGTGCAGCAGGGACCCGTTCCAAGGATTCTTTTTCGATTAAGACCCTGCGTAAACCTTCTTTACTATCTCTTGTTGATACACATCCCCTGGATTCTCAGAATAACCGGAAGGGAGGCTGGCGTCTTGGCATGTAGCCACGTCAGAATATTGCATGTACCTGGACAACAGGGGCTTATTACAAAGGGCGCCGTTCAGCCCGTTTAAAATCACAAAGACCGAATACCTTAGGGAGTGTTCGGCGTCGCGAGTTTGACCTTATATGCATCAGCTCCGAATCATGTCTTTGGTCAAATGTTGGGTTTGCTCGGCTCCTGCGTTTTGCTGCCTTACGTTCCGCTCTATCGGCTAAGGCGGCACCAGGAGAACTACTGCGATTGTGCCTCGGTTCAGCCAGGCGAGCACCTCAGTAGAGAAAGCCGAAAACTGACTGTCATGATATAGCGTGAGACTGGTCAACCACTCGATGACCTAGCAGAATCTTCGGGATTCCTCCGCCTTAACGAAGGGCCGTTTCCCGACCAGGCACACACGCGCCCCAAATTCAGGTGAGCGCGGAGCCACCAGGGGCTATATAGTAGCCCCACTATCAAACTCCTATGGCTAAGTGAAAGTGATAAAGCATTATAGTCCGATTGCCTAGTTCGCTGCGCTATCACCTTCTTAATGGACCAAGACGTTGGATCAAGTGTGAAAATGCGTCTTCTGCGAACACCCCCGCATTATATGCGTGGGGGCTGAAGCCGACGACTGCCATCTTTCAGGTTATATACATATATACATAAACAGCCGCACAAGAGGTATTATAATTCTTGCAGGCACAAGTATAAAATAGCCTTCACATTTCAGCAAAACATTGTTTTCAATGGGAATACATGTCATTAGAACATAATATTCTTCGAGCACTGCGCCTCTATCGAACGAGCGCCCTCCAGAACTTGTTGAAAGTAGTGCTCGGCAGGTACTCGGCTTTCGTCCGAAGCTTGGGCCGCAATGGTGGTGGCCTCCATCTCTGCCCAGTATGTCTTGACACGGGCAAGGGCCATCCGCGCATCCTCCATGCACGCTGACCTCTTCATCACGTTCATATGCGGCACTGCACCAAGGAACTGTTGCACCAAGCTAAAATAATTGTTCGGCTTTGGCCTTTCCGACCACAGATGATCCACGACATACCTCATGGCAAGTCCGGACAATCTATTCAGCTCGGCCCATTCGGCCAGCCAATGAGTCAATGGAAGCGAATGCTCTGGATCATTAAATTGCGACCAGAACAGCTTTTCCACTTCGTGATCCTTTTGATCTTGGAAGTGTTCGGCCGCATCAGCAGCAATCGCCGCTAAATCCAGATATGCGTCCGTAGAACTCCACATCCAGTCCAAAGGAGCATATTTAGGATCTCCGAACTTCATCCGCAGCATAAAGGGCTTCCCAACCGCGATATCTCCGGCCTGACGCAGCTCCTCCTTCAACGCTCTCATTGCAGAGCGAGTATCCTTGACCGCCATCGTGGACTTCTCTAGGTCCGACCTCTTCGCTTGATCTTCCTTTTCAAGAAGCTTGTAACGGTCAGTACCACTCTTCAATTCCATAGCCATCTTGGCTATTTTCTCCTTGCTTTGGCAGTGAGCAGCCTGTTCGGCTTTCAGCTCCTCAATTGCCTTTAGGGAAGCCGCATCACTTCTCTTGGCTTGTTCTTTGGCTCGGGCAAGTTCCGCCCGAAGGTTCTCCACGGCCGCAGCTCCATCTGCATTTAAAACATATGTTATACATACTGGCATCATGCTCCTCTTATCATGTGTCACTGGAGAAAGTACACACCTTGTGCCTCGTCAAGCCGCTTGTTGACAAGTACGATGTTGGCATCTGCCATGTCGAGCTGCCGCTTTAACTCGGCAAATTAATCAGTCCGGCTGGCCACCGGACACTTCGCCACCTGCTTATTAAGGCGGCAAAATTATACCTGGGACTATGATCCTCTGCGTGTCGTCTTCGACAGCACCCAGAGTCTCAGGGGCTACTATCTACACAGGGCGCATCTTAAAGTATGCGGTATTGCCAAAAAGGTACATCATTTCACGTACCTCAAAACCTGTCAGTAGAGTCATGACAGCTTCGTGCAACCCGCTCTCCGCGGACGAAATTCTTTCAATTACCGTACTCATCAACGTACGTTGCTCTTTTGAGATAGACGCTCGCCCTAGCAGATCTCTCTGTACCTCCAACCGCGCAACAGACGGTGCCGGACTCATTCGGTTGCTTTTTCCAACAGCCGGATATTGAGGGCTTCGGGCGGCCACATGACCACCTTCTAGCCTTGCCGGATCAAGAGAAAACCTCCGCGATGACACCTCGGGGTCACCCGCCTCATGAGGCGGTATGGCAGGGGGAGGCGTTCCGCTCTCCATCATCTCTGGAAGAAGATCTCCCGAAGACGAGCTCTGCTGAGAAGGGCTAAGATCCGAACTGCAAGATAAATGCTTCGGTTATTTTTTCGGGAGTAAGACAAGGGTTTCTCTCATTATTAAACACCCTTTTACTTATAGCTCGGTGGAGGGCTGACCCCCTTGAGGGCAGTACGGCCGGGGTATTCCCTAGTACAGGACCCTCTGGTGAAGATTTCTTCCCCCGCTTTGAGACCATTGTCTCCGGGTCTTCAGAGGCGGTCCTTTTCTTCCCGTGAGGAGAGGAATTTTGATTCCTCCCTTCCGGCCAACCTCCTTCGCGGAGGCAGTAGCTTCCTTGTTCCCCCCTTCATCTTCTCCCAAAGGCGCGATCTCCAGCATCCTGGTGAGCATAGGATCTGGCGATGTCTCAGGGAGGGCGGCCGGACACCTGATCATCTTTGCCTTCGCTATCCACTCCTGGTTCAAGAGCGGCTCTTTTTTAGAGAAGCGATGTTGCGATAAATAAACGAATGGTGTATTCGGACACAGGGCTACTTACTTGGGTATCCGGACAATTGCAGCTTAGACCTGCATCCTCAATAGAGTCCGGACGCATTATTTGTGGTCCGAAGAACAATTTGTGCATCTCTGCGGGCGTCATACCGAGGAAATGTTGAAGAGCTCGCGGTCCCTCCGGATTGAACTTCCACAAGCGGAGGGGACGGCGTTTGCAGGGCAGGACTCGGTGAATTAACATGACCCGCGTCACCACAACCAGACTGACATCTCTCTCCAGGAGATCTCGGATGCGGCTCTGCAAGATGGGTACATCCTTTGCTAGCCCCCAGTGTAGCCCCTTGTTGACCCATGGCGTTAGTCGTGGCGGGGGACCGGAGTGAAAAACAGGCGGAGCCACCCACTTGGTACCCCTAGGAGCAGTGATATAAAACCACTCTTGTTGACATAAGCTGGAATCCTCTTGGAAAGTGCCCTCGGGCCATGGGGCGTCAGCATTCTTGCTTATTACAGTGCCTCCGCACTCTGCTTGCTGTCCCTCGACCATCTTCGGCTCCACTTTGAAGGTCTTGATCCATAGTCCGAAATGAGGGGTAATACGGAGGAAAGCTTCGCACACGATGATGAATGATGAGATGTGGAGGATAGACTCCGAAGCTAAGTCATGGAAGTCCAACCCATAATAGAACATGAGCCCCCTCACGAAGGGATCCGGCGTCAGGCCTAGCCCTCGGAGGAAGTGAGATATGAACAAGACGCTCTCACAGGGCTTAGGAGTGGGAATAACGTGCCCTTGAGCAGGCAGCCTATGCGGGATTTTGCCGGTCAAGTACCTGGCCTCCCTTAGCTTTATTACGTCTTCCTCCGTGATGGAGGAAGGCATCCATCGGCCTTGAAGGTTGGATCCGGACATAATCGAAGGTCCGAAGCGCCTGAATCTGAAACTTCGGGTGTTGGAACTCGAGGCGGGAGGCGGATTGGATTGATATCGAAAGAAAAGAGTAAGGCCTTGGTCCCTTTATAAAGAGGTGGAATACTGAGAGCCCTCCTTGTGACCGTTTGGGACTTACCTTCGATCGAGGGGACATACCAACGGGCACGATTGGGTTACCCACGTCCGAGTTGATGAGAATCCCGTAAATAAAGGGGACACGATCTCTGCTTCGACAAGACATGCCAAGGAAACCGCCTCACGAAACGCGCTGAGGTTGGCAGTAAAGAACGATTCGAATAAAGGCTTGGTTGTGGTGTGATGTCACGCTACAGAATACGTCAGCAGATTAGATTTGTGAAAATATTGTTCTCTCTACGGTGGCATGTGGAACTTGTTTTGCAGAGCCGGACACGATCCTCGTGTTCAAATCTTCTATGAAGTATTCGAAGGAGGAACCCGCCTTGCAATGCCAAAGACAATCTGCGCGCTGGACTCATCGTCATTGAAGCCTGGTTCAGGGGCTACTAAGGGAGTCCTGGATTAGGGGGTATCCGGACAGCCGGACTGTTGGACTTTGAAGATACAAGATTGAAGACTTCGTCCCGTGTCTGGATGGGACTCTCCTTGGCGTGGAAGGCAAGCTTGGCAATACGGATATGTAGATCTCCTTCCTTGTAACCGACTCTGTGTAACCCTAGCCCCCTCCGGTGTCTATATAAACCGGAGGGTTTAGTCCGTAGGATAGAACAACAACAATCATACCATAGGTTAGCTTCTAGGGTTTAGCCTCTCTGATCTCGTGGTATATCAACTCTTGTACTAACCATATCATCAATATTAATCAAGCAGGAGTAGGGTTTTACCTCCATCGAGAGGGCCCGAACCTGGGTAAAAACATCGTGTCCCTTGTCTCTTGTTACCATCCGCCTAGACGCACAGTTCGGGACCCCCTACCCGAGATCCACCGGTTTTGACACCGACACCCACCTCTACTGGGATGGAGCCACCTGCCCCTTCAGCCCCCATCTCCGAACAGTATCATAAGTAATGTAACAGTATCAAGTATATAGCATATGCCCTTGATCACCTCCCGAAGTGATCACGGCCCAGTAGTATAGCATGGCCGACGGACAAGAGAATAGGGACACTGATGGAACACTAGCATCCTATACTAAGCAGTAGGATAGCAGGTAAGGGTAACAACTGTAGAAACAATGACAGGCTATGCAGCAGAATAGTATTAACGGAACACTACTAGAAAAAGGCCTACTAATGGCGCACCTAATTTGGCCATTAATGGCGCATTAGTGGTGCGCCATTAGTACCACGCCATTAGTATATTTTACTAATGGTGCACCACTGGTGCGCCTTTAGTATCTGGTATACTAATGGCGCACCTCAGATGCGCCATTAGTATATACAATAGTGCGCCATTAGTATGCCTCCCAGGGGGGCATGTATACCCAGGTGCTTTGGCATACTAATGGCGCACGACAACAAGATGCGCCATTAGTAACTTCGGCATACTAATGGCGCACTGTTTAATGATGCGCCATTAGTATCCTTTGGCATACTAATGGCGCACTGTGATGTGATGCGCCATTAGTATGAATATTAGGTTTTTTTATTTTTTTTTATTTTCTGTTTTTTGCACTGGTTACAAAATGTATAATTGGACAAATATATACAGCACACATCAACAACAGATTCATCGAATACAATATAAGATGAGTCTCCGAATACAATTCATCATATTAGTCTCCGAATACAATTCATCATATTAGTCTCCAAATTGAAAAGACCGAACAAAGATAAAACATTACAAGTCTCAAGACCGCGAGTATCGAGTTTGTCGGAAGTAATACTAATCCTAACAAGTCCTACTAATCATCATCATACAACTTCTACTCGTTATTCATAACAAGTCATACGATCATCATCTTGATAGTCTTCGAACCAACCCTACTTAATTGTTCATCAGCACATGATCATCAGTATTAGGCAGGACCTAAATACCCTATTTAAGCTAAAATGGCATAAAACAATATAGACCCTGACTCTCCATTATGGAGAATGGAGAACATCCTGTCTCCAATTCTTGCGCTTCGCTTCCTTTTGCTTCCAAGAAGCTCCTTACGACTGTCCATACATTTTTTCCATCCTTTGATTTTCATGTCTCCACTTCTTTTAGAAATCTCGTATGGACAGTTGAGATTCATAGGATGACCTGGCTGTATGTTCAAAACATTAACACTACCTTTCAGATACATCATATGAGGCACACAATTCTCTGGGATTATCTGTTGAAAAACATAGTAATAACTTCATAGTTAGCAATGATGTACTAGTTTTAGAAGTATGCAAAAGATGCACGGATGTCGTAATAGTAAAAATCTTACCAGGGTATCTCCATGGTAGTTACCGTAGTTGAACACATGCACTAGTGGCACGTATTTACCATAATGTTGAGGGATTTGTTTGTGGATAATGTAATTTTCAATGTCAGTACAAAATCCGACCAGATGATTTTTCTCCTTGTAAGTTGTTAATTCGGAGCCATCGGTGTAGTGGGTTTTGTCTACCATCTCCCGCACATTCTTTGAACAATAAAAATAAGCTGCCAATGGAAATAAGCTGTCAGCTATTTTTAAATAAACAATATAAATTAGCTAATAACTATGTTTGAGAAACTCACATAGCGGTAGAACTGGAGGCGTATCAACAAGGACCCAAATGTCCATATTGTCTTGGTTGATGTCAGGATTACCAAGATCCATGGTGATAAGCATACCCTCATCAAAACCATACATCTTGCAAAATGCTTCCCAATTTTTGCAACCAAAATGGGTTACGCTCTTAGAATTATATAGATTTACTTCAAAGTCCACATCGTGATGAGTCCTTAGGTGAATTTTCTTTGTTTCAGAAATTTCATGATCTTCAAAATCCATCCTCTCCAAGACAAAATCCATCCTCTCCAAGACATCATGGCGAGGGGGACCGGATCTGGCGAGGTGGAATAGCGATCGAGATGGAGGGGGATCGAGATCGAGTGTCCATGAAATTTAAAAATATTCATGATAGTTCAAAAAGTGCCCATGAAATACAATCGAGAAATGAAGGCTACGATTTAAATACAATCGATCTTAGCTAGCTATCTGTTCACAATCTTCTTGCCCTTCTTTTTCGCAAATGGAGTTCTTCTGTGGAACGGACGTCCTTTAGGTAGGGTGGTCCTGCTTCTTCTTGTGGTGTATGCTGCTACTTCATCATCGTCGTCATGTTCGATCCTCGGGTCACCGTACTTGTCGAAGTCTTGCTCATTGGCTACGCCATCCATTCCGATGATCAACATTCCGGCAAAATATTGGCAACTATCGCATTTCAAATACCGGTACACCTCCAAACACAAACACATATGCAACACCACAAACATATGCAACACCACGAACATACATAGATCTAGCTAGGCCATAAAAAGTGCATGTGCACATTGTTATAGGGAGAACAACATAAATGTATCTTCCCCCTTACTTACCTATCAAAACAAGGTAATTAAACATTTAAATTGAATGAATCTATGGTGGAAATGAGGTGAAAAAGAGGAGGCACCCGAGAAAAGGAGGAGGTGGAGAGAATGAAGTGGGGAGAAAGTGAGTGTGGGTAGGAGAGGTTGTCCAAAATATCTTGTTGCTGCCCACTTACTAATGGCGCACCAACTCTAAATGCGCCATTAGTAATCCAGGTTATTAATGGCGCACCTTCTGGTGGTGCGCCATTAGTAGTTTTGCAAAAAAAACATACTAATGGCGCACTGTCCCACAGTGCGGCATTACTAGTTTAAACTAGTAATGGCGCACGGTGGAACAGTGCGCCATTAGTAGTTTTGCAAAAATGGAATAAAAAATATAATAAAAAAACAACATTAGTGGCGCACTTTCCGACAGGTGCGCCATTACTAATTACAACTAGTAATGACGCACTGTGTCTGGATGCGCCATTAGTATGTTTGGATAGGCGCACTAGTTAAAAAAATTGATACTAATGGCGCACCCTGGGCCAGGTGCGCCATTAGTAGTTTGAACTCTAATGGCGTATCAGAAGGTGGTGCGCCATTAGTATATACTAATGGCGCACCGCTTGTCTGGTGCGCCATTAGTGTCAATCCCATCTATAGCCCTTTTTCTAGTAGTGGAAAGTAGTAACATGCTACACTACTCTAATGCAAGCAGTATAGAGAAGAATAGGCGATATCTGGTGATCAAGGGGGGGCTTGCCTGGTTGCTCTGGCAAGAAGTAAGGGTCGTCAACACCGTAGTCGTATTGGGTAGCAGCGGCGTCGGTCTCGGTGTCTCACGAGAGAAGAGGGGGAAGAAACAATGAATATAATGCAAACATAAGCATGACGGTGCATGACAAGACAATGCACAGTGCTATGTGTGCCCTAACGCGGTAGGAGGTGATACCGACGAAGGGGGAAACATCCGGGAAAGTATCCCCGGTGTTTCGAGTTTTCAGACAGATGAACCATAGGGGGAAAGTTGCGTGTTTGCTATGCTAGGGATGTGTGGCAGATAAACGGGCTGCGTATCCGGATTCGTCTCGTCGTTCTGAGCAACTTTCATGTACAAAGTTTTTCTATCCGAGCTACGGTTTATTTTATATTAATTTTAAAAGATTTAATCATTTTTAGAATTTACTTAATTATTTTAAATCAATATTATCCAGAATAGTGCATGCTGACGTCAGACGTCAGCAGTCAACAGGGCGTTGACTGAGTCAATCTGACGTGTGGGTCCCGCAGGTCATACTCTGTTTATTCTAATTAGGATTTAACTAATCTAATTACTGTTTAATTAATTAACCATAGTTAATTAGGTTAACTAAACATGATTAATTAAGTTAATTAATTTAGTTAATTAATTAAATTTATTTTTATTACTAATATTTTTTAATCCTTTTTTAATAGACGTTCTGGGGCGTGGGCCCCTCATGTCATGGGCCCAGAGGTCTAGCGGGTTTCGGGCGCTGGGTGCGGGCATAGCCCGAACGGCCGCACGGGGCGGGGCGCATCTGGCTGCGACCAGCGGGCGCGGTGAGCCGGCCGGCCGGAGTTGCGCCCAGCGGTGGGTTGTGGGAGAGCGGGGCATGCAGGTGCTACAGGGCAAGGGGACGGCGCAAGGGTCAGCGTGACAAGGCGAGCAGAGGGGCGGAGCGAATGCAGCAGGACGGTGCGAGACGGCGGCCGCGAGCGGGCGCCGGAGCGCGTGCGGCGAGGGGCGCAGGTCGCGGCCACGACGACGCGGTGCGTGGGAGGGGGAAGGGAGCCGTGCCTGCACGACAGTAGGGCAGCATGGCCGTGGGCGCGTGCGGAGGCGCGCCGGGCGAGGCGAGGATGCGGTGAGCACGGTCAGCGCGCGTACGAGGCGGTGGTCCGAGGCGTGCGCCGGCGCGGTGAGCATGTTCGCGGCCCGGTCGGCGAGTGTGCACGGTGACGGAGGGGGAGAGGAGGAGGTAAGGCGGAGGTCGATGGCCTCACCGGCGTTGCAGGGGCACGGGGCGGCGAGGCTTGGTGACGCGAGTCGGTGAGGGAGACGAGGAAGGCGGCGACGAGATGGAGGCGGTCCAGCAAGGTCCTCTAGTGGCGGAGTTGTTCCAGGCGAAGAGGGCGCAGTCGGGGATGGGCGCCTGCATCGGGATTGGGCGCAACCCCGATCTAGATCGGGACGAGGGGGAGAGAGACGTGGGGGGAGGTGTGGGGGTAGTGCAGTTGTGGACTAGGGTTTTGGGGTGTGAGGGGGTTAAGCAGGGTAGGGGTGGTGGGCTGGGCCAATCGGGTGGCCGAGGCCCAGGTGGGGGTTGGGGCCTTTTGTTTTCTTTTGTTTGTTTTGGCTTTTCTTTTTTTCTTCTTATTTTTCTTTTCTGTCTTATTTATAATTTCTTTTATTTTAGTTTTATGAAATACCAATTTAGCACCTAAATTAGTATCATCGATATAGGCCATTGCCAAACCTACTTTGTAGCCAAAATATATTAGTTTAATATTTTCCTAATTTCAAAAGAAATTAAATTATTATTTTAGCCATTGTTTTTAATTAGTCTAGGGTAGTCAAGCATTTTACAAAAATATTGTTTCTCCAACAATATTACTAACTAATTATTTGTCACATCCAGAACATTTTGGTTTTAATATTTCAAAACTTTTTTTGTTTAACTTGAATTTGAATTTTGAATCCGAACGGGATTGAATCATCGCAAGATTAACAATGGTAATCGTGGTGATGTGGCATTGTTAGCAGAGATTACTGTAGCTTAATTATCCGGGCGTCAAAATTCTCCTCCACTACGAGAAATCTTGTCTCGAGATTTAAGAGGTGGAGTAAGGGCGAAAGATCTGGTTACGAAATTCTATCGAGTCTTCTCGGTCTTGGTTGCTCTTCTCGAAGAAGTCGATCCATTACATTGACATCTTCATTTCTCCGCATCGATGCCTCATGATGAAGTTGTCATCCTTTCTTCAGGATCTCCATCGTACTTATGAAAAAGATAAGGGGGGAAACTCAGGAAGGACGGAGCTCCACACATGTTAGGTACTTGGGGGCTATCTTAGTGAACATCTCTCGAGTTGAAATTCAAGAAAGTCATCGAGAGCAAGGTAAAAAGGCGCAAAATGGAATTTTCAAGTGCATAGGCAATCGTTTGTCGCCTGAAACAAAGTGTGAAAGGGGTTTAGAGCAATGGGAATAAGCATTGCGTTTGATACCAGAATAGATCACTAGGAAGGTAGCCCCTGAATTACATACGAAGTCAAGCGCGAGGAATAACTTTGACAAAAGGGTGTACAAGAGAGTCAGGTTTCGATCCTGTGGAACTGTGGGTTATGGGCCCACCATGTGGGTTAAAAGTAGGGAGGGCGCTATCTTCTTGCATGATCATGATAGCAAGGCATGTCAGTGGGTAGCCTATCAATTATGTCGGTAACAACATCGGTACCAAGGGCGAGGGACGAAGAGAACCATTTTCCTGCTCGTTGAACGAGGCGGACCAATAGGCAAAGTTCTCGTCCATCGGTGGTTACCGGAATGTTATCGACAATAGTAACAGGGTCTTACTGACACGGTTGTACACCAAGGTGTTTACATAAGCAGAAGAACATTACTGCTTAGATCATATGGATCACAAGCAAGGTTAAACAAATCAATGGAAAGGAAAATGTGATCATCAGATCAAACAGAACAATGGAAAGGAAAATGTGTTTAAACACATCTTTCAAGGGTGTATCCTCCCTAAGGACAGACTGAGCAACGGTGTTTGGATAATTGAGCAAGAATCATTTAGCATTGGGCTTCAAATGTTCTTGTAAAAAAATCAGAGTACCACAGACATGCTTCGAGATAGCATTGACATGGTCTTCAAGCAAAGGTTGGACTTGGATATACAAAGGATTCATCATGAACAACTTATAGAATAAGTCTTACATTTTCCTCATGGAAGAACGGTTAACCTTGCTAAAATGGAAACTATAACAATAGGTCCTCCGGCAAGTTGTGCTAGGCCTGACATCACCTTACCGGGTCATATAAAGACCAATGTTATAACTCTTGGAAATATCCCAACCATCATATCTGACCGAGATTCAGATATGATTAGTGCCAGGATACCTCAGACTCGGGATGCCTGAGAAGAAAAGGTGCAACACAAATTGACGAGATGACAATGTAAGATCCTCGGGAAATGAACTATGGAAGCGAGTTCCGAAACAAGAGTTCATCATTAAACCAAGGAGAGGATCAGGAGGTGGCCGATGGACTCAGTGACAATCCATTTAAATTTCCAGAATGATGGATTTCCACAATCATGTGAACAAGGAGATAACATTAGTCAGATCAAATGATATAATGATGTATGCTCGAGGAAAACATACACAATTAAACATTGGTTGAAAAGGTGCACCCGAAATGTGGGCTTATAGTAGCATGATTAACGTTATAATGGTGGTTCAGCAACCGATAGGCCAAGAATGAATTATCGATCATTAACTTCAAAGCAATAGGGTTGCTAGAAGTGCAGAATCCAAACAACACCGTTCACTTGTGGGTACCTCAGTTGGAATCAACACGAGGACCAAGAAAGAATGGTGATGGTGAGAAGTATCATTATAGCAAGAATTCTTAAGAGGTGGAGCAATCCTCACAACATTCTTGACATCAAAGATGGTAATACTCTGCGGTAGAACATAACATAAGTTAGATAGCAAGCAACTCAAGGTACAACACAAAACAGGAACAAGTTTTGTGTTGGAGGGAATGCAATAATGTCGTCGATGATAACCCAAATCATCGAGGGCAAAGGATGCTATTTCTCATCAAGAATTCGATAGATATCTTGGAAGACCTCAGAATGTTGATGATGATCACGACACATTTGTCGAGAGGTTTCGAGAAGATGTAACTGATCGGCGATGACATCAAGTCAACGGAATGATGAAGCATAAAGTTATTGGAACCATGGGTATGACACAAACTCGAAACCAAGCTTGCTGTTCAAGGACAAACGATATGACAAGGAAGATCGATTGTAAGATTAGCTCACCGTTGAAATTTGTGCTCCGGGAAGAAGGACCAGGTAGCACAGTTAAAAGTTGCACGATAATGATATAGCCGATCAGGCTATGAATAACTTGAAGGATTATTAAACTCATAAGCAATGAAAATTACTTAGAGTTATTGAATCGGAGTGCGGAATCGGTTCACTTATCGGTGTTCTCGGTTGACCAACAACCCAGAACCCATGAAGTGACATTGACAGGGAAAGGTAGTACTTCATCAAAAGTTCATAAGATGTAGTGCATAGAGGTTGGGCAGGCATATTGATCTATAGAAGACAAGTGCTTTAACTTGTCCGAGAAATGGATCAAACAAGAACAATCATGGCCGGAACCATGGTTGCTAAGGATCAATTCACAGATACCAGATGATATTTTATCAAGAAAATAGTTATTATTACAAGAAGCTTCCATGATAGGATCTACATCGTGTCCATGGGCATGAACACAAAGTTCAAGGTTGACTCCCACTTCTTTAATGTATAACCTTCCATTCACCTCTCGCTTTTCGAAAATGACATTAGTTGATGAAAGTTTTACCTGGTGCAATACCAGATAAGTATGACCCGTGAAATCTTTCGGGTTCACATAGAGTAAGGAAGGCATAGGTTTAACACATCAGGGCATCTTATGAACACAAACCACAAACTTCAGGAGCGAATAACTCAAGCTCGGGAGCAGAGCATGGTTGACAAAAGCAGGGATACAATTTACCAAAGGCATTTTGTATCCGATGAAAGGCTCACAAGGTTAATGAATATGAAGGATGGCGTCGGACAAAATCCAACAAAGGATCTAGGGATAAGGGATGTGATGTGAGCATCGGTACTCAACCAGAAAAAGAAAGAATGCAGGGAGATCTGATTATAGAAACAACTGACTAATTCAAGCTCAAATGCAAATGGGAATTAAGATTTCCCAATCAATGGATTAGAAGCAAACGCTCTGATAAAGGATGGATAATTTGAATAGACTTAGGGGTACAATCGACGATAGTTGATTGATCGAGAACCAGCTCATGCTCAAAATGGCGTCTGAGCCGAAAGGATGAATTCTAGGATCTGATTAGGGATTGCAAACATTCGCAACATATTGAATCAAGGGACCCAAGATTATATAGGCAAAGGACGTCAATGAATATTGCTAGGCATTTGGAATTAACCATAATGCAGGCAGACACGAATTTTAAGAGCCATAGGCTGCTGAGGATTCTCAAAAGATCATATAGTATTTCCATGTATCTTGTGAATCATATGAGCAAGGGGGGAGAATGGATACTCGATAAGTGCAGGTAAAAGATCGTGGATGTCGCCTATAGGGGGGTGAATAGGCGCTTTTAAAATAATTACGGTTTAGGCTTGAACAAATGCGGAATAAACCTAGCGGTTAATTTGCTAAGCACAAAACCTAAAACAACTAGGCTCACCTATGTGCACCAACAACTTATGCTAAGAAAGATAAGCAACTATGTGATAGCAAGATATATGACACGAAACAATATGGCTATCACAAAGTAAAGTGCATAAGTAAAGGGCTCGGGTAAGAGATAACCGAGGCACGAGGAGACGACGATGTATCCCGAAGTTCACACCCTTGCGGATGCTAATCTCCGTTTGGAGCGGTGTGGAGGCACAATGCTCCCCAAGAAGCCACTAGGGCCACCGTAATCTCCTCACGCTCTCGCACAATGCAAGATGCCGTGATTCCACTAAGGGACCCTTGAGGGCGGTCACCGAACCCGTACAAATGGCAACCCTTGGGGGCGGTCACCGAACCCGTACACTTTGGCAACCCTTGGGGGCGGTCACCGGTACCCGTCAAATTGCTCGGGGCGATCTCCACAACCTAATTGGAGACCCCGACGCTTGCCCGGAGCTTTGCACCACAAAGATTGAGCTCCGAACACCAACAACCGTCTAGGGCACCCAAGCACCCAAGAGGAACAAGCTCAAGGGTACCAAGCACCCAAGAGTAATAAGCTTCTCAACTTGTAACTTCCACGTATCACATGGAGAACTCAAGCGATGCACCAAATGCAATGGCAAGGGCACACGGAGTGCCCAAGTCCTTCTCTCTCAAATCCCACCGAAACAACTAATGCTAGGGAGGAAAATGAGAGGAAGAACAAGAAGGAGAACACCAAGAACTCCAAGATCTAGATCCAAGGGGTTCCCCTCACACAGAGGAGAAAGTGATTGGTGGAAATGTGGATCTAGATCTCCTCTCTCTTCTTCCTCAAAAACTAGCAAGAATCCATGGAGGGATTGAGAGTTAACAATCTCGAAGAAGGTCAACAATGGGGGAAGAACACGAGCTAAAAGGATAAGGTTCAATGGGGAAGAAGACCCCCTTTTATAGGAGGGGGAAAATCCAACCGTTATGTGCTCAGCCCGCACACGAGCGGTACTACCGCTCAGGCGGAAGAAACAGGGAACAGAAGCAACACAACATGAACCTTGGGGAGGTAGTACCGCAGGAGACAGCGGTACTACCGCTGGGTTAAGCGGTACTACCGCTCCCTTCGGCGGTACTGCCGTGCAGAACGAAGGGGAAAGGGAAAGAGGGAAACGGGCGGTACTACCGCGGAGGAAGGGCGGTACTGCCCTAAGGAGCGGTACTGCTGCACTACTGCCGCGGCGAGGTACCGCACAACCCGACACAGAAAAAGACCCCTCGAATCGACGCGGTAGGGACCGGGTAAGCCAACGGTAGTACTGCTGCGGAGTCACCGCCGGTACTACCGCTGCGGAGCGGTACTGCCGCTTGTGACTCCTCAGCGGTACTACCGCTTGGGAGCGGTACTGCCGCTTGTGACTCCTCAGCGGTACTACCGCTGGGTACCACGGTACTACCGCTAGGACCCTGACAAAAACCACACTCAAGAAAACCAGAACTGCCATAACTTCTGCATATGAGCTCCGAATTGAGCAAACTCTTCTTATTGGAGTTGAATCCAAGTCCACCTTTGTCATTGGGGGATTTTTGCACACTCAAGATATTGTTGAGTGTGGATTTCCCTTCATGACTCTTTTCCAAGTCTTTCTTCAAAGAAGTGACTTGGGCCTTGAGCTCTTTGATTTCCTCTACATGGTTAGTCTCAACACAAGTACTAGAGGAAGTATAAGCTCCAACTTGAGGAAGTCTTTCTTGAGGAAGTCTTTCTTCAAAGAAGCGACTCGTTGTAGTAAGAAGAGGCAGGGGAGGTATGCCAACAAAAAGAGGAGTGAAACCTCCAACCGAGAAGAACCGGCAAAACCTCCAACATCGAAAACATCATAGGAGATGCATGCGAACTCCGTTTTCGATGAACTGAAGCTTGTCATCAAGATGACCATAAGCTCTAAGACTCACAAAGAGAACCAAACAAGAACCAAGAAAGATGATGCAAGGATGCAATGGTTTGAGCTCTCAGCGAACGTACGATCAAGCTACTCATCGAGAGCCCCCCTTGATAGTACGACAATCGATCCTATAACCCGATCTCCCAACTACCATCATGAGACCGGTAAAATAGAAAACCTATCAAGGGAAAACCTTTGCCTTGTACATGGTCCACTTGAGCTAGATGATGACGATCTTGACTCTCTCAAGTTGGACCACCTTTCTTCATTGGGTTGACTCGATGAAGACTAGTTGATTGCTCCCCCATACTCCACTATGGGTGAGCCACTCTTCCGCACATCTTCACAAGTCCATTGTCACCACAAAGGACGGCAAGCTTCAAGCATTTGATCTCTTCATGATGCTCCACTTGAACTTGCACACCGCAACCTAACCCCACAAAGAACCCTCACGAAGACCATGGGTTAGTACACAAAGCGTAATTGACAATGCTTACCATACCATGGGATCACTTGATCCCTCTCGGTACATCTTCTACGCTTTGTGGGTTGATCATCTTGATTCACTCTTTAAGTTAGTCTTGATCAACCTCTCACAAGACCAATCTTTAGGTAATTCCTTGAATAGCACCTTGGTCAACACAAACTCTCCTTGAAACCAACACATGTACTCCAAGAAAAGCCTATGGACAAAACCTTCAAATATAACTCAAGGCAACCATTAGTCCATAGAGATTGTCATCAATTACCAAAACCAAACATGGGGGCACCGCATGTTCTTTCAATCTCCCCCATTTTGGTAATTGATGGCAATCACTTTCAAGAGAGTTTAATACAAGGAATTATGCATCACCATGCAATGCAACAACCAATAATGCATGCGTATGAGATGCAAATGCTTAGGAACAAAACCAAAGCAAGGAGAAAACTCTAAAGACTTCTCCACAAAACTCCCCGAAACCTCCACAAAACTCTCTGAAACTTCTCCCCCATTGGCATCGATTGCCAAAATGGGTGAAAAGCTTAGAAGGCCAATATAGATTGAGTTCCTCCATAAGTTGTGTATTTCTCAACAAGAGAGAGGAAAGCAATACACATAACCAACGGTAAATACTTGGAGGAAGACAAACTATATTGAGGCCCAAAGATTGCTAAAGGAAGATATGCCACAAAGACATAATCGACAGAGACACAAGCAATCAAGCGATCAAAAGATAGCAACTGAAGCAAGCTATCAAAAGATACCAATTGAACCAACTAGTCCAATGGTCCTACGAGCCACAAGAAAGAAAGATATTATGATATGAGCAGAGGAGTGTTCTAAACAAAATAGAGAAGCTCCCCATGATTTGTGCACATCAAGAATTTTTGTATTTGGATACAAAGTGCACAAAATAGGATCATAGCTCCCCCAAAATCAATAGAAACTTATAACAAGTGCAAGTGAGCATATAGGAAACTAAGCCTAGTACTTGCAAGAAACACATGGTTGAGCAACAAGTAAAAGAGGCAACTTAAGAATGGGCTCAACCAAAATGATGTGTGTGAGTCAAGGCAATGCACTTGAGAAGACTAATGTACGGATGAGCATTAAGCATCAATAAAGTCTTGAAAGAATGAGGCAACACGGTGCAAGGCCTATCATTCCCACACACAACAAGTAAATGGGTTCACAAGCTTACTACTAAGCATATAAAGAACCTATGCTTGTGACAACCCGTGGTGAAGATAGAAGATGAAAGCCTCATCAAGACGAGGGATACCAATTAAGATGGCAAAGCCTCGTAAAGATAAGCATGAGGAAAGTAATCTTCACCACACAAGAGTGCATCAAGATGCAACAAGATAAGACACGCACTCAAGGCAAAAGCTTTCACGGAGCCACCAAAGAAATAACATAAGAAAGACAACGTGGTCGTGAAAGAAAGGATATCAACTAGATATGCAACTTTTCTCAAGTGTATAAGATTCTAGGTAGACGAAATCATGATGATATATATCTACAAAGAAGGATGTACACCCGAAATAGTTGCAACACGAGGAAGAAGATATCCACAAGGAAATCATAAATATACCAATAAGATATTTGCTTGGAAGCATGGCTAGATATGGTCTTATAGTATATAAATGAATTCCTACCACACACCCATCAAAGACATCACAACTAGCAACAAGACATCATTGTTGGGATGCTTTGAGAAAGGAAACAAGTATCACAAGATGGAATGAAAATCATGCTAAGATGCAACCTACACAAGGTTGAAGCAAGGAATGTGTGCATGAAGTATATGAAGATACTTGTTACCGACATAACATTGGAAGGATATAGTAGATACCAATTGAAGGTACAATGTAGTTCATTGATCATCCTAGCCTGACTCCAATAAGCCCATGGTGACAACTCCTTCCTTGTGAGTGAGCCAAGCATCCAATGCATCTCCACTTGTTCCTAGAACAACAACACAAACAAAATGGTACCCAAACTCATTGGGACCAAAGAGTTAGAGAGCCAACAACACATAGGACAAACTCCACATAAATATGTGCATATTGATATGAAAATGAATTTCATGCACATCTCATCCAATTTGAGACTTGGTGGAGTTCCCCCTATATATTGGGTCAAAGAAAGAAAGCATGCCAAAGATACTACACGAAGTTAATATGCATGCTCAAGACTTTCAAGAACCGAAACCAAAAGACAAAGAAAATACCAAGGAAAGAAAAGATACCAAATGAATAAATCATCACTTGGAGGGTATCCATAATGGGTACAACAAGGAATGAGATATCCATTGATATACACAAAGAAGAGACATCAAACTCCCAAAAGAGAGGATGGTTCCAAACAAACCAAGCTCTCTACAAAGTTTCATGATGGCACAAAGTACCAAAACGAAAATGGCTTGCCTTCCACCAACACACACTTGATAAGGATCGCAAGATGAGTGTTTTATAGAAAATAGGATAGCTCCCCAAGACTAGTGCATTATAGAGAATTTGCATTTGAATACAAAATGCACAAGGTGGGATCACCACTTTCACTATATCTAGAAAACACTAGACAAGATCAAGAAATACACAAGATCCACAAGTGGTATGGAAGACAAAGGGAGTTGATACAAACCTTGGCAAGAGAAAGGGCAAATAAAAAGCAAAAGCCAATGTAAATATGATCAATAATTTCTACCACACATAAGTGAGTACCAATTGTCAAAAGACAAGAAGTATTTGGAAATAATTCCCGGTGGTAGATAACAAGGATATCCGACATCATCTTCACACCAAACAAAAAGCAAATTTTAACTTGTAGAGCTAACATGCCACCTAGGAACAAGATAATTTGCAATATCAACTCTAGATGACAATATCTCAAATGTACACATTTTCTAGGCTAGTAATATACACGTAGCATATTACTCCCCCATAATGTGATACCAATTAAAGATAGACAAGAGGCAATTAAAGGATCCAACAAGAGATAATTAATGGACTATTTAGAATTTGAATTTCTCATGAGAAGACATACCACATAGCGACTAGATAATCTTGAAATATCAATACTAGATGGTATTACTCATGTACACACATATATATAATTGTGAGGTGCACAAAGCACATCACTCCCCCATAATGGGATATTCCATTAATCTCTCACAAGAGCCAACTAAGATATGAACAAGATGCAAAAGGCTCAATGCATGACACACAAGTACATGATGTGCAAACCAACACACACATACTTGATTGCACAAGATAATCAAGTTGGAAGCACAACATATACAAACACATGCAAGGAACAAAGCCAAACATGCAAAGGGGCAAGTAACTTTCAATGTAAATAATTTAAGCACGAGTTACCGCAAGGAGGAACATTGGATATAAGATAGAAACTTGATAATCCGAATGACTTGGCTTGAGACAATAAAAATGATGAAATCCCCTTAATTCTTCATAATGTAGCCAAGTCTCCAATGACCTCCAACATCACCTATTGATCAAGTTTGAGCTTGTTGGTCCCCAACCAAGTTGGGTCCTAAGAGGTTAGTCACAATAGGCTTGGCTACCCAAATGGTTCTTTGCTTCAAACCACTTTGAGTACCAACAAACTTGGCAACCACATTGCCAACCTTATCCTTCCCAAGAGAATAGACATCATCAATAATAATTGGGTTGGATAAGTTACCACTAGTGCATGAAGAAGCGAGGTGACCTTTCTCGCGACATAGGTAGCAACGTCTACTCTTCACTTTCTTCTCACTTGATTTCTCAACTTGAGAAGCATTAGTTTGAGTCTTCTTGGGAAGAGGCCTTTCTTCAACTTGAGGTTGAGAATGAGAGTGAACTTGTGGCCGCTTCCCTTGTTGCTTCTCACTAATGGGCTTCTTCTTCAATGGGCAAGATCTAACACGATGCCCTTCTACTTTGCACTTGAAGCAAATAATCTTGGCCGAGTTCTTGACTTGTTCTTGGCCCTTCTTCTTGATCATCTTGGACTTCTTCTTCTTATTGGAGTTGAATCCAAGTCCACCTTTGTCATTGGGGGATTTTTGCACACTCAAGATATTGTTGAGTGTGGATTTCCCTTCATGACTCTTTTCCAAGTCTTTCTTCAAAGAAGTGACTTTGGCCTTGAGCTCTTTGATTTCCTCTACATGGTTAGTCTCAACACAAGTACTAGAGGAAGTATAAGCTCCAACTTGAGGAAGTCTTTCTTGAGGAAGTCTTTCTTCAAAGAAGCGACTGGTTGTAGTAAGAAGAGGTAGGGGAGGTATGCCAACAAAAAGAGGAGTGAAACCTCCAACCGAGAAGAACCGGCAAAACCTCCAACATCGAAAACATCATAGAAGATGCATGCGAACTCCGTTTTCGATGAACTCAAGCTTGTCATCAAGATGACCATAAGCTCTAAGACTCACAAAGAGAACCAAACAAGAACCAAGAAAGATGATGCAAGGATGCAATGGTTTGAGCTCTCAGCGAACGATACGATCAAGCTACTCATCGAGAGCCCCCCTTGATAGTACGACAATCGATCCTATAACCCGGTCTCCCAACTACCATCATGAGACCGGTAAAATAGAAAACCTATCAAGGGCAAACCTTTGCCTTGTACATGGTCCACTTGAGCTAGATGATGACGATCTTGACTCTCTCAAGTTGGACCACCTTTCTTGATTGGGTTGACTCGATGAAGACTAGTTGATTGCTCCCCCATACTCCACTATGGGTGAGCCACTCTTCCGCACATCTTCACAAGTCCATTGTCACCACAAAGGACGGCAAGCTTCAAGCATTTGATCTCTTCATGATGCTCCACTTGAACTTGCACACCGCAACCTAACCCCACAAAGAACCCTCACGAAGACCATGGGTTAGTACACAAAGCGTAATTGACAATGCTTACCATACCATGGGATCACTTGATCCCTCTCGGTACATCTTCTACGCTTTGTGGGTTGATCATCTTGATTCACTCTTTAAGTTAGTCTTGATCAACCTCTCACAAGACCAATCTTTAGGTAATTCCTTGAATAGCACCTTGGTCGACACAAACTCTCCTTGAAACCAACACATGTACTCCAAGAAAAGCCTATGGACAAAACCTTCAAATATAACTCAAGGCAACCATTAGTCCATAGAGATTGTCATCAATTACCAAAACCAAACATGGGGGCACCGCATGTTCTTTCAGCAGGGAATTATCCGCAGGGGGTATTCATGTGGCAAGAACTGCAAGGCGGTAGGCACAAATTATTCTCAGAATAATAGTGAAAATTCCGGGGTATCTTGTAATAACAAGATCAACGGGGAATGATTGTATGAATGACAAGTGTACGTGGTTATCCATAGGGGGTTTATCAACGAAATGAAATTGCAAAAGCGATTGCACAAAGTCTTGAGAGAACATCATAGAGTATCTTAGAAATCTTCTGGTGCAGTAGGTGATCATCTGTAGTAAGGGGCTCTCTGGGTGGATGTGATCATGAGATCCTAATGTTAGAGTTAGTAAAACCATTTTAACCCGTATAGAAGAGAGATCAGAGTCCTAGAGTATAGACGAGGAATAAAAGATCCTACTACCACCCAATGGCGACGTGGGCCCGTAAGCCACACAGCCATGTTAGTAAAAGTTTCTCAATGACTAGACTCGACTTCGGCCAAGGAGTTTGGAAGGGGGATTCCTACAGGCAGTCGGCTCTGATACTAACTTGTGACGCCCCCGATTCAATCGTACACTAATCATGCATGCAAACGTGTACGATCAAGATCAGGGACTCACGGGAAGATATCACAACACAACTCTAAAACATAAATAAGTCATACAAGCATCATAATACAAGCCAGGGGCCTCGAGGGCTCGAATACAAGTGCTCGATCTTAGACGAATCAGTGGAAGCAACAATATCTGAGTACAGACATAAGTTAAACAAGTTTGCCTTAAGGCTAGCACAAACTGGGATACAGATCAAAAGAGGCACAGGCCTCCTGCCTGGGATCCTCCTAAACTACTCCTGGTCGTCGTCAGCGGCCTGCGCGTAGTAGTAGGCAGCTCCAGTGTAGCAGGAGTCGTCGTCGACGGTGGCGTCTGGCTCCTGGGCTCCGGCATCTGGTTGCGACAACCAGGTAGAAGGGAAAGGGGGGAAAGAGGGAGAAAAGCAACCGTGAGTACTCATCCAAAGTACTCGCAAGCAAGGAGCTACACTACATATGCATGGGTATATGTGTACAGGGCCATATCGGTGGACTGAACTGCAGAATGCCAGAATAAGAGGGGGATAGCTAATCCTGTCGAAGACTACGCTTCTGGCAACCTCCATCTTGCAGCATGTAGGGAGAGTAGATGGTAAGTTCACCAAGTAGCATCGCATAGCATAATCCTACCCGCTGATCCCCTCCTCGTCGCCCTATTAGAGAGCAATCACCGGGTTGTATCTGTCACTTGGAAGGGTGTGTTTTATTAAGTATCCGGTTCTAGTTGTCATAAGGTCAAGGTATAACTCCGGGTCGTCCTTTTACCGAGGGACACGACTATTCAAATAGATAAACTTCCCTGCAGGGGTGCACCACATAACCCAACACGCTCGATCCCATTTGGCCGAACACACTTTTTTGGGTCATGCCCGGCCGCGGAAGATCAACACGCCGCAGCCCCACCTAGGCACAACAGAGAGGTCAGCACGCCGGTATAAATCCTATGCGTGCAGGGGTCTGGGCCCATCACCCATTGCACACCTGCACGTTGCGTATGCGGCTGGAGAGCAGACCTAGCAACCTCCATTTCAAAGGAAGTTACGTTACGCGGTCCAACCTGGCGCGCGCCGCTCGGTCGCTGACGTCACGAAGGCTTCGGCTGATACCACGACGTCGAGTGCCCATAACTGTTCCCTCATAGTTGGTTAGTGCATATAGACAAAATGGCCAGACTCAGATCAAATACCCAGAACTCCTTAAGCGTGTTATTTTGAAGTAACCGCGGACGCCGACCAGGGCCAGGCCTACCTCTCTCCTAGGTAGTCTCAACCTGCCCTGTCGCTCCGCCACAAAGTAACAGTTGGGGGTCGTCGGGAACCTAGGCCCACCTCTACCGGGATGGAGCCACCTGCCCCTTCAGCCCCCATCTCCGAACAGTATCATAAGTAATGTAACAGTATCAAGTATATAGCATATGCCCGTGATCACCTCCCGAAGTGATCACGGCCCAGTAGTATAGCATGGCAGACGGACAAGAGAGTAGGGCCACTGTTGGAACACTAGCATCCTATACTAAGCAGTAGGATAGCAGGTAAGGGTAACAACTGTAGCAACAATGACAGGCTATGCAGCAGAATACGATTAACGGAAAGTAGTAACATGCTACACTACTCTAATGCAAGTAATATAGAGAAGAATAGGCGATATCTGGTGATCAAGGGGGGGCTTGCCTGGTTGCTCTGGTAAGAAGTAAGGGTCGTCAACACCGTAGTCGTACTGGGTAGCAGCGGCGTCGGTCCCGGTGTCCCACGAGAGAAGAGGGGGAAGAAACAATGAATATAATGCAAACATAAGCATGACGGTGCATGACAAGACAATGCGCAGTGCTATGTGTGCCCTAACGCGATAGGAGGTGATACCAACGAAGGGGGAAACATCCGGGAAAGTATTCCCGGTGTTCCGCGTTTCCGGATAGATGAACCATAGGGGGAAAGTTGCGTGTTTGCTATGCTAGGGATGTGTGGCGGACAAACAATCTGCGTATCCGGATTCGTCTCATTGTTCTGAGAAACTTTTATGTACAAAGTTTTTCCATCCGAGCTACGGTTTATTTTATATTAATTTTAAAAGATTTAATCATTTTTAGAATTTACTTAATTATTTTAAATCAACATTATCCAGAATAGTGCATGCTGACGTCAGACGTCAGCAGTCAACAGGGCGTTGACTGAGTCAAACTGACGTGTGGGTCCCGCAGGTCATACTCTGTTTATTCTAATTAGGATTTAACTAATGTAATTACTGTTTAATTAATTAACCATAGTTAATTAGGTTAACTAAACATGATTAATTAAGTTAATTAATTTAGTTAATTAATTAATTAAATTTATTTTTATTATTAATATTTTTTAATCCTTTTTTTAATAGACGTTCTGGGGCGTGGGCCCCTCATGTCATGGGCCCAGAGGCCTAGCAGGTTTCGGGCGCTGGGTGCGGGCATAGCCCGAACGGGCGAACGGGGCGGGGCGCATCTGGCTGCGACCAGCGGGCGCGGTGAGCCGGCCGGCCGGAGTTGAGCCCAGCGGTGGGCGGTGGGAGAGCGAGGCGTGCAGGTGCTGCAGGGCAAGGGGACGGCGCAAGGGTCAGTGCGACAAGGCGAGCAGAGGGGCGGAGCGAAGGCAGCAGGACGGTGCGAGGCGGCGGCCGCGAGCGGGCGCCGGAGCGCGTGCGGCGAGGGGCACAGGTCGCGGCCACTACGACGCGGTGCGTGGGTGGGGAGGGAGCCACGGCCGCACGATAGCAGGGCAGGACGGCCGTGGGCGCGTGCGGAGGCGCGCCGGGCGAGGCGAGGATGCGGTGAGCGTGGTCAGCGCGCGTACGAGGCGGTGGTCCGAGGCATGCGCCGGCGTGGTGAGCACGTTCGGGGCCCGGTCGGCGAGTGTGCACGGTGACGGAGGGGAAGAGGAGGAGGGAAGGCGGAGGCCGATGGCCTCACCGGCGTTGCAGGGGCACGGGGCGGCGAGGCTTGGTGACGCGAGTCGGGGAGGAAGATGAGGAAGGCGGCGACGAGGTGGAGGCGGTCCAGCGAGGTCCTCTGGCGGCGGAGCCGTTCCGGGCGAAGAGGGCGGAGTCGGGGATGGGCGCCTGCGTCGGGATCGGGCACGACCCCGATCTAGATCGGGACGAGGGGGAGAAAGACGTGGGGGGAGTGGGGGTAGTGCGGTTGTGGACTAGGGTTTTGGGGTGTGAGGGGGTTAAGCGGGGTAGGGGTGGTGGGCTGGGCCAATCGGGTGGCCGAGGCCAGGTGGGGATTGGGGCCTTTTGTTTTCTTTTGGTTGTTTTGGCTTTTCTTTTTTTCTTCTTATTTTTCTTTTCTGTCTTATTTATAATTTCTTTTATTTTAGTTTTATGAAATACCAATTTAGCACCTAAATTAGTATCATCAATATAGGCCATTGCCAAACCTAGTTTGTAGCCAAAATATATTAGTTTAATATTTTCCTAATTTCAAAAGCAATTAAATTATTATTTTAGCCATTGTTTTTAATTAGTCTAGGGTAGTCGAGCATTTTACAAAAATGTTGTTTCTCCAGCAATATTACTAACTAATTATTTGTCACATCCAGAACATTTTGGTTTTAATATTTGAAAACTTTTATTGTGTAATTTGAATTTGAATTTTGAATCTGAACGGGATTGAATCATTGCGAGATTAACAACGATAATCGTGGTGACGTGGCAATGTTAGTAGAGATTACTGTAGCTTAATTATCCGGGCGTCACAAACGGGGCCACATTAACTCTAAAAGTTCAATATCAATTATGTTAATATTACATTTAATATTCTCATACATATTAACTTTAAAATCCGCTTCTCCTCCTCGCTCGCTTGATCCTGTCGATCTGGACGAAGTCAGACGCCACGGCCACCATGACCTACCCCGTCCACATGGCCACTACCCTCCCTGCGGGCTAGGAGCTTGTCCAGGAGCTCCAAACGCCTTCGCTACTTCGTCTGCGCCAACGAGATCAAGTCCAGCACCCCCGCATTGACGTCGCTGCCGTCTTCCTCAACCTTGGGCCACAGCGGCATTGCCGTTCGATCCGCGCCGCCCCGAGCTCCCATGTCTTCCCCTAGGGCGCCATTGACACCGCCATGATCTCCTCTTGCCTTTCCCCTGTTTCCCCTCTCGTTTGCTCTTGTTAGGTATTTCGCCGTGGCCGAGAACCGCCGTCCGCCATGGACATTGCAAGGGTAGCCACCGAGCTCCTCGGATTGACCCCGTGGCACATGCCTGCTCCTATGCACGCCCATGCCCGAGCCTGCCGCTCTTCTTTCGCGCCCGCGGGGCCACTCCCTCTCCATGCCCACGCCTGTGCTACACCGCGTCGGTCGCGCCCGCCGCTGCCGTCGCGCTCGCCGCAGCCACCGCACCACTGTGTCCCGCGCGACACACACCCTGGCCGCGCGCCACACTCTCGTTGGCTGCGCTCGCCCCGTCTGCTGCCGCCTATCCCTTTGCTCGCCCCGCTGTCGCGCCCCTGCCGCGCGCCGCCTCCAGTCGTGGCCATCTTCTGCCAGCCACCCACTCAGCCACGCCGGGCGCATCTCTGCCCTCCATCGTCGGCCGCTCGCCTCGCTTGATGTGTGTTGCTTCCTGCTGTTATGCGCTGCTCTACCGCTGGTATGCTACTGCGCCATGCCCTCGACACCGCCGTGGACAAATGTGGCGGAGGGATTGTTAATGGAGTACGAGAAGGAGGTGGCGGAGAAGGTGTGGAGAGGCAGGAGGTCTGGGATGGTGTCACCTGGCTATGGTGGAGGTGCTTATGCGAGAAGGAGCCGGAGTGGAAGGAGAGGTCACAATTGGAAAGAATCGCAAAAAAAAATCTTTATCCGGAGATCTCATTTCAAAAAAATGCTAATATCGATGGAGGGATGATTTCCTTCAATAGGTGGAAAATATAGGAAATATTGGTTTCATCAAGGAAAGGTAAAAATTTAGAAAAGTTAGGATTTTTGAACTGATTTCTGTGCAAATGGGATTTTATTGTTTGGTAACGTGATATCAGTACCTGCCCGTTTGTGACGTGTCTGATTAGGAAAGTTTGCAAATGTTAAGAAGCTATTTATTGGGAGGAAAGTTGTGACATGTCTGTTATGTGTTTCCTAAAACAAATTTCACTAATAAGATAAATCGATTGATTTAGATAAGTGAAGAAAGTTAGATTGAAATGTATTATTTGTTTCATGAAAATCTATTATTTGTTTCCTAAGACAAATTGAACCAACAAAAGAAATCGATTGATTTGCATAATTTAAGAAAGTTAGATTAAAATGTGTTATTTGTTTCCTGAAAATCTGTTATTTGTTTCCTAAGACAAATTGAACCAATAAAAGGAATCGATTGATTTGCATAATTTAAGAAAGTTAGATTCGTGATTTGTTATACGTTAGAAAAGTTTTGGTTGCAATAAAGAGTGGAGAGAAAAATAAACCGATGGACCAGGGTGGGAGGGGTGGTGGGAGGAGAGACAGAAAAAAAATCAGCGAAAATAAACCGCGAACCAGGCCGGGAGGGGATGGTGGGAGGAGAGACGAAAAAAACCAGCAAAAATAAACCGCGGAGACGATTCACCAACTCGTCTATTAGGAGTAGAGATTACTAATAATATTGGTAGAATGGTAGTTGCAGAGGAGTTTGGTGGCTGTATGTGGAAACCCCCACTACAATTTTTCCATTTTTATATGCTTTTAGCAAGAACAAAATTTACCATGGCATTTTCATATGTTTTGTCACCACTACATAGAAGATCTTTGTGATTTAATCTTCTTACAGTGGTAGAGATGTCATGGCATCAGTCTGTAGTTTTTGCCATGTTGTTTTTGTGCTAGAAATTTGACCCCCACATTTACCTTGGTTACTTCCAATCTGTAGTTTTTCGAGTTAGCACATGGAGTTGTCGTGGACAATTTTCAAGCACACACTGATGTCACGGGCAATCTGTAGTTGGGGTTCAGACAGCAAAAATAAATTTAGTAATTGACCATGGCATATTTAGTTTATGGATCATGGCAAATCCCGTGCCATGTCAACTTAAGTTTAGAAACCATGTACGCTCTATGAAGATCAGATTTGAACATGGCAAACCTATGAATTTTGTTTTTTTCATGAAAATGTTTCAAATTGATGTTACTATCATGGCATGACAACATTATAAATGCACGAGGCATGGCAAATGTAGTTATTGGGTCTTGACATTTTTCTCTATATGAACATGTACATGGCATTTTTCCTTACAAAAATCATGACATCTATAATTAAAAGACCATGCTAATTTATAACATACATCTTTCATGGCAAATTTTGTTCATAACTTGTGTTTGCTTTACATACATGTTTTTTTTTCTCATATAGAACATGGCAAATTTAATTAAACTACCATGGCAATTTTTGATATGAATTTGCCATGGCAATTTTTGATATGAATTTGCCATGGCAATTTTTTGTTCATAATTTGTGTTTGCTTTACAAAGATGGCATTTTTCTCATATAGAACAGAAAAAATTCAATTAAAACAGCATGGCAAGTTTTGATATGAATTTGCCATGGCAATGTTGTTCATAAGTTGAGTTTTACTTTTTCGTACATGACATTTTTTCCCATACAATACATGGCAAATTTTTACTAATTACCATGACAATTTTTGAAATGAATTTGCCATGGCAATTTTTTGTACATAATTTGTGTTTGCTTTACAAATATGGCATTTTTCATGGTAAAAAAGATGGCATTTTTCTCAAACAGAATATGGCAAATTTAATTGAAATAGCATGGCAAGTTTTTGATATGAATTTTCCATGGCAATTTTGTTCATAAGTTGAGTTTTACTTTACATACATGACATTTTTCTCATATAGAACATGGCAAATTTAATTGAAATACCATGGCTATTTTCGATATGAATTCGCCATGGCAATAATTTTTATTCATAATTTGTGTTTGCTTTTACAAAGATGGCATTTTTCTCATATAGAACATGGCAAATTCAATTAAAATAGCATGGTGAGTTTTGATATGAATTTGCCATGGCAATTTTGTTGTTTTACTTCTTCGTACATAACATTTTTTTCCATACTAAATATGGCAATTTTTTATATGAATCTGCCATGGCAATTTTCTTGTCCATACTTTTATGCTTCAACTGTTCACTCTACATATGAACATGGCAACTAAAATTCATATTTTCCATGTGGTTGTTTGTATTTTGTGCATTCTATTTTTTTTCCTGGTAATTTTTTCTATGTCATATTTCTGAACATAACTTTTTCCTTGGCAATTTTTGATTTTTTGCCATGCTGTCTTAGAAATCATTTTTGTTGTAAACCTTGCCATTGTAAACAAAATATCATGCCAAATTAATAAATAGTTTGGTCAAACTCGAATGGCAATTTTTTGAATTTTTCATGTGTTATATAAGTACCATGTTTTAGTAAAAACAAATTGAGGGGTATTGTTTTAGTAAATGGCTGTAATATAGTCACGTGGGCAATTTTTCCTTCCAGTCCTTTTTATGCCTTTTTCGCCTTTATAAAGTCCTTCTACTTGTGCTCACATATGGGCCCATTTTTGGCCCATATTTCCTTTTCCTTAGCGCTAAGTTTTCTCGATTAAGGGGGAACGGGTAGTTCGGGCCGGGAGGTTCTCCAGATTGAACGAAATCGTTCGCTCGGTACCTAGTCGCCCGCCGAACGATACATTCGGGCACATGGTTCTCAAGACCGAACGTTCGGCCGTTATAGACGTCCTTTATTTAAGCAAGTGCGCTTTATCTGGTATGATTAGCAGCCATCCGCCGAACAAAAAACTACTTATCAAATAATAAAATCATAATTGTTATTTTTTAAGGGTTTGTTTAGGACACATCTAGATGTGACATAACTATATCACATCTAACCTGACGTCCACTATGTTTGTGGTCTGTTTTTTTTTATCCCAGTTTTTTTTTCGTTCCTTGTTGCTACGTTATTTGTGGGAGATTAGATGTGGCATCCTTAAAAAACATCTAGATGTGAATTAGACAAACTCATTTTTTAAGGCAAACATTTGCGATATAGGGTTAGATGGATGGCTCCCATATCTGTGTCCGGATATTTTATACTAGATTTTTAAATCCATACAAAAACATGCAAACGAAATAAACCTATGTGCTACGTCAATCAACTAGCTGCTCATTGGAGATGTCGGTGATCTCTGTGCCCGGCTCTGGCAGCATGGGCGGCAGTTGCAGCTCCAGCTTCCTCCACCTCTATCTCCGCGTCGAGTTCGGCGAAGAGCGCATCGGACGCCGCCTACTCCTGTCGGAGGAACACCCTATTAGCCTCGACATTGGCCTCATCCTGGATGGACTCTAGGATGGCCTGCTGCTCCGCCATTTCCTCCGATTGGGCGACGACGAACTCTGCCTCCGCCTGCTCCATATTGAAGCCCTACAGCTCTGACCCCTGCCGCTCCGCCTCCTCCACCTCCATCGGTGCTAGTGAGGGAGTCCTGGATTAAGGGGTCCCTGGGCGTCCGGGCTATGTGATATGGGCCGGATTGATGGTCCGTGAAGATACAAGATAGAGGGCCTTCCCCCGTGTCCGGATGGGACTCCTTTGCGTGGATGGCAAGCTTGGCGTTCGGATATGAAGATTCCTTTCTTTATAAACTGACTCTGTATAACCCTAGACCCCCCGGTATCTATATAAACCAGAGGGTTTAATCCGTAGAGGCAATCATAATCATACAGGCTAGACATCTAGGGTTTAGCCATTACGATCTCGAGGTTGATCAACTCTTCTAACCCCTATACTCATCAAAGTCAATCAAGCAGGAAGTAGGGTATTACCTCCATTAAGAGGGCCTGAACCTGGGTAAACATAGTGTCCTCTGCCTCCTGTTACCTTTGATCCTCAGATGCACAGTTCGGGATCCCCTACCCGAGATCGGCCGGTTTTGACACCGACAGCTAGCTCTTCTCCCTCCTCTTCCCCCGCCTGCTCCTCCTCCGGCTCCGGCGAGTCCGGAGGCAGCCCAACAGCAATGCGGGTGGGGCGCGCGGCTTGTCTCGCGCCGGATCTCTTGCTGGATCTTGTAGCGGTGCTCCGGCGTGAGCTTTGCGTAGTAGGTGATCTTCCTCCAAACCATGGCGGAGCAGTAAAGGGAGGAGGTGGATGGGCTCGGACTGGTGGCGCGGAGAGGGGCGGTGGATGGGCTCGGGTTGCGGGACGCGGACCAGGTTAAATAGGCGAATTCGGTCTTGGGCGACAAGCCAGAGCGGCTCGCGGCGTTCACACCGCGGCAACGTAGGAGGCGTCTGTCGGACCGCCGGGTTTCCGGGAGAGTCCACGTGGGACCCCTTAGTCAGTCCTACGTGGCGGGCATACCTGGGCGCGCCCGGGCGTCCCATATTCGCCGCATATTTAGGCTGGACTAGACCATGATGGCGTGCGTTGCTTCACCTGTATATTTTTTCAATAGAATGATAGAAACATCTATAAGTATAGAGGCCTAAAACATACGACGTAAGTTTGTAAAGATGGTATGTGTATTAGACATTAATAGAAGAGGCGAATTCTAGTCGTTGATAGTAAACGAGTGCAGAGTCGTAACAGCATAGCATCACTACTCTGCAGACAACCATACCATTATTTTGATCAGCCAATATTATGTGTATCAATAAAACGAGGATATATACAACAAAAGCAGTCTTTGTAAGTCAAGATCCCAACATATACTGTATTACTCTGAAATAGGATGAAATGAACTCACAATTCTAATTGATATGTTAGAGCATCTCCAGCTGTTGGCCCCTCAGGAGGCATAAAAATCGCCCCCTGGGGGCGAACAGGCGATAGAATCGGCGTGAGGGCGGTTGGGCATCCAGCTGTCGCCCCCAGGTCGCCCCCAAGCGCCGATATTAGCCCAGCTTTTGGCCCACTTTCAGCGAATAAAGGGCCCATATGGACGAGAATATTCCCATATTCAGCGTGGTTCGTCATGGCTCGGCGTTCAATTATCAACATAAATATTTTTTTATCACATAGTTTATCACAAAAAATCAAATAGTTCAACAAAATAGTGCAACAACACATAGTGCAATACAAATTATATAGTTCATAAAATAAAAACTCATATTTCATCACACGTCGCGCTCGGCGTCGCCCTTGAGCCTCCATAGGTGCTCCACCAGATCTTGGTGCAGTTGATGATGCACCTGTGGGTCTCGAATCTCCTGACGCATCCTGAGGTAGGCAGTTCAGGTTGCCGGTAGCTGGTGATCAACTTCGGCTAGAGGACCCTGCCTATAGTATGGTTCAGTGTCAAACACTGGCCCTTCTTGCTCGCTCTCGATGATCATGTTGTGCAAGATGACACTGCAAGTCATGATCTCCCACATTTGATCTTTCGACCAGGTCTGAGAAGGGTACCGGACAACAGCAAATCGAGATTGGAGCACACCAAATGCCCGCTCGACATCCTTCCGGCAAGCCTCCTGCACCTTGGCAAAGTGGGACTTCTTGCCTCCCGGCACAGCGTTTGAGATAGTCTTCACAAATGTAGACCATCTTGGATAGGTGCCATCAGCTAGGTAGTACCCCTTGTTGTAGTGTCGCCCATTGACCTCGAAGTTCACCGGAGAAGATGACCTTCAACAAGCTTGGCAAAGACAGGGGAGCACTGCAGCACGTTGATGTCATTGTGAGTTCCTGGCATACCAAAGAAGGAGTGCCAAATCCAGAGGTCATGTGTGGCCACCGCCTCAAGTACCACACTGCAACCGCCTTTGGCGCCTTTGTACATCCCCTGCCAAGCAAATGGGCAGTTCTTCCATTTCCAATGCATGCAGTTGATGCTTCCAAGCATCCCAGGAAATCCTCTTGCTGCATTCTATGCTAGGATCCGAGCAGTGTCTTCTGCATTGGGTGTTCTCAAGTATTGCGGTCCAAACACTACCACCACCGCCCGACAGAACTTGTAGAAACACGCAATGGTGGTGGACTCGGCAATGCGCCCATAGTCGTCGAGTGAAGCACTGGGAGCCCGTATGCAAGCATCCTCATCGTTGTCGTGCACTTCTGGATCGAGGTGAATCCAAGTTTGCTGGTGCAATCCATCTTGCACTTAAAGTAGTTGTGAACTCCCGGATGGAATTCACAATCCTAAGGAAGAGCTTTCGGCTCATCCGATAACGGCACCGAAACGTTTTGTCGCCGTGAAGTGGAGCATCGGTGAAGTAGTCGGAGTAGAGCATGCAGTAGCCTTTGAGATGATGTAGGTTCTTTGCTTTCATCCGCCCCAGCGCCGAGCCACCTCGCCGTGGCTTTTCATTGCTCGCCAGCAGCTGGGTGAGGGCGGCGAGCACCATGAGATGCTCATCTTCCTGGACGTCGGCCTCGGTTTCCTCCTCCAGCAGCGCGGCGAGCGCTTCCTCGTCGTCCGAGTCCACCGCCGAGGCAGGCAAATCGCCGAACACTTTGCGCCCGGTGGGCGCGTACCCGCCGCTAAACTGCCCCTTCGCGGCCGAAAACGGTGGCAAAAACGCCCAGCTGCTGGTGGGGGGGGCTGCCTCGGCGAACCTCTGCTCTTTTTCCGGTGGGGTTGGCTATCTAGCGGTGAAAGGCCGTGGGTGGCGCCGGGATACAGCTAGTGGCGATCAAGGGCACGGGGGGTGGGAGGCGAGTCGGGGAAGAAAAACTTGACTTTTCACCTGACGGTGTGGGCCACCCGCGCTTTTCCCTTGCACCGGAGCCCCCGAGCGCCCCCAGTGCGCCGGGTTCGGCCTGCGGTCGCCGGGCCCAAAAACGGGCCGAACCGGCGGATTTTGGCGTTCTGGGGGCTTGACTAGGGCATTTTTTCGGCGCCGGCGCCGAAAAAATGGCCTGGGGGCGTGTTGGGGGCGTGGCTGGAGATGCTCTTATGCACAATAGGCATCTGATTGATAGGTAATGCACAACAGCCATCTGATCTACACGAGTATCACCCTACGGTTGAATGGACAACACTCAGATTGTAAGCAAGTACTCACTTCATACATCAAGGTCATGACAATTAAATATTGCATATATGGCATAATTTCTTCCATTACCTCGAATTAAAAATAGAACAATGTGTTTCTCAAATTGGAAACGTGCATAACATCAGTATGTCGTGGAGAGAATGGCAAGGCTTCCACCATGATGGACCATGTTGTCTTGCCCATACTTTTCGACGATACAATAGTCAGTAATTTTCTAAATATATGGAAATGAAAGCCAAGCATAACTGGAAGATAAACTACAGAGATATAAAATGGACTAAAACAAGTTACTTCATAGAAGTTTCCCCTTTTCTTTTGAAATACCGGGTACTCCAACCAATAGTAAGTAATAAAACAACAGAGAAAAATACTCAGCTGGGAGGTTTATTTTAGTTTTTTATAATTGTACATGTCCATCTATATCGAGTTGATTTACACTCACTACTGGACTATGAATATACTCCAAAACACATGGAGTATGACACTGGTAGAAAAAGGGCCTATAGTCCCGGTTCGTAAGGGCCTTTAGTCCCGGTTCCTGAACCGGGACTAAAGTGTCGGTACTAATGCCCCGACCCTTTAGTCCCGGTTCAATCTAGAACCGGGACTGATGGGCCTACACGTGGGCAGTGCCGGCAGCCCAGGCAGGGGGGCCTTTGTTCCCGGTTGATGACATAAACCGGGACCAATAGGCTTCCACGCGTCAGCATCTGGCTGGAGCTGAGGTTTTTTTTCTTTTTTAAAAAAAGTGGCTGTTTTAGGGGTTTAGGGGTTTATTTTTAGGTTGTTATTAGCTAGCTAATAGAGAGAAGTGTCCTCTCTTATATCTTCATCCTTGGTTTACCTACACTACTGCTATGTTCATTTCACCCGCAGATATATATATATATATATATATATATATATATATATATATATATATATATATATATAATAACTCATGCATGCTCGCATCATACATCATCATATATAATAACAAGTCCTACTAATTAATCAAGCATCATCATACAACTTCTATTCGTTATTAATAATAAGTCATACGATCATCATCCTCATAGACATCGAACCCAACCCTAAATAATTGTTCTTAGCACATAATCATCAGTATCAGGTAGGACCTAAACACACTTAAGGTAAAATAGCATAAAACAATATAGACCCTAACTCTCCATTATGAAGAATGGAGATCATCCTGTCTCCAATTCTTGCGCCTCGCTTCCTTTTGCTTCCAAGAAGCTCCTTACGACTGTCCATACATTTTTTCCATCCTTTGATTGTCATGTCTCCACTTCTTTTAGAAATCCGGTATGGACAGTTGAGATTCGTAGGATGACCTGGATATATGTTCAAAACACGAAGGCTGCCGCCATTCAGATACATCAAATGAGGCACACAATCCTCTGGGATTCTCTGTTGAAAAACATACTAATAACTTCGTAGTTAGCAATGATGTACTAGTTTTAGAAGTATGCAAAAAGATGCACGGATGTCGTAATAGTAAAAAAACTTACCAGGGTATCTCCATGGTAGTTACCGTAGTTCAACACGTGCACTAGTGGCACGTATTGACCATAATGTTGAGGAGTTCGATTGCAGATATTGTAATTCTCAAGATCATTATAAAATCCAACCAGATGAGTTTTCTCCTTGTAAGTTAACTCAGAGCCATCGGTGTAGGAAGTTCTATCTACCATCTTCTGCACATTCTTTGATACTTCAAAATAAGCTGTCAATGGAAATAAGCTGTCAACTATTTTGAAATGAACAATATAAATTAGTTAATAATTAACTATGTTTGAGAAACTCACATAGCGGTAGAACTGGAGGAGTATCAACAAGGACCCAAATGTCCATATTGTCTTGCTCGATTTCAGGATCACCAAGATCCATGGTGACAAGCATACCCTCATCAAAACCATACAATTTGCAAAATGCTTCCCAATTTTTGCAACCAAAATGAGTTACGCTCTCAGCATTATACAACTTTACTTCAAAATCCACATCATGATGGGTCCTTAGGTGAATTTTCTTCGTTTCAGAATTTTCATGGTCTTCAAAATCCATCCTCTCCAAGACATAGCGTCTTGCATGGCATGGGATAAACTATACTCGAATTGTAAAAGATGAAAATTACACGTTGAAATAGTTAAAGTCATAATTAATTATGAAAAAAATACTTGTCGTCGTTGCGTACCGTTTCAACTTCGAAGGTCTCCTCGAGCTTAATGCTGAAGCGCCGACCATCGTCTAGGTGAGGCCTGTCGCACTCACCTCGATCGTCATGGCACCAGTCGCACTCCCCCGGGAGACTTTCGTCGTCCGATGATGATATTTCCTATACGTTCATAATTCAAAGACTAAAAGTTAATTATCGGGGAGGGGGGTATGTCGACAACAACATAGCCGATAACAAAAAATAAAAAGAGGAAGAAGAAGAAAAAAAGAGGAGAAGAAGAAAGGAAAAGGAGAAGAAAAAAAAGAAAAAAAGGAGAAGAAGAAGAATTCTTCTTATTTATTTCTCCTGATATTTCTCTCCTCTTCTTCTTCTCCTTCTTCCTCTTCTTATTTTCCTTTTTTCTCTCCTTCTTTTTCTTCTAAATATGAACATATACATAAATGACTTTGATCATACATAACGTTCAGATTCCTACACAATATGAACAAAATTACAACAGAAAAAAATAATAAAATTCTATGAACGAAATAAAAATTCTATGAACAAAATTACAACTAAAAATAAGAAGAGGAAGAATAAGAAAAAAAAAGAGGAGAAGAAGAAAGGAAAAGGAGAAGAAAAAAAAGAAAAAGAAAAGGAGAAGAAGAAGGAATAATAGAGGAGAACAAGAAGAAATTCTTCTTCTTCTCTTCTTTTTTTTCTTCTTTTTCATCTTCTTATTTATTTCTCCTGTTATTTCTCTCGTCTTCTTCTTCTCCTTCTTCCTCTTCTTATTTTCCTTTTTTCTCTCCTTTTTCTTCTAAATATGCACATATACATAAATGACTTTGATCATACATAACTTTCAGATTCCTACACAATATGAACAAAATTACAACAGAAAAAAATAATAAAAATTCTATGAACAAAATAAAAATTCTATGAACAAAATTATAACAAAAAATAAGAAGAGAAAGAAGAAGAAAAAAAGAGGAGAAGAAGAAAGGAAAAGGAGAAGAAAAAAGAAAAAAAAGGAGAAGAAGAAGGAATAAGAAGAAATTCTTCTTCTTCTCCTCTATTCCTTTTCTTCTCTTCTTTTTTTTCTTCTTTTTCATCTTCTTATTTATTTCTCCTGTTATTTCTCTCGTCTTCTTCTTCTCCTTCTTCCTCTTCTTATTTTCCTTTTTTCTCTCCTTTTTCTTCTAAATATGAACATATACATAAATGACTTTGATCATACATAACGTTCAGATTCCTACACAATATGAACAAAATTACAACAGAAAAAAATAATAAAAATTCTATGAACAAATAAAAATTCTATGAACAAAATTACAACAAAAAAATAAGAAGAGGAAGAAGAAGAAAAAAAAGAGGAGAAGAAGAACGGAAAAGGAGAAGAAAAAAAGAAAAAAAGGAGAAGAAGAAGGAATAATAGATGAGAACAAGAAGAAATTCTTCTTCTTCTCCTCTATTCCTTCTTCTTCTCTTCTTTTTTTTCTTCTTTTTCATCTTCTTATTTATTTCTCCTGTTATTTCTCTCCTCTTCTTCTTCTCCTGCCTCCTCTTCTTATTTGCATATATATGAACACACAAACTTTTGCATATGCAACAATAATATCACCCAAAAAATGTATGAACAAAAAAAAATTCTAAATTTTGCATCTAAACTATACATCTGAATTAAGTACAACTAAATTAACTATACATCTAAATTAACTATACATTCTAACTATACAACTAAATTAACTATACATTCTAAATTAGGAAATTACGCAAGCCGGGGCGGCGATCGACGAGGAGGGGCACGGCGTCGGCGGCGAGGAGGCAGGGGGGCACGGGGCGGCGGCGGCGACGGCGCGGTTTGGGGCGACGGCAGGGGCGGCGGACGGCGACGGTGAGGGGCACGGCGTCGGCGGCGAGGAGGCAGGGGGGCACGGGGCGGCGACGACGCCGCCGAGGCACGGGCGACGGCGACGGAGCGGTCGGGGGCGACGGCAGGGGCGGCGGACGGCGTTGGGGCAGCCTGGCGGCGTCGATGAGCTCGGCGTCGTCGGGGGCAACTGCGAGGGAAATGTGAAAATTTTCCAAGTCTTTGCTTATATAGCAAAGCCATTGGTACCGGTTCGTGCCACAAACCGGGACCAATGCACCCCTTTCGTCCCGGTTTGTGCCACGAACCGGGACCAAAGGCCATTTTTCGGCAGCCCAAAGGGCGGGAAGCCGCGGCCTTTAGTCCCGGTTGGTGCCACGAACCGGGACCAAAGGCGCCCTTTCATCCCGGTTGGTGCCACCAACCGGGACCAAAGGGCGTGTACTGGAACTGCCGCGGTGCGTTGGGATGTTTAGTCCCACCTCGCTAGCCGAGAGGGGCTCAGAGTGGTTTATAAGCCCTGCGGAGCCGACCACTTCGAGCTCCTCTCTACTGCAGGCTTACGGGCCTAAATCCACTCTCTGTGCCTGTGGGCCTACTGGGCCTACTGTGGGCCTGCATCCTGGCCCAACTAGCGGGTTTCTAGTCATATGCAGGCTGTGGTGGCCCAGTAGGCGGCATTTTTTTAAAAAAATATCCAGTTTTTTGTTTTTTTACTAACAGAAAAATACTTACTAGTTTTTCAGTTATTATTTTTGGTTTTTAGGTAATAAAAATTATAAACTTTCTGTTAGTGCCATTAATTTTCCAATTTGAATTCTTTGAAATTTATGTGAATCACTAGCTTTATTTATTTTATTTTTTTCTACTTATAACAAAATACTTATTGTTAATATAAGTGTTTTTTTCCAGATTTTTTGTTTTGTTTTCTGCATTATTCATTTTCTTTTGTTTTTTGCTTTATTTTTTATTTTAGGTCACAAAATTGGTTTATGAATAGTTAAAATTTGAAAAGTTTAAATTTGAATTTTTTAAGATTTGTGTGAATCACTAGTTTATGAATAACTTTACTATTTGTGTGAAAACACTTTGTGTATTATATTTACTATGTACAATCTTTCTGCACAGAGATACCAAAAATTATAAAACTTTCTGTTAGTGCCATTAGTTTTCAAATTAGAATAGTTAAAATTTGAATTCTTTGAAATTTGTGTGAATCTCACGTTTGTGATTAACTTTACTAGTGCCATTAGTTTTCAAATTAGAATAGTTAAAATTTGAATTCTTTGAAATTTGTGTGAATCTCAAGTTTGTGATTAACTTTACTAGTGCCATTATTTTTTCATTTCTACTTAGAACTAAATACTTATAGTTTTTTAGTGATTTCGTTTTTATTTGAGGTCACAAAAATTATAAACTTTCTGTTAGTGCCATTAGTTTTAATATTTGAATAGTTTAAATTTGATTTTTTTTAAATTTCTGTGAATCACTAGTTTATGAATAACTTTACAAATATTATAAGCATTTTTTTTTCTTTTTTGCTATTTATTTTTTCATTTCTACTTAGAACTAAATACTTATAGTTTTTTAGTGATTTCTTTTTTCTTTTAGGTCACAAAAAATAAAAACTTCTCTGTTAGTGAACATAGATGCACTTATAGAGAAAACTAAACATAAATTCATAATTCATTTCTATTTATATTTATGAATTTAGGTCCAATTTTTCTTTATAGGTGCATCTATTTTCACTTTGAGAGAAGCTCAACAACGAAGAGAGGGACGGGCTTATAAGCAGGTGTGGGCGTCCTTCGGTTGGCGAGGTGGGACTAAACTCTGGGTGCAACGAGGGCGAACCCTTTAGTCCCGATTCGTGGCACGAACCGGGACTAAAGGGGAGCCTGTGGTCCCGGTTCATGCCACGAACCGGGACCAAAGGTGGTGGGCCAGGAGCCAGGCCCATTGGTCCCGGTTCGTCCCACCAACCGGGACCAAAAGGTCCAGACGAACCGGGACCAATGGCCCACGTGGCCCGGCCGGCCCCCTGGGCTCACGAACCGGGTCCAATGCCCCCATTGATCCCGGTTCTAGACTGAACCGGGACTAATGGGCTGACCCGGCCTGGACCAAAGCCCTGTTTTCTACTAGTGTGAATATACTCCAAAACACATATGAAAGATAAACCATGATCAGGAGCAGTAGCTGGCCTTCACTGAGTGGAAGAATGGCAGGTTGACAGTACTCTGAAACATGATTTTGCAGGAAACAGGAACAAACATCATTTTAAGGATGAACCAAAGCCAAGCAGCTGGATGGAAAACTATGGTTTCGTGTAGTACACTACTTCATGACAAGTCACAGAATTGTCGAATCTTAATTCCAAGCGTACATTTCATTATAAGATGTATGCATATATCTCCGTTCAATGATCATCATACTAATTTCCACAAAGAATTAAAGTTTTGCTAATCTACATGGACTATAATTTTGTTCAATCAAGATCGATTTTAGAAAGTTGCAACTTTAGCTTCACTAAATGAAGTTGTACTTCTCTAAATCGATCGAGGCATATACGAACTCTAGAAGTGGCATCAAACATTATTTCTTACACTTGAGAAAGTCAAAGATATGTAGAAGTTGTTTCACAAGCGCCAAGCCAAACCTAAGTTATGCTCATGCCGTAATCAAGCCAGGAGTATCCAGAGAAAGCAGATTACATAGCAAGGATATTCACGTTAATGTTTACATGTTTGTTTGTTTCTGGTCTTCCATTGCAACTTTGGAACAAACAATAATTATCCATTTTTCAGACATACACCATGACCTCCTTATTTTAAGCTATTTGCTAGTTGGCAGAACTCATAGTTGACATTTACATGGAGGGATGTATGCAAATGCTTATGTTTTTTATTGGTTAATTTATTTTGATGCCATCAACTCTGTTATATCAATATTAAGGTCTAAACCAATCCTGGCGCATCCTGCCACCAGGGAACCCCAACCGCAGATCAGGCAGCGGAGGCCGAGGCAAAAGAGGGCGCCGGTCACCTCACCACGGCGGAGCGTCCGTCTGGCTAAAGGCGGGAGAGGAACAAGGGCGTCGAAGCAACAAGCGGTGATCATCAAGAAGCTCTGCCTGGCTAGTGAAGGAGATCAGATCGGTGACGAGGCTCTCAATGCGTACGCCAAGTTGTTCGACAAGCCTCTCGCAGACCACCATATACAAGCCATTCTCGCGCTGTTTGGCTGGGACGCGGCGTGCCTACCCCTGCAGGACGATGGCGCGGCTATGGTGGACGGACAGTAGTGCTTTGCACTTGGTCGTTGTGGGTCTTTATCATGTCAGTCCAACCACCAAATGTCCTAGTGTAGAACGTGTGCGGGTTAAACTCCCCAGCGAGGCGGAGTACCATATACCAGGTGGTGGCGGCGGCGAACGTGAGCATTGTTTGCTTACAGGAGACGAAAATGGAAGTGATTACCCCGGAGATTGTACGGCACTGTCTCGGAAATAAATTCGAAAGCTTTTTCTATGTTCCAGTGGTAGGCACAAGAGGTGGGATACTATTAGCATGGGATGCATTGGTGGTGTCCATATCTAACCGGCACATCACGACCAACACGATCACGGTGCTAGTCCAGCAGGAGGGCGCACCCATGTGGTGGCTAACGGGGGTCTATGGGCCCTAAGGAGACGCGGAAAAGGCTGACTTCATGCAGGAGATCAAGGATGTCCGAGACCTACATGTTGGCCCATGGGCGCTTGTGGGCGACTTCAACCTCATCGTCAATCCAGAAGATAAAAACAGAGAGACCATCAACAGAAGAATGATGACACGATTCCGTTCTATCCTCAACAGGCTCGAGCTTAAGGAATTATACCTCAACGGCAGGCGCTATACATGGTCAAACGAGCGGCGTGACCCAACCATGGAAAAACTTTACCACATCTTCGTAACAAACTCTTGGGAAGATATCTACCCGGACAGCTTCCTTCATACGGTGGGCACGGCAATCTCAGATCACTGCCCACTGCTAATTGATCTTGATGCAGAATTCAAATCGGGCCGGCGCTTCCGCTTCGAGTGCTTCTGGCCAAAAGTGGACGGGTTCTACGATGTTGTCCGGGAGGCCTGGCAATCGATCCCTGCGGAAGGAAACCCCTTTACCATACTGGATAATAAGCTGCGTGCGACAGCAAAGGCGTTGCAGAGGTGGAACGATAGATGGATTGGGAATGTCAAGCTCCAGATCGGAGTTGCCATGCAGATAATTGGTAGACTGGACGTGGCGGCAGAAGCTAGGGCTCTCTCTGGGCCGGAGCATGGCTTGCACAAACTTCTCAAAAGGAAGCTGCTTGGCCTTTGCTCGCTGGAACGAACCATATCCAGACAGAGGTCACGCCTGCTGTTCCTGAAAGAGGGGGACGCGAACACGGGTTTCTTCCACAGGCACGCGAGATACAGGCAACGAAAGAACTTCATTACTTCTCTGCAACATAACGGCGAGCTCCTCACTGGCCATAGCAACATTGCAGCCTTGGCGGATAGCTACTACTCTGAGCTACTAGGATCAAACACAAGCTGGGAAGCATCGATTGACCTGAACCTGCTGGATCTTCCCTCCCATGAACTATCGCACCTGGAAGCACAATTCACGGCAGAAGAGGTGGAAAAGATAATCAAGGCCATGCCACTCCACAAAGCACCGGGCCCGAACGGATTCACAGGGTGATTCTACCTGACTTGCTGGCAGATTATCAAAGTGGACTTCATGCGTGTTAGAATAAATCCGGGGTACTTCGTCGATCATCCGAGGATCAAGCAATCACACGAGCACGACACCGAGATTTGTTAACGAGGTTCACCGATATGGCTACATCCCCGGGGCCTGACTATGGGCGCTCCTCCCCATGACACGCTACAATACCGCACCCGGTCGCCCTGAACACCGTCACATGCCGCTGGCTTCCCCTGCGTTCCGGTGCTACTATGTTGGCATAGGTTACATCGTGTGTCTACCCTCGCTATATATGAGAGGCCTAGGATACAAGTGTCCTACTAGGACACGACTCCACATCCTATGTAAACACAATACAACTCATAGTCCAACTGTAACCTACCTTGTACACAATATTCGACATATCTCTAACAATGCGAGCTATGAACCAGTTCCATCAAGGGGACATGAGAGGATTGGGGGCCATCAACAAAGCGCTGGTCTCGCTGCTCCCCAAGAAAGCAGGTGCCGTGGACATAAAGGATTTCAGACCAGTCAGCCTGGTTCACGGAGCAATCAATTTTTTTGACAAAGTACTTGCGACGAGGCTAACAGAGGATCTTCCGAGATTGGTTGGACACCAGCAGAGTGCTTTTATCAGAGGTCGTTCCCTCCATGACAACTTCATGCTACATAGCCAGACGACTCCATGCCCTGAGGAGCCCAACGGTCATGCTAAAACTCGATATTACGAAGGCTTTGGATACAGTCAATTGGGCTTTCATCCTGGAGGTTATGACAGCACTTGGCTTTGGCGACCGTTGGAAGGCATGGATTTGTGGGATGCTGGCCACATCGTCCACAAGAGTTATGATCAATGGAGTGCCTGGGAAACCAATCCATGCCGGCCGCGGTCTACGGCAAGGGGCTCCCCTTTCGCCCACGCTTTTCATCATGTGCATGGAGCCCCTTCGATGTCTCTTCAAGCTCGCCACGGAGAGGAGGCTTCTAACGCCGCTGGCAAGATCTGGGGTGGAGCAGCGAGTTTCCATGTTTGCCGACGACGTCATGCTCTTCTTCCACCCAACGGAGCTCGAAATACGCACTTGTGGAGCCATTTTGCACTTGTTCGGGCAGGCTTCGGGATTGGAAACTAACAGAAGCAAAAGCACAGCCCTGCCCATCCGTTGCTCACAAGAAGATATGGAGGTGGTTCAGAGAGTCCTCGGCTGCAAAACATCTGCATTTCCATGCACCTATCTAGGACTGCCACTCACGATCAGGAAACAAACGGCGACCCAGCTCCAAGGGCTAGTCGACAAGCTTGCGGATTGCTTGCCTCACTGGAAGGCGGCCATGCTTCCTAAAAGCGGGTGCCTTACCCTCATCCTATCAGTACTATGTGCAATACCCATCCACTCGATGCTCGCGATGGATCTCCCAGCAAAGACCATCACTGCGCTCAACAAAATCTGCCGGGGTTTTCTCTGGTGTGGCAAAAAGGAAGCAACAGGTGAAAACTGTGCAGTCGCTTGGGAGAGCGTTTGCAAACCAAGATGGGCAGGCGGGCTCAGCATACCAAACCTAAGATGGCTAAATAAGGCACTGCAAGCCCGGTGGCCCTTGCTGCAAAGGAGTGACAAGGAGATATCGTGGGCGGAATTCGACATCACAGTGCCGGCAGAGTCCATGGCACTATTTAATGCCACAGCAACGGTTACATTAGGAAATGGGAAAACCACTCTGTTCTGGAAAGACAGATGGATCGACGGCTTCAGAATCAAAGAACTTGCTCCACGCATATATGGTCGTGCCACCAAGCGAGCTAGAAGAACAAGGCTGGTCTCGGATGCAATCACAAACGAAAGTTGGGCCCGCGACATTGGACCAAACCTCACAAAGGAGGAGCTTGATGAATTCCTTGCCATTTGGCCCACAGTGATGCGGGTGTAGCTTCAGAATGAGACGCGAGACTCTATCAGATGGTCTTGGGAGAAAAGAGGGGCACTTCTCGGTGCGATCAGCTTACAGGGCCAGGTTCATGGACTTGGAGGTGTCACCCACGGCGGCTTTCTCTTGGACAAGCAGAGCGCCGCTGCAATGTCGTTTCTTCTCCTGGCTGGCCATAGAAAACCGGTGCTGGACGTCGGACAGGCTAGCCAAACGAGGCCTTCCTCATCAAAGCGCATGCCCGCTCTGTGATCAGCAGGAGGAAACGATCCAACACCTCCTAGTGGGCTGTGTTTTTGCACAACAAGTCTGGCATTGGATGCACAGGGTCACTGGACGCGGAGAGTTCGAACCAAGGCAAAATGAGACGCTAGCAGAGTGGTGCACTAGGCAGGATCAAGGACCAGGCCACCGGAGGGCCACACGGGCGAAATGCCTCCTAGGCGTGTGGATGATTTGGAAGCATCACTACAAGAAATATGTCAACTTGTGACTAGCACTATTGGTCACTGAAGGGTCACTGTTTTCAATTTGTGCCTTTTGTGATAAAAAACATAAGGTCAAAGGCTGGCGGTCATAAACTGACTATAGCGACCTTTCTTCTGAAATGGTTGTAGACGTTTATGACCAAAATACGTCTACTGTGGCATTTTGGTCACTAGCAACCTCCCCAGGCCACGTAGGCATCCAGCGTGGCAATCTGATGTGGCACAAGATTCAGCCCGGTCCAATTCGATTTTCTACATGGGCCTAGCCCAACAATTCAGCCTATTTGTGTTTTTTTCTGTCAATTTTTGGTTGTATTCATGGGCCAAGCCCAATATTGCAGCCTTTTTATTGTTGGGTCGTGGCCTTTTTATCCCAGTTTTAAAATTGTGGTAAGTGGGTCCAAGTTGTCAGCTTCTAGTAAGTGGGTCCTGGCTGTCAGGGTCATATTCTTCATATTTCAATTTGGCAGTAAATAAATAAACAGTATTTAAATTGGAACAAATAGAAAACACATATAATAATACTTCAAATAACAACCAGATTCGGGATGGAGCTCCTACTCTACAAATAACACATAAATACAATGGCTAAATCTGGAGCTCCTGCTCTACAAATAACACATAATACAATGGTCCTCCTGCACTACCAACACACAGGGCGCTACCAACTACCAACCGTAGTAACTAATACTATACTTTACAACCTCTACACGATGGAGCCCCTACTCTACCAACTGTGATATATTCTTCACGATGGAGCTCCTTTGATAGCATTACAAACTAGGCACCTGATCCTGTCATGAACAACATGCAACCTCAGTCACCCTGTTACATGAATCAGTAAAGAAGAATCAGAAAACTGGAGCCAATATATTATTTAGAGACCACTCGAAAAAAGACAAGTTATTTAGAATGATAACATAAATTCAACTAGTACAATGCTTTTATTATTCAGCTAGTCAAAACAAGATACTCATTCATACAAGAAAGGTGACTTGCAAAGATAGAGCATTCTACTCATAGCTCGCAGAGTATCAATATTCTATTCTTATAAGCTTATTCTTATGCCTGAAGCAAGTAAGGAAATCTGATCAAATACGCAACACCTCCATAAACAAAAACATCATGACTGGCCTGGGGTTCTAATTCTGCTTTTTTCTTGTGGGCCATGATTATGATGACATAGCCTAATAAACTGTATGCCAAAATGTAAAGAAGATAAATATGGTGATACAGCAAAACCATAAATATAGCCTAATTTTCCATCCTATCTCAAGCATCAATCAAAAATATTTTTTAACGAACACAATTGTTATAAATACCTCTTACAATGGATACCACAAACCTGTATCCATATTGTTCGATCCCAGGAGAACTGGCTACGATTGACAACATAAAAAATGAAACATGCAGGACACAGACACACGCACACAGACAGACACATAAATGTGTAATCAGAATCAACTATCCTATACCACTGGATAGTCCAGCCCCTGCCCCAGCATTAGTTGTCTAGAAACTGGTTATATCAAGTGCTAAGTTGTCTAGAAACTGTGGATTAAGATGAACAAGACAAAAGACTATCTACCCCAGCATTAGCACCAGGTCCAGAAAACAGCACCCCGCCCCAGCAAGCGCAGAAATTGGTGTTTGCATTATATCTCCAACGGCAACGGGGTGCCGCCCAACCATGCAGCATTCTGCAGATGCAAGTGAGGCCAGACATAAGCGAGCAAGAGCAGACCCACACGCTTTAAGAATTACTTGATGTACGCATGCAGATGCAAAGTTTGAATTACTTGATTTAAGAATTCATTAAGTGACTTTGGCATAGAAATAACAGGGAACCGGCCATAGAGATACACCACGGAAACAGACATGTTTCTAGAAAGGCCGAACAAAGTTAGATATGTGGACAGGCATCTCTGGAAAGAGATTGTACATGGTACATAAACAATAAAACAGGGGTGCAAATTAACAGAGTTGAACTAGTTGTAGAAATTCGAACCATACAAAGTTACAAACTAACGAACAAAGCAAACAGACTGAATTCGGCATGAGAATTAGTGGTTCTGGGCACTAGATGACCTCCTCATCATCAGCTTGGGGTTGGGAGACAGGGGGGCCTGGGAGGGAGTGTTACCGAGCGAGGTGCAGTGCGTGATGACGACGACCTCCTCCCGCGAGACGCCGGCGGCCGCCGCCAGGTCCCCCACCGTGCGAAGCGGCAGGGCCAGCTCGTCCGTCACCGCGAGCGCCGCCACGGCCGTGGACGCCATGGACCCGGACCTGATCGAATCGCCTGCAACCCTGCGTGAGGAAGGAAATGGCGCGTGTTAGGGAAGGGAAGGGAAAGGAGGAAGAGCGGATCGAAGAGGGGGTGGGGGTGACCTTGATGGCAAGCGGCGTCCCGGGCAGAGCGAGTTCATGGCCGGCGCCTGACCTCTCCTTCCTGATTTGAGGAGGGGAGGGAGACGGGTCATGGTGTCTGGGGCATGTGTCCGCACCGTGATCCCGATGGGATCTACACGAGGCCGCCGCCGCCCCTCCCCTGCCGCGGGGCCGGGTGCGGGTCACCTCCCACGAAAGGAGACACAGATGGAGCCAGAGCGGACATGGATGGGACTCGGACGCACGGCAGAGGTGGTTGCCGAGGCGGGCACGGAGACGGGGTGGGTCACCGGGATTCATGGCATGGTGGAGACGCCGCGAGGAGGGGAGGAGGAGAGGGCGAGGGAAGGAGGGCGCCGCCACCGGCGAAGGGAAGCAAGAGAGAGAGGGAGGCGGCGTCGATCTGGATCGGGGAGAGAGAGAGGGAGGCGGCGTCGATCTGGATCGGGGAGAGAGAGAGAGGGAGGTGGCGGGTGGGTGGAAGGGAGGAGAGGTGAGTGAGGTAGGGTTTGGTGCGGTGGGACGGTGGGTTTCTTGAGATGGATAGACGGTTGGATTGCTAGCAATGGATGGATAGATGTCTGCCATGTCATCAATCCATGTGACAGATGCTTCCACCAATCAGAATCTAGCATATGTAATTGTGCTTTTTCTCTTTTGTTTCATTTATATTTTTTACCATCTTATTTCGGGTAAACACTCAACATATTAGCCTCATGTTTTATGTTTAAATGATCCAATATTGTGCACATATGTGTATCTTAGGATTTCAAACAATGATGATTTTGTGGTCTTCATTTGCATTGCACACAAAAATCAATTTCTATTTTTCGAGTGCCCAAAATGAGTTTTGTTGTGAAGGGCCTACCATATATTTGTTGCAAAATTGGACCAAATCATTTTTATTGGTTATGATGAGTTTTTTTGTGAAAGACCATATCCGAGACCAATGGATGGACCAAATCATTCTAGTGTCAAAAATGAGTTTTTTGTCAAGGACCAATAACATATTTGTTGCAAAATTGGACCAAATCAATTTTATAAAATACTAGGCCATGTTTAATGCACAATTGACCAAATGGTTGGGTGTCAAAAGTTTTGATCCACCTCTGATGAAAAAGACAAATTTCTGCCGATTCAGCTAGAAGCGGGTAAAATTTAAACTGCAGGTGCCTCATAGTTTGCTCTATATTTTTTCCAAAAATCATTTCTAGATACATAAGTATCTATTTAATCAAAGAAACACCAAAAAAATTCCAAAATTCAACCACTAGCTAGGAATGGTCATGCCCGTCGTTTTGACCGCATTTTGAAACGGGCATAAAAAATTCAAAAAAAAATCAAAAAATTGGGAAACCTTCACATTGTGTCATTATATGTGACCAAGTTTCCAGGAAAAATAATAAAATTTGTAATACGGAAATTATTTTAAAAAAGTGTTTTCAGAAATGAGCTATCATGCGTGAAGATTCATGGCTTTCAAGCCAAATGATCAAACTAATGGCCACATTCATGGCATAGTTTGTTGAAATGATCTCATATTGTGCAAAAGGGTGCATGTTGGAATTCCAAACAATGTTGCCTAAGGGAGTTTTCATTTTCTTTGCACGGAAAATTCATTTTCAATTTTTCGAGTGCTCGAAATGAGTTTTTTTTGTGAAGGACCTACCATATATTTGTTGCAAAATTGGACCAAATCAATTTTCTAAAATACTAGGCCAAGTTTAATGCATAATTGACCAAATGGTTGGGTGTGAAAAGTTTTGATCCACCTCTGGTGAAAAAGATAAATTCTCATCGATTCAGTTGGAAGCGGGTCAAATTTGAACTGTAGCTACCTCATAGTTTGCTCTTCATTTTTTACAAAACTCATTTCTAGATACATAAGTATCTATTTAATCAGAGAAACACCAAAAAAATTCCAAGATTCAACCGCTAGCTAGGAACGGTCAAGCCCGCCGTTTTGACCACATTTTGAAACGGGCATAAAATTTTCAAAAAAAAATCAAAAAATTGGAAAACCTTCACATTGTGTCATTATATATGACCAAGTTTCCGGGAAAAATAATAAACTTGTAATACGATAATTATTTTAAAAAAGTGTTCTCAGAAATGAGCTATCATGTGTGAAGATTCATGGCTTTCAAGCAAAATGATCAATCTTATGGCCACATTCATGGCATAGTTTGTTCAAATGATCTCATATTGTGCACAAGGGTGCATATTGGAATGGCAAACAATGTTGCCTAAGGAAGTTTTCATTTTCGTTGGACGAAAAAACCATTTTCCATTTTTCGAGTGCCCGAAACGAGGTTTTTTGTGAAGGAACTACCAAATAATTGTTGCAAAATTGGACCAAATCATTTTTATAAAATACTAGGCCATATTTAATGCACAATTTACAAAATGGTTTGGTGTAAATTTTTTTGATCCACCTCTCATGAAAAAGACAAATTTCCGCCGATTCAGGTGGAAGCGGGTCAAATTTGAACTGCAGCTGCCTCATAGTTTTCTATTTATTTTTTCCAAAAATCATTTATAGTTACATAAGGACCTATTTAATCATAAATACATGGTTTGGTGGTGATACGTCGAGGTTTGGGCGGTGGCCGAGGGCCCCAACTCTAGAGCGCGTAAACTCGCATGCCCGTCGCGTGGTCACTGTGTGACCGTAATGTTGCCATGTGTTCTGGGTGGCCTAGGCATGTCTAGTGGGTTGGGCAATCCCCAGGTTGGTGCTAGGAAGAAAATTACAACCTAAGATTCTCACGAGGAGACCGATCGATGCTCAAACATGAATTAGCAGCCAAGTGTTTGATTAGCGGTACGGGAAATGCACATGGCCAATGGGCGTGAGTTTTGGCTGAGGATGATCATCTACTAAGGAGAATGTATACACAAAGTTTTAGCTCAAAAGGAGGATCCTAGGTGGTACTTGCTTTGCAAAGTACCACGCTGGAAAAAATATGAATGTTGAAGCTGGGCTCAAAATAACGAATGGATTAAGCTGAAATTTTGTGGAGGATGGTTATTTGGGCATTGGAAAGCATTGTAGAAAATTGATACCATTTGGACATGCCAAAGTAGTACTTCCTTCACAATGCTCTTCTATGGATAGAAACATGGGAAAACTAGTGAGAGAGATTGGATGAATGAAATGAGCTCAAAATTGGTGTAGGTAAGTTACTTAGGTATGGTCATGTGCTGGTAAATTTTCAGATCATTTGGGTAAGCCTAGCTAGTACTTACTTCACAAAGCTTCTCTCGAGGTAGAAACTTTGGAAATTTCCCGAGAAAGATTTACTAGGAAAATTAAGCTGAATATTATCATGTGGCAATAATTTAGGTATGGAAGAGTGCCCAAAAAGTTTGAGGGTAATAGGAGGGGTCTAGATAACACTTGCTTTGCAACGTGCCAATCTGGCCATAAAATATAAATTGAACCTGGGCTCACATAGATGATTTGACTGAGCTGCAATTTGGAGGAGGGTGATAATTTGGGCATATGAAGGAATTGTATAAATTTCATGTCATTTCGATATATAAAAAAGGTACTTTCTTAACAATGCTTCTAGGTGGACAAAAACTTTGGAAATTTGCCGAGGAAGATTTGCTAGGCAAATGGAGCTGAATTTTGTCATGCGGTAATGATTTGGATAGGAAAGAGTGCCCAAAAATTCCTAGGGAAATCAAGAATATATAAATAGCACTTCCTTCATAAAGTGTTGTTGCGAACATAATAGGAAAATGAATATTGTTGAATTAGTTTTGAACTAGGCAAGGAAGGATTTTTACATATTCGATGAAGATATGACCCAAAGAATTTATGAGATTTTTTTGGGAATTTTGGGAATGACAGAAATATAGGTTGCTTCACAACCTAGGGCAAAAAATTGACACATGGACATGACACATAGCCAAAACTGATGAGGTGGCGCCAAGTCATACCAATCCATCACAATTTACAAGGTTATGACCATCTATATTGGTCATGATCAGCTAGAAATAAGGCAGCGGACTAGTGTTGTCTGCTTTATGACCATTTCGTGTAAGGAAATTACGACCTTTCTGGCCAAAATGGTCGCAATGGTTTAGGGTTTGGAGCCCCCCGAACAGCTTTTGACCAATTGGTCTCAAATGGTCATAGATTTATGACCAATTCTTCCAGGTTCACTGACAGAAGGTCACTAGTTGACATATTTCTTGTAGTGCATAGGAATGACATCGTGTTTAATGGGGCCTCACCGTCGCTGGAAAGGACAACCGAGCGTATCCAGGAGGAGGGAAGGCTATGGGCAAAGGTTGGGATGTTTAAAGGCGGGACGCATGGTTTCGAGGAGGTGGTAAATGGGCGGATGAGTCAGGAGTAGCAGTATAGGGAGTACGGTGGTGCTGGATAAAATCCGCATGTAAATAACTTTTAACACTGACTTTCGGGAATCTTTCCCCCTCCTCTCTTTAATACATGATACACACACTCGTGCATATTCAAGAAAAAGGTCTAAACCAACTGATGTACAATTCAACTAAGAATGGCATGAGGGAGTCTTATAATCTACAATGAAGATTATAAGATTGCTTGCTTATTTTAGATGAACATAATGACCTTGTAGGAAGTGCTTAAAATACAGAGGGGCATAAAGTTTCAAATGAGTTAAACATTACAAAATTCTTAATCCACCCAAGATTATGTAGACAGATAGGACATGTTTAGCAAATCATACAGCTAGCATAGATCGCCCCAACAGGTGATAAGGATAGATAGGCAAAACATAGAAGGACAAAATTAAGATAGCATATTTGAAAGATAGGGATATCATATCTCAAAAAAATGAAGATAGCTTACTTGAAAGATGGGGAGATCCTTTCATCTCAAACAAATCATCTCTCCGCTGATGGTTAGAATCTCGTCTCACAATGCAACAATCTGAAATTATCACGGTGGCTGACGGCTAGGAAGAAGGGCTGGTCGTCAGCCGAGACGGATGGAGATGGAGCTGAATGTGCAGTGGCACCATGGATCAAACTACCACTCGTTGTTGAATGGACACCATCTTGTACCTTCAGCTGTCGATCCAAGAGCTCTACATGAGAAGGAACAACAGGTCAGATGAGACTATATGGACACGCGTGGAGTAAACAAAGAGCATCAATGGATGTGCCTCTATCGTTGCCAAGTGGCACACGTTGATCAGTTGCCCTTAAAGTCTTGTAACATTGGTTATTTACCTCCTCTATTTCCCGTGACTATTCACTGCTCGTGAGGTGACCCTCTCGCCTGTATCGAATGGACAAGGCATAGAATATCTAGGCCAGCGAGCCATACATGGAATAGTTGACCCATACGCCTAAATAACAAACAACGGATTTTGTTATGCGAGCATCGGCCCATCTTGTAAAGCTCTCGTTGTTTAGCGCCGAAGCCCACACGGGATTGGAAGTACATCCAAGGGCCAGAAACGTCTAGAAGTTCAGATAGAATGGCTGAAAACATTGACAACCTGAGATTGACAGATTAAGCAAGGTTTATGGGAGAGGAAATTATTTGTATACCTCGGAGAAGCCGCTACAGTATAATTACACTTTGGGTAAATGAAAACAAATTCAGTTTCTGCTGGGCTGTAATTCTTGTGGCACTTTATGATAACATGAACAACCTCCTGTCTCATGCCACCTCTAAAACAAAAAAAGATAAGCAATTAGTCCACGACGTTTCTGTGGGGATGAGTTGGGTAAGAAATCACATGAACTCAACAGAACTTGAAGGATTCTCATTCATTTTAGCAAGTGCTCATTGTCGATTGACACTGCGAGAAGACCTGATAACGGCTGCTCTGAAAACGTAAGCACATTCAGTTGCCTCCTAGTCATTTTTAGTCCTTTGCACAAAAGGAAACGAGAATAAGATTGCACTCAAGTTTGACAACTTCAGATTCAGGTTTCTTGAAAGCTATTGTTCATCTTCTGTTGCCATCCACATACGATCTATAAATAAACAAGTTAGACGTAGAATAAACTTGTTGGTGCAGACGAAGGAACGTGTCCAGCAGCGTATCTCTTACCGGGTGCTGGAGCGAGGTTGGATCTGGCGGCAGCACGCCCGAGGACTCCACATACTGTGTAGGAAAAATCAAGTACTGGCTCCCATGGTGTGGTGCCGCAACCGGCCTGAGGTGGAGCTCGTCGCCGTCACGAGAGAAGATAGGAAAAGGTGAGGGCAGCCGAGGACTGAGGCAGGAGGAGCTGCGAGCCAAAGGGAAGGACAGTGGTGGCGGCGCAACCTGTGTCGTGGGTGAGAGGAGGGATCGGTGGTGGGAATACAATGAGAGAGTGGTGAGAGGTCGAGGTGGAGGTTTTTTTAGAATCGGGTGGAGGTCGTCATAAAGAAACGAGAGGTCCCCGATTTTGTTTCGGTAATAGCGCCTGATACGTCTCCAACGTATCTATAATTTTTGATTGCTCCATGCTATATTATCTATTGTTTTAGGCGATATTGGGCTTTATTATCCACTTTTATATTACTTTTGGGACTAACCTATTAACCGGAGGCCCAGCCCAGATTTGCTGTTTTATGCCTATTTCAGTGTTTCGAGGAAAAGGAATATCAAACGGAGTCGAAACGGAACGAAATCAACTGGAGAAGTTATTTTTTGAAGGAAACCTACCGGATAGACTTGGACCCTACGTCAGAAGATGAAGGAGGTGCTCACGAGGGTAGGGGGCGCCCCCCTGCCTCGTGGCCCCCCTTCGGTCCACCGACGTACTCCTTTCACCCATATATACCTACGTATCCTAAAACTTCCAGAACAGATATTGGATCTGGAGTTCCGCCGCCGCAAGCCTCTGTAGCCACCAAAAACCTCTCGGGACCCTGTTCCGGCACCCTGCCGGAGGGGGGAACCCTCACCGGTGGCCATCTTCATCATCCTGGCGCTCTCCATGACGAGGAGGGAGTAGTTCACCCTCGGGGCTGAGGGTATGTACCAGTAGCTATGTGTTTGATCTCTCTCTCTCTCATGTTCTTGATTTGGCACGATCTTGATGTATTGCGAGCTTTGCTATTATAGTTGGATCTTATGTTTCTCCTCCCCCTCTTCTCTCTTGTAATGGATTGAGTTTTCCTTTGAAGTAATCTTATCGGATTGAGTCTTTAAAGACTTGAGAACACTTGATGTATGTCTTGCCGTGATTAGCTGTGGTGACAATGGGATATCACGTGATTCACTTGATGTATGTTTTGGTGATCAACTTGCGGGTTCCGCCCATGAACCTATGCATAGGGGTTGGCACACGTTTTCGTCGTGATTCTCCGGTAGAAACTTTGGGGCACTCTTTGAGGTTCTATGTGTTGGTTTGAGTAGAGGAATTGAGATTGTGTGATGCATATCGTATAATCATACTCACGGATACTTGAGGTGACAATGGAGTATCTAGGTGACATTAGGGTTTTGGTTGATTTGTGTCTTAAGGTGTTATTCTAGTACGAACTCTAGGGCTGTTTGTGACACTTATAGGAATAGCCCAATGGATTGATTGGAAAGAATAACTTTGAGGAGGTTTCGTACCCTACCATAATCTCTTCATTTGTTCTCCGCTATTGGTGACTTTGGAGTGACTCTTTGTTGCATGTTGAGGGATAGTTATGTGATCCAATTATGTTATCATTGTTGAGAGGACTTGCACTAGTGCAAGTATGAACCCTAGGCCTTGTGTCCTATCATTGCAATACCGTTTACGCTCACTTTTATCGCTTGCTACCTTGCTGTTTTTATATTTTCCGTTTACAAAAACCTATATCTACCATCTATATTGCACTTCTATCATCATCTCTTCGCCGAACTAGTGCACCTATACAATTTACCATTGTATTGGGTGTGTTGGGGACACAAGAGACTCTTTGTTATTTGGTTGTAGGGTTTTTTGAGAGAGACCATCTTCATCCAACGCCTCCCACGGATTGATAAACCTTAGGTCATCCACTTGTGGGAAATTTGCTACTGTCCTACAAACTTCTGCATTTGGAGGCCCAACAACGTCTACAAGAAGAAGGTTGTGTAGTAGACATCAAGCTCTTTTCTGGCGCCGTTGCCGGGGAGGCTAGGTAAGTGAAGGTATATCTTTAGATCTTGCAATAGAATCTTTTTGTTTCTTGTTTTAGAACTAGTTTAGTTTATAAAAGAAAACTACAAAAAAATGGAATTGAGTTTGTCTCATACGCTTCACCTTTTTAATATCTTTCGTGAGTATGATGGAAAGGATAATTGTGCTCAAGTGCTAGAAGAAGAAATATCTAAAATGTTTGGCACTAACTATTTGAATGATGAGCATGATTGCAATGTTGTTAGTATGAATTCCTTGAATATCCATGATGCTAATGATATGGAATGCCACAAGCTTGGGGAAGCTATGTTTGATGAAGATGATATTTTTTGTCCCCCAAGCTTTGATGAGCAAATTTACTATGATGAAAGCATGCCTCCTATCTATGATGATTATTGTGATGACACGTATGCTATAAAGAATAATGATAACCATGAAACTTGTCATCTTGATCTTAATTTTCAATCACATGATAGTTATTTTGTTGAGTTTGCTCCCACTATTATTCATGAGAAGTGTCGGGTGGTAGGTGCAACATATGCCAACGGGTGGCTTATCATTATGGGAGCCAGTAAGATATCGCCGGTGCCTGGAAACGGGATGAGGCGAAGACATGCACGCCGGCGGATCTTACCCAGCTTCGGGGCTCTCCGTCGAGATAACACCCCTACTGCTGCTCTGCGGGGTCTCCGCATGGTCACTAGATGGACACGTAGCTACACAATGCTCCTTGAGCTGTTCGGGTGGGAGGAGGAAGAAGGGCACGGCTAGCCTGCTTCTTCTCCTCGTATGGTATCTAGAACTAGCTTTGGGTCCAACCTTTTGCATGGGTTCCCCGGGGGGTTTATATAGGCCTACCCCCGGGGGTACAATGGTAATCTGACTGGGCGCGGGCCCAGTCGTCTGTGACTGCTTTCGCCGGCCTCCGCGCCGACTGCTGGGGCCCGCCGACCGGTGGGTCCCGTCGGCTGCCGGCTCCTTGGCCGATAGGCAGGCCCCACTGGCCAGGGCCTGGTCGGTGGCTGGTTACTGTTGCCTTATCCTGATGACGCAGGCTTAGTCGTGGTGAGCATGGCTACAGTACCGCCGCCTGGCGGGCGATCACTGTAGCCTCACCGCGTCTCGTCTCCTTAATCAGGCACCTCCTTCGAGGAGGGTGGCAAGCCGGCTGCGGGAAGCCGGCTCTCTCTTGGGCCGACTGGGGGTGGCATGGCCGCCTTTGGGGCCTCTCTACCCGAAGGGGCCCACCGCCCGTGGGTTATGCTGGCAGTCCGTTGCAGATGGCGCCAGGGTCGACATGGCAACAGTGCCGCGCCGGACGGGTCGTGGCCACTCGTACGGCGCACTGTGCTAGTCATGCCCCGGGATTCGGGGGCGGCGGGCTTCAATGTAGCCACGCCCGGTCGCATCGCCGCTAGGTAGATGCGAACTTTGAGGGTACGGTTTTGACTTCTTTATGGGAGTCAGCTTCTTGGAGTCGGCCTTCTTGCAGCCGGCTTCGTGAAGTCGGCCCTCCCACGGCTTTCTTCATAAGGGTTAAAGTCGGGCCGCCTCCCGAAAGCCGGGCTGGAAGACAACCGGCAAGGGGAAGGCGACCCCACGTCTTGGATTCTTGAGAGCTGGACGGGCTTGTAATTTTCTCAGAATGGCCAGGGGAAGCCGGCTAGGCTACCCATGGCTATTTACTCCGACAGCAGTCCCCGAAGCTGATCGAGCTCCGAGGCGGACTGAGGGATGAGAAGCTTGTTCAGCTTCCCACCCTGAGGAGCCGGCTTTGCTGACGTATGCCGATTTCGAGAGAGTTCTTGTGTCTCGCAGGAGGGATGGCGGTTGACCCGCGCGCTGACCACGGGCCCCTCCGTGGGCCACGTGGCGGCGTAAACCTGCCAATGCACGCGTGCACGCGACAGGACGCCGCCACAGGCACGGGCCCGCCACTCCCTGGCCTCGGCCCGAGCGCTGGTCTTCTGCGGCCCAGGGGGACTGCTCGCCTTCCTGTGGTGGTTTTAATTCATTTTTAGGGCGCAATACACGCGGGACGTGGGGGGAGTGGGCACGATCGATCCCCACATCCCCCACGCCGCGCCTCCTCGGCTCCGCCGCACGAGCCTACAAGTAGGGGAGGAGGGGGAGGGGCAGAGGTTCGCTCGCCCTCCCACACTCCGCCCCTCCTCGTCTTCCTTCTTCTTCCTCTCGCTGCCGTCGCAGCTTCTTATCGCAGCACACCCACCTCGTCCTGCTTCTTGGCGCTGTCAAGCTCGTGGGACGGCTCCAACGTCCATGACGACCATGTGGAGTTCCTCCGCCAGACCCGGCGCCTGCTCGACGCCAGCTTCGTGCAGGTCCGCCTGGCGCCGGAGAAGGAGATCTCCCCGGCACCGGAGGAGGGCGAGCGGGTCGTGTTTCGCTCGCACTGCCTGCGCGGCTTCGGCCTTCCGGTGAGCGCATTCCTGCGCTCCTTCCTCGAGTTCTACAACCTCCAGCCGCATCACCTCACGCCTAACGCGGTGATGCTGCTGTCGGCCTTCGTCTCCCTCTGCGAAGGCTTCTTGGGAGTGCTCCCCACGTTGGAGCTCTGGGGAGAGTTCTCCAGAGCGAGCTCGGCACCGTAGTCGCGGGTGTGCCCGCCCCCTGCGGGGCCTACGTCGCCATGAGGAGGTCAGGCGAGAACAATCCGTTCCCGTCCATCCCCCTGATTCAGTCGGTGAAGCTCTGGCAAAAATCGTACTTTTACGTGAAGAACGTCGCCCGGCAAGGAGACTACGTCAACCTGCTGCCTTACATAGCCGGCCCGCCGGCTGGAAGGCAGCCGTCATGGAGCTTCCGGTCCAGGTCCCTATCTCCGGCCGGGAACGCCGCCATCTCCCGACTTCGGGTGATGATCCAGTCGGAAGGCCTGCGTGGAGCCGACCTGGTGGACGCCTTCATGGAGCGCCGGATTCTCCCTCTCCAAAGCCGGCCCCATATGATGTGCCAGATGAGCGGCCGCTTCGACCCAAGCCGGCTGAGCACATGGGAAATGCCTCATGCAGAGGTGGCGCTTATGGTCAATTACATCGCCATCCTCAAGATCGCCGGGGACTGGCAATACGGCAAGCCGCCGTATTCTCGCGCCAATCCTCCGCCCGTGGTAAGTTTTCCTCTCTATCTTCTTTTGTTGTCAGCCGGCTTCGTAACGGCCGGCCTCTGATCAGTCGGTTCTTTCCGTAGAACCCCCTTCTTCAGCACCGCCCGGGGTAGCGGGGACTGACCGCCAGTACGCCCCCGACCGCACGGTGGACGACGTCGACGACCCGGACTTGGGGGCGGCCGCCATGGAAGAAGCCGTCGTGGGGGACAACATCGAGCCCTGGGGCACAGGGCTCTCCGCCAGCTTCGCGGACTGGCCGGATGATGCTGAAGCCGATGAAGTCCCGCGTCGCCAGCCGGCGGCCGACCGCCAAAGCGTGGGCTCATCCGCCATGCCGGCCGCTGGTGGCGGCACACAGAAACGCCGGGCCGCATTGCCCCTCTTCGGCAGCCGGCTGAAGAAGTCCAAGGCCTCCGTCGCAGCGACAAAGCGGGACGAGGCAGCCGCGAAGGCGGCCCGCTTCCGAAAGGCGGTGAAGCAGCCTCAGGCGGTCTCGGCGTAAGTCATCAGCTGCTTGTATGCATGTTTTTATTGTTTTCTTTTGTTCAAACATTTTTCTTGACCTTTCTCCATTTTCTAGACAGGGCGCCGCTTTCCCTTGAGCGGGAACCAGGCGGCTCCGTAGTCGGGCCGGTTGGATGGTCTTCATGCCCCCGCCGCGCGGATCCCCGCGCCGACCTCATGGAAGCCACAGAGCGGAATGCTCGTGAGGCGCGGGAAGAGAAGGAGGCGGCGGAGCGGGAGGCCGCGCAGGCGGCGAAGGAGCGGGCCGACGCGGCAGCCAAGGCCCAGGCGGAGCGGGCGACCGCGGAGACGGAGGCGGAGGGCTCGCGCGACCAGCCTCCGCTGCTCGCCATCCCCCTCCGAACCGTGGCCCCGGACATCCCACTGCCCCAGGCGGAGGAGATCGTCCAAGATCCGCCGCCGGTGCAAAGGGAAGAGCTCTTCGAGGTCTTCGCGGGGAGGACGCCGCCAGCCGCGCCAACTGGCGCGGGCCAAGGCGGCCAGCCGTTGGCGGTGCCAGAGGAGCCGGCCCGGGGCGTACCAGAAGTCATGGCCGGCCTCGAGGTACAGCCGGCGACGCGCCAGCGTGTAGGGGGAAGCGCCGCTCCGCCGGAGACGCGCCAAGCCGCGGGCGCCGGCTTTGGAGGCGGCCAGCTCTGCCACGTCCGGGTGGACTCCCAGTGGGGGGACTGGCGAGCTGAACGTGGCGGCCCAAGAGGTCCGGAGCTGGCTGCAATCTCAGGCCACCCTTCTGCAGCTGTATACCCAACAGTTCTTGTCGACGCGAGCCGCCATCCGGGTAAGTTTTTCGTTCTCGACCGTTCTCGACCAATCTTTCTTGACGACCATCTTATCTTTGCTTTCTTTTTTTTGAACTCTTTCCAGGAATATCATAACTCTCGTGCTGCCGCCTTCAACTCCCAGGCTTAGGAGTTGGGTCGGAAGACCGATGACCTGGCCATCAGCCGAAGTAAGTGCTTGCTTTTATCTGTTTCCTGTGGGGGCGCGTCAGCGCACCCACTGGGTGTAGTCCCCGAGATTCGGGCCGACTGTTGAGCAGTCGGGTCGGATCTTCCTTGACGACCTTTCCCTTATTGGCTTTTTCTCTTTGTCCTTCGTTCTTGCAGGGGCCAACGCTGACTTGAGGAAGGAGCTCGGCAAAGCGCAGGCCGCCTTCCGCACCAAGGACGCAGAGTGCGCCGCCTTGGTCCAGGAACGCGACCGCCTGGCCAAGAAGCTGGCCGGCCAGGAAGTGAGCCACAAGGCGGTCCTGCAGAAGGCGAAGGACGCCGAGACCGCCCTGCTGGCAGAGTTTGAGATGGAGGCGACGAGCTGGGCCGAGACTCGTCAGGCGCTGGACGAAGGCTACGGCTGCGTCGAGGATTTGATTGATGGTAAGCCGCTCTCCTTGCCCTTCTTCTGCCCCTGGCCGGCTGGGGCCTTGGCTTAACTTGTGCTGCCGCCCGTTTTCTTGTGCAGATTACTTTCCCGGCTACTCCGTCCTCGCCACCCAAACCATCGAGGCTCATCGCGAGGCGCGCCGTCGGGCGGGAGTCAACATCGCGCCGGACGCAAATTGGACACTGGAGGAGCAACTCTTGGCCATCCAAGCGCGGCTGCAGCCGGCTCATCGGATGCTTCGCCGGCTTCAATGTGCCGGGGCGTAGGTTCTGGCCGCCCTCTGGCCCGGCAAGACGGTCCCCCGCACCACGAGCCGGACCGCCGACTGGCTGGAGGTCGTAGTCGGCCGTTTTGAGGCTTGGAAGGCGTCGGCGGCCCGTCTTGGAGCCGGGCGAGCGCTGGAGTTCGTTCGCAGGGCTGAACCTGGACCAGCTGCGTACTTGGCGTCTGGAGGCCGATGCAGAGCTGGAAGAAGTGCGGCCGACTATCGCCCAGCGTGCCTCGACGATCGCCAAGTGCACCAACATCCGCGTCTTCGCGCCTGAAATCAACGATGACGGCGTTGCCCAGCCGGAGGAGTGGTTAGGTCTGAACCCGGCGGTGGGCGAGGACTCGGCTGAGGAGATTGCCTCTAGCGACGAGGGCGAAGATGACGAGGAAGTGGATGATGAAGACGTCAAGCCGGCAAGTGGAACAACCGGCCGGCCTCCAGCTGACCGTGCCTCCAGCAACGAGGCGCGCAGAAGCGCGCCTTCCGCAGGAGGCGGTGACCAAGACGAAGTTCGCCAGCCGGTCGCTCCTTCAGCCGGCGCAACCGTCTCCACCGATCAGCCCAGCTCGTCATCCGTTCCGCCGGCTTGACCTGCCGTCCTTATTTTTCCTGCCTGTTGACTTTTGAACAATCTTTAAGCTTTCGCAGTTCCACCCACTGGGGGTGTATCAAACTATGTTGGATGTTGGCCTCTCGGAGGTCCTTTATGTAAATATTATTATGTGCATGTTTGGTTTCCATTCGTGTATACTTTTTATCCTTAGGCTTTTTCCTTTGCCGCCTTCCCTTTTGGGGAGGCAAGTACTCGAGATTTCTTGGATTGAAGTGAAGTGAATGGAGACCGGCCGGCCGGCTACTCTGGTAGTCAGTCGGCGGTAGGCGGCAAGCCGGCTTTTGTTATACTAGTCCGTTGGTCCCTAGCCGTTTTTTCGTGTGCGCACCCTTTCTTGCTTTTTGACTCTTGCCAGCCGAACAGCCGATTCTTCGGACTGCAACTTTGGCAAGAGCTAAGCCTGGGTGTCGGCACACTACCTGTCTGACCGCGGGTAGGACTTCTAATATAACTTCAGTCGGCCAGTCCCCGGGCCGACTAGTCGAACCCGGTGCCGGACAGAACGAGTAAATGAAAAAAGACAAGGTTATACGCAAGGTAAATGAAAAAAGACCCGGTCCCAGTCACCGGATGATTGCTGAACCACCAAGTCCGAGTCGCCATAACATAGGATCCGGCGAATGCCGAGTTCTTTGGCAAGCCGAAGCCCATGCACGAGCGCCTCGTACTCGGCCACGTTGTTGGAGGCGGCAAAGTGGATCTGCAGCGTGTATCTGAGCCTGTCGCCCTTGGGCGAGGTAAGGACGACACCGGCTCCCAAGCCGGTGCGCATCTTGGTCTCGTTAAAGTGCATGCGCCAATGGGTGGAGTCGGGAGCCGGCGGCAAGTGCTGGGTCTCGGCCCAGTCGACGAGGAAGTCGGCCAATGCTTGGGACTTGATGGCAGTGCGGGGCTGATAAAAGATCGTGTAAGGGGCCAGCTCGATGGCCCATTTCACCACTCGGCCAGATGCATCCCAGCTGCCTATGATCTCGGCCAGCGGGGCGGTGCATACGACCGTGACGGGATGCTCTTGAAAGTAGGGCTTCAGTTTCTTGGCGGTGAAGTACACGCCGTAGCACATCTTCTGGTAGTGCGGGTAATTCTGCTTTGAGGCGGACAGCACCTCGCTCAAGTAATACACCGGCCTCTGGACCGGCTGTGCTCAGCCTTCTTCTGGGCGTTGGACTACGATGACGGTGCTGACCACCCGGCTAGTTGCGGCAATGTAAAGGAGCATGGGCTCTTTCTCAGTCAGCGCCGCCAAGACAGGCGGCGTGGCCAGCATCTTCTTCAGCTCGTGAAAAGCCTGTTCGGCCTGGTCGTTCCATTCGAAGTGAGTGCTCTTCTTCATGAGGCGGTAGAGGGGGAGAGCTTTCTCTCCAAGCCGGCTGATGAAGTGGTTTAAGGACGCCAAGCATCCGGTGAACTTCTGGATTTCTCGCAGCTTGGTGGGGATTGCCATTCTCTCGATGGCCTTGATCTTTACTGGGTTGCACTCGATGCCGCATTCGGAGACCAGGAAGCCTAGGAGCTGGCCGGCTGGTACTCCGAACACGCATTTCTCGGGGTTGAGCTTGATTTGAAAACGGTGCAGGTTCTCAAATGTTTCATTGAGGTCTTCCAGCAAGGTGCCGCGCTTCTCCGTCTTCACCACAATGTCGTCCACATAGACGTGAGCGTTTTTGCTGAGTTGCTTGAGGAGGCACTTCTGCATGCAACGCTGAAAAGTGGCACCGGCATTTCTCAAGCCGAATGTCATAGTCAGGTAGCAGAAGGCTCCAAACGGCGTGATGAAGGCGGTCTTCAGGCGGTCGGCCGGATCTAGCTTTATCTGGTGATATCCTGAGTAAGCATCCAAAAAACTCAATAGCTCGCATCCGGCCGTGGAGTCTATCACTTGGTCAATCCTTGGGAGGGCGAAGGGATCTTTAGGGCAAGCTTTGTTGAGGCTTGTGTAGTCTATACACATGCGCCATTTGTTGTTCTTCTTCAGCACAAGGACCGGGTTGGCAAGCCATTCTGGGAAGAAAACTTCCATAATGAAGCCGGCTGCCAGAAGCCGGGCTATTTCCTCCCCCACAATCCTTCTCTTCTCTTCTGACAGTCGGCGGAGGGGCTACTTGACCGGCTTCACGTCTTCTCGGACGTGTAGTTTGTGCTCGGCGAATTCCTTCGGAACACCCGGCATGTCCTTGGGGGACCACGCAAAGATGTCCTGATTCTCACGGAGGAAATCGGCGAGCTCGCCTTCCTATTTGCTGTTCAGGCTTGCCCCGATGACGGCAAACCTCTCGGGGTGCTCGGGGTCAAGGGGTATCTTCTTGGTTTCCTTGGCCGGCTGGAAAGATCCTTGGGCATCATACTCCTTGGAGTCGGGGGACTGGTTCGGCTGCTTGCTGGCCATGGCCACGACCTGGTCCAATATCTTCTTCTCTTCGGCGATCACAAGGGATTCGGCCAGCCGGCTGCTGGCTGCAGCGCACTTGGAAGACCTCTTGTAATCGCCGGCTATGGTGATGATGCCCTTGGAACTCGGTATCTTCATCTTGAGGTACGCATAGTGGGGAACTGCCATGAACTTGGCCAAGGCGGGTCGGCCAAGCAAAGCATGGTAGGGGCTCTCCAGATCCACCACTTCAAACCAGATTGCCTCCCGGCGGAAATGCTCATTACCCCCAAAGAGTACATCAATCTTGATCTTGCCAATGGGGGCGCAGGACAGGCCGGGTACGATGTCATGAAACACCGTCCGGGTCGGCACGAGCTGCTTTGCCTTGACATTTAGTTTCTCCAGGGTATCACGATACAGGATGTTGATGCTGCTCCCGCCGTCTATCAGCACGCGGGAGAAGTGGGCGGCGCGTTTGTCCGTCGTGAGGGTGGCTTCCAAGACCAACGCATAAGAGCCGGGAGACGGCATCACCTCTGGGTGGTCGGCCCGGCTCTAGCTGATGGGTTTCTCTGACCAATGCACATGTCCGGCGGGGTTTGCAGCGACCACGCTGACTTCTTGGTGCTCTCGGCGTTTGCTGTGCCGGTCTTCGAGCTGGCTTGTAAAGACAACGTAGGTCGCCTGCTCGTCGGGGAACTCGTCGAGCACGGCTCCGACTGTGGGTCGAGCGGCTGGAGGCGGCGGAGCCAGAGGCGGCGGGCCGGCGGGCGGAGGCGGCGCAAGCCCCTCGCCCTTGGAGATTCGGGTGAGCCAATGGCACTTCCGGGTCATGTGGTTGGACGGCTTCGCGCCACTATGGAACTTGCACGGAGCATCAAGGGTTTGCTCGTAGGAGAAAGCCGGCTGCCAAGCCGGCCGGCCGCCCTTGGGCTTCTTGGGTGCGGACCGCCCTTTGGGCGGCGCGTCTTCGACCGTGGCCACCTGCCGACTAGCAGGAGGCGGCGCAGGGCCCTTGCGCTTGTGATCGTTCGGGTGTGGGCGTCGGCCGGAATCCCCTACCGGCGTCTTGGGCGCCGGGTTGAGTACTTTCCCGGACGCGTCTACCCAGAGCTCCGTCTTCATTGAAGAGTCGGCGGTGGCGTATTTGTCGGCTATGTCTAGAAGCTCGTCGAGGGTAGTCGGCTCGTCGCAGAGGAGCTTGTGCTTAGGAGGGTACCTTCTCGGCACCCGGCAGTAAAGTATTCGATGGCTTGCACCTCGTGCACCCCTTCACAATAGTTGCGGAGCTCGGCCCAACGTGTGAGGTAGTCGCGAGTGGACTCGGCTGGGCCCTGTACGCACAGGGAGAGCTGCCTGGGCTTGGGAGCCCGCTTGTAGGTGCTGGTGAAGTTGCGAACGAAAGCTTCGGTGAAGTCTAGCCAGCTGTTGATGCTGAGGGGCTTGAGGCTGTTGAGCCAGGTCCGCGTCGTGCCTTGCAGCATAAGGGGAACGTACTTCACGGCAACGCGCCGGTTGCCGTTGGCTATGCTGACCGCTGTGGAGTAGTCAATCAACCAATCTTCCGGCTTCACGGAGCCGTTGTACTTGGGCGTGTCTCTTGGGAGCGAGAACCCTTTGGGGAAAGGCTTGTCGCGGATGCGGGGGCCGAAACAAGGCGGGCCGACATCGTCTTCTTCTTCTAGCGCCAGGGATCGCGCTAGGCGGTCGATCCGATGGCAGGCATCGTTCTCGCCGACTCCATCGCGGCGACCTAGTCGGCCGCTGAGAGTCGGGTGCGCCACTGGCGGCGGGGTGGGATATCTCTCCCCACAAGGTCGAGGCGGAGGCGGGTTGCCCCGCCATTCCATGGCTCGGGGGTGGCCGTCCAAGTCTCGCTCGATGGAGATTCGGGTCCGGCTTCGGCTGGCCGCCGGCTCTCTCTCGCGCCGCACGCGGATATCACTCGTAGTCGGCGTCCGGGAAGTCGCACCGTGAGCTTGGTGCGGGGGAGGACCTCCCGCACAGGCGCCGGCTTCGTGCCGCTGCGCGGCCGCGTCAATCAATTGCTGGATGCGCCGGGTCATGTGGGGGAGTTCTTCGGCCTCCAAGCCGTCCAACTCGTCCACGGCCGCCTGGGCGGCACGCAGGTTCTCGAGCGGGGAGGCACAGACCGGGCGGTCGACTCCCAGCGTGTCGGCAATAACGGCGCCGCGTTGCTTGACGACGCCGGCCCGGCTGGGCCCAGCCGGAGCCGGCGTGCCGAAGGCGGCGCGATCAGCTTCGCGCTGGTAGGCCTCGGTGAGGCGTCTCACGGAAGCCAGCCGCCGGCCCTCCGCGAGGAGGGCGAGGCGGCGTGCCTCCAGTGCTTCATCGTCGGCATCGGCCGGGAGGGGAACGGACAAGTCGTGGGCCGCCGCGTGCGGGGCATCGCGGGCGCTCTCGTCGACCGGGCCGCTGTGGCCGATGACCATTACCTCGGTGGTGACAGTATCGCAGCCGTCGGTCCGGGGAAGCGGGTCGTTGTAGATCGCAACGTTGGTGGGGAAGGTGTCGAAGGAGGCCGTGTCGGAGTCGACGGGCATCGGGTCGCTGGAGCCAACCGACTCCAGGTCCGCAGCGGGCTCGCCGGAGACGTGGAGCTGGCCGAGGAGGTTGGCGAGGTGATCGGTGCCCGCATTAGAGGCAAGCTCGTCGGAGATGCGGGTTTCGTCGAGGAGATCGGTGAGGCTGCTCGCCGCGCAGATGTCGGTGACGCCTTGCAGCGCGTGGTGGCAAGTGCCATCGGGCATGCCAGGCTGGCTACGCTCGCGGGGGAGGAAGAGGGTTCCCGTCCAGAACAGGTCTCCGGACGACGGTGCACCTGTCCCCACGGTGGGAGCCAAATGTCGGGTGGTAGGTGCGACATATGCCAACGGCTGGCTTATCATTGTGGGAGCTAGTAAGACATCGCCGGTGCCTGGAAACAGGATGAGGCGAAGACATGCACGTCGGTGGATCTTACCCAGCTTCGGGGCTCTCCGCGGAGATAACACCCCTACTGCTGCTCTGCGGGGTCTCCGCATGGTCACTAGATGGACACGTAGCTACACAATGCTCCTTGAGCTGTTCGAGTGGGAGGAGGAAGAAGGGCACGACTAGCCTGCTTCTTCTCCTCGTATGGTATCTAGAACTAGCTTTGGGTCCAACCCTTTGCATAGGTGATCCGGGGGGTTTATATAGGCCTACCCCCCGGGGGTACAATGGTAATCCGACTGGGCGCCGGGCCCAGCCGTCTGTGACTACTTTTGCCGGCCTCCGCGCCGACTGCTGGGACCCGCCGACCGGTGGGTCCCGCCGGCTGCTGGCTCCTTGGCCGACAGGCAGGCCCCACTGGCCAGGGCCTGGTCGGTGGCTGGTTACTGTTGCCTTATCCTGATGACGCAGGCTTAGTCGCGATGAGCATGGCTACAGTACCGCCGCCTGGCGGGCGATCACTGTAGCCCCACCGCGTCTCGTCTCCTTAATCAGGCACCTCCTTCGAGGAGGGTGGCAAGCCGGCTGCGGGAAGTCGGCTCTTTCTTGGGCCGACTGGGGGTGGCATGGCCGCCTTCGGGGCCTCTCTGCCCGAAGGGGCCCACCGCCCGTGGGTTACGCTGGCAGTCCGTTGCAGATGGCGTCAGGGTCGACATGGCAACAGTGCCGCGCCGGATGGGTCGTGGCCACCCGTACGGCGCACTGTGCCAGTCATGCCCCGGGATTCGGGGGTGGCGGGCTTCACTGTAGCCACGCCCTATCGCATCGCCGCTAGGTAGATGCAACCTTCGAGGGTACGGTTTTGACTTCTTTATGGGAGCTGTCTTCTTGGAGTCGGCCTTCTTGCGGCCGGCTTCGTGAAGTCGGCCCTCCCACGGCTTTCTTCATAAGGGTTAAAGTCGGGCCGCCTCCCAAAAGCTGGGCTGGAAGACAGCTGGCAAGGGGAAGGCGACCCCACGTCTTGGATTCTTGAGAGTTGGACGGGCTTGTAATTTTCTCAGAATGGCCAGGGGAAGCCGGCTAGGCTACCCATGGCTATTTACTCCGACAAGAAGAAATTTGCTTATGTGGAGAGTAATAAAAATTCTATGCTTGTAGATCATGAAAAGAATGCTTTAGGTGCTGGTTATATTGTTGAATTCATTCATGATGCTACTGAAAATTATTATGAGGGAGGAATATATGCTTGTAGGAATTGCAATAATATCAAGTTTCCTCTCTTTGTGCTTAAAGTTTTGAAGTTATGCTTGTTTTACCTTCCTATGCAAGTTGGTTCTTGTTCCCATAAGTTGTTTGCTCACAAAATCCCTATGCATAGGAAGTGGGAGTTGGAAATATGCCCTAGAGGCAATAATAAATTGATTATTATTATATTTCCTTGTTCATGATAATTGTTTATTATCCATGCTAGAATTGTATTGATAGGAAACTCACATACATGTGTGGATACATAGACAACACCATGTCCCTAGTAAGCCTCTAGTTGACTAGCTCGTTGATCAATAGATGGTTACGGTTTCCTAACCGTGGACATTGGATGTCGTTGATAAAGGGATCACATCATTAGGAGAATGATGTGATGGACAAGACCCAATCCTAAGCCTAGCACAAGATCATGTAGTTCGTATGCTAAAGCTTTTCTAATGTCAAGTGTCATTTCCTTAGACCATGAGATTGTGCAACTCCCGGATACCGTAGGAGTGCTTTGGGTGTGCCAAACGTCACAACGTAACTGGGTGGCTATAAAGGTACACTACGGGTATCTCCGAAAGTGTCTGTTGGGTTGGCACGAATCGAGACTGGGATTTCTCACTCCGTGTGACGGAGAGGTATCTCTGGGCCCACTCGGTAGGACATCATCATAATGTGCACAATGTGATCAAGGAGTTGATCACGGGATGATGTGTTACGGAACGAGTAAAGAGACTTGCCGGTAACGAGATTGAACAAGGTATCGGGATACCGACGATCGAATCTCGGGCAAGTATCGTACCGATAGACAAAGGGAATTTTATACGGGATTGATTAAGTCCTTGACATCGTGGTTCATCCGATGTGATCATCGTGGAACATGTGGGAGCCAACATGGGTATCCAGATCCCGCTGTTGGTTATTGACCGGAGAATGTCTCGGTCATGTCTGCATGGTTCCCGAACCCGTAGGGTCTACACACTTAAGGTTCGATGACGCTAGGGTTATAAAGGAAGTTTGTATGTGGTTACCGAATGTTGTTCGGAGTCCCGGATGAGATCCCGGACGTCACGAGGAGTTCCGGAATGGTACGCAGGTAAAGATTTATATATAGGAAGTCCTATTTCCGCCATCGGGACAAGTTTCGGGGTCACCGGTATTGTACCGGGACCACCGGAAGGGTCCCGGGGGTCCACCGGGTGGGGCCACCTGCCCTGGTGGGCCACATGGGCTGTAGGGGTGTGCGCCTTGGCCTATATGGGCCAAGGGCACCAGCCCCAAGAGGCCCATGCGCCAAGAGATAAGGAAAGGAAGAGTCCTAAAGGGGGAAGGCACCTCTGAGGTGCCTTGGGGAGGAGGGACTCCTCCCTTGGCCGCACCCTTCCTTGGAGGAAGTGCCAAGGCTATGCCCCCCTCTCCCTTGGCCCTATATATAGTGGGGGGAAGGGATGGCAAACCAACCTAAGCCCTGGCGCCTCCCTCTCCCTCCCGTGACACATCTTCCTCCTCTCCCGTGGTGCTTGGCGAAGCCCTGCGGGATTGCCACGCTCCTCCACCACCACCACGCCGTTGTGCTGCTGCTGGATGGAGTCTTCCCCAACCTCTCCCTCTCTCCTTGCTGGATCAAGGCATGGGAGACGTCACCGGGCTGTACGTGTGTTGAACGCGGAGGTGCCGTCCGTTCGGCACTAGGATCATCGGTGATTTGGATCACGACGAGTACGACTCCATCAACCCCGTTCACTTTAACGCTTCCGCTTAGCGATCTACAAGGGTATGTAGATGCACTCTCCTTCCCCTCGTTGCTGGTTTCTCCATAGATCGATCTTGGTGATTCGTAGAAAAATTTTGAATTTCTGCTACATTACCCAACAGTGGCATCATGAGCCAGGTTTATGCGTAGTTACTATGCACGAGTAGAACACAAAGTAGTTGTGGGCATTGATTTTGTTCAATATGCTTACCGTTACTAGTCCAATCTTGATTCGGCGGCATTGTGGGATGAAGCGGCCCGGACCAACCTTACACGTACGCTTACGTGAGACCGGTTCCACCGACAAACATGCACTAGTTGCATAAGGTGGCTGGCGGGTGTCTGTCTCTCCCACTTTAGTCGGATCGGATTCGATGAACAGGGTCCTTATGAAGGGTAAATACCAATTGGCATATCACGTTGTGGTTTTGCGTAGGTAAGAAACGTTCTTGCTAGAAACCCATAGCAGCCACGTAAAACATGCAAACAACAATTAGAGGACGTCTAACTTGTTTTTGCAGGGTATGCTATGTGATGTGATATGGCCAAAGGATGTGATGAATGATATATGTGATGTATGAGATGATCATGTTCTTGTAATAGGAATCACGACTTGCATGTCGATGAGTATGACAACCGGCAGGAGCCATAGGAGTTGTCTTAATTTATTTATGACCTGCGTGTCAACATAAACGTCATGTAATTACTTTACTTTATTGCTAATCGTTAGCTGTAGTAGTCGAAGTAATAGTTGGCGAGACAACTTCATGAAGACACGATGATGGAGATCATGATGATGGAGATCATGGTGTCATGCCGGTGACGATGAAGATCATGGAGCCCCGAAGATGGAGATCAAAAGGAGCAATATGATATTGGCCAAATCATGTCACTATTTGATTGCATGTGATGTTTATCATGTTTATACATCTTGTTTACTTAGAACGACGGTAGTAAATAAGATGATCCCTCATAATAATTTCAAGAAAGTGTTCCCCCTAACTATGCACCGTTGCGACAGTTCGTTGTTTCGAAGCACCACGTGATGATCGGGTGTGATAGATTCTAACGTTCACATACAACGGGTGTAAGATAGATTTACACACGCGAAACACTTAGTTTGACTTGACTAGCCTAGCATGTGTACAAACATGGCCTCGGAACACAGAAGACCGAAAGGTTGAGCATGAGTCGTATGGTAGATACAATCAACATGAAGATGTTCACTGATGTTGACTAGTCCGCCTCACGTGATGATCGGACACGGCCTAGTTGACTCGGATCATGTAATCACTTAGATGACTAGAGGGATGTCTATCTGAGTGGGAGTTCATAAGATGAACTTAATTATCCTGAACATAGTCAAAAGGTCTTCACAAATTATGTCGTAGCTCGCGTTTTAGTTCTACTGTTTAGATATGTTCCTAGTGAAAAATTAGTTGAAAGTTGATAGTAGCAATTATGCGGACTAGGTTCGTAAACTGAGGATTGTCCTCATTACTTCATAGAAGGCTTATGTCCTTAATGCACCGCTCAGTGTGCTGAACCTCAAACGTTGTCTGTGGATGTTGCGAACATCTGACACACACATCTTGATAACTACGTGATAGTTCAGTTAAACGGTTTAGAGTTGAGGCACCAAAGACATTTTTGAAACGTCGCGAAACATATGAGATATTTTGAGGGCTGAAATTGGGATTTCAGGCTCGTGCCCACGTCAAGAGGTATAAGACCTCCGACGATTTTCTTAGCCTACAAACTAAGGGAGAAAAGCTCAATTTTTGAGCTTGTGCTCAGATTGTCTGAGTACAACAATCGGTTGAATCAAGTGGGAGTTGATCTTCCAGATGAGATAGTGATAGTTCTCCGAAGTCATTACCACCAAGCTGCTAGAGCTTCGTGATGAACTATAACATATCGAGGACATATATGATGATCTTTGAGATATTCGTGATGTTTGACACCACAAAAGTAGAAATCAAGAAGGAGCATCAATTGTTGATGGTTGCTGAAACCACTAGTTTCAAGAAGGGCAAGGGCAAGAAGGGATACTTCATGAAACGGCAATTCAGCTGCTGCTCTAGTGAAGAAACCCAAGGTTGAACCCAAACCCGAGACTAAGTGCTTCTATATTAAGAGGAACAGCCACTTGAGCAGTATTACCCTAGATACTTGGTAAATTAGAAGGCTGGCAAGGTCGATAGAAGTATATTGGATATACATTATGTTGATGTGTACTTTACTAGTTCTCCTAGTAGCACCAGGGTATTAGATACCGGTTCGGTTGCTAAGTGTTAGTAACTCGAAATAAAAGCTACGGAATAAACGGAGACTAGCTAAAGGTGAGCTGACGATATGTGTTGGAAGTGTTTCCAATGTTGATATGATCAAGCATCGCACGCTCCCTCTACCATCGAGATTGGTGTTAAACCTAAATAATTGTTATTTGGTGTTTGCGTTGAGCATAGACATGATTGGATTACGTCTATCGCGATACGGTTATTCATTTAAGGAGAATAATGGTTATTCTGTTTATTTGAATAATACCTTCAATGGTCCTACACCTAAAATGAATAGTTTATTGAATCTCGATCGTAGTGATACATATGTTCATGCCAAAAGATATAAGATAATGATAGTACCACCTACTTGTGGCACTGCCACGTAAGTCATATCGGTATAAAACGCATGAAGAAGCTCCATGTTGATGGATCTTTGGGCTCACTCGTTTTTGAAAAGTTTGAGACATGCGAACCATGTCTATTGGTGTATATGCATGAAGAAACTCCATGCAAATGGACCGTTCGGACTCGCTTGATTTTGAATCACTTGAGACATGCAAATCATACCACATGGGCAAGATGACTGAAAGCCTCATTTTTCAGTAAAATGGAACTAGAAAGCAACTTGTTGGAAGTAATACATTTTGATGTGTGCAGTCCAATGAGTGCTGAGGCGTGTAGTGGATATCGTTATGTTCTTACTTCACGGATGATTTGAGTAGATGTTGAGTATATTTACTTGATGAATCATGAGTCTGAATTATTGAAAGGTTCAAGTAATTTCAGGGTGAAGTTGAAAGATCGTCGTGACAAGAGGATAAAATATCTATGATATGATCATAGAGATGAATATCTGAATTACGAGTTTGGCACAGAATTAAGACATTGAGGAAATTGTTTCACAACTAATACAACCTGGAACACCATAGTGTGATGGTGTGTCCGAACATCATAACTGCACCCTATTGGATATGATGCATACCATGATGTCTCTTATCGAATTACCACGATAGTTTATGGGTTAGGCATTAGAAACAACCACATTCACTTTAAATAGGGCACCACGTAATTCCGATGAGATGACACCGTATGAACTGTGGTTTAGAGAAACCTAAGTTGTCATTTCTTAAAAGTTTGGGGCTGCGACGCTTATGTGAAAAAGTTTCAGGCTGATAAGCTCGAACCCAAAGCGGATAAATGCATCTTCATAGGACACCCAAAACAGTTGGGTATACCTCCTGTCTCAGATCCGAAAGCAATAAGGGATTGTTTCTAGAATCGGGTCCTTTCTCGAGGAAAAGTTTCTCTCGAAAGAATTGAGTGGGAGGATGGTGGAGACTTGATGAGGTTATTGAACCGTCACTTCAACTAGTGTATAGCAGGGCACAAAGAGTTGTTCCTGTGGCACCTGCACCAATTGAAGTGGAATCTTATAATATTAATCATGAAACTTCAGATCAAGTCACTACCAAACCTCGTGGGATGACAAGGATGCGTACTACTTTAGAGTGGTACATAATCCTGTCTTGGAAGTCATGTTGCTAGACAACAATGAACCTACGAGCTATGGAGAAGCGATGGTGGGCCTAGATTCCGATAAATGGCTCGTGGCCATAAAATCCGAGAGAGGATCCATGTATGAAAACAAAGTGTAGACTTTGGCAGAACGGCTCGATGGTCGTAAGGCTGTTGAGTACAGATGGATTTTAAAAGGAAGACGGACAATGATGGTAAGTATCACCATTAAGAAAGCTCGACTTGTCCTTAAGATGTTTCCCAACAAGTTCAAGGAGTTGACTACGATGAGACTTTCTCACTCGTAGCGATGCTAAGAGTCTGTTGGATTTATGTTAGCGATTACTGCATTATTTATGAAATCTTGCAGATAGGATGTCAAAACATTGTTTCCTCGACGATTTTCTTGAGGAAAGGTTGTATGTGATACAACCGGAAGGTTTTGTCAATCCTGAAAAATGCTAATAAGTATGCAAAGCTCCAGCAATCCTTCTAAGGACTGGAGTAAGCATCTCGGAGTTGGAATGTATGCTTTGATGAGATGATCAAAGATTATGGGTGTATACAAAGTTTATGAGAAACTTGTATTTCCAAAGAAGTGAGTGGGAGCACTATAGAATTTCCGATGAGTGTATGTTGTTGACATATTGTTGATCAGAAATGATGTAGAATTTTTGGAAAGCATGCAGAGTTATTTGAAAAGTGTTTTTCAATGGAAAGCCTGCATTAAGCTACTTGAACATTGAGCATCAAGATCTATAAGGATAGATCAAAACGCTTAATGGTACTTTCAAATGAGCACATACCTTGACATGATCTTGAAGGTGTTCAAGATGGATCAGTCAAAGAAGGAGTTCTTGCCTGAGTTGTAAGGTATGAAGTTAAGACTTAAAGCTCGACCACGGTAGAATAGAGAGAAAGGACGAAGGTCGTCCCCTATGCTTAAGACATAGGCTCTACAGTATGCTATGTTGTGTACCGCACCTGAAGTGTTCCTTGCCATGAGTCAGTCAAGGGGTACAAGAGTGATCCAAGAATGGATCACAGGACAACGGTCAAAGTTATCCTTAGTAACTAGTGGACTAAGGAATTTTCTCGATTATGGAGGTGGTAAAAGAGTTCGTCGTAAAGGGTTACGCCGATGCAAACTTTGACACTAATCCAGATTATTCTGAGTAGTAAACTGGATTCATATAGTAGAACAATTATTTGGAATAGCTCCAAATAGAACGTGGTAGCTGCATCTAGGAGATGACATAGAGATTTGTAAATCACACACGGATCTGAAAGATTCAGACCCGTTGACTATAACCTCTTTCACAAGCATAACATGATCAAACCCGGAACTCTTTGGGTGTTAGTCACATGGGGATGTGACCTTGAGTGTTAATCACATATCGATGTGAGCTGGATTATTGACTCTAGTGCAAGTGGGAGACTGTTGGAAATATGCCCTAGAGGCAATAATAAATTGATTATTATTATATTTCCTTGTTCATGATAATTGTTTATTATCCATGCTAGAATTGTATTGATAGGAAACTCAGATATATGTGTGGATACATAGACAACACCATGTCCCTAGTAAGCCTCTAGTTGACTAGCTCGTTGATCAATAGATGGTTACGGTTTCCTAACCATGGACATTGGATGTCGTTGATAACGGGATCACATCATTAGGAGAATGATGTGATGGACAAGACCCAATCCTAAGCCTAGCACAAGATCATGTAGTTCGTATGCTAAAGCTTTTCTAATGTCAAGTATCATTTCCTTAGACCATGAGATTGTGCAACTCCCGGATACCGTAGGAGTGCTTTGGGTGTGCCAAACGTCACAACGTAACTGGGTGGCTATAAAGGTACACTACGGGTATCTCTGAAAGTGTCTATTGGGTTGGCACGAATCGAGACTGGGATTTGTCACTCCGTGTGACGGAGAGGTATCTCTGGGCCCACTCGGTAGGACATCATCATAATGTGCACAATGTGATCAAGGAGTTGATCACGGGATGATGTGTTACGGAATGAGTAAAGAGACTTGCCGGTAACGAGATTGAACAAGGTATCGGGATACCGACGATCAAATCTCGGGCAAGTATCGTACCGGTAGACAAAGGGAATTGTATACGGGATTGATTAAGTCCTTGACATCGTGGTTCATCCGATGAGATCATCGTGGAACATGTGGGAGCCAACATGGGTATCCAGATCCCGCTGTTGGTTATTGACCGGAGAACGTCTCGGTCATGTCTACATGGTTCCCGAACCCGTAGGGTCTACACACTTAAGGTTCGATGACGCTAGGGTTATAAAGGAAGTTTGTATGTGGTTACCGAATGTTGTTCGGAGTCCCGGATGAGATCCCGGACGTCACGAGGAGTTCCGGAATGGTCCGGAGGTAAAGATTTATATATAGGAAGTCCTATTTCGGCCATCGAGACAAGTTTCGGGGTCACCGGTATTGTACCGGGACCACCGGAAGGGTCCCGGGGGTCCATCGGGTGGGGCCACCTGCCCCGGGGGGCCACATGGGCTGTAGGGGTGTGCGCCTTGGCCTATATGGGCCAAGGGCACCAGCCCCAAGAGGCCCATGCGCCAAGAGATAAGGAAAGGAAGAGTCCTAAAGGGGAAGGCACCTCTGAGGTGCCTTGGGGAGGAGGGACTCCTCCCTTGGCTGCACCCTTCCTTGGAGGAAGGGCCAAGGCTGCCCCCCCCCCCCCTCTCCCTTGGCCCTATATATAGTGGGGGAAAGGGATGGCAAACCAATCTAAGCCTTGGCGCCTCCCTCTCCCTCCCGTGACACATCTTCCTCCTCTCCCATGGTGCTTGGCGAAGCCCTGCAGGATTGCCACGCTCCTCCACCACCACCACGCCGTTGTGCTGCTGCTGGATGGAGTCTTCCCCAACCTCTCCCTCTCTCCTTGCTGGATCAAGGCATGGGAGACGTCACCGGGCTGTACGTGTGTTGAACGCGGAGGTGCCGTCCGTTCGGCACTAGGATCATCGGTGATTTGGATCACGACGAGTACGACTCCATCAACCCCGTTCACTTGAACGCTTCCGCTTAGCGGTCTACAAGGGTATGTAGATGCACTCTCCTTCCCCTCGTTGCTGGTTTCTCCATAGATCGATCTTGGTGATTCGTAGGAAAATTTTGAATTTCTGCTACGTTACCCTACAGTGGGTTAGACTGAAATGTGCTAGTCATATTCTTCATGATGCTCTCTTATGTTTCAATTCTTATCCTTCATTTGAGCATCATTGAAATCATCATGCCTAGCTAGGGGCATTAAACGTTAGCGCTTGTTTGGAGGCAACCCAATTTTATTTTAGTTTCTTGCTTTTGGTTCTGTTTAGGAATATATAACTCATCTAGCCTCTGTTTAGATGTGGTTTTGTGTTTTCAATTTGTGTTTGTGCCAAGTAGAACCATTGGGAAGACTTGGGTGAAGTCTTTATGATCATGATGTAAAAAACAGAAACTTTAGCGCTCACGAGATTAGCTTCAACTTTTTACTGGAGAATGCTATTTAGTTGATTATTTTTTAAGATGATTACTAGACAAATTCCTCAAGTCCACCAATTTATTTTAGAATTTTTGGAGTTCCAGAAGTTTGTGTTAGTTACATATTACTACAAACTGTTCTGTGTTTGACAGATTCTGTTTTTCGTTTGTTGTTTGCTTATTTTGATGAACCTATGCCTAGTAAAATAGTTTATAAACCATAGAGAAGTTGGAATACAGTAGGTTTAACACCAATATAAATAAAGAATGAGTTCATTACAGTACCTTGAAGTGGTGTTTTGTTTTCTTTCGATAACGCAGCTCATGAGTTTTTTGTTAAGTTTTATGTTGTGAAGTTTTCAAGTTTTGGGTAAAGATTCGATGGACTATGGAATAAGGAGTGGCAAGAGCCTAAGCTTGGGGATTCCCAAGGCACCCCAAGGTAATATTCAAGGATAACCAAGAGCCTAAGCTTGGGGATGCCCCGGATGGCATCCCCTCTTTCGTCTACGTTCATCGCTAACTTTACTTGGAGCTATATTTTATTCACCACATGATATGTGTTTTGCTTGGAGTGTCATTTCCTTTTGTTAGTTTTTGCTTGCTGTCTTTTAGATTAGTGTTTTGCATCTCTAGTTTCAATAAAAGTGTCAAGGATAGCTTTTGCCATGCTTATTTTGCAAGTATGCATGTTGCCGTTTGAAAACAGAAAGTTTACCGCTGTTGCAAAAAATCCCTAGAAAAGTCAGAATGTGATAAAATGTTGAAACCTTTTGCATAATAAGCTCTGATAAATTTACTACAGTGGGAATTTTCTTTTATAATTTTTGGAGTTAGGGAAGTATGATGAATCTTGCATTCTTTACAGACTTTACTGTTTTGGCAGATTGCTGTTATGGCTGCATTGTTTGCATATGTTTGCTTGTTTAATGGTTCTATTTGACGATAGGAGTATTAAATATGCAGACGCATTTAGTATGCAATGTTGAATAATAATTTTAGTGATTTTTTACAGTAGAAAATGATAAGGTTTTGCATTGGTTTATACTAACCTATCTCACGAGTTCTTGTTGAGTTTGGTGTGGAGGGAGCTTTTGAGATTTAGGAAACCATGATATGAGAGGAATTAAGGAGACACAAAATCTCAAGCTTGGGGATGCCCAAGTCACCACAAGATAATATTTCAAGAAGTCTCAAGCATCTAAGCTTGGGGATGCCCCGGTAGGCATCCCACCTTTCTTCTTCAACAATTATCGGTTAGTATCGGTTGAACCTAAGTTTTTGCTTCTTCACATGATGTGTGCTATCCTTGAAATCTCGTTTTCTTTAGCTTTGCTTGCTGTTTGAATAAAATACCAAGATATGAAATTATTAAATGGGAGAGTCTTCACATAGTTGCATGATTATCCGACTACTCATTGATCTTCACTTATATCTTTCGGAGTAGTTTGTTGTTTGCTCTAGTGCTTCACTTATATCTTTTAGAGCATGGTGGTAGTTTCATTTTGAAGAAATAGATGAACTCTCATGCTTCACTTATATTATTTTGAGAGTCTTAAATAGCATGGTAATGTGCTTAATTCTAATATGCTAGGTATTCAAGACTAGTAAAAACTTTCTTATGAGTTTGTTGGATACTAAGAGAAGTTTGATGCTTGATGATTGTTTTGAGATATGGAGGTAGTGATATTAAAGTTGTGCTAGTTGAGCAGTTGTGAATTTGAGAAATACTTGCGTTAAAGTTTGTGATTCCCGTAGCATGCACGTATGGTGAACCGTTATGTGATGAAGTTGGAGCATGATTTATTTATTGATTGTCTTCCTTATGAGTGGCGGTCGGGGACGAGCGATGATCTTTTCCTACCAATCTATCCCCCTAGGAGCATGCGCGTAATACTTTGCTTTGATAACTTCTAGATTTTTGCAATAAGTATATGAGTTCTTCATGACTAATGTTGAGTCCATGGATTATACGCACTCTTCACCCTTCCACCATTGCTAGCCTCTCTAATACCGCGCACTTTTCGCCGGTATCATACACCAACCATATACCTTCCTCAAAACAGCCACCATACCTACCTATCATGGCATTTCCATAGCTATTCCGAGATATATTGACATGCAACTTTCCACCGTTCCGTTTATTATGACACGCTCCATTATTGTCATATTGCTAGCATGATCATGTAGTTGACATTATATTTGTGGCAAAGCCACCGTTCATAATTCTTTCATGCATGTCACTCTTGATTCATTGCATATCCCGGTACACCGCCGGAGGCATTCATATAGATTCATATTTGTTCTAAGTATCGAGTTGTAATTCTTGAGTTGTAAGAAAAAATAAAAGTGTGATGATCATCATTTTTAGAGCATTGTCCCAGTGAGGAAAGGATGATGGAGACTATGATTCCCCCACAAGTCGGGATGAGACTCCGGACAAAAAATAAAAAAAAAGATAAAAAAAGAGGCCAAAAAAAGAGAAAGGCCCAAATAAAAAAATAAAAAAATAATAATAAAAATGAGAGAAAAAGAGAGAAGGGACAATGCTACTATCCTTTTACCACACTTGTGCTTCAAAGTGGCACCGTGATCTTCATGATAGAGTCTCTTATGATATCACTTTCATATACTAGTGGAAATTTTATATTATAGAACTTGTCTTGTATATTCCAATGATGGGCTTCCTCAAAATGCCCTAGGTCTTCGTGAGCAAGCGAGTTGGATGCACACCCACTTAGTTTCTTTTGTTGAGCTTTCATATACTTATAGCTCTAGTGCATCCGTTGCATGGCAATCCCTACATTGATATCTATTGATGGGCATCTCCATAGCCCGTTGATATGCCTAGTTGATGTGAGACTATCTTCCCCTCTTTTTGTCTTCTCCACAACCACCATTCTATTCCACATATAGTGCTATATCCATGGCTCACGCTCATGTATTGCATGAAGATTGAAAAAGTTTGAGAATGTCAAAAGTATGAAACAATTGCTTGGCTTGTCATCGGGGTTGTGCATGATTTAAATACTTTGTGTGGTGAAGATAGAGCACAGCTAGACTATATGATTTTGTAGGGATAACTTTCTTTGGCCGTGTTATTTTGAGAAGACATGATTGCTTTGTTAGTATGCTTGAAGTATTATTATTTTTATGTCAATGTGAACTTTTGTCTTGAATCTTATGGATCTGAATATTCATATCACAAGTAACAAGAATTACATTGAAATTATGCCAACTAGCATTCCACATCAAAAATTATCTTTTTTATCATTTACCTACTCGAGGACGAGCAGCAATTAAGCTTGGGGATGCTTGATACGTCTCCAACATATCTATAATTTTTGATTGCTCCATGCTATATTATCTACTGTTTTAGGCAATATTGGGCTTTATTATCCACTTTTATATTACTTTTGGGACTAACCTATTAACCGGAGGCCCAGCCCAGATTTGTTGTTTTATGCCTATTTCAGTGTTTCGAGGAAAAGGAATATCAAACGGAGTCGAAACGGAACGAAATCAACTGGAGAAGTTATTTTTTGAAGGAAACCTACCGGATAGACTTGGACCCTACGTCAGAAGATGAAGGAGGTGCTCACGAGGGTAGGGGGCGCGCCCCCTGCCTCGTGGCCCCCCCTTCAGTCCACCGGCGTACTCCTTTCACCCATATATACCTATGTATCCTAAAACTTCCAGAACAGAGATTGGATCGGGAGTTCCGCCGCCGCAAGCCTCTGTAGCCACCAAAAACCTCCCGGGACCCTGTTCCGGCACCCTGCCGGAGGGGGAACCCTCACCGGTGGCCATCTTCATCATCCCGGCGCTCTCCATGACGAGGAGGGAGTAGTTCACCCTTGGGGCTGAGGGTATGTACCAGTAGCTATGTGTTTGATCTGTCTCTCGTGTTCTTGATTTGGCACGATCTTGATGTATCGCGAGCTTTGCTATTATAGTTGGATCTTATGTTTCTCCTACCCCTCTTCTCTCTTGTAATGGATTGAGTTTTCCCTTTGAAGTATTCTTATCGGATTGAGTCTTTAAAGACTTGAGAACACTTGATGTATGTCTTGCCATGATTATCTGTGGTGACAATGGGATATCACGTGAATCACTTGATGCATGTTTTGGTGATCAACTTGCGGGTTCCGCCCATGAACCTATGCATAGGGTTGGCACACGTTTTCGTCGTGATTCTCTGGTAGAAACTTTGGGGCACTCTTTGAGGTTCTATGTGTTGGTTTGAGTATATGAATTGAGATTGTGTGATGCATATCGTATAATCATACCCACGGATACTTGAGGTGACAATGGAGTATCTAGGTCACATTAGGGTTTTGGTTGATTTGTGTCTTAAGGTGTTATTCTAGCACGAACTCTAGGGCTGTTTGTGACACTTATAGGAATAGCCCAATGGATTGATTGGAAAGAATAACTTTGAGGTGGTTTCGTACCCTACCATAATCTCTTCGTTTGTTCTCCGCTATTAGTGACTTTGGAGTGACTCTTTGTTGCATGTTGAGGGATAGTTATGTGATCCAATTATGTTATCATTGTTGAGAGGACTTGCACTAGTGAAAGTATGAAGCCTAGGCCTTGTTTCCTATCATTGCAATACCGTTTATGCTCACTTTTATCGCTCGCTACCTTGCTTTTTTTATATTTTCAGTTTACAAAAACCTATATCTACCATCTATATTGCACTTGTATCACCATCTTTTCGCCGAACTAGTGCACCTATACAATTTACCATTGTATTGGGTGTGTTGGGGACACAAGAGACTCTTTGTTATTTGGTTGCAGGGTTGTTTGAGAGAGAACATCTTCATCCTACGCCTCCCACGAATTGATAAACCTTAGGTCATCCACTTGAGGGAAATTTGCTACTGTCCTACAAACCTCTGCACTTGGAGGCCCAACAACGTCTACAAGAAGAATGTTGTGTAGTAGACATCAGCGCCCATGCATATTAAGCCCAGGAGCAGCCCACGCGCGAGAGGACGCGGATTGGATGGCCGCCAATTTTGTTTAGGGAGCATCCCAGGCACGCTCTCAGCAGGATTGAAGTTGCATCCAACAAACTCTCAACAAAAAAAAGTTGCATCCAACAGTCAGAAATGTCGAGAATTGTAAATCCGACGGTCAAAATGCTGATGGCCTCAGAGGGCTCGATTAGTGCTCAGTTTTAATGTATCTAAATATTAGGAGTGCCGGTCAGCCTAGGCGTCTGAGGCACCCGTCTGAGGCAACCGTGCAAGGGGGGACGAATCCTTCCCCATGTGTGGTGGCCCCTCCCCCCTCCAACCTATATATACTAAGGTTTTTGGCACTTTTACACAAACAAGTTTTGGAGCCTCATCTAGTTCTCTAGTCTAGTTATAGTTGTTCCAATTAGAGCTAGATCTAGTTCCTCTAATCCTCATAATTAGATGCCTCGTATGGTTCTAATCTCCTCTCTCTAATTATCCGGCAACGATTAGCTCTGGATGGTGAAGCACTGCCGGATCATGATGACCGTACACTTGCAATCTGTGGAGAGGTCATGCTTTCGATCTTCCTTCAGGAGACTGTTCCTGGAAATTCGCGGGATCGTTCATCTATGGTTTGAGGGACCCCGAGAACAATCTACACTGACTCTTCTTCTACTACAACTTGGAGTTGGTAACGATCCAATCCAAACTTCATCTTCATAGTGTTCTTGGGTGATCGTAGGGCGAATTATTTGTTTGTTTTCTACTACGTTTCCCAACAGTACACCCCTCATCGTGTTCCTTGAACACTTGTCCAATGTGACCGCAAACCGAGCACCAATCTAGGAGACATTCATATTTGACCAAATAAATGTGGCGTTTCAGATCCCGGATCATCGAAACAACATTCTTGAGCGGCTTCGTAACACCAATTCTGACCCAAATGCGGAAAAAGTTCCCGTGAAGTCATGGTTCTGGGTCTCAGCACACAACACTTCACCCACTTTAGTTGCTAGGAGGAACCATATGGGAATATATGTCGGGATCGTCGTGGATTTGGATCCAGAACTCAAGTGTGTTAAGTTGAATTGGCGTTGGCTTTGTCACCCCATCATAAGGCACAATCAAGACTGTGTTACCTCAGAAGTGCCATGGACCTCCTTGCATCACACGTTCCCAATCACCCAAACAAAAACACTGCATGGTATATAGATTGTCCTCCAGTGGCCGAAACTTGTCGTCTTGGGCGAGATCCCAAGTAGAGTGTATGTTCGTCAAAAACCAGAACTGACTGTAGGGTTTTCCATGTTTACCCGAGCAATCGCCATCCATATGTTTGCCGCAGGCGGAGCATCTTTTTCATCAAAGACAACACCGTCTATGTCCTCCTCCCGAAGACCCAGCTCCTTCATCAGGCAGGTTGTTTCATCCATCTATGAGGAACATGATGACTTGTCCATCACAAAGATTGGAACCCTAATCCGAATAAGTAGATCGGGTTGTTGATGGAGCCCTAGGTCGCCCAACACACTCGAGCCACCCCTTGATCGGTCCGGGCCCCAGTAGGAGGGGAAGGTCGGTGGTAGGGAAAAAGACTACAACTTTTATTTAGTGAGAACATGCAAGCCCGCTGTTTGTATGCATCACCTCGTGTATTTGTACTAGCTTTACTTGTAGTTCCGAGCAGGCCCAAGTCCCAAAAATAGAATCGAACCAGCGACCCCCTCCTTCGAGGTTCACTGCACTTACCAGCCCACCGCCCAACCTTGTGTGACTACTACATCTTTCTCATCCTTTTCTTCCATCTACTTTCCTTTTCCCTTTTTTCTTCTTCCTGGTTCAATGAACTTTTTAAACATTTCATGAACTTTTTCTGCAAAATCGATGAACTCTTTCTTAAATTTTGATGAATTGTTTTCAAATTCGACGAAATTTTTTTAAATCGATGAACTTTTTTAATAATTCGATGAACTTTTTCAGATTTTTTACTTACATGAACCTTTTTCTTTTTTTAGACAAAGATTTAAAAAAAAACTCTTTTTTAGACAAAGCGAAGCAGAAGAAGCGAGCGAACTCCTCTAAAAAATGAGCGAGCGAACGCCTTTATTTTTAGGAATCTCACAGACTTTATTCGATCAAAGAAATAGTCATAGGTACAGATTTTGGGTCATGAGGTGTGCCGAACCAAACATGACGCCCTATACCTAGCTTACAAGCATATTTAGCAAGATTGTGGGCCTCAAAATTGAAGTTCCTTCGCTCATGAACAAAAGAGCAAGAGCTAAAATTATTACAATGACTCAATATTTCATGCAGAATGGACGCATTTGGGCCTCCGGTGCCCCTGTTGATGTCGTTAACCACTGATACGTCTCCAACGTATCTATAATTTTTGATTGCTCCATGCTATATTATCTACTGTTTTGGACATTATTCGGCTTTATTATCCACTTTTATATTATTTTTGGGACTAACCTATTAACTGGAGGCCCAGCCCAGAATTGTTGTTTTTTGCCTATTTCAGAGTTTCGCAGAAAAGGAATATCAAACGGAGTCCAAACGGAATGATGAAGGAAATATGCCCTAGAGGCAATAATAATGTTATTATTTCATTTCCTTATATCATGATAAATTTTTATTATTCATGCTAGAATTTTATTATCCGGAAACATAATACTTGTGTGAATACATAGACAAACCAAACATCACTAGTATGCCTCTACTTGACTAGCTCGTTAATCAAAGATGGTTATGTTTCCTAACCATAGACATGTGTTGTCATTCGATTAATTGGATCATATCATTAGGAGAATGATGTGATTGACATGACCCATTCCATTAGCTTAGCACCCGATCGTTTAGTATGTTGCTATTGCTTTCTTCATGACTTATACATGTTCCTATGACTATGAGATTATGCAACTCCTGTTTACCGGAGGAACACTTTGTGTGCTACCAAACGTCACAATGTAACTGGGTGATTATAAAGGAGCTCTACAGGTGTCTCCAAACGTGAATGTTGGGTTGGCGTATTTCGAGATTAGGATTTGTCACTCCGATTGTCGGAGAGGTATCTCTAGGCCCTCTCGGTAATGCACATCACATAAGCCTTGCAAGCATTACAACTAATGAGTTAGTTGCAAGATGATGTATTACGAAACAAGTAAAGACTCTTGCCGGTAACGAGATTGAACTCGGTATTGAGATACCGACGATCGAATCTCAAGCAAGTAACATACCGATGACAAAGGGAACAACGTATGTTGTTATGCGGTCTGACCGGTAAAGATCTTCATAGAATAGGTAGGAGCCAATATGAGCATCCAAGTTCCGCTATTGGTTATTGACTGGAGACGTGTATCGGTCATGTCTACATTGTTCTCGAACCCGTAGGGTCCGCATGCTTAAGGTTTCGATGACAATTATATTATGAGTTTATGAGTTTTGATGTACCGAAGTTAGTTCGGAGTCCCGGATGTGATCACGGACATGGCGAGCAGTCTCGAAATGGTCGAGACATAAAGATTGATATATTGGACGGCTATATTCGGACACCAGAAGTGTTCCGGGTGATTTCGGAGAAAACCGGAAAGCCGGAGGGTTACCGGAACCCCCCCCCCCCCCGGGAGAAGTAATGGGCCATATGGGCCTTAGTGGAGAGAGAGGGGCAGCCAAAGGTGGGCCGCGTGCCTCCTCCCCCTGGTCCGAATTGTACTAGGAGAGGGGGGCGCCCCCCCTTTCCTTCTCCGTCCCCACTTCTTTCCCCCTCCTAGTAGGAGTCCTACTCCTACTAGGAGGAGGACTCCTCCTTGGCGCGCCATAGGGGCCGGCCGGCCTCCTCCCCTTGTTCCTTTATATACGGGGGCAGGGGGCACCCCTAGACACACAAGTTGATCCACGTGATCATATTCTTAGCCATGTGCGGTGCCCCCTTCCACCATAATCCTCGATAATATTGTAGCGGTGCTTAGGCGAAGCCCTGCAACGGTAGTACATCAAGATCGTCACCACGCCGTCGTGCTGACGGAACTCTTCCCTGACACTTTGCTATATCGGAGTCCGGGGATCATCATCGAGCTGAACGTGTGCTAGAACTCGGAGGTGTCGTAGTTTCGGTGCTTGATCGGTCGGGCCGTGAAGACGTACGACTACATCAACCGCATTGTCATAACGCTTCCGATGACGGTCTACAAGGGTACGTAGATCACACTCTTCCCTCGTTGCTATGCATCACGATGATCTTGCGTGTGCGTAGGAAATTTTTTGAAATTACTACGTTCCCCAACAGTGGCATCCGAGCCTAGGTTTTATGTGTTGATGTTATATGCACGAGTAGAACACAAGTGAGTTGTGGGCGATATAAGTCATACTGCTTACCAGCATGTCATACTTTGGTTCGGCGGTATTGTTGGACGAAGCGGCCCGGACCGACATTACGCGTACGCTTACGCGAGACCGGTTCTCCCGACGTACTTTGCACAAAGGTGGCTAGCAGGTGACAGTTTCTCCAACTTTAGTTGAACCGAGTGTGGCTACGCCCGGTCCTTGCGAAGGTTAAAACAGCACCAACTAGACAAACTATCGTTGTGGTTTTGATGCGTAGGTAAGATTGGTTCTTGCTTAAGCCCATAGCAGCCACGTAAAACTTGCAACAACAAAGTAGAGGATGTTGGAAATATGCCCTAGAGGCAATAATAAAAGCATTATTATTATATTTCCTTGTTCATGATAATTTTCTTTTATTCATGCTATAATTGTGTTATCCGGAATTCGTAATACATGTGTGAATAATATACACCAACATGTCCCTAGCAAGCCTCTAGTTGACTAGCTCGTTGATCAACAGATAGTCATGGTTTCCTGACTATGGACATTAGATGTCATTGATAACGAGATCACATCATTAGGAGAATGATGTGATGGACAAGACCCAATCCTAAACATAGCACAAGATCGTATAGTTCGTTTGGTAGAGTTTTCCAATGTCAAGTATCTTTTCCTTAGACCATGAGATCGTGTAACTCCCGGATATCGTAGGAGTACTTTGGGTATACCAAACGTCACAACGTAACTGGGTGACTATAAAGGTATACTACGGGTATCTCCGAAAGTGTCTGTTGGGTTGACACGGATCAAGACTGGGATTTGTCACTCCGTATGACGGAGAGATATCACTGGGCCCACTGGTGATGCATCATCATTATGAGCTCAAAGTGACCAAGTGTCTGGTCACGGGATCATGCATTACGGTACGAGTAAAGTGACTTGCCGGTAACGAGATTGAACGAGGTATTGGGATACCGACGATCGAATCTCGGGCAAGTAACATACCGATTGACAAAGGGAATTGTATACGGGGTTACTTGAATCCTCGACATCGTGGTTCATCTGATGAGATCATCGAGGAGCATGTGGGAGCCAACAGGGTATCCAGATCCCGCTGTTGGTTATTGACCGGAGAGCAATCTCGGTCATGTCTACATGTCTCCCGAACCCGTAGGGTCTACACACTTAAGGTTCGGTGACGCTAGGGTTGTTCGGAGTCCCGGATGAGATCCCGGACAACACGAGGAGTTTTGGAATGGTCCGTAGGTAAAGAATTATAGATAGGAAGTGCTATTTCCACTTACTTATTGGAAATCATACATACTGATGTGTGCCGTCCAATGAGTGTTGAGGCTCGCGGTGGCTATCGTTATGTTCTCACCCTCACTGATGACTTGAGTAGATATGGGTATATCTATTTAATGAAACACAAGTCTGAGACCTTTGAGAAGTTCAAGGAATTTCAGAGTGAGGTTGAAAATCAACGTGACAGGAAAATCAAGTTCCTGCGATCAGATCGTGGAGGAGAATACTTGAGTCACGAATTTGGCACACACTTAAGAAAATGTGGAATAGTTTCACAACTCACGCCACCTGGAACACCTCAGCGTAATGGTGTGTCCGAACATCGTAATCGCACTCTATTAGATATGGTGCGATCTATGATGTCTCTTACCGATTTACCGCTATCTTTTTGGGGCTATGCTTTAGAGACTGCCGCATTCACTTTAAATAGGGCTTCGTCGAAATCCATTGAGACGACACCGTATGAATTATTGTTTGGGAAGAAACCTAAGCTGTCATTTCTAAAAGTTTGGGGATGCGATGCTTATGTCAAGAAACTTCAACCTGAAAAGCTCGAACCCAAGTCGGAAAAATGCGTCTTCATAGGATACCCTAAAGAAACTATTGGGTATACCTTCTACCTCAGATCCGAAGGCAAGATCTTTGTTGCCAAGAATGGATCCTTTCTAGAGAAAGAGTTTCTCTCGAAAGAAGTAAGTGGGAGGAAAGTAGAACTTGATGAAGTATTACCTCTTGAACTGGAAAATGGCGCAACTCAAGAAAATGTTCCTGAGGTGCCTGCACCGACTAGAGAGGAAATTAATGATAATGATCATGAAACTTCAGATCAAGTTGCTACTGAACTTCGTAGGTCCACAAGGACATGTTCTGCACCAGTGGTACGGCAACCCTGTCTTGGAAATCATGTTGTTAGACAATAGTGAACCTTCGAACTATGAAGAAGCTATGGCGGGCCTGGATTCCGACAAATGGCTAGAAGCCATGAAATCCGAGATAGGATCCATGCATGAAAACGAAGTATGGACTTTGACCGACTTGCCCATTGAGCGGCGAGCCATAGAAAATAAATGGATCTTTAAGAAGAAGACAGACGCAGATGGTAATGTGACCATCTATAAAGCTCGGCTTGTCGCTAAGGGTTATCTACAAGTTCAAGGGGTTGACTACGATGAGACTTTCTCACCGGTAGCGAAGCTAAAGTCCGTCCGAATCATGTTAGCAATTGCCGCATTCTATGATTATGAGATATGGCAAATGGACGTCAAAACGACATTCCTTAATGGTTTCCTTAAGGAAGAATTGTATATGATGCAGCCGGAAGGTTTTGTCGATCCTAAGAATGCTAACAAGGTATGCAAGCTCCAACGCTCGATTTATGGGCTGGTGCAAGCATCTCGAAGTTGGAACATTCGCTTTGATGAGATGATCAAAGCGTTTGGGTTTATGCAGACTTATGGAGAAGCCTGCGTTTACAAGAAAGTGAGTGGGAGCTCTATAGCATTTCTCATATTATATGTAGATGACATACTTTTGATGGGAAATGATATAGAACTCTTGGACAGCATTAAGGCCTACTTGAATAAGAGTTTTTCAATGAAGGACCTTGGAAAAGCTGCTTATATTAGGCCTCAAGATCTATAGAGATAGATCAAGACGCCTCATAGGTCTTTCACAAAGCACATACCTTGATAAGATATTGAAGAGGTTCAATATGGATCAGTCTAAGAAGGGGTTCTTGCCTGTGTTACAAGGTGTGAAATTGAGCTCAGCTCAATGTCCGACCACGGCAGAAGATATAGAAGAGATGAGTGTCATCCCCTATGCCTCAGCCATAGGTTCTATTATGTATGCCATGATGTGTACCAGACCTTATGTAAACCTTGCCGTAAGTTTGGTAGGTAGGTACCAAAGTAATCCCGGCAAGGAACACTGGACAGCGGTCAAGAATATCCTGAAGTACCTGAAAAGGACTAAGGAAATGTTTCTCGTCTATGGAGGTGACGAAGAGCTCTTCGTAAAGGGTTACGTCGACGCTAGCTTTGACACAGATCTGGATGACTCAAAGTCACAAACCGGATACGTGTATATTTTGAATGGTGGGGCAGTAAGCTGGTGCAGTTGCAAGCAGAGCGTCGTGGCGGGATCTACATGTGAAGCGGAGTACATGGCAGCCTCGGAGGCAGCACATGAAGCAATTTGGGTGAAGGAGTTCATCACCGACCTAGGAGTCATACCCAATGCGTCGGGGCCAATCAAACTCTTCTATGACAACACTGGAGCTATTGCACTTGCCAAGGAGCCCAGGTTTCACAAGAAGACCAGGCACATCAAGCGTCGCTTCAACTCCATTCGTGAAAATGTTCAAGATGGAGACATAGATATTTGTAAAGTACATACGGACCTGAATGTAGCAGATCCGTTGACTAAACCTCTCCCTAGAGCAAAACATGATCAACACCAGAATTCCATGGGTGTTCGATTCATCACAATGTAACTAGATTATTGACTCTAGTGCAAGTGGGAGACTATTGGAAATATGCCCTAGAGGCAATAATAAAAGCATTATTATTATATTTCCTTGTTCATGACAATTGTCTTTTTTTCATGCTATAATTGTGTTATCCGGAAATCGTAATACATGTGTGAATAATAGACACCAACATGTCCCTAGTAAGCCTCTAGTTGACTAGCTCGTTGATCAACAGATAGTCATGGTTTCCTGACTATGGACATTAGATGTCATTGATAACGAGATCACATCATTAGGAGAATGATGTGATGGACAAGACCCAATCCTAAACATAGCACAAGATCGTATAGTTCGTTTGGTAGAGTTTTCCAATGTCAAGTATCTTTTCCTTAGACCATGAGATCGTGTAACTCCCGGATACCGTAGGAGTACTTTGGGTATACCAAACATCACAACGTAACTAGGTGACTATAAACGTATACTACAGGTATCTCCGAAAGTGTCTGTTGGGTTGACACGGATCAAGACTGGAATTTGTCACTCCATATGACGGAGAGGTATCACTGGGCCCACTCGGTGATGCATCATCATTATGAGCTCAAAGTGACCAAGTGTCTGGTCACGGGATCATGCATTACGGTACGAGTAAAGTGACTTGCCGGTAACGAGATTGAACGAGGTATTGGGATACCGACGATCGAATCTCGGGCAAGTAACATACCGATTGACAAAGGGAATTGTATACGGGGTTACTTGAATCCTCGACATCGTGGTTCATCCAATGATATCATCGAGGAGCATGTGGGAGCCAACATGGGTATCCAGATCCCGCTGTTGGTTATTGACCGGAGAGCAATCTCGGTCATGTCTACATGTCTCCCGAACCCGTAGGGTCTACACACTTAAGGTTCGGTGATGCTAGGGTTGTAGGGATATGTATATGCAGTAACCCGAATGTTGTTCGGAGTCCCGGATGAGATCCCGGACATCACGTGGAGTTTCAGAATGGTCCGCAGGTAAAGAATTATATATAGGAAGTGCTATTTCGGCCATCGGGACAAGTTTCGGGGTCACCGGTATTGTACCGGGACCACCGGAAGGGTCCCGGGGGTCCAACGGGTGGGGCCACCTATCACGGAGGGCCCCATGGGCTGAAGTGGGAAGGGATCCAGCCCAAAGTGGGCTGGGGCGCCACTTCCCCCTAGGGCCCATGCGCCTAGGGTGGGGAAACCCTAAAGCGGGGCGCCCCCTTGCTTGGGGGGCAAGCCCCCCACCCCTTGGTCGCCGCCCCCCCTAGGAGATTGCATCTCCTAGGGCCGGCGCCCCCCCTAGGCCCCCTATATATAGTGGGGGGGAGGAAGGGCCTCACACCCCATGCCCTGGCGCCTCCCTCTCCCTCTCCAACACCTCCTCCTCCTCCATAGTACTGCAGCTCCATCACCACCACGCCGTTGTGCTGTTGCTGGAGCCATCTTCCTCAACCTCTCCTTCCCCCTTGCTGGATCAAGAAGGAGGAGACGTTACGCTGACCGTACGAGTGTTGAACGCGGAGGTGCCATCCGTTCGGCGCTAGGATCTCCGGTGATTCGGATCACGTCGAGTACGACTCCCTCATCCCCGTTCTTTGAACGCTTCCGCTCGTGATCTACAAGGTACGTAGATGCATCCAATCACTCGTTGCTAGATGAACTCATTGATGGATCTTGGTGAAAACGTAGGAATTTTTTTGTTTTCTGCAACGTTCCCCAACAGAGGACGTCTAACTTGTTTTTGCAGGGCATGTTGTGATGTGATATGGTCAAGACATGATGCTAAATTTTATTGTATGAGATGATCATGTTTTGTAACCAAGTTATCGGCAACTGGCAGGAGCCATATGGTTGTCGCTTTATTGTATGCAATGCAATTGCGCTGTAATGCTTTACTTTATCACTAAACGGTAGCGATAGTCATGGAAGCATAAGATTGGCGAGACGACAACGATGCTTCGATGGTGATCAAGGTGTCGCACCGGTGACGATGGTGATCACGACGGTGCTTCGAAGATGGAGATCACAAGCACAAGATGATGATGGCCATATCATATCACTTATATTGATTGCGTGTGATGTCTATCTTTTATGCATCTTATCTTGCTTTGATTGACAATAGCATTTTAAGATGATCTCTCACTAATTATCAAGAAGTGTTCTCCCTGAGTATGCACCGTTGTGAAAGTTCTTCGTGCTGAGAAACCACGTGATGATCGGGTGTGATAGGTTCTATGTTCAAATACAACGGGTGCAAAACAGTTGCACACGCAGAATACTCAGGTTATACTTGACGAGCCAAGCATATACAGATATGGCCTCGGAACACAGAGACCGAAAGGTCGAGCGTGAATCATATAGAAGATATGATCAACATAGCGATGTTCACCAATGAAACTACTCCATCTCACGTGATGATCGGACATGGTTTAGTTGATTTGGATCATGTAATCACTTAGAGGATTAGAGGGATGTCTATCTAAGTGGGAGTTCTTAATTAATATGATTAATTGAACCTAAATTTATCATGAACTTAGTACCTGATAGTATCTTGCTTGTTTATGTTTGATTGTAGATAGATGGCCCGTGCTGTTGTTCCATTGAATTTTAATGCGTTCCTTGAGAAAGCAAAGTTGAAAGATGATGGTAGCAATTACACGAACTGGGTCCGTAACTTGAGGATTATCCTCATTGCTGCACAGAAGAATTACGTCCTGGAAGCACCGCTGGGTGCCAGGCCTGCTCCTGGAGCAACACCAGATGTTATGAACGTCTGGCAGAGCAAAGCTGATGACTACTCGATAGTTCAGTGTGCCATGCTTTACGGCTTAGAATCGGGACTTCAACGACATTTTGAACGTCATGGAGCATATGAGATGTTCCAGGAGTTGAAGTTAATATTTCAAGCAAATGCCCGGATTGAGAGATATGAAGTCTCCAATAAGTTCTATAGCTGCAAGATGGAGGAGAACAGTTCTGTCAGTGAGCATATACTCAAAATGTCTGGGTATAATAATCACTTGATTCAATTGGGAGTTAATCTTCTAGATGATTGCGTCATTGACAGAATTCTCCAATCACTACCACCAAGCTACAAGAGCTTCTTGATGAACTATAATATGCAAGGGATGAATAAGACTATTCTCGAGCTCTTTGCAATGCTCAAAGCTGCGGAGGTAGAAATCAAGAAGGAGCATCAAGTGTTGATGGTCAACAAGACCACTAGTTTCAAGAAAAAGGGCAAAGGGAAGAAGAAGGGGAACTTCAAAAAGAACAGCAAGCAAGTTGCTACTCAAGAGAAGAAACGCAAACCTGGACCTAAGCCTGAAACTGAGTGCTTCTACTGCAAGCAGACTGGTCACTGGAAGCGGAACTGCCCCAAGTATTTGGCGGATAAGAAGGATGGCACGGTGAACAAAGGTATATGTGATATACATTTTATTGATGTATACCTTACTAATGCTTGCAGTAGCACCTGGGTATTTGATATTGGTTCTGTTGCTAATATTTGCAACTCGAAACAGGGACTACGGATTAAGCGAAGATTGGCTAAGGACAAGGTGACGATGCGCGTGGGAAATGGTTCCAAAGTCGATGTAATCGCAGTCGGCACGCTACCTCTACATCTACCTTCGGGATTAGTATTAGACCTAAATAATTGTTATTTTGTGCCAGCGTTAAGCATGAACATTATATCTGGATCTTGTTTGATGCGAGACGGTTATTCATTTAAATTAGAGAATAATGGTTGTTCTATTTATACGAATAATATCTTTTATGGTCATGCACCCTTAAAGAGTGGTCTATTCTTATTAAATCTCGATAGTAGTGACACACATATTCATAATGTTGAAGCCAAAAGATGCAGAGTTCATAATGATAGTGCAACTTATTTGTGGCACTGCCGTTTGGGTCATATCGGTGTAAAGCGCATGAAGAAACTCCATACTAATGGGCTTTTGGAACCACTTGATTATGAATCACTTGGTAGTTGTGAACCGTGCCTTATGGGTAAGATGACAAAAAAACACCATTCTCCGGTACTATGGAGAGAGCAACAGATTTGTTGGAAATCATACATATAGATGTATGCGGTCCGATGAATGTTGAGGCTCATGGCGGATATCGTTATTTTCTCACCTTCACAGATGACTTAAGCAGATATGGGTATATCTACTTAATGAAACATAAGTCTGAAACGTTTGAAAAGTTCAAAGAATTTCAGAGTGAAGTTGAAAATCATCGTAACAAGAAAATAAAATTCCTACGATCTGATCGTGGAGGAGAATATTTGAGTTACGAGTTTGGTGTACATTTGAAACAATGTGGAATAGTTTCGCAACTCACGCCACCCGGAACACCATAGCGTAATGGTGTGTCCGAACGTCGTAATCGTACTTTACTTGATATGATGCGATCTATGATGTCTCTTACTGATTTACCGCTATCGTTTTGGGGATATGCTCTAGAGACGGCCGCATTCACATTAAATAGGGCACCATCAAAATCCGTTGAGACGACGCCTTATGAACTGTGGTTTGGCAAGAAACCAAAGTTGTCGTTTCTGAAAATTTGGGGCTGCGATGCTTATGTGAAAAAGCTTCAACCTGATAAGCTTGAACCCAAATTGGAGAAATGTGTCTTCATAGGATATCCAAAGGAAACTATTGGATACACCTTCTATTAGAGATCCGAAGGCAAGACTTTTGTTGCTAAATTCGGAAAATTTCTGGAGAAGGAGTTTCTCTCGAAAGAAGTGAGTGGGAGGAAAGTAGAACTTGACAAGGTAACTGTACCTGCTCCCGTATTGGAAAGTAGTACATCACAGAAACCTGTTTCTGTGACACCTACACCAATTAGTGAGGAAGCTAATGATAATGATCATGAAACTTCAGAACAAGATACTACTGAACCTCGTAGATCAACCAGAGTAAGATCCGTGCCAGAGTGGTACGGTAATCCTGTTCTGGAAGTCATGCTACTAGATCATGATGAACCTACGAACTATGAAGAAGCGATGGTGAGCCCAGATTCCGCAAAATGGCTTGAAGCCATGAAATCTGATATGGGCTCCATGTATGAGAACAAAGTATGGACTTTGGTTGACTTGCCCAATGATCGGCAAGCAATTGAGAATAAATGAATCTTCAAGAAGAAGACTGACGCTGACGGTAATATTACTGTCTACAAAGCTCGACTTGTCGCAAAAGGTTTTCGGCAAGTTCAATGAATTGACTACGATGAGACCTTCTCACCCGTAGCGATGCTTAAGTCTGTCCGAATCATGTTAGCAATTGCCGCATTTTATGATTATGAAATTTGGCAAATGGATGTCAAAACTGCATTCCTGAATGGATTTCTGCAAGAAGAGTTGTATATGATGCAGCCGGAAGGTTTTGTCGATCCAAAGGGAGCTAACAAAGTGTGCAAGCTCCAGCGATCCATTTATGGACTGGTGCAAGCCTCTCGGAGTTGGAATAAACGCTTTGATAGTGTGATCAAAGCATTTGGTTTTATACAGACTTTTGGAGAAGCCTGTATTTACACGAAAGTGAGTGGGAGCTCTATAGCATTTCTGATATTATATGTAGATGACATATTACTAATCGGAAATGATATAGAATTTCTGGATAGCATAAAAGGATACTTGAATAAAAGTTTTTCAATGATAGACCTCGGTGAAGCTGCCTACATATTGGGCATCAAGATCTATAGAGACAGATCAAGACGCTTAATTGGACTTTCACAAAGCACATACCTTGACAAAGTTTTGAAAAAGTTCAAAATGGATCAAGCAAAGAAAGGATTCTTGCCTGTGTTACATGGTGTGAAATTGAGTAAGACTCAAAGTCCAACCAATGCAGAAGATAGAGAGAAAATGAAAGATGTTCCCTATGCTCCAGCCATAGGCTCTATCATGTATGCAATGCTGTGTACCAGACCTGATGTATGTCTTGCTATAAGTCTAGCAGTGAGGTACCAAAGTAATCCAGGAGTGGATCACTGGACAGCGGTCAAGAACATCCTGAAATACCTGAAAAGGACTAAGGATATGTTTCTCATATATGGAGGTGACAAAGAGCTCATCGTAAATGGTTACGTTGATGCAAGCTTTGACACTGATCCGGACGATTCTAAATCGCAAACTGGATACGTGTTTACATTAAACGGTGGAGCTGTCAGTTGGTGCAGTTCTAAACAAAGCATTGTGGCAGGATCTACATGTGAAGCGGAGTACATAGCTCCTTCGGAAGCAGCAAACGAAGGAGTCTGGATGAAGGAGTTCATATCCGATCTAGGTGTCATACCTAGTGCATCGGGTCCAATGAAAATCTTTTGTGACAATACTGGTGCAATTGCCTTGGCAAAGGAATCCAGATTTCACAAGAGAACCAAGCACATCAAGAGACGCTTCAATTCCATCCGGGATCTAGTCCAGGTGGGAGACATAGAGATTTGCAAGATACATACGGATCTGAATGTAGCAGACCCGTTGACTAAGCCTCTTCCACGAGCAAAACATGATCAGCACCAAAGCTCCATGGGTGTTAGGATCATTACTGTGTAATCTAGATTATCGACTCTAGTGCAAGTGGGATGATGAAGCTACGTACCTAGGGTAGGGGCACGGACCCATCCAAAGAGCCCTACCCAAGGACATCCCTAGAAGAAATCACCTTTCAATCGACTTGAAGGTATCCCACTCGACGGGTTCAAGACACTCGATCAATAAGCTATCACTCGACCATAAAGCTAACCACTCGACTACCAGGAGACCTAAAGTCACTCCGCAGGCAAATGGTCAGCTGTTAAGTATTCTTTATGGTCATTATACCACTTTATTAGGGGCGTTACCAGTAACTCCCAATCTTAAATGTACCTTAAACCCTGCATTACTGAGGGCAGGAGGGGGCCGGCGAACTCTATATAAGCCAACCCCCTCCTCAGTATGAAGGGTTCGCATCCCTGTAATCCATACACACATAATCCAGTCGACCGCCTCCGGGCTCCGAGACGTAGGGTTATTACTTCCTCCGAGAAGGGCCTGAACTCGTAAACCTCGCGTGTAACAACTTCCCAATAGCTAAGATCTAGCCTCTCCATACTCACCCCCCTACATCACTGTCAGAGTTAGAACCACGACAGTTGGCGCCCACCATGGGGCAGGAATCTTAGCGCTTAGTTGGAGAAGTTGCGATCTTTTCCGATCCCTTTGATCATGGTTTCCTGCGGAGTTTTGGTGGAGGGCCGCGAGATCCATCTCGGCGCGCTCACCTTCATCGCCAATGACTCCGCCTGGCTTCAGGAGGCACCACTCGACATCGACGCGCTCCCCGTCCGCGGTGCGACGCACTTTCGCGCTTGCATTCGTGGCGTCCTCCTGCGGCAGCCGTCGACCCAGTATCGGTCGGCCCCTGCGTCGTCTCCCCGCCCTGTCTCCCACCAGCGCAAGAGCTCCGGTCGGTCGAGACTTCAGCGGTGGGTGAGGCATGCCGTGGCCCGCCAGTCGGCAGCCCCACAAGTCGCGGCAATCGAGCCCGTCGAATCCCTCTACGGCCTGTTCGACCTATCGACTGGCTCCGCGGAGACCGCATCCGAGTGCGACAGTAGCGACCCAGTGGCTGAGGTCCTGGCAGTCGATGGAACACACAGTCCCCCCGGTTTCCCTCGCGCTGACGGGGGCACGGGTGGGAGCGACCCGTCGCGTCCCCACGATGAGTATCTCCCCGAACCTCTCACGTCATTACAGCGAGAGGAGCTTCGCCGCCGGAACATGGACGCACTCCACACTCCTATTGTCGGAGAAACCCCCGAGGCCCGGGCCTTGGAGGACACGCGCCTGGCTAACCTGGCCGAGCGCACTCGACTGGAGAATCTCCAGCGAATACTCGACGAGCAAGCGCGTCAGCGAGCTCCCGAGTCCAGTCGATGTCAGCGAGCTCCCGAGTCCAATCGGCGTCAGCTCTTCTCGCCGCCTCAGGTATATCGAACCCCAGTTCAGAATTTGGCCGCTGCAGCCCGTATAGCAGAATCAATTCAGCCCTCCCAATCGGAGGCCGGCAGGGGCTTGTTCTAGATCAGAGCGTTGCTCCGGGCGGCGGGAAACCAGAATTCCGCCATTTCTCAGTCGCGGGATAGGATCCATAGTCGATCCATTGCAACAGAAATAGTCCAGTCAGCTCATAGCCCGAGATCGCCCCCGAGGCGTGAGGGACGTGGTGATCAGCGTGATCAGTACAGGAGGAATGAGCAGTATGACCACCAACCCGATCATGATGATCGACGTCGAGTGCCAACCCCTCCCCCGAGGAGTGGGTCATATGCGCCTCGTCGGCAAGATGACAGACGCCCTCACAGTATTGAGCAGAGGATTCCAGTCGACCCCAGGGGCCCAGGCTTTGATGCGAGATCTATCCTCGTTCAAGGTTTGTTTGACAGGAACAAAGCTCATCGGGAAGGTCACAACAGGGATGCGCCTGCCAGCAGCAGCAGAGTACATGTTTCGGGGCCAGAGTGTTTCAGTCGAGCCATCTGAGCCGCGGTGATTCCCCCCAACTTAAGGTTGGCGACTGGAGTCAGCAAGTTCACCGGTGAGTCTAAGCCTGACACTTGGCTCGAAGATTACCGAGTGGCTGTACAGATTGGCGGTGGCAATGATGAGGTGGCCATGAAGCATTTGCCTCTCATGTTAGAGGGCTCAGCCAGAGCATGGTTAAATCAGTTGGCACCCAGCAGCATCTACACTCGGGAGGACCTCTCCCGAGTGTTTTTCACAACCTTCGAGGGGACATGCAAGCGACCCGCAGGCCTTACGGAATTGCGGTCTTGTGTGCAGAAGCCGAATGAAACTCTGAGGGATTACATCCAGAGGTGGATCACACTTCATCACTCGGTTGAGAATGTGCCAGACCATCAAGCAGCTTGTGCCTTCAAGGAAGGCGTCAAGTACAGAGAATTGAATCTGAAGTTCGGTCGAACTGGAGAGATGTCTCTGAATCGGATGATGGAGATTGCCACCAAGTATGCTAATGGTGAAGACGAAGATCGACTCCGGAGCGGCAAGTACAAGGCAGTCGCCCAAGAAACCGGAGGGAACTCCAGTCGGAAACAGAAGCGGAAGGGCGAGCCGGCTGCCCCTGGGGAGGCCCTGGCCGTAGCCCAGGGAAACTTCAAGGGAAAACCCAAGGGCACCTGGAAGCCCAAGAAAGTAAAGGATCAGGATGGAAACGATGTGTTGGATCTGCCATGTCACATCCACACCAAGAAAGATGAAGAGGGCAATTTTATTTACCCAAAACATACCACTCGACAGTGCTGGCTCCTAATCCAGCAGTTTCAAGGCAAGCAGTCCAAGGACAAAGAAAAAGGGTCAGACAGATTTGAGGACAAGGAAGACAGTGACGATGGATACCCCCAAGTCAATTCCACCCTGATGATTTTTGCAGATGTCGAGAGCAAAAGTCGACTGAAAGTCATTAACCGCGAGGTGAACATGGTTGCCCCGGCAACACCTAGTTACCTGAAGTGGTCTCAGACTGCCATCACATTCGACCGGTCTGATCACCCGATGCACATTGCCACCCTTGGGACTTCCAAAGTGCTTATCATGCCATTTTGGGCAGGCCAGCTTACGCACGCTTCATGGCCCGACCATGTTACGTGTATCTCAAATTGAAGATGCCTGGCCCCAAAGGTGTGATCACTGTTATAGGCAATCGGAAGAAGGCAGAAGAGTGCTGTCAGAAGGGCTCAAAGATTGCAGATGCTCAGATGGCAGTGGTCGAGCTGCAAGAGTACCAAAAGACTGCCGATCCGAGTGAATTGCTACGAGCCAAGAAGCCTGCTTCAGAATCTGCTTTCCAGTCGTCCGGTGAAACAAAGACAGTCCACGTTCACCCGACCGACCCCGATGCTGCCCCGACTCACATCTCAACGACGCTCGACTCCAAATAGGAAGAAGCGCTCGTCCAGCTCCTCTGTGAGAATTGGGATATCTTCGCATGGAAACCCTCTGACATGCCTGGAGTTCCCATGGGGCTGGCTGAGCACCGTCTACGAGTCGACCCAAAATTCAAGCCTGTGAAGAAACATCTGTGACGGTCCGTCGTCCAGAAGAAGCAAGCCATTGGCGAGGAGGTGGCTCGGCTCTTAGCAGCAGAGTTCATCCGAGAGATTTACCACTCCGAGTGGCTCGCCAATATCGTCATGGTTCCCAAGAAGGACAAGTCACTTCGCATGTGCATTGATTTCAAACATATCAATCGGGCCTGCCCAAAAGATCATTTTCCTCTCCCTCGCATTGACCAAATAGTCGACTCGACTGCGGGGTGCGAGAGACTGTCTTTTCTAGATGCCTATTCCGGGTACCATCAGATCCGTCTGTATGGACCCGACGAGATCAAGACAGCTTTCATCACTCCATTCGGATGCTTCTGTTATGTCACCATGCCGTTCGGCCTCAAGAATTCCGGAGCCACGTTCATGAGAATGATTCAGAAGTGTTTACTCACTCAAATCAGTCGGAATGTGGAGGCATACATGGATGATATTGTGGTCAAGTCACGCAAAGGTTCCGACCTGCGGACTGACCTTGCTGAAACCTTTGCCAACCTCAGGAGGTATGATATCTAGCTCAATCCATCAAAGTGCACATTCAGAGTTCCAGGTGGAAAGTTACTTGGTTTTCTCGTTTCCGAACGGGGAATCGATGCCAATTCTGAAAAAGTCGGCACCATACTCCGGATGAAGCATCCCGTTTGCGTGCACGATGCCCAAAAGCTTACAGGCTGCTTGGCCGCCCTAAGTCGATTCATTTCTCGTCTCGGTGAAAAGGCATTGCCTCTTTACCGACTGAAGAAGAAGGCCGACAAGTTCAAGTGGACTCCAGAAGCTGATGCAGCATTTGCAGAGCTCAAAGCTCTGCTCTCCACCCAGCCGGTGCTTGCTGCCCCAATCAGCAAAGAGCCTCTGTTGCTTTACATTGCAGCCACAAGGCAAGTTGTCAGCACAGTACTTACGGTCGAGCGGGAAGAAGAAGGAAAGGCCTTCAGAGTTCAGCGCCCAGTCTATTATGTGTCTGAAGTTTTGACACCTTCAAAACAAAGATACCCTCACTACCAGAAGCTTGTGTATGGGATTTATATGACCACGAAGAAGGTTGCGCATTACTTCTCTGACCACTCCATTACAGTCGTCAGCGACGCCCCGCTGTCAGAGATTCTGCATAACATAGATGCAACTGGTCGAGTGGCCAAGTGGGCAATTGAACTCCTTACCTTAGATATCAAGTTCGAAGCAAAGAAGGCCATCAAGTCCCAAGCAATCGCAGATTTCATCGCCGAGTGGATTGAACAGCAACTTCCGACTCAAGTTCACTCGGAGCACTGGACCATGTTCTTCGATGGATCTAAGATGCTGAATGGTTCCGGTGCTGGGGTAGTATTAGTCTCCCCCCGAGGAGATAAGCTCAGATACGTTCTCCAGATTCACTTCGATTCCTCCAATAATGAAGCAGAATATGAAGCACTTTTATATGGGTTGCGCATGGCCATTTCACTCGGCGTCCGTCGCCTCATGGTCTATGGCGACTCAGATTTGGTGGTCAATCAGGTGATGAAGGAGTGGGACGTCAGAAGTCCGGCTATGACTGGTTATTGCAATGCAGTGAGAAAGCAAGAAAAGAAATTCGAGGGGTTAGAACTTCATCACATCCCCCGACTGAAAAATCAGGCAGCTGACGATTTGGCAAAGATAGGCTCCAAGAGAGAAGCCATTCCCAGAAACGTGTTCCTGGAACACATTCACTCGCCGTCAGTCCAAGAAGATCCTTTTACAGAAGAAGCCCCGCAGCCGAAAAGTGCCACAGATCCGACTGAAGTCGAAGTTCCTGCTGTGGTCGACCTGATCATGGAAGTCTTGGCCATCACCCCCGATTGGATGATACCGTACATCGCGTATATCCTAAGGAAAGAACTCCCAGAGGACGAGGAAGAGGCTCGACAGATCGTCCGTAGATCCAAGGCCTTCACAGTCATAAAGGGACGGTTGTATAGAGAAAGCGCGACTGGAATCAGTCAGAAGTGCATAACACCAGAAGAGGGTCGGATAATCCTTGATGATATCCACTCGGGGACCTGTGGTCACCATGCGTCCTCTCGGACCATTGTGGCTAAAACATACCGAGCGGGATTTTACTGGCCAAGAGCAAATGAGATGGCAAAGGAGATAGTCGACAAGTGTGAAGGGTGCCAGTTCTACTCCAACATGTCACACAAGCCTGCATCAGCCCTGAAGACCATTCCACTCGTATGGCCCTTTGCTGTCTGGGGACTAGACATGGTTGGTCCACTGAGAACAGGCAGGAGCGGTTTCACTCATGTGCTTGTGGCAGTCGACAAGTTTACCAAATGGATTGAAGCTAAGCCCATCAAGAACCTTGATGCTTGCACTGCTATCAGTTTCGTCAGAGGACTAACATTCATATATGGAGTCCCTCATAGCATCATCACTGACAATGGGTCAAACTTCGATTCAGACCAGTTCAGAGCCTTTTGCGCCTCTCAAGGCACGCGAGTCGACTACGCTTCGGTCGCCCATCCCCAGTCGAATGGACAAGCCGAGAGAGCAAATGGTCTGATTCTCAAAGGACTAAAGCCTCGACTGATGCGTGATCTCAAGCATGCGGCAGGTGCTTGGGTCGACGAACTTCCGTCAGTTCTGTGGGGATTGAGGACCACCCCTAACCGGTCGACTGGAAGAACTCCATTCTTTCTGGTCTATGGAGCCGAAGCGGTTCTGCCGACTGATCTTCTTCACAACGCACCCCGAGTCGAACTCTACACTGAAGATGAAGCGGAACAAGCCCGGCAAGACGCAGTCGACCTCCTAGAAGAAGAGAGGGAGATGGCCATGATCAGATCGACCATTTATCAACAAGACTTGCATCGATTCCATGCCCGGCATGTGAAGAGTCGAGCCTTCCAAGTGGGAGATTTGGTCCTCCGAGTGGATCAACAGAAACCACACAAGCTTCCTCCTACTTGGGAAGGCCCCTTCATCGTCACCAGAGTCCTCCACAATGGAGCGTATCACCTCTACAATGTTGATCGCCAGATCGACGAGCCGCGAGCTTGGAACGCGGAGCTGCTCCGCCACTTTTACACTTAAGTTCCTTCCTCTAAAGATGTAATAAGAGAAACTTCTGCAGTTCATTTTTATCAAAGACAAGAGTGTTCCAATGATTGCTGTCACTTTTGTTTGCATACGAAATCCCCCAGTGGGTGACTTAGCCGCGAACCCGTTTCGCCTAAGTTTGAAAAATCCTACCGAGTGGAGAGCCAGACTCCCACTCGGGGGCTTAGCTGCAGCCCAGTGCTTGCCTAAGTGTCCAAAAATCCTACCGAGTGGAGAGCAATCCTCCCACTCGGGGGCTTAGCTGCAGTCCAGCACTCGCCTAAGTTCTCCCACTAAGAGACTTAGCTGCAGTCAGGCACTCGCCTAAGTTTGAAAAATCCTACCGAGTGGAGAGCAAACCTCCCACTCGGGGGCTTAGCTACAGTCCAGCACTCGCCTAAGTTCTCCCACTAAGAGACTTAGCTGCAGTCAGACACTCGCCTAAGTTTGAAAAAAATCCTACCGAGTGGAGAGCAAACCTCCCACTCGGGGGCTTAGCTGCAGTCCAGCACTCACCTAAGTTCTCCCACTAAGAGACTTAGCTGCAGTCAGGCACTCGCCTAAGTTTGAAAAAATCCTACCGAGTGGAGAGCAAACCTCCCACTCGGGGGCTTAGCTGCAGTCCAGCACTCGCCTAAGTTCTCCCACTAAGAGACTTAGCTGCAGTCAGACACTCGCCTAAGTTTGAAAAAAATCCTACCGAGTGGAGAGCAAACCTCCCACTCGGGGGCTTAGCCGCAGTCCAGCACTCGCCTAAGTTCTCTCACTAAGAGACTTAGCTGCAGTCAGGCACTCGCCTAAGTTTGAAAAAATCCTACCAAGTGAGAGCAAACCTCCCACTCGGGGGCTTATTGCAGTCCAGCACTCGCCTAAGTTCTCCCACTAAGAGACTTAGCTGCAGTCAGACACTCGCCTAAGTATTCAAAAATCCTACCGAGTGAGAGCAAACCTCCCACTCGGGGGCTTAGCTGCAGCCCAGTGCTCGCCTAAGTATTCAAAAATCCTACCGAGTGAGAGCAAACCTCCCACTCGGGGGCTTAGCTGCAGCCCAGTGCTCGCCTAAGTATTCAAAAAACCTACCGAGTGAGAGAAAACCTCCCACTCGGGGGCTTAGCTGCAGCCCAGTGCTCGCCTAAGTATTCAAAAATCCTACCGAGTGAGAGCAAACCTCCCACTCGGGGGCTTAGCTGCAGCCCAGTGCTCGCCTAAGTATTCAAAAATCCTACCGAGTGAGAGCAAACCTCCCACTCGGGGGCTTAGCTGCAGCCCAGTGCTCGCCTAAGTATTCAAAAATCCTACCGAGTTAGAGAAAACCTCCCACTCGGGAGCTTAGCTGCAGCCCAGTGATCGCCTAAGTATGAAACACATCTCATTCCTTAAGGACGACGAGGGGCAGGTCGACTGCCACCTTCTCCTCTAGAGCTTCTCCACAAATACAATGTGCGCTCTGTCCCACTCTGCAGTAGCAGGGTGTGGGTCGACCACCACCTTCTCCTGGAAGAGCTTCGCCACAAATACAATGTGCGCTCCGTCCCACTTTGCAGTAACAGGGTGTGGGTCGACTGCTATCTTCTCCTTCGGAGCTACACCACAAATACAAAGTTATTTCGAGTGAAGACCAAGTTCCACTCGACGGACCATCCACAAAGATGCTCAACGATAAATCAAGTTCAAATAAAGCCTAAAAGGTCCCAGACCTTAGATAAAAGTATTCGAGCCCTCGGCTCGGCTGAGTTTAACTGTTACAATTCCACTCGGCATTCCGAGGAAAATTTAAGGCGGAGTTTAACGGTTACAAAACCCACTCGGCATTCCGAGGCAAATTCAAAGTGAAGCATAAAAAGTTTTTCATTCCTCAGGTGGAGGACTGGAAGGGGCGACGAACTCATCCAGGTCGATCCCATCTGCGATACGGGTGGCAGCAGCAATAAATGTCTCCATGAAGTCCTGGAAGTTGTGCTTCCTTGTGTTGGCAACTTGGATGGCGGCCAGCTTCTCCTCCCGCGCCTCCTTGCAATGGACGCGGACCAGAGACAGAGCCACATCAGCGCCACATCGAGCAGAAGACTTCTTCCACTCCTGCACTCGGTCAGGGATTCCGTTGAGTCGAGTCATCAGAAACTCGAGATCGTTCTGGAGTGTAGACTCTGGCCAAAGTGTCGGGTCGATCCGCGACATGGCAACCTTTAGTCGAGCCAAGTAATCCACGATGCCGTCAATGCGAGATTCCAGTCGGAGCAGATTCATGGCAGCTTCATCTTTCACCGGAGAGTTGATTGGATCCAAACCTGTTTCGATCCGCCCAGTCTCCTCTTCAAAGTTTTGGCAAAGCTCTGCATACACGATCCAAGGATAAGTCAATTTTCATAAGACTGAGTCGACACAAAAAAAACCAGTCGGAACTGAATGAGCACCTTCGAGCTTGATGTACAGCTTCTTGGCAAGGCTCCTCAAGTAGCTCTCCAGGTCGTCCCTCCTGTGAGCGATGCCCTCCATCTTCTCGCTCAGGGTGAGGTGCTCCTTCTTCCAGCGCGAACACTCCCTGTTGGCTTCACTCAGAGCGGTCTTCAACTTGGTATTCTCTCCTTCTAACTGGTCGACTGAAGCCAGCTTCTGTGCAGCCAGAGCGGTCTTGTCATCAGCCTCCTTACGGGCGGCAGCCGCGTCCTGATCCTTCTTCGCCAGAGCTTCGTTCAGCTTTTCTGCAAAGAAATGATGATTGATTCGGAAATTGCAGAAGGGTACTCAAGCCTAAAAACTAACCAGTCGACAAAGGCGTCTTACCCGCGGCGCCGTCTCTGACCCTCTGCAGCTCTGTTCTGGCCAGCTCCAGATCAAGGTTCACTTGAATTTGCTGCTTCTCCAGTTCAGCTAAGCGGGCTCCAAGATCGCAAGATTTCTGAAGTCAAAGGGGAGAAGTTATCATTACAGTAAAAAAACAACAAAGGCAATAAATACTAAGACTACGGTCGACTGCCAGCAGTCCACCATAGTCTCGGGGACTACACCCAGTGGGTGCACTTAGCGTGCCCCCATCGGTTCCTATCCCACCCGACCGACCCCCGAAGTCGAGTCCAAGACAAGTTGCTTCCGAGTAACTAAGAGACAATGATGGCGTTTCTAAGACTACAGCCGAAGCAAAAACATTCGACAGTAGTCTCGGGGACTACACCCAGTGGGTGCACTCGGCGTGCCCCCACTGTAAAAAAAAAGAAAGAAGAAAGTCGACTGCCCACAGTCGACAGGATACCGTTCCATTCGACATGGCCCGACCAGACCGAGTGAACAAATAAAGCTACAACAACTCAAGAGAAAGACTACGGTGGGTGCACTTAGCGTGCCCCCACTCGTCCAAGAATTGGCAGACACACCCAGTGGGTGTACAAACATAAAGATCTTCGGAAAAAAAGATTCTTCAAAGAACATATCGTAACAGACCAAGTGTTGAAGTCGACTGACCTGGACGTTGCTCTGAAGGGCCGAGCTTGCGTCATAAGCCGCCTGGCAGGCCTCCCGAGCCACCTTCACTTGCTCCATCATGATCCCCGCATGGCGTACAGCCTCCTTCGCAGCAGCCGCTTGGTCTTCAAGGACGGGGTACGCAGAAAAAAGCGAAGACGGATCCACAGTCGACGCTGAAGGTTGCACACTCGTCAGAGGAATGGCGAAAGTCACGGAAGCCCGAGTGGGTTCGCCATCGTCCCGAGCTGCGGCCTCAGGCGCCGGAGTGGATTGTGGGGTCTTGCCAGCCGACGCCCTCTTCTTCCTCCTCACTCTCAGCGGTTCGTTGTCATCGTCGTCCGGGAGGTCAATAACATGGGGAGGAGCTGCAAGGAAAACATTCAATCGACCAGAGTTGCAATAAAGGTTCAGTCGACTCAAAAGCAGGACGTCAGCGATCATACCAAGGTTGGAGGTAACAGAATCCTCCATCTCTTGGTCGTCGTTCTTGGCGGAGACCTCAGAAGTAGCACCGCTGCAAATCTCGAAAGTCAGTCAGTTGGCTCAGTGAATCGACCAAGGATCCGTCCACGATCGACAAAGGAAAGCAAGTCTTATTATTACCCGGAAATGGTGGGAACAACTATCTTCATCTTGGGCAGAGCCTTGGGCGGCTTGGATGGCGTCGCTCGTGGGTGCTTGGGAACCTTCTCAGTCGGTGGAGGAGAGGAGGTCCGAGGGCGTTTCGACGACTGCCCAACAGGAGCAGTCGCCTTGCCACATTCCCGCGCTGGATCGTGGGTGAGCTTGGATCGCCCCTCTAGGCGGGGGGGTTCAGCCTCCTCCTCCTCCTCTTCGCTGGAGAAGACGTCGTCGCCTCCTTCTCCCTCACCGTCGGACTCCCACTCACCTTGGTCATCCCCTCTCTCGCCTCCGCTCGCCTCCCCTTCCTCAGTCGACCCCTGTGCCCCGTTGGGCGTCGAGTACATCTCGGTGCTCGCCTGGAAAACAACAGACAAGACGGAAGTCAATCGACTAACTCAAAGAAGAACAATGCAGAAGACAAAGACTTACCTGGTCCACCTCATACGAGTTGTCGAGTGGGATTACCCTCCTGGCTCCTCGGGGGTTGTCTTTGTTCCCCGTGATGCTCGACAGCCACCCCTCCAGCATCTCGTCGGTGACCTCCTCCGAGTGGACCCGAGTGGTGTCGTCGAGGCCCGAATACAGCCACATCGGGTGGTCGCGGGCCTGGAGCGGTTGGATACGCCTTTGGAGGAAGACCTCTAGCAGGTCCATACCAGTCACACCCTCACGGACAAGCTCAACCACTCGACCTGCCAACACCTTGACTTGGGCCCTTTCCTCCGGCGCGACCTTCAGAGAGGCAGGCTTCTCGGCTCGGTCGAGGGAAAAAGGAGGAAGACCAGTCGACTGTCCTGGGGTCACCTGATCCTGGCAGTAGAACCAGGTCGACTGCCAACCACGGACCGACTCCGGGAAGGTGATTGATGGAAAACAGCTCTTTCCCCTCGTCTGGATCGCCAGGCCCCCGCATAGTTGGATCACCTGCGTCCTCTCGTCACTCGACTTGGCCTTCTTGACCGATTGAGAGCGACAGGTAAAAATGTGCTTGAAGAGTCCCCAGTGGGGGCGGCAACCCAAGAAGGCCTCGCACATGGAAATGAAAGCGGCGAGGTATACGATGGAGTTGGGAGTGAAGTGATGGAGCTGCGCTCTGAAGAAGTTCAAGAAACTCCAGAAAAAGGGATGGGGCGGCAGAGAAAACCCGTGGTCGATGTGGGTGGCTAGGAGCACGCACTCACCGTCGCGGGGCTGAGGTTCGATCTCCCTCCCTGGGAGACGCGCAGCTTCGTGGGGAATGACTCCCCCCTCGACCATGTCGTCGAGATATTCCTGCTGGAGCACCGACGGCATCCAATCGCCCTGGATCCAACCCTTGGGCAGGGCGGTCCGGGAGGAAGATCCGCCCCGTGCAGACCTTTTTCCCTTCCCCGCCGCCGCCGCTTTCTTCGCGCACTCCAAAGCAGTGGTCTTGCCCTTCACCATCGTCGCCGGCGAGGTCTCACACGGGCTTGCGGCGCTGGGGTGAGAGCGGAGGAAGCGGAAGGACTAGCGAAGGGAGAGAGGAAGCAGGAAGGAGAAGAGGGCGCATGGCTTGGAAACCCCGAGCCGGCAACTTATAAGGGGCCGCTCCCGAGTGGCTGACTGGTAGGCCCAGGCCATCCAGTCAAATCATGCAGCAGACGCGCGCGCAGTACGTGGCGAAAAAGGCAACATGGAGATCGAGGAGCTTCCGCTTTATCGCTTCCGATTACTGCGGCTGCTCCCGTCCCGCACGCTTCCCAAAATCCGAATCCCGCGAGATCCGCGGGCCGCAGAACAACGTGCCAAAAACAGAAGATCCCGCTCGCGCCAACACTCGGCATGTCACAAGCAAAGATATTTACTCGACGAAAGGCCTGGAATGGATCAAGGCGACTGAAAGAGGTTGATGACGTCATCCGTGACAATTGGCCCGAAACGAGGCACTCATGCAGCCCCAAAGAACCAGTCGGAAAAGATCCCCAACTCTTTCCCCACTCTAACCTCGATCCATTCGGGGGCTAATGATGAAGCTACGTACCTAGGGTAGGGGCACGGACCCATCCAAAGAGCCCTACCCAAGGACATCCCTAGAAGAAATCACCTTTCAATCGACTTGAAGGTATCCCACTCGACGGGTTCAAGACACTCGACCAATAAGCTATCACTCGACCATGAAGCTAACCACTCGACTGCCAGGAGACCAAAAGTCACTCCGCAGGCAAACGGTCAGCTGTTAAGTAGTCTTTATGGTCATTATAGCACTTTATTAGGGGCGTTACCAGTAACGCCCAATCTTAAATGTACCTTAAACCCTGCATTACTGAGGGCAGGAGGGGGCCGGCGAACTCTATATAAGCCACCCCCCTCCTCAGTATGAAGGGTTCGCACCCCTGTAATCCATACACGCATAATCCAGTCGACCGCCTCCGGGCTCCGAGACGTAGGGCTATTACTTCCTCCGAGAAGGGCCTGAACTCGTAAACCTCGCGTGTAACAACTTCCCAATAGCTAAGATCTAGCCTCTCCATACTCACCCCCCTACATCACTGTCAGAGTTAGAACCACGACATGGGAGACTGAAGGAAATATGCCCTAGAGGCAATAATAATGTTATTATTTTATTTCCTTATATCATGATAAATGTTTATTATTCATGCTAGAATTGTATTATCCGGAAACATAATACTTGTGTGAATACATAGACAAACCAAACGTCACTAGTATGCCTCTACTTGACTAGCTCGTTAATCGAAGATGGTTATGTTTCCTAACCATAGACATGTGTTGTCATTCGATTAATGGGATCACATCATTAGGAGAATGATGTGATTGACATGACCCATTCCATTAGCTTAGCACCCGATCGTTTAGTACGTTGCTATTGCTTTCTTCATGACTTATACATGTTCCTATGACTATGAGATTATGCAACTCCCGTTTACCGGAGGAACACTTTGTGTGCTACCAAACGTCACAACGTAACTGGGTGATTATAAAGGAGCTCTACAGGTGTCTCCAAAGGTGAATGTTGGGTTGGCGTATTTCGAGATTAGGATTTGTCACTCCGATTGTCGGAGAGGTATCTCTGGGCCCTCTCGGTAATGCACATCACATAAGCCTTGCAAGCATTACAACTAATGAGTTAGTTGCAAGATGATGTATTACGAAACGAGTAAAGAGACCTGCCGGTAACGAGATTGAACTAGGTATTGAGATACCGATGATCGAATCTCGAGCAAGTAACATACCGATGACAAAGGGAACAACGTATGTTGTTATGCGGTCTGACCGGTAAAGATCTTCATAGAATATGTAGGAGCCAATATGAGCATCCAAGTTCCACTATTGGTTATTGACTGGAGACGTGTATCGGTCATGTCTACATTGTTCTCGAACCCGTAGGGTCCGCATGCTTAAGGTTTCGATGACAATTATATTATGAGTTTATGAGTTTTGATGTACCGAAGTTAGTTCGGAGTCCCGGATGTGATCACGGACATGACGAGGAGTCTCGAAATGGTCGAGACATAAAGATTGATATATTGGACGGCTATATTCAGACACCGGAAGTGTTCCGGGTGATTTCGGAGAAAACCGGAGAGCCGGAGGGTTACCGGAACCCCCCCCCCCCCCCGGGGAGAAGTAATGGGCCATATGGGCCTTAGTGGAGAGAGAGAGGGGCAGCCAAAGGTGGGCCGCGCGCCTCCTCCCCCTGGTCCGAATTGGACTAGGAGAGGGGGGGCGGCGCCCCCCTTTCCTTCTCCCTCCCCACTTCTTTCCCCCTCCTAGTAGGAGTCCTACTCCTACTAGGAGGAGGACTCCTCCTTGGCGCGCCATAGGGGCCGGCCGGCCTCCTCCCCTTGATCCTTTATATACTGGGGCAGGGGGCACCCCTAGACACACAAGTTGATCCACGTGATCATATTCTTAGCCGTGTGCGGTGCCCCCTTCCACCATAATCCTCGATAATATTGTAGCAGTGCTTAGGCGAAGCCCTGCAATGGTAGTACATCAAGATCGTCACCACGCCGTCGTGCTGACGGAACTCTTCCCCGACACTTTGCTGGATCGGAGTCCGGGGATCGTCATCGAGCTGAACGTGTGTTAGAACTCGGAGGTGCCGTAGTTTCGGTGCTTGATCGGTCGGGCCGTGAAGACGTACGACTACATCAACCGCGTTGTCATAACGCTTCCGCTGTCGGTCTACAAGGGTACGTAGATCACACTCTTCCCTCGTTGCTATGCATCACCATGATCTTGCGTGTGCGTAGGAAATTTTTTGAAATTACTACGTTCCCCAACAAATGAAACCTTCGGGAACGTGATTTTTGGAACGAACAAGATCCAGGAGACTTGGACCCTACGTCAAGAAACAAAGGAGGAGGCCACGAGGTAGGGGGCGCGTCCACCCCTCCAGGGCGTGCCCTCCACCCTCGTGGGCCCCCTGTTGCTCCACCGATGTACTCCTTCATCCTATATATACCTACGTACCCCCAAACAATCAGAACAGGAGCCAAAAACCTAATTCCACCGCCGCAACCTTCTGTACCCACGAGATCCCATCTTGGGGCCTGTTCCGGAGCTCCGCCGGAGGGGGCATCCATCACGGAGGGCTTCTACATCATCACCATAGCCTCTCCAATGAAGTGTGAGTAGTTTACCTCAGACCTTCGGGTCCATAGTTAGTATCTAGATGGCTTCTTCTATCTTTTTGGATCTCAATACAATGTTCCCCCCCTCTCTCGTGGAGATCTATTCGATGTAATCTTCTTTTTGCGGTGTGTTTGTTGAGACCGATGAATTGTGGGTTTATGATCAAGATTATCTATGAACAATATTTGGATCTTCTCTGAATTCTTTTATGTATGATTGGTTATCTTTGCAAGTCTCTTCGAATTATCAGTTTGGTTTGGCCTACTAGATTGATCTTTCTTGCAATGGGAGAAGTGCTTAGCTTTGGGTTCAATCTTGCGGTGTCCTTTCCCAGTGACAGTAGGGGCAGCAAGGCACGTATTGTATTGTTGCCACTGAGGATAACAAGATGGGTTTTTTATCATATTGCATGAATCTATCCCTCTACATCATGTCATCTTGCTTAAGGCGTTACTCTGTTTTCATGAACTTAATACTCTAGATGCATGCTGGATAGCGGTCGATGAGTGGAGTAATAGTAGTAGATGCAGGCAGGAGTCGGTCTACTTGTCTCGGACGTGATGCCTATATACATGATCATACCTAGATATTCTCATAACTATACTCAATTCTGTCAATTGCTCAACAGTAATTCGTTCACCCACCGTAAAATACTTATGCTCTTGAGAGAAGCCACTAGTGAAACCTATGGCCCCCGGGTCTATCTTCATCATATGAATCTTCCAACACTTAGTTATTTCCTTTGCTTTTTATTTGATTTTATTTTACTTTGCATCTTTATCACAAAAATACCAAAAATATTATCCTATCATATCTATCAGATCTCACTCTCGTAAGTGACCGTGAAGGGATTGACAACCCCTTATCGCGTTGGTTGCGAGGAGTTATTTGTTTTGTGTAGGTACGAGGGACTCGCGCGTAGCCTCCTACTGGATTGATACCTTGGTTCTCAAAAACTGAGGGAAATACTTACGCTACTTTGCTGCATCATCCATTCCTCTTCAAGGAAATACAACCAGTGCTCAAGAGGTAGCAACCACCTCCTGGGAATCCAAAGCCACATAGATGTTTCTTACCCCAAGGTCGTCGGCGAGTGCTAGTGCCTCCTGACAAGCATATGTCTCCAGAAGAAGAGGATCCCGCGTGTGGTGAAAAACCACCGCCAACGATCCCAAGTAGATTCCTTCCTGGTCTCGGCATAGAACCGCTACTGCTCGTCCTCTGCTTCGCCTTGCCAGCGCCCCATCTATGTTGATCTTAACGTTGCCAGTCGGTGGTCGAAGCCATCGCAATGGCCTTTCTTGGGCGGGTGATGTAGGAGCTGGATGATACTCCTGTGTGGTAATAAGGCCGAGATCGCTGATATAGTTGTTAACAAAGTTGACAGTTTGCTATGGACTTTGGAAAATTGATTCATATATAGCCTTCCGATGAGCGTACCAGATCGACCATAGAGTGATGACCATCCATGTGAAATTGACATGGTCCATCGACTCGTGCAGCTGAAATAGCCAGATCCTCGCATCAGCTTCCTCGTTCTCTGTCATACTGGATATGATGGTGTCTTCCGTCAAAGCCCACACACACCTCGACATAGTGCAGGCCACAAGAGCATGTCTCCATGAATCCTCCCATCCACACAGCGGACAAGAGTCTCGGGTAGATATGTTCCTCCGGTTCAATATATCAGTAGTTGGAAGTGAATGGTGTGCCAACCTCCATAAGAAGATTCTTATCTTTGAGGGAACCTTGATTTTCCACAGCATGCTCCAGGATTTCTCATCTTTGTCGGAGCTAGATGAACCGCCCCGTCCCTCCAACCATTCCTCCCTCTGCATTTTTGTTTGTTGCAAAAAATTATAGGCCGAGCTGACAGTGAAATTTCCCTTCTTCTCCGGGTACCAAGCCTAGAAATCCTCTATGTTGCGTGTGCAAACCGGTATCCTCAAAATAGCTTCGGCGTCGATCGGTAGAAATACTTCTCTGATTACTTCTTCGTTCCAAGATGTTGTAGCCGATAGTATTAACTCTGAAACATACCTGGGAGGATCAGCCACGAGCGAAGTTATCGGTCGTGGAGTCATCTCTTTTTGTATCCAGTTGTCAACCCAAATCTCCGTTGTTTGGCCGTTGTCGATCCGGCGAATGATTCCTTGCTGTAACAGATCACGACCCTCGAAGATTGCACGCCAAATCTGTGACGGTTTTGTACCCAGCACTACATCTAAAATTTTCCCCTCCGCGTAGTACGCAGCTTTCAAGATTCTTGCACCAAGGCTCGTCGGTTCTTGTAGTAATCTCCAAGCTTGGCGTGCCAACAGGGCCAAGTTAAAAAGTTCAAGATCTCTGAAACCAAGGCCTCCCAAATGCTTTGGTCGCGTCATGATATCCCAAGAAACCCACGCAGGCTTTCGTTCACCTTGTTTGCAACCCCACCAAAATTTCCGAATGATAGATTTTATGTGATCGCATAAACCTCGTGGCAACTTAAAACAAGACATAGAATAAACTGGGATAGCTTGGGATACCGATTTGATTAACACATCTTTTCCACCAGCTGAAAGGCACTTGCTCATCCACCCTTTCACCTTCTCCCAAACCCTATCACTCAAGTATTTGAAAGGTCCCTTCTTTGAGTGACCTACATCAGTTGGCATGCCCAGGTATCTGTCACTCAAAGATTCATTTGGAACCTGGAGAAATCCTTTAACCGCGTTACGTACTATCTCTGGACATCCCTTGCTGAAAAAGATCGAAGATTTCTCCTTGTTAATTTTCTGGCCCGAGGCCATACAATACGTATCCAACAGGGTTGACACTGCTTCCGCTCCATCGACACCCGCCCTAAAGAACAGCACGCTGTCATCCGCGAATAAAAGATGACTCATCGCCGGTGCTGACGGTGCCACCTTAATGCCGCTAAGCTGGGATGACTGATTCTAGGATTTTAAGAGGCACGAAAGGCCCTCTGCTGCTATCAGGAAAAGGTATGGAGAGATCGGGTCACCCTGTCGTATACCTCGTGAAGGTGTAAACACCTCTGACTTAACACCATTGAACATGACTGAAAAGGTTACTGAACTAACCATGGTCATCACAATATCAACCCATGATGGTGCAAAACCCAACTTGTGCATCATAGCTCTCAAGTATGTCCACTCCACACGATCATAAGCCTTCATCATATTGAGTTTCAGTGCAACATAGCTATTGTTTTTTGATCTACTCTTCATGAAATGCAAACATTCATAGGCTGAAATTATATTGTCTGTTATCAATCGCCCTGGTACAAACGCCGACTGCTCCTCTGATATGATATGTGGTAGAACCAGCTTCAGACGGTTTGACAGAACTTTCGAGGCAATCTTGTAGAAAACATTACATAAACTTATCGGTCGGAATTGAGAGAGCAATGTGGGGTTTTGTACCTTAGGGATGAGAACCAACATTGTATCATTTATGCATGCTGGGCTCCCTTCTCCTTTCACAATTGCTAGCACCGATCTAGTTACCACTTCTCCACAAATATCCCAATGCCGCTGAAAATAGTGTGCTGGGAAGCCATTCGGGCCCGGGGATTTTGTAGGAAACATTTGAAACAACGCTTCCTTTACCTCCTTATCACTGTAAGGTGCAAGAAGGGTTTCATTCATAGCATGAGTCACTTTCACCGGTACGTGATCAAGCACTTCGTCTACCCCCTGAACCCCCTCCGGGGCATATAGGGTTTTGTAAAAATCGAGGGCCATCTGTTGCATCTTTGTTAAGTCATCCGTCATTTGCCCGTCCGGCCATTGCAACGCCTTTATAAGATTCTTCCTCCGGCGCATTGAGGCTCTCATATGGAAAAAGTGAGAGTTTCGGTCCCCTTCTGAGAGCCACTGGACACGGGATCTTTGTCTCCACATAAGTTCCTCCCGTAAGTATAGTTCGATCAAACGATCATTGATCTTAATCTCCACATGCGATGGCCCGACACGCATAACATCACTACGCATTCGTTCCAGCTCTTTCTTTAAACTTCTGATCTCACCTCTTACACTCCCAAAAGTAGTGCGAGACCAATCCCCTAGATTGTTTGCAAGGGCCTCGAGTTTAGCCCGCACCTCATGCACATGCAAGTTGTGACCGTTGGGCTCCCAAGAAGTTTTGATGGTCTCCTTAAGCTCAGGGTGCCTGTCCCACATGACTTCATATCGAAATTGGTTCCCCTTTTCGTGCTTCTCGGTGGATGTGAGAGCTGGATCAATATCGGCGAGTGATTCGAAGTCGCTGCAGTAAGGTGCTCAACCGACACCGTAGAAAAGATGCCGCACCAATCAACTGAGCCCAGCGCCCTGTCCAGCTGTACTCGAGTGTAGGAACCACCCGCAACTCTTTTTCCAAAAGTCCATTTAGTTCCCTTGAAACCAAGGTCACCAGACCGCACACATCTACTGCGTCCCTAAAACCCTGAATTTGGGACTGGCTTCTGGAACCGACGCCTTCATGCTCATCATATTTCAAAACTTCGTTAAAATCTCCCCCACACACCCATGGCAAGTCTTGGAGAGTTGAGAGATTCTTCATTGTATCCCAGGTATGATACTGGAGATGAGTCTGGGCCTCTCCATAGAAGCAAGAAAGCCTCCATGTGTTATCGCCGAGACCAGAAATTTTCCCATCAATATGGTACTTAGAGTAACCCAAAATCTCGATCTTTATTTCATCATTCCAAAAACTTGCTAAGCCTCCACTCCGTCTGGAGGAATCAACAGCAAAAGAATTATCATATCCTAAAGTACTCTTAAGATTTTCAGCTCTAACCCCACTTATCTGGGTTTCCATAATACAAAGAACTTTAGGGGCAAACTTAGTCACGAGTTAGTGAAGCTCTTGAACTGTCGGGGCGTTGCCAATCCCTCGGCAGTTCCAGCTTAGAAGATTCATTGCGTCCGACGGTCCTCCGCCGGGGAGGCCGCCATTCTCGCGTCCGAGCTCTTTCCCGTAGACGGGATCTTCTTCACCACTCCACAGCTTGGTTTCTCTATCTGCAAAGTTTTCGGCCTCTTCGGGTCTTGTTTTGGAGGAGGGCTAATTGGGGTAGCGGTTCCGTTCTTGCTGGAGATCACCACTTCCAGCCCCGTATTCCCTTTTTGGTTTTGCATTTCCTGCACTTCACCAGTAGGACGTTTGCGATTGGCATCAGACTCCTCCGTCTCCATCTTTTCTTGCTCAGGATCATCATCATCTTCCGAAACTTGATGGCCCGACCCCTGTTGGTCCGCTGTCCTGTTCCTCTGGTTTCTGTTGCGGCGCCTGGTACCCCATGCTGTTGTGCCCGAAGCTCGAAGATTTTTGAAGATTAGGGCTGAGGGCGGGTGAACCCCACTGCCATGCTCCTTGTACTCATGACCCATCATGCCGCAAACTTGACACCAGTCTGGCAGGCGTTCGTACTTGATCGGATCTGCGAGGTTGCTTTCTTCAAAGGGTTGCTCACATCAAGCCTGACCCTAACTCTGTAGAAATTCCCCTCGAAATCAAAATATGATGGTTCTGACTCGACGAACTCGCCGAACTTGGAGGCTAGTGCCTTGACTTTGCCATGGAAAGCGATCGGGAGATCAATAATTCTTGGCCAGATCTCAAACTTGAAAAGTTCGATCTCAAAGGGTTTTGTGTAGCCATCATACGGAGCAATGATCACAGGGTTTCCTCTGAAGTGCCACGGTCCCCCTAGCGTGACCCGTTCCCAATCCCCTAGGCAGTTGAACTGCATCTGAAACAGGTTCTCCTCTAGGGTTTTGATCTTAACCGGCCTGACAAGATCCCAATCCGTCCTCATGTTTCGGAAGAACCAATACGTGCTATAGCCCTTATCCATATGAACCCGAGCCAGAATCATCCACCGGAGTTCTTCCTCTGCCGGCTCATCAACATCCTCAAAGATCACGTCATCCAGATCGTCCTCTTTCAGTGCCAGCTTCTGCATCAGATCCTCCAGCTTGCCCTTGCCCTTGGATCCCGAGCCCGATGGGTCACCCTTGTTCGCCATCGCGGAGCGAGGGCAACTCTTGCGATATTGCGTTGTATCAAAGAAAACCCTAGTCCCGCAAGGTAAACCAACGGAGGGACGGGAAACAGATCTCTCCCTCTTGCTATTGCCTGAGTCCAAGTCCCAGGTTTAATGGCAGGAAGGGCAATCCGATCTCAACATCGCCGGCGGCGACGAGAGGATGATAAACCCAAACTAGAGGGAAAAAAATCGAGCGAGCGAACGACTCGCGTCCCGTGTGGTCGATCGGTAGTTTGGCTGGGCCGGCCCAGTAGTGTCTTCTTGGAACGCCAGCACGCCAAGCCGGCGCTGAGAGCGCTGGTTGGGAGGTCCCGATGGAGCTTCGGAGGTGTGCCGCGAGTCGATCACGTGGCCACCGTACGACGCCTAGGCCGACTCAGAGTTTCCTTGTTTCCGTAATTCAAGTTGGGTGAACCGACCGGGTTTAATTGCACTAGCTCCTTGATCGACTCCGACCCGGGATCATATCACGTGGATGTCGCATGCCGCCCGACCTGCTCGCCTGCATATATACACGTACGCCGCGCCTCTTGTTCGGCAGTTCGGGCAAAAAGTAAAGCAAGCAAGATCGAACCTTGGTTCTGAAGCGAGGAGCAGCATGGAGGAGGAGGATCTGCCTCCATCTCGGCACACGTAAGTCTCGATCCTTTGCGAGCCACCGATCTGTCTCCCCTACACTTTTCCTTCTTCGACTTGCTTTAAGATTATTATTATTTTTAAATTTTTTACTTGCTTTAATTAAGATTGATTGTCGCCCTACTTTAGCTGGTTTTTTAAAGATAAATCGTGAATTCAAGGGATACAAACACAATTAACACATACCTAATCTTTGCATACACAACCAATATCAACACACACAAATCACACCAAGAACTATCAAAGTCAACAAAGATCGAATCTATGACTGGGTGGGGTTAGCAAGAAAAAACAAAAGTCCAACCTCTGCCTACTCTGTCTTCTCTTTTTTGGAACTATTTTTTCTTTTTAAGAAAAAAGTTAATCACTTATATGTAGGATATTAACCAAACCGACATATGGTAGGGGCATCTTCAAAACGGACCCTCAAACCTCCCGCGAGCGTTCGAATTGTACTGTCCGGACACAGTTTCCATCCAACTCAGTCCCGCATCGGTCGACCGACGCGTCCGGATGTTCGTTTTCCCCGCAAACTGAAAACAAACAAAGGGGGGCTTTGCGGAAATCTGGACATTAGTCTGGCCAATCAAAAGGCACCACGTACCGTCTCTACTCTTCATCCACTCAGAATGGCTAGCATTTGGTGGAAGACATTGTGCTAATTGCGCTACATTTGATGGAAAGTAGTGTGGAAGGCGTTTATACATATGGCGGGAGGTGCTAATTATACTTGATTAGGCGATCATGGCTAGATTAGGCGGTGGTGTTTTTTTATGGAGGAAGGTCCTTCGTTTAGTAGCTTCATTTGGCGTTAAGCATAGCTTCATTTGGCTGAAGCGCTTTCCGCCAAATTTCTTATGAGTAGTTTCGTTTGGCAGGACATGGTAGCCTTCATTTAGTTGTGTTTACTAGTTTTATTTAAGCAAATGCTTGCTTTATCTGGTATGATTAGCAGCCTTCTGCCGAACAAAAAACTACTGATCAAATCATAAATCACAAATTGTTATTTTTTAAGGCAAACATTTGCGATATAGGGTTAGATGGATGACTTTCATATCCGTACCCGAACATCAGTCCGGACCAATTTTCAGACAAATATTATGTCTGCTTGCAAATCGGCGTTGAAGATGCCCTAACTAAAGAAATTACATGGAAGCCTTCTAAACAGGCCGATGACGCGCCCATCTATAAAGAATCATTATGCTTAGAAAAAACACCCATCAATCCACTTGTCCCTAGGGTAGAATCATGTTACTCCAATCGTGTGGCTGATTGTTGCTTACCTTAACATGTACTCCCTCCGTAAATTAATATAAAAACATTTAGATCACTACTATAGTGATATAAACGCTCTTATATTAATTTATAAAGGAAGTAGGTTATACGTATAAACAAACTGATATTTTTTAAGCACTTCCCAAGAACCTTGCATTCTAAGGTGATGGCACTTTGCACCTGGCAGGCACGAGTCCACAACATGAGAATCACTTGGTTGTTCCGGTACCTCAGAGCCCATCCGGCTAACGAATACCGCAACATCCGTCCGCCTGGACCACACACACACACCTCAACTACACTGTTCATAGGAGAGACAAAATTTCAACAAGAGTAGGGTGTTACCCTGTTCCAGGGGCCCGAACTTGGGTTTTATCTTCACAAAATGGGCCTTGTTCGTATGGAGTAATGTGTGAAATCACGTACGTAGATCATCAACATGCGTCTTGCCTTCACAAAATCCGAGTATTGCCATGAATTCCCGGACACATACATTACGCATTATTAGCAAAGCAAATCCTCAACAACAATTACTCTATTAGAATATCTACATACGGATATGTCAAATATGGCCCCTCAAACACCCGCAGACGTGTCTGGATGGCGCAGTGACTGGCCACGTCTTAAATTTCACAAGTTGCGTCCAGACATCTTATACTAGATTCTTAAATTCATACAAAGACATGCAAATGAAATAAAACCTAAGTACTACATCGATCACCTAGCTACTCCTCGTCGAGATGTCGACGATCTCCGTGTCCGGCTCCGGCAGCATAGGCGGCAGTTGGCCTCCTCCGTCTCTACTCCGCGTCAAGTTCGGCGAAGAGAGCGTCAGACGCCGCCTGCTCCTACCGGAGGAACACCCTGTTAGCCTCCACATAGACCTCATTCTGGATGGACTCTAGGATGGCCTGCTGCTCCATCATCTCCTCTGATTGGGCGACGACAAACTCCGCTTCCGCGTGCTCCATGTTGAAGCCCGACAGCTCCTGCTCCGACAGCTTTGGCTGCTCCGCCTTCTCCACCTCCATCCGTGCCAGCTCCTCTCCCTCCTCCTCCTCCTCCTCCTCCTCCTCCTCCTCCGGCTCCAGCGAGTCTGGAGGCAGCTCGGCAGCGATGCGGGCGGCGTGTGCGGCCTGTCTCGTGGCGGATCTCTTGATGGATCTCGTAGCGGTGCTTCAGCGTGAGCATTGCAAAGTAGGTGATCTTCCTCCGAACCATGGCGGAGTTGTAAAGGGAGGTGGATGGGCTCGGACTAACGACGCAGAGAAGGGAGGATGGATGAGCTAGGGTTGCGGGATGCCGACCGGGTTAAATAGGCGGATTTGATCTCGAATGACGAGCCGGAGCGGCGCCTCGTGGTGTTCACACCGCGACAACATACGAGACGTCCGTCGGACCGCCGGGTTTCTGGACGAGTCCACCTGGGACCCCTTAGTCAGTCCTATGTGGCGGACATGTCTGGGCGTGCCCTGGCGCCCCATATCCACCTCATATTTTGGCTGGATATTAGGGGTGTCGGTCAGCCCGGGCATTTGATGCGTGTTTGAGGTTGTTAGAATAAATCCGAGATACGCGGTCAATCCATCGAGGAACAAGCAATCACAGCACAATGACGACACCGAAATTTGTTAACGAGGTTCGGCGAACTCGCCTACTCCCCGGGGCAATGACTACGGGCGCTCCTCCCCGAGATACCGCAACACCGGCCACCCGGGCGCCGGCACAAGCCGCCAGCACCCCCTTGCGAGCCTGTCACTATCTAGTCGTCATGAGTTACAACGTGGGGTGTCTCCTCATATATAAGAGGCCAAGGGTACAACGTGTCCGACTCCGACACTACAAGTATCCTACCCACACTACAACACCAAGTCCAAGCGTAACCCAACTAGTACAAAATATTCGACACAAACACAACAAACTCCACCTTGGCGAATATTCTCCACCACCTTGAATTTGTCCATGCGTCAAACTTTCATGTACTCCGGACTTGTGTTGTCTTCTTCGTAGCTTACCGAGAGCTACTCGACGAGTCTGGCCCAGACCCGCCGCCGCCGTGTGACCCCGCTGCTACTCCCGCAACTCCAGTCTCCGTGACTCCACCTGCAATAGTGCTCCCTTGCAACTTGTAAAGATGCAAAGCCGTCCTCGCTCCAATCATCACGGTCACCTCATCTTCCATGATTCTCATGGTCTTCTTATCCCGATCACAACGGAATACCATACCACCATCATGAAGAACTCCAAGCGAAATTAGATTCCTCCTTAGCCCTGGCACATGCCTGACTCCCCGAAGCATCCGCTCAACTCCGTCAAACATCTTGATTTTGATGTCACCTACTCCAGCAACACGATAACCTGTGTCATCGCCCACATAGGCTAAACCAAACTCACCAGACTTGTACGAAGAGAACCACTCCCTGTTGGGTGTCGCATGAAAAGAGCAAGCTGAATCCAACATCCACGCTTCACTTTTGGTTGACCGCTTGTCTGATACTATGAGAACATCACTACTGCTGTCTGAGTCATCACCATGAGTTGCCTTATTAGCACTGGCCCCACCATTGAGTTCTGGACAGTCCTTTCTCATATGTCCCCACTGCTTACACTTGTGACACTGTATATTCTTTTTCTTTTTCTTGTTCTTCCCAGCCTCATATCCCTTCCGCCACTGCTCACCCTTGACTAGCAAACCTTCACCATGAGAGACTTCCACCGCGTTCTTCTTTCTTATATCATAAGATAGCAATGCTGCAGTAATATCCTCATTCTTGACGGTCTCCTTGCCGTGCGTCAAAGTAGTGATTAAATGGTCATAGGATGATGGCAACGAACAAAGAAGCAGAATTGCCCTATCCTCGTCGTCAACCGTCGCACCCAAGCGTGCTAGATCCGTCACGACTTGATTAAAGGCGTTCATATACTCCACAAGATCTGACCCCTCCTGCATCCTCATCCCATACAACTTTTGCTTCAGATACACCTTGGTCGTCGCAGTCTTGGACATAAACTGACTTTCCAGCTTCTCCCAGATCTTCTTCGGCGAATTCTCATCCATCACATGATAAATAACCTGGTCCGACAGACACAACCGTATAGTCCCGGCTGCTTTCAACTGTAACTCCTCACAGTCATCCGCCTCCATCTTAGCTGGCTTGGCTTCCTGCAACAACGCCTTCAAGCATCCCTGTTGTGCCAACAAATCTTTCACCCTTGTCTGCCATAACCCAAAGCTTCCAGTTCCGTTGAACTTCTCCACCTCAAACCTGGTACCCGTTGGTGCCATGATTCTTTGTACGGCTGACTCCGTGAAAAATAACCAAGCAGTCTTCGCGTGATCCCCAAGTACACGAACTCCGCGTACTACTAGCAAACGAACCAGTTGGTATTCACGTGAAAGTGCTCCTTGCACAACTCCAACGCTGGCTTATTGCTTTACCTAGCCTGTGCTTTCCGATGTACTGCTATGCATCAATGGATTTGTTTCTGGCCGATCTGTCTCTTCGTCGTACGGTGACCCAGCCCAGGCTGCTCCTTTTATTAGCGCCTCATAAGTCTCCGCCTAGATGACGAATTCCACCAGGACTCGGTCCTGCTTTTTTTTCAAAACAAACTCGGTTTGAGCAGCGCCTTCACGTACTCGTACGTACGCCCGCTCTCCTGTGTTACGACCCAAGCTAGCCACGCTCCAGGCGCCTGCCACCTGCCGTGCACGCGCTCCCCTGACGGGCTACATGCGTTGCCGCACACAGCGCCTCGTGCTCATGCCGCCGCTATTACGCGAGCCAGCCGCCGACTGCCATCACCGCCGAGAAGATCCTGAGTTCCCATCGATTTTCACGCCTCCCGTCAACGCCGATCTCTTCCGAGCTTTGATGCTCGCGATCGCTCGACTGTAGCTTGAATCAAACTGATCTCTCTCCTCTCGGCTTTTCCTCCACATCAACACGCAACGACCTCTTCGTAACCTTGCTCATGATACCACTTGTTAGAATAAATCCGAGATACGCGGTCAATCCATCGAGGAACAAGCAATCACAGCACAATGACGACACCGAAATTTGTTAACGAGGTTCGGCGAACTCGCCTACTCCCCGGGGCAATGACTACGGGCGCTCCTCCCCGAGATACCGCAACACCGGCCACCCGGGCGCCGGCACAAGCCGCCAGCACCCCCTTGCGAGCCTGTCACTATCTAGTCGTCATGAGTTACAACGTGGGGTGCCTCCTCATATATAAGAGGCCAAGGGTACAACGTGTCCGACTCCGACACTACAAGTATCCTACCCACACTACAACACCAAGTCCAAGCGTAACCCAACTAGTACAAAATATTCGACACAAACACAACAGAGGTCAAATTTTTGCGATCGGGCGGCCATCCGGACGTATGAGACGGGTTTGAGACGCTAGATGCTTCTAGTTACTTGTGGTTATATGATTCGTTATCACAAAAATTATCGTGCGTTAAAGAAAGACTTTGTTATTTTGAAACGAAACTTAGTTCGTCCGAGTCGACGCATTCTTTGGTGTGGGGGAAATCGACCGCTCGCGGGAAGGGCGCAACGAGCGAACGGGCGCCGATCTACAGAACCGCACCCCACCCCGAGTAGAGTGGAGCACTAGTAGAAGCCGACCCACAAAGACTAGCCGCCGCAGCCCGCAGAGAGAAAAGAGAGGAACCCTAGGCGAAAAATTCCCCAATGGCCAGCCCCCCCTCGGACGACCGCCCCCCTCTCCGTTCCGGCCGCCTCGTGATGATCCACGACCTCGACGGTAAACTTGACGGTTTTTATCCCCTGGAAACCGTCTACAAGGAGCTTGAGGTCCGCCGCAAGGCCGCCAGCTCTCTTGTGTCGTCTTCCGGCGAAACAGGGTGAGATCCCCCTTCCCTCCCCCCTTGAGCCTTCTATCTATGTTTATTCCCCTGCGCGCTCGTTGGTTATTACTCCTGTAAAAAAAAAATACTCTTTTTTGGCCTTTTAGGGCAGAAAATTACTTTTTTTTGCCCAGCACCGGCAGCTCACGGGTATGTTTATTACTCGTAGTTTGCAAACCAGCTCAATCTTGGCAGTCATGCTATGGGATGGCTCCCAGCACTGTATGCACCATCAGATTTGACGTAATAGCATGGGGAAATGACTGCCAAATCAGCTACCTGGGAGGATTGATGACAAAGGAAAATCGCCCACGGGTGTTTTCGTGGAGGAGAGGGACCTGGTTTCATACACTTGTGACTGGGAAAACTCTTGGGGTGACAAGTTCGGCTCCTTCCGATACTACAGTAATCTACTTACTACTCATCTGGTTATTGCTCTGCTTTTCATCTTCCTACTTTATACCTCAACTTGATTAGTCCCTTATACTGATCTAAAGAAAGAAGAGATTAGTTTCCTTGTAGCTAGCCTGTGCATAGTATGTCTGAACCTGAATTCTTTAGTTCATGTTTGTGTTCTGGGCTGATTTGGGTCTTCTGCTGCAGCGTGCGTGAGAGCCATGCTCTTCACATGCAGACCCACCCCACCTCATGCAGGCGTCAAGACTTGCCTGCAGATCTTCTCCATCAGAGTCACGGAGATCAATGATGCTCTTGAGTGGCCACTTGAGGTCTACGGCCTGGTTGCCACCCGAGACTCCCTGGATCATAATCGTAACACTATCTTCAGACGCAAGAGGAACGCCTGCCTACTACTCACTCAACAGGTGTGCTGTGGTCAAGTATCATTTTATTATGTGGCTATATTTTATCATGTGCCCTTATTTCTCTATGCAGTTGATCGATTTTGTTAACGAGTAGTGCAACTGATGCTTGCAGGATCCATTCTTGACGCTGACCGGCCCATCTCGTGCGATCGTCTTCATCGGCCCGGTTGACGTTGAGATCCAACTCAAACTGAAAGGCAGAACCACAGAGTGTGAAGACAAAGATCTAATCTCCAAAGTGTTGGTATATGGACGTGATCCTAGTGACAAATTTGCCGACGCAGGCATGGCCAACCAGGACCTCATGCGCGCCAGCTGTTCCGACGAGTTGTGCTCCCTACAGGTCACCTCCGCCCTGCTGGCCCGAGCGGTGGAGGCCACCGTGATCTCTGCTGAAGTCATCCAGGGCTGATGGCCCAAGAACCTGGGAATCCGCGTCGTTGCCCGCACCGCCAGCGTAGAGGATGATTTCGTACTGCTTGATGCTCGAGACGGGACATTCTGTGTGGATCTGGCCGATGGCATCATCGCCCTCTCTAGACATGTTGTCTGTGTGGAAAAAGATGGGAGGCTGAAGCTTTGTATAGAGGCCTACAGCAAGAGGAGCGGATGCATGTATGAAAAATCTGATGTTACCGAGTTGGTCCCCAAGAGATCCTCCGCCAGTATTGGCATATGCAAGCTTGCCTTCTGCACGGTTCAGTTCACCGTAGGTTGGTCGTGCCTCGTAGCCAGAATGGATGACCTGATGACCTATGGTATCTGATCTGATGCAACCAAGCCAACCATTTATTCAGCTGTAGAGCAGTGGTATGTTAAAGATGCTGAACTGCTGTTTATGTAGTGCAGTATGGCTAACAACAAGTCATGTTAGTTTGATCGAGTGTCCAGACATTGACTGGTCGGTTAATGTTTATGCTGAACTGCTGTCAGAGTAAGTCATGTTTGTAATGGGGTAAAGTGTCTAGAACACTAAGTCATGTTAATTCGATTGCTATTTTATACCCCCTCTGTCGCAAAATAACTGGAATAGAAGGACATATGTGGACGACATGGACGACGATTGAGGAGATATGTGGCGGTGGAGAGGGCATCGGGCCAGAAGGTGGTGGGGGCATGCGAATGAAAGAGAAGGGTGCGCATGCCGTCGGTGAGGGTGCGGATGATGCGCTCAGTGCGACCATTTTGCTGGGACGTGTATGGGCAAGATAACTGGAATACGATCCCGTGAGAGGCGAGGAACGAGCGAAACTCGCGGTTGTCGAACTCACGTCCGTTGTCGGTACGGAATTGGAGGATGGGGCGCCGGAATTGGGTGGCTACATACGCATGAAAAGTGATGAGTATCTCAAAGACATCTGATTTACGACGCAATGGGAACGTCCAAGCATAATGGGTGTGATCATCCAACACAACAAGAAAGAAAGAAAAACCTGAATTACTCACAACCGGAGATGTCCAGACATCACAATGCAATGTATGAAAGGGAAAGGGAGCAACATGGGAGGATTCCTGAAAAGGGAGTCGAGTATGTTTTCCGAGCTGACAAGCATGGCAGGAATGTGCGTGCACTTTATTACATTTGAAGGAAAAGGTAGCTAAAACCCTAGATAAAGCGGCGTGCCCAGGATGGCCGAGGCGGGCATGCCAGAGCATGGAGCTGGTTGTGTCGGCGAGGAGGGCAGTCGAGGTGGTGGGAGGAACGATGCGAAGCGGGTAGAGGTCGTCGGGGCTGTCACATCGGAGCACCACCGTCCCGGAATGCAGATCCTTACCAGAGAAGCCAAACGGGTCAAATTCCACGGAGACAAAAATTTCACGAGTAAGTGCACGAATAGAAATTAAGTTCTTAATGAGAGAAGTGGAGACTAAGATGTTATTAAGATGGAGAGGCCGAGAGGAGGTGGGAAGAGAAGTAGAGCCGACATGTGATACAGGGAGAGATGTGCCGTCACCAACTATGATTTGAGTGGGATGGTGAGGAGAAGAAGTGAGAGTATCGGGATGGGCAGCCATGTGTGAAGATGCTCCTGTGTCAAGGAACCAATCGCCCCCCCCCCCCCCCCCGAGTAGGGTTGCTGCTGCATCGAGAGGAGGGCATGCTGGAGCGCCGGTGTCTCCCATGGGTTGCCGGCCGTGGGGGCTGGCGCTGGTGTAGGGGCCGGCATGACCGAGCCGACGGGCGAGTAGGGGCCGTACTGCGCGGTAGGGAAGGCGCCGTAACCCGTCGGTGAAGGAGCGACGCCGTAGCCCAGCACGGATGGTGGCGCGCCGTATCCCGGCGCAGACGAAGGGGCGCCGTAGCCTGTCGCGGAGAAGTCGAAGGCCGCAGGCGGGGCCCTAGAACACCGGCGCCCGGGGGACGCTGCTGCACCGGCCAAGCCTGAAAAGTGCCCGTCCAGGGGTTGAAGACGGGGGACGCCGCGGGCGCGGGCTGGCGTGGAGGTACAGCGGGGGCGGCAGGCGGGGGCGGACCACCACCGTTAGTGCCCTTGCGGCGCTTGCGGCCGCGTTGGCCACCCGACGGAGGAGCAGCCTGCGGCGGCGCCGGCGCGGGGGCCGGGGGAGCAGGAGACGCGGGGGCGCGCCCGGCGTAGAGCGCCGTGGCGGTGTCGTGCGCCGCCAGATGAGCGAGGCGGCTCTCCTCGCGCAGCAGATATGTCCGGGCCTGAAGAAACGTCGGCTGCTTCGTCTCGTCGTAGGTGAGGACGGCGACGGCGTGGTCGAACTTGCGACTCAGGCCGCGGATCATGTTGGTGACGATGGCCTTGTCGTCCTGGCGAAGACCGCAGTCGGCGAGGGTGTCGGCGATCGTCTTGAGCCGGGTGCAGTACTCCTGGATCGAGAGGTGCCCTTGGAAGAGGGAGTGGAACTCCTCGAGCGCATGAACGCCTTGCTGGGTGCGGTTGGAGAGGAACAGCGTGCGGATGGCCGTCCAGAGGACGTACGCCGTCGGGTTGTCGACGCGGATGGCGGCCGCGATGTCCTTGGAGACGGAGCCATACAACCAGCAGATGATCCACCAATCGATTTGCGTCCAGATGGGATCGGAACGACGGGAGCGCGCGTCGACGCTGCCGTCGACATGGTCAGTGATGGCGAAGGACTGGAGAAGCGCGTTCATGAAGGAGAGCCAGAGGGTGTAGTTGGGAGGAACGAGCTCGAGGGTGGGCACGGCAGACTGGATATTGAGAGTGAGGATGGAGTGGAAGGGAACCGAAGACGGGTCGCTGCCGGCGAACGGGTTGGTGCCGCTGCCGCCGGATGAGGCTTCGGAGAAAATGTCCATCGGAGCAGAGGGAGGCGGAAGCGAGAGTGTCCGAGGAACTAGGAAGATGATACCATGTAGAACAGGAAAGGAGGAATAGACAGTTTGTATTCATCCACTGTGAGAGATATATACACTCATTACAAAGAGGGAGCCGCACTACTCTAACTGACTAGCTAACAGCCCTACAATCTAGCTCAGCCGATCGTGGGCAGTTGAAGCCCGAGCATACGTGAGGCGTGCGTTATGGAAGGCTGGTGTAGACTGGTTCCAACAGTCTCAAGCTTAGTTAGAGTTAAGACACTTGTTTTGGAACGGAGGGAGTATCTTGGTTGGTGAGCTGTGTCCTGCTGCTCTTATTGTCTGCATCCACAAGTGATTTTCTTGTATCTCTGCATGCATCTCTAAACAATTCCCCTGTCTACTTATATCTTGGGTAATGTATCTCTGTATCCGCATGTGAATTTCCCTGGTCAGCTATATTGTTGAATATATGAGCAAATTACTACGAGATTTAATCCGAATAAACAGAATATAAATCATGACCACAGCAGCAGAGATTAAACTAATCATGCGAACTAGCATAGCAGATGAACATATCACATCTAGGGCACATACTAGAAACATGAATTCTACCACGATCTCGAACAGGAAGGATAGAATCACATACGGTGCAGCGGGTGCAGCACCGCCGGCGTTAATGTTGTCGCCCATGTCGTCGAGGATGAGGTTGCCGAGGTCGGGGAAGAAGTCGTCGTTCGCGAAGTCGTCGCTGCCAGCAGTCGCGCGAGTGCGCTCCCCAAAAACCTGATCGCCCCTCTCCCGTACAGGATCACGAGAGGCGGGGTTCCGGAGGCCTGCTGTCCCTTCTTGCGGTGCACGCCGGAAGGAAGGATGGAGAAAACTAGCTTGGCGGCGCAATGATCTGGAACGGTGATGAGAAACCATACGAAGCGGCGGCTAGAGTAGACGTCTGCCTGACTATATATATCGTCACGATCCAAAAGAATCGGAAACGGTTCAGTAATTAACGCGTCCATTAATTATTAATTAATGACTCATTAATTTTCCCATGCAGCAAAAATATAGACAACGTGCATAGCTCTGTCCTCGGCCAACCCGTGACGAGGCGTGGCGTGGCGTGGCGTGGCGTGGCGTGGCGAGCGAGAAGGAGGAGCGCGTGTGTAGGTCTCCTCTTCTCATGCTCATACAAGTGGTAGAAGAGCTCACCTTATAAAGAGGTGCAGCTCTCTCTCAACTTCCAATGTGGGACTAAACTTTAGCTCCACTCACTCCACTCACATGTGTGCATGAATGGGCCAAGAGAATTTTAGAATTTTAGTTGAGCCTTGAGCCAAAGACCTACTAACAAAAATTCCAACATATATACCATTATTTTTTTTTATATATCATGGACCAGGGAAGGAGGGCTTTCAGTCTTGGATCATCAAACACATGCCTTGTAGACGCAGCCGCAGGAACAAGAAGCAAGGGAACCTGGGGGCTGCGTCGGCGACAAAATACAGGGTCTTCGCTCATGTGCTTGAGTTCTGTAAAGAACTACAAGTGTGTTTAGATCACTACTACTTTAGTGATCTAACCGCTTTTATATTTCTTTACAGAGGGACAGCATCCATGTGCTCAAACCAATTGAGCTAAAATCACATGTGTAGAACGTTCGGCCATTCCTCAACTAGATTTTGTCCTTGTTGTTGAACTGTTCGTCGTCTCGCAGTTGGCCCGGAAGAGGGAAGTGACCTTGTCTTAGATTTGTCTAGATATAGATGTATCAAATCACGTTTTAGTATTAAATACATCTGTATCTAGACAAAATACATCTGTATCTAGACAAATCTAAGACAAGAATTTTGGGACGGAGGGAGTACCACATTTTCAGACTTGAAACCTCCGGTTGGCCCTTGTTCGACTCGGTTGAGGCTTGATGGGCAAGTACCTGCGACAATGACACGCCAAACCGCCAAGCTAAGGCGTCCCTAACCATGTTTGTTTCATGAGTAAACTGCAAAAAACCATCACAATTAGGGACCCTAATCAGAAAACCATCATCATTGGAATTTTTTTTCAAAAAACCGTCAACATTGTGCTGACAGTTTTCAGAAAACACCGATCTGTCACTAAACGCATGTTGACATCGCTTCTGACAGATGGGGCCCGCTGTAAGTGCTGATGTGGCAAAATTAACATGACACCGTTGCACCTGCCCGTTACACTAGAAGAAGGGGGCCACTCGTCAGTGTCTCATGAGGCAGGCGAGGTCAACGGCGAGCAGCGCCGCTCCAGCTCCGGCGAGCGCCGTCGCTGGATCCAACCCGAATCCAAGACGAGGTCAAAATCCCCCAAGCCGTGCGCCGCTCAGGAGCCGCATCAAGCGAACCCGCAGCCGGTGTGCGACGCCGCCCCATCTGCGTCAGCCGCCTCCCGCGCACGGACTGGCTCCGCGTCCGCCTTCAGAGCAGCAGCTAGACAGCCGCGAGGCACCTCCTGCTTGGGGTGGTGGCGCAATGGAGCAGAAGCCGCTCCCAGTCCCAGGTCGCCGGAGTCGTCCTCGCCCACCTCCTTGATCCGCTCCCAGGTGGCGGCGCCGGAGCCGCTCCCCTCGAGGTCGCCATGCCGGCGGCGCACGTGCCCGGCGAGGCGTGCCCGGAGCCCGAGCTGCCGGAGGGATTCCCGCCAGCGACGCGCCCAATCTGTGCCCGCCGGCGGGATCCAGCGCACGCACGGGCTGCCACTGCCTGGACGTGCTTTTTTTCACTTACATTTTTTTGTTTCAATGACAGTCGGACCCCACTTGTGTAATGAAAGAGTTACTTGTTCAGCAACAATTCTGTCTCCCATGTCCGTCACCGTCACGCCATGTCATCAGATGCAGCGGGCCCTACTTGTCAGATTCAGCGTCAACGCTGTAAATCGTGCTATTAGTGTTTTTTGCAAAATAATTACTGAATACCGGATGTTTTTTGAAAAAAACCCAAATGGTGGTTGTTTTTTGAATTAAGGTCCTCAATTGTGATGGTTTTTTGCAGTTTACTCCTTGTTTCATGGACTATCTAGAACGAGCGAAACGCAAGAGTCTTCAAGCACAAGAGCGCACCGCCGACTATATTGCTTGCCTCCATCGAGACCGATACCAACCTTTGGGTCATTGCCGGTGCAAAGAAATTAGGGTTCATTATTTTGCGAGAGTAATCTCATATCGTGTATTCGGGTTACTTGTAACAAACTCTATTCTTCCTTATTTAATGGATGAGGCAAAGCTTTTGCCTTCGTTAAAAAAAATCCTGGATCATTTAAACTGATGTCCGCATCTCTGCATCTGCATGGTGAAGTAAGTTGCTCATTGGTTTCAGTTTTACAAGCTCACTGGTCATCTACTATATCTAAATAGGAGCCTCCCACTACTTGATTTCTCAGTGTTCTCAAGCATCCATGTCACCATAATTATTTTTGGCCATTTGATTCACCACAAATGGCTCAGATCTGCAGTTCGAATTGATCCAGGTGCTCACGCGGTCACGACCCTCGGGTTGACTCCTCCCTCGACCCACGGAAGAGGAAGCGCACAGAAGCGAACTGTTCCCCAGCGGAAACGTCGTTCGTGCAGAATCCCTCGCCGTCTCCTATTCCCCATCCCTCTCTCTCCCCAATGACACAAAACCCCATGCGGCGACGAACGCAACAGAGTGCAGCTTCATCTAGGGTTTGCGGCCACCGTCGAGGGTAGAACCGGCAGTGATGGCGCGGCAAGATCGCAAGGTATCGATCTAGAGGATGAGTGAAGCCGCAGTTCAGTCGTCTCAACAAAGCTCATCAACATCCTCGAGGGAAAGCTGGAGCCGCAGTTCAGCTCCGAGGACTCGTGATTCTGTACAGGTAAGTCACCTCTCTCCCGCCTCCTTCTGGCCATGCCTAGGCTGTCCCGATTGGATTTGATATAGGGTTTGCAGAACCCCCTCCCTGTTTGTCTCTTTTTGCGGCCCAACATGATATACGATCAACACCACGACCCCTTCATTTTCTTTTCTTCCTTAAACTTGGCAAGAAGCCAAAGGAAAAGGCCACCCTTCGATTCTATCCTTTGGGCCACCCGCTGTTTACATTTTTCTTATTTGATTACCAATTAGGAAAGCCTCCGCTGCTGCTATGCTAAGCCATATGTTTGGGATGATCTGTATGCTAAGATCCAAGTTCCACTTAGTGTTTTCTCAGGGCCTTAAAAATTGAAGGTTCCCATATGGAGGCTGCATTGAGTGGCAGTGATCTGAATGAGTCCCAGCCCACGAAGCAGCATAGTTGCCGACATGACTGAATGCCTGATGGTCATTGTACAATCTGGTAGGTCTGTGCCCGATCTCGAATCTACTATTATATTTTTTTAGCTTGCTTTTCTGCATATGTTTTACTTGATATATTATTGCCTGTGCATAATTTATAGAAACAAATTTGATCTTGCAGCAAATATTCTACGTTCAATATGTAGACTATTGGAACGTCTAGGAACTGCTTGATATGACAACTTAAACTAGAAGGTACGTAATGAATTTTTGTAGGATAAACATTATCGATATTTTAAGCAGCAACAGTGTCCAATAACATGTTGTTGGACCAACTACGGTCTTGAGGTTTGTGCGAAGATAATATTATTTCCATTCTCTGTCAATTTGTTACTGATGTTATCTCATGACAATTCTTGCCTATTAGGCCTAATACATAGTTCTGCTTTAGTACTAATTTTATCACGTGTCATGTGTTACCCTGCTAAGGGAGAACATAAACATCTTGCAAAAGAATAATTTTCCATGTGCTATCTTCTGAATACACTACTAAGCGAGTTGTGCCTAAGTTTTCCTCTCCTAAATCTTTGGTTGTATCTCTTTTCTCTCATATACCCATCTCAATTTTTATCCATTCCCGTATTTGTTCCGTCTTTATCTGACATCTTTATCTGATTGCTAGAGACAAAGCTTGAAGCAAGGGCGCATGTATACCTCAGCGTGTATGTTAACCAAGATGCACATATAATCTTTTGAGCTAGCATAAACTTCATATGTCTATTTGTTTTATATGGTTATATATCTGATTTATATTGATATGAAGATAGCCAAATTATGAATGTACTTCCCCATATTTGCCAGAGATGAAAAAACTACCAGGTGTGTTGTTATATAATAATAATTTTGATTCGTAACAATTACCAGTTGTTAAGCTGCCTTTCATCAGACATGTTTCATGCTAACATTCTTAGAAAAAAATAATGCTATCCCGCACCAATGTCCCGCAGCACCGCGCGGGGCATCATCTAGTTACAATAGTTGGGGAAACTTTTGTGTAGCTGTTACTCAAGAATTTGAGGTCAATGTCCATCAAAGTTGTATGCAAAATTTACTTGTTTTGAGACAGCATGGATGGGTGTAGGAATATAGAACCACCTCCATCAGCGTGTGTACCAGGTCAGGATGTATGAAGAAGTAAAGCTATGTTTGGTTACTCAGTTCATATTGGGTTTGAGTTTGAAAGAGGAAATCCATTCCGCTGTTGAAATTCACACGTGCTGCCACATCGGCCTGTCAAATGGGTCCCCACCAGTCGGAAACAATGTCAAAGCGACTATCAGAGCGATTTGCAACACCTCACCCCAAAACGGTACTGGCTTGAAAAGAATTGAAAAGTGGCACTCATCCATTAGAGCATCTCTAGCCGTGCTCCCAACAAGGTCTCTCAGGCGATTTTTTTGCCGCCGGCGCCGAAAAATCGGTCCAGTCGCGCCCCCAAAGGCCCTTTTTTTGTCGGCCCGGGCCGAAATTAGCGCTAGCGGACTCAAGCCGAACCCGGCGCGCTGGGGGCGTTTAGGGGCGTCGGCCGAATCGTTTTTGGAGCGAAAATCGGCGGGCCCTCCTTGGCAGCGACTCGGCTGTTCTCGTCGCTTCGTCGTCCTCGTCGCCTCGGTTTCCCGCAGGGGGGAAGCAATGCCAAAGCTGTTGCGCCGGTCAGCCTCCATTGATGCCTCATGGGCGGCGCAGTGAAGGCGGGGCGACGCGCGTCCCTCGCCCGCCACACGTACACACGACGGCCACGCGGGCGCCGCCTATATAAGCCGTCCCCTCCCGCACCGGTGAGCCACGCACAGACCTCGCTCTCCACGGCCAACGCCCCCGTTCCTCCCTCTCTTATCTCCTCACCCAATGGCCGAGCGCTTCCCAGGCGATGGCGCGATGGCGAACGGCTTTGGCCGCCACCAAGGACGAAGCTCAGCTTCTCTATGAGGCCGAGTACCCGGTCCCGCCGGATGATATGTCTCCAACGTATTTATAATTTTTGATTGTTCCATGCTATTATATTATCTGTTTTGGATGTTTATGGGCTTTATTATACACTTTTATATTATTTTTGGGACTAACCTATTAACTGGAGGCCCAATCCAAATTGTTGTTTTCTTGCTTATTTCAGTGTTTCGAAGAAAAGGAATATCAAACGGAGTCCAAACGGAATGAAACCTTCGGGAGAGTTATTTTTGGAATGGAAGCAATCCAGGAAACTTGGAGTAGACGTCAGGGAAGCTTCGAGGTGGCCACGAGGCAGGGAGGCGCGCCTGCCCCACCCTCGTGGGCCCCTCGTGGCTCCCCTGACTGACTTCTTTCACCTATATATGTCAATATACCCTAAAAACATCGAGGAGTAGAATAGATAGGGAGTTCTGCTGCCAGAAGCCTCCGTAGCCACCAGAAACCAATCTCAACCCGTTCTGGCACCCTGCCGGAGGGGGGAATCCCTCTCCGGTGGCCATCTTCATCATCCCGGCGCTCTCCATGACGAGGAGGGAGTAGTTCACCCTCGGGGCTGAGGGTATGTACCAGTAACTATGTGTTTGATCTCTCTCTCTCTCTCGTGTTCTTGAGGTGGAACGATCTTGATGTATCGCGAGCTTTGCTATTATATTTGGATCTTATGATGTTTCTCCCCCTCTACTCTCTTGTGATGAATTGAGTTTTCCCTTTGAAGTTATCTTATCGGATTGAGTCTTTAAGGATTTGAGAACACTTGATGTATGTCTTGCATGTGCTTATCTGTGGTGACAATGGGATATCACGTGATCCACTTGATGTATGTTTTGGTGATCAACTTGCGAGTTTCGTGACCTCGTGAACTTATGCATAGAGGTTGGCACACATTTTCATCTTGACTTTCCGGTAGAAACTTTGAGGCACACTTTGAAGTTCTTTGTGTTGGTTGAATAGATGAATCTGAGATTGTGTGATGCATATCGTATAATCATACCCACGGATACTTGAGGTGACATTGGAGTATCTAGGTGACATTAGGGTTTTGGTTGATTTGTGTCTTAAGGTGTTATTCTAGTACGAACTCTATGATAGATTGAACGGAAAGAATAGCTTCGTGTTATTTTACTACGGACTCTTGAATAGATCGAACAGAAAGGATAACTTTGAGGTGGTTTCGTACCCTACCATAATCTTTTCGTTTGTTCTCCGCTATTAGTAACTTTGGAGTGACTCTTTGTTGCATGTTGAGGGACAGTTATATGATCCAATTATGTTATTATTGTTGAGAGAACTTGCACTAGTGAAAGTATGAACCCTAGGCCTTGTTTCAACGCATTGCAATACCGTTTGTGCTCACTTTTATCATTAGTTACCTTGCTGTTTTTATATTTTCAGATTACAAAAACCATTGTCTACTATCCATATTGCACTTGTATCATCATCTCTTCGCCGAACTAGTGCACCTATACAATTTACCATTGTATTGGGTGTGTTGGGGACACAAGAGACTCTTTGTTATTTGGTTGCAGGGTTGCTTGAGAGAGACCATCTTCATCCTACGCCTCCCACGGATTGATAAACCTTAGGTCATCCAATTGAGGGAAATTTGCTACTGTCCTACAAACCTCTACACTTGGAGGCCCAACAACGTCTACAAGAAGAAGGTTGTGTAGTAGGCATCAAGCTCTTTTCTGGCGCCGTTGTCGGGGAGGTGAGTGCTTGAAGGTATATCTTTAGATCTTGCAATCGAATCTTTTTGTTTCTTGTTTTAGCACTAGTTTAGTTTATAAAAGAAAACTGCAAAAAAATGGAATTGAGTTTGCCTCATACGCTTCATCTTTTCAATATCTTTCGTGAGAATGATGGAAAGGAAAATTGTGCTCAAGTGCTAGAAGAAGAAGTCTATAAAATGTTTGGCACTAAATCCTTGAATGACGAGCATGATTGCAATGTTGTTAGTATGAACTCCTTGAATATCCATAGTACTAATGATGATTGCACCAGTCATGATGAAAATGTCCCTTATAAGCATGTCTACTTTTGTGGAATATATAGAGCCTGCAAGTACACACCAATTAGGGAAAATGGATTTTGGAAGAGGCATAAGTATTTGGAAACTAAATGGTTGCAAGAGAGGCTAAATGTTTGTGCTGGAAATTTAAAATTTCTTCACCATACTTATGAACTTTGCAATGAACATGGTCATTTAAATCTCCGATGCAAATTGTTCCATGATCGTATCTTGTCCAAAAATTGTGATGATTTGATTTCCCTTGCACATCATAATGAACTTAGTTTGCTTTTGGGTTATGAAGAAATGAAACGTATAACTGAGCATATTCCAGAATATAACCTTGAGAAATTCCTCGATATTGATCTAGAAGAAATTTTTATGTATTGTGCGGTGAATTGCATTGAAAATCCTTATATTGCCAATTACATAAAGAAAAGAAAACAAATAGAGGATGAAGAGAATACTAATGAAAGGGAATAGGCTTCCCAATATCCTCCTATTATTTCTTATGATGAATCAGGTAACGAGGAGGAGCCTTCTATTCAACCAATCTCATCAATAAGGAGCTCCAAAAAGAGAATTGAACCCACACATAATGTGAAGAAGAAAAAGAAAAGATAGAGAAGTAAAGGTAAAGAGGTATCCCTCCCAAATGATGTTGTCCCTATTACTCATTGTGATGATGATAATTGTTATACTATTGGTGTTATCCATACTATTAATGATGAGAGTGATTATGCTTATGATATGAAAAATCCCAAGCTTGGGGATGCTATGTTTGATGAGAATGACAGGTTTGAAAATATATTTGCTGCAATTAATGTTTGTCCCAAGCTTGGGTATGATATGTTTAATGAAGATGATATTTGTAGTCTCCCAAGTTTTGATATGAAAATTTATTATGATGATAGCATGCCTCCTACTTATGATGATTATATTGATGAAAGTGGGTTTGGAAGAGTGTCAACTTTAGGAAGTAATGATCCCACTATTTTGGAGGATGTTGAATCTTATTTTGACAATTATGAAAGTGGATTTGGAGAGGTCATGACTTTATTTAGTAATGATTCCACTATCTTGGAAGAGGTTTCAATTGATTATGATGAGAACAAAGTTGCTAGTTATGATGATTATTGTGATGATAGTTATGCTATAAAAAGTAGTGATGATTATATTTATAAAACTTGTCATGATTGTGATTACCCTTTTTCTTAACATTACTCTTTTAATGTGGAAACAATTTATAGTATTCGAGTCTCTTATGATACTTCCACTATTCTGAGTGAGAATAATTTTGCTTATGTGGAGAGTAGTAAATTTTCTATGCTTGTAGATCATGATAAGAATGCTCTATGTGATGGTTATATTTTTGAATTCATTCATGATGCTACTGAAAATTATTATGAGGGAGGAACATATGCTTGTAGGAATTGCAATAATATCAAGTTTCCTCTCTATGTGCTTAAAGTTTTAAAGTTATGCTTGTTTTGCCTTCCTATGCTAGTTGATTATTGCTCCCATAAATTGTTTGCTCACAAAATCCCTATGCATAGGAAGTGGGTGTTGGGGAACGTAGCAGAATTTTAAAATTTTCTACGCATCACCAAGATCAATCTATGTAGTCATCTAGCAACGAGGGAGAGAGGAGTGCATCTACATACCCTTGTAGATCGCGCGCGGAAGCGTTCAAGAGAACGGGGTTGATGGAGTCGTACTCGTCGTGATCCAAATCACCGATGACCAAGTGCCGAACGGACAGCACCTCCGCGTTCAACACACGTACGGTTGGGAAGACGTCTCCTCCTTCTTGATCTAGCAAGGTGAAGGAGAGGTTGATGAAGATCCAGCAGCACGACGGTGTGGTGGTGGATGCAGCAGGATCCCGGCAGGGCTTCGCCAAGCGCAAGCAGGGAGGAGAGGTGTTACGGAGGGAGAGGGAGGCGCCAAGAGCAAGGGTGCGGCTGCCCTCCCTCCCTCCTCTTTATATAGGGGCCTTGGGGGGGGGCGGCGCCGGCCCTAGGAGATGCAATCTCCAAGGGGGCGGCGGCCAAGGGGTGGCTTCCCCCCACGCCAAGTGGGGGGCGCCCCCACCCCTAGGTTTTCCCAACCTAGGCACAGGGGAGGCCCAAGGGGGGGGGGGGCGCACCAGCCCACCAGGGGCTGGTTCCCCTCCCACTTCAGCCCATGGGGCCCTCCGGGATAGGTGGCCCCACCCGGTGGACCCCCGGGACCCTTCCGGTGGTCCCGGTACAATACTGGCGACCCCCGAAACCTTCCCGATGGCCCAAACTGGACTTCCTATATATAAATCTTTACCTCCGGACCATTCCGGAACTCCTCGTGACGTCCGGGATCTCATCCGGGACTCCGAACAACTTTTGGGTTACTGCATACTAATATCTCTACAACCCTAGCATCACCGAACCTTAAGTGTGTAGACCCTACGGGTTCGGGAGACATGCAGACATGACCGAGACGACTCTCCGGTCAATAACCAATAGCGGCATCTGGATACTCATGTTGGCTCCCACATGCTCTTCGATGATCTCATCGGATGAACCACGATGTCGAGGATTCAATCAATCCGTATACAATTCCCTTTGTCAATCGGTACGTTACTTGCCCGAGACTCGATCGTCGGTATCCCAATACCTCGTTCAATCTCGTTACCGGCAAGTCACTTTACTCGTACCGTAATGCATGATCCCGTGATCAACCACTTGGTCACATTGATCTCATTATGATGATGCATTACCGAGTGGGCCCAGAGATACCTCTCCGTCATACGGAGTGACAAATCCCAGTCTCGATTCGTGCCAACCCAACAGATACTTTTGGAGATACCTGTAGTGTACCTTTATAGTCACCCAGTTACGTTGTGACGTTTGGCACACCCAAAGCACTCCTACGGTATCCGGGAGTTGCACAATCTCATGGTCTAAGGAAATGATACTTGACATTCGGAAAAGCTACAGCAAACGAACTACACGATCTTTGAGCTATGCTTAGGATTGGTCTTGTCCATCACATCATTCTCCTAATGATGTGATCCCGTTATCAATGACATCCAATGTCCATAGTCAGGAAACCATGACTATCTTTTGATCAACGAGCTAGTCAACTAGAGGCTCACTAGGGACGTGTTGTGGTCTATGTATTCACACATGTATTACGATTTCCGGATAACACAATTATAGCATGAATAATAGACAATTATCATGAACAAAGAAATATAATAATAACCATTTTATTATTGCCTCTAGGGCATATTTCCAATAGTGGGTTAGACTTAAATGTGCTAGTCATATTCTTCATGATGCTCTCTTTATGTTACAATTCTTATCTTTTATGTGAGCATCATTGAAATCATCATGCCTAGCTAGGGGCGTTAAACGATAGCGCTTGTTGGGAGGAAACCCAATTTTATTTTTGTTCCTTGCTTTTTGCTCCTGTTTATTAATAAATAAGTCATATAGCCTATGTTTAGATGTGGTTTTATGCCTTTAATTAGTGTTTGTGCCAAGTAGAACCTTTGGGAAGACTTGGGGAAGGTCTTTGTGATCTTGCTGTAAAAAACAGAAACTTTAGCGCTCACGAGATTTGCTGCCATTTTTTATGGAGAGTGATATTTAGTTAATTATTTTTTCATATGATTAATAGACAAATTCCTCAGGTACACCAATTTATTTGAGAATTTTATGAGTTACAGAAGTATACGTTTGATACAGATTACTACAGATTGTTCTATTTTTTGACAGATTCTGTTTTCGATGTGTTGTTTGCTTATTTTGATGAATCTATGAGTAGTATCGGAGGGTATGAACCATAGAGAAGTTGGAATAAAGTAGATATTACACTAATTTAAATAAAGAATTAGTTCACAACAGTACCTAAGTGGTGATTTATTTTCTTATAATAACGGAGCTTACACATTTTCTATTAAGTTTTGTGTTGTGAAGTTTTCAAGTTTTGGGTAAAGATTCGATGGACTATGGAATAAGGAGTGGCAAGAGCCTAAGCTTGGGGATGCCCAAGGCACCCCAAGGTAATATTCAAGGACAACCAAGAGCCTAAGCTTGGGGATGCCCCGAATGGCATCCCCTCTTTCGTCTTCGTTCATCGATAACTTTACTTGGAGCTATATTTCTATTCACCACATGATATGTGTTTTTCTTGGAGCATCATTTTATTTTATTTTGTTTTGCTTGCTGTTTTAATAAAATACCAAGATCTGAAATTATTAAATGTTAGAGAGTCTTCACATAGTTGCATAATTATTCGACTACTCATTGATCTTCACTTATATCTTTTGGAGTAGTTTGTCATTTGCTCTAGTGCTTCACTTATATCTTTTTAGAGCACGGTGGTGGTTTTATTTTGAAGAAATAGATGAACTATCATGCTTCACTTATATTATTTTGGGAGTCTTTAGAATAGCATGGTAGTTTTCTTTGGTTATGAAACTAGTCCTAATATGATGGGCATCCAAGATGGGTTTAATAAAAACTTTCATATAGAGTGCATTGAATACTATGAGAAGTTTGATACTTGACGATTGTTTTGAGATATGAAGATGGTAATATTAGAGTCGTGCTAGTTGAGTAGTTATGAATTTGAGAAATACTTGTGTTAAAGTTTGTGATTCCCGTAGCATGCACGTTTGGTGAACCATTATGTGATGAAGTCGGAGCATGATTTATTTATTGATTGTCTTCCTTATGAGTGGCGGTCGGGGACGAGCGATGGTCTTCTTGAAGGAAATATGCCCTAGAGGCAATAATAAAGTTATTATTTATTTCCTTATATCATGATAAATTTTTATTATTCATGCTAGAATTGTATTAACCAGAAACATAATACATGTGTGAATACATAGACAAACAGAGTGTCACTAGTATGCCTCTACTTGACTAGCTCGTTGATCAAAGATGGTTAAGTTTCATAACCATAGACATGAGTTGTCATTTGATTAACGGGATCACATCATTAGGAGAATGATGTGATTGACTTGACCCATTTCATCAGCTTAGCACTTGATCATTTAGTTTGTTGCTATTGCTTTCTTCATGACTTATACATGTTCCTATGACTATGATATTATGCAACTACCGTTTACCGGAGGAACACTTTGTGAGCCACGAAACATCACAACGTAACTGGGTGATTATAAAGGTGCTCTACATGTGTATCCGAAGGTACTTGTTGGGTTGGCGTATTTCGAGATTAGGATTTGTCACTCCGATTGTTGGAGAGGTATCTCTGGGCCCACTCGGTAATGCACATCACTATAAGCCTTGCAAGCATTGCAACTAATGAGTTAGTTGCGGGATGATGTATTACGGAACGAGTAAAGAGACTTGCCGGTAACGAGATTGAACTAGGTATTGAGATACCGACGATCGAATCTCGAGCAAGTAACATACCGATGACAAAGGGAACAACGTATGTTGTTATGTGGTCTGACCGATAAAGATCTTCGTAGAATATGTAGGACACTACAGGAATCAACTACTTTGCCATCTGCCACGGCGGACGGCAAAGGCATGAACGGCGGACGGCAAAGGTTTTTGCCGTCTGCCGCGGACGGCAAAAGGCTCCGACAAAGTAAGGTCCGTCAAAGAGCTACTTTGCCGTCTGCTTTACGCGGCTGACGGCAAAGAAAGTAGACGGCAAAAATTGCGCTGTTATTCTGTTAGGTGGCTAACGGCAGGCCTTTGCCGTCCGCCACTGACGGCAAAATTTGTTCTGCCTTTGTCGTCCGCCGTATGATGTCAGCTAGACGTCACTACATGGCAGACATTTGCCGTCCGCCCCTGATGGCAAAATTGTTTACTCTTTGTCGTTTGCCACTGTAGGCAAACTGACCAAATGGGTCAGCTCCCGGGAAGCACAGTTGGCTGCCCCATGGCTTCTTTGCCGTCCGCGGCTGACGGCAAAGAGCCCGTTGCCGTCGGTGGCAGACGGCAAAGAGCCTGCATATTGGCTCTTTTTTCTGTTTTTTTTAATCCAACAATTTTCACAGCAAATATATATGACATATATAAATATATTTCACAGGGCTATTTAACAGCAAACATATCACATATCCAGCATATAATTAAGTTTCATCCATTCATACATAAGCAGGTTCCATCAAGTTCCATCCATACACATTGTTCCATCCATATACATATTACAATGCAAAGTTTCATCAAGATAGCAAGTTCCATCATAGCAAGCTAGATACAATGCAAATTTTCATCAAAGAAAAAACAAGCACTCCATCATAGCAAGCTAGCTTCCATGAAGTGAATGAAATCTGCAAAATGGCAAATAAGAAAGTTAGAAATATATAGGTGACTAGAAGAAGAAGACTAGAACAAGAAGAAGACTAGTACAAGAAGAAGACTAGAACAAGAAGTATATGTCATTTATGAGCTAACTTAGGTGAAATGGATCATATATGAGCTAACTAAGTTGAAATGGGTCGTTTATGGGCTAACTAAGGTGAAATGGATCATTATTGAGCTAACTTAGTTGAAATGGGTCATTTATGAGCTAACTAAGATGAAATGGATCGTTTTTGAGCTAACTAAGTTGAAATGGATCGTTTTTGAGCTAACTTAGGTGAAATGGATCATTTATGAGCTAACTTAGTTGAAATGGGTCGTTTATGAGCTAACTAAGGTGAAATGGATCATTTTTGAGCTAACTAAGGTGAAATGGATCGTGTTTAGCTAACTTAGGTGAAATGGATCGTTTATGAGCTAACTTAGTTGAAATGGGTCGTTTATGAGCTAACTAAGGTGAAATGGATCGTTTTTGAGCTAACTAAGGTGAAATGGATCGTTTTTGAGCTAACTTAGGTGAAATGGATCATTTAAGAGCTAATTTAGGTGAAATGGATCGTTTTTAGCTAACTTAGGTGAAATGGATCGTTTATGAGCTAACTTAGTTGAAATGGATCGTTTATGAGCTAACTTAGGTGAAATGGATCGTTTTAGAGCTAACCTAGGTGTGATGGGTCATTTTGGAGCTAACCTAGGTAAGATGGGTCATTTTGGATCTAACCTAGTTGAAATGGGTCATTTTAAAGCTAAGGTAGGTAAAATGGATCATTTAGGAGCTAATCTAGGTAAAATGGGTCATTTTAGAGCTAACTTGGATAAACTGGATCATTTATAAGCTAACTAAGGTAAAATATGTCATTTTAGAGCTAACTTAGGTAAAATGGATCGTTTATGAGCTAACTAAGCTAATTATCCAATTTTTGACATAAGTAAGCTAAGTACAAATCGTTTTAGAGCTAACAGAGGTAAAATGGATGGTTTTGGAGGTCAGTAAGCTTATTAAGTCATTTTGGAGGAAAAGAAGCTAACTCTAGGTCATTATGGTAAGCATATTGGAGGAAATAAAGCTAAGTCTAGGTCTTTATGCATTTGTTAAGCAAAACACTAGAGAAACTTACCGTGATCATGGAGGTGTAGGAGCGGGCTGGCTCGTGTCGGTAGCTGGAGAAGGATCGTGCGATGCTTGTCTAGAGTTACTCTGCACCAATGATCATTACCAATGTCTCGTTACCATGATGACACTCAAATGTTAAGACTAGCAAGTAATGTCCATTCAAATTAAACTCACCGTGGTCCCAGGAGCAATCACTGGCATCGGCGGAGCGGTCTGACCAGACTTCTCACACACAGACTGCACATTTGGTTTTGACAAACACAGTCATACTAGTTAGTAATGAGACAAACACTACATGAATGTTTTGGCTAATCTGCAGAATAAACTTACCACAAGGAGCTCGTACATGGCCCTTGCCTACATGTCATTCCGTACCCTCTCCTCCTCCAACATCTTTGTCGTCCTCTCCTCCAACTCCCACTGCCTCTTCGTCGCCTCCGCCAGAAGTTTCTCTATTCTATCTCTCTCACTCTGTATAGCAGCCTGCAACACCACTCACATGACCATTTGTAATCATTGATGGAAGCGCACACAATGTAATGGAGAAAGATAGCTAAGTACGTATAACTAACCTTGAAGGCGAGTTGGACTGGCCGTTCACGAGGCCTTATCTCAGGAGCGGAGCTCGACTGGCGCGCCTTGATCTCCGGGAGAGTGCTAGGACAATGGATAAGTCCATCTCCCATGGCTATGGAGCCATGGGACCTCCCGCCACCAGATATCATCAGCAGCTGTTGTATCAATGGGACCCTAGCTCGGGTTAAAGTCCTCCCCTTTCCTCACCTTCCCCTGATCTCTATATTGCACGAGCTTGTCATGGGAGGAGATGTTGGTGAAGTTCTTTGGATCATCGAGGTCAGGCGCAGAGAATGCCTTGACTTTCTTGTAAGGGCCAGTGTGGGCCATGGCATACAGGTCGTACACCTTTGGCACCTTATCCGCCTTATTGTAGCAAACCACATACCCAATTCCGCCCGAACTGAAATAAGTTGGAGCTGCCTTGATGGTGTGGCACACCTTCCATTTGGGCACGTTTGTCCTTGGCCTCGTTGTGGAGGGCTAGCCATTCATTTGAGCATCACTCATTGACCAACACCTCCCAACAATCCATCTGATCCGCACACCATCTCGGAGGGGCCTAAGTTAGCAAATAGAAACTCGAGCGCTACGGCTATGAATTACTAAATGAAGGAAGTAAGTACAAGGCCTTAAGAATTACCTTCATGTACTGCTCCTTACTCAAGAACTTCTCGCGGCACACCGGCTTGGTCTTCTTGATACCACGCGAGGCGTAGTAGTCTCGAACAGCCTGCACCCGAGCCTCGTGCCGTAAGTTCTGTAGTAGGTGCTTGTAGATGTTATCGATAACATTTGCCGCTTCCTCCTCGTATCCCTCCTCACACCTGTAGAATGTCTGCAATCTAATGAGACAACATTGATTAGTACAGTTAATAGCTAGCTAGTTGAATATTTTTAATTGTGTAAAGGAGAAATTACTCAGAACTTTCTGATCACCACATCTGCCCTCGTCTTGCACAAGACACCGTCGATAATCTCACCCGGCGGGGCCGAGGCAGCCAAGTAGTGCTCCCAACTCAATCCAAGCTCTGGAAGCCGACCCTCACCAGGCAACGTGACAAAACCCAGCTCTTCTTGACGTAATCGGTCATAGGGTTCAGTGGCATCAACATGTGCAAGGCCACCATGACGTAATCGGTCAAGCATTGACAGGTCATCCGCAACAGTAACCTCTTCTTGTTCCGGCTCTTCTTGTTCCTCCTCTGGGGTGATGTCGGATTCACTGTCGTTGTCTACTTAAATGTTCCGGGGTGAAGTATAGTGGTTCTTGAAACACTTTTTGGAAAGACGTGTCTCTTGGAAGAATTCTCCTTCATATGTGTCTGGGTTAATGTGAGGTTCATAATCCTCTTCCTTTGGGGGAGAAAGTCTAGCACGTGGCGGCACTTCATAAACGACATCCCAACCTTTCAGATTTGGATTAGTTTGGCAGGCCCACGGTAGATAGAATACTTGGGTCGCCTGTTGAGCCGTAATATAGACATCAGGAACATCTAAATGGGTGCTTTGGTTGATTTCAACTAGCCCTATATGTTCATGAGTCCTTCTAGTCTCCTTCGGCTGAAACCAATAACATTTGAAGACTACGACATTCGGTGGGTTTTCACCATAGAATAGAAGTTCATAAATTGCTTCAACTCCCCATAATACTCGGTACCTCCTTTGCCGATAGCAGATACACAACAATTTCTAGACTTTCGGTCGGCCATAGATAGCTCTTTGCCATAGGTACGAAAGCGATACCCGTTGATGTCGTATTTGTCAAATGAACGGACCTTATAGTCAAAACCATTAGCGACTTGTCTCAATTCGGCGTCCATAGACTCTGAATTAGCCTACAAGTTTAATATGAAAGGATTGTTGCATTACGCACAAATTAGCGAATGAAATGAAATTGTCTAATAGAAATTACCATTTGTTTGAACCAAGAGATGAAACCGGTATAGCCGCCTCCTTGCTTTGCGAGAAGCTCATACTCTTCGACGGAATCCTTTTGGATCATCGCTCCATACAAGAATATGGCGACGTATCTACTGTATGAAATATCCAGGAATAAGAGCAGTTCAAAGGAAATAGAAGTTGTGAAATAATGTACCGAGAACTTACTCGATGTACGGCCGCACTTCTATCAGGTTGTTGAAGATATACAACGAAATGGTCCGCCATTCTTCGTTATCCAAAGATACTGGATTTGAAACACTGGCTGGTGTGAGATTCCCTTTGAATAGGCTGAGGTTGGATCCACCCTTTTTAGGGTCGTCAGCATTGTACCGAGGCTTTGGATTATGGAAATGACGATTTTTGGCTTCGTAGTGTGTTGTCACGAAGTTTGCCGCCTCCTCAGTGATGAATGCCTCAGCCATCGATGCTTCAATTCTACGTTTATTTTTACATTTTTCTCGAAGCGTCTTCTGCATCCTCTCAGTTGGGTAGCACCAATGATTTTGCACGCCCCCCCCCCCCCCCCAATCTTGCCTCGGTCGGGAGATGCAAAATCAAATGCTGCATTGGATTAAAGAAGCCCAGTGGAAAGATCTTCTCTAACTTACGGATCAACTACGGCGCCAACTCTTCCATTTCTTCTAGCACGCCAGGCGATAGTTCTTTCGCACAAAGAACACGGAAGAAATAGCTGAGTTCTGCCAGTACTAGCCATTCATCCCCAAGGATGAAGCCACATAACATCACCGGCATTACCCGCTCAATCCATATGTGCCAATCATGACTCTTGAGACCAAATATCTTCAATTTATCAAGACTCGCTCCCCTCTTAAGATTTGTTGCATACCCATCGGGGAACATCAACTGCATTTTCACCCACAAGATAATTTCCCTCATAGCTGGCCTTCCAAGATTGAACCATGCCTTTGGCTTTGTCCAGTTCTGCTTTCCTTTCGGTTCTTTCATGTTTTGTAATGGCCTACACATAGCGCCTCCAGATCGACTCTAGCCTTTGACTTCCCATCTATGCCGAACAATGTACCAAAAAGTGCCTCGGCGATATTCTTCTCAGTGTGCATCACGTCGATGTTGTGTGGGCAAAGGAGGACTTTGAAGTAAGGCAGATCCCATAAGCATGTTTTGTGAGTCCAGGCGTGCTTAGAATTATACCCCTTGAAGTACCCTGGACGCTCTGGATCTGGCTCGAGAGCATTTAACTGATCCAGGGTCTGTTGGCATGTCAACGCAGGTGGTGTAGAGTTTTTGACAACTCTACCTCTGATGAAGTTCTTCTTGTCTTTCCTGAACTTATGGCGAGGATCCAGGAACTGTCTATGCATGTCGAAGCAAGAAAACTTACGACCCTCCTGAAGCCAACGAAACTCAAGAGCTCCCTTGCATGTGGGGCACGGGAACCTTCCATGCACACACCAGCCAACGAATAGCGCATACGCCGGCAAGTCATGCGTCAAGTACATGTACCAGACACGCATTATGAAGTTTCGTTTGCTATAGGTGTCGTATGTCTTGAACCCGTTATCCCAGGCTTCTTGCAATTCGTCCTTAAGAGGTTGCATGTACACATTCATTATTTTCCCCGGATAGTTGGGCCCTGGAATTATCAACGTTAGGAAAATGTTCTTTCTTTGCATAATCTGTCCGGGGGCGAGATTGAGTGGAAAGACAAATACGGGCCAACAACTGTATTGGGCTGCCGTCATACCAAACACACTGAACCCATCCATGCTGATGCTGACTCGAGGATGCCTCGGATCTGCCGCTTTGTCAGCATGTAATTCATCAAACTTTTTCCATGCAACACCATCCGATGTGTGTACCATCATCAGATTCCCATCTGCATCTAGTTCGGTTCTTTTGCTTGTTTTGTGCCATGTCATCTGTCTGGCCGTCTCTTCGACCATGAAAAGACGTTGAAGTCTTGGTACGATTGGCATATACCGAAGAACACTAACGGGGATTTTGCTCTATGTCTTCTCACCCATACTGTTGTCTACCACAATATACCTGGAAGACTTGCAAATTGGACAATACTTCAAGTCTGCATAGTCAAGCCTAAATAAGGCACATCCTTTCTCACATGCATGTATCTTCTCATAGGGCATCTTCAGTGCACGGAGGATTTTGTCCGACTGGTACAGGTTTGCAGGCATTACATGGCCTTTGGGTAGAAAGCGTCCAAATACTGTCATAATTGCGTCATAGCATTGTCTGCCCAAGTTGAACTGAGCCTTAAGAGCCATTACTTGTGAGATGGCATCCAACTGACAAAGCTCAGTGTGCTCGCGGAGCGGACGTTTTGAAGACTCCAACATTTCATTGAAGGCCTTTGCAGATTCCTCCATCTCCTCATCCGAATCCCGAGCATCATCATAGTCTTGCACCATGTTTTCCATCCCGGTACCATGCTCGTCGGTGTGACGACGATCCACCTCAGCTCGGTCACGTTGGGCAGACTCACCATGAAATTTCCACACCGTATAATCGGGCGTAAAACCACTCTTCTGCAGGTGTTTGCCCATTTCAGCCTTTGTCCTCTTTTCCCAATTGCCGCACCAGAAACAAGGGCACCAGGTTTTCCTCTGGCCATTTGCAAATGCGGCTTGCACAAACCCCTTGGTTTTTGTGAACCATTCAGCGCTCCATTTGTTCTGACCAGTGTGACCGGTATACATCCACGCACGATCACTCATCTTGACTTTCAGAGCTACTGGACACACAACAATTATATATATAATTCACCATGTATATAGTCATCAGTTGATCTACTTTGTCAATTTTATTACGTCCATGCAACCTACACTCTAATAGGTAATGATAGGTCCTAATCCCACCCGAGTACGTGTAGACCGGGTTCATTTTCCCATGCTATGCTCCGGATTCGACGAAAAATTTCGGCAGCACCTCCCCGCTGTTCTCTTGATACACGTCTCTGCAATAAACAGAGAGGATGTGTACCCGGAGAACAACAGGGGAGGCACTGACAAAATTTATGCGTCGGATCCGGAGCAAAGCATATGGGAAAACGAACCCAATTTACACATACTTGGGCTGTCCATGGATAGCGTTGGACAATTCGAAAGAATCAAGGTTACAAATATGCAAATGCATGCATATTTATAACTATGATGCTTTCGAACGGGAGACACATATTGGTTACACATACTGATGATTCAAGACACATATATAGCTAGCTATCAAGTTTCATCGGCACGAACACCGAAACAGAGCAAATAATTAATGGGGGAGGAGGACATGTCATTTGTGCTCACCCACGAACGAAGGGGCAGAGCTCGTCAAACGCACGGCGAGGTGGTCGAGCACCAAACCTCGCAGCGATGAAACAACTGCACATTTAAATCTACCCGATCAACACAATTATATATGATGTTTTTCATAACAAAATTGAAAAATATATGACCTAACTAATAATTTACAAATATATGACCCTGTCGGCCTCTGGAAGGCCAAAGAACACCTTTTCGGGAGGTGTCGGGGGTCGGGGTGTCGTGTCGGTGTCGGGGTGCCGTGTCGGGGTCGGGTGCTGTTTCGGGGTCGGGGGGTCGTGTCGGGGTTGGGGTTTTGGGGTCAGGGGGTCGGGTGTCGGGGTGTGGTGTCGGGGTCGGGGTGTCGTGGTGTGGTGTCGGGGTCGGGGTGTCGTGGTGTGGTGTCGGGGTCGGGGGGTCGGGTGTCGGGGTGTCGTGTCGGGGTCGGGGCGTGGTGTCGGGGTCGGGGTGTTGGGGTCAGGGGTCGGGGTGTCGGGGTCAGGGGGTCAGGGGTCGGGGTGTTGAGGTGTGGTGTCGGGGTCAGGGGTCGGGGTGTTTCCTTCTATCCTTCTTCTTTCTTTCTTTCTCTTCTTCTTCTTTTTTCCTTTCTTCTTCTTCTTCTTTCATCTTTTTTCTACTTTTTTACTTCTTTTCGTTTCTTCTTTTCTTCTTCTTCTACTTATTTTCTTCTTCTTCTTTTTCCATCTGTTTTCTACTTCTTTTCTTTTCTTCCTTTCTTCTTCTTCTACTTATTTTCTTCTTTTTCTTTTTTCATCTTTTTTCTACTTCTTTTCTTTTCTTCTTCTTCTACTTCTTGTACTACTTCTACTTCTTCTAATTCTTTTCTAACACTAACGCTAACACAATCTAGCACTAACAATTAAACAGCAAAAATGAAAAAACAGGAAAAAAAGTAGTCCCTCACCAGAGCAATGGGACGGTCGGCGGGGGGGGTGGTGGTGGTGGTGGGGCGTCGGCGGGTGGGGTGGGGGCGGAGGAGTGGTGGGGCGACGGGGCAAGCGGGGGCGGTGGCGGGGGCGGCGGGTGGCGGGGCGAGGGGGCGTCGGCGGGTGGGATGGGGGCGGAGGGGTGGTGGGGCGACGGGCCAAGCGGGTGCGGGGGCGGGGGCGGCGCCGGGTGGCGGTGGGTGGGAATCTGGTGGCGGGGCGTCGGGGAGGAGAGAGGGAGAGAAGAGAGAGTAATGGGCAGGGGGTGGGGGCCGTTAGTTAGTCTGCTCTTTGCCGTCTGCTAGCAGACGGCAAAGAGGTGGGGCGTTAAGTTTTTTCTAAACGGGCAGGGGGTGGGGGCCACCTCTCTCTTTGCCGTCAGCTGGCTGACGGCAAAGAGCCGGCAGATAGCAAAGGCCTGTTTTGTCGTCTGCCATTTCTTTGCCTTCTGCTTTTCGGTAGCTGATGGCAAAGAGCTTCTTTGCCGTCTGCTAGCAGACGACAAAGAGCTGGCAGATGGCAAAGTAGCTGATTCCAGTAGTGGGAGCCAATATGGGCATCCAGGTCCCGCTATTGGTTATTGACTGGAGAGGTGTCTCGGTCATGTCTACATAGTTCTCGAACCCGTAGGGTCCGCACGCTTAACGTTCGTTGACGATATAGTACTATGAGTTATGTATGTTCGTGACCGAATGTTGTTCGGAGTTCCAGATAAGACCACGGATATGATGAAGAACTTCGGAATGGTCCGGAGATAAAGATTGATATATGGGATAATAGTGTTTGGACTCCGGAAGGGTTCCAGAATTCACCGGAAGGGGTTCCGGATGTTTCCCAAAATGTTTGGGTACGAGAACACTTTATTTAGGCCAAAGGGGAAAGCCCACAAGGTTTTTGGAAAGCACAAAAGGAAGTTTTGCGGAGTCCAGGGTCCAGACGCCAGGGTCCCTGACGTCTGGGTCCAGACGCCGGGAACCCTGGCGTCTGGCCCTGGAGTCCGAGAAGGACTCTTTCCTTTCGGGTGAAACCGACTTTGTGGAGGCTTTTGCTCCAAGTTTCGACCCCAAGGCTCAACATATAAATAGAGGGGTAGGGCTAGCACCCAAGACAGATCAAGAAACACCAAGCCATGTGTCGGCAACCCCGTCCCCTCTAGTTTATCCTCCGTCATAGTTTTCGTAGTGCTTAGGCGAAGCCCTGCGGAGATTGTTCTTCACCAACACCGTCACCACGTCGTCGTGCTGCCGGAACTCATCTACTACTTCGCCCCTATTGCTGGATCGAGAAGGCGAGGACGTCACCGAGCCGAACGTGTGCATAACTCGGAGGTGCCGTGCTTTCGGTACTTGGATCGGTCGGTTCGTGAAGACGTACGACTACATCAACCGCGTTGATATAACTCTTCCGCTTACGGTCTACGAGGGTACGTAGACAACACTCTCTCCTCTCGTTGCTATGCATCACCATGATCCTGCGTGTGCGTAGGAAAATTTTGAAATTACTACGTTCCCCAACAGTGGCATCCGAGCCAGGTTTTATGCGTAGATGTTATATGCACGAGTAGAACACAAGTGAGTTGTGGGTGATACAAGTCATACTGGTTACCAGCATGTCATACTTTGGTTCGGCGGTATTGTTGGATGAAGCAGCCCGGACCGACATTACGCGTACGCTTATGCGAGACTGGTTCTACTGACGTGCTTTGCACATAGGTGGCTAGCGGGTGTTTGTTTCTCCAACTTTAGTTGAATCGAGTGTGGCTACGCCCGGTCCTTGAGAAGGTTAAAACAACACTAACTTGACAAACTATCGTTGTGGTTTCGATGCGTAGGTAAGAACGGTTCTTGCTCAACCCGTAGCAGCCACGTAAAACTTGCAACAACAAAGTAGAGGACGTCTAACTTGTTTTTGCAGGGCATGTTGTGATGTGATATGGTCAAGGCATGATGCTATATTTTATTGTGTGAGACGATCATGTTTTGTAACCGAGTTATCGGCAACTGGCAGGAGCCACATGGTTGTCGCTTTATTGTATGCAATGCAAACGCCCTACAATGCTTTACTTTATCACTAGGCGGTAGCGATAGTCGTAGAAGCATAAGTTGGCGAGACGACAACGATGCTACGATGGAGATCAAGGTGTTGCGCCGGTGACGATGGTGATCATGACGGTGCTTCGGAGATGGAGATCACAAGCACAAGAAGATGATGGCCATATCATATCACTTATATTGGTTGCATGTGATGTTTATCTTTTATGCATCTTATCTTGCTTTGATTGACGGTAGCATTATAAGATGATCTCTCACTAAATTATCAAGGTATAAGTGTTCTCCCTGAGTATGCACCATTGCGAAAGTTCTTCGTGCTGAGACACCACGTGATGATCGGGTGTGATAGGCTCTACGTTCAAATACAACGGGTGCAAAACAGTTGCACATGCGGAATACTCGGGTTAAACTTAACGAGCCTAGCATATAACAGATATGGCCTCGGTACCATAAACCCACCATTTACCTTCCTCAAAACAGCCACCATCCCTACCTATTATGGCATTTCCATAGCCATTCCAAGATATATTGCCATGCAACTTTCCACTGTTTCGTTTATTATGACACACTCCATCATTGTCATATTGCTTTGCATGATCATGTAGTTGACATCGTATTTGTGGCAAAGCCACCGTTCATAATTCTTTCATAAATGTCACTCATGAGTCATTGCACATCCCGGTACACCGTCGGAGGCATTCATATAGAGTCATATCTTGTTCTAAGTATCGAGTTGTAATTCTTGAGCTGTAAGTAAATAAAAGTGTGATGACCATCATTATTAGAACATTGTCCCATGTGAGGAAAGGATGATGGGGACTATGATTCCCCCACAAGTCGGGAAGAGACTCGGACGTAAAAAAAGAAAAAAGAGGTCATAAAAAAGGAGAAGGCAAAAAAAGAAGAGAAGGGGCAATGCTACTATTCTTTTACCACACTTGTGCTTCAAAGTAGCACCATGATCTTCATGATAGAGAGTCTCCTATGCTGTCACTTTCATATACTAGTGAAAATCTTTCATTATAGAACTTGGCTTGTATATTCCAATGATGGGCTTCCTCAAAATGCCATAGGTCTTCGTGAGCAAGCGAGTTGGATGTACACCCACTTAGTTTCTTTTTGAGCTTTCATACACTTATAGCTCTAGTGCATCCGTTGCATGGCAATCCCTACTCACTCACATTGATATCTATTGATGGGCATCTCCATAGCCCGTTGATACGCCTAGTTGATGTGAGACTATCTTCTCCTTTTTGTCTTCTCCACAACCACCATTCTATTCCACCTATAGTGTTATGTCCTTGGCTCATGCTCATTTATTGCGTGAAGATTGAAAAAGTTTGAGAACATCAAAAGTATGAAATAATTGCTTGGCTTGTCATCAGGGTTGTGCATGATTTAAATATTTTGTATGATGAAGATAGAGCATAGCCAGACTAGCTATATGATTTTGTAGGGATAACTTTCTTTGGCCACGTTATTTTGAGAAGACATAATTGCTTAGTTAGTATGCTTGAAGTATTATTATTTTTATGTCAATATTAAACTTTTGTCTTGAATCATTCGGATCTGAATATTCTTGCCACAATAAAGAAAATAACATTGATAAATATGTTAGGTAGCATTCCACATCAAAAATTCTATTTTTATCATTTACCTACTCGAGGACGAGCAGGAATTAAGCTTGGGGATGCTGATACGTCTCCAACGTATCTATAATTTTTGATTGTTCCATGCTATTATATTAACTGTTTTGGATGTTTATGAGCTTTATTATACACTTTTATATTATTTTTGGGACTAACCTATTAACCGGAGGCCCAGCCCAAATTGTTGTTTTCTTACTTATTTCAGTGTTTCGAAGAAAAGGAATATCAAACGGAGTCCAAACGGAATGAAACCTTCAGGAGAGTTATTTTTGGAACGGAAGCAATCCAGCGGACTTGGAGTAGACGTCAGGGAAGCTTTAAGGTGGCCACGAGGCAGGGAGGCGTGCCTGCCCCCCTGGGCGCGCCCCCCACCCTCGTGGCTCCCCTGACCGACTTCTTTCACCTATATATGTCCATATACCCTAAAACATCGAGGAGACGAATAGATCGGGAGTTCCGCCGCCAGAAGCCTCCGTAGCCACCGAAAACCAATCTAGACCCGTTCTGGCACCCTGCCGGAGGGGGGAATCCCTCTCCGGTGGCCATCTTCATCATCCCGGCGCTCTCCATGACGAGGAGGGGGTAGTTCACCCTCGGGGCTGATGGTATGTACTAGTAGCTATGTGTTTGATCTCTCTCTCTCTCTCGTGTTCTTGAGGTGGAACGATCTTGATTCGCGAGCTTTGCTAGTATATTTGGATCTTATGATGTTTCTCCCCCTCTACTCTCTTGTGATGAATTGAGTTTTCCCTTTGAAGTTATCTTATCGGATTGAGTCTTTAAGGATTTGAGAACACTTAATGTATGTCTTGCATGTGCTTATCTGTGGTGACAATGGGATATCACGTGATCCACTTGATGTATGTTTTGGTGATCAACCTGCAAGTTCGTGACCTCGTGAACTTATGCATAGGGGTTGGCACACGTTTTCGTCTTGACTCTCCGGTAGAAACTTTGGGGCAATCTTTGAAGTTCTTTGTGTTGGTTGAATAGATGAATCTGAGATTGTGTGATGCATATCGTATAATCATACCCACGGATACTTGAGGTGACATTGGAGTATCTAGGTGACATTAGGGTTTTGGTTGATTTGTGTCTTAAGGTGTTATTCTAGTACGAACTCTAGGATAGATTGAACGGAAAGAATAGCTTCGTGTTATTATTTTACTACAGACTCTTGAATAGATCGACCAGAAATGATAACTTTGAGGTGGTTTCGTACCCTACCATAATCTATTCATTTGTTCTCCGCTATTAGTGACTTTGGAGTGACTCTTTTTTGCATGTTGAGGGACAGTTATATGATCCAATTATGTTATTATTGTTGAGATAACTTCCACTAGTAAAAGTATGAACCCTAGGCCTTGTTTCAACGCATTGCAGTACCGCTTGTGCTCACTTTTATCATTAGTTACCTTACTGTTTTTATATTTTCAGATTACAAAAACCATTATCTACTATCCATATTGCACTTGTATCACCATCTCTTCGCCGAACTAGTGCACCTATACAATTTACCATTGTATTGGGTGTGTTGGGGATACAAGAGACTCTTTGTTATTTGGTTGCAGGGTTGCTTGAGAGAGACCATCTTCATCCTACGCCTCTTACCGATTGATAAACCTTAGGTCATCCACTTGAGGGAAATTTGCTACTGTCCTACAAACCTCTGCACTTGAAGGCCCAACAACGTCTACAAGAAGAAGGTTGTGTAGTAGACATCACCGGACATGCGGGTGCCCGGGGCGTGGAGAATAAGCGCCGGCAGGGTCCCGGTGCCATCGTCGCCCACCGGGGCGGCCAGGCGTTCGACGATCGCCCGTATCCGTTCCTCTCTACCGCAGGCGGCGAGAGAAGGGCCGAGGTACGCCCCCGACAGCACGCTGTGGGAGTCGTACTTCCGCCGTCGCCACGCCGAGCAGCTCGAGGCCACCAACGACATCGTGCCCTCCGAGAAGCACAACGCCGACGGGCGCCGCCGATGATGGGGCATGCCCGGCCGCACGCTTGAGACCATCCTCGAGTACATCGAGGGCGACAATACGCCGAGGCTAGAGTACCCCGCTCCCCCCACCTTCTCCCGCCGGCGTGGGAGCTCGTGGACGCCGAGACGCATGGACCCGACGTCCTCCTCCTCCTCCGGCCGCTCGTCCGACTCTCCCTCCTTGCTTCCCGTCAAGCCGGAGCCCCAAGACGCGTCGGTCAGCCGGCGCACCCGCAGCTGCGGCGTCCACATCACCGAGTCCTCCCCCACCTCTACCCGGCTCGTCAGGCCGAAGGAGGAGTCCAGCCTCCCCGCGGAGTACGAGGCCATAGCCCGGTCCAGCTTCTCCGACGAGGCTGCCCTAAAGTGGGCGCGGGACGACTACCTCCGCAACGAGATGGTCCGGCAGCGCCGAGCCCTGCAGGAGATAGCCGCCCGCCAGCGTGGGCGCGAAGACGAGAACGGCGTGGTGATCTTCGACATCGACGACAACGAGGATGCCCCCGGACCATCCAACCCCCCCGCGCGTCGGCGACCCTGGGCAGGGGAGCACCAGGGACGGCGGCCACGGAGGAGGCGACGACAACGACGACGGCGGCGGCGGCGACTACACGCAGTTCTACAGGCTCCTCGGCATGTAGAGCTTCAGGGCGGCGGGCGGCGAGGGCAACGGCGGGTCTAGTAGTGTTTTTTTTTCTTTTTTTGTAAAATATTTGATGAACTCGCCAAAGTTTGGTTAAATTTGCGTCTTGTTTGTGCGAATGTGGGGCTGGATTTTGTTTTAACAAAAAACCAAAATGCGACGTGGGGGGGGGGGCGACTGGGGAGCATCACGCCCGCAACACGCGGTTTAGCACCGGACCCAGACGGCAATTTTACACGCCCCGTGGGGGACCAACGGCCGGAGATGCTCTTAATCTAGCCCCAGTTGTGGTATTTTTTATGCAATCAACTCAGTCAACTACTGTATTTGGTAGCTTCAAAGCACATGATTTATCTATTTATTTTTGCGTGATTAACTACTATCAAAGTACTCGATGATGTGCAGAATATTGTATAAAGAAGGGTCAACAAAATGTCGTACCAAATTGATGTAGTACAATAGGTTGTGTTTGGTGACAATAGATTAATTAATTACATGGCATTTGACAATGCAACTTTTTAATGCTTTAAAAACATTTAATTTACAGAATGCACACGAGCCACGAGTTTTGCTTCGGTACACCTCCCTTACAAGTTTGCATGAATATTAATGTTATTTAAAACGGCTATAGTCACATTAGCCTGGAGATCAAATGTATTGTTAATAGATTGATTTGAATACAATTTTTTGATTCAAGGAATCTCCACCTTTAATCTTTATCGAATTGAAATCTGTAAGCTTTTCTAGGGAGTATACTGAAGCAGAGTTCATACCCCCTAAAATCATTAATTAATAAATAAAACAAAACTATTAGTAGTACAAACAGACCATGACCACACGGCGGGTCATTCAATCAGAGAAGAAAACACAACATGAGCTCAAATACAGCATACAGACTACCAGTTCTGGCCACAGCTGCTAAACAGTTCCTTCATTCCTCCGTCCGGGTTTATTACTGGTGTAGTTAAATTTCTAGTCAAATTTAGGCTCAAATTTCAAAGGACTAATAAACCCACAAAGAGTTAATACATGTAAGCAGTGCCTAAGCTCAACCACAGTTTGCCAAACATGACTCATAAATAGTCTGGACGCTTACATAGCATGAGTTCTTGTTAATGGACATAATTAGCTCTACATCTTAAACACACTAATGGGATGGGAACACTCAATAGTAGATGCACTTCAACTCAGTTGCCAAAGAACAACAGATCAGACTTTGTTGCCATTGGGGACCAACCAACAATGAACTGCACCGTGCAGAAGCCAAGGTTGCAAATGCCGATACTTGTGAGAGACTTTTTGGGCCTGAATTCAACACGATCTGAATGACCAAAACCTTCCTTTGAGTAGGCTTCCATAGAAACCGTAAGCATTCCCTGATGTTCCACGCAAACAACACCTCTTTGAAGGGTAACACGGCCGTCAGGAGCCACTTGCAACGGTTCTTCTCCAGAGTCAAGCAGCAGAATGTCCTCATCAATGGCAGTAGTACGGGCAACCACACGACCTCTAGAATCATCAGGCCATGACCCTTCAATAATATCAGCAGAGATAATAGTTGCTACAACCGTTCTGGCAAGTAGCGCAGAGGTGACCTCTATAGTGGAAAAATTGCCGTCCCAACGACGACAGGCAAGCTCACCATAACATCCAAAACCATGTGAATATTCAAACCATCGCGCCATCAGTGTTTCATCTTCACACTCTGTTGTGCCCTTCACTTGTAGTTGAATCTCAAAGTCAACAGGGTCGATCAGCACAATCGGGCGACACGGGCCAGTCAACTTCAAAAATGAATCCTGCAAGCCCCATTTGTTACAAGTCAGTGGAACATATCCAAATAGTAATCGACCATCCTAGAGTCAGTATCTTTTCATATTTGGACAATGTGACCACCACCTGGAAGCACTCATCCTAGTCAGATGCATGTGTCCATGTCTGAGCAACACAGGCACCACCACCTTGGATAAAACTGGGGTGGATTCAGCATTACTGTTTTGTGTACACGCTTTAATAGGTAGAGGATGCACAGTAGGTACTTTGGTAGTTCATGGTTGAAATTATACACTATTCCATAAAACATTGCAAGAGAGACTGTCATAAAAGATACCACGTCACTCTGTAGAGGAAAGCGAGGTAGACTAGACTAACGTTAGCACAAAAGCATAGTGGAAAAGCTAACCTAGAAAAAACTACCATAAGCATTTCCTAGATCTTGAGGTAGGCGTAGGAATGAATCCTGGAAGCAAACAGGAAGAATGCAGGAAGCAACTCACACCATTTTAGCCATATTATGGAAACCATTTCCCACATTAACCATGCGGCCTGTATTTTAAATTTGAAAATGAAACAGAGTAACCGAATTAACAAGCGACCACCCATCCCTTCTCCACCCATATGCAGGCAGCCAAAAAGATTCTCAACTTGGCCTGAGTCTACAGATGCAGGTCAAGTCTTGATGAGGGAGATGCCCTTAGTATGGAAAAGATATGGAAGTGCAGATGGCAATTTTTATTTTAGTAACAGTAGCAAGAGAACCAAGAAGAAAAAATACCTGTTGAGTGAAAATTTGGGGGTCATCCCTTGTACGGCTGAACAGAAGGTTGCGATTGTGATCCACGGTGTCTCGAGCGGCAATGAAGCCATATACCTCCACTGGCCACCTGATTTTCCACTCTTCATTCTCCATGACTTGGATGGAGAAGATCTGCAAGAAAGCGCAGGGACCAACATGTGCTGGGATGGTTCCGTATGTATAAAGTATGGGAGTCATAAACGCTGCAGACAAGCAAAGGGAAAGATACAACTAATTAGCTCTTGTCACGTTAAGGCCAGAGATCTAAAACTGAGCAAAAAAAGATCTCCTTTCTAGTTTATGACTAAGTACTTTCTCCGTCCAGAATTAGTTGACGCTCAAACGGATGTATCTAGCACTGAAATACGTCTAGATACATCCGTTTGAGCATCAACTAATTCCGAACGGAGGGAGTAGAAGACAAAAAATCCAAGGTACGCACAAGCAAGCTACAGGTAAGGAACAATGTGATTTGCTTGAGACATAATAGAGTAAGATGAAAAGTAGATTACTGTAGTTTTCCAAAGAACCACATGCGCGGCTCCAAAGATGTTCCCAGGAAGAACGGCATGTAGCCATGAACCTTTCCTCGTTCGCCAACATCTCCCTGTACCATCCGCCTCCAACTCGCTTGGGACTAAAGATTGTGTTGTTCTTTGCTTGTTTCTCGATCCCACCATGCATTGATTCTTGTATTTCTGTAGCATCAAGCTGTTGCTCTGAGAATAAATCAACAAGTTCTTGTACTGCTTGTGCTGATGGTGGCTGAGCAGTATCTCCGACATGTTCATCACACCTGAAAGGGGACAAGCTTGATGAGTAAGATATTGTATATTTAGCACTAAATATAGACTGTATTATTCTCGACGGTGATTCTGGTATGACAAGTTCAGTGCTCTCAGGAAAGAAGGAAAAGGTGAGCGGGAGAGGAAGGAGGCGGGGGCGTTACAGCATGCTCGCCGCGGCGGCGTCCTTGGTGGCCTGCACGGCAGCCAGGTCGCTCCTCGTGGCGGCGATGCCGCCTCCCGCCTCCGCCGACTCCATTCGGGCGGGGCGCGGCTCGGCGAATCGGTCGGGCGCCGGTGGCAGGGCGCGTCCGGGACGGGGCGCCGGGATGGGAGGGAGGGGAGTGCCGACGCGGTGCTTGCAGGAGAGGCGACGGGGGGCCGGTGGAAGAGGAAACACGGCGGAGTGGTGGAGATGGGCCCCCGACCTAGCCTCCTGACGGATGTGTAAAACTGGGCCGAGCGTTTTGCCCGCCTGAGGCCCAAACAACAACACAGGCCTCCGGACCAGAACTCTTCTCCCCATCAAAAAAAGAAAAGAAAAAAGGACCAGAACTCTTCTCCCTTCCGTCTATGAAGTATGGACATGTTCACCTAAAAAAAGTACCCATAAAAAAAGTCTATGAAGTATGGACATATGGCACGCTGTATGTGCGGAACCACGGGTGGGATGAAAGTTTAGTGTTTGAGGAACAACCACCGCCACCGAGATACATTCAGTCCCTTCGCCTTTCCCTTCAACTACCATCTTAGCGCTGAGAGGTGAGGGACCTCATATAGTCTAGAATTTTATGGTCTTAGTTGGCATCTACCGGTGGTTGTGGGTTGTGGTCTTCGTCGGCATCTAAAGCATGGAGGCGATGTTGGAGAAGGTCATCATGGTGTACCCGGTGCCATGAAGATCCCATGTTGTCTCAGCGTTGCCCCGAGGATGTCGGTGAACGGGTAGGTGAAATCTCTAGCATTATCTTTGGGCTCGCCTTGCCGATGATGAAGCTATTCTAAGATGAGAAAAATAAAAATAAGATAATGTACGGTCTGTGCATGTCGATAATGTCACTCACCCTTCTTTGAACAATCGGATGGGGACGAAGTGGAGAACGGTGGTGAGCTGATGGAGGGTGAAAAGCATGAGCTAGTCAAGACCGTCGTCAATGGCCACCTTAACCAGCGACATCATCATCATCATCATCGTCGCACCACGCCGAGCCCTATCATTACCACCACCGGTAGAAACATATCGCTCCTCTTTGTTCACTCATGTGTCGCTCGACCTACGTGAATAAGGGTGACAACATGGGCGGGGGAGATCCACGCCAGCAACTATCCACTTTGTCGACCACCGCCGTTGCATGAGCTTGACGGTGCATGCTCGGCACCTCTCCGCTTGTTTGCTATTGCCACCTCTCTCTCCTCTCATGTATTGCCGTCGCCTGCCAGTCTCCGTGATGTCCTGATGATGTCTCTGTGTGATGTGTCATACTTATGTTTCGGTTAATGTTTTAATGGAGCTTACATTCTTAGTTTTCTCTTGCTAATGCTCCAAAATATCTATGTACTATTTCGTGTTTTGCCTCCTGCCATGTGCGAACAAGTATCTTGGTGCCAGCTTGAACATAAGATGACACACAATGATAAGCTTGCCTTTGTTTATGTCTGAGTGTATGTTCTCTGTAGTGTTAATGCCTAAAAGCCAGGAAGCCATGAACCCTTTATTAGCATCCACACTTAGTCATGTTGAAGTATCTACCTGCTAAAACTTATTATCAATTTGTGATGTTGAGGCGTCATTCTTTTTGTTGTTGTTGTATATTGTTCAAATGTTTTTTGTCCGCTTCCGATCCGCCGCCCCTCCATTACTGTATCATGTCTGTTTTCATTATATTCCGGTGTATTTGTATTTGTTTCCACAAATGTACCGCTTCTGATTCTGAAAAAATAAATATGGAATAGGATATGGTATGATCATTATTCATCCGAATCTGATCCGGTTTCGCCCCTACAAAACCCTAGAGCGAAGCACTTGAGTGGGGTGGTTCTTTTCAGAGAACGATGGCTTTATTGACCAAACAATAATACTAGCTAATTGTATGTGCATTGCAACGTACGGGCCATACATATTCTCTAGTGGTTCAACACCAATCATGTCTAATAATTTTTTTTGATCGAGCGAACACTTTTCTACGAGAGAGGAAACCTTATTCTTTTCTTATAGGTAGTATGCAATCGAGATAGAGATAGATATGGGACATTTAATCGCTTAGTGTCGAATAGAGCATCTGTCTAGTAGGATTAAATTATTTGAATGAATGGATGTAATGCATTCATACACTCATAGTGGAATGGATGAAAATGAATGGAGTGTCTACCTGGTACGATTAAACAACTGATCCTTTATTGATTGATTAATTAGTGAATAAAACAAAGAAAGGTCCTTGTGGATAAAAACATTTCACGTATGAGCCTGAAATTACCGGAAAGTCTGTCAGTAAATATGGAAGTTCGCTAACGTTAGTCCTCCTTTGGTTCATAGGATAGGAATATTACAGGAATAGGAAAATCATAGGAAGTGAGATGACATGCATCTCAATTCTTATAGAGAAGGAGATGTCATTTGATGCATAGGATAGGAATTTTTTCATTGAGAGTCTTCTAGAGCTAATGTTTTTTTCCTCCAAAATGTGAAGGATTGATTCCTATCCTACATAGGAATAGGAATCCATTTCTACAAACCAAAGGGCTTCAAAGGAAATTTTCCTTTGCAAATCCTATCCTATAGAAATCCTATGAAATTCCTACAAACCAAAGGAGGCCGGTCAAGTGAGATCTAATGTTGGTTGTCAAGTGTATCACAGCACATTGGAATCTCGTGCGTCTCTGCGAACATTGGTGACCCATTTAAGGCCTCCTTTGGTTCATAGAGTAGGAAAATTATAGGAATAGAAAAGTCATAGGAAATGAGATGACATGCATCTCAAATCCTATGAGTAGGAATAGGAAAGGAGATGTCCTTTGTTTCAACTTATAGGATTTTTTCCATTGAGTCTAGGCTAATGTTTATTTTCCTATGAAATGTGAAGGATAGGAAGAGTTCCTCCATAGGAATAGGATTCTATTCCTACAAACCAAAGAGCTCTATAGGAATTTTTCCTATAAAAATCCTACCCTATGAAATTCCTACAAAATTCCTCCAAACCAAAGGAGGCCTAAAAAGGAGAAAAGACCGCATTCTTCCGTTGGCTCAAAAGGTTTTTCAGTTTCACAGAAAAAGGCGTGCTATAAAGAGGGGTTGCTATGATGAGGGAGTTGGGAAACACATTTCAATCATATACATTTTATTTCCCAAATATGCCACCAAATAGGAAGAGTTTTTCCAAGTTGAGAATGGAGAGGAACCCCACCACCTCTATGTGATCCCGATGCCTTGGGCCCCCGGGTGCCCGAAGTAGGGGCTCCTCCCTGTGGCCGGTCTGGGTGGCCGGGTCCTTGCCCTCTATGCGGGAAATGGTCATTTTTCACTAGGTGGGGGGGGGGGGGGGTATAAACCCGCCCCTCCCCCCTTCTTCCACCTTGCTCCTGAATCTTTCCCAAGCTTTGCTCCACCATTCTCAAACCCTAAAAGTTTGAGATCTCCTCCCCCATCCACCCAAACATACCGTTTCTTTGGGTATTACTACATAGAGGAGGTGGCCAATTCAAAGTACTTTTTGTTCGCAATTTTGGAAGGGGGGGCCATGACCCCGTTCATGCTCGAGTAGAGTAGTAATTTTGGAAGGGGAATACTCGTGTGAGATCTCACACTAGGTGAGATCTATAAGACCGATTCTTTTAAAAAAAATACATGTCCAATCATTCTCAAATTTTTTGTAGACACGTATCAAAAAGTTTCAGCTCCTAATTCAACTTACATTAATAGAAACAAAAAAGACAAAATTGGAAGTGTCAAAGTACCATTCACCCAAAACTGCTACTATTCACATTTGAATCTGTCTTTTTGAGTCTCAAAATGTAAGTTGTGTTTTGAGCTGATTTTGTTCAGCATACCCCACATGAATGTTGTTAAATAATTTCAGATTTTTTTTGAAACGTCTAAATATGACATTTTGGAGTTGATCTCACGATCTCACCTAAAAGTGAGATCTCATACAAGTCTCCCCCGATCAGAGACTGGCCGCACCTGCTAATATACACTGGTAGAAAAAGAGGCTTCCGTCCAGCCCCATTAGTCGCGAAACTGTAGGAACCGCGACTAATGAAGTCTTTAGTCGCGGTTCGGCAGACGAACCGCGACCAAATGCCTGGGCCCAGGGCGCTCGCGGGCTTTAGTCGCGGTTGGCCAGGCCAACCGCGACTAAAGGTGCCCAAAGGCCTTTAGTCGCGGTTGGCCAGGCGTTCGACTGTGGCATTTCTGGCATGATTTTTCCTGTTATTATTTGTTCACACTTCGTGGCGTCGCTTCAGACACACGATCGGTTCTCATTTATTTTTCTGTTGGGATTTCAGGCGGACTACCGCCGTTTCCCTCGTACTTACTTCGTTGTGCAAATATTATCAGTGTGCATTGGGAAGATTATTCATGACGCATCCATGCATGCATTTGTTATATCTTACGTCCGAACTGTCTTGCGAGTACTTTCAAAGTACTCACTGGCTTGTTGATTTGGCCAGATGCTGACGATGGCGATCTCATGGATGAAGAGTTCGATAGCGAGTCCGACGCCTAGAGGAATGCCAGTCAGTCTCGTGCGACCCTGGTCTTGGTCTCAGTTTCATACCCGCTTCCGCAGCCCGAATAAATTTATCGAGCCTCACCTCGACGCTCGATGAGATGCCAGTTTGAGAGTTGTGTTACCACACTCCCCATTGTGTTATTCCACCACCACTATATCCTCGAGTCAGTAGTATGCCACCACACCGTTGTGTTATATCCGCCATTATGTATAATTATTGGCACACTTGTAATAATTCGTTGAGCAGCCCTAGCTCAACCCTGTAATATATTCTATGCTACTGGCTTATTGTATCAAGTATTTGTCTACCAGTGAGGAGGATTTTCTCTCATACTGGACTCAAAGATTGGTTTCTCAATAAATATTTTTATTGGAAAACCGGTCGTGACAAGCTTGGTATCAGAGCTAGGCTGACTGTAGGAAGCCACTAGGTGCGATCGCTAATCGGTTATTAGCATAATAGAGCTAATTTATATTTTTGCAATGGTAGTCATTTTCTGACAGTCAGCATAAATTTATGATCTGACCATTCAGGATTTTTGCCTACTTTTGTAGATGGCCGACAACGACTGCGAGTCTCAGACCTTCACCAACATGCCCGATGGGTTCGTCAAGCTTCTCTCCTTCATCGTTCAGGTCGCGATGGGGCCATCCGTGCGCCCAGTCTTCACACACCGCCAGCACAGAGTCAACGACGGTCTGACCATGCACCAGGCCACGGTGCAGTTCAAGGGAGGGCATGGTGAGCTACGCCGCTACCTGTTGTTGGGAAGAGCCATGCCTACGGAGAGGCATGCTATGCAGATGGCAGCCCGTGAAGCGATAGCCCGCCTCAGGGATGTCCTTCCCACGATGAAGACTCGTCGCTACCGTTACCTTCCATGCCATGTGCCCTACACCTGCCACTACGCATTCTCCTGCCCTAGAGGAGAACGAGACGAGGCTTTTGAGATGCTTATTGAGTATCTCCGGGCTCTGGAGGCAGCCTTCGACAACCTGGTGGACGACTTCGTGGCTGCCCGCATGGACTCAGTCCATGGCTGTGCCGCCAACAGGAGGGAGCTCCTGCTCACTGCACCGCCACTGACTTTTGTCTCGTCTTCAGCATCGCATGCACCTACTCGTCACCTGCCTACCACCGGAGGGATCAACCAGGCCTTCGCGCCCACTCCAGCGCGCACTGCACCACCCGTTGTGCCTACTCCTATTCGTGTTGCTCCGCCCCTGGCACCAGTTCCATCTACCCGACGCGGCTCTTCTCGTCTGGAGCCTATTAGTGAGGAGGAGGCCTCACTACGCCTCACCCTCGGCGGGACCAAGGAGATCATCAACATTTCCGGCTGAGTGCGTTTGCCCGTCATGCGATGTACCGCTTTGTAAGACGTGTTGTGAGGAGTAGCTTGTTTGCGCATCATGTAGAACAGGAGGAGTGAACTAGCCTAAATAACATGTCAGGATTATGTACGCATATCCTGAGTGATGTACTGTATGATTATCGCCCGCGTGTAAGATATTAATGAGCAGTCCTTCTCCGTACGCAAATCAATTTGTTTTCTTAAAGCGATCTTGGACTTTTAAATTTATTGCCATCCTTGTGCATTTTTCTTTTTGGAGTTGTTTTTGACGACCATCTTCATATTTCTTATGAGTTTTACAAAATATATATGAGCAGTTTGCCAAAAGCTGAACCATAGTGTGTCACTTGGCACTTCACCAAACATGACATGACCTTTAAATAGTCTGGACACTAGACATAACATGATTTCTAAACAGTTTGGACACTTGATCAATCATAACTTGTTAATTAGCTGGACATCTACAGCATACTACTGGGATGGGAACACCAAACTGATGCAGTTCACTGGTAGAAAAAGAGGCTTCCGTCCAGCCCCATTAGTCGCGAAACTGTAGGAACCGCGACTAATGAAGTCTTTAGTCGCGGTTCGGCAGACGAACCGCGACCAAATGCCTGGGCCCAGGGCGCTCGCGGGCTTTAGTCGCGGTTGGCCATCCCGCTCGCGGACTAAAGGTGCCCAAAGGCCTTTAGTCGCGGTTGGCCAGGCCAACCGCGACTAAAGCTCCTCCCCTTTAGTCCCGGTTTGTGGCACGAACCGGAACTAATGGGGTTGAGACCTTTAGTCCCGGTTCGTGCCACGAACCGGTACTAAAGGTCCCATTTTCAAACTCTACCCCCCCCCCCCCCCCCCCCCCCCGTGGATCGCCTTTTCAGTTTTAAAAAAAATAAAAGAAAATAATGGAAATGTCAAAAAAATAAAAGAAAATAAGTTTCTCATGTGATATGTGGTCTAGTTGTTGGGAAAATTTGCAAATGTGAATTTTGACTTTATTTGCAAAATCTCTCTGAAATTTGTAAAAATGGGCATAACTTTTGCATACTAACTCGGATGAAAAAGTTTTTTATATGAAAAATCATCTACTCGAAAAGTTACATCCAAATTTAACGGGGGAACCTTGTTAAACATTTTCAAAATCCTCAAAAACCGATTAGAAAAAAAGTTACGGGGCTTTTAAGATCTAGAGTGGAAAAAATTGAAAAATATTCAAACAGTGGGCAAACTATGGTCAAACAATGGTCAAACTAATTATTCTAGAATATTAGTGTTACTAAATAATTATTTTAATTATTTCAATTTTGGTCAAATCTGGTCAAACTGTGGTCAAATTGTGGTCAAACAATGGTCAAACTAATTATTCAAGAAATATTAGTGTTACTAAATAATTATTGTTTTTTAAAACAATAGTTTCAAACTCAAACAGTAAAATGTGTCACTTCATGCTCAAGCAAAATTCCTGAAGGTTAATAGGATTGACATCCTATTATTGTCAGGAAAACAACAAGTGCAGACTTGGAGCGTGGGAGAATAGAACCCGGAAGTTAAGGGTGCTTGGGCTGGAGTAGTGAGAGGGATGGGTGACCGGTTGGGAAGTTAGATGATTTGGAATGATGAGGGGTGATAAAAGAATAAATTGAGAAGTGATTACAGACTAGAGGTTAAAATAATTCAGAAATTTGAAAATAAAAAAATTTCAATTTTTTTTTTCAAAATCACTGTTTGAATATTACTGTGGCGGGCCTTTAGTCGCGGTTAGCCACAAGAGCCGGGACTAAAGGTCCTCGGCCCCGACGGACCACGGGCGCCCACGTGGCGGGCCTTTGGTCCCGGTCAGCCACAAGAACCGGGACTAAAGCCCTTTAGTCGCGGTCCGTAAGAGCCGCGGCTAAAAGGGGGGTCTTTAGTCGCGCTTATTTAGTTCCGGTTGCACAGCCGGGACTAAAGGCTGTTGCGAACCGGGACTAAAGGGCTTTTTTCTACCAGTGGTTGAACTCAGTTGCCATCGTACATCAGATCATACTTTGTTGCCATGGGGGACCAACCAACAATAAACTGCACCGTGCAGAAACCAAGGTTGCAAGTACCATTACTTGTGAGGGATTTTTGGGGCTTGAATTCAACGCAATCTGCACGACAAGTACCTGCCTCTGAGTAGGCTTCCACGGAAACCGTGAGCATTCCCTCATGTTCCACACAAACAACACCCTTTGAAGGACAATACGACCATCTGGATTCACTTGCAGACGTCCTTCTCCAGAATCAAGCAGCACAAAATCCTCATCTATGTCAGCAGTACGGGCAACCACACGACCTCTATAATCAACAGGCCATGGCCCTTTAATAACATCAGCAGAGATGATAGTAGCTGCAACCGTTCTGGAAAGTAGCGCAGAGGTGATCTCTAGTGTGCAAAAATTACCGGCCCAACGACGACAGGCAAGCTCACCATATTCTCCAAAACCATATCCATATTCAAACGATCGAGCAATCAATGTTTAATCTTCACACTCTGTTCTGCCCTTCACTTTTAGTTGAATCTCAAAGACAACAGGGTCAATCAACGCAATTGGGCGACACGGGCCAGTCAATTGCAAAAATGAATCCTGCAAGCATCATTTGTTACATGTCCAAATTAGTAATTGACCACCCTAAAAAGTCAGTTTGTTTTCACAGTTACACAATGTTGTGACAACCACACCTGCCAGCACTCAGACACCCGCGTCTTTTTCCCTTTTTTGGATTTGAGATTGCTGTTCATGCCTGACTGACACTTGGGACACCTAAACGGCTTAATCCTAAATCAGATCCATGTGTCCATGCCTGAGCAACACAGGTACCACCACCTTGGATAAAACTGGGGTGGATTCAGCCTATAGTTGTGCGCTCACACTTTAATAGGCAGAGGACGCACAATAGGCTCTTTGGTAGTTCATGGTTGAAATTATATACTGTTAAACAGTTGACAGAGTAGGATGTATTTATTCCAAAACATTATTTGTATTTTAAATCTGAAAATGAAACCCGACTTAACAAGCGGCCGACCATCTCCTCTGCACCCATATGCAGGCAGCCAAAAAAAGGCTTCTTAGCTCGGCCCTGTGTCTACAGATACAGGTCAAGTCTGGATGAGGAAAATAACCTTAGTACGGAAAAGACACACAGGTGCAGAGAACAATACTAGATTATGTTAAGTTAGTAACGGCAGCATGAGAATTAAGAAGAAGAAAAATTACCTGTTGAGTGAGAATTTGGGGGTCATCCCTTGTCTGGCTGAACAGAAGGTTGCGATTACGATCCAAATTGTCTCGAGCGGCAATGAAGCCATATACCCCCACTGGCCACCTGATTCTCCACATTTCATTCTCCATGACTTTGATGGAGAAGATCTGCAAGAAGCTGAAGGGGCCAGCATATGCTGGGATGGTTCCATATGTATAAAGTATGGGAGTCACAAAGGCTGCAGCCAAACAAAGGGAAAGATACAAGTAATTAGCTCTTGTCACGTCTCTTAATTCAGGCCAAAAATATATAACTGACCAAAAAAGATCCCCTTTCTAGTTAATTACTCTACTAAGCAAGCTTTAGGTAAGGAACAATGTAATCTACTCAAGACATAATAGAGTAAGAAGAAAAGGAGAGCATGAGTCATATAAGTAGATTACTGTAGTCTTCGAAGGAACCACACTTGCCACCCCAAGTGTATTCCCAGAAACGACGGTATGAAACCACATCTTCTTCCTCGTCCGTCAACATCTCCCTGTATGATCTGCATAACCCAACTTGCTTGGGGCTAAAGATTGTGTCGTTCTTTGCTTGTTCCTCGATCCCACCATGCATCGATTTTGTTTTTGTGGCATCAAGCTTTTGATCTGAGAATGAATCAACTAGTTCTTGTGCTGATGGTGGCTGAACAGTATGTCCGACATGTTCATCACACCTGAAAGGGAACAAGCTCCAAGAGTAAGATGGTATTTTAGCCACTAAAAAAAATATAGCGAGGCCCTTCTCCAAATGCTACACAAGTTATAGCGCGCTAATTGCATGCTATATTTCAAAATAGTGTTTGCAAAAAAAAAGTGCTGAATATATCAAATATAAAGTATTTCAGCAACTAAATTTTTCCTAGGAGCAATACATGCACAAGGGCCAAATCCAAGGCATGAACAGAACAAGTCAAATAGTTTGAATATACTCCCTCCGTTCTAAATTACTCGTCGTGGTTTTAGTTCAAATTTGAACTAAAACCACGACGAGTAATTTGGAACGGAGGGAGTAGTTTCTAACATCAACAACCACAATTTCAAGAGTCTCTAACATCAATAGCTCAGTACACTATCAATGCCTACTGAGAACTGAATGCCCACTCAGGCAACTTTTTTTTTTTGCTTTCCGGTCAGATGATATAGGCTCACGTACATATGCTCATTTTACTTTTTCTACTACAGTTTCAGGAAGCTGTGCTTTTTGTAGAGCAAGAACATCTGAGCTCCTTCCTTTGCATGATGTTGCTTAGTTAATAGGAGAGCTCACACCTGCGCTAACAACAAATAGTAATACTGCCATTTAACCATGCTCAAGAGCTATTTACCAGTTCAACAGTTATGCTATCCTACTAATTTCACAGCTTGAGTTCAGTACAGAGTAGAGAGTATAAGTATAACACAAGCTACACTTTATAGAGAAGAAAATAATTAACTATACTGTACTTTTTTGCATGTTTTCCATTAGTGTATGATTACAAAGTCAGAACAAACTTGTGGCCTGACAGGTGACAACTCAGCTAGAGCAAATAGTGTATATACAGTTAATTGGTCAAAACCATAAACCATATTCAGGCTATCAGCATCTTTCTATGGATATGCAGGGGATCTCCTTCTGAAGCCCAATTTCCTTTGGTGGTGCTCTTGCCGGGAGATAGAGATACCCTGCTTCTGAATCCCGTTATCCTTTGGTGGTTCTCTTGCCGGCGGCACAGCATGACACGGGGAGGGCAGGGAGATGGCGCGAAGGAGAAGCGGGCACTACCTGGTGGCTGAATGCGCGGCTGACATCACCCACGCCCTGCTAGGCTGGAGTCGAACTGCAGGAAGACGTCGCCGCGAGAGGATGCTGCTGCTACCGTGAGAAGATCTTGCCGCCGCCGCTGCCGACCAGATTGTGCCGCTGCCTCCGCTCACGACCAGTTGTTACCGCCGCCGCCGCCGCCGCTCATCTCGGGTGGGAAGGGGAGAAGTTTTTTTTTAAGGGGCACACCTAAAGTAGGCAGAGGCTGGATTTTTTTTCTTGCTACCCCACTCAGTCATAGCTTCGATCTTGATTAACTTTTTGTTTCTTATTGTGAATTCATGATTTATCTTAAAAAAAAAGATGTGGCTAGATATAGACTGTGACTTAACCAAGTCCCGGTCAAGTGACACAACATATAGAAAGAAGAAAGAAAAAATTAAAAAAAAATTGTACGGATCTTCACGTAAGATGTTATGGTTGTAGCATTAACTGAGACTTCATTAAGTCTCGATTTACCAATTCCATTAAAAAACACCTAAAGTTGGGCGACAACCGATCTTAAAGCAAGTCAAAAATTCAAAATAATAATAGTCCTAAAGCAAGTCGTATACCGAAAGGTGTAGGGGAAATAGATCGGTGGCTCTAAAATTAAGGAACGAGAGACTTACGTGTGGTGTGGACGAGCAGGCAGATGCTCCTCCATGCTAGGTCCTCGCTTCAGAACCAAAGAGTTGGATCTTGCTTGCTTTACTTTTTGCCCGAACTGCCGAACAAGAGGCGCGGCCGGCGTACGTGTATATATACAGGCGAGGCAGGCGGGGCGGCACGCCGCATCCATATAAATATGATCCCGGGTCGGAGTCGGTCAGTTCATCGAACTGAATGAAACTCCGGGTAGGCCTATGCTTTGTACGGAGCCACGCGATCGACTCGCGGTCGCGGGTCGCGGCACACGAAGCTTCATCACCATCAGTACATCTACAAGCAGACGCCTCAACCCCTCCGCGCGTCCGGACAAACGGCTCAGTTACCTGAGCAGTAAAAACAAAACTAACTCAAACGGGCTCTAAATACTGATCTCCTACGTCCGGCTTGATTCGTATCCCTCATATCCAGCTCGAATCTAGGGCGGATAAGGAGAGGCCCGGACTCGTCGATCACATCGGATCCAACACACACTGGTCTACCTTGATCTCACATATATCCATTCTCATCCGCTCCTTATATCAAACCTAGCCACTCCACTCCACCCCCAAGTTCCATACCGGCGATCTTCAATAATGCGGACCATCCTAAGGACATGACTATGTAAGAGCCTCTTTGCGTAATAGACATGTGCAACATCTACTTCATACTCCTTCACATGTGTCTACCTGATTCCTTCTTGATAATATACTATTTGACCCCTCTCTCATGTGCATGCGTAGGTGTGAGCACAACTTCACCTTCGTCGAGGAGGAGTTCAAGCTCAAGAATACGCCTACACCATTCATGAGGGAAGCATGGAGGAGAAGAAAGAAGAAGCAAAAGAGAAGCTCTTGGAGATCCTGGAACTTCCGGAATCGAGAGGTGGTTAGTCGTCCGGAGGGAGGGGGCGCGCATTGGGGGATTTTTTGCCTAGAGTTTCCTTTCCTCTCTCCCTGCGGTCTGCGAGCTGCGAGATTGGAGAAATTTTGTGGCGTGTGTCGGCCTGTATTACAAGACCTGGCACGATTCGGCATGCCTATAAAAGGGCGCACAACCCATATAGACCCTTTATTAAAGGGTAGTGTGATCGTGTCATGCCAGCCTGAAGGCATCGACTCGAGGATCGGCCTGGCACGACTGACAGCTAGCACATAATAAAATGGCCAAAACAACCCTAATTTTTTGTAAAGGTTTCAGTCTAAAAAGCCAAATAGTGTTAAAGGGCCTGTGTCGAGCCGGCCTGGCATGGCAAATCCTATTCCCCGCATAGCGCGTATGTTGGGGAATCACGACCAATCGCATACTCCTCACACACCTGTTCCTCTTTCTGCTCCCTTAGTTTTTTTTGTTTTTTCCTTTGTTCTTTTACTGATTTTTCTTTTTTTATCTTTCTTTATCATTTTGCCAATTCGCCAAATTTTCCCTAAAATATGTAAAAAATCACAAACGATTTTTCAATTCATGAACTTTCACGAAAGTTGCGAACAAATTTCAAATTTGTGAACATTTTTAGAATTCAAGATTTGTTTTGGAAATTACGGAACATATTTTCTCAGATTTGGGAACATTTTTTTGATATTTGTGGGAAATTTGAAATTCAAAAACATTTTTTGAACTCGTGAACAGTTTTTTAATCCATGAACATTTTTGGAATTTGCGGACATTTTTGTGAATTTCCGAAACATTTTCTGAAATTCATGAGAATTTTTTGAATTCATAAACATTTTTTTGAGGTCATGAATATTTTTTGAATTATCAAAAAAATATGAAAACAATGAACATTTTTTGAATCCCTGAACAATTGTTGCAAATAGAGAACATTTTTTTGAACTCCCTAACATATTTTGAATCCAAGAGGACTTTTCAAATTCTTGAAGATTTCTTGAAATTCATTTTTTTGGGTGAAATCCTGAACATTACGAAGCTAAAAAAACAAAACCAGGAAAAATGAAAGGAAAAAAAATCAAGCGCGCAATACACCCACACATGGGCTGGCCGAAATCCCCGACGTGAGGAGGGAGTGGGTGCGCGTTTGGGCGCTCTCCTCCGTCGCTAAGCAGGAGGTCTCTTAAGGCTTGTGTTGGGGGGATGTCCCCCGGGTAGGCTCGGGAGTACAATAAGCTTTTTCAAAACATCGGGGCGGCCAAGGCCCCTCAATCCGGCTTACCCTCTAGCCGAGACAGTGGGCTGGCTGGGCACGGCGCAGTGCCCGGGCCAACTGGTCGCAGCTGCCAGCTGTCGGTGTCAAAACTGGCGGATCTCGGGTAGGGGGTCCCGAACGTTGCGTCAAGGATGATAACATGAGACAAGGGACACGATGTTTTTACCCAGGTTCGGGCCCTCTCGATGGAGGTAATACCCTACTCCTGCTTGATTAATATTGATGATATGGGCAGTACAAGAGTAGATCTACCACGAGATCAAGGAGGCTAAACCCTAGAAGCTAGCCTATGGTATGAATGTTGTATATGGAGTTGTCCTACGGACTAGAACCCTCCGGTTTATATAGACACCGGATAGGGTTAGGGTTACACAGAGTTGGTTACAATGGTAGGAGATCTTGAATATCCGCATCGCCAAGCTTGCCTTCCACGCCAAGGAAAGTCCCATCCGGACACGGGACGAAGTCTTCAATCTTGTATCTTCATAGTCCTGGAGTCCGGCTGAAGGTATAGTCCGGCTATCCGAACACCCCCTAATCCAGGACTCCCTCAGTAGCCCCCGAACTAGGCTTCAATGACGACGAGTCCGGCGCGCAGATTGTCTTCGGCATTGCAAGGCGGGTTCTTCTCCAAATTCTGTGTACCTGTAGGAATAATGTCCGATTTTTGTAATGTAGCGCTCCTCGGCTTCCATGCCCAATAATGGCCATCTTCCACGTGTCAAACGAATGCGAAAAGCCGAGGTGTTTTTACATCCACACCCCTAGCCGCATAAATGAGCCGCCCATTTAACGGGATGGGGATTCAGATCCAAACCACATCTTCTCCTCTCCGCGAGTTATCATCAGAGCGCCTCCAGCAAAGGTCCATTCCAACATGGCCAGCCGTCGCAGCTCCTCCCCTTGCCCTACCAGTCCTAAACCCGGAGACTGGGAGAGTTGCTCCATCCCGCACAACGAGTTAGTGTCGCTTCAGGCCAAGGGATTTCTCCCTCAGGCTTATATGGTCCCGGTCCGAGCCGGACTCTCCACCTATAATGGCGGAAAACAAGCGGAGAGTACCCCCAATTCCTCTAAAGGAGAGCGGGTGTGCCTCGTCCCCTATCTAATAAGGGGACTGGGATTTCCAATTCATCCATTTCTCCGTGGGCTTCTGGAGTTCTACGGCCTCCAGCTGCACAATCTCACGCCCGCCTCCATACTGCATATTGCGGGCTTCGTCGCCCTTTGCGAGCTATTTTTGGGTGTTGAGGCTCATTTCGCGCTGTGGAAGAGGATATTCTGCCTGGTGCCCCGCTCTCAAGAGGGGTCCATATATCAAGTGGGCGGAGCCAAAGTATGGCGCATCGCCGGGACCGGATACCTATCCGGAACCATGAAGAAGGCGTCCGAGGACTGGCCTTCGGAATGGTTTTATATAGATGATGTCCCGCTGCCGGACCCTATCCTGGCCGGTCTCCCTGAGTTCAACAGTGTTCCATTAGAGAAACGCTTGAGCTGGCGTCCGTGGAGTTCTCAGAGGGAAAGCGACAGAGACGTCATTTACCTGATGGGCCGGATAAGACTATTGGCTCATTCCGGACTAACCATGATTGGAGTCATGGCCGCATGCATTATGCGGGGGGTGCAGCCGCTTCAATACAGAGGCCACCCCATGTGGGATTTCAACGGGGAGGATGACGCTACCCGCTATTGTCGTAAGGGGCCAGCCTCAGCTGCCGCTCTAGTAAAGATCCTGTCCTCTTTGTACAAGGGGGAAAAGGAGGAATTCCTCCGCGTCAACCCGCGGGGCGGATTTACTATGTACGATCCTCCAGGTTGGGTAAGTGAACAATCGTGCTTGCCCATTCGTTTTATACTCCCATGATCAGATATGTAGTCTAACAACTTCAATGCAGGAACTGCGACAGGAGGTAAAGGATATAAACAGCCGTCCTCCACAGCCCGAGGACCCAGAACGGTCCTTCGATCCGGACTCCAAAGAGGATCCGGACATATCGGTGGAGCTTATCGACGGGGTGTTCCATCAGCTAAGGAAGGACGATACCTTGGTGGCCATTACGGCTGATTACCCAGGGTTAATCCCGGCCTCCCAGGTAACAGGGACCGGAGCCTCATCCCCTTGAGAAGGATTCCATTCTCACGTATTTCAGTTTTCTGACGACAACTGTGTTTTGCAGGGGAGATTTCCTAGGCGGGAGGCCGAACCTGCAGCGGCTGGCCAACGAGGGGCCGCAGGGCCCTGTGGGGTAAAAAGGAACGTGGTCCGGACTAAGATGTCGACGCAAAGGTATAGCGCACCCTCTTTTTCCCTGGTGTTATTCCTTCAGGGCATATTAATCATTCGTGCCATCTTCAGGACGAAGGGACCTCGCCGGACTACATCAGGAGAGGTTGCCAATCGCGCCTCCACCAACCAGGCTCGAACGCCTGGCCCGGAAGCGGAGGCGAGCACAAGGCGCGCAGCAGACGCTCCTCCGACAGAGGATGCGGACAGGCTGTCTGCCACAAATTCTGAGGTGGAGAGTGCCATGAACCACAGGCTTCGCCGGACAGTTCTATGTGACGCTTTTTTCTCCCAAGAGGCTTTAGATGCCTTCAATTCGGGAGATGCGTACCTCCGTGCCGCTCAAAATGGTTTAGCCAGAGCCACGTAGCAGTATGTAAAAGACATACGGGTAAGAAAATTTTGGTCAAATATATATATACCAGTAGCCCCCGAGACTTGAAATAGTTAGAGTAACTGATTTAAGGATCATTTATTATGCAGGTTCTTACAGAGAAGAATACCGTACTGTCCCGGGAGCTAGAAAAGTGCAGGGCCCAACTGGAGGCCGCACTAGCCGCGGCAGGGGAACCCAAAGAGACCCCCTCAGGTAAGACATACTTCGAAAGATTAGTATTGTGTGACGTGGGTGCAAATCTTACAAATCATATTGCAGATGGCGCCGGACTCGATCCGGAGAAGCAACAAATCTTACGCCGGCTAAAGGCCAGTGAGAGTACGTTGACAAAGGTGAGGCGAGAGAAGAATGATCTTCAGGATGCCAACACCAAGCTGGACGTCGAACTTAAAGATGTTCGTGGTCAGCTGTCGGACTCCACGAAGGAGAATCGGCGGCTTCGACGCAGCATATTTAGTAAGTGCTTGAACGAACTTTGAAAAAAGAGTTCGGCGAGGAAGTCGACTAACAGAGTAATGTCTATAGGTATGCTCACAGGTCGTCCTGCAGAGGAGATGCCCGGTTCTACGGGTGACCTTCTTCCCGAGCTCTTGCAACTGCACGAGCGAATTCGGCAGGCGATGCGAGGCATTGCCCAAGCCTTATGGCCGTCCCACTCCATGCCCGAGGGCCTCGGAGAGCTTGCGGAGAAGCTGGAGGGAGCTCGGCAGCGCTTCCGGTTGTGGAAGATATCGGCCTGCCGACAAGGCGCTAGGGAGGCCTGGGCCATGGTGAAGACCCGTTTTACGAAGTCTGACACAAACCACATGGCCGAGGCCGGACCTTTGGGCCTGACGGGAAGGAGATCCCTGTAAGCCTAGTATACGGCCAAGTAGAATTGGCCGCAAAGTATTCCCAGCAGGACTGTAAATTAGACAGCCTGTTAGATGGTATAGAGGAGGAATACAATCAGTCAGAGTGACTATGTAATTTTCAATTGACATGTATAATGCCTTCTAGCTGGATTGTAGATCGTTTGTCATTGCCGACCTTTTCGCTTCTACCTCGGGACCTGACGGTCCGGAGTGTGTCCGAATACCCTACCGGTTATGTAAGAACCGGGGTATGCATGGAGACCAGGCGTAGGGGTCATTAGTGCTTTATCAGACAAGTGCCCAACTAGTTATGTTATATTACATGGTTAGTAAGAAACATCTTCCAGAGAGAATAGTTCCGTTAGGGGTTCCTTTCTCTGGGAGGCATGCCCTAAAGTGCATGCCCGGACTGCAAATGCAGGAAAATCATCTGGGGGCATGTATATGAATAAGTAAAAAAGGTCATCTTTTAGTTCACCGACCGAATATTCCCTTAAGAACGCTAGCTTTCGGCTTCACCCAGTCTGAGGTACACATCTGGCTGATCCGGCAGTAACAATCGCAGAGGTGCTCCCTTTACCACCTAGCCGAACAATCGGGAACGTAGGGGTAAGCACAGGAGCCAGGCAACCCAGCTTGGCCAAAACTTAAGTCATATCGATGCATATAATGGTGAAGAAAAGGTTCATGCGGAAGTTTGACATGTGTTGGGCGTGAAGCCTAGATAAATAAGCTTCTATTAAAGAAGCCTCCAGCTTTAATGAGCACGGGTAGCGCGTCACTTGATGAGCCTTTAAGGGCTATAAGAGAAAAGAGGGGAAGGAGAGAAATTTAAGACAAAAAATGTAAAAACTGGACAAGGAGACAAACGCAGAGTCCGGCGCTAGGCATAGAATCTTCGGAGACGGGCGGCGTTCCATGGGTTCGGCTCGAGTCGGTTATCCGACGCATCTCGCAGGCGGTACGCTCCACCAGTCAGGACTTGGTCGATTATGAATGGACCTTCCCACTTGGGCTTGAGTTTGTCCTTTTTCTTATCCGGCAGGCGTAGAACTAGTTCGCCAACATTGTAATTTTTGGCCCGTACTTCTCTGCTTTGATATCTTCGAGCCTGCTGTTGATAAAATGCGGAACGGACTTTTGCCACGTCACGCTCCTCCTCCAAGGCGTCCAAGTTGTCCTGCCGATCGAGCTCGGCTTCTCTTTCTTCATACATGCGCACTCGAGGTGAGTCATGAATAATGTCGCAGGGTAGAATTGCCTCTGCGCCGTACACCATAAAGAATGGTGTATATCCGGTGGTGCGATTTGGCCTGGTCCGCAACCCCCAGAGTACGGAGTCAAGCTCCTCTACCCAGTGTGTGTTAGATTCCTTGAGGGACTGCACTAGTCTGGGTTTAATGCCGCTCATGATAAGACCATTTGCACGTTCGACCTGGCCATTAGTTTGTGGGTGATAGACGGAAGCATAGTCGAGCTTGATGCCCATGGATACTGCCATCCGGAGACCATGTAGGAGGGCCTCATATTCGGCTGCATTGTTGGAGTCCGTGTACATGATCTGGAGCACATATTGAATGTGTCTCCTGTGGGGGACGTCAAGATGACGCCAGCCCCTAGTCCGGCCAACATTTTGGAGCCGTCGAAATGCATGATCCAGTTTGAATATGTGCCGTACTCTTTAGGGAGCTCGGCCTCCGTCCATTCTGCGACGAAGTCGGCCAAAACTTGCGATTTGATAGCTCGCCGTGGCTTGTATGTTATATCAAACGGGAGGAGCTCGATGGCCCATTTTGCTATCTGGCCCGTTGCATCGCGGTTGTTGATAATATAGTTGAGTGGTACTTCCGAGGCTACTGTTATGGAACACTCTTGAAAGTAGTGTCGTAGCTTCTGGGATGCCATGAATACCGCGTATGCAATCTTTTGATAATGCGGGTACCGTGATTTGCATGGAGTGAGGACAGTGGACACGTAGTAGACCGGCCTTTGAAGGGGGAGTTTGTGTCCGTCCATTTTCCGCTCGACAACGAGCACTGCGCTGACAACTTGATGTGTTGCTGTAATGTATAATAACATTGGTTCGCCGGTGTTCGGCGCGGCCAGGACTGGGTTTGTTGCCAATATGGCCTTTATTTCATCGAGTCCGGCCGTGGCGACACCCGTCCACTCGAAGTGTTCGGTGTGCCGAAGGAGGCGATAAAGGGGCAGTGCCTTTTCTCCCAATCGAGAGATAAAGCGGCTTAAAGCCGCCACGCATCCGGTTAATTTATGTATTTGTTTGAGGTTCTTTGGGATATCCAGTTGCGACAAAGCTCGAATCTTGGCCGGATTCGCTTCAATTCCTCTACCGGATACAATGAAGCCCAAAAGCTTTCCGGCTGGAACGCCGAAAACGCATTTTTCCGGGTTGAGCTTGATGTCGTATTTTCGGAGGTTGTCGAATGTTAGCCTCAAGTTGTCTACTAGAGATTCGACATGTCTTGTTTTGACGACCATGTCATCCACGTACGCCTCCACTGTCTTGCCGATCTGGTTTGCCAGACATGTCTGAATCATGCGCTGATATGTTGCGCCGGCGTTTTTCAGCCCGAAGGGCATTGTGTTGAAGCAGAATGGGCCGTATGGTGTGATGAATGCTGTTGCAGCTTGGTCTGATTCTGCCATCTTGATTTGATGGTAACCGGAGTATGCGTCGAGGAAACACAATGAATCGTGTCCTGCGGTGGCATCGATAATTTGATCGATACGGGGGAGGGGGAAGGGATCCTTTGGTCAAGCCTTGTTAAGGTCTTTAAAATCGACACACAGGCGCTAGGATTTGTCCTTCTTTGGTACCATCACCAAGTTTGCTAGCCAGTCCGGATGTTTTATGTCTCTAATGAATCCGGCCTCCAATAGCTTGGCCAGCTCCTCTCCCATAGCCTGTCTCTTGGGTTCGGAAAAACACCGAAGGGCTTGTTTGACAGGTTTGAATCCTTTTAGGATATTTAAGCTGTGTTCCGCCAGCCTGCGTGGGATTCCTGGCATGTCTGAAGGGTGCCAGGAGAAGATGTCCCAATTCTCACATAGAAATTCTCGCAGTGCGGCGTCCATATCAGGGTTTAATCATGCCCCGATGGAAGCTGTTTTATTGGGGTCTGTTGGATGGACCTGGAATTTGATTATTTTGTCTGCTGGCTGAAAGGATGTGGACTTGGATCTCTTATCGAGTATCACATCATCCCTATTAACCGTGGAGCGCAGCGCAGTCAGTTCCTCAGCTGCTAAGGCTTCGGATAATGCCTCCAGGGCTAATGCGGCTGTCTTGTTTTCGGCGCGGAGCGCTATGTCCGGATCACTAGTGAGAGTGATAACTCCGTTCGGCCCGGGCATCTTGAGCTTCATGTACCCGTAATGAGGTATTGCTTGGAAGATTGTAAATGCTTCACGCCCTAGTAGGGCGTGGTATCCGCTGCTGAACGGGGCCACCTGAAATGTGACCTCTTCGGATCTGTAATTATCCGGAGTGCCGAACACCACATCTAGTGTGATTTTTCCTGTGCAGCGCGGTTCCCGACTGGGGATTATTCCTCTAAAGGTTGTGCTGCTTCGCTCAACGCGGCTCTAGTCTAATCGCATTTTTTGAAGGGTTTCCTCGTAAATGAGGTTCAATCCGCTGCCTCCATCCATGAGTACCTTGGTAAGGCGAAAGCCGTCCACTATTGGACTGAGGACCAATGCGGCTGGTGCTCGGGCTGTTCGGAATTTAGGTTCATCACTTGCGTTGAAGGTAATAGCCATGTCACTCCATGGGTTTATTGTTGCTACTTGATAGACTTCGGCGAGGCTGCAGAGTGTTCTTTTTCGCATATTATTTGATGCGAAGGTCTCGAAGACTGTGAGAACGGTACTGGTGTCCCCGGGGTGGTTTTCTGTGGCCTCCAAAATTAAGAGGTCCTCGCCAATTTTGGCCACCTGCCGGAGTATCCAACATGCTCTAAGGCTGTGAGTTGGTGTGGCGTCCTCTGTACTATGAATTTTATAGGGTCCATCAAGCCATCTTTCCAGTACGGTTCCATGCCCTGTAGAGGGTTTTGGTTTTTTGGTGTTTGACCCGGGTGTCTTACAATGATGCGCCCTCTTAGTTCGGACGGGATTGCTATTCAGGGCCGGATTATCCCAAAATTGTATTTCGGTTTTCCAGGCACTTTCCATCCCACAGTACTTTTGTACTATGGACGCCAAGTCAACAAAGCGTGTAATATCACGACGACTTATGGCGTTAAGGATTCCCTCATCCATGCAATTACTGCAGAAGATTGATATTGCGTCTCCCTCGCGGCAATCCTTTATCCTGTTCATAATCAGGAGGAATCTGGCCCAGTAATGATGTACTGTTTCCTCGGGCTTTTGCCTGATTTGGGAAAGATCGCTTATGTTCGGTTGGGCGGGTGGAGTTGAATCTGAAACCTCGCCCAATCTAAGATTCAGAGGCCAAAGAACTTCCGAACTCTGAGGTTCGGATTCTTGGATGTTGTCCAATGAGTCTGGCCCGTTGCCTGATTCTAAGCTCAGGTCTTGAGTCACATCCTCCCCTCCGGGTATTCGGCTTGGAGGGATCGGGAATTCGGACGTAACTAGTCCTTAGAATAGATGAAGGGTCACCGCACTGCGCCTCTACCACGACGACGTGGTGGGTGGCCTGGGGAGAGTTAATTTCTCTTAGATCGGGTTTAAGCCCAACCTGGTCGTAATCCGTGGCGACCCCCAGGGCGGCGATGCGATCCAAGAGCTCGTTTACGGAAGAGAGCTCCATCGGATCTAGCTGCTCGACAAGTTCCGAGCTGACGTGAAGGTTGCTTTTGATGACCCGAGAGGTCATCGTCGGCGCAACGGCCGAACAGGCGGTCATGAGGAAACCACCTAGCCGGAGAGTTTGGCCGATAGCCGAGGCTCCCTTAGCAACGGCGCCGTCTTTAAAGACGGGAGGAGGCATCCTTCCTGATTGCGACGGCACAGCGGAACTCTCACTGAAAGCACCAATGTCGGTGTCAAAACCGGCGGATCTCGGGTAGGGGGTCCCGAACTGTGCGTCAAGGCCGGATGGTAACAGGAGACAAGGGACACGATGTTTTTACCCAGGTTTGGGCCCTCTCGATGGAGGTAATACCCTACTCCTGCTTGATTAATATTGATGATATGGGTAGTACAAGAGTAGATCTACCACGAGATCAAGGAGGCTAAACCCTAGAAGCTAGCCTATGGTATGAATGTTGTATATGGAGTTGTCCTACGGACTAGAACCCTTCGGTTTATATAGACACCGGATAGGGTTAGGGTTACACAGAGTCGGTTACAATGGTAGGAGATCTTGAATATCCGCATCGCCAAGCTTGCCTTCCACGCCAAGGAAAGTCCCACCCGGACACGGGACGAAGTCTTCAATCTGGTATCTTCATAGTCCTGGAGTCCGACTGAAGGTATAGTCCGGCTATCCGAACACCCCCTAATCCAGGACTCCCTCACCAGCCAACGGGTCAGCGCCTGTCCAATCTCGCCGTACGACAAGACCCCTACAACGTCGTGGAGAGCTCGGCTACAATGCCAACAGTACTGCTGACCGGAGCGAACGACGTCAGCGCGGCTCGACACTATGGGGACACAGTGCCAACTGTTGGAAATATGCCCTAGAGGCAATAATAAAATGGTTATTATTGTATTTCCTTGTTCATGATAATTGTCTATTGTTCATGCTATAATTATATTAACTGGAAATCGTAATACATGTGTGAATACATAGACCACAACATGTCCCTAGTGAGCCTCTAGTTGACTAGCTCGTTGATCAATAGATGGTTATGGTTTCCTGATCATGGATATTAGATGTCATTGATAATGGGATGACATCATTAGGAGAATGGTGTGATGGACAAGACCCAATCCTAAGCATAGCACTAGATCGTGTAGTTCGTTTGCTAAAAGCTTTTCTAATGTCAAGTATCATTTCCTTAGACCATGAGATTGTGCAACTCCCGGATACCGTAGGAATGCTTTGGGTGTACCAAACGTCACAACATAACTGGGTGGCTATAAAGGTGCACTACAGGTATCTCTGAAAGTGTCTGTTGGGTTGGTACGAATCGAGACTGGGATTTGTCACTCCGTATGACGGAGAGGTATCTCTGGGCCCACTCGGTAATGCATCATCATAATGAGCTCAATGTGACAAAGCAGTTAGTCACGGGATCATGCGTTACGGAACGAGTAAAGTGACTTGCCGGTAACGAGATTGAACGAGGTATTGGGATACCGACGATCGAATCTCGGGCAAGTAACATACCGATTGACAAAGGGAATTGAATACGAGATTGATCGAATCCCCGACATCGTGGTTCATCCAATGAGATCATCGTGGAACATGTGGGAGCCAATATGGGTATCCAGATCCCGCTATTGGTTATTGGCCGGAGAGGTGTCTCGGTCATGTTTGCATGGTTCCCGAACCCGTAGGGTCTACACACTTAAGGTTCGGTGACGCTAGAGTTGTTATGGGAAATAGTATGTGGTTCTGAAGGTAGTTCGGAGTCCCAGATGAGATCCCGGACGTCACGAGGAGTTCCAAAATGGTCCTGCGGTGAAGATTGATATATTGGACAAAGGGTATTGGAGTCCGGAAGTGTTCTGGGGGTACCAGGCTATGGCCAGCATGACCGAAAGGTGTTTCGGGAGCCCCGACAAGTGTTGGAGGGCCTCATGGGCCAAAGGGGAAGGGGCAAACCAGCCCACTAAGGGGTGGTGCGCCCCCCACCCTTTCCCACGTTACTTGGGGAGGTGGGGCGCCTCCACCTGGCTTGGGAGGCAAGCCTCCACCTGCTTGGCTTGGGGGGCAAGTCTCCCTAGGATTTTCCCTAGGGAGATCCAATCTGCTTGGCCGCCGCCCCCTAGGGGAAACCCTAGGGCGCCTCCCCCTCTCCCCTTGCCCCTATATATAGTAGAGGAGTGGGAGGGCAGCCGCACCTCTTCCCTGGCGCAGCCCTCCTTCCTCCTACACCTCCTCCTCCTCCATAGTGCTTGGTGAAGCCCTGCTGGAGAACCACGAGCTCCATCGCCACCATGCCGTCGTGCTGCTGGAGTTCTCCCTCAACTTCTCCTCTCCCCTTGCTGGATCAAGAAGGAGGAGACGTCCCCAGGCTGTATGTGTGTTGAACGCGGAGGCGCCGTCCGTTCGGCGCTAGATCGGATCTTCCGCGATTTGAATCGCCGCAAGTACGACTCCATCAACCGCGTTCTTGTAACGCTTCCGCTTAGCGATCTTCAAGGGTATGAAGATGCACTCCCTCTCTCTCATTGCTAGCATCTCCTAGATTGATCTTGGTGACACATACGAAAATTTTGAATTATTGCTACGTTCCCCAACAGTGGCATCATGAGCTAGGTCTATGCGTAGATTCTATGCACGAGTAGAACACAAAGTTGTTGTGGGCGATGATTTGTTCAATTTGCTTGCCGTTACTAGTCTTATCTTGATTCAGCGGCATTGTGGGATGAAGCGACCCGGACCGACCTTACACGTACAATTACGTGAGGCAGGTTCCACCGACTGACATGCACTTGATGCATAAGGTGGCTAGCGGGTGTCTGTCTCTCCCACTTTAGTCGGATCGGATTCGATGAAGAGGGTCCTTATGAAGGGTAAATAGCAATTGGCATATCATCGTTGTGGCTTTTGCATAGGTAAGAAACATTCTTGCTAGAAACCCATAGCAGCCACGTAAAACATGCAACAACAATTAGAGGACGTCTAACTTGTTTTTGTAGGGTATGCTATGTGATGTGATATGGCCAAAAGGATGTGATGAATTATATGTGATGTATGAGATTGATCATGTTCTTGTAATAGGAATCACGACTTGCATGTCGATGAGTATGACAACCGGCAGGAGCCATAGGAGTTGTCTTAATTTATTGTATGACATGTGTGTCAATGAAAAACGCCATGTAATTACTTTACTTTATTGCTAACCATTAGCCATAGTAGTAGAAGTAATAGTTGGCGAGACAACTTCATGAAGACACGATGATGGAGATCATGATGATGGAGATCATGGTGTCATGCCGGTGACGAAGGTGATCATGCCACGCCTCGAAGATGGAGATCAAAAGGCGTAAGATGATATTGGCCATATCATGTCACTTTATGATTTGCATGTGATGTCTGTCATGTTTACATCTTATTTGCTTAGAATGACGGTAGCATAAATAAGATGATCCCCCTCCAAAATTTCAAGAATGTGTTCCCCCTAACTGTGCACCGTTGCAAAGGTTCGTTGTTTCGAAGCACCACGTGATGATCGGGTGTGATAGATTCTAACGTTCGCATACAACGGGTGTAAGCGAGATTTACACATGCGAAACACTTAGGTTGACTTGACGAGCCTAGCATGTACAGACATGGCCTCGGAACACAAGAGACTGAAAGGTCGAACATGAGTCGTATAGCAGATGCGATCAACATGGAGATGTTCACCGTTGATGACTAGTCCGTCTCACGTGATGATCGGACACGGCCTAGTCGATTCGGATCATGTATCACTTAGATGACTAGAGCGATGTCTATCTGAGTGGGAGTTCATTAAATTATCATGAACATAGTCTAAATTGTCTTTGCAAATAAGTTGTAGATTAATAGCTCACGCTTTAGCTTACTGTTTTAGATATGTTCCTAGAGAAAATTTAGTTGAAAGTTGATAGTAGCAATTATGCGGACTGGGTCCGTAAACTGAGGATTGTCCTCATTGCTGCGCAGAAGGATTTTGTCCTTAATGCACCGCTCAGTGTGTTGAACCTCGAGCGTCGGTTGTGGATGTTGCGAACATCTGACATACACATTTTGATGACTACATGATAGTTCAGTGCGTAATGCTAAATGGTTTATAATTGAGGCACCAAAGACGTTTTTGAAACATCGCAGAACATATGAGATGTTCCAAGGACTGAAATTGGGATTTCAGGCTAGTGCCCATGTCAAGAGGTATGAGACCTCTGACAAGTTTCTTAAGCCTGCAAACTAAGGGAGAAAAGCTCAATCGTTGAGCATGTGCTCAGATTGTCTGAGTACTACAATCGCTTGAATCGAGTGGGAGTTAATCTTCCAGATGAGATAGTGATGGTTCTCCATAGTCACTGCCACCAAGCTATTAGAGCTTCGTGATGAACTATAACATATCAGGAATAGACATGATGATCCTTGAGCAATTTGTGATGTTTGACACCGTGAAAGTAGAAATCAAGTAGGAGCATCAATTGTTGATGGTTAGTAAAACCACTAGTTTCAAGAAGGGCAAGGGAAAGAAGGGATACTTCATGAAACGACAAATCAGTTGCTGCTCCAGTGAAGAAACCCAAGGTTGAACCCAAACCCGAGACTAAGTGCTTCTGTAATGAGGGGAACGGTCACTGAAGCGGAACTACCCTAGAAACTTGGTAGATGAGAAGGCTAGCAAGGTCGACAGAAGTATTTTGGATATACGTTATATTAATGTGTACTTTACTAGTACTCCTAGTAGCACCAGGATAATAAATACCGGTTCGGTTTCTAAGTGTTAGTAACTCGAAATAAAAGGCTATGGAGGCTAAAGGTGAGATGACGATATGTTGGAAGTGTTTCCAAGGTTGATGTGATCAAACATCGCACGCTCCCCCTACCATCGAGATTGGTGTTAAACCTAAATAATTGTTATTTGGTGTTTGCGTTGAGCATAGACATGATTGGATTATGTTTATCGCAATACAGTTATTCATTTAAGGAGAATAATGGTTACTCTGTTTATTTGAATAATACCTTCAATGGTCTTGCACCTAAAATGAATGGTTTATTGAATCTCGATCGTAGTGATACACATGTTCATGCCAAAAGATATAAGATAGTAATGATAGTACCACATACTTGTGGCACTGCCATTTGAGTCATATTGGTATAAAACGCATGAAGAAGCTCCATGTTGATGGATCTTTGTACTCACTCGTTTTTGAAAAAATTGAGACATGCGAACCATGTCTATTGGTATATATGCATGAAGAAAGTCCATACAGATGGATCGTTTGGACTCACTTGATTTTGAATCACTTGAGACATGCAAATCATATCACATGGGCAAGATGACTGAAATGCCTCGTTTTCAGTAAAGATGGAACAAGAAAGCAACTTGCTGAAAGTAATACATTTTGATGTGTGCAGTCCAATGAGTGCTGAGGCACATAGTGGATATCGTTATGTTCTTACTTCACAGATGATTTGAGTAGATGCTGAGTATATTTACTTGTTGAAACACAAGTCTGAATTATTGAAAGGTTCAAGTAATTTCAGAGTGAAGTTGAAGATCGTCGCGACAAGAGGATAAAATGTCTATGATATGATCACAGAGATGAATATCTGAGTTACGAGTTTGGCACACAATTAAGACATTGTGGAAATTGTTTCACAACTAATACTGTCTGGAACACCATAGTGTGATGGTGTGTCCGAACATCATAGCTGCACCCTATTGGATGTGGTGCATACCATGATGTCTCTTATCGAATTACCACTATCGTTATGGGTTAGGCATTAGAGACAACCACATTCACTTTAAATAGGGCACCACGTAATTCCGTTGAGATGACACCGTATGAACTATGGTTTAGAGAAACCTAAGCTATCATTTCTTAAAAGTTTGGGGGTGCGATGCTTATGTGAAAAAGGTTTAGCCTGATAAGCTCGAACCAAAAGCGGATAAATGCATCTTCATAGGACACCCAAAACAGTTGGGTTTACCTCCTATTTCGGATCCGGAAGTAAAAGTGATTGTTTCTAGAAACGGGCCCTTTCTCGAGGAAAAGTTTCACTCGAAAGAATTGAGTGGGAGGATGGTGGAGACTTGATGAGGTTATTGAACCGTCACTTCAACCAGTGCGTAGCAGGGCACAGGAAGTTGTTCCTGTAGTGCCTACACCAATTGAAGTGGAAGCTGATGATAGTGATCATGAAACTTCGGATCAAGTCACTACCAAACCTCATAGGTCGACAAGGAAGTGTACTACTTCAGAGTGGTATGTAATCCTGTCTTGGAAGTCATGTTGCTAGACAACAATGAACCTACGAGCTGTGGAGAAGCGATGGTGGGCCCGGATTCCGACAAATGGCTCGAGACCATAAAATCCGAGAGGATCCATGTGTGAAAACAAAGTATAGACTTTGGAAGAACTACTTGATGATCGTAAGGCTATTGGGTACAGATGGATTTTAAAAGGAAGACGGACAATGATGGTAAGTATCACCATTAAGAAAGCCCGACTTGTCGTTAAGATGTTTTCCGACAAGTTCAAGGAGTTGACTACGGTGAGACTTTCTCCCTCGTAGCGATGCTAAGAGTCTGTTGGAATTGTATTAGCAGTTACTGCATTATTTATGAAATCTTGCAGATAGGATGTCAAAACATTGTTTCCTCGACAATTTTCTTGAGGAAAGGTAGTATGTGATACAATCAGAAGGTTTTTTCAATCCTAAAAGATGCTAACAAGTATGCAAAGCTCCAGCAATCCTTCTAAGGACTGGAGTAAGCATCTCGGAGTTGGAATATACGCTTTGATGAGATGATAAAAGATTTTGGGTTTATACAAAGTTTATGAGAAACTTGTATTTCCAAAGAAGTGAGTGGGAGCACTATAGAATTTTTGATCAGTGTATGTTGTTAACATATTGTTGATCAGAAATGATGTAGAATTTCTGGAAAGCATACAGGGTTATTTGAAAAGTGTTTTTCAATGGAAAACCTGGATTAAGCTACTTGAACATTGAGCATCAAGATCTATAAGGATAGATAAAAAAATGCTTAATAGTACTTTCAAATGAATACGTACCGTGACAAGATTTTGAAGGAGTTCAAAAAAGATCAGCAAAGAAGGAGTTCTTGGTTGTGTTACAAGGTGTGAGTATTGAGTAAGACTCAAGACCCGACCACGGCAGAAGAGAGAGAAAGGACGAAGGTCGTCCCCTATGCTTTAGACGTAGGCTCTATATTATGCTATGTTGTGTACCGCACCTGAAGTGTGCCTTTCCATGAGTCAGTCAAGGGGTACAAGAGTGATCCAGGAATGGATCACATGACAACTGTCGAACTTATCCTTAGTAACTAGTGGACTAAGGAATTTTCTCGATTATGGAGGCGGTAAAAGAGTTCGTCGTAAAGGGTTACGTCGATGCAAACTTTGACACTAATCCGGATGACTCTGAGTAGTAAAACGGACTCGTATAGTAGAAAAGTTATTTGGAATAGCTCCAAGTAGCGCATGGTAGCTGCATCTACAAGATGACATAGAGATTTGTAAAGTACACACGGATCTGAAAGGTTCAGACCCGTTGATAGATAACCTCTCTCACAAGCGAGATATGATCAAACCCCATGGGTGTTGGATTCATTACAATCACATAGTGATGTGAACTAGATTATTGACTCTAGTGCAAGTGGGAGACTGTTGGAAATATGCCCTAGAGGCAATAATAAAATGGTTATTATTGTATTTCCTTGTTCATGATAATTGTCTATTGTTCATGCTATAATTGTATTAACTGGAAACCGTAATACATGTGTGAATACATAGACCACAACATGTCCCTAGTGAGCCTCTAGTTGACTAGCTCATTGATCAATAGATGGTTATGGTTTCCTGACCATGGACATTAGATGTCATTGATAATGGGATGACATCATTAGGAGAATGATGTGATGGACAAGACCCAATCCTAAGCATAGCACTAGATCGTGTAGTTCGTTTGCTAAAAGCTTTTCTAATGTCAAGTATCATTTCCTTAGACCATGAGATTGTGCAACTCCCAGATAGCGTAGGAATGCTTTGGGTGTACCAAACGTCACAACGTAACTGGGTGGCTATAAAGGTGCACTACAGGTATCTTTGAAAGTGTCTGTTGGGTTGGTACGAATCGAGACTGGGATTTGTCACTCCGTATGATGGAGAGGTATCCCTGGGCCCACTCGGTAATGCATCATCATAATGAGCTCAATGTGACTAAGCAGTTAGTCACGGGATCATGCGTTACGGAACGAGTAAAGTGACTTGCCGGTAACGAGATTAAACGAGGTATTGGGATACCAACGAACGAATCTCGGGCAAGTAACATACCGATTGACAAAGGGAATTGAATACGGGATTGATCGAATCCCCGACATCGTGGTTCATCCGATGAGATCATCGTGGAACATGTGGGAGCCAATATGGGTATCCAGATCCCGCTATTGGTTACTGGTCGGAGAGGTGTCTCGGTCATGTCTGCATGGTTCCCGAACCCGTAGGGTCTACACACTTAAGGTTCGGTGACGCTAGAGTTGTTATGGGAAATAGTATGTGGTTACTGAAGGTAGTTCGGAGTCCCGGATGAGATCCCGGACGTCACGAGGAGTTCCGAAATGGTCCGGCGGTGAAGATTGATATATTGGACGAAGGGTATTGGAGTCCGAAAGTGTTCTGGGGGTACCAGGCTATGGCCAGCATGACCGAAAGGTGTTTCGAGAGCCCCGGCAAGTGTTGGAGGGCCTCATGGGCCAAAGGGGAAGGAGCAAACCAGCCCAATAAGGGGTGGTGCGCCCCCCCACACCCTTTCCCACGTTACTTGGGAGGTGGGGCGCCTCCACCTGGCTTGGGAGGCAAGCCTCCACCTGCTTGGCTTGGGGGGCAAGTCTCCCTAGGATTTTCCCTAGGGAGATCCAATCTGCCTGGCCGCCCCCCCCCCCCCCTAGGGGAAACCCTAGGGCGCCTCCCCTTCTCCCCTTGCCCCTATATATAGTAGAGGGGTGGGAGGGCAGCCGCACCTCTTCCCTGGCGCAGCCCTCCTTCCTCCTACACCTCCTCCTCCGCCATAGTGCTTGGCGAAGCCCTGCTGGAGAACCACGAGCTCCATCGCCACGATGCCGTCGTGCTGCTGGAGTTCTCCCTCAACTTCTCCTCTCCCCTTGCTGGATCAAGAAGGAGGAGACATCCCCGGGCTGTACGTGTGTTGAACGCGGAGGCGCCGTCCGTTCGGCGCTAGATCGGATCTTCCGCGATTTGAATCGCCGCGAGTACGACTCCATCAACCGCGTTCTTGTAACGCTTCCGCTTAGCGATCTTCAAAGGTAGGAAGATGCACTCCCTCTCTCTCGTTGCTAGCATCTCCTAGATTGATCTTGGGACACGTAGGAAAATTTTGAATTATTGCTACGTTCCCCAACACCAACCACACCATGATGCCATCCCTGACGGGCTACAGTGACGCATAGCCGGCGGGCCGCACTGAAGGCCGGAGATGCTGGCTGTTGGGCCCCACCCCTCTTTCTTTATCATTTGTAACCTGAAAGGTCCAACTATAAGACCTACCAGAGCCCCCCTAGGAGGGGGTCGGCTCATTTTACACACACCCGCACACATATGCGAGGGAGAGAGGAGAGCTAGCTTGGATGTACTGATTTGAGACCATTGCAGCACAGATAAATGCCGCAGCTATGGTACTACTGTGGCATGAAGAGGTGGAACCCCAGAACTCGCCGATAACCCTGATCTGATGGTCCAGTCCAGTGAATTTGCCCTTTGTGAACTTCCATGAAGCAGTGGCACGAGATCGGATGGCGTCATCAGATGGAGGGAGGGGGGGGGGGCGCAAAATCCACGGCTTCCCCTCTTCCATCATACGAAGGCAGCAGGAAGCAGCGGCAAAGGTCACTTCCCTCTCCCAGGCCAACTGCGAGGTGGTGAATAGTTCAGGAACACGAACAAAGTCCAGTCAAGGAAGGGGCCGGATGATCTATACATGTGATTTTAGCTCAATTGGTTTGAGCACATGGATGCTATTTATGTGACTCAAGAGGCTGAGGGAAGGGCCTGCCAGTTTCTTACTGCAAAAAACTCAGCCTGAAACAACACATGACGCAACCCCCAGGTTCTCTTGCTTCTTGTTCCTGCGGCTGCGTCTACAAGGCATGTTTTTGATGATCCAGCACTCAAAACCTTCATTCCCTGGTCCATGATATAGAAAAGTAATGCTATATAGTAGACCAGGGGGATTCACAAGAAATTCAGCTGTGGACACAGATATACATTACCCAAGATACAAGTAGACCAGCTAATTTTGTTCGGCGATGCATGCAGAGATCCGAGAAATTCACTCGTGGATGCAGACCACAAGAGCAGCAGCTAAATCAACCAAGATATAAGTAGCAGCCAGGACGTTGTTACCCCACATTACAAACATGACTTGCAGATCTGGACACTTGATCAAACTAACATGACTTGTTGTTAGCCATAGTACACCACACTGCACATAAACAGCAGTTCAACATCTTTAACATGCCACTGGATAAAATGCTAAACCAACGCTTCACCGCTAAATAACAGCAGTTCAGCATCTTTAACATTCCACTGGACAAAATAAAACGCTAAAGAGCCGCTCCACAACTAAGTAATTAGTAAATGGTTGGGTTGGTTGCATCAGATCAGAATCAGAATAAGAATCAGATACCGTATTTCCTCAGGTCATCCACTGTGGCCACGAGACAGGACCAAGCTACGGTGAACTCGACCGTGCAGAAGGGAAGCTTGCATATGGCAGTACCGGCGGAGGATCTCTTGGGTATCAACTCTGTAACAGATTCTGCATACATACGCCCGTTCTTTCTGTAGGCCTCGACAGAAAGCTTGAGCCTTCCATCTTTCTCCACGCAGACAACATTTCTGGTAATGGGGATGACACCGTCAGCCGGGTCCACACGGAGTGTCCCATCCCGAGCGTCGAGCAGTACAAAGTCCTCGTCTATGCTGGCGGTGCCGGAAACGACACGGATTCCTGACTTTGGGGGCCATAGGCCCTCGATAACTTCAGCAGAGATGACTGTGGCCTCGACTGCTTCAGCGACTAGGGCGGAGGTGACCTCTAGCGAGCACAACTCGCCGAAACAGCTGGTGCGCATGATGTCGTGGTTGCCTATGCCTGCGTCGGCGAGTTTGTCACTGGGATCACGTTCGTATACCAGCACTTTGGAGATGAAATCTTTGTCTTCATGCTCTGTGGTTCTGCCCTTCACTTTGAGTTGGATCTCAATGTCCACTGGGCCGGTGAAGACGATTGCATGAGACGGACCGGTCAGTGCCAAAAATGGATCCTGCAAGCATCAGTAGCACTACTCGTTAACAAATCGATCAACTGCATAAAGAAATCGATCAGTTGCTTCAAGCAGAGGCGGGCGTTACCACACCACACCTGTTGAGTGAGGAGTTGGCAGGCGTCCCTCCTGAGTCTGAAGATAATGTTACGATTATGATCCATGGAGTCCCGGGTGGCGACGAGGCCGTAGACCTCGAGTGGCCACTCAAGATAAGCACCATCGATCTCCATAACTCTGATGGAGAAGATCTGCAGGCAAGTCTTGACGCCTGCATGCGGTGGGGTGCGTTTGCATGTGAAGAGCATGGCTCTCACGCACGCTGCAGCAAAAGTCACAGAAATCAGCTCAGAAATCAAACATTGGCTGAAGAATTCAGATTCAGACATACTACAAGGGACAGCCTAAGCTACAATGAAACTAATCTACTGATCTCCTTTTTTCGACCGGTAAGGGAACTAATCAAGTCAAGATATACAGCAGTAGGAAGAAGAAATGCAGAGCAAGAACCAGATGGGTAGGGTAGTAAGTAGATTACAGTAGAATTCGAAGGAGCCAAACTTGTCACCCCAAGTTTTTTCCCAGTCGCGACGGTACGAAACCAGGTCCTTCTCCACCAAAACACCCCCGGCTGATTTTCCTTTGTCACAAATCCTCCCTGGTAGTTGGCCTGAGAATGGATCAACTAGCTCTTGTACTGCCTGTGCTGATGGTGGCTGAGCAGTATCTCCGACATGTTCGTCGGTCCTGAAACTGAAAGGGAACAATGTCGTTCAGTGCTCTCCGGAGATAATGATCCATAGCACAAACAGAGTTTATTTTTTGCTTATAAATTACTCGCACCGTTCCAAAATAGATGACCCAACTTTGTACTAAGTTTAGAAGAGACGGCATGGCGCAGGAGGTAAACCCTGGCTGAACCTCGACCTGTTGCAACGGAAAGCGCGCAAGCACACGAGCTGAGCATCCGACGAACTAGCCGAGCTCGTTTCCACAAATCACAAGCAACGGAGAACACGCATATGGTGGAAAGCAGCGGCAGACGGGGCAGAGAGACGCGTTGGGGTGGGGAAGGATGGAAGGAAGGGGCGGGCGGGCGGGGGAGGGAGAGGAGGTAGGGGGCGTTACCGCTTGCTCGCCGCGGCGTCGTCGTTGGTGGCGGCAGGGCTGCTCCTCGCGGCGGTGGTGGAGATGGGCCCTCGACCTAACCGAACGTCTGGGCCCATGAGGCCCAAATAAACACGCTAGCCTTTGGACCAGAACTCCACGCCAAATTCTATTTGACGCCCGTCAGCACCAAATCTCTACTCCTAATGCCTTAGTTGGTAGCCTGGTACACCGGTTTTATTTTGTCCCACCTCCAGCCATCCCTTCATGCTGGATTTCTTATCAATCGGTTTATTTTTCTTTTCACTCTTTTATTACAAATCAACACTTTCCTAACGTGCAAAAAATTACGGATCTAACATTCCTAACGTACAAAAAATTTACGGACCTAATTTTCCTAACTTATTCATGACCCCTCTCTTTAGGAAACAAATAATATTTTTTTCATGAAACAAATAACGGATTTTAAAGAAATTAACATGTAAATTATGACAAACAAATCTCATTATGAAAGCATTATGTATCTACTTAATTTGTTACGGAATATTATTTGTATTCATCTTTGATCCGCGTTCCCGGGCCCATGGCCACCATCCTCATTGACGAGGTCAACAGTGCCAGCTCCGGCACCACCAATGAGCTTTACGACACCGCGCTTCTCCATCTCGGCTCGCGCGACCTCGTCGTGGCCTCGCTCCAGGACACGCAGACTGCTCACGACACCTTCCAAGGCATCCGTGTCAAGTGCACCTCCACCGCACGTGCCGTCGAGCACAGCGCGGGACACAAGCACAACCCGTACAACGTCTTTGGCGGCGCCGGTGGCGACCACCGAAGACGTTGGCCGCAGTTCCCGTGCCAGCACCGCAACTCCGTGCACGACACCTACATCCCCGACGTCAATGACGAGGTCACCAGGATGCGACTCAAGTCTTGGTTGCGCAGGCTCTACACCAACTGCGCCGCCGCGCCCAATGATGACCACATCCGCCTCTGGACCTCCCACACCTTCTCACACCCTTCCACCTTCGACACGCTCGCCGTCGACCTGGCGCTCCGCGAGGAGAACAACTCCGACCTGCCCCGCTTTGCCGCTCGCCGGGAGCACTAAGCGTGTGTCGGCCGTGCTTGGAAGCGCGGATACCTGCTCTACAGCCCGCCCGGCACAAGCAAGACCAGCCAACACCGGAGATCTTGTTGCAGAATTATTTTTTTCTGCAATAGAGGTGATGTTGCAAAAACTTGTTTAAGTTGTCGTCGTCGTTCGCAGCCAAACACCATTATTGTTGCAAGATAAGGTAAAGTGGCACGTGGTTGGTAGGAAAAATAACGAACGTGTGCGAACGTGCGTGAATAGCCCTGGATCAAGGGCGATCCAACGGCCGCGCTGGTGGCTGAACTCGAACTCTCCGCGCGATCAGCCGGCGGAGTCTTAGCGTTTCCCTGATTTATTTGGCAAAATAGCTGAAACTTTATCGGGTTTTTTTTTTTGAGCATCAGTAAACTTTCTCGGGTTGATGAGACGATTTGAAACCGTCACCCAGTATGCGTCGCCCTTCGTCTCCAGATCTTGTCATCGTCTACTACGTCTCTGAATCGTCTGATCACTCCTCGCGTCGCGTTCTGTCGTCGATGCCTCCAAGGCCGCGACAACATGCTCATCAGCCATGACTATTACCACGTCTCGCCCGGGCATCTGGCTGCGCACCCAAGCTCTTTAAACGACCCACCAAAATGTGAAGATCATGTGCTAGAACATTAGATGCCAACATTCTGGAGCAAAGAGGCTCACCGCGCGGGATATGTTTCGACGACTCCTACTCCAATTCCTACGCCGCCCATTGCCGACAACCTTAACGTTGCGTCTTGTTAAAATACATTGACTAGTCCTTTTCATCAGTTTGTGTTGAAAATAACATAGCATGAGTATGTTTGTCTACCCTCTAATTCTTCCGCCAAATCCGTGGTGCGGCTCACAATGCGTATATGAGGCTAGAGGGTAGGGACATATTTATGCTCATATTCCTGAAAATTCAAATCCGTATCCGGATAGAATTCAGTTAGACTCCTAATCGAATTAACCAACCACGATCATAACCGATTATTTTCCGAGTCAAATTCCTTCTTATCCCTAAGCACATATATGTGAGATATATGCCACGTTTAAATAGTATATGATTCCTATTTAAACGTGTAGACTTATCAATCTACAGAGCTGAACCTGTAAATAGCCTAGCCAATTTCAAACATATACTGTGCCCAGGCAAATAATTCCAGTATACATATACACACTGTATTCCAGTATAGTTTGTACCCAGCTCCTTGAGTAAATTTCCTCAAGTTCAATTGCAAATATTTGTACCAATCATTCATACACCAATTCCGTATGATTTCATTCATCCACCAAATAAATGTAGTATATAATGTTTTGGAAGACACCAAAAATTCCTACATCTCCCACTTGTCTGAAAAACATTCAATCAAAAATCCTAAGGCCCATGTTCCTGACATGTTTGCAAAACAATTCCTGACTAAGAGGTTTAGTCAGTGGATCTGCCAACATATTAGTACCAGGCAAAAATGCAAGCCGAACAGTTTTCAGCCTATTTATTACATCTCTAATATAATGGTAATTTCCCTCAATATGTCTAGCCCTGCTATGAAACTTGGGATCCTTGGAAAGTTTAATCGCAGCTTGATTATCACAATAAACAGTGACCGGATCGGACGCATTTTCAACTATCTCTAGAGAAACCAGAAAGTTCCTCAACCAAATGCCATCTTTTACAGCTTCATTCGCAGCAATGTACTCTGCTTCCATAGAAGACTGCGCCACAGAAGTTTGTTTCTTGCTCTTCCAAGAGATAGCACCTCCAGCCAAAGTAAATAGACAACCTGACGTCGACTTCCTTTCATCAAGGTCTCCCTGCCAGTCAGCATCAGTATATCCCTGCAGCTGAAGATTATCACCATTAAAGCAAAGAGAAAAGTCCATCGTTCCTTTTATATATCGCATAGCATATTTTATTTGCTTCCAATGAGCTTCCCCGGGATTTTCTAAAATCTGCTCAACATTCCAACAGTGTGACATGTAAGTGCATCTAGTGCCACCCCTAGTTGGTTTTGGAGTATTGACGACAAACCTAGTTGAGGGACTAATGTGTTTGTGAGAATTGCAGGATAACACAGGTAGAAGTCCCTCATTGATTCGGTTTAGTTACCAGAGATGACCCCTAAAAATGTACGAAGACATTGAAGACAATGGTGGTTCATGAAGACATTCATGTCGAAGACAATGACATATGAAGACTCCCCATGAAGCCTATGGAACTCGAAGACTTAGATCCTTCGTAGTTTTACTTTATTCATGTCGTGTCATAGGAACCACCGTACTGTTAAGTGGGGTCCAAGAGAACCAGTCAGGGTGACTGAAGTGATGCCTAATTCAAATCCTATGTCTTCGAGTGAAGACAATGAGAGAAAATCTTGTCCAGAGTCAGACAAGTCAGCTTTACTTGTAGCCCAAGTAAAGTTGCCGTGTGAGTTCGAAATCCGACCGTTAGTACACGTGTCAGTTCCTTAGTGACCCAGGGTCATTTCGGACAAATCAGGTCGGGTTGCCTAGTGGCTATAAATAGTCCACCCCCTACAACCATAAACGGTTGGCTGCTCAGATTTCAGTGCACGGCTTTTGTCGTTTTAGAGCAACCCACCTCGAAGCCTTTAAGAGAAAATTCCTAGCGAGGAGAAAAGCCCTAACCATCCAGAGCCAGAGTAATTGGGCATCACTTAAGTCTTCTTGTCTGAGTGATCTGAAGACTTATTACACTTGAGGACTGTGCATCCTCCAGACGGTTAGGCGTCGCGTTCTGAGCATCCAAGAGGAATTGTGGATTGCCGGTGAACGAAGTCTGTGAAGGTTTGGGAGTCTACCTTGAAGACTTACCAGAGTGATTGGGCGGGGTCTGTGTGACCTTAGCTCAAGGAGAAAACGGTGAGGACTGGGTGTCCTGAGCTGCGTGTTCAGGACTGGGTGTCCGGGACTGTGTGTCCTTTGGTTTAAATACCTAGCCGCTCCAACCAGACGTATAGTTGTCACAGCAACTGAAACTGGTCCAACATATCATTGTCTTCAACGTGTCACTGGTTTCATCTTCACCTCCCTTTACTTACCAGTACACATTGTGAAGCTATTGCATGCTTGCTTTATCTTCTGTCTTCACAACTTGACTGTATGATCTGTTTGGCTTCATAACTTCTTCCAACCTGATCCTCATTACACTGAAGTTGTTTGTCACTGTGCTTTCACTATATTGTATACTTGACTACGGCTTGCGTTGTGTAATCTAACTTCCGCTGCATAGTGATAGGCTTGTTCACTCTGTTTGTCTTCATAACTTCCACGTTTGGAAGACTTTCATAAAAATTGCCTATTCACCCCCCTCTAGTCGATATAACGCACTTTCAATTGGTATCAGAGCAAGGTGCTCCCTTGTTCTGTGTGATTCGGTTTAACCACCTGGAGTTTTAACTATGTCGACTGCAGGGATAATTAAAGTCTCCGCTGCGTGCCCCGTCTTCGATGGAACTGAATATCCCTACTGGAAGAATAAGATGCGCATGCATCTTGAAGCCATTGACGTCGACCTATGGTATGTCGTCGAAAATGGCGTTCCCAAGGCTGGAGAAGGTGTCACTGCTGCTGATGTCAAGAAGTTCACTCAACTGGACTCCACTGCCAAGAATATTATCTGTGGTCATCTGACCAAGGGACAGTACGGCCGTGTGAGTGCCTTGAAGACATCCAAGCTGATTTGGGACTGGCTCTCCAAGGTCAATGAAGGCATCTCAACCCAGAGAGATCATAGAATCAGTGTTCTTCGCAATCTCTTCAACCGCTTCAAGCGAAATGACAATGAGAATGTCCAGCACACATTTGACCGGCTCACTGACATCACAAATGAGCTTCAAGCCCTCGGCGCCACTGAGATCACCAAGCATGAAATCGTCAAGACGCTGCTGAGATCACTTGACAGTTCATTTGACATCCTAGCCCTGATGATTCAAGAACGTCCAGACTTCAAGACACTCGATCCGTCTGACATACTTGAGAGGCTCAACACACATGAGTTTCAGCTTTCTGAGAAAAGAGATATCTACGGTCCAAACTATGGGCGAACTCGTGCCTTGAAGGCAAAAGCTGTGTCCTCATCTGAAGAAGAATCTGACAGCAGTTCTGATGATCCTGAAGACATTGGAAGGGAACTTGCAATGCTAGTGAAGAAGTTCCAGAAATTCACCAAGAAGAAAGGCTTCAGAAAGTCTTCACGATCAAGCTCAAGAAATGATGAAGTTTCTGCTCATGACTACAAGAAGAAAACATGTCACAAGTGCAAGAAAACTGGACACTTCATCTCTGAATGTCCACAGTGGGACAATGAGAACAGAAAGAAGAAGAAGAGCAAGGAATATGACTCCGACGATAAGAAGACGAAGAAATACTCAAAGTCTTCGTCCAAGTCTTCCTCAAAGTCTTCATCACACAAGAAGAATTCATCTGGCAAGGCTCGTGCATTTGTTGGCAAGGAAATGGATTCAGAGGAGTTCGCTTCTGAGGAGGCAGGGGTGGAATCTGAGGAGGAGTCTGATTCAGGCATTGCGAGTCTGGCTACAGCCTACGTCGCCAAGTCCATCTTCAACACTGAAGACAATGACTCCATCAACAACACCAATGCAAATGACAAGGACGACTCTACTCCTACCTACTGCTTCATGGCACGTGGTGCCAAGGTAACCACACGCACTACTCACTATCAAACATCCAGTGACGATGACTCTGATTGTGATTCAAAACCCAGCTACAAAACACTTGCTAAAATTGCAAATGAACAACAAAAGGCCATGGAACATATTCAAAAACTATTAGACAGAAGCGATGATCTGTTGGGTGCTGAAATGACTCGTTCTGAATCCTTAATTGAAGACATAAAAAATCTTCATGTTAAGTATCAGGAACTCGAAGATCATCTTGAGACTCTCTCAACTACTCATGAAAAGCTTTCCTATGATTATCTTCAAAAGAAGCAAGATCTTGAGAAGTTGAGAGCGGATCATGATGATCTTCAAAAGGAAAATGAGTCACTTCGAGCCGAGCAGATCAGGTCTGCTCAGGAAGGATTTGAACCACCATGCCTTAAATGCATTGAGCATGATAATGCTACTTCTGTTGCTGAATGTTCCACTGCTACTGCTGTTGCAATATCTCCAAAAACGTGTCTTGAGAATCTTCCTGTGAATGTCTTCATGACACCTCACATGAAGAAGACAAACCTCAGACCAAAGGCTTCATATGGTCCAAAGGCTTCATATAGGCAGAGGACTCACTTGAGTCGCACTAACACAAATGTTTTGCAGGGAAACCATGCTCAGGCATATGAGAGCGGTTCTTCAAACCGTCATTTTCATATGACCAAGAACTATTCTGCCTATTCTTATGAGTACTATTGCCCACCTGCTAGACTGTTTGCTAGGGCTCCAAAGCCAAAATTCTCAGAAGCTGCACTTAGACTTATTGCTTCTAAGCCACCCTTGAAGATGTGGGTGGTTAAGAAAGCTTAACTCTCTTTTTGCAGGGAAAGGTCTCCAGCACAAAACCAAAATCTTCTGACGCTATTGCTGGGGACCTTAAAAATCTTGTGGGGCGCAAGATCAAATGCCCGAATGGCATCACTATGTATTTCATACCTGAATCGCATGCTACTCTCCCCACTTACCCTAACCTGGATTTAAGCTTTCATAACCCACTGGTCCGTCAAATGTTTTTGCTTCACAATACTCTTGGTGAAGCCTATCCCCCTAATTGCACTGTAGGGTACGACACCAGCGACTTCAGAGTCTTCAGAATGGATTATTGAAAGTGGGTGTACAAATCACATGACTGGCAAAAGAAGTCTCTTTATGGACTCAACCTTACGTCCATCTGACAAGAGCCACATCACATTCGTTGACACTGGTAAAAGTAAGGTACTGGGTTTAGGTAGAGTTGCAATCTCAAAGGATCAACACATGGATAAAGTCATGTTTGTTGAATCCCTTGGCTTCAACTTAATGTCTGTTTCGATGCTTTGCGATTTGAACATGATTGTAATCTTTGGAAAATATCGTTGCCTGGTACTAATGGAATCTGACAAGTCTCTAGTGTTTGAAGGATATCGAAAAGATGATTTGTACGTGGTAGATTTCTCAGCAGGGCCACAGCTTGCAGTTTGTCTTCTCGCAAAGGCTTCAGAATGCTGGCTTTGGCATCGAAGACTTGGGCATGCTGGCATGAGGAACCTCCACACCCTTGCGAAGAAGAAGCATGTCATAGGCATCGAGGGCGTCAAGTTCAAGAAAGATCACTTATGCGGTGCCTGTGAAGCTGGGAAGATGACAAGGGCAAAACATCCTTCGAAGACAATCATGACCACTACTCAACCCTTCGAACTGCTTCACATGGATCTCTTTGGTCCCACTCACTACTCGACTTTTTCCACTACTGCTTGCCTCTATGGCTTCGTCATTGTTGATGATTACTCTAGATATACTTGGGTGCACATAATCCTTTACAAGACTGAAGTGCGGGATGTCTTCAGACGCTTCGCAAATCGGGCTATGAACAATTATGGCGCCAAGATAAAGCACATCAGAAGTGACAATGGCACAGAATTCAAGAACACTGGCCTTGACACATATCTTGATACATTGGGCATCACTCATGAATTCTCAGCTCCATACATGCCACAACAGAATGGCATTGTCGAACGCAAGAACAGAACACTCATTGAGATGGCCAGAACAATGTTAGATGAGTACAAGACACCAAGAAAATTCTGGACTGAAGCCATTGACACTACATGCCATACTATCAACCGTGTATATCTTCACAAGCTGCTGAACAAGACATCTTATGAACTTCTGACTGGCAAGAAGCCAAATGTCAGTTACTTCAGAGTATTTGGATCAAGATGCTGGATCAAGGACCCTCACCACACCTCAAAATTTGTTCCAAAAGCACATGAGGGCTTCATGCTTGGATATGAAAAGGATTCGCACTCCTACAGAGTCTTCAATCTCTTTCACTACAAAGTGGTTGAAACAGTGGATGTGCGGTTCGATGAGACCAATGGGTCACAAAGAGAGCAACTGCCAGATGTGCTAGATGAAGTTCCAGCCAGTGAATCAATCAAGCTAATGGGAACTGGAGAAATTATACCTTCTGAAGCTCGTCCTGAAGAAGAACTTATCATCTCAGCACCTGATCCACGTGAAGACAATGCTCAGCCTGAAGACATTCCTCCCCATGACAACGTAGATCAGCAAGAGCAAAGTCTTCGACCCCTACATCCTCGTGTTGCCAATGAAGTGCAGATTGATAGAATCATTGATAGCATCAATGCACCAGGTCCACTGAATCGTTCAAGGGCAACTCAACTGGCAAATTTCTGCGGACACTTCGCATTCGTTTCAATCACTGAACCCAAGAAAATTGGTGAAGCCTTTATGGAACCTGAATGGATTCAAGCTATGCAAGAAGAGCTTCAACAGTTTGAGCTGAACAATGTATGGGAGTTGGTTAAGCGTCCTGATCCACGGAAGCATAACATAATAGGCACCAAATGGATATACCGCAACAAGCATGATGAGCATGGCCAAGTCGTCAGAAACAAGGCTCGTCTCGTTGCTCAAGGATATACTCAAGTGGAAGGCATTGACTTTGATGAAACATTTGCTCCTGTTGCCAGACTTGAAGCCATCCGTATACTGCTGGCCTATGCAAATCATCACAACATCATTCTGTATCAAATGGATGTAAAAAGTGCCTTCCTCAATGGAAAAATTGAAGAAGAAGTGTATGTTGCACAACCACCTGGGTTTGAAGATCCAAAACATCCTGACATGGTTTACAAGCTCAATAAGGCACTATATGGCCTCAAACAAGCCCCTCGGGCCTGGTATGATACACTCAAATACTTCCTGAAGAGCAAAGGCTTCATACCTGGTTCCCTGGATCCCACTCTCTTCACGAAAACATATGATGGTGAACTGTTTGTGTGCCAAATATATGTGGATGACATTATCTTCGGCTGCACCAATCAGAAGTACAGTGAGGAGTTCGGATATATGATGTAAGAGCAATATCAGATGTCTATGATGGGGGAGCTGAAATTCTTCCTCGGTCTTCAGATACGGCAACAATGCAATGGCATCTTCATATCTCAAGAGAAATATCTCAAAGACTGCCTGAAGAAGTTCGGTATGCAAGACTGCAAAGGCTTCACAACACCAATGCCAGCCAAACATCATCTGGGTCCTGACGACAATGGTAAAGAGTTCGATCAAAAGGTATACCACTCCATGATTGGTTCTTTGCTTTATTTATGTGCATCTAGGCCAGATATTATGCTTAGTGTTTGCATGTGTGCTCGGTTCCAAGCGGCACCAAAGGAGTCGCATCACTTAGCTGTGAAGCGAATTCTTCGATATTTGGCTCACACCCCAACTCTAGGATTATGGTATCCAAAGGGGTCAGAGTTTGATCTGGTTGGATTTTCGGATGCTGATTACGCTGGTGACAAGGTTGATCGGAAGTCCACATCAGGCACATGTCACTTTCTGGGCCGATCACTTGTCTGTTGGTCTTCAAAGAAGCAGAACTGTGTATCTCTCTCCACTGCTGAATCTGAATACATTGCTGCTGGATCCTGCTGCGCTCAGCTTCTATGGATGAAGCAAACCCTCAAGGATTATGGCATTCATCTGAAGCAAGTGCCACTCTACTGCGACAACGAAAGTGCCATCAAGATCGCCAACAACCCAGTTCAGCACTCGAAGACAAAGCACATTGAAATTCGTCATCATTTTCTCAGAGATCATGTTGCAAAGGAAGACATTGATATCATACACGTCAACACTGAAGAGCAATTGGCAGATATCTTCACCAAGCCCTTGGATGAGAAGAGATTTTGCAAGTTACGGTGTGAGCTAAATATCTTGGAATCCTCAAATGTCCTGTGATCAGGCACACATCCTAACACTTATGCATGATGATGACTTAGATGTGCAACACACGAAGTAACGTATATCTTCAAGTAATGAAGACATACATTCTAAGTGTGAATACATTAACGTGGAATTTGACTTCGGAGCGCCACGATAATTATGCGCCGTGTCTGGGTCTAATACTTCCTATACGGTGGGTAACACCACCACCAAATTTTCTGCTTGAAGTGTTTCACTCATGGCATTACATTTGCTATGTCTTCACATTTGGTTTGGCTTCAATCTCAACATGTCTTCATGATTATCTTCACTATGTTGATTATATATGTACTGGTGTTCTGTCCTCTACAACATTCACTTATAGCTATGTCTTCTTGATTGAATCTTTTGAACTAAGTGAATGTGATCGGACCCTAACCTCTCCATGCTTCCTACCTCAAACTCTATCTCTCCAAGTCATATGCATTCTATTGAAACTATCGAATGTCTTCACTGCATCCTTGTCAGATGAAGACACAGAGACAAACTTTAAAATAGCTTTCAATGTTTTTCCATCAACAAGAAATTCGGAGGAGTTGGAACGGCTCCCGACAAACAAGGCGTGCGTGGGGTGAAACTGCCCCCACAATTCCGCATGCTGGCCACGTACTGATCAGATGCGAATCGCCAGGGGCACGTGGGTAATAGCGCAGTGCCGCCCATATCCCTATAAATACACGTTTCACTGCGGTCATTATCTCTTCTTCCACCCTCGCACGAACCCTAGCACCACCGCTAACTCTCAACGACGCCGGCGACGAAGTGCTTCACTGCCGCAACCTCTCCGACGCCATTCTCACGCCGACTGCGGACATCCGTCTCTCCGCCGTCGCCGTAGGTGTCTTCCGTCGCCAAGTTAGGGCACGGAGGATCGAACTGCTCGGCCTCAACTCTCACCTCGTCTAGCAGTTCCAAGTCTGGAAAATGACAAGTCTTTTTAACAGCCTCTTTTGATCCTATAGCTTCATCACTTTCTGCCAAAAGAGGTTTCCATTCACACAAGTTACATCTCTCTCATCTGCAACTCATAACTTGCCTAGTATATTCACTTGTTCTTCATGAAGTAGTTAGATTCCTTACTTGTACTGATCTATAGGTTAGTACAAATCTGGAACCAACTTCTTTCTTATAAAGTGAATGTCTTCGCATGATAAGGTCAATATCTTCTAAACTGATTTGTCTTCAGAATCTTCTGAGAATGCATATGACCTCTTCCCCTTCCCTCGCACCTTAATGCTGTCACAGGTACATGTCCGTGGGAGATTCTTTTGGTTCTCATAGTCTGCATTCATTTGCAGAGTTCCTACAGCATCACATCAATTCACCCGCAGCAAGTTCCTGTTGGTCAAGCAAAAGGAAGCCTTTGAAGACTTTGAATCTCTTGAAGCCTTCCAAGTTAAGCTTCATGGCAACAGAAAAACCAGCAAGGAAGGGAGGCAGACAGAGACGTGGTGAAACGTCTAAGGATCTGCCTGAGGATTTGGCAGAAATGTACCAAACTGATCCTGAAGAGAGCTATGGTCAGCGTAAGACACGAATCCAATGGATTCGAAGATATTGGGCAGAACAGTGGTTCCAATACCGCTTCGTAACCAAGGAATATGCAGAAAAGTGCGCCATCAAGAGACCATGGGGAGACGCACTGTACAAAAACCTTGTACCCCGAACCAGAGACGAAGCCATTGCTCAAGGCTTCTTTCCATGCATGGTCAGGGGACAACAGCCAGCTGACGCACATCCGTCATCCCTTCTCTGGTGTCGCGATGACACTCTGTTCAAGCGCAACTTCCAATTTGCTCAGAACTCTGTGAAGCAAAACAAGAAGGCGTTTGGGTTGGACTTCAACCCTGGTCCCTCCAAACCAAGGGAAGATGGCACACGCGACGCAAATCCCAATGTCATCAGGCCGTATGCCAATCTCGAAGGCCTCATCACTCGCATTCTAGTCCAAGGGACTGCCGTGAACGACCCTCCAGCAGACACTGAGTCTGATGACGCTCCTGCTGCCCCGGAGCCGAAGCAGATGAAGAAGAAGTCAAAAGCTTCCAAGCCAGCCGCTTCTCCCAAGATCTCCAGAGCGAAGCCATTGGCCACTGCACCTCCTGAAGCAAGTGTCCAGTCTGAAGACTTATCACGCGTCTCCAAGCCCCAAGAAGCCAAGAAGCCTCAGCCACACACTAGCAAAGAGCTCACTGCCGCTGCCATTCTTCGCTGCGAGGCCATTGATCTGTCAAGTGACGAAGATCTTGCCGATGACGCTCTTGAGCAGCTCATCAAGAGCAAGGAGGAAGATGAAATCTTCAACAATCTGCCTCTGTTCGATGCAGCAATCATCCACAACTTCATTGATGAGTGGTTTGATACACCCAACATCAGCTTCGATGATCTGCAGCTGCCCATTGGCCTCAGCATAGCCTTCCAAGGAGCTATTGCTTCAGAACTCGCAATTGCCCAGCGCATAGTGGAACTGAAGCAAAAGATAGATTTTGAAAAGGCTCAGTTCAAGCAGAACATGGCCACACTCAGCGTCCAAGAAGTCAAAGACTTCAAAGTCATGCTGCACGAGTTGAAGGAAAACTTTATGCAGAAACGTGCAGAGGCTCAGGGTTCGCGTGAGCGCATGAAGAATTTGGCTGATCTCTGTGTGCAGGCCTACAATGAGGCCGAAAAGCGAAAGGCTCTTGGGCGTCCCGGCATCGACCCCAGGATGGCCGCAAAGAAAAAGAAGAAGCCCACTGTGGCTGAACAAGAGGCCCCACGACAAGAAGCTGTTCCGATTGTCTTCCCCACTGCCAAGCCTGGCTCGAAGCCAAAGCACCGCTCAACCGCTTCAGAGCTTAAGAAGACAAGGACAGCCGAAGCTGAAGCAAGGAAGAGGAAACACCCTGAAGCCTCTCCTTCAGACCCCACCATCAAGAAGTGCAAGACCAAGAAGTCTCGGGCTGCTCCCACAGAGCCCCTGATAGTCGAACCCCTCTCCGCCCGCTTTCCTAACGAAGATCGTCAGCTGACCGTGCATGAGCCTGCTTTCACAGAGGCTCCGCACGCTGAAGACATTCCAGCAGCCGACCCCAACGCTGCTGAAGACATTGGTCTCCAAGACAATGTGCAAGGTGATGCAGTCCTTCCTCAGCTCGAAACGAGCGAAATGATCAGCATTGGTCGTCCCTTGACGCCAATCACCCAAGATGCATCGTGGGCAGATCGCCCACAGGAGGAAGAGAATGAGCCCCAGCCCATAGCAACTCCACCAGCGTCGCCTGCATTCCGTAGGCTTCGCAAAGGGCCAAGGGCTCAGCCTGCTGACGACATTCTGGCTGCATCAGCCGAAGAACATGAAGAAGAGCATGAAGAACCTCAAGCTCCATCTTCCCCGCACCAACAAGAAGAAGTTCTCAAGGAGAACGTACCTGAATCCATCCCTCTCACTACACGTGATGAGGCTGACACCACTGCGGCTGCCACACCCAATACTGAAGCATTTGTGGAGCCCGACCAACCAACAGCTTCAAGAGATACTGAAGCTACTGCCTCTGACCCTTCTGTGCCTGAGTCTGCTGCCGGTCCATGGTTCAACTATCATGTTGCGCACAGGCCCCAGGTACAGAAGCCAATCCCACGACTGCCAAGGTTCCCAGGTCCTGCAACAGCTCCTGGCTCCTTTAATGTCAATAGCTTCAGGGCAGATAACACTTTCTTCAACTGCTCCAAGAACCCTTACTCAAGGGAACGATTGTGTCAGATAGGTTCTGGAGCTACCCACAGCGCAGCTACTACTCCTGCGTCCTTTACAACCAAGGCCGTATCTTTCCACACCAGCGCCTTGAGGTTGAAGCTATTGCTGGTCTGCCTGGTCTGGAAGAAGCACTGGACTGCTTCAAGCAAGTTGGCCTGCTGCCGTTTGTCACAGATGAAGAGCACTGGAATGAAGAGCTTCTGCTCCAGTTCTATGCCACATTGCACATCAAAGGCTACAACAGAGATCCGAAGACTTGGGTCCTGGAGTGGATGACCGGCAATGTCCATCATGAAGCCAATGCATTTGATATCATTGAGCTCACTGGCCTACCCACTCCTGGCGAACTCTTCGAAGAAGGCTGCAACTCCATGCTGAAGCAGTTGAAAGCATATTTCAGCGACCTGAGCCAAATATGAGTCAGATGCTCTCCATGATGAAGCCATTGCTTCCTGATGGACCTTACCCAACCGAGTTCTTCGTTGAAGACTTAGTGTACCTGCCCAGAACTATCTATCACATCGTCAGGCGGACTCTATGGCCCATTAAGGGGCACTCTCGATATGCCAAGGTTGAAGGTGCCATGAAGACTCTCATCTTCTGCATCCTGCATGGCAAATGCTTCAATGCCCAGGATCTCTTTATACGTCAACTTGCAGCATCTGGCTCAGATCTCTTTGGTCTGAAGATTTATGCTCCATGGGTTATGAGGCTCATCAAGCTCCACTCTGCTATATCCTATCAGCCCTCTGCTCGCAACCACAGAATCTTCTTACCTGATGTGGACACCTCTGCTGAAGCGATTTATCCTGAGCCTGCCAAGCAGCCATTAAGTCTTCAGAATGCAGAACACCAGAGCTTCACTCAGCATGATGACGGTGTTGAAGCCATTTCCAGAGTCTATCCAATGGCTGGCACCACACGTGCCCCTGCATCAACTGAAGCTACTGACAGCACCGCTGCACCAAGACCCAAGAAACGTGCTCGTACGCTCACTGACCGTGAACTTCTTGTGGCTCTGCACCAAAAGCAAGATAGGCATCACGACTGGCTCAAACAGCAGATGCGCAGTATCATGCAGGACGTCAATCGCATCAGGAATCTAGCCACCAAAAATGCCTTTGTCGCACATGAAACCTGTCGCCGAACTTGGAAAGGCCTCACCATGATGTGCACTGAAGCTGAACTGCAAGAGGATGGCTTCAAAGAGAGATTCAAGTTTGACTCCACACCCCCCAGAAGAGCTGTGTTGCGTGGAACTCCTTCGCTTGAAGAATCAGAGTTCTCTTCCTCTGCTGCCACAGTGACGGGGAAAATTATTGAGGAAGAAGACGACGCTACATCACCACCAATGTCTTCAGCGCGTGTCGTCACTGCACCAAGCTTGCCAGCACCACCAAATGCCTCCACCGACCCTGCTGCGCCTAGGAACGCGTAGAACACTCTGTGTCTTCAAACCTTTTTGGTCATCACTGACAAAAGGGGGAGAAGCATATGATGTTTATAGTCTTCAAGCGGGTCAATAATATGGGCGGGTGCTTTATATTTTGCATTTTGCTTCATGCTTACAACTCTCGTTTTGCTACATTTGGTTCTTTGAGTTGTAACACTTAAACTTGATGGTCGTCTGCTACTATGTTTGCCACTGTGTTTTTGCGAAGATAAATTCCGCATGTACGACGATAAGTTCCGCACTTATATCATTTCGCAGACGTCCATTTTTCATTATGCATGTCATTATCTTCATATATCTTTACATGCATAGTGGATTGTCATCATAAGTTGAAGTGGATTCCCAAAAATACAACCTGCTATGTGCATTTGCATTCCAGAAGCAAATCACTTATATGCACATCTTCAGGGGGAGCCCTTGCAGCTTATGAAGACAATTCCTTTACAATTTCACAAATTATATTCCCCGTTGAAAACTTCAACTAGTTTGTCATCAATCACCAAAAAGGGGGAGATTGTAAGTGCATCTAGTGCCACCCCTAGCTGGTTTTGGAGTATTGACGACAAACCTAGTTGAGGGACTAATGTGTTTGTGAGAATTGCAGGATAACACAGGTAGAAGTCCCTCATTGATTCGGTTTAGTTACCAGAGATGACCCCTAAAAATGTACGAAGACATTGAAGACAATGGTGGTTCATGAAGACATTCATGTCGAAGACAATGACATATGAAGACTCCCCATGAAGCCTATGGAACTCGAAGACTTAGATCCTTCGTAGTTTTACTTTATTCATGTCATGTCGTAGGAACCACCGTACTGTTAAGTGGGGTCCAAGAGAACCAGTCAGGGTGACTGAAGTGATGCCTAATTCAAATCCTATGTCTTCGAGTGAAGACAATGAGAGAAAATCTTGTCCAGAGTCAGACAAGTCAGCTTTACTTGTAGCCCAAGTAAAGTTGCCGTATGAGTTCGAAATCCGACCGTTAGTACACGTGTCAGTTCCTTAGTGACCCAGGGTCATTTCGGACAAATCAGGTCGGGTTGCCTAGTGGCTATAAATAGTCCACCCCCTACAACCATAAACGGTTGGCTGCTCAGATTTCAGTGCACGGCTTTTATCGTTTGAGAGCAACCCACCTCGAAGCCTTTGAGAGAAACTCCCTAGCAAGGAGAAAAGCCCTAACCACCCAGAGCCAGAGTAATTGGGCATCACTTAAGTCTTCTTGTCTGAGTGATCTGAAGACTTATTATACTTGAGGACTGTGCATCCTCCAGATGATTAGGCGTCGCGTTCTGAGCATCCAAGAGGAATTGTGGATTGCCGGTGAACGAAGTCTGTGAAGGTTTGGGAGTCTACCTTGAAGACTTACCAGAGTGATTGGGCGGGGTCTGTGTGACCTTAGCTCAAGGAGAAAACGGTGAGGACTGGGTGTCCTGAGCTGCGTGTTCAGGACTGGGTGTCCGGGACTGTGTATCATTTGGTTTAAATACCTAGCCGCTCCAACCAGACATACAGTTGTCACAGCAACTGGAACTGGTCCAACATATCATTGTCTTCAACGTGTCACTGGTTTCATCTTCACCTCCCTTTACTTACCAGTACACATTGTGAAGCTATTGCATGCTTGCTTTATCTTCTGTCTTCACAACCTGACTGTATGATCTGTTTGGCTTCATAACTTCTTCCAACCTGATCCTCATTACACTGAAGCTGTTTGTCACTGTGCTTTCACTATATTGTATACTTGACTACGGCTTGCGTTGTGTAATCTAACTTCTACTGCATAGTGATAGGCTTGTTCACTCTGTTTGTCTTCATAACTTCCACGTTTTGAAGACTTTCATAAAAATCGCCTATTCACCCCCCCCCCTCTAGTCGATATAACGCACTTTCATGACACAAATCTGGTCTAGTAAAAAGCATTGCATACATGAGAGACCCCAGAGCAGAAGCATAAGGTATATTTTTCATTTCCCTTATTTCCTTAGGAGTTTTAGGGCATTGTTCCTCACTAAGTTTAGTTCCTTTTATCATTGGTACATTTGCAGGTTTGCAATCTTCCATAGAAAATCATTTCAAAACAGTTTTGAGATAAGCTTTTTGAGACAGCCCCAAAACTTTCCTTTTCCGATCTCTATGTATTTCCACCCCCAAAACATAAGAGGCTTCCCCCAAATCTTTCATATCGAAAGTGGATGATAACCAAGATTTCACTTCCATTAAGGTTCCCTCATGGTTTGAAGCAATTAAAATGTCATCGACATACAAAGATAATAATGCAAAGTTTCCTCCCACTATTTTGAAATAAATACAGTGGTCTCCTTCCATCATAGAGAAACCATATGATGTGATTGCAGCATCAAATAAGGTATTCCATTGCCTAGAAGCCTGCCTCAAACCATAGATTGATCTTTTTAACTTACATACTTTATTCTGATTTTCTTTTTCCACAAAACCATCTGGTTGTGTCATATAGATTTCCTCTTTTAAATAACCATTTAGAAAAGCTGATTTGACATCCATTTGATGGAGATCAAGATCAAAATAAGCAGTTAAGGCACATAAAATGCGAATAGAAGTGAATTTTGCAACAGGAGAAAATGTTTCCACAAAGTCTACTCCTTCCTTTTGTGTATATCCCTTAGCAACTAATCGAGCTTTATATTTTTCCACACCTCCTGAAGCATTGAGTTTCCTTTTGAATATCCATTTAGATCCTATGGCCTGGCGGTTTTGGGGTAAATGAACAAGTTCCCAAACACCATTTCTTTCCATGGAGTTTAGTTCTTCCCGCATAGCTTCCAACCATAGTCCAGATTCCTCACAATCAATGGCTTGTTTGTAAGTTTTAGGTTCTTCCTCTAAAGACACTTTAGAGTGCACTTCCCCTAAAAACACAAAGTAATCATCTAGATAAGATGGTGTTTGTGTGTTCCTCCCACTTCTTCTAGGCATACTAGTTGAAGGAGTTTCTTCCATATTTATGTCAGGGATTTGGCTTGAAAGATTACCATTAGAGTCATTTACTACTTCCTCGGATTCTTCATCTATCAATTCCACTCTAGCCCTCTTAGCACGACGTGGAGTGTCCTGATCTAAAAACATAGCATCTCTGCTTTCCAATAACTTCTTATTGTTGGGATCATAAAACCTATAACCATTGGAACCAGTAGAATATCCAACAAAAATTCCTGGAGTGGTCTTAGGTTGCAGTTTGGTTCTGTTCTGGCTAGGGATTTTTATTTGAGCATTGCAACCCCAAACAGCCAGGTGCCTTAGTGTTGGTTTCCTCCCTTTCCAAAGCTCATAGGGAGTGACCTTTACTGATTTTGAGGGTGAATGATTTAATAAATAAACTGCAGTATGCAGTGCTTCCCCCCAAAAACTTAAAGGTAAATCCGAGTAAGACATCATGGATCGAACCATATCCATCAACGTCCTATTTCTTCTTTCCGCTACACCATTTTGTTGGGGTGTGTAGGGTAATGTGTAGTGATGTACTATCCCATGTTCTTTACAGAATTCATCCAAAATTCCGGATGTGTACTCTCCTCCTCTATCGGTCCTAAGGACTTTAATTTTCCCATTTAATTGGTTTTCCACTTCAGCCTTGAAAGTTTTGAACATGTCAAAACCCTCAGACTTGTGTTTAAGGAGGTAGACATAACCGTATCGGGAGAAGTCATCAATGAATGTGATAAAATACACCTTCTGTCCTATCGTGGGTGTTGTCATTTCCCCACAAATATCTAAATGAATTATGGCTAAGGGCTCACTAGATCTTTCGGCTTTAGGAAAGGGAGCTCTAGTCATTTTTCCCATGATGCAGGCTTCACAAATTCCATAATCTTCCCATTTAAAATTCAGAATTCCAGAACTAATCAATCTTTTAATCTTGTTCTTTGATATATGTCCTAGCCTTAAATGCCATAGGTAGGATTCGGAACAATTGTCATTTCTGGCTATATTCCTCACAATGGAGTGGTTTTCAGCAACTAAACTGTCCAAAGCATCAATATCGGAAATATCTTCAATATAATAGAGGCCTTCTACACGGCTCCCTGATTGTATTAATTTTCCTTTTAGCAATATTTTAACCTTCCCATTGCCAAAGTTAACATCAAAGCCTGCAGATTCTAGTCTAGATACCGATATGAGATTTTTCCTCATATCTGGAGCAAATACAGTATTCTTAAGGAGTAATATTCCTCCACTTGGGAGTTTTAGACTATAGTCCCCAATTCCTAGTATATCTGCCTTTGATGTTGTTCCTAGATAAATAAATCTAGTTCCCTTTTGTATTGGTTTAAATGAACAGAAAGAATTCCTATCTCTTGCAATGTGTGAGGTGGAGCCAGAATCAACCACCCAACTATTTGACAAGGAAGTTGTAAATAGAGATTCTGAACATACAAAAACATGTGACATACCATCAGGTGAAGAATTTCCCCTTCTATTATCCTGATGCTTGGACTGGTTGTTGTTATACTTCTTATCATCTGGCTTCCTCTTCTTAGTGCATTCAGATCTGAAGTGTCCTTGTTCACCACAATTATGGCAATTAAATTTCCTCTTGTCAACCTTCTGATTTGAGTTTCTTCCATTGTAATCACTCCTATCACGCTTCTGATTTATTTTATCCCTCAAATCTGTCCCATATTTCCTCTTTTGCCAATTCCCCTTGCCTGAAGACTTGTCCTCACCAAGGTGTAGTTCATCATGTTGAGACCTTCTTTCTTTCCCTTGTGTGGACTTCCTGTCTTCTTCCATGAGTAGATGATGTCTAAGCGTCCTCATGTTCAGCACCCACTCAGTATGACAAAAGGATATTTTGAATTGTTCCCAAGAGTTTGGCAAAGAGTTAAGAGCAACCATGACTTGAACTTCCTCAGGGAAAGGGTATCCAGCATTCTTTAGTTCCTCTACTAACACACATAATTTATTCAGATGTGCACTAACAGCTGTGGTTTCTGTCATCTTCGCAGTCAAAAATTGATTCACCAAGCTAAGAACTTTGATAAGTGAAACTTCCCCAAAGTCCTTTTCCAATCTCCTCATTATTTTGCAAGATGATTCCTCTGGTTCATATTCTCCGGCTAGAGAATCAGACATAGATCCAAGCATAAACACTCTAGCCTTTTTATTGTCCTTAGTCCACTGAGTAATTTCCTCACGGTAGTTTTCCTTCTCCTCATCCTCAGCTTCAACGGATGGTTGGGTCGGCTTAGACTAAGTTATGATATAATCAATATTTTCAGCAGTGAGGAGAAACATAATCTTCCTCTTCCAGACAATAAAATTTGAACCATCCAATTTACAGGACCTAAGTAATTCAGCAAACACACTGTTGGAAGCCATTGGGAAGGGTGATTACCGTAGCAAGATTCCAGAAATCAATCTATAGCAGCAACAGGAACAAATAAAGCTGTAACCTGCAGATTCAGAGTACCTAACAGCAGTTCGTGTGGCTTGGTGACTTCTCTAGGCAGAGGACTTGGAGCAGCGGCAATTCCAGCAGGTCGGAGGTCCCGGCTGGTTGACGGCGACCCGGCGGCCACGGCGAGACGGCGGCCGCGGTGAGACGGCGACCACGACGAGACGGCGGCCACGGCAAGACGGCGGTCGCGGCGAGGACGGCAAGGCGGAGTCGCGGTGGAGGCGGCAAGGCGGGCTTGCGGTGGAGGCGGCGAGATCGAGCGAGCGGTGGAGGCGGCGAGATCGAGCGAGCGGTGGAGGCTAGATCGATTGTGTGGCTCCGTTCCGGATATCTTGGAGTGTACGCAGCGGAAGTTGATTCCTCTCAAGAAATTAGCATAAAAGGATGACGTCCTTTTTCCAATCTCTAATAACGAGATTTTTTACGGCCGTCAATACTCTATGCAATTTGCTCCGATGCCAATGTTGAAAATAACATAGCATGAGTATGTTTGTCTACCCTCTAATTCCTCCGCCAAATCCGTGGTGCGGCTCACAATGCGTATATGAGGCTAGAGGGTAGGGACATATTTATACTCATATTCCTGAAAATTCAAATCCGTATCCGGATAGAATTCAGTTAAACTCCTAATCAAATTAACCAACCACGATCATAACCGATTATTTTCCGAGTCAAATTCCTTCTTATCCCTAAGCACATATATGTGAGATATATGCCACGTTTAAATAGTATATAATTCCTATTTAAACGTGTAGACTTATCAATCTACAGAGCTGAACCTGCAAATAGCCTAGCCAATTCCAAACATATACTGTGTCCAGGCAAATAATTCCAGTGTACATATACACACTGTATTCCAGTATAGTTTGTACCCAGCTCCTTGAGTAAATTTCCTCAAGTTCAATTGCAAATATTTGTACCAATCATTCATACACCAATTCCGTATGATTTCATTCATCAACCAAATAAATGTAGTATATAATGTTTTGGAAGACACCAAAAATTCCTACAGTTCGGACTTTTGAAAAACTTAACTAGCGTATCAGTTCAATATGGTATCGAAGCCACGAGGTCTCGGGATAAAATCATGTTCAACGCACTATTTAATATAAAAAAGTTGTGATTTAACCTCGATCCTACGTCTAAGGTCTTCCTGTATGTCCACAGCCCAAACGTGAGGAGAGTGTTAAAATACGTTGTCTAGTACTTTTCATCAGTTCGGACTTTTGAGAAACTTAACTAACGCATCAGTTTGATATACGTCTGATCTCTGCCGCCACCCCCAAACGTGTGTTCATGTTCTTGATGTGCTTGCGCTTCGACCTCATGCCTCAGTTCACACGCATGCACCCTCCCTTGGTCCCTTTGGTTTTCGCCTAGCAACGCCACGAAGCGACACTTAGATGGCGTCGGCTCGCCTTTGGTCAACCCCACAACCTCTGTTGAACGCCACGGCATCCCAGAAACTTGACCAGATAAATAGAGCACTGGCATACAGCTCTTATGACCAATAATATCATTTTTGTGAATATATTGTTTCCTAAATGCATCACGTTTTTAATATAGATACAAACTTAACAAACAAATTATACAACACTAATCACTGGTAACAAGGAAACCAATATGTTATCCAAATTCTTTATTGCGTCATATATGAACAGACATCCAACCCCAAGTTCAACTATATGAACAATCATTTTGATCATTTGATGTAGCCGAGTGCAAGACAGGATATCCAGGCTGAACCTAGGAAGCACATTGGTACCCAAAAAATTATACATTTAGACGCAAACATTTGTCCAGTCAGGCACCTACAGTTTAAGTCCGAGAACATTTGACAGACTGTATGCCAACTAGTTACAAAACTCAGTGCATTTGCGTTCAAACAACGGTGTAGTTGCAAAGATAATACAACGTGCAGACAATATGTCCAGCCTTGTAGCACGATCCATCAGGATGCTTGATTATGTCAGTACATGCATAGCAGTGCCCTGGATCCTGATTTTGCCTGATAAGAGAGTTTCGAGGCTGATCATAACGTCCACCTGCAAAGTTAACGGCGAGTTATCTAAGCAATTCTGCAGAAGAAGAAAACAAAGCATGAATTAAGATGTAAATATACATACATAGTTGGTTGCTTTCATCCAGGAAGCGGAAGCAAGTAAGAACCATAGCATTGAGACGCCGGCCAACCTGATGCAACTCCGCAAACACAAGTACCTTCCCATCATGCTTCGTTGGGCCATTCTTCGCCTTGGCATAGAAGTTCACATGGGCGTAGATTTCAGAGTCCTCCCAAATAGCACCACCATCAATTGCCTCAACAAGAGCATATTTAACCTAAACAAATGTACAACAAAGCGTTTAGTCCCAAGCATCCTAGGCTTAGCCAAGGAATGCTATGGTAATAAAAAACGAGCTGAGACTAAAATGGTACATTACAAGTCAGTATTTACAATAGTGTAATAGGTGTACACACAAACTAATGAAGGATTATTGACCATCTTAGTAACATAACATTCGCAAAAAGGCCCACGTTTGTTCTTTCTGTTTCAAGAGCAGCAACTAGATCCTTGATGTTAATATTACAAATAAGTCCACCACCTGACTTAGTCTCACCATGTAATTAAGCAACACTGAGAAAACCTCCACTGAGATCTCTTTTTGCCCTGACTGTCTACACGAAATATATCTAGCATTAACGTCTATGCTAGTTTGATACAAGTGAAGAGAAAATGGCTTAATACTATGATGGCAAAATAATATATTGTGCAGGCGAGAATTCCCAATACGAGTGGATAAGACATTTACTAGTCTCTGAGCTATATTACAATGCCAATGAATTTGAAGGCATTTGGTTTTTGGCCGATGAAATCCTATTAATTACATACACCAAGGAATTTGAAGACATTTACCAGTCTCTCTAACTCTACACCGATAATAAGCAAGTGGTAGGGCTAAATTGAGGAAATAGCTGCTTAGAAAACCACAATGACAAATATTTGCAAGGAAGTAGCTTTTCTACAGCAACATCCACACTAGACTAGAGACACCTTTACCTAACTCATTCAGGTAACAGTGTGTCACTAACTCTGTTCATTGGATTTATAAACAAGAATTATAGTTACAGCAGCCGCATTCATTCCTTTCCCTGTCATCAATTTGGCATAAAAAATCTAAGGAATTCTTCCATGTTCAGTCCAATCTAAAGAAGTTTAAAAACTAATCTATGATCATGTCTCTGAAAGATGATAATATTTGAATTATATCTGAAAGAAAGAAAATTATGTGAGCCAGCAATCTCTGCTAATCTGTTCTCCATATGACTCCCTTTTGACTATAGCAATAAAGGAAAACACAAAATCTAAAATTTCATTTCTATAGTTGGCAGGTTCTGTAAGTAGAATGTTTAACTTTTAAAACTTCTGTTGCATAAATCCCAGGCCACAAAATGTCTTACACGCAACTAGAACCTACCCAATTCACCAGTTGTATAGTTCATTACCTGCAGCTAAAGTATTTCCCTACTCATTTATGCAGCTACTGACCCGATACCATTAGAGAATAACATATTCAAGGCATTATTGGTCCCCAAAAATCTTGAAAGGCTACCTTTGTGTCTGGTATTGGTAACAAGAGTCAAGCCCCAGCAAACTCATTCACAGCAACTAGCCCCAGTCTTTCCTCTTAACATGTGCCATATTTTCTGCGTGCAACATTAAGCGGTAATGCTCAAGTAAATAGCATTGCTGCTATTATCAAAGCCTACGGGTGGAGGGAAGTTGTGCCCATCTATGAGGAGTGAGGACACAGATTATAGGGGATCATGCCATACCTGGCCGATGCCCATCAAGAATTTGGGCTTCCATCCCTTACCATATTGCAATCTCTAGCTCATCAAACAATGACCAAATTGAGCAAAAACTCTAAAAGTTAATGATGATGCAAAAAGAGCTCTACACTGTTCGTTCTCAATAAGTATTAGTTCTGTTCTTTTCTTGGTGGCCGACGATGCAGGAATGGCAAGTGAGCCATATGCATGGGCCGTTTATTGTGACAGATGGGATAGTGAAGCATGTCAGTTCACTGCATCCTTCATTTGCAAGGGTGATGAACGGTGTGTTGCATGTGAAGTTCTACGCGCCAAATCACATCACCTCAATGATTATACTGCAAGATGGATTGAGAGGTTCAAACTAGAGACAACCCGAACGACACACCTTCTCAATCAATCATTTTTTATCTGCAGGGTTATGATACCATTTGGGCAACAGCACAACGAATAGAAAAGGTTGGCATTACTGATAAAAAATCTCAGAATGATCACAGGAAAAATTCAGCATGTGTGGCAACTTCTAAAGTAGGCCCAGAAATTTCAGATGTGATCTTGCATAACCAATTCAGAGGCCTAAGTGCTGATTTTGACCTTGCAACAGGGGGTGGTCATTTTTTTTATACATTCCAGATAATAAATGTAGTCTGAACATGCTGGAAATAAAGAGATAAGCTTTTGAACTCTACACAACATTTTAGTCCTGCAACTTGGCCGTGAAAATCAAATGTAGTGCCAAAAGGGTGATAAATTCAGACTAATGGGAAGAAGCTCTGAATTGGTGTTATATGGTGTACGTACTAAGAGGCCGCCTGTTGCTTATCCTGAGTTTATCAAGGCAAAAAGAATAACCAATGCTATTAAAGCTATTGGATATGTTATTGACATATTTGAGAAGGCCAACCACGGTAGTTATTCATTGCAACCATCACAGAAAGGAAACAAGCTAACAAATAAATCACCAGCCTTTGTACTTTTTGAAATTTGTAAAGTTTCTTTCAAAAGGGAGCACTGAAAGAAAGACATCACTTCCATTAGCTGGTTTCTTTTAAACTTTCTTAAGTCAGCCTCTTGCAGGAAAGAAGATTAACAGAACAGTTATTACCTTGTTGTTTTTGTTTTTGTTGTAACGCTTGAGAGCGAGTTCAGCAAATCGAATCGTTTGCTTCTCGTGAGCATCTTTATCCACTTTTAAATTAGGATTCCGATTACGCCCAGTTTTCGCCACAGCATCCATAAAATCATCTACCAATGTATCATATGCAAAATCTTTGCTTTCAGTGTTGAGGACAGGATCTTCATATTTGAAACTGGGTTCCCTGTTCAAATAATTGGTTCAGAACAACATTTTTTTTTTGTCTTTCAAAGGGGGAAAAAAGCTAGCTAGTCACACAGCAATGGCGAGAATGAAATATATTGGTTCCTATACTATATATGTATCCAACAGCCCAACACAGGTTCTAAAATGTAGATACCTTCCAAAGATACCTGAACCATCAGAGGAACCAGGTGCTGAATAAAGGCAATCTGGAGATCATGTGACAGCTGTTAAAAAGATGCCCATCTGTTCATATCATAATTCGAACAAAATTGCACTTAAATCTAACTTTGAAGTCATACCTAGGGTCACATCCTGGTCACCATCATGTAAACCTCTCTGCTGTCTATATTGTTCAACCTCACGGGCATAACTGCATGTATCCAAAAGCATATGAACTCAGAACTCGAAGGCAAACAAGAGCCTAGTCCCAAAAAAAATCAAAGTAATAGAACTCTACCTTGGACTTGACGGGCTCGTATAGCCATCATCCCATGGAGACATTTCCATGGGCAATGGCAATTGTGGCTTCCATCTTGGCGACGGGCGGTGTTGGACACTTGAGCTTCTTTCGCCATGGTGGCGTGGACTGAAGGCCCTCTTGTTACTGCCAAGATGGGGGTGCACTCTATGACAGCCTGATGGGTAGGCCAGCTCTGGAGGCCATAGCAACGATTGGTCAAACATTGTCATGCCAATTTGTGAATGAAAATCACCTTGGTTGTACTGATACTGACCATGATCATATTGGCCTCTGCTTCCAGTACCCGCATCTTCATCATCAGACCAGTGCCTGCTGCCTCCCAAAACAGAGGAAACATTAGACATTAGAGCACTGAGACCAATCCAACCAAGGTACAATGCCTCGCATCCTATCAGCACTGCACTGCACGGCCATACCCGCCGATTGAATTGCGTGCGCCTTCCAGCCGGCATCGCTTGGAAGACGACGGCGGTGACTCGGATCCCCTGCTCTCGTCACGAGCGCGGTGGTGCTGGTGCTCGCCGTGCCTTTCCCCTTGTGCGGATTGCAGAAGCGCTGACGGCTCGGGCGAAATGTCGGGCCATCGCCGTGGCCGTGGCCGGAGGGGTCCCCAGGAAGGGGTTCCGCGACTCATGTGGCGATCGCCCGCCGGCACGACGCTGGGAGACTCCACGCCGTATCCCGCGCGAGGATCGGGCGGCGGAGGAGGAGGCATCGACGCCGAGAAGCCGCCAGCACCCCCAACCGGTTGTGCGAACAAGGGTGTCGTGTGGCCGCGGGGGAGTGTCGATGAGGCGATGGCCGAGCACGGGCGGCCGTGACCGAGAAGATCGGGGCGTACGGGGGGCCTCGCCGTCTAGGGTTTGAACTCCGGTGGCAAGTGTGAGGCGGAGGGGAGGGGAGGGGAAAGAATTTCGGGCCGGGCTTCTCAAACAGAGCTGGCCAAATGGGCCATGCTAGCCGGCCCGGCCCGATAGCCCGCAGACACGGCACGGCGCAGGCTGCACAGGCCTTGCCCGCCACGCGGCACGCTAGGGGCTGTGCCTGCACCTGGAGGCTGGACACACCGACTGGCACGGCACGGCCATTTATTTTGTTTTGTTTTTATTTGATTATATATATATGGCCTAAAAACCTACCCAATCTCTACTTCTCTATTAAAAGAACGCCCGTGCGTTGCAACGGGGCCACATTAACTTTAAGAGTTCAATATTACGACATTGACGACCTTTTTTACCATCAAATCCTCACACACACAGACACACACTCTCCCTCCCTCTTCCTCACTCTCTATCCCCCTCTCCCTCTCTCTCTAACACACACACATATCCATCTTATTGGGTACAGGACCATAATCCATCTATTTCACACATACACGCTAGTGCATAACAATATGGATTATGTGTATTATGTTGGGGAACGTTGCAGAAAACAAAAATTTTCCTACGGTTTCACCAAGATCGATCTATGAGTTCATCTAGCAACGAGTCATCAGATGCATCTACATACCTTTGCAGATCGCGAGCGGAAGCGTTCAAAGAACGTGGATGAAGTAGTCGTACACGACGTGATCCAAATCACCGATGACCAAGCGCCGAACGGACGGCACCTCCGCGTTCAACACACGTACGGAGCGGATGACGTCTCCTCATTCTTGATCCAGCAAGGGGGGAGGAGAAGTTGATGAAGATCCAGCAGCACGACGGCGTGGTGGTGGATGCAGGGCGTCACCGTAGCAGGGCTTCGCCGTGTACTACGAGGGAGAGAGGTGTAGCAGGGGAGAGGGAGGCGCCAGGGATGCAGGGTGCGGCTGCCCCCCCCCCCCCCCCTCCCTTTATATAGTCCCCTAGGGGGGGCGCCGGCCCTAGGAGATGGGATCTCCTAGGGGGGCGGCGGCCAGGGCTGGAGTGGCCCCCAAGCCAAGGTGGGGCGCCCCCCCCACCCCTAGGGTTTCAACCCTAGGCGTATGGGGTGGGCCTAGGGGGTGGGCTGGTTCCCCTCCCCACTTTGGCCCATGGGGCCCTCCGGGATGGGTGGCCCCACCCGGTGGACCCCCGGGACCCTTCCGGTGGTCCCGGTACAATACCGGTGACCCGAAACTTGTTCCGATGGCCAAAACAGCACTTCCTATATATAATTCTTTACCTCCGGACTATTCCGAAACTCCTCGTGACGTCCGGGATCTTATCCGGGACTCCGAACAACATTCGGGTTACTGCATATACATATCTTCACAACCCTAGCGTCACCGAACCTTAAGTGTGTAGACCCTATGGGTTTGGGAGACATGCAGACATGACCGAGACGACTCTCCGGTCAATAACCAACAGCGGAATCTGGATACCCATGTTGGCTCCCACATACTCCACGATGATCTCATCGGATGAACCACGATGTCGAGGATTCAAACAACCCCGTATACAATTCCCTTCATCAATCGATATGTTAGTTGCCCGAGATTCGATCGTCGGTATCCCAATACCTTGTTCAATCTCGTTACCGGCAAGTCACTTTACTCGTACCGTAATGCATGATCCCGTGACCAGACACTTGGTCAATTTGAGCTCATTATGATGATGCATTACCGAGTGGGCCCAGTGATACCTCTCCGTCATACGGAGTGACGAATCCCAATCTTGATCCGTGTCAACCCAACATACACTTTCGGAGATACCCGTAGTATACCTTTATAGTCACCCAGTTACGTTGTGATGTTTGGCACACCCAAAGCACTCCTACGGTATCCGGGAGTTACACGATCTCATGGTCTAAGGAAAAGATACTTGACATTGGAAAAACTCTAGCAAACGAACTATACGATCTTTATGCTATGTTTAGGATTGGGTCTTGTCCATCACATCATTCTCCTAATGATGTGATCTCGTTATCAATGACATCCAATGTCCATAGTCAGGAAACCATGACTATCTGTTGATCAACGAGCTAGTCAACTAGAGGCTTACTAGGGACATGTTGGTGTCTGTTATTTACACATGTATTACGATTTCCGGATAACACAATTATAGCATGAATAAAGACAATTATCATGAACAAGGAAATATAATAATAATGCTTTTATTATTGCCTCTAGGGCATATTTCCAACATATTATATTTGTCACCAGAACTGAGGGAGTTAATTTCATGTAAATCAACCAGCCACAGCTCCAAGAATACGCGGACGAGGTGGCTCGGGTCAGCGTCGGCGCCGTCCAGCGCGGGCCACGGGCCCGCTTCCAAGTGCACGTGCAATGAACGTCTTCACAAATATTATAACCAGATGTGAGAAATCACATGCATAGAAAAGACATTCTATAGCAATCCAAATACCATACTCAATTGAATACCTAACCTGGACAATACTCTTATTTCTATGCGCCAGAAAAAATGGAATAGCAAAGCTAAGTATGCCTACATACGCTCAGATTATATATAATAATCTTGGGTGAACAATTGCAGCAAAGCACTAAGCAACGATAAATTTAAATAAAAAATCCATTAACTATTTAGGCCGCAGGCTTGTTACAACATAGAGAGATAGGAAAATGTCACCTCCAGTAATGTAGCGCAAAGGAGTGGAACGAAGCATGAATGAGCGGTTGTCTGTTCTTCTCCATGTACATGGATCAGCAGTAGAGGCCAAGTATAGAAGTACTTGACTGAACTCCACTCTTCGTGTACGGAGAGCCATGTCACCTTCTCACCGCTGCAGCATGGGAGGACGGCTGGTTCACGTGACCCTCCAGCTGGGGGATCCATGGTGGCTGACCGTCGAGCTCGAGGCAGAGAAGTTGAGGGCAGCAGTGGCGAGATCCATGCCGGCCAACCGGGCGAAGAGGAGGTCGTCGGGGAGGGACACATCGGCAAGATCCGATCACCACGCGACCTGAAGAGCAACAGTGATCTCCACAAGCTGTAGGCCGACGGCGTGCTCCATCCCCTGCGATGGGGTGACCATGGCGGTGGCCACAGCTCCTCATGCTCGCCTCGATCTCGGCGACACACCCTGAGTGTAGGAGGCAGCAACGACCTCGACGAAATCATGGCCTCCATCCCGGAACGCATGAAGGACCTCGGCCCCGTCGCTACTCCTCCCGCCGTAGCCGCACGCGGCAGCGGACCGTGGGTAGGAGGGCAAGCGGCGTCGCCTCGGCTGACGGCGGGGAGCAGCGTTGATTTCGGGTAGGTGGCATCGCGAGGACGGCCGCGGCCGTGGGGAAGCACCCCGATCATGCTGCCAGGCCAATCCTTCTCCTCCGATCCCCTATCCCCGAAGAATGCGTCGCCGGCCCGGTCGTGTTGTTTCCATATGCCATTTTTTCCTGTACCTAAACAAACGCGGGCAAGCGGATGACAGAGTTTTGGTCCGCCCTCTAAAATTGCTAAACGCATTTTTGGTGAGGATTATTGTTAATAAATGAATTCATCATATCGCTCTAAATAAATGGATTCAATCATGTGACTCTAATTACTTCGGATTGTTATGTGCATACTAAGCGGGGTGCAGTTAGGAAAGAAAATGTTTTCTAATTAAAATGATTGAGTGATTTAAGGTAAGGTTAATTAATTTAAATTTGATTTTTAGTGATTGTTAGTAAAGTATGATGCGTCTTTAAAATCTTTTATTTGTTTCCTTAAAATCTATTATTTGTTTCCTAAAGAAATTTGCAATAATGGAAGGTATCGGTTGATTTGGATAAGTTAGTAAATTTAGATCCGTGATTGCGTGCACGTTTGGAAAGTGTTGATTTGCAAGGAAAGAGCTGAGGGGTAAATAAACCGATGAATAAGAAACCATCATCGATAAAAATCTACGACGGTTAACCTACGAAAAAACCCGGACAAAAGTGGTGGGACGAAAAAAAACCTGGAAACGAAACTACCAACTGCTCCATTAGGAGTAGAGACTACTATTAAACAATCAAACAAGAACTTTCTTACGCGCACCCCGCAATTAGTCCCACAATAACGCATGAGCCAATCAGCACCACACGATTAGGCCAACAAGTCTCAATCTGACAGCCATCATTAATCCAATACCTCTACGGTGTGCACTTAGCATTTACCAATCATGACCGTACTTCACTTGGAGAGTAGTAGTCGAACAACCAGCCCCGCGCGTCCCCTACAATCATGGCAATCAGATCACAAACTAACAACCAGCCCAGCGTGCCCTACAATCACGGAAAATCAGATCGCAAGCTAAGGGAACTTCACGCCCTTGACCTTCCTCGCCGCCTGGCACATACGCCGCCCACTAGCAGCGTCTCCTGCCTGCACGGCAACCATGCCACACTGCACCGTCTCGTCGCCTCCGTGCACGATCGCCATTGCCGATTGTTGCTGCTTGCAGCGTGGCATCCGTCCTGCGAGATCGCCAGTGCCCAGGAGAGAGCCTGCCCCGGCACCTGCACCGCCGCGCCCGCCCTGCACTGGCACCTATGCCGCCGCGCACACGCCCGCCGGGGCAGGGCGCCAGCGCCTGTCGCGTCCCCTGAACCAGCCGGGCACACGCAGCTGTGATTCTTCCGAGGACTTTTTCAGGTTCGACTTCTTCCTTTGACTGTTGCAGCATTACTCATGATTAGATTTTTGATAATAGAGTTCTAAACAATAAACAGTTGCACAGCAAAATGCTATAAGGCATTCATTTTACATACTGACTATATGAGGATAATGAAACTGGATTTGTGTTGCAAATTGCCTTTACTATATGAAGTAAATACAGGAAAGTGACTTTACTATATCAAGTTCGATCAACATGACCACCAACACAATCGTTCTACAAAGTAATATAGCATCTATCCAGCTCCAGGATGTACAATGAATTGTATAAATCTGTATAAACCCACTTTTGCACACATGATGATTGAGAATGTGCATGATTATTTAAACTGAAAACATCTGGAGTACACGTGATCCATTCTAATTCTGAAAACTAAAGAAGTCGCACTTCCTGCTTCCTGAGTACAAAATGGTGCATTTGAATGTCTGTTTGTTGGAACTACGCAACTTTGGCATATCTTTCTTTTTTCATGTGCATATCCTAATAGGTGAGAGCATCAACAAGATTTTGTTGATCTACCATGAACCGGTTTAGAATATATGTTTTTGCAGGACTAATGCTTGTGGTAAGCCATCTAAGAAATATTTAGAGTTGCTGAGAAAGGTAATCTGGAAGTATGATTTAGTAAACAAATATGCCCGACCATCACATCAAGGAAATGTTCCATATACGACTACATGAATTTCTTAGAACAATAAAAATATTGTGCAATGCAACTAAGATTCAAAACATACTCTTTGATTCAGACTTGTTGCTCCCATCCCCTTTCAGTACCAACAAGTGTTCAAGTTTTGTACCTGATCTGGAATCCAAACCCATGGCTTGCTGAATGACTCAAGCAGGTCAGAACCACATAGCAGCATTACCTTGACACTTCCTGAGACAAAACACAAGTAGTAAACAACTGATTTATATACAGTGTTATAGTACTGATACATTTGGTGATCCAACAATGTGAGAGAAGACACTACTGTGTTGCAACAACAAAAATCATTGTCATATACCTTGATCAGCTAAGCCGTCCTTGCACTGAAGAATTCTTAACTCTTGAGAGAATGGTCAAGGTACGCTGATGACCTTTCTGCATTGCCTGTATCAAGAACACAAGAATGTGTCCATCAAATGAACACATCATCCGAACTGAAAGTACCTTATGTGACAGCGAAAATCCAATGGTACGCACGTACTGATAACATGAAAATTCAGGTTATTATGCATGGATCAACCATCACGAAAGACGAGCTTCAGCATGCCAATTCGCAGAGGCGAATCCGGTGAGCAGACGGCAAGAGGTCATGAGCAGCCCCAAATTGCGAGTTCGGTCATGAGAATGTGGTGTTAACACAAACCCATACACATTACCAGTTCCGCATAGTACCTTCTTCTTCTTAGCATCGGTTCACCAGGGACATGTATCCATTAAGGCAGTAACATCCCAGCATACCCTCGCTGCTGCAACTCATCCTTCGCAAGCTCTGTACGTATGAAACAAGAGATGGGGTAATATGTAATCTGTTTGTTCTGATTCTCAGCCTGTTCTAATATTAACACAACACTTCATAGTTGCTAAACAGATTTAACAGGTGCTGCGGCTTACCAAACACGCCTGTGCATGTGGGTGGGAAGGTTGAAGCTCCCGGTGGCCACCAGCACAACACCACCTCGCCTTCCCCCGTCTCTGCGGTCATCCAGTTGAATAAGGGAACGTATGGTGGATTAGGATGACTCTGAATAACGCAAGTGAAGAAATCGAAGATCAGGTTCTTTTCTTTCTGCTTACAGATTTGGATCCGTGGACAGCTTCTCCGTGGGGACGGGAACTTCCACCTCCTCCAAGGCCATGGCCACGGCCGACCTCTTCAAATCCCCAGCTGAGCAAGAAGCCGGCACAAAATCTTCGCTTCTCTCTTCCTGGGGTCGCGTGCGCCGCCCGCCTGAGAGGTCGGCAGTCCGGCGTGTGCGGTAAGGGGGCGGCGTCGCTGACGAGCATGCCAAGCTCGACCGCCTCCTCGAGCACTTCGAAGGCCGAATTCAAAGAAGGAGTGAGGTGGAGCAGGGGCATGCACGTCCGCCGGCGTGGGTGACGAAGGGGAGGGGCGGCCTTACAGGGAGCGCCGGCTGTGGAGGGAGGGATCTGGCGACCATGGGAGATTAGGGAGGGGAGGAGAAAAGACAGGGGCGTTGGAATGACTAACTTTTTTTAGTATACAACTACAGTATATACTAGCAGTGTCCAGAGAAGGATTGTGAGTGACTCTGGCGTTGTCCAAACTAATTTTCTTTCATCTTCTAGAAAGACACTTTTCTTTTATAGGGCATGTTCGATTTTGGGTGCCATTTTTTTAATCATCACGGCTTTTTATAGTCATGATCAGTTGATGGTTTAAAAAGTTTTGTATAAATACCTATAAAAAATAAATAAAACTGAATGTATTTTATGTTTTGTAATCCTGTAGGTCATCTTTTGGTGCGTGGATGGTAAATTTTATGAAATACTCCCTCTTGTAAACTATTATAAATTTTATGGAGTACTTCACGGGAGACATGTTGTCTGATACTCCTATACAGGTATTTTTCGTTCTGTATCATTATACTTATTATGTCGTATCACTATTTCAAAACTAACTAACTCTGATTACTACTTTATAGGATCATATGACATATTTTAGAACAAAACTACCTGTCATTTTAGTGGACTAGGAATAAAATGATGATAATACAAGAAATCAAGACTTGAAAGATGACGGAAACAACACGGACCCCAAAGATTGTATGATTCTTGATAGACCCCCTCCCCCCCCCCCCCCACCTCAAAACATCGAACATATCACCTGAAGTTGAGCTCATCTCACAATCATTTATCCTTTCACCGACTGTCACTCCAACAAACGATGACTTAATAGAGTAACTTTGTTCATCGGTATGATTGATGATGTCCTTCTACTAGAGTAAGACATATTTTTTCATATTTTAAAGTATGAAGGAAATGAAGTTGAGGGGGAAGTTTTATATATATACTTTAAAGTACGAAGGGAACCAAGCTCAAACCAATATCCCATCCATCGGATGAAGCACCATAGATCGTATCAATAAATGGACCTTCAAGAGATAATGGTGTTTAGTTGTGTTTTTTCAAATTATGTAACAAATTATAATAGAATTATGTGATCATCAATGTTATATGAAGACATGTTTCTGGGTCGTATGTTACACGCGCGCTCATATCACTGAGCATGAGACAGATTTGAATGGGTCGGTAATAAACTCGCTAGAAGAGAAAATATACTCAAATAGATGTTTTTATTGTAGATTATGATACGTGTGTTGCACGTGCATGTGTACTAGTAGGTCAAAAATGACTCAAAAAATCAGCCTAGCACACCGAACATCATGTGGGCCTACCGCGCCTGACGGGCTGGCATGCCAGTCCAATTAGCCGAGGGGTCGTGCCTGGGCTGCTAGGTGCAGCACGCGAGCAGGCACGACACGATCCATTTACTAATCATGCCCCTATGGACCGTGTCGGATCACGGCACGACCCGTTTAGCCAGCTCTAGTCTCAAATTACGTTTGAGAAGGATTTTTAGGGGTTTACTTAGTTAATATTAATTGTCTATAATATATAATTGTAGGATGTTTGTTTTTACTATTAAAAATCTCTCTCTCTCTCTCTCTCTCTCTTTCTCTCTGTATTATTGAGCACTGCACCATGCCTTGTATTTATCAATAGTATCATTATGCCTTAGCTTCTTTTTGAACACCCATTTACAACCGACATGTTAACAACCATAGGGTCATTCAGTTAGCTCCCAAGTGCCATAAGAATTGAGTGCATCTTATTATGAACAACTTCTTTTCAATCATTTACATCCGGAGATGCATATGCCACAGCTATAGACTTGGGAATGTCGTCCACAAGGTAGACAATGAGATCGTTACCAACGGATTTTGCAATTCTTTGTCTCTTGCTTCTCTCAGGAGCTTCATTGTTATCCTCCTCAAGGACTTCCTTAGATGATTGTTAGAAATACTCATCAGATGTACTAGATTTATGATTTATCTTACAATAAAATCTAGCAATCCAATGCATATCTTTCATAGGGGATATATTCTCGCAAAATGTTGCATCACAAGATTCCATTATAGTATCGACATGCATGTCATGTACATCGGATTTAACCACTAAAAATCTATATGCAATGCGATGCTGAGCATAACCTAGAAAGACACAATCCTCTCTGGTCCAAATTTGCGTTTCTTAGGGAATATTAACCTTAGCCAAGCATCCCCAAGTGTGCAAATATATAAGAAAGTGATGATTTTCTCCAAACCAACTCCTCACAAGGGTTTTTCTGTTTATCTTGTTAGGAACTCTATTCAGGACATGACACAAAAGTCAATAAAGCCTCCCCAAGTGTCATACTCTTTCACAGTACGATCTGTGTATTACTGTGAATGGAATCATCAGTATGCTTCCAAAATTAGACGGAATGATGGCCGGGGGGCAACAACCACCAATCCTGTATGGAATAACATTTGGAAGCTTCGGGTGCCAACTGCCAAGTAAGGTAAAATTATTCGCTTGGAAAGTATTACAAGGCATTGTCCCTGTACGTGTAGTTTTGGCATCACCCCAATGGGAGCTCCTAAGTTGTGCCTTTAGGGCCACTAGCAGGTACTGACGCCCAAGCGCTGCCCACTTGGGCCTGGCCCAACAATGGGTGCTGCACAGTGAACTTATATGAGCAAAAAAGTGCAAAAAGCTGTCCTCCCCAGGATTCAAACTCAATCCGTCGCCTTAATGTACAAGCGCGAATAACCAGTAGAACTACTCGACTATAGTGAACGAAAGAAGTGTTAATGATATAAGGACATGCAGCCGCGCTATTTATTGCATGTGTACGGTATCACTTAGTTTTTTGAAATATAAAAAAACCGTGAACTTGAATAGGCTCATCAATTTAGAAAAAGTTCATCATTTTTGAAGAAAAGTTCACAATTTGGAAAAAGTTCATGGATTTGGAAAAAAAGTTCATCAAATTTTAAAAAAAGTTCATCGATTTTTTAAAAGTCTACCGATTTTGAAAAAAGTTCATCAATTTGAAAAAGAGTCCACGGATTTTCAAAAAGGTTCACGAATTAAAAAAAATCAGCAATCATGAAAAGTGTTCATCGAAGTTGAAAAAGAATTCATCGATTTTGGAAAAAAAGTTCATCAATTTTTTTAAAAAAATTCACATAAAACCAAAAATGAGAAAACCCGGCTGCTAGCTTCCAAAAACCGAGGTTTCGCAAACTGAAGACAGAATAAGTAGAAAACCAAAGAAAGTAGTCACAAGCATGAAAGATGTCCTGGTTTGTCTACGAAAGAAAGGTCTCGTGTTCGAATCTGTTGCTACACTCTTTTTGTTGGAATTTAATAGAAAAAGAAAAAAAAGTTAAATGGGTTGGCCCATGTAGCATCGATGGAAGGAGGCGGGATGTGCGCCCGTTTGCGCCGATGCCTGTAACGGGCGCCGTATAGGAAATGCCGACCCCAATGCCCTATCTGTACTATCAAGCACAAGATTTTCGCTTGTCCAAGAGCTAAAGAGGTATGTCAGGCTTTGGGGCTCACTGATGTTATCAAAAGTGCAGGTTCTGTTGATCGTTCAGAGAGTGTGGTAATGGAGGAGCTTCTGCTTAATGAGAACTTGCAGCGCCCGATTTTGCTAAATCTAGGCTTAGCAGAAACGGTGGCCATTGGGGCCTGGTACTCATGGTGGCAATGACGAGAATTAGTGAAAGGAAAAACTGCCACATCTCCGGCGAGAATGACATTTGCGATCAATGCAGTCACTGTGAACTTTTCAGTGGCTACAGGGGCTCCTAGCATACATAAAATCTCTTGGTCAAAACCTAGCCCAGGAAAGTATGAAGTGAATGTGGATGCGGCTTATTTTGAGAATGGTCCTGGAGCAGCTGGAACAATCCTTCGTAATGAAAAGGAGAGGCCGTGGCGGGTTGTTCTCGCATCGTCAGTAATTTACTAGATTCCACTACGACAGAAGTTGTTGCCATGCAAAAGGGTCTTATGTTGGTTGAAGACCTAGGCTGCACAGGAGTTTTAATGGAATCAGATTCTTTGAAGCTCATCCAAGCATGTAATGGGATCATTAAAATTTGGACTCCTTACATGGCGATACTTGTAGACTGTTTCCAAATGGCGAGAAGAATAGGTTCAGTGAGCTTTTATCATTGTCCTAGTAATGCAAACAGGGCGGCACATAATCTGGCTAGGCGTACCTATGATTCTAATGTCGTTTATAATAGGGATGGTGACCAGCCTAGCTTTATCATCTTTGATATTATTTCTGATGTAACCATGATTTGAAGTTTAATAAAATCTGCCAAGGGCATCCCCAAAAAGTCAATAAAGCCTCCAGCACACACAATGTCTTAGATAAACCAGCATTGTCTAACATAGCATTCACCAAGTCAGTCAGCGTGCGGTTTTTTCTCTTGATAACCCCGTTTGATTGGGGCGAATAGGGAGGCGTCCTCTCATGAATAATACTGTGTTCCTCACAAAATTCATCAAATACTTTGGGAAAATACTCTCCACCACGATTTGACCTAAGACGCTTGATCTTCCTCTCTAGGTGATTTTCAACTTCAACTTTATAGATTTTAAAGTAGTCTAATGCTTCATCTTTAGTTTGCAACAAATAAACATAGCAAAATATACTCACATCATAAAGCAACATCATGAAATATCTCTTTTCACCTTCTTTTAACATACCATTCATCTCACATAGATCAGAATGTATAAGTTCTAGAGGTTCCAAGTTTCTCTCCTTGGCAGCCGTGTGAGGCTTTTGAGGTTGCTTCGATCGCACACAACTATGACACTTGGAACCTTTGGTAACTGTGAAATTCAGAATTAAATACATACTGGATAGCCGAGACATTAATCCAAAATTAATATGACATAAATGAGAGTGCCAAACACTTGCATCATTATTAGCACTATCACAAATTTGGTTTACAGACTTATTGCAAAAATCTGAAAGAGAAAATCGGAACAAGCCTCCGCACTCATAGTCTTTTCCTATAAATTATCCATATCTTAGAACATTACTTTATTCGTCTCTAAAACTATCTTAAACCCATATTGACATAGAAGGGAGCCGCTAACTAAATTCTTGTTCATAGTAGGGACATGTTGCACATTCCTTAGCTGTATGATCTTGTCCGAAGTGAACTTCAGATCCACCGTGCCAATGCCACGAACAGAAGCATGTGACCCATTCCCCATTAAGACGGAAGATCCTGTGCGACCTGATAAGAAGTAAACAAAGAGATGTCATCACACACATGAATGTTAGCACCCGAATCAGTCCACCAAGAAGATGACTGAAATACTGAAAGAACAATAGGTAAATTACCATACCCATCACTATTGTTAGCGGTCACTATCTTGAAGGTCCTGGCTTTCCACAGGTGTAGCACTCTAGCTCAGCCTTGTTCAACTTCCTTTTCTTGAAGGTAGTAGTCTTGATAGGCTTGCTAAAAACCGTCTTGTTCTTCCCTTTGTTCTTGTTCTGTGGGTAGCTTTGCGTAATAGTTGATCCCTGAACTTATAGATTCACTGAAGCAAAATCATAGTAAACTTTGTGGACTCCAAGTGCATTGTCGTTACCTTTTTTTTTTCAGATAGTACAACCCATGGTACTAATTGTTCCCTTTGATTCATGGACCATAAATGATGTGTTAATTAGATAATAACCACTTCATCCGCGTGCCACAGAAAATCATACATAATGGCGCCGAAGAAGTAGAGGAATAAACACCAGAGGTATAAGCAGCAGGCGGAGCAGGAGGAGCCCCAGAAGAAGCAATACTGCATGGAGGTATGCAACTAGTCTGTGCCTCATCTCTTTTGGTAAATATGCATGTATGGTCGAACAAAATTTGTTTATAAACTTTAACATTTGAATGGATTGCATTTTCTTCTCATTTAGGATGTTCTAGTTTTTGAAATTTATATCAATCTACACCAAAATAATATGATAAATTCGTCGAGAATCGAGAAGAATCATATCCGTCGGTTTGCTTGCATCATTGTGCGAGGTGCCGGTCACACCACCCAAGATTAAGGGTCAAGTCACATGTTCTTACTTTAAGACTGCAATCTATACTTGATTGCAACCCGCATAATACCAATGTTGATGATAAGGACTGTAGAGCTATTTTGTGTTTAATGACGGAGAGCTGCTGAAGTTCATGAAGTGTGATTTTATCAACTACATTATGAGATATAGAAAATTTCGTGACTACCCTTTACTTTTCATAGTCAATATCATGGCTGTTGTATAACTTGATGTGCCTAATCAAATGTATTTCATATGAACGATCAATGTGGGGTATGGTATGCTTGTTGTAATAATCTCCACACGTGTGGGTTTCAACATCGGTAATCGAGGGTGACAAGACCATGATAGAGAATTGGTCTTACATAGCACACCATACATGGTGTGCGAGATAGTCAGACTTGAAAATGCTGGAAGTGAAATACTTTTTTTTAGAACAGAGTAGTAAGATCTACCCAGGAGGAGTGATACAATCAGCAAGCATCAGGGATCGTAAACTCTGTGGGATGTCTGCGATCACCAGTTGATCACCTGTACTCCTGTTCAGTGCAGCTAACTCATGCGCCAAAGCATTTTTCTTCCGGCTCACACACCGAACACTGCAAGCAGAGAAACCCGCCATTGCGTCTTTAATGTCCACGATCAGCCCATAGCAAGAGGATGTGGATGGATGCCGAGAGGCCAACTCTGCAGAGAGGTTTTGGTTGTCCACCTCTAGCACCACCTCACCATTGTAGTACTTAGCCATAGTCTGAAGCCCCACAAGTGCCGCTCGGGCCTCTGCCTCCTCAACGTTGCTGCAAGCTGGCAGCTTCCTGGAGACCGACAAGAAGACAAAGCCTCTGAAATCACGTGCTACTGCACCTGCCGCACTCTCACCAGTCTCTGCCAGATATGTTGCGTCCGTATTAATTTTGGCCAAACCACGAACAGGCGGCGACCACTTGTCGTCTTGGGTAGCGAGCCCATGCACGTACTTCCTCCCCCCCTGTCCAGAGATGTTGAGACCGTCTTCTCCTACCTCAGGTACTGATGCGTTTTGCAAGTCCTCCTCGTACTGCTTTAGAAACAGCACAGAATTTCTGATTGTTTCTCTCCCGTTATTCCGTACGCAATCCTCTCTTAGATGCCAGCAGCGCCAGAGTAGGAGCAATATTTTGGCACGCGTCTCCTCGTTTTCCGTACCCAGGGCTAGTTGAAGCCAATCATCTCCTGTGTACCACAACTTGTTCTCCCCTGGAAGACACCAAAATTCTCTCATTGCTGCACGCAGTGCTCTACTTTTAGTGCACATAATAACCGCATGGTGTTCATCTTCTACTCCGTTACCACAGATATTGCAAGTGGCGTCCAGTTCAAGTGTACGCCTCCATTTGTTTTTCTTTGTGGCAAGGGTATTAGTGGCTATCCTCCAAGCAAAGATACAGACCTTTCCCAGCACCTTGGCTTTCCAAATGAGATCCCAAATGTTATGATCGTTTGGGTTTCTAGTGGAACTCGACGGGTTGTGTGACATCTGACCGGAGGATGAAGCGGCGAGCTTGTAGGCACTCTTGACTGAGAAAACGCCATTTTTCTCGTAATGCCATGCAATGCAGTCACCCACCCTCGCTGATGGAATTCTGAGTTTGCAGATCTCATCAGCATCAAAAGGTTGGAATATTTGCCTAATGAGAGCTTCGTTCCACTCTTTTCTGTCCAGCATGAGTTGGCTAACCTATCTGATATGGGATCTCCTGATAAATGCTGCTATCATGAGACTGCTACCTCTTGAGCACTGCGTTGGATTTTCTTGAAGAGGAAAGGGTGATGCAGCAGAGTAGAGTAAGTATTTCCCTCAGTTTTTGAGAACCAAGGTATCAATCCAGTAGGAGGCTGCGCGCGAGTCCCTCGTACCTACACAAAACAAATAGCTCAATGCAACCAACGCAATTAGGGGTTGTCAATCCCTTCACGGTCACTTACGAGAGTGAGATCTGATAGAGATGATAGATAATATTTTTGGTATTTTTGATATAAAGATGCAAAGTAAAATAAAAGGAAAAGTAAAAAAGCAAAGCAATAATAAAGTGATGGAAATTAATATGATGAGAATAGACCCGGGGGCCATATATTTCACTAGTGGCTTCTCTCAAGAGCATAAGTATTCTACGGTGGGTGAACAAATTACTGTTGAGCAATTGACAGAATTGAGCATAGTTATGAGAATATCTAGGTATGATCATGTATATAGGCATCACGTCCGAGACAAGTAGACCGACTCCTGCCTGCATCTACTACTATTACTCCACTCATCGACCGCTATCCAGCATGCATCTAGAGTATTAAGTTCAAGAAAACAGAGTAACACCTTAAGCAAGATGACATGATGTAGAGGAACAAATTCATGCAATATGATAAATATCCCATCTTGTTATCCTCGATGGCAACAATACAATACGTGCCTTGCCGCCCCTACTGTCACTGGGAAAGGACACCGCAAGATTGAACCCAAAGCTAAGCACTTCTCCCATTGCAAGAAGAACCAATCTAGTAGGCCAAACCAAACTGATAATTCAAAGAGACTTGCAAAGATAACCAATCATACATAAAAGAATTCAGAGAAGATTCAAATATTGTTCATAGATAATCTTGATCATAAACCCACAATTCATCGGTCTCAACAAACACACCGCAAAAAGAAGATTACATCGAATAGATCTCCACGAGAGAGGGGGATAACATTGTATTGAGATCCAAAAAGAGAGAAGAAGCCATCTAGCTACTAACTATGGACACGAAGGTCTGAGGTAAACTACTCACACTTCATCAGAGGGGCTATGGTGATGATGTAGAAGCCCTCCGTGATCGATGCCCCTTCCGTCGGAGCTCCGAAACAGGCCCCAAGATGGGATCTCGCGGGTACAGAAGGTTGCGGCGGTGGAATTAGGTTTTTGGCTCCGTATCTGATCGTTTGGGGGTACGTAGGTATATATAGGAGGAAGGAGTACGTCGGTGGAGCAGAGGGGGCCCATGAGGCAGGGGGGCGTGCCCTAGGGGGCGCGCCCTCCACCCTCATGGCCGCCTCCCTCCTTTCTTGACGGAGGGTCCAAGTCTCCTGGATCTTATTTGTTGAGAAAATCACGTTCCCGAAGGTTTCATTCCGTTTGGACTCCGTTTGATATTCCGTTTCTTCGAAACACTAAAATAGGCAAAAAACAGCAATTCTGGGCCGGGCCTCCGGTTAATAGGTTAGTCCCAAAAGTAATATAAAAGTGGATATAAAGCCCAATATGGTCCAAAACAGTAGATAATATAGTATGGAGCAATCAAAAATTATAGATACGTTGGAGACGTATCAAAGACCTTCTCGCCTCGGGATCCATTGGTCTCTTTGGATCTGGATGCCTTTTCCATCCCCCACTCGCCAGATCAGCCCTTTTTTCAACAGTTTGAGCCCAAATTCAATAGCTCTCCATACCGGGGATGCATCCTTCGCAAACACCGTATCCAGAAGATTTCCGTTGGGATAGTACTTAGATTTCAGCACTCTCGCACATAAGCTATCCGAGTTTTGAATAAGCCTCCATCCCTGTTTAGCGAGAAGCGCTTGGTTAAACAAGTGCATATATCTAAAGCCTATACCCCCCGCTCTCTTTGGTCTTGTCATGTGATCCCAGGACATCAAATGAACCTTCCTGTGCCCCTCTTCTTCACCCCACCAGAACTCACGTATCATTTTCTCATACTTATCACAGAAACCTTTCGAGAGCATGAAAACACTCATGGTGAAAGTTGGGAGGGCTTGTACAATAGATTTTACATGGACCTCCTATGCAGCGAAAGACATGAACTTCTCTGACCAGTCATTACACCTCTTACCGAATCTTTCCATGATTGGTTGGAATTGTTCATCTTTCATCCTACCCTCAGGTGTCGGCAAGCCTAAATATTTGCTCTCAAAAGATTCTGAGATCACTCCTAGAGTGGCTTTAATTTTCTCTCTTATTTTCGTAGGACAAACTTCACTGAAGAGGAGGGAACACTTGCTAGAGCTTAGTAACTAGACCGTGCACTTCTGGAAAGTGTCAAGCACCTTTTTGATCGTTTCAGCTTGTTCATGCACCGCTTTGAGAAAAATCAAACTATCCTCTGCGAATAGGAGATTTGAGATACCCGGGCTGTTTCTAGCAATCTTTATTGGGTTGAGATTGTTTTCCGCCAGTTCCTTTTTCAATAAGTGTACCAGGCCATCAGCAACAAGGAGAAAGAGATATGGGCTCAAAGGGTCACATTGCCGTAAACCGCGAGAGGGAATAAAAGGCTACAGGAGCTCCCCATTACACTTCACCGAGTACCTCACTGACTTAACGCATTGCATCACCTAATTGGTCCACTTGCTGCAAAAGCCAAATTTTTGGAGGACTCCCTCTAAGAAACACCAGTCCACTCTGTCGTAAGCTTTGGCCAGATCCAACTTGTAAGGACAGTAGCTATCCTTCTCATTTCTGCAGTGTTGAATCTTGTGGAAACATTCAAATGCAATGATTGCATTGTCCGTAATCATTCTGCCATGGATGAATGCACTTTGCGTTTCCGATATGATCTCATCGAGGATAGGTCGAAGCCGGTTCACCAGACATTTGGAAATCACCTTATAGATGACATTACAGAGGCTGATTGGTCTATAATCCTTGAGGGACTGGGAGTCTTTTCCTTTTGGTATGAGTACGATCACCGTGTAATTTATTCCATCCGGCATGACCCCATCCACAAAATAATTCCGCACACTTAACACAACATCCTCTTTAAGCTCACTCCAGTTTCTTTGGAAGAAACGGGCCGGAAAGACATCCGGGCTCGAAGTGAAATACTTGATTACATAGAGAAAGTGATACATGATATTCTCAAGAATTCTTGGTCAACCAATGGGTGGACATATGCGGAAGTGTGCTTTCAGCTATAAACATCTCGAAAATCTACAGTTGAAAGACTACTACTACGGCTATGGGTTATCACCTAATGGGGAAGATTTATGACATCATTTGGTTCTTTATACTTGGCACCCGAGGCCAAATAAAATAAATATTTTTATACCTAACTTTTATACTTACTTATTTTTATATTCGATCATACTACAATATTAATAAGTTTAATTTTTATTGCTTAGTTAGGATACTTAACTACATAATTTAGGGGGTATAGTCAACCAACTTATATTGGTTATCAATTGCAGTGTATATGTGACCGATTATTTGTTTATGCTAAATTCAAACCAAGTGCTATAACATAAATTATCTTTAAATTATTTCGTGAGAATCCACAAATTATATTGCCCACACATACATTTTTGTATGTTTGTGCATATGTTCATGTATAGTTTTCATTCAATATCACATTAGAGGTTTCTAAAAGGGAATGTATAACTAATATCTTAATGGTAATTTCTAGTATATTATTAAGTGTCTATATTTATAGAACCACGTAGAGTATAAATTATACTGTTTACAAATATGTTGTAAGTTATATTCGGTAATCAGTTCAACATATGCATGGTACTGTAATAGCACCGACCACCGAATAACATAGACATATCAACGATTTTGTTATGCATATATACATTTGTTTATTTTTTATGTTCATATATGTAGAAGGATAGAGAGGGGATTGGCGGAATCGTTGATTGTATTGCTTGAGCATCGTGAGACATATATATAAACACTATTCTGATCACGGGATCAGAATAATATTCTGATCACAACCTGACCTGCACCGCTAGTAGTACGTTGAGCTTTCCTGTGAACTAGGTTGAACTTCCGCCAACATTGACCAAATGGGGCTTGCGATATACCGTTGGAAAGCTATGGACACCAATATCATGACCCAACTTAAATATTTGGCAAAATATAAGCCGTTTAAGAGCAGTTTTGAAAACCGTTTTTTTCTTCGCACAAAAAACGTGAATCGTATTTTCAATTGCATTTCTAAACCGTTTATCGGAATGAGGCATATAATATGGCGTTGGAAAGCTGCTGCAAAACCGCTCCTTCCACATGTTGAAAGTTTTCTCTAATTCCCTATGGTTAAAGAGTAATTTGAAAAAATGTAAAATTTCGTAAACCGAACAGCTGAGTTCGTTTTTTCGATGTCATTTCTAAACGGCTAATCCAATGGAGGCATATGATACGGCGTTGGAAAGCTTATGAAAATGCACTACTTTTTCATCTTGAAAGTGTTTTTTCTAATTTTGAATGGTTTAAGAGTAATTTAGAGAATGGTCCAAGTCCTACCGAGTGCGTATTTTCGAGCTAATTTTTTAACCGTTTGTCCGAATGCAGCAAATGATATGGCGTTGGAAAGCTTGAACAAATGCGAAACTTTTTGGTATGTATTGTTTCTCCCAATTCTTTACGGTATTAAGTTAGTTTCGAAAATGGTGAAAAATGTATTTTCGCCGTAATTTCTACAAACTTTATCGGAATGGGGCAAATAATATACCGCTGAAAAGCTACGGAAAATGCGAAACTTTTTCATGTTGATGGTTTTCTGTGATTCCTTGCCGTTTTCAAGTAATTTTGAAAATGGCGAGATCGTTCGTTCTGCCTTTATCACGAAACAGATTCTTAAAAAATGCACCGCATGAAGAACCTGAACTTCTCGGCGTGTGCACCTGAACTTTACTCTGTTTTTTACGTGTTTTTTTTCTCGCAGCTCTCCATCCACTGCTCGTAGCTCTCCATCCACTCACCGAAATTAAGCAAGTGATATACCGATGGAAAGCTGCTGTAAACACGCAACTTTCCCGTGTTAATCATTTTTTCATACTCGCGGCGGTTTTTAAAGTTTTTCATCTGAAATTCATTCAATGTAGTTGGTGAACTTCCTGCTGTTCTCATGTTGAACTTCTGTGATATATTTTCGTTTGTAATTTTCTCATCCATTTCGTTAGTGTTACACAAATGATATTCTTTTTGTACAAACCTCTCTCACAATAAATTTTTTTAACTTTCTCCGACCGAGGACTTGAACTTACACAAATGATATTCCTGCTGTTTTGAAGTAAATTAGAAAATGACGAGATCATGATTTCTGCCTTCATCGCAAATGGAAATGCACAGCGTGAAGTAGTTGAACTTCTCGGGCATGTCTGTTTGAACTTCACTCTGTTTTTGACGTGTTGTTTTTTGCACTGCGTGAAGTAGTTGAACTTCTGGGCATGTCTGTTTGAACTTCACTCTGTTTCACTTTATTGTATTTTTCTTATATGAAATACACACCATCTAGCCGTTTTCACGTTGAACTTCTGTGACGTATTTTCGTTTATAATTTTCTAATCCAATCATCGGTGTTACACAAATGATATTCCTTTTGTACAAATCACTCTCACAATAATTTTTTTAACTTTCTCCGACCGAGGACTTGAACTTATAACAACAAAACTTTTAGTCTTTGCTTTTGTTATTCTTTTTTAATACAAAATGCACACCATGTAGTACGTGAACTACTGGTAGTTATCAAATCCAAACTTCTCTCGGTTACGTGAAAATATCTGAGTTTTTTATGAATATTAATCTGATTTTTAAATCTTTTTTTATGAATTTTTGAAGCGGTCTATTTTTAAAAAGTTGAACTTCTTGTTATTTTATTTTTGAACTGTAGTTTCCATTCATTATTAACGAGGTAAATCTGAGTTTTATATAATCATCGAAATTCTCCATATTTTTAATATGGACTTTCTAGTTTTATTTTTTCTTAATATTTTTTATAAATTTTTGAAGCGGTCTATTTTTAAAAAGTTTAACTTCTTGTTATTTTATTTTTGAACTTCTTGTTTCCATTCTTTAATACGAGGAAAATCTGAGTTTTCTACAATCATCGAACTTCTTGTTATTTTATTTTTCTAATATGGTTAAACTTTTGTTTCGAAAAGACACACCAATTTGTTTTAACCGTTTTTTGAAATAGAGCATACGATATACCGTTCAGAATAGAGCATACGATATACCGTGTGGAAAGTTGTTGAATACATGGTGAACTTCTCTCACAAGAATTTTTGAACTTTCCCGGGTCGAGCACCTGAACTTCTAGCGACAAAAAAATTAGACTTTGCATTTTTATTCTTTTTTTTCTCATACGAAATGCACACCATGCAATACATGAACTTCTAGCAGTTATCAATTTGAACTTCTCTCGTGATTGAGATAATTATTTGAAAACACCAAAAAACAACATCTTCTTATGTGTTTTGGACATCTAAATACACGGTGTACCTCTCTCACAAGAATTTTTGAATTTTCCCGGACCGAGAACTTGAACTTCTAGCAACAAATTTTTTAGCTTTGCCTTTTTATTATATTTTTCTCATACGAAATACACACCATGCAGTACGTGAACTTCCGGCAGTTATCAATTTGAACTTCCCTCATGATTGAGACAATTATTTGAAAGCACCAAAAACAACATCTTTTTATGTGTTTTTGGATATCTAAATACACATGAACCTCTCTCACAAGAATCTTTGAACTTTTCTGGGCCGAGCACTTGAACTTCTACCAACAATTTACTTTGCCATGAATTTTCCATTGAATCTCTTGTACTTTTTTTCCACAATGATTTAACTGACGACACCATATACATCATCATCGGGCCATATATAGTCATGAATCTTTTTATGTTCCTCACTACAAATCACACAAAGTAATCATGAATGTTTGAGAAATTGAACTTCTTTGTATATAACGCTCAACCATTGAAAGAAAGCTCTGGAAAAATTGGTACTTGCTTTAACTTTTTTTTGAGGCACAAACACAAAGACACACTAGAGCTAGAGAGCTTTGTTCCTCACCATATACTTTTTTTGAGGCACAAACACAAACAACTAATAAGAGCTAGAGAGCGAGGAAGCTTAACAAGTTACTACGTAATAATCAAACTACACTTTTTCTTGACCTTTTCTCCACACGTACTATAACTACTTCAAAAGTTGGTTCATCTATCGGCCCATCTATTTCTGCCTTTCTGAACTCCTTGTATTGCTGGTAGCGCTCAGGTAGTCCTTCCCACTCATGTTGACCTGCACAAAAATTATATACTAGTGTAAACAATACAGGTACATATCCCAATTAAAGAAAATTCTTTTTTTGTAAAGGTCAAACTAATCAGAGTAATTTGAATAGCAGGAACATTTATAGCCATGTAGTGTCCATTGATTGAGGACTAGGAGGACTGAACCTGACCTTCTCTATGGGAAGAATGAGAGATCAACAGCGTCTCGCTATCGAGCAACAAAAAATCAAAACAAAATATGAACCTATCTCCGGAAGGTCAAAATGGCCTCCACGAGAAGATTGGGTGTGATGGTCCCGCCGTCACTCGGGTTGTGCACGACAGCGGGTCAGGAGATAGCCCGCATCAGCGGGGCGCAACGATGAAGGCCACCACTGGCAACCCCTGAAGGTCAGGTATCGGTATGGTGCAGATCAGCATCGGGGACACGTGGTTAGCTGGATTCGTGGAAGAGCAGGGGCATGCAACAGACACCTAGTTTATGAACGAAAAATGTAAGACAAGTTTTCACGCAATTTTTCTATTCGTGGACAAATCACCTCATCAAACTAACATAGTTTTCAAGAATTTTAGAGAGAGGAAGAAGAAGGAGCATGGTGGTCAGGGCTAGCCATGAGAGGTGGAGGTGCAAAACGGGGACTTCACCAGTCGGATTCAAAGGAGTCCGAAGAGCACCAGGGGCAGTGGCGCTGCTCTCCAGAGTCAGATAAGAGGGGGATCGGGGGAGTTGAAGCACATTGGGTTGCGGCGACCTTGTATTGCGCCGTTGAACAACCTTTGATGCTGCGGTGAAGGGGGGCAGGCACATCTTCGATTCCACCAGATAGGTATGATCCAAAAGAAGCACCATTTGTCAAACAACGCCCTCCATGATCCTCTCATCACCTCATAAAGCCAAAAAAATAGCTTACAAATCTCCCAGGAATTTTACGACTCTGTGGTGAGTGAAGGAAGAATGACTGGTTTCAGTCCCGCCAGTCTATATATTGGGCACAGCGGGCATTCATTTGGGGCCTGCCAAAGCAGCAGTAAACGAAACGTGTTAGTGCGTATTTGAAATGTGTTCGCCCAGGGACCGAATACTTTGCAATCCACTAATACCGAATGAAGGAAAATACTAACCATTGCAGCAATTTAAGTCAGTCACGAGGCGACGGGCTTTAGATATACAGCCTAGCCAATGCTTCTTCCATGCATGGCTAGTACTCTGTCTGACTTGTTGCAAGTCAATCGACAACACTCCAACAGCAAAAACAATAGCCACCAACAGCACATGTCTGACTTGAAGAAGGAAGAAGGGAGGAAGTAGGACGGCGCTGCGTGGGAAGTTGGGCGGCGGCGCGCTAGTTGCGTAGCCGAGGGAGGAAGCAGAGCGGCGGCGCGTGAGATGTAGAGCTCAGAGAGGTAGCAGGGCAGAGGCGACGGCGCCGGAGGGATCAACGACGGAGTATGGGAGAGGTCTTTCGCGGTGGCCAACTGCAGGTCCTTGTCTCCTCCGGGTGAAGGTCAACGCCTCCTCCGGCTGCAGGATATACACAAAAAGCTTGTGTGCACCGAGGGTAGCTCAATGCGGAGACTCTGGCAGCAACATGGAGGAAGAGGGGCATCAACAACATGGAGGAGGGCACTTATCCGCACAGCGGCGCCGGAGCCGGCAGGTCTCCCGAGAGGAGGAAGGTGGCAGAGCGGGGTGGCGTTGGTGGCTCTCACGCCGACAGTGGTAGAGGAGGAAGGCCGCGGCAGGAGAGCAGGAAAGTCGCAGGGGCAGAGGAGGAAGGTCGCAGGGCTGGTGGATCTTCGGCGATGGAGGTTGTGGCGCTGTGCCACGCGCAGCCATCGCAGCAATGCGGCGGCGGGACCACGAAGGCGCACGAGCAAGGTGGGCGGCGGCGGGGTCTCTTTGTAGGGGTGCGGCGGTGGGGTCTCTTGGGAGGGGGTGCGGCAGCGTGGTTCTCCGGGGAAGGCATGCGGCAGCGTAGGGATCTGAGGAGGAGATCGGCGATAGGGGATTCGAGGGTGTGAGGTGGATCGGGATCCTGGGTGTGGCGTCGGGGGCAGGGGGCGCCGGTTGGGTTGGGTCGTGGGGTAGGGTGGTGGGAGGTGGGGTGCTTTTTTCCAGCGGGCTCGGGAGGATCCAATCGGGCCCTTATAGGGGCTGCTGTGATCCAAATAACTATTCTAATCCTGGGATTAGAACAGTGCTATCCTATATATAGGAGTACATGACCATCTTGGAGTACAAGACAAGCTAGAACAAATCCTAGTCTATCCTATGTTTCCTAAACAATCACGATACTCAACCCCCCTCCCTGCAGTCACAATGATAGCGACGCAGACGGTGAGACTTGAGAAGAATCCAAAGGTAAGCCAACGGACATTCCCCCGCAGTCTTAAGGGTCGATGCATCACGGAAGTCGTGGCTGAAGTGGAAACCGACAAGGTTGCTCAAGTAAGGCGGTAGCCATTTGTGCTGATTGATACGTCCATTTTGCATCATGCTTTTATATCGATATTTATTGCATTATGGGCTGTTATTACATGTTATGTCACAATACTTATGCCTATTCTCTCTTATTTTACAAGGTTTACAAGGAGGGAGAATGCCGGCAGCTGGAATTCTGGGCTGGAAAAGGAGAAAATATTAGAGACCTATTCTGCACAACTCCAAAAGTCCTGAAACTCCATGGAAGTCATTTTTGGAAATAATAAAAATATTGAGCGGAAGAAGTTCACCAGAGGGGGCCCACCTGTCCACGAGGGTGGGGGGCGCGCCCCTACCTCATGGGCCCCTTGTTGGCTCTCCGATGGCCATCTTCTGCTATATGAGGTCTTTCAATGAGGAAAAAATCATAAGCAACCTGTCGGGACGAAACTCCGCCGCCACGAGGCGGAACCTTGGCGGAACCAATCTAGGGCTCCGGCAGAGCTGTTCTGCCGGGGACACTTCCCTCCGGGAGGGGGAAATCATCGCCATCGTCATCACCAACGTTCCTCTCATCGGGAGAGGGCAATCTCCATCAACATCTTCACCAGCACCGTCTCCTCTCAAAACCCTAGTTCATCTCTTCTATCCAATTCTTGTCTCCAAGTCCGGGATTGGTACTAGTAGGTTGCTAGTAGTGTTGATTACCCCTTGTAGTTGATGCTAGTTGGTTTATTTGGTGGAGGATCATATGTTCAGATCCTTTATGCATATTAATACCCCCCTGATTATGAACATGAATATGCTTTGTGAGTAGTTACGTTTGTTCCTGAGGACATGGGAGAAGTCTTACTATTACTAGTCATGTGAATTTGGTATTCGTTCGATATTTTGATGAGATGTATATTGTCTAGCCTCTAGTGGTGTTATGTGAACGTCGACTACATAACACTTCACCATTATTTGGGCCTATAGGAAGGCATTGGGAAGTAATAAGTAGATGATGGGTTGCTAGAGTGACAGAAGCTTAAACCCTAGTTTATGTGTTGCTTCGTAAGGGGCTGATTTGGATCCATATGTTTCATGCTATGGTTAGGTTTACCTTAATACTTTTGTTGTAGTTGCGGATGCTTGCAATAGAGGTTAATCATCACTAGTAGAAAAAGGGTCAAACGTGAAGCACATTAGTGCCGGTTTGATTTTGGCCCGGTACTAATGGTACCATTAGTGCCGGTTCGAACGGATTTGCATTAATGTCGGTTCGTTTTGAACCTTTAGTACCGGTTCGTGGCACGAACCGGTACTAAAGGGGTGGTGGCAGGCTGGCGTCAGGCCGAGGCCCCACGATCACCGTTAGTACCGGTTCGTGGCACGAACCGGTACTAAAGGTCTAACCTTTAGTACCGGTTCGTGCCATGAACCGGTACTAAAGGGGTCTGGCAATTTTCAAACTCTACCCCCCCCCCCCCCCCCCCGTGTGTCGACATTTCAGTTCTGAAAAAATCAAAAGAAAATGATAAAAACTTCAAAAAATAAAATCCTTCGAGAGGTAGTTATATTACTACATCTACTAGTTAGGAAAATTTGAAAACTACAATTTGGACATGTTTTGCAAAAAGTGTAGGGAAAATGTAAAACGGCTATACCTTTTGCATACGATGTCAGAAAAAACATATAATATATCAAAAAATTCAGCACGAAAAATCCTCATCCAATGGATACCGCCTACGGGATGTTTGGAATTTTTTAGAATCCTCAAATTCCAAAAGGAAAAAAGATATGGTCAAATTTCAGTTTTTTTTTTAAAAAATTTGGTTCAATCTGGTCAAACTACTTATTCAAGAAGTATTAATGTTACTACATAATTATTCAAGAATATTAGTGTTACTAAATAATTATTTCAATTTTTTGAATTTTGGTCAAATCTGGTCAAACTATGGTCAAACTGTGGTCAAACTATGGTCAAACTTATTCAAGAAATATTAGCGTTACTAAATAATTACTGTTTTTTAGAATAATAGTTTCAAACTCAAACAGTGAAAAGTGTCACTTCATGCTCAAGCTAAACTCCTGAGGGTTAATAGGATTGACATCTTACTATTGTCAGGAAAACAACAAGTGCAGACTCGGAAACGAAGGAGAATAGAACCCGAAAGTTAAGCGTGCTCGGGCTAGAGTAGTGAGAGGGATGGGTGACCGGTCGGGAAGTTAGATGATTTAGAATGAGTGATCCACACTTGAGCAGTTAAGAAAGGTGATTAGAGACTAAATCATCAAATAATTCAGAAAAATTAAAAATTGAAAAAAAATCAAATTTTTTTTCCAAAATTTAAAAAAAAATTCAAAAAAAAACCTTTAGTACCGGTTGGTAACACCAACCGGTACTAAAGGTCCCCCATACCAGGGCACGAGCTCACGCCATGTGGTGGCACTTTAGCGCCGGTTCGTGCCGAACCGGTACTAAAGGGGGGGGGGGCTTTAGTGCCCACCCTTTAGTGCCGGTTATGGAACCGGCACTAAAGGCCCTTACGAACCGGCGCTAAAGCTCCGTTTTCTACTAGTGCATAAGTGGGATGCTTGTTCAAGTAAGAACAGCACCCAAGCACCGGTCCACCCACATATCAAATTATCAAAGTACCGAACGCGAATCATATGAACGTGATGAAAACTAGCTTGACGATATTCCCATGTGTCCTCGGGAGCGCTTTTCCTTATATAAGAGTTTGTCCAGGCTTGTCCTTTGCTACAAAAAGGATTGGGCCACCTTGCTGCACTTTATTTACTTTTGTTACTTGTTGCTCATTACAAATTATCCTATCACAAAACTATCTGTTACCACTTATTTCAGTACTTGCAGAGAATACCTTGCTGAAAACCGCTTATCATTTCCTTCTGCTCCTCGTTGGGTTCGACACTCTTACTTATTGAAAGGACTATGATAGATCCCCTATACTTGTGGGTCATCAAGACTCTTTTCTGGCGCCGTTGCCGGGGAGTGAAGCGCCTTCGGTAGGTGGAATTTGGTAAGGAAAAATTTATATAGTGTGCTGAAATTTACTATCATTTGTTACTATGGAAAGTAATCCTCTGAGGGGCTTGCACTACAAAAAAGACATATCCATGACATTTTGGGCCGAACGAATTTTTTTTTCTGTCATACATATGACACTTCTATGACGATAATTGTGACAAAACCCGGTATCATCATAGATGTGGTGGGCTCCTACTTATATGACAAAAAATTATGACAGAAAATGGGCTTTTCGTCCTGGGCGGGCCGAAGACGCAGCTGCATGACATTCTTTGGGCCGTCCATGACGGAAAAAACTGTGGTATAAGCGAGGGGGAGGAAAATTTCGGGGAGTTCCCGGTTACGGTGGGAGGTCGGGGGCCGAGCGATGCGCGTTTCTCTCATACATGTACGCGCGTGTGTGCGAGGTGTTGGCTCTAACTGAACCCGAGCGATGGCACTGCAGGCTACGCGTTACTGAACCCGAGCGATCGATCGATGGCTGTTAACTGAACCCGATCGAGCGATTCCTTGGCTACTGCTGCTAACTGAAGCCGATTGATGGGATGAACAGTGAGCGTTGTGTGTGTGTGTGTGTGTGTGGGGGGGGGGGGGGTTGGATGAACCGTGAGCGGTGGCGTTGCCTCTGGATGAACAGGGCCCCGTGGTGTGGTGGAGGGCTGGATGAACAGTAGACGGTGGAGGGGTGCCCGTGGAGGGGTGGATGAACAGGACCCCGTGGTGTGGAGGGCAGGATGAACAGTAGACGGTGGAGGAGTGCCCATGGAGGGGTGGTTGAACAGGACCCTGTGGTGTGGAGGGCTGGATGAACAGTAGACGGTGGAGGAGTGGTTGAACAGTAGCCGGTGGAGTAGCGTGCGGTGGAGGCTGGACGAACAAGAGCCCGTGGAGGCTGGAGGAGGTCGACGGTGGATGAACAGTAGCTCGTGGAGGCTGGAGGGGGTCGACGGTGGAGATGAACAGTATCCCGTGGAGTCCCGTTTTGCGGTACGCCACCCCCCTCCCGATGAACAGGACCCCTGTTTCGACCGTAGCGCTCCAACACAAGTCCGTTTCCTCCGTTTTGCGGTATGCCACACCCCTCCCGATCAACAAGACCCCCATTTCGACCGTAGGAGGTCCGTTTCCTCCGTTTTGCGGTACGCCACACCCCTCCCGATCAATAGGACCCCTGTTTCGACCGTAGGAGGTCCATTTCCTCCGTTTTACAGTACGCCACACCCCTCCCGATCAACAGGACCCCCATTTTGACCGTAGGAGGTCTGTTTCCTCCGTTGTGCGGTACGCCAGGCGTCATTTCCATCGCCTCTTCCGTCCAAGCCCTCCTGATGAACACGACCACGCATTCCGTTCCGACCCAGCCGCGTTGCCTCCCGATGAACATGACCACGCATTCCGTTGCCTCCCCATGAACACGACGACGACGCTGTTTCTTCGTTCCGACCCAGCCATGTCAACGAGCCCTCGCCGTACGTATGCGCGAGTAGGCGTTCGAGACCCCGCCTGTATGTAGACATACGTGGCCGTATTTTATTTCTTGCACCCTGGCCGCCTCTACTACGACACGTGCGCGCTTCTACATCCACCAGTATATATGTACGTACACGTTCGCGACCAGAATGACAACGCTACGTACGCTTCGACCAGGTGGGTCCCGACTGTCGGGCACTTCCTTGCCTGCGAAGATGTAGCTGGTGGGTCCTAGCAGTCAGGGGCGAATCGTTTTTTTGCCCGGACGCACTTCCTTGCGTGCGAAGATGTAGCTAGTGGGTCCCAGCAGTCGGGGGGCTGGTGGGTCCCAGCAGTCAGGAGGGCGAATCGTTTTGGTTTTTTTTGCCCGGACGCACTTCCTTGCGTGCGAAGATGTAGCTGGTGGGTCCCAGCAGTCAGGGGGGGCGAATCATTTTTTTTGCTCGGACGCACTTCCTTGAGTGCAAAGCTGTAGCTGGTGGGTCCCAGCAGTCAGGGGGGAAATGTTTTTTTCGCGAAATACGGTGGCCTGTCCGGTGGGTCCCTACTGTCAGGTGGAGGAAACATTATTTTCCGCGTAATAAGGAGGCACTTCCTTGCTGCGGCCGTGGACCCAGCTGTCAGCCTCTCCACGTACAGTCCACGTCCGATGGAAGTCGTTCCTTGACCATGTTGACCACGCCGTGCCGAGAGCACCAGGGCAGTGGACGACGGCGAGGCCTAGGAAGGGGACGACACAGAGGCAGGGAAGACTCGGTAGTTGTTTCCCACGTGGAGGGGAGTATGACTGTACGATGGTTTACTGGTTCGTCTGCCATTGCCGGAGAATAACAACAGGTGTGGGTGAGTAGAAGGATGGCTAGGCCAGCGATGGGAGTACGGTCGTGCGGTGAGGTCTGCGCGGCAGCACAGCCGGCCGTGAGGAGGAGGGAGCAGGCAGTCCCGCCGGCGCTTGTTTGAGCGGCTGGAGCAGGAAGAGCAGAGATTGAAGAAGTATGACGGCCGTTGGATGGACATCCAACAGTCAGTGCTTGTGCGTCAACCTTTTTTTTAGGAAAGCCTCAAATCTGTGGAAAACAGCATACAACCCATTTGCCATTATTTCTAATAATTTACAGCCCATTTGCTAATTCTTAAGGTTTTTTTGGAGCCCATATTCTTTTTGTTAGCATTGCAGCCCATATTGTGGCAACGGTTAAAAAATTATACGAAATTTTGCATATTTCGGTGCGGTCCGAACTGTTTTTAATCCCGAAATTTCGACTCACATTCAAACTGATTTTAAAAATGAATGTATATCAATATAAAATCCAAAAAATTCTCCACGCATAAAAATTAATGTAATTTAAAATATTGAAATGAAAAAAAAGATATTTGAAACTAATTGCTAGTTTGATGTGTTTTAAAAATGTACAACCCATTTCTCATTACTAATAGGCCATTTTCTCGGCCAGCCGAATGAAAGCTCTCCTCGTCTTGAAAGATTTGCAGCCCAACAGGCCTGACAAAGCGACTTGGCAAATCACAAAAAAACTGGGCTGTGGCCGTGGACCCAGCTGTCAGCCTCTCCACGTATAGTACTCTTCCGATGGAAGTCGTTCCTTGACCACGTTGACCATGCCGCGCGGAGAGCTCCACCGCGGTGGACGACGGCGAGGCCTAGGAAGGGGACGGCGTGGCAGTGGAGGCCCGCGCGAAGAGGACTACGAGGGTTCACTGGTTTGGCTGCGGTGTGAGGCTGCTGTCGCCGTAGATTAATAGGGGGTGTGGGTGAGTAGAGGGATGGCCTGGCCAGCGGTGGGAGTAGTAGGGGGCGGTGAGGCCTCCGCGGCATCACAGCCGGCCACGGGAGGCAGGAGCACGCGACACGACCGGCGCTGGTTTGGGCGGCTGGAGCAAGAAGACCAGAGGCTGAAGAAGCACTACGGCCGTTGGATGAACATCGTACGGTAACAGGAGCTAGAATCGTTCATATTGACTAAGTTGACAAAGCCCTCCGTCCCCGTCAACTTGGTAAGCCCACAAGTCAGCCCCCCACTATGCTGGGCTCCAGCTGGCAGGGGGAATATTCATTTTTTGTGCGTAATAAGGAGGCACTTCCTTGCGTGCGAAGATAGCTGGTGGGTCCGACATGTCAGCGGGGGGCACTTTATTTCACGAAATACAGAGGCCCTTCCGGTGGGTCCCAGATGTCAGGTGGAGGAATCATTATTTCGCGCGTAATAAGGAGGCATTTCCTTGTGTGCGGCCGTGGACCCAACTGTCAGCCTCTCCACGCATAGTCTACTTCCGATGGTGTCGTTCGTTGACCATGTTGACCACGTCGCGCCGAGCGCATCCAAGGTGGTGGACGACGGCGAGGCCCCGGACAGCAACGAGCCGGAGATGGGAAGACGCGGGAGTAGAGTCGCAGACGGAGAGGTGTACGAGGGTTAACTGGTTCTAGTGCGGTGTGGTTCGGCAGTCGGTGGAGAAGAACAGGAGGTGTGGAAGGGTGGAGGGATGGCCTGGCCAACAGTGGAGTAGCGCTTCATAGCGAAGCGTGCTAAGCAGAGCTGCTAGCAGCAGGAGGCGGGAGGTTGTCCCGGCGGCGCTGGAGGAAGAAGACGAGAGATTGAAGATGGATGCCTGTCATTGGATCTAAATCCAATGGCTAACATGTCAGAATCATTTGTTGACTAAATTGACAACGACTTGCATTGGCTTCGACCTATTGGCCCACATTTCAGCCTCCAAAAATGTGGCACGTATTCAACCCATTTTTTCAGAATTTACAGTCTTTTTTTTGCGCGGTAGAACTTACAGCCAATTTGATATTTTTTTTGAATTACAGCCATTAGCTGGGCTGGGTGAACAAATAATGTAGCGTCCATGCAGCCCGTTTATTTTATTTCCTAAAAAATTATAGGCCATTTGCACTTTCTTGAAATACATGATTTTGCTGGGCTGATTCTAATTATAATGTTGGGTTGGGCCAGCAATGTTATCAAAAAATAAAAAGGGGCTGAGCATTTTGTTATAAATATATTTTAAAAATAAGTGATATTATTACATTCGTCGTTATATCTTAGCAAGCTTTTGTACACAATCACTAGGATTTTCGTGCCAAAACAATCCAGGATTTTATTTGTTAAGAAATTATTTTTATAAGTTAATAAGATGTGGGATATTGTTTTCTTACATATGTAAGTATCTGTTAAATATATGATGACAATAAAAATAATATATAATAACATATGAAATAATTTTTTTTAGAAAAATAGGGAGCATCTCCCCGGTTCCATTGCTGAGAATGAAACCACAACATATTCTGATACAGCAGCTCAAAGAGCAGTTATAAAGCAAAGTTAGAAAAGCTACAAACTAGGGGGGTGGATGAACAAGTTCTCTGAATAACACAAATCACCCGAGCGGTGCCAAAGGCAGAGCGGATAGAGCACTCAAATGACACGAGGAGGGTCCAGCGAAGCCTTCATGGTCTTCAGCCGAGGGGCCGTGTCAGCCTGCGGCGACCAGTAAGCAAGCGGAGACATCTTGGATATGGCCGGCGACTCCATGGGGCGCGCGAGCGGACTTGCTGAGGGGGGCAGGCGCGCCCGGAGTCAGGAGGCGGGGGGTTGCAGCGAGATCTATTTGCCAATTACTCCCTCCTTTTCGGTTTATAGGGCTCAATTCAAAAATCTCACCAACCAAGGTAGATGATGAACGGTGGAATACTTTTTGTAGTTTGCAAAAGCACCTAATTAATGCACTTGTTTTCCTCAAAAAATTATGTTTATCAATGCATAAATTGCAATGCATGCATGCATAAAGTACATGCATTGGTCAATTTTCTCTTAATACTTGCATGCAATGATTTAATGCACCTTGGAATCTGAACATGTGATGGAGAACAACCAAATTGAGCCTTATAAAATGGAAAAACTAAAATTTTGAGATAAGCCCTATAAACCGAAAAGGAGGGAGTATGTGAACTAAACAGTCAACATATAAAACAATTTAAATATATATAATATAGTTTTAAGGGAAACATAAGTTGGACCTGGCGTTCCTATTCTTATATAGAAAACTAGAACAGACTTCTACATTTTCTTCAAAAAAATACATAAATTGGGCTGCCAAAAATAAAACCTCGGATGGGAGGTCCATAGGCCGGTCGATACATGACGGCCCTAAGAAAATACAAACAGGCCTATGGACCTCCAAAACCACGTCCAACACTTGCCAAAACTTCGTCCATCGTTTTCTCTGTGTTTCGCACACTCGACATTGTGTGGGCATTTTGACTGTGCATCATATGAAGATGTGCTATGCATGAATGTTGATCAGCATGATGTTAGCTAGCCGGTAGTTCCATTTTCGACCATGAATAAAACTTCCAACATGATGTTAACCCTGTTTGAAAAGGCCGTGTTAATATAAATGCTCTGCCTCTGAAAGTTGCAGTTTCTTATCTGAAACTGAACTTGTAGTTTCTTATCTAAAACTGAAACTTGCAGTTTCTTCTCTGAGAATCACATTGTCTGCACTTTTATACTCCTATGAAACTACATTTTTTAAGTGCTAAAAATAGATCTCTAGAATTCAAAAAATACTTTATATGCTCAATACTGCAAATCTGAAATTCAAAAGACATTCATATCTGAAAGTACTCTCAAAATACACAACACAAAACACAATTCACAACCTGCAAATACTGACAACCCTAAGCTCCTCCTGATAATTCACAACCTGCCCGACTATTGGGCTGGGGGGGGGGGCAACTCCCTCCTATTCCTCGGCGGCCGACAGCCGCCCCGTGAGACGATGTGAACGGCGAGGGAGACGATGGCGGGGAAGCGTCGTCGGGCCAACTACTTTTCTCCTCTTGCAGTTGGGTTCGGTCGATGAAGACTCCACCGGCTCGCTCTGGCAGGACACCCTCACAAACGGCACCCTGTAGATGCTCGATCCTTCAATCTCTGGTGGATGCTCCATCTGGGATCGATACTCCCAGCACCGCTCCCTCACGATCGGATTCGGTGAATCTGTTTGCTCCATGGCCCAGAGGAGCAGCTCTATGTACTCCGGCGCGACTCCCTCCGGGAGTATCGTCGCCTTTTCGCTCTGTTGCAGATATTTGGCCATGGATGTTGCCGTCGCCGCTAGTTGGTCCTTGTTGTCAAACCAAGACTGTATCTCCAACATCCTGGCTAGCTTCACAGGGTCGCCGTCTGCGATCCTCACGTATCGGTTGTACTCCTCCATCGATCTACTTCTCCACAGCACCTTCACTCACCGACGGTGGTTTTTGAATGGAAGAGGAGAGGAGCAGCGCTGGTTTTGGATTAGAACAGGAGAGGAGCGACGCTAGTTTTGGACTGGAACAGGAGAGGAGGGGCGGTGGTTTTGAAATGGAAGAGGAGAGGAGCGGCGCTTCATTTAGATTAGAACAGGAGAGGAGCGACGGTGGTTTAAGAGGAGAAGAGCGGAAGATCGGCGCTGGTCTTGGAATTATTTTTTTGTTGTTTCGCGTATTTTGGGTCAAAGTTTGACCACGTACTGTATTTGACAAGAAAAATGTGAATGCATGTCACCAAAAATTGTACCATTTGGTTCGTATCTGAATGTACTTTCAAATTATACTCCCTCCATTTTTTTATACAAGGCCACAAACTCATATTACAAGTACCAAGGTAAAAATCAATGCTATGTTTAAGTCAATGTTGCAAGCTAGCTTGTCACCTTGATTGTCATGTTAATTAATGTGGTTTTTCTCTCCCAAGCACAACAAGCCAACCCTCTTACTCCTCATTGGTCGATTAATGTTGGGAATGCAAGCTAACCTTCTCACTCCCGCATGCACACAAGGGATATTAATGTCCTCGGGTGCTAGTATGAGGCAAACGCCATCAATTTTGCCTCGATTAATGTTAGTGGCCTTGTATAGTTGCAAATTGTAATTTTGATAGTGGCCTTGTATACAACGTATAACATATATTTTATGTGCGAAAATCATGGTCAATTATGACCTAGAATAAAAGGGAGACTAGTTAATGTGGGGTCGCTTTCTTAATTGAAGGGTAAATTGATTTTTATTTTGATCCAGTCAGAGCGCGCCGGCCCTCTCGTCCAATCCTAAATCGCTGCCGCATGCTCCTCTCCCTCTTCTCCAATGCAAAACCACCTCCTCTCCTCTCCATCATCTCCATTCCAAAACCACCGTCTCGCCTCTCCCTCTTCTCTATTGCAAGACCACTGTCTCTCCTCTATTTTCTAGACGCTTTGCTCCATGGCGCGGGCTTAATCCATGGATACAAAATTAGTATACTATATACTATTTAAATGTCGAGGGCGGGGCTTTTCCTGCGCGGTAGGCGGCGGGGCAGTTCTGCCTAGTCGGTTCGACAGAGACGCGAGAAGACGAGGGAGTAGGCTGCTGCAAACGTAGAGCTGTGCGATTTGACAGCGAGTTACTGCTGGATAGGTGGGGCCCTGTGATTTGACTTGCCATTATCATTTTAACTGCGGCGCTACGACCGGCGTGAGTCTCCCAGATTCCTGACCACCTCCACACAGGTGCCTCTCCCAATGCTCCACCATGTAGTAGAGGCTGGCTCTTGCATGAGAGCCCACTTCTCCACTTTTTCCTTGCCTCTCTTTCCTCCACATATGCAAAAATGCCATGTAAAGCGCACTATTGTACTTACTTTTAATTACTTGCTCCTACAGGTGCTTAAGCTTGCCACATAGGCATAAAGTCTGATGTGGCAAGTTAATCAAGAAGAGAGAGACTAGTTTGGTGACCCAAGGAAGAAACAGTGCTAAGCGCGTGTACCTAGGTGAAAAGACAATTTTGAGTCTATAGCTAATTAAATGAAGCAAACTTAGCAACACCATTTCATTGGAAGAGGTACCCCTGAACCGAAAGAACCGCCTCAAATCAGTGGGGGTACTTTCGTAACTTACCCTACATTTCGGACAAGCGCGTCTCTAAGCCATGGTTCCCCATTCCCATCCCATCCGCCCACCCATTCGTACACCGAGGCCGCGAAAACCCATGACGAAACCCCACACCCTGCTCCGTCCGCCACCCAGCCGGAGCCTCTTCCCCGACGACGTCGTCCACAGCAACACCTCGATGTCCCTCATCCACCGTACCGGATGAGGATACGTCGTCGATCTCATCGTCCCGCCGGTTCAGCCACCCTGTCCTCCACCTCCAAGGAGCTTCCCCGACGTTCCCCTCGTCTTTCGCGCCACCTCCATTCCCACACCGCCGTCTTCACCTGCACCATCGAAAGAGCATCATCATCACCGTTTCCGCGGATGAAGCTGCGGCCTAATCGGTGCCACCAAAGAGGTTGTACACTAATTGCCGTATTTTCTTCTTGATTCGATCTCACGGTGCTGCCGGCGCTCGGTCCCGAGCCGACACGGCACGGCTCCATCCACGGCGGCATCGCCGACCACTTCCTCCACGGCGTTGCTCCCTCGGCGGCGACGTCCACATCAGTAGGACCTGCTGCTGCTTTACCTCGCGCTCGCGCTGCTGCTCTGCTCTTGCTCTCGGTCCCCTGCCTGGTCTGCTCTTGTTATTGCTCTTGCTCGCGCTGCTGCTCTCGCTCTTGCGCTTGCTTGTGATGCTACTCCGATTTAGCTACACTTCAGTCGACTGAATCGACTTTTGGGTCAGTCGATTTTTAGGTGGTGGGGCGGCGGGGGGCTGCTGTTTGGCCGGCTCAGGGGGGTGGAGGTTGAAGATGAACCGCAGGCCCTTGATTTCGTATCCAACGGCTGCAAAATCAACTGACCAGAGATGAAAAAGTCGGTCGACCGACGTGTAGCCTCACCTTGCTAGTGCGTTCAGTTTCGACAGCAAAATTCAGTTTCGACAGCAAAATTCAGTTTCGACAGTTAAGTTCAGTTTCGACAGTTAAGTTCAGTTTCGACAGTTAAGTTCAGAGATGAGCGGCTGATGTATTTTACATCTAGCACTTTCTAGTTATGTATTTTACGTCATGTATTGGAGATGCTATTAGAATTCCACTCAGGTTAACGTTGTTCGTTGTCTCTCTTGTCCCGCTTCAGCCTCGGCGTCGTACAACTCACAGGAGCTGCTCCAACGACGAAACCCTCCATCACAGCGGAGCAGTACCTCGGGCTCCATCTCCAGATGCCTAAGATCTTCTTCCCCTCCTCCGACAGCCAAGTCAGCCGGAGCATCCTCACCGGCCAACCCAATCACGCTGAGATCGACATGGCTTTGCCAAAGAGGTTGTACACTTGTTGCATCTCTTTTTTACTCTACATGTTATATATATTGTCCACTGAGCACTCGTAGTAACGGGAAATACGATTATTTTATCCTACTATATGACAAGCAGTGAGGTACCAGGCAACTTAGCTATCCGTGATGGGCTCTCTTGAACGCCATCATTATTTATCTCTGCGCGTTTCAGCTGTGCATTTGTCGATGGGCCTGGGAGTTGAGCTAGTATGGCAGTGGCCTGGGTCCAAAGTAATAGAAGTAGCTCAAAAACATTTTTTTAGTGTAGGATTTTCCTTGCTCAAGCCTGCCTACTAGAATCGCCAGTGCTTGAAACGAAAAGTGAATGAAAAACATCGGAATTGGAAAGTTTCCTATGGTACTACTTTTCATGAATTTGGTGCAAAGGAATGGAGCAAAGGAAAACTGTAGGATTTGTTCCTTTAGTGTCTCCTTGAAAGAAAAACCATAGGAATTCTAATTTCCACTTCTCCTCCTTTTCATATTCCTATTCATCAAGCACAAGACTAAGAGATAGTAGCATAATAGCATTATAACCGTACATTTTCTTGTGGTTTGACTTAATCTCACCATGCTTTTTTGCATCCTGTGATCTTCCAATTGTTGTGAATCAAACACCCAAATTGGCAGAAATCCTGTGCTTTTAAATTCTCTATTTTGCACATGCATTCCTATCCTATTCCTGTCTACTTCCTATCCCTGCATTGTTAGAATCCTCAAATTCAAACAAGCCCTTACTCAATTACTTCTGTTATAGATATGTGTCAAAGAAAACCTTGTGTGGTTTGTCCTACTCCTGCGGCGCTGTGTTCCACCCCAGCTCAGCTGCTCCAACGATGGAAGGGTTCACCACAGCAGGGATCCGCTCTCCAGACTGTCTTTCGCCGCCTCAGATCTTCTTCCCTGCCGCCGGCAGCCACGGCAACTGTATTACCATCATCAACTGAGCAGATGACCTTGAGGACTACACGGGTCCGCAAGAGAGGTCGCACTCTTCCGTGTCTGCTTACGTTATGCGTTGCTTGATATGATGACATGCTACATTATCATCGTGTTCACCTATTAGACTCCGAGTCAGTTCCAAACTAATCCTGAAACTTGAGTTTTTAAATGGTTGTGGGGTACATATTGGGGCAGCAATCAGTACTATCTGTCTACTAGCTAGTTAATCTCCGGTGTCTACTATGAGTTTCATGTTGGGTGCAAACAAACATTAAAGGAGCCATTATCTGTATTTTTTAACTAAAGCTATTATCTGCCTGCTATCATTGGTTTTGGGTCTATCCACAGTTTGCTACCATCACTCTGGATTTGTGCATGCACTCCTTACATAATCTCACTATGTTTTATTCCTATGCATGCAAGTTATTTTACACAATGGAACTGATCATGTAGAGCAAAAGAGACGAGCCTTGTGTGGCAATAAAATTTCATGCAGACGTTGTTCCATGGTGGGCGCAAAGGCAGCCCCCCTCCACCCATTTCGGATCGTAATCAAGAGGAAGATAACTGTTATGAGGGGGATTCAGAAGGAGAAGACCACTCCTATTTACCCCATGAGGTCTTCGCTCTAACTTGGCATGCTGATGTTGGTAATATCATGCATATGGTGCCTTGCATTGCTTACTGTATACATTAAAGATGTCATCTGCTTAGTTTAGACATGCTTTGTGTCAATGCCATCTGTTTAGTTTCTGTATCGTATATGTGAATCATGCAATGCCATCTTGTCTATCCAGGCATCATATATGTGAATTTTGCAATGCCACCCTGGTTAGCCAGTCATCTTATATGTGAATTATATCATGCCATCATTTTTTTATTACGTGTTAAATTTGTCAACAATTTTAGTACATTCAATTACTCTTCCTGTGCATCAGCCATTTGGCACGGTCATGGAAAAATTTGGAGTGGAAACAAGGTCTTCAGAGCAGACAATGCTATCTGATGGAGCGCATGTCTTGCTGGTTACCGATAGCTCCTCAGAGGAGGATTCAGAGACAGATGACCAGTCATATTCCCCCCCCCCCCCCCCCGAGGTGCATGCCCTAACTTGGCAGGGTTATGTTGCTCATATTGTGCGTATGGTATCTTGCATTGCTATGTCATTTGCTTAGTTTAGACATGCTTTGTGTGAATGCCACCTGTTTAGTGTCTAATTACCATATATATGTGAATATGCAATGCCATCTTGTTGCAAGACATTATATATGTGAATTATGCAATGTTATCTTGTTGCAAGGCATTATGTATGTGAATTATGCAATGCCATGCTGCTTAGGCAAGCGTCATATATGTGAATTATATCATGCCGTCCTTTTTTTGTATTTCTCATTGCTTTTGTCGACAATGTTTGTATATTCAACTGCTCTTCGTGTGCATCAGCCATTTGAATTGGTGATGGAGAAATCTAGAGTGAAAACAAGGTCTTCCGAGCAGACAATGCTACCTGCTGAAGTAGATATCTTGATGGTTACAAATAGCTCTTCAGAGGAGGATTCAGAGGCAGATGACCAATCCTATTATCCCCCTGAGGTGTATGCTCAAACTTGGCAGGGTTATATTACTCATATAATGCATATGTTGTATTGCAATGCTTAGTTTTTACATCATATACACAATATTGAATTCCATCTCCTTAGTTGACACATCATATATGCGATTGCCCTCTGCTCACTTCCTTAGTATATAAATCATATATTTGAATTATGTCATGCTATGATGTTTACATAGACAGCATGTATCTGAATTATGGCATGCCAACCCATTTTCTAAAGACAGTCATCATATTTAAATTATGTCATTCTATCCGTGAATTATATCATGCCATCATGTTTCCATCGACGGCATGTTTGTGATTTATGGCATGCCAACCACTTTAATAGACACATCGTATAGTTATATCATGTCATCCTGTTTACATAGTCATCATATTTTGAAGTATGTCATTCTATCCTGTTTAGTTAGCCATCATACATGTGAAATTGTGTCATGCTATCCTGTTTAATTAGCCATCATATATGTGAAATTATGTCCTGCTATTCTGTTTGCTTAGACAACATAAATGTGAATTATTTCATGCCCTATTTTCTTCCCTACTATCCATTGCACCTGTCTATCTTAAAATTTCTGTACATTCAATTACTTTTCTTATTTATCAGCCATTTCAATTGGAGGGAGTGATGGCAGTATCTGTGGGAGTAAAAACACGGTCTTCAGAAAAGATCGTGCTACCTGTTGATGCAGATAGAACCACGGTTGTACTTGCCCAAGAACCGGCCCCACCACACATAACCCACACTCATGCAGATTGTACCCCTACCCAGTTGGACAGAGAACCAGCTACACCCCTTCTAACCCCAACCCCAGCAGATAGACACCCAGTTCCCGTTGACACAGCACCGTCTCCACCACAGAGCACCCAAACACGAGCAGTTAGTAAGGCAACTGCAGTGCCCAAATCACGAGGACCACCACTCCGAACCCGAAGTCCTTAAAGCAGAAGAAGAATTCTTCTCAGGTCAGGTTCCGTAGCTATGGTTCGTACTACTTTGCTCTTGCTCACTGTATTTACTGATACCAACTAATTTCAAATTTGAAGGATGCAACTGAAACTCCAATAGCGCAACATGTATGTTTTAAACCTGTTTCTTCAACGTGTTTGGTTGTTTGCTGTTGTAACTTGCTCTATGTTGATTTCAGTTTCAATTGAATAAACAGTTATGTTCTCATGCCATGCACATTACAAGTGTTGTTATTGTTGTGTAGTTTCCCACACTTATATTCTGTCTATGCTGCTTTGTCTTAAATAGATATGATTCGAACTGTATCTATCTTGATTTGGCAACATAAACTAGAATGATATAGACCATACAGTGACTATACTACATAGATATATGTTTGTTTCATGCTGTTATCCTGTCCACCTTACTACTGAACTGGTAAACCTGAGATGTGTTTGTTTGTTTCTCTTTTAGAACGCGGATAAAATATTGGAGAAGAGTACCCTGTTATGCAATGGTAAAGGAAGTAATGCAGATAAGGTTCAAGATAGTGAGACATCCCTGTTGGTCTCCAAGAAAGCTGATAAAAACTATATTGAAGACAGTGAGACAACCCCAAAGTCCTGTCTTGATGTAGTGTTTGAGTTACTGGCTACCACTGCTGGCACCAGCTCTTTGAACTCGTTGCCTGAATCAGTTCGGCTTCTTGAGTCTCAACTTCAAGTTGAAATACATCGATCAGATGTTATGCGACAGGAAGCCAAAGGACTGAGGAAGTCCCTGCAGAATTCAGATGCATACTTTCTGGTGCAACAACAAGCGCTGGAGGACTTAAGCGCCAAACAAGAGAAAGTTAATAAGCTTGTTAAGCATCTTGCCAGCATTATGGGTACCCAGGATATTGTTTCTTGAGCTCTTCCGAAGTGGTTTCAGTTCTGGACTTGTTTTGCTGCGGCGTTTATATGCTGCTGTGTTCCCTATATTTGCACTGGTGGCGAACTTTGATGCCCAGTGGATGTAATATGTGTAATAGCCATGATAGCCTAGTGTAAGTTGCTTGCTTATTTATTTCCTTGTTGTCTTGTTTATTTGTTTACTTGTAGTCAGTGCAGTTCTTTTTCTGCGGTTTTCTAGTGGCTGCAATAACCTATTTTTAAAACTAGGCCACAATAACCATGGGCTAATATTTACTGTAGTGACACTGGGCCTCCTACGGGCTGTAGAAACTGTGGGCCTTCTACGAGCCGTATAAACAGTGGGCCTTCTACGGGTCGTAGAAGCAGTGGGCCTTCTACGGGCCGTAGAAACAATGGGCCTTCTACGGGCCGTATCATCAATGGGCCTTCTACGGGCCGTATCATCAATGGGCCTTATACGGGCCGTATGATCGATTGGCCAAACATGGGCCGAACAGACCGCATTCTGTCCGTAAACGGGCTAGAGTTGGAATCATCCGTTCATGGGCCAACCATAATGGGCCATCGTTAATAGGCCGTATTTGATGACGCTATGAAAACAGCCCAACGTATTAACGGACCACAAACGGGCCGACTGTAACCACAGGCTAAATTTGGCCCACAAGCAGAAAATGATAGTAATGGGCCGTAAGTAAACGAATGCTGGAAATGAGCCCAAGAATAAATGGGCTCTGAAGAAGGCCGGAAGATAACATGGGCTGGAAACGGCCCAACGGAATAACGGACCGTTAATGGGTATAAAGTGATACACTGTTCATCACAGGCCAGTTTCACCACGGGCCGTTAATGGGTGTAAAGTGATACACTATTCATTACGGGCCAGTTTCACCACGGGCCGTTAATAGGCCAAGAGTTACATAGGGCCTCATATGGGCCGAAAGACGTCATGGGCCATACATGGGCCAGAAGTGAAAATGGGCTGGAATCATATTGGATGGCCCAGATGACGCTAATGGGCCTAATTCGGATAGGGCATAATGGGCCTTGGGTTAGCGGGCTGTAAATGGGCTATATTCGAACAGGCCGTTAACAGGCTTTCCATGGGCCGGCCCGCCAGCTTTTGACCAAGTCAAACGGGCCGGCCTTTACACATGAATGGGCCTCTGTTGGGCCGTGCCACGTGTCGACGTATCATAGGCGCCTATCTGACCCACTGACGAGCTGACACGTGTTTCGTCCGGCCAATAAGAATTTTACACGTGGAAATTTCCCATTGGTCGGGGCTGTTAACGGGTTATCGGATCCAAAACCCGACCCGATAGCTTAACGGCGTTCCGTTACGGTGGATGCCACATGTCGGTCTCCCTTGACGAAAGCACTTCTGTGACGCGCGATTTATCGTCATGGAAGTGGACACTTCCATGATGATAATTTTGGTAATGTCATGGAACACTTCTACGACAGCACAGGTATGACTATCTTGATTCTGTCATAAATTTGTCATGGATGTACATGCATGACAAAAAAAAGCGACCTACTGTGACAAACACGTATCATCACGGAAGTGTATTTTTTTGTAGTGTTGTTCGGGGTATCTTCACCCCGACCTGTAGAGCAAAGAGTTGCTCCTCAACCTATTGAACCTACTGAAGATGAAAATGTCTACTTTGAATTTCCTTCGGGTATGCTAGAAAAACTGCTAGCTAATCCTTTTGCAGGAGATGGAACCAAGCATCCAGATGAGCACCTAATATATGTGGATGAGGTTTGTGGATTATTTAAGCTTGCAGGTATACCCGATGATGTTGTCAAGAAGAGGGTCTTCCCTTTATCTTTGAAGGGAGATGCATTGACATGGTATAGGCTATGTGATGATACGAGATCATGGAACTACAGACGATTGAAATTGGAGTTTCATCAGAAATTTTATCCGATGCATCTTGTTCATCGTGATCGCAATTATATATATAATTTTTGGCCTCGCGAAGGAGAAAGCATCGCTCAAGCTTGGGGGAGGCTTAAATCAATGTTATATTCTTGCCCCAATCATGAGCTCTCGAGAGAAATAATTATTCAAAGTTTTTATGCTCGGCTTTTTGATAACAATCGCACCATGCTCGATACTTCTTGTGCTGGCTCTTTTATGATGAAGACTATTGAATTCAAATGGGATTTATTGGATAGAATTAAACGCAACTCTGAAGATTGGGATCTCGACGAAGGTAAGGAGTCAGGTATGACACCTAAGTTTGATTGTGTTAAATCTTTTATGGATACCGATATTTTCCGTAAGTTTAGCACTAAATATGGACTTGACTCTGAGATAGTAGCTTCTTTCTGTGAATCTTTTGCTACTTATGTTGATCTCCCCAAGGAGAAGTGGTTTAAATATCATCCTCCCATAGAAGTAAAAGTAGCTGCACCTATTAAAGTTGAAGAAAGGATTGTCACTTACAATGATCATGTTGTTCCTACTTCTTATGTTGAGAAACCACCTTTTCCTGTTAGAATAAAGGATCATGCTAAAGCTTCAACTGTGGTTCGAGAAAGTAATATTAGAACTTATACATCTCCTGAGCAAGTTAAAGTTGAACCTAATATTGGTATTGTTAAAGATCTCTTGGCTGATAATATTGATGGGCATGTTATTCATTTCTGCGGTGAAACTGCTAGAATTGCCAAACCCTATGCTAAAGATAAACATAGACCTGTGGTAGGCATGCCTATTATTTCTGTTAAAATAGGAGATCATTGTTATCATGGCATATGTGATATGGGTGCTAGTGCTAGTGTTATACCTTATGATTTGTATAAAGAACTTATGCATGATATTGCACCCGCTGAGATAGAAGGTATTGATGTTACAATTAAACTTGCCAATAGAGATACTATATCAGCAATGGGAATTGTTAGAGATGTTGAAGTCTTGTGTGGGAAAACTAAATATCCTGCTGATTTTCTTGTTCTCAGTTCCCCACAAGACAGCTTTTGTCCCATTATATTTGGTAGACCCTTCTTGAACACTGTTAATGCTAGAATAGACTGCGAAAATAATGTTGTTACTACTGGTTTGGGTGATATGTCTCATGAGTTTAATTTCTCTAAATTTAGTAGACAACACCGTGAAGAAGAATTGCCTAGTAAGGATGAAATTATTGGTCTTGCTTCTATTGCCGTACCCCCTAGTGATCCTTTAGAACAATATTTGCTAGACCATGAAAATGAAATGTTTATGAATGAAAGAAGGGAAATAGATGAGGTATTCTTTAAACAGGAACCTATTCTGAAATACAATTTTCCTGTTGAAATCCAAGGGGATCCTCCTCCACCCAAGGGAGATCCCGTGTTTGTGCTTAAACCGTTGCCTGATAATCTTAAATATGCTTATCTTGATGAAAAGAAGATATATCCTGTTATTATTAGTGCTAACCTTTCAGAACATGAAGAAGAGAGATTATTGAAAACTCTGAAGAAGCACCGTGCTGCTATCGGATATAGTCTTGATGATCTAAAGGGCATTAGTCCCACTCTATGTCAACATAAAATAAATTTGGAAGAAGATGCCAAACCAGTCCGTGTTCATCAACGACGGCTGAATCTTAAGATGAAAGAAGTGGTAAGAAAAGAAATACTAAAGCTCCTAGAGGCAGGTATAATTTATCCCGTTGCTGATAGTCAGTGGGTAAGTCCCGTTCATTGTGTCCCTAAGAAGGGAGGTGTTATTGTTGTTCCTAATGATAAAGATGAATTGATTCCACAAAGAATTATTACAGGTTATAGGATGGTAATTGATTTCCGCAAATTAAATAAGGCTACTAAGAAAGATCATTACCCCTTACCTTTTATCGATCAGATGCTAGAGAGATTATGCAAACATACACACTATTGCTTTCTAGATGGTTATTCTGGTTTCTCTCAAATACTTGTGTCGGCTAAGGATCAATCAAAGACTACTTTTACATGCCCTTTTGGTACTTTTGGTCATAGACGTATGCCTTTTGGTTTATGTAATGCACCTGCTACCTTTCAAAGATGCATGATGGCTATATTCTCTGACTTTTGTGAAAAGATTTGTGAGGTTTTCATGGACGACTTTTCCGTCTATGGATCTTCTTTTGATGATTGCTTGAGCAATCTTGATCGAGTTTTGCAGAGACGTGAAGAAACTAATCTTGTTTTGAATTGGAAAAGGTGCCACTTTATGGTTAATGAAGGTATTGTCTTGGGGCATAAAGTTTCTGAAAGAGGTATTGAAGTTGATAAAGCCAAGGTTGATGCTATTGAAAAGATGCCGTGTCCCAAGGACATCAAAGGTATAAGAAGTTTCCTTGGTCACGCCGGATTTTATAGGAGGTTCATTAAGGACTTCTAAAAAATTTCTCGGCCTCTGACTAATTTATTACAAAAAGTTATACCATTTGTCTTTGATGATGATTGTGTAGAAGCATTTGAAATACTTAAGAGAGAATTGATCTCTGCACCTATTGTTCAGCCACCTGATTGGAATTTACCTTTTGAAATTATGTGTGATGCTAGTGATTATGTTGTAGGTGCTGTTCTAGGGCAAAGAGTTGATAAGAAATTAAATGTCATCCATTATGCTAGTAAGACTCTAGACAATGCTCAAAGAAATTATGCTACTACTGAAAAAGAACTCTTAGTAGTTGTATTTGCTTGTGATAAGTTCAGACCTTATATTGTTGATTCTAAACTAACTATTCACACTGATCATGCTGCTTTTAAATACCTTATGGAGAAGAAAGATGCTAAACCTAGACTTATTAGATGGATTCTCTTGCTACAAGAATTTGATTTGCATATTGTTGATAGAAAGGGAGCTGAGAACCCCGTTGCAGACAACTTGTCTAGGTTGGAAAATGTTCTTGATGACCCACTACCTATTGGTGATAGCTTTCCTGATGAACAATTAAATTTTATAAGTACTTCTCGTAGTACTCCATGGTATGTTGATTATGCTAATTATATTGTTGCCAAATTCATACTGCCTAGTTTCACATACCAGCAAAAGAAAAAGTTTTTCTATGACTTGAGACATTACTTTTGGGATGACCCACATCTTTATAAAGAAGGAGTACATGGTGTTATTAGACGTTGTATACCTGATCATGAACAGGAACATATCCTACGCAAGTGTCACTCCGAAGCTTATGGAGGACACCACGCTGGAGATAGAACTGCACATAAGGTATTGCAATCCGGTTTTTATTGGCCTACTCTCTTCAAGGATGCCCGTAAGTTTGTCTTGTCTTGTGACGAATGTCAAAAAATTGGTAATATTAGTAGACGTCAAGAAATGCCTATGAATTATTCTCTTGTTATTGAACCATTTGATGTTTGGGGCTTTGATTATATGGGACCTTTTCCTACCTCTAATGGATATACACATATTTTAGTTGTTGTTGATTACGTTACTAAGTGGGTAGAAGCTATTCCAACTAGTAGTGCTGATCATAACACTTCTATTAAAATGCTTAAAGAAGTTATTTTCCTGAGGTTTGGAGTCCCTAGATATTTAATGACTGATGGTGGTTCACATTTTATTCATGGTGCTTTCCGTAAAATTCTTGCTAAGTATGACGTTAATCATAGAGTTGCATCTCCTTATCACCCACAGTCTAGTGGTCAAGTAGAATTGAGTAATAGAGAGCTCAAATTAATTTTGCAAAAGACTGTCAATAGGTCTAGAAAGAATTGGTCCAAGAAACTTGATGATGCACTATGGGCCTATAGAACTGCATTTAAAAATCCTATGGGTATGTCTCCATATAAAATGGTTTATGGAAAAGCATCTCACTTACCTCTCGAACTAGAACATAAGGCATATTGGGCTATTAAAGAGCTCAACTATGATTTCAAACTTGCCGGTGAAAAGTGGTTATTTGATATTAGCTCACTTGATGAATGGAGAACCCAAGCTTATGAAAATGCCAAGTTGTTTAAAGAAAAGGTTAAAAGATGGCATGACAAAAGGATACAAAAGCGTGAGTTTAACGTAGGTGATTATGTATTGCTATACAACTCTCGTTTAAGATTTTTTGCAGGAAAACTTCTCTCTAAATGGGAAGGCCCCTACGTCATCGAGGAGGTCTATCGTTCCAGTGCCATAAAAATCAACAACTTCGAAGGCACAAATCCGAAGGTGGTAAACGGTCAAAGAATTAAACATTATATCTCAGGTAATCCTATAAATGTTGAAACCAATATTATTGAAACCGTAACCCCGGAGGAATACATAAGGGACACTTTCCAGAACGTTTCAGACTCCAAAAAGGAATAGGTATGTGGTACGGTAAGTAAACGACTCCAAAATAGTTTTTAAGGCAATATTTCTCCGTTTTGGAATATTTAGAAAAATAGAAAAATAAGCAGCAGTCCGGGAAGGACACGAGGGCCCCACGAGGGTGGAGGGCGCGCCCTACCCCCCTGGGCGCGCCCCCTACCTCGTGGGCACCTCGTGTGCCTTCCGGACTCTGTTTTCTTGCACGATACGTATTTTGGTCGGTAAAAATTCATTATATATTCTCCCGAAGGTTTTGACTCCCGTATCACGCGATTATCCTTTGTTCTTGTTTCGAGCTGTCCTACTGCAGATTAGATCAACATGTTGTCCCAGGATTCGGAAGGAGAAAGCTATGTGGATGATTACCTAGCAAATCCTAAGGTCTATGGAGACGTGGAGCACGATGGTTTGACCACGGAGGAACAAGAGGACTATGAACCCAAGGGGAAGGAGGAGACGAGCTCAGATGAAGATGAAGCCCCATTACCTCAACCCGGGGACATGCACGTGGAGTTCAAAGAGTCAAGTCTCCTTGAGAGGGTAAAGAAACCAAAGATCGAGTTTATACCTTTTCGTTTCTTGCAGGAAAATAAGCAGGACCTATGCAAAAAGATATTAACCCTGGAGTGGGAGATTGATGATTTGAGGGACCAAAATTCCATCCTCAAGCGCAAATTAAGGGGGAAGTCTACGCCATCAACTAAGTCAACATCACCTCCACCTTCTTCACCGACAAAGAAGGAAATATAATCACATGGGTATGGGCACTCCCCTTGGCAACTGCCAAGCTTGGGGGAGGTGCCCCGGTATCGTATCACAACACACTCCTATCTTTACTGTTTTTCTTTAGTTCGATCCTATTAGTAGTAATTTGATCTAGTAGAATAAAGCTTAGGGCATGATCTAGTTTTGAGTTTTGCTTTATGATCTCTTTATGTAATCAAGTCCTTGAGCTATATAATAAAGATTAGTGTTGAGTCAAGGGATTGATTATTTTTGCCATGATCCTGAGTGAATAAAAGAAAAGAGAAAAACATAAAAAGAAACAAAGGGTTCATATTGATCTTATTGAGAGTAATGACTTCACATAGAAGAGTATGATGATTAAAAGTTGTTGGGAGTTGGCAGACATAGCTTTGGTCATCGTTGCAATTAATAGGAAGTAATAAGGAAAGAGAGGTTTCATGTATAAATATATTATCATTGACATCTTTTATGATTGGGAGCACTCATTAAAATATGACATGCTAAAGAGTTGATGTTGGACAAGGAAGACAATGTAATGAGTTATGTTTTCTTATATCTGAGATAAAGTATATTGTCATGGATCATCCAACATGTTGAGCTTGCCTTTCCCCCTCATGCTAGCCAAATTCTCAGCACCAAGTAGAAATAATACTTGTGCTTCCAAAAACCCTTAAACCAGTTTTGCCATGAGAGTCCACCATATCTACCTATGGATTGACTAAGATCCTTCAAGTAAGTTGTCATCGGTGCAAAGCAATAAAAATTGCTCTCTAAATATGTATGATTGATTGGTGTGGAGGAAATAAGCTTTATACGATCTTGTGATGTGAAAGAAATAAAATCGACGGACTGCATAATAAAGGTTCATATCACAAGGGGCAATATAAAGTGACATTCTTTCGCATTAAGATTTTATGCATCCAACCATAAAAGCGCATGGCAACCTCTGCTTCCCTCTGCGAAGGGCCTATCTTTTATTATTATCTTCTACCTTACGCAAGAGTCATGGTGATCTTCACCTTTTCTTTTTACACTTTATCCTTTGGCAAGCACAGTATGTTGGGAAGATCCTGATAGATATATCTAATTGGATGTACTGGAGCATGAGTTATTATTGTTGACATTACCCTTGAGGTAAAAGGTTGGGAGGCGAAACTATAAGCCCCTATCTTTCTCTGTGTCCGATTAAAACTCTGTAACCACAAGTATCGCGTGAGTGTTAGCAATTATGAAAGACTAAATGATAGTTGAGTATGTGGACTTGCTATTAAGCTCTGACATAGACTCTTTCTGATGTTACGATAAATTGCAATTGCTTCAATGACTAAGATTATAGTTTGTTGGTTCTCAATAAAGTTTATGATTCGTACTCTGCATTGTGAATGGATTATTACTTGAGCATAAGAAATCATATGACAATACCTATATATGTTGCTGTTATGAGAATAATCATGATGCCTTCATGTCCGTATTTTATTTTTATCGACGCCTCTACCTCTAAACATGGGGACATATTTATCGTTATCGGCTTCCGCTTGAGGACAAGCGAGGTCTAAGCTTGGGGGAGTTGATACGTCCATTTTGCATCATGCTTTTATATCGATATTTATTGCATTATGGGCTGTTATTACATGTAATGTCACAATACTTATGCCTATTCTCTCTTATTTTACAAGGTTTACATAAGTAGGGAGAATGCCGGCAGCTGGAATTCTGGGCTGGAAAAGGAGCAAATATTAGAGACCTATTCTTCAAAACTCCAAAAGTCCTAAAACTCCACAGAAGTCATTTTTGGAAACAATAAAAAATATTGAGCGGAAGAAGTTCACCAGAGGGGGGCCCACCTGTCCACGAGGGTGGGGGCGCGCCCCCCTACCTCGTGGGCCCCCTCTTGGCTCTCCGATGGCCATCTTCTGCTATATGAGGTCTTTCGATGAGGAAAAAATCATAAGCAACCTTTCGGGACGAAACTCCGCCGCCACGAGGCGGAACCTTGGCGAAACCAATCTAGGGCTCCGGCAGAGCTGTTCTGCCGAGGACACTTCCCTCCGGGAGGGGGAAATCATCACCATTGTCATCACCAACGCTCCTCTCATCGGGAGAGGGCAATCTCCATCAACATCTTCACCAGCACCGTCTCCTCTCAAAACCCTAGTTCATCTCTTGTATCCAATTCTTGTCTCCAAGTCCGGGATTGGTACTAGTAGGTTGCTAGTAGTGTTGATTACCCCTTGTAGTTGATGCTAGTTGGTTTATTTGGTGCAAGATCATATGTTCAGATCCTTTATGCATATTAATACCCCTCTGATTATGAACATGAATATGCTTTGTGAGTAGTTACGTTTGTTGCTGAGGACATGGGAGAAGTCTTGCTATTAGTAGTCATGTGAATTTGGTATTCGTTCGATATTTTGATGAGATGTATGTTGTCTAGCCTCTGGTGGTGTTATGTGAAAGTCGACTACATAACACTTCACCATTATTTGGGCCTAGAGGAAGGCATTGGGAAGTAATAAGTAGATGATGGGTTGCTAGAGTGATAGAAGCTTAAACCCTAGTTTATGCGTTGCTTCGTAAGGGGCTGATTTGGATCCATATGTTTCATGCTATGGTTAGGTTTACCTTAATACTTTTGTTGTAGTTGCGGATGCTTGAAATAGAGGTTAATCATAAGTGGGATGCTTGTTCAAGTAAGAACAGCACCCAAGCACCGGTCCACCCACATATCAAATTATCAAAGTACCAAACGCGAATCATATGAACGTGATGAAAACTAGCTTGACGATATTCCCATGTGTCCTCGGGAGCGCTTTTCCTTATATAAGAGTTTGTCTAGGCTTGTCCTTTGCTACAAAAAGGATTGGGCCACCTTGCAGCACTTTATTTACTTTTGTTACTTGTTGCTCGTTACAAATTATCCTATCACAAAACTATCTGTTACCACTTATTTCAGTACTTGCAGAGAATACCTTGCTGAAAACCGCTTATCGTTTCCTTCTGGTCCTCGTTGGGTTCGATACTCTTACTTATCGAAAGGACTACGATAGATCCCCTATACTTGTGGGTCATCAAGACTCTTTTCTGGCGCCGTTGCCGGGGAGTGAAGCGCCTTTGGTAGGTGGAATTTAGTAAGAAAAAATTTATATAGTGTGCTGAAATTTACTGTCACTTGTTACTATGGAAAGTAATCCTCTGAGGGGCTTGTTCGGGGTATCTTCAGCCCGACCTATAGAGCAAGGAGTTGCTCCTCAACCTACTGAACCTACTGAAGATGAAAATGTCTACTTTGAATTTGCTTCGGGTATGTTAGAAAAACTGCTAGCTAATCCTTTTGCAGGAGATGGAACCAAGCATCCAGATGAGCACCTAATATATGTGGATGAGGTTTCTGGATTATTTAAGCTTGCAGGTATACCCAATGATGTTGTCAAGAAGAGGGTCTTCCCTTTATCTTTGAAGGGAGATGCATTGACATGGTATAGGCTATGTGATGATACGAGATCATGGAACTACAGACGATTGAAATTGGAATTTCATCAGAAATTTTATCCTATGCATCTTGTTAATCGTGATCGCAATTATATATATAATTTTTGGCCTCGCGAAGGAGAAAGCATCGCTCAAGCTTGGGGAAGGCTTAAATCAATGTTATATTCATGCCCCAATCATGAGCTCTCGAGAGAAATAATTATTCAAAGTTTTTATGCTCAGCTTTCTGATAACAATCGCACCATGCTCGATACTTCTTGTGCTGGCTCTTTTATGATGAAGACTATTGAATTCAAATGGGATTTATTGGATAGAATTAAACGCAACTCTGAAGATTGGGATCTCGACGAAGGTAAGGAGTCAGGTATGACACCTAAGTTTGATTGTGTTAAATCTTTTATGGATACCGATATTTTCCGTAAGTTTAGCACTAAATATGGACTTGACTCTGAGATAGTAGCTTCTTTCTGTGAATCTTTTGCTACTTATGTTGATCTCCCCAAGGAGAAGTGGTTTAAATATCATCCTCCCATAGAAGTAAAAGTAGCTGCACCTATTAAAGTTGAAGAAATGATTTTCACTTACAATGATCATGTTGTTCCTACTTCTTATGTTGAGAAACCACCTTTTCCTGTTAGAATAAAGGATCATGCTAAAGCTTCAACTGTGGTTCGAAAACGTAATATTAGAACTTATACATCTCCTGAGCAAGTTAAAGTTGAACCTAATATTGCTATTGTTAAAGATCTCATGGCTGATAATATTGATGGGCATGTTATTCATTTCTGCGGTGAAAATGCCCGAATTGCCAAACCCTGTGCTAAAGATAAACATAGACCTGTGGTAGGCGTGCCTATTATTTCTGTTGAAATAGGAGATCGTTGTTATCATGGCTTATGTGATATGGGTGCTAGTGCTAGTGTTATACCTTATGACTTGTATAAAGAAATTATGCATGATATTGCACCCACTGAGATAGAAGGTATTGATGTTACAATTAAACTTGCCAATAGAGATACTATATCAACAATGAGAATTGTTAGAGATGTTGAAGTCTTGTGTGGGAAAACTAAATATCCTGCTGATTTTCTTGTTCTCAGTTCCCCACAAGACAGCTTTTGTCCCATTATATTTGGTAGACCCTTCTTGAACACTATTAATGCTAGAATAGACTACGAAAATAATGTTGTTACTATTGGTTTGGGTGATATATCTCATGAGTTTAATTTCTCTAAATTTAGTAGACAACACCGTGAAGAAGAATTTCCTAGTAAGGATGAAATTATTGGTCTTGCTTCTATTGCCGTACCCCCTAGTGATCCTTTAGAACAATATTTGCTAGACCATGAAAATGAAATGTTTATGAATGAAAGAAGGGAAATAGATGAGGTATTATTTAAACAGGAACCTATTCTGAAACATAATTTGCCTGTTGAAATCCTAGGGGGTCCTCCTCCACCCAAGGGAGATCCCGTGTTTGAGCTTAAACCGTTGCCTGATAATCTTAAATATGCTTATCTTGATGAAAAGAAGATATATCCTGTTATTATTAGTGCCAACCTTTCAGAACATGAAGAAGAGAGATTATTGAAAACTCTGAAGAAGCATAGTGCTGCTATCGGATATACTCTTGATGATCTAAAGGGCATTAGTCCCACTCTATGTCAACATAAAATAAATTTAGAAGAAGATGCCAAACCAGTCCGTGTTGATCAACGACGGCTGAATCTTAAGATGAAAGATGTGGTAAGAAAATAAATACTAAAGCTCCTAGAGGCAGGTATAATTTATGCCGTTGCTGATAGTCAGTGGGTAAGTCCTGTTCATGGTGTCCCTAACAAGGGAGGTGTTACTGTTGTTCCTAATGATAAAGATGAATTGATTCCATAAAGAATTATTACAGGTTATAGGATGGTAATTAATTTCTGCAAATTAAATAAGGCTACTAAGAAAGATCATTACCCCTTACCTTTTATCGATCAGATGCTAGAGAGATTATGCAAACATACACACTATTGCTTTCTGGATGGTTATTCTGGTTTCTCTCAAATACTTGTGTCGGCTAAGGATCAATCAAAGACTACTTTTACATGCCCTTTTGGTACTTTTGGTTATAGACGTATGCCTTTTGGTTTATGTAATGCACCTGCTACCTTTCAAAGATGCATGATGGCTATATTCTCTGACTTTTGTGAAAAGATTTGTGAGGTTTTCATGGACGACTTTTCCGTCTATGGATCTTCTTTTGATGATTGCTTGAGCAATCTTGATCGAGTTTTGCAGAGATGTGAAGAAAGTAATCTTGTGTTGAATTGGGAAAAGTGCCACTTTATGGTTAATGAAGGTATTGTCTTGGGGCATAAAGTTTCTGAAAGAGGTATTGAAGTTGATAAAGGCCATTCCCCCTCCCTCCCCGCCCTCCCCGCGCCGGCGTGCGCTCCCCGGCAGAGGCAGCGCATCAACGTGCCGTTGCACCATGCCGAGTGGCACTGGCACCACCGCGTGCCTCTGCCGTACCCTGACGTGATGCTACGGCATGACTGGCATTTGGATCCGGAGAGGATCCCAGTGCCGGCGGCGCCGCGGACAGCGAGGGCCCATACAGAGGAGGTGCGGCGCTGGCGGGCGTTGCTGACGTCGGAGCAGCGCGCCGAACCGCACTTCGCCGTCGACTCGCCCAGCTGGGCTCGATGGTTCGCCTTCGAGCACGAGGAGGCGAGGCGAGGCGGCGTCCACGTCGTCGACCACCGCCTGCCGCCGCCCGCGCTCGTCGTCCGCGACGAGGACTAGGAGGCCGAGGCCGCCTACCAGGCGGCCACTAAGGAGAGCGAGGACGAGGAGCGGTGGAGGGAGGCGGATGAGGCGGCTTTCGAGGCTGCCATGGCGGAGGCCATGGCCCTCTCCGCGGCGGGGGACTGCGTCGTGCCGCCGGTGACCCCGCCGTCCCCGGCCAAAGCCGAGCTGGAGGAGCCGGCCTACCTCAAGCGCTACTCCTGGACCGGAGTATTGCGCGAGTGGGTCAGTGCTCTGCCGATCTGGCTCGGGGCGACGGAGAAGCAGGAGGCGGCCTACCTCAACCACTGGCGCCGCGTTCGGCTGGCCGAGGAGCGCCGGGAGGGCGAGCGCCTGCAGATGCTCGAGCGCGAGGCCGAAGAGGAGGCGCGCCAGGCCTAGGCAGCGGCGGCAAAGCCCGACATCGTCGCCCTATGGATCGACCTCACCGGTCCCGACGCAGACGCCGCCGCCGCCAAGGACGCCTAGGGCAGCGCACATCATCTAGTTTTTAGTGTTTAATTAATGTAATGTGGACTTCCATCGATCTTCGTGGCCGGCTTTTATGTTTAATTAAATGCATGTATTTATTTTTAAAATGCTCGCAATACTTTTTTTGGCGAGCCAATGAAATGGGTCGGGCCAGCTTGGACGCTCGCGCCGACCCAAACACAGCGCCGGACGTTTGTGTCCACCAGGCCGACCCAAACGGACAAAAAGCGGACAAAAGCGCTGTCCGTTTGGGTCGACCCGTTGGAGTTGCTCTAACCCCCCCCCCTCCCCCCCTTCCCACCCACACACTTTGGCTTCTTGTTTGTCAATTTCTTCATTCTCGTCGGAGGACGAGTCCTCGAAAAAAGATTGAACAGGAGCGTTCATCTACAATGAATAAAAAAAACTATGGTCAAAGACATTGTTGTACAATTCTTTTTGAAACATAAAGAAATTGGGTCAAGAATATCATTGAATACCTTTGCCACATCGGATTCTTGAGCGGAGGCTTGCAGACGGCGCCTGAAGCGGGGCACTGGAGGAGGCGACGCAGTGGAGAGGAGGAGGAGACGCGCGCCCCGACGAGGTGGCCAGGCGACGGTAGCAGCTCACACCGCATCGGTGACGTGGCGCAATTTGCCAACATCACAGCGGCATCGAGGCAGAGGCTCGGCGGTGGCTGGTAGGCGTGATAGAAGAAGGCGTCATGGCGACGTGGGGTGTGGCGCCGGGATGAGCTGAAATTTCAGCCCGTCAAGAGTTTACAGGAAAGACATCTTACTGTAAACCAGAGGAAACTTGGGGGCTAATTTACATGATTCTCTACATTTATTCTACGTTTACAGGATCTGTTGGAGACATTTTTTTGCCCAAACTTTTCGTAAATGGTACTCTTTCCGATATAGTTGAAATAAAGCCACCACACTTTTTTTTTATTGGAGTAGGGCCTTTTACGGATAGGGGATACGTTGGAGTTGTTCTAGGTTCTGAAAAAATTAGAAGAGTATAGTGCATCAACCAAAATACCTGCAAGATTTCTAATTTTGAATCTTTTTATTAGCAGAGGAGTTCTACACGTAGTTTCTTTGTTATAGTTTTTTTTATGTTCTATGCCGCTGTTTAATTTTTTTTTGAGAAAATGGCGCTGTTTCATTCTCTCTCGAAGGAGGTGATCACCGTGGCCCATGCCGCCTTCCGGACGGACCTGGGCCGTATCCGCTGTGATAAAGGTCGGCCTTTGGGAATTCTGAGGGCACGAGACCACCCATTCACCGTCTGACTTCCCCCACCACTCCTAGCTAGGTCTCGCACGATGGCTCCGCCGGCGGCGGCGAAATGCCCCACCACCGTTCTCGATCTCGACGACGGCCTTCTCTGCGAGGTATTCCTCCGCCTCCCCGCCCTCCCGAGCCTCGTCCGCGCCGCCCTCTCCTGCCGCACCTTCCTCCGCGCGGTCCGTTCGTCCCCGGCCTTCCGCCGCCGCTTCCGGGAACTCCATCCGTCTCCCTTTGTCGGCCTCTTCATCCAGCGCCTCCTCAAAGGCTGGGAGCCCGAGGCCGCTTCCTTCGACGCCCACCACTGCCGCCCCGACCGGGACTTCGAGGCCGCTGTCCGCGGCGGCGATTTTTCCCTCACCGGCCTCCCACTCCCGGACGGCGACAACCATGACCGCGGCCACGACGATAACATGGACGAAGACGATGAGGAGGAGGAGGAGGACGATGAAGACGCGTCCCCCGTGTGGGAGATTGAGCGATGCTGCGACGGCTACGTCGTCCTCTTCAACCGGAGGGCGCAACAGATAGCTGCCTACAACCCTCTCACACAGGCGCTGCATCTCTTCCCCGCGCCACCGAGCGTCTTCTCTGACGCCGTGAACTATGAGTTCCACATAATCTCCTCCGAAGAGGACCCCGGCATGCCACCCCGCGTGGTCTGTTTCTACTCTGGCTTCTTTCAGGCGGTCGTGGGTGTCATCTCGTCGGACAGCAGCGCCGAGTCTGAGTGGCGGAAGTTTCCTAGCACTGCGATCGGAGTCACCGGCAGGATGGTGAATGGTTCCGTCTATTGGACCCACGTGGGGGAACCCTACATCACGGTGCTCGACACCACTACACTGCAGTTCACTAAAATGGATCTGCCGCCGCTGTTGGCCGGTCAAAAAGGCCGCGAGTGTGCTTTTGTGCTTGGTAATGCCAAGGATGGGAGGCCCTGTATCGTTTCCCCAGATTTGTGGGGTGGTTGCTCGCTTGATGTCTTTTTCTGGAGACGCGATGATGAAGATTACGACGATGGTCTTAATTATTGGATACTGGACAAGACATTTCCCTTGAAAACGATTCGTCGGTTCATTAAGTTCTCAGAAGGTGATGATGAATTTATCATTCTGCGGCTTATGGATGTTATTGATGGAATCGTGTACCTGCGTACTGAGTATGACGGGTGTACCGAGGCTCCTCAGCTGTTGCTATCCTTTTGTCTCGAAACAGCGGAGCTCAAAATGATCTGTGAAGATTATCACAAGCCTGTCCATCCCTACATCATGGCGTGGCCTCCTTCTTTGGTACAAAATGATAAGGTGAGCCCATGCATATACAGTTTCTTTGGTACACCCTCCTCCTGTTTCAAAATATAAGACCTCTTGGAAAGTTCAATTTGAACTGCCAGAAAGTTCCCGTCCTCTTTGAACTGCCAAAACGTCTTATATGTAGGAACAGAGGTAGTACTTGATAAGATTGTATAATTGTATGCAATTTTTATTTACCTGAGAGCATTGAATTAATGGATTGTTGTGGAAATCTGCTATCCACTCTTACTGCACATCATTTCCATTTTGCAATTCTATTTCGCTTAGAAATACTCAACCATATAAATTCTAATACTCTTTGACAGTGCTATATCATCTTAGATCGACAGTTCTGTGCTGATAGTGTGCACATATAAATACGTATAATATATCATACCCTTATGGGACTATGGCTTGTTATTTCTGCGTTTGACGAATGAATCACGTGATTCCCCTAGAGCAGAAATTTCAAAATTAGTCATGTCAAGGAACCCATTGATGAAAGATTTTACAGATATATGTAAATGGTATTCTGTAGGCTTTTTAACTGCTTTGGTGAAAAATGGAAACCCTTCCACTCTTTCAGTGTTACTGTGTTATAACCATGTTCTTGATGTTGGGCTCAACATTCTGTTACTGCTTATACTGCAGTATATGTTCATTGAGCCAAGATTGTTGGATCTGTGTACTTTATTTTGAAGTAGAAACACTGTACTTGTTTTGGGCAGTTCACAACACTTATATAATCTGTAAACTATTTAGGGTAACTGTTCAAAAGATGAAGCTTTGTCTACCGCAGGATCTGAAGGAAGTGTTGTGAAGACTGGAGGTGGCCCAACACCAACAGAGCCTGCATCTGTTGCCAAAGCATAATAGGTAACAACGTGGAATGAAGGTTGTAAATGCAGAAGGTGGATGGTTTGCATAAGTGGACGGACCTGTACCTTTGTTAGGATAGTAAATGTTGATCACGTTGCCCTGCTAGTTTTCTATAACCTTGCACCTCCAAACTTTGTTTGAAGAATGCACTTGAGATGATCTTTTTGTCGCTTTACCTTTTCGCGGCAGTTTGACACTGTTAACATTGGGATGGCGCCTTTTGGATGCATGAAAGCCTGCCATTCACAGCTTTTAAATTAGCCTCACATTTAAATATTTTAGGATCAGGTGGTAGACTTGACTTTGATTTCCAGTACACTGTACTGATGAATGATGTGCACTTGTTTTTATCTTGCATTTGTAGGATCACTCAGAGACATGGTGAGATGGTGGTGGTGTCTTTTGCCGATGCCGATGCATGATGACTCAGGCAATATGCTGATATTTTGAAGACTGAAATCCTTATGCCCTACTTGCTGCGTCTACCATGAATTCTCGAGAGCCTGATGTCGTTTTGTCTTAATGTGCCTTTTGCGTGTGCAATACTACTTGAACCTCCTTGGACCTTAATTGTCGACTGCTTGGCACTTAAGATGGTTAACGGAAATGTTAACGCCCACACGTGTGGGCGTTCATCATCTCGACCACACGCATCCATCACCGTCCAGTACTATATGCACGAATCTTGACACAATCTAATTGATTTTCTGTACCACGTAGGACAAGGCGCGTGTGTAGTTTGTGACATAGTTCGTCCACACATTCGTTTTACCACACGGAGGGGCCGGTGTGTGGGCGTTTAGCAGTTCAGCCACACACTAGTTTTCAGTCACGCACAAGGGCTGGTGTGTGGGCATTTGTCATCTTGCCCACACGCCCGTCTCCTCTCCCACATGTAAGCTGCTAGTTGCCATGTGTTTTTGTAGCGCACATGGCAACTGCCTCTAGTGTGCTTTATAAGCAGGTGGCAACTCTCTTTTTTACCCGAGTTGCCATGTGTTTTTACAGGGTACACGGTAACTGCCTAGTGTGCACGTAAGCAGATGGCAACTCTCTTTTACCGAGTTGCCATGTGTTTTTGCATGGTACATGGCAACAGCCCAACATGCACGTACATGGCAACTGCCCTAACGTGCACGTAAGCAGATGGCAACTCTTCCTTTTTACATGACAACTGCCCTAGCATGCTTGTGAGCACATGGCAACTCTCTCGACTGACTAGTGTTAGTATGTGGCAACTCCTAAAATTATGAAATCATGGCAACTACATTAGATCAGACCATACATGGCAATTGCAGTTGAGCAACCATGGCAGCTGCAGTTGTCCGACATGGCAACCGTAGTTCAGCGACATGGCAACTGCAGATAAACGAACATGGACGAGGGTCTGGACCATGGCAACTGCGGGCGCGCGGCGGGCGTCACGCGTCGCGTGTGGGATCAAAAGGGTACGAGGCCTGACATACGGGCGTGTGGGCGTTATCAACTTCGCCCACACGCACGCGTGTGAGAGGGTTCAGGAGGGAAAAAAAGATGTGTGTGGGCATTAGTTGTTTTGCCCACACATAGGTGTGTGGACTGGTTGCTGTCCATGCCACACGAGGCGTGTGGCACAAATACTCGATACACCACACGTGTGGCAGTTATCGGGACCCATGGTTAATGGTCAGATTATGAACGGCATGGTAGTTGGAAGGTGCAATCCTTGTTGCTGCTGGTTTGCTGCATACTGGATTGCTGGGTTGATATATGTCTAGTCTTGCGCCGCTGCTTGTTAATTTGTTTAGGGTTTGCTTTGCCGACGATCTGCATGGATCTTGCGTCGTTATTTTGCCTGCTGCTCGCTGATGCCTTGTATGCTCAGCCTTGCGAATCAATGGAGAAACTAGCCCAAGCTGAGCCTGAGCCTCGTATTGTGTAGCAATATCGAGCTGAGCAGATTCGATCACTTGCACAGCTTTCTCAGAGAAAGTTGAACTTGTACTCGATCTAGACATTTTCATGCTCTGCTTTGCTTCAGCCCTTTGCCAGCTGCCACTCCGGTACCGGTGACCACCGCCCTCCCGTCAGGTGCAACTCCGGCACCGACGTCCTCCCTCCCCTACCCTTGCTGTTCTGGGCGCCATGCCTTATCGTGGCCGGGTTAATCTCAGGACCTGTGCTCTCCTCTCCCTCCTCTCAGGATCCACGCCACGCTCTCCATCTGCTTCTGCTCGCCGGTGGAGGAGCCAATGCTGGGCGAGGGCTGGCAGCCGACTGGGAGCGCACGGCTAGCTAACTCCAGAACTCTGGCTATCTTGATCACATCGTCAGGGTGTCAGACCCCGCCGTGCTTTCTAATGTCTCCACTTTGCCACCACCACCCTCTCCCTTGGGACCCCGTGACTCTCCGTCTAGTTTGTACCAGGGCTCCGTTGAAGGCTCCTTTGATTGGGCCTCTCCTGCTAGACGTTGGACCAGTGGCGCACCCGGCTCTTGGGATAGCCCTTCTCAGAATGGCCCCGCGACCGATAGGAGAAGTGTACCCGGTGGTCCCTCGGAGGTGGCGGTCGTGGCTAGTCTCAGGTCCATCGTCGTCTGCTAGTTGGCTCTATCGATTCGAATTCAATTCCTCCTCCGTCCAAAGGTGGGCCTCTGGCGTGACAGTGTGTTTCTTCACCCTCTACATAGATGGGGACTACCCTCAAAAACAAAAACATAGGTGGGGACTGCCTCTCTAGCTTGATCGTTGTCATCTGCCGCCTACGAGTGAGGGACACATGGAAAGGGGAGAGGGCTGGTTTTGTGGAAAGAGGTAATAGCACCCCATGTCCTTATACTTGCATGTCAGGTGATGGTTTAGTTTTTGTAGTTGCAAAAGTAGATTATTTCATCCCTGAACTTGCAATGGAGGTAGGTGCAAATTTAGTCCTAGACCAATCACAGCTCGCCAACTGGATGCCAAGTGGCCTAGCTGGCCAGCGCGCGGCATTTTGCGCTTAGCCCCCTGCCTTGTTGCCTTGTCAACCCGCCATACCCTGTGGGCATGCTGTGTTGAAATAATCTGCGCCACCGCCCCCGCCGGACCTCTGCGCCACCACCACGATCAAGCCCGTGATCCGCTTCCTCAGCCTCCCGCTGCGCAAACGGCGGCAACACGGTGGCGCCGCCTCCGCCGCCCGGATGCGCCACCATGCTGCTGAACTTGGATGACGTGGTCTGGAGATCGTCGAAGCACCGGTTGCACCTCTAGTCCATCTGCATCCATCCAACAGGCTCTGTCAGGCAAATAGCTCCCATGCGACGTCGTTGGTGTGAATTGTCTCTCATGCGACGTCGTTGGCTGTAATAGCTCTCATGCGACATCTGAGTTGGAAAAAATAGCTCCCATGCGACACACCATTTACGCGGCTAGTTGGCTGTTAGTTAGGCTGAGGTTTGGTTAGGACACTGGGGGTTATGTGCTCTGACTGGTGGGGTCCACCTATGGCCACGTAGTCAAGAGTCAACCGTCCATGACTCGACCGGTGACTATGTGACCGTGCTCGACTCGCCCGTGCTGGACGGGCCTGTGCTGGACTGTGCAAGCGGTGCCGCCGTAAGCATCTTCTCCGGCAGCGGTTTCTTCTCCGCGGTGGTGGAGCGCATTTCTCGGCAGCGACAGAGCTATTGCGAGGTGAGCCCGAAACCCTAGTCCCACTCCCTAGAATTTTGGGGGATCTGTGGCCTCATGCTGCCCTCTGTTTCTTGGCGATTTAGAATCGGGCTCCATTGGATCCGGGGATTGTTTCTTCTCCGCGGCCCGTGGTGGAGCGCCTTTCTTTGCAGCGGCTATTGCGAGTGAGTATTTTCCAAACACTACTCCCATTCCGCTGAATTTTGGATAAATCTGTGGCCTCATGCTGCCCCTGTTTCTTGGCGTTTTAGAATCTCAATTGGATAGGAGATGAAGCGAGGGCTGGATGAGATGGAGCGAGGAGACAGTGCTTCAAATCGGTAATGCCACCCTCTTTTCTTGGCGATTTAGAATTGAACTCGATTTGGTAGTGACTGCCGCCGCTGCCTGCCATTGACAAAACAGGGGAGGTTCAGGTTCTGCCACCACATTCACAATATAGTGGAATTTTTTCCCTGTAAAGCCAAGCTCAGTGATGGCAGTGTCCAAGACATTGATAGAGATACCACCGTGAGGTTGGATGTCGAATTTGCAGATGTTGATCCCCAGGAATTGGAGAGCATGAAGGAGAAGGCCGTGGGCAATTTGGTGGAGAGAATTGGGGAGATTATTATTTGGGGTCCAGAACAAGAGGTATCTTTGCAACGTTTCGATAACTATAATGGTGAATATGTGAGAATTGAAGATGGAGAATCCATGGGTGCTGAAATTGATCAGCAAGAAGGGTGGGCAAGCAAATAAGTAACATTTTATGCAGAGCTAATTGATCTGCAAACTCATTCCAGAGTTGGTTATGTGCCATCAAAGATGGCTGCACAGATGGAAGATGATGAGTGGGTTTCACAAAAGAAGATGTTGGCATTGTTGACTGAACCGATTGTAGTAGCTGAAGATACAGGGATTGATGCAGATGGAGAGGAGGGAACCCATGGTGCTAGGAAGATTGTTGTTGACTGGAATGTAGTAGACTTGAATGAAAAAACAGATTTGGTCATTACACCAATATCTAACATTGATATGGCCGAAATGTTTGGCATTCAAGTTGATGACAAAGATAAGGAGAAGGATGACAGTTCTTTGCCTGCTAAAGGTAACACATGCCCTAGAAATGCAAATGAGGATGAAGAACAGCTGATGAGAGAGGTTGCAGATGATGTGGATGATGCAGATGATAATGAGCTGGTTTGTTTGTATGACAAAGAGAACCCAGTTATTGAGGTGGGAAAGTTGTGGCCAAGCATGAAGGAGTTTAGGATGTCTTTCAGGACCTATGCAGTGAAAAAAGAGTTTGATGCCAAGACTATGTGGACCGATCGAAAGAAATTTTATGCTCGGTGCAAAGGTTATGATGGTGGTGGCAATCCTTGCAAATGGTACTTGTCTGCCAGACTACAACTTGATGGAAGTACAGTAAGGGTAAATCAAATACCACACCAGCATACATGTATGACTACTTCACAGAGAGTTTCAAAGATGACATCACAGCTTTGGGTTACAGAGAAGATTACTCCTATTTTAGCCAAGACTCCAAACACTACTGCAAAGAGGCTTAAAGTTGACTTGGAGAAGCTGTACCCCATCCACTTGCAATATACCACAGTGTGGAAAGCAAAACAAAGGGCCATGAAATCATTGTATGGTGACTGGGCAAAAACATTTAGGATGTTGTATAGTTTTAAAGCAGAGGTGGAGAAGAGGTCACCTGGGAGTGTGGTGGAGATAGATACAGAGGTTGGCAAGGTTTTATTCAGCAAGTTTTTTTATGTGTTTGAAGCCTTGCATAGATGGATTCAAAGCAGGTTGTCGTCCATATTTGAGCATAGACTCATATTTTTTGACTGGAAAGTGGAATGGTCAGTTGGCTGCATGCAATGCTCTAGATGGACACAACTGGATGTTCCCAATTGCAATAGGAATGTTTCAATCAGAGACAGAGGCATCATGGATATGGTTCATGATGCAACTGAAAAGATGCATAGGGCCTGTTTCTCCTTTGGCCATCCACACAAATGCATGTAAAGGGTTGGAAAATGCAGTAAAAATGTTTCCCCCCATGCTGAGCAAAAGGAGTGCTTTGGACATATGTGGATGAATCTGATAAAAAAATTCAAAGGAGATGAATTTGGGCGCATGTGGCCAGCAGCAAGATCCTACACCAGACAGACACATTCCTATCACCTTGGTAAGATATTGGCATCATGTAGTGATAATGAATTTGCTTCATGGTTGAACACCCACCATTCTTTGTTGTGGTATAGATCAGGTTTTAGTACTGCCATAAAATGTGATCATATCAATAACAACTTGGCAGAAAGTTTTAACAACAAAGTGAAGGATTAGAAAGACTTGCCTGTGAAGGAAATATGCCCTAGAGGCAATAATAAAGTTATTATTTATTTCCTTATATCATGATAAATGTTTACTATTCATGCTAGAATTGTATTAACCGGAAACATAATACATGTGTGAATACATAGACAAACAGAGTGTCACTAGTATGCCTCTACTTGACTAGCTCGTTAATCAAAGATGGTTATGTTTCCTAACCATGAACAAAGAGTTGTTATTTGATTAACGAGGTCACATCATTAGTTGAATGATCTGATTGACATGACCCATTTCATTAGCTTATCACCCGATCGTTTAGTATGTTGCTATTGCTTTCTTCATGACTTATACATGTTCCTATGACTATGAGATTATGCAACTCCCGTTTGCCGGAGGAACACTTTGGGTACTACCAAACATCACAACATAACTGGGTGATTATAAAGGAGTACTATAGGTGTCTCCAATGGTAGATGTTGGGTTGGCGTATTTCGAGATTAGGGTTTGTCACTCTGATTGTCGGAGAGGTATCTCTGGGCCCTCTCGGTAATACACATCACATAAGCCTTGCAAGCATTATAACTAAGATGTTAGTTGTGAGATGATGTATTACGGAACGAGTAAAGAGACTTGCCAGTAACGACATTGAACTAGGTATTGGATACCGACGATCGAATCTCGGGCAAGTAACATACCGATGACAAAGGGAACACCGTATGTTGTTATGCGGTCTGACCGATAAAGATCTTTGTAGAATATGTAGGAGCCAATATGGGCATCCAGGTCCCGCTATTGGTTATTGACCGGAGACATGTCTCGGTCATGTCTACATTGTTCTCGAACCGTAGGGTCCGCACGCTTAACGTTACGATGACAGTTATTATGAGTTTATGCATTTTGATGTACCGAAGGTTGTTCGGAGTCCTGGATGTGATCACGGACATGACGAGGAGTCTCGAAATGGTCAAGACATAAAGATTGATATATTGGAAGCCTATGTTTGGACATCGGAAGTGTTCCGGGTGAAATCGGGAATTTTACCGGAGTACCGGGAGGTTACCGGAACCCCCCGGGAACCAAATGGGCCTTATTGGGCCTTAGTGGAAAGGTGAAAGGGGCAGCCCAAGGTGGGCTGCGCGCCACCCCCCTCCCCTAGTCCTATTAGGACTAGGAGAGGTGGCCGGCCACCTCTCTCCCTCTCTTTCCACTTGGGAGTCCTATTAGGAATAGGATTGGGGGGGGGAGTCCTACTCCCGGTAGGAGTAGGACTCCTCCTGCGCCTCCTAGCTTGGCCGGCCAGCCCTCCCCCTCTCAACCTTTATATACGGGGGCAGGGGCACCTCCAGACACACAAGTTGATCCTTGAGATCGTTCCTTAGCCGTGTGCGGTGCCCGCTGCCACCAAATTCCACCTCGATCATACCGTTGTAGTGCTTAGGCGAAGCCCTGTGTCGGTAGTACATCAAGATCGTCACCACGCCGTCGTGCTGACGGAACTCCTCCTCGAAGCTTTGCTGGATCGGAGCCCGGGGATCGTCATCGAGCTGAATGTGTGCTAAAGAACTCGGAGGTGCCGGAGTAACGGTGCTTGGATCGGTCGGATCGGGAAGAAGACGTACGACTACTTCCTCTACGTTGTGTGATCGCTTCCGCAGTCGGTCTGCGTTGGTACGTAGACAACACTCTCCCCCTCGTTGCTATGCATCACCATGATCTTGCGTGTGCGTAGGAAATTTTTTGAAATTACTACGTTCCCCATCAGTGGCATCCGAGCCTAGGTTTTATGGTTTGATGTTATTTGCACGAGTAGAACACAAGTGAGTTGTGGGCGATACAAGTCATACTACCTACCAGCATGTCATACTTTGGTTCGGCGGTATTGTTGGACGAGACGACCCGGACCAACCTTATGCGTACGCTTACGCGAGACCGGTTCCCTCGACGTGCTTTGCACATAGATGGCTTGCGGGCAACTGTCTCTCCAACTTTAGTTGAACCGAGTGTGGCTACGCCCGGTCCTTGAGAAGGTTAAAACGGAGTCTATTTGACAAACTATCGTTGTGGTTTTGATGCGTAGGTGAGATGAGTTCTTGCTTAAGCCCGTAGCAGCCACGTAAAACTTGCAACAATAAAGTAGCGGACGTCTAACTTGTTTTTGCAGGGCATGTTGTGATGTGATATGGTCAAGGCATGATGCTGATTTTATTGTATGAGATGATCATGTTTTGTAACCAAGTTATCGGCAACTGGCAGGAGCCATATGGTTGTCGCTTTATTGTATGCAATGCAATCGCGATGTAATGCTTTACTTTATTGCTAAGCGGTAGTGATAGTCGTGGAAGCATAAGATTGGCGAGACGACAACGATGCTACAATGGAGATCAAGGTGTCGCGCCGGTGACGATGGTGATCATGACGGTGCTTCGGAGATGGAGATCACAAGCACAAGATGATGATGGCCATATCATATCACTTATATTGATTGCATGTGATGTTTATCTTTTATGCATCTTATCTTGCTTTGATTGACGGTAGCATTATAAGATGATCTCTCACTAAATTATCAAGAAGTGTTCTCCCTGAGTATGCACCGTTGCGAAAGTTCTTCGTGCTAAGACACCACGTGATGATCGGGTGTGATAGGCTCTACGTTCAAATACAACGGGTGCAAAACAGTTGCACACGCGGAATACTCGGGTTAAACTTGATGAGCCTAGCATATGCAGATATGGCCTCGGAACACGGAGACCGAAAGGTCGAGCGTGAATCATATAGTAGATATGATCAACATAGTGATGTTCACCAATGAAACTACTCCATCTCACGTGATGATCGGACATGGTTTAGTTGATTTGGATCACATGATCACTTAGAGGATTAGAGGGATGTCTATCTAAGTGGGAGTTCTTAAGTAATATGATTAATTGAACTTGAATTTATCATGAACTTAGTCCTGGTAGTATTTTGCAAATTATGTTGTAGATCAATAGCTCGCGTTGTTGCTTCCTTGTGTTTATTTTGATATGTTCCTAGAGAAAATTGTGTTGAAAGATGTTAGTAGCAATGATGCGGATTGGATCCGTGATCAAAGGTTTATCCTCATTGCTGCACAGAAGAATTATGTCCTTGATGCACCGCTAGGTGAAAGACCTATTGCAGGAGCAGATGCAGAAGTTATGAACGTTTGGCTAGCTCAATATGATGACTGCTTGATAGTTTAGTGCACCACGCTTAATGGCTTAGAATCGGGAGTTCAAAGACGTTTTGAACGTCATGGAACATGTGAGATGTTCCAGGAGTTGAAGTTAATATTTCAAGTAAATACCCGAGTTGAGAGATATGAAGTCTCCAACAAGTTCTATAGCTGAAAGATGGAGGAGAATCGCTCAACTAGTGAGCATGTGCCCAGATTGTCTTAGTACTACAATCGCTTTAATCAAGTGGGAGTTAATCTTCTAGATAAGATAGTGATTGACAGAATTCTCTAGTCACCATCACCAAGTTAGTAGAACTTCGTGATGAACTATAATATGCAAGGGATAACGGAAACAACTCCCAAGCTCTTCGTGATGCTGAAATCAACGAAGGTAGAAATCAAGAAAAACATCAAGTGTTGATGGTTGACAAGATCACTAGTTTCAAGAAAAGGGCAAAGGGAAGAAGGGGAACTTCAAGAAGAACGGCAAGCAAGTTGCTGCTCAAGTGAAGAGGCCCAAGTATGATCCTAAGCCTGAGACTAAGTGCTTCTACTGCAAAGGGACTGGTCACTGGAAGCGGAACTACCGCAAGTGATTGGCAGATAAGAAGGATGGCAAAGTGAACATAAGTATATTTGATATACATGTTATTGATGTGTACTTTACTAGTGTTTATAGCAACCCCTCAGTATTTGATGCTAGTTCAGTTGCTAAGAGTAGTAACTCGAAACGGGAGTTGCAGAATGAACAGAGACTAGTTAAGGGTGAAGTGACGATGTGTGTTGGAAGTGGTTCCAAGATTGATATGATCATCATCGCACACTCCCTATACTTTCGGGATTAGTGTTGAACCTAAATAAGTGTTATTTGGTGTTTGCGTTGAGCATTAATATGATTTGATCATGTTTATTGTAATATGGTTATTCATTTAAGTAAAAGAATAAATTGTTGTTCTGTTTACATGAATAAAACCTTATATGGTTACACACCCAATGAAAATAGTTCATTGGATCTCGATCTTAGTGATACACATATTCATAATATTGAAACCAAAAGATGCGAAGTTAATAATGATAGTGCAACTTATTTGTGGCACTACCATTTAGGTCATATTGGTGTAAAGCGCATGAATAAACTCCATGCTGATGGGATTTCGGAATCACTTGATTATGAATCACTTGATGCTTGCGAACCACGCCTTATGGGCAAGATGACTAAAACGCCGTTCTCCGGAACAATGAAGCAAGCAACAGATTTGTTGGAAATCATACATACTGATGTATGTGGTCCGATGAATATTAAGGCTTACAGCAGGTATCATTATTTTCTGACCTTCACAAGATGATTTGAGCAGATATGGGGATATCTGCTTGATGAAACATAAGTCTGAAACATTTGAACAGTTCAAAGAATTTCAGAGTGAAGTGGAAAATCACTGTGACAAGAAAATAAAAGTTTCTACGATATGATCGCAGAGGTAAAATATTTGAGTTACGAGTTTGGTCTTCAGTTAAAACAATGTGAAATAGTTTCACTACGCACGCCACCTGGAACACCACAGCATAATGGTGTGTCCGAACGTCATAACTGTACTTTATTGGATATAGTACAATCTATGATGTATCTTACCGATCTACCACTATCGTTTTGGGGTTATGCATTAGAGACAGTTGCATTCACATTAAATAGGGCACCATCTAAGTCCGTTGAGACGACACAATCTGAATTGTGGTTTAGCAAGAAACCAAAGTAGTCGTTTCTTAAAGTTTGGGATTGTGATGCTTATGTGAAAAAGTTTCATCCTGATAAGCTCAAAACTAAATCGGAGAAATATGTCTTCATAAGATACCCAAAAGGAGACTGTTGGATACACCTTCTATCACAGATCCTAAGGCAAGACATTCGTTGCTTATAATGGACACTTTCTAGAGAAGGAGTTTCTCTCGAAAGAAGTGAGTGGGAGGAAAGTAGAACTTGATAAGGTAATTGTACCTTCTCCTTTATTGGAAAGTAGTTCATCACAGAAATCTGTTCTTGTGACTCCTACACCAATTAGTGAGGAAGCTAATGATAATGATCATGAAACTTCGGATCAAGTTACTACCGAATCTCGTAGGTAAACCAGAGTGAAGTTCCCACCAGAGTGGTACGGTAATCCTGTTCTGGAGGTCATGTTACTTGACCATGACGAACCTACGAACTATGAGGAAGCGATGATGAGCCCAAATTCCGCGAAATGGTTTGAGGCCATGAAATCTGAGATATGATCCATGTATGAGAACAAAGTATGGACTTTGATGGATTTGCCCAATGATCGGCAAGCCATAGAAAATAAATGGATCTTCAAGAGGAAGACGGACGTTGATAGTAGTGTTACTATCTACAAAGCTAGAATTGTCGCAAAAGGTTTTCGACAAGTTCAAAGTGTTGACTACGATGAGAGTTTCTCACCCGTATCTATGCTTATGTCTGTCCGAATCATGTTAGTAATTGCCGCATTTTATGAAATCTGGCAAATGGATAAACAAAACTGCATTCCTTAATGGATTTCTTAAAGAAGAGTTGTATATGATGCAACCAGTTGGTTTTGTCAATCCTAAAGGTGCTAACAAAATATGCAAGCTCCAGCGATTCATCTATGGACTGGTGCAAGCATCTCAGAGTTGGAATACATGCTTTGATAAGTTGATCAAAGCATATAGTTTTATGCAGACTTGCGGTGAAGCCTGTATTTACAAGAAAGTGAGTGGGAGCACTACAACATTTCTGATAAGTATATGTGAATGACATATTGTTGATCGGAAATAATGTAGAATTATTCTGCAAAGCATAAAGGAGTATTTGAAAGGAGTTTTTCAAAGAAAGACTTCGGTGAAGCTGCTTACATATTGAGCTCCAAGATCTATAGAGATAGACCAAGAAGCTTGATAAGTTTTTTTCAATGAGTACATACCTTGACAAGATTTTGAAGTAGTTCAAAATGGAACAGTCAAAGAAAGAGTTCTTGCCTGTGTTACAAGGTGTGAAATTGAGTAAGACTCAAAACCCGACCACGGCAGAAGATAGAAAGAGAATGAAAGTCATTCCCTATGCCTTGGCCATAGGTTCTATAAAGTATGCCATGCTGTGTACCAGATCTATTGTATACCCTACACTAATTTTGGCAAGGGAGTACAATAGTGATCTAGGAGTAGATCACTAGACAACGGTCAGAATTATCCTTAGTAAAATAAGGATATGTTTCTCGATTATGGACGTGACAAAAGGTTCGTCGTAAAGGGTTACGCCGATGCAAGTTTTGACACTAATCTAGATGACTCTAAGTCTCGGTCTAGATATATATTGAAAGTGGGAGCAATTAGCTAGAGTAGCTCCATGCAGAGCATTGTTGACATAGAAATTTGCAAAATACATGTGGATCTGAATGTGGCGGACCCGTTGACTAAGATTCTCTCACAAGCAAAACATGATCACACCTTAGTAAACCCTTTGGGTATTGGTCACATGATGATGTGAACTATCGATGTTAATCACATGGCGATGTGATCTAGATTATTGACTCTAGTGCAAGTGGGAGACTGAAGGAAATATGCCCTACAGGCAATAATAAAGTTATTATTTATTTCCTTATATCATGATAAATGTTTATTATTCATGCTAGAATTGTATTAACCGTAAACATAATACATGTGTGAATACATAGACAAACAGAGTGTCACTAGTATGCCTCTACTTGACTAGCTCGTTAATCAAAGATGGTTATGTTTCCTAACCATGAACAAAGAGTTGTTATTTGATTAATGAGGTCACATCATTTGTTGAATGATCTGATTGACATGACCCATTTCATTAGCTTAGCACCCGATCGTTTAGTATGTTGCTATTGCTTTCTTCATGACTTATACATGTTCCTATGACTATGAGATTATGCAACTCCCGTTTGCCAGAGGAACACTTTGGGTACTACCAAACGTCACAACGTAACTGGGTGATTATAAAGGAGTACTACAGGTGTCTCCAATGGTAGATGTTGGGTTGGCGTATTTCGAGATTAGGGTTTGTCACTCCGATTGTCGGAGAGGTATCTCTGGGCCCTCTCGGTAATACACATCACATAAGCCTTGCAAGCATTATAACTAAGATGTTAGTTGTGAGATGATGTATTACGGAACGAGTAAAGAGACTTGCCAGTAACGAGATTGAACTAGGTATTGGATACCGACGATCGAATCTCGGGCAAGTAACATACCGATGACAAAGGGAACAACGTATGTTGTTATGCGGTCTGACCGATAAAGATCTTCGTAGAATATGTAGGAGCCAATATGGGCATCCAGGTCCCGCTATTGGTTATTGACCGGAGACGTGTCTCGGTCATGTCTACATTGTTCTCGAACCGTAGGGTCCGCACGCTTAACGTTATGATGATAGTTATTATGAGTTTATGCATTTTGATGTACCGAAGGTTGTTCGGAGTCCCGGATGTGATCACGGACATGACGAGGAGTCTTGAAATGGTCGAGACATAAAGATTGATATATTGGAAGCCTATGTTTGGACATCGGAAGTGTTCCGGGTGAAATCGGGAATTTTACCGGAGTACCTGGAGGTTACCGGAACCCCCCGGGAACCAAATGGGCCTTATTGGGCCTTAGTGGAAAGGTGAAAGGGGCAGCCCAAGGTGGGCCGCGCGCCACCCCCCTCCCCTAGTCCTATTAGGACTAGGAGAGGTGGCCGGCCACCTCTCTCCCTCTCTTTCCACTTGGGAGTCCTATTAGGAATTGGATTGGGGGGGGGGAGTCCTACTCCCGGTCGGAGTAGGACTCCTCCTGCGCCTCCTAGCTTGGCCGGCCAGCCCTCCCCCTCTCAACCTTTATATACGGGGGCAGGGGGCACCTCCAGACACACAAGTTGATCCTTGAGATCGTTCCTTAGCCGTGTGCGGTGCCCCCTGCCACCAAATTCCACCTCGATCATACCGTTGTAGTGCTTAGGCGAAGCCCTGCGTCGGTAGTACATTAAGATCGTCACCACGCCGTCGTGCTGACGGAACTCCTCCTCGAAGCTTTGCTGGATCGGAGCCCAGGGATCGTCATTGAGCTGAACGTGTGCTAAAGAACTCGGAGGTGCCGGAGTAACGGTGCTTGGATCGGTCGGATCGGGAAGAAGACTACGACTACTTCCTCTACATTGTGTGATCGCTTCCGCCGTCGGTCTGCGTTGGTACGTAGACAACACTCTCCCCCTCGTTGCTATGCATCACCATGATCTTGCGTGTGCGTAGGAATTTTTTTGAAATTACTACGTTCCCCATCAGCCCGTGCATGACATGGTGGACCAAACAAGGATCATGATCATGCGTTTGTGGGAGTTGAGAGGAAAAATTGCTAATATTTTGGAAGGGGACAAGCTTCCAGCAGTGGTACAACAGGTGGTCAACAGGAGTAGAAATCTTTCACATCTATCTGTTGAGAAATCTTCCTTATGGGGTGCTAAAGTTAGAGATACAAAGAGTGGCAAGAGGCATGTGGTAAATACTGAGTTGCATGAGTGCACTTGCCAAGAGTGGAAACACACTGGAAAACCATGTGAGCATTCCATACTTTTTTTGGCATCTAAACCCAGGTTAAATATGCACCCATATTTGCATGAGTATTATTTAGTACAAAAATTCAAAGCTGCATATGCAAGTCCAATTCCTGCACTGACTGACCAATCTCAGTGGCCTGAGGTGGAAATAGAATTTACCTTGTGTCCCCCTCTCACTAGAAGAAAGGCTGGGAGGCCTAAACAGAGCAGATTCAAAGCTTGGTTTGAGAAAGGTGGTTGTAGTAAGAAGGGGAAAAAGGAAAAGGAAAAGAATGATAAGCCCAAAAGGGCTCAAAAAGGTAACAAAAATAGGTGCAAGTTGTGTGAGGTACTTGGGCACAGAATTGGTTCATCCAAGTGCATCTACACTCCTCAGAGGCCAAAGTATGTTTATGTTACTGTTTTTGCAAGTTTTTGATTTTGCTACTTGTTCTAGTATCTAACCAAGTCAAATGCTTTATTTTTTAGGAGGAAGCATGCAGAAAAAGCCCCACCTCTTGTTGTTGAACAATGCTGGCCAGTGAAAAAAGCAAGACTCAATGGCTATAGAAGGAAGAACACTAAGCAGATAATGTTTGGTGACAAATATATGGAGCTAACTGAAACTGTTACTGCTGAACATGAGCTAAGTGTTTCTGTTTTGGACGATGTGATGCATACTGAATCTGTTTTGCAGACGCTAGGCCAATCTGAAACTGTTGCAGATGAAGCAACTGTTGGCTGCCATGCGAATCTGCTTTGACAACTATGTTGCCATGTTTGGAGGTTGTGCTGCCAAGTGTTGAGTTGCAAACTGAAGTAGTTGAACAATGTGTGCCATCTACTCAATCTGCAGAAGTGCAAACTTAAGAAGTGGGACATGGTCAGGTGCAAAAGTTGAGGGGGCCTAGTGGAGTTTGCAAGAAAACCAAGGGGCCAAAAAGCAAGAGCATCAGCATCAACAAACTATGCGTCGTGGAACCAAACAGTGGAAAAAAGCAGAAGAAATCGAGTGGTAGAAAGAAGCAAAAGAAATAGAGTCGAAATCATTCAAATTTGATGTGAAAACTTAAGTTTGTTGTCATTTGATGTGAAAACTTATGTTCTTTCATGTGAAAACTTATGTGCTATGATGTTGATTTGACTTGAAATAAAATTCAAATTTGAACCGACATTCAAATTTGAACCTATCTCCAATATTTTTTGAGTTCATTTGTTTGTTCTATGCTGTTGCATCGTTTTATGTACTACTATGCAATTTAGTTCATAAATCCAACCCTTTTTGTGAAGTCCAACTCATAGTCACTGAAAATGTTGTCCAAACAGGCTCCAAAGTAAGGGAAAACGGCCCCATTTCTAAGCAAGTTTTTTTCGACCTTCTCAAAATCACCCAAAAAAGATTTTCTTAGCTTATATTATACCTATATAGGATCAATACGAAGTCTCACCTTTTTTGAATAAGTATTCATATTATTTAATTTATTTTTGAAAAAACACCATTTAATACAAAGTCAGCAATAAAACAAGTTTAAAAATTTAAAATGCAAAAATAACTTCAGATCCTCCTTAGTCACTCTAAAATGAAGCTAAGGTGATGTTTTTGATTTTTTTTGCATTTTCAAAACCTCAAACCCTCTTCTCACTCCTTTGAACTCTATGCAACCTCAGTCGAGATAGTCCAATTTGTGAAGGTTTTTTCATGCAAAGATCATTAGATCAAGTTTATCATTTTATATCATAACTATGTAACATAAAAAGGCTATATGCGCAGGTTTTTCATTTTTTAGAATTTTTTTAAATTAGTTATACACATTTGAATGTCCGGTCAAACCTTTCAAGACCCCGTTGACTGCCTCCAAAACCCATGTAACCCTAGCGCCAAACGTCCACCGTCGATCTAACCCTAACGCCAAACTGCGGCCGTCGGATAGGCCTTCTAGAAGGATTCCGCGGGGGCGATCCGTGGGAGCCCTGATTCTCCAATCTGATTGGCCACCGTTTTTTCTCTCTGACGAACAGATAACGTTGAGCGGGGGAGCATCTAAGTGACCGTTGGGCCGAGCGGATCGGTCCCGGCAGAGCCTGGCGTGCGTGCGCACGGCCGTCGAGAGGGGGGGGGGATGGGCTGCATGCGAGAGGGTCAATGACATGTGGGCCATCCCTGTCCCATGCATGCCATGCAACGTCGCAGCCTAGCTATTCTGTGCTCGTGAACGCCTAGCCATTTGCATGCGGGCTTGCATGCACGCATCGACACAGTAAAGCACGGCAGGGGCGCAGCGTATATGTACATCACATCTAAGCTATTTTAACAAATGCATGTTTGAACGAGACGGACGCATCGATGGTGCAGCTCCTTTTTCAGTGTCACACGCGGATGAACGGGCCTGTTTCCCACGCGGCGTCACCGCCGATGCAAGTGCACAAAATGATGCATCTCGCCTGTGCCGCCCGTGCCTCTTTGGATGCTCTGCCCACCGTTTTTTGAATTAATGCCCGCAATTACTTATGCCAGTGCGAACGGAGAAGAGAAAACGACCGAGAAGGCATCGTGTACACATTGACCACGGCTGCAACACGGCTATAAAAGGGCACCATTTCCTCATCCTCTCACACTCATCTCTCAAGCCTCCTTCCCTTCTTCTTTTCGAGCCAAATCCACCACTCGAGCCACCATGCAGTTCAACGGCCCTACCTACCGTCGCCCTCGCACCGTGCCGGAGAGGCAGTACCCAGCCGGAGTCATCGTCGAGAATAGCCTGAGGGTGTGGGCCATCTCTAGGTGGAGGGGCCCTAGAGAGTTGGTTGGCTTCTTCCTCCAAGCCGGCTACCGCCACCTCCCTCCGGGCACTCCGCCCATGTTCCACCTCCATGAGCAGTACGATGGCAATGGCAATGGCTTCGTCACCGGCCTCTACGTCACCTTCACCAACCCCTACGACGCTCACCACCTCCTCGGCGAGGTGTTCTCGTGTGGATGCGAGTTTATCACGTTCACGACCTACAACATCTTCACCAAGTTCCATCACATCTTCCCTCATCCCAACGGCATGCACACCCTCCCCTACCAGATGCCGGAGAACGACGAGTGAGGGGCGCCGGCTAAGGAGGAGGGGCCCAAGGAGGAGGGGCCAAGGAGTTGTTCAAGTGTGAGTCTTCTATCTATCTAGTTTGTGTTTGTGTTGGTTTGGGCGTGTGTGCCCGTGTCTTCTATATATCTAGTTTCAATTATTTTCCTTTCATGTTTTATGAACTATATGTAGTGGGGGGATGCCCCTCTATATGTTCTATCTATCTATGCTACTAGGGTACCCGATGCCCCTCTATCTATCTATATGTTTTTTTGGTCCTAAAGTTTCTCCATTGCATTTTATTTATGTGGCCATGTGTACTAAAAAATGCACTAAAACATGATCCAATCATATAAGTTGTTGTTAGCACGTTTCTAGTTAATTATCTTCCTTTTATGTTTTATGCACTATATGTTGTAAGGGGATGCCCCTCTATGTTGTAAGGAGATGCTACTAGGGGCACACTAGATGTCTTCTTTTTTTGAGATGGGCACAACCTTTTTCGGTTGAAACACACGAGTAAAAACTTTGAAAACTGAAGGAAATATGTCCTAGAGGCAATAATAAAGTTATTATTTATTTCCTTATATCATGATAAATGTTTATTATTCATGCTAGAATTGTATTAACCGGAAACATAATACATGTGTGAATACATAGACAAACAGAGGGTCACTAGTATGCCTCTACTAGACTAGCTCGTTAATCAAAGATGGTTATGTTTCCTAACCATGAACAAAGAGTTGTTATTTGATTAACGAGGTCACATCATTAGTTGAATGATCTGATTGACATGACCCATTCCATTAGCTTAGCACCCGATCGTTTAGTATGTTGCTATTGCTCTCTTCATGACTTATACATGTTCCTATGACTATGAGATTATGCAACTCCCTTTTGCCGGAGGAACACTTTGGGTGCTACCAAACATCACAACGTAACTGGGTGACTATAAAGGAGTACTATAGGTGTCTCCAAAGGTAGATGTTGGGTTGGCGTATTTCGAGATTAGGATTTGTCACTCCGATTGTCAGAGAGGTATCTCTGGGCCCTCTCGGTAATGCACATCACATAAGCCTTGCAAGCATTGTAACTAAGATGTTAGTTGTGAGATTATGTATTACAGAATGAGTAAAGAGACTTGCCAGTAACGAGATTGAACTAGGTATTGGATACCGACGATCGAATCTCGGGCAAGTAACATACCGATGACAAAGGGAACAACGTATGTTGTTATGCGGTCTGACCGATAAAGATCTTCGTAGAATATGTAGGAGACAATATGGGCATCCAGGTCCCGCTATTGGTTATTGACCGGAGATGTATCTCAGTCATGTCTACATTGTTCTCGAATGGTAGGGTCCGCACGCTTAACGTTACGATGACAGTTATTATGAGTTTATGCATTTTGATGTACCGAAGGTTGTTCGGAGTCCCGGATGTGATCACGGACATGACGAGGAGTCTCGAAATGGTCGAGACATAAAGATTGATATATTGGAAGCCTATATTTGGACATCGGAAGTGTTCCGGGTGAAATCGGGATTTTACCGGATTACCGGGAGGTTACCGGAACCCCCCGGGAGCCATATGGGCCTTCATGGGCCTTAGTGGAAAAGAGAAAAGGGGCAGCCCATAGCTGGCCACGCGCCCCCCTTCCCTTAGTCCTATTAGGACTAGGAGAAGGGGCCGACCCCCTCTCTCTCTCTCTCTCTTTTCCCCCTTGGGAATCCTAGTTGGAATAGGATTGGGGGGGGGGGGCAGTCCTACTCCCGGTGGGAGTAGGACTCCTCCTGCGCCCTCTCCCTGGCCGGCGCACCCCTCCCCCTTGGCTCCTTTATATACAGGGGCAGGGGGCACCTCTAGACACACAAGTTGATCATTGAGATCGTTCCTTAGCCGTGTGCGGTGCCCCCTGCCACCATATTCCACCTCGATTATATCGTTGTAGTGCTTAGGCGAAGCCCTGTGTCGGTAGTACATCAAGATTGTCACCACGCCGTCGTGCTGACGGAACTCCTCCCCGAAGCTTTGCTGGATCGGAGCCCGGGGATCATCATCGAGCTGTACGTGTGCTAAGAACTCGGAGGTGCCGGAGTAACGGTGCTTGGATCGGTCGGATCGGGAAGAAGACGTACGACTACTTCCTCTACGTTGTGTCAACGCTTCCGTTGCGATCTACAAGGGTACGTAGATCAGACTCTCCCCCTCGTTGCTTTGCATCACCATGATCTTGCGTGTGCGTAGGAATTTTTTTGAAATTACTACGTTCCCCAACAGTGGCATCCGAGCCTAGGTTTTATGGTTTGATGTTATGTGCACGAGTAGAACACAAGTGAGTTGTGGACGATATAAGTCATACTGCCTACCAGCATGTCATACTTTGGTTCGGCGGTATTGTTGGACGAGACGACCCGGACCAACCTTATGCGTACGCTTACGCGAGACCGGTTCCCTCGACGTGCTTTGCACATAGATGGCTTGCGGGCGACTGTCTCTCCAACTTTAGTTGAACCGAGTGTGGCTATGCCCGGTCCTTGAGAAGGTTAAAACGGAGTCTATTTGACAAACTATCGTTGTGGTTTTGATGCGTAGGTGAGATTGGTTCTTACTTAAAGCCCGTAGCAGCCACGTAAAACTTGCAACAACAAAGTAGAGGACATCTAACTTGTTTTTGCAGGGCATGTTGTGATGTGATATGGTCAAGGCATGATGCTAAATTTTATTGTATGAGATGATCATGTTTTGTAACCAAGTTATCGGCTACTGGCAGGAGCCATGTGGTTATCGCTTCATTGTATGCAATGCAATCGCGATGTAATGCTTTACTTTATTACTAAGCGGTAGTGATAGTCGTGGAAGCATAAGATTGGCGAGACGACAACGATGCTACGATGGAGATCAAGGTGTCGCGCCGGTGACGATGGTGATCATGACGGTGCTTCGGAGATGGAGATCACAAGCACAAGATGATGATGGCCATATCATATCACTTATTTTGATTGCATGTGATGTTTATCCTTTTATGCATCTTATCTTGCTTTGATTGACGGTAGCATTATAAGATGATCTCTCACTAAATTATCAAGAATTGTTCTCCCTGAGTATGCACCGTTGCCAAAGTTCGTCGTGCCTAGACACGACATGATGATCGGGTGTGATAAGCTCTACGTCCATCTACAACGGGTGCAAGCCAGTTTTGCACACGCAGAATACTCAGGTTAAAACTTGACGAGCCTAGCATATGCAGATATGGCCTCGGAACACGGAGACCGAAAGGTCCAGCGTGAATCATATAGTAGATATGATCAACATAATGATGTTCACCATTGAAAACTAATCCGTTTCACGTGATGATAGGTTATGGTTTAGTTGATTTGGATCACGTGATCACTTAGAAGATTAGAGGGATGTCTATCTAAGTGGGAGTTCTTAAGTAATATGATTAATTGAACTTAAATTTATCATGAACTTAGTCCTGGTAGTATTTTGCAAATTATGCTGTAGATCAATAGCTCACGTTGTTACTTCCCTGTGTTTATTTTGATATGTTCCTAGAGAAAATTGTGTTGAAAAATGTTAGTAGCAATGATGCGGATTGGATCCATGATATGAGGTTTATCCTCATTGCTGCACAGAAGAATTATGTCCTTGATGCACCGCTAGGTGACAGACCTATTGCAGGAGCAGATGCAGACGTTATGAACGTTTGGCTAGCTAAATATGATGACTACTTGATAGTTTAGTGCACCATGCTTAACGGCTTAGAATCGGGACTTCAAAGATGTTTTGAACGTCATGGACCATATGAGATGTTCCAGGAGTTGAAGTTAATATTTCAAGCAAATACCCGAGTTGAGAGATATGAAGTCTCCAACAAATTCTATAGCTGAAAGATGGAGGAGAATCGCTCAACTAGTGAGCATGTGCCCAGATTGTCTGAGTACTACAATCACTTGAATCAAGTGGGAGTTAATCTTCCAGATAAGATAGTGATTGACAGAATTCTCTAGTCACCATCACCAAGTTAGTAGAACTTCGTGATGAACTATAATATGCAAGGGATAACGGAAACAACTCCCAAGCTCTTCGTGATGCTCAAATCAACGAAGGTAGAAATCAAGAAAAACATCAAGTGTTGATGGTTGACAAGACCACTAGTTTCAAGAAAAGGGCAAAGGGAAGAAGGGGAACTTCAAGAAGAACGGCAAGCAAGTTGCTGCTCAAGTGAAGAAGCCCAAGTCTGATCCTAAGCCTGAGACTAAGTGCTTCTACTGCAAAGGGACTGGTCACTGGAAGCGGAACTACCCCAAGTGATTGGCGGATAAGAAGGATGGCAAAGTGAACACAAGTATATTTGATATACATGTTATTGATGTGTACTTTACTAGTGTTTATAGCAAACCCTCAGTATTTGATACTAGTTCAGTTACTAAGATTAGTAACTCGAAACGGGAGTTGCAGAATAAACAGAGACTAGTTAAGGGTGAAGTGACGATGTGTGTTGGAAGTGGTTCCAAGATTGATATGATCATCATCGCACACTCCCTATAATTTCGGGATTAGTGTTGAACCTAAATAAGTGTTATTTGGTGTTTGCGTTGAGCATGAATATGATTTGATCATATTTATTGTAATACGGTTATTCATTTAAGTAAGAGAATAAATTGTTGTTCTGTTTACATGAATAAAACCTTATATGGTTACACACCCGATGAAAATAGTTCGTTGGATCTCGATCGTAGTGATACACATAATCATAATATTGAAACCAAAAGATGCAAAGTTAATAATGATAGTGCAACTTGTTTGTGGCACTACCGTTTAGGTCATATTGGTGTAAAGCGCATGAAGAAACTCCATACTGATGGGCTTTTTGGAATCACTTGATTATGAATCAGTTGATGCTTGCGAACCTTGCCTTATGGGTAAGATGACTAAAATGCAGTTCTCCGGAACAATGAAGCAAGCAACAGATTTGTTGGAAATCATACATACTGATGTATGTGGTCCGATGAAAATTAAGGCTTGCAGCAAGTATCATTATTTTCTGACCTTCACAGATGATTTGAGAAGATATGGGGATATCTACTTGATGAAACATAAGTCTGAAACATTTGAAAAGTTCAAAGAATTTCAGAGTGAAGTGGAGAATCATCGTAACAAGAAAATAAGGCTTCTACGATCTGATCGCAGGAGACAAATATTTGAGTTACGAGTTTGGTCTTCAATTAAAACAATGTGGAATAGTTTCACAAATTTGTGTCACCCGGAACACCACAGCATAATGGTGTGTCCGAACGTCATAGCCGTACTTTATTAGATATAGTGCAAATCTATGATGTTTCTTACCAATTTACCACTATCGTTTTTGAGGTTATGCATTAAAGACAACTGCATTCACGTTAAAAAGGGGAACCATCTAAGTCCGTTGAGACGACACAATATGAACTGTGGTTTAGCAAGAAACCAAAGTTGTCGTTTCTTAAAGTTTGGGGTTGTGATGCTTATGTGAAAAAGTTTCATCCTGATAAGCTCAAAACCAAATCGGAGAAATATGTCTTCATAGGATACCCAAAAGGAAACTGTTGGGTACACCTTCTATCATAGATCCTAAGGCAAGACATTCGTTGCTTATAATGGATCCTTTCTAGAGAAGGAGTTTCTCTCGAAAGAAGTGAGTGGGAGGAAAGTAGAACTTGATAAGGTAATTATACCTTCTCCCTTATTGGAAAGGAGTTCATCACAAAAATCTGTTCTTGTGACTACTACACCAATTAGTGTGGAAGCTGATGATGATGATCATGTAACTTCAGATCAAGTGACTACTGAATCTCATAGGTAAACCAGAGTGAGATCCGCACCAGAGTGGTACGGTAATCCTGTTCTGGAAGTCATGTTACTAGACCATGACGAACCTACGAACTATGAGGAAGCGATGATGAGCCCAGATTCCGCAAAATGGCTTGAGGCCATGAAATCTGAGATGGGATTCATGTATGAAAACAAAGTATGGACTTTGGTTGACTTGCCCGATGATCGGCAAGCCATAGAAAATAAATAGATCTTCAAGAGGAAGACGGACGTTGATAGTAGTGTTACTATCTACAAAGCTAGAATTGTCGCAAAAGGTTTTCGACAAGTTCAAAGTGTTGACTATGATGAGAGTTTCTCACTCGTATCTATGCTTAAGTTTGTCCGAATCATGTTAGCAATTGCCGCATTTTATGAAATCTGGCAAATGGATAAACAAAACTGCATTCCTTAATGGATTTATTAAAGAAGAGTTGTATGTGATGCAACAAGAAGGTTTTGTCAATCCTAAAGGTGCTAACAAAATATGCAAGCTCCAGCGATTCATCTATGGACTGGTGCAAGCATCTCGGAGTTGGAATACACGCTTTGATAAGTTGATCAAAGCATATAGTTTTATGCAGACTTGCGATGAAGCCTGTATTTACAAGAAAGTGAGTGGGAGCACTACAACATTTCTAGTAAGTATATGTGAATGACATATTGTTGATCGGAAATAATGTAGAATTGTTCTGTAAAGCATAAAGGAGTGTTTGAAAGGAGTTTTTTAAAGAAAGACTTCGGTGAAGTTGCTTACATATTGAGCTTCAAGATCTATAGATATAGATCAAGACGCTTGATAAGTTTTTTCAATGAGTACATACCTTACAAGATTTTAAAGTAGTTCAAAATGGAGCAGTCAAAGAAAGAGTTCTTGCCTGTATTACAAGGTGTGAAGTTGAGTAAGACTCAAAGCCCGACCACGGCAGAAGATAGAAAGAGAATGAAAGTCATTCCCTATGCCTTGGCCATAGGTTCTATAAAGTATGCCATACTGTGTACCAGATCTATTGAATACCCTGCACTGATTTGGCAAGGGAGTACAATAGTGATCTAGGAGTAGATCACTGGACAGTGGTCAAAATTATCCTTAGTAGAATAAGGAAATATTTCTCGATTATGGAGGTGACAAAAGGTTCGTCATAAAAAGTTACGTCGATGCAAGTTTTGACACGGATCTGGATGACTCTAAGTCTCGATCTAGATACATATTGAAAGTGGGAGCAATTAGCTAGAGTAGCTCCGTGCAGAGCATTGTAGACATAGAAAATTGCAAAATACATAACGGATCTGAATGTGAAAGACCGTTGACTAAGATTATAATTAAATAAATAATAATAATTAAATTAATTAATTAAGGAATTAATTAAGTTAATTGATCTTAATTAGATTAACCTAATTAACTAATTAGTTTAATTAAACAGTAATTAGATTAGTTAAACATTAATTAGGCTAAACAGTCAATGACCAGTGGGACCCACACGTCAGCGATCCAGTCAACACCTCTGTTGACTGCTGACGTCATGATGACGTCAGCAAACACTGTTCTGGATAATGTTGAATTAAATTAGTTAAATAAATTCTAAAAATGATTAAATCTTTTAAAATTAATATAAAATAAACCGTAGCTCGGATGGAAAAACTTTGTACATGAAAGTTGCTCAGAACGACTAGGCGAACCCGGATACGTAGCCCGTTCGTCCGCCACGCATCCCTAACCTATCCAACTCGCAACTTTCCCCCTCCGGCTCCTCTGCCCGAAAACGCGAAACGCCGGGGATACTTTCCCGGATGTTTTCCCCCTTCACCGATATCACCTCATACCACGTTAGGGCACGCCTAGCATCACGCTTTGCTTTGTCATGCATCTGTTTGCATTGTATTTATTGTTTCTCCCCCCTCTTCTTCCGCTAGACACCGAGACCGACGCTGCTGCTACCCAGTACGACTACGGAGTTGACGACCCCTCTCTCTTGCCAGAGCAACCAGGCAAGCCCCCCCTTTGATCACCAAATATCGCCTACTCTTCTCTATACTGCTTGCATTAGAGTAGTGTAGCATGTTACTGCTTTCCGTTATTCCTATCCTGATGCATAGCCTGTCATTGTTGCTACAGTTGTTACCCTTACCAGCTATCCTACTGCTTAGTATAGGATGCTAGTGTTCCATCAGTGGCCCTACACTCTTGTCCGTCTGCCATGCTATACTACTGGGCCGTGATCACTTCGGGAGGTGATCACGGGCATGCTATATACATTACACTGTTACATTACTTGTGATACTGTTTAGAGATGGGGGCTGAAGGGGCAGGTGGCTCCATCCCGGTAGAGGTGGGCCTGGGTTCCCGACGGCCCCCGACTGTTACTTTGTGGCGGAGCGACAGGGCAGGTTGAGACCACCTAGGAGAGAGGTGGGCCTGGCCCTGGTCGGCGTTCGCAGACACTTAACACGCTTAACGAGATCTGGGTATTTGATCTCAGTCTGGCCTTTTGGTCTATACGCACTAACCATCTACGCGGGAGTAGTTATGGGTATCCCGGCGTCGTGGTATCAGCCGAAGCCTTCGTGACGTCAGCGACTGAGTGGCGCGCGCCGGTTGGACTAGAACGCCACTAGGCTAGGTCTGCTTCCGGCCGCGTATGCAACGTGCAGGTGTGTAAAGGGCGATGGGCCCAGACCCCTGCGCCATAGGATTTAGACCGGCGTGCTGACCTCTCTGTTGTGCCTAGGTAGGGCTGCGACGTGTTGATCTTCCGAGGCCGGGCATGACCCAGAAAAGTGTGTCCGGCCAAATGGGATCGAGCGTGTTGGGGTATGTGGTGCACCCCTGCAGGGAAGTTTATCTATTCGAATAGCCGTGTCCCTCGGTAAAAGGACGACCCGGAGTTGTACTTTGACCTTATGACAACTAGAACCGGATACTTAATAAAACACACCCTTCCAAGTGCCAGATACAACCGGTGATCGCTCTCTCACAGGGCGACGAGGGGAGGATCATCGGTTAGGATTATGCTATGCGATGCTACTTGGAGGATTTCAGTCTACTCTCTTCTACATGCTGCAAGACGGAGGCTTCCAGAAGCGTAGTCTTTGAAAGGACTAGTTATCCCCCTCTTATTCCGGCTTTCTGCAGTCCAGTCCACATATAATAGCCTTATTCCAGTTGATACCAATGCATACATATGTAGTGTAGCTCCTTGCTTGCGAGTACTTTGGATGAGTACTCACGGTTGCTTTCTCCTTCTTTTCCCTCTATTCCTTCTACCTGGTTGTCGCAACCAGATGTTGGAGCCCAGGAGCCAGACGCCACCGTCGACGACGACTTCTACTACACCGGAGGTGCCTACTACTACGTGCTGCCCGCTGACGACGACCAGGAGTAGTTTAGGAGGATCCCAGGCAGGAGGCCTGCGCCTCTTTCGATCTGTATCCCAGTTTGTGCTAGCCTTCTTAAGGCAGACTTGATTAACTTATGTCTGTACTCAGATATTGTTGCTTCCGGTGACTCGTCTATGATCGAGCTCTTGTATTCGAGCCTTCGAGGCCCCTGGCTTGTAATATGATGCTTGTATGACTTATTTTATTTGTAGAGTTGTGTTGTGATATCTTTCCGTGAGTCCCTGATCTTGATCGTACACATTTGCGTGTATGATTAGTGTACGATTGAATCGGGGGCGTCACAAGTTGGTATCAGAGCCGACTGCCTGTAGGAATCCCCCTTCCACACTCCTTGGCCGAAGTTGAGTCTAGTCGATAAAAATTGTTTTACTAACATGGCTGTGCGGCCCATGGGCCCACGTCGCCATTGGGTGGTATTAGGATCTTTTATTCCTCGTCTATACTCTAGGACTCTGATCTCTCTTCTATTTGGGTTAAATGATTTTGCTAACTCTAACTCTAGGTTCTCGTTAATACTTTCTCCCGAAGAGCCCCTTCATTCCAGATGATGGCCTGCTTCACCAGAAGATTCCGAAGATACTCTCCGTTATTCTTTCGAGACCTTGTGCCCACCACTTTTGCTATTCCCGACCACCGATAAATCCTTATGGATAACTGCCTACACTTGTCGTTCTTACCTTTGTCCCTAGTTGCCCCTGTTATTACTTGATACCCAGAAAATTTCTTCGATAATTCGAGAATCCTTTGTGCCCACCGCTTTGTAGCTCTTTGTTGCATACATACCCTTACGGATAATTTCTCGCACTTATCGAGTATCCGCTCATCCCCAGTTGATTCATGTACTTCACAAAAGTCTTCGAAATACCATTCGATCCCCGAAAATCCTCAACAGCCTATTGATCTTGAAATTCTTCCTTGCTTGCGTTGTGGTTAATCCCATAGGTCTCGTAATCTTATTGACATCCCTTGTCTTTATTATTTTAAGTCGGTTGATCCAATATGATGTGAATGCTCTCAATCCTCAGTCATATCCTAGAATTCACCCTTCCGGCTTAGACGTCATTTCAAACGTGAGCTGGTTCTCGCCAATCAAATTGTCATCGATTGTGCCCCTAAGTATATTGAACTTATCCATCCTTGATCGGAGCGTCTGCTTCTGTTACTTCGCTTTGTAGATCATAATTCCTTTGCAATTGAGCTCTAAGTTACTCAGTTGTTTCTATAATCCAATGTCTTTGCATTGATTCTTCCTCTGGTTATGAGCCGATACTCACATCGGATCCCTTGTGGATCACCAGACCCTTTTGTCGGATTTTATCCGACGGTGTCCTTCGTATTCATTAAACTTGTGAGCCTTTCCACGGATATATAAAGTGTTTGGTAAATTGTATCTTTGCTTTCTCAAGCATGCTCTACTAGCGAGCTTGTGTTATTTACTTCGAAGTTTGTGGTATATGTTCGTAAGATGCCCTGATGGGTTGAACCTATGCCTTCCCTAATCCGGTGAACCCAAAAGATTTCACGGGTCATACTTATCTGGTACTGCACCAGGTAAAACTTTCAACAACTAATGCCATTTCGAAGAGAAACGAGAAGTGAATGACAGGTCATGCATTGAAGAAGTGGGAGTCGACCTTGAACTTTGTGTTCATGCCCATGGACCTAATGTGGAACTTATCATGGAAGCTTCTTGAAAAACTTTTAATTAATTGGATAATTCTTCCGGTGTCTTTGAATTGGATCCCTTGCAACTATGGTTTCGGCCATATTGATATTCCTTGATTCCTTTTTCTCGGACAAGTTAAAATACTTGTCTTTTGCAGATCAATGCACTTGTCAAACCTCTATTTTGCTCTACCTCCGAGTATTGCCCTTTGGTATCTTGATAATACCATCGAACCATGTTCCTTATTATGAGCCTTCATCGAGTATTATTCCTCACTGATTCCAATGTTTCCTGGTTCCGAGTTGTTAGTCACTCGAGGACACAATAACTAAATCGGGTCCACACCACGATTAAACAACTCTTAGTAATCTCCTATACTCACGACTTTGTACTCAATCATGTCAATCCTAGCCTGATCGGCTATCAGATAGGGCTAATTTTTCACTATGCTACCTGGTCCTGCTTCACGGAGCACAAATTTCGACAGTGAGCTAATCTTACGTCGATCTTTCTTGTCATATCATTTCTCCTTGAATAGCAAACTTGATTTCGAGTATGTTTCATACCCATGGTTCTGATAACTCTCTCTTCACCCATCCTTTTCCTTGATGTCATCGATGATCGATTATATCCTCATGAAACCCCTCGACAAGTATGTCGTGATCATCATCAACATTTTGACCCCTTCCAGGATATCAATTGAATTCATGATGAGAAGTACCATCCTTGCCCTCGATGATTTGTGTTACCATCGACCACTTTATTGCCTTCCGTTCAACACAAACTTGTTCGTGTTTCTAGCAACCCTATTGCTTTCAAGTTAATGGTCGATATTTCATTCTTAGACCATTGGTTGTTGAATCACCTTTCTAACATTGATCATGCTACCTAAGACCATATTTTGGGTGCACTTTTCAACCAATGCTTAATTGTGTATGTTTTCCTCGAGCATACATCCTTATATCATTTGATCCGACAAATGTTATCTCCTTGTTCACATAAGTGTGGAAATCCATCTTTTGAAAATCTCACTGAATTGTCGCTGAGTTCATCAGCCACCTCTTCATCCTCTCCTTGGTTTTAATGATGAACTCTTGTTTCGGAACTCGCTTCCATAGTACATCTCCTGAGAATCTTACAATGTCGTCTCGTCAATTGTGTTGCACCTTTTCTTCTCAGGCATCCTGAGTCTGAGGTATCCTGACACCAATCAGATCTGGATCTTGGTCAGATATGATGGTTGGGACATCCTTCCAAAAGTTATAACATTGGTCTTGATATGACCCGGTAAGGTGATGTCATGCCTAGCACACCTGACCGAAGGACCTATTGTTATAGTTTCCTTTTGGCAAGGTTAGTTGTTCTTCCGTGAGGGAATTGTAAGACTTATTCTATAAGTTGTTCCTGATGGATCCTTTTTGTCTCCAAAGTTTGATCTTCACCTATTGACCATGTCAATGCTATCTCAAAGCATGTCTATGGTATTCCGATTTTCAACAAGAACATTGAAGCTAATGCTAAATGTTTCCTGCTCCATTTTCCAAACACCATTGTATGTGCAATATCATGAGCTTCCTCCCCCTCACTTAAGTGGTTTTCTACCTTCTATCCGGTCTTGGTTATCTTACTCTGCTTGTTCTTAGGAAGGATATACCCCTGAAATATGTGTTTAAACACATTTTCCTTTCCATTGTTCTGTTTAATCTGATAATCACATTTTCCTTTCCATTGTTCTGTTTAACCTTCTTGAGGTTTATATGATCTAAGCAGCAATACACCACTGCTTTTATAAGCACCTCGGTGTACAACTCTGTCAGTAAGACCCTGTTACTATTGTTGTTGACATTCCGGTAATCACCGATGGACGAGAACTTTGCCTATTGGTCCGCCTCGTTCAACGAGCAGGAAAATGGTTCTCTCTTCCCTCGCCCTTGGTACCGATGTTGTTGCCGACATAACCGACAGACTATCCTCTGACATGCCTTGCTTACATAATCGTGCAAGATGTCACCGCCCTTCCTACTTTTAACCCACATGGTGGGCCCATAACCCACAGTTCCTCAGGATCTAACCTGGCTCTCATGTACACCCCCTGTTCCCAAAGTTATTCCTCGCGTGTGGCCTCGTGTGTAATTCACGATCCACCTTCCGATGAGATCATCAAATCTGGTATCAGACGCAATACCTATTCTCGTTGCCCTGACACCCTTTCACCTTCTGATTAGGCATCGAACGATTGCCTATCTGTTTGAAACTTCTCATGGTACCTTCTTACTTTGCTCTCGATATCTTCTTAAGTTTCAAATCGAGAGACACTTACGCTTCTTCCCCGAGTTAACCATCTGATGCTCGATCTTGTTAGAATCCATCCATATAAAGTTTTCCCTTCTTACCCTTTCGTAAGTACGGTGAAGATCCTAAAGGAAGGATGACAACTTCATCATGATGACCTGAAGTAGAGGAATGGAGACATCAGTGCTATGGATCGACCACCTCGAGAAGAGCAACCAAGGCCGAGAAGATCCGTTAGAATTTTCGTAACCAAAACCTTTCCCCCTTTCACTACCTCTTAAATCTCGGGACGAGATTTCTTGTAGTGGAGGAGAATTGTGACGCCCGGATAGTTACGCTACAGTAACCCTCCGCTAATGACACCACGTCACCACGATTACTGTTGTTAATCTTGCGATGATTCAAATCCCATTCAAATTTCAAATTTAAAATCAAGTCAAACATTTAAAGTTTTCAAAAACTAAAACTAAAATGTTCGGGTTGTGTCAAATAAATAGCAAGTAGTAATGGTGGAGAAACCACATGTTTATAAAATATTTAAATGCTCTAAATTAACTAAAACAACAACTAGAACAATTAATTAAATACCTTTTTAAGATATAAGGTTACAACCTATTTTTTTATTAAATGCCTAGCTAGTATTGGCAGTGGTATAACTAGTAATACTACATTAGGTGCTGTTTTTATAATGAACGAAACTAAAATGTGTAGTAAACAAAATAGCAAAACTAATTAAACAAGAAAAGTAAAACACAAAGGGGCAACCCCCCCCCCCCCCGGCTCAACTGGGCCACGGCCCAGCAGACCACCAGGCCGCCAGGCCGGCCCACCTCACTCCCCTTACCCACCCCACCGAAACCCTAGCCACCACTGACCGCACCCACTCCCCCCCCACTCGTCCCACTTCCCCCTTCTATGGTGCCTCCCCGATCCAGATCGGGATCGGAGGCACCCGACCCCGCGCCCCGCTCGGTCACCGCGGCGCCACCCTCCCGGTCTCCTTCCTCCCCCCTCCAACACCGCGCCATCCTACTCGACGCCGCTGCTCGACCACCGCGCGACCCGCCGCCGTCGCGCCCGACCCCGACGCAAGCGCCCATCCCCGACGCCCCTGGCGCCGCCACCAGTCGCCTGAAGCCATCCCCCGCGCCACCGGACCTCGTCACCACGCCGGAGTGTCGTCCCCGTCCTCCTCCCCACGGGTCGCCCCCGAGCCGCTGCCATGCCCCTCCAGCTCCCTGTGAGCTCCCCCCTCTCCTCCCCTGTCTTCCACGCGCACGCGCGCATGCCCCGCGGCCTCGTCCCGCGCTCGCCGCGCCGTTCCGCACGCGCACGCTACCGCGCACCGCGGCCCCTCCCAGCGCCCGCTCGCGCTCTGCCGCGGCATCCCCGGCCACGGCCACGCATCGGCCGTGGCCTATGCCACACCCGCAACGCGCCTCGCGCCGCCGACCCACCGTTGCCTCGCCCCCCGCCCCCCCCCCCCCCCGCACTGGCCTTCCCCTGTCTCCAGCCGCTGGCCACGGCTTGGCTGCGCCCGCGCCTTGGTCGTGCTGGCCGCGAGCCCCGCACCTGCGTGCGCTCGCGTGCCCCGTAGCGCTCGTCGCCGCCTCCGCTCCATATTCCCTCCCGTGGCGCCACCCGGGGCGGCCCTTCTGCCGCCGCCGCCGCCGGCCAGCTGCACCAGCCGCGCCCCTCGGCCCTGCTCCTGCTGCGCCTCGCTCCTGGGCGGGCTGCGGCTTCGCCCGCAGCCGCGCCCGCACGCCCGACCCGCTATGGCCCCTCTGGGCCACTGCCAAACGGGGCCCATGCCCCCCAGAACAAAAAAAGAAAAATAATAAATAATAATTAAATAAATAAGAATAATTAAATTCTTTAATTAATTAATGAATTAATTAAGTTAATTGATCTTAATTAGATTAACCTAATTAACTAATTAGTTTAATTAAATAGTAATTAGATTAGTTAAACATTAATTAGGCTAAACAGTCAATGACCAGTGGGACCCACACGTCAGCGATCCAGACAACACCTCTGTTGACTGCTGACATCATGATGACGTCAGCAAACACTGTTCTGGATAATGTTGAATTAAATTAATTAAATAAATTCTAAAAATGATTAAATCTTTTAAAATTAATATAAAATAAACCGTAGCTCGGATGGAAAACTTTGTACATGAAAGTTGCTCAGAACGACGAGACGAACCCGGATACGTAGCCCGTTCGTCCGCCACGCATCCCTAACCTATCCAACTCGCAACTTTCCCCCTCCGGCTCCTCTGCCCGAAAACGCGAAACGCCGGGGATACTTTCCCGGATGTTTTCCCCCTTCACCGATATCACCTCATACCGCGTTAGGGCACGCCTAGCATCACGCTTTGCTTTGTCATGCATCTGTTTGCATTGTATTTATTGTTTCTCCCCCCTCTTCTTCCGCTAGACACGGAGACCGACGCCGCTGCTACCCAGTACGACTACGGAGTTGACGACCCCTCTCTCTTGCCAGAGCAACCAGGCAAGCCCCCCCTTTGATCACCAAATATCGCCTACTCTTCTCTATACTGCTTGCATTAGAGTAGTGTAGCATGTTACTGCTTTCCGTTATTCCTATCCTGATGCATAGCCTGTCATTGTTGCTACAGTTGTTACCCTTACCAGCTATCCTACTGCTTAGTATAGGATGCTAGTGTTCCATCAGTGGCCCTACACTCTTGTCCGTCTGCCATGCTATACTACTGGGTCGTGATCACTTCGGGAGGTGATCACGGGCATGCTATATACATTACACTGTTACATTACCTGTGATACTGTTTAGAGATGGGGGCTGAAGGGGCAGGTGGCTCCATCCCGGTAGAGGTGGGCCTGGGTTCCCGACGGCCCCCGACTGTTACTTTGTGGCGGAGCGACAGGGCAGGTTGAGACCACCTAGGAGAGAGGTGGGCCTGGCCCTGGTCGGCGTTCGCAGACACTTAACACGTTTAACGAGATCTGGGTATTTGATCTCAGTCTGGCCTTTTGGTCTATACGCACTAACCATCTACACGGGAGTAGTTATGGGTATCCCGGCGTCGTGGTATCAGCCGAAGCCTTCGTGACGTCAGCGACTGAGTGGCGCGCGCCGGTTGGACTAGAACGCCACTAGGCTAGGTCTGCTTCCGGCCGCGTATGCAACGTGCAGGTGTGTAAAGGGCGATGGGCCCAGACCCCTGCGCCATAGGATTTAGACCGGCGTGCTGACCTCTCTGTTGTGCCTAGGTAGGGCTGCGACGTGTTGATCTTCCGAGGCCGGGCATGACCCAGAAAAGTGTGTCCGGCCAAATGGGATCGAGCGTGTTGGGGTATGTGGTGCACCCCTGCAGGGAAGTTTATCTATTCGAATAGCCGTGTCCCACGGTAAAAGGACGACCCGGAGTTGTACTTTGACCTTATGACAACTAGAACCGGATACTTAATAAAACACACCCTTCCAAGTGCCAGATACAACCGGTGATCGCTCTCTCACAGGGCAACGAGGGGAGGATCATCGGTTAGGATTATGCTATGCGATGCTACTTGGAGGATTTCAGTCTACTCTCTTCTACATGCTGCAAGACGGAGGCTTCCAGAAGCGTAGTCTTCCAAAGGACTAGTTATCCCCCTCTTATTCCGGCTTTCTGCAGTCCAGTCCACATATAATAGCCTTATTCCAGTTGATACCAATGCATACATATGTAGTGTAGCTCCTTGCTTGCGAGTACTTTGGATGAGTACTCACGGTTGCTTTCTCCTTCTTTTCCCTCTATTCCTTCTACCTGGTTGTCGCAACCAGATGTTGGAGCCCAGGAGCCAGACGCCACCGTCGACGACGACTTCTACTACACCGGAGGTGCCTACTACTACGTGCTGCCCGCTGACGACGACCAGGAGTAGTTTAGGAGGATCCCAGGCAGGAGGCCTGCGCCTCTTTCGATCTGTATCCCAGTTTGTGCTAGCCTTCTTAAGGCAGACTTGATTAACTTATGTCTGTACTCAGATATTGTTTCTTCCGCTGACTCGTCTATGATCGAGCTCTTGTATTCGAGCCTTCGAGGCCCCTGGCTTGTAATATGATGCTTGTATGCCTTATTTTATTTGTAGAGTTGTGTTGTGATATCTTCCCGTGAGTCCCTGATCTTGATCGTACACATTTGCGTGTATGATTAGTGTACGATTGAATCGGGGGCGTCACACTCTCACAAGCAAAACATGATCACACCTTAGTACTCTTTGGGTGTTAATCACATAGCGATGTGAACTAGATTACCGAATCTAGTAAAACCTTTGGGTGTTGGTCACATGACAATGTGAACTATGGGTGTTAATCACATGATGATGTGAACTATCGATGTTAATCACATGGTGATGTGATCTAGATTATTGACTCTAGTGCAAGTGGGAGACTGAAGGAAATATGCCCTAGAGGCAATAATAAAGTTATTATTTATTTCCTTATATCATGATAAATGTTTATTATTCATGCTAGAATTGTATTAACCGGAAACATAATACATGTGTGAATACATAGACAAACAGAGTGTCACTAGTATGCCTCTACTAGACTAGCTCGTTAATCAAAGATGGTTATGTTTCCTAACCATGAACAAAGAGTTGTTATTTGATTAACGAGGTCACATCATTAGTTGAATGATCTGATTGACATGACCCATTCCATTAGCTTAGCACCCGATCGTTTAGTATGTTGCTATTGCTCTCTTCATGACTTATACATGTTCCTATGACTATGAGATTATGCAACTCCCTTTTGCCGGAGGAACACTTTGGGTGCTACCAAACGTCACAATGTAACTGGGTGACTATAAAGGAGTACTACAGGTGTCTCCAAAGGTAGATGTTGGGTTGGCGTATTTTGAGATTAGGATTTGTCACTCCGATTGTCGGAGAGGTATCTCTGGGCCCTCTCGGTAATGCACATCACATAAGCCTTGCAAGCATTGTAACTAAGATGTTAGTTGTGAGATGATGTATTACGGAACGAGTAAAGAGACTTGCCGGTAACGAGATTGAACTAGGTATTGGATACCGACGATCGAATCTCGGGCAAGTAACATACCGATGACAAAGGGAACAACGTATGTTGTTATGCGGTCTGACCGATAAAGATCTTCGTAGAATATGTAGGAGCCAATGTGGGCATCCAGGTCCCGCTATTGGTTATTGACCGGAGACATGTCTCGGTCATGTCTACATTGTTCTCGAACCGTAGGGTCCGCACGCTTAACGTTACGATGACAGTTATTATGAGTTTATGCATTTTGATGTACCGAAGGTTGTTCGGAGTCCCGGATGTGATCACGGACATGACGAGGAGTCTCGAAATGGTCGAGACATAAAGATTGATATATTGGAAGCCTATATTTGGACATCGGAAGTGTTCCGGGTGAAATCGGGATTTTACCGGATTACCGGGAAATTACCGGAACCCCCCGGGAGCCATATGGGCCTTCATGGGCCTTAGTGGAAAAGAGAAAAGGGGCAGCCCATAGCTGGCCACGCCCCCCCCCCTTCCCTTAGTCCTATTAGGACTAGGAGAAGGGGCCGCCCCCCCCCCCTCTTTTCCCCCTTGGGAATCCTAGTTGGAATAGGATTGGGGGAGGAGTCCTACTCCCGGTGGGAGTAGGACTCCTCCTGCGCCCTCTCCCTGGCCGGCGCACCCCTCCCCCTTGGCTCCTTTATATACAGGGGCAGGGGGCACCTCTAGACACACAAGTTGATCATTGAGATCGTTCCTTAGCCGTGTGCGGTGCCCCCTGCCACCATATTCCACCTCGATTATATCGTTGTAGTGCTTAGGCGAAGCCCTGCGTCGGTAGTACATCAAGATCGTCACCACGCCGTCGTGCAGACGGAACTCCTCCCCGAAGCTTTGCTGGATCGGAGCCCGGGGATCGTCATCGAGCTGTACGTGTGCTAAGAACTCGAAGGTGCCGGAGTAACGGTGCTTGGATCGGTCGGATTAGGAAGAAGACGTACGACTACTTCCTCTACGTTGTGTCAACGCTTCCGTTGTGATCTACAAGGGTACGTAGATCAGACTCTCCCCCTCGTTGCTATGTATCACCATGATCTTGCGTGTGCGTAGGAAATTTTTTGAAATTACTACGTTCCCCAACAAAAACACCATAGCACAAGTCAAAAAAAATTAAAAAATGGTGCTTGGTTGAAATAAACTAGAACCAAACAATTGCAACTTTTTTGGTTCACAAAGACTGCAAGTTAGACTGCTAACTAGAACCAACCTTTTATTTTAGCCGAAACAACACGGGACCCTACCATCGGACACGATAGCTTATGCATAAAAATAGCTCAAATAATTATCAGATGAGTTATCTCAAAAAAGATGACTGCAGGAAACTTCAAATTTGTGAAATAACCTAAAGCCGAAAAGATATATCGATGTCAATGACCGTGTGCACTTTTTTTTTTGCACTAGCTACACTTCTTTTATCAATGGGCCTGGATATGTTCTATTCGGCCCTCCCTAACTTCTATATGAGCCCGGCCTTTTCGGGCCACTGTGGACGAACCTTTTTTTTCCTTTTCTCCTTCTATCACTGAAACTGAAACTGATGACGAACTGAAGAACTAAAAAAACGGGACCGAAACAGAGTGGAGAGGACATGCTGAATTCGTACAGCGCAACACTTTTATTCAAATATACATATCATTACGATTACAAATGATGCCCAATCTATTCACTTACGACTAATTATCATCACATAAACAAATGCGAGAGCAATTACACAAACATAAAAAAGTCCGGCCATCAGCCCCATCAAATTGCCCTGCTTCTGCAATTCGATGAGTTTCTTCATCTGCTTGTTCAACTTCTTTAGCTCTGCCGTCACTACTGCATCCCCCACAGTAGCCCCAATGAAATGGGCAGATCCAGGGGCCCCAGATCCAGACGCGCCCGATCCAAACTTGCCCAACTTCTCCGCCTCCAACGGTAAATCGAGCTCCCCTGATGCACCCTTCAGTTGAATCCGCTCTATGTACTCATCTAGCCACTCAAAATGGGTGCATTGCTTCAATTTCTGAAATTGGAAAGATGAACCCTAAATCCCAAATCCGATGAAAAATGGGGAAAAATTGGGCAAATATGAAATTGGGAGACAAAAACCAAAATTGGCATATTGAGAAGTAAAATCTCACCTTTCCCTGCTCTGGTTTGCTCTCGCATTTCACGAATTCCCGCCCAAGGTTGCCATTCTTGTCGGTCGTTGTGACTAGCCGCTTCAGGGGTGCGATACGTGGGCATGCAGGGCACCTTGTCGTGGGCACTGCGCCATAGCGCGGCTATGATCGGCGGGAGGTTGAAGCGGAGCTCGACATTGCTAGGCCGCGGCCCGGAACGGCTTTGCTGCGCGTCGTCGCCGGAGAAGAAGAACAACAACGGTCGGGGAGGGGGGGAGGGGGGAGGATGGGCTCGGGTGCTGCACGGCTCGGGCCATGGCTCGGTGTCCTCTTGTACCAATGCTGACCTGGATAAGTTAGTGGGTCCCACGCTGTGGGTCCCGCTCACCTGACCAATGCCGAGTTGGATAAGTTAGTGGGTCCCACACTGTGGGTCCCGCTCACCTGATTCGAGTTTTAAACATGTGTCTTTGGATTAGGCAGCAGTGTCGCATGGGAGCTATTTTTTTCAACGCAGATGTCGCATGAGAGACAATACACACCAACGACGTCGCATGAGAGACAATACACACCAACGACGTCGCATGGGAGCTATTTGCCCGGCTCTGCCATAAGTTTTCTTTACCATGGTAATAACAGTCTGAAGTTGAGATGAAATTCGGCATGCAGCAGTTTCAGGAGATCGTTCCTCACCCTCTGAGCCTCCATCCACCTCCCGCCGTCGGTTGAGTGCTCCCTCGGAGGGCAGCATCAGGTGGTTGGAGCTCACCGACGGCGGCGTCCTCGCCGAGCAGCTCGACGAGAGCAGCAGGCTCGCGTCTCTGCCAATGTCGCTGATTGAATCATCAGTCATCTCGGCCATGTCTTTCAGCAGGCAGCCGCCGAACCCATTCAACAGCTCCTGGGCAATGTGCGCGTATCCCGTCCGCGGCAGCACCTGCGAGAAGTGCGGAGGCCTCGAGTACATCTGTGGGTACACTTGCCACAGCTCGTAGTCGCCGACTCGCCGGCACCGACATCGCCGTAAGGAGGCAGATGGAACTGGCCGGCGCCGGCGTGAGCCCTGACGGCCTGAGGCTGCTGGTAGCCAAAGCCTTCGCTGTTCACATGGGTCAGGCCGGAGCAGCTCACCTCCGAGGACTGCTCCGGCATGCTCGCCATGGTGACCGAGGAAGACTGGGCACCTAGCCTGAGCGACAGGCCGCTCGCCGCGCCGGTGACCGCGTCCGGAAGGTCGCCGCCGCCGAAGAACGCCGTCAGGTAATACGGCTGGTGGGTGGAGGCAGCGCTTGGTCCGTCGTAGAGCCAGCCGCAGCGTGGCTCTCCAGTAATGAGCTTGGCCATCTTTGACGGCTGGGCGATGGTGACCTCCGCTGGCCCGTACTGGAAGAAGTCCGCCGAGCCGGAGACGGAAGGGAGCATGGAGTGCACGGTACTGCAGCTCTTGCTGGCGACGGCGTACGCGTCGTCGTTCATCTCGTCCGTGGACATGCTCGCTTGGTGGCTGTCCCGCGAAGGAGCGGCAGACCACACGAGCTGGTTCGCCGGCGAAGTGACCATCACGGCGCTGCTGGCCATGAAATGCGCGGCCACCTCTGCGCCGCCGGAGCCGAAGCCCGCATCGTGCGGCATGCTTGGGTAGAAGATGTTGTGTCAAACCCAGTCTACAGGACACAGCTGCCATTGCTTGCGCTAGGCTTTCTCCCGTCCAAAGCCTGAGGTAGCTAAGCAACGCTAGTCTTTATCTGATTAAAAGACTGAGGTGGAGAAGTAGCTGAGTAGTAGTAGTAGTCTTTCTCCTGTCAAAAAGGCTAAGCTGGAGAAGTAGTATTAGACTTTATCTAGTCCAAAAGGCTGAGCTGAACTAGTACTACAGTTCGTGTAGTGAAGCTGGCAAGCATCCCTGTAAAAGGGCATATGCATCCATCGTTGTAAATCAGGCCACTCCATCAGTTTCAATTCAAGCACCAAGTAGTGTGGTAGCTAGCTTGTGCGTGTGTTCAGAGAGAATAGCAAAGTTTCAATTCAAGAACCAAAGTGGGAACAGCCGAGGAAGCCCTCCGGAGCTACGGATCAGTAGCCGAACCTTAAACAATCATGGAGAGAGAAAGCACCGGCGACGGCGACGGCGTATGAACCGCCAACCACCCCTCCGTCTCTACCTCAAGTGGCTACTCCCCTACAGAGGTTTCAACCTGGGATATGGCTAGCTAGCGAGGGCGAGTGGGGCAGCAGAGCTTCCCAAGCACCGCAGGAGAGGAGATGATCAGCGAGAGGAGGAAGAAGATGAAGCTGGAGGTAGCATACGGACCCTGTGTTAAACTGCGGGTTGATAAGGCAAGAAGGCAGGGGGCAAAATGCAAAATGCCGCGCTGACCAGCCAGGCCACTTGGCATCCAGTTGGCGAGCTGTGATTGGTCTAGGACTAAATTTGCACCTCCATTGCAAGTTCAGGGATGAAATAATCTACTTTTGCAAGTACAAAGACTAAACCATCATCTGACATGCAAGTATTAGGACCTCGGGTGCTATTACCTCTTGGAAAGCACCATCCACCCATCGCCCCACGAAATGTCATGTCCTCTTCTTGCTCCTCTCCGTGGGTGCACACTACTACAAAAACAGCTATAGCCAATATGGACACTAATGGCGCACTATATATGTGGTGCGTCATTACAAATACTAATGGCGCACTATGTGTTGGTGCGTCATTAGTGTGCAAATACTAATGACGCACCACATCCACGGTGCGGCAATAGTAAATTTTTTTAATTTTTTCAAAACTACTAATGGTGCACCACTCTCATGGTGCGCCATGGGAGTGGTGCGCCATTACTAGTTGAACTAGTAATGGCGCACCATCCCACGGTGCGCCATTAGTAATTTGGCCCAAACATTCCCCGAATGCACCCCCCGTGGACCGCCTTTTCAGTTTCAAAAAAAATAAAAGAAAATGATAGAAATGTTAAAAAAAATAAAAGAAAATAAGCTTCCCATGTGATATGTGGTCTAGTTGTTAGCAAAATTTACAAACATGAATTTTCGACTTTTTTTGCAAAATCTCTCGAGAATTTGTAAAAATGGGCATAACTTTTGCATACGAACTCGGATGAAAAAGTTTTTTATATGAAAAATCATCTACTCAAAAAGTTACATCCGAATTTAACCGGGGGATCCCCGTTAAACATTTTCAAAATCCTCAAAAACCTAACGGAAAAAAAGATACGGGGCTTTTAAGATCTGGAGAGGCAAAAAAATTCAAAAAAAAAAATTCAAACTTACTAATGGCGCACCTGCCCATAGTGCGCCATTACTATCTTCCCGCCTTCAAAATCAAAAATAAATAAAAAAATAAAAAATTACTAATGGCGCACCTGCCCATGGTGCGCCATTAGTATCTTCCCGCTTTCAAAATTCAAAATAAATCAAAAAAATTAATTTTTTTAGTAATGGCGCACCTGCCTACGGTGCGCCATTACTATGCCGTATATATGTCTTGGCGTGTCCTCTGCTCCTTACCTCTTCATTCTTCTCCTCCACTCCACCTCTCCTCCACTCCATCTCCTGCTCTCCTCCACTCCATCTTCCATTCTCTCCTCCACCATACTACCCTCCTCCTCTCCGGCGACCTCCTCCTCCTCTCCGGCGACCTCCTCCTCCCTCCTCTCCTCCCCTCCCCTCCCCTCACGGTTTCTCCTCCCTCCTCTCCTCCCCTCCCCTCCCCTCACGGTTTCTCCTCCCTCCTCTCCGGTGAGCTCCTCCTCCCTCCTCTCTGGTGAGCTCTTCCTCCCTCATCTCCGGAGAGCTCCTCCTCCCTCCTCTCCGGTGAGCTCCTCCTCCCTCCTCTCCTCCCATCCCCTCATGGTTTCTCCTTCCTCCTCTCCGATGCTCCGATGAACTCCTCTCCGGCGACCTCCTCCTCCTCTCCGGCGATGTAGGCGAGCGCCTCTCCGGTCACCTCCTCCTCCTCCTCTCCGGCAAAAGAACACGGCAAAAGAACGTACAAGATCCAAAAACGGAAACAAAATTTGAAATAATATCGTGCAAAAAACGAGCAAAAAAAACGAGCAAAAAAAATGAGCAAAAAATGGGCAAAAAAATCGCGATCCAGATCCAAATTCAAAATTCAAAAATAGCAATGGCGCACGGTGGGGGTTAGACGGTGCGCCACTACTATTTTCCCGCCTTCAAAATTCAAAAATACTAATGGCGCACCATGGTCTTTTCCAGTAGTGCGCCATTAGAATGCCAAAGCACATGGGTACATATGGCCCCCCTGGGAGGCATTCTAATGGCGCACTGCAGGCTATACTAATGACGCACCATGTGGTGCGCCATTAGAACACCAGATACTAATGGTGCACCCGTGGTGCGCCATTAGAATTTAATTCTAATGGTGTGATGCTAGTGGCGCACCAGTAGTGCGCTATTAGAAGGCAAAACTGGTGCGCCACTAGCATGCCTTTTCCTAGTAGTGGCAGGGCTACTGTGGAGGAATGACCTCAATGACCATTTTGACAGATTGAGTGGACCGATACGGTCGACTGGAGGGGTTGAGGTGGTTGAATAGGCGACTACATATTTTAAGCTTAACTTTCAATTTTAGGGCAATGCAGATAAAGGATGCAACTAGATAAGAAGCCCCTTGGCCGGGACACCGTTAGCAGATTATATAATTTTAGTGGTATTGAATCCATGCCTAATGAAACATTCAGCTGAATGAGAATGCTAGCTAGTTGCATTCTTCTTATTTCTGAAATTTATTTCTCTAAATTTTCTTTACCATTTTCTCCGAGAGATTTCTTTACCTCACAGGACAGACGAACGGGAATGGGACGGGGGCGCTTTACTATTCATATTTTACAAGTAGTTTAAAAGAAGAGTAATGACACTAGTTGTGTGTTTTGCTGTACTTCGGGAGAAAATTCCTGCCAAATCGCCGGAGTTTTTTTTTTGTCCAATTAACGGAATCATATTTCTCATCTATGTGAAGGTATACACTGTAGCTAAGGCCATGCTTGCTCTTTTGGACTCATGTTGTTCTTAGAGCATGGTAATTAGAAACTGAAGTAGGTATTCTTCTCCTTCCCAACGCAGAAAGTAGGAGAAGACTTAAGGAGGTATAGTGCCCAAGCAACTGTTGAAGTTGTTTTAAAGATAAGCTAATTACTTTCTGTGTTGACTACATCAGATTTATAAATATTTAATAACAACATTTTTTCCCCAAAAAGGCCATCTACCGGTGCTACTGCTCCTTGTTTTCATCTATGTTTCGAATCATGTAGATGTTCGGAAAACATTGAGTAATTGTGCTTTCGTTTTTGCTCTAATGTCTGCAATTCAACTAGTAAATGTTTTGTGTTGATTGCTGCAAGTAAGAAATCTTAGATTCTTAAGAAGTTGGTCACAATTCTCTCAACATGCAAAGTGTGCACCTCAACGTCCCACTAAGCAATGCATTTAAATCTTCTCTCCCGCTAAGCCATGCAAAATCTGCCACATAAGCGAGTTATGCATTTAATTTATAAATTACAATTATTTTTACATTAGTCTATGCATGTAACGCTGCCACATCATATATTCATGTTAGTCATCCTTCACAGTTTTGTTCGAAATGACATTTTTAACTGCAATAAAAAAACTATTTTTAGACACTTTCTTTTATTGATTTTCAAGCTTATACATTCTTTTCATTAAATTTAGTTATTTTTAGCAACTACTTACGCATGTTTTAACAAAGTTACCACAACAACGCATGCACACATGCCAACTACTCTATTACACATGTCAACTCAGTTATCATGCCATATCAGCAAGCATGCAATTAAACTACCGAATTTCCCATGCTCTACCGTGATGCCATGTGTCATCACTTAAGTTTTCCAAAAAAATGCTTCAGTTTACTAACCGTGAGTCCATTATCTCGTTCATGCAAAAAGAAGCAGCATAAACGGTTGGCTGTTCACATCCCCACTATCGCGTTGATATTCAACTTCTCCACGAAATAAGTCTAGAAGTAACAGCTCAAGGCGTCGCTTCATTCCCTCATAAAATGTTCTTCTCACATGAGGTCTTCTAATAAATTGAAATGACCTCATCACTTGACGAGGATTCATGATTTTTTCCCCTTCCCTTGCTCGATCTCTTCCGCAGAACCCAAACCAACGTGGGTATTGTACGACTATACATACCTATTATCCTTGTAATTTTTCCACGGGACTTGGTGAAGCACCATTTTTCCTGAGTTTCATTTTTTTTTTGCCGAGTGTTTTGTCCATAACACTCAGCAAAGACCTTGTTCACCGAGTGCCCGACCAATGAACTTTAGGAAGACACCAACACTTGGCAAATACAAATTTCAACGTCGCAAGTCAAGTGTGTAGTTCATTTTGTTGAGACAATTCTTATTGTAGGCGCATTTTGCCTAATTTATGAATGGGTGCGTAAATATAGCTGCCAAAAAAATGAAAACCGGTGACGGGCCGCTGTAATGGGAGTGAGGAGAGGAGCCAGAGCCAGTGTGATCCTAGCATGAGAGGTGTTTTTTATAACTCGTTGCATGAGGCTTCCTATTGCATACATAGGACGGGGCAGGTCAAGCAAATGTGCGCTCCCTCCTACCGCGCCAATGCTTAGCCGGTGGTCACCACACCAGCTGCCCTTTTTTTCTTAGTTCATTTTCATTTCTTTTTTCTGTTTTCCCTTTTTTGTTGTAAATTTTGTTTTCCTCTTTTTTCCATTCTCTAGGTTTTTATTTCATATTTTTTATGAATATTTTTCTTTAATTCATGAGTATTTTGTTGTTTTAAATGTTTTAATACATAAAAGCATGAACACCTTCCGAAATTTGTGACTTTATTTCGAATTTTGTGAATATTTTAAAAATTGTGAGCATATAAATTCTGGAGCATTTTTACAAATTGATGAATTTTTAATAAATTCAAAACCATCTTTAATTTTTTTACATATTTTTGAAATAAAGGATTTAAAAAAATAGTGAATGTGTTTAAATTAGTAACATTTTGAAGCTTAGGACCTTTTTTAAATTTAGACATTTTAAAATCTATGTGCAATGCATAACGCCCATTTGCGTTTTGAAAACCTTATGCAATGATAGGCTAGATGGCCCATGCATCTTTTGCAAAACAAACGTGAGCATTAAATCATACGCCATTGCATTTTAAAACTGTGTGATAGTACGCCATCACACATGTTTATTTTCTGAAGTGTGTGCAATGTTACATCACACATAGTTTTTTCTAACGTGTGTGATAGGTGTCGTTTCGTAGCACCATTCTACAGTAGTGTGGGAACACAACAAGAAGAAAACATAGGATTAAGTGGCATGTCCTCTACAAGATTATAAACTACATAAACTTTTGGTGAAATAGGGTTTGATAGCACAAGAAAAAAAAGAACATTGTACAGAGAAATTGATTGGTGTCACTTAGTATTTTCCAGATTTCTTCAGAGATAACTTCTTTTATATATGTTTGACAGAAAACTGGAGATAGCAATCGGTAAAATTGCAAACGGGTAGGTTCTTCAGAAATAACAATAAAATTGTTTTCAGTCAGTTACATTATTTTGCTCGCTAAAATAGCACTCATACAGTTGCAGGTCTGCCAACATATTGTCACTGGCAAATTTAATGACATTAATATCGGCAAGACATTCTTAATAGGATGCCACAAAATTTGTTCGTTAATAGGCCGGTTAGGCTAACTGAAGTTCGTGTTGATGGGATAAAGTTAAGGCAGGTTAATATCTTTTAGAAATTAGTGTGCCATTTTTTCTATTTCTCTAATGCTATTTATCTCAAAATTTAAACAACATCTTTGTCAAAGTTGATGTCTATGTGGTACTACTTATTGAATGCATATTTTATTGAGAAAAAATTCCATTTTCTTGTCACGGAAAAATAGGTGACCTTAAACCATTAAGATTTTTATTGACATTAAACAAATATATTGGCACTTCTAAATACAAATATATGTATATTTATCCAATATCTACGGGGTGTAACATGAATAAACTGGATAAATTTTGTGTTAAAAATATTTTACGGCCATTTGTCGCATATCTTTATTTAATCTGGTGACATACAATAAATATGTTTATACTAAACTTTTATACTCTGATAAATGTGTGTTTATAATATTATAATATGAAAAAGTATAATTTTCGGCTACTTAGATGAAATAGTTAAAGTCATAATAAATGTTGCTAGATATTACTTATAATGTTATTTGTTAAACATCGTGTATCACTTGTTATGCGGTTGTACTAAATTAAATTGTGTTTTGAATTGATTTTTTACAGTTTCATAAATTATATAGTTTATTATTAAATCTTGATCCGTATGTGATCGTGTTCATATATATATATATATATATATATATATATATATATATATATATATATATATATATATATATATATTAATTTTATTAAATTTCATGGTACAATTTTGTAAAATGTTCATAATGGTTTTTATTGTATTATTAGATAAGCATGTTTAAAGAAACTTCTAGAGTATAAATTATACCCCTGCATATACATTTTGCAAGTTGGGTCTAATAACGAGTTGATGACATGTGAATTCTTTATATTTTGTAACAAACTAACATCGTCTATTGTAATCACCTGGTTCCTGGTTCTAACTTCAAATGGATTTGGGATGCCTAATTAACTCTTAAGATCCAAATTTTTCTTTTGGCAAGTATGCCAGAATGCTATTCTAACTAGATACAACATGAAAAAAATGGACTTGGCACCCGGAGCGAAATAAAATAAATAGTTTTATACCTAATTTTTATACTTATTTATTTTTATATTCCATCATACTATAATGTTAAGAAGTTTATTTTTTATTACTAAGTTTGGATAGTTAACCACATAATTTAGGTGGTATAGTTAACCACTTTATATTGGTTAACAATTGTAGTGTATGTCATCGATCATTTGTTTATGCTAAATTAAAATAAAGTGCTATACCGGAAATTATCTTTAAATTATTTTGTGAGAATCCACAAATTATATTGTCCAGACGTCCATTTTTGTATGTATGTGCATATGTTCATATATAATTTAGTTTCATTCAATATCACATTAGAGGTTTCTAAAAAGGAATGTATAACTAATATCTTAATGGTAATTTCTAGTATATTATTAAGTGTGCATATTTATAGAACCATGTAGAGTATAAATTGTATCGTTTACAAATGTGTTGTAAGTTAGATTCGGTAATCATTTCAACATATGCATGGTACTGTAACAGCACCGAATAACGTAAACATATCACCGATTCCATTGTGCATACATATATTCATTTAGTTTTTTATGTTAATATAGTCATTTGCTTTCATATGGTGTATACTAGAGTTATGTCAGCTTCTGAAACAAAAAGGTGATGTACGGATTAAACGTAGAACTCTAGTTTACATATATTTCACTACAAACTTAGGATGACTATCTGAGACAGTAGCAGGCTAATGAAGCTTTTTGCCGCCTATTAGATTTGCAGTCACTCTTATGTGTCATATTGTTCTAAAATTAAGATTTTATTTTACCCATACACAATAATTTTTTGGACTTATATTATAGTGGTTAGTAATATATTTAATATTTGGGGCCTTCCTCCTATTCGGGCCGAGGCTGTCACCTTATTTGCCCGACCTATGGGCCGGTGCTGCCCCGCCATGCCCAGTGCTTTGATACTTGCGCTCAACCTCTAAATGAAGCCGCTGGCAAAGCAGAGCCGCTTGCCGGCAGCTAGCGCAGTGTGCATGCCACCGACGAATGTTCTGGGGCTCGCACTGAAGAATTAAGTTGAGCAGCACACGCTGAAGCCAGCAATGTCCGACATGTTCTCCCTTTAGGAAAAATGAACTCACATCCCACTATATTTCCCATCAATAAATATCGAGCTCGAGGTTGAGGTTCGGGAAGGCTCTAATATGTCTCCAACGTATCTATAATTTATAAAGTATTCATGCCATGTTTACTATATTTTTTATGGTTTTGGTGCACTTTTATATGATTTTCATGGACTAACATATTAACCTAGTGCCTAGTGTCAGTTGTTATTTTCTGCATGTTTTTGGTTTTCCAGAAAATCCATACCAAACAAAGTCCAAACGCGATGAAACTTTTTGACATCTTTTGGGAACATAAGAGACCTCCGAAGCTTCGAGGGAGTACCAGAAGAGCCACGAGGAGGTGGCAAGGTACTTGGGCGCGACCAGGGGGTGGTCGTGCCAAGATACCTTGTGGTCCCCCTATAGCACCTCTTCGCGTGATTCCAACGCTGAAAATTCTTATATATTCGAAAACTCCCGAAAGTTAACCTAGATGAGTTGTTCCGCCGCCGAAAGCCTCTGTTCCGAAGAGATCCCATCCGAAGGCCTTTTTCGGCACCCTGCCGAAGGGGTAAATCATTACGGGATGCCATCTTCATCATACCCGTTGTCTCCTTGACGAGGAGGGGGTAGTTCACCCTCGGGGCTGATGGTATGTACCAGTAGCTATGTGTTTGATCTCTCTTTCTCTCGTGTTCTTAATTTGGCACGATCTTGATGTACCGCAAGCTTTGTTAATGTAGTTGGATCATATGGGTTTTCCCCTCTCTATCTTCTTGTGATGAATTGAGTTTTTCCTTTGAGGTATCACTATTATCGGATCGAATAAGTTTTGGATTTGAGAAAACTTGATGTATGTCTTGCATGTGGATACAAGTGGTGACAATGGGGTGTTCTATCGATTTACTTGATATACGCTTTGGTATTCAACTTGCGGATTATCGTGACATTGGAGTAATCTATGCATAGGGGTTGAAGTTCTTTGTGTTGGATTGAATATTATGAATCCAACTTTCTCTGATAGAAACTTTGGGACACTCTTTGAAGTTCTTTGTGTTGGATTGAATATTATGAATCTGAAGTTATTTGATGCATATCGAATAATCTGAATGGACGTCACCCTTTCGTCGGTCTATCGGCGGCAGCTTTGATGATATATATCACCTTGCGTGTGATTTCCCGCCTTATTTTTTAGCATGCTCCCAAAGATACTAATTGTGCTTCCCATGATTTAGCCAAACTAGTTAGAAGTAAGATGTCTGGGGGGTGGGTGGAAGATGCACCCGTAGAAATTGATCTCAGGATGTCGCAGTAGCTAGCACAGGCTCCGGCGCAAGCGCCGGTGAGGCTTATCACGGCGTCCGGCAGCCCGTTCGATCACCGCGTGGAGGTGGCGCTCACGCTCAAGGGGATACGAGCTGCTCGTGGAGGACCTGGCCAACAAGAGCGAGCTGCTGCTGAAGGAAATATGCCCTAGAGGCAATAATAAAGTTATTATTTATTTCCTTATTTCATGATAAATGTTTATTATTCATGCTAGAATTGTATTAACCGGAAACATAATACATGTGTGAATACATAAACAAACAGAGTGTCACTAGTATGCCTCTACTTGACTAGCTCGTTAATCAAAGATGGTTATGTTTCCTAACCATGGACAAAGAGTTGTTATTTGATTAAAGGGATCACATCTTTAGGTGAATGATCTGATTGACATGACCCATTCCATTAGCTTAGCACCCGATCGTTTAGTATGTTGCTATTGCTTTCTTCATGACTTATACATGTTCCTATGACTATGAGATTATGCAACTCCCGTTTGCCGGAGGAACACTTTGTGTGCTATCAAACGTCACAACGTAACTGGGTGGTTATAAAGGTCCTCTACAGGTGTCTCCAAAGGTACATGTTGGGTTGGCGTATTTCGAGATTAGGATTTGTCACTCCGATTGTCGGAGAGGTATCTCTGAGCCCTCTTGGTAATGCACATCACATAAGCCTTGCAAGCATTGCAACTAATGAGTTAGTTGTGAGATGATGTATTACGGAACGAGTAAAGAGACTTGCCGGTAACGAGATTGAACTAGGTATTGAGATACCGACGATCGAATCTCGGGCAAGTAACATACCGATGACAAAGGGAACAACGTATGTTGTTATGCGGATGACCGATAAAGATCTTCGTAGAATATGTAGGAGCCAATATGGGCATTCAGGTCCCGCTATTGTTTATTGACCGGAGACGTGTCTCGGTCATGTCTACATTGTTCTCGAACTGTAGGGTCCGCATGCTTAAGGTTTCGATGACAATTATATTATGAGTTTATGAGTTTTGATGTACCGAAGGATTTCGGAGTCCCGGATGGGATCGGGGACATGACGAGGAGTCTCGAAATGGTCGAGACGTAAAGATCGATATATTGGACGACTATATTCGGACTTCGGAAAGGTTCCGAGTGATTCGGGTATTTTTTGGAGTACCGGAGAGTTGCGGGAATTCGCCGGGAGAAGTATTGGGCCTTATTGGGCCATACGGGAAACAGAGAGGGGCTGCCTAGGGCAGGCCGCGCGCCCTCCCAAGGCATAGTCCGAATTGGACTAGGGGGAGGGACTGCGCCCCCTCCTTCCTTCCCTTCTCCCTTCCCCTTCCTGGTCTCCTACTCCTACTACATGGAAGGACTCCTAGTTGGACTAGGAAAAGGGGGATCCTACTCCCGTGGGAGTAGGACTCCCCTAGGGCGCGCCATAGAGAGGGCCGGCCCTCCCCTCCTTCACTCCTTTATATACGGGGGCAGGGGGCACCCCTTAGACACACAAGTTGATCTTCGTGATCGTTCCTTAGCCGTGTGCGGTGCCCCCCTCCATGATATTACACCTCGGTCATATTGTAGCGGTGCTTAGGTGAAGCCCTGCGACGGTTGAACATCAAGATCGTCACCACGCCGTCGTGCTGACGGAACTCCTCCCCGAAGCTTTGCTGGATCGGAGCCCGGGGAACGTCATCGAGCTGAACGTGTGCCAAGAACTCGGAGGTGCCGGAGTAACGGTGCTTGGATCGGTTGGACCGGGAAGACGTACGACTACTTCCTCTACGTTGCGTCAATGTTTCCGCTTCGGTCAACGAGGGTACGTAGACAACACTCTCCCCTCTCATTGATATGCATCACCATGATCTTACGTGTGCGTAGGAAATTTTTTGAAATTACTACGTTCCCCAACAGTGGCATCCGAGCCTAGGTTTTATGGTTTGATGTTATATGCACGAGTAGAACACAAGTGAGTTGTGGGCGATATAAGTCATACTGCTTACCAGCATGTCATACTTTGGTTCGGCGGTTGTTGGATGAAGCGGCCCGGACCGACATTACGCGTACGCTTACGCGAGACTGGTTCTACCGCCGTGCTTTGCACACAGGTGGCTGGCGGGTGTCAGTTTCTCCAACTTTAGTTGAACCGAGTGTGGCAACGCCCGGTCCTTGCGAAGGTTAAAACAACACCAACTTGACAAACTATCGTTGTGGTTTTGATGCGTAGGTAAGATTGGTTCTTGCTTAAGCCCGTAGGAGCCACGTAAAATTTGCAACAACAAAGTAGAGGACGTCTAACTTGTTTTTGCAGGGCATGTTGTGATGTGATATGGTTAAGACATGATGCTAAATTTATTGTATGAGATGATCATGTTTTGTAACCGAGTTATCGGCAACTGGCAGGAGCCATATGGTTGTCGCTTTATTGTATGCAATGTAATCGCCCTGTAATGCTTTACTTTATCACTAAGCGGTAGCGATAGTCGTAGAAGCATAAGATTGGCGAGACAACAACGATGCTACGATGGAGATCAAGGTTTCGCGCCGGTGACGATGCTGATCATGACGGTGCTTCGAAGATGGAGATCACAAGCACAAGATGATGATGGCCATATCATATCACTTATATTGATTGCATGTGATGTTTATCTTTTATGCATCTTATCTTGCTTTGATTGAAGGTAGCATTTTAAGATGATCTCTCACTAATTATCAAGAAGTGTTCTCCCTGAGTATGCACCATTGCGAAAGTTCTTCGTGCTGAGACACCACGTGATGATCGGGTGTGATAGGCTCTACGTTCAAATACAACGGGTGCAAAACAGTTGCACACGCGGAATACTCAGGTTATACTTGACGAGCCAAGCATATACAGATATGGCCTCGGAACACGGAGACCGAAAGGTCGAGCGTGAATCATATAGTAGATATGATCAACATAGTGATGTTCACCATTGAAACTACTCCATCTCACGTGATGATCGGAAATGGTTTAGTTGATATGGATCACGTGATCACTTAGAGGATTAGAGGGATGTCTATCTAAGTGGGATTTCTGAAGTAATATGATTAATTGAACTTTAATTTATCATGAACTTAGTCCTGGTAGTGTTAGCATATCTATGTTGTAGATCAATAGCTCGCGTTGTTGCTTTCGTATGTTAATTTTGATATGTTCGTAGAGAAAATTGTGTTGAAAGATGTTAGTAGCAATGATGCGGATTGGATCCGTGATCTGAGGTTTATCCTCATTGCTGCACAGAAGAATTATGTCCTTGATGCACCGCTAGGTGACAGACCTATTGCAGGAGCAGATGCAGACGTTATGAACGTTTGGCTAGCTCAATGTGATGACTACTTGATAGTTTAGTGCACCATGCTTAACGGCTTAGAATCGGGACTTCAAAGACGTTTTGAACGTCATGGAACATATGAGATGTTCCAGGAGTTGAAGTCAATATTTCAAGCAAACACCCGAGTTGAGAGATATGAAGTCTCCAACAAGTTCTATAGCTAAAAGATGGAGGAGAATCGCTCAACTAGTGAGCATGTGCTCAGATTGTCTGGGTACTACAATCGCTTGAATCAAGTGGGAGTTAATCTTCCAGATAAAATAGTGATTGACAGAATTCTCTAGTCACCATCACCAAGTTAGTAGAATTTCATGATGAACTATAATATGCAAGGGATGACGAAAGTAATTCCCAAGCTCTTCGTGATGCTGAAATCGACAAAGGTAGAAATCAAGAAAAACATCAAGTGTTGATGGTTAACAAGACCACTAGTTTTAAGAAAAGGGCAAAGGAATAGAAGGGCAACTTCAAGAAGAACGGCAAGCAAGTTGCTGCTCAAGTGAAGAAACCCAACTCTGGACCTAAGCCTGAGACTAAGTGCTTCTACTGCAATGGAACTGGTCACTGGAAGCGGAACTACCCCAAGTATTTGGCGGATAAGAAGGATGGCAAAGTGAACAAAAGTATATTTGATATACAGATTATTGATGTGTATTTTACTAGTGTTCGTAGCAACCCCTCGGTATTTGATACTGGTTCAGTTGCTAAGAGTAGTAACTCGAAACAGGAGTTGCAGAATGAACAGAAACTAGTTAAGGGTGAAGTGACGATGTGTGTTGGAAATAGTTCCAAGATTGATATGATCATCATCGCACACTCCCTATACTTTTGGGATTAGTGTTAAACCTAAATAAGTGTTATTTGGTGTTTGCGTTGAGCATGAATATGATTTGATCATGTTTATTGCAATACGGTTATTCATGTAAGTTAGAGAATAATTGTTGTTCTGTTTACATGAATAAAACCTTCTATGGTCATACACCCAAACGAAAATGGTTTGTTGGATCTCGATCGTAGTGATACACATATTCATAATATTGAAACCAAAAGATGCAAAGTTAATAATGATAGTGCAACTTATTTGTGGCACTGCCGTTTAGGTCATATTGGTGTAAAGCGCATGAAGAAAATCCATGCTGATGGGCTTTTGGAATCACCTGATTATGAATCACTTGATGCTTGCGAACCATGCCTTATGGGCAAGATGACTAAAACGCCGTTCTCCGGAACAATGAATCAAGCAACAGATTTGTTGGAAATCATACATACTGATGTATGTCGTCCGATGAATATTAAGGCTTGCAGCAGGTATCATTATTTTCTGACCTTCACAGATGATTTGAGCAGATATGGGTATATCTACTTGATGAAACATAAGTCTGAAACATTTGATCAGTTCAAAGAATTTCAGAGTGAAGTGGAAAATCATCGTGACAAGAAGATAAGGTTTCCACGATCTGATCGCGGAGACAAATATTTGAGTTACGAGTTTGGTCTTCAATTAAAACAATGTGGAATAGTTTCACAAATTCGTGCCACCTGGCACACCACAGCATAATGGTGTGTCCGAATGTCATAACCGTACTTTATTGGACATAGTACAATCTATGATGTTTCTTACCGATTTACCACTATCGTTTTGGGGTCATGCATTAGAGACAGTTGCATTCACGTTAAATAGGGCACCATCAAAATCCGTTGAGACGACACCTTATGAACTGTGGTTTGGCAAGAAACCAAAGTTGTCGTTTCTTAAAGTTTGGGGTTGCGATGCTTATATGAAAAAAGTTTCATCCTGATAAACTCAAACCCAAATCGAAGAAATGTGTCTTCATAGGATACCCAAAGGAGACAGTTGGGTACACCTTCTATCACAGATCCGAAGGCAAGATATTCGTTGCTGAGAATGGATCCTTTCCAGAGAAGGAGTTTCTCTCGAAAGGAGTGAGTGGGAGGAAAGTAGAAAACTTGATAAGGTAATTGTACCTTCTCCCTTATTGGAAAGTAGTTCATCACAGAAATTTGTTCCTGTGACCACTACACCAATTAGTGAGGAAGCTAATGATGATGATCATGTAACTTCAGATCAAGTTACTACCGAATCTGGTAGGTAAACCAGAGTGAGATCCACACCAGAGTGGTACGGTAAACCTGTTCTGGAAGTCATGTTACTAGACCATGACGAACTTGCGAACTATGAGGAAGCGATGATGAGCCCAGATTCTGCAAAATGGCTTGAGGCCATGAAATCTAAGATGGGATCCATGTATGAGAACAAAGTATGGACTTTGATGGATTTGCCCGACGATCGGCAAGCCATAGAAAATAAATGGATCTTCAAGAGGAAGACAGACGCTGACAGTAGTGTACTATCTACAAAGCTAGAATTGTCGCAAAAGGTTTTCGATAAGTTCAAGGTTTTGACTACGATGAGAGTTTCTCACTCGTATCTATGCTTAAGTCTATCCGAATCATGTTAGCAATTGCCGCATTTTATGAAATCCGGCAAATGGATAAACAAAACTGCATTCCTTAATGGATTTCTTAAAGAAGAGTTGTATATGATGCAACCAGAAGGTTTTGTCAATCCTAAAAGTGTTAACAAAATGTGCAAGCTCTAGTGATCCATCTATGGACTGGTGCAAGCATCTCGGAGTTGGAATATATGCTTTGATAAGTTGATCAAAGGATATAGTTTTATACAGACTTACGGTGAAGCCTGTATTTACAAGAAAGTGAGTGGGAGCACTACAACATTTCTGATAAGTATATGTGAATGACATATTGTTGATCGGAAAATAATGTAGAATTATTCTGCAAAGCATAAAGGAGTGTTTGAAAGGAGTTTTTCAAAGAAAGACTTCGGTGAAGCTGCTTACATATTGAGCATCAAGATCTATAGAGATAGATCAAGACGCTTGATAAATTTTTTCAATGAGTACATACCTTGACAAGGTTTTGAAGTAGTTCAAAATGGAACAGTCAAAGAAAGAGTTCTTGCCTGTGTTACAAGGTGTGAAATTGAGTAAGACTCAAAGCCCGACCACGGCAGAAGATAGAAAGAGAATGAAAGTCATTCCGTATGCCTCAGCCATAGGTTCTATAAAGTATGCCATGCTGTGTACCAGATCTATTGTATACCCTACACTGATTTTGGCATGGGAGTACAATAGTGATCTAGGAGTAGATCACTGGACAGCGGTCAAAATTATCCTTAGTGGAATAAGGATATGTTTCTCGATTATGGAGGTGACAAAAAGGTTCGCCGTAAAGGGTTACGTCGATGCAAGTTTTGACACTGATCTGAATGACTCTAAGTCTCGATCTAGATACATATTGAAAGTGGGAGCAATTAGCTAGAGTAGCTCCGTGCAGAGCATTGTTGACATAGAAATTTGCAAAATACATACGGATCTGAATATGGCAGACCCGTTGACTAAACTTCTCTCACAAGCAAAACATGATCACACCTTAGTACTCTTTGGGTGTTAATCACACAAGCGATGTGAACTAGATTATTGAATCTAGTAAACCCTTTGGATGTTGGTCACATGGAGATGTGAACTATGGGTGTTAATCATATGATGATGTGAACTATCGATGTTAATCACATGGTGATGTGATCTAGATTATTGACTCTAGTGCAAGTGGAAGACTGAAGGAAATATGCCCTAGAGGCAATAATAAAGTTATTATTTATTTCCTTATTTCATGATAAATGTTTATTATTCATGCTAGAATTGTATTAACCGGAAACATAATACATGTGTGAATACATAAACAAACAGAGTGTCACTAGTATGCCTCTACTTGACTAGCTCGTTAATCAAAGATGATTATGTTTCCTAACCATGGACAAAGAGTTGTTATTTGATTAACGGGATCACATCATTAGGTGAATGATCTAATTGACATGACCCATTCCATTAGCTTAGCACCCGATCGTTTAGTATGTTGCTATTGCTTTCTTCATGACTTATACATGTTCCTATGACTATGAGATTATGCAACTCCTGTTTGCCGGAGGAACACTTTGTGTGCTACCAAACGTCACAACGTAACTGGGTGATTATAAAGGTGCTCTACAGGTGTCTCCAAAGGTACATGTTGGGTTGGCGTATTTCGATATTAGGATTTGTCACTCCGATTGTCGGAGAGGTATCTCTGGGCCCTCTCGGTAATGCACATCACATAAGCCTTGCAAGCATTGCAACTAATGAGTTAGTTGTGAGATGATGTATTACGGAACGAGTAAAGAGACTTGCCGGCAACGAGATTGAACTAGGTATTGAGATACCGACGATCGAATCTCGGGCAAGTAACATACCGATGACAAAGAGAACAACATATCTTGTTATGCGGTCTGACCGATAAAGATCTTCGTAGAATATGTAGGAGCCAATATGGGCATCCAGGTCCCGCTATTGGTTATTGACCGGAGACGTGTCTCGGTCATGTCTACATTGTTCTCGAACCGTAGGGTCCGCACGCTTAAGGTTTCGATGGCAGTTATATTATGAGTTTATGAGTTTTGATGTACCGAAGGAGTTCGGAGTCCCGGATGGGATCGGGGACATGACGAGGAGTCTCGAAATGGTCGAGACGTAAAGATCGATATATTGGACGACTATATTCGGACTTCGGAAAGGTTCCGAGTGATTCGGGTATTTTTCGTAGTACCGGAGAGTTACGGGAATTCGCCGGGAGAAGTATTGGGCCTTATTGGGCCATACGGGAAAGAGAGAGGGGCTGCCTAGGGCAGGCCGCGCGCCCTCCCAAGGCATAGTCCGAATTGGACTAGGGGGAGGGGCTGCGCCCCCTCCTTCCTTCCCTTCTCCCTTCCCCTTCCTTGTCTCCTACTCCTACTACATGGAAAGACTCCTAGTTGGACTAGGAAAAGGGGAATCCTACTCCCGGTGGGAGTAGGACTCCCCTAGGGTGTGCCATAGAGAGGGCCGGCCCTCCCCTCCTCCACTCCTTTATATACGGGGGCAGGGGGCACCCCATAGACACACAAGTTGATCTTCATGATCGTTCCTTAGCCGTGTGCGGTGCCCCCCTCCATGATATTACACCTCCGTCATATTGCAGCGGTGCTTAGGCGAAGCCCTGCGACGGTTGAACATCAAGATCGTCACCACGCCGTCGTGCTGACGGAACTCCTCCCCGAAGCTTTGCTGGATCGGAGCCGAGGGAACATCATCAAGCTGAACGTGTGCCAAGAACTCGGAGGTGCCGGAGTAACGGTGCTTGGATCGGTTGGACCGGGAAGACGTACGACTACTTCCTCTACGTTGCGTCAACGCTTCCGCTTCGGTCTACGAGGGTACGTAGACAACACTCTCCCCTCTCGTTGCTATGCATCACCATGATCTTACGTGTGCGTAGGAATTTTTTTTTTGAAATTACTACGTTTCCCAACAGCAGCTAACCCACAACCCCGTCCACCAATCGGTGCCCGTCCTCCTCCACGACGACCACGCCGTCTGCGAGTCCCTCCTCATCGTGGAGTACGTCAACGAGGCCTTCCACGACGACGACGAGGGGTCGGCGCCCCGGCTCCTCCCGGCGGACCCCTACGACCGCGCCACGACCCGCTTCTGGGCCGACTTCATCGCCAACAAGTGCTTGAAGCCGCTATGGCAGGCAATGTGGACGGACGCCGAGGAGCAGGCGTGGCTGGCGAGGGAGACCAAGGAGATCCTGGGCATCCTGGAGGCGCAGCTCGACGGGAAGAGGTTCTTCGGGGGCGACGCGCTCGGCTTCGTCGACCTTGCCGCATGCATGATGGCTCACTGGCTCGGCGTGCTAGAGGAAGTCACCGGCGTGCACGTGATGAAGGATGGCGAGTACCCTGCTCTGCGCCGGTGGGCCAAGGTGTACACCTCCGACGAGGTGGTCAGGCGGTCCCCGCCGGACAGGGACGAGCTCGTCGCCTATTTCACCAAAAACGAGGAGAGGTACAGGTCGTCGATGGTCAAGGGAGCAGCGGTGCAGTGAAGCGGTAGTGAGTGACTCGATCGTAGCAGCGGTACAGTGAAGCAGCAGCGACATCAGAGCTTATGCTAGAGTCTATAAATAAGCAATGTATTTTTTAGATGTAGTACTAAATAACTAAATAACTCTAGTGGACAGGGATACCACTGTCCCCCTAACCATCCGACCATAGGTTGGTTCATATTTGAGTTTACCTGTTAAGAAAGCTCCACTATTTCTTAGGGCTATTAAGGAGGCATTGTGCTTTGACGAGCCTCCATTTAGAAAGGCCAGTTCGATTCTCACCCATTTCCTTTCTTTTTGAGGAAGACGTAAACCCTTATTTCACAAATCAACAGATTTGTTACATAAATGAATAAGCCAAGAAGAAACCCCCACATAAAAGCAACATGGGGGGGGGGGGACACTATGCCCCTCAAATTAGAACCTGGTTACGACACTACTGTCAAAGTCTCCAAGTGTCAAGGCTCCATCCTTTTGCTGCATTGAACACAAAAATAAAGCAATCCATTTATTGCCCTGTAACAATATTCAGTGTCTTCTATATTTCTCAAAAGAGAAAAAATATGCAAGAATCTTCATGGTTTGCTTAGAATTAAGATAATCGTAAATAATTGCGTTGTCTATCAAAATGGGAACTACACTATGAATGAACGTTCACTTTATAACACCAACAACATGAAATTATTTTACCTTACGCAAGTTGTACATTTTGTTTTGTTGTTATTAAAGGCATGTCTGATGAAACATTCAACTCAATGAAGAACTCTAACTGGTTGCATTCTACTTATCCTATATACCTAAGAAGTTCATCCCACTATCCTATTTATTTTAACATGCGGTCTATCCACATCATCAAGTAGGTCCCATGTGTAAAAATGCTTCTGTTCCTACACATGCAGCCTGCCATATCATCATTTTTTTGTTTTTAACTGCTAACAATCGTGGGGCCTCCTATCTTCTTTGCATCTTCCCCTCTTCACTTTTTTCTTCAAATCTGTTATTTGTTTACTTAAAATCTGTTATTTGTTTCCTAAAGCAAATTGCATTGATGGGAGGGATCAGTTGATTGGGTAAGTTAGTAAAGTTAGATTCACGATCTTTCGTACGCAGGAAAGTGCTAGTTTGAAAGTAAAGAGTGGAGAGGAAAATAAGTCTGTGGATAAGAAAACGAACATGGAGAGGGTGGTGGGAGGTGAGGCGAAAAAATCTGTGGTACCAGCCTACCAACACCTCATTTAGGAGTAGAGACTAGAATGCATACACCCAATGCACGTTGATATTAGGGAGGAAATTAATTGCGTATCTATATTATATACGATATCAATTATACATTTATTATTTGATTAGCGCAGACATAATATCAATTATGTAATTAGCGCCGCCATTGACATTTGGTATGATACTAATTGCATGCTAAACATGTTGAGTGCTCGCCATTGGAGCAATTTATGTCACTGGATTGACATGGTTTGATGGACGAGATTGATTGGATCTTCACCTTTGAGTCTTTTTATATTCGTACTAGAACAATGCCCGTGCGCTGTAACAGGATATAAATATTCTAGTACATTAACTTGTGATTTACCTGGTCATAATATGTGATTGTGTAAATAAATGTTCATCAAATTCTGTCCGTGATTTACCTTATATTCTGATCAAAAGTGATTTATTTTCTCATAGTATATGGTTGTGTAAATAAATGTTCATCAAATTCCGCCCGTGATTTACATTATATTTTGATCAGAAGTTTGGTAAATAAATTAAAGTGGAATTGATTCAGAAGGTAAGTACATTAAGATGATTGATTATTATACGGGGTAGGTTGGACGAAGGGGTGGTGAAAAAAAAGGTGAAACGGGAACCTTACATTCTTTTTCAATAGTAGAGATAGAGAAGATAAATATAAATATAGATAGTTTAGAAGTAACTAAAAAGAGAGTAATGACATTAGAGCACAAGAATACATGTACAAGTTATTACCGTCTGGATGGTGTGGGAAGTAGGAGTATTCAACTTGTGCATCATTCAACACACATGTGTCATGAACAGGTCCAGGCCATCCAGCAACAACAAGCATAAATCTCATATCAAAATCGCAAATTGCCATGACATTCTGAGTTTCCGAACCTTTACTATTGTGATACTTGGGTTGCTCACTTCCAGGCACAACGCATTCAATGTGTGTTCCATCAATTGCCCCAGTAGCATCCTTGAAGTGAGGCCGAAATCTCTCTTTTTTAAGCGAGTCATGAACTGGGGTGAAAGATCGATCTTTGGGTTGAATGTAATCACCAGCCATACGGTACACACACAACAGAACCTCTTTAAACTTCATGTTAATGGTAGATTGACTATGTTCAAATCGACCGGCAACATTTCCGATGCTCTAGCGTGACCCCAAAGTCCACAAGAATTGTGCTAATGCTTGTTTGCTTGTCATGTTGCAAGTTGACATCAGCCCGTACTTCTCAACTAAAGTGTCATGTAGTGCGAAAACACTGACCTCCACATCATGAAAATGGAGTAGAATATTTGTGGCTTCTTCTCTTTCTCTTGCACCCACTGCAATCTTGCCATCATTGGTGCTCTTCTAGGTCCATATGGCAGCCTCTCTTTGTTTCGAAGACAATATTCCATTGGAACAATGCAAATCAAGTTCACTATCCTCCTCTTGAACAGAGACCATCTGTGATATAAACAACACAAGAGACATATCATTAACGTTTATCCATAACAAAATAAATTACTCAACAATACAAATGAGTTCACAACAAAGCAAATTACTTCACAACAATACAAATGAGTTCAGAACAAAGCAAATTACTTCACAACAATACAGATGAGTTCCCAACAAAGCAAATAAGATCACAACAATACAGATGAGTTCCCAACAAAGAAAGTACGTTTACAACAAAGGAAATTACATAAGACTTGTTCTAATTGTTTTTCATAAATGTATTCCATGCCCTCTTGATCCATTCAAGCCTCACACTTAGATGTTCCTCCTTTAGGACATCGAAGACATTGCGATGTTCCTTCTTCATAAAGAGTTCTAGAGCATGGAAATTTTCGTGATGTAATCCCATTTTTGGAGGTGTGTACAAAAAAAAGAAAACGGATGCTCCAATTTTTTTGGAGCATCAATTTTTTTATTGCCCGCACCTTCACAAATGAGAGTCTGTCATGAAAAAAATTACCGTAGCAATGCATACACATGCCAAGTACTCTATTATACATGTCAACTTAGTTATCATGCCATATCAGCAAGCATGCAATTCAACTACCGAATTTCCCTACTCTACCGTGATGCCATGTCCCCACATTTGTGTTTTGACATTTTAGGCCCTGTTCGGTTCATAGGTTGTCTATAGGAATCGTACAAGTTTTGTAAGGAGGAAAGAGAAGGTTTCTTTAGGTTTTAGGGTGAACATAGCATCCACGACCAAAGGGAGCCTGTGGGGTTTCCAGTTTGCATTCCACCTGATTCCTATGCCTTTTTCCGATCCTTTATTTTGCACTCCCTTGTACCAAACGGAGCCTTAGGGGATTCAACTTTGTTCAAAGTGATTTCCTTCTTAGTATTAACATTTGGTAAACATGATGGATCTTGATCTTACGTGTTGAAATGTTCACTGGAGGTACCGTTACTAGTATATCACATAGTTGTCACCTGCTCTTACCACCATTGCTGCCTATATATGTTGCAGACGGTTGTCTTGATCTGATGATCTTATTTTTAATACTTTTTCTTAACTTGTGACTTTCTTCCTTCATGCATAGTTTTGTTAACTCTGTTGTTATATGTTGGTGGAGAGGTTGCTTGCAGCGAACAACCCAGTATCTCGGAAGCATATTACACACACAATGTTTGCAACTGCTCCACCATCCCATGGGCTTCAAATCGGTGGTGTTGGTGCACCTGTGCCACAACCTTTTGCCAATTGGAATTTGCCGACACAAAGAAGCTCTCTCTTGGTGTGTCGATACCTTTCACCATTCATTCAAACAGAAGAATGACAACACAAGGAGCAGAAGCTGTTAGATTCATCTGTGAGCTTATTTATTTAGTTTGTGGTGGTGCTGGATTAGCTTGGTAGTTGTGTTTGAGTTTTGTTGGGGAAATGAGTTGGTAGGATGATGATATGGGATGTTTCATCGAATGGAGTGCATGAATGAATTTTGTAATGAATAGACGCGTTATGCTGCCGAAATTTCTAGTGAAAATCTGCATGACTTGTCGAAAACCAGAACTTTTGGGTCTTGGATGCAAGCGACTTGTTGAAAGTTCGTCCTTGCTAGTAAGAAAACCAAAACTTTTGGGTCTTGGATGCAAGCTGGACAAACACCACATGTTTATGAAAAATGTTTGCGAATTTCAAAAAATGCTCAACAATTCATGTAATATTCGTGAATTTCAATAAATGTTCTTCACTGGAAGTTGGTTTTCTTTTAGAGTTTTTTCGGTGTCGTTTTTTTATTTCCGCCCTTTCTCTTTTCAGAGTTGGGTTTTCTTCTAGTTTGTGTAGTTTTTATTTTTTTCACCTTTTTTTATAGTTTTTGCAATATACGGTGAGCATTTTTCTATGGTTAACTATTTTTTAAATACATACTACAATTTTTAATATATGGTTAACTATTTTCAAATACACACCAAATGTTTTTGAACATATATATATATAGAATTATTTTAACACTTTTTTTACTGCAGCAACAACTCACTAAGCCAACTTACCATTTTGGAAAACTATGTAGGTTGCTCAAGGTGAAAACTTTGAAGATTCTGATCTAAGCAAGGAAGTGCTCACACGGTGCTCTATCTTTGTGAGAGTTATGTTGTCTTGTGTTGAAGATCAGAATGTATTTGTGAGGTTCTCCAATCTGAGGGTAGCAGATGAGACAAAGATTTTTCTTTGATGGGAGGCTTATTCGTGGCAGGGTGGTGGAGGCGACCTTTGCTCCTACTCGAAGATAAGAGGTACGAAGATATTCTTTATGTGATATCTTGACTAATGATAACTTAGTTAAGATAACTTTGATGGGACTAGAGATACTTGACTACATAGAGCGAATAATTCATTATATTCTCAAGAACCCTTGGTCAAGCAATGGGAAGACATACGCAGAACTGCTTTCAGCTATGAGCTTCTCGAAGATTTACAGCTAAAAGACTCCTACTACGAGCATTTGGTTCTTTATACTTGGCACCCGGGGCGAAATAAAATAAATAGTTTTATACCTAACTTTTATACATATTTATTTTATATTCCATCATACTATAATGTTAAGAAGTTTAATTTTTATTACTTAGTTAGGATAGTTAACCACATAATTTAGGTGGTATAGTTAACCAGTTTATATTGGTTATCAATTGTACTGTATGTCATCGATCATTTGTTTATGCTAAATTAAAACCAAGTGCTATAATGGAAATTATATTTAATTTATTTTGTTTATGCGCATATGTTTATGTATAGTTTAGTTTCATTCAATATCACATTAGAGGTTTCTAAAAAGGAATGTATACCTAATATCTTAATGGTAATTTCTAGTATATTATTAAGTGTGCATATTTATAGAACCATGTAGAGTATAAATTGTACCGTTTACAAATGTCTTGCGAGTTAGATTCGGTAATCATTTCAACATATGCGTGGTACTGTAATAGCACCGACCACCGAATAACGTAAACATATCACCGATTCCATTATGCATACATATATTCGTTTATTTGTTATGTTCATATAGACATTTGGTTTCATATGGTGTATACAAGAGTTACGTTGTTCAAATTTGGTGCCGGAGCAAAGTGGACTTTGACTTGTAAAGTTTTGATGGGGTGCGTGTTCTGTTTTTTTAATGAAATCAAAAAATGCTGCCTTTTTTGGCTGACTTGAGTTTACATGTTACTTTAACAAAATACAATCGAAGACGCTCACATACACTCACCCCTATGAGGGCATGCACGCACACCCTACCCCTATGAGCAGGTTCGAGCGACTAAGCCAGCACATCATCTTGAGATTGACGAAGTCGCCACAGACCCCTTCGTAGTCGACAAGAACGTCTCCTTCCACTGAAGGTATATTGCTGGAAGGCCTGGAATAAATTCAGGAAAATGCGAGCACTAATGTCAAGTCTGAGACTTGAACTCTTGTGGACAGGCGATACCACGGTCATGCCCCCGCCATGCCCAGTGCTTTGATGCTTGCGCTCAACCTCTCAATGAAGCCGCTGGAGAAGCAGAGCCGCTTGCCGTCAGCTAGCGCAGTGTGCTTGCCACCGACGAATGCTCCGGGGCTCGCACTGAAGAAGCTGAGCAGCACACACTGAAGTCGGCAATGTCCGACATGTTCTCCCTTCAGGGTGAATGAACTCACCATCCCGCTAGATTTCCCGTCAATAAATCTCGAGCTCGAGGTTGAGGTTCGAGAAGGCTCTGATACATCTCCAAGGTATCTATAATTTATGAAGTATTCATACCATGTTTACTATATTTTTATGGTTTCAGTGCACTTTTATATGACTTTTATATGATTTTCATGGACTAACATATTAACCTAGTGCCCAGTGTCGGTTGTTGTTTTCTGCTTGTTTTTGTTTTTTCAGAAAATCCATACCAAACAAAGTCCAAACGCGACGAAACTTTTTGAAGACTTTTTTGGAACATAGGAGACCCCCAAAGCTTCGAGGGAGTACCAGAAGAGCCACGAGGAGGTGAAAAGGTACTTGGGCGCGGCTAGGGGGTGGTCGTGCCAAGATACGTTGTGGGCCCCTTAGCCCCTCTTCGCGTGATTCTAATGCTGGAATTGTTTATATATTCGTAAACTTCTGAAAGTTAACCTAAATGAGTTGTTCCGCCGCCGCAAGCCTTTTTTTCGAAGAGATCCCATTTGGAGGCCTTTTCCGGCACCCTGCCGAAGGGGGAAATCATCATTAGAGGCCATCTTCATCATACCCGATGTCTTCATGACGAGAAGGGAGTAGTTCACCCTCGGGGCTGAGGGTATGTACCAGTAGCTATGTGTTTGATCTCTCTCTCTCTCCTCTCTGTCTCTTGTGTTCTTGCTTTGGCACAATCTTGATGTACCGCGAGCTTTGTTAGTGTAGTTGGATCATATGGTTTTTCCCCTCTCTATCTTGTTGTTGTGATCAATTGAGTTTTTTTTCCTTTGAGGTCACTATTATCGGATTGAATAAGTTTTGGATTTGAGAACACTTGATGACTTTCTTGCATGTGGATACACGTGGTGACAATGTGGTGTTTTATTTGATTAACTTGATATATGTTTTGGCATTCAACTTGCAGATTGTCGTGACATTGAGGTAATCTATGCATAGGGTTGATGCACGTTTTCGTCCTACTTTGTCCGATAGAAACTTTGGGGCACTCTTTGAAGTTCGTTGTGTTGGATTGAATATTACGAATCTGAAGTTGTTTGATCCATATCGAATAATCTGAATGGAGGACGCTCGTTCGGTCTATATATCAGCGGTAGTTTTGATGATATATATCAATTTTGCGTGTGATTTGCCGCCTATTATTTTTGGGCATGCTCCTAGAGAGACTAATTGTGCTTCCCATAATTAGGCCAAAGTAGGTGGATGGAAGATCCACCCGCAGAAATTTTTATATTATCTTTTAAAATATAATATAATGAGCACCTTGCAATAAAGAGTACTTTAATGTAAAAAAAAGGCCGGCGCACCCCTGACAGAAGCAGGCTATAGCTGCCCATGTGGGCTTGCATGAATCCTAAACGTGTATCGGTCGAATGGCTGAGCATGTGACTGAGACTTTGCTAAGTCTCAATCGACTCATATTTAACAAACCCGTTGCATATAATGCTGAAGTCATTGCTCATGACACGCATCATGGATGGATACATGCAGTTTACTACTGTACTATATTACGTTATGGGTTATCCGCCTGACCAGCTCATCTTATTTATCTGATAGCTTACGCAAATCAAATGCTGCATTGCTTCTATCTCACTTGATCCATCCAACAACCAGCTACTTCTGACTGACAAACATCAGTCGTTGCTCTCAGCAGTGTCAGTCCAAGTGGTGTGAAAAGGATAAGATATCGGCGGATCCCCCGTGGAGAAGAGGCGAGCAGCCCGCCATCTCTGACCTGACCATGCACACCCACCACTCTTCCTCGGCCATATAAATACACAATCTAGCAGAGCTAACTCATTCTCAAGACAGCAATTTCTGCTTGATCAGCATGTCGCAGCAGACAGCACAGGCGCCGGCGCCGGCGCCGGTGAGGCTCATCACGGCGTTCGGCAGCCCGTTCGCGCACCGGGTGGAGGTGGCGCTGACGCTCAAGGGGGTTGTGGGGAGTTGCTGCTCGCCGCCTCGCCCACAACCCCGTCCACCAGTCGGTCCCCGTCCTCCTCCATGGCGACCGCGCCGTCTGCGAGTCCCTCCTCATTGTCGAGTACGTCGACGAGGCCTTCCACGACGACGGCGACGGGTCGGCGCCGCGGCTCCTCCCGGCGGACCCCTACGACCGCGCCACGGCCCGCTTCTGGGCCGACTTCATCTCCAACAAGTGCTTGAAGCCGCTGTGGCGGTCGATGTGGACGGACGGCGAGGAGCAGGCGCGGCTGGCGAGGGAGACCAAGGAGAGCCTGGGGATCTTGGACGCGCAGCTGGAGGGGAAGCGGTTCTTCGAGGGCAACGCGCTCGGCTTCGTCGACCTCGCCGCATGCACGCTGGCTCACTGGCTCGACGTGTTGGAGGAAGTCACCGGGGTGCGCCTGATGAAGGATGGCGAGTACCCTGCTCTGCGCCGGTGGGCCAAGGAGTACACCTCCGACGAGGTGGTCAGGAGGTCCCTGCCGGACAGGGACGAGCTCGTCGCCTACTTCAGCAAAAACAAGGAGAGGTACCGGTCGTCGATGGTCAAGGCAGCGGCGAAGTGAAGCAGTAGCGTATGACGCGATCGTCGCAGCGGCGCGGTGACGAAGCGACCACGTACACATCACAGTTGTGCTAGAGTCTCTAAATAAGCAATGTATTTTTAGATGTAATAAGTATGTATTTTGTTCAACACCATAATCATGCATGGTTTGCCAAACTTTCAACACGGGGTAGATTTTATTCTAGCCGCTTTCTCAACATGCCCCATGTGTGTTTTCTTGCACAACTTCGTCACAAGGGTGTACTAGTCCGTTTCGTCCGACATACATTGCATAATCTTCTATTCTTAAATAGTTGCAATCCACTAACTAATTTCTCTAGCCATGTGGCGCTTTCACATGAACAAACCATGCTTGTCCGTCACGTCATTAATCTCCCATCCCACTAACTATTTTTCCCATGCATGCAACCCTTTTCACATCAACAATTCATGCAAATTAATTGCCATAGTTATTCATGCCATCAACCTAATTTTCCATGTTTTCAGCCTATCATCCCGCGGCAACATGTGGATTATCTTCTTGTTTATGGATGGTTACGCCAATATAGCTGCCACAAAAGACATTGAAAACTTGCGACAGACCGCGTGAATGGGAGTGAGGATGGGAATTGTAGACGGTGTGGTCCTTGCACGGGCGGTTTTTTTTTTTGAGATAAGTTTTTTTATAACTTATTGCATGATGCTTCCTATTCCACGCATACGACGGGCTCCTCCGGGATCCCGTGCTAGTGGTAAGTGTTCGGCCCTATGTGGGCACCGCGCGAACTCCCCTCCTTTTGTCTTAGTTCTTTTTACTATTTCCGGTTTTACCTTTTCCTTTTTAAATTTTAAAATTTCCCATTCTACCATTTTCCAGGCTTCTTATTTTAAAAATGTATGCACATTTTTATTTAATTCAAGAATGTATTTTTCTTAAATCTATAATTTCTTGAACGCTTTAATGAAAATTCGTGAAGATTTTCCATAATATGTGAGAATATTTTTAAAAAAATTGATCATGTTTAATTATCGAAAATCTAAATTACAAATAATTTTTATAGATTCCTGAATACTGTAAAAATCAGAAACCTCTATTTAAATTTCTGGATATTTTAAAATTATGGAACATTTTTAGAAGTTTGTGAACATATTTCAGTTACTATATATCTTCAAAGTTCAAGAACATTTTTTAGAATCCGGAACATTTTTAAAATCTGCACATTTTAAAACTTCTGAATTAGCCATTTTGAACCAAAAATACGGCTCTGAAGTGGTCTGCTCAGACTCTTGCAACAATAGCACCCTAGCCCGACTAAAATGAACAAAACCGCCCAAATTAGACTGGCCACTATGCAGTGAGATGTTTTGATTCTTGCATGCTGATCAGAGGTGGGTGCCTGGCCTGGCCCGACCGTCATGTTTTGGGCTGAGCTTCTAGCCCTTGTGCGGCCGAAACAGATACAACATCTTTTGGTCCAAATCTTTTGCGTCCAGCGGAAATGTCGGCCTGCGAGCCTAGTCCAGCCACGTGTCTCCGGCCTGCGGATTTTTTTCTGTCTGTGGTTTTTTGTTTTATTTTTCCTTCTTCTTTTTGGAGTTGGTTTTTCTTCTAGTTTGTATGGTTTTTATTTTTCACATTTTATTTTTTATAATTTTTGCAATATACGGTGAATGCGTTTTCTAGTATATGGTGTTCATTTTTAAAATATATGCTGAAGTTTTTTAGTATATATGGTTAAAAAATTGAATACACACCATTTTTTTATGATACGACGAACATTTTACATATATTATTGAAATTGTATTATATATGATAACATATTTTAATATACATTGAACATTTTCAAAACGGTGAATTTTTTGTAATATACACTGAACTTTTTATAAGAAAATAATGAAAAGTTATCTAAAACGTATTTTATTTTCAAATAGGCTTTAAAATATCTAGATCCAGAAAAATAGCCATTGGTTTTATGAAAAACCAACTAAAAAATCAAGGAGAAAACTAATGATAACTTAGTTAAGTTAACTTTGATGGGACTAGAGATAAATTAGTTAAGATGAAAAGTGCCGTTTTTGTGATGCTAGTTCAACTCTCTTTTTTTTGTTCTTTAGCAAGATATGTTTCGTGAACAAACCAGATTCTGAGAGAATTAGTGGTATGGCAGCAAGTGTTTTCTTCTAGGTTTGAGAGCCGTTTAAACTTGACTTTTATAAAGAATGCTAGAGGTTCTTGTCCTCAATTTCGTAGATGTTTGTGGGATACTTGGTTGTTCAGTGGAGTGAGATGCTGGAAACATGCAATGGTATCAACAGTTAATGTTTTTACCTTTAGTATTTGTTACCATCAAACCCATTACGCGTCGCGCAAGGGGCGTCTGCTCGCACATGCCACGTCGGCGCTGGACCCGTGCGAGATACTGTTTCTGAGACAAAATCTACGCCTCGGTCACTCCTTCCGTCCTTCGTCCTCCCATTTTCCTTCGCATGCACGTATGTCTCCTCTTCCCCTCTTCCTTCACAGGCACGTCTTCTCCTTCCCTCTTCTGACTGTTTCCCTTCCTCCTCCGGCTACATCCTCGCGACGCAGCAGTTCACTCTTCTCCCTCATCAGCCGCCGTTGTGTCTTCGCGCTGGAGATGGAGGAGTAGGGGATTCTGCCAGATCCGAGGCCTGCGGACGCGGCGGCGACCTGAAGACAAAGGGAAGCGGGGAGCGATCCACCGCCATGGATCAGGCACTGCAGGAGAGAGTGGGAAGAAAAATCACACAGCCCCCTCCACTATCCTTGCTCATAGCCGCCTCCTCTCCGCCTGCCTCCTACTCCTCTCCGGGACCTCCGACCCCCACAACTTTCCTCCTCGCGTCTGAAACCCTAGCTCATGCCCATGACGACCGAGCTCTGTATCGGAGGCGGGAGGCGCATCACAGTATCCTCCGGCGTGGAGACCAGCGGATCCGCAAGCAGAGTCGCGCACCTTGTAGCCGCCTGTCGGGACGGGCGCGGCGACGATGGACGCCCGTGCTCCTCCGCTTTCCCGACCTCCAAGGATGCAGTCACTGGATCCGTGCTCACCTTCTTCCGCGACCGGCCATGGTGCCCAACTCCGTACAGCCGACGCGACCTCGACTCCCAAGGTTTAATCCGCCTCTCATGCTTCCTATTCCGATTCTCCCCGTTGATTTTTGTGTGATTTATTTGCGATTTTTTCGATTCCACACAACACGCGAGGATGAAGACGTCGAGGAATTGAGCTCGAGCACAGCCACTACGACGTACTGCACAAAGGTCCCTGCATCCTGTCTGCCCTTCCCTTTGCTTGGGTAGCACCTCCCTCTCCCTCCCCTTCAGAGTACTACTATATGGTTTCAATTCTTTTTTGTGTGCAAACGTTTTGACCGCCTCCATATGATTGTTTATGTAGAAGATAGCTCTTCCTGTTGTTCCTGTCGGTCTCCTTGGCTGTTGAAGCGCTGCGCTCATTTATGCAAGATGAACCTGAGCACAAGTAAGCACCATTATGTATGCTGACAAATGACTCTGTTTGAATATTCTTTTCTATGTTGGTTGTCTAAGTGTTTACCTTGGCAGGAAAAAAATGATGACCCGATGTGAAACTGGTCATCTTGTTGATGCAAATCCAGCCTGTACTTTTGTATTAGTATGATAAGTACTGTATGTGTTATGTTTGTGCAGTCCATCATTGTGCCTAACTTAATTGTGTCCGTAATTTGCTGATAGCCACAAGCCTGCCGTCAATTGAACCCACCAGAGGCGTCAAGAGTTATCCTCATGCTCACCGATGCATTTGCAATACACAACACCTTGCTTTGTGGGCGAGTAGCAACAATGGCAAGGCATGCGTCATTACTTGGATTTTTCTATTAGCCCCCTTAGATAGCCAATGTCGAACATAAGATTCTTAGTTATAGACATGAACAACAAATTCCATTTTTCACATATCAAGCCATGAATAATGCGAGTTAATAGACATGTGTTATAGTTTCCTCTGCCAAACCTGAGGATGGGTTACCATTACTTACTAATAACATTGTTTTTTCCTCATGCAAGGAAGCTTTTAGAGTGGTCAAAGAGACTGAAAGTTTTCCACTACTATTATTTCGCTCTTCTTTGAAGGGGAGTGATACAACCTGACGCTTTCATGTTATTCCCCTAGCTTTTACTCTAGATGGTACTGCAAATGGATCCCATGGAGGTGAGGGTGAGCCATGTTTATTATTTGCTGACTAACTCTGTTTTTCCAATTGAATTGGGTCTCATGAAGAATCTGCACACATAGGGTTAATTTGATTGTCAATCATTGGACAACAGATTGACAAATGAATTCCGTGGCTAGAGCCATCTGCACAAAATTCAAATAAGGTATCTTATCCTAATAGTTTGGCTATATATGTGAGCAAATGAAATTCAAGGAACTAAGCCAACAAAATGGAGTTCCAGCAGGGTAATTTAACTATAGCATTGATTACCGTTGACAATTCAATGGTGCTGTTTTTGGCACGCCAAGCGCTGCAAAGCTGAATTATCAATGCTATCGGCATCTTCCCTAATCGATCCTGAATCTTACCCATGGCCCTGGTGTAGATATGTAACACATCATTTATGATATATGTGAAAAGGGATCGGTGACAAGTTGAAGCTATAGCATGTTTAAGTTTCAAGTAAGCTTATTCAGAATTAATTAACTATAGAAAAGAAAACATATTAGCGAGGAAGCATGAATCATGTCTAAGGGATAGGAAAATGGCATCGATGATCTGCCACATAATCATGCTTCCTACAGGAAAATGCCATAGATTATACCATGGGAAGTAACAGAAACAAACTGAGAAGTTGAATGCATGCCTAAGAGATAGGAAAATGGAATGCAAGAGAGTGCCACTTCGGTTTCTTTAGGCTGTTCAGGTATGTTCTCTCGTGGAGAGAAAAGTATTAGTTTTGAGGCAGCAAGATTCTCTTGCTTATGGGTTTCCTGCCAAAGTTAGTCTTGTTGTTTGTTTCAAATATTCAGTTTAAGGTCTAAATTTCACAAATATATGGCTTTTATTTACGTTCCCTACAACATACCAATTCATCTGCATCTGAGCAATCATATTTCCATGTGCAAATAAATAAAATTTACTTGTTATTATACCACACACGACTGAGGAGGTGAGAATTGAAACTTAACCTTCCATAGATCAGCATAATGGAAGCTACTGATCCTCCTAGAAACTAACTTGGGCACTCAATTTCTCTGAGATAGTCGAAAAATGCATCATAGAAATACAGAAGTACATCAGTAGTCACGGCAAATAACTGATGATATACGATAAGTCGATAGTGTCCATGCAAGGGAAACACTATGCAATGAACAATGGACAAGGTTTAAAGCGGACATTTCTTGTAGCATTTGAACTTGCCCTATTTTTGCAGTGATGCCAATCAGCCCCAACTAAAAAGCTCATTCATAGCTAACCCAACACCTAATTTAAGAGCCTTTTAGCGTTTGAAGAAAGGACGAGTGTGTATATAAATATATTGTGTTAAATGGGAAAACAAAAGACATCGTCAACCACTGAATTAATATCAGTCATAATGATTAAACCTTCTGTTCTATGGGTCTTACTGGAGCATGGGAATGACAATAAAAGTCTTAATTTGTTTTATATCTGCAAACTGTGTTGCACAGGTTTGTAGAATGGATGAACAAATCTTGCAGAATATAGTACTCGCAAAATAATCATGCGGAATATAGTTTCTTCTATTGTTCTAATAATATTATTTAAATTTCTAGAAAAATGTACAATGAACCATAATGTACTATGGCAAGTGGGGACTCTCAATCGACAAGGCACCAGTGTTCCGGTTCTACACCCCCTCATGCGCGTGCTCCAGTTTATCCCCTACTTAGCACCCTCCGTCCCGGACACCCCCGGCTTCTACGACGACGACTGCTTCTTCTTTTGTGACACCCACGAGTGAGATGTGGGCTGCGTTGAGGACTACTACGATGGCTCGCCATCAATAGCGCCGATGAGCAACTGCTCGAGCAGGTGATGATGAAGGCAAGCGTCGGCTTCAGGAGTGCGGAGAAGGCGGATGAATTCGTTGCAAAGTTCTCCACGTAGATGAACTACATCGCCAAGTCTCGGGCCGCAATACAGACCATGATGGGGAGGAGTATTTGAGTTGCTCCGAATTCGGTTCACTCTTGGATTACTTTTTTATTTCTTAAATTTGATTCATTCATGTACATGCTGGTGTGCTGCCGGTCTATGTTGCCGCACTTTTAACTTACTATTATATTTTATTTTGACCAACTGCTGCTCATTATATGTTAACAAATGCAGCAGCAGGGTTAGTGCGCATAGTGACGAACAGGAGGCGCGCCCCTGCCACTAGTGATAGGGTATTGGTCTTACATAGCACGGTATACATGGTGTGCGAGATGGTCAAAGACTTGAAAATGGTCGAGATGAAATACTTGACTACATAGATCGAATGATAGATAATATTCTCAAGAACCCTTGGTCAACCAATGGGAAGAGGTACGCAGAACTGGTTTCAGCTATGAGGTTCTCGAAGATCTACAACTACTACTACGAGCATTTGGTTCTTTATACTTGGCACCCGGGGCAAAATAAAATAAATAACTAATAAGCATGTATTTTGTTCTACACCATAATCATGCATGGTTTGCCAAACTTTCATCAGGGGGTAGATTCTCAATATGCCTCGTGTGTGTGTTTTCTTGCACAACTTCGTCACAAGGGTGTACTAGTCCATTTTGTCCCACAGACATTGCATAATAATCTTCTATTTTTAAATAGTTGCAATCCACTAACTAATTTCTCTAAGCATGCGGTGCTTTCACATCAACAAACCATGCATGTCCGCCACGTCATTAATTTCCCATCCCACTAACTATTTTTCCCATGCATGCAACCCATTTCACATCAACAAATCATGCCTGGTTGCCAAATCATTTATCATCACATTATAATTAATTCCCATAATTATTCACATCATCAACCTAAGTTTTCATGTTTTCAGTCTATCATCCCGACATCCCTCGGCAACGTCTGGGTTATCTTCTTGTTTATGGATGGTTACGCTAATATAGCTGCCACAAAAAGACACCGAAAACTTGCGATGGGCCGCATGAATGGGAGTGAGGCTACCCATAGTGGGGAGTTACTTAGACTATGTTTCTGATCTATATTATTACCTCTATAGTAGGGAGTAATATATGTGTGGAGTCATGTAGTACTTCATTTATTAGGTTGTAGATTCATCTTGTCTTCGTATGTGATATGTTACTCATAGTGTGAGTAACTAGGAGGGTGTTTGTTTCCAGGGACTTATTGATCTAGGGACTTAAATAAGTCCCTATAAGTCCCATCTAAACCAAACAGGAGGGACTTATAGGGACTTAAAGTGCGCATTTGGGACTTATAAAATAAGACTCTCAAGGAGGGACTTATAGGGACTTATAGTTGTAATATGGTCTTATAGAGACTTATAAGTCCCAGGAACCAAACATGTAGGGACTTTTTAGGAACTTGAGACTTATAAGTTGGGACTAAAAAAGTCCTAGGACTTATGAACCAAACAGGGCCTAGATATGTTACTGAATTTGTCTATCTCCCCACATCATCTTTTTTGCTTATGTGTCATCAATTTGTCTACCTCCCCACATCATCTATGGGTAGTCTGAGGAGGGGAATTGTAGACAGGGTGGTCCTTGCACGGGAGGGTTTATTATTTTCTAGATAAGTTTTCTTTATAACTTGTTGCATGAGGCTTCCTATTCCACACATACAACGGGCTCCTTCAGGCTCCCATGCCAGCGGTAAGTGGTCCCCCTATTTGGGCACCGCACGAGCTCCCCTCCTTTTGTCATTGTTCTTTTTACCATTTCTAGTTTTACCCTGCGTTTTTTCTAATTTTAAAATTTTACATCCTATCATTTTTCAAGCATCTTATTTTTAAAATTCATGCAAGTTTTTATTTAACCCATGAATGTATTTTTCTTAACTTCAGAATTTATTGACCACTTTAATGAAAATTCATGAACATTTTCTGAAATCTGGGAGAATATTTTGACAATATTTAGAAATCTAAAAAAACTAAAAATATAAATTCCAGATATACTTTTTGAAAATTCCTGAATATTGTAAAATTCATAAACCCCTCTTTAGATTTGTGGATATTTTGAAATTAAGGAACATTTTTAAAATTTTCTGAGCGTATTTTCAGTTGGTATATATCTTTAAAGTTCAAGAACATTTTTTTTAAATCCAGAACATTTTTAAAATCTGCACATTATAAAACTTCTAAAGTTGCCATTCTGAAGAGAGAGAAAAAACGGCTCTGAAGTGGTCTGTTCTGACTCATGTAACAGTAGCACCCTAGGCCGACTAAATAAAACGAATAAACCGGCCTAATCAGTCTGGCCACTGTGCAGTTGAGGTGTTTTGATTCTTACATGCAGATCGGAGGGGCAAACCCTAAACGGCGCCCTCTGCGCCCGTTCCTTCGATATATGCAAACGGGCGCACACCCCCACGCCGAGTTGGGCTGGCCCATATTGCCTTCCTTTTTTGTTTTAAACTGGCGCAAAAAAGAGCGATCGGCACGATTCGAACCCCCCACGTCCTCGTGCAAGCTAGCTTCGATAGCCAACCACATCAATCCCACAGATGTGGTGATCTGCAACCTTTTTATCATTTTGTTCTTTCTTCCAGTTTTTTTTCTTTTTTTCTTTCCTTTTTCTAATTCAACGGAAAAAGTTCATTGAATTTGATGAACCTTTTTTCAAATCTGTTAAACTTTTTCAAAAATCGATGAACCTTTTCATTTTTGATGCACTTTTTTCAAAACCGATATCGGTGAACTCTTTTTTTTCAAATTTGGTGAACTATTTTTTAGTTGTGAACGTTTTCTAAAAATCGATGAACTTTTTTCAAAATCGGTGATCTTTTTTTCAAAATCGATGAACTTTTTTCAAAGTTGATGAACTATTTTATAAAACCGATGATTTTTTACTTGTGAATGTTTTTTGAAAATCGATGGACTTTTTTCAAAATCGGTGAACTTTTTTTAAAATCAATGAACTATTTTAGAAAACCGATGATTTTTTTACTTGTGAATGTTTTTTGAAAATCTATGAACTTTTTTCAAATTTGATGAACTATTTTAGAAAACCGATGATTTTTTTACTTGTGAACTTTTTTGAAAATCGAGCAACTTTTTTCAAAATCGGTGAACTTTTTTTCAAAATCAATGAACGTTTTTCAAATTTGATGAACTATTTCAGAAAATCGATGATTTTTTTTACTTGTGAACGTTTTTTGAAAATCGATGAACTTTTTTGAAAATTGATGAACTCTTTTTCAAAATCGATGAATTTTTTTCAAATTTGATGACCTATTAAAAAAACCGACGAACTTATTTTTGGAAACGGATTAATTTTTTTTCGTACGGTTTTTTGAGTGGAGGACGAAGCGTACGGTTTTTTTAGTGAAAGAACGAAGCATAGTTTTTTTTTTAAGAACGAAGCGTACGCAAGCGTGAGCTGGCGAGCGATTCACTGAATTGCCTCGTGTTAGGCTGGCCCATACCAGGTGCTACGTGGGCGCCAGAAACTCCAACCGGCGCTGAAGGCGCCGGTTAGGAGCTCCTGATCGGAGGCGCAGTCAACCCGGCCCAACCATCATGGTTTGGGCTGAGCATATATCTCTTGTGCGGCCCAAACAGATACACCATCTTTTGGAGCAAATATTTTGCGTCCAGCAGAAATTTCGGCCTGCGAGTCTAGTTCAGCGGACCGCCTCCGGCCTGCGGATATCTTCTGTGCACCAAGGCAATCCATAGCATCTTCTCAAAAAGAAAAATAAGGCAATCCATGGCGAAAAAATGAAATCATTAATTAAGAAGTATTTGTTGCAAGGAACACTTCACTTTCTCATGTCGTGACAAGTGACGCACATGCAGCGTGCCACTTGTCGCAACCTAGGAGTTTTTCCCTTTTTTCGTAGATTCGTTTATTCAAAACGCTTTATCTTTTAAACCGTGCGTTCAAATCTCGAACCGATTCCACCATTGGATCTTCAAAACTAAATCCCATGTTCATAGATTTTGACAAACCTTTATTTCACGAAAAAAAACCAGGTGAAAGAACCGAATCAGGAGCACGGTTTTTTCCCTCTCCGAAAGAGGCACATCCGTGCCTCTCGCGAAATTACACCCGTGCCTTTCGTGGAAGCAAAACCGTGACCCTCGTGGAAAGAAAAAAAAACAGAAAACGTGTTTTTTTCGTTTCCGAGAGGCACGGCCGTGACTTTCATAAAAGCACAACCGTGCCTCTCGCGGAAGCAAAATCGTGACTCTCACGAAAGAAAAAAAAAACAAAAAACGCGTATTTTTTTCCCTTTCTGAGAGGCACGACCGTGACTCTCGCAAAAGCACAACCGTGCCTCTCGTGAATGAAAAAAAAAACAAAAAATGCGTTTTGTTTTTCCCTTTTCGAAAGACACAGCCGTGACTCTCGCGAAAGCACAACCGTACCTCTCGCGAAAGTAAAACCATGACTCTCGTGAAATAAAAAAAATGCGTTTTTTTCGTCCAAAACGCGACACATGAAGAATGGCTGAGAACGCGCTAAATGGCGTTGATCGTTGCGAGGCTATCGAAAAAGCGCTCTTTAACTAATTGGTTCCGCGAAAAAAAATCCATGGCAAGTTTGCCGACTGCAGGCGCATGCTGGACCGACCGCTCCCACCTGTCATGTCGGGCGACCGAGCCACCTCGATCACATGCTCCGATTAATCAATCATTCGAGGCAGAGAGGCGTACGTGCGGCACAGTCACCGTCGGATTAAACAGCCCGGGCCACCACACATGAGCAAATGATTGGCCCCGCCGTTGGAACTGGGCGGCCCCCGGCTGATTTTTATCGCGTCGCTGGCTGGCTGGATGGAGGTTGCTAGGTGTGGCTTTAGGGGAATGTATCGGGTGTACCCGCATAATTTGTGTTATCAGTGCACCGGTCGCACGTTACATATTAAAAAAAATTTAAAAAATTTAGTGCATTGACACAATATCAATGTATATTGTCATAAAATTTTAATTCAATATTTGAAACATTGCTCGAGATACAAAAATTACTAATTTGACACTGAATGGTATGTAACACAAGTTGGGCTTCAGTTTTGGCCCACTAACACATTGAAGTCAAATTTATCATTTTTGTATCTTGAGCATTGTTTTGAATTTTGATTTGAATTTTTGTGACAATATACATTGATGCTGTGTCGATACACTAAATTATTTTCGATTCTTTTTATATTTTTGAATGTGCAACGGGGTCCCGTGCACCGGTAGCACCAATTGTCTTGGTGCACACGATACGTTCCCGTGGCTTTAGAACAACTCTAGCAGACCCCGCATCCTCCTGGTTCGCAAAACGTGTTTGCAGTTCGCGCAAAAACGCCTTTGCGGGCCGGCGCGGACGGCCACAGTTGCATATGCCGCATAATGGACCCGTAAAAAAGATATCTGGCGCAGCTTCTCCCAGCCCGCAAAATTTAGATTTGCAAATTAAATTGATCTAGCATAATGCATTTCTTTGCTTTTGCAACAACATTAGATACAAAAGACATCATCAAATCTTTGCTAGAATAGCAAAATCAAAAAAAACAAGAACCACAAGTATGCATTTCAAAAGATTTCCAACTTTCATAACTGCTCCCACTAGTTGGACTAATATCTTCTCCATGCATTCGTTGTTGATCTGTGGATTCTTGATTTTGCATTCTTCTTTCTTCATCTTTGGTTCGAAAGAAGTAGACATTGCTTCCCCTCTAGTTGCACATGCAGCCGCATCATTGCCTTCAATTGTACTAAGGAGTGCACCAACATCTATTAAGTTTTTTTCTATCAACAAATCAATGTATTGACCTTCTCAAAACCAAAAATGAGCATCCATCGTCCTACATAAAAGAATGAGCAAGCTCGAAGTGAGCTACCGCAATTGAACTAAAGAATGAGCCATGAAACGAGCTACCACAAGTGCACGTACCCCGTCGTTTTCGCATTTGAAGAACACCCATCCGGGGTGCTTCAGTGTGCCCGAAGTGAGCCGCAGCACTTTCCGCGTGGAGTCGTCGCACTCTATGAGCGGCATCTGCAAGCCACAAAGACGTTGCGCGAGCGCCGAGCCTGGTGGACGGCCGGACGAATCTATGCCCCCAAACCTTCGGCGGCGGCGGGCGGACAAACCAGTACCTGCATGCGGCGATGCGCCCTTGCCTGGGCTATGGGAGAGGCTCCCCGACCACTCTATCCCTTGTGACAGCAACCAGCGACCGGAAATGCCAAATCCGCCGGCCCGCTATGAAGTGCCGCAGATCTGCAAATCCGGCGGCCCGCCGACGCATGGAGGAAGGGAGGGGAGGCCTCGTGCGTGGCCTTCCGGCATGCTCCCGCCGGCTGCTTTCACCAGAATCTTGGCCGACGGAGGCGCGAGGGAGGAGAGGAGAGGTGGTTGGTGGGAGAAAGCACGGGATGAAATGTCCCCCCACCAACTGCTTCTGCTTATATGGAGGGCACCGCAGCCGCGAGGGGGGAACCCGCGTTTTCCCGGGTTGGGCTCGGGATTTTGCCGCGCCCACTAAAAATTTGTGTGGATCAGGGTGGGATGCGGGGTCTGATCGGGCTGGTTTTTCCACCCCGACACACATTTTGGCGGTTATTTTATGGGTCGGGACGGGATGCGGGGTCTGCTAGAGTTGCTCTTAGCTAGTCGTGGTCAAGGGATATGGTTCATGACTTCTTTTTTAATACAAAAATACATAGTCCTAAAAGAATATATAGAGCTTCGATGCTAATCACGTCCTTCGGAATATAAGAGCGTCTAGAGTACACGATTGCTCCGTGACCACTGTTGACAATTCTAATGACTGGAATACAGGAATGAAAATTCTCTTTGTGATATTTCCTTGAACCAAACATGATGTAGTGCAAATTAATTATCGGTCAAATGGAGTCAGTCGTCTGTATCATTGCAGACGCCGCACTGGCCTCTAAACATATTTGCAACTTGCACGTACGGAGCAATGCATGCAGTGTTGTGTACATGATCAGCAGTACTTTAATTTGGAGTTTCATTCATCCAGCAAAAGGCCATGTGCGGCCGCAAATGATTCAGTGGTTCGCCAGATAGCTCGCTACATAATTAATCAAGCTCTCACATATCCTCTTGTCGGGCTAATAATACCAAGCCATTCCCTATACTAACTAAGTAAGATTTCGCTAAGCAATAATTATCGCCTCAGCTTAGCTAATTATATGAAGGGGGTAAATTTTCAAGATTTACCTTCACTGTGAAGTTACTCCACATCAAGTCTTTCTACCGGATTAGCAATGCCGCATTCAACGCAATACTCCGTCTTTTGAGCTTGCAATTCCCTGATAGTTGTGTTCCCAGATCTTATGATGAAGCATTGAGCATAATCCGTAGGCTGGGGTTAGGTTATGTGTCAATACATGTGTGCCCAAATAACTGTGTCTTGTTTCGGAAGGATTTAGCAAAGCATGACAACTATACAAAATGCAATGCAGCTAGGTGGAAAGATGCTGATGGGAAGAAGTCAATATCGGAGAAGGTACTAAGGCACCAATAGCTAATTATATGCTAACTAACAATCCAATCATTCTGAAGAGACGATAATGCATACTGTAACGATTAGTTATGACGACGTTTGTTCTTGCAACTGTATAGGATTTTCAGTTATGCATGTTTAACGACCACAAATATGTTCTCTGGGATAGATTAGATTAGATGCTCTAAGCGGCAACGGGAAGGTGACTAAGCTAGGACTGGCAGTCAGGAGAATCAGACCGTACCATCATGGAATTAACCACCAATTAACTTCTTTACGTCCGAGTCACGCCCATGAGCATCCATTCATCAATGTTGATGTTTAACAGGCCTTTGTATATCGATAATGCATGTATGACTAGCTGTTTCTTTTGTACTTAGCTTACACTAAAGGTGCGTTGCTAAATTAAATAAAAAGTATTTCTTATTGACGACAACTCCATGTCTCGACATTGATTATGTACAAAACCATTATATTGTAGTGTAAAACATGTTTGCCCCAGATTTGAGTAGGGAAAACGGCTATCGAAGGAAAAAAAATATTTTTCTTCCCCCATCTCCCCATTGTTCCTCGTTGCTTTCATCCACAGTGCCCAAATTAATCTGTCTAGACCGTGATGGCGAAAGGTTGTTTGTTGGGACAAGCAGAAATGCTCCCCGAACATTGTCGACACATGAAATTCAGTGAAATTTCCGATCGAGCACCACCATTTCCATGTGTTAGTGTTGAACATTTTTCAGGAATATGAAAAATGTTCATGATTTTTCATATTCCTGAACATTTTTTTTGAAATTTTGAATTCTTTTACAAATTCGTGTACATTCTCTACAATCATGAACGTTTTTCAAATCCATGAATAATTTTTTGGAATCTTGAACAGTTTTACAAATTCGTGAGCAATCTCTTAAATCTCGAATGTTTTTTGAATTCACGAACATGTTTCTGAAATCGTGAACATTTTTTTGTATAACGAACATTTTAGAATTCCTGAACAATTCTTTGAAACTGTGAACATTTTTTACAAATTCATGAGCTCTCTCTTAAATCGTGGACATTTTCTGAAATCACAAACATTTTCAAAATTCATGTACATTTTCTAAACTCATGACCATTTAAAAAACATTGTGAACATTCTCTTAAACCATGAATATTTTTTTGAATTCCGGAATATTTTCTTGAAACATGAACATTTCTTTTTGAAAATTTGCAAAAAAATTAAATTCAGAAGTTTTAGATATCTTGATTATTAAAAACAAAACTGAAAAAAAAAGTTAACGGAAGAAATAAGGGCGCGTGCCATCCCTGCTACCCGCCCCGAGCTGCTGCTGCTACGTGCGCCTTCGTTCGCCTCATCGTCCCTCCCCGAGAAGAGAATTATTCAGTGGCCACAGCACTGCAGGAGCAGCTATGATTAATGGGAAATGGAATCTCCTCCGCTGGCTTGAATAAAAACTCGTGTACCACTGGCCCCTTCCTCTCCTTCCTCTACCTCTGCTTCCCTCCATCATATCCCTGGAATGCACCCCTCCCTCCATGTTTGATTGATTAGTTTGTTAGTTGCTGCTAGATCTGGACTACTCTTCACATCAAGTCCAACCCTTTTTTACGCTCTTTATTTATATATAGAAGTCTTCATAATACTCTGTGCAGAGGCCCAACCGCCCAAGTAGGACCGGTGAGCGCCGTCAAATGACAGTAGGCCTGTTCCATTAGTATAGTGGATTAATTGATTTTCGATGCACATTTTGTTCCATTCGGCAACTAGGCATCATAGTATGCTGAAAAGAACAACGGTCAGCCGTTGTGTGTTAGCTACTACCATTATTTTTCTCAGAAACAGAATTATTGACAGATGAAGCATGTATTTGGATGCGGTTCCTGCAGAAAAATGCGAGGGAGAGAATCATTTGATACTTCATCGCATTATGTGCGCATGCCATTGCTAGCAATATATATTGCACACATCTGTAGACATAATGGTAGCATCTAGTAGCATATTATCACTTGCACGTACGCACATCCGCAACGACTAGTTAGCTAGCTACTAGTACTAACGATCGGCATTGATCATCAGCGGCTAGGGACACTTGACGGTCTGACAGCCCAGGAACCATGTGGTCGAGATGTGTGACTGTGTGAGGTGCGGGAAGCAATCTGTGGTCGCCCACTCATCATATCCACGATGATGAGATCGCTCGCCAGTAGTTCTGAGCTGGTTACATACACAGATCTCGGATCCGTCGGATGGACGGATGATCACCCGCACGCCTGCCTTCAGTCGTTTGTTGCGGCATGCATGCATGATTTCCGCCACACGCCACTGTCGGAAATTACATGTGGTGGACTACTGATCCAACCATCTGTACACTCGATCGATACTGTGGTTGTATCTACGGCCTATGGCTGATTTTGCCAGCCAGTCGCATATCACGGAATTGACCTCCAGGCATCTGTACACTCGACCGATACAGTGCTTATATCTAATGGTGGCGGACACTGAGATTTTAGCGGTTTTGCCTTCTCTCGCCAGGCAACAACAGTTGGTATTGGCTCCATAAAAGGTTCTTGGCGTGCCTCATCTTTATTGCTTCAGCAACGGCTCGGCGAGGATCAATTTTTTTTTGTCTCTTCGCTTGGTATAGCTTTGGTCTTGTTTGACTTTACTTTTTGCCGGCGTGATCTTTTATGTGCGTGTGTTAGTGTTGTCTGTGTGTATTCTAACTATGCAGAGGCCGGGTGTGTACTCATTATGTTTGTATCCCTCGATGCTATATTATGAGTCAATACAAAACGCCCTTTATTGAAAAAAAAATTGGTGGCGGACATGTCCGAATGTGCACGCGGACAGGGCCTGCTCACCCCTCATTTTTCGTCCGCTACAACCATATACGTCAAATTTAACACTCTAAATCCATACAATATCATGCAACACTGAAAGCTGTGTACTACTAGCTAGAAACTAGCCTACTACTACTCGTCGTCGAAGATGTAAACGATCTCTGTGCTGGCAGTGCCGTACGGACCGGCTTCCCGGTCGTTGGATTTCACCTGCAGCTCGGACTCCATGTCCGCGAAGAGTTCAACACACTCCGTTGGCGCCTCGGAGAGGAAGCGGCGGTTCGCCTCCACTTTCACCTCCTACTGGTTGGAGTCGAGGATGGCCTGCTGCTCGGCCGCCGCCTCCACTTGTGCGTTGCTCATGCTATATCCGGCACTCGGAGAGGCCGGCACTACAAGAAATATGTCAACTTATGACCATCTGTCAGTGACCCTGAAAGAATTGGTCATAAATTTATGACCATTTTAGACCAATTGGTCAAAAGCTGTTCAGAGGACTCCAAACCCTAACCCATAACGACCATTCTGGTCAGAAAGGTTGTAATTTCATTAGAGAAAATGGTCATAAAGCAGACAACCATGGTTCATGCCTCAATTCTAACAAGTCCTAAATTTCTTAGTAAAAAAGATGCGCGAGGCCGGGTGTGTACTCATTATGTTTGTATCCCTCGATGCTATATTATGAGTCAATACAAAACGCCCTTTATCGGAAAAAAATTGGTGGCGGACATGTCCGAATGTGCACGCGGACAGGGCCTGCTCACCCCTCATTTTTCGTCCGCTACAACCATATACGTCAAATTTAACACTCTAAATCCATACAATATCATGCAACACTGAAAGCTGTGTACTACTAGCTAGAAACTAGCCTACTACTACTCGTCGTCGAAGATGTAAACGATCTCTGTGCCGGCAGTGCCGTACGGACCGGCTTCTCGGTCGTTGGATTTCACCTGCAGCTCGGACTCCATGTCCGCGAAGAGTTCAACACACTCCGTTGGCGCCTCAGAGAGGAAGCGGCGGTTCGCCTCCACTTTCACCTCCTACTGGTTGGAGTCGAGGATGGCCTGCTGCTCGGCCGCCGCCTCCACTTGTGCGTTGCCCATGCTAAATCCGGCACTCGGAGGGGCTGGCACTACAAGAAATATGTCAACTTATGACCTTCTGTCAGTGACCCTGAAAGAATTGGTCATAAATTTACGACCATTTTAGACCAATTGGTCAAAAGCTGTTCAGGGGGCTCCAAACCCTAACCCATAACGACCATTCTGGTCAGAAAGGTTGTAATTTCATTAGAGAAAATGGTCATAAAGCAGACAACCATGGTTCATGCCTCAATTCTAACAAGCCCTAAATTTGTTAGTAAAAAAGATGCGCGAGGCGGGACTCGAACCCACGACCTCGCGCTGTTTAACTTGTTCGCTACCACTGGGCTAGAGAGGGATTGTTGTCCATCTAGCAGAATGGATCTGTATATTATATCATAGCGCCAAATCTAAGTCATTGACAAGTGGGACCTATTCCGACCAGGTGGCGGCGGGCTGTGGGCAGGGGCGTGGCCGACGGACGAGGGCGGGGCCGGCAGCCGAAGCGACCAGCAGGGGTGGGGGCGACCGGCGGTGGTGGGGGCGGGGGCAGGAACGGCCTCGCCGCAGGTGACCTCGCCCATAGCCTCGCCGCAGGTGACCTCGCCCACGGCCTCGCCGCTCGCCTTGTCCCAGGCGGGGCCAGCAGCGAAAGCAACCGGCGGGTGTGGAGGCGGGGCTGGCTGCCGAAGCGACCAGCAGGGGCGTGGGCCACCTGTGGGGGGGGGGGGGGCGGGCGCAGGAACGACGCCCACGCAAGGAGAGGCTTGCCGATCATGGGGGACTCGCCGCCGCCGCAAGCACACCTCCCGGTATGCACCCCTCTCCTCTTCCCCCCTCTCCTCTCTCACTATCTGCACCTCGTTGCCGAGCATAGATGAATTTTGTTGATGAATTTTTTCATATGTTCTTTAACATAGATGAATTTTGTTGATGCACTGTTAGGAATTAGGAGATAGCTTGCTTGTTTGGTAGATATTGCATAGATGAATTTTCTTGATGTACTGTTGGGAGTTCTTCAGCTTGCTTGTTAAGAATTGTTCAGGCCTTGTTCGGTTAAGATTTGGGGGGAATTTCAGCTAGATGGGATTTAATCCCTGCCAATATCTTTAACCCCTCTCATTTATCAAGGCCAGAAACAAGGCCTTGGTCTTCAATTGGTTGTCTACGGTTTGTTTCAGTGTTGTGGTTAGGCAATTAGCATATAAAATTTTCTGGAATTTTAGCTTCCATTATTACTTCCGTCCATTTTCATTAATTAATGTTGATGCACTTAGATTGATTTGCTAAGTTGCAACAATTTGTTGTCTTTGGCAGATGGACAGAAACTGGATTAGAAAAGGAGTTAGAAAGTTTTTGAAAGAACATATGAAAGGAGTTGATGATTTCATGGCATTTGTTCGGGCAAATTTTGCCAACGATGCTCACATTCTTTGCCCAAGTTGTGAATGCCTCAACCATCTAAGAATGGCTCAAGGAAGAGTGGAAGATCATCTGCTTCTTAATGGGATGTCCAGCACATATGATAGATGGATATATCATGGAGAACCTTTAGACAGACAACCTCAACATTTTGAAGCTGATACAGAGGCCCCTCATATGATGGGTGGTGGTGATGCTGGCATTGATTTCATGGAAAAGGTTTTGCAAGATAATGTTGTTTTGGAGGAAGAGGATGGGCATGAAGATGATAGGATTCCTGGCCTATTGAAGGATTTGTACGATGCTGAAGATCGTGCTGATGGACAGGAGTCGTTGTTTGCTGAGGTGTTAGAGGAGGCGAAGCGCGCAACTCATGAAGGGGGTAAATTTTCAAGATTTACCTTCACCGTGAAGTTACTCCACATCAAGTCTTTCTACCGGATTAGCAATGCCGCATTCAACGCAATACTCCGTCTTTTGAGCTTGCAATTCCCTGATAGTTGTGTTCCCAGATCTTATGATGAAGCAGTGAGCATAACCCGCATGCTGGGGTTAGGTTATGTGTCAATACATGTGTGCCCAAATAACTGTGTCTTGTTTCGGAAGGATTTAGCAAAGCATGACAACTGTCCAAAATGCAATGCAGCTAGGTGGAAAGATGCTGATGGGAAGAAGTCAATACCGGAGAAGGTACTAAGGCACTTTCCCTTGATACCAAGGCTGCAGCGGATGTTCATCTCGAAGAAATCATCGCGTGAGGTACAGTGGCACAAGCTGAAGCGGCAACCTGTGGACAATGAGCTGAGCCATCCAGCGGATGGAGAGGCATGGAAAGAGTTTGACCGTATACATTTAGATTTTGCTACAGATCCAAGGAACATAAAACTTGGCATTGCCACAGATGGGTTTAATCCGTTTGGGAACATGAGCACGTCTTATAGCATGTGGCCAGTTTTTGTGGTGTCGTACAACCTGCCACCATAGGCATGCATGGATCAATCCAACTTCATGATGTCATTGCTTATCCCGGGTCCAGAGTCTTCGGGAAAGGATTTTGATGTCTTTATGGAGCCCCTCGTAGAAGAACTGCTCCAGCTCTGGACTGGTGTACCTACATACGATGCCTTGAGTCCGGAAGAAAAGTTCAATCTACGTGCTGCAATCATATGGTCCATCCATGATTTCCCGGCTCTGCACACTCTGTCTGGGAGGATCACAACGGGTTATCAGGCTTGTGTCCATTGTGACAAATACCCTTGCTCAAAGAGAATAAGGAGCAAGATCTGCTATATTGGGCACCGCCGCTTTCTTCCCCGAAACCATTGCTGGCGAAGAAGCAAATATTTTAATGGTGAGAATGAAACCCGTGACAAGCCAGCTGAATTCACTAAAGAAGAGTTGAAGCAGAAACTTGAAAAGGTGAAAGATGTGAGACCAGGAAAGCTGGCGAAGACAAGAAAGCACGAGGAAGGTCAATGTTGGGACCGGAGTTCTTGTTTGTGGGACCTGCCATACTGGGCTGATCTGAAATTAAGGCATAATCTCGATGTAATGCACATTGAGAAAAACATATGCGACTATCTGCTAGGGACGTTTCTGAACATTGAAGGGAAGACAAAGGACACGGTTAGTTCTAGGCTTGATTTGGAGGACATGGGCATAAGAGAAGATTTGCATCTACAGCACAATGAAGATGAAGATTCATTTGAAATGCCACGAGCATGGTATACAATGAGTAAAGAACAAAAGCTTGCATTTTGTGAATTCCTAAGAGCGGTGAAATTTCCAGATGGTTATGCTGCTAACCTAGCAAAGTGTGTTACTTCTGATGGATTCAAGCTTTCAGTACTGAAAACCCATGATTGTCACATCCTCCTCCAGAGGATTTTACCGGCGGGCCTCCGAGGAATCATGGACAAGGATATATATGAAGCGGTTGCTGAGCTGGGAAATTTCTTTAGAGAACTGTGCTGCAAAACACTCAAGTTAACTGTCTTGGAAAGACTTGAAAAAGAAATCCCAATTATTCTTTGCAAGCTCGAGAAGATTTTCCCTCTAGCTTTCTTCACCATGATGATCCATTTGGCGGTGCACTTACCAAAAGAGGCAATGCTTAGAGGCCCTGTGCAATACGGTTGGATGTACCCAATCGAAAGAAGGCTGCTTACTTGTAAGCATTATGTGCGAAACACGGCAAGACATGAAGGTTCTATTGCTGAAGCATATGTCATTGACAAGTGCTTGACTTTTTGCTCTAGATACTTTGGTGATGTGGAAACAAGATGGAACTGGCCGGGCAGAAATAGAGAGCGGTCTGATTCGCAAAGTGGTGATGTCTCTGTTTTCAACCATGGTGTGAACTTTCTTGGAGCCTCACAATACTTGGAGGCTGGTGATGAGTATGACAAGATGGTTTGGTTTGTGCTCAGCAATTGCGCTGAGGTTCTACCATATATCGAGTATGTTATATCTTGTGCACTCATTATATATTTTTTTGCTTGGGTTGGCACCAGCCTAATGTTTTAATTCACATGTTTTGTTGGCATTGCAGGAAATGCAAGGAAGAGTTAAATCAGGAAGAAAGCTATATCCATGTTGATAAAAGGGTTGCCAAGGGGTTTGCTAAGTGGTTTAAGAATCATGTGAGATCTTTAGTCACATGTTTTATGTTTTCTGTGTTATTCACCAATTGTTAAATACCATTGTTTGCTAAATGGTTTATTTGTGCATATTGGAAAGTTGCATGAGGAGAAGAAGGTCAGTGATGATCTATTTGCTTTGGCATGCTTACCGGATAAGCGAGTGAGAGTGTATTCAGCATGCATTGCTGACGGTGTCCGGTACCACACCGTTGACCGCGAGGAAAAAAGGAAGACACAGAATAGTGGAATCATCACTGAGGGGTCACATGATGGTGAGGTCATTTACTTCTATGGTCACTTGAGAAGCATCGTAGAGTTGCAGTACAACTCTAGTGGAGGCATCCATCGCTCGGTTGTCTTATTTCGCCGTGACTGGTTTGAGCTTGGTAGCAAGAAGAGGAGAGACTCTTTTGTCAAATATGATGGCCACTTCAAAAGTATCAACACTGCAAGGTGCTGGTATAAGAGTGATCCCTTTATTCTAACAACACAAGCAACAATGGTGTTTTATCTGCCAGACACTCTTTTGCACGGAAAATGGCGAGTTGTGCAAAACTTTCAGCACAGACACTTGTGGAGTGTGACTGAAACTGAAGTGGAAAAGGGCCCCGGTGATGGTGGACTAACATACCAAGATGATGACTCTACGGAAGTTCTGTTGCAAGTTGATAATGACTCTATGAAAGTTCTGGTGCAAAGCAGAGTGCGAAGGGACCGGGAACATGTGATCGTTGGTGCTGCAACAGTTGAAGGCATCAAGAAAAGAAGAAAGGTGGTAGCGGATGGGCATGAGAGCGAGGATGAGGAAAACAGGACTGATCATACTATACTGCAATATTGTAGTGATGATGAGGAAAACGGGAGTGGGCATACAGTTCCTTGTTTTCGTATCGACGACGATGAGTAGCGAAGGTAAATTTGGTCTCCTTGGTGATCTAATGCTATTTTGTCTCCTTGGTAGTTGTTGTTGATGTGATCTTGATGTAGTTTTTGTACTAAAAATCTCTCCAGCTACCAAAATGCATGAGACTGTGTTGTGATGGAGAGGCAAATGATGGTTGAAGATACAATGCAAAATGATGTAGTTTTGGTGATGGAAGATACAATGCAAAATGAAGATGTTGTTTTGAATGAAGATGCAAAATGATGAACTGAAGATGTTGTTTTTAGAGCTGTTTTTCTTAGTTTTGGTGATCATGTAGTTTTGGTTGTGATGTAAAAGATTGCAAAATGATGTTGTTTTTGGACTGAAGATGTTTTTTGAACTGAAGATGTTGTTTTTGGTGAACTGAAGATGTTGTTTTTTGTGAACTGAAGATGTTTTTAGAGCTGTTTTAATTGAATTTTGCACTACATGGGCGTGCTCCATCAGACAGTCGTCTGATCCCACGCGCGGCTCCATTTCATTGTGAGCAAAAAAATATGCGCGAGCAAGGACTCGAACCCATGACCGTGCGCTCGTTTCACTGTGTTTCTACCATTGGGCTAGGAAGAGGCTATTGGTTTTCCACTCTATGCCATCTCTTTTCAACTCATCAAACCAGTCAAGTATCAAACACAGACCTCGCTGACAAGTGGGCCACTCGACCAACTCGCTGACAAGTGGGCCATTTTGCTACTCTACCCACTCGACCCTTTTCCCCCTGAGCTACCAAAAAATATTGGGCGAGCGGGGGCTCGAACCCACGACCTACCGCTTATTCCACTATTTTTCTACAACTGGGCTAGTTAGAGGCTATTGGTTTGTACTCTATGCCAACCATTTTCAATATATCAAAACAGAACTCGCTGACAAGTGGACCCACTCTTTCCCCCACTCCTCCTCTCCACTTGACCCGCTCCTCCTCTCCATTATCCACTCGACCCACTCCTCCTCTCCGCCGTCGGCATCCCCTTCTCCTCCATCGACGGTGACGACCTCCCTAGCGACCCACTCCTCCATCAACGGCGACGGCGACGGCCTCCTAAGGTATGAATCCACCGACTCCTTCCTGTTCCTCTTCCTATTGATTAGATTAGGGTTTCGTGACGCATGCTGATTAGGGTTCCTCTTCCTATTGATATGCCGAAGCAGATCCACGAGATCAAGAGGAGGCCTGCACCCTCTGCGTCCATGACACCCTCTGCAGTCGCCGTCCCCCCAGGTCCGTTCCGTTCCCACCTCTGCAGATTAGGGTTCTTTGATTTGCTTTGGCTATTGGCTTAATTTGCTTTCAGAGATTATAAAGCTGTCCAGTTCTAAGCCAATAGCCTTCATGCGGTGTTTTGAATGCATGATTCAGTAACTCAACTGAATCATTCTGTTACTATTTAATTTTTGGTTGGGGTTCCTATTGTTATTTTTGGTTGGGGTTAGATGCACTAGGTTGTGTTTAATTAAAGTATCAGGAAAGCTCAGTGACAGATTTGATGATGAAATCAACCTTGTTTGCCTCAATGTAGCTTGCAAGGCAATGCCTAATGCTGGCCTTCCTCTTTGGATTCTGACATAAATATACATGTAGTGCTGAAAAGTAGAAATGAGTGTGGTTTTGACATGCCATGAAGAAATGTTGATATTTATGTTTAGGTTTGATGCAGTAGGTTGTACTCCCTCTGTAAAGAAATGTTGATATTTATGGTTAGGTTTAATACCTTTTCTGCCATTTATAGTAGATTTATAGATATGTTCAGATATGTTTATGCGAATGTTCAGATATGCCAAGGCCAACAAGCATGCTGATTTAGGAGTTACTCGTATTGTGCCTGCGCGTGCATCCCAACTGGAATTGTGGTATAGTACATGGCTAATGGTCGTATTGTGCCTGCGCGTGCGTTCTGTTGATTCTAGCCCAACTGTCGAGCGATTGGACCATATTCAGAGGGATTTTGCAGACTGAACTAGGCATTTAGGTTTAGGTCCCTTTTGGCCATGTTCAGTTGATGTGGTGCTACCTTGCTAGGTATGCTAGTTTCCCTGTGGTTCTCTTCACAGTGACGTAGAATTCATCAAAAATAGAAAAGGCAGACCAAAAGGGGGAAAATGATGCTAGGTGTGTTTAAATTGAGAATCTAGGATTGAGTTCTTAAGTGTTGGGTTCTAACAAAATGTAGCACATGGGAAGATATGGTCCATTTATAGTAGATATGGTTCATTGTAGATATGGTCCATTTATAGTAGATATGATCTTGATGCTGTGTTTGCCATTTATAGTAGACATGGGCACATGGGCAGATATGGTCCATTGTAGATAGAGTAGTAGTATTCCAAATGTTCACAAGTGCATTGCTTTTTTCTCACTTTTGCTATCATAAATATCCACAAGTGCATTGCTTTTCTCATTTTTTATCACTTTTGCCATCATAAACTTGGTTCTGTTCCTATTTATGTCCAGTCCTGTTTATGGTAACTTGTTCTTTAATTACAATGCTACTTTTCAGAGAAGTGAGATGGCTGGCTTGGAAGGTTTCGAGTTCTTCGAGATCGTAATTGAGAAATCTTGCAATAGGCAGGTATATTTATCATCACTCATTTCTTTATCATCACTCTGGTGTCTAGTGCTTGATTGCCACAATTAACCACTGCTTGACCCTCGCTGCAGAGGCTGCCTGACAAGTTTGCGAAGATGCTCGCTGGCCGTGAGCCCCACAAAGTGAAGCTGCGGGAGGCCGGCAGCGGGCTTCACAGGTTGTGGGACGTGTTGGTGGTGTTCGATGGTGAAGGCCACATGTACCTAGGGCCCGGCTGGGAGCATTTCGCCCGCGCCCATGAGCAACAGCTCGGGTACTTCCTTGTCTTCCTCTACGACGACTGTCGTAGTTCTAAGTCTGACAGTAATGTAGGGGGGGTGTGTATGGAGAGGCTAGATCTTAGCTATTAGGAAGTTGTAAGCACACAATGTTTACGAGTTCAGGCCCTTCTCGGAGGAAGTAACAGCCCTACGTCTCGGTGCCCAGAGGCGGTCGATTGGATTATGTGTGTGTAGATAACGGGGGTGCGAACCCTTCACACTGAGGAGGGGGTGGCTTATATAGAGTTCGCCGGCCCCCTCGTGCCCTCAGTAATGCAGGGTTTTAGGTACATTTAAGGTTGGGCGTTACTGGTAACGCCCCTAATAAAGTGTTATAATGACCATAAAGACTACTTAATAGCTGACCGTTTGCCTGCGGAGTGACTTTGGGTCTTCTGGCAGTCGAGTGGTTGGCTTCATGGTCGAGTGATAGTTTCTTTGGTCGAGTGTCTTGAACCCGTCGAGTGGGATACCTTCAAGTCGATTGAAAGGTGACTCCTTCTAGGGATGTCCTCGGGTAGGGCTCTTTAGGACGGGTCCGTGCCCCTACCCTAGGTACATAGCTTCATCATTAGCCCTCGAATGGATCGAGGTTAGAGTGAGAAAGGGTTGGCGACCTTTCCGACTGGTTCTTTGGACTATATGAGTGCCTCGTTCTGGGTCGACCGTCACGGATGATGTCATCAACCTCTTTCAGTCGCCTTGATCCATTCCAGGCCTTTCGTCGAGTGGATTTATTTACCTGTGACATACTGAGCGCCGGTCCGTGCGGGGTCTTCTATTTTGATAAGTTGTTCTGCAGCCAGCGGATATCACGGGATTCAGAATTTTTGGGAAACGCGTGGGACGGGGGCGGCCGCAGTAATCGGAAGGGACAACGCAGAGGCTCCTCGATCCCCGCGTCGCCTTTTTCGCCACGTACTGCACGCGCGCCTACTGCAGGATTTGACTGGATAGCCTGGGCCTACCGGTCAGCCACTCGGGAGCGGCTCCTTATAAGTTGCCGGCTCGGAGTTCCCCATCAGTGCGCATACTTCTCTCTTCTTCTTCTTCCTCTCTCCCTTCGCAACTTCTTCCGCCACCTCCGCTCTCGTCCTATCGCCGCAAACCCGTTCGAGATTTCACCGGCGATGATGGTGAAGGGCAAGACGACTGCTCTGGAGCGCGCGAAGAAGGCGGCGGCGGCGGGGAAAGGGAAGAGGTCTGCACGTGGCGGATCTTCCTCCAGGACCGCCCTGCCCAAAGGTTGGATCCAGGGCGACTGGATGCCGTCGGTGCTCCGGCAAGAGGATCTCGACGACATGGTCGAGGGGGGAGCCATTCCCCACAAAGCCGCGCGTCTTCCGGGGGGAGAGATCGAACCTCAACCCCATGATGGTGACTGCGTGCTCCTGGCCACTCACATCGACCGAGGGTTTTCTCTGCCGCCCCATCCTTTCTTCCGGAATTTCTTGAACTTCTTCGAAGCGCAGCTCCATCACTTTACTCCAAACTCCATTGTCTACCTCGCTGCTTTCATTTCCATGTGTGAGGCGTTCCTGGGTTGCCGCCCACATTGGGGGCTTTTCAAGCACATTTTTACTTGTCGCTCACAGTCGGTCAAGAAGGCCAAGTCGAGTGATGAGAGGATGCAAGTGATCCAGTTGTGCGGGGGCTTGGTGATCCAAACGAGGGGAAAGAGCTGTTTTCCATCCATCACTTTCCCGGAGTCGGTCCGAGGTTGGCAGGCAACTTGGTTCTACTGCCAGGACCAGGCGACCCCAGGGCAGTTGACTGGTCTCCCGTCTTTCTCTCTCGACCGAGCCCAAAAACCTGCTTCTCTAAAGGTGACGCCGGAAGAAAAGGCCCAGTTCAAGGTGCTGGCGGGTCGAGTGGTTGAGCTTGTCCGTGAGGGTGTGACTGGAATGGATCTGCTGGAAGTCTTCCTCAAGAGGCGAATCCAACCGCTCTAGGCTCGTGACCACCCGATGTGGCTGTACTCGGGCCTCGAGGACACCACTCGGATCCACCCGGAGGAGGTCACCGACGAGATGTTGGAGGTGTGGCTGTCGAGCATCACGGGGAACAAAGACAACCCCCGAGGAGCCAGGATGGTCATTCCACTCGACAATTCGTACGAGGTGGACCAGGTATGTCTTTATGTTCCCGACTGAAATCTTATTTTCTGTGTTGGTCTTCTTTGAGTAGGTCGATTGACTTTCGTCTTGTCTGCTGTTTTCTAGGCGACCACTGAGATGTACTCGACGCCCAACGGGGCACAGGGGTCGACTGAGGAAGGGGAGGCGAGCGGAGGCGAGAGCGGGGATGACCAAGGTGAGTGGGAGTCTGATGGTGAAGGAGAGGGAGGCGACGACATCTTCTCCAGCGAAGAGGAGGAGGAGGAGGTTGAACCCCCCCCCCCCCACCCCGCCCGGAGAGGCGATCCAAGCTCGCATATGACCCGGCGCAGGAACGCGGCAAGGTGACTGCCTCCGTTGGGCCGTCGTCAAAACGCCCTCGGACTTCTTCTCCAACACTGACTGGGAAGGTCCCCAAGCACCCTCGCACGATGCTGTCCAAGCCGCCCAAGGCTCTGCCCAAGATGAAGATAGCCGTACCTACCATTTCCGGGTAATAAAGCTTGTTTTCCTTCGTCGACCGTGGACGGATCCTTGGTCGATTCATTGAGCCAAATGACTGATTTTTCAAGATTTGCAGCGCTGCTACTTCTAAGGTCTCCGCCAAGGACGACGACCAAGAGATGGGGGATGCTATTACCTCCAACCCTGGTACGATTACTGACGTTCTGTTTTTTGAGTCGACTGGTCATTTCTTGCAATTCTGGTCGATTGAATGTTTCCCTTGCAACCCCTCCTCATGTTATCGACCTCCCGGATGATGACGACAACGAACCGCTGAGGATGAGGAGGAACAAGAGGTCGTCGGCTGACAGGACTCCCCAGCCTACTCCGGCGTCTGAGACCATGGCTCGGGATGGTGGCGACACCCCTCGGGCTTCTGTGACTTTCGCCAACCCTCTGTCGAGTGTGCGGCCTTCGGCGTCGACTGCGGATCCATCTTCACTTTTTGCTGCATACCCCGTCCCTGAGGACGAAGTGGCTGCTGCAAAGGAGGCTATACGCTAGGCGGGGGTCATGATGGAGCAGGTGAAGATGGCTCGGGAGGCCAGCCAAGCAGCCTATGATGCGAGTTCGGCTCTTCAGAGCAACGTCCAGGTCAGTCGACTCGACACTTGATCATTTGAAGAGTCTCTCTTTTTCTTGAAGATCTTTTGTATCTGTACACCCAGTGGGTGTGTTTACCAATTCTTGGACGAGTGGGGGCACGCTGAGTGCACCCACTGGGTGTAGTCCCCGAGACTACGGTGGACTGCTGGCAGTCGACTATAGTCTTTACATTGTGTTACTGTATATGTATTTCTTTACTTGGTCTGGTCAGGCCACGTCGAATGGAGCTGTATCCGGTCGACTGCGGTCAATCGACTTTCTCTCTTCTTTTTTTTGAACCACTGGGGGCACGCTGAGTGCACCTACTGGGTATAGTCCCCGAGACTACTGTCGAATGTTTTTGATTCAGCTGTGGTCTTAGAAACGTCATCTTTTTATCTTAGTTACTCGGAAGCAACTTATCTTGGATGCCTGTCGGCTGATTTTTCCTTTTACAGAAATCCCGCGAACTTGCATCTCGCTATACTGAGTTGGAGAAGCAGCGGATTCAACTGAACCTTGATCTGGAGCTGGCCAGAACAGAGCTGCAGAAGGTCAGAGACGGCGTCGCTGGTAAGACGACTTTGTCGACTGGTTTTGTTTTTAGGCTTGAGTACCCTTCTGCTGTTTCCGAACCAATCATCATTTCTTTTGCAGGAGAACTGAGCGAGGCCCTGGCGAAGAAGGATCAAGACTTGGCTGCTGCCCGCAAGGAGGCTGACGACAAGATCGCTCTGGCTGAACAGAAGTTGGCTTCGGCCGGCCAATTAGAAGAAGAGAATACCAAGCTGAAGACCGCTCTGAATGAAGCCAATAGGGAGTGCACACGTTGGAAGAAGGAGAACCTCGCCCTGACCGAGAAGATGAATGGCGCCGTTCGCAGGAGGGACGACCTGGAGAGCTACTTGAGGAGCCTTGCCAAGAAGTTGTATATCAAGCTTGAAGGTGCACATTCAATTCCGACTGGTTTTCTTTTTGTGTCGACTCAGTCTATGAAAATTGACTTATCCTTGGATCGTGTATGCAGAGCTTTGCCAGAACTTTGAGGAGGAGACTGGGCAGATTGAAACAGGTTTGGATCCAATCAACTCTCCGGTGAATGATGAAGCTGCCATGAATCTGCTCCGACTGGAATCTCGCATTAACGGCGTCATGGATTACTTGGCTCGGCTGAAGGTTGCCATGTCGCGGATCGACCCGGAAATTTGGCCAGAGTCTACGCTCCAAAATGATCTCGAGTCTCTGATGACTCGACTTAACGGAATCCCTGACCGAGTGCACGAGTGGAAGAAGTCTTCTGCTCGGTGCGGCGCTGATGTGGCTCTGTCTCTAGTCCGCGTCCATTGCAAGGAGGCGCGAGAAGAGAAGCTGGCCGCCATCCAAGTCGCCAATACCAAGAGGCATAGCTTTCAAGACTTCATGGAGACCTTTATTGCTGCTGCCACCCGTATTGCAAACGGGGTCGACTTGGATGAGTTCGTCGCCCTGCCAGTCCTCCGCCTGAGGAATGAAAAACTTTTATGCTTCTCCTTAAATTTGCCTCGGAATGCCGAGTGGATTTGTAACCGTTAAACTCTGCCGAGCCGAGGGCTCGAGTACTTTGATCTGAGGTCTGGGACCTTTTAGGATTTATCCAAACTTGATTTTTTGTTGAATATCTTCGCGGTTTGATTTGTCGAGTGGAACTTGATCTTCGCTCGGAATACCCTTTGTATTTGTGGCATAAGTTCTTGCGGATCGGGTCGAGTCCTGTACTTAGACGAGCACTGGGTTGTTGCTAAGCCTCTGAGCGGGAGGTTTGCTCTTCACTCAGTAGGATTTTTCAAACTTAGGCGAGTGTCTGACCACAGCTAAGTCTCTTAGTGGGAGAGCTTAGGCGAGTACTGGACTGCAGCTAAGCTCCCGAGTGGGAGGTTTGCTCTCCACTCGGTAGGATTTCTTAAACACTTAGGCGAGTGCTGACCGCAGCTAAGTCTCTTTGTGGGAGAACTTAGGCGAGTACTGGACTGCAGCTAAGCCCCCGAGTGGGAGGATTGCTCTCCACTCGGTAGGATTTTTTCAAACTTAGGCGAGTGTTCGACTGCAGCTAAGCTTCTGAGTGGGAGAACTTAGGCGAGTACTGGACTGCAGCTAAGCCCCTGAGTGAGAGGATTGCTCCCCACTCGGTAGGATTTTTCCAAACTTAGGCGAGTACCTGACTGCAGCTAAGTCTCAGAGTGGGAGAACTTAGGCGAGTACTGGACTGCAGCTAAGCCCCCGAGTGGGAGGATTGCTCTCCACCCGGTGGGGTTTTTCAAACTTAGGTGAGTGCTCGACTGCAGCTAAGCTTCCGAGTGGGAGAACTTAGGCGAGTACTGGACTGCAGCTAAGCCCTCGAGTGAGAGGATTGCTCTCCACTCGGTAGGATTTTTTCAAACTTAGGTGAGTGCTCGACTGCAGCTAAGCTTCCGAGTGGGAGAACTTAGGCGAGTACTGGACTGCAGCTAAGCCCCCGAGTGGGAGGATTGCTCTCCACTCAGTAGGATTTTTTCAAACTTAGGCGAAACGGATTCGCAGCCAAGTCACCCACTGGGGGATTTTGTATGTAAACGAAGTGACAGCAATTATTGGAACACTCTTGTCTTTGATAAAAATGAACTGCAGAATTTTTTTTCTTATTACATCTCGTCTAAGGGAGAACTCAAGTGTAAAAGGGGCGGAGCAGTTCCGCGTTCCAAGCTCGTGGCTCGTCGATCTGGCGATCAACATTGTAGAGGTGGTACGCTCCATTGTGGAGGACTCTGGTGACTATGAAGGGGCCTTCCCAAGTAGGAGCAAGCTTGTGTTGTTTCTGTTGATCCACTCGGAGGACCAGATCTCCTTCTTGGAAGGCTTGACTCTTCACATTCCGGGCGTGAAACCGGCGCAAGTCTTGCTGATAAATGGTCGATCTGATCATGGCCATCTCCCTCTCTTCTTCTAAGAGGTCGACTGCGTCTTGCCGGGCCTGTTCTGCTTCATCTTCGGTGTAAAGTTCGACTCGGGGTGCGTTATGAAGAAGGTCACTCGGCAGAACTGCTTCGGCTCCATAAACCAGAAAGAATGGAGTTCTTCCAGTCGACCGGTTAGGGGTGGTCCTTAATCCCCACAGAACTGGCGGAAGCTCGTCGACCCAAGCGCCTGCCTCGTGCTTGAGATCACGCATCAGTTGAGGCTTTAGTCCTTTGAGAATCAGACCATTTGCTCTCTCAGCTTGTCCATTCGACTGGGGATGGGCGACCGATGCGTAGTCGACTCATGTGCCTTGAGAGGCGCAAAAAGCTCTGAACTTGTTCGAATCAAAGTTTGACCCATTGTCAGTGATTATGCTATGCGGGACTCCATATCTGAATGTTAACCCTCTAACGAAACTGATAGCAGTGCAAGCATCGAGATTCTTGATGGGCTTAGCTTCGATCCATTTGGTAAATTTGTCGACTGCCACAAGCACATGAGTGAATCCACTCCTGCCCGTTCTTAGTGGACCAACCATGTCCAGTCCCCAGGCGGCAAAGGGCCAGACGAGTGGAATGGTCTTTAGGGCTGATGCAGGCTTGTGTGACATGTTGGAGTAGAACTGGCACCCTCCTCACTTGTCGACTATCTCTTTTGCCATCTCACTTGCTCTTGGCCAGTAAAATCCCGCTCGGTATGCTTTAGCCACAATAGTCTGAGAGGACGCATGGTGACCACAGGTCCCCGAGTGGATATCATTAAGGATTATCTGACCCTCTTCTGGTGTTATGCATTTCTGACCGACTCCAGTCGCGCTCTCTCTATACAGCTGTCCCTTTATGACTGTGAAGGCCTTGGATCGGCGGACGATCTGTCGAGCCTCTTCCTCGTCTTCCAGGAGTTCTTTCCTTAGGATATATGTGATGTATGGTATCGTCCAGTCAGGGGTGATTGCCAAGACTTCCATGATTAGGTCGACCACCGCAGGTTCTTCAACTTCAGTCGGATCTGTGGCACTTTTCGGCTGCGGGGCTTCTTCTGTGAAAGGATCCTCTTGGACTGACGGCGAGTGAATGTGTTCCAGGAACACATTGCTGGGAATGGCTTCTCTCTTGGAGCCTATCTTTGCCAAATCGCCAGCTACCTGATTTTTCAGTCGGGGGATGTGATGAAGCTCTAACCCCTCAAATTTCTTTTCTAGCTTTCACACTGCATTGCAATAACCAGTCATTGCCGGACTCCTGACGTCCCACTCCTTCATCACTTGATTAACCACCAAATCTGAGTCGCCATAGACCATGAGGCGACGAACGCCGAGTGAAATGGCCATGCACAACCCATACAAAAGTGCTTCATACTCTGCTTTGTTATTGGAGGAATCGAAGTGAAACTGGAGAACATATCTGAGCTTATCTCCTCGGGGGAGACTAGGACTACCCCCGCACCAGAACCATTCAGCATCTTAGATCCATCGAAGAACATGGTCCAGTGCTCCGAGTGAACTTGAGTCGGAAGTTGCTGTTCAATCCACTCGGCGATGAAATCTGCGATTGCTTGGGACTTGATAGCCTTATTTGCTTCAAACTTGATATCTAAGGAAGAAGTTCAATCGCCCACTTGGCCACTCGACCAGTTGCGTCTCTGTTATGCAGGATCTCTGATAGTGGGGCGTCGCTGACGACTGTAATGGAGTGGTCAGAGAAGTAATGTGCAACTTTCTTCGTGGTCATATAAATCCCATATACAAGCTTCTGGTAGTGAGGGTATCTTTGTTTTGAAGGGGTCAAAACTTCAGACACATAATATACTGGGCATTGAACTTTGAAGGCCTTTCCTTCCTCTTCCCGCTCGACCGTAAGTACTGTACTGACAACTTGTCCTGTGGCTGCAATGTAAAGCAGCAGAGGCTCTTTGCTGATTGGGGCAGCAAGCACCAGCTGGGTGGAGAGCAGAGCTTTGAGCTCTGCAAACGCTGCATCAGCTTCTGGAGTCCACTGAAACTTGTCAGACTTCTTCATCAGTCGGTAAAGAGGCAACGCCTTTTCACCGAGACGAGAAATGAATCGACTTAAAGCGGCCAAGCAGCCTGTAAGCTTTTGGACATCGTGCACGCATACAGGACGCTTCATTCGGAGTATGGTGCCAATTTTTTCAGGATTGGTGTCGATCCCCCGTTCGAATACGAGAAAACCGAGTAACTTTCCACCTGGAACTCCGAAAGTGCACTTTGATGGATTGAGCTTGATATTGTACCTCCTGAGGTTGGCAAAGGTTTCAGCAAGGTCAGCCCGTAGGTCAGAACCTTTCTGGGACTTGACCACAATATCATCCATGTATGCCTCCACATTCCGACTGATTTGAGTGAGTAAACACTTCTGAATCATTCTCATGAATGTGGCTCCGGCGTTCTTGAGGACGAACGGCATGGTGACGTAACAGAAGCATCCAAATGGAGTGATGAAAGCTGTTTTGATCTCGTCGGGCCCATACAGATGGATCTGATGGTACCCGGAATAGGCATCTAGAAAAGACAATCTCTCGCACCCCGCGGTCGAGTCAACTATTTGGTCGATGCGAGGGAGAGGAAAATGATCTTTCAGGCAGGCCCGATTGATATGTTTGAAATCAATGCACATGCGAAGTGACTTGTCCTTCTTGGGGACCATGACGACGTTGGCGAGCCACTCGGAGTGGTAAATCTCTCGGATGAACTTTGCTGCTAAGAGCCGAGCCACCTCCTCGCCAATGGCTTGCTTCTTTTGGACGACGGACCGTCGAAGATGTTCCTTCATGGGTTTGAATTTTGGGTCGACTCGTAGACGGTGCTCAGCCAGCCCTCTGGGAACTCCAGGCATGTCAGAGGGTTTCCATGCGAAGATGTCCCAGTTCTCACGGAGGAGCTGGATGAGCGCTTCTTCCTATTTGGAGTCGAGCGTCGTCGAGATGTGAGTCGGAGCAGCGTCGGGGTCGGTCGGGTGAATGTGGACTGTCTTTGTTTCACCAGATGACTGAAAAGCTGACTCTGAGGCAGGCTTCTTAACTCGCAGCAATTCACTCGGATCGGCAGTCTTTTGGTACTCTTTCAGCTCGACCACTGCCATCTGAGCGTCAGCGATCTTTGATCCCTTCTGAAAACACTCTTCTGCTTTCTTTCGGTTGCCCGTACCAGTGATCACACCCTTGGGACCAGGCATCTTCAGTTTGAGATACACGTAACATGGTCGAGCCATGAAGCGTGCGTAAGCTGGCCTGCCCAAAATGGCATGATAAGCAATCTGGAAGTCCACAACCTCGAATGTCAACTTTTCTTTGCGGTAATTCTTTGAATCACCAAAAACCACATCAAGAGAAATCTGGCCGAGTGACTCGGCTTTCTTCCCAGGAATGACTCCGTGGAAGCTCATGTTACTTGTACTGAGTCTAGACATCGGGATGCCCATTCCTTTCAAAGTTTCAGCGTACAGTATGTTCAGGCCACTGCCACCATCCATCAGGACTTTGGTCAGCCGAGTGCCTTCGACAACTGGGTTGACCACTAAAGCTTGCCTCCCAGGGGTGGCAATGTGTGTCGGGTGATCAGACTGGTCGAATGTGATGGCAGTCTGAGACCACTTCAGGTAACTGGGTGTTGCCGGAGCAACCATGTTTACCTCACGGTTAATGACTTTCAGTCGACTTTTGCTTTCGACATCAGCAAAAATCATCAAGGTGGAATTGACTTGGGGGTATCCATCGTCACTATCATCCTTGTCCTCAACTCTGTCTAGCTCTTTTTCCTTATCTTTGGGCTGCTTGCCCTGAAACTGCTGGATCAGGAGCTGGCACTGTCGAGTGGTATGCTTTGGGAAAATAAAATTACCCTCTTCATCTTTCTTGGTGTGGATGTGACACGGTAGATCCAAAACATCATTTCCATCTTGATCCTTGACTTTCTTGGGCTTCCAGGCGCCCTTGGGTTTTCCCTTGAAGTTTCCCTGGGCTACGGCCAGGGCCTCCCTAGGAGCGGCTGGCTCGGCCTTCCGCTTCTGTTTCCGACTGGAGTTTCCTCCGGTTTCTTGGGCGACTGCCTTGAGCTTGCCGCTTCGGAGTCGGTCTTCGTCTTCACCATTAGCGTACTTGGTGGCAATCTCCATCATGCGATTCAGAGACATCTCTCCAGTTCGGCCGAACTTCAGATTCAATTCTCTGTATTTAACGCCTTCTTTGAAGGCACAAACTGCTTGATGGTCTGGCACATTCTCAACCATGTGATGCAGTGTGATCCACCTCTGGATGTAATCCCTCAGTGTTTCATTCGGCTTCTGTACGCAAGACCGCAACTCTGTAAGGCCTGCAGGTCGCTTGCAGGTTCCTTCGAAGGTTGTGATAAACACTTGGGAGAGGTCCTCCCAAGTGTAAATACTGCTGGGTGCCAACTGATTCAGCCACGCTCTGGCTGAGCCTTCTAACATGAGAGGTAAATGCTTCATGGCCACCTCATCATTGCCACCGCCAATCTGCATAGCCACTCGGTAATCTTCGAGCCATGTGTCAGGCTTGGATTCACCGGTGAACTTGCTGATTCCAATCGCCAGCCTGAAGTTGGGAGGAATCACCGCAGCCCTGATGGCTCGACTGAAACAGTCTGGCCCCGAAGCATGTACCCTGCTGCCGGCGGGCGCATCTCTGTTGTGGCCCTCTCAATGAGCTCTGTTCCTGTCAACCAAACCTTGAACGAGGATGGATCTCGCGTCAAAGCCTGGGTCCCTGGGGTCGACTGGAATCCTCTGCCCAACATTATGGGGGCGCCTGTCATCTCGATGTCGAGGCGCATATGACCCACTCCTCGAGGGAGGGGTTGGCACTCGACGTCGATCATCACGGTCGGGTCGGTGATCATACTGCTCATTTCTTCTGTACTGATCGTGCCGGTCTCCACGTCCCTCACGCCTCGGGGGCGATCTCGGGCTGTGAGCCGACTGGAGTGTCTCTGTTGCAACGGATCGACTGTGGATCCTGTTCCGCGACTGAGAAACGGCGGAATTCTGGTTTCCCGCCGCTCGGAGCAACGCTCTGATCTGCAACAAGCCCATGCCAGCCTCCGACTAGGAGGGCTGAATTGACTCTGCTATACGGGCCGGAGCGGCCAAATTTTGAACTGGGGTTCGGTATACCTGCGGCGGCGGGAAGAGCTGACGTCGACTGGACTCGGGAGCTTGTTGTCGTCGACTGGACTCGGGAGCTCGCTGACGCGCTTTCTCGTCGAGTATTCGCTGTAGATTCTCCAGTCGAGTGCGCTCGGCCAGGTTAGCCAAGCGCGCGTCCTTCAAGGCCCGGGCCTCGGGGGTTTCTCCAACAATAGGAGTGTGGAGCGCGTCCATGTTCCGGCGGCGAAGCTCCTCTCGCTGCAATGACGTGAGAGGTTCGAGGAGGTACTCGTCGTGGGGATGCGACGGGTCGCCTCCACCCGCGCCCCCATCAGTGCGAGGGAATCCGGGAGGACTGTGTGTCCCCTCGACCGCCAGAACCTCAGCCAAAGGGTCGCTGCTATCGCACTCGGATGCGGTCTCCGCGGAGCCAGTCGACGGGTCGAACAGGACGCAGAGGGACTCGTCAGGCTCGATTGCCGCGACTTGTGGGGCCGCCGACTGGCGGGCTACGGCGTGCTTCACCCACCGCTGGAGTCTCGACCGACCAGAGCGCTTGTGCTGGTGGGACACGGGGCGGGGAGACGACACGGGGGTCGACCGATATTGGGTCGACGGCTGCCGCAGGACGATGCCACGAATGCACGCGCGGAAGTGCGTCGCACCGCGGGCGGGGAGCGCGTCGATGTCGAGTGGCGCCTCCTGGAGCCAGGCGGAGTCGTCGGCGATGAAAGTGAGTGCACCGAGACGGATCTCGTGGCCCTCTACCAAAACTCCGCAGGAAACCATTATCAAACGGATCGGAAAAATCGCAACTTCTCCAATTAGGCGCTAAGACTCCTGCCCCACGGTGGGCGCCAACTGTCGTAGTTCTAAGTCTGACAATAATGTAGGGGGGTGTGTATGGAGAGGCTAGATCTTAGCTATTGGGAAGTTGTAAGCACACAATGTTTACGAGTTCAGGCCCTTCTCGGAGGAAGTAACAGCCCTACGTCTCGGTGCCCAAATGCGGTCGATTGGATTATGTGTGTGTAGATAACGGGGGTGCGAACCCTTCACACTGAGGAGGGGTTGGCTTATATAGAGTTCGCCGGCCCCCTCCTGCCCTCAGTAATGCAGGGTTTTAGGTACATTTAAGGTTGGGCGTTACTGGTAACGCCCCTACTAAAGTGTTATAATGACCATAAAGACTACTTAATAGCTGACCGTTTGCCTGCGGAGTGACTTTGGGTCTTCTGGCAGTCGAGTGGTTGGCTTCATGGTCGAGTAATAGTTTCTTTGGTCGAGTGTCTTGAACCCGTCGAGTGGGATACCTTCAAGTCGATTGAAAGGTGACTCCTTCTAGGGATGTCCTCGGGTAGGGCTCTTTAGGACGGGTCCGTGCCCCTACCCTAGGTACATAGCTTCATCAACGGCGACGCCATGTTCACCGTAAATATGTTCGACAACATCATGTGCCGCATGTACTACCAGCACGACGACGATGCCAGCAAGCTCTCTGCCTCTCTTCTTCCTGTCCTTTTGGCTTCCTCTACCTGCACGACGAAAACACCATGTTCAAACTTTGTTGCATTTGGCCAGGCAATGGGAGCAGCAGCGGGGATGACGAGGAGCAGAGCGGGGATGACGAGGAGCAGCCTATTCTGTCTGACGACGACCATTCTATGATGGTGGCTGACGACGACCCTGCTATGGTGGTGGCGGATGACGACCTTGCTATGGTGGTGGCGGACGACGACCTTGCTATGGTGGTGGCGGACGACGACCTTGCTATGGTGGTGGCGGACGACGACCTCGCGATGGTGGTGGCACCTGCAATCCCACAGCTTGGCGACAGGACCATGCCAATTGTGGTAGAGGAGTACATCCGCGTTGGGATTCGCCACTCTGAGCGCATCAGGTTGATGAAGGAGAAGAAGGAGGAGTGAAGATGTTAAGAAAATGAAGTGGCAATGTTAAGCATGTTAGGTTTAAGCTTGTTAGTGTAATCTGAACATGTCAATGTTAAGTATGTCAGATTTAATTTTGTGCATGCTCATGGATGATGTATGACAGTGTCATCTAAACATGTCAATTTCTTAACAATGAATATTCAGTTTGGTAATTGATGGGAATTGAATTTTTTTTCTGCATGCTCATGGATGAAAGATAAAATTATGGGTTTTTGTGCATGCTCATGTATGAAACAATATAAATTTCATTTTTTGAATGCTAAAAACATGACTCAAACCCTAGCCACGGACGACAGCCGTGACGAAATCCGCCGGTTTTTGAAAACACCATAAAAAATTCAAAAATCGTTTTTCATTTTTTGAATGCTAAAGACATGTGTTTTTCGTGAAGCGGCTACAAGGAGGGGCACCGTACCCCAAATGGCGCCATTCCATGTCAATCTCAAAGTAGACCCTATTTTACGGACGGTCGCCAAAAAGCATGCATTTCCGACCCTCGTAGCTACTCCCGGCAATTCAGACCACCTTCGGCCGATTCAGCTGGAACCGGCTGGAATTTGAACTGCGGGTCCTCCATAGCTTGCCCGTTATTTTCACTAAAAATGCTTTTTAGCTTCATAGGTAGGCATTTCATCACAGAATCAACAACAGATTTGCACGGCTCAAACCCTAGCCACGGACGGCCGCCGCAACGAAATCGGCCGGTTTTTGAAAACACCGTAAAAAATTCAAAAAAATCAAAAAAATGGGAGACCTCCGTGTCACATCATCAAATGTGGCCTACCAACTACCAAAAATACTAAACTTGCAATACCGGCGTTTTCTTAAAAAAGTGTTCTCAAGAACGACCTACCATGAACGAAGATTCATGGCTTTCAAGCCAAACTAGCAATGATATGGCCGCATCCGTTGAATAGTTTCTGATAATATGCCGAAATTTGGCGCATGCCTCCGTCTTGTGATGGCAAACAATGTTGCCAAAGCGAGGTTCCAACTTGTTTAACAAAAAAATCATTTTTCATTTTTTGAATGCTAAAGACATGTGTTTTTCGTGAAGCGGCTACAAGGAGGGTCACCCCAAATGGCGCCATTCCATGTCTATCTCAAAGTAGACCCTATTTTACGGATGGTCGCCAAAAAGCATGGATTTCCAACCCTCGTAGCTACTCCCGGCAAGTCAGACCACCTTCGACCGATTCAGCTGGAACCGACTGGAATTTGAACTGCGGGTCCTCCATAACTTGCCCGTTATTTTCACCAAAAATGCTTTTTAGCTTCACAGGTAGGCATTTCATCACAGAATCGACAACAGATTGGCACGGCTCAAACCCTAGCCATGGATGGCCGCCGTGACGAAATCGGCCGGTTTCTGAAAACATCGTAAAAAATTCAAAAAAATCAAAAAAAAGGGAGACCTCCGTGTCACATCATCAAATGTGGCCTACCAACTAGAAAAAATACTAAACTTGCAGTACCAGCGTTTTCTTGAAAAAGTGTTCTAAAAAACGACCTACCATGAATGAAGATTCATGGCTTTCAAGCCAAACTAGCAATGATATGGCCGCATCCGTTGAATAGTTTCTGATAATATGCCCAAATTTGGCGCATACCTCCGTCTTGTGATGGAAAACAATGTTGCCAAAGTGAGGTTCCAACTTGTTTAACAAAAAACCCGTTTTTTTCATTTTTTAAATGCTAAAGACATGCGTTTTTCGTGAAGCGGCTACAAGGAGGTTCACCCCAAACGGCGCCATTCCATGTCTATCTCAAAGTAGACCCTATTTTACGGACGGTCGCCAAAAAGCATGCATTTCTGAGCCTCGTAGCTACTCCCGGCAATTCAGACCACCTTCGGCCGATTCAGCTGGAACCGGCTGGAATTTGAACTGCGGGTCCTCCATAGCTTGCCCGTTATTTTCACTAAAAATGCTTTTTAGCTTCACAGGTAGGCATTTCTGAAGGAAATATGCCCTAGAGGCAATAATAAAGTTATTATTTATTTCCTTATTTCATGATAAATGTTTATTATTCATGCTAGAATTATATTAACCAGAAACATAATACATGTGTGAATACATAGACAAACAGAGTGTCACTAGTATGCCTCTACTTGACTAGCTCGTTAATCAAAGATGGTTATGTTTCCTAACCATGGACAAAGAGTTGTTATTTGATTAACGGGATCACATCATTAGATGAACGATCTGATTGACATGACCCATTCCATTAGCTTAGCACCTGATCGTTTAGTATGTTGCTATTGCTTTCTTCATGACTTATACATGTTCCTATGACTATGAGATTATGCAACTCCCGTTTGCCGGAGGAACACTTTGTGTGCTACCAAACGTCACAACGTAACTGGGTGATTATAAAGGATCTCTACAGGTGTCTCCAAAGGTACATGTTGGGTTGGCGTATTTCGAGATTAGGATTTGTCACTCCGATTGTCGGAGAGGTATCTCTGGGCCCTCTTGGTAATGCACATCACTTAAGCCTTGCAAGCATTGCAACTAATGAGTTAGTTGCGAGATGATGTATTACGGAACGAGTAAAGAGACTTGCCGGTAACGAGATTGAACTAGGTATTGGATACCGACGATCGAATCCCGGGCAAGTAACATACCGATGACAAAGGGAACAACGTATGTTGTTATGCGGTCTGACCGATAAAGATCTTCGTAGAATATGTAGGAGCCAATATGGGCATCCAGGTCCCGCTATTGGTTATTGACCGGAGACGTGTCTCGGTCATCTCTACATTGTTCTCGAACCGTAGGGTTCGCACGCTTAAGGTTTCGATGACAGTTATATTATGAGTTTATGAGTTTTGATGAACCGAAGGAGTTCGGAGTACTGGATGAGATCGGGGACATGACGAGGAGTCTCAAAATGGTCGAGACGTAAAGATCGACATATTGGACGACTATATTCGGACATCGGAAAGGTTCCGAGTGATTCGGGTATTTTTCGGAGTACCGGGTAGTTACGGGAGAAGCAATGGGCCTGGATGGGCTTTAGTGGGAAGAGGAGAAAGGGCCAAGGGGCTGCTGCGCCCCCCTCCCCTCTGGTCCGAATTGGACTAGGGAAAAGGGGGCCGGCCACCTTTCCTTCTCCTTCACTTCCTTCTCCCTTCCTCACCTCTTGGTGGACTCCTACTAGGACTTGGAGTCCTAGTAGGACTCCACATCCTGGCCGCACCAACCTTGGCCGGCCTCCTCCTCCGCCATCCTTTATATACTGAGGCAAGGGGCACCCCATGAACACAAGTTGATCCACGTGATCGTTCCTTAGCCGTGTGCGGTGCCCCCTGCCACCATATTCCACCTCGATCATATCGTTGTAGTGCTTAGGCGAAGCCCTGCGTCGGTAGAACATCATCATCGTCACCACGCCGTTGTGCTGACGGAACTCATCCCCGAAGCTTTGCTGGATCGAAGCCCGGGGATCGTCATCGAGCTGTACGTGTGCTAAGAACTCGGAGGTACCGAAGTAACGGTGCTTGGATCGGTCGGATCGGGAAGACGTACGACTACTTCCTCTACGTTGTGTCAACGCTTCCGCAGTCGGTATGCGTGCGTACGTAGACAACACTCTCCCCTCTCATTGCTGTGCATCACCATGATCTTGCGTGTGCATAAGAAATTTTTTGAAATTACTATGTTCCCCAACAGTGGTATCAGAGCCTAGGTTTTATGGTTTGATGTTATATACACGAGTAGAACACAAGTGAGTTGTGGGTGATATAAGTCATACTGCCTACCAGCATGTCATACTTTGGTTCGGCGGTATTGTTGGACGAGACGACCCGGACCAACATTACGCGTACGCTTACGTGAGACCGGTTCCCCCGACGTGCTTGAATGTTATAGGCTGAGACACCACGTGATGATCGGGTGTGATAGGCTCTACGTTCAAATACAACGGGTGCAAAACAGTTGCACACGCGGAATACTCAGGTTATACTTGACGAGCCAAGCATATACAGATATGGCCTTGGAACACGGAGACCGAAAGGTCGAGCGTGAATCATATAGTAGATATGATCAACATAATGATGTTCACCAATGAAACTGCTCCATCTCACATGATGATCGGACATGGTTTAGTTGATTTGGATCATGTGATCACTTAGAGGATTAGAGGGATATCTATCTAAGTGGGAGTTCTTAAGTAATATGATTAATTGAACTTTAATTTATCATGAACTTATTCCTGGTAGTATTAGCATATCTATGTTGTGGATCAATAGCTCACGTTATTGCTTTCATATGTTTATTTTGATATGTTCCTAGAGAAAATTGTGTTGAAAGATGTTAGTAGCAATGATGCGGATTGGATCCGTGATCTGAGGTTTATCCTCATTGCTGCACAGAAGAATTATGTCCTTGATGCACCGCTAGGTGACGGGCCTATTGCAGGAGCAGATGCAGACGTTATGAATGTTTGGCTGGCTCAATATGATGACTACTTGACAGTTTAGTGCACCATGCTTAACAGCTTAGAATCGGGACTTCAAAGACGTTTTGAATGTCATGGACCATATGAGATGTTCCAGGAGTTGAAGTTAATATTTCAAGAAAATACCCGAGTTGAGAGATATGAAGTCTCCAACAAGTTCTATAACTAAAATATGGAGGAGAATCGCTCAACTAGTGAGCATGTGCTCAGATTGTCTGGGTACTACAATCACTTGAATCAAGTGGGAGTTAATCTTCCAGATAAAATAGTGATTGATAGAATTCTCTAGTCACCATCACCAAGTTAGTAGAACTTCATGATGAACTATAATATGCAAGGGATAATGGAAACAACTCCCGAGCTCTTCGTGATGCTAAAATCAACGAAGGTAGAAATCAAGAAAAACATCAAGTGTTGATGGTTGACAAGACCACTAGTTTCAAGAAAAAGGCAAAGGAAAAAAAGGGGAACTTCAAGAAGAACAGCAAGCAAGTTGCTGCTCAAGTGAAGAAGCCCAAGTCTGGTCCTAAGCCTGAGACTAAGTGCTGCAAAGGGACTGGTCACTAGAAGCGGAACTACCCCAAGTGATTGGCGGATAAGAAGGATGGAAAAGTAAACATAAGTATATTTGATATACATCTTATTGATGTGTAGTTTACTAGTGTTTATAGCAACCCCTCAGTATTTGATACTAGTTCAGTTGCTAAGATTAGTAACTCGAAACAGGAGTTGCAGAATAAACAGAGACTAGTTAAGGGTGAAGTGACGATATGTGTTGGAAGTGGTTCCAAGATTGATATGATCATCATCGCACACTCCCTATAATTTCGGGATTAGTGTTGAAGCTAAATAAGTGTTATTTGGTGTTTGCGTTGAGCATGAATATGATTTGATCATGTTTATTGTAATACGGTTATTCATTTAAGTAAGAGAATAAATTGTTGTTCTGTTTACATGAATAAAACCTTATATGGTTACACACCCAATGAAAATAGTTCGTTGGATCTCGATCGTAGTGATACACATAATCATAGTATTGAAACCAAAAGATGCAAAGTTAATAATGATAGTGCAACTTATTTGTGGCACTGCAGTTTAGGTCATATTGGTGTAAAGCGCATGAAGAAACTCCATACTGTTGGGCTTTTGGAATCACTTGATTATGAATCAGTTGATGCTTGCGAACCATGCCTCATGGGCAAGATGACTAAAACTCCGTTCTTAGGAACAATGGAGCGAGCAATAGATTTGTTAGAAATCATACATACTGATGTATGTGGTCCGATAAATATCGAGGCTCGCGGTAGGTATCATTATTTTCTGATCTTCATAGATGATTTGAGCAGATATGAGTATATCTACTTGATGAAACATAAGTCTGAAACATTTGAAAAGTTCAAAGAATTTCAGAGTGAAGTGAAAAATCATCGTAACAAGAAAATAAAGTTTCTACGATCTGATCGTAGAGAAGAGTATTTGAGTTACGAGTTTGGCCTTTAGTTAAAAACAATGTGAAATAGTTTCACTACTCACGCCACCTGGAACACAACAATGTAATGGTGTGTCCGAATGTCATAACCGTACTTTATTAGATATGGTGCGATCTATGATGTCTCTTACCGATCTACCACTATCGTTTGGGGTTATGCATTAGAGACAGTTGCATTCACGTTAAATAGGGCACCATCTAAATCCGTTGAGATGACACTGTATGAACTATGGTTTGGCAAGAAACCTAAGCTGTCGTTTCTTAAAGTTTGAGGTTGCAATGCTTATGTGAAAAAGTTTCAACCTGATAAGCTCAAACCCAAATCGGATAAATGTGTCTTCATAGGATATCCAAAGGAAACTATTGGATACACCTTCTATCACAGCTCCGAAGGCAAGACTTTTGTTGCTAAATTCGGAAGCTTTCTAGAGAAGGAGTTTTTCTCAAAAGAAGTGAGTGGGAGGAAAGTAGAAAACTTGATAAGGTAATTGTACCTTCTCCCTTATTGGAAAGTAGTTCATCACAGAAATCTGTTCTTGTGACTACTACGCCAATTAGTGAGGAAGCTAATGATGATGATCATGTAACTTCAGATCAAGTTACTACCGAATCTCGTAGGTAAACTAGAGTAAGATCCGCACCAGAGTGGTATGGTAATCCTGTTCTGGAAGTCATGTTACTATACCATGATGAACTTGCGAACTATGAGGAAGCGATGATGAGCCCAGATTCCGCGAAATGGTTTGAGGCCATGAAATCTGAGATATGATCCATGTATGAGAACAAAGTATGGACTTTGATGGATTTGCCCGATGATCGGGAAGCCATAAAAATAAATGGATCTTCAAGAGGAAGACAGACACTGATAGTTGTGTTATTATCTACAAATCTAGAATTGTCGCAAAAGTGTTTCGACAAGTTCAAGGTGTTGACTACGATGAGAGATTCTCGCTTGTATCTATGCTTAAGTCTGTCCGAATTATGTTAGCAATTGCTGCATTTTATGAAATCTGGCAAATGGATAAACAAAACTGAATTCCTTAATGGATTTATTAAAGAAGAGTTGTATACGATGCAACTAGAAGGTTTTGTCAATCCGAAAGGTGCTAACAAAATGTGCAAGCTCTAGCGATCCATCTGTGGACTGGTGCAAGCATCTCAGAGTTGGAATATACGCTTTGATGAGTTGATCAAAGCATATAGTTTTATACAGACTTACGGTGAAACCTGTATTTACAAGAAAAGTGAGTGGGAGCACTACGGCATTTCTGATAAGTATCTGTGAATGACATATTGTTGATCGGAAATAATGTAGAATTATTCTGTAAAGCATAAAGGAGTGTTTGAAAGGAGTTTTTCAAAGAAAGACTTCGGTGAAGCTGCTTACATATTGAGCTCCAAGATCTATAGAAATAGATCAAGATGCTTGATAAGTTTTTTCAATGAGTACATACCTTGACAAGATTTTGAAGTAGTTCAAAATGGAGCAGTCAAAGAAAGAGTTCTTGCCGGTATTACAAGGTGTGAAGTTGAGTAAGACTCAAAGCCCAACCATGGCAGAAGATAGAAAGAGAATGAAAGTCATTCCCTATGCCTTGGCCTTAGGTTCTATAAAGTATGTCATGCTGTATACCAGATCTATTGTATACCCTGCACTAATTTGGCAAGGGAGTACAATAGTGATCTAGGAGTAGATCACTGGACAGCGGTCAGAATTATCCTTAGTGAAATAAGGATATGTTTCTCGATTATGGACGTGACAAAAAGGTTCGTCGTAAAAGGTTACGTCGATGCAAGTTTTTGACACTGATCCAAATGATTCTAAGTCTCAATCTGGATACATATTGAAAGTGGGAGCAATCAGCTAGAGTAGCTCCATGTAGAGCATTGTAGACATAGAATTTTGCAAAATACATACGGATCTGAATTTGGCAGGCCCGTTGACTAAGTTTCTCTCACAAGCAAAACATGATCACTCTTTGGGTGTTAATCACATAGCAATGTGAACTAGATTATTGAATCTAGTAAACCCTTTCGGTGTTAGACACATGGAGATGTGAACCAATCACATAAAGATGTGAACTATTGGTGTTAATCACATAGCGATGTGAACTAGATTATTGACTCTAGTGCAAGTGGGAGACTGAAGGAAATATGCCCTAGAGGCAATAATAAAGTTATTATTTATTTCCTTATTTCATGATAAATGTTTATTATTCATGCTAGAATTGTATTAACCGGAAACATAATACATGTGTGAATACATAGACAAACAGAGTGTCACTAGTATGCCTCTACTTGACTAGCTCGTTAATCAAAGATGGTTATGTTTCCTAACCATGGACAAAGAGTTGTTATTTGATTAACGGGATCACATTATTAGATGAATGATCTGATTGACATGACCCATTCCATTAGCTTAGCACCCGATCGTTTAGTATGTTGCTATTGCTTTCTTCATGGCTTATACATGTTCCTATGACTATGAGATTATGCAACTCCCGTTTGTCAAAGGAACACTTTGTGTGCTACCAAACGTCACAACGTAACTGGGTGATTATAAAGGAGCTCTACAGGTGTCTCCAAAGGTACATGTTGGGTTAGCGTATTTTGAGATTAGGATTTGTCACTCCGATTGTCGGAGAGGTATCTCTGGGCCCTCTCGGTAATGCACATCACTTAAGCCTTGCAAGCATTGCAACTAATGAGTTAGTTGCGAGATGATGTATTACGAAACGAGTAAAGAGAATTTTCGGTAACGAGATTGAACTAGGTATTGGATACCGACGATCGAATCCCGGGCAAGTAACATATCGATGACAAAGGGAACAACGTATGTTGTTATGCGGTCTGACCGATAAAGATCTTCGTAGAATATGTAGGAGCCAATATGGGCATCCAGGTCCCGCTATTGGTTATTGACCGGAGACGTGTCTCGGTCATGTCTACATCGTTCTCGAACCATAGGGTTCGCACGCTTAAGGTTTCGATGACAGTTATATTATGAGTTTATGAGTTTTGATGTACCGAAGGAGTTCGAAGTCCCGGATGAGATCGGGGACATGATGAGGAGTCTCTAAATGGTCGAGACATAAAGATCGATATATTGGACGCTATATTCAGACATCGGAAAGGTTCCGAGTGATTCGGGTATTTTTCGAAGTACCGGGTAGTTACGGGAGAAGCAATGGGCCTTGATGGGCTTTAGTGGGAAGAGGAGAAAGGGCCAAGGGGCTGCTGCACCCCCCTCCCCCTCCCCTCTGGTCCGAATTGGACTAGGGAAAAGGGGGCCGGCCACCTTTCCTTCTCCTCCACTTCCTTCTCCCTTCCTCACCTCTTGGTGGACTCCTACTAGGACTTGGAGTCCTAGTAGGACTCCACATCCTGGCCGCACCAACCTTGGCCGGCCTCCTCCTCCTCCATCCTTTATATACTGAGGCAAGGGGCACCCCATGAACACAAGTTGATCCACGTGATCGTTCCTTACCCGTGTGCGGTGCCCCCTGCCACCATATTCCACCTCGATCATATAGTTGTAGTGCTTAGGCGAAGCCCTGCATCGGTAGAACATCATCATCGTCACCACGCCGTTGTGCTGACGGAACTCATCCCCGAAGCTTTGCTGGATCGGAGCCCGGGGATCGTCATCGAGCTGTACGTGTGCTAAGAACTCGGAGGTACCGAAGTAACGGTGCTTGGATCGGTCGGATCGGGAAGACGTACAACTACTTCCTCTACGTTGTGTCAACGCTTCCGCAGTCGGTCTGCGTGGGTACGTAGATAACACTCTCCCCTCTCGTTGCTGTGCATCACCATGACTTGCGTGTGCGTAGGAAATTTTTTGAAATTACTACGTTCCCCAACAATTTCATCAGAGAATCGACAACAGATTTGCACGGCTCAAACCCTAGCCATGGACGGCCGCCGTGACAAAATCGGCCGGTTTTTGAAAACATCATAAAAAAATCAAAAAATAATGGGAGACCTCCGCATCACATCATCAAATGTGGCCTACCAACTAGGAAAAATACTAAACTTGCAATACCGGCGTTTTATTGAAAAAGTGTTCTCAAAAACGACCTACCATGAATGAAGATTCATGGCTTTCAAGCCAAACTAGCAATGATATGGCCGCATCCGTTGAATAGTTTCTGGTAATATGCCCAAATTTGGCGCATGCCTCCGTCTTGTGATGGCAAACAATGTTGCCAAAGCGAGGTTCCAACTTGTTTAACAAAAAAAACCGTTTTTTCATTTTTTGAATGACGGTGGTGGCTACATCGACGACGGCGACTACATCATCTACATCATCGACGATCGATGACGGCAGGTATGTTGCTCTCCTCGATCCATCTCCTCTTGATGTTTAGATCTTCTAGGGTTCGGTAGATCCCCCTGGATGTTTATATCTTCTAGGGTTCATGGGGATGGATCGACGTGGGTTAGGGTTAGGGTTAGGTTATATGTTGCTCTCTGGTTCATGGGGTAGGATCGATGGGGATTCATGGGGATGATCTCCCTCTGGTTCATGGGGTTAGGGTTCATTGGTTTCATGGGGGTCTGAGTGCATGTTCTAAATTGCCTCCCTATGCATGATTTCAATTGTTGCTAAGAGTATGTGCATGTTCTCAGGGGTTAGCCTACACAAAGCCACTTACTTGCAATTGTTGTTGGTCTATATGGGTTGATATAGCAAATCATGCATGCCTATGAGAATGTCCATAATTCTTTTTTCTGTTCCATTCTGATGAGAATGTGCTACTGCACATTGGTTATGATGAGTAATCTGATTTTGTATGGGGTTGGATTCATGGGGTTAGGGTTTTGTGGGGAGGTGGTTCTTTATTCTAGATTTTGTATGCTCTATTTGATTGTGCATCCCTGTCAATGACTCTGACATGGCCTATTGCTTGATATTATTCTAGATTATTGCTTGATGTTTTGCGTTGTCATGTGGATGCCCTGTGGCAGCTCATCCATGGCCTTGTTTGTCCTACAGGTCATTGAGCAGCATCAGGAGGAGGAGCTCAAGCACGGCTACCACGACGCACCACCACAAAATCAGGTTATTGTCCATCTCCATCTCCCTCTCCCTCTGCTGCCAATCCTGTTATTCGTTCTTGATTATGGTCACCACTAAATCTAAAGCTCTGTAGTTGTTGTTCCCATGCTATCTAGGGCTTGTAGGTTCCCATTCATGTTTGTTTTCTATCCTGTGAGCTCCTGCCATGCTTTGGTTTACATATGGATGATCTAATTCCATAGCTATGTTCCTGGGTTTGCTAAATTGGTCAGTGGCAGTGTTGATCTCTCATTGCTTCCTATGGGACTCTGTTGTTCATATAGAAAGCTTCCTGCTCACTGCACTACTAGAGTAGTTAATGTAGGTGTGATATATGCTCTCTAGATTGGTCTAGTTAATTCATGGTGTTCATTACTAAATGATTAAGTCCATTTGCCATTTCTCTGAGCTTTATTCTATTGATTGTCTGGTTGTGTTAGTTTGTTACTTTGTGCTACTTTTATGTAATGACACCAATTAACTTAGTTGAGGTATGTACATTGCTATCCCCTGCTTTATGTAGTCAAGATTTTAAGGCATGCTTCATATCCTTCCTGTGTACATGCATGCTTGTTTAGTGCAATTACATGGTTGCTTAATTAATTTAACTACATCACTATATTGTTGATCCAGCAAGTTTGCTTCACATGTATTATTACTGATGCATTGCTACACCTGTGTGTGCATGCTGGTTCAAGTGCTTTCCTTTATTGATACAAGTGCATCATTCTACTTTGTCCCTATTATATCTCATTCTTGTTTATTTTATTTTGCAAGCTATTATAGAAACGTTCCAACCACCTCGAGATCATCCATGGCAAGGATGACAAGGTCAAGCATGAGGCCAACCGTTGGTATGCAACTTGCTCCTTCTGGTTATACTGTCAGTTTCATAAAACATGTGTCTTAATATGCTAAGTGAAATGCATTGCTGCAATCTGAATAAGCTGGCGTAATTGTGCCTGTGTGCTGTTAGTCTTCCTTACCTGAATAACTAGGATTAAATGATAATAAAATTTCATAAGATATGTTTGGCTACTTGTCCATGCATTCCAAACATTCACCTAATAGTTACGTTTCTTTTATCATGTAAAGAAGAGCCTCTCACCGAGTACGAGAAGGTTAGGGCTAGAAATATCATGAGGAACAATCGGATGTTCCAGTCCCTTGGCATCGGTGCAATAGAGTCGATGATTAGGAAAACAAATGGTGTACAAGAAGGTAGAAGTGATGAGGTTCAAGAAGGTAGTGGAGTTATTAATGATGACCCAGAGTACAATCCTAAGGAGGATGAAGTTATTGATGGATAGGAAGTGGATGATGTTGTTGTGAACAAGACTATTAAGGTGCAAACTCTGTCTTGCTTGGAGGGTTGGGCTTCTTTTATGCTATGTTATTCCTTGTGCTCACATATTTCTCTTGTGATCTAATGCTTTTTTCCATGCTGTTTATACGAGGCACTGAAGAAATCTAGGACGAAGAGGCCTGGTGTTAAGAAGATAGTCAGCAAGAAGAAGAAGAGCTCAGAAACATCTGCTGCAATGCCTCCAGGAAGGGTGATGGCCCCAGCTCCAGGACAAAAAAAGAGGATCCTGGAACCTGATGAACCTTCCCTTAATAGAGTCACAAGGCAGAAAGCAAAGATGGCGACTGTGATGGACCATCAGGAAAGTCTGATGTGCATGGACTCTGAGACCTCGGTGCAAATGGGTGATGAGCTGCCGCCCATGGATGAAGGAACCACTCTCAGCATGGATGGAAGTGGCACTGTCTGCCTAGATGAAGTAGCAACCATCTGCATTGATGAAGCAGGCACTGTCCACACAGACCTCAGCCCTGTTGCACCTTCTATTGACAGGAATGCTGTCATCAATGAAGAAGAGTAGCAGCTTGTGCTTCAATCAGGCAAGTTGACCTTTGCAATGCTATCTTTTACTAGTGCATTTTCCAAATGGAATGATCATGTATGCTTTTGTCGATTCCTGCATTTGTCGATTTCTATTCTAATTTATGAGTTCAATTTCATTTTCAGATGCAATGACTACCAAGACTAGACTTAGAAAGGGCAAAGGGCTAGAGAGGATCACCTAGAAAGGTGCCTATCCAAATTGCCGAAGGGATGAAGCGTCCAGAGAAGCCTCTGTAGGCAGCAAAGCTTGCTTTTGAGTGTGGACTCGTTGCAAGAAGCCATCTTCCGGTTCTTCCTCACTTCAAGCTATACAAGAAAAATGCTAGTTTATTGGAGAACTACATTGGGAAAGTTGCTGTAAGCTACTTGTTTCATAGTTAATGTGCTATCTATTTTCTGTTACATCTATGCATGATCACTAATATTGTTCCTACCTTGTTTGTTGTCTTGGTAGGCAAATTTTGAGATGAACACGGACTCGGAGACCATCAAGACCACGTGCAAAGATATTCTGCAGAAAAATTCAAAGAACAGACGCCATCAGATCAGGAAGAAGTATTTTGATACTGTAGCCGCAAATAAAGTCAGCATTAAGTCTTCCGTGCCTGATCTGACGGATGGTGAATGGCAAGCTCTGGTGGAGATGTGGTCTACCCCAAGACACAAGGTTTGTCTCTGCTTTGTTTGATGCTTTATGTTCTGCACATGATATGCTAGTGCTAGATCATGCTGACAGTATGCTTTTTTGTAGGAAACCTGTGTGTTGAACAAGATGAATCGAGAAAAATTCGTGTACAATCAGAGAACTGGTTCCAGGCACTACACAGCACACATTTTTACCACTGTGAGAACTTTTCTCTATAGACCTTACCGTTTGATCCTCATTGAATAACATTTTTGATACTTGCTGAATAACATTTTGATTTTTGTTGAAAAACATTTCAGAAAGAAGAGCGTAAGGGTGAGGAGCTGTCTGCGATTGACTTGTTTAAGGCCACCCACAACAACAAGAAGCACGGGTTTTTGGAGCCAGTCAAGACTGCTATAGTAAGTCACTCCATGCTTTGCCATGTTTGATTCACAGCCAGCTTTGATGATTTGATGATTTGATGATGTTTGATTCGGAGCCAGTTAAGAACACACGCTATGTTTCATGCTTTGATGATGTTTAATAGTTCAACAAAGATATCAGAACTTGCTGTAGCTATTTGTTGCATTTTTATGATATGATGAAATTTGATCTAAATGTTAGTTTGATGATTGGCTCACTCGGGAAGCCATCTTATATAGAACCACCATTCTAGGCTTAATGAAGTGATCATATTGTTCCAATTGCATGTCTCCAGGTCACTAGTCATCATCTTCTTGTATAGATTTTGTGTGCTAGTTTGGTTACTTCAAATAATCCATTTGTGTGCTGGTTTAGTTTCTCTTGCTTGGTTTGGTTTGCAAACTGTGAAATAGATCTCCCACTAATGCATATCATTTTCCTCCATATGCTAGCTTGAGGTGGAAAAAATGAAGGACGCGCCGGTACCAGAAGGTGAAGAGCCAAAGTCTGTTGTTGAAATTGTCGAAGAAGTGCTCAAGACCGAAGTCAAGCAAAGCACATTCCTCAGGAATGTTGGGCTCCAGTCATCTAGGAACTCCGGCAAAGCAACTGCGGAAGTGGCTGCTCATGCTCGTGACCTTGAGCAGAAGCTGGAGAGGTCTGAGCTTCAAGCTGAAGTGATGCAAGAAGAATTGGCGGTAATCAAGATGAAGGCGGAAGAATCTGAAGCTGCACGCGACAAGGAACTTGAGCTGCTGCGCAAGAAGTCTCAAGAGCAGGAAGAGAAGTTAGCCCACTTGATGGCTCTCTTTGGAGCTAAGGCAGTTTGATGGCTGCGCAGTTTGAGCAGGTAGTTGCATTGCTGCCTAGTTTGATGGCTGTGAACCTCTTGTGCAGTTTGTCTTTGAGAATTTTGTTGCATTGTTGCCTATGAACTTGTGAAGTTATGTGATCTTATGAACCTGTGAAGTTATGTGAACCTGTGAAGTTATGATCTTGTGAACCTGTGTTTATTTTCTGTGAAGTTATGTGGATCACTTGTGCACCTGGGCCTTGCTGTTTGAACCTGGGCTTGTGGATCACTTGTGCACCCGGGCATTTCTGTTTATAATTATGCAAAATAAGAACCTGGGCTCTAAAAAGGCCGAGGCCCAAACAAAGAAATGACTGTCAGAAAAAAAATTATGAAAGGCTGCATAACAGAAAATAAAAAGGCCAAGGCCCAAATTCGAACTAGACTAAAAAGGCTGTGGCCCAAAACAATAGTGGACTATAAAAAAATTCATCAGAAAAAGGCTCCATTCCTAGAAAATAAAAGGCCAAATATTGGCCAGGCCCATGCAGATAAGCAAAATAAAGAGAGAGAAAATTAAATGGGCTGAATTATTGGGCTTGGCCAATGTAGACGGCTGAAATGGACCGGGCTGATTCTATTTTACGACCTTTTCATTTGGTCGTAATTCTGCCACGTCAGCTTGCCACGGTGGATTTGACGTGGTGTGGTCAGATTGCTAGTGACCAAAATAATCGGTCGTTAAATCTACGACCTTTTTTTGGTCATAAATGTCAACAACCATTCCAGAAAAAAGGTCGCTAATGTCGGTTTACGACGGCCAGCTTTTGACCTTATGTTTTTGGTCACAAATGGAAAACTGTGACCAATAGTGGTGGTCACAAGTTGACATATTTCTTGTAGTGCGGATCCGCCTCCGCTTCCCCCTCCTTCATGTCTGCGTCTGGCGCCTTCTCCTCCTCATCATCATGCTCCGGAGAGTCCGGAGGTAGGCTGGCTGCAATCCGAGTGGCGCACCGGGCCTTAATCTCCTCTAGAAGCTACCACCGGTGCTCCAGAGTGAGCATGTCATAGCTGGTGATTGTCGGGCCATGGGTACCGGAGGTCCGAGCTGTGAGCGAATGGGAGGTGGATGTGCGGAGGGGGGGGGGAGGATTGGGCTCTGGCTAGGGTTGGGCGCCGGCATCTCGCTTAAATAGCCAGATTTGGCCGTTCAAGCACATAGGAGCGACGGCCTCATCGGACCGCTGGGCAAACCCCTCCTAAACAAATTCTAACTAAATAGGATTAAGGTATACGTACGGAGCATAAACATGTTATTAAATTTTGACCAAACATATTTTTTATTTAGTTTGAATCTAACCGGGAATTTCCATGTACGACATATTTCGCTGCCCACCAAGTAATTTCATAAAGCTAGCCATTCCCTAGCTCAGATGAGGATTTCTATACCTCGTACTGCTGTTTCGCTTCGCCATGGACCTAATGAAATTGGCACCATTTGCCAACAGGATTGTAATGATCTCCGTTGATTAATACAATCCTTTTTATTCGCAAAAAAGACTATAACAATTTTGATCAAAGTTCACTGAATATCAATCAAATAAAAAATTGGATTTTGATTTAGTTCAAACTATTCAAGTTTGAGGTTGAATTCTTTTGATGCCCATCGATATTTCTGCAGTTCTAAAATAATTTTAAAAATGCTAAACATCGTTTGGTAGTTACTACCTCCATTCCGAAATGTTAGACATTTATACATAGGAATTATTTTAGTTTGGAGTTAGTACATGGTATCAATTAAACAATGCCAAATTGATGTAAACATAACATAAAACAGTCAAAATATGTCGACACCTTTGACACGACGATGCAACGCTCGGTAACGTGTTTTCTTCAGCTTATTCGTTTTGCTTTGATTTTTTTATGATCTACTTTCTGTAAACACTCGGAAAATGTTATGCACGTATTTAGAAAATGTGTAACATGTATGTAAAAAAAATTCTCCGTATACAAAAAATGTTCCTCGTGTATTTAGGTAATGTTTACTGTATACTAAAACAGTTCACCATGTATTAAAAAAATGTTCATCAGGCTTAATGAAAGTGTTCGCCGTGTAATAAAAGATGTTCGGCATGTATTGAAAAATATTTTCCGTGTATTGACATAATGTCTGCCATATTTAAATAATTATTCACCATTTATTAAAATGGAAATTAAAAATAATATAATAAAATCGGTAGGGAAATAAAAAACAGTAAACAAAAAAACGGAACGGAAACCACAACCGAAAAACTGCGGAAAAAAGCTGAAGCAATGTGAAGAAACAGCAGGAAAAACCGCACCGTTATATGGCTTGGGTCGGGGCCAGATGTTCGTTTTGGACGCTGTTAAGCATGACTGTACCCTTTGATTTGAGTAATAGAAGAAGTATGCCGCAAAAAAACAGCTGGAAAAAATGGAACAAACCCAGAAAAAAACGACGAAACAGCAGAAAGAGAAAAAAACAAAATCAACAGGAACGACAATAAACCAAAAGAAAATGCTTCAGCAGCCTAGCGAACAAAAAACAGCATAAGACGCTGAAATGGGCCGACCCAATAGGTGTCCCGCGTGGGTGTCGCCCCGTCCATCCATTTTGACATCCTGCGTCAAATAGGATCGCCGGCGGTTTGGCGACTGCCGAGTGAAGGAGCAGGGTGGAACGACCGCGCGCGCCTGGCATGCCGGCGACCGAGCCGCGGCACATGACATGCTCCCAGTCCAGAGGCGTACGTGCGGCACAGTCACCATCGGATTAAACTACCCGAAGCGCCCACACATACACATGAGCAACCAAATGATTGCTGCGCCCGCCGTGGAATCAAACCAACCTCCGGCCAGCCAGATCTGGCTACCTTTTCTCAACCGTGGATCTGGCTAACTAACATCATGTGCGATGTTTCCACAAACACACCCAAAAAAAATCGTGTGCAATGTGACGGTACATAATAGGTACTATTTTAATGGAACTATAGTCGGTTTCAGAAATGCTTGACATGGAAAAAATATAAGAACCAAGATGTTGATTACCCCCATCTTGGAATCTACTGTACATGGTTGCTTCGTGCCCACTGTTCACGAGCTCATAAACCACCCGCGAACTCGGCGAAGTAAGATGAATCCGACGTAGCAGAAACCATTTAAATTGACGCCGCGGCATGCATGATTAATCTTGTCATAGAAAAACAATATCAGAAGATTCAGATACAATAATGCACATTCCTCCAAACCAACTGCAAACTAATCAGCGGTCAAATCAAAGTCGTACGTATTATCGGAGATGCAGCACTGTATAACATATTTTGCAACTTGCACGTACGGAGCAATGCATGCAGTGTTGTGAACATGTAGTACTTTGGAATTTTATTCCTCCTGCGTACACAATCATCACCACCAAATGGCCATGTGCGGCCGCAAATGATTCAGCGGTTCGCCAGGTAGCTCGCTAGCTAACTAATCAAGCTCGCACAGATAGATCCTGACGAGTGATAATCGAGTTGGTTACCAAGTACAGTTAGCCAGCCGTTATATTGCGTACAGTACTAGCTGGTATACCAATGCATTAGTAGTATGATTCGAATAACATGCCGTTGTCGGGCTAATAATACTGCTACCAACTAAGCTATACATGGCTCTAGCTAAGTAGAGTAGGATTTAGTTACACATTATCGATCACGTCGAGTTAACCAACGCTTGCAATTATTCTCTAGTTATGGCGTTTGTTCCTGCAACTGTACAAGGCTTTTCAGTTATGCATGTTGAACGACCACAAATATATTCTTCTCTGGAGATAGATCAGATGCTCTAACCGGCCAACTTAATTACGGGTAGGTAGCTAGCTATGCTAGCTGGACCGTAACATCATGGAATTAACCACCAATTAACTTCTCTTCGTCCTAGTCACTCCCATGATCGACTGATTACTGATAATGGTATCTCCCTCTCTTCATGTGCATCGTCAACAGGGAGTTAAACTAGACTGGATTAGCAAACCTCTAATCATCATGCACGCCCTGCTTTGCTGCATTTAGTTTAGACCACCATGTAGACTGTGATCATGTCGATGCAGGTGTGGAGACAACTCAGCTGGACCGGCGGCAGTCATTCATGCAAAATGTACATATTTTATCTCATGATTTTGATCATACTTTTTTATGTATTGATCATGTTGTCTTTGAGTACATAGACCTAGGGAAAGCTAATTGTGCTGACTGCTGAGGGGGAACTGCAGGTAGATCCCACGGAGTTTAGTTTAATGCATTCTTTTCTCGGCCGTATAGTTTTATCCAGCGATGTAACTATTTCTGCGAACCAATAAAGCATGTCATGAAGGTTTTCCTAAGACTGCTCACAGTAGGGAGTAACATAGAGTAGTAACTTGCCGATGTTACTAGTCTATGTTACTACCTCCATAGTGGGTAGTAACATATGAGTGGTATCATGAAAAAATTTACTTATTAGGCTATAGACTCATTATGCCTTGAAATGTGTGATGTTACAGTAACTAGCTAAGTTACCACAAACCCCTCTCTCCTCATTAATTAGCTGCCACATAAGCAATCTTGTATTAAAATATGTGATGTTACTAGTTAAGTTACTCCCATTATGACTAGTCTAATAAAGAAAATACTCTACGCGCGGCGGTGTGACAGCCCGATGACCTCGTTTTCATCCTATTCCTCTCCCGTGGAGTCATCGAGGTCAGAGATGGCTTTCTCAATGGGAGCAAGACCCAATATGGTGTGACTCGTTTCCTTGAATAGAACCATATTCGGATATAATTGGCGCCATGTGACGCACTACCACCCCACTGCAAAATCTTTCTGTGCCTCATCGTAGTGGAGCCATACGACAACGCTCCTCTTTGACGGCCAATTTATCCGAAGTGGAAGTGGAGAGGGATAACCTTTTCATAGCGGCGAGCAGCGCCAAAACGTGCCGGGAGCGGGGCAGCGAGGAAAAGTGGCAAAAAAGGATGCAGGAGGCGGGAAAACGAGGTAGGAAAGTGCATAGGGAGTTGGGCACACCGCGACCGCCATTCATTGGCCCGCTTTCCGGTGCCATGGGCATCTGGCCGTTTGCGCCATTGCCAGCGGGAGGGGGGGGGGGGGGAGGGGGTCGCGTGGGAGGATGAGGAGAGGGTGAAACTTCCCTTCCACGTGAGCGGTTGGCGATGTAATGTGCTCTATAGGTATGTCCTTTAGACTTGCGGGCTCGATATGTAGCACCCTCCACAAATTATGGATATCCAAAGAAAATTCACGATACTGATAGAGCGGTCTTTTCAAACAAAATCATCGTATTGACAATTATTCTAGCAATGGGCCGATATGGCTACTATGCTAAAGTTTCTCTAAGGTGCATACAAGGTGGAGGACTGGGATCAAACCCAAACATGAAACAAAACTGTCAATATTTCCACATGTATCCTAGGCAGCCAATGCCCAATTCCAACCTAGGCCTCCAAATCCCAAAAAGGCCTGAGATTGATGCCTAGCCCCGCGGAGGTGCCAGAAGCCGCCCACTGACCGAGCTTAAGGGCGCACGTGTGTGGGACACGGTCGTATGCACGTCTGCGCTGACGTTCCCCGGGAAGTCCCTGGCTCTGCCACATGCGCGCGCATGCCATTCTGCATACTGCAGCCAAATTTGATGTTTTGACCCTTTTGCGAAAGTTTACCCAGATCTAACCCCTATTCGAAAATATTTCAGGATCTGACATTTTTTCTACCGCCATAGTCTCTGGCGGTAGGTTATAACAGCCTACCGCCGAGGTCTTCGACAATGGAGTTTTGGTCAATGTAAACGGCGACATCAGACTAAAAATACCCTACCGCCAAGGTTTTTGACGGTAGGCTGTTATACCCTACCGCCAGATCCCTTTTGATAGGAGCATAAATCGCATCGCTTTGGGACACATCCTTTTAGACGAGAACACAAGCGATCACGATTGATGCAGTCGGGCTGTGGCTAGAAGGTCCCCCATCTGCTCCTGCCTACGAAATTTGCGGATACGGCCAACCACACATCGCACAACAACTCATCCTTCATAGTCGAGTAGCTCGCAATCCTTCCTCGTCTAAAAAACAACATAGCGTTTGAAAATAAGCTCAATGCCATTTGACCGAACACCTGCCGAGCGTGGTATCCGCCATGGAGGAAGTCGAGAGGTGGGCGGAGTGTACCTTGGTACAAACAGCTCCAAGGTGGACAGTGTGGTCATAAAGACGAGCGGGCGTGTCGGTGCTGGTTGCGGATGTCCGACAATGCCTCTGTGACGGCATGAGACGTGACGGGGGAGGTGGAGGGTGCGAATGCAAAGTAAGAGGAAGAAGTGACATAGTGAAAGGAAATGAGACCGGGAGGGGAATATGAGTGGGCCTGGGATGTTCCAAGTCCTAACGTGGGTACTGTCCAAACTCCCCTCCCCCCCCCCCCCCCCCCCACCCCACCCCACCCCTCCTCCCCGCTCCAATTTTTGGGAGAAAGTTCCGCAGACCGGACAGCGTAGTCCGGATATATGCGCGCAGTTCGAGTGTTGATATTGAAGATGCCCTTAGCCACGTGCTACTAATTTAGTCGCCAGCAACGATGGCATTTAGCTAGATAGGGACACACCTGACAGTCTGACCAGACAGGAACCATGTGATGTGTGTGTGTGAGGTCCGTCGCATGCAGCACACAATGATTCGACGGTTAGTGTTGGTCCTAGTCCGCTCATCATTTCGACGATGATGAGCTCGCCTCGCTTGCGAGTTGTGAGCTGGATGGATACACAGATCTGGGATCGGATGGATCGATGATCAGACGCACGCGTACTCTCTTGCCCCCTGCCTTTTGTCGTTGTTTGTTGCATGCATGATTTCCACCACATGCCATTGTCGGCGTTAACTGGTAATTATATGTGACGGGCTACGGATCAGTAGTGATCCAGCCATGCATGTATGTACTCGGTAGATGAAAAATATAAATTAAGTTTGATTTAGTTTGAATCTAACCAAAAAGTTTCTATGTACAAAATATTCGGTGCCTTCCAAATACCGACGTTTCACAAATTTTTGAAAATAAATGCAATTATATTTTTTATCAAAAGTCAATGGGATTTAAAAACAGTAATTTGCTTGAAACTATCCCAAATTTATTTCCGCAAAAAAAAACTATCCCAAATTTATGTTACGCAATATTTTGGTACCAGTCTATATTTCTGTATTCCATGAAATCTTGGTGAAAATATGAACCTTGTTTGGTAATTGTACGATATCTATAAATATTTGTGAGTGGAATTTAGGGGGTTAGACTTGGTGAAACACAGGGATGATCTTTTATATGGCACTAAAAAGAGATTTTGAAGCTTTGGTCACCTTTTTTGTTGGGAAATGTTACCTGGCATATGTCAACCAGGACATAAGAACCAGCGAACGCCCTTTCTACGGTCCGATCTAGCGGCACGAAACTTGGCACAAATCGGGTGCCAGGTCAGCTCTCCTCAGTCGTTTGCTATTTCAACTATGTCGGCGAACATACCTTTCTAATTTCTACAAAAAAAAAAGGGCAACCGCAAGGACACTAACTCGCGCCCTCATAGGGGAGCGCGATGCACACTGACCACTTGGCTGAAGCGGGATTCGCGAACAATTGTGCACAAACATATTTATGTATGTATATCTGATTTTTTTGTTTTAATTTTGTTTTTTCATTTGAGCAAAAAAATCTTTAAGTCTCAATTTTTTTTCATTTTGTAAAGAACAAAAAAATTTAGAGGTGATTTTTTTTTCTAAACTCACCATGTGGATTTCTATTATACTTAACATGGAATTTTTTAATTAAAACTATGACATTTTTTCTTCGAAAACATGGCATTTTTTAATTACAACCATGACATTTTTTCTTTGAAAACACGGCATTTTTTACTTTCTCACATGGCACTTTTTGTCAAGACAATGAGATTTTAATAATTAATAACACTGCATTTTTATTAGTAAGAGGATGCCAATTTTATTACTAAGAGCATGGCATTTTTATTTTCAGTGGTATGGGAGTTTTTTTTACTACTAAGCACATGGCATTTTCATTATTGAGAGGATGACATTTTTACCGTTGAGAGTATGGGTTCGATTCCCAGGCACTCATTTTTTAGCTTTTTTTACCATGATGGTATCACCTTTTACATGGCAATTATATCTACAAAAAATTAACTTGGCAATTGGTATTTTATTATTATTTAAGAGATGACATTTTTTATTATTAAGAGATGACATTTTTATATTTGAAGAGATGATATTTTCTTATTATTAAGAGATGATAATTTCATATTTTCTAAGATGAAATTTTTATTATTATTAAGAAATGGTATATTTAATATTAAGAGATGACATTTTTATTATTAATAAATGTCATTTTATTATTAAAAGATGTCATTTTTCATTAAGAGATGGCATTTTTATCTTTTAAGAGACGGCATTTTTTAAAGTTTAGCATGGCATTTTTATAGGATGGCAGTTTTTAAAGTTCAATATGGTATTTTTAGGGGATGGCAGTTTTTAAAGTTTAGCATGGCAATTTTATAGTTTTCTAGATCACTCGCTCTTTTTTTTATCATACTCATTGTTAATTTACAAATTAGAGCAATGTCAGTTTTTATAAAATAGATGCCATTTTTTATAATTTAGATCAGGGGAATTTTTTATTGTATAAGATGGCAGTTTTTTTATTGGATACTGCTTTTATTTATTTTTTATGTACATCGTGGCAAATCTTATTTTTACATTTTTTTGTACTAAAAAATTTGTAATTGGGCCTAAAGGCCTGGGGGAACCTAAAGGTGGCCTCTCTGGGCTGGTTCGCTGGCTCTGTAGTGAAGGAAACATTCGCTTTTCTATCCAGCAGCCAGCGAGATATTAGGGTCCTTTTTGTTTATTGGTGTCTCAGCAGATATATTCATTCTAGTCACCTTTTGTAATTATTTTATTTTCATATTCGCTGATATTGTACCTTTTTTTGGCACAATTACACTTTGTCTGTGCAATCACTCTCTTGTTTTTTCCTGTAAATGATCGTCTATTCAACTGCAAATTTTGTTTGTGTAACCACACTTTAATGACAAGTCACAAAAGCTCACATGCGCCCTAGACACTCCATTACTCAACATGTATGAACAATCAGGCATGATTAGTTTCAACGCGTATAGGATAAACCAAAGGCGTGCAAGTGCAAAAAAAAACCAGCTGGAACCTTTTTTTTTTGCGGAAGAAAAGGAGATTCTCATTACTCACGGAGGCTTCCCAGCCAATGCCAAGTTTACAACAAAATATAATCCCGAATGCAACCATACTACAGTACGGGGAGTGCTACGGCCATACGCGGCAAGTTCATGACTAACTTTATTCTCCGACCGACAACAGCGAGTAAAAAAAATCTCTCTATCCTTAGTTGAGACCAGATTTTGAATCCCTTAACCAACATGCGATGTATCGATCGATCCTCGGAGTGTGCTGTGATCAGTGACACCGCCTCCGCGCTATCAAGCTCGACCAAAATGGGCAGCACTGTACGATGGAGGGCCAACTCCAGCCTCTCCCGACACGCCGCTAGCTCAACGTCCAACGCATTATCACATATACGGATTTTCCGACAAGCGCTATAGATGATATCACCATGTGCATCCCATATAATCATACCATCTCCTGCCATACCTGTGGACGGAATGAAGCTTCCGTCCGTATTTAGCTTCGTCCAACCTGACTCAGGAGGCATCCAGCGCAACTCTTCCTTAGGCTCCACGTTGGCCTTATAGGGTGACAGAAGGGCATTGAGCACCATTTTTCCTTTGGCAACATCACCCTGGGGTACTGGTGGAGGCATAAAAGCGAGCTAATATATGCATGCAGGAACCGACGAGAAGATTCAGTAGGCGGAGGCTTTTTCTCATGTGTTATCTCATTCCACACGTACCAAATCCTCCACTTGGTCATCAGTACGGCCATACGCTCCGTCTCGTCTAGTGGTTCGAGGAGTGTAAAGAGCCACTCCGGGCCCAAGTTGTAGATTGCTTCGACCCTCGGGATGTGCCAGTCAAGCGCCATTGCATGCCATAGTTCCTTGGATAGGGGCACCTGCATAATGCATGGAACCTTTGGAAGCAGGCTTATTCACAGCCCTGATCTCCTCCAGATGCACCATGGCAATGCTGTAATCATGCGATGCAACAGCTTGCGTAGAGATTATGGTACTATTAATCCCCACTTGTTAGTACATTGATTGTACTATCATGTGCTTAATTATTCTACTCGAACCGCGTGATTTCTCTTGCGTGTATGGTGCAACTGAGGAAGACTACAATAGAAGCTGGCCATAGGATAGAAGCATAGAAAAACGAATCTGGAGCATCGGATGTCCAATGGGCGCTTCAGATCAGGCACGTGGGAGCTGGTGGGAGGGTCTTTATTGTATATAGCAATTACTCAGGAAGCTTTCCGCAAAAGTACAAGGAATTCACCAGCCCTAACATTTCAAATCTGAAGCATCCATTAAGGATCCAACGGCTCCAACTTCATTTTTCTATTCTGATCTCATCTGCGAACCTGAACGAGAGCACGGTGGACCGACCGCGCGCACCTGGCATGTCGGCGACCGAGCCGAACCACATCACATGCTCCCGGAGGCGTACGTGCGGCACAGTCACCATCGGATTAAACTACCCGAGCCACCACACACGAGCAAGCAAATGATTGCCCCATTGGCCCCGCCGTGGAAGCAAACCACCACCTCCCTCCCGACCTCCGGCCGCTCGATATTTATCGCGTCGCTGTACGTAGGGGTTGCTGACCGGAGCCAGATCTGGCTAGCTTTTGTGCACTCTAGATCTGGCTAGCTAACTTCATGTCATAGAAAACAATATCAGAGGATTGAGATACAATAACACAAATTCCTCTCAACCAACTGCAAACTAATCAGCGGTCAAATCAAAGTCGTATGTATCATTGCAGAGGCCGCACTGGCCTCTAGCAATAGCATATTAGCAACTTGCACGTACGGAGCAATGCATGCAGTGTTGTGTACATGATCGGCACTGCTTTAATTTGGAGTTTCATTCATCCTGCGTACGTACACTTATCATGGCCACCAAAAGGCCATGTGCGGCCTGCAAATGATTCAGTTGTTCGCCAGATAGCTGGCTCAAGCTGATTAATTAACCTCCCACAGATCAATGGAAGGAGAGCCCCCTGCTGATCGATGATCGAGCCAGTTACAAAGTACAATTAGGCAGCCGTTGCATTAGTACTTAGCACACATTCATGCATGATTCGAACAACATGCCCTTGTCGATCGGGCTTATAATAATACCAACCAAGCTATTAGCATTGGCTAGCTTAGTAAGATTTCGTTGGACATTATTTGTCGCGCCAGCGAGCTAGCTAGCTACTTAACGACGATCCCAAATGAGCTAACCAACGCTTGCAATTATTCTGTAGAGATCACAATACATGGTTAGCGACCAGTTATGGGTATGGCTTTTGTTCCTGCAACTATATATAGGCTTTTTCAGTTGAGTGTGGCTAGATATTAATCGACTAAGACTTAACCAAGTCTAGTCAAGTGACACGGTATATAAAAAGAAAAAAAAAGCTGAAAAAAAATATTACGAATCTTCATGCAAGATCAAAGGAATATAATATCGACTGAGATATAACAAAGTCTCGGTCGACTGAGACTTAGTGAAACTGTTTTCAGTTAGTATGCATGTTATCACAAATATATTCTAGCGAGAGAGATTAGATGCTCTAACCGGCCAACGGCTAGGTAGCTAAGCTAGCTAGCTGGACTGGACGGTCCTCACGAGAATCAGAGCGTACCACCATGGGAATTAACGACCGATTCACTTCTCTACGTCCGAGTCACGGCCACGATCATCCATTCAGCCCTTGGTTGTTTAACAAATCTCCGTAGTACTGTATATCGATCATGCGTGTATGACCTACCTTGCCGAACTTTAGTTTAGAGTTTTGAACTAAATCTCCCCTAAGCTTTTTCTAATCTGCGAAACTAAATCAAATGAAAATTTTATATTTTGAATGGGGGATGGCTTTGCATCGATTCATGCACAGAACAATGTATTGCTATTAATTATTAAGCAATATAATATTGATATGATATGGAAAACATGTTTGTCCCAAATTTGATTAGTTCAAGCAATATTCATGGAAATTAGTTGAAAGAGCTGAGCAGCTTACACACCTGAAGAGAAAAGGGAGTGAATGTTTGGGTTTTGGTGAAGCCATCTCCCTATCTAGAAACCCTAGCCGCCACCGCTCCACCCACTCCTTGACAGAGAGGCCAAGGGTCCCCTCCCACTTCGTCTGCCGCTTTGGCGGTAGGAGGGGTGTGGCCCCCGATCTGCATTGCAGTGTTGTAGTTATCACTACTAGGAAAAGGCCTACTAATGGCGCACCTAATTTGATCATTAATGGCGCATTAGTGATGCGCCATTAGTAGCACGCCATTAGTATATTTTACTAATGGCGCACCACTGATGCGCCATTAGTATAGCATCTAGGGTGCGCCATTAGTATATACAATAGTGCGCCATTAGTATGCCTCCCAGGGGCCATGTATACCCAGGTGCTTTGGCATACTAATGGCGCACAACAACGAGATGCGCCATTAGTAACTTCGGCATACTAATGGCGCATTGTGATGTGATGCGCCATTAGTATGAATATTAGGTTTTTTTATTTTTTTTATTTTCTGTTTTTTGCACAGGTTACAAAATGTATAATTGGACAAAATATAGACAGCACACATCAACAACAGATTCATCGAATACAATAGAAGATTAGTCTCTGAATACAATTCATCATATTAGTCTCCGAATACAATTCATCATATTAGTCTCCGAATTGAAAAGACCGAACAAAGATAAAACATTACAAGTCTCAAGACCGCGAGTATCGAGTTTGTCGGAAGTAATACTAATCCTAACAAGTCCTACTAATCATCATCATACAACTTCTACTCGTTATTCATAACAAGTCATACGATCATCATCTTGATAGTCTTCGAACCAACCCTACTTAATTATTCATCACCACATGATCATCAGTATTAGGCAGGACCTAAATACCCTATTTAAGCTAAAATAGCATAAAACAATATAGACCCTGACTCTCCATTATGGAGAATGGAGAACATCCTGTCTCCAATTCTTGCGCTTCGCTTCCTTTTGCTTCCAAGAAGCTCCTTACGACTGTCCATACATTTTTTCCATCCTTTGATTTTTCATGTCTCCACTTCTTTTAGAAATCTGGTATGGACAGTTGAGATTCGTAGGATGACCTGGCTGTATGTTCAAAACATTAACACTACCTTTCAGATACATCATATGAGGCACACAATTCTCCGGGATTATCTGTTGAAAAACATAGTAATAACTTCATAGTTAGCAATGATGTACTAGTTTTAGAAGTATGCAAAAGACGCACGGATGTCGTAATAGTAAAAATCTTACCAGGGTATCTCCATGGTAGTTACCGTAGTTGAACACATGCACTAGTGGCACGTATTTACCATAATGTTGAGGAATTTGTTTGTGGATAATGTAATTTTCAATGTCAGTACAAAATCCGACCAGATGATTTTTCTCCTTGTAAGTTGTTAATTCGGAGCCATCGGTGTAGTGGGTTTTGTCTACCATCTCCCGCACATTCTTTGAACAATAAAAATAAGCTGTCAATGGAAATAAGCTGTCAACTATTTTGAAATAAACAATATAAATTAGCTAATAACTATGTTTGAGAAACTCACATAGCGGTAGAACTGGAGGCGTATCAACAAGGACCCAAATGTCTATATTGTCTTGGTTGATGTCAGGATTACCAAGATCCATGGTGATAAGCATACCCTCATCAAAACCATACATCTTGCAAAATGCTTCCCAATTTTTGCAACCAAATGGGTTACGCTCTCAGAATTATATAGATTTACTTCAAAGTCCACATCGTGATGAGTCCTTAGGTGAATTTTCTTTGTTTCAGAAATTTCATGGTCTTCAAAATCCATCCTCTCCAAGACATAGCATCTTGCATGGCATGGGATAAGCTATACTCGAATTGTAAAAGATGAAAATTACACGTTGAAATAGTTGAAGTAATGCTTAATTATGAAAATAACACTTGTCGTCGTTGTGTACCGTTTCGACTTCGAAGGTCTCCTCGAGCTTAACGCTGAAGCACCGATCATTGTCCAGGTGAGGCATGTCGCACAGACCTCGATTGTCGTGGCACCAGTCGCACTCCGCCGGGAGACTTTCGTCGTCCGATGATGATGACGACATATCCTGGGACAGCTCCCAGAATTGCTTGCCGCCCGAACCACCGACCTCATCGTTGTGGGCCATGTTTCGCTCTAAATAGGAAAAAAGTTTGGTCAAAAAGTTGGTTATTGTCAAGGAACAAGATCGTGGTCTCATCATTTAGGGTTTGTCGACACCGAGGCACCCTAAAAGCCTAAGCTTTCATCATTTAGGGTTTCGACGCCGAGGCACCCTAAAAGCCTAAGCGTACATCATTTAGGTTCTCATCGACACCGAGGCATCCGGGGCAGCCAAGTTAAGTTTTCATCATTTAGGGTTTATCGATGCCGAGGCACCCTAGGTTGGGCCTAATCACTTGGCACTAATCACTTGGCTCTATTGCCACCTATGGTTTAATGCAGCAAGAATGGTGGGGCAGTTGATCCTACTTAACTAAGTACTAAGATACCCCGGCCCATGCATTAGTCGCAAGTACCCCATATGTCCTATTTTTAGCAAAGTCATGCTAAAATTCACGGAAAATTTCAGCATGACCTTTGCTGAAAATAGGACATATGGAGTACCCGAATTTGCCGAAACGGAAGTTAATCGACATTCCGGCAAACTCAAGGGCCTCTCGGGGTACCTGCAAAATCATCACGACACGATGGTCGGAGATAAAACCCAGCAAACTGATTATCTTAGCTCTGATCCAAGCTCATCTGCTCCGTGTGGTACAAACCCCCTACCAACTGCGAGAAATATTATGAATTCGGTAACAAGTTGCTAACACTGGCCCTTCTGAATAGATCTAGGGCATTCAAGAGTGAGGCATCAGTTACTGTATGCTTAGACAGTTTAGTTACTCTGCTCATATTTCCATCGACACTCCAGAAAATAACATGCTTAAAGGACGAATAAACAGAGGATCATCAAAAGACAAAACGACTGTCATAAGAAACTACATTTTGCTGAACAAAACAACATTTTACAGTATATTAATTTAATAGTAGTACTATGAAACAGATCACGGGCACTAGAATATACAACAGCAGTGCATCACACAAGCAGGCAATATATGGAATTCTAGCTTTACCAAAAAATTGAGCATGGCATCTACAGGTTACAAGAAAATGAGCATCTTCTCTGCATTTATAAAGCATTAGGATAGTGAAAGTATTACTCACTTTGATGGAATTCTAGCTTGTGATGATCTGACAGTGACAAATATTGTAAATTGATTGAAAGCACTGTAATTCAATCAAAAATCTACTCTGAACAGTGCTTGCAAATTCAGTAACTTAAACTGAGATACAAAAATTTGAGTGAATACTCCACTTTTTTCAGTGAGCAGTACTGCACTATTCAGTTTGATCTGGTATTAATCTCAGCTTAATCTTTTCATTATCTCTGAATTTCAAAATAGATTCTACATACTGCAAAATTCGGCACTACATCCAGTTTGGCACTACATAAACCTCTAAATTCAAAGCACTACATCATCTAGTTTGGCACTACACGCAGCTCTAAATTCAGACTAAATCAAATCTGACATACTGGACTACATCAACTGCAGGATTCCACTCTAAATTCATACTACATCAACAACAGCTACTTTTTTTTTGCATGAATCAACAACAACTACTTGACCAGGATTTGCAGTAGTACATTGCAAATCGAACATACTGCGAGTTCCTGGAGGAGGGGCAGGATGGGCTCCTCGTCGGGGTCAGCGCCGCCGCCGGTCGAGGAGGAGGGGGCGCGGGGGCGCCGGCAGCGGCTAGGAACCCTAGCTGTCGCGCTCGGGAGGGAGGTTGTCGCAAGCGGGGCCGCAGGGGGAGGGGGACGGCGAGGGCGCGGGCGCGGGCGGAGGGGGGACGGTGAGGGTGCAGGCGCGGGCGGAGGGGGGACGGTGAGGGCGCAGGCGCGGGCGGAGGGGGGACGGCGAGGGCGCGGGCGCGGGCGGAGGGGGGACGGCGAGGGTGCGGGTGCGGGCGGAGGGGGGACGGCGAGGGCGCGGGCACGGGCGGAGGGGGGACGGCGAGGGCGCGGGCGCGGGCGGAGGGGGGACGGTGAGGGCGCGGGCGCGGGCGGAGGGGGAACGGTGAGGGAGGTGGACAGGTGCGGCGGCACGGCCGGGGACGGCGAGCACGGCCGGGAAAGTGGTGGGCGGTGGTGGTCAGGCGCGGGTGAGACGAGGCAGGGGAGGGATTACTAATGGCGCACCATCTGGTGGTGCGCCATTAGTAGTTTTGCAAAAAAAATACTAATGGCGCACTGTCCCACAGTGCGCCATTACTAGTTTAAACTAGTAATGGCGCACTGTGGGCCGGATGCGCCATTAGTAGTTTCAACGCTAATGGCGTATCAAAAGCTGATGCGCCATTAGTGTCAATCCCATCTATAGCCTTTTTCTACTAATGTATGTGTCTTAGGGTTAGAGTTTTGATGTACGGCTGCTACGCCCTGACGGCGATAGAGGAGGTCAGGGAATACTTTTTTTGTTGTTCTTTTGGGATGGTCAATCTAGTTGTGTCTTCGTGTTAGCAGTTGGTCTTCGAATGCCTCTTTCGGCGGAGTGGACGGTGTTGCTTCGTGTCTTAGTCCTCTGGCCCCTTCCCCAACCAATGACATTTAGCTAGCTTTAGCGTCGTCGAGGAGATTATGAGGTTAGCTCTTCCCGAATTTTTCTCACTATATATTGGGTAGGCTATCCGTCTTCTCCAAGACGATAATATGTTTCCCAGCTTGTTGTTATGGCACCTTCTAGGTCGAACTTGTGACTTCCAGGCATCTACCTCAATGATATTTCTTGTCTCCAGTGGTGTTTCAAAGGTCTACATGGGGCATTGACTTTCGTTGATGGTGTGCCGCCGCCTAGTGTAGGAGGTAGAGACAATTATTTCCCTAAGGACATTTGTGCAATATTTTTTATAAGGATGGCCTTGCAAGGGTTGGTCGACACTAATATATGGCCATTGTCGTTTCAAATACTTTTTTTCGCCTCCCCGTCTAGCATGTGTTTATCCTGGTTGAGTACCTTTGGGTGTTTTTGGCTCCGTAGGTGATACCCTCAAAGTTGGTGGTATGTTTGCTCTACGTTCTCCAAGGCCGAAATAAATTTACAAGCTCCGATGGCGAAAGGTAGTAAATGAGAAGATTATATGTTGAAGGGGACTATGGATTATGTTCCTCACTTAGTGACTCATATGCCACACAACTCTTCTTAAGACTGCATGGAAGTGGCAGTGCAAATCCTAAAATCACTCTCCATTCTTCATGAGTGGAGTTAGGGGCGGAACTGGGCCTAGGGCAACTGGGGCTATAGCCCCAGGCGTGGCCCAACTAGCCCTATACATCCAATAGGAATTTTTGTGATATTTGTAGCCTTTCAGAGGCCCAGCCCCAGGCGTAGTGACTCAGCTCCAGCCCCATGCGTCAGCCCAGGTAGCTTCTCAGCCCAATTAAGCTCGCAAAACCCACGGGGGTGAGGTTCTATTGCGCTAGTGTTTCCATTTTCTTAAGGGCCCTTCATTCGCAGGGTGCGCTGCGTTCCCGCGTTAGGTGTTTCCTGTTCGACACCCCGGATGTTCTAACCTTCGACTCGTCGAATCATCTCGCTTTGAAGTCTCGGATCATCTCAGGTCGTTGGAGCAGGCCCATCCTCCTGTTTCAGCTCCCATTCTGCTCCTTCTCAACAACTAGTTGGATGGGTAAATTATGTAATCTCTTATTTGTTGTATCAACTAATACTTTTCCTAATTCCTTTGTACCAGTCAAAATAAATGAATTGGTGATGGTAAATAAAATTATGTTAGTCGATTTTGTTTCATTTTTATTCATTAATAGGTTAAAATTAGAAATCCAAGATGGTATTTGGCATTTTTTCGGGTATTTTTTGTCCATTGATATTTGGCATTATAGTTGCTTAGTTTTAGCCCTAGGCTTTGAAAAATCCTGGCTCCGCCTCTGAGTGGAGTGTGTGAAATGAAGAAAAACAACGAGTAAGGGGAGGTCACAATTCTTCGCCTTGACCTGGCCAAGTAGGAGCCCACTATGCATTCGGGTCTTCCCTCCTTCTCCACGTAGAGTAGGTGCCGACTAAACATCACATGAGAAACCCCGTCAGACAGGTTAGACTCCAGGCCAGGCTTGGGCCACCATTTTCTTCCAGGAAACTTAGCCTGAAAGCTGAAAACAGCACAAGCAAATGTTTCTTTTCGGGAAAATGGTTATAATGCTGACGAGGCAGGAGACATGCAGAGAATATTGCTAATGGAGGCAGAAGAAAATTTGGAGAAGGAAGAGATCTATTGGGTACAACGTAGCCGCGCAAACTGGCTAAAATTCGGTGATCGGAACACTAGTTTCTTTCATAATTTTGCATCGGCTAGGAAGAAAAGAAATTACATTAAACACTTGCTTGATGACTCGGGTGTATGGAGAGAGAACAATGAAGCTATTCAAAGTTTGATTACTGAGTACTTTCAGCATCTCTTCTCTGCCGAAGTTAATGTACCAACGATGAATGTTATAACTAAAGTTAAGAGGCATGTTTCGGATTATATGAATGGGTCACTTATGGATCCGTACACAGAGGAGGAGGTCAGGAAAGCTTTATTCAGTATTGGTGATTTGAAAGCACTGGGATCGGACGGATTACATGCTATCTTTTATAAAAAGTTTTGGCACCTGCTCGGAGGAGATCTAACAAAGGAGGTTCTTGCGGCTGTCAATACAGGTATGATCCCAGAAGGTTGGAACTCTACTACTATTGTGTTGATTCCCAAAGTGGACAACCCAGAGAAGATCACCCAATTTAGGCATATCAATTTATGTAATGTGGTTTATAAGGTGATCTCAAAAATGCTTGCAACACGCCTGAAGGTTTTTCTTCCAGATATAATCTGTGAGACACAAAGTGCATTTGTGCCAGGGCCCATCATAACTGATAACGTCATAGTGGCATATGAGTGCTTACATACGATGAAGAAGAGAAAAAAAGGGGAAGTTTGGAACATGTGCAATCAAGTTAGATATGCACAAGGCATATGACAGAATTGAGTGGGTATTCTTGGAGGCCATGCGCACCAAATTGGGATTTCATGCTCAGTGGATTCAAATGGTGATGACTTGCATAAGGTCAGTTGAGTATAAGGTTCCGTTCAACTCAAATGAAACATTGCCTTTTTCACCTACGAGAGGTTTGAGACAGGGGGACCCCCTCTCCCCATATTTGTTTCTCTTATGTGTTGAAGGACTGTCAACCCTTACTGCTCATGAGGAGGAGGCTGGTAACGTGTGCAGGTGTGTAGAGATTCCCCAATGATTTCTCATTTACTTTTTGCTGATGATTCTCTTATTCTCATGAGAGTAGACACCCACAATGCAAACACCCTGCGTGGGATTTTAGATGAGTATTGTGCAGGCTCAGGTCAATTGGTGAGTGAATCAAAATGCTCTATATATTTCAGTCCTAACACAAATGTGGAGGTGAAGGCAGAAGTATGTCAAATTCTGAATATTATGACGGAGTCTATTTCAGACAAATATTTGGGTCTACCATCCATGATTGGGGTGGACTATGTTGACTGCTTTAAACACATAATAGAAAGAATTCAAGCAATGGTGAATGGATGGAAAGAGAGGACTCTCTCATTCGGAGGCAAAGAGGCTTTGCTGAAAGCGGTGGCCCAAGCCATCCCAACTTATGCGATGGGCGTATTTAAATTCCCAAAGAAAATTTGCAAGGGAATCACTGATGCAATGTCGCAATATTGGTGGGGTGATGAGGAGGACCAACGAAGGATGCATTGGTTTGCATGGTGGAAGATGTGTATTCCGAAGGAGAGAGGAGATATGGGATTCCGAGATATTCATAGCTTTAACTTGGCAAATGTTGGAAAAGCAGTGTTGGAGACTAATTGAGAACTTTGGGTCATTATGTGCACGAGTTGTGAGAGCCAAGTACTACCCTACAGGAGATATTCTGAATTTTCAACTGAAGAAGGGGTCGTCCTATGTGTGGCAAAGCATTTGGTCTGGAATTCAAACGTTCAAGAAGGGTTACATTTGGAGAGTAGGCAATGGGGAAAAGATTAATATATGTGATGACTGTTGGATCCCGAACAGTGCCTCCAAAAAAGTTTTAACGGTAAGGGGGAATCAAGTATTTACTAAAGTGAATGAGTTAATTGACCCAATAACGGGAGAATGGGATGAGATGCTAATCCGGGAGAATTTCTGGCGCACTGATGCTGAACGCATATTACAAATCCCATTATTCCATGTGGAGACAGAGGACTATGTTGCATGGCATCTCACGAGGAGCGGTGTTTTTTCAGTACATTCTACCTATTATAAGCAATGGAAAGTGAATTATGATACAAATGGCAGTGGTCTGGCCCGCTTCTCCATGGTGCCCCATCCAGTTTGGAAGAAGTTGTGGAGTTTGAGAGTGCCAGCGGAAGTTAAAATTTATATCTGGAGATGCTTGCACAATGCCGTCCCATGCCGGAGTACTGTTATGAATCGCCATGTTGGAAACTTGTCCCAATGCCCATACTGTACAGATGGTGCGGAGGACTTAGCCCATATGTTGTTTAAGTGTGCAAGGGCACAAGTAGTTTGGGAAGCTTTGGGAATCACAACAAATATTAACTTTGCTTCATTGACTTATCGAGTAGGTTCAGCAGTCTTGGAGTTCATTTTATGTGATGATTATTATCGGCGACAATATTCTGGATTGGTCGAGATACCAGAGCTCATATCAACATTTTGTTGTTTCTTATGGTCGCAAAGAAGACAATTCGTGCGAGGGGAAGAAATATTGACTCCGGAACAAACAACGCTGACGGTGGTTGCCCTGGCGATTAATTATGTGCGTGGATCACAAGCTAAATCTACACCCAAGATCAACAGGTGGCCGACGTGTTGGAAATATGCCCTAGAGGCAATAATAAAATGGTTATTATTATATTTCCTTGTTCATGATAATTGTCTATTGTTCATGCTATAATGTGTTATCCGGAAATCGTAATACATGTGTGAATACATAGACCACAACACGTCCATAGTGAGCCTCTAGTTGACTAGCTCGTTGATCAAAAGATAGTCATGGTTTCCTGACTATGGAAATTAGATGTCATTGATAACGAGATCACATCATTAGGAGAATGATGTGATGGACAATACCCAATCCTAAGCATAGCTCAAAGATCGTGTAGTTCGTTTGCTATAGCTTTTCCGAATGTCAAGTATCATTTCCTTAGACCATGAGATTGTGCAACTCCCGGATACCGTAGGAGTGCTTTGGGTGTGCCAAACGTCACAACGTAACTGGGTGACTATAAAGGTGCACTACGGGTACCTCCGAAAGTGTTTGTTGGGTTGGCACGAATCGAGACTGGGATTTGTCACTCCGTATGACGGAGAGGTATCTCTGGGCCCACTCGGTAATGCATCATCATAATGAGCTCAATGTGACCAAGTGGTTGATCACGGGATCATGCATTACGGTACGAGTAAAGTGACTTGCCGGTAACGAGATTGAACGAGGTATTAGGATACCGACGATCGAGTCTCGGGCGAGTAACGTACCGATTGACAAAGGGAATTGTATACGGGATTGATTGAATCCTCTACATCGTGGTTCATCCGATGAGATCATCGAGGAGCATGTGGGAGCCAACATGGGTATCCAGATCCCGTTGTTGGTTATTGATCGGAGAGTCGTCTCGGTCATGTCTGCGTGTCTCCCGAACCTGTAGGGTCTACACACTTAAGGTTCGGTGACGCTAGGGTTGTTGAGATATTAGTATACGGTAACCTGAAAGTTGTTCGGAGTCCCGGATGAGATCCTGGACGTCACGGGGAGTTCCGGAATGGTCCGGATGTGAAGATTTATATATCGGAAGTCAAGTTTCGGGGGTAATCGGTATTGTACCGGGACCACCGGAAGGGTCCCGGGGGGTCCACCAGGTGGGGCCACCTATCCCGGAGGGCCCCATGGGCTGAAGTGGGAGGGGAACCGGCCCCTGGTGGGTTGGTGCGCCCCCATGGGCCTCCCCCTGCGCCTAGGGTTGGAAACCCTAGGGATGGGGGGCGCCCCACTTGGCTTAGGGGGCAAGCCACCCCCCTTGGCCGCCGCCCCCCTTGGAGATCCCATCTCCTAGGGCCGGCGCCCCCCCTTGGGGTCCTATATATAGTGGGGGAGGGAGGGCAGCCGCACCCTAGCCCCTAGCACCTCCCTCTCCCTCCCATGACACCTCTCCCTCTCGCTGAGATTGGCGAAGCCCTGCCGAGATCACCGTTGCTTCCACCACCACGCCGTCGTGATACTGGATCTCCATCAACCTCTCCTTTCCCCTTGCTGGATCAAGTTGGAGGAGACGTCTTCCCAACCGTACGTGTGTTGAACGCGGAGGTGTCATCCGTTCGGCGCTAGGTCATCGGTGATTTGGATCACGACAAGTACGACTCCATCAACCCCGTTCTCTTGAACGCTTCCGCTCGCGATCTACAAGGTATGTAGATGCACTCCCCTCTCCCTTGTTGCTAGATGACTCCATAGATTGATCTTGGTGATGCGTAGAAAATTTTAAAATTCTGTTGCGTTCCCCAACAGTGGTATCAGAGCTAGGTCTATGCGTAGTTTCTATGCACGAGTAGAACACAAAGCAGTTGTGGGCGTCGATATTGTCAATTTACTTGTCGTTACTAGTCTTATCTTGATTCGGCGGCATCGTGGGATGAAGCGGCCCGGACCGACCTTACACGTACGCTTACGTGAGACTGGTTCCACCGACTGACATGCACTAGTTGCATAAGATGGCTAGCGGGCGTCTGTCTCTCCCACTTTAGTCGGATCGGATTCGATGAAAAGGGTCCTTATGAAGGGTAAATAGAAATTGGCATATCACATTGTGGTTTTGGCGTAGGTAAGAAACGTTCTTGCTAGAAACCTATAGCAGCCACGTAAAAACTTGCAACAACAACTAGAGAACGTCTAACTTGTTTTTGCAGCATGTGCCGTGTGATGTGATATGGCCAAAAGGATGTGATGAATGATATATGTGATGTATGAGATTGATGTATGAGATTGATCATGTTCTTGTAATAGGAATCACGACCTGCATGTCGATGATTATGACAACCGGCAGGAGCCATAGGAGTTGTCTTAATTTATTTATGACATGCGTGTCAACATAAACGTCATGTAATTACTTTACTTTATTGCTAAAGCGTTAGCCATAGTAGTAGAAGTAATAGATGACGAGACAACTTCAAGAAGACACGATGATGGAGATCATGATGATGGAGATCATGGTGTCATGCCGGTGACAACGATGATCATGGAGCCCCGAAGATGGAGATCAAAAGGAGCAAATGATATTGGCCATATCATGTCACTATTTGATTGCATGTGATGTTTATCATGTTTTACATCTTATTTGCTTAGAATGACGGTAGCTTAAATAAGATGACCCCTCGTAATAATTTCAAGAAAGTGTTCCCCCTAACTGTGCACCGTTGCGAAGGTTCGTTGTTTTGAAGCACCACGTGATGATCGGGTGTGATAGATTCGAACGTTCGAATACAACGGGTGTAAGCCAGATTTACACACGCAATACACTTAGGTTGACTTGACGAGCCTAGCATGTACAGACATGGCCTCGGAACACGGAAGACCGAAAGGTCGAGCATGAGACGTATAGAAGATACGATCAACTATTGGATACACCTTCTATCATAGATCCGAAGGCAAGACTTTTGTTGCTAAATTCGGAAACTTTCTGGAGAAAGAGTTTCTCTCAAAAGATGTGAGTGGGAGGAAAGTAGAACTTGATGAGGTAACTGTACCTGCTCCCTTGTTGGAAAGTAGTACATCACAGAAAACTGTTTCTGCGACACCTACACCAATTAGTGAGGAAGCTAATGATAATGATCATGAAACTTCAGGACAAGATACTACTGAACCTCGTAGATCAACCAGAGTGAGATCCGCGTCAGAGTGGTACGGTAATCCTGTTCTGCAAATCATGCTGCTAGATCATGATGAACCTACGAACTATGAAGAAGCGATGGTGAGCCCAGATTCCGCAAAATGGCTTGAAGCCATGAAATCTGAGATGGGATCCAAGTATGAGAACAAAGTATGGACTTTGGTTGACTTGCCCGATGATCGGCAAGCAATCACTAGTAGAAAAAGGGTCAAACATGAAGCACATTAGTGCCGGTTTGATTTTGGCCCGGTACTAATGGTACCATTAGTGCCGGTTCGAACGGATTTGCATTAATGCCGGTTCGTGTTGAACCTTTAGTACCGGTTCGTGGCACGAACCGGTACTAAAGGGGTGGTGGCAGGCTGGCGTCAGGCCGGGGCCCCATGATCACCTTTAGTACCGGTTCGTGGCACGAACCAGTACTAAAGGTAGACCTTTAGTACCGGTTCATGCCATGAACCAGTACTAAAGGGGTCTGACCTATAGTACCGGTTGGAGACACAAACCGGCACTATAGGGCAATTTTCAAACTTGAAAAATCATAACTAAATCATCCTAATTCAGAAAAATACATATAATATATCAAAATTTGCAGAACAAAAACATTGATCCGCTGAAACAACCAGTTTTCCGTTTCGACAATTTTTTAAAACCACAAAATTCCAAAGGGAAAATAGAGTTTTTGGGCGTTTTAGACGTTTTTTGGACGTTTTTAGCGTTTAGTGCTAGGGTTTAGATTTCAGCGTTTAGGGTTAGGTTTTATGGTCTAAACCCTTAGTTTTTACTGTTTAGCATAGAGTTTCCGACGTTTTAAGTCCCAGGTTTAGGGTTTAGGACAATTTTTGAAATGACAAACTATAAAAGGAAAAAAAGATATGCTCTAATATATGTTTTTTTGAATTTTGGTTAAATCTTGTCAAACCGGTCAAACAACTGATTCAAGAAATATAGAGTGTTACTAAATAATTACGCAATAATATTAGTGTTACTAAATAAGTATCTCAGTTTTTTTGAATTTTGGTCAAATCTGGTCAAACTGTGGTCAAACTATGGTCAAACTCTGGTCAAACTATGGTCAAACTACTTATTCAAGAAATATTAGTGTTACTACATAATTATTCAAGAATATTAGTGTTACTAAATAATTATTTCAATTTTTTGAATTTTGGTCAAATCTGGTCAAACTATGGTCAAACTTATTCAAGAAATATTAGCGTTACTAAATAATTACTATTTTTTTAAATAATAGTTTCAAACTCAAACGGTGAAATGTGTGACTTCATGCTCAAGCTAAACTCCTAAGGGTTAATAGGATTGACATCTTACTATTGTCAGGAAAACAACAAGTGCAGACTCGAAAACGAAGGAGAATAGAACCTGAAAGTTAAGCATGCTCGGGCTGGAGTAGTGAGAGGGATGGGTGACCGGTCGGGAAGTTAGATGATTTGGAATGAGTGATCCACACTTGAGCAGTTAAGAGAGGTGATTAGAGACTAAATCATCAAATAATTCAGAAAAATTAAAAATAAAAAAAAATCAAAAAAATTTTCCAAAATTTTCAAAAAAAATTCAAAAAAAAACCTTTAGTACCGGTTGGTAACACCAACCGGTACTAAAGGTCCCCCATACCAGGGCGCGAGCTCGTGCCACGTGGTTGCCCTTTAGCACCGGTTCGTGCTGAACCGGTACTAAAGGGGGGGGGGGCTTTAGTGCCGAAACTTTAGTGCCGGTTCCATAACCGGCACTAAAGGGCCTTACGAACCGGTGCTATTGCCTGGTTCTGCACTAGTGAATTGAGAATAAATGGATCTTCAAGAAGAAGACTGACGCTGACAGTAATATTACTGTCTACAAAGCTCGACTTGTCGCAAAAGGTTTTTGACAAGTTCAAGGGGTTGACTACGATGAGACCTTCTCACCCGTAGCGATGCTTAAGTCTGTCCGAATCATGTTAGCAATTGCCGCATTTTATGATTATGAAATTTGGCAGATGGATGTCAAAACTGCATTCCTAAATGGATTTCTGGAAGAAGAGTTGTATATGATGCAACCGGAAGGTTTTGTCGATCCAAAGGGAGCTAACAAAGTGTGCAAGCTCCAGCAATCCATTTATGGACTGGTACAAGCCTCTCGGAGTTGGAATAAACGCTTTGATAGTGTGATCAAAGCATTTGGTTTTATACAGACTTTCGGAGAAGCCTGTATTTACAAGAAAGTGAGTGGGAGCTCTGTAGCATTTCTGATATTATATGTGGATGGCATATTACTGATTGGAAATGATATAGAATTTCTGGATAGCATAAAGGGATACTTGAATAAGAGTTTTTCAATGAAAGACCTCGGTGAAGCTGCTTACATATTAGGCATAAAGATCTATAGAGATAGATCAAGACGCGTAATTGGACTTTCACAAAGCACATACCTTGACAAGATTTTGAAGAAGTTCAAAATGGATCAAGCAAAGAAAGGGTTCTTGCATGTGTTACAAGGTGTGAAGTTGAGCCAGACTCAATGCCCGACCACTGTAGAAGATAGAGAGAAAATGAAAGATGTTCCCTATGCTTCAGCCATAGGCTCTATCATGTATGCAATGCTGTATACCAGACTTGATGTGTGCCTTGCTATAAGTCTAGCAGGGAGGTACCAAAGTAATCCAGGAGTGGATCACTGGACAACGGTCAAGAACATCCTGAAATACCTGAAAAGGACTAAGGATATGTTTCTTGTATATGGAGGTGACAAAGAGCTCATTGTAAACGGTTACGTTGTTGCAAGCTTTGACACTGATCCGGACGATTCTAAATCGCAAACCGGATACGTGTTTACATTAAACGGTGGAGCTGTCAGTTGGTGCAGTTCTAAACAAAGCGTCGTGGCGGGATCTACATGTGAAGCGGAGTACATAGCTGCTTCGGAAGCAGCAAACGAAGGAGTCTGGATGAAGGAGTTCATATCTGATCTAGGTGTCATACCTAGTGCATCGGGTCCAATGAAAATCTTTTGTGACAATACTGGTGCAATTGCCTTGGCAAAGGAATCCAGATTTCACAAGAGAACCAAAAACATCAAGAGACGCTTCCATTCCATCCGGGATCTAGTCCAGGTGGGAGACATAGAGATTTGCAAGAGACATACGGAGCTGAATGTAGCAGACCCGTTGACTAAGCCTCTTCCACGAGCAAAACATGATCAGCACCAAAGCTCCATGGGTGTTAGAATCATTACTGTGTAATCTAGATTATTGACTCTAGTGCAAGTGGGAGACTGAAGGAAATATGCCCTAGAGGCAATAATAAAGTTATTATTTATTTCCTTATATCATGATAAAGGTTTATTATTCATGCTAGAATTGTATTAACCGGAAACATAATACATGTGTGAATACATAGACAAACAGAGTGTCACTAGTATGCCTCTACTTGACTAGCTCGTTGATCAAAGATGGTTATGTTTCCTAACCATGGACAAAGAGTTGTCATTTGATTAACGGGATCACATCATTAGTTGACTGATCTAAGTGACATGCCCCATTCCATTAGCTTAGCACCCGGTCGTTTAGTATGTTGCTATTGCTTTCTTCATGACTTATACATGTTCCTATGACTATGAGATTATATAACTCCCGTGTACCAGAGGAACACTTTGTGTGCTACCAAACGTCACAACGTAACTGGGTGATTATAAAGGTGCTCTACAGGTGTCTCCAAAGGTACATGTTGGGTTGACGTATTTCGAGATTAGGATTTGTCACTCCGATCGTCGGAGAGGTATCTCTGGGCCCTCTCGGTAATGCACATCACTTAAGCCTTGCAAGCATTGCAACTAATGAGTTAGTTGCGGGATGATGTATTACAGAACGAGTAAAGAGACTTGCCAGTAACGAGATTGAACTAGGTATTGGATACCGACGATCGAATCTCGGGCAAGTAACATACCGATGACAAAGGGAACAACGTATGTTGTTATGCAGTCTGACCGATAAAGATCTTCGTAGAATATGTAGGAGCTAATATGGGCATCCAGGTCCCGCTATTGGTTATTGAACTAGAATATGTAGACGTGTCTTGGTCATGTCTACATTGTTCTCGAACCCGTAGGGTCCGCACGCTTAAGGTTTCGATGACAGTTATATTATGAGTTTATACGTTTTGATGTACCGAAGGTTGTTCAGAGTCCCGGATGTGATCACGGACATGACGAGGAGTCTCGAAATGGTCGAGACATAAAGATTGATATATTGGAAGCCTATGTTTGGATATCGGAAGTGTTCCGGGTGAAATCGGGATTTTACCGGAGTACCGGGAGGTTACCGGAACCCCCTGGGAGCTATATGAGCCTTAGTGGGCCTTAGTAAAAGAAGAGGAGAGGCGGCCAGGGCTGGGCCGCGCGCCCCTCCCCCCTAGTCCGAATAGGACAAGGAGAGAGGGGGCCGGCGGCCCCTCCTTCTCTCTCTCTCTCTCTCTCTCTCTCTCTCTCTCTCTCTTCCACCTCATGAATCCTATTCCAACTAGGATTGGGGGGGGAGTCCTACTCCCGGAGGGAGTAGGATTCCTCCTGGCGTGCCTCTCCTAGGCCGGCCGCACCCCCCCTTGAGCCTTTATATACGGAGGCAGGGGCACCCCAAAGGAACACAAGTTGATCCACGTGATCATATTCTTAGTCGTGTGCGGCGCCCCCTGCCACCATAGTCCTCGATAATATTGTAGCGGTGCTTAGGCGAAGCCCTGCGACAGTAGTACATCAAGATCGTCACCACGCCGTCGTGCTGACGGAACTCTTCCCCGACACTTTGCTGGATCGGAGTCCGGGGATCGTCATCGAGCTGAACGTGTGCTAGAACTCGGAGGTGCCGTAGTTTCGGTGCTTGATCGGTCGGGCCGTGGAGACATACGACTACATCAACCAAACGCTTCCGTTGTCGATCTACAAGGGTACGTAGATCACACTCTCCCCTGTCGTTGCTATGCATCACCATGATCTTGAGTGTGCGTAGGAATTTTTTTGAAATTACTACGTTCCCCAACAGGTACCGCACAATCCGACACAGAAAAAGACCCCTCGAATCGACGCGGTAGGGACCTGGTAAGCCAACGGTAGTACTGCTGCGGAGTCACCGCCGGTACTACCGCTGCGGAGCGGTACTGCCGCTTGTGACTCCTCAGCGGTACTACCGCTGGGTACCACGGTACTACCGCTGGGACCCTGACAAAAACCACACTCAAGAAAACCATAACTACCATAACTTCTGCATATGAGCTCTGAATTGAGCAAACTCAAGCTTGTTGGAAACAAGACGACGAGTAGCATCAAAACAGCGAGTGAAACCTCCAACCGAGAAGAACCGGCAAAACCTCCAACATCGAAAACATCATAGAAGATGCAAGCGAACTCCGTTTTCGATGAACTCAAGCTTGTCAACAAGATGACCGTAAGCTCTAAGACTCACAAAGAGAACCAAACAAGAACCAAGAAAGATGATGCAAGGATGCAATGGTTTGAGCTCTCAATGAACGATACGATCAAGCTACTCATTGAGAGCCCCCCTTGATAGTATGGCAATCGATCCTATAAACCGGTCTCCCAACTACCATCATGAGACCGGTAAAATAGAAAACCTATCAAGGGCAAACCTTTGCCTTGCACATGGTCCACTTGAGCTAGATGATGACGATCTTGACTCCCTCAAGTTGGACCACCTTTCTTGATTGTGTTGGCTCGATGAAGACTAGTTGATTGCTCCCCCATACTCCACTATGGGTGAGCCTTTCTTCCGCACATCTTCACAAGTCCATTGTCACCATAATGGACGGCAAGCTTCAAGCATTTGATCTATTCGTGATGCTCCACTTGAACTTGCACCGCAACCTAACCCCACAAAGAACCCTCACGAAGACCATGGGTTAGTACACAAAGCGTAATTGACAATGCTTACCATACCATGGGATCACTTGATCCCTCTCGGTACATTTTCTACGCTTTGTGGGTTGATCATCTTGATTCACTCTTTAACTTAGTATTGATCAACCTCTCACAAGACCAATCTTTAGGTAATTCCTTGAATAGCACCTTGGTCGACACAAACTCTCATTGAAACCAACACATGTACTCCAAGAAAAGCCTATGGACAAAACCTTCAAATATAACTCAAGGAAACCATTACTCCATAGAGATTGTCATCAATTATCAAAACCAAACATGGGGGCACCGCATGTTCTTTCAATGTTGGTGACCGAATGTTGTTCGGAGTCCGGGATGAGATCACGGACATGACGAGGATCTCCGGAATGGTCCCGAGGTAAGGTTTGATATATGGGATAATAGTGTTTGGTCACCTGAAGGGTTCTGGAATTCACTAGAAGGGGTTCCGGATGTTTCCCGAAATGTTTGGGTACGAGAACACTTTATTTGGGCCAAAGGGAAAGCCCACAAGGTTTTTGGAAAGCGCAAAAGGATGTTTTGCGGAGTCCAGGGGCCACACGCCAGGGTCCCTGGCGTCTGGCCCTGGAGTTCGAGAAGGACTCTTGCCTTTCGGGTGAAACCGACTTTGTGGAGGTTTTTACTCCAAATTTCGACCCTAAGGCTCAACATATAAATAGAGGGGTAGGGCTAGCACCCAAGACACATCAAGAAACACAAGTTGATGTGTTGATCTCTCCCAGCCATTTGAGGTGCCCCCTCCACCATAATCCACCTCGATCATATCGTAGCGGTGCTTAGGCGAAGCCCTGCATCGGTAGCATCATCATCACCGTCATCACGTCGTCGTGCTGACAGAACTCTTCCCCGAAGCTCTGCTGGATCGGAGTTCATGGGACGTCATCGAGCTGAACGTGTGCTGAACTCGGAGGTGCCGTACGTTCGGTACTTGGATCAGTCGGATCGTGAAGACGTACGACTACATCAACCGCGTTGTGCTAACGCTTCCGCTTTCGGTCTACGAGGGTACGTATACACACTCTCCCCTCTCATTGCTATGCATCACCATGATCTTGCGTGTGCGTAGAATTTTTTTTGAAATTACTACGTTCCCCAATACTAATTTCATTGTGAGTCCGCTGGCAGACGATATATCCATCCTTTGATTAATACAGTAAGCTTTCCCGTCAAAAAAATTAGTGATCATCATAAGGGCTCCCATTACTGGCTAGCTAGAGCAAGACATTATTTCTATCTATTTCTTCTATACGTATTACTAAAAGAAAGTTCATCCATACATTTTCCTTCTGGCGGGATATTTATTTTGCCAAATATATTTTATGTTAGGAAAAACATACAAAAATATTTTTGAAAAATCATGAACTTGAAAATTTTCGTGAATCTATTTTTTCAAATTACAAAAAAGATTCACGTATTTGTAAATTATTTCCAAATTCAAAAAAATTCACAAATACAAAACAAATGTTTTTGAATTCAAAACAAAATCGCAACTTAGAAAAATATTCATGAATAACAAAACTTGTTCATAAATTCAAAAATAATTCACAAAACAATGTTCACAAATTTCGTAACAAACACCGAACAACGTTTAAAATTTCAAAAATAAAAAAAATCAAAAAATATTACTCCGCATAATGGAGTACAAACTCAAAATTGTCACGAATATGAAATGTTCGTGAGTTCAAAAAAGAGAATGAAAAAGCACAGGAGGAAAAGGGATATTTCGTAAAATAAAAAAAACAAAAATAAAGGAAGAAAAAACTCGGCAAGAAGCTACCAATGCTGATGGAAGCTTCCCGAGAGTACCCTAGTGGGCCAGCCCTCTTAGATTCCTCTGTAGGAGATAAATATATTTAACTCTCGCAACGAGCAATACATATCAACCGTAACACGAGATGTGGATTACTCCTTCCAAAGATCACCCACCCAGGATGTGACAGGTGCCGCATAGCATGCGCGCCACCTGCCGCAAGCCCGCAACCTATGAGTTCTCCATTTATTCGTAGCCGTTTATTTGAAACGCTTTATCTCTTAAACCATGTTTCCAAATCTCAAACCGTTTTCACCATTGAATTTATCATGTCAACATCTCCAAAACAAGATCACATATTTGTAGGTTTTGACGTACTTTTTTCACGAAACAAAACGGACAAAAAACGGACTGGGATTACATATTTTTTTTTCCTTTCAGAAAAAGGCACGGCCGTGCCTCCCGCGAAAGCAAAACCATGCCTTTTACAGAAGGAAAAAAGAAAGCACGTTTTTATTTCTTTTCGAGAGGCACTGCCGTGGCTCTCGCGAAAGCATGACCGTGCCTCCCGCAGAAGGAAAAAAAAGTGTTTTTTCGTTTCCGAGAGGCATGGCTGTGCCTCTCGCGGAAGCAAAATCATACCTCACATGAAAGGAAAAAAGAAAACGCGTTTTTTTCGTTTTCAAGAGGCGCGACCAAGCCTCTTACCAAAGTATAACGGTGCTTCTCGCGGAAGAAAAAATGTGTTTTTTTCATTTCCGAGAGGCACGGCTGTGCCGCTCGCGGAAGCAAAATCATGTCCATCATGGAAGGAAAAAGATCTCCAAAATGAGAAAAATTTTCTTAGTTCTTTTTCCCTTTATGAAAGACAAAAACGCGTATGGAAAAATAAAATAAAAACAGAATCGAAAGAAAACGTCCAGAGTGCGCCACGTAACGGCCGCCGAGTGCCGTGCTCTCAGCCTACCACCAAGTCATTGATGGGAGGCTCCCGAAAATGCGATCGTTTAATTATTTATCTCTAAAATAGTCATTTAATATTGTTAGTCCAAGTCCAGCGTTTTCTGGGTCTTGGGCCAGGCTTTACATTCATGTCGGGCTTTGAAAAGCCCGGTACAGGGGATGCCCGGCCATGAGGTCTCTCTAGCGGCTGCTCGCGGAAGGCCGGCGGAAGGAGCGCCGGGCCGACGGGCGCACGTGTGTGGGACGTGGCCGTACGCGCGGCCGCGCTGGCGTGCCTTGGGATTCCCCGCCCCCGCCACATGCGCGAGCGTGCCATCCTTCTCCTGCATTCTCCATCGTTGGCCTCTTCGTCCCCAGGAATGAATTATTCAGATCAGAGGAAGCAGGCAGGGCAGGAGCAGCAATCATTAGTGGGAAATGGCGTGTCCTTGGCTGGCTTAGATCAAAACTCCTGTACCACTGGCCCTCCCTGTCGTTCCTCTGCCTGCTTCCCATCTCATTCCTCCATCCCTCCCCCACTGTTTAATTAGTTTGTTGGTTGCTGCTAGCGCTAGATCTGGACTACTGTTCACCGCTAGCCCTTTTTTTTAATCGAAAACCCAATTTGATGCCCACGCTCATTCGCACCCGTTCAAAAAAATACTAAAAAATTCAAAAAACACCAAAATAAAATGTGTGATAGACAATTATATGCGTGAGGTTCGCTTCAAGTTTCAACTCATTTGGACATCTGGACAACTCTCAGCAAAAAAATAAATCGGATCAGAATAGCGTGTGAACAATAAACTTTTTTACAGATCGTGAATTTGTCTTTTTTGTTGAGAGTTGCTCAGATGTCCAAATGAGTTCAAACTTGGAGCGAACCTCATTCATAAAGTTTATTCTCACTTAGATACGCCGCCGCCGCCTCACGCCACCCCAACCAAGACCCGGAAACTACCTAAAGATCCTTCCCACCGGCACCAGGGTAGTGCGCACGCACGCACACCCGGTGTGTGTGTGTGTGTGGGGGGGGGGGGGGGGGGTCGGCCTCCAAGACCGAACAGCTAGCAGGGCGGATTGGCGAGAGGGTGGAAACCCTAATCTCGCTTGAGTCACCTATTGGTGGAAGAGACGTACATTCCGAGTACGACGTCGGGTTACTATAACCGTTTTGTTTGTTTAGATGCTGCTGAAATTCAAAAGCAGAATAATTGGCACATGAAGCATATATATTTAGATGCGATTCCTGCAGAAAATACAGAAAGAGAATCATTTGATACCTCATTACAAAAATGAATAGAAAGCAATACACAATGCACATATTTGTACACATAACGCTAGCTAGCTACTAGTAGTATATACTAGCTTGCACGTACGGAGTGCATCCGCAACGACTAGTTAGCTACGGAGCAGTGGAGCACTAAGGATTGAACTAGCAGAATCATCATCTAATCGCCAGCACAGCGACGGCATTGATCATCAGCGGCTAGCGTCTGGGTAGCTAGGGACACACTTGACAGTCTGACGGGCCAGGAGCCATGTGATGTGTCTGTGAGGCCGATCGCATATGTGCAGGTGCAGCACACAATGATTTGGCGGGTAGTCTTGGTCTTAGTCCACTCATCATTTCGACGATGATGAGATCGCTCGCCATTTCTGAGCTGGTTATTAGATACACAGATCTCGGATCGATCTGATGGACGACGATGATCACGCGCACGCGTACTCTCCTGCCTGCCTGCCTGCCTTTAGTTGTTTGTTGCATGCATGATTTGCACCACATGCCATTGTCGGGAAATTATGTTTGTGTGGTCGACCACTGATCCAAGTACCCAACCACATCTATACTTGATCGATACGGTGGTTCTGTACAGACTGATCTAAGGCTGATTTTTCTTTTCTTTTTTGCAAGGAAAACATCAGGTCTATTCAGCAAACATCATGCACTAGAACGGGAAGTAACAGAAATAACAAAAATTACATTCAGGTCCGTAAACCATCTAGCGACAACTACAAGTACATAGTGAGTCGAAGGCGTGCTACCGTCATCACTCATCACTCATCTCCCATAGGGCCAGCCAAATATCTTGATGCCTCATTTTGTTGTATGGCACGCATATAAAGTTTGGTCTCACGTTATTAATAGAGAAGAGGTACGCCCACCTCTCCCACCTCTCCCCTGGGTCGCCCCCGCGCGGCGACCAGGGGGAACCCTAGCGCCGCCAAGTCCTCGGCTCCCTCTCCCACCTCTCATGCCAGCGGCCGCCGGGGCGCGCCGCCGGGCAAAGCCCGGTTGGCGTCGGCGGCGGCGGGATCTCTCCTCCCCGCAGCGGCCGGACCTGGCGCGGGTGGCGTTCGGCGGCGGTTGGCGGCGCGTCGGCGACGGGGCACGCCGGCGAGGACTCTGGGGGCGACGGCAGGAGCTGCTTCCCCCGATGATCGCGTGGGGGGCCGTTCAGGGCGCTCCTATGGTGGTCGTGGTCGATCTGTTTCAGACTGACCGCCGGTGCCTCGGGCGGCGCGAGGATCTCGTGGCGGCGGCCTTGATCAGTGGCGCACGGTGCGGCCTACCTGACGGGCAGCACCCGAGGGTGCAGATGGGGGGCCTTCCATGGCTGCGTGGGCGGCGTGGAGGCGGCGACGCTACGGCGGCTCCTTGATGGCCGACGGGAGTTCCATGGGAGGCGTCGTCTCCGACTCGATCTACTCCGGTTCATGCTGGCTACGGTAGCGACTACGGTCGACGCCAATACTGCCTGGATGGATCTGGTGGGTGGGCATGGATCCGGGGGAAACTCCATGCCGGCGTGGCGGCCGCACCAAAGTCGACGCCCTCGGCACTGATTCCCTTCCTGGAGGCTTCGGTGCGGATCATACGCCCCTCACCTCTGCCATGAGCGCAGGTGAAAGCCTCTGTTCCTCTGTTTGGGCGACGATGGCACTTTGGTGTCGTGTTCCTTCCTGAAGGCGTCGGCCGAGGACTGCTCAGGGTGGTGGAGTTGCTGATAGTTTGGAGTCGACGAGAGATGGCATGTAGGTGGGGCGGCGTGGCATCAACAGTATCATCGACGGTGGGTCTCGGCGGCATGGCGCAATGGAGACTCGGCGTCCGATGCGCGGAGATGGACTCGTGCAGGAGGAGGAAGTTGTCTGGCGTCGTGGTGGCGTCGACGGTAGCTAGACCGTGCAAGGTAGATACAACAGTACAGCTCTGAAGATGGATTGATGGCAAGTGGCTGCGGCGGCCTCATACCCCACAGGTGTCCTGGTTGAGGAGCACGCCGGACTGGTGGGTGCCCATACCCGGCAGGCGTCCTGGTTGGGACCTTATGTCTTAGATGTTAGGTCTGGCTACGATGTCTGTTTGGTATTAGGCCTAAGCTATCATCGCCCCTTCATCAATTGAATAGGTGTAGCGATAGTTGTTGCTTAGACAGTGGTTTTAGTCTTACTGTCGTATGACTTTGTAAGATCTTGTGAAAATAATTAATAAAGTGGCCGTATGCATCACCCAGATGCAGAGGCCGAGGATCATCCTCATTTTCTAAAAAAAACACCAGTATTAAGGGGTTTTCTCTCACATATACGAGAACACAAGACGACAATGTGCGCTCGTTTGTCTTATCACACCACGCGATGGGTGCATTGTGTTTTGTCTTCTTTTTTAACACATGCATTGTGTTTTGTCAATGCTCAGAACCAAGTGGAGGGTTATGCTCATCCAAGAGCACACATGTCATTATTTCAGTTCAGATTAAATTAGTTTAGAATTTGATCAATATATTGACACAAAAAATAGATGCCAATCATTTATTTTTCCATAATTCGAACACAAGTAGTTAGAATAGTTTTTTGGAAAAAGGATGAAAATTAATAATATTTTTGTAGAACAATTATGAGCGAACAATATGTTACATTGGCAGAAAATGGAAATCTATTGAAACACTAGATTCACAAAAATCTTAAAGTATAATGTTAAAGAAAAATAATTAGAAAATGATAAAATAATACTAGAAAAATATTATTGAAGATAATAAACTTTAGAAAAATAGAAATATAGAAGATGAACAACTGTGCTAGCGGTGCATGAAATACGGTTCTAGATTTAACAAGCCCTTCTACAACCATTTTTTTCCTTAGGGACGATTGACTACATAGGTCCTCTTACCTGAACTAAATGGAATGTCAGTTGGGAAAAAGAACAAAAGATCAGAATTTCCTTAGAACAAACATGAACATTATCTTCCCTTAAAAAATATTATTTTATTTGCTTAAAAACGGGAAATACTTTGAAACACTTTTTAATTGAAGATTTCCTAAAAATATGAAAAATACTAGCATTAAAGAAAAATATAAAATGGAACTTATGAAAATATCTGTGAAAATTTGCATAGTATGAGACTTTTAAGGATAAAATTCATAGAAGATGAACTCTTGCCTTTGTGGTTCATAGCGTTAAAGGCATAGATTTAACCGTTTCTTCCACAACTAACTTCCTACCTTTTTCTATTAGGGGAGATTGATTCGACAAAAAAAAAATTCAACCCAACTAATCAGAATAAAAGTTTGGAAAAATAATTGCGTTTTGTGGTTGGTTACTTAAGGGGCTAGGAGAGTGGTAGATTTAACTTCTTCTACAAGTTTCTTTTCCTTTGAGTGGTTTTTCTTAGAGATTTTTTTAGTTGTTGATTGTTTTTGGAGATAGTTACCCGCTTATTCCAAGCGGTTAGAGAGAATTTTTAATAAAGTTTGGAAAGATAGAGAAAATTCAGATATTTTAAAGAACAGACATTGACATTACATTAATTGAAATCAATATATAAACTTTTTTAGCTGAATGTCAAAATACACAAAAAATAAGAAAATGTATTGAAAAACATGAAACTTCTACGGATATAAATTTCACTTGTATTTTTATTGAAAATTAGTAATCACTTGTGTTTTTTGTTGTTGTTTATGTAAGGGGTCACATTTACGGTTTCTTCTACGACCAAGTTTCTGATTTAACATTTAAACATGCTTCAAATCAGAAAAATGACGAGATGAATGATGGTGGCCGGTTGTCCAAGACTTGAGTGCGCCTTGTAAATCCGAATTTCTTTGTTTTTCTTCTTTCCTAGCGATGTTCTTTCAGTTGGAGACGACGTTTCCATTGACTAATATGTGACGTCTACGGTGATTTCGTCAATCTCAAGATTTGCCGACACAGTTTCTCGGAAGTGCTCATGGGAGTATGATACGCGCCTGTGAGTTTATATGGGTAACTGTTTGTGTGTGCATCCGAGCGTCTACGTTTGTACTGAGCGAAAAAAAAGGTGTTCACAATAAGGCATGATTAGTTCCGGTGCTTAAGCAGAACCAAGGCGTGCAAAAACCCTTACCCGGCTGTCCCTCTCCCACTAAAAGGCTCTAACCCATGTTACCATCTCTGCTAATCTCCTGACAGAACCTCTGGAAAGAGGCTTAGTCACGTCCTTGATCTCCTCCAGAAGAACTACGGTAATGCTGCAATCATGCGACGATGCAACAGCTTGCATCCTGATTATGTTACTATTAATCCCCACTTGTACGCACACTGATTGTACTATCATGAGCCTAATTATTTTACACGAACCGGGCGCTCGATTTCCCTTGCTCACATGACCCTAGCGTAATGCAATCTCACCTGGGAACCTGGAGTGGCCAGCGATTTAGGCAGTTGATTACTCCGGCAGTGCATCCCCAGTGCCTTGTCAAGGGTCAAGGGCCGCCATGGAAACTCGCCACAGGATCTCCAAAGGAGATCCACCCCACGCGCACCAGCTCATCATTGTCGCCCGCCCCCTCCCATCATCCCCGGCTAACCAGAGCTCCGATCCCCCTATTTATACCCGCGCACCTGCGCATCATTTGCTCATCACCACCGCCGGCGAGCTCTCTCCTTCCTCTCGACCTTCCTAGCTACACGGACACCCACAGAGCTCCGATAGTTTGTTAAAGAAAATGGCGCCTCAGAGCCTGGATCTTGGCCTGAGCCTTGGCCTGGGGCTCGTTTCCCAGCCCACCCTGCCGAGCTTCTGGTACTCCGGCGGCAATGTGGCGGCGGACCAAGAAGTGGGCCCGACTCCGACCGCGGCGGCGGTGGAGGAGAGGAGGTGCTCTCCCGGTAGCCCGGCGTCGAGCGCCAGCGGCAGCGGGCTGAAGCGTGGTGCCGAGAGGTCCGCCGGCAGCGGCGACGAGGACCAGGACGATGACGGCGGCAACGCGCGCAAGAAGCTCCGCCTGTCCAAGGACCAGGCCGCCGTCCTCGAGGAGTGCTTCAAGACGCACCACACCCTCACTCCGGTACGTGTCTCGCCTCGTTGCACACTTACACGGTCGATCGCATCACAAGGATGATTCATGGAGAGATCGATGATGGGCAAGGAAATGACATGGATTTCGTTGCATTTACAGAAGCAGAAGCTGGCGCTGGCCAACAGCCTGGGGCTGCGGCCGCGGCAGGTGGAGGTGTGGTTCCAGAACCGCCGCGCCCGGACAAAGCTCAAGCAGACGGAGGTGGACTGCGAGTACATGAAACGCTGGTGCGAGCAGCTCGCCGAGCAGAACCGCCGCCTCGAGAAGGAGGTGGCCGAGCTCAGGGCGCTCAAGGCCGCACCGCCGGCGCATAACGGCGCCTCGGCGGGGCCGCTCACCACCCTCACCATGTGCCTCTCCTGCAAGCGCGTCGCGTCCACGTCCTCCGCCTCGGCCTGCACCGTGCCCAGCTTCTCCTCCAATGCCGGCATCGGCATGCCAGTGCCATCCCCGGTGGCCATGCCCGAACACCGGCAGTTCTTCTGCGGGTTCCGAGACACCGGAGCAACGTACGGCAGCTCTGCCGGGCTCGCGAAGGTGGTCAAGGCGGCCAGATAGAACGAGCTATCTCTGTGGCGCTGCCATGATGAGCATGCCAAGCAAGCTAACAAAAAAATGGCGGCTTTGTCGAAACTCACAAATTTAAGCAAGTGTAGCAGAAAGTTTAATCCTTTTTCTTCTCTGTCTCTGAGGGAAATGCAAGTTAATTAGTTTTAACAATCTAGGATCGGTCAATCGACGAGTTCCTGCGGGGATGAATGTATCCATGTGAAAACTTGATGAAATAACATGAGAAACTAATGCATACCAACATGTTGAGTAAATTTCCAATTTCCTTGCCTGTCTTGCATAGTTGTTGCAGTGGGCAGCGTAGATCGAGGGTCGGTGTATTATTACTACTTGACTACTTGGCTTGGTTTGTCAGATGTATCACCAACATGTTGAGTGATTTTCTAATTTTCTACCCTGTCCTGCATAGATGTTGCAGCGTAGATCAGGAGTTGGTGTAGTATTACTTGACTTGGTTTTTATGGAGTATCATCTACTCAATTTCAGCTGCCCGACAAGTTGCATCTTAAAGGTGACTTCTGCTTTAGTTTGGCCATCTACCAAAAGAAGTTATGCTATTAGTATACCATTTCACTTGCCTATCTTACGGGCAAATTTTCCAAGTCCGAGTAACATGTTAGGTGCATGGTCTCCTCATTTTGGTTGTTCAGGTATTTCACCTTGTCGTTTCTATGTGCTTGAGCTTTTATATTGGCCTCCGGAGTCGCAACTGGAAGATCCGCATATCCTGGCCTAAAAAAATCTCACGCGTGTCACAAGGCCGAACCAACGTGATGTAGAGGTCGCCAAAGGACCACACTGCAAAGAAAAGCCATCGCCGCCCTCACCGACAAATGTTGCGGACCCTGACCTCACCGGCATCAGAGGCTGGCAAAGATCTACGCCAGCAAGCAATTAACATTCATGTAGGTGACACGGTTGATATTGGGAGGCTCGAGGAAATCGGTCTGATCGGTGCGTAGCCACCAAACAAATCGTCACCATCTAACTCTAGTTATAAAGCCGGAAGCGGGGAAAATAGAGCTACATAGGATATATCATGATCTCCCTGCACTCCCACACAGACAGAACAAATGGAGGAGGGGAATGGCCTATCAGTATAGGAGAAGTGGCGGCATGGTAGGAACGCTCGGAAAATCGCCTCTATAGAGTTTGATGACGAGATAGATATTTGTTTTTCTTGCAATCCATTTACAGATTCATATGGTGTTTGAAGGTGTAGGTTTACTAGAACCAGTTGAGATGAGTGGTCTTAAAGAGTTGTAGGAGTACAGGGGAATTCTCATATGGAAACAATTATTTCAAAGGGATTTGAGTTTTCTTTACATGTCCGGAGAAGCCAAGTATAACCGGAGATTAACATGATTGTGCCGACAATGATTAAAAAATAGCAACCTTTAGTTTGTGCCTAGCTTGCTTGTTGAAGAACCTCCTCATCTGAGTGGTGTCATAAAATGGTTAGTGCGGATGTGATCACTGTTGTGGTTTGCATATTACAGATCTGATCGCTTCAGGTTTTATTTCCCTTTTTTTACTTCCTATGCATAGTTTTGGCCTTATATGACTTTGGTATTTGACGATATGTTTTTGTGCGTGTGTGTTGGTGTTGGTTATGTGCATATTAATTATGTAGATGCCGGGTGTGTACTCATTGTGTTTATATCTTTCTGATGTTCCATTTTAAGCCAATAAAGTTCACCCTTTGTTGTAAAAAAAACATGCCAAGGGCGATGACGGCGGCGCGTCTTCGGCTCGATTCAATGCTTGTAGTCGTCGTTGGGTGGTCTATAAATTTGGATCTAATTTTAATTATTTCTGGTGCTCCTTGTACTTCCGTGATTGGAGATGAATAGATCAAAAGTTTCTTGCAAAAAAAGCTTGTAATTCCCCTATTTTAATTGAATCCTTATTTTTGTCATAAGTAAAATAGGGTAAATAACAAAAAAGGCAATACCCGCATCTAGAATATAAAAGATATTTTAGAATGAATTTAATGATACTATATTGGTCGTGATATTGATAATGCGGCCATCAGAAAACAGACGACGACAGGCTGAAGCGCACGCACACACGAGCGTGACCGACGAATCAGATGCCGGCCGGGGGCGCGACCGCACGAGCGCACACATGCGACGTCGACGACGAAAGTGCCTGGAAAACGACGATTAAAGGGCGTCATTCAACGGCGCCTAGCTACAAAACTACTAGTAGTGGTGGTATTTTGATTGATATTCCCTCCATTTTTATTTACTCCGCATATTAACTTTGGTCAAAGTCAAACTTTATAAATTTTGACAAAGTTTATAGACGAAAATATTAACATATACAATAACAAATCAATACCATTAGATTCATTATCAAATGTACTTCCACATTATATAGATTTGTTATGGTAAATATTTATATTCTTTTTTATAAACTTGGTCAAACTTTAGAAAGTTTGACTTCAGTCAACTTTAATATACGGAGTAAATAAAAACGGAGGGAGTACTACTAATTTCTTCTGCTAGTGGTCGCTAGAGTGGTTGACGTGCAAGTTTTGTGACATCGTTCGCCTACCTGTAAACTGAGGAAGTAGCTTGTAGGGCACTAGGGCTAGAAAAAGCTTGGGGGTAAGGAAATAAGGACTGCCTATTTATGTGGTACCGCAAAGAAAAACAGCGTCAGTCGATCTCAAACCATTAGATCGCCATTTAACGGCCATGATCAGGCGTGCACTGTTTATCTGCAGCCTTGCACCCCCCAACAATTGCAGGCCGGATTATTGCCTTCTCCAGTCCACTTGACCGACATCTTTTTTTCTTAGCCGCTCATTTTATCTGGGCCTTCAGTTTAATGTTAAAAGTGAGAAAGATAAAACACGAACCTGTTCTATGATAAGAGTAATTAACCGTTGTTGTTTCAAGGTTAGTCCATTTTACGCACTTTGTTCAAAAGCAAAGGTATATATCCGTGGAGGCTGGTTCGTTATAAATCAAGAAATGACACTTTTTTTAGGTCAAGAGATTTGTCACGTGCTACTACATGCTCCTCACTGCCGCGTCCCTGGCTCCCCTCGCCTCCCACTGCCGCCACCTAAACAGTCACCGGAATTCCTCTTCTCAGTCCCATCCCTCAAAACCCATCGCCCTCCTGTTCTCAGTCATCGGCATTCCCCGTCCCTAACCTGCAGAGTCAACCCTCTTCCCTGCCTCTACCTGGAAAGTCACAGGTCGCTGCGTCATCCTCTTCTCTGGCAAGCTCCTGGCTCGGCATGGAGCGCTGGCCAGGGCCGACACTCCTTGCCACCGCTCGCCATGTCGCACCCCCTCCGTCCTCGTTTACGCGAGGGAAAGGAAGAAACAGAAAGCGCAGCTAGCCACGAGATGCCCAGCTAGGACTCGCGATCATGGTTCATGGAGGAGGGGCAATATAGAAACACCAGTGGGGGTGTGCTTTGTCCGGTGGAATGTTTGACCGGCCGGCCGGCCGGGATCGTCGACAAACTCGCACTCTCGCTCGCTCGCGTGGCCGGCCGCTGACCGGGCTGCACGTGCGGTCGACATGCATGCCCGCGCTGGCACCGCACCGCCGCGCGCCTCGGGATTCCGCGCCACGCTGCCACATGCTCGCGAGTTCGTGCGTCCCCGCCTGCTCTTCCAGCGTAGCTTGCGAGCTTCCTCCTTCCCTTCGCCGCCGGTGGCGTCGTCGTGTTCTCGCGCGGGCGCGGCGACCGAGGGAAGGGGGCACGGCACTGGCATTAGCATAGTCCGCGCGTTGTCGCCTGCTCTGCTAGCCGCATAATCTAATCTGGTCTAGTCGATCGCCCATAATTACATGCGCAAGTGCACGTCGCCGGTCAGCCAGCGGACCCGGATTTCGTGCGCTTCCTTGTTTAACCGGGGCTAGAGATTGCAATGGTCTGCCTAGACTGCCGTGCCTACGGAATACTCATGTACATAGGGGAGTGTGGCAACTGGCCGTTGTTTAGGATTAGGAAGATTTGTCCAAATACTCCGTGTTTACCCTGAGATTAGCATTTCCCTTTCTTCTTTTGGGCATCTAGAAAATAAAGCACTGTATGTAGTATCTGCATATATGGAGGCAAAAATGAAGCACTGATGTAAAAAAGATCCCAGGAGACGATTGTATTTGCATATAGTACAACACTTTGACACCATTATCAGACAGACAAACCACTATACAAAGTGATTGATCAGCTGATAACAATCATTTGGAGCGCATATTTGCACGCCTGTGGAGGCGCATCTCATTCCGCCATGTTGCATATATCGCATGCCCGCGAAGCACAGCACATCGGTCGAGGCAAAGTAGCAAGCAAACAGACAAGACACATCGATCACGACCATGGATGCAGCTTCCTCGCTCCCTCCCTCCCTCCTGCACGTACGCAATTATTGAGATACTCTATACAGACAAGCGCGCGTACGTATACTGGAAATAATACTCGACCGATCGGGGAGGGACGCGTGAGAAGAAATGATTACCGGCCACCATGGGTCACATGCAGGGCCGGGAAGAGCCAGAGATCGATCGAGCCATGCATGTGCACCAGTAACAATTCAGCAGTTGCCCATGGACAGATCGGCCGGTTGGACCGATCCAACCTACGGAACACGGCACGCCTTAGTAAACAGCCAACTTGATCGCCCGGTGTCTTTGACAGCACGGCCATGTCGGCCAAAACCAAAATCAATGTGGGTAGCAGGCTAGCAGCTAGCGGCACGCTGACGGCATGTTTGAGAGCTCTTTTTTTTTTGCGAGCACGACCAAAAGTGAAAAGCCCGGCCTCGAAGGTCGACCGACGACAGAGTCATTGGAATTGGACAGAAGGACTGGGGTGACATTGTGTAGGTGCAGTGTATCATGTATGTTCATCAGCGTCAGTTAACTGCAGCCAAGAAATCATCGATCGGGTGCGCGGGAGATCTGCGACGATCGATGGATGGACGCATCTGGTCCGGGGGTGGCCGGTGCGCAACTGTACACTGAACGGCTCCATGCATCCGTCGCAACGGAAAGCTGGCTAACCAACGCCGAGCTGGGCGTCACGTTGCATGCCGGCCTAGCTACCACTGGCTCGCTCGCCCCATTGCTAGCTGCTGCTGCTGCTGCCATTAATCCTACCACTGGCTGGTTCATGGCTCGTACATTTCACACGTTCGCACGCACCGGCCTCCAATTATGCCAGCCGAGCCAACCAACTTTTATTCTTCTTCCAAATAAAGGCACTCACTGCAGCGGCGTACTGTAGATAGTGCATGCAGCGCGTGATATTCCCCTTACGTGGCCAGGTGGGTACGGACCGGGCAATGTATACTTGCCACTTCCGCAATGTACTAGCCCAACGAGTGAGTAGTAGTAGGAGTAATTAATTTCCTCCATGTCGACCACGTATGTCTGCCAGCTTGGGCCGGTGTATCCTGTTGGTGCGATTTTCTCTCCTCCTCCTCCTCCTCCTCACTTTTTCTTCTTTTTATAGTGATATGATTTCCTCGCTTACTATAGTACGAAATGACTAACCATTTCTCAGAAAAGAGAGATGATTAACCAACGACAGCCAATGGTTTTTCCTTGGCAGTGGTAGGAGCCAATGATGAGGCAACCGTCCACCCGGGCTGTTTATCTGTCCGGTCCGTCCAACTGAAGAAGAACAACCGATGGATGGATCGGTCCATGGATCCATCACAACCAAAACCAATAATAATCAATCATAAGCTTGAGGCAAAAGCCAGCCGCACAAGTGGGGCGAATGATTAGGGCGACCGATGCGCACGACCGCCCCCGCCTCCACGAGGCCGGCACATGGCCCGTTCCCTCCAGCCTCGTACATCTGGGCCCTCGCGGTCGCCCCCGGCCCCCATCATTGGCCGCACGTGAGGGACACCTCACTGCATCCATCGTCCATGCGTCCTGGGTTAGATGTAGGTAGATCCATGTCAGCTCTTCCCCAAATGCACGCACTGGCACTAGCCATCCACCACTAGTATTTGGTGGAATTCATCTACTCCAAAGCAACATAACCTGGAGTACCCGTTTTCTGATGCTAAAATGAAGAAGAAAACAGTGCGTACCTGTTGTACTACTACATCACACAATCCCCTTGCCGTGTGCATAAATAATAGAGAAAAGTGTACTTTTCGTCCCTCAACCTTTGGCAGAGTCTAGTTTTGGTCTCTCAACTCTAAAACCGAACAACTTGCATCCCGAACTACTAAAACCGGACAAGGTTCGTCCCTGGACACGGTGTTGACTGTTTTTGGAGCTGATTTTTGCTGGTTTTGACCGTGTTTTGACTCAAATTCGTGTACTTTCTTCAAATCTGTTTATTTTATTCAGGTCTGCATACCATTTTCAAGTTCGAGTGTTTTTTTTTAATCCGCGTACTTTCTATAAAAGTTCATGAATTTGAAAGCAGTACATGGATTTGAAAGCAGTACACAAACATGAAAAAAGTACGTGGATTTGAGAAAAATATGCAAACTAGAAAAACGTATGCGAATTTGAAAAATTATGTGAACTTGAAAAGGTGCGTGGAATTGAAACTAGTGCGGATTTCAAAAAGGTATGTGAATTTGAAATTTCTACACAAACATGAAAAAGTACAGAGATTTGGAAATAGTACATGAAATTCAAAAGATTCACAGATTTGAAAGATATACACGTGTTTAAGTCAGCACCGGTCAAAACCAGGGTGAGCTAGCCTCAAAACCGCTCAAAACCGATACCAGGGATGAATCTTTTCAGTAGTTGGGGGGTGCAAGTTGTCTGGTTTCGAAGATGAGGTACCAAATCTAGACTCCATCAAAAGTTGAGGGATGAAAAGTATACTTTTCTCTAAATAATACTCCCTCCGTCCAAAAATACTTGTCATCAAAATGAATAAAAAGAGATGTATCTAGAACTAAAATACGTTTAGATACATCTCCTTTTATTCATTTTGATGACAAGTATTTCCGGACAGAGGGAGTACTACTCTAGAAATGCTTCTGTGCGATGAGCATTTCCAGTTTCGAATTAAAAGTGACATAATGTACATTATAGTATCTGGCTTTGATCTTGGCGGTGGCGGCGTCCCCTCCACCGGGGATGACGGGCCAGGAGGCGGGTCCTTGTGGCGGCGGATCTTGGGATCACGTGTACGGGCTCATAGCAGGACGCGCGTGGCGGTTGGACCTTACTCCGGCGTCGACGACGCTTGACACAGGAATGCGGCGGCGGTTGCCGTTGTATGGGCGATGACAGCGGTTAGTGCGACGGTGGGTGCTCCCTGCGGTGCCCGGAATAAGGGTGGCAACCCTTCTTCATCAAAGGCGGCGGACGCCGGGGTCGTTTGGGTGACTCGAAGTCCGGATCTCGAGGTGGTGACGACCTTCTGAGGCTGGTGCCAGTATGGGACGCCCCTTCCATCAACAGATCGGGTTGGATGCGGCTCGACAGGTGACACATGTGCCTCTTTCGGAGTTGCCGGGCGGTGCCTGTCGTCGGCGGGTGAAGCCACCAGTGGATGCGCTGTTGACGGATGCTACGCATGACGTCTTATACGGAGACGTCAAGTCATGCCAGCTATCAACACGTGACGCAAGGTGGTTATGGCGGAGGTGTCATGTTTAGCCTGTTGTTGTTGGATTGAAGGTGGTGGGACAGTAGCGGGAGGCAGGCGGCATGGTATGTCTTTGTCTTCCGTTGTCTCCTCCAGAGGTATCCGGCTATCGAGGTGTCGGTAAATGGATAAGGGCGGATGGTACAACTGGCTTCAACGACGAGTTTGTGCACTCCAGTGGAAACACAAGATCTTTGATCGAGCCTGTGTCGTGTCCTTGTTGAAGGTGGTGGATTGAAGCTTGATTTTGGGATGAGAATCCGGAGTTCAATCTTGTGGTGGACTCGCCGCCATCAGCGCACGTGTGTCGATTCTTTTTTGAAGGCATAGCCTAGGAGTTATATTTTATTTATTTATGTTGTGTCTTGTACCATAGGGTTAGTGGCTATTTAGGGAAGTTACTGTCGCGAGGTATATGGCCTCAGGGTTTGTTTTCCGGTTTTTTTCCGGATTGATGGTATTCGGTCGCTGGATTTTGCACTATTAATAATATATGGTTGCATGCATCATTCTGATGCAGAGGGCGGAGGTTATCCTCCTTTTTGAACAAAAAAAGGATGTGGTAGCTTGTAAGAGGATTGGATTACTAGCTAAGAAAAGATGGAGAATGACGCTTGGGGATATGTATGAATCTCCTGTCATCCTTTCTCAGCTCGCTGATCTGATGGAGACGGTGGCAGCTGAATGAATCACGGAACCAATTATTGACACGCACCTGATACTCTACCTCACTACTAGTACTAATATAAGGAGTATATAACTTTCTTTAATTCCCCCTGGTTCTAAATAAGCATGATTACAAATTCTCAGTGCTTTCGGTTTAACAGAATCTCTCATGTCTCAACCTACCATTTCCTAGTGATATTAATAATCAACTAACACAACATATATGTACTCGTTTGTTAGTTTGTGGAACGGTGCTGTTGATTGATTAGCCACTCTATCATCACCTACTTGTGATAAATACAATAGTCCAAGTGCATGAGTGCTGCTCACTCAGCTAGCATATGCTATGCAATGAAGCCGGGTATAGTAAGTAGGGTCAGCAGTAGGTAATAATTTGAGGACAAAAGAAGCGCCCACTTGAGCCGACAACAACATATAGGGGGCTTGATCGCCACCCTACACCATTATTCAAACACCCCATCTGCTCTTGCTCTTGCTCTTTGATGATGCAGCTTTCAGTACAAGATTGCACATGTCCTCACTATCATGCCAAGATGCATAAACAGCATGGGGCCTATCATTGCGTCCATGCGTACCAGTTCCCCCCATTTGCACTGCATAATGGAAATAAACGGCCAAAAGCTAATGCAGATGCAAACTTATAGTACAGCTTTTGTGACTGCAACCTTTACAAGCTCACTTCACAAGTTTTGAGCGCGCAATGCAACAGTTTCTTCATTAAAGTCAAGGTTAAAAGGAGCTTTCATGGTACCTGTGCAAAGATAAACATGGGTTACCCGCAAAAAAGAAAGATAAACATCGGTTGCTTGAAAAAAAAGGGCATGAGAGCCTTTTCCGGTGGGCAAGTATTACAAAGTGTGCTGACAGTATACAGTTTGCCTTGTAATATCTAGCCCAATGGTACTACTAGTATGCAGAAGAATGTTCAGATCCATTTGCACTAGCTTCAGCTAGCTTTAGTAAGACTTGAGTTTTTTTTTTGCGGGCGTAGTAAGCGTCGAGTTAAAGTTAAAGTTAAAGCTTGACCGGCCATGCAACTAACCAGTTGCAGGGAGACTAGAATTTCCAGGTACGAACAAAAGTCCCAATTAATGATTAAATTCTCGAATCTTATTACTATATATAGACCACTTTGCTTCTTTTTTGCGGGGTATATAGACCACTTTGCTTACTATGCATTCACGTACAATAAACAACCTAACCCACTGTCAAAAAGAAGCAAAAGGAAAATGTTGTTCGTTCTTCAGAACCTGATGTTCGATGAGGCTCCACAAATTTATCCACAATTTTCTGTCCAAGCATAGCATATATCCCTAAACTTTATCAATATACTAGTAGCGGAGAAAATGCCATGTGTAGGTACAAGAAAGAAACAATTTATAGTGATAGAACGCGCTAAGCAAACTCAACTCATCTAATGCAATCATTTGGTGCGTGAGGCCAAAATTGCAAGGTCCCACGTTTGCAAGGCAGAGCAGTGAGTGAGCGGAGGAACAAGAAGAGCAACCACTACGGGCTGGGAGACAGGGCATGCATGGCCCATCCAATAATTCCTCCGACGTGGGTGGGGTAGGTCAGGAGTAATTGGGTGAGTTGGATCCGACAGATCAGACAGACAGATTGCATGCTGATCGGACTCATGGAGCGGAAAAGGCATCCACTGAAAAGGCCGGAAATTAACATGATGACTAGTATAATGCTAAACAAATTAGAAAAGGTGAGCCAAATGCTTCGTAAATGGCTGCCAATTTTGTAAATTTGCAGGCATCTTCGCGCATCACTGACAATCATTAGCTGTGCACGTTTACGGACTTTTTAGTGGCAACATTTTGAAGTTGACCACATTAATATTTCAGAAAAGCAGGCCGTGCAATTTCTTTCCCCTTTTTCTTTTCCAAGCGGTAATTTAAGTAGTACCGCAGTGGAGTCGTGGAGTGATTGGCGCCCCCGATGATTGCGGGGAGGTCGTGGGTGGTGTCAGGAAAAGTGCCGGCAAAGCAAGGCGCACGGCCGGCCCGGTGGGCCACCCCTGTCCTGATTTACAGGTGGGCTCCGCCCCAGGGGCTCTCTCTCTTGGGTGCGCTGGAAATCATCATGGGCCTTTTGCTTTCTTTTGTTGTCCTCCCTGATCACAACTGAGTACCCCGCTCGGCCCGGTCGGTCGCCATGAGCCCATGAGCCGCCGATCCAGCGCGAGCCGGCTCGATCGACGCACTCAGTTGCAGGTGGCATAGTACTTCAGCTGTATTAATAAACGTGGGAATAGTATGTAATCCAGACTAAACCCAGCCCAATCCATGCGTGTATAAGTCCAGCAACCAAACCAGATTAGACCAAACAGCAAAGGGTGCAATCCAAACCAATCCAAACTGTACATATTTTCAATCCAAACCAATCCAGACCATTCTTTATATACAATTTATACCCGAAGTTTCAAACCATGGGCGTGTCCAGTGTCTGATTACTGCCGTAAGAGAGGCGTCGGGCGGGTAGTTAGCTGCTGCCGCATGCCTACTAATTTCCATCGCTGTGACCAATGAAAGATGCATCCGTGCATCGGTGCATGTGGATTGTAAAGCTAGCCACGCACTCACAACTAATTCACCATACCTACAACAAATGGATTCACTATGCTCACCAATGCGTGACGGGAAGCCTTAAACCCCCCTTAAATGCCTGGGCGGACGACCCAATCACTGACCGATCCAAAAAAAAAACCTGAAGACGTGGCAGACATGGGTGACGCGGATCTACAGACGAAACAGCAGGCAATCCTCGATTCATTTCTGTCGGAGGCGGAGGCCAACCGCTGTACCAGACGGAGCAGAAAGCAGACGTCGACGAGATGCTTGCCTCTAAAAGCATCTATAGCCCGGCATCCCAAACCCGCCTCATACGCTCGGGCGGGTCACTGACCAGTCATGAATTTCCGACCCAGACGGGCGCCTCAAACGGGCCTTAAATGCTCAGGCTGACCGACACCCCTCATATCTAGCCCATAATATGAGTATGGGGCGTCCGGGCGCGTCCACTCCGTAGGACTGACGATGGGTCTCACGCAGACTCGGCCGAAGGATGCCTCTGTCGTCGTCGTGGTGTGAACGTCGGGTGGCGCCGCTTCGGCTCACCGCCCGAGGCCAAATCCGGCTATTTAAGCCGGCCGACGTCCCCCAACCCTAGCCCATCCACCTCCTTCTTCTCTGTGCCGCCACTCGAGCTCGTCCGCCGCCTCTCGCCCGCTATCCCATGCTCTCCGGCATCGCCATGGTCCGGCGGCTAATCAGCACGTACGCTATATATGCTCACGCCGGAGCGCCGGAGGCAGATCAAGGAGGCGGTCTAGGCAAGGCGCGCCGCCCACATCGCTGTCGGGATGCCTCCGAACTCGACGAAGCCAGAGGAGGAGGAGGAGGAGGAGGAGCCGGGGGAGGAGGGAGAGCTGCTGCCGGAGCCGATGGGGGTGGCGGATCCGGAAGAGGAAGAGGTGGACCAGCCTGCTCCGGGGTTCAACATGGTGGAGGCGGAGGCGGAGGCGGAGTTCACCGTCCGCAAGCCGCGGAGATGGCGGAGCAGCAGGCCAGCCTGGAGTCCATCCAGGATGAGGCATATGTGGAGGCCTACTGACAGTTCCTCCTGCAGTAGCAGACGGCGGCCGACGCGCTCTTCGATGAACTCGATGCGGAGATAGGGGAGGAGGAGGCCGGAGCGGAGCAGTTGGAGGCGTCGGAGCTGCAGCTGCTGCCCATGCTGTCGGAGCCAGGCACGAAGATTGTCGACATCTCCGATGAGGAGTAACTAGATCATCTATGTATACGTACTTCCCGCATTCCTAAATATGAGTTTTTTAGATTTCAATAGAAACTACTTATGTATATAGACGTATTTTAGAGTGTATATTCTCTAATTTTGCTCTGTATGTAGTTTATAATGAAATCTCTAAAACGAGTTATATTTAGGAACGGAGGGAGTAGGTTTTATGGTTTGCATGCTTTTGTGGATTTAAGAATCTAATATAAAATGTCCGGATGCAGAGGAGTGTCCGATCCTTATCCGCAGACGTTTAAAAGGTCATATTTGTCATGTGCGGTTGTAGATACTCTAGGCCGGCACCTGCTCTACACACAGCCCTCGGCCCGCCTTTTTTATATTCCTAGTGCACGACCTGAGCCCATAGACGGTGGTTTTGATTCCGCCACGCCGCCGTGTCCGTGGTCCGAGCAGTAGCAACGAGAGGACGTTGCCATTACGATGCGAACCGTGAGGAGGAGAAGCTGGTGGCCGATTTGGTTCGTAGTCAATGGGTTGAAATAATTTGGGATTGTTTGGTCTGTGACCAGACCGAACCAAACCAAACCAGTAATAGGAATAATCCAAATCAAACCAACTTACATTAGGAACTCAGCCCATTTTATCCAAACCAAAAGAGTCCAATAGGAAAACTGATCCAAAATCGAAGTTTGAGTCCAAACCATTCCCAGGTCTACCTGTATATAGCATTTTGACGAACTTTGCCTGAACTGCCATGACCAGAACCGCTAAAATATTATTTTCAAGTCAAGAAGTCTGAAGATTCATTGTTTGGCTCAGCCGCCTCTTGTTCATACCCTGTGCAGTACATAGTTTTTCTATCCCTATCTGTTAAATGAAAATGATCAAACTCTTCGCAAAAAATTTGATCAAATTAGTTCGTCTCTTTTCCTTAGACTAGAACGAACTGCCTATGAAAATGATCGAATTAGTTAGTCCTTTTTTCCTTAGAGTCAGAGCGAATTAGATAGTTATTGGGGGCACCTACTATACAACTCAATCATATAGTTCAGGATCTTCTGGCTTGAATTTGGGATCATTTTTTCTTATTTTCTTTTACTAATGCTGCCAAATGTATTTATATTGTGTCCTCTGCACATACGTTTGCTGCATCGATAATCACGTTAACAAGTCGGAGGCAGGTTGTTATCGCCATCCGTCTACGGTCTACCCCTACCAAAACCGCAGGATTCAGGCATGGATGTATGCGTAAACCCGGACAGCTGGTTCCAAACCTATATACAATCAACACAATTAGACTACTCTACCAATCAATTTGATTATCGGCTGGCCTAAGAACAACACATGCCAATCAATTTGTAATTAGCCACGCAGCTGTAGTTTTGCCAGGGGACACAGACAACCGGCCACCCCAGGAATCCCGACGCGACGTCATTGGCGAATTGACCACATCATACCACGAGCGGCCAATCGCCGAGGGCCACCTCGACACAAACCTACGTACGCGCGCATGCATGCATCGATCCATGCAAACTGTTGGTCCTGTCAATTCTACGTGCGCTAATCGCGCTTCATCTCGGTTGCTTCATGGCGCGGGAATGCCCCGATTTGTTTGCTTGCGTGTTTCGCTCCTCGGAATTGGCGTCGCCGCGACAGGGCCAGAGCCATTCGCTGTTGGCCCTTGGCCAGATCAATAATCATATCGATCGAGTGTATGTGCTTGCGTGATGGCGACCGATTAGTCGATAGTTTTCACTAAGAAAAGAGCTCGCTCTATGATTAGAACTGGTCATGAGCATGCAGCAAGATCCAAGGTTTCCGTAGGCAATAACAAAGCAAGTAAACCGTACGTACGTGTGCAGACTAGTTTAGCATTTCGTCGTGTGTCGGAGCAGCTAGCAGCATTCGGAATCGGTCCGAATCTTACTTAGGAGGGCTCCTAAAAAAGAGCATTGTTTAGCTCAGGTTTTGTTTCCTGCGAAAAAGAGTGAGTATATTATGGACTCACAGCTGGCCGAGTCTTAACTAATTATTTCAGAAAATAATTAATGATTACTAGCTCACACACCCAGCTAGGGTCTCTCAGAAACATGTAACACTCGAACAATCACCGCTCTGATATAATAAGAAATGAATATGATGAAGGATATGTCGAGCTAAAACCCTTAAAATAGCCTTTTGTATCTCATACGTACATGGATTTTATCAGAATACAAATGGAGGTGACTGTACGAGAAGCCAAAGCGGTTTTCCATGGGTTTCTGCGTCTTGTTAGAGGTGCTACACAATTATTATGAGTTACCCGAGATCACATCGCTTCTCTTGTTCCCTCACCGTGCTTGCTTTGAGTGCCGCCATGGCATCCTCACCGATGCCCATCAGCAGTCGTGTTATGGACTGCCCTTTCCGCCACACATCCTCCTTCAGTGGCCTCCAGCAAGCCCAATTATACCTTCTTGGGCGAAGTCACTAGGTCCGTAAGGCTATATATGTACCTGTACATATACATATATACGTGTCTACTTTTACAAGAAAAGTTTTAAGACATATCTTTCAACCATGTTTTTAGTTTGAGATGTCTTATGATAAGAAGATTAAAAGAACAACAAGATGAAACTAGTATGATTACCTCAAATAAGAACAAAATTCAAATGACTCCAAGACCATCAACAATCATGATTTTAGGCAACATTTAAAGTACCCCTTTATTATTCAATAAATTGATTTGCTCATCTATGTTTATTTTCTTTTCTCAGCACACAAAAAAAATTTAGGCAACATTTGAACACATAATAGAATTGCCAAAGAAAGTAAAGAAATAGAATTGTAGTTTTATACTAGAACCCTAACAATATAATATGCTTCAGTGATAAGGACTAAGAAAATGAGGATAGATGAATCATGGATGTATCTTACGAGAGGCCGAGAGGGTGACAAGCTCGTGCATTGCCGATCGTGGTTTCGGACGCGTCACAGAGGTGGCCGAGGTCCAGGACACAAACACGAAATGCCATATGCCCAGCCGTAGTCGGCGAGTGCGAGGCAAGCGGAGGCGTTTAGGCAGAGAGATCGGCCGTTGGCGTGGGAAATTTGGAAACACTTGCTTTCCTCCTAGCTGTGGTCTAGCAGTATCAAGCGCTGCATAGGTACTGTAACTTCCATTTTCAAGCCGAAATGGCCTAGTCAATTCCCCCATTCTTTTTCCTTTTCTCTAATTCTCTACCTGTTAAGTTGATTTCACTCATATGCACGTTGTTAGATATGAGTGGTACGTTACGAAGTGTGCATGTTCTTGCCCTATGGGTGTTCATTTGCGTTAGTGATTTTCTGCTATTGAGTCGTGCGCCGTGTATCCTTCAAGACAGTAGGTCTATTTTTGTATTCTTGATTCCTTCGTATCATTTTGCTACACTTAAGTACTTCTCTAAATTTTTATAATGATATTCATTGTTTGATAATCTAAATGGGTAAGTTCTCGCAGGCAGGAAAATTCTATTTCTCGCCATGGTTCGGGGTAATTACACATGGATAATATGACTGGATGATGAGTAACGGTTTACACTTGCTTACATAAATGTGATCTTTGCATACCTATTGGTCTCCAAGGCCAGTCAAATTTTCAATGTAGACACATTGTTATCTCAACCAACCTGTTTTAGCATATTGCACATATCTGCTTCGATTTTCTGAAAGGCAAGGTAAGCAAGATTTCCCCGTGTTGTTTTCAAACTTCAAGGATGAATTTATTACTAATTGGTGCTAATCTTAGACAACTTTTAATTGGAGAATCTGATTTTTGGGATAGACAAGTTAGCAATTTAGACACAAAAATAAAATTGGTAAACGACCCTTACAATTATTATTACAATTTGTCATTTATTTACATTATTTTTTCTCTATGCACATCTCTACGTATATTGGAGCAAATGTTCCGCAGTAACACATGGGGAATTATCTAGTTAATATAATCACCTGATATGACGAGTGCGAGCGAGGTGAGGAGATCCATTTCCCGGTCGAATAATATCTTCCGTGATAAGGACGCGCACGGAGAAACCAATAACTAAAATTCTATAAACTGTTTACTCGTGGCGTGCACCGGAGGCGTTTTTTATTTGTTGTAGCATGAGGTTTTGTATCTGCCCCTATGACATATCTGATCTCAAATTTCAATGCAGAAAAGAACTTGCCATTGGCTTTTTCTTTGTAGGTTTCAACCAAGCATACAAACTACCTAAGTGCTGGATTGGTATTTCGGATTTGTCTTTCATGTATTCAAGAATGATATGATACTATGTAGACAAAACTAAGCTAGTTAATTTACAACTCCGATGATCCAAAAGTTAAGAATTAAAGTGTTGTACCTAACTGGTAGCGCAATTCAACTAAAAGTATAAACCGAATTCAGTATGTTCATTGTTTATCTTGGCTTTGTAATTTTGTTTGAACAAATGTCTTGTAAAGTTCGCCCTTGATATCCAGTAGTTCTATTGTTATATTAAATGATACACCTTGTCTTGTAGTAAGATTACCAAAATATTATAATCCATGTCACAAGCTTCATATTGCAAGCATGGAATTGCTCCTTGCTTGGTACTACCATACAATCGACAATGTAATTTTGGTTCTTTGCAATCACACATGGTTGTTGCACATTTTTATAGAGTTAATTGCTACTTCATTGTTTTCATGTTGTAGGACACCTGTCCGGTTAGAAAATTCATTTTGCATTAGAAGTTAAGGAGACCTATAAAAATCTCGCAATAAAAAGACAGACATACAATTAAAAAAAGGTGGGAAACGACACTCGGAGCTCAAACTAATAATGGAACTACTGTGTTAAAGTTAAATGTAAATGTCAATATCCAGGTAGAAATTGGTAAACAAAAAGACCAAACAAATTGAATTGATGAGATAAAGGTGATCTACACTAATGGTAGATCTCATCAGGCTAAGTTTCCACTTCACTTTTGGAGAGATATTGACGGAAATATGCCCTAGAGGCAATAATAAAGTTGTTATTTATATTTACTTATATCATGATAAATGTTTATTATTCATGCTAGAATTGTATTAACCGGAAACTTAGTACATGTGTGAATACATAGACAAACAGAGTGTCACTAGTATGCCTCTAATTGACTAGCTCGTTGAATCAATGATGGTTATGTTTCCTAACCATAGACATGAGTTGTCATTTGATTAATGGGACCACATCATTAGAGAATGATGTGATTGACTTAACCCATCCGTTAGCCTAGCACGATGATCGTTTAGTTCGTTGCTATTGCTTTCTCCATAACTTATACATGTTCCTATGACTATGAGATCATGCAACTCCCGAATATCGGAGGAACACTTAGTGTGCTATCGAACGTCACAATGTAACTGGGTGACTATAAAGATGCTCTACAGGTGTCTCCGATGGTGTTTGTTGAGTTGGCATAGATCGAGATTAGGACTTGTCACTCCGAGTATCGGAGAGGTATCTCTGGGCCCTCTCGGTAATGTACATCACTATAAGCCTTGCAAGCAATGTAACTAATGAGTTAGTTACGAGATGTAGCATTACGGAACAAGTAAAGAGACTGGCCGGTAACGAGATTGAACTAGGTATTGAGATACCGATGATCGAATCTCGGACAAGTAACATACCGATGACAAAGGGAATAATGTATGTTGTTATGCGGTTTGACCGATAAAGATCTTCGTAGAATATGTAAGAACCAATATGAGCATATAGGTTCCGCTATTGGTTATTTACAGGAGATGAGTCTCGGTCATGTCTACATAGTTCTCGAACCCATAGGGTCCGCACGCTTAACGTTCGGTGACGATCGGTATTATGAGTTTATGTGTTTTGATGAATCGAAGGTTGTTCGGAGTCCCGGATATGATCACGGACATGACAGGGAGTCTAGAAATGGCCGAGACATAAAGATTGATATATTGGACGGCTATATTTGGACACTGAAAGTGTTCCGGGTGATTTCGGAGAAAACCGGAGTGCCGGAGGGTTACCGGACCCCCCCCCCCCCCCGGGGGGGGGGGAACTAATGGGCCACATGGGCGTTAGTGGAGAGTGAGAGGGCCGGCCAGGGCAGGCCGCACGCCCCCTCCCCCTCTGGTCCGAACTGGACTAGGGAAGGCGGGGGGGGCGCCCCCCTTTCCTTCTCCCTCTCCTCCTTCCTTTCACCCCTCCTAGTAGGACTAGGAAAAGGGGAGTCCTACTCCTACTAGGAGGAGGACTCCTCCTCTCCTGGCGCACCCCAAGGGCCGGGCGGCCTCCCCCCTTGCTCCTTTATATACGGGGGCATGGGGGCACCCTAGAACACACAAGTTGATCATTGAAGTCTTAGCCGTGTGCGGTGCCCCCCTCCATCATAATCCACCTCGGTCATATCGTCGTAGTGCTTAGGCGAAGCCCAGCGCCGGTAGCTTCATCATCATCGTCATCACGTCGTCGTGCTGACGAAGCTCTCATTCGAGACTCAACTGGATCAAGAGTTCGTGGGACGTCATCGAGCTGAACATGTGCTGATCGCGGAGGTGCCGTACTTTCGGTACTAGGATCGGTCGGATCGTGAAGACGTACGACTACACCAACCGCGTTGTCATAACGCTTCCGCTTACGGTCTACGAGGGTACGTGTACAACACTCTTCCCTCTCGTTGATATGCATCACCATGATAGATCTTGCTTGTGCATAGGAATTTTTTTTGAAATTACTATATTTCCCAACAGTGGTATCAGAGGCAAGTCTATGCGTAGATGTTATATGCACAAGTAGAACACAAAGGAGTTGTGGGGGTGACTAGTTGATTCTTGATTTAGCGGTATTGTTGGATGAAGCGGCTTAGACCGATATTACGCGTACGCTTACGAGAGACTGGTTCTACCGACGTACTTCGCACACAGGTGGCTAGTGGCTATTAGTTTCTCCAACTTTAGTTGAATCAGATTCAATGAACAGGGTTCTTTCTGAAGATCAAAAATCAATCACTATACTGCGTTGTGGTTTTTGATGCGTAGGTAAGAATGGTTCTTGCTCAGCTCGTAGTAGCCACGTAAAACTTGCAACAACAAAGTAGAAGACGTCTAACTTGTTTTTGCAGGGCATGTTGTGATATGATATGGTCAAGACAAGATGCTAATTTTTATTGTATGAGATGGTCATGTTTTGTAACAGAGTTATCGGCAACTGGCAGGAGCCATATGGTTGCCGTTTTATTGTATGAAATGCAATTGCCATGTAATTGCTTTACTTTATCACTAAGCGGTAGTGATAGTCGTAGAAGCAATAGTTGGCGAGACGACAACGATACTTCGATGGAGATCAAGGTGTCAAGCCGGTGACGATGATGATCATGACGGTGTTTTGAAGATGGAGACCAAAGGCACAAGATGATGATGGCCATATCATATCACTTATATTGATTGCATGTAATGTTTATCTTTTATGCATCTTATTTTGCTTAGTTTGGCGGTAGCATTATAAGATGATCTCTCACTAAATTTCAAGGTACAAGTGTTCTCCCTAAGTATGCACTGTTGCTACAGTTCGTCGTGTCGAGACAACACGTGATGATTGGGTGTGATAAGCTTTACATTCACATACAATGGGTGCAAGCCAGTGTTGCACACGCAGAATACTCGGGTTAAACTTGACGAGCCTAGCATATGCAGATATGGCCTCGGAACACCGAGACCGAAAGGTCGAGTGTGAATCATATAGTAGATATGATCAACATAGTGATGTTGACCATTGAAAACTACTCCATCTCACGTGATGATCGGACATGGTTTAGTTGATATGGATCACGTGATCACTTAGATGATTAGAGAGATGTCTATCTAAGTGGGAGTTCTTAAGTAATTTGATTAACTGAACTTTAATTTATCATGAACTTAGTACCTGATAGTATTTTGCATGTGTATGTTGTTGTAGATAGATGGTCCGTGTTGTTGTTCCGTTGAATTTTAATGCGTTGCCAGAGAAAGCTAAGTTGAAAGATGATGGTTGCAACAACACGGACTGGGTCCATAACTTGAGGATTATCCTCATTGCTGCATAGAAGAATTATGTACTGGAAGCACCGATGGGTGACAAACCAGCTGCAGGAGCAACGCCAGATGTTGTGAACACCTGGCAGAGCAAAGCTGATGACTACTCGATAGTTCAGTGTGCCATGCTTTACGGCTTAAAACCGGGACTTCAACAATGTTTTGAACGTCCTAGAGCATATGAGATGTTCCAGGAGTTGAAGTTGATATTTTAAGAAAATGCCCGGATTGAGCGATACGAAGTCTCCAATAAGTTCTACAGCTGCAAAATGGAGGAGAATAGTTCTGTCAGTGAACATATACTCAGAATGTCTGGGTACCACAACCACTTGACTCAGCTGGGAGTTAATCTTCCTGATTATAGTGTCATTGACAAAGTTCTTCAATCACTGCCACCAAGCTACAAGAGCTTCGTGATGAACTATAATATGCAAGGGATGGATAAGACAATTCCTGAGCTCTTCGCAATGCTAAAGGCTGCGGAAGTAGAAATCAAGAAGGAGCATCAAGTGTTGATGGTCAACAAGACCACTAGTATCAAGTAAAAGGGTAAAGGAAAGAAGGGGAACTTCAAGAAGAACAGCAAGCTAGTTGCTGCTCAAGTGAAGAAACCCAAGTCTGGACCTAAGCCTAAAACTGAGTGCTTCTACTGCAAAGGGACTGGTCACTGGAAGCGGAACTGCCCCAAGTATATGGCGGAGAAGAAGGATGGCAAAGTGAAAGGTATATTTGATATACATGTTATTGATGTGCACCTTACTAATGCTCGCAGTAGTGCCTGGGTATTTGATACTGGTTCAGTTGCTAACATTAGGAACTCGAAACAGGGGCTACGGATTAAGCGAAGATTGTCTAAGGATGAGGTGACGATGCGCGTGGGAAATTGTTCCAAAGTCAATGTGATCGTCGTCGACACGCTACCTCTACATGTACCTTCGGGATTAGTTTTAGACCTAAATAATTGTTATTTGGTGCCAGCGTTGAGAACGAACATTATATCTGGATCTTGATTGATGCGAGACGGTTATTCATTTAAATCAGGGAATAATGGTTGTTCTATTTATATGAGTAATATCTTTTATGGTCATGCACCCTTGATGAGTGGTCTACTTTTACTAAAATCTTGATAGTGGTGATACACATATTCATAGTGTTGAAGCCAAAAGATGCAGAGGTGATAATGATAGTGCAACTTATTTGTGGCACTGCCGTTTCGGTCATATTGGTGTAAAGCGCATGAAGAAACTCCATTCTGATGGACTTCTGGAATCACTGGATTATGAATCACTTGGTACTTGCGAACCATGCCTCGTGGGCAAGATGACTAAAACACCGTTCTCCGGAACAATGGAGCGAGTAACAGAGTTATTGATATATCTACTTGATGAAACATACATCTGAAACATTTAAAAAGTTCAAAGAATTTCAGAGTGAAGTAGAAAATCATCGTAACAAGAAAATCAAGTTTCTGCGATCTGATCGTGGAGGTGAATATTTGAGTTATGAGTTTGGTCTTCATTTGAAACAATGCGGAATAGTTTCGCAACTCACGCCACCTGGAACACCACAACGTAATGGTGTGTCCGAACATCGTAACCACACTTTATTAGATATGGCGCGATCTATGATGTCTCTCACTGATTTACCGCTATGGTTTTGGGGTTATGCTTTAGAGACGGCTGCATTCACATTAAATAGGGCACCATCAAAATCCGTTGAGACGACACCTTATGAACTGTGGTTTGGCAAGAAACCCAAGTTGTCGTTTCTTAAAGTTTGGGGCTGCGATGCTTATGTGAAAAAGCTTCAACCTGATAAGCTCGAACCCAAATCGGAGAAATGTGTCTTCACATGATACCCAAAGGAGACTGTTGGGTACACCTTCTATCATAGATCCGAAGGCAAGATATTCGTTGCTAAGAATGGATCCTTTCTAGAGAAGGAGTTTCTCTTGAAAGAAGTGAGTGGGAGGAAAGAAGAACTTGATGAGGTAATTGTACCTACTCCCTTATTGGAAAGTAGTTCATCACTGAAATCAGTTCGAGTGATTCCTACACCAGTAAGTGAGGAAGCTAATGATGATGATCATGAAACTTCTGATCAAGTTACTACCAAACCTCATAGGTCAACTAGAGTAAGATCCGCACCAGAGTGGTATGGTAATCCTGTTCTGGATGTCATGTTACTTGACCATGACGAACCTACGAACTATGAGGAAGCGATGATGAACCCAGATTCCGCAAAATGGCTTGAGGTCATAAAATGTGAGATGGGATCCATGTATGAGAACAAAGTGTGGACTTTGGTTCACTTGCCCGTTGATCGGCGGGCCATAGAGAATAAATGGATCTTCAAGAAGAAGACTGACACTGACGGTAATGTTACTGTCTACAAAGCTCGACTTGTTGCGAAAGGTTTTCGACAAGTTCAAGGAGTTGACTACGATGAGACCTTCTCACCCATGGCGATGCTTAAGTCCGTCCGAATCATGTTAGCAATTGCCGCATTTTATGATTATGAAATTTGGCAAATGGATGTCAAAACTGCATTCCTTAATGGATATCTTAAAGAAGAGTTGTATATGATGCAACCAGAAGGTTTTGTCGATCCAAAAGGTGTAAACAAAGTGTGCAAGCTCCAGCGACCCATTTATGGACTGGTGCAAACCTCTCGGAGTTGGAATATACGCTTCGATAGTGTGATCAAAGCTTATGGTTTTATAAAGACTTTTGGAGAATCTTGTATTTACAATAAAGTGAGTGGGAGCTCTGTAGCATTTCTGATATTATATGTGGATGACATATTGCTGATTGGAAATGATACTGAATTTCTGAATATCATAAAAGTATACTTGAATAAGAATTTTTAAATGAAATACCTCAGTGAAGTTGCTTATATATTGAGCATCAAGATCTATAGAGATAGATCAAGACGCTTAATTGGACTTTCACAAAGCACATACCTTGATAAAGTTTTGAAGAAGTTCAAAACAAGCAGATAAAGGGTTCTTGCTTGTGTTACAAGGTGTGAAGTTGAGTCAGACTCAATGCCCGACCAATGCGGAAGATAGAGAGAAAATAAAAGTCATTCCCTATGCTACAGCCATAGGTTCTATCATGAATGCAATGTTGTCTACCAGACCTGATGTGTGCCTTTCTATTAGTTTGGCAGGGAGGTACCAAAGTAATCCAGGAGTGGATCACTAGACAGCGGTCAAGAACATGCTGAAATTCCTGAAAAGGACTAAGGATATGTTTCTCGTTTATGGAGGTGACAAAGAGCTCATCACAAACCGGATACGTATTTTTATTAAATGATGGAGCTATCAGTTGGTGCAGTTCCAAACAGAGCGCCGTGGCAGGATCTACATGTGAAGCGGAGTACATAGCTGCTTCGGAAGCAGCAAATGAAGGAGTCTGGATGAAGGAGTTCATACCCGATCTAGGTGTCATACCTAGTACATCGGGTCCAATGAAAATCTTTTGTGACAATACTAGTGCAATTGCCTTGGCAAAGGAATCCAGATTTCACAAGAGAACCAAGGACATCAAAAGACGCTTCAATTTCATCCGCGATCAAGTCAAGGAGGGAGACATAGAGATTTGCAAGCTACATATGAATCTAAATGTTGCAGACCCGTCGACTAAGCCCCTCTCACAAGCAAAACATGATCAGTACTAAGACTCCACGGGTGTTAGAATCATTACAACATAATCTAGATTATTGACTCTAGTGCAAGTGGGAGACTGAAGGAAATATGCCTTAGAGGCAATAATAAAGTTCTTATTTATATTTCCTTATATCATGATAAATTTTTATTATTCATGCTAAAATTGTATTAACCGGAAACTTAGTACATGTGTGAATACATAGACAAACAGAGTGTTACTAGTATGCCACTACTTGACTAGCTCGTTCAATCAATGATGGTTATGTTTGCTAACCATAGACATGAGTTGTCATTTGATTAACGGGATCACATCATTAGAGAATGATGTGATTGACTTGACCCATCTGTTAGCTTAGCACGACGATCGTTTAGTTTGTTGCTATTGCTTTCTCCATAACTTATACATGTTCCTACGACTATGAGATCATGCAACTGCCGAATACTGGAGGAACACTCAGTGTGCTATCAAACGTCACAACGTAACTGGGTGACTATAAATATTCTCAACAGGTGTCTCCGATGGTGTTTGTTGAGTTGGCATAGATCGAGATTAGGATTCGTCACTCCGAGTATCGGAGAGGTATCTCTGGGCCCTCTCGGTAATGTACATCACTATAAGCCTTGCAAGAAATGTAACTAATGATTTAGTTACGGGATGTAGCATTACGGAATGAGTAAAGAGACTTGCCGATAACGTGATTGAACTAGGTATTGAGATACCGATGATCGAATCTCGGGCAAGTAACATACCGATGTCAAAGGGAACAACGTATGTTGTTATGCGGTTTGACCAATAAAGGTCTTCGTAGAATATGTAGGAACCGATATGAGCTTCTAGGTTCCGCTATTGGTTATTGACCGGAGATGAGTCTCGGTCATGTCTACATAGTTCTCGAACCTGTAGGGTCCGCACGCTTAACGTTCGGTGACGATCGGTATTATGAGTATATGTGTTTTGATGAACCGAAGGTTGTTCGGAGTCCCGGATATGATCACGGACATGACAAGGAGTCTCAAAATGGTCGAGACATAAAGATTGATACATTGGATGGCTATATTCGGACACCGGAAGTGTTCCGGGTGATTTCGGAGAAAACCGGAGTGCCGGAGGGTTACCGGAACCCCCCCGGGGAACTAATGGGCCACATGGGCCTTAGTGGGAATGAGAGAGGGCCGGCCAGGGCAGGCCGCGCGCCCCCTCCCCCTCTAGTCCGAATTGGACTAGGGAAGGGGGGAGGGCCCTTTCCTTCTCCCTCTCCTCCTTCCTTTCCCCCTCCTAGTAGGACTAGAAAAAGGGGAGTCCTACTCCTAATAGGAGGTGGACTCCTCCTCTCCTAGCGCGCCCCAAGGGCCGGCCGACCTCCCCCTTGCTCCTTTATATACGGGGGCAGGGGCACCCTAGAACACACAAGTTGATCATTGATCTCTTAGCCGTGTGCGGTGCCCCCCTTCACCATAATCCACCTCCCTCATATCGTCGTAGTGCTTAGGCGAATCCCTATGCTGGTAGCTTCATCATCACCGTCATCACGCCGTCGTGCTGACAAAGCTCTCCTTCGACACTCAACTGGACCAAGAGTTCGTGGGTCGTCACCAAGCTGAACGTGTGCTGATCTCGGAGGTGTCGTACTTTCAGTACTAGGATCGGTCGGATCGTGAAGACGTATGACTACATCAACCGCGTTGTCATAACGTTTCTGCTTACGGTCTACGAGGGTACGTGGACAACACTCTTCCCTCTCATTGCTATGAATCATCATGATAGATCTTGCGTGTGCGTAGGATTTTTTTTGAAATTACTGCGTTCCCCAACAGATATTGCTGCTAATAATACATGATCTCATCAAACCAAACAAGCACGAGACAATCGCGCGCACCAAGACCGTTGTAACCCTTCGGTCTTGCATTGAGTTCCAATGCATACACATAGACACTATTTAGCCTTGTTCCGCAAGCCCAAGGAAATGTGTCGGCTCGGCCTGGAGCCGGACAGGGCAAGGAAAGGAGAAAGATTCAGATCCAGGAGGAGCATGCATAGTAATTGGCCGCTAAGATGAGGCGAATTGCATGGAATGGAAACAATTTATGGTGATTATCTATTATTTATTTATAGCTAATCAATATAATACCTAGATACTACGAGTGCCAGGAAGGAGAGGATATCCACCTCCCAATCAAACATGATCTTCCACGACAATGATGCACAAGGAGCAACAAATAGCTAAAATTCTATAAGCCGTGTAGTCGTGGTGTGTATCGTTGGCACTTTTTTATTTGTTGTATAATGAGGTCTTGTATTTTCCCATCTAACATATGTGATCTCAATTTTCAATGTAGAAAAGAGCTGGCAATTGGCATTTTCTTGGTAGGTTTTATCAATGCATAAAAGGCCAGCGAAGTGTTGGATTGGTATTTCGCATTTGTCTTTCATGTATTAATTAAAGACTGGTATGAACCAATGTAGAGATAATTAAGTTTGTTATTTTACAATACTTGTCATTCAAAGTTTAAGAGTTAACATGTTGTAATAAACTTAGAGCTCTTTTCTTTCAATTGAAGGTATAATTGTTCATTACTTTTCTTGCGTTGGTTTTGCATCGGTTTTCGTTAGTTCAACATGTTCGTAAGTTTTCTAGCCTTTGTAAAAAAATATGTGCAAATGTGTTGTATAGTTAGTCCTTGATATGCAGTAGTTCTAGGGTTGTTTTGGAAGATACACTTTGGATGATAGTTATATGACCAAAATATTGTAATCCAGATTTTTTTAGATTATCAGGGGAGTTTTTCTGCCCCCCGGTTCCATTTAATAAAACAGAAACCAACATTTCAGACAATCATTCATGTTGCAAAGCGCATGTTCCGGAAGATCCAGATCGCAAGCTTTATCTTAGAACCGAGGGATTGCTCCATACTCTGCCATACATGTGGTGATGTGAGTTTGGATCGTCGCAATACATGGGAGTTGTACACTTTATAGAATTTTCCTTTTTGAGAAACCTCGTGTGAGGGCAGGGGGTTCCTGCATGTCATTAAAAAGAAGAGAGTTTGTCCGGCTTATAAGGAAAACAGGACCCAAAAACCTAACATTCCCGGCTAATGAACGAAAATCGAAAGAAAACCCAAAAAAGAAAACAAGAATTATTATTGCTACCACTACGTTGTTTCATTTTTCGTGCGACTCCTTTGTAGGGAGCAATAGGAGAGTGCCCGTAGGGTTAGTAGGGATACTAGTTTGACATGTAAATTAGACATTTGCAGAAGGAGTTGCTTAAGCAAACAACAAACAGATGAACTGATCAGACCGATGAGTATACAAATGCAGCATGGCTAAGAAGGAAAGGGAGCATCGCCACCGGAACAAACACCCACGATCCGCGCGACATAAGAGCAAGTACAATAGGGTGATGTAGGCGGGCTGTAAGACATTGAATATTATATTTTTGCTTAGTTGAAAAGAGAAGAGGAAAAAGAAAAGAAACGGGCTACTAGTTAACAACCGGCTGCAGCACGTGCTCTTAAGCATTTTGTGAGATAGCAAGATGAACCATGTATCAACAAAGTACATATTTATATTCAGCTATTGTACTTACCGGCTATATGGTTGGCTATATTATTAACCATGCTCTAACGTGCATTGCAAGCGCACTAGCTTAGCTAGGCACTAGGCAAGCAGGCAAGCACGAGACAGCCCGCACGCACCAAGCTTGTCGTACCCCCGCAGTCCCGCGCCGAGTTGCATGGCGCATACAACCAGCCACACGACCACAACTTAGCCAAGCCCAAGGAGCGCCTCGGCACTGCTTGGAGCCGAGCCGAGAGGGAGGGAGAGCCGGACCGAGTCAAGACAGATTGATCCAGGAGGAGCTGGCATGCATGGTGGCTGGCGATGATGAGCGGGTGGCGCGGAATGGAAACTATTTATCGCCATTATTTACCCATTCATTCACAGCCAATTAATAATACTCCATTATCTACCCATTTATCGCCATAATTTACCCAATGTTGTGGACAGGAGAGGAGATACAGGCACCTCCCCCATCATCGAACAACTCATCATTTGGTCGCTCCGTCGCCTACCTCTGCCTTTGGTTTCAAATAAGTCATCAACTTATAAGTCGAAAAGTAAAAAAAATGACTTATTTTATCAAACAGACCCAATTTATAAGTCACCCCAACTTATAAGTCATAAGTTGCTCCACCCCAACTTAAAACTTATAAGTCACCCCCTTTTGCGTGGGTCTCACCATCTTTACAAAAAAATAAGGTGGAAAGGTGTGATCAGGTGACAACAAAACATGCGTGACTTATAAGTCAGTGGTTTTAAGTCACCTAACAAGTCAGGTGACTTATTGGAACCAAACATGCCCACATCAGACGAGATCATCACATCACATCACCACCACCGAGCACTGCCACCGTACCATCATCCATCCTCTACACCGGAGAGTTCTCAGATCGGATCAGGCTCGCCGGAGATCGATGATGCATCGCGCCGCCGGCCTCGACCTGGACCTCGGGCTCGCCTCCCAGGGCAGCCTTACGTCCTCCACCACCACCACCTCCTCCCTCCGGCCTCCATGTCCCACTCGCGGCACTAGACCGCCGCACTCAGCTTCGTCGTCGGTGTGGCGGGCCCCGCGCAGGAGTTCACGCAACAGCTGCTGCATAGGAAGGAGGAGCCGGGGATGAGTCTGTCCACGTCGCCCGAGAGCGGCATCAGTGCCGGGACCAAGAGGGGCCTGGAGCACACCGGCTCCGGCATCTTCCCCGCTGCGAGCAGCGACGAGGACGACGGCGGCGGCGATGGAGCCGGCGGCCGCAAGAATCTCAGGATGTCCAAGGACCAGGCCGCCGTCCTCGAGGAGTGCTTCAAGACGCACAGCGCGCTCAACCCCGTAAGTCCTCGCCCTTCTCCGATGATCTATCCACCCGGCTCGTGTAGTGTTCGTCCATGGATTCTTTGTGATCGATCGCATTAGGCTGACCGGTATTTCTCCCTACGATTTGCAGAAGCAGAATACGGCGCTGGCGAACCGGCTGGGACTGCGGCCGCGGCAGGTGGAGGTGTGGTTCCATAACCGCCGCGCTCGGACCAAGCTCAAGCAGACGTAGGTGGACTACGAGTACATGAAGCGCTGGTGCGAGCAGCTCGCTGAGTAGAACAAGCGCCTCGAGAAGGAGGTGGCCGAGCTCAGGGCGCTCAAGGCCGCACCGCCGGCGCACAACGGCACCTCAGAGGGGCCGCTCACCACCCTCACCATGTCCCTCTCCCGCAAGCGCGTCGCGTCCACGTCCTCCGCCTTGGCCTGCACCGTGCCCAGTTTTTCCGCCAATGCCGGCACCGGCATGCCAATGCCATCCCTCAAAGAACGGCAATTCTTCTGTGCATTCAGAGACACCAAAGCGATGTATGGTGGTTCTTCAGGGCTCGCGAAGGTGGTCAAGCCGTCCAGATAGAAGGAGCTATGTCTGTGACACCACCATGATCAGCATGCCAAGCAACCTAACAGAAATGACGGCATTGTCACAACTCATAAACTTATGCAAGTCTAGCAGAAAGTTTAATCCTTCGTATTCTCCGTCTTAGGGAAATGTAAGTTAATTAAATCTAACAATTTAGGGCTGAATGATCGATGTATATCGGGCTTCAGGCGGGGATGAACGTATGCATGTGAAAAGTCGATGAAGAAATAACATGAGAAACTCAAAATCTAATTCATAGTCATACTACGAACTTACTAACATGTTGAGTAATAATACACCAACATGCATGTTGAGTGATTTTCTAATTTGCTTAGATGTTGAAGTTGGCAGCGTTGATCAGACCATGGTTAATAGTATAGCCAGATGGTGGCTATATAGTCTTGCCACATCATTTATAGCCAAGCTTATAGCCTGCAAGTAAAATAGTTACATGTAAATGTGTATTACTTTTTTGATACATGACTCATCTCCCTCTCTCACAACATACCTAGGAGCACGTGCTGCAACCAGCTGTTAATCAGTAGTCCGCTTCCCTCCTCTCTCCTCCTCTCTCTCCTCCAACTCATCCAAAATATAAGATTTAAATGCTTACAACCCGCCTACGTCATCCTATTATACTTGCTCTCAGGAGTTGGTGTATTATTACATGACTACTTGACTTCGTTTTTCTGGTGTGTCATCTACTCAATTTTGAGCTGCCAGACAGGTTGCATGTTAAAGGTGACTTCTGCTTTAGGTTGGTCATCTAGCAGAAGAAGCTAGGCTATTAGTATACTCTGCATTGCACTTGCCTATTTTACCTGTTAATTTTCCATGTCCAAGAACACATGGTTTCCTCATTTTGGTTGTTCATGTATTTCAGCCTGTATTTTCTATGTGATATTTGTCCCCAGAGTCAGGAAAACAATTTTATTAAGAAAAGAGAGAAATAGAAAGTCTATCATGGATCATAACTTAGCAGAAAATCATACATAAAGGTTTCAAAAAAATCATGAAAAAATGGATTGCATGGGGAGACGATAGAAACACGTAATTAAAGTGAAATTTAGCATGAAAAAGGATTTCTTTGTGGATATAGACTATCGTAACTTACTTAAGCTTGATGTAACATAACTTAATTTTTGATCTTTTTTAAAAAGAAAACAATGCTCTTCATGGCTGTTTTTTTCACAACGACTAAGATTATATACTTCTCGCAAGAAACCACCAGTTTCGGCATCCCCACGCATGTCACAACTCTTCTTTTGCTTTTGGTTGATCTGCAAGATCGTCCATATTCTCAATTGCTTACAAATGGGAAAAGTTGAAGACATCACTTGGATATTGCATTACGAAATGAGAAAAGAGCCTTACCAATAACGGGATTGAACTAGGTATTGTGATACCGACGATCGAATCTTGGGCAAGTAACACACCAGTGACAAAGAGAACAACGTATAGTGTTATGCGGTTTGACCGATAAAGATCTTCGTAGAATATGTAGGAACCAATATGAGCATCCAGGTTCCACTATTGGTTATTAACCGGAGACATTTATCGGTCATGTCTACATAGTTCTCGAACCCGTAGGGTCCGCACGCTTAAAGTTCTGTGACAATCGATTTTATGAGTTTATATGTTTTGATGTACCGAAGGTAGTTCGGAGTCCCGGATATGATCACGGACATGACGAGGAGTCTCAAAATGGTCGAGACATGAAGATTGATATATTGGAAGCCTACATTTGGACATCGGAAGAGTTCCGAGTAAAATCGGGATTTTACCGGAGTACCTGAGGGGTTACCGGAACCCCCAGGGGGCTAATGGGCCTTGTTGGCCCATAAGAAAAGAGAGAGGGGGAGGCCTAGGGCAGGCAGCGCGCCCCCTCCCCTCTGGTCCGAATTGGACTAGGAGAGGGGGGGGGGCGCCCCCTTTCCTTCTCTTCCTCTCCCTTCCTTTCCCCCTCCTAGTAGGAGTAGGAAAGAGGGGAATCCTACTCCTGCTAGGAGGAGGATTCCTCCTCCTGGTGCACCAACAAGGTCCGGCCGGCCTTCCCGTTGCTCCTTTATATACAGGGGCAGGGGGGCACCTCTAGACCCACAAGTTGATCACAAAGATCTCTCCCAGCCATGTGCGGTGCCCCCCTCCATCATAATCCACCTCGGTCATACTGTAGCGGTGCTTAGACGAAGCCCTGCCACGGTATCTTCATCAACATCGTCACCACGCTGACGTGCTGACGAAACTCTTCCCCGAGTTCTACTGGATCGTGAGTTCGCGGGACGTCACCGAGCTGAACGTGTGTTGAACGCGGAGGTGCCGTACGTTCGGTACTGAGGATCGGCCGATCGTGAAGACGTACGACTACATCAACTGCGTTGTCATAACACTTCCGCTTAACGGTCTACGAGGGTACGTGGACGACACTCTCCCCTCTCGTTGCTATGCATCACCATGATCCTGCGTGTGCGTAGATTTTTCTTTGAAATTACTATGTTCCCCAACAGTGGCATCCGAGCCTGGTTTTATGCGTCAATGTTATATGCACGAGTAGAACACAAGTGAGTTGTGGATGATACAAGTCATACTGCTTACCAGCATGTCATACTTTGGTTCGGCGGTATTGTTGAATGAAGCGGCCCGGACCGACATTATGCGTACGCTTACGCGAGACTGGTTCTACCGACGTGCTTTGCACATAGGTGGCTGGCGGGTGTCTGTTTCTCCAACTTTAGTTGAACCGAGTGTGGCTACGCCCGGTCCTTGAGAAGGATAAAACATCACTAACTTGACGAACTATCGTTGTGGTTTTGATGCATAGGTAAGAACGGTTCTTGGTCAGCCCGTAGCAGTGACGTAAAACTTGCAACAACAAAGTAGAAGACGTCTAACTTGTTTTTGCAGGGCATGTTGTGACGTGATATGGTCAAGACATGATGCTATATTTATTTTATGAGATGATCATGTTTTCTAACAGAGTTATCGGCAACTGGCAGGAGCCATATGGTTGTCGCTTTATTGTATGCAATGCAATCGCCCTGTAATTGCTTTACTTTATCACTAAGTGATAGCGATAGTCATAGAAGCAATAGTTGGTGAGACAACAAAGATGCGACGATGGAGATCAAGGTGTTGCGCCGGTGACGATGTTGATCATGACGGTGCTTCGGAGATGGAGATCACAAGCACAAGATGATGATGATGGCCATATCATATCACTTATATTGATATTGCATGTGATGTTTATCCTTTATGCATCTTATTTTGCTTTGATTGACGGTAGCATTATAAGATGATCTCTCACTAAATTTCAAGATAAAAGTGTTCTCCCTGAGTATGCACCATTGCCAAAGTTCGTCGTGCCGAGACACCACTTGATGATTGGGTGTGATAAGCTCTACGTCCATCTACAATGGGTGCAAGTCAGTTTTGCACACACAAAATACTCGGGTTAAACTTGACGAGCCTAGCAAATGCGATATGGCCTCGGAACACTGAGACCGAAAGATTGAGCGTGAATCATATAGTAGATATGATCAACATAATGATGTTCATCATTAAAAACTACTCCATTTCACGTGATGATCGGTTATGGTTTAGCTGATATGGATCACGTGATCACTTAGATGATTAGAGGGATGTCTATCTAAGTGGGAGTTCTTAAGTAATATGATTAATTGAACTTAAATTTATCATGAACTTAGTACATGATAGTATTTTGCTTATCTATGTTGTTGTAGATAGATGGCCCGTGCTGTTGTTCCGTTGAATTTTAAAGCGTTCCTTGAGAAAGAAAGTTGAAAGATGATGGTAGCAATTACATGGACTTGGTCCGTAACTCGAGGATTATCCTCATTGCTGCATAGAAGGATTACGTCCTAGAAGCACCGTTAGGTGTACCACCTGCACCGGCAAGTGCATACATTGTGAATGCCTGGCAGTCGCGTGTTGATGACTACTCGATAGTTCAGTGTGCCATGCTTTACGGCTTAGAACCGGGACTTCAACGATGTTTTGAACGTCATGGAGCATATGAGATGTTCCAGGAGTTGAAGTTAATATTTCAAGCAAATGCCCGTATTGAGAGATATGAAGTCTCCAATAAGTTCTATAGCTGCAAGATGAGGAGAATAGTTCTGTCAGTGAACATATACTCAAAATGTTTAGGTATCATAATCACTTGACTCAACTAGGAGTTAATCTTCCTGTCGATAGTGTCATTGACAGAGTTCTTCAATCACTGCCACCAAGCTACAAAAGTTTCGTGATGAACTATAATATGCAAGGGATGAATAAGACAATTCCCGAGCTCTTCGCGATGCTAAATGATGCGGACGTAGAAATCAAAAAAGAACATCAAGTGTTGATGGTCAACAAAACCACCAGTTTCAAAAAAAGGGTAAAGGGAAGAAGAAGGGGAACTTCAAGAAGAACAACAAACAAGTTGCTGCTCAGGAGAAGAAACCCAAATCTGGACCTAAGCCTGAGACTGGGTGCTTCTACTGCAAACAGGCTGGTCACTGGAAGCGGAACTACCCCAAGTATTTGGCGGATAAGAAGGATGGCAAGGTGAACAAAGGTATATGTGATATACATGTTATTGATGTGTACCTTACCAAAGCTCGCACTAGCGCCTGGGTATTCGATACTGGTTCTGTTTCTAATATTTGCAACTCGAAACAGGGACTACGGATTAAGAGAAGACTGGCTAAAGACGAGGTGACGATGCGCGTGGGAAATGGTTCCAAAGTCGTTGTGATCGCTCTCGGCACGCTACCTCAACATCTACCTTCGGGATTAGTTGTAGACCTAAATAATTGTTATTCGGTGCCAGCATTAAGCATGAACATTATATCTGGATCTTGTTAGATGCGAGACGGTTATCCATTTAAATCTAAAAATAATGGTTGTTCTTTTTATATGAGTAATATCTTTTATGGTCATGCACCCTTGAAGAGTGGTCTATTTTTGTTGAATCTCGATAGTAGTGATACACATATTCATAAGGTTGAACCCAAAAGATGCAGAGTTGATAATGATAGTGCAACTTATTTGTGGCACAGCCGTTTGGGTCATATTGGTATAAAGAGCATGAAGAAACTCCATACTGATGGACTTTTGGAATCACTTGGTTAAGAATCACTTGGTACTTGCGAACCATGCCTTATGGACAAGATGACTAAAATGCCGTTCTTCGGAACTATGGAGCGAGCAACAGATTTGTTGGAAATCATACATACTGATGTATGTGGTCCAATGAATATTGAGGCTCCCGGCGGGTATCGTTATTTTCTCACCTTCACGGATGATTTGAGTAGATATGGGCATATCTACTTAATGAAACATAAGTCTGAAACATTTGAAAAGTTCAAAGAATTTCAGAGTGAAGTGGAAAATCATCGTAACAAGAAAATAAAGTTTTTACGATCTGATCGTGTAGGAGAATATTTGAGTTACGAGTTTGGTCTACATTTGAAACAATGCGGAATAGTTCTGTAACTCACGCCACCCGGAACACTACAACGTAATGGTGTGTCCGAACGTCGTAATCATACTTTACTAGATATGGTGCGATGTATGATTTCTCTTATTTACCGCTACCGTTTTGGGGTTATGCTTTGGAGACAGATACATTCACGTTAAATAGGGCACCATCAAAATCCGTTGAGACGACGCCTTATGAACTATGGTTTGTCAAGAAACCAGAGTTGTTGTTTCTTAAAGTTTGGGGCTGCGATGTTGATACGTCTCCAACGTATCTATACTTTTTTATTGTTCCATGCTATATTATATCCTGTTTTGGACATTATTGGGCTTTATTATACACTTTTATATTATTTTTGGGAATAACCTATTAACCGGAGGCCCACCCCAGAATTGATGTTTTTTGCCTATTTCAGAGTTTCACAGAAAAAGAATATCAAACGGAGTTCAAACGGGATGAAACCTTCGGGAACGTGATTTTCGGAACAAACATGATCCAGAGGACTTGGACCCTACGTCAAGCAATCAACCAGGAAGGCACGAGGTAGGGGGGCACGCCTACCCCGGCGCACCCTCCATCCTCGTGGGGCACACGTAGCTCCACCGACGTACTCCTTCCTCCTATATATACCTACGTACCCCCAAACTACCAGATACGGAGCCAAAACCCTAATTCCACCGCTGTAACTTTCTGTATCCACGAGATCCCATCTTGGGGCCTTTTTCGGAGCTCCGCCAGAGGGGGTATCGATCACGGAGGGCTTCTACATCAACACCATAGCCTCTCCGATGAAGTGTGAATAGTTTACTTCAGACCTACGGGTCCATAGTTATTAGCTAGATGGCTTCTTCTCTCTTTTTGGATCTCAATACAAAGTTCTCCCCCCTCTCTTGTGGAGACCTATTCGATGTAATCTTCTTTTGCGGTGTAATTTGTTCACCCACTGTAATACTTATGCTCTCGAGAGAAGCCTCTAGTGAAAACTATGGCCCCCGGGTCTATTTTCCATCATATTAAATCTTCCAATACTTAGTTATTTCCTTTGCCATTTATTTTACTTGCATATTTATTTCTCTTTATCATAAAATACCAAAAATATTATCTTATCACATCTATCATATCTCACTCTCGTAGGTGACTGTGAAGGGATTGACAACGCCTTTATCGCGTTGGTTACGAGGAGTTTATTTGTTTGTGTAGGTGCGAGGGACTCGTGCGTGGCCTCCTACTGGATTGATACCTTGGTTCTCAAAAACTGAGGGAAATACTTACGTTGCTCTGCTGCATCACCATTTCCTCTTCAAGGGAAAACCAACGCAGTGCTCAAGAGGTAGCAAGAAGGATTTCTGGCGCCGTTGCCGGGGAGTCTACGCAAAAGTCAACATACCAAGTACCCATCACAAACCCTTATCTCCCGCATTACATTATTTGCCATTTCCCTCTCGTTTTCCTCTCCCCCACTTCACCCTTGCTGTTTTATTCGCTCTCTCTCTCCATCCTCCATCTCTTTCTCTATTTGCCTCTTTTTGCCCCTTGCACTTTCTGCCGTTATGTCTGAAATCGGGGAAATTATTGTCGATATGGACAATAATAATATCATGAAAAATTCTGATGCTCCTGCTGAAGAACCCCCTATCTTACATCCAAAAAAATTCCAAATTTGTAGTGGTAATATTATTGGAAAAGGAGTTATCCAAGATTTCTTTACTTGTGCCGGTGCTTTGCCTTCTATGGGTAGCTATATCCTTCATAGAACCAGTAGTCTTGCGGACGCTATCGCCACGCTTGTAGTTGAACTTGAAAGATAATTTATGCACACGCATCCTTTCATACAAAGGATTTTCTTAGAATTTTATAATATTGAGCATTCCTCTGTTAAGTGTGTCGCTACTATCTTTTTGGCTCATGAGTTCAAATTTATAATAAAGAGGCCAAAGAAATCTTTGCCTGTTATAGGGTGGATGCTTGCCGTCCTTCCATAGAGGCTATCCTTTTTGATCAAGAAGAAATAATGTGTTTTCAATCTCTAGACTATGTTGCTTTCAATGAAAATCTTAGAAAAAGGGTTCCTACCAATGTTCTAGTTGATAGAATTTCTGAACTTAATAATGATATGGCTATTAGAAATAATGAACTAGGATATTCTCTCGAGTATAGGCTCACAAAGTTCTGTCAAAAGAATGCTTATAACGATGAATTGGTTGTGCAATACGAAGGGCCAAAGGAGGAACCTATACCTCCCAAGGTTGATCTTGGGGACTTTTGTCCCATTAAATTTAGCCCTTTTGATTACTTTTTCTTGCCTCAAAGAAAACTTTTTGCCGAATGTAGGGAATATGAAATGAGTTTTAATGATCTATCTTATTATTATGGCAATACCTAGATCTATCTTCGCTTTTATGCCTAGCTAGGGGCGTTAAACGATAGTGCTTGTTGGGAGGCAACCCAATTTTATTTTTATTCCTTGCTTTTTACTCCCGTTCAGTAATAAATAATTTATCTAGCCTCTGTTTTTGGTTGTGTTTTTTGTGTTTAATTAGTGTTTGTGCCAAGTAGAACCGTTGGGAAGACTTGGGGAAAGTCTTTTTAATCTTGCTGTAAAAAAACAGAAACTTTAGCGCTCACGATAACTGCTTCCATTTTATTTGGAAAGTACTATTAGTTAATTCTTTTTGAAGATGATTAATAGATAAATTCCTCACGTCCGGCAATTTATTTTAGAATTTTTGGGGTTCCATATCTTGCGTTAGCTACAGATTACTACAGATTGTTCTGTTTTTGACAGATTTTGTTTTCCGTGTGTTGTTTGCTTATTTTGATGAATCTATGGCTAGTAAAATAGTTTATAAACCATATAGAAGTTGGAATACAGTAGGTTTAACACCAATATAAATAAATAATGAGTTCATTACAGTACCTTGAAGTGGTGTTTTGTTTTCTTTCTCTAACGGAGCTCACAAGATTTTCTACTTTAAGTTTTGTGTTGTGAAGTTTTCAAGTTTTGGGTAAAGATTTGATGGATTATGGAACAAGGAGTGGCAAGAGCCTAAGCTTGGGGATGCCCATGGCACCCCAAGATAATCTAAGGACACCTAAAATCCAAAGCTTGGGTATGCCCCAGAAGACATCCACTCTTTCGTCTACTTCTATCGGTAACTTTACTTGGAGCTATACTTTTATTTACCACATGATATGTGTTTTGCTTGGAGTGTCTTGTATTATTTGAGTCTTTATTTGTTAGTTTTCCACGATCATCCTTGCTGCACACACCTTTTTGAGAGAGACACTCATGATTCAGAAATTGTTAGAATACTCTATGTGCTTCACTTATATCTTTTGAGTTATATAGTTTTTGCTCTAGTGCTTCACTTATATCTTTTAGAGCATGTTGGTAGATTTGTTTTATAGAAACCATTGTTCTCTCATGCTTCACTTAGATTATTTTGAGAGTCCTACAAAACAGCATGGTAATTTGCTTTAATTATGTTTGGCATTCAAGATTAATAATAAAATTTTCTTATGAGTCCGTTGAATACTATGAGAAGTTTGAAACTTGATAATTGTTTTGAGATATGGATATGGTGATATTAGAGTCGTGCTAGTTGAGTAGTTGTGAATTTGAGAAATGCTTATGTTGAAGTTTGTGATTCCCGTAGCATGCACGTATGGTGAACCGTTATGTTAAGAAGTCGGAGCATGATGTATTTATTGATTGTCCTCCTTACGAGTGGCGGTCGGGGAAGAGCGATGGTCTTTTCCTACCAATCTATCCCCCTAGGAGCATGCACATAGTACTTTGCTTCGATAACTAATAGATTTTTGCAATAAGTATGTGAGTTCTTTATGACTAACGTTGAGTCCATGGATTATACGCACTCTCATCCTTCCACCATTGCTAGCCTCTCTAATACCGCGCACCTTTCGCCGGTATCATACACCTACTATATACCTTCCTCAAAACAGCCACCATACCTACCTATCATGGCATTTCCATAGCCATTCCGAGATATATTGCCATGCAACTTTCCACTGTTCCGTTTACTATGACACGCTCCATCATTGCCATATTGCTTCGCATGATCATGTAGTTGACATTGTATTTGTGGCAAAGCCACCGTTCATAATTCTTTCATACATGTCACTCTTGATTCATTGCATATCCCGGTACACCGCCGGAGGTATTCACATAGAGTCATATTTTGTTCTAAGTATTGAGTTGTAATTGTTGAGTTGTAAGTAAATAAAAAAGTGTGATGATCATCATTTTTAAAGGATTGTCCCAAGTGAGGAAAGGATTAGGGGTGGGCATAAAAACCGATGAACCGAAGAGCGAACCAATGCCGAAACCGAATAAACTAAATTTTCGGTTTTTTATACTACCACAGAAAAATTCGGTTTTGATGTTCACTAACCAAACAAAGTTTGTTCAGTTCGGTTTCTATCACGGTTAACCGAACAAAAACCGACTAGACGTGAGGTAGCGTATAAAGCAGTGCAAAGTCAGGCAGAACCATCTCCCGGGAGGAGCGCCCGTGTCGCTAGCGCCAAGAAACTAGCGCGCTACTACCTCGCGTGTGACAGGACGTGGGCCCTAATCCACTGCATGCAAAATGATGGAAGGCCCATCTCCACGTGAGCTTTTTTGTTAAGTGTGTACCCTTGCGTATGAGCATGCAACAGACATCTCGTTACATTAGTCCCACCTCGCCCAACCGAGGAGTTGAGGGTGGGATTTTGGGAATAGGCTGTCGCTGCTGCAGTTTGTTCCCAATTACGCAGACGTGGTCCTTTCGGTATAAATCGGAGACCGAACCGAATTAGTTGGATAACTGAATTTTCAGTTAGCTGTTTTAAACTACCATATTCGGTTTTTAAGTTTCCTAACCGAATTTAAAAAAACACCGAATAGTAGAAACCGAACTTTCGGTTTATACCGAATGCCCAGGCCTAGAAAGGATGATGGAGACTATGATTCCCCCACAAGTCGGGATGAGACTCCGGACTAAATTAAAAAAAGGCCATAAAAAGCAGAGAAAAGGCCCAAATAAAAAAATGAGAGAAAAAGAGAGAAGGGACAATGCTACTATCCTTTTACCACACGTGTGCTTCAAAGTAGCACCAAGATCTTCATAGAGAGTCTCCTATGTTATCACTTTCATATACTAGTGGGAATTTTTCATTATAGAACTTGGCTTGTATATTCCAATGATGGGCTTCCTTAAAATGCCCTAGGTCTTCGTGAGCAAGCGAGTTGGATGCACACCCACTTAGTTCTTTTTGTTGAGCTTTCATATACTTACAGCTCTAGTGCATCCGTTGCATTGCAATCCCTACTAACTCACATTGATATTTACTAATGGGCATCTCAATAGCCCTTGATACGCCTAGTTGATGTGAGACTATCTTCCCTTTTGTCTTCTCCACAACCACCATTCTATTCCACCTACAGTGTTATGTCCATGGCTCACGCTCATGTATTGTGTGAAGATTGAAAAAGTTTGAGAACACCAAAAATATGAAACAGTTGCTTGGCTTGTCATCGGGGTTGTGCATGATTTAAATACTTTGTATGGTGAAGATGGAGCATAGCCAGACTATATGATTTTGTAGGGATAACTTTCTTTGGCCATGTTATTTTGAAGAGACATAATTGCTTAGTTAGTATGCTTGAAGTATTATTATTTCTATGTCAATATTGAACTTTTGTCTTGAATCTTTCAGATTTGAATATTCATACCACAATTAAGAGAATTACATTGAAATTATGCCAAGTAGCATTCCACATCAAAATTTTTGTTTTGATCATTTAGCTACTCGAGGACGAGCAGGAATTAAGCTTGGGGATGCTTGATACGTCTCCAACGTGTCTATAATTTTTTATTGTTCCATGCTATATTATATCCTGTTTTGGACATTATTGGGCTTTATTATACACTTTTATATTATTTTTGGGACTAACCTATTAACCGGAGGCCCAGCCCAGAATTGCTGTTTTTTGCCTATTTCAGAGTTTCGCAGAAAAAGAATATCAAACGGAGTGCAAACAGAATGAAACCTTCGGGAACGTGATTTTCGGAACAAACATGATCCAGAGGACTTGGACCCTACGTCAAGCAATCAACCGGGAAGGCACGAAGTAGGGGGGCGCGCCTACCCCCCCCCCCCCCCCCCCCAGGCGCGCCCTCCACCCTCATGGGGCACACGTAGCTCCACCGACGTACTCCTTCCTCCTATATATACCTACGTACCCCCAAACTACCAGATACGAAGACAAAACCCTAATTCCACCACTCTAACTTTCTGTATCCACGAGATCCCATCTTGGGGCCTTTTCTGGAGCTCCGCCGGAGGGGGTATCGATCACGGAGGGCTTCTACATCAAAACCATAGCCTCTTCGATGAAGTGTGAGTAGTTTACTTCAGACCTACAGGTCCATAGTTATTAGCTAGATGGCTTCTTCTCTCTCTTTTTGGATCTCAATACAAAGTTCTCCCCCTCTCTTGTGGAGATCTATTCGATGTAATCTTCTTTTGCGGTGTAATTTGTTCACCCACCGTAATACTTATGCTCTCGAGAGAAGCCTCTAGTGAAACCTATGGCCCCGGGTCTATTTTCCATCATATTAAATCTTCCAATACTTAGTTATTTCCTTTGCATTTATTTTACTTGCATGTTTATTTCTCTTTATCATAAAAATATCAAAAATATTATCTTATCATATCTATCAGATCTCACTCTCGTAGGTGACCATGAAGGGATTGACAACCCCTTTATCGCGTTGGTTGCAAGGAGTTTATTTGTTTGTGTAGGTGCGAGGGACTCGTGCGTGGCCTCCTACTGGATTGATACCTTGGTTCTCAAAACTGAGGGAAATACTTACGCTGCTCTGCTGCATCACCCTTTCCTCTTCAAGGGAAAACCAACGCAGTGCTCAAAAGGTAGCAAGAAGGAGCAAGATCCGCACCAGAGTGGTATGGTAATCATGTTTTGGAGGTCATGTTACTTGACCATGACGAACCTACGAACTATGAGGAAGCGATGATGAGCCCAGATTTCGCAAAATGGCTTGAGGCCATGAAATCTGAGATGGGATCCATGTATGAGAACAAAGTGTGGACTTTTTGGTTGAGTTGCCCGATGATCGGCAAGCCATTGAGAATAAATGGATCTTCAAGAAGAAGACTGACGCCGACGATACTGTTACTGTCTATAAAGCTCGACTTGTTGCGAAAGATTTTCGACAAGTTCAAGGAGTTGACTATGATGAGACCTTCTCACCTGTAGCGATTCTTAAGTCCTTCCGAATCATGTTAGCAATTGCCGCATTTTATGATTATGAAATTTGGCAAATGGATGTAAAGACTGCATTCCTGAATGGATTTCTGGAAGAAGAGTTGTATATGATGCAACCTGAAGGTTTTATCGATCCAAAGGGTACTAACAAAGTGTGCAAACTCCAGCGATCCATTTATGGACTGGTGCAAGCCTCTCGGAGTTGGAATAAACGTTTCGATAGTGTGATCAAATCATATGGTTTTATACAGATTTTGGAGAAGCCTGTATTTACAAGAAAGTGAGTGGGAGCTCTGTAGCATTTCTAATATTATATGTGGATGATATATTGTTGATTGGAAATGATATAGAATTTCTAGATAGCATAAAAGGATTCTTGAATAAGAGTTTTTCAATGAAAGACTTCGGTGAAGCTGCTTATATATTGGGCATCAAGATCTATAGAGATAGATCAAGACGCTTAATTGGACTTTCACAAAGCACATACCTTGATAAAGTTTTGAAGAAATTCAAAATGGATATAGCTAAGAAAGGGTTCTTGCCTGTGTTACAACGTGTGAAGTTGAGTAAGACTCAATGCCCGACCACTGCAGAGGATAGAGAGAAAATGAAAAGTATTCCATATGCTTCAGCCATAGGGTCTGTCATGTATGCAATGCTGTGTACCAGACCTGATGTGTACCTTGCTATTAGTCTAGCAGGGAGGTACCAAAGTAATCCATGAGTGGATCACTGGACAGCGGTCAAGAACATCCTGAAGTACCTGAAAAGGACCAAGGATATGTTTGTCGTTTATGGAGGTGACAAAGAGCTCATCGTAAATGGTTATGTTGATGCAAGCTTTGACACTGATCCGGACGATTCTAAATCGCAAACCGGATACATGTTTATATTGAACGGTGGAGCTATCAGTTGGAGCAGTTCTAAACAGAGTGTCGTGGCGGGATCTACATGTGAAGCGGAGTACATTGCTGCTTCGGAAGCAGCGAATGAAGGAGTCTGGATGAAGGAGTTCATATCCGACCTAGGTGTCATACCTAGTGCATCGGGCCCAATGAATATCTTTTGTGACAATACTGGTGCAATTGCGTTGGCAAAGGAATCCAGATTTCACAAGCAAACCAATCACATCAAGAGACGCTTCAACCCCATCCGAGATCAAATCCAGGTGGGAGACATAGAGATTTGCAAGATACATACGGATCTGAATGTTGCAGACCTGTTCACTAAGCCTCTTCCATGAGCAAAACATGATCATCACCAAGGCTCCATGGGTGTTAAAATCATTACTATGTAATCTGGATTATTGACCCTAGTGCAAGTGGGAGACTGAAGGAAATATGCCCTAGAGGCAATAATAAAGTTATTATTTATTTCCTTATTTCATGATAAATGTTTATTATTCATGCTAGAATTTTATTAACCGGAAACATAATACATGTGTGAATACATAGACAAACATAGTGTCACTAGTATGCCTCTACTTGACCAGCTCATTGATCAAAGATGGTTAAGTTTCCTAACCATAGACATGAGTTGTTATTTGATCAATGGGATCACATCATTAGGAGAATGATGTGATTGACTTGACCCATTCCGTTAGCTTAGCACTTGATCATTTTTGTTTACTGCTATTGCTTTCTTCATGACTTATGCATGTTCTTATGACTATGAGATTATGCAACTCCCGAATACCGGAGGAACACTTTGTGTGCTACCAAACGTCACAACGTAACTGAGTGATTATAAAGGTGCTCTGCAGGTGTCTCCGATAGTACTTGTTGAGTTGGCATAGATCAAGATTAGGATTTGTCACTCCGATTGTCGGAGAGGTATCTCTGGGCCTTCTCGGTAATGCACATCACTATAAGCCTTGCAAGCAATGCAACTAATGAGTTATTTGCGGGATAGTGCATTACGAAACGAGAAAAGAGACTTTCTGGTAACAAGATTGAACTAGGTATTGGGACACTGACGATCGAATCTCGGGCAAGTAACATACCAGCGACAAAGAGAACAACGTATAGTGTTATGCGGTTTGACCGATAAGGATCTTCGTAGAATATGTAGGAACCAATATGAGCATCCAAGTTCCGCTATTGGTTATTAAGCAGAGACATGTCTCGGTCATGTCTACATAGTTCTCGAACCCGTAGGGTCCGCACGCTTAAAGCTCTGTGACGATCGGTTTTGTGAGTTTATATGTTTTGATGTACTAAAGGTAGTTCGGAGTCCCGGATATGATCACGGACATGACGAGGAGTATTGAAATGGTCGAGACATGAAGATTGATATATTGGAAGCCTACATTTAGACATCGGAACAGTTCCGGTTAAACCGGGATTTTACCGGAGTACCGGAGGGGTTACCGGAACCCCCCGGGGACTAAAGGGCCTTGTTGGGCCATAAGGGAAGAGAGAGGGGCCGGCCTAGGGCAGGCAATGCGCCCCCTCCCCTCTGGTCCGAATTGGAATAGGAGTGGAGGGGGCGGCGCCCCCCTTTCTTTCTCTTTCTCTCCCTTCCTTTCCCCCTCCTAGTAGGAGTAGGAAAGAGGGGAATCCTACTCCTACTAGGAGGAGGATTCCTCCTCCTGGCGCACTAAGAAGGGCCGCCCGGCCTCCCCCTTGCTCCTTTATATACAGGGGCAGGGGCACCTCTAGACACACAAGTTGATCACAAAGATCTCTCCCAGCCGTGTGCGGTGCCCCCCTCCACCATAATCCACCTCGGTCATACTGTAGCGATGCTTAGGCGAAGCCCTGCCACGGTAGCTTCATCAACATTGTCACCACACCGTCGTGCTGACGAAACTCTTCCCCGAGCTCTAGTAGATCGTGAGTTCGCGGGACGTCGTCGAGCTAAACGTGTGCAGAACGCGGAGGTGCCGTACGTTCGGTACTGAGGATCGGTCGATTATGAAGACGTATGACTACATCAACCGCGTTGTCATAGCGCTTCCGCTTAACGGTCTACGAAGGTACGTGGACGACACTGTCCTCTCTCGTTGCTATGCATCACCATGATCCTGCGTGTGCGTAGGAATTTTTTGGAAATTACTACGTTCCCCAACGGTTTGGACATCGAAATGGTTCCGGATGAGTTCGGGCATTTTTCGGAGTACCGGGAGGTTACCGGAACCCCCCGGAAAGTATATGGGCCTTAGTGGAATAAAGGAGAGGAAAGGAAAAGGTGGGAGGCGAGCCCCCTAGCCCAATCCGAATTGGGTGGGGGTCGCCCCCCTTTCCTTTCCCCTCTCCTCCCCTTCCTTCTCTTCTACTCCTACTACATGGAAGGGGGAATCCTACTCCCGGTGGGAGTATGACTCCCCTAGGGCGCGCCATAGAGAGCCGGCCCTCCCCCCTCCTCCATGCCTTTATATACAGGGGAGGGGGGCACCCCATAGACACACAAGTTGATCATTGTCTTAGCCGTGTGCGGTGCCCCCCTCCACCATAATGCACCTCGGTCATATCGTTGTAGTGCTTAGGCGAAGCCTTGCGCCGGTAGCTTCATCATCACCGTCATCACGTCGTCGTGCTGACGAAGCTCTCCCTCGAACTCAGCTGGATCGAGAGTTCGTGGGACGTCACCGAGCTGAACGTGTGCAGATCGCGGAGGTGCCGTACTTTCGGTATTAGGATCGGTCGGATCGTGAAGACGTACAACTACATCAACCGCGTTGACATAACGCTTCCGCTTACGGTCTATGAGGGTACATGGACAACACTCTTCCCCTCTCGTTGCTATGCATCAGCTAGATAAATCTTGCGTGTGCGTAGGCATTTTTTTGAAATTACTGTGTTCCCTAACACATGTCACCTCCGTCTTCGACCTCGGCGGAAACACCTGATGCGCGCGAAAATTCCAAACACCAGATGTTTTACAAACGCAAAAAAGGAAAGGAAAAAAAAGCTAAAAGGGACAAAGGACATGCACACTCCCTTACGCGAGAAAGAATGACATAATAATGCGTGGTAGCTAGCCACGAGATGCACAGCAAGGACGATCATGGTTCATGGAGTGGGAGCAATATAGAAACACCAGTGGGAGTGGGCTTTGTCTGATGGGATGTTTGACCGGACGGCAAGCCGGGGCTCGCCTTGGCTGGCTTGCGTAGTACGTGGCCGCTGACCGGGCTGCACGTGCGGTCGACATGCCCCCGCTGGCGCCGCCGCCTCGGGATTCCGCGCCACGCTGCCACATGCCTGCGAATTCCTGCGCGCGTAGGTAGTACTGTACGCACGGGGGGCTTCCTTCTTCCCTTCGCCGCCGGCTTCGTCGTGTTCGCGCGCCGGCGCGGCGACCGAGGACGAAGGGTGCGCGCCACTGGCATTAGCATAGTCCACGCGTTGTCGCCTGCTCTGCTAGCTGCTTAGTCTAATCTGATCTAGGCGATCGCGCAAGTGCGTCGCTGGTCAGGCACCGGACCCGGATTTCATGCCCGCGCTTCCTTGTTTAACCGGTGCTACGAGATTGCGTGGTCTGTTTAGACTGCCGTGCCTACGGAATACTGGTACACTATAGGTGAAGGTGTGGCAACTGGCCATTCTTTAGAGCATCTAAAGTCGGATTTGACAAATCCAGCCTTTAAAACATCCGCGAATGCATTCAGATGCGTCCGCAGGCACCCCTCAAACTTAAATGTTGTGCCGCACATCCACATGATGTAAATTCCGATCCTTAAATCCATGCAATCAATGCACGTCGATCATACAGTACAAAATGTCTGAATGCCAAAGTTTAAAACAAAGCAAAGCAAATCATAGTTCAATAAACCGGACATGGCAAAATGAAATCAATGTCCGAGCGTGACAGAATGCCTTGGATCACTGGCTGGGTGCCTGGTCCGAGCGGATGGCCTCATAATCTGCGTAGGCGCTCGGAGGAAAGGGGTGCGGGGAGCCAGGCGCGGCGGAGGAGACCGCTGCTCCACCACATCCGAACCTTCCTGTGACGCCGCCGCCGCCTCCCTCTCTCGCTGCCGGCGTCGCCGCTATTTGCGGGCGAAGTTCTCCGCCTTACATGTCGCAGCCGACGAATTGATGCCGCTGACGAACGAGGTGGACTGCGTCTCCGTCGCGGCGGTGTGGGTCGGGCTGGACAACATCTCTGCGATGGAAAGGGACCAGAGGTGAGGATTGAGAGTAAGGGTGGAGGACGGCGAGGGTCCGGTTGCGGGAAAAGTTGGTGGACGGCGGGAGGAGGAGAAAGGGTTTGCTGGATTTGATGCAATTTGGGGTGGGGTCGGGTTGTCGGCTCCGACGTGGCGGGCGTTTTCGGGCGTTTTAGGGCCGTTTGAGAGACCTGTCTGGGTCAAAAAATCGAGACCGGTCAGTGACCGTGCGGCCCGCCCGGGGCGCATGTGGCGGGTTTGAGAGGTCCGGTTGTAGATGCTCTTAGGGGAGGAGGTTTGTACAAATATACAGTGATCAATCGACCTGATAACAATAATTTGAAGCGCATTTAGACGCCTTTGAAAACCCATTTTGATTCTGTCATGTTTGCATGCCTGCGAAGCAAGCAAATAAATACTAGTCCACATCAGGAGCATGGATGGATGCACGCAGCTTCCTAAGCTCCACGCATCTTCACTGCACGTACGCAATTATATTGAGATCATCTATGTATACGCACAGGCCCGCCTGCTCGAATACTACTGGACCGTTGATCAATCGATCTGCGGAGGGACGCGCGCATGAGAAGAGAAATGATCACCGGCCACCATGGATCACATGCAGCAGGGCCAGGAAGAGCAGAGATGGGTGGAGGCATGCATGTGCACCAGGAATAATTCAGCAGTTACCCATGGACCGGTCCAGCCTAGGAAAGGCAGCAGTTGCCTTACCAAACAGCCACTTGGTGTCTTTGACAGCCCGGCCATGTCGGCCAATTCAATACGCGTTGCTGCTACGTACCGGCACAAGACATAATAAGCCTATAGGCAGTGTGTGTGTGTGTGTGGGGGGGGGGGGGGGGGGGGTATATCATTGGCGGTGAACAAGTGGACCGGCTTCAAGAACGCCATGTGACATACGTACGGAGAAGTAATGCGCGGCACATCTGATCATATCCGTCGTTTTTTTTTTGCAACAGCAACAAGGTGTGTTCTGGCCCGGCATGTCGACCAGCCCTCTGAAGAATGACTAGGGGCACCCTCCGATTTCTGATTTGAATCCAGTGAGAAGACATTGCAGTTTATTCTTTTTACACCCATCAGCATGCTGCATGCATATGCCATCGATCTGATCGACCTCATTGTAGCAGTATACCTTTTTTTTTCGGGGAAGTAGTATTCGTTGTTGCACCATCCTCCACACCGTTTGCTAGCTATGCGCAACAGTACAACGATTAACGAACGGCTCCATGCATGGCATCCCATCGCAACGGAAAGCTGGCTAACCAACGCCGAGCTGGCCGTCATGTTGCGTGCCGGCCTAGGTAGTAGCTCGCTCCATTGTTGCTGCCATTAATCCTAACACTGGCTGGCTGGTTCATGGTGCGTACGTTTCACACGTTCATACGCACCGGCCGCCAATTATACCAGCCGAGCCAACCAACTTTTATTCTTCTTCCAAATCAAGGTACCGCCGCAGCGTACTGTAGATACTGTAGTGGAGTGCGTGATAGTATTCCTCTTTCCTGGCCAGGTGGGTACGGATCGGGCAATATATACTTGCCAGTTTCGTACTCCCTCCGTCCGGAAATACGTGTCATCAAAATGAATAAAAGGAGATGTATCTAGATGTATTTTAGTTCTAGATACATTCATTTTTGTCCATTTTAATGACAAGTATTTTCAGACGATGGAAGTAGTAATGTACAAGTTCTACTACTTAGTTGTACGAAATGATTAACCATTTCTGAATAATTTGATTAACCTGTTACGCACCCGCAAAGAAAAAGGATTGACCAGCAACAGCCAATGATTATGATTTTCTTCTTCTTGGCGCTAGTAGCAGCGGGCAATGCTGAGGCAGAGCAGGGCAACCGTCCAACCCGGGCTGTCCGTCCAACTGAAGAAGAGCCGATGATGGATGATGGATCGGTCCAGCCGTCCAACCAATAATAATCAATCATAAGCTTGGCCTGGTACAAGTGGGGCGTGGCGTGGCGCGAATGATTAGGCCGACCGATGCGCACGACCGCCTCCACGGGTGCGGCACATGGCCAGTCCCCTCCAGCCTCGTACATCTGGGCCCTCACGGTCGCCTCCCAGCCCCCATCATTGGACGCACGTGAGGGACAGCCTCACTGCTCACTGTGCTGCTATTGCTGCAAGGATGGGATGTGTTGTGTACGCATGGGATAGGAGTAAACTGCACCTGCCAGATCAACCAGATCAGATCAGATCAGATCAGATGTACACGCACTTGGGGTAGATCCACGGTCCTGTCAGCTCCTCACCCAATGCATGCACTGCCGTACCAGCAGTAGTATTTGGTGTGGTAGTAGTAGTAGTACTCCATTTTACTTGTTTGGTTGTATTGTGTAGTGAGCATTTCCTGTTTCGAATTAAAGGTGATATAAAGTCGTACACTATAGAATGTAGTAATCGCTTGTGAGAGGATTGGATTACTTACTAAAAAAAATATAAGACGGGGAATATGGAGAATGGCACTTCCCTTGGGGATATGTATGAATCCTTTCTCGGCTTGCTGATGGAGACGGTGGCAGCTGAATCACTGAACCAATTATTGACACGACACTCTAAGAGCATCTACAACGAGACCCCTCAACCCCGTCTCAAATGTCTGGTCATGATTTTTTGACCAGATGGGCCTCTCAAACGCCCGGGCACCCCCATATCCATCCCAAATATGAGGCGGATAGGGGGGGCGCCCGGGCACGCCCGCCACGTCGGACCTGGCCCATACTAGCCCACCCCACCCGACTTATATTCGTCCCCATCCCCTCGCTGGAGCAAACCCTAGCCACTCCACTCCACTCGCCTCCGCCACCCAAGCTCACCTCCGGCGGTTTGCGACCTTCTCCGCCATGGCAGGCAGCGGATTGGACTCGGATCAGTCTGGATCCGTCGACTGGGGTGTCGTCCCGTGTGGGTTGGAGGAGGCCATGGCAGTTCGCATTGCAATCCGCTGCTCCCAGGAGGACAGCACCCGGCTGACGGACGGATCTGTCTGCGGTCCTCTGGTGCTGGATCCTCGTGGTCCCGGCCGGAAAACCTCTCCTTCCCCATCACCGGTGGGGCGGAGTATAAGTCCCAGAGGGAACGGGCGGCCCAGTGTGGGAAGGAGAGGATAAGGGCTGCCGAGGCCCGTATCGCGGCGGAAGTGGCGGCGGGTGATGAAGCTATGTACCTAGGGTAGGGTCATGGACCTGTCCAAACTGCCCTACCCAAGGACATCTCTAGAAGAAATCACCTTTCAATCGACTTGGAGGTGTTCCACTCGACAGACTCGAAGACACTTGACCAAGAAGCGATCACTCAACCAAGACCAAACCAGTCGACGGGGAGAAGACCTAAAGACACTCCGCACGCTAACGGTCGGTTATTAAGTAGTTTTTATGGTCATCATAGCACTTTATTAAGGGCGTTAACAGTAACGGCCGACCTTAATGCATTTTAAACCCTGCATGACTGAGGGCCGGAGGGGTCCGGCGAACTCTATATAAGCCACCCCCTCCTCAGTGTAAAGGGTTCGCACCCCTGTAATTCATACACACATAATCCAGTCGACCGCCTCCGGGCTCCGAGACGTAGGGCTGTTACTTCCTCCGAGAAGGGCCCGAACTCGTAAACCTCGTGTGCTTACAACTTCTCTATAGCTAAGATCTTGCCTCTCCATACTTACCCCCCTACATTACTGTCAGACTTAGAACCACGACAGCTGGCGCCCACCGTGGGGCCGGTGTTTTAGCGATTTGTTGGAGGAGCTGCGATCTTTTCCGACCCGAATCATCATGGTTTCTGGCGGAGTTTTGGTGGAGGGCCGCGAGATCCGCCTCGGCGCGCTCACGTTCATCGCTGACGACTCCGCTTGGCTCCAGGAGGCTCCGCTCGACGTGGATGCGCTCCCTGTCCGCGGGGCGGCGCACTTTCGCGCGTGCGTCCGCGGCATCCTCTTGCGGAAACCGTCGACCCACTATCGGCCGGCTCCTGTGCTGTCCTCCCTCCCTGTTTCCCGCCGGCGCAAGCGCTCCGGTCGGTCGAGACTTCAGCGGCGGGTGAGACACGCGGTGGCACGCCAGTAGGCCACCCCTCAAGTCGCGGCGATCGAGCCCGACGAATCCCTCTATGGCCTGTTCGATCTGTCGACTGGCTCTGCAGAGACCGCATCCGAGTGCGGCAGCAATGATCCGGCGGCGGAGGTTCTGATGGTCGATGGACCGCCCAGTCCTCCCGGTTTTCCCCGCATCGACGGAGGCGCAGGTGGAGGCAACCCGTCGCGTCCCCATGAGGAATATCTCCCCGAGCCTCTCACGTCGCTGCAGAGAGAAGAACTTCGTCACCGGAACATGGATGCACTGCACACTCCTATCGTTGGAGAAACCACCGAGGCTCGTGCCTTGGAAGACGCACGCCTGGCAAACTTGGCTGAGCGCACTCGATTGGAGAACCTCTGGCGAGCACTCGACGAGCGCGCGCGACAACGGGTTCCCGAATCCAGTCGACGTCAGCTCTTTCCGCCCCCGCAGGTATATCGAACTCCGATTCAGAATTTAGTAGCTGCAGCCCGTATAGCAGAATCGATTCAGCCTTCCCAGTCGGAGGCTGGCAGAGGCTTGCTGCAGATCAGAGCGTTACTCCAAGCAGCAGGAGACCAGAATTCCGCGGTTTCTCAGTCGCGGAACAGGATTCATAGCAGATCCGTTGCTGCAGACACAGTCCAGTCGGGTCATAGCCCAAGATCGCCCCCGAGGCGTGAGGGACGTGGGGACCGGCGTAATCAGTATGGGAACTGTCGTGGAATTGTCACGGCAGATGTCCTCTTGCAAGGACTTGATCGTGGAGCCATCGCAACTAGGAAGCTTAAAGGGGTTAATCGGGACAAAGGACACGCGAGGTTTATACTAGTTCAGCCCCTTACGGTGAAGGAAGGCCTACGTCTAGTTAGGTTTGGTATTGCTTGAGGTTTCGATGGCCAGGGAGCGAGATACGCTATGCCCGGTTCTCGATTGGTTGTTTCGTGTCCTTAAGCCGCCGGCGGGTCGTCCCCTTATATACACGGGTTGACGCCCTGCGGCCTACAGAGTCCCGGCCGGCTCATAAACAGTGTCCGGCTCGGTGACTAGTTACCTTTACCTTATGTTACAAGTCATGCCATCATGGCGGTTTGTCACTACATGCCTTAAGCTCTATGAACCGTCATCCTTATGCTGGGTCTTGGGCTTCTTTCATGATGAGTCTTCTTTACAAAGCCCGGCCCCTCACAGCCGGTTTACTCAAATAGTTATATCCCCAATAGTAGGCCCCAGATTGATTTGGATCGGTTCATGTCAATCTTAAAAATACCTTAAACATACATCTTTCTGTCTTCTGCCAGCGCAAAGGTCATAGCCCGTAGTGACATCATCTTCTGGATTCATGATAACCCGCTGTGACATCATCTTGCACTGACTTCGTATTTTATTCCGCCATATCCTCAACGGATCCCTGCCTTTACTGACCGTCCCGAAAACCGAGGCATCGGGGCCGCTGGATAATAATGTTCAATCTCCTCGTTTCTTGCGCCATCTTAATCGGCCCTTCCTTATAAATAGGCGCGACTTAGGTCCTTTCCCATTCTCCTTCTTCAGTCGTCTTCCTCCTCGCACCTCCTTTCTTCGCTGCTCAAGCTCTGCCGCCGCCGCCGTCGAACCCCTCGCCTTCATCGACTCAGGCCGCTGCATCACCCTGATTCGGACCAGAAAACGATGGCGACCCTCCGCAGCTCGTCCGCATCTGTGAGTTCTTTTTATCCCCTTTCTCAGATCTGCATTGGCACTGTTTTTTATTTCGTCGACGTTCACCGCCGCCCGATGCAAACCTCCGTTAGCTCTCATCTCTAATCCCTTGCTCAGATCGTAAAAATAACATAGAACTGCCGCGGAGGATGTTTTGTGCTTATTCTGTATGAAAACAGATCTCATTTCCTTGTTGCTGGAAGCCCTCCTCGAGTATATGAACTTCCTGTACTGCTTTAGGTCTAGAATTTTTTCCTTTCCACGGCATCGTTTGATCCAAAAAAATGATTGCAACTTGTGAAACCTGTTTGTTCCACACTTAACCAAAAACTGCGTCTGTTGACTTTGTTTCAGCCATAGTAGTTCATGTGACCGGTTTAAGATAATACTGGCTGTCAGCACTGCCTGCTTTTGGCGACTTAAGACAATTTTAATCATCTTTAATACCTGCAGCTGTTTAAACATTATCACATAATTACCTGTATGTCATTAGGCCCCTACTTAAGCCGCCATCTCAGACAACCCAATAATGCTTATTCTCCGGGTTATAATAAACCGGAAAATTTCCTTTATCTTGTTGTAGGCTTCATTTTACCCAATGGCACCCAAAGCTGTTAAACCTCCGATTACCTGCAACTGGGTCCCATCCATTGTTACAGAGAGAAAACTGTCAGAGTTTGTAAAATCTGGCCATCTGCCCAAGAAGGACGTCATGTCTTATCGTGCTCGTGATCCGTCTGAAGAGAAACCTCAACCCAAGGAAGGGGAGGTGATCATTTTTACCGATCACATGAGCCGGGGATTCGCTCCTCCCGGTTCAAAATTCTTTAGAGACGTTTTGCACTTCTTTGACTTAAGACCCCAAGACATCGGGCCCAACTCCGTGTCAAATATCTGCAACTTTCAAGTTTTCTGTGAGGTCTACCTTGGAGAAGAACCCATCCTACTTCTGTTCAGGGAATTGTTCTATTTGAACCGGCAGAATGAATGGGCCAACGGGCCCAGTCTGGAGCTTGGTGGCATATCAATTCAAAGGCGGAGAGACTGTCTGTTCCCTTATGCTGAGTTGCCGAGTCATCCCAAGGACTGGAACCAGACATGGTTCTACTGCCAAGATACCTCTCCGCCTGGCGAAAATCCACTGCCCGGCTTCCACGCATTGCGCCTTGAGCCTACGCACCCGCTGCCGGATAAGTTGACGGCTATTGAATGCCTGCCACTCACCCCCAAAATCAAGAAGATTAAAGCTCTTTTACGGCTTAGACGGCATTGACCTGGTCCGAGTCTGGGTTGCTTGGAGGATAATTCCGTTAAGACGCCGCCCCAGCTTAATGTGTAATTATTCAGGCGAGAAAGATGACCCTCAACGTCATAGCTCTAACGACTTACCAGATGATGTAGTGGAAGCTACAACTCAATCCTTGTTGAAGGAGGGCACAGTGAATAGTAATGCCTTCGGCTTACTCCCTTTTTGCCAGAAGAACCCGGCCCCTGCAGTAAGTTTCCAGCCGTCGGGTTATGTTTTATCATGTTAGGCTGTATTCTTACACATAACCAGTTATAACCTTTTACAGGTAAATGATAACTTCTGGAACACGCCATATGATCATGAAGCGGCCAAGAAAGCCAGGGCGGCCAAGAGAGCCGAAAAGAGAACCACCAAGCCCACCACCTCAAGGAAAAGGAAGCCAAGCGCCTCTGAACTTTTTCAGCTTGATGATACTGATGATAACGAGGAAGAGGTAACCTTTGAATTTTCCTTTCTCCTTTATTTCTACCTTACTGATGCTAACCTTCTTTTAGAAAGACACGGGCAACAGCCAACCCGTCGAAGAAGAGGTAATTGTAATCTCCTCCGACTCCGAGCTTCAGCCGCGTCAGAAAATTCGAAGAGTACCCCGGAAAGTAAGATTTTCACATCCTTTGGCTTACCAAGATCCTGACTTTCTTTTGAAGCGACAGATTTATGAGAGCCGGAGGCAGACCCGGACCAGCAAAGACACGGAACTCTCCTCCGGCTTACCTGATGTGACCAGGAAATGCCAGGCTGAGGTTATCTCCGATTTACACATTCTTTTTCCTTTGGCGGGTTTCATTTGTTAACCTCTCAATTATTCTGAATCCAACTATCAGGATATTTCACCTTCCTCCGGTGAGTCTATGGAGTCCAACATGCCAGCCTTCAAAACTGCTCCCGGGTAATATAAACTTGTTGTACCTTATGCCTTAGTTTACTCATATTTGTTGTATTTAACCTGTCTACCTTTTCCATAGTGTGCAAGTAAAGCCCAGCAAAAGGGCAAAAAAGAATAAGCCGCCCCAAGAGCCGGTTGTGACTGAACCAGAGCTGGGCAAAGCTGCTCCTGACGCCTCTGCTCATGAGCCGCCGCCTCAACCATCTCATGATGTTCCTATATCTTCCTCTGACCCGCCTGCTGAGAAAACCTTCAACAATTCTGGTAACCCGGAGGCTCCTAGCCCCGCCAAGGCAAATGATCAGGAAGTTGAGATTCTCAAGACTCAGTTTGTTGAGCCGGCACAGCCATCTGTACTTGCCAAGTGTTCTAAAGAAGAATTGGTAGAACGCCGAAAGGCCAAGCTGGACGTCACAGACTATACTCATTTGAGTATTGGAGAGATCGTCTCCGGCTATATCAATCAAGTACAAAGCAGCTGTGACCTGGAAATTGACATGGTGAAGCAGATACAACAAAAATTTGAGGTATGACTTATGCTAGCTTACTTTCAATCATACTTACTGTACCAGCCCCCAAGTCTATTGCTTATGAATAAATATGCTGTAGACTTAGAAAAATTGTTAGAGCTGCCTACCCGGCTTAAAGAAAAATATTTGAAACGGATGTAAGGTATTTGGGACTTAATATCCAGGACCGGCTTAATAATTTAGAAAACTTCGGTATACATTAGCCCCCAAGTGTCAAGTATCTTTGCTTGCAAAGCGCTTGGGACTTAATATTACTTACCATAATTTTGACTGCTATCCGGTGCAATGCAGGCCACCATAAGTAAATTTGAATCGGAGATTGCTGACTTGAAGAATCGCCTGGCAGCCCAAGAAAATGAAATTGAAAAAGCCAACTCCAAAGTTGAATTCAGCGTCTCTGAACCAGAGAAGCTGAAGCAAAATTTTGAATCGGAGAAGAAAATTTGGGCTGATGAAAAGGCCGCACTGGTGATCCGGGCCGAGACAGCAGAGGCATCACTTGCGGAAGCAACGGCCGAACTGTCCGACTTAAAGCACCAGATATCTCGAATGGTCTCAGCAATCTTTGGTGAGTGACTTACTCAAACCTTAAACACTGCAAAACTCCTTGAATGACCATTTCAGTTGTCTCCTCTGACTCACCTTATGCTTAATAACGCAGGCCCCAAGAGCACAAATCTCAAGCAGAACATGGTGATCAAGCTGAAGGCGGTTTATACTCTGGTGGAACAACTCTACACCGGGTCACAACGTGTTCTGGCCGTTGTGGCTTTATCAAATGATGTTCCCTATCTCCTGCAAGATGTGCTGAAGCGGCTTGCTGTGCTACCTTAGTGAATCCAAGAGTTAAGATGAGCATCTGCAAGAGCCGGGGCTATAGCCGCATTGAGCCGGGCCAAGGTGTGGCTTCCAGAACTAGACCCCGCTGATATTGCTCTTGGGTATCCAAGTTTAAAGGAAGACGGCACCGCGTTTAATGATAAGGACTTCACCGCCTGCGTGAAGGATATACGTCCGGTGGCTACGCTTATTGGGAACGATACTGACCTCACCAAGTGTCAGCCAGGTTATGACAAGGAGAATTGGAGAATCCCCACGCCGCGTTATCACGATGTCAGCTTGATCCCTCCAACCCGTAAGCACACCTTTGCTCCTGAAGTCGACCCAACCGGTTTAATAGATGATGAAGCTGAGTTTGAAGCCTTGAGTGGCATTGACTGGGCCTCATCATCCTTCCAGGACAACACAGCCGGCGGAGAGACAGAGAAGGATAATCCGGAGGCTTCAAATCAACCCCAAGAGTAGCTTGTCAGGCGCCACCTGCTTATGTCATTGTAGAAAACAATGCCGCATCATTCAGACTCGGGGAGTCTTGTAACAAAGTAAAAGATACCTTGAGTTTTGCTATGCCTTTGTGCATGCTTATGGCCCTTGATAGTTGCATAAGCCGCCGCCACTATTCTCTTTATAGCTTGTATGAATCTGTTATGTCTTTTGCAAAAATACCTTGCATTGCCTTGTGATGATTACAGCTGCCTTTCCGGCCTATGTAAACCAACCCCGAGGGTAAGTTTAACTCCTGAAAATCGGCACATACAAGTTCACCTGGTACTTAACAACCTGATGTAACCAATATTAACCCTGGAAGATTGTAATGTATTGTATTTTCAAGAAGGTCACAAGATATGCAATGTTGACACTTGTAAAATATGATGAACAAAATTCAAGGGTCTCTGATTCGAATACGATCAGTGAACCGTTCCAAAGGGGTTGAGCTAAGATTCGGATATGATCTGTTAGCCCCCAGTGGCTGTGGCGATGCCGATCAAGTGGGTATCGACAGCTATGTTCTCTTTGGTTCGAATACGACCTATGTTTGAATAGGAAGCCCCCAAGTGACCATAAGAGTTGTTTAATGACGCTGATTCGAATACGATCCACGTCAGACCCAAAAGGGGTTAAGCTATGATTCAAATATGATCAAGAAGCCCCCAAGTGGGTTTGGCAGTATGCCGATCAAGTGGGTATCGATAGCTATGTTCTCTTTGGTTCGAATACGACCTATGTTTGAACAGGAAGCACCCAAGTGATCACGGCTAGATTCATATATGATCATAAACCGGACCAAAGGAAAGCCGGATTCAGATATGATCCGCTTCTCCTTGGTTATCTCCACCACGTAACAAAGAAAACACATAAACCTTTTTAGGAGTGGCAAAAAAGGACAGAGGTCCTGCTTTATTGATTTATGTAATATACATAGTATAAGTATATACACATTAGAGCCGATGGCTCAAGTATAATAAGGCCGAAGATGAGTGATATTCCACGGCCGACGGGTCTCCTCCTTCGACTTACGTGAGTCTTTGTGTTCCCGAACGTCGATAAGGTAGTATGACCCGTTGTTGAGATTCTTGCTGACCACCAAAGGTCCTTCCCAAGGAGGGGATAGCTTATGCATGTCAGATTAATCCTGGATGAGTCAGAGCACTAAGTCGCCTTCCTGAAAGGTTCTGGACTTAACCCGGCGGCTGTGGTAACGGCGCAGGTCTTGCTGGTAAATCGTCGAGCGGGCTATTGCCAAGTCTCGCTCTTCATCCAACAGGTCAAGTGCATCTTGGCGAGCTTTTTCATTGTCTTCCTCAACATAAGCCGCCACACGTGGTGAATCATGACGGATGTCACTTGGCAGGACCGCCTCTGGTCCATACACCATAAAGAAAGGCGTGTAACCCATAGATCTGTTAGGTGTAGTATTGAGGCTCCAAAGTACAGAAGGTAACTCCTCCACCCAACAACCCAGTGTCCGCTGTAAGGGGACCAAAAGCCGGGGCTTGATACCATTCAAGATTTCTTGATTAGCTCGTTTTGCTTGACCATTTGATTGAGGGTGAGCTACAGCTGAAACGTCAAGCCGGATATGCTCTCGATGACAGAACTCTTCCATAGCTCCTTGGGAAAGGTTAGTACCATTATCAGTTGTGATGATGTGTGGAAAACCAAAACGAAAAATCACCTTTTTCATAAACTGGACTGCTGTGGCTGCATCACACTTACTGACTGGCTCCGCCTCCACCCACTTTGTAAATTTGTCAACCGCCACCAAGAGGTGAGTCTTTTTATCCTTAGACCTTTTGAAAGGCCCAACCATATCAAGCCCCCAGACTGCAAATGGGCAGGTAATTGGAATCATCCTTAACTCTTGAGCCGGCACATGGGCTCGTCGTGAGAATTTCCGACATCCGTCACATTTACTGACATGGTCTTCCGCATCAGCATGAGCCGTCAACCAATAAAACCCATGACGGAAAGCTTTGGCCACAAGAGATTTTGAGCCGGCGTGATGACCACAATCACCTTCATGAATCTCACGAAGGATCTCCTGACCCTCTGTAGGTGACACGCAACATTGAATCTCTCCAGTGACGTTGTAATGATGTAACTCGCCATTGACAATTGTCATGGACTTGGACCGCAGGACGATTTGTCGTGCCAAGGTCTCATCTTCAGGCAATTCTCCCCGGGTCATGTAAGCCAAATAAGGCACTGTCCAATCCGGGATAACGCGAAGAGCCGCCACCAGCTGTGCCTCCGGGTCTGGTATTGCCAGATCTTCCTCTGTAGGTAACTTAACCGAAGGATTATGCAAAATATCAAGAAAGGTGCTAGGCGGCACCGGCTTACGCTAAGACCCCAGCCGGCTTAAGGCATCAGCCGCCTCATTCTTCCTTCGATCAATGTGTTGCACTATATAACCCTTGAAATGTCCAGCCACAGCATCGACTTCACGACGGTAAGCCGCCATGAGGGGATCTTTAGAGTCCCACTTGCCTGACACCTGTTGAGCCACAAGGTCTGAGTCTCCCAAGCATCATACCTGGCTCAAGTTCATCTCTTTGGCCATCCGGAGACCATGGAGCAGGGCCTCATACTCAGTTGCATTGTTTGTGCAAGGAAACATAAGCCAGAGCACATAACAAAATTTGTCACCTCGAGGGGAAGTTAATACAACTCCAGCCCCCGAGCCTTCCAACTCTGGACCCATCAAAGTGAATAATCCAATATGTGTTATTGGGCTTCACCTCAGGTGCCTGTAGCTCTGTCCAGTCGTTGATGAAATCCACCAAAGCTTGAGACTTAATGGCAGTACGCGGCACGTACTTCAGACCATGAGGCCCGAGCTCGATGGCCCATTTAGCGACCCGTCCCGTAGCCTCTCTGTTCTGAATGATGTCTCCCAAGGGGGCAGAACTTACCACAGTGATAGGGTGGCCTTGGAAGTAGTGCTTCAGCTTCCGGCTTGCCGTGAACACCCCGTAAACAAGCTTCCGCCAATGAGGATATCTTTGTTTTGACTCGATGAGTACTTCACTGACATAATAAACCGGCCGTTGAATCAGATGTTCCTTACCGGCCTCCTTGCGTTCTACCACAATTGCCACACTAACGGCTCGTGAGTTAGCAGCCACATATAACAACAAAGGTTCCTTGTCAATGGGAGCCGCAAGAACTGGTGGCTCCGATAACTACCTCTTCAAATCCTCAAAAGCAGTATTAGCAGCATCACTCCAGACAAAGGTGTCTACCTTCATCAATTGGTACAGCGGTAGGGCCTTCTCACCTAACCGGCTTATAAACCGGCTTAAAGCGGCAACACGACCCGCCAATCGCTGAACATCATTAACACATGCCGGTTTAGCCAAAGAAGTGATTGCCTTAATCTTCTCCGGATTAGCCTCGATGCCCCTGTTCGAGACCAAGAATCCCAAAAGCTTGCCTACAGGCATACCAAATACACACTTCTCCGGGTTAAGCATCATTTTGTAGACCCGGAGATTGTCAAAGGTCTCTTTGAGATCAGATATCTAGGTTTCTGCCTCTCTGGATTTCACCACTATGTCATCCACATAAGCATGAACATTGCGCCCAATCTGATTGTGGAGACAATTCTGTACACACCGTTGATAAGTTGCCTGGGCACTTTTGAGGCCAAAAGGCATAGACACATAGCAGAAGGCTCCAAACGGGGTGATGAAAGCCGTCTTCTCCTGGTCCTTAACTGCCATCTTGATCTGATGATAACCAGAATAAGCATCCAACAAGCTCAAACGCGCACAACCTGCCGTAGAATCAATGATTCGATCAATACGGGGGAGAGCAAAAGGATCAGCCGGACAAGCCTTATTTAAATCCGTGTAATCCACACACATCCGCCAGGTGCCGTTTTTCTTGAGTACGAGCACCGGGTTAGCCAACCACTCCGGGTGAAAAACTTCGACAATAAACCCAGCCGCCAAGAGCCGGGCAACCTCTTCTCCTATAGCTTTTCGTCGCTCTTCATTGAGTCGCCGCAGAAACTGCCTGAGCGGCTTATACTTTGGATCAATATTAAGAGTGTGCTCAGCGAGTCCTCTCGGTACACCCGGCATGTCAGAAGGTTTCCATGCAAAGATGTCCCGGTTCTCATGGATGAACTCGATGAGCGCGCTTTCCTATTTAGGATCCAAGTTGGCACTGATGCTAAATTGCTTAGATGAATCGCCCGGAGTAAAATCAACGAGCTTAGTCTCTGCAGCCGATTTAAACTTCACGGCCGGGTCATGCTCCGTAGTCGGATTTTTGAGAGAAGTCATATCTGCCGGGTCAACGTTATATTGATAAAATTTGAGCTCCTCTGCTGCACAGACAGACTCGGCGTAAGCCGCATCGCCTGCTTCACACTCCATGGCCACCTTTCGGCTTCCATTCACAGTGATGGTACCCTTGTAACCCGGCATCTTGAGCTGTAGATAAACATAGCACGGCCGTGCCATGAACTTGGCATAGGCTGGCCGCCCGAACAAAGCATGATATGGACTCTTGATTTTGACCACTTCAAAAGTTAATTTTTCCGCCCTAGAATCATGCTCGTCTCCGAAGGCCACCTCTAGCTCAATCTTACCCACAGGATACGCGGACTTACCGGGCACCACTCCATGGAAGACGGTGTTGGAAGTCTTTAAATTCTTGTCAGTTAAGCCCATGCGCCGAAAGGTCTCGTAATAGAGGATGTTCATGCTGCTACCTCCATCCATGAGCACCTTAGTAAATTTATAACCACCAACCTGCGGTGCCACCACTAGGGCCAGTTGACCCGGATTATCAACCCGGGGAGGGTGATCCTCCCTGCTCCAGACAATAGGCTGTTCCGACCACCTCAAGTAACGCGGGACTACCGGTTCAACAGAATTCACAGCCCTCTTATGAACTTTCTGATCATGTTTACACAAACTTGTGGTGAACACGTGATACTGCCCGCTGTTTAACTGTTTTGGATGGCTCTGATAACCCGACTGCTGCTGCTGCTGACCTCCCTGACCAGACTGCTGTTGATTATAACCACCCTGGTTTCCCTGAAAACCGGATCCTGAACCACCACCCGGGCCATGAAAGTGGCTGGCTCCTGAGCCTCCGCCTGGGCCTTGATTGCCATCAAACGTATTAGAATTTTTAAAAGCTTTCATGATTGCGCAATCCTTTCACAAATGAGTCACTGGTCGTTCTCGGGTGCCGTGTTTCGGGCAGGGCTCATTGAGCAGTTGCTCAAGAGACGGACCTGACCCACCAAAACGGGGTGGCTTCTCTTTGCGCTTCTGGTTACTACCCTGTGCATTGGCCACAAATTCCGGGTTACCATCCGCCTTACGCTTATTTCCTCCTTGACTCGCCGGGTTATGCTGCTGACCCTTTCCATTACCGTTCTTCTTTCCCTTCCCTGTCTTTTCCTCATCAGATGCGGGATCCTTGGTACTATCAGAATCGGCATACTTGACTAAGCCGCCATCAGCGTCCCCATATCGTTGCAATCACGCTTCAGGCGCCCCAGCTTCTGTCTCAGAGGCTTAAAGCGGCAATTCTTCTCTGGCATGAGAACCGCTGAGCCGGCATCCATCTTGTCAGACGAATGTATTATATCCTTGACCCGGCGCACCCAATGAGTCATAGATTCACCTTCTTCCTGTTTACAATTTGTCAGATCCACAATTGACATGGACTGCTAGCAAGTATCCTTGAAGTTCTGGATGAAACGGGCCTTTAACACTGGCCATGAGCTAATGGGATTGGGTGGCAAACCCTTTAACCAAGATCGGGCCGTTCCGTCCAACATCATGGTGAAATATTTAGCCATCGCTTCATCACTCACCTCCAGCAGCTCCATAGCCATCTCGTAACTTTCAATCCACGCCCCAGGCTGTAAATCGGTCGTATAATTCGGCACCTTCCGAGGTCCCTTGAAATCCTTGGGCAGACGTACATTGCGTAGAGCCGGTACCAGACAAGGAACTCCTCCGGTTCTAGTAGCCACTCCCGCCTCAACGAAAGCCGTCGGGTAAGCCGGTGAGTTCTACTGAGCTGCTAGCTGGGCCGCTAGCTAAGCCGCCCGCTCGTCCTCCTGACGTATCCGATCCTGACCCGGGTTATACTCGCCGGGCTTGTTCCGGCGCTGAGCGTTACTTGACAAGGCCTCTGACTCCATGTGTCTACTGTAACTCGGGCTCCGGTTTTGACGAGGCGGAGCTAACCAGGGCGGAGGAGTCGAGTGAATCCTATCCCGGCTGTAGGAGTAGGTTTCTTGCTGGGCCAGGGCTGTTTGGACAAGTTCTCTGATCTTCTGGGTTTCCACCGCTGTCGGATCATCCCCATCTACTGGGAGAGCCGCCAAACGTGCTGACGCTGCGATTAAATTCTCCATGGGGTTGGAGAAGTGACCCTGTGGTATTGGTACATAACTGGGCGGTGCCATATTGCTGTGAGGAGGTGCCATCCCCTGAGGCTGCACTGGACCTCCCGCTCCGGATGTAATGAGCTGATTCGCACCTGGCGGGTTACTTGGGCCGGCCCCGGGTGTAGCAAAGAGATTCTGAGGATCATAATTCTGAGGTAAACGGGACTGAGTTTTCTGATGTCTCCTCCTCATTACCTCATTAGACGCGTTTAAAATCAATGTGAGCTGCAAGGCCTCTGCCTGGAGTTGCTGCGCTCGTACGTCCAAAGTCGCCCGCTCTGTTGCTAATCTAGTGTCTTCAGCTGCTAAGGTTTCCTTGGCCCGGGCGATCTCATCACGAACCTGTGCCACCTCTGCCTCATGCTCAGATTGGTTCGCAGGGATGACTGTAACAGTTAACAAAGCCGTAAGCTTATCCATGAGATCCATCAGCACCTGAGCCGGTGAGCGCACGGGGCCTCCTGCCCCGGCTGCTCTTAACCCGGACGTTATCGCCGCTGAAGCCATAGAATTTTGGCCGGGTTGAGTACCAGCCATGAAGACTCCTGCCCAGTTTGGCGACTCTGAGGGGTCCGGAATAGTGCTGCCGTCGGAACAGCCCCCAGCACACCATCTTGAACTTGATACAGCGAATCTATTGAGCCGGCGGACGAATCACCGTCAGAGAGGACGGCCGGTTCACCATCACCTTCAGATCCTTCAGGAACTTCACCTCCGTGGATGCAACCCACAAAGGCACGCTTCACGACGGGTTGAGCTTGGGCAGATTTCGCACGCCGAGCCGTCTCGACGAGGTCGGTGCAGCTGTCCGACTCAAGGCCCGGCTCGCCGATCCGGCCGATGAAGACGTGAATTCCGCCGAAGGGGACCCGGTATCCGTACTCAATTGAGCCGGCATCGGGGCCCCACCTTCGTCGTCGATGTAGATCTTGCCGCGACGACTCTTGGTCATCCGGCCAACTGCATATCCCTTGAGCCCTTCGAAGCTGCCCTTCAAGAACTGCAATCCACCATGCGCTGGCCCCACGGTGGGCGCCAACTGTCATGGAATTGTCACGGCAGATGTCCTCTTGCAAGGACTTGATCGTGGAGCCATCGCAACTAGGAAGCTTAAAAGGTTTATACTAGTTCAGCCCCTTACGGTGAAGGAAGGCCTACGTCTAGTTAGGTTTGGTATTGCTTAGGTTTCGATGGCCAGGGAGCGAGATACGCTATGCCCGGTTCTCGATTGGTTGTTTCGTGTCCTTAAGCCGCCGGTGGGTCGTCCCCTTATATACACGGGTTGACGCCCTGCGGCCTACAGAGTCCCGGCCGGCTCATAAACAGTGTCCGGCTCGGTGACTAGTTACCTTTACCTTATGTTACAAGTCATGCCATCATGGCGGTTTGTCACTACGGACCTTAAGCCCTAGGAACCGTCATCCTTATGCTGGGTCTTGGGCTTCTTTAATGATGAGTCTTCTTTACATAGCCCGGCCCCTCACAGCCGGTTTACTCAAATAGTTATATCCCCAATAGGAACCGTGAGCAATATGATCACCGATTCGATCGTGACGATCGACGTCGAGTGCCCATCCCTTCCCCGAGGAGCGGGTCGTATGTGCCTCGACAGCAGGATGATAGGTGCCCTCGTAGTGTTGGGCGAAGGATTCCAGTCGTATCCAGGGAGCCAGGCTTTGATGCGAGATCCATTCTCTTTCAAGGTTTGGTCGACAGGAACAGAGCTCACCGAGAAGGTCGCGACAGAGATGCACCTACCAGCAGCAAAGCACATGTTTCGGGGCCAAAGTGCTTTAGTAGAGCCATCAGGGCCGCTGTGATTCCTCCCAAGTTCAGGTTGGCGACCGGAGTCAGTAAGTTCACTGGTGAGTCCAAGCTCGATACTTGGCTTGAAGACTACCGAGTGGCCGTCCAGATTGGCGGCGGCAATGATGAAGTGGCCATGAAGCACCTGCCTCTCATGTTGGAGGGCTCGTCCAGAGCGTGGCTGAACCAGTTAGCACCTAGCAGCATTTACACTTGGGAAGATCTCGCCCCGAGTGTTTGTCACCACATTTGAAGGAACATGCAAGCGACCGGCAGGGCCGACGGAACTGCGTTCTTGCGTGCAGAAGCCGAATGAAACTTTGAGGGATTACATCCAGAGATGGATCATGTTACATCACACGGTAGAGAATGTGCCTGACCACCAAGCAGTCTGTGCCTTCAAAGAAGGCGTGAAGTACAGAGAACTGAATCTGAAATTCGGTCGGACCGGAGATATGTCTCTGAATCGGATGATGGAGATTGCCACCAAGTATGCTAATGGTGAAGATGAGGATCGACTCAGGAGTGGCAAGCTCAAGTCAGTCGCTCAAGAAACCGGAGGAAATTCCAATCGGAAACAGAAGCGGAAAGCCGAGCCAGCTGCTCCTGGGGAATCCTTGGCTATAACCCAAGGAAAGTTTAAGGGGAAACCCAAAGGACCTTGGAACCCCAAGAAAGTTAAAGACCAGGACGGAAATGATGTGTTGGATTTGCCATGTCTCGTCCACACCAAGAAAGATGAAGAGGGTAATTTCATTTACCCGAAACATACCACTCGACAGTGTCGACTCTTGATCCAACAGTTCCAGGGCAAGCAGCCCAAAGATAAGGAAAAGGAGTCAGACAAAGTTGAGGACAAGGAAGATAGTGACGATGGATACCCCCAGGTCAATTTCACCCTGATGATTTTTGCTGATGTTGAAAGCAAAAGTCGACTGAAAGTTATCAACTGAGAAGTGAATATGGTTGCTCCGGCGACACCCAGTTATCTGAAGTGGTCTCAGACTGCCATCACATTTGACCGGTCCGATCACCCAACGCACATCGCCACCCCTGGGAGGCAAGCTTTGGTGGTCGACCCAGTTGTTGAAGGCACTCGACTGACCAAAGTCTTGATGGATGGTGGCAGTGGTTTGAACATATTATATGCTGAGACGTTGAAAGGGATGGGCATTTCGATGACCAGACTCAGTACCAGCAATATGAGTTTCCACGGAGTCATTCCTGGGAAGAAGGCTGAATCACTAGGCCAGATTGCTCTTGATATGATTTTCGGTGATTCCAAGAATTACTGCAAAGAAAAGTTGACGTTTGAAGTTGTAGACTTCCAGAGTGCCTATCACGCTATTTTGGGCAGGCCGGCTTATACACGCTTCATGGCCCGACCATGTTATGTGTATCTCAAATTGAAGATGCCTGGCCCCAAAGGTGTGATCACTATTACGGGAAATCGGAAGAAAGAAGAAGAATGTTTTCAAAAAGGTTCAAAGATCGCCGATGCTCAGATGGCAGTGGTGGAACTGCAGGAATACCAGAAGACTGCAGACCCGAGTGATTTGTTGCGAGCCAAGAAGCCCGCTACAGAATCAGCTTTTCAGTCGTCGGGCAAAACGAAGACAGCTCACATCCACCCGACCGATCCCAGCGCTGCTCCAACTCATATCTCAACAACACTCGACTCCAAATAGGAAGAAGCGCTCATCCAGTTCCTCCGTGAGAACTGGGACATTTTCGCATGGAAGCCTTCTGACTTGCCGGGTGTTCCCAGGGAGCTGGCCAAGCACCGCCTGAGAGTCGACTCAAAAGTAAAACCTGTCAAGGAACATCTCCGACGGTCCGCCATCCAGAAGAGAAAGGCTATTGGCGAGGAGGTGGCTCGGCTCCTAGCAGCGGAGTTCATCCGAGAAATCTACCACTCCGAGTGGCTCGCCAATGTTGTCATGGTCCCCAAGAAGGACAAGTCACTTCGCATGTGCATTGACTTTAAACATATCAATCGGGCCTGCCCGAAAGATTATTTTCCTCTCCCCCGCATCGATCAGATAGTCGACTCGACTGCGGGATGTGAGCGACTATCTTTTTTAGACGCCTATTTCGGGTACCATCAGATCCGTCTGTATAGACCTGACGAGATCAAAACAGCTTTCATCACTCCATTCGGGTGCTTCTGTTATGTTACCATGCCGTTTGGCCTCAAGAATGCCAGAGCCACATTCATGAGGATGATTCAGAAGTGTTTGCTCACTCAAATCAGTCGGAATGTGGAAGCATACATGGATGACATTATGGTCAAGTCACAGAAGGGTTCCGACCTGCTGGCTGACCTTGCTGAAACCTTTGCTAACCTCAGGAGGTATGATATCAAGCTGAAACGCATTCGGAGTTCCTGGCGGAAAATTACTCGGTTTTCTCGTTTCCGAACGGGGAATCGACGCCAATCCAGAAAAAGTCGGTACTATACTCCGAATGAAAAGTCTTGTGCGAGTGCACGACGTCCAGAAGCTTACTGGTTGCTTGGCCGCTTTAAGTCGTTTCATATCTCGTCTCGGTGAAAAGGCATTGCCTCTTTACCGATTGATGAAGAAGTCTGACAAGTTCGAGTGGACTCCTGAAGCTGATGCAGCGTTTGCAGAGCTCAAAGCTCTGCTCTCCACCCAGCCGGTGCTTGCTGCCCCAATCAGCAAGGAGCCTTTGCTGCTTTACATCACAGCCATGGGACAAGTCGTCAGTATGGTACTTATGGTCGAGCGGGAAGAAGAAGGAAAAGCCTTCAAAGTTCAGCGCCCAGTATATTATATTTCTGAAGTTTTGACCCCGTCGAAATAAAGATATCCTCATTATCAGAAGCTTGTATATGGGATTTATATGACCACAAAGAAAGTTTCTCATCACTTCTCTGATCATTCCATTACAGTTGTCAGTGACGCTCCATTGTCAGAGATCCTACATAACAGAGATGCAACTGGTCCAGTGGCAAAATGGGCGATTGAACTCCTTCCTCTAGATATCAAGTTTGAGGCAAAGAAAGCTATCAAGTCCCAGGCAATAGCAGATTTCGTCGCCGAGTGGATTGAACAGCAACTGCCGACCCAGGTTCATTCGGAGCATTGGACCATGTTCTTCGATGGTTCCAAAATGCTGAATGGTTCCGATGCCGGGGTGGTGTTGGTCTCCCCTCAAGGAGATAAGCTCATATATGTTCTTCAAATCCACTTTGATTCCTCCAATAACGAGGCCGAATATGAAGCACTTTTATATGGGTTGCGCATGGCCATTTCACTCGGCGTCCGTCGCCTCATGGTCTATGGCGACTCAGATTTGGTGGTTAATCAGGTGATGAAGGAGTGGGACATCAGAAGTCCAGCCATGACTGGTTATTGCAATGCAGTGAGAAAGCTGGAGAAGAAATTCGAGGGGTTAGAACTTCATCACATACCCTGACTGAAAAATCAAGCAGCTGATGATTTGGCAAAAATAGGTTCCAAAAGAGAAGCCATTCTCAGCAATGTGTCTTTGGAACACATCCACGCACCATCAGTTTAGGAGGATCCCTTCACTGAAGAGGCCCCGCAGCCAAAAAGTGCCATGGATCCGACTGAAGTTGAAGTTCCAGCTGTGGTCGGCCTGATCATGGAAGTCTTGGTCATCACTCCCGACTGGACAATACCGTACATCCGTACATCCTAAGGAAAGAACTCCGAGAAGACAAAGAAGAGGCTCGATAGATCGTCCGTCGATCCAAGGCTTTTACAGTCGTAAAAGGACAGTTATATAGAGAAATCGCGACTGGAATCAGTCAGAAGTGTATTACACCAGAAGAAGGTCAGATGATTCTTGATGATGTCCACTCGGGGATCTATGGTCATCATGCGTCCTCTCGGACCATTGTGGCTAAAGCATACCGAGCGGGATTCTACTAGCCAAGAGCGAATGAAATGGCGAAAGAGATAGTTGACAAATGTGAAGGATGTCAGTATTACTCCAATATGTCGCACAAGCCCGCGTCAGCCCTGAAAACCATTCCACTCGTCTGGCCCTTCGCTATTTGGGGGCTGGACATGGTTGGACCACAGAGAACAGGCAGGAGCGGCTTCACTCATGTGCTAGTAGCAGTCGACAAGTTCACCAAATGGATTGAAGCTAAGCCTATCAAGAATCTCGATGCTTGCACCACTATCAGTTTCATCAAAGAGTTGACATTCAGATATAGAGTTCCGCACAGCATCATCACTGACAATGGGTCAAACTTCGATTCCAACAAATTCAGGGCCTTTTGCACCTCTCACGGCACACGAGTTGACTACGCTTCGATCGCTCATCCCCAGTCGAATGGACAAGCGGAAAGAGCGAACGACTTAATTCTCAAAGGACTGAAACCTCGATTGATGCGCGATCTCAAGCACGCAGCAGGAGCATGGGTCGACGAGCTTCCATCAATTCTTTGGGGATTGAGGACAATCCCGAACCAATCGACCGGAAGAACCCCATTCTTTCTGGTCTACGGAGCCGAAGCAGTCTTGCCGAGTGACCTGCTTCACAACGCCCCCCGAGTCGAGCTCTACTCTGAAGACGAAGCAGAACAAGCCCGGCAGGACGCAGTCGACCTCCTGGGAGAAGAAAGAGAAATGGCCATGATCCGATCGACCATCTATCAGCAAGACTTGCGTCGGTTCCATGCCAGAAATGTCAAGAGTCGAGCCTTCCAAGAAGGAGACTTAGTCCTCCGAGTGGATCAACAGAAACCACACAAACTCGCTCCTACTTGGGAAGGCCCCTTCATAGTCACCAGAGTCATCCACAATGGAGCGTACCACCTCTACAATGTCGATCGCCCGATTGATGAGCCACGAGCCTGGAATGCGTAGCTACTCCGCCCCTTTTATACTTGAATTCTCACTTGGATGAGATGTAATAAGAAAAACTCCTGTAGTTTATTTATCAAAGACAAGAGAGTTATAATTTTCTCAGCGATTGTTATTGTTTTTGTTTGCGTGAGAAATCCCCCAGTGGGTGGCTTAGCTGCGAACCCGTTTCACCTAAGTGTTTGAAAATCCTACCGAGTGGTGAGCCAGCCTCCCACTCGGGGGCTTAGCTGCAGTCCAGTACTCGCCTAAGTATCTGAAAATCCTACCGAGTGGTGAGCGACCCTCCCACTCGGGGGCTTAGCTGCAATCCAGTACTCGCCTAAGTATTTGAAAATCCTACCGAGTGGTGAGCGACCCTCCCACTCGGGGGCTTAGCTGCAGTCCAGTACTCGCCTAAGTATCTGAAAATCCTACCGAGTGGTGAGAAACCCTCCCACTCGGGGGCTTAGTTGCAGTCCAGTACTCGCCTAAGTATTTGAAAATCCTCCCGAGTGGTGAGCGACCCTCCCACTCGGGGGCTTAGCTGCAGTCCAGTACTCGCCTAAGTATCTGAAAATCCTACTGAGTGGTGATCGACCCTCCCACTCGGGGGGCTAGTGTTGGGGAACGTAGTAATTTCGAAAATTTTCCTACGCACACGCAAGATCATGGTGATGCACAGCAACGAGAGGGGAGAGTGTTGTCTACGTACTAACGCAGACCGACTGCGGAAGCGATCACACAACGTAGAGGAAGTAGTCGTACGTCTTCTTCCCGATCCGACCGATCCAAGCACCGTTACTCCGGCACCTCCGAGTTCTTAGCACACGTTCAGCTCGATGACGATCCTCGGGCTCCGATCCAGCAAAGCGTCGAGGAGGAGTTCTGTCAGCACGACGGCGTGGTGACGATCTTGATGTACTACCGACGCAGCGCTTCGCCTAAGCACTACAACGGTATGATCGAGGTGGAATATGGTGGCAGGGGGCACCGCACACGGCTAAGGAACGATCTCAAGGATCAACTTGTGTGTCTTGGGGTTTCCCCTGCCCCCGTATATAAAGGTTGGAGGGAGGGGGCCGGCCGGCCAGAGAGAGGGAGGCGCAGGGGGAGTCCTACTCCTACCGGGAGTAGGATTCCCCCCTCCAATCCTATTCCAATTAGGACTCTCAAGGGGGAAAGGAGAGAGAGGGGGGCCGGCCCCTTCTCGTAGTCCTACTAGGACTTGGGGAAGGGGGGGGGGGCGCCGGCCAGCTATGGGCTGCCCCTTTTCTCTTTTCCACTAAGGCCCAATAGGCCCATTAGTCTCCCGGGGGTTCCGGTAACCCTCCCGGTATTCCGGTAAAATCCCGATTTCACCCGGAACACTTCCTATGTCCAAACATAGGCTTCCAATATATCAATCTTTACGTCTCGACCATTTTGAGACTCCTCGTCATGTCCGTGATCTCATCCGGGACTCCGAACAACCTTCGGTACATCAAAATGCATAAACTCATAATAACTGTCATCGTAACGTTAAGCGTGCGGACCCTACGGTTCGAGAACAATGTAGACATGACCGAGACACGTCTCCGGTCAATAACCAATAGCGGGACCTGGATGCCCATATTGGCTCCTACATATTCTACGAAGATCTTTATCGGTCAGACCGCATAACAACATACGTTGTTCCCTTTGTCATCGGTATGTTACTTGCCCGAGATTCGATCGTCGGTATCCAATACCTAGTTCAATCTCGTTACCGGCAAGTCTCTTTACTCGTTCCGTAATACATCATCTCACAACTAACATATTAGTTGCAGTGCTTGCAAGGCTTATGTGATGTGCATTACCGAGAGGGCCCAGAGATACCTCTCCGACAATCGGAGTGACAAACCCTAATCTCGAAATACGCCAACCCAACATCTGCCATTGGATACACCTATAGTACTCCTTTATAATCACCCAGTTACGTTGTGACGTTTGGTAGTACCCAAAGTGTTCCTCCGGTAAACGGGAGTTGCATAATCTCATAGTTATAGGAACATGTATAAGTCATGAAGAAAGCAATAGCAACATACTAAACGATCGGGTGCTAAGCTAATGGAATGGGTCATGTCAATCAGATCATTCTACTAATGATGTGACCTCGTTAATCAAATAACAACTCTTTGTTCATGGTTAGGAAACATAACCATCTTTGATTAACGAGCTAGTCAAGTAGAGGCATACTAGTGACACTCTGTTGGTCTATGTATTCACACATGTATTATGTTTCCGGTTAATACAATTCTAGCATGAATAATAAACATTTATCATGATATAAGGAAATAAATAATAACTTTATTATTGCCTCTAGGGCATATTTCCTTCAGTCTCCCACTTGCACTAGAGTCAATAATCTAGATTACACAGTAATGATTCTAACACCCATGGAGCCTTGGTGCTGATCATGTTTTGCTCGTGGAAGAGGCTTAGTCAACGGGTCTGCAATATTCAGATCCGTATGTATCTTGCAAATCTCTATGTCTCCCACCTGGACTAAATCCCGGATGGAGTTGAAGCGTCTCTTGATGTGTTTGGTCCTTTTGTGAAATCTGGATTCCTTTGCCAAAGCAATTGCACCAGTATTGTCACAAAAGATTTTCATTGGACCCGATGCACTAGGTATGACACCTAGATCGGATATGAACTCCTTCATCCAGACTCCTTCGTTTGCTGCTTCCGAAGCAGCTATGTACTCCGCTTCACATGTAGATCCCGCTACGACGCTTTGTTTAGAACTGCACCAACTGACAGCTCCACCGTTTAAAGTAAACACGTATCCGGTTTGCGATTTAGAATCGTCCGGATCAGTGTCAAAGCTTGCATCAACGTAACCTCTTACGGTGAGCTCTTTGTCACCTCCATATACGAGAAACATATCCTTAGTCCTTTTCAGGTATTTTAGGATGTTCTTGACCGCTGTCCAATGATCCATTCCTGGATTACTTTGGTACCTCCCTGCTAAACTTATAGCAAGGCACACATCAGGTCTGGTACACAGCATTGCATACATGATAGAGCCTATGGCTGAAGCATAGGGAACATCTTTCATTTTCTCTCTATCTTCTGCAGTGGTCGGGCATTGAGTCTGACTCAACTTCACACCTTGTAACACAGGCAAGAACCCTTTCTTTGCTTGATCCATTTTGAACTTCTTCAAAATCTTGTCAAGGTATGTGCTCTGTGAAAGTCCAATTAAGCGTTTTGATCTATCTCTATAGATCTTTATGCCTAATATGTAAGCAGCTTCCCCGAGGTCTTTCATCGAAAAACTTTTATTCAAGTATCCCTTTATGCTATCCAGAAATTCTATATCATTTCCAATCAGAAATATGTCATCTACATATAATATCAGAAATGCTACAGAGCTCCCACTCACTTTCTTGTAAATACAGGCTTCTCCAAAAGTCTGTATAAAGCCAAATGCTTTGATCACACTATCAAAGCGTTTATTCCAACTCCGAGATGCTTGCACCAGTCCATAAATGGATCGCTGGAGTTTGCATACTTTGTTAGCTCCCTTTGGATCGACAAAACCTTCTGGTTGTATCATATACAACTCTTCTTCCAGAAATCCATTCAGGAATGCAGTTTTGACATCCATCTGCCATATTTCATAATCATAAAATGCGGCAATTGCTAACATAATTCTGACGGACTTAAGCATCGCTACGGGTGAGAAGGTCTCATCATAGTCAACCCCTTGAACTTGTCGAAAACCTTTCGCGACAAGTCGAGCTTTATAGACAGTAATATTACCGTCAGCGTCAGTCTTTTTCTTGAAGATCCATTTATTCTCAATTGCTTGTCGATCATCGGGCAAGTCAACCAAAGTCCATACTTTGTTTTCATACATGGATCCCATCTCAGATTTCATGGCCTCAAGCCACTTTGCGGAATCTGGGCTCACCATCGCTTCTTCATAGTTCGTAGGTTCATCATGATCTAGCAGCATGACTTCCAGAACTGGATTACCGTACCACTCTGGTGCGGATCTCACTATGGTTGATCTACGTGGTTCAGTAGTATCTTGTTCTGAAGCTTCATGATCATCATCATTAGCTTCCTCACTGATTGGTATAGGTGTCGCAGAAACAGTTTTCTGTGATGTACTATTTTCCAATAAGGGAGCAGGTACAGTTACCTCGTCAAGTTCTACTTTCCTCCCACTCACTTCTTTCGAGAGAAACTCCTTCTCTAGAAAGTTTCCGAATTTAGCAACAAAAGTCTTGCCTTCGGATCTGTGATAGAAGGTGTATCCAATAGTTTCCTTTGGATATCCTATGAAGACACATTTCTCCGATTTGGGTTCGAGCTTATCAGGTTGAAGTTTTTTCACATAAGCATCGCAGCCCCAAACTTTAACAAACGACAACTTTGGTTTCTTGCCAAACCATAGTTCATAAGGTGTCGTCTCAACGGATTTTGATGGTGCCCTATTTAACGTGAATGCGGCCGTCTCTAAAGCATAACCCCAAAACGATAGCGGTAAATCAGTAAGAGACATCATAGATCGCACCATATCTAGTAAAGTACGATTACGACGTTCGGACACACCATTACGCTGTGGTGTTCCGGGTGGCGTGAGTTGCGAAACTATTCCACAATTTTTCAAATGTACACCAAACTCGTAACTCAAATATTCTCCTCCACGATCAGATCGTAGAAACTTTATTTTCTTGTTACGATGATTTTCAACCTCACTCTGAAATTCTTTGAACTTTTCAAATGTTTCAGACTTATGTTTCATTAAGTAGATATACCCATATCTGCTTAAATCATCTGTGAAGGTGAGAAAATAACGATATCCGCCACGAGCCTCTGTAAGGGCTTATTTATCCCTATGGTGTTTTGGTGATTGATGACAATGCATTTTGCGGACTAATCATGTGCTTTGAGTGCTTTCAGATATTCATCCTTCGGCACGGAATGATTACTTCCCTTTGGCGCTCTACTCAAGACGGTGTAGTCTATTCCGTGACCTTGTTGGTGGACTAGGTTCCGTAGTAGTCACCGTACTATCAAGAGGGGGTCCGTTTCGGTATGGCTTGGGTGGAATCAACACGTACACGTTCTCTTCACACCCTCCAATCTTTTCTGCACCTTTGGGGCCTTTCTTTCCCTCCTTCCTCTGTTTGTCCTGGACCCAGCGGTAGTACCGCGGTCCACAGCGGTAGTGCGGCTGAGACTTCCTAAGCGGTAGTACCGCTCTTGGAGCGGTAGTACCGCTCCCCGAGCGGTAGTACCGCTGGGTGGCCTCAGCGGCAGTACCTCTGCGGTTCCGTGCTACTGCCGCCCTGCCACTGCGTCAGCAGCGGTAGTACCGCTCCTTGGAGCGGTAGTACCGCTTGCTGGGGCTCAGCCGCAGTACCGTGGTGGCATGGTGCTCCTTCCGCTTCGATTCTTGCACGCATTTTCTCGTGTCGGGTTTTGCGGTACTAGGCGCGGCAGTAGTGGCGGTAGTACTGCTCGAGAGCGGTAGTACCGTTCTACCTCCGCGGTAGTACCGCTGAGGGGGAGCGGTAGTACCGCTTGAGGGCGGCAGTACCGCCCTGGGCCCCTGCCCTAGGCCTTCTCTCTTGGCGCGGTAGTACCGCTGAGGGGGAGCGGTAGTACCGCTCTAGGGCGGCAGTACCGCTCTGCCTCCGCGGCAGTACCGCCCTCTGCGGGGCTGAGTGGGGGGTAACGGTTCACTTGTTTCCCCCACTATATAAGGGCTCCTTCTTCTCCCTCTTTGCTTCACCTCTTCCACCAACCCTCATTATTGCCCAAGCACCATTTATTGCTCAAGCTCCATTGCATACCCCAAGCTTCCTCTTGCCCGATCTATCTCCCTAGCCAATCAAACTCGTTGATTTGCTCGGGAGTGGTTGAGAAGGCTCCGATCTACACTTCCACCAAGGGATTTTTGATTCCCCCGTTCATCCTTAGCGGATCTTGTTACTCTTGGGTGTTTGAGCACCCTAGACGGTTGAGGTCACCTCGGAGCCATATTCCATTGTGGTGAAGCTTCGTGGTCTTGTTGGGAGCCTCCGATTAAGTTGTGGAGTTTGCCCCAACCTTGTTTGTAAAGGTTCGGTCGCCGCCTTCAAGGGCACCAATAGTGGAATCACGGCATCTCGCATCGTGTGAGGGCGTGAGGAGAATACGGTGGCCCTAGTGGCTTCTTGGGGAGCATCGTGCCTCCACACCGCTCCAACGGAGACGTACTTCCCCTCAAAAGGAAGGAACTTCGGTAACACATCCTCGTCTTCACCGGATCCACTCTTGGTTATCTCTTACCTTTACTTATGCAAGCTCTTTAGTGATTATTCCCTTGCTTGCTTGTGTGCTTGTTGTTGTTGCATCATATAGGTTGCTCACCTAGTTGCACATCTAGACAACCTATTTTGATGCAAAGATTAATTTGGTAAAGAAAAGCTAAAAATTGGTAGTTGCCTATTCACCCCCTCCCCTCTAGTCAACCATATCGATCCTTTTAATTGGTATCAGAGCCTCGTCTCTTTATTAAGGACCTTACCGTCCAAAGAGTATGGTTGATACCGTAGACGGTGCGGAGGAACACTCCGGTGTGAATCCTATCTCGTCTACGGGCGATGGGGGAACTTCAGTCTCTCGTGAGGAGTTCAATGTAGCCTTGGAGACATTGAAAACCTCCATGACGACCGAAGTTGAAAACATGTTTACTAAATTCCTTGAGGGGCTTAAACTTTCCACCGCACCGTTGAAAGTGGGGGATCCCGCCAACAAGGTGTCGGATGCTACCCCCGACAAAGGGGAAGCTAGTAGTGAAAAGGCTCCTTCTTTGAGTGGCAAGAATGGCACCGGCATCTTTGCCCACGTGGAACCACCACTTGTTTATGGTGGACCGGTTCCTTCTACTCATTTGAATCATGCCGGTCCTCCTCCTAAGATTGTGAAAAATGAGGATTTTGATTCTTGGGTTTACCGCTTTAAACGTCATTTAAATCATGTGAACACTAACCTTTGGAGAATCATTGAAGAAGGTTTTTATCCACATGATCCAAGCAACCTCACTCCTCGAGAAGCCGCGGACAATCAATTCAATGAGAATACTCTCTTCATCATTCAAGATGCAATTCCACCCAAAGACCTACCTCATCTTCGCCCTTACTCCTTGGCCAAAGATGCATGGCATTGTGTCGTGTCTCTCTACCGGGGAAGCGCAAGCATTCAACGCTCCAACTATGAAGTGGTACAAGATGAGGCCGATGAGTTTGCAATGAAGGAAGATGAAGAGCCTCGTGAGCTTTTTCGGAGAGTCACCAAACTCGCGGTCTCACTACGAGATCACGGGAGCAAGGACACGGATGATAATTGGATCAAGCGCAAATTCCTCAAGGCAATGATGCCCTACCACAAGGCCATGTCCTCCGTCATCCGCCAAAGACCGGACTTCCACACTTTGACCTCAAGCGAGGTGTTGGATGAGTTTGTGGCCATGAACATCTTGGACAAGACCGCCGATAATGCGGTGCTCCGGTCTCAACGGGCAAAGAAGCCCAACCTTGCTTTGAAGGCCAAGCTCACCGTGGAAGAAGAAGAAGAGGAAGAAGAGGAGAGCAACCCCGAAGATACAAAGTATGCATATCATGAACACATGGCTCTTGCTTCAAGGCAATTTTGGAGCAAGAAAAACTCGAGGCCCAACTTTAGCAAAAACAACTCAAGTGGAACAAGGGGCAAGCAACGTGTGAGGACATGCTACAATTGCGGCAATGTGAGTCATTTCGTTGCGGAATGCCCGTATGATAAGAGGGAAGATAATGGTGGCAAACTCATCCGAAAGGACAAGGCCAAGTCGTTCCCCAACAAGAACAACTTCATCAAGAAGACTCCTCCCAAGGCCTTGGTTGTGCAAGAAGAGTACAATGAGGATGATGACGATGATGAAGATGATGAGACGATTGCCATGGCCTCCGTTGCCATTGCAACAACGTCACAAGTGTCTCTCTTCGACTCACCCAACGAGAGCACCAACGCCAAGTGCCTCATGGCTAAAGCCACCAACAAGGTAACCCCCAACATCAAAACTACCATCATTAATCATCCTTCCCCATTGGATTGCATGAATGAAGTTGAGGGAGCTAATGTGGAGGCTAACGAGTTTGAGGCCTTTATGGGTAAACTCAAGGGAAAATCCAAGAAGCACTTTGTTGCTCTCTTGGAACAACTTGGTGAGGCCAATGACATGATCGAGGCTCACGAAGACACCATCTCGAAGATGGAAGGGCATAGTCGTGACTATGCCGATGAGATTTCGGATCTTTCCAATGCTCTTGAGGAAGAGCGTGGTCTTCGTTTGGCTCTTGAGGAGTCACACAACGTTGATCATGCTAAGTTAGAGAAAGATTATGATCATGTCCTAGTTGTGTCTCGTGTACTAAACTCCGAGAAGGCCAAACTCGGGGTTGATCTTGCTAGACTCAAAGAGGAGTTTGATATACTCGACAAGGCCCACAAGGCCTTGAAGGGTATTCACGCGAGTCTCAAGGAGTCTCATGATCAACTCCAAGTGAAGCTAACTAAAGAGAAAGCAACTTTTCCTCATATGGTTTTACTTGATAACGCAAATGCTACTAACCCGTGTTGTGAGCATATGCATCTTGTTGAGGAAAATGCATCGTTGAAGGCGCAACTTGAGAGAAGCCTTGTGACGTGCATACAAGGCAAGAAGAACCTCAATGATCTCTTGATCAACCAAAAGGGAGGTGTGGCGAAGGAAGGGGTTGGGTACGTCCCCAACTCCAAGAACAAGAAGAAGGATGACAAGACCAAACGACCTCCTCCCCTCATGCAAACTTTTGTGAGGGCGGGAGAGAGTGTTCCCGTGGAGAAGAAGAAGAACAAAGTCAAGAAGGGCAATGTCACCTCACCCAACAAGGCCGGCGATTTTAATCCTTCTTATGTGTTGTGCCGTGCTAGTGATGGGCATGTTTATGCCAAATTTGTTGGCCCTCTTCATGAGTACATTGAATGGTCTATTTGGGTTCTTAAGACCCTTGTTACTAACATGAAAGGACCCATTACAAAATGGGTACCTAAAACCAAGCATTGATCTCTTGTAGGTGTTTGCTTCCGGTGGTGGATCATGGTTGCTCGACAGCGGAGCTACAAATCATATGACCGGAAGCAAGGACTTGGTGGTGGACGTGCGCACGGTTCCATCTATGCCCACCAATGTCGAATGGGGTGACGCCTCATCTTCTAAGGTATTGGGACTTGGCAAGGTGGTCATCTCTCATGATCTCACGATCGAGAAGGTCATGCTTGTTGAGTCCCTTGCATACAATTTACTTTCCGTTCGTCAACTTGCAATCATGGGCTTTGCCACTTTCTTTGATATCGATACCGTGGCCCTCTTGTGGAGCAAGACTCTTAAAGTAGCCTTTGTTGGGCATGTCGAGAATGGTCTATATGTGATTAACTTTTCGGAGCGACCCACTAAGACCGCGACATGCCTAATGGCTAAAGTTGATGTGGGATGGCTTTGGAATCGCCGTTTAGCCCATGTCAATATGAGATCTTTGCAAATTCTCCTAAAGGGGGACCATGTCCGTGGACTAGCGAATGTTAGTTTTGCTAAAGATCATGCTTGCAGTGCCTGTATCGAAGGAAAGCTACATGAGAAGGCTCACCCTCCCACGACTATCATTTATTCAAAAAGGCCTTTGGAGCTCCTTCACATGGATCTCTTTGGGCCTCCATCCTTCGAAAGTCTTGGAGGAAGAAAGTATTGCTTGGTGATTGTGGATGACTACTCAAGGTACACGTGGGTGTATTTCTTCAAGAGGAAGTGTGAGACCCAACAAACCGTCATTGACTTTGCAAATGAAGCACAACGTCAACACAATGCAAAGATTTTGACGATAAGAAGTGACAACGGCACCGAGTTCAAGAACTACACCTTGGATGAATTTCTTAGTGATGAGGGAATCAAGCATCAATATTCCGCACCGTACACCCCTCAACAAAACGGTGTTGCGGAGAGGAAGAACCGGACGTTGATGGATGCGGCAAGGACCATGATGGCGGAGTTCAAGTCTCCATACAACTTTTGGGCCGAAGCCATCAACACTGCGTGTCATGCATCAAATCGGCTCTACCTCCGCAAGGGTTTGAACAAGACTCCTTATGAGATACTCACCGGTAACAAGCCCAACCTCAAGTACTTCCGGGTGTTCGGGTGTAAGTGCTTCATTCTCAAAAAGGGTGTTCGTTTGTCTAAATTCGAGGCTAGAGCTTATGAGGGCATATTTGTTGGTTATGCTACAAACTCTCATGCTTACCGTGTCCTCAATAAATCCACGGGACTTATTGAGGAGACGTGTAACGTGGAGTTTGATGAAAATAACGGCTCCCAAGTGGAGCAAAGTGGCACTTGTGATGTAGGTGATGAAATTCCTCCTCAAGCGATAAGAAGAATGGGTGTTGGATTCATCCTACCCATTGAGGAACCCCTTGTGGCCGAAGGAGAAGGACAATGCTCCACTCAAGTGGAGCCATCACCAACCCGAGGCCCACACGCTTCCGAAGAACAAAGTGAAGGCCCTCAACCTCATGAACAAGACCAAGGGCAACATCATGCTCAAGACGGTGTTGACACACCAAGTGATGCCCAAGGTCAAGTGCTCTCCCTCGAGCAAGTTCAAGACCAAAAACAAGCTCATGACGACACTCAAGACAATCAAGTAACCGCTCCTCAACTCACTGCCGAGGAGGAATTAGAGCGTCGGGCCGCCAAGGTTGCTTCCAAGCTCTCCACCAAAGACCATCTCATGACGAATGTGCTTGGAAGCTTAAGAAAGGGGGTAAGCACTCGTAGACAATTAGCAAATTATTGTGAGCATCATGCGTTTGTCTCTTGTGTGGAACCCCACAAGGTTTATGAGGCGCTAGAAGATCCGGATTGGCTTAATGCCATGCATGAAGAACTCAACAACTTCGAGCGCAACAAAGTGTGGAGATTGGTGCCAAGGCCAACGGGGACCCATAATGTTATTGGAACCAAGTGGATATTCAAGAACAAGCAAGATGCCCATGGGATTATCATTCGCAACAAGGCTCGTTTGGTAGCACAAGGCTACTCCCAAGTCGAGGGTATCGACTACGGTGAAACCTTTGCTCCCGTTGCTCGTCTTGAATCCATTCGCATGTTGATTGCATATGCTTCTCATCATAACTTTAAGTTACATCAAATGGATGTGAAGAGTGCTTTTCTTAATGGTCCCATTAATGAATTGGTGTACGTCAAGCAACCCCCCGGGTTCGAGGATCCCTACTTTCCCGATCATGTGTATCAACTCGATAAGGCACTCTATGGCCTTAAACAAGCCCCACGTGCGTGGTATGATCACCTTACCGAGTTGTTACAAGACCGTGGGTTTGAAGTTGGGGTAATCGACCCCACTCTTTTTACTAAGAAGGTCAAAGGGGAGTTGTTTGTGTGCCAACTATATGTTGATGATATTATCTTTGGTTCTCCTAACAATGCCTTCAATGAGGAATTTGCCGCTCTCATGACCTCAAAGTTCGAGATGTCCTCCATGGGGGAGTTGAAGTTCTTTCTAGGGTTCGAAGTGAAGCAAAGAAGAGAAGGAACCTTCATCAATCAATCCAAATACACTCAAGACATGCTCAAGAGATTCAAGCTAAGTGACGTCAAGCCGGCTTCCACCCCAATGCCCACCAAGTGCCAACTCGACCTTGATCCAAATGGTAAAGTGGTGGATCAAAAGGTATATCGTTCCATGATTGGTTCCTTGCTTTACCTTTGTGCATCTAGACCGGGCATCATGTTGAGTGTGGGAATTTGTGCACGGTTTCAAGCCGCACCTAAGGAAAGTCACTATGTGGCGGTCAAACGAATCTTTCGATATTTGGCTCATACCCCAAACTTTGGCCTATGGTACCCAAGAGGATCAAACTTCAAGCTTGTAGGGTTCTCGGATTCCGATTGGGCAGGAGACAAAGTGGATAGGAAGTCCACCTCCGGAGGATGCCAATTCCTTGGTTGCTCTCTGGTAAGTTGGTCTTCCAAAAAGCAAAGTTGTGTGTCTCTCTCGTCCACCAAAGCGGAGTATGTTGCGGCCGGTAGTTGTTGTGCACAACTCTTGTGGATGAGGCAAACTTTGAAGGATTACGGTGTCACTTGTGACAAAGTGCCTCTTTGGTGTGACAATGAAAGTGCCATCAAGATTTCTCTCAACCCGGTGCAACACTTCAAGACGAAGCATATTGAGATTTGGTATCACTTCATCCGAGATCACATCAGGCGAGGAGAGATCGAGCTCAACTATGTCAATACTCATGACAACCTTGCAGATATTTTCACGAAGCCCTTGGATGAAGCAAGATTTCGCGAGTTAAGGCATGAGCTAAATATCATTGATTCGAGCAATGTTGCTTGAACCCGTGCACACCCTACCTCATTCAATTTGTTGTCTAGTTTAGGTGTAGGCATGGACATAGGGGGAGTGTTGTTCTCTCAATGAACTCTCCTTCCCCCCATTATGCATAAATTGATTAAGTCTTTCACTTTTTGCCATTGTTGATGGCACGCGTGCTTAAAAGACGAGTTTTGGTCATGGGCCCAAGGTTAAAATCTTCGCGGCGCCATACCTCTTGACTCAAACATAGGTGGCTTCGGCCACCGCCCTTTCTTGGCCTCTTGCTGGGGTGCCTCTTTCTTTTTCTTCTTCGTTGCGATGTCTTTTTTTTGAGCAAGGCCTTGTGATCTAGTTGTCGCCATGTGCTGGGGCGGTACTGCCGCTGCTGGCGAGCGGTACTACCGCTGGAAGCGGTACTACCACTCCCAGCGCGGTACTACCGCGGTGGGGCGGGGGCCAGGGGTATTTATAGGGGCAGGGGAGGTTTCTTCCTCCCCATACCCATTACCCCCTCGTGCCTCTCTCTCTCTCCAGCACCGTTCCGGCGCGGAAGGGCTCCGGTGGATCTCCTCTTCCGGGGCATCCCTCTCCATTTCCTTCGGTGGAGTCGATCCCCACCTCGTCCTCTTGCCATGGATGCCGGTATTGCCCCCGTTCCTTCTCTCTTTTGGTCTTGTGTTTAGATCTTGTGCTTTAGGGGCAATGTTGGTTGCATCTCTAGATTGTTGGCTAAATCTAGGCTTGAGTTAGTTGGAGTAAGCAACTAGATCATCGAGATTGATGTTTGGTAGGATTATGTTTGAATTTGGTTGGCCGGTAGTGCCGGATCTGTCCACGGTAGTAGCAGGCCACTGTTTCACCGCCCCAAGCTTTGAAACTGCTGTGCATCCGCCTCAAGCGGTACTACCGCTCCCCCTGGAGTGGTACTACCGCTTGACCTCGTGCGGTACTACCGCTCCCTCTGGGGCGGTACTACCGCTCGGGGCGGTACTACCGCGGGTAGGGCACGGTACTACCGCTGCATGCCCACTTCCATCATTCTCTTACATTGCTTTTGATTTGTTCGTTGGCTTATGCTCGTCTCTTCTGTTTGTTTTGCGTCTTTTGTGTGTTTGGCTCCAGGTGATGACACTTCTGAGCAGCATGGTCGCCGTATCAACCCTGGACGTGCCACCTCCAAGCGGTACCAGACCTCAGAGCCTGCCGGTGTTTCTTCCAGCACTCAGCCGCCTCCAGCGCCTGCTTCAGCAAGTGTTCCTCCTCCTCCTCAGCACCAGAAGCGAGCCGCCAACAAGCCCAAAGGGAAGACTGTGACGGAGATGACCAACAAGGAGTTCTGGGAGAAGCATCGTCGCAACCCCTATACGGAGGACCAAGAATCCACTTTGGTCAACCGCCCGTTCTGGAACCATTTTCAGTTTGCCATCTTTTTTGATGTGATCAAGGCCAAGAAGAATCTGTTTGTTGATGTTCGCTCTATTGACGTTGAGGCCATGGAGAAGGATCCAGAGTACTTTGGGGAAGCCCTTCAGATGTGCACCCAGCTGAACATTCTCAAGATCATGCAGTTCAACAAGGATTTCGATGCGGATTTGTTGGCTCAGTTCTTTGCCACCGTTCACCTTGGAACAGATGTTGACCGGACCCTGACCTGGATGACCAATGGCAAGCTGCTTTCTGTCAAGTGGCGGGCGTTCATGGAGTTGCTTGATGTGGTGGATGACGGGCTGGAGACTCCAGTCGGTTTCCGTCCTCACCGCCATGACACCTCCACCCATAAGCAAGCCCTTTGGCCCTACTGCACTGTCAAGATCCACCCTGTCACTGAGAAGAAGACCTACGAGTTGTCTCCGTATCTGGACATTCTTCATCGTATCTTTCGTGAGACTCTCTTCCCTCGCATTGGGAATCTGGATATGGTCCACTCTTATCTCGTGGACATGCTTCTTTTCTGTCAGCATGAGAAGGATGCCAACACTGGAGAGAGCCTGGATATCTCTCATGTCATGTGGTCTGAACTTGTCTCCGCCGTGTCTGAGCGCAAGTGTCCTATCTATGGCCCCTTCATCATGAGGCTCATTGAGCGGGCCTGGGCACAGACCTACCCCAGAGTGTTGCTTGAGACTGGAGATTTAGTTTCCCATGAGGTCAAGCGTCTGAGGAAGAAGGACAACTGGTCTGCACCTCACACAGGGGGTCCTTCTACTGCTGCCACCGGGGGCCCGTCTGCCGCTGCAACTGCCATGGACACTGTGGGTGGGGATGCTCCTCCTGGCCATGATGAGCACCTTGGCCACTCCAGTACCGAACCATCATGGGCCCAGAAACTCAAGCGCAAGATGAAGAAGCTCTTCTGTCTGGAGTCCCATGGTCAGTATATGACTCATGTGGCGGAGAAGAATGCCAGGTCGCGCCACAAGCAGCTCATGCGCCAGCTGGGCGCCACAGTTGTCAGTGGATCCGAGGGACAGATCACTGAAGAGGAGGACTGGATACATCAGAACTGCCACTGGACCGACTCCGATGCCAAGCAGTTCTCTCCCCACGGTGCAGATGCAGAGATGTGATGATCACCTGGAGTCGTAGTGTCTCTCTTGACCTTTTTGGTGTCTCGCTGCCAAAGGGGGAGAGAGTGTAGGGATTTGATTTGCTCGTTTTCGCTTCTTGTGTCGTGCTTTGCTTTTAGTCTTGTGCGTTTCCCTTGGTTTGGTTTGTTGTGAGACTTAAGTTCCCGTCATATGGTGTAAGACATATGCTACCTTAGCTATCTTATCTATGATCATGCACCTCGGTATCTTATAGCTTGCTTATCCTATCATATATGTTGTTTGCATATATGTTGTTTGCATGTATCTTTCTTAGGTTATTTGGTCTCTAAAATATAGCGGGAGCTGTGATCCTAGTGTGTGTGCCTTTCAGTCCCTAGTATTCATCTAGTTTACACACATCCAGGGGGAGCCTATCTATATTTTAGAGGCGTGGGCACTCTTGTATTCTTTGTCATTACTCTTTTTGTGCAAATCCCGTATTGTCATCAATCCACCAAAAAGGGGGAGATTGTAAGGGCTTATTTATCCCTATGGTGTTTTGGTGATTGATGACAATGCATTTTGCGGACTAATCATGTGCTTTGAGTGCTTTCAGATATTCATCCTTCGGCACGGAATGATTACTTCCCTTTGGCGCTCTACTCAAGACGGTGTAGTCTATTCCGTGACCTTGTTGGTGGACTAGGTTCCGTAGTAGTCACCGTACTATCAAGAGGGGGTCCGTTTCGGTATGGCTTGGGTGGAATCAACACGTACACGTTCTCTTCACACCCTCCAATCTTTTCCGCACCTTTGGGGCCTTTCTTTCCCTCCTTCCTCTGTTTGTCCTGGACCCAGCGGTAGTACCGCGGTCCACAGCGGTAGTGCGGCTGAGACTTCCTAAGCGGTAGTACCGCTCTTGGAGCGGTAGTACCGCTCCCCGAGCGGTAGTACCGCTGGGTGGCCTCAGCGGCAGTACCTCTGCGGTTCCGTGCTACTGCCGCCCTGCCACTGCGTCAGCAGCGGTAGTACCGCTCCTCGGAGCGGTAGTACCGCTTGCTGGGGCTCAGCCGCAGTACCGTGGTGGCATGGTGCTCCTTCCGCTTCGATTCTTGCGTGCATTTTCTCGTGTCGGGTTTTGCGGTACTAGGCGCGGCAGTAGTGGCGGTAGTACTGCTCGAGAGCGGTAGTACCATTCTACCTCCGCGGTAGTACCGCTGAGGGGGAGCGGTAGTACCGCTTGAGGGCGGCAGTACCGCCCTGGGCCCCTGCCCTAGGCCTTCTCTCTTGGCGCGGTAGTACCGCTGAGGGGGAGCGGTAGTACCGCTCTAGGGCGGCAGTACCGCTCTGCCTCCGCGGCAGTACCGCCCTCTGTGGGGCTGAGTGGGGGGTAACGGTTCACTTGTTTCCCCCACTATATAAGGGCTCCTTCTTCTCCCTCTTTGCTTCACCTCTTCCACCAACCCTCATTATTGCCCAAGCACCATTTATTGCTCAAGCTCCATTGCATACCCCAAGCTTCCTCTTGCCCGATCTATCTCCCTAGCCAATCAAACTCGTTGATTTGCTCGGGAGTGGTTGAGAAGGCTCCGATCTACACTTCCACCAAGGGATTTTTGATTCCCCCGTTCATCCTTAGCGGATCTTGTTACTCTTGGGTGTTTGAGCACCCTAGACGGTTGAGGTCACCTCGGAGCCATATTCCATTGTGGTGAAGCTTCGTGGTCTTGTTGGGAGCCTCCGATTAAGTTGTGGAGTTTGCCCCAACCTTGTTTGTAAAGGTTCGGTCGCCGCCTTCAAGGGCACCAATAGTGGAATCACGGCATCTCGCATCGTGTGAGGGTGTGAGGAGAATACGGTGGCCCTAGTGGCTTCTTGGGGAGCATCGTGCCTCCACACTGCTCCAACGGAGACGTACTTCCCCTCAAAAGGAAGGAACTTCGGTAACACATCCTCGTCTTCACCGGATCCACTCTTGGTTATCTCTTACCTTTACTTGTGCAAGCTCTTTAGTGATTATTCCCTTGCTTGCTTGTGTGCTTGGTGTTGTTGCATCATATAGGTTGCTCACCTAGTTGCACATCTAGACAACCTATTTTGATGCAAAGATTAATTTGGTAAAGAAAAGCTAAAAATTGGTAGTTGCCTATTCACCCCCCCCCCTCTAGTCAACCATATCGATCCTTTCAGCCTCAATATTCATCGGACCACATACATCGGTATGTATGATTTCCAATAAATCCGTTGCTCTCTCCATAGTACCGGAGAATGGTGTTTTAGTCATCTTGCCTATGAGGCACGGTTCGCAAGTACCAAGTGATTCATAATCAAGTGGTTCCAAAAGCCCATCAGTATGGAGTTTCTTCATGCGCTTTACACCGATATGACCTAAACGGCAGTGCCACAAATAAGTTGCACTATCATTATTAACTTTGCATCTTTTGGCTTCTACATTATGAATATGTGTATCACTATCATCGAGATTCAACAAGAATAGACCACTCTTCAAAGGTGCATGACCATAAAAGATATTACTCATATAAATAGAACAACCATTATTCTCTGATTTAAATGAATAACCGTCTCGCATCAAACAAGATCCAGATATAATGTTCATGCTCAACGCTGGCACCAAATAACAATTGTTTAGGTCTAATATTAATCCCGAAGGTAGATGTAGAGGTAGCATGCCGACCGCGATCACATCGACTTTGGAACCATTTCCCACGCGCATCGTCTCCTCGTCCTTTGCTAGCGTCCGCTTATTCCGTAGTCCCTGTTTCGAGTTGCAAATATTAGCAACAGAACCAGTATCAAATACCCAGGTGCTACTGCGAGCTCTAGTAAGGTACACATCAATAACATGTATATCACATATACCTTTGTTCACTTTGCCATCCTTCTTATCCGCCAAATACTTGGGGCAGTTCCGCTTCCAGTGACCAGTCTGCTTGCAGTAGAAGCACTCAGTTTCAGGCTTAGGTCCAGACTTGGGTTTCTTCTCCTGAGCAGCAACTTGCTTGCTGTTCTTCTTGAAGTTTCCCTTCTTCTTCCCTTTGCCCTTTTTCTTGAAACTAGTGGTTTTGCTAACCATCAATACTTGATGCTCCTTCTTGATTTCTACCTCCGCAGCTTTCAGCATTGCGAAGAGCTCGGGAATAGTCTTGTTCATCCCTTGCATATTATAGTTCATCACGAAGCTCTTGTAGCTTGGTGGCAGTGATTGGAGAATTCTGTCAATGACGCAATCATCTGGAAGATTAACTCCCATCTGAATCAAGTGATTATTATACCCAGACATTTTGAGTATATGCTCACTGACAGAACTGTTCTCCTCCATCTTGCAGCTATAGAACTTATTGGAGACTCCATATCTCTCAATTCGGGCATTTGCTTGAAATATTAACTTCAACTCCTGGAACATCTCATATGCTCCATGACGTTCAAAACGTCGTTGAAGTCCCGATTCTAAGCCGTAAATCATGGCACACTGAACTATCGAGTAGTCATCAGCTTTGCTCTGGCAGACGTTCATAACATCTGGCGTTGCTCCAGCAGCAGGCCTGTCACCCAGCGGTGCTTCCAGGACGTAATTCTTCTGTGCAGCAATGAGGATAATCCTTAGGTTACGGACCCAGTCCGTGTAATTGCTACCATCATCTTTCAACTTTGCTTTCTCAAGGAACGCATTAAAATTTAACGGAACAATAGCACGAGCCATCTATCTACAATCAACATAAACAAGCAAGATACTATCAGGTACTAAGTTCATGATAAGTTTAAGTTCAGTTAATCAAATTACTTAAGAACTCCCACTTAGATAGATATCCCTCTAATCCTCTAAGTGATCACGTGATCCAAATCAACTAAACCATAACCGATCATCACGTGAGATGGAGTAGTTTTCAATGGTGAACATTGTTATGTTGATCATATCTACTATATGATTCACGCTCGACCTTTCGGTCTCCGTGTTCCGAGGCCATATCTGTATATGCTTGGCTCGTCAAGTATAACCTGAGTATTCTGCGTGTGCAACTGTTTTGCACCCGTTGTATTTGGACGTAGAGCTTATCACACCCGATAATCACGTGGTGTCTGGGCACGACGAACTTTGGCAACGGTGCATACTCAGGGAGAACACTTCTTGATAATTTAGTGAGAGATCATCTTATAATACTACCGTCAATCAAAGCAAGATAAGATGCATAAAAGGATAAACATCACATGCAATCATTATAAGTGATATGATATGGCCACCATCATCTTGTGCTTGTGATCTCCATCTCCGAAGCACCGTCATGATCACCATCGTCACCGGCGCGACACCTTGATCTCCATCGTAGCATCGTTGTCGTCTCGCCAATCTTATGCTTCCACGACTATCACTACCGCTTAGTAATAAAGTAAAGCATTACATCACGATTTCATTGCATACAATAAAGCGACAACCATATGGCTCCTGCCAGTTGCCGATAACTCGGTTACAAAACATGATCATCTCATACAATAAAATCAGCATCATGCCTTGACCATATCACATCACAACATACCCTGCAAAAACAAGTTAGACGTCCTCTACTTTGTTGTTGCAAGTTTTACGTGGCTGCTACGGGCTTAAGTAAGAACTCATCTCACCTACGCATCAAAACCACAACGATAGTTCGTCAAATAGACTCCGTTTTAACCTTCTCAAGGACCGGGCGTAGTCACACTTGGTTCAACTAAAGTTGGAGAGACAGTCTTCCGCAAGCCATCTATGTGCAAAGCACGTCGAGGGAACCGGTCTCGCGTAAGAGTACGCGTAAGGTTGGTCCGGATCGTCTCACCCAACAATACCGCCGAACCAAAGTATGACATGCTGGTAGGCAGTATGACTTGTATCGCCCACAACTCACTTGTGTTCTACTCGTGCAAATAAAATCAAACCATAAAACCTAGGCTCGGATGCCACTGTTGGGGAACGTAGTAATTTCGAAAATTTTCCTACGCACACGCAAGATCGTGGTGATGCACAACAACGAGAGGGGAGAGTGTTGTCTACGTACCAACGCAGACCGACTGCGGAAGCGATCACACAACATAGAGGAAGTAGTCGTACGTCTTCTTCCCGATCCGACCGATCCAAGCACCGTTACTCCGGCACCTCCGAGTTCTTAGCACACGTTCAGCTCGATGACGATCCTCGGGCTCCGATCCAGCAAAGCGCCGAGGAGGAGTTATGTCAGCACGACGGCGTGGTGACGATCTTGATGTACTACCGACGCAGGGCTTCGCCTAAGCACTACAACGGTATGATCGAGGTGGAATATGGTGGCAGGGGGCACCGCACACGGCTAAGGAACGATCTCAAGGATCAACTTGTGTGTCTTGGGGTGTCCCCTGCCCCCGTATATAAAGGTTGGAGGGAGGGGGCCGGCCGGCCAGAGAGAGGGAGGCGCAGGGGGAGTCCTACTCCTACCGGGAGTAGGACTCCCCCCTCCAATCCTATTCCAATTAGGACTCTCAAGGGGGAAAGGAGAGAGAGGGGGGCCGGCCCCTTCTCCTAGTCCTACTAGGACTTGGGGAAGGGGGGGGGGGCGCCGGCCAGCTGTGGGCTGCCCCTTTTCTCTTTTCCACTAAGGCCCAATAGGCCCATTAGTCTCCCGGGGGGTTCCGGTAACCCTCCCGGTATTCCGGTAAAATCCCGATTTCACCCGGAACACTTCCTATGTCCAAACATAGGCTTCCAATATATCAATCTTTACGTCTCGACCATTTCGAGACTCCTCGTCATGTCCGTGATCTCATCCGGGACTCCGAACAACCTTCGGTACATCAAAATGCATAAACTCATAATAACTGTCATCGTAACGTTAAGCGTGCGGACCCTACGGTTCGAGAACAATGTAGACATGACCGAGACACGTCTCCGGTCAATAACCAATAGCGGGACCTGGATGCCCATATTGGCTCCTACATATTCTACGAAGATCTTTATCGGTCAGACCGCATAACAACATACGTTGTTCCCTTTGTCATCGGTATGTTACTTGCCCGAGATTCGATCGTCGGTATCCAATACCTAGTTCAATCTCGTTACCGGCAAGTCTCTTTACTCGTTCCGTAATACATCATCTCACAACTAACATATTAGTTGTAGTGCTTGCAAGGCTTATGTGATGTGCATTACCGAGAGGGCCCAGAGATACCTCTCCGACAATCGGAGTGACAAACCCTAATCTCGAAATACGCCAACCCAACATCTGCCATTGGATACACCTGTAGTACTCCTTTATAATCACCCAGTTACGTTGTGACGTTTGGTAGTACCCAAAGTGTTCCTCCGGTAAACGGGAGTTGCATAATCTCATAGTTATAGGAACATGTATAAGTCATGAAGAAAGCAATAGCAACATACTAAACGATCGGGTGCTAAGCTAATGGAATGGGTCATGTCAATCAGATCATTCTACTAATGATGTGACCTCGTTAATCAAATAACAACTCTTTGTTCATGGTTAGGAAACATAACCATCTTTGATTAACGAGCTAGTCAAGTAGAGGCATACTAGTGACACTCTGTTGGTCTATGTATTCACACATGTATTATGTTTGCGGTTAATACAATTCTAGCATGAATAATAAACATTTATCATGATATAAGGAAATAAATAATAACTTTATTATTGCCTGTAGGGCATATTTCCTTCACTTAGCAGCAGTCCGGTACTCGCCTAAGTATCTGAAAATCCTACCGAGTGTTGAGCGACCCTCCCACTCGGGGGCTTAGCTGCAGTCCAGTACTCGCCTAAGTATCTGAAAATCCTACCGAGTGGTGAGCGACCCTCCCACTCGGGGTCTTAGCTGCAGTCCAGTACTCGCCTAAGTGTTTGAAAATCCTACCGAGTGGTGAGCGATCCTCCCACTCGGGGGCTTAGCTGCAGTCCAGTACTCGCCTAAGTATCTGAAAATCCTACCGAGTGGTGAGCGACCCTCCCACTCGGGGGCTTAGCTGCAGTCCAGTACTCGCCTAAGTACAAAACACATCCCGCTCTGCAGTAACGAGGTGCAGGTCGACTGCCACCTTCTCCTTGGGAGCTTCGCCACAAATACAACGAGCGCTCCATCGCCGACCCACAAGGACGACGAGGTGCAGGTCGACTACTACCTTCTCCTTCGGAGCTGCGCCACAAATACAAAAGTTGTCTCGAATGAAGAACGATTTCCACTCGGTGGGGGATTCATGAAGATATTCAACGATAAACCAAGTTCAGATAAATCCTAAAGGCTCCGGACCACAGATCGAAGTGCTCGGGCATTCAGCTCGAAAGAGTTTAACGGTTACAAAAACTACTCGGCATTCCAAGGCAAATTTAAGGTGAGGCATAAAAGTTTGTTCACTCCGCAGGAGGAGGGCTGGCAGGCTCGACGAACTCGTCCAGGTCGACGCTGTCGGCGATCCGAGTGGCTGCAGCGATGAAAGTCTCCATAAAAGTTCGGAAGTCATGCTTCTGGGTGTTGGCGACCTTGATTGCCGCCAGTTTATCTTGTCGCACCTCCTTGCAATGGACACGAACCAAAGACAGAGCCATGTCGGCACCACACCGGGCAGAAGATTTCTTCCACTCCTGCACTCGGTCAGGGATCTCGTTAAGTCGAGTCATCAGGGACTCAAGATCATTCTGGAGCGTGGCGTCTGGCCAAAGTGCCGGGTCGATCCGTGATGTGGCGACTTTCAGTCGAGCCAAGTAGTCCACAACACCGTCGATGCGGGATTCCAGTCGGAGTAGATTCATGGCAGTTTCATCTTTCATGGGAGAATTGATTGGGTCCAAACCTGGCTCAATCCGCCCAGTCTCCTCCTCGAAGTTCTAGCAAAACTCTTCATTCACGGTCCAAGGATAGGTCAATTTTCATATGCCGAGTCGACAAAAAACATCAGTCGAAACAAAATGCGTACCTTCAAGCTTGATGAACAACTTCTTGGCAAGGCTCCTCAGATAGTTCTCCAGATCGTCCCTCCTGCGAGCGATGCTTTCCATCTTCTCATACAGGTTGAGATTGTCCTTCTTCAAGCGCGTGCACTCCTTGTTGGCTTCATTGAGAGCAGATCCATCTTGGTGTTCTCTTCTTCCAACTGGCCGACCGAAGCTAGTTTCTGTTCAGCCAGAGCGGTTCTGTCGTCGGCCTCCTTTTGAGCAGCAGCCAAATCCTGATCCTTCTTCGCGAGAGCTTCTCTTAGTTTTTTTTGCGAAGAAACGGTGCTTGATTCAGAAGGAGCAGAAAGGTACTCAAGCCTAAGACAAACCAGTCGACGAGCTCGTCTTACCATTGGCGTCGTCCTTGACCTTTTGCAGCCCTGTCTTGGCCAATTCCAAGTCAAGGTTCAGTTGGATTTGCTGTCTCTCCAAATCAGCAAAGCGAGCTCCAAGATCACAAGATTTCTGTAATCAGGGAGGAGAAGTTTATTTTACAGCGAAAAATGACAAAGACAATAAATACTAAGACTACGGTCGACTGCCCGCAGTCCACCATAGTCTCGGGGACTACACCCAATGGGTGCACTTTGCGTGCCCCCACCGGTTATGACCCACTCGACCGGCCCGCCGGAGTCGAGTGCAAAAAAAAGAGAAAGAAGAACTCATACCATAGAACTCAGACCACAGTCGACTGCCAGCAGTCGACTGCGGTCTCGGGTACTACACCCAGTGGGTGCACTTAGCGTGCCCCCACCGGTTCTGATCCCACTCGCCCAGACCGAGCGGAAGAGACAAACTACCAGTTCAGTTTACACTCGACGTGGCCAGACCACATCGAGCGAAGAATCAAAATACAAAGACTACAGTCGACTGCCAGCAGTCCACCGTAGTCTCGGGGACTACACCCAGTGGGTGCACTCAGCGTGCCCCCACTAGTTCAAAAATTTAATCGACGCACCCAGTGGGTGTACAGATGCAAAGATTTTCGGGAAAAGAGTCTTAAGATAGCATATCCTAACAGAACAAGCGGCGACCAACTAACCTAAACATTGCTCTGGAGAGCCGAGCTGGCATCGTAGGCGGCCTGGCTAGCGTCCCACACCGTCTTCATCTTCTCCATCATAATGCCCGCCTGGCGTACGGCTTCCTTGGCAGCATTCACTTCTTCCTCTGGGACATGATGGGTCGCAAAAACCAAAGGTGGGTCGAGAGGGGCCTGGGCAGTCGACGAAGAAGGCAAGGCACTCGACAATGGCACGGCGAAGGTAACAGAACCCCGATTGGCATCACCAGCGTCCTGAACAACTGGTTCCACCCTCGGCGTCGATTGTGGCACCTCGCTTGCAGGAGCTTGCCTATTTTTCCTCGTCAAAGGCCTCTCGGGATCTTCATCATCATCATCAGGGAGGTCAATAATGTTAGGGGCTGTTCAAAGTTCAATCGACAAAATCACATCACCCAATGGTACACATTGAAGTTGAATCGACCAAAATAAAGACAGAATGGCAGAAATCATACCCAGATTAGAAGTGACCGCATCCTCCATCACCTCATCATTGTCCCTGTAAGCTGAGGTCCCGGAAGTAGCAGCGCTGCCAGTTCTAAAGTTCGTCCGGTTAAAACAAGAAAAACAAACAGCACAGGGCGTCGAGTGAATATAAAGGGAGACACTCACGCAGAAGCGACGGGGATGTCAATCTTAATCTTCGGCAACACCTTCCGAAGCTTCGGCTCTGCGACTTTGGGATGCTTTGACGCTTTTTTAGTTGGAGTTGGTGAAGAGGTCCGAGGACGCTTTGAAGACTGACCAGCTTGAGCAATCGCCTTTTCACGGGCGCTCGGTCATTCTTGGTCAAGTTTGGACCGCCTCTCCCTGCAAGGAGGTGACTCGACTTCTTCTTCGTCACTTGGGTCGTCGCTTTCTTCGTCCCCTCCACCGTCAGTATCCCATTTGCACTGTCGTTGCCGCTCGCCTCTCCTTCCGGGTCCTGCCCTTGCTCTCCGTTGGGCATTAAATACATTTCAATAATGGCCTGAAAGAAAGCAGGCAGAAGAAAGTCAGTCGGCGCGGTATGGGCAGCTGCGCGAGTGAATTCAGACAGAATCAGACCTTCTCTGGTACATGGGACTGGTCGAATGGAGGAACTCTCCTGGCTCCCCTGGGTTGTCCTTGTTTCCGGTCATGCCCGACAGCCACTTCTCCGGTGTGTCGTCGTCGACCTCCTCCGGGTGAATCCGAGTGGAGTCTTCAAGACCCGAATACATCCACATCGGATGGTCTCGAGCTTGAAGAGGCTGGATGCGCCGCTGAAGGAAGACCTCCAAGAGATCCATACCGGTGACCCCGTCACGGATAAGATGGACCACTCGCTCGACCAGCACCCTCACCTGCGCCTTCTCCTCCAGGAGCACCTTCAAAGGGGAGGGTTTCCTCACTCAATCCATGGTAAAGGGAGGGAGGCCAGTCGACTGCCCTGGGGTCGACTGGTCTTTGCAGTAAAACCCGATCGACTGCCATCCGCGAACCGAGTCGGGAAGAATCATGGCCGGAAAGGAACTTTTCCCTCTCATCTGAACACCAAGACCCCCACACATCTGAATCACTTGAGTCCCCTCGCCACTCGGATTGGCCTTTTTCACCGTCTGGGAGCGACAAGTGAAAATGTGCTTGAAAAGGCCCCAGTGAAGCCGACAACCCAGGAAATTCTCACACAAAGAAACGAAAGCGGCGAGATAAACGATTGTGTTGGGAGTGAAGTGGTGGAGTTGAGCCCTAAAGAAGTTCAGAAATCCCCGAAAGAAAGGGTGAGGAGGCAAGGAAAATCCACGATCGACGTGGGTGGCAAGGAGAACGCGCTCACCCTCCCGACGTTGCGGCTCGGATTCCTTTCCCGGAAGCCCCGCCGATTCATAGGGAATCAAGCTTAAGCCACCCCGGTCCGACGCCTTATATGAGGCCGCTTCCGAGTGGCTGACTGGTAGGCCCGGGCGGTCCTGTCAAATCCCGAAGCAATCGCGCGCGCGATACGTGGCGAAAAAGGTGGCGCGGGGATCAAGGCGGCTCCGCCCTATCCCATCCGATTACTGCGGCCTCCCCCGTCCCGCGCGCTTCCCAAAATTCAGATCCCGTGAAATCTGCGGGCAGCAGAACAACTTGTCAGACCGAAGATCTCCTCCACACCATCACTCAGAGCCTATCAAGTAAAGAAACTCACTCGACAAAAAAACTAAGAATGGATCAAGGCGACTGAAAAGGAAGTTGTTGTCATCACTCAGGTTCATTGATCCGAAACCAGATATGCTCATGGCATGAAAAATGAGTCAGGGAAATTCTCAACTCCTTCCTCACTCAAACCTCGATCCATTTGGGGGCTAATGATGAAGCTATGTACCTAGGGTAGGGTCATGGACCTGTCCAAACTGCCCTACCCAAGGACATCTCTAGAAGAAATCACCTTTCAATCGACTTGAAGGTGTTCCACTCGACAGACTCGAAGACACTTGACCAAGAAGCGATCACTCGACCAAGACCAAACCACTCGATGGGGAGAAGACCTAAAGGCACTCCGCACGCTAACGGTCGGTTATTAAGTAGCTTTTATGGTCATCATAGCACTTTATTAAGGGCGTTACCAGTAACGCCCGACCTTAATGCATTTTAAACCCTGCATAACTGAGGGCCGGAGGGGTCCGGCGAACTCTATATAAGCCACCCCCTCCTTAGTGTAAAGGGTTCGCACCCCTGTAATTCATACACACATAATCCAGTCGACCGCCTTCGGGCTCCGAGACGTAGGGCTGTTACTTCCTCCGAGAAGGGCCTGAACTCGTAAACCTCGTGTGCTTACAACTTCTCCATAGCTAAGATCTTGCCTCTCCATACTTACCCCCCTACATTACTGTCAGACTTAGAACCACGACAGCGGCTGATGCGGCGGCGCGGGCGGCCGCACAGGAGGAAGCCATCCGCGCCCGCATTGTGAAGAAACGGCAGCGGAGGAAGACGCGCGCCCTCGCCGGTGAGCAGAATCGGGCGGTCCGTGCCATGGATGAACTGCCACCGAAGGAGGACAGCGACAACGAGGACAGCTCCGGTGACGAGCAGATCCGGCTCGAGCAGTCGTGGATGAACTCCACCATAGCCTAAGATGCCAAATATTGGTAGTCCGATGGCATGTTTAATGTAGTGTGATGGAGTAGTCGAACGATGCGTGTGCGTCGACATAGTTGCATGAGTTTGTACGGATTTGAGATATGCTAATTGAGATGCCCGGATGTGGATTGAATTTTTTTTTAGGAGTGCCGGTCAGTGCCCGCGTCCGCGGGCGTTTGAGGGTCCGGATTTGTCAAGTCCGGCTGTAGATGCTCTAATGGAGTACTTCCTCCGTTCTGAATTATTTGTCGCAAGTATGGATGTATCTACATGTATTTTAGTTCTACATACATCCATTTCTGCGACGAGTAATTTAGAACGGAGGAAGTACCGTTTTTTATCTCCTTCCAAATAAGCATGCATGATTACAAATCGTCGGTGCTTTCCGTTTAACAGAATCTCTAAGGTCTGAACCTACCATTTCTTCTTAATTAGTTTTATTAATAATCAACTAGCACAATATATATGTACTACTTCCTCCGTTCCGAATTACTTGTCGTAGGTATGGATGTATCTAGATGTATTTTAGTTCTAGATACATCCATTTTTGCGACGAGTAATTTAGAACGGAGGGAGTAGTTATTTCTTAATTTGTGGAATGGTGCTGATCTTTTTCTGATTGACTATCCACTCTATCATCACCTATTTGCGATTAGTACTACTGTATGGTTTTCAGATGCATGATTAAAACTATTGCATGCATGAGTGCTGCTTACTCAGCTAGCATATGCAATGAAGCCAGGTAGGGTCAGCAGTAGCTAATAATTTGAGGATAAAAGAAAGCGCCAACTTGAGCCGACAACAACATCTAGGGGGCTTGATCGCCACCCTACACCATTATTCAAACACTCCATCTCCTCTTGCTCTTTGATGATGCAGCTTTCTGTACAAGACTGCCCATTCTCCTCCCTGTCATGCCAAGATACATAACCATGGGACCTATCATTGCGTCCATGCATAATAATGGAAATAAGGGACCAAAAAGTTAACGATAACGTGAACAGCGAACTATGTATACGGGAATTAGAATTAAACTCAGTTAAGCTTTCATTGTAAGTTTTTGTGACTGCAACCTTTACAAAACCGTGGGAAGACCGCTTCACAAGTTTTGCAGTGCACAATGCAGCAGTTTTCTGCTTTAAAATCAAGGTTAAAAGGAGCTTTCATCGTACATCTAAAAAGATAAAGATAAGGGTGGCTTTCTCCGGTGGACCCATACTACAGAATAGTGTACTGAAACTGTTACTGTTGTACAAAATAGTACTAGTGTGTAGAAAAATGTTCAGTCAATTTGGACTTATAGCTTAAAAAAAGCCTCAAGTTAAAGTTAAAGCCTCAAGTACTAGTGTGTAGAATAGTGTACTCCAGGAATTCATTCATGTGTGGTCCATTCAAACTTGTGTAGTCATATGTATGTATTTATGATTTTTTTTCTGCATGATATATACTTATTATATGTTGTTTTTGCCAAAAAGTTGTGTAGTCATTTGACTGCACAGCCCATGAATGGCTTCGCCACTGCCAGCCATGCCACTAACTAGCTGAAGGTAGACTGGAATTTTCCGGTACAACAAAATTCCCAGCTAATGATTAAATTCCGCAATCCTAATTCTTTTGTATAGACCACTTTGCTTATCTATGCATTCTCGTAATAAACAACTTAAGCTGCAGTTTAAAGAATGTTCGTTGCTGTCAAAAAGAAGAAAAGGGAAAATGTTGTTCGTTTTTAGAACTTGATGTTCTGTCAGGCTCCACAAATTTATCCACATTTTTTTCTCCAAGCATAGCATATATCCCAGAACTTTATCAATATACTAGTACTGGAGAAAATGTCATGTGTTGATATAAGAAAGAAATAATTTATAGTGATTAGAATGCGCTAAGCAAACTCAACTCATCAAATGCAATCATTTGGTGTTCAGGCCAAAAGTGCAAGGTCCCACGTTTCCAAGTTTTTTCGAGTCGTGAGTGAACGGAGGAACAAGAAGGGCAACCACTATGGACTGGGAGGCAGGCATGGCCCATCCAATAACTCCTTCCAGCATGGGTGGGGGTAGGTCAGAGCAATTGAGTTGGATCCGAGATCACATAGATATAGCAGAAAAGGCTGGAGATTAAACTGAACAATGACAGTGTATCAAAATAAAAAGGACAACTACATGCCCTGTAAAAAAGACTGTCACTTTTGCAAATTAGGCATGCTCAGAGCGAACGATCGCATGCCGTTTAGTGTAGTTGTCATCGACGCACACCATTGGCAGTTATCCAACGTTCATTGCTGATATTTACCATATTGCAGCTGATTATTTGTAATTTTTACATATCAGATTATTTTCGGAATTTACTACCTTGATGCCGAAAATTCAGCTCGGCTAATGTTTTTATTTGTGTGTGGGTGTGATGGCGGAGGGGTCAAATTTCTAATTTTTTTAGTTTTTGAATTTATTGATGCAAATAAAGCATCGTGTAATTTTGGGTTTGGATGGGGGAGTGAAATTAGAAAAAATGGAATACAAATACAATAGTTTAAGAGGTAAAAGCATCAGGGGTCCTAAAACTTGTTCAACATGTGACGGTTTAGTCTTAGAACTTGTAAAAGTGACTATGTAGTCCTAGAACTTGCACACAATGTGCAAATTTAGTCCTAAGCCAATCAGATACGGCCAAGTGACGCCAGCGGGTCCAATCAGGTCAGCTCTGGACATTTTGCAGATACCCACTGTCATTTTGTCAATTCGGGCCGCAGGACATAATATCGTGTGCGTGTGTTCTGTGCGTAGCTGCTCAAGATCGATCGCGCCGGCGACGAGCTGTTAATTATGTGCATGTACTAGTATCCTGCGTGCGTGAAGAATCGGATCAAGGATCAAGGAGCTTCCTTGCACCGTTGTACGTGCGTGTCTCCGTGAAGATTCGATCACGCTGCTGCGGCCAAAACTACAGGCCGGGGACCTCGTCAAACCTTGCAGGACACCCATCTGAATTAACTTTTGATGTTAAGTGATGTTAACAGAATTTTGTTGATGTTAACTGAAATTCTAAATTGTGGTGGTGCATATGAATGAATTTATCAATATGCAAACCGGCTACGTACGCTCGTCGCTACGACCAAAAGTACAGGCAGCGAACCTCGTCGAACTCCGTAGGCCACACATCTGAATTAAATTTTTATGTTAAGTGATGTCAACTAAATTTTGTTGATGTTAACTGAAATTCTAAACTGTGGTGATGCATATAACTGAATTTCTAAATATGCAAAAATTCGAAGAAAAACAATTGGCAGTCGTTCAAAACGTTGTGCGCAATGCCATTGGGATAATAGTAGGGGAAATGATTTAAATCACCCGACTAGTAACAACGCCTGCGGCTGTCGGCTCCACGGCCGTCGGATCGATTTTAGTCAGATGGCTCGGGAACAACATATTACCTAGACTAGATTTCGCAACTGACCTGTTGTTGCAATCCCTCCACCCAACAAGTACCGTGTTGCGAGATCTAGATCAGGATCCTCTCGTGCTCTCCCGAGCTTCCCGTCAAGCCGATGCCTTCATGTGCTTCCCCGACCGACACCACCGCCGCTTCGCCGCCGGCAGCATGCGGACGAGGCCGCCAACAAGAACGTCGATGAGGTCGCCTCTCCCAGTCTCTATGTGTCCACTCACGACCATTGGCCTTGCCCGCTCGAGCGCGCACGCTGGAGCTCGCTGCGGCCGCCATTGCCGATCTATGCCGCTCCAGTCCCATGTTGCATCGCCTCCACCACCATCATCATCGCATACGCAACACCCCTCGTCCCTTCCCCAACAAGACCAAGCTTCTGCTCGAGGCCATGACCACAAGCAATGCAACATGGTGACTTTCTGCAACAAGATATCTGTTGCAGGATTTTTTTTTTTTGCAAAAAGAGATCTATTTCAAAAAAAAAAGGTCTCAAAAATATTATGCAACAAGACCTTTGTTGTAAAAAATTAATTGCAAGACAACCTTTGTTACAAATATTTCTGCATTAAGACATGTGTTGCAAAAAGGTTCTCGCAACCGACTTCTGTTGCAAAACTGACAACAATGCTTGACGTGGAGATAGCGTCAGATCGAACGGCTCGTAAACCGACGGATCTTCGACTGACGCGTAGCACAACCCTAGTAGTAGTGGTTTGTTCTAGTACTAGCAAACTACCTAGTTACTGACTAGTGACCATAGTTTTAAATAGCCGGCTATAGCTGTTTGAGGATGTTGCCGCTAAATGATTTCATGTACAATTTACCGCTATAGCCCGCTATAGCTCAATTATAGCTGTTTTTAAGGGTTGCCGCTAAATGCTATAAACCGCTATTTAAAACATTGCTAGTGGCCCTGTAGTGCAGCGGCCCGGCTAGCGTGTGTTGCAGACGCTGTATGGCGAGCGTGCGTTGCGTTGCGTCGGCCACACCCACCGTCAGACGGAGTTCATGCCGGGGTCCACCCTAGCCGGGGCGTTCACTGGCGCGGCTACTTCCCGCAGCAGCCGACGACAAAGCCGGAGCCACATCCAGATGACCGAGCCGGAGCCGGAGCAGACGACCAAGAGGGAACCGGAGCCGGTTACGCCCACACGCGATCAGGGTGATTCTACCGCACCTGCCTGACGCCGACCACGCCAAAGCCGCCGGCGACGCCGACCTCGCCGGAGATGTGGGAAACACCGGCCACGCCGTCTGTGCCCGTGCAGCAGAGTACCAGCGGCGGATCGTACGCTGGCGGAGACGCCAGCAAGCAGGTGGACGACGACGGGGAGCCGCTCGACGGGTTGAGCCCTAAGGCCATCGAGAACATCCTCAAGGAGCACAACGGGTTCCGCGCCAGGGAGCTCACGTAAGCTAGACACTATGGACGCATGCATCTCGCGACCGCCGGCGCCGGCCTTGGCGGCAACTGGCTCTAGATTCCGGCGAACTGGATGGATGGTTGGATGCAGGTGCAACGCGACGGTGGCCAAGTACGCGCAGCACTACGCGAACGACGGGGTCGTACGGGGAGAACCTGATGTACGGCGACGCAAGGCAGGGACGTGGCTCCACACCGTCTGTTAGCACAGTCCCTGGGCGTCGATGCTGCTCGACGAGGTCACCGGCCTGTAGTTTTGGCCGCAGCAGCGTGAGTACGTAGACGGAAGCTAACCCGGTAGGCTGATCGAATCTTCACGGAGACATGCACGTACAAGGAAGCTAGCTACTGGATCGATTCTTCACGCACGTACCATACTAGTATATGCATCACTAGTAGAAAAAGGGTCAAACGTGAAGCACATTAGTGCCGCTTTGTATTTGAGTCGTCACTAATCTATACATTAGTGCCGGTTCCAACGGCTAGCCGGGCCTCCATCATTAGTACCGGTTCGTGGCGAACCTTTAGCACCGGTTCGTGCCTGCCACCGCTCTCATTAGTACCGGTTCGTGGCACGAACCGGTACTAAAGGTCGTCCTATATAAACCCTTCGTCCACCAGCACTCTGTTCTTCCCCCTTTTCCCTCTCCCTCTCCTCTGTTCTTCCCTTCTTCCTCTCGAGTTCATCACAAAATTTGCCCAAATTTTGTCAAGATTTGAAGGCCCTCATCCATTCAAATGATCACAAAGGTTAGCAACTTTGTCCTTTCATCTTTCATTGTTAGATTAGCTCTTGCATTGGTTTATATAGTGATTAATTTGGGAGGATATATATATGTGCTACTATTTGATTTATATGCAATTTGAGGTCAAAAATAACACTTAGTTTGCATATGTAGGTGTGGTTTACTTAGTGCCTTCTAAATCTCCATCGTAGCCACCGTCGATCGCCCGCACCGTCCCGTTGCCGGCACCACCTTGTGGTGAGCCTCTTGTTCATGAAATTTTATATAAAAATTGATGTTTCTGTGATTTGGATATATAGTTACTCATATAATTATCTTACCCGTACGTTGTTTGTTATACATATAGTGCCATGGTTTTGATATCCGTCCCCGTCGGCCCTAGTCCTTGTTATGATTCGGATGTGGTATGTATATTCTCTTTTAAAACTAGTTGCATTTCGTGTTTATGACAAATTATGCCCATCAAGTTGACATAGAAATTTTTTCTAGGAGGTATGTGAACCGGAAATTCCAACCGACCCTATTGCCGAGAGGTTAAATTTAGTTGAAAGAGAAAACGAGTACTTGAAAGAAAAATTGAAAAGAATTGAGGGGGAGAAGATGGAATTGGAGTTGCATGTTGCCGATGTCGTCAATGATCACAAGATCAAGATGGAGAAAATGCGCTTGAAGATTAGAAAGATTAGAAAATATGCCATCGATAGTGAGGCTTGGTATCATTATGCTCTTGGATCTATTGTTACCTTAGTTGCGATCTTGATCATATTTGTTGTTGCATTTAAATGCTTTAGCTAGAGAGTTATTTGTTTGTTGGATTTAAGTGTTGTATGAACTTTATGTATGAACTTGTATTAATTGTATGAACTTGTATTAATTTGGTCTATTCGGTGTTGTGTAATGAAGATGAGCCGGCAATGGATGTACGATGACCGATGCTCTCCCGAGTTCATTAATGGCGTGCATACTTTTCTGCTTGCGGCTGAGGCAAACAAGCGGGCGAATGGTTTTATGCCTTGTCCTTGTGCTCGCTGTAAGAATGGTCACAATTACTCTACGTCAAGAACCATTCACGTCCACCTGTTTAAGTCCGGTTTCATGCCCCATTATAATGTTTGGACCAAGCACGGAGAAAGAGGGGTTATGATGGAAGACAATGAAGAAGAAGAGGACGACGACAGCTATCCTGGCCATGGGTTCCCTGAATACGATGATACAACAATGGGGGAAGAAGCGGAGCCGGTAATGCGGGAAGAAGCTGAGCCGGCAATGCGGGAAGAAGCTGAAGAAGAGGCATCAGATGAGCCCGTTGATGATCTAGGTCGGGCCATTGCCGATGCAAAGAAAAACTGCGCAAGTGATTTGGAGAAGAAGAAGTTGCAGCGCATGTTAGAGGATCACAAAAAATTGTTGTACCCGAATTGCGTAGGTGACAAGAAAAAGCTGGGCACCACACTGGATTTGCTGCAATGGAAGGCAGAGAATGCTGTATCTGACAAGGGATTTGGAAAGTTGCTGGTAATGATAAAGGATATGCTTCCAAAGGACAACGAATTGCCCGAGAATACATACGAAGCAAAGAAGGCTGTCTGCCCTCTAGGGTTAGAGGTGCAGAAGATACATGCATGCCCTAATGATTGCATCCTCTACCGCGGTGAGTACGAGGATTTGAACGCTTGCCCGGTATGTGGTGCGTTGCGCTATAAGATCTGCCGCGATGACCCTGGTGATGTCGAGGGCCGGCGCCCCAGGAAGAAGATTCCTGCCAAGGTGATGTGGTATGCTCCTATAATACCACGATTGAAACGTTTGTTCCAAAACAAAGAGCATGCCAAGGCGATGCGATGGCACAGAGAAGACCGTAAGAAAGACGGAAAGTTGAGAGTAGCCGCTGACGGATCGCAGTGGAGAAAAATCGAAAGAAAGTATGGGAAGGAGTTTGTAGATGACGCAAGGAGCGTATGGTTTGGTCAAAGCGCAGATGGCATTAATCTTTTTGGGGAGCAGAGCAGCAACCATAGCACCTGGCCTGTGACTCTATGTTTATATAACTTTCCACCTTGGTTGTGCATGAAGCGGAAGTTCATTATGATGCCAGTGCTCATCCAAGGCCCTAAGCAACCCAGCAACGACATTGATGTGTACCTAAGGCCATTAATTGAAGAACTCTTACAACTGTGGAATGGAACAGGTGTACGTGCGTGGGATGAGCACATGGGGGAAGAATTTGACCTAAAGGCATTGCTGTTCGTGACCATCAATGATTGGCCTGCTCTCAGTAACCTTTCAGGACAGACAAACAAGGGATACCGCGCATGCACGCACTGTTTGGACGATACCGACAGTATATATTTAGCTAATTGTAAGAAGAATGTGTACCTGGGACATCGTCGATTTCTTCCGAGCAGGCATCCCGTAAGAAAGAAAGGCAAGCATTTCAAAAGTGAGGCGGATCACCGGACGAAGCCTCGCCACTGTACTGGTGCTGATGTACATGATATGGTCAAGGATTTGAAGGTGGTCTTTGGAAAGGGTCCTGGTGGACAACCTGTTCCGAATGACGCTGACGGACGCTCACCCATGTGGAAGAAGAAATCTATATTTTGGGACCTGCCCTATTGGAAAGACCTCGAGGTCCGCTCCGCAATCGATGTGATGCACGTAACGAAGAATCTTTGTGTGACCCTGCTTGGCTTCTTGGGCGTGTATGGGAAGACAAAAGATACACCTGAGGCACGGGAGGACCAGCAACGTATGCACGGAAAAGACGGCATACATCAGGGTCATGCAAGTTACGCTCTTACCAAAAAAGAGAAGGAAATCTTCTTTGAATGCCTGCTCAATATTAAGGTACCGTCTGGCTTCTCGTCGAATATAAAGGGAATAATAAACATGGCAGAGAAAAAGTTCCAGAACCTAAAGTCTCATGACTGCCACGTGATTATGACGCAACTGCTTCCGGTTGCATTGAGGGGGCTTCTACCGGAGAACGTTCGATTAGCCATTGTGAAGCTATGTGCATTTCTCAATGCAATCTCTCAGAAGGTAATCGATCCAGAAATCATACCAAGGTTACAGAATGATTTGGTGCAATGTCTTGTCAGTTTCGAGTTGGTGTTCCCACCATCCTTCTTCAACATCATGACACACGTCCTAGTTCACCTATGCGAAGAGATTAACGTTTTGGGTCCTGTATTTCTACACAATATGTTCCCCTTTGAGAGGTTCATGGGAGTCTTAAAGAAATATGTTCATAACCGTGCTAGGCCAGAAGAAAGCATCTCCAAGGGCCGTCAAAATGAGGAGGTCATTGAGTTTTGTATTGACTTTATTCCTGGCCTTAAGCCGATTGGTGTTCCTGAATCGCGGCATAAGGGCAGACTGGACGGAAAAGGCACGCTAGGAGGGGAATAAATAATATGTATGGACGGACATTCTCTCACTGAAGCACACTACACAGTTCTACAGAATTCCGCCTTGGTGGCTCCGTACATGGATGAACACAAGAATTTGCTACGCTCCAAACACCCGGAGCGGTCTGATGACTGGATTACACGTGAACAAATCAGGAGTTTTGCCAGCTGGTTGCAAGCACGTACCATGCATGACACCTCTATTGAAGATGACCTGTACTTGCTGTCCCAGTTACCATCTTCGAATATAATGACTTTCAAAGGGTACGAGATAAATGGTAATACATTTTACACGATCGCCCAAGATAAGAAGAGTACCAACCAAAACAGTGGTGTCCGCTTTGATGCAGAAACCAAGACGGGAAAGGAAACATATTATGGTTATATACAGGACATATGGGAACTTGACTATCGACGTGGTTTGAAGGTCCCTTTGTTTCGGTGCAAATGGGTCAATATGACACGAGGCGGGGTAACGGAAGACCTGCAGTACGGAATGACAACAGTGGAACTCAACAATCTTGCGTATGCACACGAACCATTCGTCCTAGCCAATGATGTGGCACAGGTTTTCTATGTGAAGGACATGTCTACCAAGCCAAGAAAAAGAAAAGATAAGGAAGCGAATGCATCGTACGATGAGCCAAAGCGGCACATAGTTCTTTCTGGGAAGAGAAACATCGTGGGAGTGGATGACAAGACAGACAAGTCAGAAGATTATGAAAAGTTTGATGAAATTGCTCCATTCACAGTGAATATTGACCCGAGCATCCCGTTAAATGATGAAGATTTTCCATGGCTACGACGCAAAGGGACAGACGCGAAGAAAAAGTTTCACACCCAAAGATCTGGGATGTGATCTGGGATGCAAGCAAATTCTTTCATGCATTTACTGTTTTTTTCAGCTAAATGACCCTGAAGTTGAAAAGCATTTCAAATGAACTCAGAAAATGATGAAAGTTGGCATGGCATCATAATTTCACCCACATAGCATGTGCAAAAAAGTAGAGAGGGTTACCGCAAAAACTTAATGCACTTCGTGTACAAAATGGTCAATCTGTTTCGAAGTATCAGGGTTTCGGACGAAAACTCATCCGTTACAAAGTCATTTCATTTTTTAAATAACTTAAGCATTACCAAATTGAATATAATGATAAAACACACTAATATTAAACATAACAAAAAAGAATCACTGGGAAATGTATTTTTAAAGTTAAGTTATTCACAAACTAGTGATTCACACAAATTTCAAATAATTCAAAATATAAACTATTCAAATTTAAAAACTACCGGCACTAACTGAAAGTTTCTAAAAACTATCAAAAATATTCACAAAGAACTCTAAATACAGCAAAAAACAACTAAAAATAAATAAAGCAAAATAAATAAAGCAGAAAAGAAAAAACTAAATGAAAAAAAAGCCCACCTACTGGGCCACAGCGGCCTGCATACGACTAGAAACCCAACCTGTTATTGGGCCAGGATGCAGGCCCGCAAGCCCAATAGGCCCCACAGGGCAGCATAGAACATGTAGGCCCAGTAGGCCTGCTTTGGAGAGGAGCTCGAGAGAGCTACCGCACGGGGGTTTATAAACCAGTGCGGTCGCCCCTCGGCTAGCGATGTGGGACTAAACTTGCGCACCGCACCTGCGCCAGCGCACCCCCTTTAGTACCGGTTCATGGCACCAACCGGTACTAAAGGGGGGGTCTTTAGTACCGGTTGGAACCACCACCCGGTACTAAAGGCCTGCCCTTCCCGCTGCTTGGCCTGGCCAAAACAGGCCTTTAGTACCGGTTGGTGGCTCCAACCGGTACTAAAGGTGGCTTCTATATATACAGCACTTCGCAAAATTTCATTCTCCCTCTGTTTTCTTCCCGATCGTTCGACGCCGTCGCCGCCCCCGTCCTACGCCGCCCCCGTCGGGCGCCGTTGCCGTCGCCACCCCCATCCTCGTCGCCGCCCTCATCCCCATCGCCGCCCCCGTCGCCGTCGCCGCCCTCGTCTTCGTCGCCGCCCCGGGCCCGTCCTCGCGCCGTCCCCGCGTCGCCGTGCCCCCGTCACTCCCCGGCCCGTCGCCGCCCCGGCCCATCGCCTCGCCGTCGCCGTCGCCCCGCTGTGAGCTCTCCCCCTCTAACCCCTCTCCCTCGCCCCCGGTGGCCACCATGGGCGCCGCCCCCCGAGCCCATATATACACACACAAGCATGCATGATGAACACACACACACTGTTTTTAGTGTTAATTAGATCGATGCTTAGTGTTTAATTAGTATGGAATAGCATATATATATATATAGAATTTTGAGATATGCAATGCTTAGTGTTAGATGCTTAGTGTTTTTAGTGAGCCCGGATATAATTAGTGTTTAATTAGTATGGGATTTTTTTATATAATGTTGTTTTTCTGTTTTTAATGGATGTATAGAAGTTGTTTTTTCTGTTTTTAGTGTTAGATGCTTAATTAGTATGAAATAGCATATAGAATTTTGACATATGCAATGATAGCATAATTAGTGTTACATTTAATTTGCACATAGTATTTGTTGTCGACGATGCCCGGCCCGCATCCTCGCCGTACACCCGTTCGCGACGACGTCCTACTTCAGAGGACCCATGTCCGGGACTGGGCTCCGCCGGGCTGGCACTGGGAGGTGCTACATTCAGGGGCGCGACGCTTGGTGAGGAACCCGGCCCCGGGTCCCGTCGTCGACCCTCATCTCCTTTGGTGGCATTCGCGTGGGCCACTTTCGGTGCGGAGGGAGCCAGCCCCGCCGGAGGTGGTATGTCGCCGTGTCAGGGAGAAGGACGAGCACGTCCGTCGCTACATGGCTGCTATGGACGTCAGGTTCTCCAATACCTGGCAGGTTCTTTGGGGAGATCACCCGAGCTATGATCCAGTGATGGTTCCTTCTCTTTGGGTGTCCACCGCCCGCACCTCAGGAACCGCGAGTGGCCTAGATTACTCTATAGTATTCGATCTTTATTAGCTAGCTAGCTAGTGATATATTATTCGAGACGATGTATTCGAGACTATATATATCTATTATTCGAGACGATGTATTGAGATTATATCTATTATTCGAGACGACGTATTCGAGATTAAATCTATTATTCGAGATGATGTATTCGAGATTATATCTATTATTCGAGACGATGTATTCGAGATTATATCTATTAATCGAGATTATACTAAATTGTTTTATATTTCTTTTGGCATAGTTAAATAAAAGCTATGGCGGACAATACCGACAGAGAGAGAGAGAACAGACCATGTTCGATATCATACGCGGGCCAGATGATGATCAGAATGAAGAAGATTTTGACGGCTCCGAATTTCTAAACAACACCGGAGAGGGTGATATGATATTCGATCGCGACGACCGAGAAGATGAAGTCATGAACTATGACGAGGTATATATATTTATATAAGCAGGAATCTGGTGATCATCGCATGTTTTAAATGAGTTGAAGATATATTAACGAATCGATCTTTCTTCTTTCAGCCATCCGGATCGAGCAAAAGGACGAAACGAGGCCCGAACAAAAAGTTGAATGAGGGCGTAAAGTACAATATCGAGGCATTCAAACCTAATGGCGAACCATTAGCGCCTAAGAAGATTGCGGACAAGTTCGTTCGTCAGTGCGGAGTTCTTGTGAAGGACCTACTCCCGATCTCCCTTCAAGAATGGAGAAAGCCAGCGAAGCCACGTCCAGATGTTACTTTTGTCGACGACAATCAAAAAAAACTGCTTTGGGATACTCTCATGGAACATTTCACCCTACCAGATAATATCACAGAAGCAGATGTGCGGAAAGTCAAGGACGCTACTTTTAGGAAGATGGCGGTTGCATTCAAGAACCACAAGAGAATGACGTGGGAGAAGTACGTCAAGGGAGGAAGGAAGACTCCAGTATTCGAGGGGATACTAGAGAATCAAAGTGCTCATTGGGACGATTTCGTGAAATTCAAGGATTCAGAATTAGCTAAGGAACGGTCGAGAATAAACAAGGCCAATGCCGGAAAAAAGGATAAGTTCCATAAGCTGGGGCCAGGTGGCTACGCGGTGGCAATGCCTAAGTGGGATAAGTCTGAGAAAGAGATGGAGGATGCAAGTGTCACTCCGGTTACTAAGAACTGGCCCCCAGGTGCAGGACTTGGTTCTATACGCATAGGGGGGGAGTTGGACCCGAAGACAGGCAATGTTTCGAGGAAGGCATGTCTGAAGGTAGCCGAGGATGCGCTACTTGTTGCAATAGAAGAGGCTCGATCGGGGGTGTTCCGGCCAAACAGAGAGAACGACGAGCTTACGCGTGCCCTGGGAAATCCTGAACACCCGGGAAGAACACGAGGCAAGGGTGCTATTCCGTGGTATGTGGGGTTTTCGGACTGGAACGCGGACTACAGAACCCGTGCGAGAAATAAGATTGCGGAGGACAAGAAGAGGAAGATGGAGGAGGAGCAGAGGAAGCGGGACTATGAACGCCTTCAAGGCCTCGAAGCCAGTCAAGCGGAATTGGCAGCTAAATTCCAGCGACAGCAGGAGCAGATCGACTCACTTAGCCAGCAAAGGGGGTCTCAGCAGCTGCAGCAACTAGCGGATGATCCAGCCTTGGATACCACCGCCCCATCCATGCCGAGAAGCAGCGTGGGTTCCGCCCCGGGCGACGCAGTAGTGCTGGATAGATACCCCGTGGATGACATCACGGAGAACACTAACTGCGAGCTACACTTTAAAATGAAGAACATATCCATGAAGGTGGCGGACGCCGTTGCTTTTTCAAATTCCCCCAAGGCAACCTTCCATTGCAACCCGATTCCAGTGGGCTATGCTCGTGTCTTGGTTGATGAGGTGGCGGACCAATATTCGGGGCTAGAGCTTGACATTCCTGGAGGTGACGAGGAGCACACACTCGGAGATGCCAAACATCGTATCATCCTATGGAGAAAGGATTGCATCATTTTTCGAAGGCAACCGACACCGCGTCACCCGACTCCTCGTCGAAGTCCGCCACCGAGTCAGCAGACTCCCGCTCCTCCAAGTCCACCAACGCGTGAGGCCACTCCTCCTCCTCCAAGTCCGGCAAAGTGTCAGGCCACTCCTCCTCCAAGTCCGACACAGCGTCAGACGTCCACTCCTCCTCCAAGTCCGGCACAGCTTCAGGACACTCGTCCTTGTCCAACTCAGCCCCGTCAGCCGTCTCCGCCGCCTCAGCAATCGCAGAAGAGACACCCCGCAGCTATGGTGCGTAGCGGTACGAGTCGAGGTCATAGTACAGGAAGTACAGGCGGAGCCAAGCGATATAAATATGGTCCAAACCTCAGTACTCCTCTTCCTGTGAGGGCTTACGATAGGACCGAGGAGCAAACCAATGCCATAGTGCGGGCAGAAGTCGACGCCCATTTTGGACCGAAACCGCCACCGCCGCCAAGGGAGAAAGTGCCTGTGGAAGTAGTTGACCACTTCATTCGTATGGCTCAACCACCAGCTCCTAAGCCTGTTGACTCAGACTATGAGCGCCACATCAGGAAGTTACATCGACAACGTCTACAGAAGGAGGCGAGCTCGAGCTCGAGCGAACAACAAGCAGCTGTCAAAAAATGCGGGAAAACCGTTGCCCAGCTGGGAAAACAGGCGGCGCAATCGATCCCCCCGCTTGTTGTGCCGCCAACAATACGTGACAGTACGCGCGCCCAATATTATTGTGGCCAAACAGTTTACGTTCCCGAGGTGGGCGATGTGGTAATAACCCAGGAGCATATAATGCAGGCTGAAGAACTCAAGATCACTATTGGACAACTCCTCGAGATCGAGGACATGCCTCCGATTACAGAGGAGGAAATAAAACGGAAATTTGTCCGGGGCCAACCTTTGGTCGAGCCAGAAGATGTCAAGAAGCTCCCAACGAGAATGTATGAATTGCATCAATGGTACATGGACATTAGCAAGAGATCCGATCGAGAGTCCCTCATGGTATATGTCAAGAAGGATGATTACTACCATGAAAAAGCTGTGGCCGTTGAGTATTCTGAACTGTTTCAGTTATACAATCAAGACGCACTCGACAAATCTATCGTCAGTTGCTATTGTCTGTAAGTGATTTCTTTCTGTAATTTAAGTCTCAAGCTAGCTGTAGTGATCCTTTTGATCAATCATTACGTGTAATTATCCTCACTATATTCTTTTCTATGGTATTATGTAGGATGAAGATGTATGAAATGAGAAAAGGTGGACGCTATGGCATTGGGTTCATTGACCCAAACACCGTTAATCAATACACATGGAAATTAGATCCATATTATGAAAAAGAGGTAGAGGACAGCATGCTAGAGTTCTTGAAGCGCCTCAAATACAATGAAGATATACTACTTCCTTACAACTTCGAGTGAGCCACACTTTCTTGTACTACAAATTCTCTGTTTTTGCCTACTAGCTAGCTACATGTTTTTGCTTACATATGCCCGCTTAATTAAGACATGCAAACATGTGTGCATGCAGATTTCACTGGATCTTGTGTATCATTAAAGTTGACGCCGGAACAGTTGAAATACTGGACTCGCTACTCACAGCAAAAGCTAACTACAACATCTTGTATGGGATAGTCAACAGGTAATTTCAATCATTATTTATAACTACATATCTCGGCCTATTTAGTTTGTCATTTCATGATATGAACTATTTAATAACCCCTTTATTCATTTTCTTTGTCGGTGGTCGGGCTTGGGCAAGGTTCATCAGCGTCACGGAAGGCGAATAGAAACCACAGCTGAAATGGTTTCGATCCAAGGTAAGTAATTAAGTAGTACTATAGCTAGCTAGCTATCTGCCATCTCTTTAATTATCATGCTTGATTAATTATTATCTGATCAAATTAAATTCCATTCTCGTAATAAAGGCCCTGAAGCAGGCGCAGGGGACTGATCTGTGTGCATACTGTGTTTGCGAGAACATTCACATGATGGCGTCCGAAAGGAGCAGATCTTAAAGACAGGAATGGGTACGCTTGTCAGAACACTATTCACAATTTTTACACCATTATCGATATCTAGTCACACAACTAATACATATGCATATTGATCTCCTTCTTAACAGTTCAATGAGGTGAGGGACAAGCTCCTACCAACGGAGCGCGTACAAGCACTTCAAGAGGAAATAGCGGGATTTTTGCTCAACCAGGTCATAAATCCGAAGGGAGAATACTATTACCCGCTACCGCCCCCATCGACCAAGTCATGAACCACTTCCAATTGTCTCGTGCTCCGAAGGCACCAATCAGGCTATAATGCCACTGGCTCCGAAGGCAACATATGCATATGTAGGAGAAATTGTGTATATAGCTATACATGTGTGTATGTGTGAATTAATATGGTGGTTTGTGAGACATGATTGATGATATATATATGATTGGTTCTACTAGAAATTCTATATATATATATATATATATATATATATATATATGCATAACATGTACAATGTGTAGTACCGTAAAATATCAGCAAACGAAAAAGAATTAAAATGGAAAACACAAAATTAAATGAAAAAAAAATCATAAAACCAAAAACCCCCCAAACCATTTAGTACCGGTTGGTTTTACCAACCGGTACTAAAGGGCTCCCGGCCCCCGGAGCTGGCTGGTGCCACGTGGTGGCACTTTAGCGCCAGTTCGTGCTGAACCGATACTAAAGGGGGGGGCCTTTAGTGCCGAAATAATAGTGCCGGTTCCATAACCGGCACTAAAGGCCCTTACGAACCGGTGCTATTGCCCGGTTTTCTACTAGTGCATGTAATTAACAGCTCGTCGCCGGCCTGATCGATCTTAAGCTAGCTACGCACAAAGCAGACGAGAACACAAGCACATGATATTAGGCCAACTCCACCGCACGACCCCAAACGGACGTCCGTTTTTTGTCCGGATTCTGTCCATTTGGGTAGCGATTTGGGTCGTGTCCGGGCGTGAGATGCGGTGGCCGTGCGCCCAGCGCACGGATGCATCCTTTTGCCCTATCCTATCCGTCTTGGCCAAAAATGCCCAAATTTTCATCAAAAACAGTAAATATTTGTCTGAAAATTGAAATAGTTTTACAACCCAATTGAAATTGTCTTTAATAAAATATTTTTACAACCAAATCGAAATTGTCTTGACTAAACATAAAATGGACCAATACATCTATTGGTGGCCAATGTGATCCCACACATGCTCAACCAAGTCATTTTGAAGATTCAAATGAGTGTGCCAATCACGCATCTCACGGTGGAATTGAGCAAACTATTCAAATGTGGCCGGGTCTTGATGCAGAGGCTCAATATTTTCACCTTCATAGTCAAATCCTTGGTCGAAGATACTCTCATCACGCTCGTCCTCGACGATCATGTTGTGCATGATCACACAAGCAGTCATCATCTCCCAAAGCTTCCATTCATCCCATGACAGTGCAGGGTTTCGAACGATACCCCACCGGGATTGAAGCACACCAAAAGCACGGTCCACATCCTTTCTAACACTCTCTTGCATTTGGGAAAATCTCTTTCTCTTCTCACCTTGGGGTTTCGAGATTGTCTTCACAAAAGTTGACCACTGAGGATATATACCATCTGTTAGATAGTATCCCTTGTTGTAATGGTGGTCGTTGATCTCAAAGTTGACAGGTGGGGAGTGGCCTTCTGCAAGCCTCGCGAAGACTGCACTACCAGAATCTTGTTAATCCATGACGGATTCATCCCGTCACAGAAGAGTGCAAAACCGTCAAGGAGGGCGGTCCATGACGGATTTGGAATCTGTCATGTATATCGCGTCATAATTGGACAACTGCACCACCATGACGGATTCTGGCCGTCACCAAACAACCCATAGGCCCCTCCGGCCCGCCCCAGGCCCGGTCCTCCATGACAAACTAATCCGTCATGGATTGACATAACGTTGTACCAACATGGATCTGACATGGCATCTACGTGGACCTGATGTGGCATCCTGCATATAGCCATTGGCCTAATTATTTTTGTCTAACCAGGCCCATTATCACATTTATTTCAATAAATACAAACCATGATAGATATTCATCGAACCAGCTACAACACAACCTATTACACATATTCGAACGAGTTTTCACAACCCAATTAATTTCCATTGAACAGGGCCATAATTTGACCCATTTCATAAATTTTCATTCAATAATTTCACCAAGTAAAGGTCATTTACATCCAACATCGGTTCACACACCCCTCTTACAAATTACAAGTCATTACATAAGAAATATACAACATTGTGCAGACCCTCTTAATCATCAACTTCACCTCTTCTACTCAAACTTTCTTTGCAGCCCTGACCAAGGAAACCTGTATAACAAACTTTGATTCTGTTACAAAATAGCAAGTTGATTACAACAATAGCAACAGTAGTTATGATCATCTGAACCATAATTCTAATTTAACATGATTTAAAGGTCAATCATGAGGTATAGGTAAACCTATAAGCAATACTTGTCTTTCATTAATCAACAGTAGTGTTTCATTTGCAGCAAGACAACATCAGTCACTAATCACCAAACAGTTCAGAGACGTATTTTTCAGACCATGTCATCAACTAGAGTGAAAACTTATCAAGTTGGTAGCATTATATATTATTCTAAAATGTATACACAAAACTACTATGTGCATAGCAAATCTATATAGAAAAATCCTAACCACTTGCATGTTTTGAGAAAGAAAATTAGAACACATAGTTCCGTGTTATCATAGAGTAATTAGAGGAACTAAAGAGATGCAAGAATAATCACTATTATGTAAATGATTTACAGCTGACAGTACCATAAAAGGTAAACCTTATGGAATGAAACCAGACTACTACTGTAATGTAGTGCACACAAATGTTCCAGTTTGTTACTTTCACCCTTCTTTTTTACCTGATTCCAACTGCACATATTTCAGTTTATTATATGACTAAAATGTTTTGGCCGGTACTAAAATTATACAGAACTGGTCAACAGTTAAATACTAAGGATAATTCGACTATACTATATCCATATATCTGAGTATATGACTTGATATGCTGAAAAAAGATTTAGCCTGAATAAGATGTGATAGGAAGCACCAACTGGGAACAATAACATGATCTGTCCAAAATTATAACAAACATTAGATATTTGTAGATGGCTTACAATTTTTCCTAGTCTTGTAGGGAACTAAAATACTCAACTTCCATGCTTATACTAATGCTAATGCAAGTAGGTCAGAATCACGTGAAATACAAACCAATCAATATTTTCCATGTATTTTTCAGTCATACCCAGCAAAGCAAATAACGTCCTAGTTACAGAAAGAGGATTTGCATGCTTGTAGTCAGGTTCAGCTTCAATAGATGCAAAAGACTAGAATATATGTCTGAATGAAATTCTTATTAGTTGTTGCATTTAAGGAAGTGATGCTCATCTTCTATGCTTGTAGTCAGGTCCTAGTTAAAGAAAGAGGGCATCCATGTTGATGATAAGTCGCAACAATTTTGTACGGTCAACCATGTTGTAAACTTGACCACCAGATCTAAAAATATATTATATACTCTACACGAAAGATGATTGCAACAATTTTGGGAAGCTGATATAACTTAATATCAAATGAATGTACACCACATTTTCTTCTATGAGTTAACTATGCTAACCCATGTAGTACTGCTATAATAGGATCGTGGCTACATGATATCTTGGTCAAAAAATGTATGTATCAATCAAAACTCAAAAATATTGGAATAAAGTATCAATTGATGAGTGCATACCATTATTCCGTTGCTAGTGAGCACGCATTATTTAAGGTATTAGCTTAATTGGCCTTCAGTTTCAGGCCACCAACATCATTCAGAGTGTGCTAATGAAACAGTGGCGTTCAGATTCATGAGTTGTTGAGCTAGCTCGACTTGGACGCTTCCGTGAACTGATCACTTGTCTCGACATATTTGATGGTTGACACCGGCAACCAACAATCGACATCACCATCGTATATCCACTTCTCTGCTATTCCTATCAAATCAAAAACTACAAATTTACTATGTGAAACAGGCTACAATGTGCATATTAACCAAGAAAACTACCTCAGCAGAAGAAGTGAAATATATATGTATAAGTGATGTGCATATTAACCTAGAAAATCACTAACTACAAAATACTTCCTTCAATTTCCCTCACTATACATGAACTTATTTAGGTATATACGGATGAACACGCTTCAGTCAGTCAACGCACATTGTACCAAGAAAATAAGATGGCAGGGGGAGAGGAAGATGGGATTTTGGGTGTTCACCTGGGCAAGAGAGGGCCTCCAGTGGTTCAAATATGGCAGAGGAGGTTGCCACGGGCTGCACAACCGTGCCAGAGACGAGACAGAGGAGGTTGCGGTCGCCGCCGTGCAGCCCAACGCGAGTGAGCGCACCGAGCTAGGGGGAGCCATCAGGGAGGCGTAGAGGGCTCGAGGGGGCGTAGTGCGCGACGGAGCGGAACCACCGGAGATGCGCCGACGATGGAAGCGAAGCCATACTAGAAACCCTATCCATGGGCTAGGGGTCGCGGGGCGAGCGCCAGAGACCAGGAGCTGCGGATCCTGCCGGCCTAGAGGAGAGAGTGGTCGGAGACCAGCTCTTGTGTGTGTTGCGTCGTGGTGGGCGTCGCCGGAATCGGCGGACGTTGGCTGCGTTGTGTCGGTTCACGCGAGAGAGAGATTGTTTGTGAGATGGATGGATGGGTGGAGAATGCTGCAGATCTGGAAGCTGCCCGAGGTGAGGAGGATAGGGCCGTCGGCGAGCTGTTGGAGGGAAGCGAGGAGGTGGGTTGCGGCGGCGCTGTGCGGGGGTGATGGGGAATCAGGAGGGGCTGCGGGGGAGGAAGTGAGGATGAGGGTTAGGGTTAGCTTTTTATATGTGTAAAGGTTATGCGGGCTTGGGCGGGCTTTTGGCAGGCTTGCGGGGCTGTACCAGGCCATCCATGACAGTATCCGAAAATGTCATCGAAAATCCGTCATGAATTAACAGGTTTCTTGTAGTGCTGGAGAACGATGCAGCACGTTGATATCATTATGAGAACCTGCCATGCCGAAGAAAGAATGCCATATCCAAAGATCCTGTGATGCCACCGCTTCTAATATGACAGTGCACGCCTTGACATGCCCTTTGTACTGGCCCTGCCAAGCAAATGGGCAGTTCTTCCACTCCCAGTGCATACAATCTATGCTGCCAAGCATGCCTGGAAAGCCTCTAGCTGTGTTGGTCGCCAACAATCTCTCTGTATCAGCGTCAGTTGGCTGCCTCAAGTACTCTGGGCCAAACACCTCGATCACAACCTGGCAAAACTTGTACATTGACATCAGACATGTTGTCTCACTCATACGCACATACTCATCCACCAGATCGCCTGGAATTCCATATGCAAGCATGCGGATGCCCGCGGTGCATTTCTGGTAAGAGGAGAATCCAAGCTTGCCAAGGGCATCCGTCTTGCACTCGAAGTATGGGTCATGAGCAACCACTCCCTCTCGGATACGATTGAACACATGCCTTGCCATTCAAAAACGGCGACGGAATTTATCCGGCTTGAAGAGTGGGGTGTTGGCAAAGTAATCGGCATAGAGCAGGGCGTGCCCTCTCTCCCTATTGCGGTTCAGGTTGGGAGCACGGCCAGGGAGTGACCCCTTGTACCGAGGAAGCTGCCGTTGAATGTGGTCGTGAACGACCAGTGCAGCCACCACAATATCTTCATCATCCGACGACGAATCGTCCGATGAACAAAGAAAGTGATGGAAGAAAAACTCGTCTCCACTGTCCATACCTTTGTGGGCAAAATGCCGAACACCTTGCGGGCGTGGTGGCGAAGAGGCCGCGATGATCACCTCGACGCAGCAGGGGTGGTTGCCGGCCGGCTACTGGCCGTTGTGGAGCTCTCGTCGGGAGCTACCAAGGACGCCGTGCTGCGTCGCCGGCGGTCCTGTCTCCTCTGCGGCCGGCGAAGACGACGACGGCCAAAACTACGGCCACTGCACGGGCGTGGTGGCGGCCATGTCGAGAAGTGGTTTGGTAGGGACGGCCGGAGGCTGCGCGTTGAGGAGGCGGCCGGAGAATAGCGGTGGCGCTGGCGGCGGGGCGGGGCGAGAGAGAGAGAGGATGGAAGCGTTGGGAGCGGAGGGACTGCTAGTGTCCCCGACAGGCGGGCCACGGGTGGGACAAGGGCGTGCGTCCAAGCCGTCCGCGCGCGTCCGTTTCACCCCAAACCGAGCGCAAGTTTGGGCTGAGGATGGGTCGAAAACGGACGGAATCCGGACATTTGTCCGTTTGAGGCCGTGCACTGGGCTGCGCTATTCGTCTGTTTTACACCAAACAGACGGGGGCGGAGAGGATAGGGTCGCGTGGTGGAGTTGGCCTTATGTCCTGCGGCCTGAATTGACAAAATGACACAGGGTTATCTGCAAAATGTCCAGCGCTGACCAGACCAGACCCGCTGGCGCCACTTGGCCGTCTTTGATTGGCTTAGGACTAAATTTGCATATTGTATGTAAGTTCTAGGACTACATAGTTCACTTTTAGAAGTTTTAGGACCAAACCATCCCAAGCTAGACAAGTTCTAGGACTTGTGATGCTATTACCTCGTAGGACTTGTGATGCAATAATTTTTTTTTCACTCGAAAAAAAATGATTGCGGTGAGGTTGTGGGTGGTGTCAGGAAAAGTGCCGACAAAGCGAGGCGCACAACCGGGCCGATGGGCCACCCCTGTCCTAATTTTCCACCTTGTCAATTTGCCAGGTGGGCCCTGCCCCAGGGGCTATATCTCGGTGCGCTGGAAATCGTCATGGGCGAGCAGCCCGCACGGCTCGGTCGGTCGCAATGAGCCGTCGATCCAGCGTGTGAGCCGGCTCGATCGACAAACTCAGTTGCAGTATGGCTCGATCCTAATAAACTGTCTTCAACAGAACCGCTGAAATATTGTTTTAAAGAAAATGCTGAAATATTATTAGGACGTCCAGGAGTTTGTAGGTTTATAGTTAGGCTGAGCAAGCTCTTGTTGTTTGCAAGTTTTTGTAGGTAGCTCTTGTTGAACCGCTTGGTAGAGCAGGCTCTTGTTGTTGTTGATATCCTGTGTGGTGGATAGTTTTTCTAGCCCTATCAGTTTCATTAAAATGATCAAATTAGCTTACTTTTTCCCCCCTTCAACGAGAAGACCAAGATGACCATATATATAGTTCAAGCTCATCTGGCTTCAATTCGGGGTCCTGTATTCCTTATGTTCTTTACTAATGCTACCAAATGTATCGACGATCAAGTTTCAACAACAAAAAAAGAGTATCGATTATCATGTTATAAGAAGTCGGAGGCCGATTGTTATCGCTATCCGTCTACCCGTACCCAAACCACAGGATTCAAGCATGGATGTATGCATAAACCGGGACAGCTGGTTGCTAAGCTATATACAATCAACACAAAATAAGACTACTCTACTTGCTTAATTAATTAGTAAATTTAATTATCGGCTGGCCTAAGAACAACACGTATGTACCAGTCAATTTGTAATTAGCCACGCAGCTGTAGTTTTGCCAGGGGACATGGACAGCCGGCCACCCCCAGGAATCCCGACGTGACTTCATTGGCGAATTGACCCTTTCATCCTCCAATCCACCAATCACCGCGCGCCACCTCGACACGAGCCTACGTACGCGCCCATGCATGCATCGATCCATGCAAACTGTTGTCCGTCAGCTCTACGTGCGCTAGCTAATCTCGGTTGCTTCATGATGCGGTAGCCCCGCGATTTGTTTGCTTGCGTGTTTCGCGCCTCGGAATCGGCGTCGCCGCGACAGGGCCAGATCAATAGACAATAATAGATCGAGTGTATGTAGAGTATGTGCTTGAGTGTGTTGATGGCGACCGATAAGTCGATGATTTCCCCTAAGAAAAGAAAAGAGCTCGCTCGATTATTAGAACTGGTCGTGAGCATGCAGCAAGATCCAAGGTTTCCGTAGGCGATAACAAAGCAAGTAAACCGTACGTACGTGTGCGGACTAGTTTAGCATTTCGTCGTGTGTCCCAGCAGCTAGCAGCATTCGGAATCGGTCCGAATCTTACTTAGGAGGGCTCCCAAAAAAGAGTATTGTTTAGCTCAGGTTTTGTTCCTGCGAAAAAGACTGAGTATATTATGGACTCACAGCTGGCTGAGTCTTAACTATTGATTACAGGAAATAATGATGATTACTAGCCCACACACCCAGCTAGGGTCTCTCAGAAACATACAGCACTCGAACAATCGTCGCTCCGATATAATAAGAAAAGAAAATGATGGGATATGTCGAGTTGAAACCCTTAAAATAGCCTTTTGTATCTCGTACGTACATGAATTTTATCAGAATTCAAATGGAGGTGAATATATGTGACCATACAAGAAACGAAAGCAGTTTTTCATGGGTCTTAGCGTCTTGTTAGAGGTGCTACACAATTATTATGAGTTGCGCGATTCCACCAGGATGTTTGGTCCACCCTGCATCAATTTTGAACATTGGATTTACTTTTTGATGCTGCAGATGGGAACACGTCGTGCGACGCCCCATCAACTTCAACGCGACCACCCTACCTGATATCACATCGCTTCTCTTGCTCCCTCATCGTGTTTGCTCTGAGTGCTGCCACGTCATCCTCACCGATGCCCATCAGCACTGGTGTTATGGACTGCCCTTTCCGCCACACATCCTCCTTCAGTGGCCTCCCACAAGCCCATTTATACCTTCTCACCGTTGTTGTCGACTTCAAGACAGGGCCAACTTTATGTTTCTGAGGGCCACTGGGCGAAGTCAGTAGGTTCGTAAGGCTATATGTTTTAAGAGTTATATTTCAACCATGTTTTTAGTTTGAGATGTCTTACGATAAGAAGATTAAAAGAACAACAAGATGAAACTAGTATGATTACCTCAAATAAGAACAAAATTCTTATGACTCCAAGACCATCGACAATGATGATTTTAGGCAACATTTAAAGTACCCCTTTATTATTCAATAAACTGATCTGCCCGTCTATGTTTATTTTCTTTTCTCGGCACTCGAAAAATACTTTTTAGGCAACATTTAAACACATAATAAAATTGCAAAAGAAAGTAAAGAAATAGAATTGTAATTTTATACTAGAACCCTAACAAATCTAATATGCTTCAGTGATAAGCAGGACTAAGAAAATGAGGATAGATGAATCATGGATGTTTCTTACAAGAGGACGAGAGGCTGACAAGCTCGTGCATTGCCGATCGTGGTTTCAGACGCGGCACAGAGGTGGCGGAGGTGCACGACACAAACACGAGATGCCATATGTATTGTATAGTTCGCCCTTGATATCCATTAGTTCTATTGTTGTTTTGGACGATACACCTTTGCCTTGTAGTTAGATGACCAAAACATTGTAATCCAGGTCACAAGCTTCATATTGGAAGCATGGGATTGCTCCTTACCATGTACTACCATACAATCGACAATGTAATTTTGGTTCTTTGCAATCACACGAGGTTGTTTCATATGTTTATAGAGTTAATTTCTACTTCATTGTTTTCATGTTGCAGGACACCTGGGCGGTCAGAAAATGTTGGAGTTGTGTTGAATATAGTGTACAAGGTAGGTTACAGTTGGACTATGAGTTGTATTGTGTTTACATAGGATGTGGAGTCGTGTCTTAATAGGACACTTGTATCCTAGGCCTCTCATATATAGCGGGGGTAGACACACGATGTAACCTATGCCAACATAATAGCACCGGAACGCGGGGGAAGCCGGCGGCATGTGCCGGTGTCCAGGGCGACCGGGTGCGATATTGTAGCGGTGTCGTGGGGAGGAGCGCCCATAGTCAGGCCCCGAGGATGTAGCCATATCGGTGAACCTCGTTAACAAATCTCGGTGTCGTGCTCGTGTGACTGTTTGGTCCGCGTATGATCTAGGTATGCCTTGGATTTATTCTAACAAATGGTATCATGAGCTAGGCTATTCAGAGCCCATGGATTATTGATTTGGAGGAAGGTACGTGTGCGACGGCTCGACGTGCGGTGATCTTGGATTGATCGGGCGAGCGTAGAGGTAGCGGTGGCGACGTGTCGCGCAGGGCGGGCAGGCAGCAGGTCGATCGATCTATCAACGAGCACTGGCTGCGGAGGCCAAAGGCGCGTGCTGGGCACCGGCCCAGCTGGCAGAAGCCGCAAGGCTGCAGTCCTGCAGTCGGTGAGACACGGACCAAGCGGCGGATCATGCTGGATCCGGTCGCTTATAGCTGCAGGCAAGAGCAATCAGAACCGGATTTGGTTTGGACGAAAAGAGGACCGAGTCCTCACGTGACACGACGAGAAGCAACAGATCCAATCAGCGGAGAGCAAATCCATCAGATTTTTTTTTGAGAATCAAGAGCTTTATTAATCAACCAACGGATTACATTCCTTCCTTACACAAGTCATAAGAAAGGTGGGAATATAATTTATCCATAAACAACGTTTTCTAGAAGAATTACATTGCTTGGCACACAGATGCGCCAATTCATTCGCCTCCCTTGATATGAATTCCAGACGAAAATCATCAAAATTCCCGCTTAGCTCTTGTATTTCATTCAGAGTGGTAGCTATCTCCGAGCGATCAACACTTGGAGAACCCCACTGTTTCACCACTAGTTGTGCATCAGTTTCTATGATTACCCTCCTGAACCCCAAATCAGAAGCTAGCCGTACACCATCTCTTACTGCAAATGCTTCCATAGCCATAGCTGACATCCCAGTTTCATACCAGAGTGCTTGTGCGCGGATGAGCCTTCCTTCATGGTTGCGAACCCCCAGGCCAGTTCCTCCCTGGTGTGTATGTTTGTCGAAGCAAGCATCCACATTAATCTTAAGAAAATGTTCCTCTGGTGGTTTCCAACTCTGTACTTCCTTGGCAACACTTGTATCCTAGGCCTCTCATATATAGCGGGGGTAGACACACGATGTAACATATGCCAACATAATAGCACCGGAACGCAGGGGAAGCCGGCGGCATGTGCCGGTGTCCAGGGCGACCGGGTGCGGTATTGTAGCGGTGTCATGGGGAGGAGCGCCCATAGTCAGGCTCCGGGGATACAGCCATATCGGTGAACCTCGTTAACAAATCTCGGTGTCATGCTCGTGTGATTGTTGGTCCTCGGATGATCTAGGTATGCCTCAGATTTATTCTAACAGGAAATTCCATTAGCATTTGAAGTTAAGAAGACCTACAAAAATATCGCAATAAAAAGACGGACATACAATTCAAAAAGGTGGGAAAGGACACTGGGAGCTCAAACTAATATTGGAACTACTGTGTTAAAGTTAAATGTAAAAGTCAATATCCAGGTACAAATTGGTAAACAAAGAACAAACAAATTGAAGTGATGAGATAAAGGTGATTCACTCTAATGGTAGATCTCATCAGTCTAAGATTCCACTTCACTTTTGGAGAAATATGGCTACCAATATAACATGATCTCATCAAACCAAGCAAGCACGAGACAACCACACGTACCAAGATTGGTGTACCCCTTCGGTCCTGCATTGAGTTCCAATGCGTACACATACACACAATTTAGCCAAGTTCTGCAAGCCCAAGGAAACGTCTCGGCTCGGCTGGGAGCCAGACAGGGCAAGGAAAGGAAGAAGTTTCAGATCCAGGAGGAGCATGCACCATAGCTGGCTGCTACGATGAGGCGAATGGCGTGGAATGGAAACAACTTATCATGATTATCTATTATTTATTTATAGCTAATCAATATAATACCTGGATACAACGAGTGCCAGGAAGGAGAGGATATCCACCTCCCGATCAAACATGATCTTCCATAAGCCGTGTACTTGTGGCATCTATCGTTGGCGCTTTTTTATTTGTTGTAGTACGAGGTCTTATATTTTCCCATATAACATATGTGATCTCAATTTTTAATGTAGAAAAGGGCTGGCAATTGGCATTTTCTTAGTAGGTTTTATCAATGCATTAAAAGCCACCAAAGTATTGGATTGGTATTTCGCATTTGTCTTCCATATATTAAACAATGGTATGAAGCACGGTGGCTGGCGATGATGAGCGGGTGGCGCGGAATGGAAACTAGTATTTATCATCATTATTTACCCATTAATTCACGGCCACTTAATAATACACCATTATTTACCCATTTAATCACAGCCAAGTAAAAAAATTGAGTTGTTTGGATTGCTTACCAGAGGAGAGGAGATCCAGGCACCTCCCCATCGAACAGCTCATCATTTGGTCGCTCCGTTGCCTACCGCTGCCTTATTTATAGCCCACCATCCCGTCGCCGCATGCCCACGGAACACCAGGCCAGATCATCACATCACCACCACCACCGAGCACTGCCACCGTACCATCATCCATCCTCTACACCGGTGAGTTCTCAGATCGGATCGGGCTCGCCGGAGATCGATGATGCATCGCGCCGCCGGCCTCGACCTGGACCTCGGGCTGGGGCTCGGGCTCGCCTCCCAGGGCAGCCTCACGTCCTCCAACACCACCGACTCCTCCTCCCCGGCCTCCGCCTCCCACTCGCAGCACTGGACCGCCGCGCTCAGCTCCGTCGTCGGCGCGCATGAGTCGTACGGGCTGCACCAGTATGCCAACCAGCAGCGGAAGGACGAGCCGGGGATGAGGCCGTCCACGTCGCCCGAGAGCGGCGTCAGCGGCGGGACCAAGAGGGGCCTGGAGCGCACCGGCTCCGGCGTCTCCCGCGGCGGCGCCACCGCGGGCGGCGACGAGGACGACGACGGCGACGGCGGGCGCAAGAAGCTCAGGCTCTCCAAGGACCAGGCCGCCGTCCTGGAGGAGTGCTTCAAGACACACAACACGCTCAACCCCGTAAGTGTCTTCTCCTTCTCCGATGATCTATCCACCTCGCTCGCATAGCGTTCGTCCATGGATTCCTCGTGATCGATCGCATTGGGCTGACCGAGGTTTCTTTATTGACAATTTCCAGAAGCAAAAGACGGCGTTGGCGAACCGGCTGGGGCTGCGGCCGCGGCAGGTGGAGGTGTGGTTTCAGAACCGCCGCGCTCGGACCAAGCTGAAGCAGACGGAGGTGGACTGCGAGTACATGAGGCGCTGGTGCGACCAGCTCGCCGAGCAGAACCGCCGCCTCGAGAAGGAGGTTGCCGAACTCCGGGCGCTCAAGGCTGCACCGCGGGCAAACAACGGTGCCCCGGCGGGGCCCCTCACCACCCTCACCATGTGCCTCTCCTGCAAGCGCGTCGCGTCGACGTCCTCCGCCTCGGCCTGCAACGTGCCCAGCTTTTCCTCCAATGCCGGCATCGGCATGCCCATGCCATCCCCCGAACAACGGCAGTTCTTCTGTGCGTTCAGAGACACCGGAGCGATGTACGGCGGTTCTTCGGGGCTCGGGAAGGTGGTCAAGCCGACCAGATAAAACGAGCTATCTCTGTGACGCCGCCATGATCAGCATGCCAAGCAAGCTAACAGAAATGATGTCATTGTCACAACTCACGAACTTAAGCAAGTTTAGCAGAAAGTTTAATCTTTCGTTTTCTCCGTCTGAGGGAAATGTAAGTTTTTTTTGCGGGGGGAGGGAAATGCAAGTTAATTAAATCTAACAATTTAGGGCTGAATCGATCGATGAGTTCCGGGCTTCCGGCGAGGATGAATGTATGCATGTGAAAAGCTGATGAAATAACATGAGAAACTAATTCATACTGGGAACTTACTAACATGTTGAGTTATAGTACACCGAACATGTTGAGTAATTTTCTAATTTGCTACCCTGTCTTGCATAGATTTTTTTTTGAACCGGGCCTCAACCCCTTCCCATTAAAAGCATAACGGAAATATATAGTTCAGACAGGCACAGACCCAAAGTACCAACTACATCGCAAGGAAGCTAGAAAGGGGAGGCGAGTTCAAAGCACCACTGGGAAACCCACCATGAGCACTCGTCATCGAGCAGTTCATTGCGGGGCGAAAACCCAGCGACACCTGTGATCACGCAACCTAAAGGATCTAAACACCAAGTAGCCCCCAAAAGGAACCCGAAGTAGTCTAACTTCACCAAGCTTACAGGCTCACAAAAGAGCAATCAGAGCACTCGCGCAGGAGTGAAAGGCAGCCTATCCTTGACAGACGAGAACTCGAAGCTCCGAAGAGACGAAGAAGGGATTAGTTTGAAGCTGAGTTGGTTGGAGCCGCGCAGATTCTCATCATCATCGATGCACTGGACCTGTGCATCTTGGCTCCGCGCTCCATGGTCTCCCGATCATCGCCAGCCATCAAACCTGCCCAGTACATCAAAAAACCACAAGCAGCATACACCACATTAAAAGGACTTTTGAGATCTTTATGTTCAAAAGTAGCTTGGTTATGATTGTTCCAAATCGCCCAACAGACTGCCGCCAAACCAGAGGTGTAAAGTTTCGTTCCATCAGGAAGGAAAATATAACACCAGGAATAGTACTGCCAAATGTTATTTGGACATAAAGATGTGCCCAGCACACATCCAACCATCCTCCATACCACCCGAGCCACAGGGCACGTAAAGAAAAGATGCTGTGAGGTCTCCACATTCTCACAAAAAGAGCATTTAGGATTGCCTGCCCAGTTGCGCTTTTTCATGACTTCTCTAGTCAGAACCGCGTCTTGGAATAGTTGCCAAAGAAAAATTTGGATTTTAAGGGGGATTTTAGCTTTCCAGATCCATATATAGTCACATCCCGCCAGATGCCTTTCCAAGTGTGTATAGACCGATTTGGTTGAGAACTTACCTTTTTTACCCAACGCCCAACTAATCTGATCAGTCTCGTCAGATAACTGCCAAGAGGTAACCACCTCAACCAGATCCTTCCACTGATCCGTGAGGGGAGGGTGTAAATTTCTTCTGAACATGTCACCACCCCCAAAGTTTTTAAATTCAGCAACAGTAATCTCCTGGTAGTTGCATATGTGAAATAAGGTTGGGAATTTCTCTCTCAAGGGGGCAGCACCTCTAATAGGATCCTTCCAAACTCTGGCTATATTACCAGAGTTCAAGGTCACTTTCCTCCCTTCCAAATACACTTCCTTTACTTTCATAATAGCTTTCCAAATGGGGGAATCCCCAAACTTACCTTTCACCGAGGGGATCGTGTCATTTTTGAAATATTTAGCACGAATCACCTCCTGCCAAAGCCCTTGCTGGGTCTCCAATTTCCACCACCATTTATTGAGTAGGCTGATATTTTGTCTATGCAGATCCTTAACTCCCAGCCCCCCTTTGTTTTTGGATCTACAGATTCTAGACCACTTTACCAAGTGGTATCTTTTCCGACCATCAGTCTCCTGCCAAAAGAACTTTTTTCTGTGTTTATCTAACTTCTCAATCACTTTCTTAGATAGCATGAACATAGACATGTAGTAGAATATGATGCTAGTAAGAGAAGAGTTGAGTAAAGTCAGTCTCCCCCCAGAAGATGCTGCATTCCCAATCCAAGATTCACAACATTTGAGGAACTTATCATCCACAAAATCCCAGTCTAGTGCACGAAGAGTGGAGTAACTCACAGGAACCCCTAGATATTTCATAGGAAAATGCCCAATTCAGCAGTTAAAGAGCTCGGAGTAAAAGGTAAGTATGTCATCATCACCCCCTATGCATAAAACTTCACTTTTAAGGAAATTTATCTTAAGCCCTGACATGAGTTCAAATATATAAAGCAAGAGTTTCAAGTTGACTGCAGCTTCCTTGTCACGCTCAAAGCAGATGACAGTGTCATCTGCATACTGGAGGATAGCAACACCCCCATTGATCAGGTCTGGAGCGAGACCTGTCAACATTTTTTCTTTCTGCGCATTAAGGATCATTTTAGATAGGGCTTCTACAGCCATATTGAACAAGAAAGGCGAGTGCGGATCCCCTTGTCGCACTCCCTTGCAGCTTTGGAAGTTGGGGCCATTTTCATTGTTCAACTTGATGTTAATGGTCCCATTCTTAAGGATACTATGAATCCAGCCACACCACACAGGGCCGAAACCTCTATTTTTATGGAACTCAAGAAGGAAATCCCAATTGATTTTATTATAGGCTTTTTCGAAATTGAGTTTCAGTACCACACCAACTTTTTTCTTACGCTGCGTATGATGCAGAATCTCATGAAGGGTCAAAATGTTGGAAATATGCCCTAGAGGCAATAATAAAAGCATTATTATTATATTTCCTTGTTCATGATAATTGTCTTTATTCATGCTATAATTGTGTTATCTGGAAATCGTAATACATGTGTGAATAATAGACACCAACATGTCCCTAGTAAGCCTCTAGTTGACTAGCTCGTTGATCAACAGATAGTCATGGTTTCCAGACTATGGACATTGGATGTCATTGATAACGAGATCACACCATTAGGAGAATGGTGTGATGGACAAGACCTAATCCTAAACATAGCATAAGATCGTATAGTTCGTTTGCTAGAGTTATTCCAATGTCAAGTATCCTTTCCTTATTCCATGAGATCGTGTAACTCCCGGATACCGTAGGAGTGCTTTGGGTGTACCAAACGTCACAACGTAACTGGGTGACTATAAAGGTATACTACGGGTATCTCCGAAAGTGTCTGTTGGGTTGACACGGATCAAGACTGGGATTTGTCACTCCGTATGACGGAGAGGTATCTCTGGGCCCACTCGGTAATGCATCATCATTATGAGCTCAAAGTGACCAAGTGTCTGGTCACGGGATCATGCATTACGGTACGAGTAAAGTGACTTGCCGGTAACGAGATTGAACAAGGTATTGGGATACCGACGATCGAATCTCGGGCAAGTAAAGGGAATTGTATACGGGGTTGCTTGAATCCTCGACATCGTGGTTCATCCGATGAGATCATCGAGGACAATGTGGGAGCCAACATGGGTATCCAGATCCAGCTGTTGGTTATTGACCGGAGAGCAATCTCGGTCATGTCTACATGTCTCCCGAACCCGTAGGGTCTACACACTTAAGGTTCGGTGACGCTAGGGTTGTAGGGATATGTATATGCAGTATCCCGAATGTTGTTCAGAGTCCCGGATGAGATCCCGGACGTCACGAGGAGTTCCGGAATGGTCTGGAGGTAAAGAATTATATATAGGAAGTGCTATTTCGGCTATCGGGACAAGTTTCGGGGTCACCGGTATTGTACCGGGACCACCGGAAGGGTCCCGGGGGTCCACCGGGTGGGGCCACCTATCCCGGGAGTCCCCATGGGCTGAAGTGGGAAGGGATCCAGCCCAAAGTGGGCTGGGGCGCCACTTCCCCTAGGGCCCATGCGCCTAGGGTGGGGGAAACCCTAAAGGGGGGCGCCCCCTTGCTTGGGGGGCAAGCCCCACCCCTTGGCCGCCCCCCCTAGGCCCCCTATATATAGTGGGGGGGATGGAGGACCTCACACCTACGCCTTTGGTGCCTCCCTCTCTCTCTCCAACACCTCCTCCTCCTCCTCCATAGAGCTTGGCGAAGCCCTGCCGGAGTACTGCAGCTCCATCACCACTACGCCGTCGTGCTGCTGCTGGAGCCATCTTCCTCAACCTCTCCTTCCCCCTTGCTGGATCAAGAAGGAGGAGACGTCACGCTGACCGTATGTGTGTTGAACGCGGAGGTGCCGTTCGTTCGGCACTAGGATCTCCGGTGATTTGGATCACGTCAAGTACGACTCCCTCATCCCCGTTCTTTGAACGCTTCCGCTCGCGATCTACAAAGGTATGTAGATGCATCCGATCACTCGTTGCTAGATGAACTCATAGATGGATCTTGGTGAAACCGTAGGAAAATTTTTGTTTTCTACAACGTACCCCAACACAAAATACCATTCATAATGTTCCTATGCTTAATAAAGGCATTTTGATGCTTAATGATGAGGATATCAGCAAAAAGGGCCGCTCTATTGTCCAGAACTTTGGTAATAAGCTTATAAGGTCATCGTAGGCAGATTGGTCTATATTGTTGAATCCTTTTAGCTCCATTCACTTTCGGGATAAGAGTTATCAGTCCATAATTCAAACGAGCAACATCCAAAGTGTTGTTCTGAAAAGCATCAAATAAGCGCATGATATCCTTTTTCACAAAGTCCCAGCAATGCTTATAAAACTCCGCTGGTATGTTATCCGGGCCAGGGGCTCGGTTGCTCTTCATACCGAAGAGAGCTTTTTTCACTTCTTCCTTGGTGAATTTACTAGTGAGCAAGGTATTATCATCCTCAGTCAATTTCTCACTATCGGTCCACATATCAGGGGAAAGGTGAAACAGGTTTCCTCTAGCAGGACCAAAAAGATCCTTATAGTAGCTCGTAGCATGAGCTAAGAGGTTGGTGGTCCCCTCAATCACAACTTCCCCGTCCATGAGGGATTGGATAGTGTTTTTTCTCTTCTTGCCATTCGCCACCCTATGGTAAAAGCTGTATTAAGATCACCCTTTAAAAGCCACCGCTCATTCAATTGTTGCAACCAATACAGTTCTTCATTAAAGAGGATATCGTTAAGCTCAGTCTGTAAGGTTGTTTTCCTCTCATAAAGCCCAGGTTCAAGCAGTCCTTCCTCTTCTTTACTTTCTATCTCTTCCAACTCCATTTTGATTTCTTTTTTTCTTTTCTTAGCATGACCAAAAACATTCGACCCCCACCCTTTAAAATATTTTTTGAGCCATTTCAGTTTGATATTAAGAATATCAATAGGGTCAGCAGCCCGAACAGGTTGTTCCCAGATTTTCTTGGCAGTGGGGTGGAAGTTTTCATCTCGCAGCCAACTAAGTTCAAATCTGAACTCATGTTGGTGAGGCATCCTTTTTTTGCTCGCTCCCGAGGATAATAGGAGGGGATTGTGATCTGAAACATCCCTAACCAGTTTACGAACGGTGACCATAGGGAACAAGTCCTCCCAGTCGAAACTCATCAGCACTCTATCCAGTTTCTCAAGGGTAGGATGTTTTTGGTTGTTAGTCCACGTATATTTGCCTCCCCCCATGTAAATCTCCCGAAGATTTAAGGAACCTATAATGGAATTAAATTTATCCATATAAGGGGATCGATTCAAGGTCTTGTTTTTTCACAACTCTCTCTGAGGATATTAAAGTCACCACCCACTATATATGGGACTTGTGTGTGAGCACACATAGATGCTAGTTCTACAAGGAAGTCATCTTTACTGTCGTCATGTGCAGCTCCATAAACTGTGATGAGGGCCCAGACACACTTGAGGTTAATATCATACAGGTTGGCTTGCAAGCAAAATCTACCAGGGGTCCAGGATATAATTTCTAAGGTCTCTCTTTTTACACCACAATGGATCCCCCCTGCCTTGCCAATTGATGGAATCCAATTCCAATCAAAACGGGCCGCATGGTCTATTTTCCTCAAACTTTTGGGAGGGAAATTCTTTTTCTTGGTTTCTTGAAGACATAGGAAATCAAGGGAATGATATTTTATCATGTCAGAGAAGCAGGTATTCATTCCTTTTTTACCTGCTCCTCTACAATTCCAAAAGATACCGTTCATTTAATTACACTAGGTTTTCTCCCCCATTTGACATTCCTACCAGGAGGCTGGGTAGGGCTGCCATTTTTTTCTCAGGATCTTTCTTCCCTTTTTGACTTCTAGTAACAGGTCTAGATATGACAATATTAATCTTTCTTTCTCTTTTCTTCCTAGACCTAACTATAGTAAAAGGTTCCTCATCCACCTCATTTTCCTCACTCCATCTTATGTCCAAAGGGGTCTTATCACCCAAGGAGTCCTTATTTCTGGTTCTTTCCAATTCTCTTAAAATATCAATATTAGCAAAATCAGAGTCTGGTATCACAACACCCATCTTAACAGCTTTGAGAATGAGAACAGGATCTGACAAGGTATCAAAAGAGTTAGTTGTCGATTTATTACCTTCCATGTTCCTCTTTTTTGCCGCAGCAGCAGCCTTGTCCTCCACACGCTCCAGTTTACTCTGCACATTCCTCAAGCTGAAGCGCAAATTTTCATCAGTGACTAAAGGGGGGTGGGAATCACCTCAACATTCATCTCAGGGGGACTCCACCCTGTAATCATTGCTAACTTTCAGCGCTGAATCATGTTGCCCCCCACCTCCACAACATGTGGTAAGGATTTAACCACATCAGAGTAGGTTTTCACTGTTTCATTATGTTCAGGAAAAGGTTTCATCACATCCTGTTGATATGAACTACTTACTTTTTCTTCCACTCCCTGCTCATGTTCATACTTCATAGTTTCAATAAGCAGTGTAGTGTGGAGAGAATCATCAGATTCTATGCTCTCCTGTGATTCCCGCATCGAGTCAGGCACCTCTCGCTGGGGAATGGGGAGAGATTTCCCTCCAAGCCCAGTCGAGGTGCTGCCCATCTGAGCTCTAGGATGCATATCTTGTTTCATTTTTTATAGTTTCCCTCATCAGGATTAGGAGGCACTCTTATCTCATTTGTATCACGATTAGGGTCCCTGATCAGCACCTGCTCCACCTCATAAGCAAAATCATAAAAGTGCCCTCCCAAACTGACTCCGCAATCCCATGTATAGCGTCAACATTTCTGCACCCTAGCTTCACACGCACAGAAGCAGGGCGATGCAAGGTTGCAGTATCAATCTCCAGGGGAACTCCCACTAAAGAGGCCACGAAAGCTATGTTTCTCTCACTCCTTTTGTCCAGTGGGACGTTAATTACCCTCACCGATGCAACTTCCATAACCCCTTTTGACCCCACAGCTGAAGACCACTGAGTGGCGCGAATCACAGCCCCACTTGTTTTCAGAGTGATTTTTTCCACATAGCAAATTTGCGCAACAGCCCGTGGATTAGGAAAACGAACTACAAAAGTCCCAGGACCAATGGCGTGGGCTGAACAGCGCCATCCAGTAGTAAGATAGTCAGACAAATCCAACTCCATCTGCCTGGTCGATGTCTCACCCTCCATAATTGTAACAACAATATTATTGGACCTCTCTTTAAGCTGACTAGCTGTGCAGGAATCATGGATGTAATAAAAACCCTGCCCCTTGGATTGAAAAGCACACATCGGGGCAATACACTCTCAAGGAATGAATGTCGTGCAAACAGATACCAGATGACCTAATTTGTTACACCTCTCGCAGAAAACTTGAGGGCATCTAGCAGGAGGATGTTCAATGGATTTGCAAATGGGGCAGGGATGGGTTTTTTGGTAGGAGGCACCTGATTGATGTTCTGCTTGCCATGCGGGCGGCGAACTGGGGACGAAGTTTGTCCACTCCCCGTGTCCTCCGAAGTCATCATCGGGCGCTGCTTCTCCACCCAGACACCACCATCTTGAGATTCATGGCGCCTGTTGGCCGCAGCTGCATCCCAGCTCGAGGTGTCAGCCGTCGTAGAGTTGGGATTGGACGAGGCAGAGATGGTGCGGTCGCCGTCGCCTTCACTCCGCTTCCAGGAGTATTTGCTCTTGTCTCCACCGCGGCCATTGCCGCGGCCGGCCATCCTCCCCGCGCCGCGACCCGCGCCGCGTCCCGCACGGGCCGCATCCGCGCCTTGGTGTCGCTCCCCCTGGTACCCGCGCCCCGCATCAGTCGCCATAGGGGACGAGGCAGCTACCTCCGCGAAGGATCGAGGATCTCCCCCCCCCCCACCTTGCCTCTCCACCACCCCCACTCCTCTCTAGATCTCGATCTAGGGTTTTTCTCCGCCGTCCAGAGGTGGGCGAGGGCCGAGTCTAGGTCAAGCAGGGGCCGGGGCGGAGATTTTATACCCCCACTACGCGCCCGCGGTCGCGTGTGGATGCTTGGATGTGCACCCACGTGTCGCCCATCCGCCATGGATGGGTGGTGGCCCAAGGTTGTGCCCGTGTCGCACCGCGCCCGATTCGCCGTGTGCCGCCCATCGGTGCATCCGTGCACCGCGCTTGTCCGCTTCGCTTGCTTTGTCGTGTCTCCCCCCGACGCGCCCGACGCCGGCAGGCGGTCTCGCACCTTCGCAAAGTGGCAGGGGAATGAGATCACATCTCCGATGTCGATGGATTCTCCCTCGTGGAGATATCTCGTGTCCACGATGACGCCGCGCTCATCGAAGAGGACAAGACGCAGCGCCCCTCGCCGGAGGACGACCTCCCCATCGATGAATCGGAGAGCGCCCGTCATCAGGTCGGCGGCGAAGGAGACCCGCCATCGCACGTCTCAGTCCATCCTCCCGTTGTCCACTTTCCTTCCCTCGCCCTGTTGATTTAAGTGTACTCCTGTCTTGCATAGGTGTTGCAGTGGGCAGCGTAGGTCAGGAGTTGGTGTATTATTACATGACTACTTGACTTGGTTTTTTCTGGTGTGTCATCTACTCAATTTTGAGCTGCCAGACAGGTTGCATCTTAAAGGTGACTTCTGCTTTAGGTTGGTCATCTAGCAAAAGAAGCTAGGCTATTAGTATAATCAGCATTGCACTTGCCTATTTTACCAGTTAATTTTCCATGTCCAAGTAACATGCATATTAGGTGCATGGTCTCCTCATTTTGGTTGTTCTGGTATTTCAGCCTCTATTTTCTATGTGATATTCGGAAAAATAATTTTATAGAAAAGAGAGAAATAAAAAGTCTATCATGGATCATAACGGAAAATCATACATAAAGGTTTAAAAAAATCATGAAAAAATGGATTGCATGTGGAGACAGATAGAAACACGTAATATATGTGAAATTTAGCACGAAAAAGGACTTCTTTGTGGATATAAACTATCGTAACTTACTTAAGCTTGATATAACATAACTTAATTTGTGATCTTTTAAGAAAAGAAAACAATGCTCTTCATAAATGTTTTTTTACAACAACTAAGATTATATACTTTCTCGCCAGCAAGTAGCAACCGCCAATTTCTGCATCCCCATGCATGTCACAAGTCTTCCATTTCTTTTGGTTGATCTGCAAGATCGTTCATATTTTCAATTGCTTACAAATGTGAAAAGTAGAAGACATCACTTAGATATTGTATGGTTTGAAGCAAACTACCTTTCAAGTTTTCCAAATGGTCATGTTTCTTTACCGCAAGTGTATTATGTTAGTCAATTTGACCAATTTCAAAACTTAAATATTCATATTTCTATGAAAAAGTCCTCAAATCTATTTCGCTAGGGGGTAGGTTATTTTCTTCCTCCCGAACATGCTGATGTCGCAACATTCCTGCTGCCTCTCCATCACTGAAGCCAGGCAATAATTGTTGATCATAGATAAGAAGCCATCGAGGCCATAGTCCTACTAGACCTGCGCCCTGGAGAGAGAAAATGTCAAAGTCGTCGCAATTGGAAGATAACACTTCTCAACCTTGAAAAAATGGGCACGCCTCACGATGTCGAACAATGTAATGGAGAGGAGGGCAGAGGACCAAACTGCAAACGGAAGGTGTTGCCGCTGCCATGCCGACAAACACTGCGAACTCTGAGCTCATCGGCCACAAAGGCCAACAAAAATCTACGATGATGATCTATCAACACCGCCGCAGCCAACACCGTCGAGATGGAGAGGCTCTAGAGAAATATAGTTTGCCAGATCAGCGCCATCACCAATACAAATAGAGTGTCGCGGTCTAACTCTACTTAAACCCCAAAGCGGGGGAAATAGAGCTACCTAATGTAGATCGTGAGCTCCCCGCACTCCTACATCGAGGAGGGGAACGGCGGCTTACCGGAATAGGAGAAACAACGCCAGTTGAGTTTCTAGACCGTTAGATCACCATCGAAAAGGCATGATCGTCTGCGCACTGTTCACCCCCCCCCCCCCCTCCTCCCCCCTTGTGCTTCATGTGCGTGACCTCCATCCTTCCCCTGTGCCATGAATCAACGCCGGTCGAACTGACTGCTTTCGTCTCCGTGGAAGGCGCACGGTGCTAGCGCGCACGCCTCGCTACCTCCCCCCACCCTCCCCTCGCCACCTCCCAAGGTTGTGCTACCACCGCCCAATGCCAAATCATTAAATCCACCGGCCTGTTGTTCTTCTGCGCCGGCAACCCCACCATCCCCCAAACTCGAACCGCCAACCCTCTTCATTGGCTCCCCCTGGGATGTCACCGTTTATTGCCGCTCGCAGCAGCATCCCCTTCTCTGGTGCGATCCTGGCCTGCCGGCGTCGGCACTCCTTGCCACCGCTCATCATGTGACCTCCGTCTTTGACCTCGGCGGAAACACCTGACGCGCGCGAAAATTTCAGACACAAGATGTTTTGCAAATGAAAAAAAAAACTAAAAATGACAAAGACATGCGGACTCCTTTACCCGAGAAAGCAAGACATAATAATTTGTAGGTCGCTAGCCACGGGATGCGCAGCCAGGACGATCATGGTTGATGGAGTATAGGAGCAGTATATAAACACCAGTGGGTGTGGGCTTTGTCCGGTGGAATGTTTGACCGGACGGCCGGCCGGGGCAAAGCGGCCCTCGCCTTGGCTCGCTTGCGCACTACGTGGCCGCTGACCCGGCTGCACGTGCGGTCGACATGCCCCCGCTGGCGCCGCTGCCTCGGGATTCCGCGCCACGCTGCCACATGCCCGCGAATTCCTACGCGCGTCCGTGCGTGCCTGCCACTGCCAGCGTAGCTAGCGAGCTTTCTTCTTCCCTTCGCCGCCGGCTTCGTCGTCGTGTTCGCCGGCGGGCGCGGCGACCGAGGGCAAGGGTACGCGCCACTGTCATTAGCATAATACGCGCGTTGTCGCCTGCTTTGCTACCCGTGTAATCTAATTTGATCTAGCCGATCGCCCATGATTAGGCGGCAAGTGCACGTCGCCGGTCAGCCACCGGACCCGGATTTCATGCGCTTCCTTCCTTGTTTAACCGGAGCTACTACAAGATTGCATGGCCTGCTTAGACTGCCGTGCCTACGGAATAGTACAGTTATACTTCCTCCGGTTTTTTTACTCTGCATATTAGAATTCTCTGAAGTCAAATTTTACAAAGTTTAACTGTATTTGTATGAAAAAATATCAACATCTGTCATGCTAAAATTATATAATATGAAACTTTAAGTTATGACACATCTAGTGGTATTGATTTCAGTTTGTGAATGTCGGCACTTTTTCTACAAAGTTGGTCAAATTTTACGAGGCTTGACTTCAGTCAAAATCATATATGCGAACTAGTAGAAAGGACCGGAGGGAGTACTATAGGTGAAGGTGTGGCAAGTGGCCATTCTGCCCCTGATCATCGAAAAGAAAAGGATGGCCATTCTTTTAGGGGAGGAGACTTGTACAAATATATAGTGATCAATCGGCCTGATGACAATAATTTGAAGCGTGGTTACATGCTTTTGAAAACCCATTTTGATTCTGTCATGTTTGCATGCCCGCCAAGCACAGCCCACCGATGGACCGAGGCAGAGCCGCAAGCAAGCAAACAAACACAGGAGCACGGGTGCACGCATGCAGCTTCCAAGCTCCATCTTCCCTGCACGTACGCACGCAATTATTGATGAGATAATCTATGTACACGCACACAGGCATACTCGAATACTACTGGACCGTTGATCGATCGATCTACTGAGGGACGCACGAGAAGAGAAATGATCACCGGCCACCATGGATCACATGCAGCAGGGCCGGCAAGAGCAGAGATGGATGGAGGCATGCATGTGCACCAGGAATAATTCAGCAGTTACCCATGGACCGGTCCAGCCTAGGAAAAAGCAGTTGCCTTACCAAACAGCCACTTGGTCGATCAGGTGAACAAGTGGACCGGCTTCAAGAACGCCATGTGACATACGTACGGAGAAGTAATGCGCGGCGCCTCTGATCATATCCGTCGTTTTTTTGCAACAGCAACAAGGCGTGTTCTGGCCCGGCATGTCGACCGAGAGCCCTCGGAAGAATGACCAGGGCACCCTCTGATTCTGATTTGAATTGAGGAGGTGTTTGGTTCAAAAATGGAAACACAAAGGTAAATGGAATCAAATGACACTGTTACTGTAAACGGTATCGATCAAAAACCAAAACTGTTTGGTTACTAACTGTAATGTTAATTAGTACAGCAGCGCCTGCTCCTGCTTTTCTTCTGCTAGCTGCCTCCCGAGCCAAGCGCACAGCCTGACCATTGGCGTACCATTCTCATGACATTGCAGTTCATTCTCTTTACACCCATTATCATGCATTTATTTAACAAAAATAGATAGATTGATGAGATGTTTATCTCGATTCTCCTTGTATGTTACTGATACACCTCTCCATGATCCAAAGCGTGCGTGTGTGCGTGCGTTGGTCCAATCGATCCAAAGCGGAATGATTTGATGGTACTCCCGTCAACTCCCACCAATAATTCCTCGGCTCGGTTTGTGAGTGAGATCAGCTACGATCCACCGAAAATAAAAAGAGGGATCTGCGACGGTCGACACATCTGGCCCGGTGCGCAACTGTACAACGAACAACTCCATGTATGAGCGCTTATGTCTGTACTGATGTTAAGAAAAACCTAACGACTCCATGCATGGACGCATCGGATCGCAACGGATGCGTCCAATTAATCGTACGCACGGGCCGGCCTCCAATTATACCTACCAGCCAACCAACTCTTGTACGTATATTCTTCTTCCAGATAAAGGTTCTCACTGCAGCGTACTGTAGATAGTGCAGTGCGTGATATACATTTGCCAGATCCGTAGTACGTAGTAAAATTTCTACTTAGTACGAAATGATTAACCACTTGTAAAAAAATGTTTAACCTGATACTCGCCGGCAAAAATAAGGATTAGCCGGCAACAGCCAAGTAGCAGGAGCCAATGATGAGGCGAGCAGAAGAACCGATGAATGGGTCGGTCCAGTCCAGTGATGGCCGGTCCATGGATGCATCCAACCAAAACCAATAATAATCAATCATAAGCTTGGCTTGGTACAAGTGGGGCGAATGACTAGGCCGACCGGTGCGCACGACCGCCTCCACGAGTGCCGCACATGGCTCGCCCCGGCCAGCCTCGTACATGTGGGCCCTCACGGTCGCCTCCCCTTCCATCATTGGCCGGGCACACGTGAGAGACAGCTCCTCGCCCATGTGTCCTCGCCTCGCTATGCTGCCGTTCCTGCAGGATGTGTTGCGGACGCATGGGATGGGATGAAACTGCACCAGCCAGATCGATCAGATCCGAATGAAACGGGATGTACACGCACTACACTTCTGTCAGCCCTTCACCAAGTGCACGCACCGCTAGCTTGTTTGGTGCAACTCATGCACACCATTCCTTGTTTTTTCTTATAAAAAAAGAGAAGAAATTAGCGCATATATACTCCCTACTATTCTCTCCGTTCCGAATTATTTGTCTTAGTTTTTGTCTAGATACGGAGGTATCTAGCACTAAAATGAGTCTAAATACATCCGTATCTAGACAAATCTAAGACAAATAATTCGGAACGGAGGGAGTATACTCCTGCTGCACCCCCTTGCTGTACACTATCCTATGTTTTAGAAGCTTGTGGGAGGATTGGATTACTTACTAAGAAACGATGCAGAATGTGACTTGGGGTGGGGATATGTATGAATCTTGCGTGTGTCCCCCTTCCTCGGCTCGCCCATCTGACGGAGACGGTGGCAGCTGAATGAATCACGGAACCAATTATTGACACGCACCTGATACTAGGAATTTTTTTTCTTCCCAGGTTTCGAATAAGCACGATTACAAATTCTCAGTGCTTTTGGTTTAACAGAATCTCTCAGGTCTCAACCTACCATTTCCCAGTGATATTAATAATCACAACTAACACAACATATATGTATGTCGTGCTGACCGATTTCTTAATCAGTGGAATGCTGCTCATCTTTTCTTGATTGATTAGCCACCTCTATCACCTACTTGCCATAAATACTCTATGTTTTCATATACTAGTAATTATGAAGATGCATGAGTGCTGCTCACTCAGCTAGCATATGCATATGCAATGAAACCAGGTAGGGTCAACAAAGAGCTAATAATTTGAGGATAAAAGAAGCGCCCACTTGAGCCGACAACAACATCTAGGGGGGGCTTGAACGCCAACCTACACCATTATTCAAACACCCCATCTGCCCTTGCTCTTTGCTGATGCGGCTTTCAGTACAAGATTGCCCGTGTCCGCCCTGTCATGCCAAGACACATAAACATGTATGGGGCATATCATTGCGTCCATGCGTACCAGTTCCCTCCATCTGCACTTCACAATCGAAATAAAGGGCCAAAAAGTTAATGACGACGCAAACTACAAAAGCGTGCAAGGTAGATCGCTTCACAAGTTTTCTTCTTTTTTTTGCAGGGTGCTTCACAAGTTTTTGAGTGTCCAATGCAACAGTTTCTTCACTAAAACCAAGGTTAAAAGCAGCTTTCAGGATAAGCATAGCTTTGCCGGGTGGACCAGTATTATAAGTTGTGTACAGAAACTATTGCAATAGTGTAAAATAATCAATCAAGTTGCGTTGATGTGCTAATAGAAATTTGTAGGTGCGAATAAAAGACCAAGTTCATTATTAAACTCTCTAATCCTTACTCTACAAACACCACTTTGCTTCTTATTTTTGCGAGATCAATAGTAGTTTATTCCACTTTGCTTAACTAAACATTGTTCGTTGTTTCGCTAAAAAAAAGATCAGTCGTTGTTCACCCCAAGATTAAAATACTCACCTGATGTATCGTGTCAGATGCCACCAGTTTTACCCACATTTTTCTCTCCAAGCACAGCATATATCCCAAAACTTTATCAATATACTAGTGAAGAAAATGTCATGCGTTGATAAGAAAGGCATACTAATTTATAGTGATAGAAAGCACAAAGCAAACTCAACTCATAGTAGCAGGATGCAATCATTTGGTGCATCAGGCCAAAAGTGCAAGGTCCCACATTTCCATGCAGTGAGTGAATGGAGGAACAAGGGCAACCACTATGGACTGGGAGGCATGACATGGCCCATCCAATAATTCCTCCAACATGTGGATGGGGTAGGTCAGAGTAATTGAGTTGGATCCGAGATCACATAGACAGTGAAGAAAAAGCTGGAGATTAAACTGAATAATGACAGTATCAAAATTAAAAAAGGACAACCAAATGCCCTGTAAATAGCTGATACTAAGCTTTGTTGACATCGGTGCGCAGCACTGGCAGTTAATCAACGTTCATAGCTAATATTCACCTTATGGCAGCTGATTATTTTGATTTTTTTACATATATCAGAAAATAATTGAAATTTACTACTACATTGAAACGTAAAATTAAAGTACGTACTGTGTCTATTTTGTGTGTGTGTGTGGGGGGGGGGGGGGGTCTCATATTTGTAACTTTTTGTTTGTTGAAGTTATTGATGAAAATAAAGCGTCATGTATGGTTAGAGTAATTTTAGGTTTGGATGGGCGAGTGAAATGAAAAAAGAATACAAATACAGTAATTTTAAGTATAGCAGTGGAGTGACTGGCGCCCCCAATGATTGCGGGGAGGTTTGTGGGTGGTGTCAGGAAAAGTACCGGCAAAGCAAGGCGCACGGCGGGCCGGTGGGCCAACCCTGTCCTAATTTTCCACCTTGTCAATTTACAGGTGGGCCCCGCCCCAGGGGCTCTCTCTCTCTCTCGGTGCGCTGGAAATCATCATGGGCCTTCGCTTTTTTTGTTTTCCTCTCCGATCGAGATTGGTCGCAATGAGCCGTCGAGCCCGCGTGAGCCGGCTCGATCGACGCAGTCAGTTGCAGTATGGCTCGATCCTAAGCTGTCTTTTAACAGAACCGCTGAAATATACGTTTTTTAAAAAAAAAGACACTGAAATTTTATTAGGACGTCCAGGAGTCTGTAGGCTCAGTTGATATTTTATAGCCCTACCGGTTTCATAAAATGATCAAATTAGCTTAGTTTTTTTTTCCTTGAACGAGAAGACCAAGATGACCATGTATATAGTTCAAGCTCTTCTGGCTTCAATTCGGGGTCCTGTATTCCTTATGTTCTTTACTAAAGCTACCAAATGTATCGATGATCAATTTTCAAAAAATGAAAGCATCGCTGATCTCATGATCATGTTATTAACAAGTCGGAGGCAGGTTGATATCCCTACCCAAACCACAGGATTCAGGCATGGATGTATGCATAAACCCGGACAGCTGGTTGCTAACCTATATATATACAATCAACACAAAGTAGAATACTCCACTGCCTAATAATTAATCAAGGCTATCGGCTGGCCTAAGAACAACACGTACCGATCAGTTGTAATTAGCCACGCAGCTGTAGTTTTGCCAGGGGACATGGACAACCGGCCACCCCCAGGAACCCCGACGCGACGTCATTGGCGAATTGACCCGTTCGTGCTCCAATCCACCAATCACCGCGCGCCACCTCGACACCAGCCTACGTACGCGCCCATGCATGCATCGATCCATGCAAACTGTTGTCCGTCAGCTCTACGTGCGCTAGCTAATCTCGGTTGCTTCATGATGCGGTCCGGTCGTCCCGCGATTTGTTTGCTTGCGTGTTCCGCTCCTCGGAATCGGCGCCGCCGCGACAGTGCCAGAGCCATTCCTTGTTTGTCCTTGAACAGATCAATAATCATATCCATCGAGTGTGGTATGTACGTGCTTGTGTGTGGTGATGTTGACCGATTACTCGATGATTTCCCCTACGAAAAGAAAAGAGAGCTCAGTCGATGATTAGAACTGGTCGTGAGCATGCAGCAAGATCCAAGGGTTCCGTAGGCGATAACAAAGCAAGTAAGCCGTACGTACGTGCGCATGCCGACTAGTTTAGCATTTCGTCGTGTGTCCCAGCAGCTAGCACCATGCGGAATCGGTCCGAATCTTACTTGGGTGGGCTTCAAAAAAAGGGGATAGTTAAATGTTACGTATATTGTAACCTCAGGCTTTGGTACGTGCCAAAAAAGAGTGAGTGTATTCTGGACTCACAGCTGGCCGAGTCTTAATTAATTATTTCCGAAAATAATTAATGATGATTACTCACTCACACACATAGGGTCTCTCCGAAACATACGGTTCTAGTCCTCTAGAAACTCTTGAACAGTCGTCACCAGTATAACACAACACAAAAATGGATGAAGGATATGTTGAGCTGAAATTCACGATGGGGATGGGCCGACGTTACCCACTGGGAAACTGGTCGGGCCCATAATTTCAAGGTCGATGGGTCTTCTGGGTCGGCTTCATAAGAAAATTGGGTCAGGGGAGTCGATCACTATCGGCCCACTATAACAAGCTGGTCAACCCAAATTTAGGTGTCCTGGATGTATTTTTTACTTCTGCTGTTCTTTGTACTACCTTAACAATTGATGAACAGATTGGAAGTTTTTCTCGAAAAAAATTAAAAATCTGTCATTACAATGTACATGTCCTTGCAAGGTTGTTACTGTTGTTACTCGTGTGCTTATACAAAATTTTGAACATACTAACCCAACATTGTTTTTGTTTCGGAGCAACAAACATGCTACCATGGGATGCAAACTATTCATGGTTGAAATAGAAAACGATGATGCATATTTTTTTAACAAAAAAATCTAAATATATTAACTTACTAATAATTCCTACAGTCAAAGGCTGCGAGTTGAAGTAATATTGTTATGTAAATGCTCCTTATTCTTGTGGAATATAGTATTGAAATAGGTCGGACCATGTTGCCCAATGAGACGTGAGGCCACTTGGTATTGGATCATTGGGCAGCTCCATGTCCCTGAACATATCAGATGACCGCTAGGGACCAGGTACGGGTCAGAGCGGGCCAGCCATTCCCATCTTGAGTTGTAATCCTCGGTACCAAAAAATTAAAACATTACTAAAATAACCTTTTTGTATCTCATACGTACATGAATGGTGAATATATATGTGACCATACAAGAAACAAAAGCGATTTTCAAGGCTCTTTGTGTTGTGTTGAAGCTGCTACACAATTGTTATGGGTTGCACAATTCCATCAGAATGTTTGGTCCACGTTGCTTCAATTTTGAACATTGGATTTACGTCTTGACATTGCAGATGAGAACGCTTGCAAGGCCACATCAACTCACGCACAATCACCCTATCGAGACCACATCACTTTTCTTCCTTCCCATCATGGTTGCTTCTAGTGTCATCACCGCATCCATGCTAATGCTCATCGTCAATTGTGTCCTTGACCGCCCCTGGCGCAACACATCCTTCGTCGATGGCCTGCCTCTAGCCCATCTATACCTTCTCACCGCTGTTGTCGACTCCAAGAGCCACCAGATATAAATGGCATTCTCCTCTATCTTCGGAGGCCACGATCCCAAGTCTTCAATATTACCCTGGTAAATCACAATCCCGAGCTATCTTGGGGGTGAGATGAGCTACCCATGTTGTCGGTGTCAAAACCGGCGGATCTCGGGTTGGGGGCTCCGAACTGTGCGTCTAGGCCGGATGGTAACAGGAGGCAGGGGACACGAAGTTTTACCCAGGTTCGGGCCCTCTCGATGGATGTAAAACCCTACGTCCTGCTTGATTAGTATTGATGGTATGGGTATTACAAGAGTTGATCTACCACGAGATCAAAGAGGCTAAACCCTAGAAGCTAGCCTATGGTATGATTGTTGATGTGTATGTTGTCCTACAGACTAAAACCCTCCGGTTTATATAGACACCGGATAGGGTTAGGGTTACATAGAGTCGGTTACAATGGTAGGAGATCTGAATATCCGTATCGCCAAGCTTGCCTTCCACGCCAAGGAAAGTCCCTTCCGGACACGGGACGAAGTCTTCAATCTTTTATCTTCATAGTCCTGGAGTCCGACTGAAGGTATAGTCCGGCCATCCGGACACCCCCTAATCCAGGACTCCCTCAGTAGCCCCTGAACCAGGCTTCAATGACGACGAGTCCGGCGCGCAAATTGTCTTCGGCATTGCAAGGCGGGTTCCTCCTCCAAGTACTTCATAGAAGATTTTGAACACAAAAGTAGTGTCCGGCTCTGCAAAATAAGTTTTCCACATATTGCCATAGAGAGAATAATATTTACACAAATCTAATCCGCTGACGTATTCCGTAGTGTGACATCACACCACGGCCAAGCTTTTATTCAAACCGTTTTACTGTCCCATCTCAGCGCGTTATGCGAGGCGATTTCCTTGGCACGTCTTGTCAAAGCAGAGATCGTGTCCCCTTATTCCGGGATTCTCATCAATACGGGCGTGGGTAACCCAACCGCGCCTTTGATTACGGTGCTTGAGAGATAAGCGAGTTTCATCAGGCTGGTGGGGACATGTAGTTGCGTCCACCCATATAAGGGGATAAGGATCCACCTTTTCACCTACGCCTTCTTCCTCCTTCGCCTATCCATTCTTGCGCACTCGAGGTCCAGCGCCCAAGTCCGCACTCCTCACCTCAACCTTCTCCAGCCTTATCCGGAGTGGAAGGCAAGTGGATGGTCTCCTCCGTCACGGAGGGACACATCAAGAAGCTGAGGAAGGCCGGATATCTAGCTAGCGACATCGCGCACCGGCTTCCCGAAATGGGGCAGCTCATCCCCACTCCCAGGCCCCATGAGAGGGTGGTATTCCTCCCCCATTTCCTCCACGGACTGGGCTTCCCTCTGCATCCATTTGTCCGGGGGCTCATGTTCTACTACGGCCTGGATTTCCACGATCTGGCCCCGAACTTTGTCCTCAACATCCCGGCGTTTATCGTCGTGTGCGAGGCTTTCCTCCGCATCCGCCCCCATTTCGGCCTATGGCTCAAGACCTTCAACGTCAAGCCAAAGGTGGTGCACGGCAACCAGGCGGAGTGCGGAGGAGCCATGGTGGGCAAGATGTCCAACGTCCTATGGCTCGAGGGTTCCTTTGTGGAGACCCTGAAGGGGTGGCAATCGGGGTGGTTCTACATCACCGAGCCGCGCGACCCTAAGTGGGTCGCAGCCCCCGAGTTCCGGTCTGGCCCCCCAACGCGGCTCACGTCTTGGAAAGAGACGGGCCTGTCATGGGGCAGGCAAAGGAGGTGACCGGACTCCAAACATGCATCCAATCCCTGGTGAACAAGCAACTTAGGCTTGTTAACGTAGTCCAGGTTATGCTCATCCGTCTGATCCTCCCGTGTAAAAATGGGCTTTCGACCTGTGGGAGTTCGATCCAGCGCGGCACCATACTCTGAGCAGGCTCTTCGACACAACGTACGAAGATGCCTGGAAGGGGCTTTTCAAAGGCGCCGAGGCTCCGCATCTGCTACCGAGGATCGCGGATACAACACGCAGCGTCACGCTAGCGCGGTAAGTTTTTTGTACCTTTTACAGGGCACTAGTTTTTCATAGTTCAACTCTGTGCGGGATCTAAGCTCCCTTACCTTTGACAGGATTGGCAGGCGAAGTCCGAACAGATCAACTGTCCGGCTCCTTCGCCCGAAGGCCCAGCGGACGCCCTCTTGGCGAAGCTGCTGGTTCCGGCACCCTATGTGGTGCTGGAGAAGAAGGCCGCGAAAAAGGCCGTGGGGACTTGAAAGAGTGCCCGGCGCCAGGAGGCGTCGGATCCATCATCCGACGGTTCCGAGGCGCACTCCTCCCACGAAGGTGATAAGGAGGAAGAAGGGACCCCTCCCACTCCAGCGGGGGAAGGGAAGAAAAGGAAGGCCGCCCTAACTGGGGAGGCCGAAGGGTCCAAGAGACGGAGAACTGAAGGAAATATGCCCTAGAGGCAATAATAAAGTTATTATTTATTTCCTTATATCATGATAAAGGTTTATTATTCATGCTAGAATTGTATTAACCGGAAACATAATACATGTGTGAATACATAGACAAACAGAGTGTCACTAGTATGCCTCTACTTGACTAGCTCGTTAATCAAAGATGGTTATGTTTCCTAACCATGGACAAAGAGTTGTCATTTGATTAAACGGGATCACATCATTAGTTGAATGATCTGATTGACATGACCCATTCCATTAGCTTAGCACCCGATCGTTTAGTATGTTGCTATTGCTTTCTTCATGACTTATACATGTTCCTGTGACTATGAGATTATGTAACTCCCGTGTGCTGGAGGAACACTTTGTGTGCTACCAAACGTCACAACGTAACTGGGTGATTATAAAGGTGCTCTACAGGTGTCTCCAAAGGTCCATGTTTGATTGACATATTTCGAGATTAGGATTTGTCACTCCGATCATCGGAGAGGTATCTCTGGGCCTTCTCGGTAATGCACATCACTTAAGCCTTGCAAGCAATGCAACTAATGAGTTAGTTGCGAGATGATGTATTACGGAACGAGTAAAGAGACTTGCCGGTAACGAGATTGAACTAAGTATTGGATACCGACGATCGAATCTCGGGCAAGTAACATACCGATGACAAAGGGAACAACGTATGTTGTTATGCGGTCTGACCAATAAAGATCTTCGTAGAATATGTAGGAGCCAATATGGGCATCAAGGTCCCGCTATTGGTTATTAACCGGAGACATGGCTCGCTCATGTCTACATTGTGCTCGAACCCGTAGGGTCCGCACGCTTAAGGTTTCGATGACAGTTATATTATGAGTTTATGAGTTTTGATGTACCGAAAGAGTTCGGAGTCCCGGATGAGATCGGGGACATGACGAGGAGTCTCGAAATGGTCAAGACGTAAAGATCGATATATTGGACGACTATATTCGGACATCGGAAAGGTTCCGAGTGGTTCGGGTATTTTTCGAAGTACCGGGGAGTTACGGGAATACGGGAGAAGAAGTATATGGGCCTTATTGGGCTTTAGGGGAGAGGGAGAGGCAGGCCGCGCGCCCCCCCAAGGCCTAGTCCGAATTGGACTAGGGGGAGGGGCTGCGCCCCCTCCTTCCTTCTCTTCCCTCTTCCCCTTCCTTGTCTCCTACTCCTAATACTTGGAAGGACTCCTAGTTGGACTAGGAAAGGGGGAATCCTACTCCCGGTGGGAGTAGGACTCCCCTAGGGCGCGCCATAGAGAGGGCCGGCCCCCCCTCCTCCACTCCTTTATATACGGGGGCAGGGGGCACCCCATAGACACACAAGTTGATCCACGTGATCATATTCTTAGCCGTGTGCGGTGCCCCCTTCCACCATAGTCCTCGATAATATTGTAGCGGTGCTTAAGCGAAGTCCTGCGACAGTAGTACATCAAGATCGTCACCACGCCGTCGTGCTGGCGGAACTCTTCCCCGACACTTTGCTGGATCGGAGTCCGGGGATCGTCATCGAGCTGAACGTGTGCTAGAACTCGGAGGTGTCGTAGTTTCGGTGCTTGGATCGGTCGGATCGTGAAGACGTACGACTACATCAACCGCGTTGATATAACGCTTCCGCTTTCGGTCTACGAGGGTACGTGGACAACACTCTCCCCTCTCGTTGCTATGCATCACCATGATCTTGCGTGTGCGTAGGAATTTTTTTGAAATTACTACGTTACCCAACAGTGGTATCAGAGCCTAGGTTTTATGTGTTGATGGTATATGCACGAGTAGAACACAAGTGAGTTGTGGGCGATATAAGTCATACTGCTTACCTGCATGTCATACTTTGGTTCGGCGGTATTGTTGGATGAAGCGGCCCGGACCGACATTACGTGTACGGTTACGCGAGACCGGTTCTCCCGACGTGCTTTGCACATAGGTGGCTTGCGGGTGACAGTTTCTCCAAGTTTAGTTGAACCGAGTGTGGCTACGCCCGGTGCTTGCAAAGGTTAAAACAACACCAACTTGACAAACTATCGTTGTGGTTTTGATGCGTAGGTAAGAACGGTTCTTGCTAAGCCCAGTAGCAGCCACGTAAAACTTGCAACAACAAAGTAGAGGACGTCTAACTTCTTTTTGCAGGGCATGTTGTGATGTGATATGGTCAAGACATGATGAGATATAAGTTGTTGTATGAGATGATCATGTTTTGTTGAAGTTATCGGCAACTGGCAAAATCCTTATGGTTGTCTCTCTATTGCATAAGATGCAAGTGCCCAATAATTGCTTTACTTTATCGCTATGCGATAGCAATAGTTGCAAGAGCAATTGTTGGCGAGATGACCATGTGACAACACATTGATATAGATCAAGATGATGGAGATCATGGTGTCATACCGGTGACGATGGAGATCATGACAATGCTTTGGAGATGGAGATCAAAGGCACAAGATGATGATGGCCATATCATGTCACATATTATGATTGCATGTGATGTTTATCTTTTATACATCTTATTTTGCTTAGTTTGATGATAGCATTTTAAGATGATCTCTCACTAATTATCAAGAAGTGTTCTCCCTGAGTATGCACCGTTGCAAAAGTTCTTCGTGCTGAGACACCACGTGATGATCAGGTGTGATAGGCTCTACGTTCAAATACAACGGGTGCAAAACAGTTGCACACGCGGAATACTCAGGTTATACTTGACGAGCCAAGCATATACAGATATGGCCTCGGAACACGAAGACCGAAAGGTCGAGCGTGAATCATATAGTAGATATGATCAACATAGTGATGTTCACCAATGAAACTGCTCCATCTCACATGATGATCGGACATGGTTTAGTTGATTTGGATCACGTGATCACTTAGAGGATTAGAGGGATGTCTATCTAAGTGGGAGTTCTTAAGTAATATGATTAATTGAACTTAAATTTATCATGAACTTAGTCCTGGTAGTATTTTGCAAATTATGTTGTAGATCAATAGCTCGCGTTGTTGCTTCCCTGTGTTTATTTTGATATGTTTCTAGAGAAAATTGTGTTGAAAGATGTTAGTAGCAATGATGCGGATTGGATCCGTGATCTGAGGTTTATCCTCATTGCTGCACAAAGGAATTATGTCCTTGATGCACCACTAGGTGACAGACCTATTATAGGAGCAGATGCTGACGTTATGAACGTTTGGCTAACTAAATATGATGACTACTTGATAGTTTAGTGCACCATGCTTAACGGCTTAGAATCGGGACTTCAAAGACGTTTTGAACGTCATGGACATATGAGATGTTCCAGGAGTTGAAGTTAATATTTCAAGCAAATACCCGAGTTGAGAGATATGAAGTCTCCAACAAGTTCTATAGCTAAAAGATGGAGGAGAATCGCTCAACTACTGAGCATGTGCTCAGATTGTCTGGGTACTACAATCGCTTGAATCAAGTGGGAGTTAATCTTCCAGATAAGATAGTGATTGACAGAATTCTCTAGTCACCATCACCAAGTTAGTAGAACTTCGTGATGAACTATAGTATGCATGGGATGACGAAAACGAATCCCGAGCTTTTCATGATGATGAAATCGATGAAGGTAGAAATCAAGAAAGAGCATCAAGTGTTGATGGTTGACAAGATCACTAGTTTCAAGAAAAGGGCAAAGGGAAGAAGGGGAACTTCAAGAAGAACAGCAAGCAAATTGCTGCTCAAGTGAAGAAGCCCAAGTCTGGTCCTAAGCTTGAGACTAAGGGCCAGTTCTTTTGCTAGCTTTTTTGGGCTTCCAGAATAAGCTGCCCCCTACCCAGCTTATTCTAGAAGCCCAACCAAAATTTTCTTTTTAAAAGCCTACTAGTCAAGTCTTAACTACTAGGCTTCTAAAAAAATAAGTTTGGTTCAGCTTCTAGAATAAGCTAGGTAGGGGGCAGCTTATTCTGGAAGCCACCAAAAGAAGTGGCCCTAAGTGCTTCTACTGCAACGGGCCTGGTCACTGGAAGCGGAACTACCCCAAGTGATTGGCGGATAAGAAGAATGGCAAGGTGAACATAAGTATATTTGATATACATGTTATTGATGTGTACTTTACTAGTGTTTATAGCAACCCCTTAGTATTTGATACTAGTTCAGTTGCTAAGAGTAGTAACTCGAAACAGGAGTTGCAGAATAAACAGAGACTAGTTAAGGGTGAAGTGACGATGTGTGTTGGAAGTAGCTCCAAGATTGATATGATCATCATCGCACACTCCCCTATACTTTCGGGATTAGTGTTGAACCTAAATAAGTGTTATTTGGTTTTTGCGTTGAGCATGAATATGATTTGATCATGTTTATTGCAATACGGTTATTCATTAAAGTCAGAGAATAATTGTTGTTCTGTTTACATGAATAAAACCTTCGATGGTCATACACAATGAAACAAGTTCATTGGATCTCGATCGTAGTGATACACATATTCATAATATTGAAACCAAAAGATGCAAAGTTAATAATGATAGTGCAACTTATTTGTGGCACTGCCGTTTAGGTCATATCGGTGTAAAGCGCATGAAGAAACTCCACGCTGATGGGATTTTGGAACCACTTGATTATGAATCACTTGGTACTTGCGAACCATGCCTTATGGGCAAGATGACTAAAGACTCCATTCTCCGGAACAATGGAGCGAGCAACTGACTTATTGGAAATAATACATACTGATGTATGCGATCCGATGAGTGTTGAAGCTCGCGGCGGGTATCGTTATTTTCTGGCCTTCACATATGATTTGAGCAGATATGGGTATATCTGCTTGATGAAACATAAGTCTGAAACATTTGAAAAGTTCAAAGAATTTCAGAGTGAAGTGGAAAATCATCATAACAAGAAAAATAAGGTTTGTACGGTCTGATCGCGGAGACAAATATTTGAGTTACGAGTTTGGTCTTTAATTAAAACAATGTGAAATAGTTTCACTACTCACGCCACTTGGAACACCATAGTGTAATGGTGTGTCCGAACGTCATAACCGTACTTTATTAGATATAGTGCGATCTATGATGTCTCTTACCGATCTACCACTATCATTTTGGGGTTATGCATTAGAGACAGCTGCATTCACGTTAAATAGGGCACCATCTAAATCCGTTGAGACGACACCGTGTGAACTATGGTTTGGCAAGAAACCTAAGCTGTCGTTTCTTAAAGTATGGAGTTGCGATGCTTATGTGAAAAAGTTTCATCTCGATAAGCTCAAACTCAAATCGGAGAAATATGTCTTCATAGGATACCCAAAGGAGACAGTTGGGTACACCTTCTATCACAGATCCAAAGGCAAGACATTCGTTGCTAAGAATGGATCCTTTCTAGAGAAGGAGTTTCTCTCGAAAGAAGTGAGTGGGAGGAAAGTAGAACTTCATAAGGTAATTGTACCATCTCCCTTATTGGAAAGTAGTTCATCACAGAAATCTGTTCCTGTGACTTCTACACCAATTAGTGAGGAAGCTAATGATAATGATCATGTAACTTCAGATCAAGTTACTACCGAATCTCGTAGGTTAACCAGAGTGAGATCCGCACCAAAGTGGTACGGTAATCCTGTTCTGGAAGTCATGTTACTAGATCATGACGAACTTGCGAACTATGAGGAAGCGATGATGAGCCCAGATTCCGCGAAATGGTTTGAGGCCATGAAATCTGAGATATGATCCATGTATGAGAACAAAGTATGGACTTTGATGGATTTGCCCGATGATCGGCAAGCCATAGAAAATAAATGGATCTTCAAGAGGAAGACGGATGCTGATAGTAGTGTTACTATCTACAAAGCTAGAATTGTCGCAAAAGGTTTTCGACAAGTTCAAGGTGTTGACTACGATGAGATTTTCTCACTCGTATCTATGCTTAAAGTCTGTCCGAATCATGTTAGCAATTGCCGCATTTTATGAAATCTGGCAAATGGATAAACAAAACTGCATTCCTTAATGGATTTATTAAAGAAGAGTTGTATGTGATGCAACAAGATGGTTTTGTCAATCCTAAAGGTGCTAACAAAATATGCAAGCTCCAGTGATCCATTTATGGACTGGTGCAAGCATCTCGGAGTTGGAATATACGCTTTGATAAGTTGATCAAAGCATATAGTTTTATACAGACTTGCGGTGAAGCCTGTATTTACAAGAAAGTGAGTGGGAGCACTACAACATTTCTGATAAGTATATGTGGATGACATATTGTTGATCGGAAATAATGTAGAATTATTCTGCAAAGCATAAAGGAGTGTTTGAAAGGAGTTTTTCAAAGAAAGACCTCGGTGAAGCTGCTTACATGTTGAGTATCAAGATCTATAGAGATAGATCAAGACGCTTGATAAGTTTTTTCAATGAGTACATACCTTGACAAGATTTTGAAGTAGTTCAAAATGGAACGGTCAAATAAAAAGTTTCTTGCCTGTGTTACAAGGTGTGAAGTTGAGTAAGACTCAAAGCCCGACCACGGCAGAAGATAGAAAGAGAATGAAAGTCATTCCCTATTCCTCAGTCATAGGTTCTATAAAGTATGCCATGCTGTGTACCAGATCTATTGTATACCATACACTGTGTTAAGAGAGGGAGTACAATAGTGATCTAGGAGTAGATCAATGGACAGCGTTCAAAATTATCCTTACTGGAATAAGGATATGTTTCTCGATTACGGAGGTGACAAAAGGTTCGTCGTAAAGGGTTACGTCGATGCAAGTTTTTACACTGATCCAGATGACTCTAAGTCTCAATCTAAATACATATTGAAAGTGGGAGCAATTAGCTAGAGTAGCTCTATGCAGAGCATTGTTGACATAGAAATTAGCAAAATACATGCGGATCTGAATGTGGCAGACCCGTTAACTAAACTTCTCTCACAAGCAAAACATGATCACTTTTGGGTCTTAATCACATAGCGATGTGAACTAGATTATTGAATCTAGTAAACCCTTTGAGTGTTATTCACATGGAGATGTGAACCAATCACATAAAGATGTGAACTATTGATGTTAAATCACATGGCGATGTGATCTAGATTATTGACTCTAGTGCAAGTGGGAGACTGGAGGAAATATGCCCTAGAGGCAATAATAAAGTTATTATTTATTTCCTTATATCATGATAAAGGTTTATTATTCATGCTAGAATTGTATTAACCGGAAACATAATACATGTGTGAATACATAGACAAACAGAGTGTCACTAGTATGCCTCTACTTGACTAGCTCGTTAATCAAAGATGGTTATGTTTCCTAACCATGGACAAAGAGTTGTCATTTGATTAAACGGGATCACATCATTAGTTGAATGATCTAATTGACATGACCCATTCCATTAGCTTAGCACCCGATTGTTTAGTATGTTGCTATTGCTTTCTTCATGACTTATACATGTTCCTATGACTATGAGATTATGTAACTCCCGTGTGCCGGAGGAACACTTTGTGTGCTACCAAACGTCACAACGTAACTGGGTGATTATAAAGGTGCTCTACAGGTGTCTCCAAAGGTACATGTTGGGTTGACGTATTTCGAGATTAGGATTTGTCACTCCGATCGTCGGAGAGGTATCTCTGGGCCCTCTCGGTAATGCACATCACTTAAGCCTTGCAAGCAATGCAACTAATGAGTTAGTTGCGAGATGATGTATTACGGAACGAGTAAAGAGACTTGCCGGTAACGAGATTGAACTAAGTATTGGATACTGACGATCGAATCTCGGGCAAGTAACATACCGATGACAAAGGGAACAACGTATGTTGTTATGCGGTCTAACCGATAAAGATCTTCGTAGAATATGTAGGAGCCAATATGGGCATCCAGGTCCCGTTATTGGTTATTGACCGGAGACATGTCTCGGTCATGTCTACATTGTTCTCGAACCCGTAGGGTCCGCACGCTTAAGGTTTCGATGACAGTTATATTATGAGTTTATGAGTTTTGATGTACCGAAAGAGTTCGGAGTCCCGGATGAGATCGGGGACATGACGAGGAGTCTCGAAATGGTCGAGACGTAAAGATCGATATATTGGACGACTATATTCGGACATCGGAAAGGTTCCGAGTGGTTCGGGTATTTTTCGAAGTACCGGGGAGTTACGAGAATACGGGAGAAGAAGTATATGGGCCTTATTGGGCTTTAGGGGAGAGGGAGAGGCAGGCCGCGCGACCCCCCAAGGCCTAGTCCGAATTGGACTAGGGGGAGGGGCTGCGCCCCCTCCTTCCTTCTCTTCCCTCTTCCCCTTCCTTGTCTCCTACTCCTAATACTTGGAAGGACTCCTACTTGGACTTGGAAAGGGGGAATCCTACTCCCGGTGGGAGTAGGACTCCCCTAGGGCGCGCCATAGAGAGGGCCGGCCCTCCCATCCTCCACTCCTTTATATACGGGGGCAGGGGGCACCCCATAGACACACAAGTTGATCCACGTGATCATATTCTTAGCCGTGTGCGGTGCCCCCTTCCATCATAGTCCTCGATAATATTGTAGCGGTGCTTAAGCGAAGCCCTGCGACAGTAGTACATCAAGATCGTCACCACGCCGTCGTGCTGACGGAACTCTTCCCCGACACTTTGCTGGATTGGAGTCCGGGGATCGTCATCGAGCTGAACGTGTGCTAGAACTCGGAGGTGCCGTAGTTTCGGTGCTTGGATCGGTCGGATCGTGAAGACGTACGACTACATCAACCGCGTTGATATAACGCTTCTGCTTTCAGTCTACGAGGGTACGTGGACAACACTCTCCCCTCTCGTTGCTATGCATCACCATGATCTTGTGTGTGCGTAGGAAATTTTTTGAAATTACTACGTTACCCAACAAGAACCCCTCCTCCGGGCTACTCCACCAACGCCGACGACGGCGAAAAAGAGTGGCCGCCCAGGGCCAAGTCCCTGGCGGAATCGTAAGTATCCGGATGCCGGAGTGATTTCATAGTATTCGTTTATTGCATAGCTTTCCCTTATGTCGAATATGTTTATGCAGCCCACCCAAAGACCGGCTCGACGCGTCGTCGAGCGGCTCACTGGACTCGTCGGACGTGAACTCGCTGCCGACGGCTTCCTCCCCCCGCCCTACGGACGACACCGAAGTGTTGCCCCAACAGGGTCCAATCCGGGAGGAGGTGGTCCTGGACGCGCCGCAAGGCGACCTCCCGGACTCCAAGGGTAAAGGGGACGAAACCCCCCAGGGCTCCAAGTCCGGCCCTAGGCCGGACACCGCTCCGGAACCTTCAAAGGTTCCAGAGTCCGGCAGGGAACCTCCTTCCAAGAGGAGCAGGCCCGCCGTGCCGATGACCTCCGTCCAACCGGAGGCGCCGGACAATATGTTGGAGGCGCTCCAAGGTGCCTCCATCGACGAGGGGCACCGCACTATTATGAGTGCGGTGATCCATAAGGTTCAGTCTGCCAAGAGCGGATTGACTGAAGCTTGTACAAGCCTTTTGACATGCTTTGAGGTAAGTAAAGAATGTGTAAATAACATTACCGCATAGACAGTAGCCCCTAATGCTCTGTTTGGCGTTCGGAGAGAAAAGCCGAATATAGGATCAAATAAAAATCGCAGGAGTCTAAAAAGAGCCAATATGCGTGTGCAGGCTTCCCTGCTGGCATCCGCCGCACTGACTGCGGAAGTGGACGTGCTAAAGCAGAACCTCGAGCGGTCCGAGCAAGAGCTCGGACGTGCCAAGAAGCAGCTCGAGGACAATGAAGGTAAGAAATACCTTGTTTGAATTAAATATATGTATATATAAAAAGGTGCAATTGCAAAAAATGACAGGCCGTGGCTATTGTAGGGGCGACGTCTGAGGTGGTGACCCTGAAGCAAGCGTTGCTCGAGGCTGAGAATAGGTCGGCCGCGGAGCGCGTTGAGCGAGAAAAGTATGAGGCCGAGGTTGGCAAGGTGCGGCAAGAGCTCCAGGCTCTCATGGAAAAATATGAGAGTTTGGAGCGTGACTCAAGGACGTGAGCGTCCGAGCTCGCGGTGGCTACGGAAAGTGCCAAGTCTGCCAAGGCCGAATCCCAAAAGACCCTCCAGGAGTTGGATGAGGTGAAGAAGATAGCGGCGGGTAAGGCATTCTTTATGCAAAGTAAACACATAAGCGTGAGTTACTTGTTACTTACCCGAATCCGGAGTTCACCAGGCGTGTTCGCAGACCTTCCCCGGAGTGTATCTGATGCCGGCGCATTCTATCGAGCCGAGGAGAGCAGCTCAATGGAGAAGGTGTTCTGGTCTCAGTATGCTGAGGCCGGACACCCCGTGGCCCTGAGCGACCAGTTGAAGCGACTGGTCGAGCTCCACAAGGCGGCCGAACAGGCCATGAAGGGCCTCATAGTTTGGCTGTGGCCTGGAAAGGCTCAGCCTGTGAGCTATTTCGGGCTGGTGCGGCGGCTGGTGGAGGCCTGTCCAAGGCTCGGAGTCATCAAGCGCTCCGTCTGCATTGAAGGTGCCCGTGGGGCCCTTGCCCATGCGAAGGTGCACTGGGGCAAGCTGGATGCCGAGAAGCTTGTGAAGGATGGGCCACCGCCGGGGAAAGAGCATCGTAAGCCCGAAAATTATTATAAGGATGTTCTGAAGGGTGCCCGCCTTGTGGCCGAGGAATGTTCTATGGATGTAATTTTTGAGTAAAACTCGCTCGTTTTGTCCTGTGCGCTGAAAACTTGTTCATATGCGCTTAAGCAATGTTGTTTGAATTTAAAATATTACCTTCTATGCGGTTGTTTATCAATACTGAGAGATGGCGAGTCGTCGGCTTCTGCCCCCTTGCCGCTAGTGCTGGGGTGTTCGGGGATAAACTTGGACGCTCTTTTTCCCATATTTGGGTCCTTCGAGGGAGGCGCTCAGCCCGACGAACGAGGCAATCGGACTATAATGCGTGAACACTCTCACTTAGCCATAGAATTCTATAATTTTAAATTTCGGCGAAGCCCCTAGTATTCGGAAGACCGAGTTCGGGGCGCTATCCACGCCTTGGCCAGATAGAGCCGGTTCCTCGCCTTAAGCGGCATAAGTCTTTAGGGACTCGAAAAAACCTCTCGAACAGCGACCAGCTCTCGCCTCATCATGACGGTCAGTTTTAGCTTTCTCCACTGAGGTGCTCGACCCAGCTCAACCGGGGCACAATCGCAGTGGTTCTCCTAGTGCTACCTTAGCCGATATAGCGAAACGTAAGGCACAAAACATAGGAGCCGGGCAAACCCAACTATTGACCCAAGACATGATTCGGAGCCGATGCATATAATGCTATAAGTTCGGGGTGCCATACTTGTTAAAGTGTTCGGACTTCTCACACCATGTTGAGGGGTACGGAAGCCCCTGGCGTATTTTGGCCGTACCAAAGTGTACGGGTGCAACATGTCGTTAAGGAACATATATAAATATATAAAAAAGAGTAATGCAAAAATAGACAAAAGCTATGCATTGTTTATTAAAAAGAGCTGCGATCAAAGCAGAACGATACAAATAATGCGATAAGCAAAAGATTGGACTATGTAGCGTGTCCGCTCCAGGGGCAAGCTGCAGAATAATATGCAAAACAGGTATACTGCTCGTGATAGAGACCACCTGGGAGTTCCGTAATGCGGCGCGGCTTGTCTCTTTCCCTGGTTCTTGCATCGTTTGTGCGGCAATTGAACTGCCGAACAGGCCTTCCGAAGAGTGGAGTCCTGAAAGTAAGAGAAAATTAAAAAATCGCCAGCCCCTGGTACGGTTGAAGCCGTGTTTTGGGCGTGCCGTGATGGTGCCCCTCCCCCTGTGCCCATGGTATCTCTAGAGCGTAGTTATGTACGCGAAGTACTGGCGTCGCCTTTTTGCAAGGGTTGGGGTTGGGGCCGCATTGCTACGCCTGCTCGGATCGTGCCAGGCGGTCTTATTGTAGGTTACTCCGGGCGCGCTTGATGGTGTCCGGACTGGGGAACTGCCTAAAGAGGCTGCTTTGAACTTCCGCCGCAAGGGCCGCCGTGTGCTCCTCCATTCGGAGGGAGCGTTTAGTGTTTCCATTGACCATAATTACTCCTCGAGGGCCTGGTATCTTGAGCTTAAGGTATGCGTAATGTGGTACCACATTGAACTTAGCGAATGCGGTTCGCCCGAGCAGTGCGTGATAACCACTTCGAAACGGGACTATGTCGAAGATTAACTCCTCGCTTCGGAAATTATCCGGAGATCCGAAGACCAATTCAAGTGTGACTGAGCCTGTACAGTTGGCCTCTACACCTGGTATTACGCCTTTAAAGGTCGTTTTGGTGGGCTTAATCCTCGAGGGATATATGCCCATTTTCCGCATTGTATCCTGGTAAAGCAGGTTCAGGCTGCTGCCGCCATCCATAAGGACTCTAGTGAGATGAAATCCGTCAATAATTGGGTCTAGAACCAATGCGGCGAAGCCGCCGTGACGGGTGCTAGTGGGGTGGTCCCTTTGATCCAAGGTGATCGGGCAGGAGGACCATGGGTTGAACTTTGGGGCGATTGGCTCTATCGCGTATACGTCCCTTAACGCACGCTTCCGCTCCCTCTTGGGGATGTGGGTTGCGTATATCATGTTCACCATCCGCACTTGTGGGGGAAAACCCTTCTGTCCCCTGTTGTTCGGCGGCCGGGGCTCCTCATCGTCATCACTATGCAGCCCCTTGTCCTTGTTTTCGGCGTTTAGCTTGCCTGCCTGCTTGAACACCCAACAATCCTTGTTGGTGTGATTGGCCGGCTTTTCGGGGGTGCCATGTATCTGGTGACGAAGCTATGTACCTAGGGTAGGGGCATGGACCTGTCCTAAGAGCCCTACCCAAGGACATCCTTGGAAGAAGTCACCTTTCAATCGACTTGAAGGTACCCACTCGACGGGTTTAAGACACTCGACCAAGAAGCTACCACTCGACCACGAAGCCAACCACTCGACTGCCAGGAGATCTAAAGTCATTCCGCAGGCAAATGGTCGGCTATTAAGTAGTCTTTATGGTCATCATAGCACCTCATTACCAGCGTTACCAGTAACGCCCCGCCTTAATGTACATTGAACCCTTGGTAACGTGGGCTGGCCGGGGTCCTGGCGCGCTCTATATAAGCCACCCCCTCCTCCGAGACAAGGGTTTGCACCCCTGTTATTCACACGCCTATAATCCAATCGACCGCCTCCGGGCACCGAGACGTAGGGCTATTACTTCCTCCGCGAAGGGCCTGAACTCGTACATCTTGGTGTGTTTACAACTTCCCAATAGCTGAGATCTAGCCTCTCCATACACCCCCCCTACATCACTGTCAGAGTTAGAACCACGACAGTTGGCGCCCACCATGGGGCAGGAATCTTAGCGCCTAATTGGAGAAGTTGCGATTCTTCCGACCCCTTTGATCATGGTTTCGTGCGGAGTTTTGGTGGAGGGCCGCGAGATCCGTCTCGGCGCGCTCACATTCATCGCTGACGACTCTGCTTGGCTTCGGGAGGCTCCACTCGACATCGACGCGCTCCCCGTCCGCGGTGCGACGCACTTCCGCGCATGCGTTCGTGGCGTCCTCCTGCGGCAGCCGTCGACCCAGTATCGGTCGGCCCCCGTGTCGTCTCCCCGCTCTGTCTCCGACCGGCGCAAGCGCTCCGGTAGGTCGAGACTTCGCAGGTGGGTGAGGCATGCCGTGGCTCGCCAATCGGCCGCCCCACAAGTCGCGGCAATCGAGCCTGACGAATCCCTCTGCGGCCTGTTCGACCTGTCGACTGGCTCCGCGGAGACCGCGTCCGAGTGCGACAGCAGCGACCCAGCGGCTGAGGTTCTGGCGGTCGATGGAACACACAGTCCTCCCGGTTTCCCTCGCGCTGATGGAGGCGCGGGTGGGGACGACCCGTCGCATCCCCACGATGAGTATCTCCCCGAACCTCTCATGACATCGCAGCGAGAGGAGCTTCACCGCCGGAACATAGACGCACTCCACACTCCTATCGTCGGAGAAACCCCCGAGGCCCGGGCCTTGGAGGACGCACGCTTGGCTAACTTGGCCGAGCGCACTCGACTGGCGAATCTCCAGCGAATACTCGACAAGCAAGCGCGTCAGCAAGCTCCCGAATCCAGTCGACGTCAGCTCTTCCCGCCGACGCAGGTATATCGAACCCCAGTTCAGAATTTGGCCGCCGCGGCCCGTATAGCAGAATCGATTCAGCCCTCCCAGTCAGAGGCTGGCAGGGGCTTGTTGCAGATCAGAGCGTTGCTCCGGGCGGCGGGGAACCAGAATTCCGATGTTTCTCAGTAGCGGAATAGGATCCACAGTCGATCCGTTGCAACAGATACAGTCCAGTCGGCTCACAGCCCGAGATCGCCCCCGAGGCGTGAGGGACATGGAGACCGGCACGATCAGTACAGAAGAAATGAGCAGTATGATCACCGATTCGATCGTGAGGATCGATGTCGAGTGCCAACCCCTCCCCCGAGGAGTGGGTCATATGCGCCTCGACAGCGAGATGACAGGCGCCCTTATAGTGTTGGGCAGAGGATTCTAGTCGACCCCAGGGACCCAGGCTTTGATGCGAGATCCATCCTTGTTCAGGGTCTGGTTGACAGGAACAGAGCTCACCGAGAAGGCCACGACAGAGATGCGCCTGCCAGCAGCAGAGTACGTGTTTCAGGGCTAGAGTGTTTCAGTCGAGCCATCAGAGCCGCAGTGATTCCTCCCAACTTCAGGTTGGCGACTGGAGTCAGCAGGTTCACCGGTAAGTCTAAGCCTGACACTTGGCTTGAAGATTACCGAGTGGCTATACAGATTGGCAGTGGCAATGATGAGGTGGCCATGAAGCATTTGCCTCTCATGTTAGAGGGCTCAGCCAGAGCGTGGCTAAATCAGTTAGCGCCCAGCAGCATCTACACTTGGGAGGACCTCTCCCGAGTGTTTGTCACAACCTTTGAGGGAACATGCAAGCGACCTACAGGCCTTACAGAGTTGCGGTCTTGCGTGCAGAAACCGAACGAAACGCTGAGGGATTACATCCAGAGGTGGATCACACAGTTGAGAATGTTCCAGATCATCAAGCAGTTTGTGCCTTCAAAGAAGGCGTTAAGTACAGAGAATTGAATCTGAAGTTCGGTCGAACTGGAGAGATGTCTCTGAATTGGATGATGGAGATTGCCACCAAATACGCTAATGGTGAAGACGAAGATCGCCTCCGGAGTGGCAAGCACAAGGCAGTCGCCCAAGAAACCGGAGGAAACTCCAGTCGGAAACAGAAGCGGAAGGCCGAGCCAGCCGCCCCTGGGGAGGCCCTGGCCGTAACCCAGGGAAATTTCAAAGGAAAACCCAAGGGCCCCTGGAAGCCCAAGAAAGTCAAGGATCAAGATGGAAATGATGTTCTGGATCTGCCATGTCACATCCACACCAAGAAAGATGAAGAGGGTAATTTTATTTACCCAAAGCATACCACTCGACAGTGCCGGCTCCTGATCCAGCAGTTTCAGGGCAAGCAGCCCAAAGATAAGGAAAAAGAGCCGGACAGAGTTGAGGACAAGGATGATAGTGACGATGGATACCCCCAAGTCAATTCCACCCTGATGATTTTTGCTGATGTCGAAAGCAAAAGTCAACTGAAAGTCATTAATCGTGAAGTGAATATGGTTGCTCCGGCAACACCCAGTTATCTGAAGTGGTCTCAGACTGCCATAACATTCGATCAGTCTGATCACCCTACACACATTGCCACCCCTGGGAGGCAAGCTTTGGTGGTCGACCTAGTTGTCGAAGGCACTCGACTGACCAAAGCCCTGATGGATGGTGGCAGTGGCCTGAACATACTGTATGCTGAAACATTGAAAGGGATGGGCATTCCGATGTCCAGGCTCAGTACCAGCAACATGAGCTTCCACGGAGTCATTCCTGGGAAGAAAGCCGAATCACTCAGCCAGATTGCTCTTGATGTGGTTTTTGGTGATTCGAAGAATTACCGCAAGGAAAAGTTGACGTTCGAGGTTGTGGACTTCCAAAGTGCTTATCATGCCATTTTGGATAGGCCAGCTTATGCACGCTTCATGGCTCGACCATGTTATGTGTATCTCAAATTGAAGATGCCTGGTCCCAAAGGTGTGATCACTATTACAGGCAATCGGAAGAAGGCAGAAGAGTGTTTTCAGAAAGGCTCAAAGATTGTTGTTGCTTAGATGGCAGTGGTTGAGCTGCAAGAGTATTAGAAGACTGCAGATCCGAGTGAGTTGCTACGAGCTAAGAAGCCCGCTTCAGAGTCAGCTTTTCAGTTGTCCGGTGAGACGAAGGCAGTTCACATTCACCCGACCGACCCCGAGGCTGCCCCGACTCACATCTCAACGATGCTCGACTCCAAATAGGAAGAAGCGCTCATCCAGTTCCTCCATGAGAACTGGGACATCTTCGCATGGAAGCCCTCTGACATGCCTGGAGTTCCCAGGGAGCTGGCTGAGCACCGCCTATGAGTCGACCCAAAGTTCAAGCCTGTGAAAGAACATCTTCGACGGTCCACGTCCAGAAGAGGGAAGCTATTGGCGAGGAGGTGGCTCGGCTCTTAGCAGCGGATTTCATCCGAGAGATTTACCACTCCGAGTGGCTCGCCAATGTTGTCATGGTCCCCAAGAAGGACAAGTCACTTCACATGTGCATTGATTTTAAACATATCAATCGGGCCTGCCCGAAAGATCATTTTCCTCACCCTCGCATCGACCAAATAGTCGACTCGACCGCGGGGTGCGAGCGATTGTCTTTTCTGGATGCCTATTCCGGGTACCATCAGATCCGTCTGTATGGACCCGACGAGATCAAAACAGCTTTCATCACTCCATTCGGATGCTTCTGTTATGGCACCATGCCATTCGGCCTCAAGAATGCCGGAGCCACGTTCATGAGGATGATTCAGAAGTGTTTACTCACCCAAATCAGTCGGAATGCGGAGGCCTACATGGATGATATTGTGGCTAAGTCACGGAAAGGTTCCGACCTGCGGACTGACCTTGCTGAAACCTTTGCAAACCTCGGGAGGTATGATATCAAGCCCAACCCATCAAAGTGCACATTCGGAGTTCCAGGTGGAAAGTTACTCAGTTTTCTCGTTTCCGAACGGGGAATCGACGCCAATCCTGAAAAAGTCAGTGCCATACTCCGGATGAAGCGCCCTGTGCGTGTGCACGATGTCCAAAAGCTTACAGGCTGTTTGGCCGCTCTAAGTCATTTCATTTCTCGTCTCGGTGAAAAGGCGTTGCCCCTTTACCGATTGATGAAGAAGTCTGACAAGTTCGAGTGGACTCCAGAAGCTGATGCAGCATTTGCAGAGCTCAAAGCTCTGCTCTCCACCCAGCCGGTGCTTGCTGCCCCAATCAGTAAAGAGCCTCTGCTGCTGTTCATTGCGGCCACCGGATAAGTTGTCAGTACAGTACTTACGGTCGAGCGGGAAGAAGAAAGAAAGGCCTTTAGAGTTCAGCGCCCAGTATATTATCTGTCTGAAGTTTTGACCCCTTCAAAACAAAGATATCCTCATTACCAGAAGCTTGTATATGGGATTTATATGACCACGAAGAAGGTTGCTCATTACTTCTCTGACCACTCCATTACAGTCGTCAGCGACGCCCCACTGTCAAAGATTCTGCACAACAGAGATGCAACTGGTCGAGTGGCCAAGTGGGCGATTGAACTCCTTCCCTTAGATATCAAGTTTGAAGAAAAGAAGGCTATCAAGTCCCAAGCAATCGCAGATTTCGTCGCCGAGTAGATCGAGCAGCAACTTCCGACTCAAGTTCACTCGAAGCACTGGACCATGTTCTTCGATGGATCTAAGATGCTGAATGGTTCCGGTGCTGGGGTAGTATTAGTCTCCCCCCGAGGAGATAAGCTCAGATACGTTCTCCAGATTCACTTCGATTCCTCCAATAATGAAGCAGAATATGAAGCACTTTTGTATGGGTTGCGCATGGCCATTTCACTCGGCGTCCGTTGCCTCATGGTCTATGGCGACTCAGATTTGGTGGTTAATCAGGTGATGAAGGAGTGGGACGTCAGAAGTCCGGCAATGACTAGTTATTGCAATGCAGTGAGAAAGCTAGAAAAGAAATTCGAGGGGTTAGAGCTTCATCACATCCCCCGACTAAAAAATCAGGCAGCTGACGATTTGGCAAAGATAGGCTCCAAGAGAGAAGCCATTCCCAGCAACGTGTTCCTGGAACACATTCAGTCGCCGTCAGTCCAAGAAGATCCTTTTACAGAAGAAGCCCCGTAGCCGAAAAGTGCCACAGATCTGACTGAAGTCGAAGTTCCTGCTGTGGTCGACCTAATCATGGAAGTCTTGGAAATCACTCCCGACTGGACGATACCGTACATTGCGTATATCCTAAGGAAGGAACTCCCGGAGGACGAGGAAGAGGCTCGATAGATCGTCAGCCGATCCAAGGCCTTCACAGTCATAAAGGGACAGTTGTATAGAGAAAGCGCGACTGGAATCGGTCAGAAGTGCACAACACCAGAAGAGGGTCAGATAATCCTTGATGACATCCACTCGGGGACCTGTGGTCACCATGCGTCTTCTCGGACCATTGTGGCTAAAGCATACCAAGCGGGATTTTACTGGCCAAGAGCAAATGAGATGGCAAAAGAGATAGTCAACAAGTGTGGAGGGTGCCAGTTCTACTCCAACATGTCACACAAGCCTGCATCAGCCCTGAAGACCATTCCACTCTTCTGGCCCTTTGCTGTCTAGGGACTGGACATGGTTGGTCCACTGAGAACAGGCAGGAGCGGTTTCACTGATGTGCTTGTGGCAGTCGACAAGTTTACCAAATGGATTGAAGCTAAGCCCATCAAGAATCTTGATGCTTGCACTGCTATCAGTTTCGTCAGAGGGCTAACATTCAGATATGGAGTCCCGCATAGCATCATCACTGACAATGGGTCAAACTTTGATTCGGACAAGTTCAGAGCTTTTTGCGCCTCTCAAGGCACACGAGTCGACTACGCATCGGTCGCCCATCCCTAGTCGAATGGACAAGCAGAGAGAGCAAATGGTCTGATTCTCAAAGGACTAAAGCCTCGACTGATGCATGATCTCAAGCATGCGGCAGGTGCTTGGGTCGACGAGCTTCCGTCAGTTCTATGGGGATTGAGGACCACCCCGAACCGGTCGGCTGGAAGAACTCCATTCTTTATGGTTTATGGAGCCGAGGCAGTTCTGCCGAGTGATCTTCTTCACAACGCACCCCGAGTCGAACTTTATACTGAAGATGAAGCAGAACAAGCCCGGCAAGACGCAGTCGACCTCCTAGAAGAACAGAGGGAGATGGCCATGATCAGATCGACCATTTATCAGCAAGACTTGCGTCGATTCCACGCCAGGAATGTGAAGAGTCGAGCCTTCCAAGAAGGAGATTTGGTCCTCCGAGTGGATCAACAGAAACCACACAAGCTTGCTCCTACTTGGGAAGGCCCCTTCATCGTCACCAGAGTCCTCCACAATGGAGCGTATCACCTCTACAATGTTGATCGCCAGATCGATGAGCCGCGAGCTTGGAATGTGGAACTTCTCCGCCCCTTTTACACTTGAGTTCTCCCTTGGACAAGACGTAATAAGAAAAAATTTCTGCAGTCCATTTTTATCAAAGGCAAGAGTGTTCCAATAATTGCTGTCACTTTTGTTTGCATACAAAATCCCCCAGTGGGTGACTTAGCTACGAATCCGTTTCGCCTAAGTTTGAAAAATCCTACTGAGTGGAGAGCCAGACTCCCACTCGGGGGCTTAGCTGCAGCCCAGTGCTTGCCTAACTGTTCAAAAATCCTACCGAGTGAGAGCAATCCTCCCACTCAGGGGCTTAGCTGCAGTCCAGTACTCGCCTAAGTTCTCCCACTTAGAGACTTAGCTGCAGTCAGGCACTCGCCTGAGTTTGAAAAAAATCCTGCCGAGTGGAGAGCAATCCTCCCACTCGGGGGCTTAGCTGCAGTCCAGTACTCGCCTAAGTTCTCCCACTTAGAGACTTAGCTGCAGTCAGGCACTCGCCTAAGTTTGAAAAAATCCTACCGAGTGGAGAGCAATCCTCCCACTCGGGGGCTTCGCTGCAGTCCAGTACTCGTCTCAGTTCTCCCACGTAGAGACTTAGCTGCAGTCAGGCACTCGCCTAAGTGTTTAAAAATCCTACCGAGTGGAGAGCAAACCTCCCACTCGGGGGCTTAGCTGCAGCCCAGTGCTCGCCTAAGTGTTTAAAAATCCTACCAAGTGGAGAGCCAGACTCCCACTCGGGGGCTTAGCTGCAGCCTAGTGCTCGCCTAAGTGTTTAAAAATCCTACCGAGTGGAGAGCAAACCTCCCACTCGGGGGCTTAGCTGCAGCCCAGTGCTCGCCTAAGTGTTGAAAAATCCTACCGAGTGGAGAGCCAGACTCCCACTCGGGGGCTTAGCTGCAGCCTAGTGCTCACCTAAGTGTTTAAAAATCCTACCGAGTGGAGAGCAAACCTCCCACTCGGGGGCTTAGCTGCAGCCCAGTGCTCGCCTAAGTGTTTAAAAATCCTACCGAGTGGAGAGCAAACCTCCCACTAGGGGGCTTAGCTGCAGCCCAGTGCTCGCCTAAGTGTTTAAAAATCCTACCGAGTGGAGAGCCAGACTCCCACTCGGGGGCTTAGCTGCAGCCCAGTGCTCGCCTAAGTGTTTAAAAATCCTACCGAGTGGAGAGCCAGACTCCCACTCGGGGGCTTAGCTGCAGCCTAGTGCTCGCCTAAGTGTTTAAAAATCCTACCGAGTGAGAGCAAACCTCCCACTCGGGGGCTTAGCTGCAGCCCAGTGCTCGCCTAAGTGTTTAAAAATCCTACCGAGTGGAGAGCAAACCTCCCACTCGGGGGCTTAGCTGCAGCCCAGTGCTCACCTAAGTACAGGACACAACCCAATCCGCAAGAAGTTACGCACAAATACAAGGTTATTCCGAGTGAAGATCAAGTTCCACTCGACAGATCAAACCATGAAGATATCCAACGAGAAATCAAGTTCGGATAAAGCCTAAAGGTCCCAGACCCCAGATCAAAGTACTCGAGCCCTCGACTCGGCAGAGTTTAACGGTTACAAATCCACTCGGCATTCCGAGGCAAATTTAAAGTGAAGCATAAAAGTTTTTCATTCCTCAGGTGGAGGACTGGAAGGGGCGACGAACTCGTCCAAGTCGATCCCGTCTGCAATACGAGTGGCAGCAGTGATGAAAGTCTCCATGAAGTCTTGAAAGATGTGCTTCCTGGTATTGGCAACTTGGATGGCGGCCAGCTTTTCTTCTTGCGCCTCCTTGCAATGGACGCGGACCAGAGACAGAGCGACATCAGCACCACATCTAGCAGAAGATTTCTTCCATTCCACCACTCGACCCGGGACTTCATTCAGTCGAGCCATCAGAGACTCGAGGTCGTTCTGAAGCGCCGTCCCAGGCTAGAGTGATGTGTCGATCCGCGACATCGCAACCTTCAGTCGAGCAAGATAGTCAACAACACTGGTAACACGAGACTCCAGTCGGAGCATGTTCATAGCAGCCTCATCCTTCACGAGAGAATTGGCGGGGTCCAAGCCTGGCTCCACTCGACTGGTTTCCTCTTCGAAGTTTTGGCAGAATTCTGCAAACACGATTCAAGAGTCAGACAGTGGCTCTGCACAGGCTTGGTAACTGCAAGACAGTCGGGGCAGAGTAATTACCTTCGAGCATGACGAACAACTTCTTGGCGAGTCCACCGAGATAAGCCTCCAGATCGTTTACCTTCCCCGCCAGCTCACCCGCCTGGTCGTGCAGAACCATCCTATCGTTCTTCAGTCGGCTGACCTCTTGATTAGCTGTCTCGAGAGCAGTTTTCAGTCTGGAGTTCTCCTGTTCAAGAGTTCCGACCGAAGCCATCTTCTCTTCTGTGCTTCTACAAGATCTTGATCCTTCTTCTTCAGAGCTTCTTCCAGTTTATCTGCGGCACGTCGAGTGAACTCAACATCAAGAACGGGCAAGCAAGAAAAATCACTCGTCAAGAATGGAGAACCTCACCAACCATACCTTTTGCTTCTTCTTGCGCCTTCTTCAAATTCTCTTGAGCAAGCTTCAAGTTAAGGTTGAGCTGGATCTGCTGATTCTCCAACTCAGTATAGCGAGCTACAAGTTCATAGGATTTCTGCAAAAAGAAAAATCAGTGGACAGACGTCCAAGATAAGTTGCTTCCGAGTAACTAAGAGACAATGATGGCGTTTCTAAGACTACAGCCGAATCAAAAACATTCGACAGTAGTCTCGGGGACTACACCCAGTGGGTGCACTCAGCGTGCCCCCACTGTAAAAAAAAGTCAACTGCCCGCAGTCGACCGGATACAGTTCCATTCGACATGGCCTGACCAGACCGAGTGAAGAAATACAGCTATAGCAACACAATATAAAGACTACAGTCGACTGCCAGCAGTCCACCGTAGTCTCGGGGACTACACCCAGTGGGTGCACTTAGCGTGCCCCCACTCGTCCAAGAATTGGCAGACACACCCAGTGGGTGTACAGATATAAAGATCTTCGGAAAAGAGATTCTTCAAACAGCATATCGTAACAGACCAAGTGTTGAGTCGACTGACCTGGACGTTATTCTGAAGAGCCGAACTCGCGTCATAAGCCGCTTGGCTGGCCTCCCGAGCCACTTTCACTTGTTCCATCATGATCCCCGCCTGGCGTATGGCCTCTTTTGCGGCAGCTGCTTGGTCCTCAGGGACGGGGTACGCGGCAAAAAGCGAAGGCGGATCCGCAGTCGACGTCGAGGGCCGCACACTCGTCAGAGGAATGGCGAAAGTCACAGAAGCCCGAGTGGCTTCACCACCGTCTCGAGCTATGGCCTCAGGCACCGGAGTGGATTGTGGGGTCTCGTCAGCCGACGCTCCCCTGGTCCTTCTCACTCTCAGCGGCGCGTCGTCGTCATCATCCGGAAGGTTGATAACATGAGAAGGAGCTACAAGAAAACATTCAATCGACCAGAGTTGCAATAAGTGTCCAGTCGACTCAAGGCAGAACATCAGTAATCGTACCAGGGTTGGAGGTAACAGCATCCTCCATCTCTTGGTCGTCGTCCTTGGCGGAGACCTCAGAAGTAGCAGCACTGCAAATCTCGAAAGTCAGTCAGTTGGCTCAATGAATCGACCAAGGATCTGTCCACGGTCGACAAAGGAAAACAAGATTTGTTATTACCCAGAAATGGTGGGGACAGCCATCTTCATCTTGGGCAGAGCCTTGGGCGGCTTGGACGGCGTCGCGCGTGGGTGCTTGGGAGCCTTTCCAGTCGGTGTAGGAGAAGAGGTCTGAGGGTGTTTTGACGACTGCCCAACAGGAGCAGTCGCCTTACCATGTTCCCGCGCTCGATCGTGTGTGAGCTTGGATCGCCTCTCCGGGCGGGGGGTTCAACCTCCTCCTCCTCCTCTTCGCTGGAGTTGACGTCGTCGTCTCCCTCTCCTTCTCCATCGGACTCCCACTCGCCTTGATCGTCTCCACTCTCACCTCCGCTCGCCTCCCCTTCCTCAGTTGGCTCCTGTGCCCCGTTGGGTGTTGAGTACATCTCAGTAGTCGCCTGGAAAACAACAGACAAGACAAAAGTCAGTCGACCGATTCAAAGAAGACCAATGAAGAAAACAAGATCTCAGTCGGGAGCATAAAGTCAGACCTGGTCCACTTCGTATGTGTTGTCGAGTGGAGAAACCCTCCTAGCGCCTCGGGGGTTGTCTTTGTTTCCTGTGATGCTCGTCAGCCACCCCTCCAACATCTCATCAGTGACCTCCTCCGGGTGGATCCGAGTGGTGTCTTCGAGGCCCGAGTACAGCCACATTGGGTGGTCGCGAGCCTGGAGCGGTTGGATGCGCCTCCGAAGGAAGACCTCCAGCAAGTCCATGCCAGTCACGCCATCGCGGACAAGCTGAACCACTCGACCAACCAGCACTTTGACTTGGGCCTTTTCTTCTGGCGTCACTTTCAGAGAAGCAGGTTTTTGAGCTCGGTCGAAAGAGAAAGGGGGAAGCCCAGTCGACTGTCCTGGGGTCGCCTGGTCTTTGTAGTAAAACCAGGCCGCCTACCAACCACGGACCGACTCTGGGAAAATGATAGATGGAAAACAACTCTTTCCCCTCGTCTGGATCGCCAGGCCCCCGCACAGCTGGATCACCTGCGTCCTTTCGTCACTCGACTTGGCCTTCTTGACCGATTGGGAGCGGCCAGTAAAGATGTGCTTAAAGAGTCCCCAATGGGGGCGGCAACCCAGGAAGCCCTCACACAAGGAAATGAAAGCAGCAAGGTACACGATAGAGTTGGGAGTGAAGTGGTGGAGCTGCGCTCCGAAGAAATTCAGAAAACTCCGGAAAAAAGGATGAGGAGGCAGAGAAAACCCTCGATCGATATGGGTGGCGAGAAGGACACACTCACCATCACGGGGTTGGGGCTCGACTTCTCCCCCCGGGAGGCGCGCAGCTTCGTAAGGAATGACTCCCCCCTCAACCATATCGTCGAGATCTTCCTGCCGAATCACCGACGGCATCCAGTCGCCCTGGATCCAGCCTCTGGGCAGAGCAGTCCTTGAGGAAGATCCGCCCCGAGCGGACTTCTTCCCTTTCCCCGATCGAATCTCGGGCAAGTAACATACCGATGACAAAGGGAACAACGTATGTTGTTATGCGGTCTGACCGATAAAGATCTTCGTAGAATATGTAGGAGCCAATATGGGCATCCAGGTCCCGCTATTGGTTATTGACCGGAGACATGTCTCGGTCATGTCTACATTGTTCTCGAACCGTAGGGTCTGCACGCTTAACGTTACGATGACAGTTATTATGAGTTTATGCATTTTGATGTACCGAAGGTTGTTCGGAGTCCCAGATGTGATCACGGACATGATGAGGGGTCTCGAAATGGTCGATATGTAAAGATTGATATATTGGAAGCCTATGTTTGGACATCAGAAGTGTTCCGGGTGAAATCGGGATTTTACCGGATTACCGGGAGGGTTACCGGAACCCCCCGGGAGCCAAATGGGCCAACATGGGCCTTAGTGGAAAGGTGAAAGGGCTGCCCCATGGGCTGCGCGCCTCCCCCTTCCCCTAGTCCTATTAGGACTAGGGAAGGTGGCCGGCCACCCCCTCTCTCCTTCCCACTTGAGGAAACCTAGTTGGACTAGGATTGGAGGGGGGAGTCCTACTCCCGGTAGGAGTAGGACTCCTCCTGCGCCTCCCACCTTGGCCGGCCAGCCCCTCCCCTTGAAACCTTTATATACGGGGACAGGGGGCACCTCTAGACACACAAGTTGATCCTTGAGATCGTTCCTTAACCGTGTGCGGTGCCCCCTGCCACCAAATTCCACCTCGATCATACCGTTGTAGTGCTTAGGCGAAGCCCTGCGTCGGTAGTACATCAAGATCGTCACCACGCCGTCGTGCTGACGGAAATCTTCCTCGACGCTTTGCTGGATCGGAGCCCGAGGATCGTCATCGAGCTGAACGTGTGCTAAGAACTCGGAGGTGCCGGAGTAACGGTGCTTGGATCGGTCGGATCGGGAAGACGTATGACTACTTCCTCTACGTTGTGTGATCGCTTCCGCAGTCGGTCTGCGTTGGTACGTAGACAACACTCTCCCCGCTCGTTGTTATGCATCACCATGATCTTGCGTGTGTGTAGGAAATTTTTTGAAATTACTACGTTCTCCAACAGTGGCATCCGAGCCTAGGTTTTATGGTTTGATGTTATTTGCATGAGTAGAACACAAGTGAGTTGTGGGCGATACAAGTCATACTGCCTACCAGCATGTCATACTTTGGTTCGGCGGTATTGTTGGACGAGACGACCCGGACCAACCTTACGCGTACGCTTACGCGAGACCGGTTCCCTCGACGTGCTTTGCACATAGATGGCTTGCGGGCGACTGTCTCTCCAACTTTAGTTGAACCGAGTGTGGCTACGTCCGGTCCTTGAGAAGGTTAAAACGGAGTCTATTTGACGAACTATCGTTGTGGTTTTGATGCGTAGGTGAGATGAGTTCTTACTTAAGCCCGTAGCAGCCACGTAAAACTTGCAACAACAAAGTAGAGGACGTCTAACTTGTTTTTGCAGGGCATGTTGTGATGTGATATGGTCAAGGCATGATGCTGATTTTATTGTATGAGATGATCATGTTTTGTAACCAAGTTATCGGCAACTGGCAGGAGCCATATGGTTGTCGCTTTATTGTACGCAATGCAATCGCGATGTAATGCTTTACTTTATTACTAAGCGGTAGTGATAGTCGTGGAAGCATAAGATTGGCGAGACGACAACGATGCTACGATGGAGATCAAGGTGTCGCGCCGGTGACGATGGTGATCATGATGGTGCTTCGGAGATGGAGATCACAAGCACAAGATGATGATGGCCATATCATATCACTTATATTGATTGCATGTGATGTTTATCTTTTATGCATCTTATCTTGCTTTGATTGACGGTAGCATTATAAGATGATCTCTCACTAAATTATCAAGAAGTGTTCTCCCTGAGTATGCACCGTTGCCAAAGTTCGTCGTGCCCAGACACCACGTGATGATCGGGTGTGATAAGCTCTACGTCCAAATACAACGGGTGCAAAACAGTTGCACACGCAGAATACTCAGGTTATACTTGACGAGCCAAGCATATATAGATATGGCCTCGGAACACGGAGACCGAAAGGTCGAGCGTGAATCATATAGTAGATATGATCAACATAACGATGTTCACCATTGAAAACTACTCCATCTCACGTGATGATCGGTTATGGTTTAGTTGATTTGGATCACGTGATCACTTAGAGGATTAGAGGGATGTCTATCTAAGTGGGAGTTCTTAAGTAATTTGATTAACTGAACTTAAACTTATCATGAACTTAGTACCTGATAGTATCTTGCTTGTTTATGTTGATTGTAGATAGATGGCTCGTGCTGTTGTTCCGTTGAATTTTAATGCGTTCCTTGAGAAAGCAAAGTTGAAAGATGATGGTAGCAATTACACGGACTGGGTCCGTAACTTGAGGATTATCCTCATTGCTGCACAGAAGAATTACGTCCTGGAAGCACCGCTGGGTGCCAGGCCTGTTGCTGGAGCAACACCAGATGTTATGAACGTCTGGCAGAGCAAAGCTGATGACTACTCGATAGTTCAGTGTGCCATGCTTTACGGCTTAGAATCGGGACTTCAACGACGTTTTGAACGTCATGGAGCATATGAGATGTTCCAGGAGTTGAAGTTGATATTTCAAGCAAATGCCCGAATTGAAAGATATGAAGTCTCCAATAAGTTCTATAGCTGCAAGATGGAGGAGAACAGTTCTGTCAGTGAGTATATACTCAAAATGTCTGGGTATAATAATCACTTGATTCAGATGGGAGTTAATCTTCCAGATGATTGCGTCATTGACAGAATTCTCCAATCACTGCCACCAAGCTACAAGAGCTTCGTGATGAACTATAATATGCAAGGGATGAACAAGACTATTCCCGAGCTCTTCGCAATGCTGAAAGCTGCAGAGGTAGAAATCAAGAAGGAGCATCAAGTGTTGATGGTCAACAAGACCACTAGTTTCAAGAAGAAGGGCAAAGGGAAGAAGAAGGGGAACTTCAAGAAGAACAGCAAGCAAGTTGCTGCTCAGGAGAAGAAACCCAAGTCTGGACCTAAGCCTGAAACTGAGTGCTTCTACTGCAAGCAGACTGGTCACTGGAAGCGGAACTGCCCCAAGTATTTGGCGGATAAGAAGGATGGCAAGGTGAACAAAGGTATATGTGATATACATGTTATTGATGTGTACCTTACTAGAGCTCGCAGTAGCACCTGGGTATTTGATACTGGTTCTGTTGCTAATATTTGCACCTCGAAACAGGGACTACAGAATAAGCGGATGCTAGCAAAGGACGAGGTGACGATGCGCGTGGGAAACGGTTCCAAAGTCGATGTGATCGCGGTCGGCACGCTACCTCTACATCTACCTTCGGGATTAATATTAGACCTAAATAATTGTTATTTGGTGCCAGCGTTGAGCATGAACATTATATCTGGATCTTGTTTAATGCGAGACGGTTATTCATTTAAATCAGAGAATAATGGTTGTTCTATTTATATGAGTAATATCTTTTATGGTCATGCACCTTTGAAGAGTGGTCTATTCTTGTTGAATCTCGATAGTAGTGATACACATATTCATAATGTAGAAGCCAAAAGATGCAGAGTTGATAATGATAGTGCAACTTATTTGTGGCACTGCCGTTTAGGTCATACCGGTGTAAAGCGCATGAAGAAACTCCATAATGATGGGCTTTTGGAACCACTTGATTATGAATCACTTGGTACTTGCGAACCGTGCCTCATAGGCAAGATGACTAAAACACCGTTCTCCGGTACTATGGAGAGAGCAACAGATTTATTGGAGATCATACATACCGATGTATGTGGTCCGATGAATATTGAAGCTCGTGGCAGATATCGTTATTTTCTCACCTTCACAGATGATTTAAGCAGATATGGGTATATCTACTTAATGAAACATAAGTCTGAAACATTTGAAAAGTTCAAGGAATTTCAGAGTGAAGTTAAAAATCATCGTAACAAGAAAATAAAGTTTCTACAATCTGATCGTGGAGGAGAATATTTGAGTTACGAGTTTGGTGTACATTTGAAAAATTGTGGAATAGTTTCGCAACTCACGCCACCCGGAACACCACAGCGTAATGGTGTGTCCGAACGTCGTAATCGTACTTTACTAGATATGGTGCGATCTATGATGTCTCTTACTGATTTACCGCTATCGTTTTGGGGTTATGCTTTAGAGACGGCCGCATTCACGTTAAATAGGGCACCATCAAAATCCGTTGAGACGACGCCTTATGAACTATGGTTTGGCAAGAAACCAAAGTTGTCGTTTCTTAAGGTTTGGGGCTGCGATGCTTATGTGAAAAAGCTTCAACCTGATAAGCTCGAACCCAAATCGGAGAAATGTGTCTTCATAGGATATCCAAAGGAAACTATTGGATACACTTTCTATCACAGATCCGAAGGCAAGACTTTTGTTGCTAAGTTCGGAAACTTTCTAGAGAAGGAGTTTCTCTCAAAAGAAGTGAGTGGGAGGAAAGTAGAACTTGACGAGGTAACTGTACCTGCTCCCTTATTGGAAAGTAGTACATCACAGAAAACTGTTTCTGCGACACCTATACCAATTAGTGAGGAACCTAATGATGATGATCATGAAACTTCAGGACAAGATACTACTGAATCACGTAGATCAACCAGAGTAAGATCCGCACCGGAGTGGTACGGTAATCCAATTCTGGAAGTCATGCTACTAGATCATGATGAACCTACGAACTATGAAGAAGCGATGGTGAGCCCAGATTCCGCAAAGTGGCTTGAAGCCATGAAATCTGAGATGGGATCCATGTATGAAAACAAAGTATGGACTTTGGTTGACTTGCCCGATGATCGGCAAGCAATTGAGAATAAATGGATCTTCAAGAAAAAGACTGACGCTGACGGTAATATTACTGTCTATAAAGCTCGACTTGTCGCAAAAGGTTTTCGACAAGTTCAAGGGGTTGACTACGATGAGACCTTCTCACCCGTAGCGATGCTTAAGTCCGTCAGAATCATGTTAGCAATTGCCGCATTTTATGATTATGAAATATGGCAGATGGATGTCAAAACTGCATTCCTGAATGGATTTCTGGAAGAAGAGTTGTATATGATGCAACCAGAAGGTTTTGTCGATCCAAAGGGAGCTAACAAAGTATGCAAACTCCAGCGATCCATTTATAGACTGGTGCAAGCATCTCGGAGTTGGAATAAACGCTTTGATAGTGTGATCAAAGCATTTGGCTTTATACAGACTTTTGGAGAAGCCTGTATTTACAAGAAAGTGAGTGGGAGCTCTGTAGCATTTCTGATATTATATGTGGATGACATATTGCTGATTGGAAATGATATAGAATTTCTGGATAGCATAAAGGGATACTTGAATAAAAGTTTTTCGATGAAAGACCTCGGGGAAGCTGCTTACATATTAGGCATAAAGATCTATAGAGATAGATCAAGACGCTTAATTGGACTTTCACAAAGCACATACCTTGACAAGATTTTGAAGAAGTTCAAAATGGATCAAGCAAAGAAAGGGTTCTTGCCTGTGTTACAAGGTGTGAAGTTGAGTCAGACTCAATGCCCGACCACTGCAGAAGATAGAGAGAAAATGAAAGATGTTCCCTATGCTTCAGCCATAGGCTCTATCATGTATGCAATGCTGTGTACCAGACCTGATGTGTGCCTTGCTATAAGTTTAGCAGGGAGGTACCAAAGTAATCCAGGAGTGGATCACTGGACAGCGGTCAAGAACATCCTGAAATACTTGAAAAGGACTAAGGATATGTTTCTCGTATATGGAGGTGACAAAGAGCTCACCGTAAGAGGTTACGTTGATGCAAGCTTTGACACTGATCCGGGCGATTCTAAATCGCAAACCGGATACGTGTTTACTTTAAACGGTGGAGCTGTCAGTTGGTGCAGTTCTAAACAAAGCGTCGTAGCGGGATCTACATGTGAAGCGGAGTACATAGCTACTTCGGAAGCAGCGAACGAAGGAGTCGGGATGAAGGAGTTCAAATCCGATCTAGGTGTCATACCTAGTGCATCGGGTCCAATGAAAATCTTTTGTGACAATACTGGTGCAATTGCTTTGGCAAAGGAATCCAGATTTCACAAAAGGACCAAACACATCAAGAGACGCTTCAACTCCATCCGGGATCTAGTCCAGGTGGGAGACATAGAGATTTGCAAGATACATACGGATCTGAATGTTGCAGACCCGTTGACTAAGCCTCTTCCACGAGCAAAACATGATCAGCACCAAGGCTCCATGGGTGTTAGAATCATTACTATGTAATCTAGATTATTGACTCTAGTGCAAGTGGGAGACTGAAGGAAATATGCCCTAGAGGCAATAATAAAGTTATTATTTATTTCCTTATATCATGATAAATGTTTATTATTCATGCTAGAATTGTATTAACCGGAAACATAATACATGTGTGAATACATAGACAAACAGAGTGTCACTAGTATGCCTCTACTTGACTAGCTCGTTAATCAAAGATGGCTATGTTTCCTAACCATGAACAAAGAGTTGTTATTTGATTAACGAGGTCACATCATTAGTTGAATGATCTGATTGACATGACCCATTCCATTAGCTTAGCACCCGATCGTTTAGTATGTTGCTATTGCTTTCTTCATGACTTATACATGTTCCTATAACTATGAGATTATGCAACTCCCGTTTACCAGAGGAACACTTTGGGTACTACCAAACGTCACAACGTAACTGGGTGATTATAAAGGAGTACTACAGGTGTCTCCAATGGTAGATGTTGGGTTGGCGTATTTCGAGATTAGGGTTTGTCACTCCGATTGTCGGAGAGGTATCTCTGGGCCCTCTCGGTAATACACATCACATAAGCCTTGCAAGCATTATAACTAAGATGTTAGTTGTGAGATGATGTATTACGGAACGAGTAAAGAGACTTGCCAGTAACGAGATTGAACTAGGTATTGGATACCGACGATCGAATCTCGGGCAAGTAACATACCGATGACAAAGGGAACAACGTATGTTGTTATGCGGTCTGACCGATAAAGATCTTCATAGAATATGTAGGAGCCAATATGGGCATCCAGGTCCCGCTATTGGTTATTGACCGGAGACGTGTCTCGGTCATGTCTACATTGTTCTCGAACCGTAGGGTCCGCACGCTTAACGTTACGATGACAGTTATTATGAGTTTATGCATTTTGATGTACCGAAGGTTGTTTGGAGTCCCGGATGTGATCACGGACATGACGAGGAGTCTCAAAATGGTCGATACGTAAAGATTGATATATTGGAAGCCTATGTTTGGACATCGGAAGTGTTCCGGGTGAAATCGGGATTTTACCGAATTACCGGGAGGGTTACCGAAACCCCCCGGGAGCCAAATGGGCCAACATGGGCCTTAGTGGAAAGGTGAAAGGGCTTCCCCATGGGCTGCGTGCCTCCCCCTTCCCCTAGTCCTATTAGGACTAGGGAAGGTGGCCGGCCACCCCCTCTCTCCTTCCCACTTGAGGAAACCTAGTTGGACTAGGATTGGAGAGGGGAGTCCTACTCCCGGTAGGAGTAGGACTCCTCCTGCGCCTCCCACCTTGGCCGGTCAGCCCCTCCCCTTGAAACCTTTATATACGGGGGCAGGGGGCACCTCTAGACACACAAGTTGATCCTTGAGATCGTTCCTTAGCCGTGTGCGGTGCCCCCTGCCACCAAATTCCACCTCGATCATACCGTTGTAGTGCTTAGGCGAAGCCCTGCGTCGGTAGTACATCAAGATCGTCACCACGTTGTCGTGCTGACGGAACTCTTCCTCGACGCTTTGCTGGATCGGAGCCCGAGGATCGTCATCGAGCTGAACGTGTGCTAAGAACTCGGAGGTGCCGGAGTAACGGTGCTTGGATCGGTCGGATCGGGAAGACGTACGACTACTTCCTCTACGTTGTGTGATCGCTTCCGCAGTCGGTCTGCGTTGGTACATAGACAACACTCTCCCCGCTCGTTGCTATGCATCACCATGATCTTGCGTGTGTGTAGGAATTTTTTTGAAATTACTACGTTCTCCAACATCCCGCTCGCTCCCCGATGTTCAAATCCCGCGAAATCCGCGGGTTGCGGAACAACTCATCAAACAGAAGATCCCTCTCGCGCCGGCACTCGGTATTTCACAAGTAAGGAAATTCACTCGACGGAAGACCAAGAATGGATCAAGGCGACCGAAAGAAGTTGACAACGTCATCCTTGGCGATTGATCCAGTACAAGACATTCATATGACGCTAAGAACTAGTCGGAAGGACCCCCAACTCCTTCCCCACTCGAACCTCGATCCATTCGGGGGCTAATGACGAAGCTATGTACCTAGGGTAGGGGCATGGACCTGTCCTAAGAGCCCTACCCAAGGACATCCCTGGAAGAAGTCACCTTTCAATCGACTTGAAGGTACCCACTCGACGGGTTTAAGACACACGACCAAGAAGCTACCACTCGACCACGAAGCCAACCACTCGACTGCCAGGAGATCTAAAGTCATTCCGCAGGCAAACGGTCGGCTATTAAGTAGTCTTTATGGTCATTATAGCACTTCATTACCAGCGTTACCAGTAACGCCCCGCCTTAATGTACATTGAACCCTTGGTAACATGGGCTGGTCGGGGTCCTGGCGCGCTCTATATAAGCCACCCCCTCCTCCGAGACAAGGGTTCGCACCCCTGCTATTCACATGCCTATAATCCAATCGACCGCCTCCGGGCACCGAGACGTAGGGTTGTTACTTCCTCGGCGAAGGGCCTGAACTCGTACATCTTGGTGTGTTTACAACTTCCCAATAGCTGAGATCTAGCCTCTCCATACACACCCCCCTACATCACTATCAGAGTTAGAACCACGACATCTGGCATAAGCGGTCGAGTATTCGGTCCAAACTGGAGGGGCCCCTAGGATTTCTTTTGAATGGCTTCTTCCGCTGACCGGATTTAGAGCCTCTGAATCCGGCATTAACTGCCGTATCCTCAGCATTGTCGCCGTTAATGCGGCGCTTCTGCTTGGTTCGACGCGACCTGCCACCACTGTCCCTGGTGTCCGAATTACCAGGGTTTTTGGTTATATTGTTGCTACGAGCTAGCCAGCTGTCTTCTCCCGCGCAAAAGCGGGTCATGAGTGTCGTGAGTGCTGCCATGGATTTCATCTTTTCCTGTCCAAGGTGCCGAGCTAGCCACTCGTCGCGGATATTTTGCTTGAAGGCTGCTAGGGCCTCAGCGTCCGGAGAGTCGACTATTTGATTTTTCTTTGTTAAGAACCGTGTCCAGAATTGCCTGGCTGATTCATCTGGCTGCTGAATTACGTGGCTTAGGTCATCGGTGTCTGGGGGTCGCACATAAGTGCCCTGGAAATTGTCGAGGAATGCGGCTTCCAGGTCCTCCCAACAACTGAGTGATCCTGTTGGCAAGCAGTTAAGCCAATGCTGAGCTGGTCCTTTAAGCTTGAGTGGGAGGTATTTGATGGCGTGGAAATCGTCGCCGCGGGCCATATGGATATGAAGGAGATAATCCTCAATCCATACCGCAGGATCTGTTGTGCCATCATATGATTCGATGTTTACGGGTTTGAAACCCTCGGGGATTTGATGATCCATTATTTCGTCTGTGAAGCAGAGTGGGTGTGCGGCGCCTCTGTACTGGGCTATATCATGACGTAGCTCCAATGAGCCTTATCTACTGTGTTCGGCCCTGCCGAATTTGTGGCCGACGTGATGGATGCCGTCTCGAGCCGTGGGGCGCCCACGCGATCCGTAGATCGATCTTGTTTGTTTAGCCTTGTCCTCCAACATATCTCGTAAGTCCGGCGCATAGTCCCGTGCCTTGGTACAGGGTGCGGCTTGAGTGGAGGGCCGAGAGCCCTCTCTGTCGCGGCCACGAGGTGTCCGGTCGGCCGCATCGAGTGCTTCCTCCTCTAATTGGGGTAGCAACCTGCGCTTTGGGTAGCTCTTGGAGGGGCGTTCGAGTTTATGCTCTTCGGCCGCAAGGACTTCAGTCCATCTGTCAACTAGCAAATCTTGATCAGCTCTGAGCTGTTGCTGTTTTTGCTTGAGGCTTCTTGCCGTAGCCATACGCCTGCGTTGAAAACGCTCTTGCTCGACGGGATCCTCTGGCACGACGAATTCGTCGTCGTCGAGGCTTGCCTCGTCTTCGGAGGGAGGCATATAATTATCGTGCTCGACCTCTCTGTCTGCCGCTCTCTCATGAGGGCTGGTTTCTCCATCCTCCTGTGCTAAATCTTGTTGGAGGGGGTTTTCTTCGGCGCTTTCCGGAGTATTATTATCTCCCGTGCTGGAATCACCGTGTTTGTTTTGGCGGGATTTTGAGCAGCGCCGCTGACGTCGGCGCTTAGGCTGTTTCTTGGAGGGGTCATCCTCCACTGTTCCATCGCCATCTCCCTCTTTTGGGGTGTCCACCATGTATATGTCATACGACGAGGTGGCTTTCCAGGGCCTAGTAGGCGCTGGTTCTTCATTATCTCCTTCATCGGCGTCCATACCGTCGATGTCTTCGTAGTCGAAGTAGAGCATGTCGGTTAAGTCGTCGACAGTGGCTACAAAGTGGATGGTGGGTGGGCTTTGAATTTCTTCATCGTCCGAATCCCAACCTCGCTGGCCGCAGTCCGGCCAGGGCTCTCCTGATAAAGAGAGAGACTTCAGTGATTTCAGAGTATCGCCAAAAGGTGAGTGCTAAAAGATGTTCGTGACAGTGAACTCCATGATCGGCGCCCAATCGGATCCGATAGGCCAGGGCGCGGAGGGTTCGGAGTCCGGAAAGGAGTCCGGCTCCTTGGGGTCATGAGTCTTGCGCAGTGCGGGGCTGGTGTTCGGCTCAATCACCGTTGGGATCGCAGCCCCCGAGGTGGCATCCAACCACCCATCCTCGATCGGCGCAGTTAGCTCCGAATTTGGGACCGGAGCCGATGCGGGTGCGGCCTCCAAGACACTGTTCGGCGACAGAGCTAGATCATGCTTGTCGGGACAGTGCGGCGCGCTCGGCAGTGGCTCGAATCCGTCAAAGATCAAGTCCCCGCGGATGTCAGCCGTGTAGTTAAAACTTCCGAATCTGACCTGACTGCCAGGGGCGTAGCTTTCGATCTGCTCCAGATGGCCAAGTGAATTGGCCCGCAGTGCGAAGCCGCCGAAGACGAAGATCTATCCGGGAGGAAGGTCTCACCCTGGACTGCATCGCTGTTGAAGATAGTAGGAGCCATCGGGCCAGATGGCGACGGCACAGAGGAACTCTCAATGAAAGCACCAATGTCGGTGTCAAAACCGGCGGATCTCGGGTAGGGGGTCCCGAACTGTGCGTCTAGGCCGGATGGTAACAGGAGGCAGGGGACACGAAGTTTTACCCAGGTTCGGGCCCACTCGATGGAGGTAAAACCCTACGTCCTGCTTGATTAATATTGATGGTATGGGTATTACAAGAGTTGATCTACCACGAGATCAGAGAGGCTAAACCCTAGAAGCTAGTCTATGGTACGATTGTTGATGTGTATGTTGTCCTACGGACTAAAACCCTCCGGTTTATATAGACACCGGATAGGGTTAGGGTTACATAGAGTCGGTTACAATGGTAGGAGATCTGAATATCCGTATCGCCAAGCTTGCCTTCCATGCCAAGGAAAGTCCCTTCCGGACACGGGACGAAGTCTTCAATCTTGTATCTTCATAGTCTTGGAGTCCGGCTGAAGGTATAGTCCGGCCATCCGGACACCCTCTAATCCAGGACTCCCTCACATGTGCCTCGGCCACGGGTTGTACCAGAGCATGCCACAAGATCTTTTGTGATACAGAGGCACGAAGTAGCCCACAACAAAAAGTATGCAAGTTGTGTATTTATGGCATGCTTTGAAAGGCATCATTGGTGCTTATTTCATTGTTTGCAAGTAGCATAAAATTTAGTGTCCGCCCCTAATTAAGATACACATGATTTCAATTTTTAATGTAGAGATTAGCTAGACATTGGCTTTTTCTTCGTAGGTTTCAACAAAAGATACAAGCCACCAAAATGCTGGATTGGTATTTCACATTTGACTTTCATGTACTCAAGAATCATACGATACTATGTAGACAACATTAAGTTAATCATTTTATAACACCGGTCACACAAAAGTTAAGAATTATAGTATTATACTTATCTACCAACTCATTTCTTTCAGTTGTGAGTATACACCGAATTTACCATGTTCATTGCTTTTCTTGCCTAGGTAATTTTGTATGTGCAAATATGTTGTATAGTTTGTCCTTGATATTCAACAGTTCTATTGACGCTTTGGAACAAACTCTTTGCCTAACAGTTGGATGATCAAAGTATTGTAATACAGATTGCAAGCTTTATATTTGGAGCATGGGATTGCTCCATACCGGGTGGTACCATACATGCAGCAATGTTGTTTTGGATTGTCGCAATCACACAAGAATGTTGTATATTTTATATTGCTAATTGCTACTACATTGTTTTCATGTCACATGAACCTAGGCGGTAAGAAAATACCATTAGGATTGGAACTTATGAAGACCTGTAAAAATTACACAGTAGAAAGGACAACCAGGAAGTTCAAATAAGGTGGGAAAATACAATGGGAACTTGAATGAATACGATAACTGCACTATGTTGAAGTTAAATGTCAAATTCAATTTCCAGATGAAAACCGGTAAAAAAAAACAAAACGAATGAACTGATGAGATAAATGTGATGCATTCTAATGGCAGATCTCATCGGACAAAGATTCAACTACACTTTTTTGCAGAGATGTGTCTGCAGTATAGTATGATCTCATCAGACCAAGCCAGCACGAGGCTGCCGCGACCGTGGACCCAGTCCCACGCCGAGTTCCACCCGATAAACATGGCCACAATTTAGACAAGTTCTGCAAGTGCAAGGGAATGCCACGGCACGGCTTTGAGACCAATCAGTGCAAGGAAATGAGGAAGGCTCAAATCGAGTAGGAGCATGCACGGTACCTGGGCGCTATGACGAGGCGAGTGGCATGCAACGGGAACTATTTATAACAATTATTTATTACTTCTTTAGAGTTAACCAATATAATAATTGGACACGACGAGTGCCAGTGAGGAGAACTAATCAAGCTCTCGATCGAAGAAGATCCTCCATGATAAGGAGGCACACATAGCAACCCATGATGAAAAAGCTATAAGTTGTGTACTCAAGGCGTGCCAAGTATTAACATACTCTTTCCGTCCGCGAATAAGTGTACATCTAGCTTTTGTCTTAAGTCAAAGTTTTAAAACTATGACCACCTTTCTAGAAAAAAGTAAAAGCATTTATGGCACCAAATTAATATCACTAGATTCATTTTGAAATGTACTTTGATAATATATCAATTTGATGTTATATATGTTAACTACTATTTTCTATAAAGTTGGTCAAAATTTTAGAACTTTGATTTAGAACAAAAGCTAGATGTACACTTATTCGCGGACGGAGGGAGTATCTTGGACCGCCGCAACTGTACACGAAAGTTTTCTCGTTTATATAGAACTAATTGCCACTACATTATTTTTTGCAAGACTCCTTTGGTAGGCTGCATTAGGAGAGTACCCTTGGGGATTAGTAATAGTATGAGATTTAAAATCAGACATATACAGTAAAGAAACAGTGCTATAGCTTTATTAAAAAAAAATCAAAGATGTGGCTACTAACACGATCTCATGGGACCAAGACGAGACGAGCGCACGCGCCAAAGCTTGTCGTACCCCCGCAGTCGCGCACCGAGTTCCAACTTCCAACGCACGCGCATACCCGCAGCCAGCCACACGGCCACAACTTAGCCGAGCGCCTCCGCCAGCCAAGGAAACGGCTCGGCTCGGCTCGGACCGGGTCAAGGCTCAGATCGAGGAAGGCAGCATGCACGGCGCCATGATGAGCGAGTGGTGCACAAGGGAAAGTATTTATCGCCATTATTTAGGTGTTTATTTACAGCCAATTAATAATAATAATATAACAATAATTGGATGCCGCTGGTGGTAGCGAGGAGAGGAGATCCACCTCCCCCATCCAACCGAACAGCTCATCATTTGCTCGCCCTCCGCTGCCCTATTTATAGCCTCGCCACCCGCCGCCGCATGCCCAGACCAGACCAGATCATCACATCTCCACCACCACCGAGCACTGCCACCGTCCTCCCTCCCGCTCCGGGCAACTCCCAGATCGGATCGGGCTCACCGGATTTCGACGATGCATCGCGCCGCCGCCGCGGGCCTCGACCTGGGCCTCGGGCTGGGGCTCGGGCTTGCGTCGCAGGGCAGCCTCACGTCCTCCACCACCACCGCCTCCTCCTCCCCGGCCTCGCAGGCGCACGCGCAGCACTGGACGGCCGCGCTTAACTCCGTCGTCGGCCCGCAGGAGTCGTACGGGCTGCACCAGTATGCCAGCCAGCAGCGGAAGGAGGAGCCGGGGATGAGGACGTCCACGTCGCCCGAGAGCGGCGTCAGCGCCGGGACCAAGAGGGGCCTGGAGCGCACCGGCTCCGGCGTCTCCCGCGGCGCCGCCACCGCCGGCAGCGACGAGGACGACGACGGCGGCGACGGCGCCGGCGGCCGCAAGAAGCTCAGGCTCTCCAAGGACCAGGCCGCCGTCCTCGAGGAGTGCTTCAAGACGCACAGCACGCTCAACCCCGTAAGTGTCTTCTCCTCCTCCCTCGATCGACACACCTCGGGCCGTCCGGCGCGTGGTGTTCGTCCATGGATTCCTCGCGATCGATCGCATTGCGCTGACCGGGGTTTCTTTCCTGACGATCTGCAGAAGCAGAAGACTGCGCTGGCGAACCGGCTGGGGCTGCGGCCGCGGCAGGTGGAGGTGTGGTTCCAGAACCGCCGCGCCCGGACCAAGCTGAAGCAGACGGAGGTGGACTGCGAGTACATGAAGCGCTGGTGCGAGCAGCTCGCCGAGCAGAACAAGCGGCTCGAGAAGGAGGTGGCCGAGCTCCGCGCGCTCAAGGCCGCGCCCGCCGCGCACGCCCAGCAGGCCGCCCCCGCCGCCACGCTCACCATGTGCCCCTCCTGCCGCCGCGTCGCCGCCACCGCCGCCGGACCGGCCGCCACGCAGCACCAGCACCAGCACCAGCAGCCGCAGCAGTGCAGCCCCAAGCCCAACGTCCACCCCGCCGGCAACGTCCTGCCAAGCCACTGCCAGTTCTTCCCCTCCACCACCACCGCCGCCGCCCCCGACCGGTCCGGCAGGCAGCAGGGCGCGTGGAACGGCGCCGCGCAGCCGCTGGTCACCAGAGAGCTCTTCTGAGACGACGAGATCTCGCCGCCGGGGCCCAATCCAGGCGATAAATTAGGAGATTTGGTCAGGCGGCGGCCGATTGGGTCAATCAAATTAATCAATTGGCAAATCAGTCAGTCGATCGCCGGAACAAGATTTGATTTGGTTTGGGATCTGCATAGCAGTAATTAGCCGCGCTAGCGATCGATGGATGGTTTGGTTTCGGTTAGCAGTAATTCGGTTTGGGTTTTCTTTCTTTTTTTTTGTTTGGGATTCGATCGACGAACAAAACAGAAACAGATTAGTAAGAAGGAGGAACAAATGGCTGTCCGCTTTTTCCTGGACGGCGTGTACCCATCCACCAAACCCCTGCCGGTTGTTGGATTAACAGCTTGTTGATTGATTTGTACTACTGCTACTACTACCACTAATTCATGATTGGTTGATGGGGGAAATTATTGAAATCTTTCATTCACATCCTTTTCACATTCTTTAACCTTCTCCAACAAGAGTATTTGGAGCCATGTCCTTCGCTTTTTATTAATATTCTTAGCATTTTTGCGATAAAAAGCATGAATCAGGTTAGCGCGTCGACGAACCCGATCTCCTTTATGTGTATATATCTCATTTGCCGGAGTATAATTCGATGAAAAAGAGCGGCCCAGTTCGAAAAGAATGGTTTTTCCAGGCTCCTACTCATGATGAATTTGCATCCGGGAGCAGACATCTCAGCAACTTGTTTAAGCGAAAGCAACCCACCCACACCTCATAATCATATATCATATACAAACAGTTTCAGACAGACAACCGTGCGTGTCTACGACGAGCCCCGCCTGCACACATGCGCCTCAGAGAAGCTTTAATCAAAAGGCCAATTGATTAATCCGCAGACAAAGTGGCGGACTAAAGTCATGGCGAGATGATTAGGAGATCTGATTAGAGTAGACCACCTGCAACTGCAATCCAGCTTGATTAGTGCGCGTCGGACCCCTGGGGCCGGCCCGAGTTGTTTTCGACCGACAGTTGAATCCCTACGCGATCCGCGGCGACCAAAGTTTAATGGGTCGAAGAGGGAAAAGCCTCCCTTTGCTTTTGCTTCCGGCCTTCTCATCACGTGTGCTCCATCGCAAACAAGTCGCAGGTCGCAACAGCTTGCGATGCCGACCGACCAGTGGATGCAAGAGGGAGGGCTGACCTAACTAAGTGACGGCAGGATCAATTCAGATGGCCGCATGGAACGCCCAGCGACTCGCTTGATTCGTTGGCTTCTTGTTAGGCTTATCGGTCACTTTGCACTAGTTGGATGAGGGAACATGCCAATTGGTCCCAGTTGCTAACAGGCATGTGCCTCTTACCATCAAAGGACAAAGTGATGTGCGACGATTTATGATTTTGGATTAAAATGATCCACACCTATTATGAATGTTCTCCGGAAGTACAAATCACCTAACACATAAAAAAATTGCATCGAGATCCCTCGACGATCGAAAACGAGCTGCCGACGCATCCATGTCGCCGCTCCCCCTACCACTTTTACTACCGCTACATAGTAAATAGTTTACACAAAACACCTCGTAAAATCTTGTCCGCCACCTCGGCCCAGTTAGAGCTGTTAGACGGCATATCGCCATGCGTATTCTAAGAAAATGCTGACCATTAACTTGGTCAAAATATAGTAGGTATGTGTCAGAAAGTATATCATTAGATTCACACTGCCGAAAAGTTTTATTTGTATGATTTATATAACTCATATTTTGTTAACCAAAATAATAGCCAATTTTTTTCTTGAAATGGACGCGAGACTACCAAACCAAGATAGAGAGGTACTTTTTTATGGGACGCGTCGATTTGGCTTCCAGGTCCACATGGCCTGTGCACGAACAGTAAAATCGAAAACGTAGCAAAAAATTCTGATTTTTTTGGCTTGCAAGATGCTCACATGCGTGATGTCCATGCCAAATTCGGTGGTGTTCGGACATTTCTCACAGCAAAAAAAAACCCCGGGCTCGGAGATGAGTTACCGTTTTTTGTGCAATTTTATCTTTTTTTTTCTTTTCTTTCATGATGTCCCGTGGTTGTGATCTGTTCCTTCACTTTTTTCGCGATATTATGTTTGTGCTGGTTCAATATTCTTGTGTTCATGTTTCATTTTTAGCAAAACTAGGATTTACAAATGACTTTCTTATATCGTGGAGATTTTTTTCTTTCAAATAATCAAATTTATCTATTCCACTACAATATTTTGTTTACGCACACTAAATAAAATGTTGGTGCTATGCATTAAAGATTTTCTCCATAGTATCACAAATTGTTCCGCACCATACATAAAAAGTATTCAAGCATCACAAAATAAATATGCATTAAATTTCTAGAAAAAATGTCCATGTATCTCAATAAAATATATTACGTATTAACCGCAATACAAAGATGAGTACGCCGGGCGGGGCTCATGGGGGCAATATGTTTTGTCATATTTTTTGGTGGGGACAAAAAGGGGTTTTCCAGATATTTCTGTGCGAACTTGCTCTGTTTATCGCTTGTTTTCCGCTATCGAGTGAACCTGACTTGCCAGATTCTTTGTCCGTCCCAAAACTTCGGGAGCAACTAGTTAACGAGTGCTCCTTCCGGAGCCTCGCAATGATCAGCGTCACTTGGCGCGCTCTCAGCCATTTGCCACGTGTCGCGCTCTGAACGCTCCCTTCGGATTTTGTTTTTTTATTTTTCCGCACGTGCTTCCGGCTTTTTAAACGATTTTTTCCGGGGGTTTTCGACGTTTTGGTTTTCCCCCGGTCTTTCTTAGCTTTTCGATAAAAAAATCGAAATTTTTTTGTGCGAAAAACGCGTTTTTTTTCTTTCGCGAAAGTCACGGTTTTTCTTCCGCGAGAGGCACGATTGTGCTTTAGCAAGAGTCACGGCCGTGCCTTTCGGAAACAAAAAAACGCATTTTCTGTTTTTTTTGCGAGAATCACGGTTTTGCTTCCGCGACAGGCACGGTTGTACTTTCACGAGAGTCACGGCCGTGCCTCTCGGAAAGGAAAAAACAAAACGCGTTTTTTGATTTTTCTTTCTTTCGGGAGAGTCATGGTTTTGCTTACGCGAGAGGCACGGTTGTGCTTTCGCGAAAGTCACGGCCGTGCCTCTCGGAAAGGGAAAAAATACGCGTTTTTTGTTTTTTTTTCTTTCGCGAGAGTCACGGTTTTGTTTTCGCGAGAGTCACGGCCGTGCCTCTCGGAAACGAAAAAAACGCGTTCTTTGTTTTTTTCCTTCCACGAGAGTCACGGTTTTGCTTCCACGAGAGGCACGGTTGTGATTTCGTTCGGAAAGGGAAAAAAACCATGCTTCCGGTCCGGTTTTTTCGTGAAAAAAGTTTGTCAAAAACCTATCAACATGGGATCTAGTTTTGAAGATCTCGACGCGAGGAATCCAACGATGAAAACGGTTCGAGATTTGGACGCACGGTTGAAGAGATAAAACGTTTTAAATAAACGGATCTACGAAAAAAAGAAAAACTCTCAAGTTGTGACAAGTGGCATGCTGCATGTGCGCCACTTGTCGCGGCCTGGGAAAATGGAGTGCTTTTTGCAACGAGTACTCCTTAATTAGTGAGTTGGCAAAACTTGTGTGGTTGTTTGCGCTGCTTACGGGCTGAATGCTTGGCCCAACTCACCATCTGTCAAGTTAGATTATTGGCCCATCTTCACACCGGCCTCGCCTGAATGGAGCCGTCAGAGGCGGGAGGCGGCATCGCCGCCGCGAGCGAACGAGCGGCAGCCCGGCAGCCGGTGCAGGCCACCAACGGCGACGCTGCGGTGCGGCAGCAAGCTGTACATGGTCACCTATAATTTCCCGACAATGGCATGTGGCGGAAATCATGCACATGCAACAAACTACTACTCCTAAAAGGAAGGCGTGCGCATGATCATCCATCCACCCGACGGACGGATCCGAGATCGATCTGCGTATGCGACCAGCTCACAGCTCAGAATAGGCGGGCGACCTCATCATGATGGACATGATGAGTGGACTGTGGACGACCACATAAGACTAACCGTCGAATCATTGACACCACGTGGTGTCTGTCAGACTAATGCCAAGTGTGTGTGTGTGTCCCTGGCTAGCTAAATGCTAGCCGCTGAAGATTTATCAGTGCCGTGCCGTGGCTGCTCCTGGTGATAAAATGATTCTGCTAGCTACTGTAGTTCGATCATTGATTTATACTCCCCTGTTCTAAATTAATTGTCTTGGATTTGTCTAGATACGGATGTACCTAGACTCATTTTAGTGCTAGATACATCCGTATCTAGACAAATTTAAGACAAGTAAGGGGGTGTTTGGTTTAGAAGTCTTAGGACTTTTTCTAGTCCCAGACACTAATCAAAAAAGACTCTCCCTCCCGTTTGGTTTCTAGGAACTTTTTAGGGACTTTTTCTAGTCTCTGGGACTAAAAAGTCCCTGAACCAAACACCCCCTAATTCGGAACGGAGGGAGTAGTAGCTAACTAGTCGTTGTGGATTATTATTCGTACATGCAAGCGATAATCACTAGTAGAAAACCGGGCAATAGCACCGGTTCGTAAGGGCCTTTAGTGCCGGTTATCGAACCGGCACTATTATTTTAGCACTAAAGCCCCCCCCCCCCCCTTTTAGTACCGGTTCAGCACGAACCGGCGCTAAAGTGCCACCACGTGGCACGAGCCAGCTCCGGGGGCCGGGAGCCCTTTAGTACCGGTTGGTAAAACCAACCGGTACTAAATGGTTTGGGGGGTTTTTGGTTTTATGATTTTTTTTCATTTAATTTTGTGTTTTCCATTTTAATTCTTTTTCGTTTGCTGATATTTTACGGTACTACACATTTTACATGTTACATATATATATATATATATATATATATATATATATTTATATATATATATAGAATTTCTAGTAGACTAGTAGAAAACGAGGCTTCCATACGCCCCCATTAGTCCCCAAAACAATCGAACCGCGACCAAAGGGGTCTTTAGTCGCGGTTCGGGAGAAGACCCGCGACCAACTACCTGGCCCAGCGCGCTCGGTCGACAGCTGGCGGACGGGAGGGGCTTTAGTCCCGGTTGGCGTGGCCAACCGAGACTAAAGGTCCCAGAAGGCCTTTAGTCACGGTTGGCCAGGCCAACCGGGACTAAAGCCCATCCAGCCTGGCCAACCGGGACTAAAGCCCATCCAGCTGGCGGACGGGAGGGGCTTTAGTCCCGGTTGGCCTGGCCAACCGCGACTAAAGGCCCATCCCTATATATACTCAGCTCACTTCACTTCACTCGGCTCACTTCACAATTTTCAGAAGGTGGTGGTGGGGTGGTGGTGGGTTTGCTTTTGGTTTCTCCTATGCACACAAGGTGTTTGATGAAATGCCCGAGAGCCTGAAACAAGCCACACTTGAGCTTTCTCATTTATTTTTCCTCCGCGATCGCGGTTAGCAACTCGAACCTTTCATGTGTCATTGATAAAATACGCATGTGTGTAGTTCATTGTTTAATTTGTATTATTTCTAGCTAGTTAGTTTAACAAATGCATGATGGTTAATTATATACTTTATATAATAATAATGCAGATGAATCGGCAATGGATGTACGGTTCCTGACTCTCCGGCGAGTTCACTACGGGTTTGAAAGATTTCCTCGTAGTGGCAAATGCGAACAAGCAGCAAGGTTTTATTATCTGTCCATGTGCTGTCTGTAAGAATGAGAAGGGTTACTCCTCCTCAAGAAGAGTTCACATGGACCTGCTTAAGCACGGTTTCATGCCAAGCTATTATTGTTGGACCAAGCATGGAGAAAGAGGGGTTAGAATGGAAGAAGATGAAGAAGGAGATGATATCGATGACAACTATCGTGATCTTTTCGGTGATACTTTCATGGAGGATGATGCTGAAGGTGTGGAAGGGTTAGGTGAAGGTGAAGAAGAGGCACATGATGAGCCCACTGATGATCTTGGTCGGACCATTGCTGATGCACGGAGACGCTGCGAAACTGACAAGGAGAGGGAGAATTTGGATCGCATGTTAGAGGATCACAAAAAGTCGTTGTATCCAGGATGCGATAATAGTCTGAAAAAGCTGGGCTGCATACTGGATTTGCTAAAATGGAAGGCACAGGAAGGTGTAGGTGACTCATCATTTGAAAATTTGCTGAAAATATTGAAGAATATGTTGCCGAAGAATAATGAGTTGCCCGCCAGTACGTACGAAGCAAAGAAGGTTGTCTGCCCTCTAGGTTTAGAGGTTCAGAAGATACATGCATGCATTAATGACTGCATCCTCTACCGCGGTGAATACGAGAATTTGAATGAATGCCCTGTATGCACTGCATTGCGTTATAAGATCAGAGGCGATGACCCTGGTGACGATGTTGAGGGCGAGAAACCCAGGAAGAGGGTTCCCGCCAAGGTGATGTGGTATGCTCCTATAATACCACGGGTGAAACGTCTGTTCATGAACGAAAAGCATGCCAAGTTGTTGCGATGGCACAAAGAGGACCGTTTGTCCGACGGGCAGTCGAGACACACCGCTGATGGAACGCAATGGAGAAAGATCGACAGAGTTTTCAAAGATTTTGCAGCTGACGCAAGGAACTTAAGATTTGGTCTAAATACTGATGGCATTAATCCTTTTGGCGAGCAGAGCTCCAACCATAGCACCTGGCCCGTGACTCTATGCATCTACAACCTTCCTCCTTGGTTGTGCATGAAGCGGAAGTTCATTATGATGCCAATTCTCATCCAAGGCCCTAAGCAACCCGGTAACGACATCGATGTGTACCTAAGGCCATTAGTTGAAGAACTTTTACAGTTGTGGGCGAAACCTGGTGTACGTGTCTGGGATGAGCACAAAGGAGAGGAATTTGACCTACGAGCGTTGCTTTTTATAACCATCAACGATTGGCCTGCTCTCAGTAACCTTTCGGGACAGAAAAATAAGGGATACAATGCATGCACGCACTTCTTACATGATACTGAAAGTGTACGTTTGGTTAATTGTAAGAAGAACGTGTACCTGGGTCATCGTCGATTTCTTCCCCGAAATCATAACGTAAGAAAGAAAGGCAAGCATTTCAACGGGAAGGCAGATCACCGGCCGAAGCCTGCGGAACGTACTGGTGCTGAGATATTTGATATGGTCAAGGATTTGAAAGTCATCTTTGGAAAGGGTCCTAGCGGACAATCAGTTCCGCGGGGAGTTGACGGGCACGCACCCATGTGGAAGAAGAAATCTATATTTTGGGAGCTAGAATATTGGAAAGTCCTAGATGTCCGCTCTGCAATTGACGTGATGCATGTTACAAAGAATATTTGCGTGAACCTGCTAAGCTTCTTGGGCGTGTATGGGAAGACAAATGATACAAAGGAAGCACGGCAGGACCAGCAACTTTTGAAAGACCCAGATGACCGGCATCCGGAATGGTTTCAAGATCGTGCCAGCTACGCTCTTACCAAAGAAGAGAAGGTCATTTTTTTTGAATGCCTGAGCAGTATGAAGGTCCCGTCTGGCTTCTCGTCGAATATAAAGGGAATAATAAACATGCCGGAGAAAAAGTTCCAAAACCTGAAGTCTCACGACTGCCACGTGATTATGACGCAATTGCTTCCGATTGCTTTGGGGGGGCTCCTACCGGAAAATGTTCGAGTAGCCATTGTGAAGCTATGTGCATTCCTCAATGCAATCTCTCAGAAGGTAATCAATCCAGAAGATCTACCACGGTTACAGAACGATGTAGTCCAATGCCTTGTCAGTTTCGAGTTGGTGTTCCCACCATCCTTCTTCAATATTATGACGCACCTCCTGGTCCACCTAGTCGAAGAGATTTCCATTCTCGGTCCTGTATTTCTACACAATATGTTCCCCTTTGAGAGGTTCATGGGAGTATTAAAGAAATATGTTCGTAACCGTGCTAGGCCAGAAGGAAGCATCTCCAAGGGCCATCAAAATGAGGAGGTAATTGAGTTCTGTATTGACTATGTTCCTGACCTTAAGCCGATTGGTATTCCTCAATCGCGGCACGAGGGGAGACTAAGTGGAAAAGGCAAGATCGGAAGGGATACCACGATATGTATGGACGGTCATTCTATGACTGAAGCACACCACACAGTTCTGCAAAATTCCAGCTTGGTGGCTCCGTACTTCGAGCAATACAAGAATATTTTACGCTCGGACAACCCGGGGAAGCCTGAATCCTGGATTAGAAAGGCCCACATGGAGACTTTCGGCAGTTGGTTGCGAAAACATTTAATGAATGACAATGATGTTGGAGATCAGCTGTACATGTTGGCCAAGAAACCATCTTCGACTATAACGACTTTCCAAGGGTACGAGATAAATGGGAATACATTTTACACCATCACCTAAGATAAAAAGAGCACCAACCAAAACAGTGGTGTCCGCTTTGATGCAGCAACCGAGAATGGGCAAACCTTCAAGGGATTTTAAAATGAATTAGTTTTATTTTTCTGATTTTTTTGATATATAATTGTATTTTTAAGATTTTAAAATGTCAGAAGATTTTAAAAAAGGAAAAAGGAAGAAAGGAAGAAAAAAAAGAAGAAAAACAAGAAAAAGGAAGAAACAAACAGAAGAAAAAAACAGAAGAAAAAAGGAAGAAAAAAACAGAAGAAAAACAAGAATTTAAAATGAATTAGTTTTATTTTTCTGATTTTTTTGATATATAATTGTATTTTTAAGATTTTAAAATGTCAGAAGATTTTAAAAAAGGAAAAAGGAAGAAAGGAAGAAAAAAAAGAAGAAAAACAAGAAAAAGGAAGAAAAAAAAGAAGAAAAAAGGAAGAAAAAAACAGAAGAAAAACAAGAATTTAAAAATGAATTAGTTTTATTTTTCTGATTTTTTTGATATATAATTGTATTTTTAAGATTTTAAAATGTCAGAAGATTTTAAAAAAGGAAAAAGGAAGAAAGGAAGAAAAAAAAGAAGAAAAACAAGAAAAAGGAAAAAACAAACAGAAGAAAAAAACAGAAGAAAAAAGGAAGAAAAAACAGAAGAAAAACAAGAATTTAAAATGAATTAGTTTTATTTTCTGATTTTTTTGATATATAATTGTATTTTTAAGATTTTAAAATGAATTAGAAACAAAATAATATAAACTTTAATAAAATAAAATAATTATCATAAAGTAAAATAAATAAGTAATTATCATAAAGTAAAAATAAATAAGTAATTAGAAACAAAATAAAATAAAATAAATAAGTTTTTTGTTGTAAGTAGAAACAAAACAAAATAAATAAAGCAAAAATGAAAACAAAAAACAGGCAAAAAATAAAGAATATGCCACCTACTGGGCCACCACGGCCTGAATACGACTAGAAACCCATTAATGGGCCAGGATTCAGGCCCGCAGAAGGCCCAGTAGGCCCACAGGCACATAGTAACAGAATAGGCCCGTAAGCCTGCATTCGAGAGGAGCTCGAAGTGGTGAGCGCAGCCGCGCTTATAAACCACTATCGAAGCCTCTCAGCTAGCGAGGTGGGACTAAACATCCCACCGCACCGCGCCAGTTCAGCACAGACCCTTTAGTCCCGGCTGGGGAGGCGGACCGCGACTAAAGGGTACCCTTTAGTCGCGGTTGTTGTCCCCAACCGCGACTAAAGGGTCTTTCTGCGCGGGAAAGGAAGCGGCGCCAAAACCCTTTAGTCCCGGCTGGGGAGAGGGGCCGCGACTAAAGGGTACCCTTTAGTCGCGGTTGGGGAGGGGGACCGCGACTAAAGGGTACCTTTAGTCGCGGTCCTCCTCCCCAACCGCGACTAAAGGTGCGTCTATATATACTGCACTTAGCAGTTTTGCCGCGGCATTCTCCTCTGTCTCCCCAACGCCGATCTGCCCCGACGCCGACGCCGACGCCGAAGCCCTGCCCCGACGCCGACGCCGAAGCCCTGCGCGCCGCCGCCCCCGTCCCCAGTGAGCGCCGCCTCCGCCCGTGCCTGCCCTTGCTCGCCGCCCTTGCCCGCCGCCCTGCCGCCCGCCGCCCGACGCCCTGCCGCCCGCCGCCCGACGCCCTGCCGCCCTCCGCCCGCCGCCCGCCGCCCGCCGCCCTGCCTGCCGTCCTCCGCAGGAAGAAAGAAAGAATAGAAAGGAAGAAGAAGAAAGGAAGAAGAAGAAAGAAAGAAGAAGAAAGAAAGAAAAAAGAAAAAGGAAGAAGAAGAAAGAAAGAAGAAAGGAAGAAGAAGAAAGAAAGAAGAAGAAAGGAAGAAGAAGAAAGAAAGAAGAAGAAAGGAAAAAGGAAGAAGAAAAAACTCAAGAAAAACAAAAGAAAACAAAAAAACAGAAGAAAAACAAAGGAAGAAGAAAAAACAAAAGGAAACAAAAAAACAAACAGAAGAAAAAAACAAAAAAAGGAGGAAGAAGAAAAGAAAGAAGAAGAAAAAGGAAGAAGAAAAAACAAGAAAGAAAAAGGAAGAAGAAAAAAATGAAAACCAAATAAAAACCAAATGAAAACCAAAAGAAAGAAGAAAGAAAAAGGAAGAAGAAAAAAAGAAGAAGAAAGGAAGAAGAAAGGAAGAAGAAGAAAGAAAGTAAAAAGAAAAAGGAAAGAAGAAGAAAGAAAGAATAGAAAAGAAGAAGAAGAAAGGAAGAAGAAGAAAGAAAGAAGAAGAAAGAAAGAAAAAAGAAAAAGGAAGAAGAAGAAAGAAAGAAGAAAGGAAGAAGAAGAAAGGAAGAAGAAGAAAGAAAGAAGAAGAAAGGAAAAAGGAAGAAGAAGAAAGGAAGAAGAAGAAAGAGGAAGAAGAAAGGAAGAAGAAGAAAAAAAGAATTTTTACTTAAAGAATCTTATTTTTTAATTCCTCCTCCTCTATGTCCCCTTAATCTTATTTTTTAATTCCTTTATACTTAAAGAATTTTTACTACATGCAGGAGTGACATATGGCGGACGACAGAACCGAGCCGCTTAGGGATCCGGAGGCTGAACGTTATTTAATGGACATCATCAACAACGAGATTCCTTATGTGTCGGGCTCAGAATATGAGCAACAAGAGGATGTAGTCTCTTCTTATATGAACCTTGACGGTGACGATGATCGAGAAGGTGAAGGAACGGGCATTGTCGACGGAGGTCAACCGTCAACAACCGACGATCTCCAATTGCAAGTAGCAACCACCTCCGGCGAGGTATATATATACATTGAGAGCCTCTCGTGCTACAAACTTACTGAAATGTGAATACATATGTATTAACGCGCGCGACTCTCTTTCTTTTTTTAGCCCTCCGGATCGAGTACGACAAAGCAGCGTGGCAAATCCAAGGCGATGAAAACAGGAGAAACATATGCCATTGAGTCTGTCAGTGAAACCGGCAAGCCCCTACAGCACACCTCAAAGTTTGTCAACCAATGCGGAGTCGTTGTTAGAGACAACGTCCCGATCACCGTCCAGGAATGGAAAGAGCCAAAGAAGGCACGTCTTGGTTTCAGTTTTGTCGACAAGAGAACGAAAAAGGATTGCTGGAGAAAGCTTATGGAACATTTCATTCTACCTCCGGAATACAACAAAGTCGATGAATTCGGTAACGAGGTTCCGGGTGGACGTCAGAGGAGGAGGCTAGTTAAAGAGTTCGCTCTTCAGAAGATGGCCGATGCATTCCGGAACTTCAAGAAAAATTTAACCCGTGACTATGTCAACAAGGGCAAGACTCCGGATTTCAATGGACAATATGAAAAACTGAAAGATGATTGGCCAGAATTTGTGAGGCACAAGCAATCGGACCATTTCAAGGAAATATCGAAAAAAAATAAGGATAATGCGGCTAAGAAAAAGTACCATCATATTATGGGGCCAGGAGGATACCGCCTTGCGGACCCTAGGTGGCAGAAGATGGAGGAGGACCTGAGGGTGCGAGGAATCCCTCTAGGTACAGAGGGATGGGACCCAAGGGCCAAAAGCTGGTGGTACGGGCATGGGGGATCGCTAGACCCGGAGACAGGGGTGTGTGTTCACCGGCATCGACGCTTTGCTCTGACCCAAGCCCTTATTGACGCAATGACCCAAGCTCAAGCGGGCTTGATCAAGTTCAACAGAGAGAAAGACGCACTGACTTTAGCCCTCGGGAATGATGAACACGGAGGACGTGTACGAGGCAAAGGCAAAGTTTCGTGGAAAGTAGGGTTTTCCCAGGACAATGACCCGTACGGTTACAGAAGCCGTAAGAGAAAGACGGACCGGGATGCAGATCTTATGACGAAGTTTGCATCGGAACTCCATGAGTTGAAGCAGACCGTGCATGAACTATTGAAAGAAAAATCGGCTGCAGGGCCGCATGAAGATCATGAAGCGGATTGCGGAAGCCAGCAGCGGAGAAGCAGCGTGGCTTCCACGGATGCCCCGCCTGGTGCTAGTGCACCGATGATCGAGATTCGTGCACCGGAGCCTCACTACCCCGTGGATGATGTAAAGAAGATGAAAGACTGTGATCTGCATTATCCCGTGGGGAACGTTTCCACGAAGGTAGCTAGCGGCAGTGCTTTACCCTGTAAACCTGGAGCACTCCACCACAACAACCCCATTCCATATGGCTATACTTGTGTCACGGTGGAAGACATAGTCCAAGGGTTTGAGGACCTGGAGATTGACAAACCTACACCCGAAGGGGATAGCAGACTTGGAGATGTCAAGCGCCAGTTCATTCTATGGAAAAAGAAGTACATAGTGTTTCCAGACGAGGCGCCAAGGCTAGCAAGTCCACCCCCCTCCGATGGTGGTGGTGGTGGTGGCGGTGGTGGTGGTCGTGGTGGTTCACCTACACCTCCTTCACGCCATTCGACGCCGTCCCCCGATCCACAACCTCCGGCGGGTACGACGCCCCCCAATCCACCTCCGGCGGGTACGACGCCCCCCAATCCTCCTCCGGCGGGTACGACGCCCCCCAATCCACCTCCGGCAAAGAAGCAGAAGCAGGCGGACAGCAAGGAAACCTGCTCCTGGACTATTAACCCGGACCCTTATGTACCTAAGACCACAAGGGTACCGGAGCCATCGCTGAAGCCTCTCCTCCCAAGGCCTGGGGAACTTAGTGAAGCTGACCTCACATTGGCCGCGTCTACTGATTATGAGAAATGGAAGGCGGATATGAAGGCGAAAAAAGTGCCTGAGCCCAAGCAAGTATTCACTGAGAAGCAAAAGAAGTGGGCTAAGGATTTTTTGACGACACCGTCCCAAGCCGAGCTGAATATGCCTGACGACTATGGACATGAACTTCGTAGGCAAGCAAAAATATTGAAGGAGGAAGAAAGTAAAAAAAGCGAGAAACAAGTTGACCAGCTCGGGATGCAGAAGAAACAATCGATCCCCCCGCTCATAGTGAAAGCCGGTCCGGAAGAGGACCCCGAGATCATAGCAGCTGCGGCAGCACTTGGATTGACTGTAGCGGCTGCCATGAAACAAGCGTCCGAGATGGGTTTGACTGTTCGTGCCTTCTTAGACCTTGAGGATGCGCCTGCAGGTGAGATAACATTACAATATGTGTGGAAGGGGCCTCTCGTCGAGCCTGAGAAGGAAAATAGTCTACCAACACAAATGCGAAATCTGCTACGTTGGTACAAGCAATTCATAACATGGGCCGACAAAGAATATGTTTATGCGGATGTTACACATGAGCATCACATCAAACGGTACTCTGTAGAAGTTCATATGAGTGAATTATTCCAGCTGTGCAATCTGCGCGCCCTCGACAAATCTATGCTGAGTTGCTACGTTCTGTAAATGATTTATTTCTACCTCATCTCGTTCTTCATTGCCTGCACTATATATATATATATATATTGTCCTAACTATATTGTTGCGTACGCTATTATGCAGATTGAAGATTTGGGAATGCAAAATAAGAAACATCCATGATGTTAGGTTCATTGACCCACATATCGTTAATGGACATGTGTTAGAACATCACCACAAAGACATGGAGAAAGACCTGTACAAGTTTCTTAAAAAGCATCAACTCAAAAGTCATATTCTATTTCCTTACCATTTTGGGTGAGTGTTTCTCTCTTGTGCCCATTCTATTTTGTTTACTCCATGCATGGCATGTCTAATCGATGAGTTATGCATGACTGTGCATGTAACGTGTCCGCAGGTTCCACTGGATTCTGCTAAATATTGAACTTCACACCTCCACAGTTCTAATCATGGACTCTAAGGATTCGGATCCAAAGCGTTGGGCCGACATGAGAAAAATGCTGCAAAAGTAATTATTTTCAATCATTTGAGCTCTATATCGATCGGTCTCTTCATTTCCTAATATCAACTAACTAATAAATCCCTTATTCATTTAATTTTCTTTGCCCTGTAGGGTTTGGAGACGGTTCTCAGAAGAAACTGTCGGTGAATTCAAACATGAGCTAGATTTCAGAAAGTTAGTTAATGTGGATAAGCAGCCATCGGGGACCGATCTATGTGGATACTATGTTTGTGAGAACATCCGGAGACAAACCACTGAGCGGAAGGCATCAGCTAGCGTGCGGAACGCGACGGATAACTTGCGGAGGAGGCTTAGTCCAGAAGCTCGCTTCCGACCAATTCAAGAAGAATTAGCAGGATTTTTCATGAGGGAAGTCATCAATCCTAAAGGACAACACTATACCGAGGACGAAGAAATTTATATGCATACCCGAGGTTGAAACTTGTTCGAAGTTGTATATGGTCATCCATCCTAATTGTGTATGGAAACTTGTTCGAAGTTGTATATGGTCACCCGAGATTGAATATATATTATATATTCCTCTTGAATTCTTCTTGTTTGAAATTTCATATGCATGTATATAGAAGCGTAGAATATGTGTACTGAAACTTCATCAAAAATAAAATAAAACACAAAATAAAATATAAAACAAATAAAACACTACAAATTAAAAAGAAACCAGGTTTAGGGGGGCTAAAACCCTAAACCTGCGGAGGAGGCCTTTAGTCCCGGTTGGCCACGAGAGCCGGGACTAAAGGTCCTCGGCCCCGACGGACCACGGGCGCCCACGTGGCGGGCCTTTGGTCCCGGTCAGCCACAAGAACCGGGACTAAAGACTTTTGTCGCGGTCCGTAAGAGCCGCGGCTAAAGGGAGGGGGGGTCTTTAGTCGCGCTTATTTAGTCCCGGTTGCACAGCCGGGACTAAAGGCTGTTGCGAACCGGGACTAAAGGGCTTTTTCTACAATCATATATATATCATCAATCATGTCTCACAAACCACCATATTAATTCACACATACACACATGTATAGCTATATACACAATTTCTCCTACATATGCATATGTTGCCTTCGGAGCCAATGGCATTAGCCTGATTGGTGCCTTCGGAGCACGAGACAATTGGAAGTGGTTCATGACTTGGTCGATGGGGGCGGTAGTGGGTAATAGTATTCTCCCTTCGGATTTATGACCTGGTCGAGCAAAAATCCCGCCATTTCCTCTTGAAGTGCTTGTACGCGCTCCGTTGGTAGGAGCTGGTCCCGCACCTTATTGAACTATTAAGAAGGAGATCAATATGCATGTGTATTAGTTGTGTGACTAGATATCGATAATGGTGTAAAAATTGTGAATAGTGTTCTGACAAGCGTACCCATTCCTGTCTTTGAGATCTGCTCCTTTCGGACGCCATCATGCGAATGTTCTCGCAAACATAGTATGCACACAGATCAGTCCCCTGCGCCTGCTTCAGGGCCTTTATTACGAGAATGGAATTTAATTTGATCAGATAATAATTAATCAAGCATGATAATAAAAGAGATGGCAGCTAGCTAGCTAGCTATAGTACTACTTAATTACTTACCTTGGATCGAAACCATTTCAGCTGTGGTTTCCATTCGCCTTCCGTGACGCTGATGAACCTTGCCCAAGCCCTGCCCGCCGACAAAGAAAATGAATAAAGGGGTTATTAAATAGTTCATATCATGAAATGACGAACTAAATAGGCCGAGATATGTAGTTATAAATAATGATTGAAATTACCTGTTGACTATCCCATACAAGATGTTGTAGTTAGCTTTTGCTGTGAGTAGCGAGTCCAGTATTTCAACTGTTCCGGCGTCAACTTTAATGATACACAAGATCCAGTGAAATCTGCATGCACACACGTTTGCATGTCTTAATTAAGCGGGCATATGTAAGCAAAAACATGTAGCTAGCTAGTAGGCAAAAACAGAGAATTTGTAGTACAAGAAAGTGTGACTCACTCGAAGTTGTAAGGAAGTAGTATATCTTCATTGTATTTGAGGCGCTTGAAGAACTCTAGCATGCTGTCCTCTACCTCTTTTTCATAATATGGATCTAATTTCCATGTGTATTCATTAACGGTGTTTGGGTCAATGAACCCAATGCCATAGCGTCCACCTTTTCTCATTTCATACATCTTCATCCTGCATAATACCACAGAAAAGAATATAGTGAGGATAATTACACGTAATGATTGATCAAAAGGATCACTACAGCTAGCTTGAGACTTAAATTACAGAAAGAAATCACTTACAGACAATAGCAACTGACGATAGATTTGTCGAGTGCGTCTTGATTGTATAACTGAAACAGTTCAGAATACTCAACGGCCACAGCTTTCTCATGGTAGTAATCATCCTTCTTGACATATACCATGAGGGACTCTCGATCGGATCTCTTGCTAATGTCCATGTACCATTGATGCAATTCATACATTCTCGTTGGGAGCTTCTTGACATCTTCTGGCTCGACCAAAGGTTGGCCCCGAACAAATTTCCGTTTTATTTCCTCCTCTATAATCGGAGGCATGTCCTCGATCTCGAGGAGTTGTCCAACAGTGATCTTGAGTTCTTCAGCCTGCATTATATGCTCCTGGGTTATTACCACATCGCCCACCTCGGGAACGTAAACGGTTTGGCCACAATAATATTGGGCGCGCGTACTGTCACGTGTTGTTGGCGGCACAACAAGCGGGGGGATCGATTGCGCCGCCTGTTTTCCCAGCTGGGCAACGGTTTCCCCGCATTTTTTGACAGCTGCTTGTTGTTTGCTCGAGCTCGAGCTCGCCTCCTTCTGTAGACGTTGTCGATGTAACTTCCTGATGTGGCGCTCATAGTCTGAGTCAACGGGCTTAGGAGCTGGTGGTTGAGCCATATGAATGAAGTGGTCAACTACTTCCACAGGCACTTTCTCCCTTGGCGGCGGTGGCGGTTTCGGTCCAAAATGGGCGTCGACTTCTGCCCGCACTATGGCATTGGTTTGCTCCTCGGTCCTATCGTAAGCCCTCACAGGAAGAGGAGTACTGAGGTTTGTACCATATTTATATCGCTTGGCTCCGCCTGTACTTCCTGTACTATGACCTCGACTCGTACCGCTATGCACCATAGCTGCGGGGTGTCTCTTCTGCGATTGCTGAGGTGGCGGAGACGGCTGACGGGGCTGAGTTGGACGAGGAGGAGTGGCCTGAAGCTCTGCCGGACTTGGAGGAGGAGTGGACGTCTGACGCTGTGTCGGACTTGGAGGAGGAGTGGCCTGACACTTTGCCGGACTTGGAGGAGGAGGAGTGGCCTCACGCGTTGGTGGACTTGGAGGAGTGGGAGTCTGCTGACTCGGTGGCGGACTTCGACGAGGAGTCGGGTGACGCGGTGTCGGTGGCCTTTGAAAAATGATGCAATCCTTTCTCCATAGGATGATACGATGTTTGGCATCTCCGAGTGTGTGCTCCTCGTCACCTCCAGGAATGTCAAGCGCTAGCCCCGAATATTGGTCCGCCACCTCATCAACCAAGACACGAGTATAGCCCGCTGGAATCGGGTTGCAATGGAAGGTTGCCTCGGGGGAATTTGAAAAAGCAACGACGTCCGCCACCTTCATGGATATGTTCTTCATTTTAAAGTGTAGCTCGCAGTTAGTGTTCTCCGTGATGTCATCCACGGGGTATCTATCCAGCACTACTGCGTCGCCCGGGGCGGAACCCACGCTGCTTCTCGGCATGGATGGGGCGGTGGTATCCAAGGCTGGATCATCCGCTAGCTGCTGCAGCTGCTGAGACCCCCTTTGTTGGCTAAGTGAGTCGATCTGCTCCTGCTGCCGCTGTAATTTAGCTGCCAATTCCGCTTGACTTGCTTCTAGGCCTTGAAGGCGTTCATAGTCCCGCTTCCTCTGCTCCTCCTCCATCTTCCTCTTCTTGTCCTCTGCAATCTTCTTTCTCGCACGGGTTCTGTAGTCCGCGTTCCAGTCCGAAAACCCCTCATACCACGGAATAGCACCCTTTCCTCGTGTTCTTCCCGGGTGTTCAGGATTTCCCAGGGCACGCGTAAGCTCGTCGTTCTCTCTGTTGGGCTGGAACACCCCCGATCGAGCCTCTTCTATTGCAACAAGTAGCGCATCCTCGGCTCCCTTCAGACATGCCTTCCTCGAAACATTGCCTGTCTTCGGGTCCAACTCCCCCCCATGCGCATAGAACCAAGTCCTGCACCCGGGGGGCCATTTCTTAGTAACCGGAGTGACACTTGCATCCTCCATCTCTTTCTCAGACTTATCCCACTTAGGCATTGCCACCGCGTAGCCACCTGGCCCCAGCTTATGGAACTTATCCTTTTTTCCGGCATTGGCCTTGTTTATTCTCGACCGTTCCTTAGCTAATTCTGAATCCTTGAATTTCACGAAATCGTCCCAATGAGCACTTTGATTCTCTAGTATCCCCTCGAATACTGGAGTCTTCCTTCCTCCCTTGACGTACTTCTCCCACGTCATTCTCTTGTGGTTCTTGAATGCAACCGCCATCTTCCTAAAAGCAGCGTCCTTGACTTTCCGCACATCTGCTTCTGTGATATTATCTAGTAGGGTGAAATGTTCCATGAGAGTATCCCAAAGCAGTTTTTTTATTCTCGTCGACAAAAGTAACATCTGGACGTGGCTTCGCTGGCTTTCTCCATTCTTGAAGGGAGATCGGGAGTAGGTCATTCACAAGAACTCCGCACTGAAGAACGAACTTGTCCGCAATCTTCTTAGGCGCTAATGGTTCGCCATTAGGTTTGAATGCCTCGATATTGTACTTTACGCCCTCCTTCAACTTTTTGTTCGGGCCTCGTTTCGTCCTTTTGCTCGATCCGGATGGCTGAAAGAAGAAAGATCGATTCGTTAATATATCTTCAACTCATTTAAAACATGCAATGATCACCAGATTCCTGCTTATATAAATATATATACCTCGTCGTAGTTCATGACTTCATCTTCTCGGTCGTCGCGATCGAATATCATATCACCCTCTCCGGTATTGTTTAGAAATTCGGAGCCGTCAAAATCTTCTTCATTCTGATCATCATCTGGCCCGCGTATGATATCGAACATGGTCTGTTCTCTCTCTTTGTCGGTATTGTCCGCCATAGCTTTTATTTAACTATGCCAAAAGAAATATAAAACAATTTAGTATAATCTCGATTAATAGATATAATCTCGAATACATCATCTCGAATAATAGATATAATCTCGAATACATCATCTCGAATAATAGATTTAATCTCGAATACGTCGTCTCGAATAATAGATATAATCTCAATACATCGTCTCGAATAATAGATATATATAGTCTCGAATACATCGTCTCGAATAATATATCACTAGCTAGCTAGCTAATAAAGATCGAATACTACAGAGTAATCTAGGCCACTCGCGGTTCCTGAGGTGCGGGCGGTGGACACCCAAAGAGAAGGAACCATCACTGGATCATAGCTCGGGTGATCTCCCCAAAGAACCTGCCAGGTATTGGAGAACCTGACGTCCATAGCAGCCATGTAGCGACGGACGTGCTCGTCCTCCTCCCTGACACGGCGACGTACCACCTCCGGCGGGGCCGGCTCCCTCCGCACCGAAAGTGGCCCACGCGAATGCCACCAAAGGAGATGAGGGTCGACGACGGGACCCGGGGCCGGGTTCCTCACCAAGCGTCGCGCCCCTGAAGGTAGCACCTCCCAGTGCCAGCCCGGCGGAGCCCAGTCCCGGACATGGGTCCTCTGAAGTAGGACGTCGTCGCGAACGGGTCGACGGCGAGGATGCGGGCCGGGCATCGTCGACAACAAATACTATATGCAAATTAAATGTAACACTAATTATGCTATCATTGCATATGTCAAAATTCTATATGCTATTTCATACTAATTAAGCATCTAACACTAAAAACAGAAAAAACAACTTCTATACATCCATTAAAAACAGAAACACAACATTATATAAAAAAATTCCATACTGATTAAACACTAATTATATTCGGGCTCACTAAAAACACTAAGCATCTAACACTAAGCATTGCATATGTAAAAATTCTATATATATATATATATATATATGCTATTCCATACTAATTAAACACTAAGCATCGATCTAACACTAAAAACAGTGTGTGTGTGTTCATCATGCATGCTTGTGTGTGTATATATGGGCTCGGGGGGCGGCGCCCATGGTGGCCACCGGGGGCGAGGGAGAGGGGTTAGAGGGGGAGAGCTCACAGCGGGGCGACGGCGACGGCGAGGCGACGGGCCGGGGCGGCGACGGGCCGGGGCGTGATGGGGGCGCGGTGACGCGGGGACGGCGCGAGGACGGGCCCGGGGCGGCGACGAAGACGAGGGCGGCGACGGCGACGGGGGCGGCGATGGGGATGAGGGCGGCGATGAGGATGGGGGTGGCGACGGCAACGGCGCGCGACGGGGGCGGCGTAGGATGGGGGCGGCGACGGCGTCGAACGATCGGGAAGAAACCGAGGGAGAATGAAATTTTGCGAAGTGCTGTATATATAGAAGCCACCTTTAGTACCGGTTGAAGCCACCAACCGGTACTAAAGGCCTGTTTTGGCCAGGCCAAGCAGCGGGAAGGGCAGGCCTTTAGTACCGGGTGGTGGTTCCAACCGGTACTAAAGACCCCCCCCCTTTAGTACCGGTTGGTGCCATGAACCGGTACTAAAGGGGGTGCGCTGGCGCAGGTGCGGTGCGCAAGTTTAGTCCCACATCGCTAGCCGAGGGGCAACCGCACTGGTTTATAAACCCCCGTGCGGTAGCTCTCTCGAGCTCCTCTCCAAAGCAGGCCTACTGGGCCTACATGTTTTATGCTGCCCTGTGGGGCCTATTGGGCTTGCGGGCCTGCATCCTGGCCCAATAACAGGTTGGGTTTCTAGTCGTATGCAGGCCGCTGTGGCCCAATAGGTGGGCTTTTTTTATTTAGTTTTTTCTTTTCTGCTTTATTTATTTTGTTTTATTTATTTTTAGTTGTTTTTTGTTGTATTTAGAGTTTCTTTGTGAATATTTTTGATAGTTTTTAGAAACTTTCAGTTAGTGCCGGTAGTTTTTTAAATTTGAATAGTTTATATTTTGAATTATTTGAAATTTGTGTGAATCACTAGTTTGTGAATAACTTAACTTTAAAAATACATTTTCCAGTGATTCTTTTTCGTTATGTTTAATATTAGTGTGCTTTATCATTATATTCAATTTGGTAATGCTTAAGTTATTTAAAAAATGAAATGACTTTGTAACGGATGAGTTTTCGTCCGAAACCGTGATACTTTGAAACAGATTGACCATTTTGTACACGAAGTGCATTAAGTTTTTGCGGTAACCCTCTCTACTTTTTTGCACATGCTATGTGGGTGAAATTATGATGCCATGCCAACTTTCATCCTTTTCTAAGTTCATTTGAAATGCTTTTCAACTTCAGGGTCATTTAGCTGAAAAAAAACAGTAAATGCATGAAAGAATTTGCTTGCATCCCAGATCACATCCCAGATCTTTGGGTGTGAAACTTTTTCTTCGCGTCTGTCCCTTTGCGTCGTAGCCATGGAAAATCTTCATCATTTAACGGGATGCTCGGGTCAATATTCACTATGAATGGAGCAATTTCATCAAACTTTTCATAATCTTCTGACTTGTCTGTCTTGTCATCCACTCCCACGATGTTTCTCTTCCCAGAAAGAACTATGTGCCGCTTTGGCTCATCGTACGATGCATTCGCTTCCTTATCTTTTCTTTTTCTTGGCTTGGTAGACATGTCCTTCACATAGAAAACCTGTGCCACATCATTGGCTAGGACGAATGGTTCGTCTGCATACGCAAGATTGTTGAGGTCCACTGTTGTCATTCCGTACTGCGGGTCTTCCGTTACCCCGCCTCATGTCATATTGACCCATTTGCACCGAAACAAAGGGACCTTCAAACCACGTCGATAGTCAAGTTCCCATATGTCCTGTATATAACCATAATATGTTTCCTTTCCCGTCTTGGTTTCTGCATCAAAGCGGACACCACTGTTTTGGTTGGTGCTCTTCTTATCTTGGGCGATCGTGTAAAATGTATTACCATTTATCTCGTACCCTTTGAAAGTCATTATATTCGAAGATGGTAACTGGGACAGCAAGTACAGGTCATCTTCAATAGAGGTGTCATGCATGGTACGTGCTTGCAACCAGCTGGCAAAACTCCTGGTTTGTTCACGTGTAATCCAGTCATCAGACCGCTCCGGGTGTTTGGAGCGTAGCAAATTCTTGTGTTCATCCATATACGGAGCCACCAAGGCGGAATTCTGTAGAACTGTGTAGTGTGCTTCAGTGAGAGAATGTCCGTCCATACATATTATTTGTTCCCCTTCTAGCGTGCCTTTTCCATCCAATCTGCCCTTATGCCGTGATTCAGGAACACCAATCGGCTTAAGGTCAGGAATAAAGTCAATACAAAACTCAATGACCTCCTCATTTTGACGGCCCTTGGAGATGCTTCCTTCTGGCCTAGCACAGTTATGAACATATTTCTTTAAGACTCCCATGAACCTCTCAAAGGGGAACATATTGTGTAGAAATACAGGACCCAAAACGTTAATCTCTTCGCATAGGTGAACTAGGACGTGCGTCATGATGTTGAAGAAGGATGGTGGGAACACCAACTCGAAACTGACAAGACATTGCACCAAATCATTCTGTAACCTTGGTATGATTTCTGGATCGATTACCTTCTAAGAGATTGCATTGAGAAATGCACATAGCTTCATAATGGCTAATCGAACGTTCTCCGGTAGAAGCCCCTCAATGCAACCGGAAGCAGTTGCGCCATAATCACGTGGCAGTCATGAGACTTTAGGTTTTGGAACTTTTTCTCTGCCATGTTTATTATTCCCTTTATATTCGACGAGAAGCCAGACGGTACCTTAATACTGAGCAGGCATTCAAAGAAGATTTCCTTCTCTTCTTTGGTAAGAGCGTAGTTTGCATGACCCTGATGTATGCCGTCTTTTCCGTGCATACGTTGCTGGTCCTCCCGTGCCTCAGGTGTATCTTTTGTCTTCCCATACACGCCCAAGAAGCCAAGCAGGGTCACACAAAGATTCTTCGTCACGTGCATCACATCGATTGCGGAGCGGACCTCGAGGTCTTTCCAATAGGGCAGGTCCCAACATATAGATTTCTTCTTCCACATGGGTGAGCGTCCGTCAGCGTCATTCGGAACAGGTTGTCCACCAGGACCCTTTCCAAAGACCACCTTCAAATCCTTGACCATATCATGTACATCAGCACCAGTATGGTGGCGAGGCTTCGTCCGGTGATCCGCCTCACCTTTGAAATGCTTGCCTTTCTTTCTTACGGGATGCCTGCTCGGAAGAAATCGACGATGTCCCAGGTACACATTCTTCTTACAATTAGCCAAATATATACTGTCGGTATCGTCCAAACAGTGCGTGCATGCGCGGTATCCCTTGTTTGTCTGTCCTGAAAGGTTACTGAGAGTAGGCCAATCATTGATGGTCACGAACAGCAATGCCTTTAGGTCAAATTCTTCCCCCATGTGCTCATCCCACGCACGTACACCTGTTCCATTCCACAGTTGTAAGAGTTCTTCAACTAATGGCCTTAGGTACACATCAATGTCGTTGCCGGGTTGCTTAGGGCCTTGGATGAGCACTGACATCATAATGAACTTCCGCTTCATGCACAACCAAGATGGAAGGTTATATAAACATAGAGTCACAGGCCAAATGCTATGGTTGCTGCTCTGCTCCCCAAAAGGATTAATGCCATCTGCGCTTAGACCCAACCATACGCTCCTTGCGTCATCTGCAAACTCCTTCCCGTACTTTCTTTCGATTTTTCTCCACTGCGACCCGTCAGCGGGTACTCTCAACTTTCCGTCTTTCTTACGGTCTTCTCTGTGCCATCGCATCGCCTTGGCATGCTCTTTGTTTTGGAACAAACGTTTCAACCGTGGTATTATAGGAACATACCACATCACCTTGGCAGGAATCTTCTTCCTGGGGCGCCGGCCCTCGACATCACCAGGGTCATCGCGGCAGATCTTATAGCGCAATGCACCACATACCGGGCAAGCGTTCAAATCCTCGTACTCACCGCGGTAGAGGATGCAATCATTAGGGCATGCATGTATCTTCTGCACCTCTAACCCTAGAGGGCAGACAGCCTTCTTTGCTTCGTATGTACTCTCGGACAATTCGTTGTCCTTTGGAAGCATATCCTTTATCATTACCAGCAACTTTCCAAATCCCTTGTCAGATACACCATTCTCTGCCTTCCATTGCAGCAAATCCAGTGTGGTGCCCAGCTTTTTCTTGTCACCTACGCAATTCGGGTACAACAATTTTTTGTGATCCTCTAACATGCGCTGCAACTTCTTCTTCTCCAAATCACTTGTGCAGTTTCTCTTTGCATCGGCAATGGCCCGACCTAGATCATCAACGGGCTCATCTGATGCCTCTTCTTCAGCTTCCTCCCGCATTGCCGGCTCAGCTTCTTCCTGCATTACCGGCTCAGCTTCTTCCCCCATTGTTGTATCATCGTATTCAGGGAACCCATGGCCAGGATAGCTGTCGTCGTCCTCTTCTTCTTCATTGTCTTCCATCATAACCCCTCTTTCTCCGTGCTTGGTCCAAACATTATAATGGGGCATGAAACCGGACTTAAACAGGTGGACGTGAATGGTTCTTGACGTAGAGTAATTGTGACCATTCTTACAGCGAGCACATGGACAAGGCATAAAACCATCCGCCCGCTTGTTTGCCTCAGCCGCAAGCAGTAAAGTATGCACGCCATTAATGAACTCGGGAGAGCATCGGTCATCGTACATCCATTGCCGGCTCATCTTCATTACACAACACCGAATAGACCAAATTAATACAAGTTCATACAATTAATACAAGTTCATACAACACTTAAATCCAACAAACAAATAACTCTCTAGCTAAAGCATTTAAATGCAACAACAAATATGATCAAGATCGCAACTAAGGTAACAATGGATCCAACAGCATAATGATACCAAGCCTCACTATCGATGGCATATTTTCTAATCTTTCTAATCTTTAAGCGCATTTTCTCCATCTTGATCTTGTGATCATCGACGACATCGGCAACATGCAACTCCAATTCCATCTTCTCCCCCTCAATTCTTTTCAATTTTTCTTTCAAGTACTCGTTTTCTCTTTCAACTAAATTTAACCTCTCGGCAATAGGGTCGGTTGGAATTTCCGGTTCACATACCTCCTAGAAAAAATTTCTATGTCAACTTGATGGGCATAATTTGTCATAAACACGAAATGCAACTAGTTTTAAAAGAGAATATACATACCACATCCGAATCATAACAAGGACTAGGGCCGACGGGGACGGATATCAAAATCATGGCACTATATGTATAACAAACAACGTACGGATAAGATAATTATACGAGTAACTATATATCCAAATCACACAAACATCAATTTTTATATAAAATTTCATGAACAAGAGGCTCACCACAAGGTGGTGCCGGCAACGGGACGGTGCGGGCGATCGACGGTGGCTACGATGGAGATTTAGAAGGCACTAAGTAAACCACACCTACATATGCAAACTAAGTGTTATTTTTGACCTCAAATTGCATATAAATCAAATACTAGCACATATATATATCCTCCCAAATTAATCACTATATAAACCAATGCAAGAGCTAATCTAGCAATGAGAGATGAAAGGACAAAGTTGCTAACATTTGTGATCATTTGAATGGATGAGGGCCTTCAAATCTTGACAAATTTTGGGCAAATTTTGTGATGAACTCGAGAGAAGAAGGGAAGAACAGAGGAGAGGGAGAGGGAGAGGGGAAAGGGGAAAGAACAGAGTGCTGGTGGACGAAGGGTTTATATAGGACGACCTTTAGTACCGGTTCGAATGGGCCCCTCCAACCCCTTTAGTACCGGTTCTTGGCACGAACCGGTGCTAAAGGTTCGCCACGAACCGGTACTAATGATGAAGGCCCGGCTAGCCGTTGGAACCGGCACTAATGTATACATTAGTGCCGGCTCAAATACAAACCGGCACTAATGTGCTTCACGTTTGACCCATTTTCTACTAGTAAATGCACTACTGCTAGCATTATGTGTACAGGTATGTGCAATTCATATTGCCAATAATTTAGAGTGTAACGCATTTTCTGGAGTAATTCTGTTGTCTGAATTTCAGCGGTATCTAACCCACAGAACGGTTGGCTGATTTTTATTTCTAGCATACCTATGATCGATCAGAGCTCCGAATCAACGAAACTGGAGTACTCCGTAGTTTGCAACGAAAATCCAGTAGCTGTACCCGCGTTTTTACACGCTAACAACACTGTTAGTAATGCGTAGTACTGACCTCAGGAACTGAGTTGTGCCTCTGCATAGGGTACTATGAGGGTGCTTGGATTCAAGGGACTATTTTTAGTCTGACTAAAAATAGTCTCTTTTAGAGGCTAAAGTTCCAAGCACCCCTGACTAAAAAGAGGCTAGGACTAGTCTTGAGGCTAAAAACTTTTAGTCATAGGAAACCTACTAAAATATGTATTATCTCTCTCTCCTCATTTAATTCCTCTACTTTAACACATGCGAGTTCTGGATTGGATGGTTTGGAGGATAATAAATAATCAATAATTTGATTTTAGTCTCTTTAATATTTGGATCCAAGCATGGGTGAGGCTAGCAAGTTTTAGTCCCACTACTTTTAGTCATGGGACTAAAACGTATCCAAGCACCCTCTATAAATAAAGACGCATATAAAGGGCATAAAAAAGGGTTGGACTTGCGGTGAACAGCACTAGTCTAGATCTAGCAGCAACCTACTCCCTTCGTCCTTTAAAAAGTGTACTTCCAACTTTGTTGGAGGGTCAAACTATCTCATAGTTTGACCGAGTTTGTGCAAAATATAGCAATATTTGTGAAATCAAATGGGTATGTGGTAAAAATATACTTTATCATGAATCTAATTCTACTACTTTGATGTCATAAATGTTAACATATTATTGTGTAAATATGGTCAAACATAAAAACGTTTGACTTTCCAACAAAGTTGGAAGTACACTCTTCAAAGGACGGAGGGAGTGCGTACTAACTAATCAGACATATTATCAAAAAAGAAAAACTAAGTAATCAAACATGAAGGGAGTAATGCGATGTGATGGGAAGCAGGAAGAGGAACGACAGGGAGGGCTGATACACGAGTTTTAAATCTAAGCCAGCCGATGACATGCCACTCGTCTCCCACTAATCATTGCCGCTGGCGCTGCCGCCTCTGAATAATTCTTGAGCACGTATGCAGCAGGATGGCACGCGGGCGCATGTGGCGAAGCCGGGAGTCACGAGGCACGCCAGCGCGGAGGCGCGTACGGCCGCCTCGCACACACGTGCGCTCGTCGGCCCGGTCAGCGGCGGCTTCGGGCACCGGTTTGGTTGGCAACTCGCGTGCCAAGCAATCTCAGGCGTCCATTTTAGGAGGCCTGGGGTTGGACGTGGCTGCCGGGGATTCATGTGAAGAGATTGACAGTGTGTTTCCTGTTTGGGTGTGGTTTTACTTCTCTTTTTTGTAAAATAAAAAGAAAGCCATTGTTGTGTGTTTTTATGATGGAAAAATTAACGCGCATCTCTGCACATTACTAGGGGAAAATTACAGTTATTATTAGTCTTTGCTGCCTGTCCAACCGAGCTGTCTCCATCCTGCATCGTCGTTACCACCTCCATACAATGGCCATTGATCATTAAACACTCTAAACTAGTCTACATGTACTAAATACAGAAAAACAGAACGTGCATGATCATTGGAGGTTTGCTGATCTAGTCTGATTATAAATCCCTGTTGACGGGCCCAGCATGTGAAGAGAAGGAGATACAAGTGATCAGTTGCCAGTTGGTCGTGGCCCAGCTAGCTTAACTAGCTACCCGTTGGCCGGTCAGAGCATCTAACCTATCCCGAGAGAATATATGTGTGGTCGTTAGACATGCATAACCGAAAAGCCCTGTGCAGTTGCAGGAACAAACGTCATGATTAACCGTCACAGTAGGCATTATAGTCTCATCAGAATAGTTGGAGTGTTATTTATTGCTTAATGAAATAATCTTACATAGCAACAGCCTATGGTGGCTTGGTACTATTAGCCCGACACAAGAGCATGCTATTCGAATCATGCACGGCATACCAGTAATGCAACGGCCGCCTGATTGTAGTACTTTGTATAGGTAATGACCCGATCATCGGGAGCTCTCCCTCCCATCGATGATCGATCCATCTGTGGGAGCTACCTGGCGAACCACTGAATCATTTGCGACGGCACATGGCGCTTTGGTGGCCATGCTGATTGTGTAGGCAGGATGAAACTCCAAAATAATGCTCATCATGTACGCAACGCAACGCAACACTGCATTGCTCCGTACGTGCAAGTTGCAAGAATATGTTATACAGTGCGGCCTCTTCCTACGGCTTTGATTTGACCGCTGATTAGTTAGTTCGTACTAGTTCGTTGGAAGGGGTTTGTATTATTGTAGTATCTCAATCCTCTGATGTTGTCTTCTATCATCTATGACACGATTAATCAGGCATGTCGTGGTGTCCGTTTACATGGTTTTTCTGCTACATACTAGGATTCATTTTTCTTTCCGGAGATTTAGCGAGTGATGAGTCCGTGGGCAGTGTAAGAGCTTGTGAACAGTGGCCACGGAGCGACCATGTAGGGATTTTTTATTTTTTTCGAAGGAAACCACGTAAGTTCGTACTGTAATTAACATTTCGGTTCTTATTTTTTTTATTTATGTCAAGCATTTCTGAAACCTACCACAGTTGGCACAGTTCCATACAGGCAAGCTAGTGACCTTTGTATCTTCACATCGCACATGAGGTAGCCGCCGCGATCTACGGTTCAGAAAAGCCAGTCAGATCGGATCCGGCCAACAGCCCCAACGTACAGCGACGCGATAAAGATCGGCTGGCTGGAGGGCCGGACAGCCGAGGGGGCGGTTTCTGGTTTGATTCCACGGCGGGGCAATCATTTGCTCAGCGTGGGCCTCCGGTAGTTTAATCCGACGGTGACTGTGCCGCACGTACGCCTCTGGGAGCATGTCATGTGCCTCCGTTGCCGACATGCAAGTGCGCACGGTCGGTTTTCTCATTTTTTTCTTTATCTCTCTGTTTTTTTATAAACTTTTGATCTATTCGTATTTATAGCAGCACAACGAATACCAAAAAAAATAGTAATTTATATTCAGATCCATAGACCACCTAACGATGACTACAAACACTGAAGCGAGCCGAAGCCGCGCCGCCGTCATCGCCCCTCTCTCGCTGAAGCCGAAAAACTTTGTTGTAGTAGGCAGTCGGGAAGTTGTCGTGCTAAGGCCTTGTAGAACCAATGCATCAGAACAGCAACCGTCACACTATTGAAAAGTAGCATTGATCGAAAGGATCCAACATGAATACACACGAACGTAGACGAATTATGATCAGATCCAGGCAAATTCAATCAAGAACATATTCGTCAGAGACATACCTCCACACGCCCACCGACGATGCTAGATGCACCGCCGAGACGGGGGCTAGGCAGGGAGGATCTTATTCCATCTTCAGGAAGCCGCCGTTATCTTGTCTTTCTGAGCAGGGCACAAGCCTAACGAAACTCGGAAAAACATCCAAAAACGGAGCCTTCTTACCGACAAGGACTGAAATCCACCGCGCCGCTATGCCCCAAAGTCCACCGGAGACAAGGTGGATAGGCGGTTGAGCTGACGGACGGCCTATAAACCCTAGGCTTTTTTAAGGAGGAGGCGGCTGCGTGAGCTTTTTGTGAAACTGCTACAAGTGGATAGGGCCAACTTGAGCTTATCTTGTTGTTTCTTTACACTACTGCATTGTTTTTCTATTTTCAGGTTTTTGTTCCAGTTTTTCCTATTGTTTCTTTGCACTGTTGTTGCAGCATTTTTGTTTTCAGTTTTTCTATTTCCTAATCTTTGGTTTTCTTTTTTTTTGCTTCCGATTTTATTCTTTGTTGTTGTTTTGCATTTTTTAATAAATGGCAAACTTTTTAATATGAAGTGAACATTGTTTGAATACATGAAAACTAGTTTTCCTATATGGAGAATATTTTCTAAATACACACTGAACATTTTTCAAGTAGAAGTTAATTTTTGTAAATTAAAATTTTCACGTATTTACAGAAAGCAGACCATAAAAAATTGAAGCAAAATGCTACAAGGTGCTGCATCGCAGCAGCTATATCACTCCTATTGAGAGACTATAGGACGACCGAATTTGTTTGTTCCCAGAAACGGTTTTAGGAAGCTTCTACGCCTTATTTTTCTGCTTTTCTATGTTTCCTCACTGGTTTTATTCAGTTTTTTTTTACTTTTTCTTCTTATCTCTAAATTTTCGTTTTCTCAACCCATGTCTGGATTTTTCAGTAAACTTCATTTGTTTGATACACGTTGAACATTGTTTTAATACATGATGTAATTTTTTTCGAAATCTTTGGAACGTTTTTAAACACATGTTAAACATTTTTAAAGTACAAACTGAACTTTTTAATGGCATAGATTTTTTAATGTGATGAACATATTTTTAAAACGTGTGAATATTTTTTGAAATATCATGGACATTTTTTAGATGTTGTGAAACATTTTCTTTTAATTGCGTGAGTGTTTTTTTCCCACATTGTAGAAATATTTTAAAAACTGTCACAAACATGTTTTTTGTAACACGTGAACACTTTAAACGCCCCGAACATCTTTTTTCAATGGTACATACATTCTCTAAAAGTTGTACTTACACTTAAAACCCGCGTTGACATTTTTGTAATGCGCAATGAACACTTTCTAAAAAATAAATTAAGTCTAATCGGTGAGGGAAAGGAGGAAAGCTGCCTTTGCTTTTGCTTCCGGCCTTTTCATCAATTCCGCTCGATCGCAACAAGTCACAAGTCACAGCAACTTGTGAAGTCGATGAGTGGATGGCAGCCTACCGATTCATCTTCCATTGCAATGACCCACTCGAGGCGGAATTGCATGCGATCATGCAGGGGATGGCCCTAGCATTACAACATTCTGATCTACCGGTGGTGGTTCAAACGGATTCCTCTGAAGCATTGTCTAGCTTGATAGATGATGCACTCCTTCGCTCGGCTTATGGACAGATCATCATGGAGATCAAGTCACTCTTAGATAATAGGGAGTTTTTTTTCTCAAAAGATTAGTAGACTTCAAAATAGAGTTGCCGATCGGTTGGCTAAGTATAGCCGCACCGAGCGAGCCACGGCGGTTTGGCTTGGCTCGGTTCCACCATGTATCGAGGATTTGTGGCCTCTCGATCGTTACTCTATTCCTTTGCAATAAACTCCCTTTATCCCCGCAAAAAAAAAGTCAATGAGTGGATGGAAGAGGGAGGGCTGACGTAACTATGTGACGGCAAGATCAATTCAGATGGCTGCATGGAACGGCAGCAACTCATTTGATTTGTTGGCTTGTTGATAGGCTTTGGCACTTTTTTGTGCAATTTCATTTGATAGGCTTGGTCAGATGGCTGCAACCAGGAACTGGGACCAATTGGCATGTTCCCTCATCTGACTGGTAAGAAAAAAAATCCACCATTAATTTGGTAAAAAATAGGTATATGGCAGAAAGTATATCATTAGATTCAAGTTCGAGGGAAGTTTCATATGGTATAATTTTAAGTGCATATAACTCAGATTAACCAAAATAATAGTCAATTTTTACTAAAATGCGTGTGAGACTTATAAACCAAGATAGAGAAGTTTCTTTTTGTGCATTTTCATTTCTTTTTTCTTCCTCTTGCTGCTTTCACTATGTTATGTGGTTGTGCTTTTTTCCTTCACTTTTCCCCCCGGTGTTGATTCAATATTCATGCGTTCACCTTTCATTTTACAAAAAGTAGAAATGTAGTTACAAATCAGTTTCTTATTCAGTGGAATGATATTTTAATTTTGTGTTGGTAATTTTCTTGTTGCAGTACAAGACGTTTTTTAGAGTGAGGTGGGAGGCGGCATCGCCGCCGCGAGGAGCATCCCGGCGGCCGTGCAGGCCACCAACGACGACGACGCTGCGGCAGCAAGCTTTTCAAACCCGAGCTGTGTGCCTCTGCTATACTTGGATCCGGTTGAGGCTTCCTCGCCGCAGCTAAAGGTAATACATCGCGCGATCGGGTGTACAGATGGTTGGATCAGTTGTCCACCGCATGCAATTTCCCGACAATGCCATGTGGCGGAAAATGAAATCATGCATGCATGCTTCAGCAAACGGGGCCGGCCTAAAGGCAGGCGTGCGAATGATCATCCATCCATCCATCCATCCGATCGATCCCACATCGATCTGTGTATGTAACTGGCTCAGAGTTCGCGGGCGATCTCTTCTCATCGATCTGTGTATAGTATCAAAATGATTGTCTTCCCACATATTCTGCAGGAATCGCATCCAAATACATGCTTGGTATACCAATAATTTAGCTGTTGAATTTCAGCAGTATCTCCAGCACAAAACGGAGACGGCTGGCTCTTACTCTTTTCAGCGTACTGTGATGTGAATATGTGATGCCCAGTTGCCGAAATGAACCAGGGTTTTTAAACAATTATCCAGAGTTTAGATCAGTGAAACAAATTTGCAGGACATCAATCCAGTACAGTACTACTAGAAATAATGGCGAAAGTTTTACCGCTATAAATTAAGTTAAACGCACGTACAGATCCTACTTGGGCATCTACATAGAGCATCTTGAAAGACATATAATAATAAAATGCATAAAAAAAGGTTGGACTTATGTGAACAGTAGTCCAGATCTAACGCTAGCAGCAACCAACAAACTAATCAAACAGGGATGGAGGAATGTGATGGGAAGCAGGCAGAGGAACGACAGGGAGGGCCGGTGGCACAGGAGCTTTTCATCTAAGCCAGCCGCCCAGCAATCATTGCTGCTCCTGCGCTGCTCTGGCCACTGAATAATTCTCTTCTCAGGGGAGGGGAGGGACGAGCCAACGATGGAGCACGTCGCAGCAGCAGCTCGGTCTGCAGAATGGCACGCGCGCGCATGTGCCGGAGCCGGGGACTTTCCGGGGAACGCCAGCGCCCAGCGAGGAGGTGCGTACGGCCGCGTCCCACACACGTGCGCCCGTCGGCTCGGTCAGCGGCGGCTTCCGGCACCTCCTTCTCTGTATAGATAGGTTGCCGTCCTGGCCAGCTCGCCTGCCTGGGCCAGGCAGCAATCTCAGGCCTTTGTTTTAGGAGGCCTGGGTTGGATTTGCCTGACTGGGATTCATGTAGAAATATTGACAGTTTGTTTTATGTTTCGGTCTGATTTCAGTCCTCCTTTTTGTAAGGTACTCCCTCCGTCTGTACATGTCCTGAAAATAATTGTATGTAGACTTATTTTAGTTTTAGATGCATCCATTTTCAACCATTTTTAGAACAAGTATTTTCGGACGGAAGGAGAATGCTCTTTAGAGCAACTTTAGCATAGTACTGGCCATATCCTCCGATTGCCACAATAATTGTCGATATGGCGATTTTGCTCGAAAAGACCGCTCCATCAGCATAGTCAAGTGTCTTCGGATATCCACAATTTATGAAGGGTGCTACGTATCGAGCCCGCGAGTCTGAAGGATGTTCTTTTGGACCACACTCCGTCGCTAAATGCTCGCGTGGAAAGGAAGTTTCACCCTCTTGTCGTCCTCCCATGCGCCCCCCTCACTGCCAATGGCGCAGATAGCCAAATGTCCATGGCATCGGGAAGCGGGCCAATTAATGGCGGCCGTCGCGTGCCCAACTCCTCGTGCACCTTCCTTCCTCATTTTCTTGCCGCATGCACCCTTTTTGCCACGTTTCCTTACCGCCCGCCATTATGAAAATGTTATCCATCTCCACTTCCACCATGATGCACAGAGCTCATCTTTGTCTCTACTTCCCTCCCCACGTTCACCATGCCGATTTCCCTTCGACTGGACTGGGTTCCACCCTCGAAAGAGTAGCAACGGATGCTCGATGAGGAGGAAATGGATGAGGATGCCGAGGGCATCACCGAGGAGAAGTAGGATCACCGCGGCGCCATGAGGGCCACACCTGTTGAAAATATTTCCCACCCCTCTCCATTTTGGACTTTTGAAGCAACTGGCTGAAGCATAAATTCAATACCGCCCTCCGCAATGAGTGGCCTGATTGGAACCCCAAAACACACGCCATTGTTAGGGATGCTGAGCACGGCTACGTATAGATCCTGTATGGGCAAGAGTGGCCTCGCCCATGGCGCGTCACAACGTCGACTCTCGGTCGCCTCACTATTAAGGAGGTATGGGATGAGTGATATGCCACCTACGTGTTGCCCATCCACCCCGGCAAAATCTTTGAGCAGAACGCCGATGGGCAGGCGCGGCCGTCAAAGAGGAGCGCTGCCGGATGGCTCCCCTACAACAAGGCACAGAAAGATTTCACAGCGGAGCAGTAGTGCGTCACATGGCGCCAATTATATTTGAATATGGTTCGATTCAAGGAAATGAGTCACACCATATTGGGCCTTGCTCCCATTGAGAAAGCCGTCTCTGACCTCGATGACTACACGAGACATGAATAGGACGAAAACGAAGTCACCGAACCGTCACACCGCCGCGCGTAGCGGATTTTCTTTATTTGGGAAACTTTCAAGACATGCTTTATTGGTTGGCAGAAATAGTTACAACGCTGGATAGACTATCGACAGAGAAAAGGAGACATGTAAACTAAACTCCATGGGATCTACCTGCAGTTCCCCCTCAGCGTACAATTAGCTTTCCCTAGACTTATGTACTCAAAGATAACATGATCAAATCATGAGATAAAAGATGTACATTTTTCATGAATAACTGCCGCCGGTCCAGCTGTGTTCTCTCCAAACCTGCATCGACATGATCACAGTCTACATGGTGGTCTAAACTAAATGCAGCAAAGCAAAGGCATGCATGATCATTAGAAGAGGTTTGCTAATCTAGTCTAGTATAACTCCCCTGTTGACGATGCACATGAATAGAGGTAGATGGCATGATCAGTAATCAGTTGATCATGGGCGTGCCTCGGACGTAGAGAAGTTAATTGGTGCTTAATCCAATGATGGTACGGTCTGATTCCTGTGACTGTCCATTGGCCGGTTAGAGCATCTAATCCAATCTATTCCCAGAGAATACATTTGTGGTCGTTAAACAAGCGTACTAACTGAAAAGCCTTGTACAGTTGCAGGAACAGACGCCATAACTACAGAATAATTTCAAGCGTTGGTTAACTCGACGTGATCAATAATGCGTAACGAAATCTTACTTAGCTAGCCATGTATGGCTTGGTTGGTAGTTGTATTATTATTAGCCCGACAAGGGCATGTTATTCGAATCATACTACTAATGCATTGGTATACCAGCTATACTGTACGTAATACAACGGCTGGCTAACTGTACTTGGTAACCAACTCGATTATCACTCGTCAGGATCTATCTGTGCGAGCTTGATTAGTTAGCTAGCGAGCTACCTGGCGAACCGCTGAATCATTTGCGGCCGCACATGGCCATTTGGTGGTGATGATTGTGTACGCAGGAGGAATAAAATTCCAAAGTACTACTGCTGATCATGTTCACGACACTGCATGCATTGCTCCGTACGTGCAAGTTGCAAAATATGTTATATATAGTGCTGCCTCTCCGATAATACGTACGACTTTGATTTGACCGCTGATTAGTTTGCAGTTGGTTTTGGAGGAATGTGCATTATTGTACCTGAATCTTCTGATATTGTTTCTCTATGACAAGATTAATCATGCATGCCGCGGCGTCAATTTAAATGGTTTCTGCTACGTCGGATTCATCTTACTTTGCCGAGTTCGCGGGAGGTTTGTGAGCTCGTGAACAGTGGTCACGGAGCAACCATGCACAGTAGATTCCAAGATGGCGGTAATCAACATCTTGGTTCTTATATTTTTCCATGTCAAGCATTTCTGAAACCGACTACAGTCCCATAAAAATAGTACCTATGTACCTTCACATTGCACATGATTTTTCTTTTTTCTTTTGTGTGTGTGGAAACATCGCACATGATGTTAGTTAGCCAGATCTACGGCTGAGCCAGATCTAGCTCCGGCCAGCAGCCCCTACCTACAGCGACGCGATAAGGCCAACTCCACCGCGCTGTTCGGATTTTGTCCGTTTGGGTAAGAATTTGGGATCGTGTCCGGGCGTGTACTGGGATGCGATGGCCGTGCGCCCAGCGCGCGGACGCATCCCGGCCATATCCTGTCCGCGTATTTTTCTTTGCAAGTCCTTAACTTTTTTTATCATTCATTTTTTATACATAACAATACATCAACATATTTTGACTAATAAAGCAAGGCCAAAGAAAATAAGAACAACAAGAATACATTTTAGAAGATAGCCAACTTCCATAACTGCCCCCTTGAGTTGGGTTAGGGCCTTCTCGATGCACTCATTGTTGATCTGTGGAGGAGGCTCGATCTGGCATCCTCCTTTCTTTTTCAAGCCAGATGTAGATGTTGCTTCCTCACACCTAGTCTCGGGTCTAGCCTCTAATTTAGCAACAAGTGCACTTGTCTCATCTACGGCCTCTATGCTAGCTAAAAGTGCACGAACATGTACTAAATTTCGCTCTATCAATATATCGATGTACTCTTCTTCCCAATACCAAAACTTGCATCCATTCTACACAACAAAATTTGAAGTTAGCACAACTAGTCAAATCTAGAGCACAAACCAAAGCTAAAAAAGCGCATACCCCGTCGTTTAAGCACTTGATGAACACCCATCCGGGATGTTCCGACGTTGTAGACACGCGGCGCACGACTATCCTTGGGCAGTGGTCGCACTTAATGAGTGGCAACGGTGCGCCGGCGAGCTTTTGGGCAAGCACCGAGCCCGGCCGACCGCCATTCGTGTATCTGCCGGCGGACCACCGACGATGCAGATCCGAGCGGCTAGAGGAGGAGCCACTGCCTGCATGTGGCCTTGCGGCCCTGCCAGGGCCTTCCGGCGAGGTGCCCGGCCAGTCCATGGCGCGGCCAGGTCTCCCACAGCCGGCCGAGCTCAAGACCGACCGGATCCGCCCCAAAACCGGCCGGCGGGTGCGCAAACCAGGTGGCCGTGGTTGGGTAGCTCGGCGGCGCCGAGGGGAAGGGGTTGGGCGAGCTCGCGTCTGAATTGCACGGCTGCAATGGCAGCGGCGGCGGCGGCAGCGAGGGGAAGAGTGGGAAAGAGTGGAGGGGGTGCGGCCGGAGGGAGAAAGGGGGGCGGATAGAAAAAGACCCGCCTTGTGCCACCGACGGGCGGGCCAGGGAAGGACACGCGCAAACGACCCGCGCGTCCACGTGGTGTCCGTTTCACCCCGAAAGCGGCACAAATTTGGGCCGCGAATGGATCGAAAGCGGACACAAAATGAACAAAAATCCGTTTGCTTCTGCGCAGGGGCCGCCTTTTTTGTTCCTTTTACCCCAAACGAACGGGGCCGGACAGGATAGGGTCGCGCGGTGGAGTTGGCCTAAAAACCGGCTGGCCGGAGGTTGGTTTGATTCCAACGGCGGGCGCAGCAATCATTTGCTTGCTCATGTGTGGGCGCTTCGGGTAGTTTAATCCGATGGTGACTGTGCCGCACGTACGCCTCTGGACTGGGAGCATGTCATGTGCCGCGGCTCGGTCGCCGGCATGCCAGGCGCGCGCGGTCGTTCCACCCCGCTCCTTCACTCGGCAGTCGCCAAACCGCCAGCCGATCCTATTTGACGCAGGATGTCAAAATGGATGGACGGGGCGACACCCACGCGGGACGCCCATTGGGTCGGCCCATCTCAGCGTCTTCTGCTGTTTTTCGTTCCCTAGGCTGCTGAAGCGTTTTCTTTTGGTTTATTGTCGTTCCTGTTGATTTTGTTTTTTTTTCTCTTTCTGCTGTTTCGTCGTTTTTTTTTCTGGGTTTGTTCCATTTTTTCCAGCCGTTTTTTTTGCCGCATTCTTCTTCTATTACTCAAATCAAAGGGCACGGTCATGCTTAACAGCGTCCAAAACAAACATCTGGCCCCGACCCAAGCCAATTAACGGTGCGGTTTTTCCTGCTGTTTCTTCACATTGCTTCAGCTTTTTTCTGCAGTTTTTCGGTTGTGGTTTCCGTTCCGTTTTTTTGGTTTATTGTTTTTTTATTTCCCTACCGATTTTCTTATATTATTTTTAATTTCCATTTTTAATAAATGGCGAGTAATTATTTAAATATGGCAGACATTATGTCAATACACGGAAAATATTATTTCAATACATGCCGAACATCGTTTGTTACACGGCGGACACTTTCATTAAGCCTGATGAACATTTTTTTAATACATGGTGAACTGTTTTAGTATACAGTAAACATTACCTAAATACACGAGGAACATTCTTTGTATATGGAGAAATTTTTAAATACATGTTACACATTTTCTAAATACGTGCATAACATTGTCCGAGTGTTTACAGAAAGTAGATCATAAAAAAATCGAAGCAAAACGAATAAACTGAAGAAAACACATTACCGAGCGTTGCATCGTCTTGTCAAACGTCTCGACATATTTTGACTGTTTTATGCTATGTTTACATCAATTTGGCATTGTTTAATTGATACCATGTACTAACTCCAAACTAAAATAATTCCTATGTATAAATGTCTTACATTTCGGAATGGAGGTAGTAACTACCAAACAATGTTTAACATTTTTAAAATTATTTTAGAACTGCAGAATATCGATGGGCACCAAAAGCATTCAACCTCAAACTTGAATAGTTTGAACTAAATTAAAATCCAATTTTTTATTTGATAGATATTCAGTGAATTTTGATCAAAATCGTTATAGTGTTTTTTGCGAATAAAAAGGATTGTATTAATCAACGGACATCATTACAATCCTGTTGGCAAATGGTGCCAATTTCATTAGGTCCATGACGAAGCCAAACAGCAGTACGAGGTACAGAAATCCCCATCTGAGCTAGGGAATGGCTAGCTTTATGAAATTACTTGGTGGGCAGCGAAATATGTCGTACATGGAAATTCCCGGTTAGATTCAAACAAAATAAAAGATATGTTTGGTCAAAATTTAATAATATGTTTATGCTCTGTATATCTTAATCATGTTTAGTTAGAATTTGTTTAGGAGGGGTTTGCCTCGCCCATCCCCTAACACCCCCCCCCCCCCCCCCCAAAAAAAGAAATTGCCTACATGTCTCGAATTTTCATCGGATTATGTTTGTGGCCCAAAATCTACCTATTTTGTTTGGACAGGCACAACTACTGTTAATCTTCTAGACTTTTTCAAAAGTCCCATATTTTCAAAAAATTCTCAAATATAATCTTTCATAGTTCCTATTTTTCATCACATTTCATTTTTTAATAGTTCATTGAAAAATTGTGTAATTTCTCTAAAATCTCTTAATTTTTTCCCAAATTTATATTTTGATTACTTGACTTAAAAGAAAAACCCGTATGTCATGTATTTCTTTCCCTAATTTCTTATAGTTTTTCCTAAGTGGACCCGTGCGTGTTATGGACGATAGACATGCTGGGTGGCCATGCATGCTGAGAGCATCTACAACCTGGCTCTTCAAACAGCCACATATGTCCAGGCGGACAGCCCAGTCGGTGATTGTTCACAAAATTGTGACCCGGTCGGCCTTCCCAAACCGGTTCTATACATTCGGACTGACCGACACCCCCCATATTGATCCATATTAGGGGTGGATATGAGGAGGCTTGGACGCGTCGGGCACTTCCGTCACGTCAGATTGACATGCGGGATCCATGTAGACACCCGTCGTTGCCCAGCGGTCCGGTGAGGCCGTCGCTCCTATGTGCTTGAACGGCCAAATCTGGCTATTTAAGCGAGAGGCCGGCGCCCAACCCTAGCCAGAGCCCAACCCCCCCCCCCCCCCCCTCCGCACATCCACCTCCCATTCGCTCACAGCTCGGACCTCCGGTAGCCATGGCCCGACAATCACCACCTATGCCATGCTCACTCTGGGGCACCGGTGGTAGCTTCTAGAGGAGATTTAGGCCTGGTGCGCCACTCGGATTGCATCCAGCCTACCTCCGGACTCTCCGGAGCATGATGATGAGGAGGAGAAGGCACCAGACGTAGACATGGAGGAGGAGGAGGAAGGCGAGGCGGATCCGGCCCTTTCGAGTGCCGGATTTAGCATGGGCAACACGCAAGTGGAGACGGCGGCCAAGTAGCAGGCCATCCTCGACTCCAACCAGTAGGAGGTGAAAGTGTAGGCGAACCGCCGCTTCCTCTCCGAGGCGCCAACGGAGTGCGTTGAACTCTTCGTGGACATGGAGTCCGAGCTGCGGGTGGAATCCAACGACCGGGAAGCCGGTCTGTACGGCACTTCCGGCACAGAGATCGTTTACATCTTCGACGACGAGTAATACTAGGCTAGTTTCTAGCTAGTAGTACGTAGCTTTCAGTGTTGCATGATGTTGTATGGATTTAAAGTGTTAAATTTGACGTATATGGTTGTAGCGGACGAAAAATGAGGGTTGACCAGACCCTGTCCGCGTGCACATTCGGACGTGTCCGCGGCCATTAGACAGGTCAATTATTATGTGATATGCGACTGGCTGGCAAAATCAGCCATAGGCCGTAGATAGAACCACTGTATCGATCGAGTGTACAGATGGTTGGATCAGTAGTCCACATGTAATTTCCCGACAGTGGCATGTGGCAGAAATCATGCATGCCGCAACAAACGACTGAAGGCAGGCGTGCAGGTGATCATCCATCCATCCGCGGATCCGAGATCTGTGTATGTAACCAGCTCAGAACTACTGGCGAGCGATCTCATCATCGATGGATCCCCGAGAAGACTAACCGTCAAATCATAGCTTCCCGCACCTCACACAGTCACACATCGACCACATGGTTCTTGGGCTGTCCGACCGTCAATGCCGTCGTTCGCGGCTGTCGACTAAATGATTCTGCCACCAAGCTCGATCGGTCGTTAGTAGTAGTAGCTAGCTAACTAGTCGTTGCGGATGTGCGTACGTGCAAGTGATAATATTATACTCCCTCTGTCTGAGAATATTTGTCATTAAAATGGGTAAAAGTGGATGTATCTAGAATCAAAATGCGTCTAGATACATTCTTTTTATTCATTTTGATAACTACTCCCTTTGTTTCTAAATATTTGTTTTTCTAGACATTTCAAATGACTACCACATATTGATGTATGTAGACATATTTTAGAGTATAGATTCACTCATTTTGCTCCGTATGTAGTCACTTATTAAAATCGCTAGAAAGACAAATATTTGGGAACGGAGGGAGTAGAAGCTAGCATTATTCCTGCAGACAGTGGTGGAGCTTCATGGGGGCCAATCTGGGCGGTTGCCCCCCCCCCCCCCCCCCCCAGCTCAAAGAAAAATTTGCATATATATCTATGTATTTGACCAAATTTTCCAATAAAAATCAGCATATTGTGATTTTGTTTGCCCCTCCTAGCCAATGCCCCCCCATGATTTTAGCCCAAGCTCCACCAGTGCCTGCAGATACATGCAACATACAGTATATTGCTAACAATGCATGGCGTGCACACATAGTGTGATGAAGTATCAAATGATTCTCTCCCTCGCATTTTTCTGCAGGAACTGCATCCAAATATATGCTTCATCTGTCAATAATTCTGTTTCTGAAAGAAGAAGAAGAAGAAGAAGAAGAAGAATAAGAAGAAGAAAATAGCAGTATCTAACACACAACGGTTGGCCGTTGTTCTTTTCAGCATACTATGATGATGCCTAGTTGCCGAATGGAACAAAATGTGCATCGAAAATCAATCCACACTATACAAATGGAACAGGTCTACTATCATTTAACAGCGCACACCGGTCCTACTTGGGCCTGTGCATATAGTATTATGAAGACTTTTATAAAGAGCATAAAAAGGGGTTGGACTTGGTATGAAGAGTAGTCCAGATCTAGCAGCAACTAACAAACTAATCAATCGAACATGAAGGGAGGGGGGACTTGATATGACATGATGGATGGAAGCACAGGTAGAGGAACGACATGAAGGGTCAGTGGTGCAGGAGTTTTTATTCAAGCCAGCGAAGGAGATTCCATTTCCCAATAATCATAGCTGCTCCTGCAGTGCTCTTGCCCCTGAATAATTCTCTTCTCCGGGAGGGACGAAGAGCCGAACGACGGAGCACGTAGCCGTATCCGTATGCAGCAGGAGGCATGGCACGCGGGCGGATGTGGCAGAGCCGGAGAATCCCGAGGCGCGCCAGCGCGGACGTCGGCCGGCGCATTGCCAGTGGCTTCCGCGATCAGCACACAGCGAGATGCAAGCATCTCGACGCCCTAAATGGGCCACCCATAATTACCCACGTGCAAGTACATCTGTTTTTCTTTCTTGTATATATTTTGGAAAATATTATCAATACATATGTTCTAAAATACTTAATACCCTTCAAATTTTAAAAAATATTAAAGCAGTGTAACATTTATTTTAGTGATATTTAATTAAAGTGTTGAGAGCACAAACGAAATGACCATGACACTGAAAAAATGTTCGCGAACATTAAAAAAAATGCACGTGATGTATTTGAAAAATGATATCCAATGCAAATAATTTTTCGTGTAATTCAGAAAAACTGTTTTATAGCGTTCAAAAAAATATGTTACATTTTCAAACTATTCACGAGCTTCAAAAGTAATTTTTCCACATTTGAAAAATATTTATACAACATAAAAAATATATCCGCATAGAAAAAATAGTATCATTCAAAAAAAATTCAATGTGTATTTGAAAACTATTTCACATGTACTTGAAAAGTTGTTCAAAGAGATGTATTTGAAAAATGGTAAACATGTCTAAAAGTATTTCACATGCACAAAAAATGTACAATGTGTATGAAAAAATAGATATGAAGACATATGTTTGAAAAAAATGTTAAAAACGATAAAAATGTTCGTTGTCCATAAAAAATGTGTATGGAAAAGTAGGCTTGTGTTGTAAAAATTAAAAATAAAATGCAAAATGCAATAAAATCATAGGAGAACCGGTGAAAGCCGAAAAACTGGGAAAACCACAAAAACAAGAAAGAAACAAAAAAAACCCGGAGAAAACAGGAGAAAAACAGATTTTTTTTGAAGCAAACAGTGAATATCGGAAATGAAAAACACATAACAATAAAAAAAATGCATGCAAAGGCATGCAGCTATAACACTGGGATGACCCACTAGCGTCACGCAAGAGGCGAGCCAGTGCTACGTCTCGCAATAAGCGAGACATAGCCCACTATCAGCACTTGAGAACTAGGCTGGCATCCCCTAGGTCATACCGAGGTTTTCAAACCCCGGTATGAATGTCAAACCCGTGCCAAGGCCGAGAAAATGATGATCTTGTAGTAAAAATATTAGAAGATTATTTAGACATAAGGTAATGAAGCATTACACCTAATGTTCTTGAAAGAAACACCCTCTGATGTTTTTTTCGGCATTTCAGTTGAGCTTCATGGGGAAAATCAGGGCCCAACCCTGGCGTAGACGCCGGCCTATATGCTAGAGTTGCTCAACTCAGGTTTAGTATTCAGATCCTGTATATGGAGAAGTAAGGAAGACCTGAATTCATAGTGGGCTCCTACCTGGCCCAATAAAGGTGAAGAGCTACCACCTCCTCTTCCTTGTTCTTCTTCTTCTTTCTTCTTCTTCATTTCACACACTCCACTCAGAAATATGAAACTACATCTTATAATGAATCCAATGATATAGGTTTGGCATTCTAGATGTACATGTTTTTCTCCGCAAACTTGATCAAAATTTCTGAGGTTTGACTTTTCAAAAATCTGTATGCACTATATTATGTAACGGAGGAAGGAGTTAGTAATATGTTGTTTTGTGCAAAATCGAAGCAAACGCCATCCTCCATTAGAAATCTATATGCACTGTATTATGTAACGGATGAATGGATGATCATGGACATGACTCGGACGTAGAGAAGTTAATTCCATGGTAGTACGGTCCGATTCTTGTGGCTGTCCAGTCCAGCTAGCTTAGCTGCCTACCCGTTGGCCGGTTAGAGCATCTAGTCCATCACGAGAGAACATATTTGTGGTCGTTCAACATGCATAACTGAAAATCCTAGTATACAGTTGCGGGAACAAACGCCATAACTACCAATCGTTAATCATGCAGCATGATCTCTAGCTACAGAATAATTGCAAGTGTCGGTTAGCACATACTGGGCCGTCATTAACTAGCTAGCTAGCTGACGCGACAAATAATGTGCAGCTACAGTAGATCTTAGTTAGCTAGCCATGGCTAATATACTGGCCTGTTGGTATTATTATTAGCCCAATCGACAAGGGCATGTTGTTCGAATCATGCATGAATGTGTGCTGTGCTACTAATGCAGCGGCTGCCTAATTGTACTTTGTAACTAGCTCGATCATCCATCAGGGTCTCTCCTTCCATCCATTGATATTTGGGAGCTTAATTAATCAGCTTGAGCCAGCTATGTGACGAACCACCGAATCATTTGCAGGCCGCACATGGCCTTTTGGTGATACGTACGTACGCAGGATGAATGAAACTCCAAATTAAAGTACTGCTGATCATGTACACAACACTGTATGCATTGCTCCGTACGTGCAAGTTGCAAATATGCTAGAGGCCAGTGCGGCCTCTGCAATGATACATACGACTTTGATTTGACTGCTGATTAGTTTGCAGTTGGTTGAGAGGAATTTGCATTATTGTATCTCAACCCTCTGATATTGTTTTCTATGACATGAAGTTAGCTAGCCAGATCTAGGGTGCACAAAAGCTAGCCGGATCTGGCTCCGGCCAGCAGCCCCTACGTACAGCGACGCGATAAATATCGGGCGGCCGGAGGTCGGGAGGGAGGTGGTGGTTTGGTTCCACGGCGGGGCCAATGGACCAATCATTTGCTTGCACGTGTGTGGTGGCTCGGGTAGTTTAATCCGATGGTGACTGTGCCGCACGTACGCCTCTGAGACTGGGAGCATGTCATGTGCCGCGGCTCGGTCGCCGACATGCCAGCTGCGCGAGGTCGCTCCAGCCTGCTTGTTCAGGTTAGCACCATACACGCAAGAGAAATCGCGCGGTTCGTGTGGGATGATTAAGCACATGATAGTACAATCAATGTACTAACGAGTGGGGATTAATAGTAACATAATCTCTACGCAAGCTGTTGCATCGCATGATTAGGGCTTTACCATGGTGCTTTTGCAGGAGATCAGGAGGATGGGCTTTGCATCGATTTATGCACATCAGGGATATCGAAACATTGCATCGCATAATTGCCTCTGATCTAAAACTGCCATATTGTACGAAAACAAAATTTGCCTCTGATCTAAATTATGAAAAATGCAATGTTACTTTATAAAAACTGACGTTGCTCTAATTTGTAAATTTGCAATCAGTATGTTAAGTAAAAGATCAAGTGATCTAGAAAACAATAAAACTGCCATGCTAAACTTCAAAAAACAGCCACCCTGTAAAAATGCCATGTTAAACTTTGAAAACAGCCATCCTATAAAAATGCCATGCTAAACTTTTAAAAATGCCATCTCTTAATAATAAAAAGTGACTTCTTTTAATAATAAAATGACATATCTTAATAATAAAAAATATCATCTTCTAATATTAAATATACCATTTATTAATAACAATAATAGTAATAGTAAATGACATCCCTAAAATATAAAAATGCCATCTCTTAATAATAAAAAAAATCATCTCTTAAAATATAAAAATGCCATCTCTTAATAATAATAATAATAATAATAATAATAATAATAATAATAATAATAATAATAATAATAATACATACATACATACATACTCCCTCCGTCCCATAATGTAAGACGTTTTTTGACACTACACTAGTATCAAAAAACGTCTTACATTATGAGACGGAGGGAGTACATACGTACATACATACATACATACATACATACATACATACATACATACATACATACATACATACATGCCATGTTAATTTTTGTAGAAAGAATTGCCATGTAAAAGGTGACACCTTCATGGTAAAAAAAGAAAGCTAAAAAAGGAGCGCATGGGAATTGAACCCATACTCTCAACAGTAAAAGTGTCATCCTCTCAATAATAAAAATGCCATGCGCTTAGTAATAAAAAACTCCCACGCCACTAAAAATAAAAATGCCATGCTCTTAATAATAAATTGGCATCCTCTTATTAATAAAAATGCCATGCTCTTAATAATATATTGGCATCATCTCATTAATAAAAATGCCATGTTATTAATTACTCCCTCTGTCCCATAATATAAGAGCCTTTTTGACACTAGTGTAATGTAAAAAACGCTTTTATATTATGGGACGGAGGGAGTATTAAACTGTCATGCTCTTAACAAAAAGTGCCATGTGAGGAAGTGAAAATTTTCCATGTTTTGAAAGGAAAAATGTCATGGTTTTAATCAAAAAATGTCATGCTAAGTATAATAAAAATCCACATGGTTAGTTTAGGAAAAAACACCTGTATAATTTTTTTCTTTAAAAAATGAAAAAAATCAGGGCTTACGGATGGTTGGATCACTACTGATCCGTAGCCCGCCACATATAATTACCAGTTGCCGCCGACAATGGCATGTGGTGGAAATCATGCATGCAACAAACGACGACAAAAGGAAGGCAGGAGAGTACGCGTGCGTGTGATCATCCATCCATCCGATCCCAGATCTGTGTATCCATCCAGCTCACAACTCGCAAGCGAGGCGAGCTCATCATCGTCGACATGATGAGCGGACTAGGACCAACACTAACCGTCGAATCATTGTGTGCTGCATGCGACGGACCTCTCACACACACACATCACATGGTTCCTGTCTGATCAGACTGTCAGGTGTGTCCCTATCTAGCTAAATGCCGTCGTTGCTGGCGACTAAATGATTCTGCTGCCTAGCTCGCTCGTTGGTAGTACGTGGCTAACTAGTCGTTGCGGACGTACGTACGTGCAAGTGATAATATAGTATTACTACTAGATAGTACTCCCTCCGTTCCTAAATATAAGTCTTTGAAGAGATTCCACTATAGACCACATACGGAGTAAAATGAGTGAATCTAACTCTAAAATGCATCTATATACATCCGTATGTGGTCCATAGTGGAATCTCTACAAAGACTTATATTTAGGAACGGAGGGAGTAGTATTATTATGTGTACAGATATGCATGTTCAATATATGTTGCCAATAATGGCATGTGCACATAGTGTAATGAGGTACCAAATGATTCTCTTCCCACATTTCCTGCAGGAATCGCATCCAAATATATGCTTCGTCTTCCAATAGTTCTATTATTTAGTTTCATCAGTATCTAACACAAGACGGTTGGCTGCTGATATACCTATGAAACTTATGTGCAACAAAATGATTCTCTCCTAACATTTTTGCACCAACATCCAATTATCAGTATCTAACACAAAACAGTTGGCGACATTTCTCCATGACAATTTTGTGTGTGTGAAAAGGCATAAAGGCCATATATTAAGTATCACAGGTCCTTACAATCACATCCGTACAAAAAGATAAAACACGACATATTCTTCATCCCATTATCAGTATCTAACACAAAAATATTGGCTGCATTTTTGTCACTTTGTTAGCATACATACTAATAAAAGAATTGCTATGCTGTCAAAATTAATCAAACAGGAAAAATCAATAAAAATAACCAGCAAAAAATCCAGTATATATACACTTAATTATTGAAAAAGTTTACTAGTATGGAGTATAAATCCACCAAAGGTATAGATCCTACTTGGGCCTCTATATGTATGTTTTTAAGTCATACATACAAACATAAATGGCATATAAAAAGGGTTGGACTTAAAGCCACAGATTTCCCTACGTGTGCCTTTGCATAGAGTATTTTAAAGCCATTTATAAATGTGATAAAAAAAGGGGTTGGACTTGCCTTGAACAGCAGCCCTGATCTAGCAGGAACTAACAAACTAATCAATCAAACAGGTAGAGGAACGGCGGGAAGGGGCCAGTGGTACAGGAGTTTTTATTCAAGCCAGCGGAGGAGATTCCATTTCCCACTAACCATTGCTGCTCCTGCGATGCTCTGGCCGCTGAATAATTCTTGGGGACCAAGTCGGGGGCGAACCAGCACGAAGCCGTATGCAGCAGCATTGCGCGCGGGCGCATGTGGCGGAGCCGTGGAATCCACCAAACAGGCCGACCCAACACTGTCGATACTGTATCGGTTTTAGAAAGGTTCTATGGATTACGACGGACATGTTTCGGAACCTTTCGTGTGGTTTGTTTCTGCTTCTTTTATTTGTTTGTGTTTTTCTATCAGATTTTCTTTTCTTTTTCACCACTTGTTTTTGATACATGTCGATTTTTTAACCCAGGCTGTGCATTTTTCGTGTTCAAAAGAAAAAAAAAATACACATTCAATAATTTTCAAATACATGATTAACATTTTTCTACATACGTGTTTTGTACATTATTTTGAATATGTGCTACAGATTTATTTTAAATACGTGTGGAAACGTTTGTTCAAACGACGAGAACATTTTGTACATTGTATACAACATTTTTAAAATGAATATTTTTGTGAATGCGTTAATATTTTCTTTGAATTACATACAATTCTTTTCATGGTAAAAAATATTTATTAAAAGTACATTTAAAAAAAATTAATGTGTGAACATTTTAAAATGTCATAAAGTTTCTTTTGAATGCTAGCAGCATTTCTGAAACCATGCTAATATTTTTTTTAAATCGTTAACATTTTTAAAATTAGCATTTCAAGATTTGAAGTAATTTGAAGTGTGGGGATATATCTACTAGAATATTTCCAAAAATATGAATACACAATAAGAAGAACGAACTACCGTGCAAGAAGCTACTTGGTCAGGCCCAATAGTAGCGACTGAGGGCGCCCTTGAGGTAAGACCACCTTCGGTCCCGCAACAGGTGATACATAGCTGCTCCCGGCACTAGTCAACTCGTTGGGCATCCCATGGGTTGTACCGGGCTTTTCAAAACAAAATATGAATGTTAATCCTGGCCCAAGGCCCAGAAAAAGCTGCTCCTAGACCAACAATATGAAACAATGATTTAGAGATAAGATAACGAAGAATCAAACATATTTTTCTTAAAAGAAACATCTGCTCGTGCTTTTTCATTTTTTACGCTGAGGTTTAGTGGGAAAATGGAGACCTGAGCCATGCCTGAACACCGGCCTATCAAGCGGGGTTGCTCATGCCAGGTCTAGTCGGCTCATACTCTACGTGGAAAAGGAAGGAACATTTGAATGCATAGTGGGCTCTTACCTGGGCCTGTCAATGCGAAGTATTATCACCTCCTTTTCTCTTCTTCATTTCACACACTCCACTCAGGAAGATATCTTTGAAAGAGTGCTTTTAGGGCTTGCACTACCACCTTCCCTGCAATCTTTGGAAGAGTGATATGACATATGTGTCACTAAGCGAGGAACATAACACATAGGACCCCATAAACATAATCTCCCCGTCCACCGCCTTTCGCCATCGGGCCCTTGGTACTTTTATTTGGGTTGAGGGATGGGGTGGGGTGTAGGCAACGAGCAACAACCATACCACCATCGACAAGTAGATCACCCTCGAAACCAGAAAAACATAATGGTACTCCACCGAGAGAAACACACGAGAAACACACGTTAGATGAGGAAGTAAAAAAAATGGGTTTCTTTTGTTTTGAAACAACAAGTGCCATATATTAGAGGCACCCACCATCTAATAAAAATTAAATATTACACATAAGTCATAAGGGAAAATTGATGTTGTCTTCCTCCTGCGCTCTCCATTGGTGCACCATGAACGATACTCGATGCCCCATGTAGACCTCCCAAATACAATTGGAGAATATCCTAAAAAAATACAATTGGAGAAAAGGAAACATTTTTTAGGTACTCGATGGAAAGTCACTGCTCGGAGCTATAAAGCGCTACAACAGTGATATGGTAAATAGACTGTCATCCCAAAGAAGAGGAATAAACGACTACCCCAAATCTAGCGAGACAGATCCAGGGAGACCCAACCTCATAATCTCGGTGACAATGAAGCTAGCTAAATGTCGCAAGTAGGGGAAGGAGCCAAAGGACCAAGACACAAAGCAGAACCGTCCGCTCCACTAAAAGAGGCCTTCGAAGAGCACTTCATAACAGGAAGACACAATCAGACCGACCACCCTAGAAGACCAACAACAAGATGATACATCGACCTCCTCTACCCCCACCAATATCACAGAAGACGACGTGGGCCGGGAGTCAGGGAAATCTTATTCCTGATCTGCATGACGCAGCGATCACCACCATCACTAGCGTTATTGCCATAGACCAAACTACAATGTTGCAACAGAAATCGGGGGTTTCTACCCTCCTGCCGCTGAAGTGGCAGACAGAGGAGGAGTAGACACACTGGTAGAAAAATGGCCTGTTGTCCCGGTTCGTAAGGGCCTTTTGTCCCGGTTCCTGAACCAGGACTAAAGGGTAGGTACTAATGCCCTGTCCCTTTAGTCCCGGTTCAATCCAGAACCGGGACAGATGGGCCTCCACGTGGCCTGTGCGCGGAGCCCAGGCAGGAGACCCTTTGGTCCCGGTTGGTGGCACCAACCGGGACCAATAGGCATCCACGCGTCAGCATTTCTGTGGCTGGGGTTTTTGTTTTTTTTGAAGGGGGGGGGGGGGGGGGGTTGGGGGTTTTGGGGGCTTAATTTAGGTGTTTCATATATTGTGTTAGCTAGCTATAATTAATAGAGAGAAGTGTCCTCTCTTATGTCCGTGCTTGGTCGACGCTACGTACTATACATACGTATAGAGAGGACTAGACACGCTAGCTAGCTAGTAAGCAAACGAAGCAAAGAGAAGATCGTCATGAACATATATGCATACAGAGAGAAGTGATATCGACCACCTCTCCTTCTCCGAGAGATTGGTCGAACGACAAGTTCTCGTATATCTATCCTACACTACCGGCTACATATATACAATAATTATCTCTTACAAATATAATCATCCGGACTCATGGTACACATAGTATTCTCCGTCTTCAGTGATCACGTGGTCAAGAAAGAATGCCGCCAATTCCTCTTGAATTGCTCGCATGCGAGCTGGTGCTAGGAGTTCATCCCGCTTCCGAAACATCTAATTTGAAGAAGGGGGTCAATACATATATATATATATGAATGAATGAAACTCAACACAAATGATGGTAATAAAATAAAATTGTGAATGTTGTTATTTACGTACTTCATATTGTTCGTCAGTGTAGCCCCGCTCACAGGTCGTGTGGCGGATGGACTCGCAAATGTAGTATCCACAGAAATCATTCCCTTGTTCCTGCCACAACCACTTTATAAGAAATAGAGGTCAATCAAACTAATAAGCAAGAATGTCAAATGGTATTGATGAAACTAGCGCTTGAATCAATAGGAGATGCGCGGAACATGCTACTATAGTACTTACTTTCGGGTGTCTAAATTGCAGCTTCTTCGGGAGTCCTGGAGCTTTTTTGGAGAATTTTTTCCAAACCCTGCCAGACAAAGAAAACAATTATTTGATATATCAGGAAATGAACAAAATTGCTGATATGGTGGATAATGATCGATTTAAATTACTTCTCGAGCATTTGAGTCATGTCCGTATAGTCCTGGGGATCTTTTCGTCTTGAGTCTAAGACGGTTACTAGTCCCTGCTCAAGCTTAATCTCTAGGAGAATATAGTGGTAAGTGCACACGCATGCATAACTCATCAATTACATTACTATAACCTTGACTAATATATAAGGGAAACCGAATACGCACAAGACAGTAACACTCACCTGAAGTTGTAAGGAAAGAGTATTATATCTTTGTTTTCATTTATTACCAACGATCATAGCAAGTTGGCCTTGGTATCTGCGGCATGGAATTTAACTTGAGTTGCATCTATGAGATATGTGTTAATGAACCCAATATCACCAACTTGTCTTTTCTTCAATTCGGCGATCTTCAATCTGCATAATATAGTGAGGATAATTATAAATACATGCAATGAAAGAGCTGAGCTATATAGAGAGACTTAATGACAGAAGTAGTACTACTTACAGACAGTAGCAGGTGCCCGTTGTTTTATCGAGGACCAATTGATTGAAAAACTGAAAGAACTCCTCAAATGGAACAGGCAACAGTTCAATTCCAACGAGGTCATGCTCCTTTTTAACTTTCACATACAAAGTACTCCTCCCCCAGAGTCTCTGCAGATTTTCAAGTACCAATCATGCAATCTTCGCATCATCGTTGATAGAGATCTTTCATCTTTGACGAGAGGCTTCCCGTACTCGTATCTTTGTATCTGCACCTCCATGAAATCATAATGCACATCGTCGGGCAGGTAATCACCAAGATTGCTATAACCGGGCACCATCCTCGGATCATTAGCGATGTTGTCACTAGGCACCTTGAGCGGGGGGCATGATTGCTTCACTTGTTCGCCGAGCTGGGCAATTTGTTTCCCAGCTCGTTGTTCTTTCAGCCTTTGATCACTGACAGTACTTCCCGACCGCTCCGCTTCGGCAAATTCCTTTCCAATAATGCGCTCATACTTTCCTTTCGGCGGAGACTTGGGTGGTTTTGTCAGGGCAGCCAGAGTGTGCTTCGCTTTCACCGGATCTACCTTCTCCTCCGGGGATGGATGTTTCTTTGCTTTCACCCCTTCAAAGTAGTTCCTCACTTCTTCTCGTGCGATCTCGGCGTTCTCCTCTGGGGTCCTCTCGTATGGTAACTTCTCTGGAGTCTTCAGAGAAGGACCGAATCTTTATTTCCTCCCGCCTCTGGCTGTACTGCTAGATGCCGGCAGAGCAGACGGAGCGGTTGTCTTCTTTACTTGCTTACGAGGCGGAGGAGAAGGACTACGACACGCCGGAGTAGCCGGAGCGGCGGCAGGTCTCTTCCGCCCTTGCTGACGAGGCGGAGAAGGAGGAGGCTGGCTGCTTGGGCGTGTCGGCGCAGGCGGAGAAGGAGGCGGAGTGCCGCCATGCGCCGGAGAAGGAGCCGGTCGAGTGCCCTGATCGTCACTCGCCGGAGGAGGAGGCGGTGGAGGAGGCGGAGTGCCCTGACTTGCCGGAGGAGGAGGAGGAGGCGAAGGTGTCCAGTTCGGAAGGTTGATGAGCTCCTTCTGCCATAGGCATGGAGTCTTCAGAGCAGACCCCAGCCTAGTCTCCCCTTCACCGGTAGGGTGGTCAAGCTGGAGGTCCTCAAATCCCTCCGTTATTTCATCCACCATCACCCTAGCATATCCTTCTGGAATCGTCCGGCAGTGAAAAATTGCGCCGGGTTCAGTAGGATAAACAGAGCCAACTGCCGCCTTGACCTTCAAATTCATCCATTGCGTCATAAGGTGGCAATTTTGAGACTCCGTGATAGCATCCACGGGATAGCTGGCAGGAGCCGTCAAGGCATGCTCCGGCTGAAGCAGCTCGGTGGAAGCCACGCTGCTTCTCTGCTGAGATGGCGGGGTAGCTTCGGGGGAAGCTTCGGCAGTACGTTTGCTGCGATTTGCTTCTCGTTCCTCTATCGCTTGTACCCTTGCTTGCAGCGCCTGCATTTGGGTCTGCTGCAATTTTTTCCTCCTCTCCTGGGATTTGTAACCGCCTGCGTCCGAAAACCCAACCTTCCATGGAATGGAGCCTGGCGTGCCTCGTGTCCGTCCAGGGTGCTCAGGATTCCCGCGGGCCATTGTGAGCTCGTCGTTCTCTCTGTCTGGAAAGAACGTCCCTTGTTGCGCTGCTTCGATATACTGCTGAAGCTTCCTGACTGGTATGTCCATTTGATCGTTCGTCCAAATGCACTTCCCTGTTACAGGGTCCAGGCTTCCGCCAGCTCTGAAGAACCAAGTACGGCAACGGTCTGGCCAGTTAATTGTCTTTGGTTCGATCCCTTTATCTGTCGGGGAACGTTGCAGAAAACAAAAATTTTCCTACTCGTTTCACCAAGATCATCTAGGAGTTCATCTAGCAACGAGTCACGAGATGCATCTACATACCTTTGTAGATCGCGAGCGGAAGCGTTCGTTAGAACGAGGTTGAAGTAGTCGTACACGACGTGATCCAAATCACCGATGACCAGCGCCGAACGGACGGCACCTCCGCGTTCAACACACGTACGGGACGGGAGACGTCTCCTCCTTCTTGATCAAGCAAGGGGGAAGGAGAGGTTGATGATGATCCAGCAGCACGACGACGTGGTGGTGGATGCAGGGCGTCACGACAGCAGGGCTTCGTCGTGTACTACGAGAAAGGGAGAAGTAACAGGGGAGAGGGGAGCACCAAAAGCGTGGGGATCAAGTCCCTCCTCTCCCCCACTATATATAGGGGTGCCAGGGGGGGGGCGCCGGCCCTGGTAGATGGGATCTACCAGGGGGGGCGGCGGCCAGGGGTGGGGGGCTTGCCCCCCAAGCAAGGGGGCGCCCCTTTTAGGGTTCCCCCCAACCCTAGGCGCATGGGCCTTGGGGGGGCTGGCGCCCCAGCCCACTATGGGCTGGGTTCCCTCCTATTTCAGCCCAAGGGGCCCTCCAGGATAGGTGGCCCCACCCGGTGGACCCCCGGGACCCTTCCGGTGGTCCCGGTACAATACCGGGTACCCCGAAACTTGTCCCGATGGCCGAAACTGCACATCCTATATATAATTCTTTACCTCCGGACCATTCTGGAACTTCTCGTGACGTCCGGGATCTCATCCGGGACCCCGAACAACATTCGGGTTACTGCATATACATATCTTCACAACCCTAGCGTCACCGAACCTTAAGTGTGTAGACCCTACGGGTTCGGGAGACAAGCAGACATGACCGAGACGACTCTCCGGTCAATAACCAACAGCGGGATCTGGATACCCATGTTGGCTCCCACATGCTCCACGATGTTCTCATCGGATGAACCACGATGTCGAGGATTCAATCAACCCCGTATGCAATTCCCTTTGTCTATCGATATATTACTTGCCCGAGATTCGATCGTCGGTATCCCAATACCTCGTTCAATCTCGTTACCGGCAAGTCACTTTACTCGTACCGTAATGCATGATCCCGTGACCAGACACTTGGTCACTTTGAGCTCATTATGATGATGCATTACCGAGTGGGCCTAGTGATACCTCTCCGTCATACGGAGTGACAAATCCCAGTCTTGATTCGTGTCAACCCAACAGATACTTTCAGAGATACCCGTAGTCTACCTTTATAGTCACCCAGTTACGTTGTGACGTTTGGTATACCCAAAGCACTCCTTCGGTATCCGGGAGTTACACGATCTCATGGTCTAAGGAAAAGATACTTGACATTGCAAAACTCTAGCAAAACGAACTACACGATCTTTATGCTATGTTTAGGATTGGGTCTTGTCCATCACATCATTCTCCCAATGATGTGATCGCGTTATCAATGACATCTTATGTCCATAGCCAGGAAACCATGACTATCTGTTGATCAACGAGCTAGTCAACTAGAGGCTCACTAGGGACATGTTGGTGTCTGTTATTCACACATGTATTACGATTTCCGGATAACACAATTATAGCATGAATAAAGACAATTACCATGAACAAGGAAATATAATAATAATGCTTTTATTATTGCCTCTAGGGCATATTTCCAACAGTCTCCCACTTGCACTAGAGTCAATAATCTAGTTACATTGTGATGAATCGAACACCCATGGAATTCTGGTGTTGATCATGTTTTGCCCTAGGGAGAGGTTTAGTCAACGGATCTGCTACATTCAGGTCCGTATGTACTTTACAAATTTCTATGTCTCCATCTTGAACATTTTCACGAATGGAGTTGAAGCGACGCTTGATGTGCCTTGTCTTCTTGTGAAACCTGGGCTCCTTGGCAAGTGCAATAGCTCCAGTGTTGTCACAGAAGAGCTTGATCGGCCCCGACGCATTGGGTATGACTCCGAGGTCGGTGATGAACTCCTTCACCCAGATTGCTTCATGTGCTGCCTCCGAGGCTGCCATGTACTCCGCTTCACATGTAGATCCCGCCACGACGCTCTGCTTGCAACTGCACCAGCTTACTGCCCCACCATTCAAAATATACACGTATCCGGTTTGTGACTTTGAGTCATCCAGATCTGTGTCGAAGCTAGCGTCGACGTAACCCTTTACGACGAGCTCTTCGTCACCTCCATAAACGAGAAACATCTCCTTAGTCCTTTTCAGGTACTTCAGGATATTCTTGACTGCTGTCCAGTGTTCCTTGCCGGGATTACTTTGGTACCTTCCTACCAAACTTACGGCAAGATTTACATCGGGTCTGGTACACAGCATGGCATACATAATAGAACCTATGGCTGAGGCATAGGGGATGACACTCATCTCTTCTATTTCTTCTGCCGTGGTCGGACTTTGAGCCGAGCTCAATTTCATACCTTGCAGTACAGGCAAGAATCCCTTCTTAGACTGATCCATATTGAACTTCTTCAATATCTTATCAAGGTATGTGCTTTGTGAAAGACCTATGAGGCGTCTTGATCTATCTCTATAGATCTTGATGCCTAATATATAAGCAGCTTCTCCAAGGTCCTTCATTGAAAAACTCTTATTCAAGTAGGCCTTGATGCTGTCCAAAAGTTCTGTATCATTTCCCATCAAAAAGTATGTCATCTACATATAATATGAGAAATGCTACAGAGCTCCCACTCACTTTCTTGTAAACACAGGCTTCTCCATAAGTCTGCGTAAACCCAAACGCTTTGATCATCTCATCAAAGCGAATGTTCCAACTCCGAGATGCTTGCACCAGCCCATAAATCGAGCGTTGGAGCTTGCACACCTTGTCAGCATTCTTAGGATCGACAAAACCCTCCGGCTGCATCATATACAATTCTTCCTTAAGGAAACCATTAAGGAATGCCGTTTTGACGTCCATTTGCCATATTTCATAATCGTAGAATGCGGCAATTGCTAACATGATTCGGACGGACTTCAGCTTTGCTACCGGTGAGAAAGTCTCATCGTAGTCAACCCCTTGAACTTGTCGATAACCCTTAGCGACAAGCCGAGCTTTATAGATGGTCACATTACCATCCGCGTCTGTCTTCCTCTTAAAGATCCATTTATTTTCTATGGCTCGCCGTTGTACGGGCAAGTCAGTCAAAGTCCATACTTCGTTTTCATACATGGATCCTATCTCGGATTTCATGGCTTCTAGCCATTTGTCGGAATCCGGGCCCGCCATCGCTTCTTCATAGTTCGAAGGTTCACCGTTGTCTAACAACATGATTTCCAAGACAGGGTTGCCGTACCACTCTGGTGCGGAACGTGTCCTTGTGGACCTTCGAATTTCAGTAGAAGCTAGATCAGAAGTATCTTGATCATTATCATTAACATCCTCTCTAGTCGGTGCTGGCACCTCAGGAACATTTTCTTGAGTTGCGCCATTTTCCGGTTCAAGAGGCAATACTTCATCTAGTTCTGCTTTCCTCCCACTTACTTCTTTCGAGAGAAACTCCTTCTCTAGAAAGGATCCATTCTTGGCAACAAAGACCTTGCCTTCGGATCTGAGGTAGAAGGTATACCCAATAGTTTCTTTAGGGTATCCTATGAAGACGCATTTTTCCGCCTTGGGTTCGAGCTTTTCAGGTTGAAGTTTCTTGACATAAGCATCGCATCCCCAAACTTTTAGAAACGACAGCTTAGGTTTCTTCCCAAACCATAATTCATACGGTGTCGTCTCAACGGATTTCGACGGAGCCCTATTTAAAGTGAATGCGGCAGTCTCTAAAGCATAGCCCCAAAAAGATAGCGGTAAATCGGTAAGAGACATCATAGACCGCACCATATCTAATAGAGTGCGATTACGACGTTCGGACACACCGTTACGCTGAGGTGTTCCAGGCGGCATTAGTTGTGAAACTATTCCACATTTTCTTAAGTGTGTGCCAAATTCATGACTCAAGTATTCTCCTCCACGATCTGATCGTAGAAACTTGATCTTCCTGTCACGTTGATTCTCAACCTCACTCTGAAATTCCTTAAACTTTTCAAAGGTTTCAGACTTGTGTTTCATTAAGTAGATATACCCATATCTACTCAAGTCATCAGTGAGAGTGAGAACATAATGATAGCCACCGCGAGCCTCAACACTCATTGGACCGCACACATCAGTATGTATGATTTCCAACAAGTTGGTTGCTCGCTCCATTGTTCCTGAGAACGGAGTCTTGGTCATTTTACCCATGAGGCATGGTTCGCACGTGTCAAATGATTCATAATCAAGAGACTCTAAAAGTCCATCTGCATGGAGCTTCTTCATGCGTTTGACACCCATGTGACCAAGGCGGCAGTGCCACAAGTATGTGGGACTATCGTTATTAACCTTACATCTTTTGGTATTCACACTATGAACATGTGTAGCATTACGCTCGAGATTCATTAAGAATAAACCATTCACCACAGGAGCATGACCATAAAACATATCTCTCATATAAATGGAACAACCATTATTCTCGGATTTAAATGAGTAGCCATCTCGAATTAAACGAGATCCCGATACAATGTTCATGCTCAAAGCTGGTACTAAATAACAATTATTGAGGTTTAAAACTAATCCCGTAGGTAAATGAAGAGGCAGCGTGCCGACGGCGATCACATCGACCTTGGAACCATTCCCGACGCGCATCGTCACCTCGTCCTTCGCCAGTCTCCGTTTATTCCGCAGCTCCTGCTTTGAGTTACAAATGTGAGCAACTGCACCGGTATCAAATACCCAAGAGCTACTACGAGCACTGGTTAGGTACACATCAATTACATGTATATCACATATACCTTTTGTTTTGCCGGCCTTCTTGTCCGCTAAGTATTTGGGGCAATTCCGCTTCCAGTGACCACTTCCCTTGCAATGAAAACACTTAGTCTCGGGCTTGGGTCCATTCTTTGGCTTCTTCCCGGCAGCTTGCTTGCCGGGCGCGGCAACTTCCTTGCCGTCCTTCTTGAAGGCTTTCTTACCCTTGCCCTTCTTGAACTTAGTGGTTTTATTGACCATCAACACCTGATGTTCCTTCTTGACTTCTACCTCTGCTGATTTCAGCATAGCAAATACTTCAGGAATGGTCTTTTCCATCCCCTGCATATTGAAGTTCATCACAAAGCTCTTGTAGCTTGGTGGAAGCGACTGGAGGATTCTGTCAATGACCGCATCATCCGGGAGATTAACTCCCAGCTGAGTCAAGCGGTTATGTAATCCAGACATCGTGAGTATGTGCTCACTGACAGAACTATTTTCCTCCATCTTACAGCTGAAGAACTTGTCGGAGACCTCATATCTCTCGACCCGGGCATGAGCTTGGAAAACCATTCTCAGCTCTTCGAACATCTCATATGCTCCATGTCTCTCAAAATGCTTTTGGAGCCCCGGTTCTAAACTGTAAAGCATGCCGCACTGAACGAGGGAGTAGTCATCGGTACGTGCCTGCCAAGCGTTCATAACGTCTTGTTCAGCAGGGAGGACAGGTGCGTCACCCAGCGGTGCTTGTAGGACATAATCTTTCTTGGCAGCTATGAGGATGATCCTCAGGTTCCGGACCCAGTCCGTGTAGTTGCTGCCATCGTCTTTCAGCTTAGTTTTCTCTAGGAACGCGTTGAAGTTGAGGACTACGTTGGCCATTTGATCTACAAGACATATTGTAAATATTTTAGACTAAGTTCATGATAATTAAGTTCATCAAATCAAATTATTTATGAACTCCCACTTAGATAGACATCCCTCTTCTAGTCATCTAAGTATAACATGATCCGAGTTAACTAGGCCGTGTCCGATCATCACGTGAGACGGACTAGTCAACGTCGGTGAACATCTTCATGTTGATCGTATCTTCTATACGACTCATGCTCGACCTTTCGGTCTTCTGTGTTCCGAGGTCATGTCTGTACATGCTAGGCTCGTCAAGTCAACCTAAGTGTTTGCATGTGTAAATCTGTCTTACACCCGTTGTATGTGAACGTTAGAATCTATCACACCCGATCATCATGTGGTGTTTCGAAACAACGAACTGTCGCAACGGTGCACAGTTAGGGGGAACACTTCTTGAAATTATTATGAGGGATCATCTTATTTACTACCGTTGTTCTAAGTAAACAAGATGCAAAACATGATAAACATCACATGCAATCAAATAATAAACGTGACATGATATGGCCAATATCACATAGCTCCTTCGATCTCCATCTTGGGGCTCCATGATCATCTTGTCACCGGCTTGACACCATGATCTCCATCATCATGATCTCCATCATCGTGTCTCCATGAAGTTGCTCGCCAACTATTACTTCTACTACTAAGGCTAACGCGTTTAGCAATAAAGTAAAGTAATTTACATGGCGTTTCTCAATGACACGCAGGTCATATAAAAGAATAAAGACAACTCCTATGGCTCCTGCCGGTTGTCATACTCATCGACATGCAAGTCGTGATTCCTATTACAATAGCATGAACATCTCATACATCACATATAGATCATTCATCATTCATCACAACTTTGGCCATATCATATCACAAAGCACTTGCTGCAAAAACAAGTTAGACGTCCTCTAATTGTTGTTGCAAGTTTTACGTGGCTGAATTAGGGTTCTAGCAAGAACGTTTTCTTACCTACGTGAAAGCCACAACGTGATTTGTCAACTTCTATTTACCCTTCATAAGGACCCTGTTCATCGAATCCGCTCCAACTAAAGTGGGAGAGACAGACACCCGCCAGCCACCTTATGCAACTAGTGCATGTTAGTCGGTGGAACCGGTCTCACGTAAGCGTACGTGTAAGGTTGGTCCAGGCCGCTTCATCCCACAATACCGCTGAAGCAAGAAAAGACTAGTAGCGGCAAGAAAGTTGACAAATCCACGCCCACAATGAATTGTGTTCTACTCGCGCAAAAGAACTACGCATAGACCTAGCTCATGATGCCACTGTCGGGGAACGTTGCAGAAAACAAAAATTTTCCTACTCGTTTCACCAAGATCATCTAGGAGTTCATCTAGCAACGAGTCACGAGATGCATCTACATACCTTTGTAGATCGCGAGCGGAAGCGTTCGTTAGAACGAGGTTGAAGTAGTCGTACACGACGTGATCCAAATCACCGATGACCAGCGCCGAACGGACGGCACCTCCGCGTTCAACACACGTACGGGACGGGAGACGTCTCCTCCTTCTTGATCTAGCAAGGGGGAAGGAGAGGTTGATGATGATCCAGCAGCACGACGGCGTGGTGGTGGATGCAGGGCGTCACGACAGCAGGGCTTCGCCGTGTACTACGAGAAAGGGAGAAGTAACAGGGGAGAGGGGAGCACCAAAAGCGTGGGGATCAAGTCCCTCCTCTCCCCCACTATATATAGGGGTGCCAGGGGGAGGCGCCGGCCCTGGTAGATGGGATCTACCAGGGGGGCGGCGGCCAGGGGTGGGGGGCTTGCCCCCCAAGCAAGGGGGCGCCCCTTTTAGGGTTCCCCCCCAACCCTAGGCGCATGGGCCTTGGGGGGGCTGGCGCCCCAGCCCACTATGGGCTGGGTTCCCTCCTATTTCAGCCCAAGGGGCCCTCCGGGATAGGTGGCCCCACCCGGTGGACCCCCGGGACCCTTCCGGTGGTCCCGGTACAATACCGGGTACCCCGAAACTTGTCCCGATGGCCGAAACTGCACATCCTATATATAATTCTTTACCTCCGGACCATTACGGAACTTCTCGTGACGTCCGGGATCTCATCCGGGACCCCGAACAACATTCAGGTTACTGCATATACATATCTTCACAACCCTAGCATCACCGAACCTTAAGTGTGTAGACCCTACGGGTTCGGGAGACAAGCAGACATGACCGAGACGACTCTCCGGTCAATAACCAACAGCGGGATCTGGATACCCATGTTGGCTCCCACATGCTCCACGATGTTCTCATCGGATGAACCACGATGTCGAGGATTCAATCAACCCCGTATGCAATTCCCTTTGTCTATCGATATATTACTTGCCCGAGATTCGATCGTCGGTATCCCAATACCTCGTTCAATCTCGTTACCGGCAAGTCACTTTACTCGTACCGTAATGCATGATCCCGTGACCAGACACTTGGTCACTTTGAGCTCATTATGATGATGCATTACCGAGTGGGCCTAGTGATACCTCTCCGTCATACGGAGTGACAAATCCCAGTCTTGATCCGTGTCAACCCAACAGATACTTTCAGAGATACCCGTAGTCTACCTTTATAGTCACCCAGTTACGTTGTGACGTTTGGTATACCCAAAGCACTCCTTCGGTATCCGGGAGTTACACGATCTCATGGTCTAAGGAAAAGATACTTGACATTGCAAAACTCTAGCAAAACGAACTACACGATCTTTATGCTATGTTTAGGATTGGGTCTTGTCCATCACATCATTCTCCCAATGATGTGATCGCGTTATCAATGACATCTTATGTCCATAGCCAGGAAACCATGACTATCTGTTGATCAACGAGCTAGTCAACTAGAGGCTCACTAGGGACATGTTGGTGTCTGTTATTCACACATGTATTACGATTTCCGGATAACACAATTATAGCATGAATAAAGACAATTACCATGAACAAGGAAATATAATAATAATGCTTTTATTATTGCCTCTAGGGCATATTTCCAACATTATCAACCAGATCATTCTCAGTCTTGGCCCACTTAGGCCGGGCTACGAGGTAGCCACCTGACCCCGTGCGATGGTGATGCTTCTTCTTCGCAGCATTTTGCTTGTTTGTCGCCGACATCTTCTTATCTTTTCCGATGTCTTGTGGGCCACAAATGCGGGCCAATGATCTCTGATCTTCTCATATCTGCCCTTGAATTCTGGTGTCTCTTTATTTTCGACAAACTTATTCAGCTCTTTCTTCCACCTCCTGAATAGTTTTGCCATCCTCTTAAGAGCAAAAGACTTGATTAATTGCTCTTTAACTGGCTTCTCTGGATCATCCTCTGGTGGTAGGGTGAAATTTGACTTCAGCTCAGTCCAAAGATCATTTTTCTGCATATCATTGACATAAGACACCTCAGGGTCTTCTGTAGCCGGCTTTAACCATTGCTGGATGCTGATCGGGATCTTGTCCCTAACCAAAACCCCGCACTGAGCAACAAAGGCGCTCTTTGTCCGGAGGGGTTCAATCGGTTGGCCGTCGGGCGCGATTGCTATGATCTCAAACTTTTCATCCGAGCTCAACTTTTTCTTCGGGCCTCGTCTCTTTACCGAAGTTGTGCTCGATCCGGAGGTCTGGGAAAAAGAATAAAGACTTAATTAATATGTGTACATACCAAAACAATGAATGCATCAATTAGCTAGTCAGCAGAAGCTTAACTAATATATATACCTGGCCAGACTCGGTTCGGTCACCGGAGACGTCATCACGGTCTCCTTCTTGCACCGGTATTGGGTCACCGGAGCCGTCCTCATGGTCTCCTTCTTGCACCGGCATTAGGTCACCGGAGCCATCATAATCATAGCCAGCTGCTTCCAGACCATCGGTGTCGTTGAGAAACAACAAGACGGCGACATCACTTCCTCATGCGATTATGTCCCCCAACAACTCTTGTTGTACTTCGTCTCGGGCGGTGTCCATAGTTTCTACAAATATTGACAACATGGCAATTATTATTTAAACATGACGGATGGATATATTAGTGGCAAACGTAGAACTAATATTAATTAGTGGCCTCGGCGCTACTTCTCTAGGGTTTGGGGTGGCCTCGACAACACTTCAAGGATAAAAAAAGAAGATACTCCTCTATTCTTTCTTCTCCTCTTTTTTCTTCTTCCTCTTTTTTTTATCGGGAACGAGGGTCGTCGAGGGTCACCGAGCGGTAGAGGAAACCCTAAATAGCAAGTATGGTGGGTGTGAGATACATGTGGCCGTCGGTGTCGGACACTACATCCACGTCCCACAAGTGACATGGGCGTCGAAGAAGAAGAAAAAAGAAGAGAAGAAAGAATAGAGGAGGAGAAAGAATAGAGGAGAAGACTTCCTCTCCTTTTCTTCTCCCTCTTCTTCCCCTTCTTCCCCGCCTCTCTCATGAATGTCCGACGTCCCCCCTCCCCCCCTCATCATCATCTATCATCCCCCCCTCTCATGTTCGACGACCCTCGACCCCTCGGCCGCCCTCTTGGCACACCCACGACCTAAAATGACCTAAAATGAAAATAACCTAAAATGCACTAAAGTTATCGACGACCCTCTCGACACACCCATGAATAAGAAAATATATCATCTTCTTCATCTCCTCTTCTTTGCATATTCACATAGCCACATACACATACATAGCCACATACATATTCATCTATGAATAAAAAAACATCATAGGTACAATTCATATCGACATTCATACATACATGAAAAAAATTATATGAACATCGTGAACAAAAAGATCATCGAGCAAAATTATTTTCCATGAACATACATATAGCCACATTCATATAGAAATTTTGCATATATGAACATATATAGATGATTTTCTAAAAATGTAACTTTTGCATATATGAACATATATACACAGAGAAAATACATGCATATATAGTCATATCCATACGTACATACATATCGACATTCATACATACATGAAAAAAAATCTATGAACGTATAAACAAAGAGCAGCGGCGGCAATGGGTGGCGTCGTCGGCGACGGGGATGGGAAAGGGGGGAGCTCACTGGGGGCGGGCGGCAACGAGGAGAGGAGGCCAGCAACGGGAAGGATGACGGCGGGCTCGGGGATGCCGGCGACGGGGACGGCGTGCGTGGGGCGCGCGGCATGCGGTGACGGTGACGACGGGCTCGGGGTGGCACACGGCGACGGGGACGGCGGCGGGCTCGGGGCGGCACACGGCGACGGGGACGAGGAGGCGGGGCTCGGGGCAGGGCGGACGACAGCGGGCTCGGGGCAGGGCGGCCGGCGACAGGCAGGAGGGCGCGACGACGGCGACAGCGACAGCGACAGGGCGCGGCGACGGCGACGGGGCAGGGCGCAGCGACGGCAAGCACGCGGGGATGGGGCAGGGCGCGGCGACGGCGATGAGGAGGACGAGCAGCCTGGCGGCGTCGGCGATGGGGAATGGAGCAGTTGGCGAAATTTTCGCAAGTGTGGGCTTATATAGGCGGACCTATGGTCCCGATTCGTTGCACGAACCGGGACGAATGCGCACCTATGGTCCCGGTTGGTGCTACCAACCGGGACCAAAGGCCTCTTTTCGGCAGCCCAAAGGGCGGGAAGCAGAGGCGTTTGGTCCCGGTTGGTCGCACCAAGCGGGACTAAAGGGGGGCATTCGTCCCGGTTGGTGTTACGAACCGGTATCAATGCACCCCTTTAGTCCCAGTTGGTGCTACCAACCGGGACCAAAGGCCCTGTGCTGGCGCGGTGCGGTCGTAAGTTTAGTCCCACCTCGCTAGTTGAGAGGGGCTCGGAGTGGTTTATAAGCCTCGCTGCCACATCCCTCTCGAGCTCCTCTCTATTGCAGGCTTACGGGCCTAATCTGTGCACTCCTATGCTTGTTGGGCCTGCTGGGCTTTCTGCGGGCCTGAATCCTGGCCCATGGAAGGGTTTCTAGTCGTATTCAGGCCGTGGAGGCCTAGTATGTGGCATTTTTTTGTTTTCTTCTTTTGTTTTCTTTTTTGCTTTTTATTTTTTTATATGTACTAAATACTTATAGTTTTTTAGTGATTTCTTTTTGCTTCTAGGTCAAAAATATTATAAACTTTCTGTTAGTGCCATTAGTTTTAAAATTTGATTTTTTTTGTTTTCTTCTTTTGTTTTTTTATTTGTACTAAATACTTATAGTTTTTTAGTGATTTCTTTTTGCTTTTAGGTCACAAAAATTATAAACTTTCTGTTAGTGCCATTAGTTTTAAAATTTGAACTTTTTTTGTTTTTCTTTTGTTTTATTTTTTGCTTTTTGTTTTTTTATTTGTACTAAATACTTATAATTTTAAAATGTATGTGAATCACTAGTTTATGAATAGCTTTACTATGAAGTTAGGTTTTTGAGTGATTCTTTTTCCTGCTACTTAATATTACAGTGTTTTATCATTATACTCTATTTGGTAATTTTAGGTTATTTTAATATCTGTTTTAATCAAAAACAAATTTTGTTATTTTTTGCTATTAAATTATTTTTGCTATTAATGTGTTGAACAAAAAATTCTTTCTGAATTTAAGTTCCATAAATTTTATATAAGTTTAGTTTCAAAAATACTAGAGGTTTATAAAAACTTTTTAGTTGATTCCTTTTGCTTTTTTGAGCTATAAGACCCTGAAATTGAAAAGCATTTCAAATGAACTCCGAAAAGGTTGAAAGTTGGCATGGTATCATCATTTCACCCACATAGCATGTGCAACAAAGTTGAGATGGTTACGACAAAAACTGGATGCACTTCGTGTACAAAACGGACAATCTCTTTCGAAGTATCAGGGTTTCGGACGAAAGATCATCTGTTACAAAGGGATTTCATTTTCTTGAACTTATTTGAACTCCATATTTTTTCTGTGTTCAAAATGCTCCATTCAAAGCCACATCATCAATTTTCAACCCTTTCTGACTTCAATTGTTATTTTTCATGCATTTACTGATTTTTTTGAGCTATAAGACCCTGAAATTGAAAAGCATTTTAAATGAACTCCGAAAAGGTTGAAAGTTGGCATGGTATCATCATTTCACCCACATAGCATGTGCAACAAAGTTGAGATGGTTATGGCAAAAACTTGATGCACTTCGTGTACAAAACGGACAATCTCTTTCGAAGTATCAGGGTTTCGGACGAAAGATCATCTATTACAAAGGGATTTCATTTTCTTGAACTTAATTGAACTCCATATTTTTTCTGTGTTCAAAATGCACCATTCAAAGCCACATCATCAATTTTCAACCCTTTCTGACTTCAATTGTTATTTTTCATGCATTTACTGATTTTTTGAGCTATAAGACCCTGAAATTGAAAAGCATTTCAAATGAATTCCAAATGAACTCCGAAAATTATAAACTTTCTGTTAGTGTCATTAGTTTTAGAAAAATTATAAACTTTTTGTTAGTGCCATTAGTTTTCAAATCTGAATAGTTAAATGAACTCTAAAAAAGTTAGCATAGCATACTCGTGTGTTACAAAGTTGGCATGGTATCATCATAATAGTTGCGGGAGAAAGTCTTCACTTTTTCTTCGCTTGTGTCATTTGCTTATTGCGCCGTAACTATGGATAATCTTCATCGTTTATCAGGATGCTTGGGTTAGCCTTGACATTGAAGGAAAGAATTTCATGAAACTTTTTATAATCTTCAGACATGTCTGTCTTGCCATCCACTCCCAGGATGTCCCTTTTTCCTGAAAGAACTATGTGGCGCTTTGGCTCATCGTATGATGTATTCGCTACCTTATCTTTTTTTTCTCGGTTTGGTAGACATGTCCTTCACATAGATAACCTGTGCCACATCATTGGCTAGGACGAACGGTTCGTCAGTGTACCCAAGATTTTTCAGATCCACTGTTGTCATTCTGTACTGTGGGTCTACCTGTACCCCACCGCCTGACAGATTGACCCATTTGTACTTAAACAAAGGGACCTTAAAATCAGGTCCATAGTCAAGTTCCCATATGTCCACTATGTAACCATAATATGTGTCCTTTCCGCTCTCGGTTGCTGCATCAAAGCGGACACCGCTGTTTTGGTTGGTGCTCTTTTGATCTTGAGCGATCGTGTAAAATGTATTCCCATTTATCTCGTATCCTTTGTAAGTCAATACAGTCAAACATGGTCCCCTGGACAACAAGTACAACTCATCACAAACAGTGTTGTCACCTCTGAGACGTGTTTCCAACCAACTGCTGAAAGTCCTGATGTGTTCACATGTAATCCAGTCGTCGCACTGTTCCGGGTGTTTGGAGCGTAGACTGTTCTTGTGTTCATCGACATACGGTCACCAAGGTAGAGTTCTGTAGAACTGTGTAGTGTGCTTGAGACCAAGAATATCCGTCCCTACATATTATTGAGTCACTTTCAAGAGTGCCTTTTCCAGTCAGTCTCCCCTCATACCGCGATTTAGGGAGACCTATATTCTTAAGGCCAGGAATGAAGTCAACACAAAATCCGATAACATCCTCTGTTTGATGGCCCATGGAGATGCTTCCTTCTGGCCTAGCGCGGTTACGGACATATTTTTTTAGGACTCCCATGAACCTCTCAAAGGGGAACATATTGTGTAGAAATACGGGCCCCAGGATGACAATCTCGTCGACAGATGAACTAGGACGTGCGTCATGATATTGAAGAAGGATGGTGGGAACACCAGCTCGAAACTGACAAGACATTGCGCCACATCACTCCTTAGCCTTGGTATGATTTCTGGATCGATCACCTTCTGAGAGATTGCATTGAGGAATGCACATAGCTTCACAATGGCTAATCGGACGTTTTCCGGTAGAAGCCCCCTCAATGCAACCGGAAGCAATTGCGTCATAATCATGTGGCAGTCATGAGACTTTAGGTTCTGAAACTTTTTCTCTGGCATATTTATTATTCCTTTTATATTCGACAAGAAGCCAGTCGTGACCTTCATACTGAGCAGATATTCAAAGAAGATTTTTTTCTCTTCTTTCGTAAGAGCGTAGCTGGCAGGACCTTTATACTGCTTCGGAGGCATGCCGTCTTTTTCGTGCAAACGTTGCAGGTCCTCCCGTGCCTCAGGTGTATCTTTTGTCTTCCCATACACGCCCAAGAAGCCTAGCAGGTTCATGCAAAGGTTCTTCGTCACGTGCATCACGTCGATTGAAGAGCGGACCTCTAGATCTTTCCAGTAGGGTAGGTCCCAAAATATAGATTTCTTCTTCCACATGGGTGCGTGTCCCTCAGCGTCATTCGGAATAGCTAGTCCACCGGGACCCTTTCCAAAGATTACGTGTAAATCATTGACCATAGCAAGTACGTGATCACCGGTACGCATGGCGGGCTTCTTCCAGTGATCTGCCTCACCTTTGAAATGCTTGCCTTCCTTTCGACATTGATGGTTGGTCGGAAGAAATCGACGATGGCCCAGGTACACATTCTTCCTGCATTTGTCCATGTATATACTTTCAGTGTCATCTAAACAGCACGTGCATGCGTGGTATCCTTTGTTTGTCTGTCCTGAAAGGTTACTGAGAGCGGGCCAATCGTTGATGGTCACGAACAGCAACGCCTTAAGGTTAAATTCCTCCTGTCTGTGCTCATCCCACGTAGGCACACCGTTTCCATTCCACAGCTGTAAAAGTTCTTCAACTAATGGCCTTAGGTATACATAAATGTCATTGCCGGGTTGCTTAGGGCCTTGGATGAGAACTCGCATCATAATGAACTTCCGCTTCATGCACATCCAAGGAGGAAGGTTATACATACATAAAGTCACGGGCTAGGTGCTGTGATTGCTGCTCTGCTCCCCGAAAGGATTAATGCCATCCGCGCTTAAAGCAAACCATACATTCCTTGGGTCCTTTGCAAACTCATCCCAGTACTTTCTCTCGATTTTTCTCCACTGCGACTCGTTAGCGGGTGCTCTCAACTTCCCATCTTCCTTTCGGTTCTCACTGTGCCATCGCATCAACTTGTAATGCTCTTCATTTCTGAACAGACGTTTCAACCGTGGTATTATAGGAGCATACCACATCACCTTCGCAGGAACCCTCTTCCTGGGGGGCTCGCCGTCAACATCACGAGGGTCATCTCGTCTGATCTTATACCGCAATGCACCGCATACCGGGAATGCGTTCAGATCCTTGTATGCACCGCGGTAGAGGATGCAGTCATTAGGGCATGCATGTATCTTCTCCACCTCCAATCCTAGAGGGCATACAACCTTCTTTGCTGCGTATGTACTGTCGGGTAATTCGTTATCCTTTGGAAGCTTCTTCTTAAATATTTTCAGTAGCTTCTCAAATCCTTTGTCAGCCACAACATTCTCTGCCTTCCACTGCAGCAATTCCAGTACGGTACCGAGTTTTGTGTTGCCATCTTCGCAATTGGGGTACAACCCTTTTTTGTGATCCTCTAACATGCGATCGAACTTCAGCTTCTCCTTTTGACTTTCGCATTGCGTCCTTTGCATCGACAATGACCCGGCGGAGATCATCATCATCGGACACATCGTCTGGTTCCTCTTGATCTTCAGCAGCTTCACCCGTTGCAGCATCATTGGGCACATCATCTGGTTCCTCTTGATCTTCACCAGCTCCCCCCGTTGCAGCATCACCGTATTCAGGGGGCACATAGTTGTCATCGTACTCTTCTTCTTCGCCGTCTTCCATCATAACCCCTATTTCTCCGTGCCTCGTCCAAACATTATAGTGTGGCATTAAACCCTTGTAAAGCAGGTGTGAGTGAAGGATTTTCCGGTTAGAGTAAGACCTCGTATTCCCACATTCAGTGCATGGACAACACATAAAACCATTCTGCTTGTTTGCCTCAGCCGCATCGAGAAACTCACGCACGCCCTTAATGTACTCGCAGGTGTGTCTGTCACCGTACATCCATTCCCGGTTCATCTGCGTGCATTATATATAATTAAGTGTCCAAATTAATAGAAGTTCATCATCACATTAAAACCAAAGTGCATACATAGTTCTCATCTAACAACATATAGCTCTCCAGAGCATCTAATTAATTAAACCATACATTGAAACTATGTAAAACATTTCAATGCGAAAACAAATGCGATCATAATCGCAACCAAGGTAACAATTGATCCAACGACATAATGATACCAAGCCTCGGTATGAATGACATATTTTCTAATCTTTCTAATCTTCAAGCGCATTGCATCCATCTTGATCTTGTGATCATCGACGACATCCGCAACATGCAACTCCAATATCATCTTCTCCTCCTCAATTTTTTTTATTTTTTCCTTCAACAAATTGTTTTCTTCTTCAACTAAATTTAACCTCTCTACAATAGGGTCGGTTGGCATTTCCGATTCACATACATCCTACATAAATAAAATCTATGTCACGTTGGTCGGCATAATTTTCATAAACAATAAATGAACCAATAGTTATAAAGATAATATATATACCACATCCGAATCATAGACAGGATGAGGGCCGACGGGGGCGGATACCAAAACCATCGCACTATATAAGATGCAATAATAAAAGTAAGAAAATAATACAAGTATCTATGTAGACATACAAGTAAGACTATTTTTTCCTTTTAGAAAGAAGATAAGAACAAGAGGCTCACCACGGTGGTGCCGGCGATGAGCTCGGCGCGGGTGATCGACGGCGATGAAGACGGGGACGTGGCGTGACGGACCGCTAAACCTAGACAAATATTGTGGAAAATGGAGCTTGGAGGTCGAGCTTGGAGAGGAGAAAGCTTAAGTAGTGTGGCTCGGACATTCCATCGAACACCTTGTGTGCATAGGAGGTGAGCTAGAGCACCACCAAGCCCTCTCCCCCCTCGGTCAGAAAAAAACAGAGCAGTGTGCTCTGCTCTTACGCGAGGGAGTATATATAGGTACTTTATTGGTCCCGGTTGATGGCATGAACCGGGACTAAAGGGGAGCCTTTGGTCCCGGTTCAAGCCACCAACCGGGACCAATGGTGGTGGGCCAGGAGCGAGCCCCATTGGTCCCGGTTCATCCCACCAATCGGGACCAAAAGGTTCAGATGAATCGGGACCAATGGCCCACGTGGCCCGGCCGGCCCCCTGAGCTCACGAACCGGGACCAATGCCTTCATTGATCCCGGTTCTGGACTGAACCGAGATTAATGGGCTGACCCGGCCTGGATCAAAACCCTGTTTTCTACTAGTGACATATGGCCTCACTATCAGGGAGTCAATGGGTGGAGCGATGGCGGCTAAGGTTTCTATAGAGGGAGACAATTTGAAGACCCAAACATTCACTCCTTTTCTTGCTGGTGCGTCACCGGCTCAACTTCCTAAACATTCACTAATCAAATATGGGGAAACATGTTTTCATTTGATATCTATGTTTTTTTAATAATTAATAACACAATGTTTTGTAAATCGATGCAAAGACCATCCTCCATTAACAATATATTTTCCATTCGATTTAGCTATGCAGATTTTCAAAAGTTTAGGGGACATTTATTTAGTCTAAAGCAAGTACAACAAGGCAGGTCATACACGCATGATCGATATACAGAGATTTGTTGACATCAACATGGACGAATGGATGATCATGGCCGTGGTGACTCGGACGTAGAGAAGTCTTACTAGTAGCTAGCTAGCCATGGTTTGGTTTGTACTAACCTTGTACTATTATTAGCCCGACAAGGGCATGCTATACGTACTGTATATTCGAATCATATAAATGGATGGTGTGCTACTAATACAACGGCTGCCTAAGTGCACTTTGTAACAAACTCCATCATCAGGGGCCCTCCCTCCGATCGATCTATCTGTGGGAGCTTGATTAGCTAGCGAGCTATCTGGCTAACGACCGAATCATTTGCGGCCCTTTGGTGGTGATGAGTGTATAGGTAGGTAGGCAGGACTAAACTACAAAGTACCGCTGATCGTGTACACGACACTGCATACATTGCTCCGTACGTGCAAGTTGCAAGAATATATGTTATACAGTGCGGCATCTCCAATGATACTATGTACGACTTCCATTTGACCACTGATTAATCTCTACCACATTATCGCAGCGTCAAGCCATATTTCCATTGGTTTTTTTTAAGCAATCTTTGCATTGGTTGGAAGGAATGCGTGTCATCATTGTATCTGAATCCTCTGGTATCGTTTTCTATGAGATGAAGATGATGAACCAAACATGTCGTGGTGTCGATTTAATTTCTCAGATCCACAGTTGGGAGAAAGCTAGCCAGATCAAGCTCTGGCCAGCAGCCGCTACACCTACCTCGAGTCAGCGACGCGATAAAGATCCTCCTGGCGGACAGCGAGCCGAGGTGGTGGTGCTCTCCGGTGGTTCCACGGCGGGCGGGTCAATCATTTGCCTGCCCATGTGTGGGTGCTCGTGTAGTTTAATCCGACGGTGACTGTGCCGCACGTACGCTTCCTGAATCCTGACTGCCTCGGAGCATGTGATGGCTTTGGCTCGGTCGCCCGACATGCCAGGTCCGCCTGGTCGGTCGCATGTGCGCGTAGTCGGCAAACTGCCATCCTCAGTCAATTTTACTACTCCTTCCGTTGCTAAATAATTATCTTTCTAGTCATTTCAAATAACTACCACATACAGATGTATCTAAACATATTTTAGAGTATAGATTCATTCATTTTGCTCCATATATAGTCACTTGTTAAAATCTCTAGAAAGATAAATATTTAGGAACGGAGCGAATATTATTTAGGGCCTCTTTGATTCACACGATTTTAAAAACATAGGAATAGAAGAAAAAATGTAGGATTGGAGTGGGGCACCCATAATCCTATGAATCAAGGGACCAACATAGAAAATTTTTCTAAGGATTTCAATCATTCAAGAATCAAATAGAATTCCAATGAATCAAAGAAGCCCTTAGTGGAATCATCGGTCAGTTGGCTGCACTAGGCTCGCAGGCCGACTTTCCGCCGGATGCAGAAGATTTGGTCCATAAGCTTGTGTTTTGCTTGGGCCCTGTGGGGACTAAAAGCTTGGCCCAAATCCAAACTCATCAAGCTGGCTCGGGGGCTATCTCCACCCACCATACAAGTGTTTCTCGACACAAACCCTATTTGCCGCTCTGTGTCCCCTCAAAAAAAAAAGTGCCGCTCTGTGCAGCAGACTGTCACCCTGCCACACAGAGGCTAGCGAGCGATTTGGTCAGCCCATTGGCCGGAAGAAAAAGTTGTCACGTAACATAAAATATGCCGGCGATTTACAAAAATTAGCATCCACGTGACCTGAATAAAATGGCTGTAGGAAAGTTCACGAGTTAACATTTCACGACATAAAAGGCCAGCGAAAAGAACTACTACCAGCCTATGTGGTGCCGTCAGAGACCTCCTATTAGGCGTGTGATGCTTTGGCCCATGAGCAAGGCTGGATGACCCCTGTTTTTTATTTGCTGTTTGCTTTTTGTTTTTTTCTATTATGTTCTTTTTTTTGTATTCCCAGTAATTTGGTATTTCCAAAAATTTCTATTTTTTTTATAAATTATGTATTTTTATTTTTTTGAAATCATAATATGTGTGAGATTTCGTGAAAATGTTCATATATTCAAAAAATGGTAATGAACTCAAAAAAAATCATAAATTTTCTAAAAATCTTCACATAAATAAAAAATGATCGTGAATTATAAAAGGAGTTCCATGATTCATAAAAAATTATCTGATTCGGGAAATGTTTATGAATTCGGAAAAATGTTCACCAAACAAAAAAAATATCGGCCAACTCAAAAATTCTTCTCCAATTCAAAAAATGTCCAACGATTCAAGAAATGTTCATCAAATCAGAAAAAGTTTGCCGATGTAAGAAAATGGTCATATATTGTTAGAAATTTGTTCACAAAAACTAACAAATGATTGTGAATAAAAAAATGTTCATCGATGCAAAAAATTGTCATTTATTTCATAAAAATATACATGCATTTCAAAAATTGTTTTCTAAATTCAAATAATGTTGATTTTTTAATAAAATATTCAGAAATTTAATTATTTTGTTAAATTATAAAATTATCTGCTAATTTTGTTGTAATGTTTGTGAATTTAGAAAATGTTTATAATTTCATAAAAACATGCAATTGAATTTTTATCGCAAATTACTTTTTTCGTGATTTCAGAAAATATTCATGAATTTTAAAAAGTCACAATCATAAAAACACGAAATCAGTAAACATAAAATATTTGAAAAAAATGCTTACGAATGTGAAAAGATGTTTATGTCGAAGAAAGAGAAGTTAAAATTAAAAAGAAAATAAAACGAGAAAGGAAATGAAAATAAAACACTGACAAGAAAAAACGAAAATAAAAAACGATAAAGAATAAAGAAAGGAGATATGACTAAAATAAAAAACAAAAAATCCGTAAGGGGAAACAATAAAAAAGACAAAAAAAAACCCGGTCTGGGAGTGGAGCTGGTTTGGGCGGGCCCAAAATCAGTACGTAACGGGTGCGGAGGGTACGCGGTTAGCGAGTCTAGCGACCTGCGCGTGGTATAGGATGGTGCCCGTACCGTCATCGGCGGCTCGCCATTTGACCCCAGTCAGTCAGTCACATCTCCACCCGCCAGTGCCCCGCATGCTCTGCATCTTTCGCAGCAACCTCCGGCGGCTCTCCCCCGATGGATCCGGAGGTGGTCGGCGTCGGCGACGACGGCGAGGGTGGCTCGAGGCGGCGCCTTTCCTGCCTCCTCCTCGCCCGAAGATGACAGGTAGCCCGCGACTTCCATCCACCCCGTGAGGTTAGCTCTGGGATTTTTGTTGGGGGAATGGAACCGCTGAGTTGAGTCGATTCAGTAAAGATAGCCATTCCGCAGCACCGGGGATGTCTATGCTTAGGATTTCAGTGCAAAAGCTTCTATGCCTGCCTAATAATATGCATCACCCCTTATGTTTATGTTTATGTTTATGTTTATGCCTAGGATTTTTGTTTGCGGTAGGCATTACCATTCCTGCACAAAGAGAAACTTCAACCTCAAATGTACTGCACTTCACAATCCATCGTTCACCAACGGGTATTTGTCACTAGTAATTAGCAACCAAGGTGTCCGCGTCCGATTCAGCGTCACAATGTGCAAACTAATTAGCCATCTGCTTTCGCTGTTTGAAAATGAGTAGATAGATTGTCTTCCTTTCACGCCACGTTTAACCAAAGGTGTTTGTGTGTTTCTGTCAAACCAAAGGAGCCCCCTAACCTAAGACACTAAGCAAATTAGAGGCACAAAAAACACATCACGCAGGGCAGGATGTGCCAAATAGTCCACATATGCCAAAGGTATGTTTGTTTTTCTGTCAAACGAATCGATCCATCAAACGAGGTCAGCTTTGGGGATTATTATTTTTTTGGTTGGAGGCGAGTGGAACCACTACATTGAATCGATTCAGTGCATATGCCAAATAGCCCCACATATGTTTATGGTTTCTGTACAAAGGCTTATGTGGTTGGATGAATAATCTAAATCCACCCTTTTTATTTGTACACAAAGGGAAACACCAACCTGAAATGTACTCTAACTCACAGTTCGTCATCAACAGCTGAGGTGTTTGCTTATGATTCAACATCACAGTATAAACACTGATTAGTCATCTTTTACTGTTTGAACATGTGTAGATTGTCTTCCATTCATGCCATGTTTAACCAGAGTCCAAAGGTTTGTGCATGTTTCTGTCAGAACTTTACACTGTCACATCATTCGCACTAGGGGGCTCTTCCTCTGTTACCCTTATGTGGAAATACGCTGGGTGCTTAGGTTCGGGCAGGGTCATACTTTCACTGCTTAGCATCGCAACCACACTTGTTGTGCTGGGCCTGTCAACTGCATTCTCTTGCACACAGACCAGTGCGATGTTGATACACCTCATCGTCTCTAATGCGTCAGACTCTGAAACTATTGATTCATCGACGAACTCGAGGCATCTTTCCTCTTTCCACAACTTCCATGCCTAGCAAGAGTTTAGAGACATACAGTATTAAATATGGTTTTCAGATAATCAAATAATTTTAAAAATTATATACAAAAAAGTACTTACATATCCAAGAAGGTTGAAGAAGTCCCCATTTTGATGGAAACACGAGTTTCTTTTTCCATTGATGATCTCGAGAATCAGCACACCAAAGCTGAATACATCAGATTTGATTGAGAAGAGACCCTCTGAAGCATACTCGGGAGCCATATACCCACTGAAAAGGCAGGGGAAACAAAACTTCCATCTCAGTTTTTTATTTGGCTGACTTATGCAGGATGGACTAATTTGTAAGAAGAGCTTACTATGTCCCAGCAATCCTTTTTGTGTTCCCTTCAGTATCATTTGAACTGAATATTTTTGCAAGCCCAAAATCTGATATTTTAGGATTCATTTCACTGTCCAAAAGAACGTTGCTTGCTTTAAGATCTCTATGTATGACACGTAACCGAGAGTGTTTATGCAAATATAGAAGTCCTTGTGCTATCCCTTCGATAATCACTTTTCTTTTATTCCATTTTAGTAAAACCTTTTTAGTTTCATCTGCACATTAGTTAACAACATTGTATATTAGAGAGGGAGGAGGGAGGGGGGAGGGTATAATTTTAGCAGACAGAGTTAACAAATGATATGTAACAGGAAACTATAAGAAGTAATACCAAAGATAAAGAAGTCCAAGCTTTTATTTGCCAAATATTCATAGATCAATATTTTCTCCTCTCCTTGAGAGCAACATCCCAATAGCCTAACCAAGTTTGTGTGCTGGAGCTTGGCTATGAGTTGGACTTCGTTTTTAAACTCTGTGAAACCTTGCCCAGACTGTGAAGCTAGTCTCTTAATCGCTACCTCTGATCCTTTCAGAAGCTTGCCCTGTGGAGGTTTAAAAGAGCTTGATCAATGATATCATCTTGCAAAATAAAAGTTTTTAAAATCAACAGGATCGTACAAATTTAGTTATTGATGCAGTAGGTTTCTTCTTCTCTTTGTGTACATGCGTACATAAATGTGCTTTTACCTTGTACACTGGGCCAAAGCCACCTTGCCCCAATTTATTTTCATCTGAGAAATTAATTGTAGCATCTGATACTTTTGAAAAGTCAAAAAACGTGAACTTTGAACTCCTTCCTATTCCCCAGACTAGTTCTTCATCTTCCTGTGAGCTCACTTTACCTAAATTCAGAAATCAGAGTTTATGTAGTCCTTTTAGGTAGTGCTGATTCAAAGTATCTATGAATCTAAATGGCCTAGTAGGTGTGAGTGTACAGAACATTTCCGAACTGACCTTTTGCATGCCTTTTGATCAGCCCAAACCAAATCATGAAGCAGAAAAATGATGCTAGTGGAAGCACAACAGTGGTAACACTAGTAGAAAAATGGTCAAACGTGAAGCACATTAGTGCCGATTCGTGGCGGCGATCAATAGTACCGGTTCGTGGCGAACCTTTAATACCGGTTCATGCCATGAACCGGTACTAAAGAGGCTGTGTCATCCTGCGGTCAGGCTATGGCCCCACCATCACCATTTAGTGCCGGTTCGTATCACGAACCGGTACTAATGAGGTTATGGCAAGCTGTTTTTAGTCCCACCTCGCCAAGAGAGAGGCAGTATGAGCGGTTTATAAGCCGTGAGTGCACAGACAATGACGAAGAGTTGCAATGCTCACCTACATGTTGATTAGCTTCAAGCCTTGCAGAATAGCATAGATTGCACTGAGCTATGTGCAGTGGCTTAGTGCAATCTACACTATTCCGAATGGCTTGAAGCAAATTAACCAGCATTGCACCTTTTTTTTTATTTTTAATAACTTATTTGAACTCCGGACTTCTTTTGTGTTCAGTATGCAACATTTAAAGCGACGTCATCACTTTTCAACATGTTCTGACATCATTTGTTGTTTTTTGGTCATTTACCTAATTGTTTAGAGAGCTAAATGACCGTGAAATTGAAAATCACTACAAAATGAATCCTGAAAATGTTGAAACTTGGCATGGTATCATCGTATCACCCGCATAGCATGCGCGAAAGAGTAGAGAGGGTCACGGCAAAAACTGGACGCACTTCGTGTACAAACTGGACAAACTCTTTCCGAGTATCAGGGTTTTGGACTATGCAAAAATAAGTAATGCAGAAAATAAAAGAACTATACAAAAAATTACTCAAAAATAAATAATGCAGAAAAAAAACTATATAAAAAACTACTCAAAAATAAATAAAAGAAAATAAGTAATGCAGAAAAGAAAAAACTATATAAAAAATTTGTTGGCGCACTGCCCTGTGGGTCTACCAGACCTAGGGTGTGCAAATGCAGGCCCAGAAGGGCCAGCAGACTCACAGGGCAGCGCGCCCTAATTAATTAGGCCTAGAAGCCTGCTATATAGAGGAGTTCGAAGAGGTAGCCGCGGCTGGGTTTATAAACCAGTGCGGCTGCCCTTCGCCGGGCGAGGTGGGACTAAATTTTGAGGTGGCAGCGCAAACTCTAAATACAGCAAAAAACAACTAAAAATAAATAAAACAAAATAAATAAAGCAGAAAAGAAAAAACTAAATGAAAAAGCCCACCTACTGGGCCACAGCGGCCTGCATACGACTAGAAACCCAACCTGTTGTTGGGCCAGGATGCAGGCCCGCAAGCCCAATAGGCCCCACAGGGCAGAGTAGCAGAGGTAGGCCCAGAAGGCCTGCTTTAGAGAGGAGCTCGAGACAGCAGCGACGGCGGGGCTTATAAGCAGGTGTGTGCGCCCTTCGGCTAGCGAGGTGGGACTAAATTTCTGCGCCCCTCGCCTGGCAGCGCACACCCTTTAGTACCGGTCGGAGCCACCAACCGGTACTAAAGGCCCCCCCTTTAGTACCGCTTGGTGGCTCCAACCGGTACTAAAAGCCTTCGTTTCCCGCCGCTTGGCCTGGGGAAAATAGGCCTTTAGTACCGGTTGGAGCCACGAACCGGTACTAAAGGCCAATCCTATATATATAGCACTTACGAAAATTTCAGTTTCAACTCCGCACTTCGTCTCCAATCTCCGCCGCGCGTGCCGCTCGATCCCGTCGTCGCCGCCTGTCGCCCGTACCGTCGTCCGTCGTCATCGTCGCTGTCCCCGCCGCCGCCCGTCGTCGTCGTCGTCTCGCGCTGCCGCCCCGAACGCCGCCGCCGTCCGTCGTCATCGTCGTCTCGCGCTGCCGCCCCGAACGCCGCCGCCGTCCGTCGTCATCGCCGCGACCGTACGTCTCTCTCTCGCTCCCACACACACATACACACACATACACACACACCGGCACCCCCGCTCGTACGTACGGGGCAGCGGCATATGGGGCCGCACACACACACACATACCACACACACACGCATACACACACACATACACACATACGTACACACATATACGTATATATACACACACATGCATACACACACACATACACACACACAATTTTTTTTACTTATTTTCTGTTTTTTAGAAAAGTTAATTAGATGATCGAATGTTAGATTAATGTCGAATGTTAGATGAATTAGCTAGCTAGATAGAAAAATTGTCGAACTAGAGATTAGAACTAGTTGAATAATTAATATAACTAGTTTATTTTTAATAAGAAAATTTAGGTATATGAGATTAGAACTAGTTGAATAATTAATATAACTAGTTTATTTTCAATAAGGAAATTTAGGTATATGAGATTAGAACTAGTTGAATAATTAATATAACTAGTTTATTCTTAGTAAGAAAATTTAGGTATATGAGATTAGAACTAGTTGAATAATTAATATAACTAGTTTATTTTTAGTAAGAAAATTTAGGTATATGAGATTAGAACTAGTTGAATAATTAATATAACTAGTTTATTTTTAGTAATAAAATTTAGGTATATGAGATTTGATGATCTAATTAAAATATTATTTGTTAATGAGTTTTTCTGTTTATTTAATTTTTTATATATTTTGAGTTTATATAAATGTTAGATTAATGTCGAATGTTAGATGAATTAGATAGAAAAGTTAAATATATAGTAATGTCAATTGAATATATAGTTAGATATATTAATGTCAAATGTTAGATGAATATATATTTGGCTAGATATAGGTGTTTAATGTTTCACCTATATGAACATAGGAAATGTCATCTGACGACGAAAAAAATTTTATTATGTGCGAACACTGTGAAGACCAGCGCGGCCTGTGCGACCAAAATTTCCTTGTTGATGGTAGGCGCTTCAGCATCAAGCTGGATGAGACATTCGAAGTTGATACAGTAAGTCACTTTGTCAATTATTATTTGAATGCAAAACTTATACTTCATTTGCTTCAACTTATAATTTTAAATTTTCACTATTTTACTAGCGCATCCCCTGCCATGCAAGATTTTTTGTCTTGGATAAGATAGGTTTCAGTGCTATAGATGATATGGAGGTAAAGAGAGTTTACTTGAAGACGCAGCATGGGTATACTTTCAACGTCAAATTATATAATGAAGACACATACACCCATTTTGAATGCAAAACTTGGCAAACACTATGCAAGGCTTATGCATTTGAGCCTGGTATGGTTATCACCTTTGATATTCGTCCGGAAGATGATATTGAAGGTAATATAGACATCTGGGTCGATGTGCAAACGCCTCCAGTTCTACCATTTGATGAGTTTTTCTCAACCATGCATGCATATGTTTATGTCTTTCATACAGTTTATTCAAAAATAGTTGACAACTATTTTGTATTGTCAGCTTATTTCGGTTCAAGCAAACATGTCCGGCGCTTGGTAGACAGGACCTACTACTGCCCCGGGGCTCAACTAAACTGCGAGGAGATAAGTCATTATGTTTCATGGCTTGAGGATCTTAATACTGTCAAGACAAATTTTTTCCCTACACTTAGAAATGTTAGTACTCAAAACGTGCGACCAATGGTGATCGTATTGAACTATGGTCACATCTATAATCAAAAGATGGTAAGATTTTAAATATTTGTCCTTAATTAGTGCATCTTTTGCATACATTATTTTTGAAGCTAAACTTTCATTGCTTAGTATATTAATTACTATACGATGTTGTTCAACAGGGACTTTCGATGACAGTTGTGCCTCAGTGGATCGAGACAAAAGGTCGCATGTCAATGGTTAGCTTACGACCAAGATTTCCTATATTGCACATGAGTGCATTCAGGATTTCTAAAAGCGAAGAATGCTTAATAGTGAAAGATTGGAGCAAAATTGTTAACGATCGCAGAGAAGTACTAGGGGGCAGTAAGGAGAAGCGCAACCCAAGATTAGGAGACAGATTCATCTGCATGCTCCAGTATGATGAATCAGGAGAGCTATACATGTTTTATGCTATTCTACCTGAGAGGGAGCAGCAGGATCAGTAGCTACTCTTCATGCTCTTAATTAGTACTTGTCTCATCGATCCGTGTCCTGAACTTCGATGTTGGTGATGATTATGTTGAACTTGATGATATCTCTTTGCTTCTGTTACAAAGTGAATGTTTCCTCTTTAAGCTAGCCAACGTTGATGATGAATTACATAGCTAGCGGTAATGACTATGATGATTATAGTGGTAATTAGACGACCACGATGATTTTTAGCTAGCTAGAGTTTATTTATTTATTAATATGCGATGATGATGATGATGACGACTACAACTCATTATAACGTAAAACAATCCTAAATTAAATGATAACACAAATTTAATTGAAAAATACAAAATAAAACAAAAACCGCCCTCGGAGCTGGCTCGTGCCACGTGGTACCCCTTTAGCACCGGTTCGTCCTGAACCGGTACTAAGGGGGGGGGGGGCTTTAGTGCCGAAATAATAGTGCCGGTTCCTAAACCGGCACTAAAGGGCCTTACGAACCGGTGCTATTGCCCGGTTTTCTACTAGTGTAATGATCAAAACCTTCATTATATGCCCTAAAATGAAAAATTTCACACAAAGATAGGTGGTTAGTTCACTAGAGAGTTCTACATGTATAATGACATAGTAGTAAATGGATTCAACAGTTCAAGGTTGAAAGCAAATGGCTTTGGAGCTCAACATTGAAACAAACGGTTTCAAAGATCAAGCTTGAAAAGTGGGTTGAAACTGGAACTTGTTTCGTTATATTTTGAGAAATATTCTGACATTTAGTACAATGTAAGGTTTCATCATATGTAAGTTTGTTAAATTGAAGCATTGATCAATGTCTAGCAGTCAGCCAGATGAATTAATTATGTCCTTCGTAGTCAGCGAAATTAATTTATGGTCATTAGATCTATATATCCGAAGGTGCTCTGTACGCGTAACTCATATTTATACGAGCTGCTCACTCCTCCTACACTAACCTATTCTCAGCTGGACCTTTTCCTTTATTACAGCAAGAGTTGTAGAATCTAATGGATGGAATAAAATGCATGGTTGATAGTAGTTTAATAGTATATGAATATCATTATTTCAAATACTACGTCATATTTTGGAACAGACGGAGTAGAATTTTGTTTCTTGTGAAATTACTACAACCAGTTCTACCTTGTATTTACTATTAGAATTATAGTCCCACTAAGTGTAATAGTTCCATTTAACTCAATGCTTGAATCTGATGGTTACCATTTGAAAGGTGGAACTGTAAGGATGCTGCACAATAGTCAATTTTAGTGCCATAAAGATGTGATAGGATCATAGGAATAATGTAAATAGAAAAAATAGATAGAGAGATAGTGCAAAAGAAGGAAGATGGCCTAGTTTTTGGGAAAGAAAGAACCTACTCTCTTTCTTACTTTTGTGTTTCCGGCTGGGCACAACAACCGGCTTATTCTCGTCTTTCTGCCTCGGAACACCAACCGGCCCTGGCGCCGGCTGGGGTGCCGTCATGTTTGTTGCTGGATCTACAGAAGCTGACCAGGCGATCTCTTGCATTGGCTGGTCCTCGTAGAACTGGTACGTGTTGTACCTTAAATTACACCACACACTAGCAATCCATTCACCACATTGCAGGTAGGAGAAATTCTTTGCTGTGCTCCTGATATTGTCGAGGCAATCCCAGCAGTCATTAGGTGGCAGGTCCAGGTTGCACTGTGCTAAAGAGTAGAGCAACGGGAATGTGCCGTTGAAATCCATGCGGCCAGTGGCGTACCTCATCGTCGAGCTGTATGCTGCCTGTTTGGCCGTCTCTTGAAGCAGCACCTTGATGTTTTTATCAATGCTGACGTCTGTGTACTTGGCGCGCACCTCAGTCGGAAAGCTGGGAATCGTTGTGTCTTTTGTGCTGTCCGTAAAGATCAACAAAGAGTTTTGCAGAACATTGGAGTCGTAGATAAGGTCCGTGGCGGAGATGTGGACGACACAATACTCATACAAGAGATGTGTGTCATGGGATCCGCACAGCCGCCACGCATCATGGAACGCTGTGGTGATGCAGCTGAGGCAGGCCGGAGCAAGGGTGGCGATGTCACCAAGGCACACCACAACGCCGTATGTGCGGTCTTGGTCGGTTCCGACGAAGCCCTTGGCGAGGAGAGTTTGTTTGGATGAGGCACTGCTGGATAGTTCGGTGGATAGGAGCTCAAGGTTAGCTTGGTAGGTCCTATCATTCATGGCAGAGGCAGTAAAGCCACAAAGCTGCGCCAGTGGATTTTTGGCCACGACAAATGGCCCGAAGCTGAGAATGAGCATCAAGACGATGATCATGGCTCTGTCTAACCAAAGGCAATTGAGCCCTGCCTCTGCAGCAGCTCCCTTCTTATCAACATCATTTGGAAAACTTCTCCAGCTTATGGTTTGACTGCTTAATATCATACTGCAGGCCGAGCAATCAAATTACATGGAATACAATACTGCAGCCGTCCAGGCACCACCCATCCTGTGTAATCAAATTGGTTGCACTGCAAGTGACGCAAGACAGGGGAGACAACAAAATGTAGAAAATGAACAAATCCAGGTTCAGTGGTGTAGTCAAAGGAGAAGAGGTCTTCTTATTGTGTCCTTGAACGAGCATCAAGCGTGGAGATGGTTCCACCGAGCACGTCAGCGGCCACAACATCCTCATGAGCGCGGTGGCAGCGTCTGGCTCCACCGAGCACGTCCGCCTCCTGTTTGATGGAACGGATCGCCCCGACTATGGTCACATTTGGCACCCTCGTTGCCGCGTTCTGCGACTGTGATCAGCTCGAGGAGGCATTTGACGTCAAGGACGCCATGGCCAAACACCACAGTGTGAGGCCAAATGCTCATATGTATGCCAGCTTGATGAAGGCGCTCTGTCGCAGGAGGGATGTTGACAAGGCAGTGGGTCTCAAAGAGGAGATGGCGGCGAACATGGATCTTGGGCAGCTGGATCCCGCCATTTATGCGACCTTGGTTAGGGCATTGTTTAGGGTAGGCCGAAACGGGGGAAGTGGTTAGTTTGTTGGAAGATATGAAGGGAAGGGATGTTCAGGCTGATAGAGTGGTGCACAATGCAATAATTGCAGGCTTCAGTGAGGACGATGAGGATTTGGATGCTGCATTTGCGGTGTTTGATGACATGCACAAGAGTGGTGCAAGGCTGATGCAGTGAGTTATAACATGTTGGTTGCTGGGTTGTGCAAGTTGGGGCGGTGGCGAGATATAAACGAGTTGGTCGAGGATATGCCTAAAAGGGGCCACCCTCCTGATGTGGTGACATACAGAATGCTCTTTGATGGGATGTGTGCTGCTGGGGCGTTTCATGAAGCAGATCAGGTTTTGGATGAGATGGTTTTTAAAGGTTTTGCGCCAAGCAAGGATGGTGTGACCAAGTTCATTCGGGGAATTGAGAGGGAAGGGAATGTTGTGTTGCTAGAGTCAGTGTGCTGAATGATCCTGCAAAACAAATGATATCTACTAAAACCCTCTTGTGTCTTGACTAGATCTCTGGATACTTGATTAGCATGGTTGTTCTTCTGAAACAGTGATATCTACTAAACTACCACTATGTTGCATTGCTAGCCAAGGCTGCCTGTCAGGTTTTCCTGCTCAATTCAGGGTGGATGTAGTGCGCACATGGGAGTATATTGGCAATAAAAATGCTTCATACAAGGATATTAAAACCCTATAGATGGAACTCCATGTGAACAAATTGTTTTTTTGAAGTAAAATGGCAGGTGCTCTGCCTTTGCATTATAGATTAGGGATGTACAAGGGAAAACAAGTTGGAGACAGAGGACAGGAGAAAGGATCAAAAGAGAAACAAGCTGCAGTCGCCCCAGGCGCTGCCTATACATGCTTGATCTGCTAAGGTTCTCCTACATTCAGTTTAATCAGCTGCAGGTCAATGTGAGCAAATTGTTGGAATTTAGCCCAATTAGTGGCAACCCATGTGCACATGTGGCTCATCCTAAATTCTGCAAATTCCAAAGTGTTGGACAAATTTAATTTTTGTCCCATAGTGCCAAGCCAAAGAGGTGAAGAGCAGCTTATGAGATAAGAGCACATATTGTAATAGTATAAAATACTCCTACTATAAACACATGGAGACTTAGGCTAAAAAAATGGCGGGCATGAGCGCTGCGACCAGTGCAGCACTGCCACAACAACCTTCCGCAGCTGTCCCGTTACGGATTTGGTGGTGGTCGGTGACGGCCTTGGGGGGCCGATGCGGTGGCGAGATCAAGGCGGCGGCTACACATCTTGTGTCTTCCCCTCCTCGTCCGAAGGTGCCCACAATTCCGCTTACTTGGAATCGATGCAAGGTAAGTAACATCACCCCTTTATATGTAGGCAAGCATTACCATTTCTACACAAAAAAGAAACAGGAAGTACCGTACTTCACAATTCATCGTTCATGAACAGGAAGTCGACTACTAATTGGCAACCGAGGGGTCCGCGTATGATTCAACATTACAAACACTGATTAGACATTTTTTACCGTTTGGACATAACGAGACTGTCTTCATTTCATGCCACGCTTAACCAAAGGTATGTGAGTGTTTCTGTCAGAACTTTAGTGTTAAAACAAAAGGAGCCCCCTCAGCATAGCAACAATGCACAGCCACGTCATACAGAATGACAAGAAACTATCTGCCCTGTAGAGCAGACATTGTCACATCATTATCACTAGGTGGCTCTTCCTCCTTTACCCTTATGTGGAAATACGCTGGATGCTTAGGTTCAGGCAGGGCCATAATTTCGCTGCTTAACATCGCAGCCACACTTGTTGTGGTGGGTCTGTCAACCGCGTTCTCTTGCACACAGAGCAGTGCAATGTTGATACACCTCATTGTCTCTAACGCGTCAGACTCTGAAACTATTGATTCATCGACGAACTGAAGCCATCTTTCCTCTTTCCACAACTTCCATGCCTAGCAAGAGTTTAGACATATATTAAATAAAGGTCACTAGATAAAGAAAAGCGAATTTACATATTGGATACAGAAAATACTTACATATCCAAGAAGGTTGAAGAAGTCCCCAAATTGATGGAAACATGAGTTCCTTTTTCCATGGATGATCTCAAGAATCAGTACACCAAAGCTGAATACATCAGATTTGATTGAGAAGAGACCCTCTGAAGCATACTCGGGAGCCATATACCCACTGAAAATATAGGGGAAAAATAAACTTCTATTTCAGTGTTTTGTATCTGGCTGACTTGTGCAGGATGCACTAATTTGTAAGAAGAGCTTACTATGTCCCAGCAATCCTTTTTGTGTTCCCTTCAGTATCATTTGAGCTGAATATTTTTGCAAGCCCAAAATCTGATATTTTAGGATTCATTTCACTGTCCAAAAGTATGTTGCTAGCTTTAAGATCCCTATGTATGACACGTAACCGAGAGTGCTTATGCAAATATAGAAGTCCTTGTGCTATCCCTTCGATAATCGCTTTTCTTTTGTTCCATTCCAATAAAGCCTTTTTAGTTTCATCTGCACACAAGTTAATGATATATGTATATTAGAGGGGGAGGAAGGTTGTGGGGATAATTTTAGTAGATAGAGTTAACCGATAATCTGTAACAGGAAACTACAAGGAGTAATACCAAAGATAAAGAAATCCAAGCTTTTATTTGCCAAATATTCATAGATTAATATTTTCTCTTCTCCTTGAGAGCAACATCCCAATAGCCTAACCAAATTTGTGTGCTGGAGCTTGGCTATGAGTTGGACTTCATTTTTAAACTCTGTGAAACCCTGCCCAGACTGCGAAGCTAGTCTCTTAATTGCTATTTCCAAACCTTCAGGAAGCTGGCCCTGTGGAGGTTTAAAAGAGAGCTTGATCAGTGATATCATCTTGCGAAATAGAAGCGGTTTACTCATCTTCTGATCAGTAATCCCCCATGCTTGTGAGTAAAATTAAAGCTACATGTATAAAATCCACTAGGTCGTACAAATTAGCTATCGATGCAAACTAGGTTCGATTTTTGTTCTCTTTGTGTACATGGATAAATGTGTTCTTTTACCTTGTATACTGGGCCAAAGCCACCTTGCCCCAATTTATTTTCATCTGAGAAGTTACTCGTAGCATCTGATAGTTGTGAAAAGTTAAAAAGCTTGAGCTCTGAACTCCTCCCTATCCCCCAGACTAGCTCTTCATCTTCCTGAGAGCTCACTTTACCAAATTCCAAAAATCAGAGTTTATGTAATCCTTTCAGGTAAGCGAATATATATGAATCTAAACAGCCTAAGAGATTTGTGAGTACAGCAGCATTTCCATAACTAACCTTTAATGTTCCTTTTGACTAGTTTAAACCATACGATGAAGCACAAAAATGATGCTAGTAGAAGCATAGCAGTGGTAATGATCCATACCTTTATTATATGCCCTAAAACGAAAGATTTCACACAAACATAGGTGGTTAGTTGATTAGACAAATCAAGGAATGTAACTACACAAGAAACTTTGGTATTTATGTTTTGAGGAATATTCTAACATATTATAACCTCTTGTTGCAAAAGTTCACTTTTCAAGCTTAAGATCTGAAACCTGTTGTTTTTAACATTGAAAGATTGAATCTGTTCACTGTAGCCCTTTGGCCCTATCCCAAGCGGTTTTGAGCTGATTTGGATGACACGTGGTAGACATGTAGCATCACTTCTGCACGGCAGCCCCTTGCCATGTTTGCAGCTTAAGTGAAGATAAAAAAATATGAAACATTTAAAAAATGCAAAAAAAACCCAGGGAAATCAGAAAATAGTATTGTGAGAATTAGTTTCTCTGTTTTTTTTACTCAAGCTACCGAGATGGGAATTTGCTGACGTATAGAGGTACATCACGTGTCGTCTGAGTCAGCTAAAACAACTTGGAACAGGACCAATGGGGTAAATTGAACGGATCCAACAGTTCAAGGTTGAGCACAACCGGTTTTGGATGTTAAGGGAAATACAAACTTTTGTAATAGTTTAGTGTTGAAAAATGGACATTTTCTGTATGTTATAAAGAATATTTCAACATACAATATAGTCTAAGGCTGCATCGCAAGCATGGTTGTTGAATTAAAGCGTTGATCAAAGGGTAGCAGTCACCCCACCCAGGTGAATTAATTATGTCTTCCAGAATCATCAAAATTGATTTGCGGTCATTAGATCTATACAGGTGAATTAATTATGTCTTTCAGAATCATCAAAATTAATTTGCGGTCATTAGATCTATATCGAAAGGTGCTCTGTAGTCTGTACCCATAACCCGCTCACTGTTCCAGCACAAATCTACTCGTCAACTGGGTTCCCATCAGACTCAAGCATCGAGTTAAATGAAGTTTTGGAATAGTCAATTTCATCGAGCCTAATGATGCTTGAGTCTGATGGGCACCAAGTTTGTATTCATAAGGATGCTGCAGTATAGTCAATTTCTGTGTAATAAAGATGTGATAGGAATAATATGAATATGAACAGATATAAGATATGGGGAAAATGCTCTTCAGAAGAAGGAAAAAGGAAGACAGACTAGTTTTGGGGAAAGAAATAACATATTGTCTTACTCTTATCTTTCTGCCTTGGAACACCAACCGGCCCTGGCGCCGGCATGTTTGTTGTTGGATCTACAACATCTGACCAGCCGGTCTTCTTCGTGGGCTGGTCATTGTAGAACTGATACGTGCTGTACCTAAAATTGCACCACACACCAGCAATCCATTCACCATGTTGCTTGTGGAAGGAACCCCTTGCTGCGCTCCTGATATTGTCAAGGCAATCCCAGCAGTCATTCGGTCGTAGGTCCAGGTTGCACTGCGCCATAGAGTAGAGTAGCGGGAGTTCCTCGGATAAATCCATGCGGCCGGTGGCGTACATCATTGTAGAGTTGTAGGCTGCCTGTTTGGCTGTCTCTTGAAGCAGTACCTTGATGTTGCCATCAATGTTTGCCTTGGTCAAGTTAGCAAACCCTGCGACCTTGCCGGTAGTGTCCGTAAAGATCAGCAACCTGTTTAGCACAAAACTGGAGTTGTAGATGAGGTCCTCGGTGGAGATGTGGACGATGCAGTCCCCATACAAGAAATGCATGTCCATTTGGGATCGGCAAAGCCGCCAAGCGTCGTAGAACGCTGTGGTGATGCAGCTAGAGCAGGCAGATGCGATGGTGTCGCCGGGGCACTGTGTAACGCCATAAATGCGGTCTTGGTCAGTTCCGACGAAGCCCTTGGGCTGGTTGGTTCTTGTGGATGAGGCACTCCTGGATAGCACAGTAGATAGGAGCTCAAGGTTAGCTTGGTAGGTGCTATTATAGGGGATGCTGGTGTGGCAGATCTGATCCAGTGGATCGCCGGCGGCGATGAATGGCTCGAAGCCGAGAATGAGCAGTAAGACGATGAACATGGCTAACTAGAAGGTTATTCAGCCCAACCTCTGTAGCAGCTCCTTATTATCGGCATCATTTGGGACACTTTTCCAGCTTATGGTTTGACTGCTTACTTGATTAGTGATTAATGATAACATCAGCCTGCAGGCCGTGCAATGAAGTTGCATAGAATACAATGCTGCTGCCGTCCAGGCATCATCAGCCTGTGTAATCCAAATTAGTTGGTAGTACAAGTGATACAAGACAAGCGGAAAGCAAAAATTAGAAAAAAAAGAACAAATCCAGTTTCAGTGTTTCAGTCAAAGGAGAAGAGGTCTTATTGCGACCTTGAATGAGCAGCGAAATCGGAGATGATTCTCTTGAGACTGTTTGGTAAGCTGTGGGCTATCTGCTAGAAGCTGGATCCAGAAAGATTGTTTCTTATATCGAAACGTTTTGAAAATTATGTAAGCTCCTTTCATGCTGACATTTGTCATGACATTGAAGATCTCAAGTATGTAAACTTGGTTGGATTTTTTTTCATTATGTAATGTTGTTTGTAAACCAAGTTCGATATCTCGACAGTTTGTTAACTAAGTTTTGACAGGTATCGTTTGTTGTTTGTTTGTTTCTACCGAACTCTGTGGATAGCCCTGAAACAATAATGCTGTTGGGTGGGTTTTTTAGAGAGGCTGAGGCCATCGGCGAAAGCGACACAAAATGAGGTGTTGGTCGAAGCTGAAAGCTGGAAATAGAAGTGCAATGTGGCTTGTTGTCGGCTTTCATCACGTCAAAATCCTAGTACTTTTTTTGAATGAGCCTGATGCCATTCCATTCCACATGGCCAGTATGTCATGTTCTTTTTTTCTGCACAATACATGTACAGAAGCAGGTAACAAAATAGTTAGAATGCATAAATATCTGATACAAATACAGCGAACTGAGCAAAATGTTCACGCAAAAGTACTAATTTGGAAGAAAGAAAACAACATCAACTCTGCATAAATATTTGATACTAATTCCCAACAAGTCTGCAAAACAATCTCAGAAAAAAATAATTGTCAAAGGTGGTTTAAAAAAAACAAAAAAAACCCAATCATTTTTCATTTAGGAGTCATTCACATTTTGGATATGGCTGCAGAACACAACACAAAGCTATAAGTTCTCCAAAACCATGCCAGATCCGCTTGGCGTGTACTAATTGATTTGAGAATGTGCACTGCATGATTCCTAGCAAGCTCATATGTATATTGATTTGGTGTGTACTATACTCCCTTCGTTCCAAAATAAGTGACTCAACTTTGTATTAATTTTAGTACAAAGTTAGTGTAAAGTTGAGTCACTTATGTGTAAAGTTGAGTCACTTATTCTGAGACGGAGGGAGTATTTGGCTATGGCATGTGAACCCATGTGGTTACCTAGCTAACCCATTCGAGTACAAAATTGATCTTACGTATTATTTGGCTTGAGAATGTACACCACGCGATTCTCTAGCCGCCGCATATAAATATATTGATTGTTGTGTATTATTTGATTTGAGAATGTGCACCACAAGGTTCCCTAACTAGCTCATATGAATATATTGGTGCATCGTATATTATATTTGGCTAAACCATGTGAACCATGTGGTTACATAGCTGACCTATACGAATACAACATTGATTTGACGTATTATTTAGCTTGAGAATGTGCACCACGTGGTTCCCTACCCGTTGCATATAAATATATTGGTTTGTGAGTACTGTTTAGCTTGAGAATGTGTACCACACGGCTTCCTAGCTAGCTCTTAGGAATATATTGGTTTGACATGTACTATATTTGGCTTGACCATGTGAACCACCTGGTTCCTAGCTGACCCATACGAGGACAACATTGATCTGGCATACTATTTGGCTTGAGAATGTGCACGACACAGTTCCCTAGCCGCCACATATAAATATATTGGTTGATGTGTACTATTTAGCTTGAGAACGTGCATCATGCGGTTCTCTAGCTAACTCTTACGAATATATTGGTTTGATGTGTACTATATTTGGCGTGTAGGCTTGAGAATATGCATCACCGGTATGAATATTTATTAGTTTACATGAACTATTTAATTTGAAAATACGCACCTAGAGTTACCTAGTTGCCCCGTACAAACAAATCAGACAGATCTGCCTGCCTAACCAGCTAGCTAGCTGTCACTTGATTCTTGATATGTACTGTACTTTCCATCTCCAGCCGTTGACCTCCCCAGGAAGCATTTTTCTCGCCTCCTGGGGGCTGCCGGCGAGAATTTTACTCCGGGGCTCAGATCTCTTCCAGTCGTTGCCCCCCACCACCCCCCCCCCCCACAGGCAGACCGCCCTCCTGTGGCCGCGCTCGCTCCTGCCCGTGGCCTGGCGGCTGCTGCTCGCGCCCTGCTCCATGGCGACGCATGCGCCCTCGCCATGGCGTGCCCCACGTGGCCCTGCGCCGTCCTGCCCTCGCCGTCCTGCGCCGTGCCTTGCCTCCCTCGCCGTCCTGCCCTCGCCGTCCTGCGCCGTGCGGGCTGGCCTCGCAGAAGCGGCACGGGCTGGCCTCGCCGCGCCCCTCCCCGAGGTGGAACCGCCACACGCGGCCGGCCGGAGGCAGGTCGCCGTCGAAGCTGAGGAGGGCCAGGCCCAGCTGCACGGACCGCACGCCGTCCACGGCGCAGGTACGCCAGTCCAGCGCGGCGCAGGTACGAGGAGACGGCTCCCGCGACCCCAGAGGAGCTGGCTGGTGGCTGCCGGAGCCACTGGTCGATGCACCGCCGGTGGAACGCGTGCGCGCAGCCGGGCAGCACACGCAGCTCATCGCCGTCGGCGTACTCCGCCAGGCACACCGCGCACCCGCGCTCCTCCTCCTTTGCAGTCCGCTCATCGGTAGCCGGCGCCTGATGCTGGGTCGACGAGGAGTACACCGTCGTCGGGCACGCGGCCAGGACGACCTCGTCGAGCCCCGCGGCGGCGGCAGCAACGCACCTGCCGTGCCCGAGCTCGATGTCGACCACGCCCTGCTGCGATGAGCTCGTGGAGAGAGAGAAAAGTGGACGGGGAGAGGGGAGGTGGGGCCGGAGAAAGCGACGGGGGAGGGAGAGAGATGCGGTCCGCTCATCGGTAGCCGGCGCCTGATGCTGGGTCGACGAGGAGTACACCGTCGTCGGGCACGCGGCCAGGACGACCTCGTCGAGCCCCGCGGCGGCGGCAGCAACGCACCTGCCGTGCCCGAGCTCGATGTCGACCACGCCCTGCTGCGATGAGCTCGTGGAGAGAGAGAAAAGTGGACGGGGAGAGGGGAGGTGGGGCCGGAGAAAGCGACGGGGGAGGGAGAGAGATGCGGGGACAGAGGCCGACGTGTGGGGTTTTTGCATGCAAAAGGTAGTGCCGGCGCCCCCAGCTGACCCCCAGCTTTGTGGGTTTCTCTTGCCAGCGCCGGCCGTAGTTTTAGCTAATACCGGCGAAAAACGAGCCCATGGGGCCGTGACTGGGACCGTTTTTGACTGCCGGCGCTGAAAAAATGCTCCTGAAGGGCTTCCTGGGGAGCCTAGTGGAGATGCCCTAAGAAGCTAGCTAGATAAGTAATTCGGGACGAAAAGAGTATTTGTTTAAAGGGGAAGGACTACTTTCACTTACAATTCACCATCAACGAACACAAGGTTGTCAATAGCAACTTTTTTTTAACAGGTCAATAGCAACTGAGGTAAACTTATATTCAACATTACATGAGGAGACCGTCTTCCTTTCAGTTGCAGTAAAGTAAACAACACTATCACCGATGTACAAAATTTGCATAAGAACTCATTTTTGATTTGGGAAATCCAGAAATTCATCACGGACAGTTGGAAGTTCACAATTCAGTTTCACCCGCATGTCCATGATGGCTCCTTTCATGAACTTATGCTGACGAAAATGGAAAATCATGGACCTAATAGTAGAACTGGGGATCGGACAATGTGTGCTTATCTATTCTACTTTACGGCACTTCCTTGTGCAAATAGAGGAACCGATGGCATATGTTCATAAATTATGATGTCAAAAAGAAATTGATATCAACGAAAAGTAGTAGACCAGAACAATCGCAGGGCTACAAGCAAACATGCTGCCCGAGAAATAGAGAGCATACCCAAGCTAATCCATGCAGGTAACGCGACCCAATAACAGATATGACATCAAGAAAAACAGTAGCTCAAATGCACAATGAAATCTTGTTGAAACAAGAAATGCGAGAAATCTAACAACAAATAGAAGAGAAAACGGTGGAAAAGTACCCAGAAAGAAACCCAAGAAACAAAGCGAGAACTCATTTACTCTAGCTGTCAAACGATAAACAAAAAAATCACAAAGTCTGAATTTGTTATTTCTGACAAGCATACAAAAATCAAAGTTCAGGTTTTCTAGGAAAAATACACAAATTAAATAACAAATATGTTTCTCTAACATCCAAAGAGAAACCCAAATTGCAGAGGCAAAGAAATCTTGGAGGGGGAAATGCCGGGTTTTTCCCCTTGAAAAAGGGAGAATAGCAGAAGAAAAATTGATATACTGCTCAAGGGGGAAATACTGGCTTTAACAGCTAATGGGAATATGGGATATCTTACCTGCATAGCTGACTCAATTGCAAGAAAAAAAAACACAGCATCATCCTTCCTAGTCATGCAAACCCACTGATACTAGCTCAAATCACACTCAATGTACTTATAACTCTGTCTCCCAGATAGATGCCTACATTTGACGAACATAAGAAATTACAGAGTGCTGTTCTATTTCTGCAGCAAATCAATGCTATTAATCTGTAATACAAAAACTGAGGCTCTTGTGAGCAAAGCTACCAAATTGCAGAGTTAGTAATTAGCAGAGACACCAAAATAGCCCATGAATCTGAACTTTACACCCCAGAAAAAGCCTTCATAGGTAGTGATAACAGCACACTAACATTCCAGTTTGATCCCAGTTTAAAAAATGTGAGTTGTAAGGTGCATCAACGCTAAGGAAACTGGATCGAATATGACAGGTCTACTAGTCTTGTACGACAGGGATTTGAATCAATAACTAGAGGGAAGAGCGACAAAAGATGATGCAAACTACGGCCACATAACATACTTTCAGATTTTAGACGCAGTAGGCAGCATAGTTCTCCAAACCACGAGGTAAAACTATTGGGTGTCACTTGTGAAAAAAATTCCCGGGGAATCACACTTGGACTGGATATGCCTCCAAAATACTGATCTGACTGATGGAAGACAAAAAAAAGAAAAAACAATGGAGCAGTGCGGCATTCTGCGGGAACACATCAATCATTCTTCTTCGTTTGCTTAAGTTCCATAGTACTGACGTTGCCGACCATATGGACGAACTAAGCTGTCCTCGCACAACACCGCAGAAAAGAAGCGTGGGCAGGAGTGCTGCAGACTGCTAGTCGGAAACACGGTCTCCAATGTCTGGTTTCTTGGATCATAGTACCCCAGCGCCCTTCCAGTGTCAAGTAAGATCCGGCCGGCGTCGTCAACAGCCAACGGAATCACAAGCCTCGCCGCTGTTCTCAGTGAGAACTCTGGCCACTGTCCAAGCTGTATCCAGTGCTCTATTGTCCATCCTTGGCCATCGTCAAGTGTAACTAGCTCCCGCTTGCGCCATATGGTCATCGTCTCTGTATTTGGGCAAATGTGCACGACACGAATCTGCCTGGCGAGCTCCGCCACGAGCATCCTACCACTGTCGCCCATGGTGCGTGGTGCTGGTAGGACATTGAAAGCCTTGCTGCAGATGTCAAACACAAGAACTGATGAGCAGCCCGCACTGAATCGTGACTCCCCCATCCAGTACATCTTGCCACCTGCATAGACCGGTGGTACATCGACGGTCACTGGGATCGGTGGCGAAGGAACCACCTTCTTTGTCATGCAATCCGTTAGCCTTCGGATGCTGCACTCCATGGTGTAGCTCCCAGTGTCAAAGTTGCGAGATTTATAGGCAAGAACCATGATGATATGCTCTTCCCTCAATAGGTCGTACCCCAAGCCAACGCAACCGGGGTGAGCAGCAGCAGCATCCGATGGCTGCTCAAAAGGCAAACTGCAATGGAAAACATGTGCTCCAGTGACAGGGTTGCACACGTGAACACCATAGTTGTTGTGGGCCATGAGGAGGAGGCCATGGCAGGGCTTCGAGCTCACCACCCTACGATGTAGCTGCTGCATTTGGCATGCCAGTTTCAGGTCGTTCAGGCAAGAATCCAGTGAGGCGAACCTCCGACTATGAGGCATGGAAAGGACGACGCAAGCAAGGGAGCTCTTGCATGTGTGCTCGTAGTGCAGCCTGATGAAGCGGCCAGACTCGATGATGGCGCACCAGGTCCGACAGACACACTTGAGCCGCCCAAGGGTGCGGGCTGGTAGCCGACGCAGCACCTGCACCAGGACCTGTGAGGAGGTGGACGAGAAGATGATGTCCTCATGCGGCCGCCCGGTAGACTCGATGCTTTCCTCATACGGTGCCGCGGGTCTTCGCGCCATGGTGTGGTGAGAAACCATGCTGCCGCCAGCAAGAAGGTTCTCGACATCTCCGGTCGCAGGGCAGTACACAACAAGTTGATGGGCACCCAAATTTTCTCTCTGGATATTGCAAGGCTCTGGCCTGAGCAGCACGCGGTTGCCATCATCAACGATGTCGAGCGGGATGACGCTCGTGGAGCATCTCAGTTGTGGTGCTGCTGGAGACGCTGCGTCCAGGTTGATGCGGCAATGCAGGTCCCAAGCGCCCGCCAGCGGGTCTCGCAGAACCCAGATGTCGTACGAGCACACGGCGGAGATGTCTTTGAAGAGGCAGAGGCGCCCGCCGAGCTCTGTTATCCGCCAGTTCGCCGTGTCCATGTCTGGTGGCGGCAAAATCCCGAACACCTCGTCGGCCATCGAGAATGACATGACGACCCTCTCGCCGGTGTACTTCTTGTGCGGCTGGGCGGCCCAGTACACGTGGCCCTGCGCAAAGACGCTCTGGTCGGTGCAGTAATTGGTTGCCCAGGCCGGCGGCATCGTCCTGGCGGCACCGGACGGCGGCCGCCAGTACCCTGTGGAGTCGAGCACATAGACCTCGCACGCCGGAGGGAGCTTGCCGCGGCAGTAGAGGCGCACCACCTTGTGCTTCCGGATGCCTGTGTCGTAGCCGAGCCCGAGGATGGCATGGTTCTGCGGCCAGACGCCGGACGCTTCCTTGCCCTCCGGGAGCGCCGTCACCTGGCCGGTGGACGGGTTGTAGACGTAGTGGTCCACCGTGTAGCTGGAGTGCCCGCGGGCCGGGTTGCAGACGGAGATCAGGTTATTCCCTTTGGCCTCAAGAAGGACGAGGCCGCGGCACTGGCGGGTGACGGCGGCAACGTGGCGGAGGCGCTCGTCGCGGAGGACGGCGACGAGGGGGCGGCGGGGCGACCACGCGTGCACCGTGGTGTCGTCGCCCGAGCCGGGATCTGGGAGGAAGAAGAGGCTGCGGGAGCCGTCCAGGCGGTTGGCGAGGCGGAGGTGGCGGTCGGCGAAGCCGCTGGAGGAGAGCACCGCAGCCCAGGCGCGAGAGAGGCAGCGGCAGCGCTGCACCGACTTGGCCGGCATCCGCGCGAAGATGTCCTCCAGCAGCTCGTCCGGGACGCGGGAGCCCGATTCCGCCGCCTGCTTGCACGGAGGATCCATGGGGCGCGGCGCCGGCGGGGGGCGGAGGTCGGAGACCCTAGCTCGGGTGAGTGACGGAGATGGCGGCGGCGGCGGTGGCGGCGGAGACCCTAGCTCGGGGGAGTGACAGAAATGGCGGCGGCGGGGTGATCTGTTCTGATCGGTGGAGTGATCGAGAGGAGATGCGTCGGCCCATTTTCATCAACTTGTTGGGCCGGACAGAATCCAAGCCTGAAGCATGAGCCCATGTATGTCCGTGGAACCCCTCAAAAAAGAAAATGTATGTCCCGCCCGCCCCTCAAATGTTCGGCTGTTCAACCATATGCAAATCTATACTTCTATACTTTTATTAAAAGAGCAAACATAAATCCCCCTAAGACCACCCAACAAATTGTACACGGAATAATCAGGACCTTTCGATCAAATAAAGTTAAACACATCCTACTGTCCATATTATGTTTCATGGTCTGCCACTTTGATCAACGTTTCAGATCAAATTTTCTGCCGGCGTGGTCTGCCAATCCCCACGGCCCCTCCCCTAAATTTGTCGATCGACTTCACCTGAGAGCCCTGATCGAGAAGGACGGATCATGCGCCGCCGCTCCTCCCTTCCCCTCCTCACGCCGTCCCTCTCCCCGCGCCTGCAAGGATGTCCATCTTCTCTCGCCGCCTCCTCCCTCCCTCTAGAGCCACCGCGCCGCGGCTTCCCCCTCCCTCCTAGCGTCGTTGACGCACCCCGCGCCAAGGTCCCAGCCGAACGGCGGCAACTATTGTCGGCGCCATTCCTCGCGCGCCTGAGAGAACTGCTCGCCGCTGAGTCCGTCCCACTGCAAGCATGCAGCATCGCGATCTACTTGCTCCTCCCTCGCCGTAGGCAGGCAGATGGTGAGGAACCTTAACCCCTAGGCGAGTTTTATTTTGCCTTTAGTCGATTTGACTGTGTGTGTTTGGGCTGCTACACAGATCGTTTCTATTTTATGGCGATCATGCCTCCAGCAGAGTTGCGTTAGCATGAGGCTGTTCTGTAATATGTAGGACTACTCTTGAACAAGCATTCAGATTCTTGAAGATGTCTCCACACGTTCTATTTCCAATACGTAGAACATTAGAACCCAAGCATATGCTTTCTGATGCCGGACAGGAACATCCTTGAAGGGGTGGTTGTTCTTCATGAAACGCTCCATGAAATCCATTCCAAGAAATTAGATAGAGTAATTTTTAAGGTGGATTTCGAAAAAGCGTACGATAAGGTTAAGTGGTCATTCCTCCAACAGGCATTGCGTATGAAAGGTTTTGATGAAGCCTGGCGCCGACAGGTTGACTCATTTACGCAAAAAGGGAGTGTGAGAATTAAAGTGAATGACGACATAGGTCATTATTTCCAGACACATAAAGGCTTAAGACAAGGAGATCCGATGTCCCCTATCCTGTTTAACATTGTGGTGGATATGTTAGCAATTTTGATAGGAAGGGCTAAGGAGAATGGTCAAGTGGGTGGGTTGGTACCTCATCTTGTTGAGGGAGGTGTTTCCATCCTTCAGTACGCCGATGATACAATCATCTTTATGGAGCATGATTTGGCCAAGGCGAGAAATATGAAGCTAGTGTTATGCCTGTTTGAACAATTGACCGGGTTAAAGATTAACTTTCATAAGAGCGAGTTGTTCTGCTTTGGTAGAGCCAAAGACGACCAGGAGTCTTATAGGCAATTGTTTGGGTGCGAGTTGCGGAGTCTACCCTTCTCTTACCTTGGTATTCCGATCCACCATCGTAGGATAACAAACAGAGAATGGAAATGCATCGAGGATCGATTTGAGAAAAAACTGAGCTGTTGGAAGGGCAAGCTCATGTCATACGGAGGCCGTTTGATATTGATTAATTCGGTGCTCACGAGTATGTCTATGTTTCTCTTATCTTTCTTTGAGGTCCCAGTTGGTGTTAGAACTGGACTTCTATCGGTCGCGTTTCTTTTGGCAGGGTGATGAACTTAAAAGAAAATACTGGCTTGCTAAATGAGACATCATCTGTCGACCGAAAGACCAAGGGGGTTTTGGTATTGAAAATCTTGATGTTAAGAACAGATGCCTTCTTAGTAAGTGGTTGTGGAAGCTGTCTTCCGGGACTGAGGCCATGTGGGCGCAGATCCTCCGCAACAAGTACCTCCAGACTAAAACATTGTCCCAGGTCGCAGTCAGGCCGACCGATTCGCCTTTTTGGAAAGGACTAATGAACGTCAAACAATCTATGTTCAATAGAACGAGATTTGTTATTGGAAACGGTACAAGTACACGTTTCTGGGAGGATACTTGGCTTGGTGAATCACCTTTAGCCATCCAATATCCGTCTTTATATCGGATTGCTCAACGACGTGAGGTGTTCGTGGCAACGGTATTCCAATCTGTCCCCCTTAATATTCAGTTTCGACGGTCGCTAGCGGGCAATCGTTGGGAAGAATGGCTCCATCTAGTTAGGAGACTGATGGAGATTCAACTTTCTCACCATCCCGATATATTGCGCTGGAAGTTGACTAGCTCTGGAGTATTTACAGTTAAATCAATGTATATTGATGTTATTAATTCGAATGCTATTCCAACTTCCAAGTATGTTTGGGCTGTCAAAGTTCCTTTAAAAATTAAAGTGTTTATGTGGTTTGTCCATAAACAAGTTATTTTAACAAAGGACAACTTGATTAAACGCAATTGGACAGGACCTACTAGGTGTAGTTTCTGTGATCGGGATGAGACGATTAAGCATTTATTCTTTGATTGCCCATTGGCCAAAGTTCTTTGACGGACGGTCCATATTGCTTTTAATATTACTCCACCGACTTCGGTCAATGCTTTATTTGGGACATGGCTTAATGGGGTTAAGCCTGAATTAGCAAGACATATTCGGGTTGGAGTTTGCGCTTTGTTATGGACTATCTGGAATTGCAGAAATGATTTGGTTTTTAACAGAACATCACGGATTCATTTTTTGCAGGTTATTTTCCGAGCTACGGCACTGATCCGTTCGTGGTCGCTACTCACTCCGATGGAGGCCAGGGAGCATTTGGTTACTGGATCTATCCGCTGGGAGATATGGTAGCGCGGGATATCTTCAACCGGTTTGGATGGCGGTCATGTAATAGGATAGGCAATTAGTTTCCCTATCTATTTTTAGCCAGCCGGTTGTGGCATCTTTTTCGGGCTAGTTTGTGTATCTAGCCGTCTGTCGCTCTGTGTGAGCTGCATTTTTTCTTTGCTTTTTGTTTAGCTGGAGACTGTGGAACCTTGTTAGCACCTTTTGTTATTTGGTTAATAAGATGGCCGTATGCATCGTTCTGATGCAGAGGCCGGGGAGATCCCCCTTTTCGAAAAAAAAAGAAAAAAAAGCATATGCTTTCTGGATGTCTCAGGTATGGAATTAGTCACTACTGCAAGCTTTGTCTACACTTCACAAGTTATATGGATCAAGTTAATTTTTAGCAAAATAACATGTGAAATATTACTTTTGGATATGATGAATTAGTTTAAATGTAGCATGTTCCCTTCTTCACCAAAAGGTGCTCGAGTTCTTTGTCTAGCATATTAAAGGAGCCTTGATGTTGATAATTCCACAACTTTATTGGATCTTTTATCATGATATATTAAAGAATTTTCCAGTCTGCTGCCAGATTCTTCACACAATGTGCCACAACCTTTTTTTGCAGGTAATGTGTTATGTGTCAAGCTTTTGGTCTGCTATGTTGCCTGATATTTCCAGCCCATTGGGTTTTCATGTGCTCGCTTGTGAGATGAATGAATGGTAAAAAGTTGTATGATTCTACTAATCCTCCCTTATAAATCATAGGTTGGTACAAAAAATCTAGGAATAGGTTCCTATCAGTCTACCATCATTCTTCTGTTTCAAAAGTGTTTCATTGATTGATTTTTTTTGACAAAAATTTCATTGATTTTTTTGCTTATATACTGAATGCAGTTTCGTTTAAATTTGAGAAAGGTGTGGCAGCTCCCGGGTGTAGGTGCACCCGCATGAACAGTACACTTGAAAAAAAATGAAACAGAGTAGATTTTTTTTACATCAAACTAGATCAAAAGTTTTAGCTTTCTGCAAAATTTCATGACCAAATAACATTTGAGGAGCCCTCAACAAAAAAACAAAATCACTCCTGAAAAGTGAACAAAACTTTGAACACAGATTTTGTTATTTTTGCTGAGGGCTCCTCGAATGCTATTTGGTCACGAAATTTTGCAAGAAGCGAAAACTTTTGATCTAGTTTGATGTCCCAAAATTTCAGATTTTTTCAATTTTGTTTTGTATTTTTTTCAAGTGTACTGTTCATGCGGGTGTAGGTGCACCCGGGAGTAGAAAATCTAGTCTCTTTAAATTTAGTTTGCAGCTTGAGGACGAGGTATTTTCTTTGATTTTCGAACCTTTTGCAGCTTGAGGAGGAGGTATGTGCCCCTCCCCTGGTTAGTTGCCAGTAACCATGTCGGATTCATTACAATTGTTAACCCATTTGTAGGAAGAGATAGATCTGCTCTGGTGGTGGGAGACAGACAATTCCTTTTGGTGCTATTTTCTAAATAAGATATATGCATGTCTTCACACCTCCATTGCTGTTGCGCCCATAACCCAAGCTCCGCTGCTGCCACGATGTTGGTCTGCGAAGAGGACGCAAGCACTACAGCTCTGAAATCAATGGCAGATATTGCTCCCATTCTCTTGCTATTGTTGTGGAACGTCAGGGGACGCGTAATCTGCCACCGGTATGTTTTGTGTGTGATTCGAAGTTTGACAACTAGCATGATGCGAGAAAAAACAACAGTGGATACCTCCCATCAATTGCTGACAGTTGGTTTGTTACTTTAGACCGACCGGTGAATCCACAGGTAATGTTTGCACCAATAATACTGCAACCTTCATTGCAGGACAACTTCTAACTGAATCTCATGGATTTGTCTTCACATAATGTTCTCTTAATCGGATTGCAGCATGCAGCAAGGTGAGCAACCAATCATCATCGTGGGATTTCTATTCTGAATGCTGAAGAAAGCTACTAGCAATTTCATGTATGTACAACAGTTCTAATTGCTGCTTTTAGAGAAGCCCCAGTTGTATGAAGCTACATTGCCAATTCTCATCTTACTAAATTTTTCATTCAACTTCTCCATTTTGGACTGTATATTTTCATTAATCTCTTCTACCTTATTTTAGCGATTTTAATCAGCTGCGATGGCGTTCCACAACTCTTTATGTTTTTAGTCTTTTTATTTACTAGCATTGTGTTCCGCTTTGAGATTCAAAGAACAACAGATGCACTGTGAGACTATTATGCCCAGAATTAGCCAAGAGCCTAAGACATACTACAAACATTTTTTAGCTAAGATATTTATGAAAAAAGAGACTTTGTTAATCAGTACTGAAATGCATAACATTGATGCTAGAATCTTATTTTTCGTTGTATATAATATGAACAACATGATTTTTTTCAGGTCATACACTGGTAGAAAAAGAGGCTTCCGTCCAGCCCCATTAGTCGCGAAACTGTAGGAACCGCGACTAATGAAGTCTTTAGTCGCGGTTCGGCAGACGAACCGCGACCAAATGCTTGGGCCCAGGGCGCTCGGTGGCCAGCTGGTGCACGTGAGGGGCTTTAGTCGCGGTTGGCCAGTGCCCAAAGGCCTTTAGTCGCGGTTGGCCAGGCCAACCGCGACTAAAGCTCCTCCCCTATATATACCAGTTCAGCACACTCACTTAGCCATTTGGTGCCACTTCTCTTCGCAAGCTTCACAAGGGGGTGTAGGTTTGCTTTTGGTTCCTCTTATGCACACAAGGTGTTTGATGAAATGCCCCAAGAGCGTGAAACAAACATGATATGAAGTGTTGGAGCCACACTTGAGGTTCCTCATTTATTTTTTTCCTCCTCGATCGCGGTTAGCAACTTGAACCTTTCATGCATGTGTGTCATTGATAAAATATGCATGTGTGTTGTTCATTGTTTAATTTCTATTGTTTATAGCTAGTTAGTTTAACAAATGCATGATGGTTAATTATATATTTTATATTATAATAATGCAGATGAATCGGCAATGGATGTACGGTAACCGACTCTCCCGCGAGTTCACTACGGGTTTGAAAGATTTCCTCGTAGTGGCTAATGCGAACAAGCAGAAGGGTTTTGTTATCTGTCCATGTGTTGACTGTAAGAATCAGAAGGGTTACTCTTCCTCAAGAGAAGTTCACCTGCACCTGCTTCGGCACGGTTTCATGCCAAGCTATAATTGTTGGACCAAGCATGGAGAAAGAGGGGTTATAATGGAAGAAGACGAAGAAGGGGATGATTTCATCGATGAAAGCTATCTTGCTCATTTCGGTGATACTTTCATGGAGGATGCTGAAGGTGAAGGGGAAGGTGAAGGGGAAGGTGAAGGTGAAGAAGAGGCACGTGATGAGACCGTTGATGATCTTGGTCGGACCATTGCTGATGCACGGAGACGCTGCGAAACTGAAAAGGAGAGGGAGAATTTGGATCGCATGTTAGAGGATCACAGAAAGTCGTTGTACCCCAGATGCGATGATGGTCTGAAAAAGCTGGGCTGCACACTGGATTTGCTGAAATGGAAGGCACAGGCAGGTGTAGCTGACTCGGCATTTGAAAACTTGCTGAAAATGTTGAAGAATATGTTTCCAAAGAATAACGAGTTGCCCGCCAGTACGTATGAAGCAAAGAAGGTTGTCTGCCCTCTAGGTTTAGAGGTTCTGAAGATACATGCATGCATCAACGACTGCATCCTCTACCGCGGTGAATACGAGAATTTGAATGAATGCCCGGTATGCACTGCATTGCGTTATAAGATCAGAGGCGATGACCCTGGTGACGATGTTGAGGGCGAGAAACCCAGGAAGAGGGTTCCCGCCAAGGTGATGTGGTATGCTCCTATAATACCACGGTTGAAACGTCTGTTCAGGAACAAAGAGCATGCCAAGTTGTTGCGATGGCACAAAGAGGACCGTAAGTCGGACGGGGAGTTGAGACACACCGCAGATGGAACGCAATGGAGAAAGATCGACAGAGAGTTCAAAGATTTTGCAGCTGACGCAAGGAACATAAGATTTGGTCTAAGTACAGATGTCATGAATCCTTTTGGCGAGCAGAGCTCCAACCATAGCACCTGGCCCGTGACTCTATGCATCTACAACCTTCCTCCTTGGTTGTGCATGAAGCGAAAGTTCATTATGATGCCAGTGCTCATCCAAGGTCCGAAGCAACCCGGCAACGACATCGATGTGTACCTAAGGCCATTAGTTGATGAACTTTTACAGCTGTGGGGCAGACCTGGTGTCCGTGTGTGGGATGAGCACAAAGAAGAGGAATTTGACCTACGAGCGTTGCTTTTCGTAACCATCAACGATTGGCCTGCTCTTAGTAACCTTTTGGGACTGTCAAATAAGGGATACAATGCATGCACGCACTGCTTACATGAGACTGAAAGTGTACATTTTCCAAATTGTAAGAAGAACGTGTACCTTGGGCATCGTCGATTTCTTCCGAAAATTCATCCAGTAAGAAAGAAAGGCAAGCATTACAACGGCAAGGCAGATCACCAGCCGAAGCCTGCGGAACGAACTGGTGCTGAGGTATTTGATATGGTCAAGGATTTGAAAGTCATCTTTGGAAAGGGTCCTGGCGGACAATCAGTTCCGAAGGGAGCTGACGGGCACACAGCCATGTGGAAGAAGAAATCTATATTCTGGGAGCTAGAATATTGGAAAGTCCTAGAAGTCCGCTCTGCAATCGACGTGATGCACGTTACGAAGAATATTTGCGTGAACCTCCTAAGCTTCTTGGGCGTGTATGGGAAGACAAATGATACAAAGGAAGCACGGCAGGACCAGCAACGTTTGAAAGACCCTGATGACCGTCATCCGGAATGGTTTCAAGGTCGTGCCAGCTACGCTCTGACCAAAGAAGAGAAGGTCATCTTTTTTGAATGCCTGAGCAGTATGAAGGTCCCGTCTGGATTCTCGTCCAATATAATGGGAATAATAAACATGGCGGAGAAAAAATTCCAAAACCTGAAGTCTCACGACTGCCACGTGATTATGACGCAATTGCTTCTGATTGCTTTGAAGGGGCTCCTGCCGGAAAATGTTCGAGTAGCCATTGTGAAGCTATGTGCATTCCTCAATGCAATCTCTCAGAAGGTAATCAATCCAGAAGTTCTACCACGGTTACAGAACGATGTGATCCAATGTCTTGTCAGTTTCGAGTTGGTGTTCCCGCCATCCTTCTTCAATATTATGACGCACCTCCTGGTTCACCTAGTCGAAGAGATTTTCATTCTCGGTCCTGTATTTCTACACAATATGTTCCCCTTCGAGAGGTTCATGGGAGTATTAAAGAAATATGTTCGTAACCGTGCTAGGCCAGAAGGAAGCATCGCCAAGGGCTATCGAAATGAGGAGGTAATTGAGTTTTGTGTTGACTTTGTTCCTGACCTTAAGCCGATTGGTCTTCCTCGATCACGGCATGAGGGGAGACTAAGTGGAAAAGGCACGATCGGAAGGAAATCAACGATATGTATGGACGACCATTCTCTGACTGAAGCACACCACACTGTACTGACCAATTCCAGCTTGGTGGCTCCGTACTTTGAGAAACACAAGAATATTTTATGCTCGGACAACCCGGGGAAGCCTGAATCCTGGATTAGGAAGGCCCACATGGAGACTTTCGGCAGTTGGTTGAGAAAACATTTAATGAATGACAATGATGTTGTAGATCAGCTGTACATGTTGGCCAAGACACCATCTTCGACTATAACGACTTTCCAAGGGTACGAGATAAATGGGAATACATTTTACATGATCGCCCAAGATAAAAAGAGCACCAACCAAAACAGTGGTGTCCGCTTTGATGCAGCAACCGAGAATGGGCAAAAGGTCACATATTATGGTTACATAGAGGAGATATGGGAACTTGACTATGGACCCTCCTTTAAGGTCCCTTTGTTCCGGTGCAAATGGTTCAAGCTAACAGGAGGTGGGGTAAAGGTGGACCAGCAATACAGAATGACAATGGTGGATTTCAACAATCTTGGTTACCTTGACGAACCATTCGTCTTAGCGAAAGATGTCGCTCAGGTTTTCTATGTGAAGGACATGAGTAGCAAACCGAGGAAACGGAAAGATAAGAAAACGATCAGTACATCATGCGATGATCCAAAGCGCCACATTGTTCTTTCAGGGAAAAGAAACATCGTGGGAGTGGAGGACAAGACAGACATGTCAGAAGATTATAATATGTTTGCTGAAATTCCGCCCTTCAAAGTGAACACCGACCCAAGCATTAAGTTAAATGATGAGGATGCTCCATGGATACGGCACAATCGTAAGCAAGCAGGGACATAAGGGAAGAAATGATGTGTAATAATTTATTGTACCAAACTTTGTTGAATGGATCATGTGAATTATATTACCCGTGATGTGTTTGGTGTCCATTTTCGAATGATTCGAGATACCACTGATGATACATGAAATTTGGAGTGATTTAGTCATACTCCTGCCTAGGCGTATAATATGCATACTCGTAGTCTTCATAGCCGCCGTCGTCGTCGCTACTGTCGTCGCCTTCTAAGTTGCCGCCGTCGTCGTCGCTGCTGTCGTCGCTGTCGTCGGGCGGCGCTCGTGGCTCGAACTGAGGGTAGCGCAGGCGGGGGATATCACCGGCCGTGATGTAGTCCATGACGCTCTGCAGAGTCCGGCCGTACCACCATAGCCGACGGCCGGCCTCGTGGAAGTTCCCAGGAGGCAGACCGTCCTCCTCATACCTGGCGAGCGCCCTCTCACGCCGATTGATGAAGAAGGCGTCCCAAGTATGCTGGTTATCGGGATGCTAGCGGGGATTCATCCGCTGCTCCGGCGTGAGGTCGAGGTAGTAGTGGTTCGTGATGGCCGCCCGGCGCACAGTACCCTGAGGGACGGGAGGGACCGGCACGCCGCCGGCGCTTAGGCTCCAGCCGGTGGGGACGCGGTAGCCCGGTGGACAAGGGTAGTTCGAGGCGCAAAGCTCCTCCACCTGCTGGTAGGTTAGAGTGGGTGCGGTGGAAGCCATGAGAGAGTGATGAGATATTGTAGAGATGTGATAATGCTGGGCAAGCCGGGCTACATATATGTAGTGAGAAATGGCGGGAAGAAGAGGCGGGAAGACAGGAGGCGGGAAGACAGGAGGCGGGAAAAAAGTGGCGGGAAGAAAGAGGCGGGAAGACAGGGAAGAAATGGCGGGAAGAAGAGGAATCCAGAGCTGGTCATCTAACCTTTAGTCCCGGCTGGTTGGTGCAACCGGGACTAAATGTGCCTATAAAAGGAGCATCGATACGCGGGAAGATAGAGGCGTGAAGAAATGGCGGGAAGACATAGGCGGGAAAGAACTGGCGGGAAGACTGGCCGGGAAGAACTTGTGGGAAGACAGAGGCGGCCGGGAAGAACTTCTCTGAATTTTTTGATATATTATTTGTATTTTTAGAATTTTGAATTGAATTAGTTTTATTTTTCTGAATTTTTTGATATATTATTTGTATTTTTAACATTTTGAATTGAATTAGTTTTATTTTTCTTAATTTTTTTGATATATTATTTGTATTTTTAGAATTTTGAATTGAATTAGTTTTATTTTTCTGAATTTTTTGATATAATATTTGTGTTTTTAACATATTAAATTGAATTAGTTCTATTTTTCTGAATTTTTTGATATATTATTTGTATTTTTAAGATTTTGAATTGAATTAGTTTTATTTTTCTGAATTTTTTGATATAATATTTGTGTTTTTAACATATTGAATTGAATTAGTTCTATTTTTCCGAATTTTTTGATATATTATTTGTATTTTTAAAATATTGAATTGAATTAGTTTTATTTTTCTGAAAAATACCTTTAGTCGCGGTTGGTCTAGCCAACCGCGACTAAAGGTTACCCTTTAGTCGCGGCTTGCCTCCCCAACCGCGACTAAAGGTCGTTGCGCGAGGGAAAAAAACCCTTTAGTCGCGGTTGGGGAGGCCAACCGCGACTAAAGGTTACCCTTTAGTCGCGGGTCGCCTCCCCAACCGCGACTAAAGGGGGGGCTATAAATACAATGGCCCGACGCCTCCATATTTCGTCTTCTCCGATTCTCTGCGGCCGTCGCCGTCGCCGTCGCCCTCGCCCTCGCCCTTGCCCTCGCTCGACGCCGCCCGCCGTCGCCGTCGCCCTCGCCCTCGCTCGACGCCGCCCTCGACGCCACCCGCCGTCGCCGTCGCCCTCGCCCTCGCTCGACGCCGCCCTCGACGCCGCCCGCCGTCGCCGTTGCGCCCTCGCCTTCGCTCGACGCCGCCCTCGCCGTCGACGCCGCCCGACGTCGCGCTCGCCCCTCCGGTTGGTCTGGCCTCCCTCGCCCACCGCCCGCGCCGCCTCGCTCGCCCGCCCAACGCCGCCGGCCCGCCACGGGAGAGGCTCACCGGAGCCCTCGCGCCCTCCGGTGAAGTGCCCCCCTGGCCCACTTTGACCAGTCAACTGGGACTGTTGACTGTTGACTGGGACTAAAAGTTAAATCAGAATATTAGAAAATGAACCAAAACTTTGAAAATTAATAGAAAATAAACCGTAACTCGGATGGAAAAACTCTGTGCATGAAAGTTGCTCAGAACGACGAGACGAATCCGGATACGCAGTCCGTTCGTCCATCACGCATCCCTAGCATAGCGAACACGCAACTTTCCCCCTCCGACCCATCTGTCTGAAAACGCGAAACACCGGGAATACTTTCCCGGATGTTTCCCCCCTTCACCGGTACCACCTCGTACCGCGTTATGGTACACCTAGCAAATAAAAAACTTGCCATGATGAATTACTAAAATTTGCCATGGTTCATACAAAAATGTGTAAACCGTCTCCCACCCCTTCCTCGCCCCCTCCTTTTGCCACCGCCCTTTCGCCACCGCCACCGCCACCGCCCCCCTTCTTCACTTAATTAATTTGTTTTTACTACATGTTTTCAGGACTGACATAATGGCGGACGATAGAGCTGACCCGATTATGGACAACTATGATCCGGACGGTGAAGCACATATGTTCGGCATCATAAACGGCGATATTCTATATGTGCCCACCGGACAAGAAGAAGATGATGTCTCTTCTTATCTGAACCTTGACGGTGAAGATGAAGGGCGCCGTCAGCAAGATGATGCCGAACAAATGTCGATAAACGACGATCTTCAAATGGAAGTAGCAACCACCTCCGGCGCCGAGGTATATATATACATTGAGCCTCTGGTGATACAAACTAACTGATTTGAATAAATATGTGTGTACTAACGCGCGCGACTCTCTTTCTTATTTTAGCCCTCGGCCGGATCGTCGAAACAATCAAGTACGTCGTCAAAGTGTGGCGCAACCAAGACGATGAAACAAGGAGAAACATGCATCATCGAGGTTGTCGACAGTGCAACCGGCAGGCCGCTGGAGCCCCGCAAGAACGCCACCAAGTTTGTCAACCAATGCGGAGCCGTTGTTAGAGATAACGTCTCGATCACCGTCCAGGAGTGGAATGAGCCAAAGAAGGCACGAATTGCTGGTTTCACTTTTGTCGATAAGAGAACAAAAAAAGATTGCTTCAAGAAGCTTATGGAACATTTCGTTCTACCTCCGGAATACAACAAATTCGATGAGGAGGGTAACAAGATTGAGGAAAACAAGGAGAGGAGGAGGCTAGTCAAACAGTTCGCTCTTCATAAGATGGCCGACGCATTCCGGAAATTCAAGCAAAATCTAGCCCGTGACTTTGTCAAGCAGAACAAGACTCCGGATTTCAAAGGACAATATGAGAAACTGAAACATGATTGGCCAGAATTTGTGAAGCAAAAGAAATCGGAGCAGTTCATTGAAATATCGAAAAAAATAAGGAAAATGCGGCTAAGAAGGAGTACAATCATATTATGGGGCCAGGAGGGTATCGCCTTTGGGTGCCTAGGTTGGAGAAGATGGAGAACGAGCTGAGGGCGCGAGGAATCCGTCCAGGTACGGAGGGATGGGACCCAAGGGCCAAAAGCTGGTGGTACGGGCATGGGGGAACGCTGAACCCGGAGACAGGGGAGTGTGTTTACCGGGGCAAAATAATTAAACCCACCCAAGCCCTTATTGACGCAATGAGGGATGCTCAAGAGGGGAAGATCAAGTTCAACAGAGAGAACGACGCGCTGACAAAAGCCCTCGGGAATCCTGAACACAGAGGACGTGTACGAGGCATGGGGCACATTCCGTGGAAAATAGGGTTCCCCCAGAACGATGACCCGTACGGTTACAGAAGCCGTAAGAGAAAGATGGATCGGGAAGCAGATGTTGTGGCGCGGTTGGCATCGGAAATGGATGTGATGAAGAAAACCGTGAGTGTACTAGTAGCCGAAAGAGATGCAGCTCGGGCGCAGCATGAAGATCATCCAGCGGATCTCGGAAGCCAGCAGCGGAGAAGCAGCGTGGCTTCCACGGAGGCCCCACCGGCTGGTGCAGATGCACCGATGATCGAAATTACTGCACCGGAGCCTCTGGTGGTCGAAATTACTGCACCGGAGCCTCCTCGCTACCCCGTGGACGATATAAAGGAGATGAAAGAATGTCATCTGTATTATCCTATCGGGAACATGTCCATGAAGGTAGCCATCGACAGTGCTTTACCATGTTTACCTGGAGCACTCCACCACAACAACCCCATTCAAGATGGCTATGCTCGTGTCACGGTGGAGGACGTAGTCCAAGGGTTTGAGGACCTGGAGATTGACATTGCTACACCTGAAGGGGAGAAAAGACTTGGAGATGTCAAGCGCCATTTCATTCTATGGCAAAAGAAGTTTATCAAGTTTCCAGGCGAGGCGCCAAGGACAACAAGTCCACCCCCCTACGATGGTGGTGGTGGCGGTGGCGGTGGTGGTGGTGGTGGTGGCGGTTCACCTACACCTCCGTCACGTCAGCCGACGCCCCTCAGTCCACAACGTCCGGCGGGTGATCAGACGCCGCCCCCCAGTCCTCGTCCGGCGGGTGATCAGACGCCGCCCCCCAGTCCTCGTCCGGCGGGTGATCAGCCGACGCCCCCCAGTCCACAACGTCCGGCGGGTGATCAGACGCCGCCCCCAGTCCTCGTCCGGCGGGTGATCAGACGCCGCCCCCCAATCCACCTCCGGCAAAGAAGCAGAAGCAGTCCTGGATTATTAACCCGGACCCTTATGCACCTAAGACCACAAAGGTACCGGAGCCATCACTGAAGCCTCTCCCCACAAGGCCTTGGGAACGTAGTGCCGAGGAAACTGCCGCGGCCGTGGCTGCTGATCATGACAAATGGAAGGCGGACTGCAAGAAGAAAAGAGAGCCCGAGCCCAAGCCAGTATTTTCTGATGAGCAAAATAAGTGGGCTAAGTCATTTTTGAGCACACCGTCCCAAGCCGCGAAGAATCTGCCTGACGACTATGCACGTGAACTTCGTAGGCAGGCACTCATGTTGAAGGAGAAGAAAGAGCGGGCGGAGAACCAGGAGAACAAAGCCTTGGAGGAGGCCGAGAAAACGGAATTAGAAAATAAAAAAAGCGGGAAACGAGTTGCCCAGCTCGGGGAACAAAGTAAACAATCGATTGCCCCGCTTATAGTGAAAGCCGCCGGTCCGGATGACCCCGATATCATAGCAGCTGCGGCAGCACATGGATTGACTGTAACGAGTGCCAGAGAACAAGCGGCCAACTTAGGTATTACTCTTCGTGAACTGTTAGGCCTTGATGAGGCGCCAGTGAAGGAGGTAGTAATTACATATGTGAAGAATGGGCCTCTCGTCGAGCCTGCGCAGGAAAAGGATCTACCTCCACAAATGAAAGGTCTGCTGAAATGGTACAAGGGTTACATAAAAAATAAGAACGCCAAAGAATATATTTATGCGGAAGTTAGATATGAGCATCACTTCAAACATTACTATGTACAAATTCATCTGAGTGAATTGTTCCAGCTTTTCAATCTGCGCGAGCTCGACAAATCTATCATCAGTTGCTACGTTCTGTAAGTGATTTATTTCTACCCCATCTCGTTCATATTGCCTGCACTATATATATGTCCTAACTATATTGTTGTGTCCGCTATTATACATGCAGGATGAAGATTAAGGAATGCAGAGTAAGGAACATCCATGATGTTGGGTTCATTGACCCACACATCGTTAATGAATATGTGTTGGAGCATCACCCCGCCGACATGGAGGCAGACCTGTGGCAGTTTCTTACAAAGCAGGAACTCAAAAGTGATATTCTATTTCCTTACCATTTTGGGTGAGTGTTTCTGTCTTGAGCACATTCTCTTTTGTTTACTCCATGCATGGTATGTGGCCGGCTAATCGATGAGTTATGCATGACGTACTGTACATGTATCGTGTCCGCAGGTTCCACTGGATTCTGCTAGTAATTAAAGTTGACACCTCAGTTGTCTCGTCCACGACTCTCTGAATAAGGATCCAAAGCTTTGGGGCGGCATGAGAAGAATGCTGCAGAAGTAATTATTTTCATTCATTTGCGCTCTATATCGATCGGCCTATTTCGTTCATTTCCTAATATCAAGTAACTAATAACTCTCTTGTTCATTTAATTTTCTTTGCCTCGTAGGGTTTGGAGACGGTTCGTAGATACAAAGATCGGTGAATTCAAAAAAGAGCTAGAATTCAAAAGGTCAAAGGCTAAGAATGCTGGGGATATTCAGCCAGCGGGGACCAATCTATGTGGATACTATGTCTGTGAGATGATCCGGAGATACACCTCTGAGCGGGTTCCGAGTGATACCAATGCTCAGAGGAATAACCTCCGGATGATGCTTAGTGCAGAAGCTCGCTTCCGACCACTTCAAGAGGAACTAGCTGGATGGTTCAGCAGGGAAGTCCTCCATCGTAAAGGAGACCACCATTACGAGGACGTAGAACTTTATATGCATTAAATTATGTATGGAAACTTGTTCAAAATTGTATATGGTCATCCGATGATATTGAATATATATTGTATATTCCTCTTGAATTCTTTTTGGTTCTAATTTCAAATTTGTTTGAAATTGTACATTCATATGCATGTATGTAGTACCGTAGAATATGTGAAACTCCTTCAAAATTAAAATAAAGCACAAAAAAATAAAACAATACAAATTAAACAGAAAACAGGTTTAGGGGGGGGGGGGGGGGTAAAACCCTAAACCTGTGGCGGCCTTTAGTCGCGGTTGGCCAGAAGAACCGCGACTAAAGGTCCTCCGCCCCGACGGCCGCCTGGCGCGCACGTGGACGGGCCTTTAGTCGTGGTTCTTAAGCAACCGCGACTAAAGTACGGGTCCTTTAGTCGCGCCTATTTGATCGCGGTTGCGCAACCGCGACTAATGGCAGTTGCAAACCGCGACCAAAGGCCCTTTTTCCAGCAGTGATAGATTGCTTGGAAAAATGCAACATTGATATGCTAGAATCCCGAGGAGACTATGGCCGGTGATGGAGATTATTTTGTATGCTCATGGTGCCGTGGCGGCTGCACGGCGGGGGGCTGCACGCTCGACTTCGACATCGGCGTCTTCGACAAGGAGAAGATCTCCCTCGCCAGCCACGACGAGGTCTACACCTCCACTCCCGTTCCTATTCCTTCTCCCTCTCCAGGAATTGGTTTCTGATGTTTTTTTTGTTTTGTGTGTGCCTCTGTGGTATATGGTGGCGGGCAGGTGCAACCTCTTCCCACTGCTCCCAGAGGCGTCAAGGGTGTCATGTCCTCTGTCGTGATCGGATGGGGCTCCCAGGTTCAGTCCCATCTCCCATCTTCGCTTTGCTCCCTCACTGTGCAGTTTCTCTCCTATCTGTCGAGATATGTCTCTCTACTGCTATTCTACTGAATATTGTTCTTGGACTATCATAGTCAATTGCTTTAGTGGTGAACATGTGTAGGAGGATTTGTGGTTTAGCGTTATTAGACCTCTGTAAATACATGTATAGGAGGATTCTTGGAGCTTTGTACAATCAGCAAGGCCATCAAAGCTAATTGCTTTACTGGGAGCAGTAACATATGCAGAACCAGAAACTAGGTGTAATCTGAACCAGAAACCAGTAACATATGAATATGTTGCATGTGTCCATGGACTGAAAGCAGAACCAGAAACTAGGTGTAATCTGATGTTCCCTTGGTAGAACCTGCTTTGAGAAAATAGTACCCAATGTGTCCATGCTTTCCACTCTCTTTTGGTGATTATTTTCTGATTCTGTAAATAAAGGGAAACTGTTTTCGGATCCCCCTCCCTGCACCGCACTCATCATGCACGTTTGAAACCATTATATTGTAGAATACCTTTGCCGGTCATGAGGCAGAGTTGGAGTTGGTTCTGTTGTACATCTCTGGTCTGACTTGTAGTTTGGCTAAGTTACTGTTGAATTAATGGGTTTTGTTAATTCTGTATGGTTGTTTGCTTTAGAAGTCCACTGTGTGCATGTTCGATACGAGATAATTATGTGTTAACTAGGATGACTCAAGAAATTTATTTCTACGATTATACGTGAGTTGCACGTGCACGCTTACTAGTGATTCTAAAAAAAAGTTCAACCATGCAAACTCCCCTAAAAAAACCATGCAAACTCATGCAACATAGAATTCTGCTTCAAAGAAATGCAACATAGAATTGCAAATCTAAAAAAAAATGCAACATAGAATTGCAAACAAGCTACAAGCAAATTTCATTCATATAGATTCATAGATAAAGGAGGTACAACGAAGAAAATAAAAACTACAGTACATAGTACACTCTACTCCTCGTCCGAGGAGGTTTGGGATCACACCCTCACCAAAGCCGTTGGACGTGTGGTCGTTGGCGGCCGGAGGCATTTGCTCGTCCTCCTCCACAAATGTCTCCTCCCACTCTTGATTGCAGATGAAGATTTGCGGTGGTTCACCGACACCACCCGCTCATCCTCGATGGACTTGAGGATGGCACGGTTTTCAGCAATGAGTGTTGGGTCGGCGTAGAGCTCAGTGAAGGCGACAGCTGCCTCCAGCTGCACCTCCGCCATGAGGTGCTTCTCCTCCATGGTGAGGCGGTTTTGCTCCCAAGACATCTCCATCGAGAAGTGGGGCACAACGTCGTCCTTGCCGACGGAGGTGTCCGCCATCTCCAACCTGGGGACCACCATGGTCAACTGTCGGACCGCCTCCTTCAAGTGCGAAGCATCCCCCTCTGTGTCCGAGGTCGGAGGAAGACCAGCCACAACGCCGCTCATGTGCCTAGTCTCAACGGCGTGGACAACCACCGCAATCTGGGTGCGACGCTCCAGCGTGAGAAGTTTGTAGTGCGTGATCTTCATGCGCCCCATTCTCGGAAAGACACGGTGCTCCGACGTGCGCGACAAAGACGGGATGTGACAGCGCAAATGGGATGGGAAGGGGGAAATGTGAGGGGCGGCTAGGGTTTGGCTCGTCGTCCGGCTTAAATAGTCGGGGCTTGACCTCTCAGGCGGCGCGTCGGAGCAGCGTCATGAATGCAGGCAACAAAACCAATGAGCTCCGGCTGTACCAGATGGTTTTTGAGGGTAGGTGTGTGAATTTTTATATATGGGCGTTGTCCAGACTATCTGCCTAAAAGTTTATGGTGCATGAAGAGACAGGTCCGGGCGTATATGCTCTAAGGGTGTGTTTGGTAGCATGTATGAATCTCTAGTTCTAATGTCTGAATTGGTTAATACTCCCTCCGTTTTAAATTACTCGTCGCATAAATGGACGTATCTAGAATTAAAATATATCTAGTTACATCCATACCTGCGACAAGTAATTCGGAACGGAGGGAGTAGTGTCCATGGTTTATTTTTGCTGGGTTTTTTTCAACCGGTTATTTTTCATCCCCTCGTCCCACCCATGCACGCCCCCCTCCAAAAAATACCACCCCACACAAAGACTCTCCTATCGATCCCCAGACGCCACCGTCGTACGCACCTCGATCCCCTTGAACGCCCACGCATAGCCACCCTCTTTCGTCTCCCCACCCATAGCCGTTCTCTTCCCCGTCGGCGCCACCCTCAGTCGATCGACCAGGTAGAAGCGTGTTGGGGATCGTAGCAGAAATTTAAAATTTTCTACGCATCACCAAGATCAATCTATGGAGTAATCTAGCAACGAAGGGAAGGGGAGTGCATCTACATATCCTTGTAGATCGCTAAGCGGAAGCGTTGCAAGAACGCGGATGAAGGAGTCGTACTCGCAGCGATTCAGATCGCGGTTGATTCCGATCTAAGCGCCGAACAACGGTGCCTCCGCGTTCAACACACGTGCAGCCCGGTGACGTCTCCCACGCCTTGATCCAGCAAGAGGAGAAGGAGAGGTTGGGGAAGACTCCATCCAGCAGCAGCACGACGGCTTGGTGGTGAAGGAGGAGCGTGGCAATCCTGCAGGGCTTCGCCAAGCACCGCGGGAGAGGAGGAGGACTTCGGAGAGGGGGAGGGCTGCGCCAAAACTTGGGTGCGGCTTCCCTCCCACCCCCCACATATATATAGGGGCAAGGGAGAGGGGGGCCGGCCCCCTCAGATCCAATCTGAGAAGGGGGCGGCGGCCAGGGGGGTTGCCTTGCCCCCCAAGGCAAGGGGGGCGCCCCCCTTTAGGGTTCCCCCAAACCCTAGGCGCATGGGCCCTAGGGGGGAGGCGCCCAGCCCACTAAGGGGCTGGTCCCTCTCCACACACAGCCCATAGGGCCCTCCGGGGCAGGTGGACCCTCCCGGTGGACCCCCGGAACCCCTTCGGTGGTCCCGGTACAATACCGGTAACCCCCCGAATTATTTCGGTGACCGTATGATAACTTCCCATATATAAATCGTTACCTCCGGACCATTCCGAAACTCCTCGTGACGTCCGGGATCTCATCCGGGACTCCGAACAACATTCGGTAACCACATACATCTATTCCCTATAACCCTAGCGTCATCGAACCTTAAGTGTGTAGACCCTACGGGCTCGGGAGTCATGCAGACATGGCCGAGACAACTCTCCGGTCAATAACCAACAGCGGGATCTGGATACCCATGTTTGCTCCCACATGCTCCACGATGATCTCATCGGATGAACCACGATGTCAAGGATTCAATCAATCCCGTATACAATTCCCTTTGTCTATCGGTACGATACTTGCCCGAGATTCGATCATCGGTATCCCGATACCTTGTTCAATCTCATTACCGGCAAGTCTCTTTACTCGTTCCGTAACACATCATCCCGTGATCAACTCCTTGGTTACATTGTGCACATTGTGATGATGTACTACCGAGTGGGCCCAGAGATACCTCTCCGTTACACGGAGTGACAAATCCTAGTCTCGATTCGTGCCAACCCAACAGACACTTTCGGAGATACCCGTAGTGCACCTTTATAGCCACCCAGTTACGTTGTGACGTTTGGCACACCAAAAGCACTCCTACGGTATCCGGGGGTTGCACAATCTCATGGTCTAAGGAAATGATATTTGACATTAGAAAAGCTTTAGCATACAAACTACACGATCTTGTGCTAGGCTTAGGATTGGGTCTTGTCCCTCACATCATTCTCCTAATGATGTGATCCCGTTATCAATGACATCCAATGTCCATGGTCAGGAAACCGTAACCATCTATTGATCAACGAGCTAGTCAACTAGAGGCTTACTAGGGACATGGTGTTGTCTATGTATCCACACATGTATCTGAGTTTCCTATCAATACAATTCTAGCATGGATAATAAACGATTATCATGAACAATGAAATATAATATAATAATAACTAATTTATTATTGCCTCTAGGGCATATTTCCAATAGTCTACCACTTGCACTAGAGTCAATAATCTAGTTCACATCGCCATGTGATTAACAGGTCACATCGCCATGTGACCAACATCCAAAGAGTTTACTATAGTCAATAATCTAGTTCACATCACTATGTGATTAACACTCAATGAGTTCTGGGTTTGATCATGTTATGCTTGTGTGAGAGGTTGTAGTCAACGGGTCTGCAATATTCAGATCCCTATGTATTTCGCAAAACTTTATGTCATATCGTAGATGCTGCTACCACGTTCCACTTGGAGCTATTCCAAATTGTTGCTCCATTATACGTATCCGGTATCTCTACTCAGAGCTATCCGGATAGGTGTTAAGCTTGCATCGACGTAACTCTTTAGGTCGAACTCTTTATCACCTCCATAACCGAGAAACATTTCCTTATTCCTTTAAGGATAATTTTGACCGCTATCTGGTGATCCACTCCTAGATCACCTTTGCACCCTCTTGCCAGACATGTGGCAAGGCACACATCAGGTGCGGTACTCAGCATGGCATACCGTATAGAGCCTATGACAAAAGCATAGGGGACGACCTTCGTCCTTCCTCTTTCTTCTGCCGTGGTCAAGCTTTGAGTCTTACTCAACTTCACACCTTACAACTCAAGTAAGAATCCCTTTTTTGACTGATCTATTTTGAACTCCTTCAAAATCATGTCAAGGTGTGCGTTCTTTGAAAGTATCATCAGGCATCTTGATCTATCTCTATAGATCTTGATGCCCAATATGTAAGCAGCTTTATCCAGGTCTTCCTTTGAAAATCACTCTTCAAACAACCGTTTATGCTTTCTAGAAATTCTACATTATTTCGGATCAACAATATGTCATCCACATATACTTATCAGAAATGTTGTAGTGCTCCCACTCACTTTCTTGTCAATACAAGTTTCTAGCAAACATTGTATAAACCTAAAAGCTTTGATCACTCCATCAAAGCATATATTCTGACTCCGAGATGCTTGCTCTAGTCCATAGAAGGATCGTTGGAGCCAGCATGCCTTTTAGCATCCTTAGGATCGACAAAACTTTGATTGTATCACATAAAACTCTTTCTTGCGAAAACTGGTAAGAAAACTTGTTTTTGACATCCATCTGTCAGATTTCATAATTGAAAAATACAGCTAATGCTAACATGATTCCGACGGACTTAAGCATCGCTACGGGTGAGAAATTCTCATCGTAGTCAACTCCTTGAACTTGTGAAAAGACTCTTTCCCACAAGTCGAGCTTCATAGATGGTAACATTACCGCCCACGTCCATCTTCTTCTTAAAGATCCATTTATCTCAATGGCTTGCCGATCATTGGGCAAGTCCACCAAAGTCCATACTTTGTTCTGATACATGGATCCTATCTTGGATTTCATGGCTTCTAACCATTTGTCGGAATACGGGCCCACCATCGTTTCTCCATAGCTCCTAGGTTCATTGTTGTCTAACAACATGATATGTAAGACAGGATTACCGTACCACTCAGGAGTAGTACATATCCTTGTCGACCTACGAGGTTCGATAGCAACTTGATCCAAAGCTTCATGATCACTATCATTAACTTCCTATTCAACAGACGTAGGCGCCACAGAAAACATCTTTCTGTGTTGCCTCACTCTCTGGTTGAAGTAAAGGTTCGACAACCTCATCAAGTTCTATCTTCCTCCCACTCAATTCTTTCGAGAGAAACTCCTTCTCGAGAAAGGACCCGTTCTTAGAGACAAACAATTTGCCCTCGGATCTGAGATAGAAGGTATACCCAACTGTCACCTTTGGGTATCCTATGAAGATGTGTTTGTCCGCTTTTGGGTTCGAGCTTCTCCGGCTGAAGCCTTAAGCATCGCAGCCCCAAACATTAAGAAACGACAACTTTGGTTTCTTGCCAAACCATATTCATACGACGTTGTCTCAACGGACTTAGATGGTGTCCTATCTAAAGTGAATGCAGCTATCTCTAACGAATATCCTCAAAATGAAAATGGTAGATCGGTAAGAGACATCATAGATTGCACCATATCTCATAAGGTTCGATTACGACGTCCGGACACACCATTACCTTGTGGTGTTCCAGGTGGCTTCAACTGTGAAACAATTCCACAATGTCTTAAGTGATTGCCAAACTCATAACTCAGAAATTCTCATCGATCAGATCGTAGGAATTTGATCTTCTTGTTATGATGGTTCTTAACTTCACTCTGAAATCGCTTGAACTTTTCAAATGTTTCAGACTTGTGCTTCATTAAGTAAATATACCTATATCTACTCAAACCGTCAGTGAAGATGAGAAAATAGCGATATCCACCGCACGCTTCAATTCTCATTGGATCACATGCATCAGCATGTATGATTTTCAACAAGTCACTTGCCCGTTTCATTGTACCTGAAAACGGGGTCTTAGTCATCCTGCCCATGAGGCATGGCTCGCATGTGTCAAGCGATTCAAAATCAAGTGACTCCAAACATCCATCGACACGGAGTTTCTTCATGCATCTTACGCCAATATGACCTAAGCGGCAGTGCCACAAGAAAGCGGCACTATCTACATCTTTTGGCGCGAACGTGTGTATTACCACGACCGAGATTCACTGAACCATTTACATAGGGTGCATGACCATGAAAGGTATTATTCATGTAAACAGAATAACCATTATTCTCTAACTTAAATGAATAACCGTATTGCAATGAACATGATCTAATCATATTCATGCTCAACGTAGACACCTGATAACATTTATCTAGGTTCAATACTAATCCCGAAGGCAGATGGAGCGTGCGATGGTGATCTCATCAACTTTGGAAACACTTCCAACATACATCGTCACCTCGCCCTTAGCCAGTCTCCGTTTAGTCCGTAGCTTTTGCTTCAAGTCACCAATAATAGCAACTGAACCGGTATCCAATACCCAGGTGCTACCAGGAGTACTAGTGAGGTACACATTAATAACACGTATATACTTTGTTGAAGTTGCCAGCCTTCTTATCTACCATGCATTTGGGGTAATTCCGCTACCAGTGACCGTTCCCCTTACAATAGAAGCACTTAGTCTCGGGTTTGGGTTCAACCTTGGGTTCCTTCACTGGAGCAGCAACTGGTTTGCCATCCATGAAGTTTCCCTTCTAGCCCTTGCCCTTCTTGAAACCAGTGGTCTTGTTAAACCATCAACACTTGATGCTCCTTCTTGATTTCTACCTTTTGTGGTCTTAAGCACCGCGAACAGCTCCGGGATCAACTCCATCCCTTGCATGTCATAGTTCATCACGAAGATCTAGTAGCTTAGTGATAGTGGCTAGAGAACTCTATCAATCACTATCTTATTTGGAAGTTTAACTCCCACTTGATTTAAGTGAGTGTAGCACCCAGACATTCTGAGCACATGCTCACTAGCTGAGCTATTCTCCTCCATCTTGTTGGCAAAAGAACTTGTCAGAGGTCTCATACCTCTCAACACGGGCATGAGCCTGAAATCCCAATTTCAGCTCTTGGAACATCTCATATGTCTTATGGCATTCAAAACGTCATTGGAATCCCGATTCTAAGCCGTAAAGTATGGTACACTAAACTATCAAGTAGTCATCAGGATGTTTTTGTCAGGTGTTCACAACATCCATAGACGACGTTGTAGGGGTTTGCACATCGAGCGGTGCATCGAAGACGTAAGGCTTCTGTGTAGCAGTGAGGACATGATGTCTACTACACAACCTTCTTCTTGTAGACGTTGTTGGGCCTCTAAGTGCAGAGGTTTGTAGGACAGTAGCAAATTTCCCTCAAGTGGATGACCTAAGGTTTATCAATCCGTAGGAGGCATAGGATGAAGATGGTCTCTCTCAAGCAACCCTGCAACCAAATAACAAAGAGTCTCTTGTGTCCCCAACACACCCAATACAATGGTAAATTGTATAGGTGCACTAGTTCGGCGAAGAGATGGTGATACAAGTGCAATATGGATGGTAGATAAAGGTATTTGTAATCTGAAAATATAAAAACAGCAAGGTAACTAATGATAAAAGTGAGCGTAAACGGTATTGCAATGATAGGAAATAAGGCCTAGGGTTCATACTTTCACTAGTGTAAGTCCTCTCAACAATACTAACATAATTGGATCATAAAATTATCGCTCAACATGCAACAAAGAGTCACTCCAAAGTCACTAATAGCGGAGAACGAACGAAGAGATTATGGTAGGGTACGAAACCACCTCAAAGTTATTCTTTTCAATCAATCCATTGGGCTATTCCTATAAGTGTCACAAACAGCCCTAGAGTTTGTACTAGAATAACACCTTAAGATACAAATCAACCAAAACCCTAATGTCACCTAGATACTTCAATGTCACCTCAAGTATCCGTGGGCATGATTATACGATATGCATCACACAATCTCAATTCATCTATTCAACCAACACAAAGAACCTCAAAGAGTGCCCCAAAGTTTCTACCGGAGAATCACGATGAAAACTTGTGCCAACCCCTATGCATAGGTTCCCAATGTCACGAAACCCGCAAGTTGGTCACCAAAACGTACATCAAGTGGCACGTGGTATCCCATTGTCACCACAGATATCCACGGCAAGACATACATCAAGTGTTCTCAAGTCTTTAAAGACTCAATCCGATAAGATTACTTCAAAGGGGAAACTCGATTCATTACAAGAGAGAAGAGGGGGGAAGAAACATCATAGGATCCAAATATAATAGCAAAGCTCGCGATACATCAAGATCGTATCATCTCAAGAACACGAGAGAGAGAGAGAGAGATCAAACACATAGCTACTGGTACATACCCTCAGCCCCGAGGGAGAACTACTCCCTCCTCGTCATGGAGAGCACCGGGATGATGAAGATGGCCACCGGAGAAGGATTGTCCCCTCCGGCAGGGTGCCGGAACGGGTCTAGATTGAGTTTCGGTGGCTATGGAGGCTTCTGGCGGCGGAACTCCCAATCTATGTTGCTCCCGGATGTTTTTAGGGTGTATGGAGATATATAGGCGGAAGAAGTACGTCGGTGGAGCTCCGAGGGGCCCACGAGGCAGGGGGCGCGCCCAGGGGGAGCGTCCTCCACCCTCGTGACCTCCCCGGAAACTTCTTGGAGTAGGGTCCAAGTCTCCTGGATCACGTTCGGTGAGAAGATCACGTTCCCGAAGGTTTCATTCCGTTTGGACTCCGTTTGATATTCTGTTTCCTCGAAATACTAAAATAGGCAAAAAAACAACAATTCTGGGCTGGGCCTCCGGTTAATAGGTTAGTCCCAAAAATAATATAAAAGTGGAAAATAAAGCCCAATATAGTCCAAAACAGTAGATAAAGTAGCATGGAGCAATCAAAAATTATAGATATGTTGGAGACGTATCAGGCATCCCCAAGCTTAATTCATGCTCGTCCTCGAGTAGGTAAGTGATAAAAAGAGAATTTTTGATGCGGAGTGATACTTTGGCATAATTTCAATGTAAATCTTCTTAATCATGGTATGAATATTCAGATCCGAAAGGTTCAAGACAAAAGTTCATATTGACATAAAAAATGATAATACTTCAAGCATACTAATCAAACAATTATGTCATCTCAAAATAACATGGCCAAAGGAAGTTCATCCCTACAAAATCATATAGTTAGGCTATGCTTCATTTTCGTCACACAAAGATGTTCCCAACTTCTATACCCCCGATGACAAGCCAAGCAATTGTTTCATACTCAAATAATCTCAAAAAATTTCAACCTTCACGCAATACATGAGCGCGAGCCATGGACATAGCACTATGGGTGGTATAAAATATGATGATGGGGATTGTGTGGAGAAGACAAAAAAAGGAGAAAGTCTCACATCAGCGAGGCTAATGAATGAGCTATGGAGATGCCCATCAATTGATGTTAATGCAAGGAGTAGGGATTGCCATGCAACAGATGCACTAGAGCTAAGAATGCTCAAGAAAAGAAAACTAGTGGGTGTGCATCCAACTTGCTTGCTCATGAAGACCTAGGGCATTTTGAGGAAGCCCATCGTTGGAATATACAAGCCAAATTCTATAATGAAAAATTCCCACTAGTATGAACAAGACAACTTATGAGACTCACTATATGAAAATCATGGTGCTACTTTGAAGCACAATATATGAGACTCACTACATGAAGAACAAGGTGCTACTTTGAAGCACAAGTGTGGAAAAAAAAGATAGTAGCATTGCCCTTTTTATTTTCTCTTTTTTTGGGGGCCCTTCTTTTTTCCTTTCTTTTTGTCCTTTCTCTTTTTTTGATTGGGCAATGCTCTAATAATGATGATCATCACACTTCTATTGATTACAACATACTTATTACAACTCGATACTAGAACAAGATATGACTCTATATGAATGCCTCCGGCGGTGTACCGGGATGGTGCAATGAATCAAGAGTGACATGTATGAAAAATAATGCATGGTGGCTTTGCCACAAATACGATGTCAACTACAAGATCATGCAATGGCAATATGACAAAAGTAAAGCATGTCATGATGATGATGATGATGATGATGATGATGATGATGATGATGGAAGTTGCATGGCAATATATCTCGGAATGGCTATGAAAATGCCATGATAGGTAGGTATGGTGGCTGTTTTGAGGAAGATATAGGGAGGTTTATGTGTGAAAGAGCGTATCATATCACGGGGTTTGGATGCACCGGCGAAGTTTGCACCAACTCTCAATGTGAGAAAGGGCAATGCACGGTACCGAAGAGGCTAGCAAATGGCGGAAAGGTAAAAGTGCGTATAATCCATGGACTCAACATTAGTCAAAAGAACTCATATACTTATTGCAAAAATTTAGAAGTCATCAAAAATCAAGTACTACGCGCATGCTCCTAGGGGGATAGATTGGTAGGAAAAGACCATCGCTCGTCCCCGACCGCCACTCATAAGGATGCACAAGCCAGGTACACTTCATGCTTCAAATTTGTTACACAACTTTAACCATACGTGCATGCTACGGGACTTGCTAACTTCAACACAAGTATTTCTCAAATTCACAACTACTCAACTAGCACGACTATGATATTATCACCTCCATATCTCAAAACAATTATCAAGCATCAAACTTATCTTAGTATTCAACCCACTAAAAAGAAAGTTTCACATATCTTGAATACCAAGTATATTAACATTAAGCAAATTACCATGCTATTAACGACTCTCAAAATAATCTAAGTGAAGCATGAGAGATCAAGTTTCTTTAAAACAAACCACCACCGTGCTCTAAAAGATCTAAGTGAAGCACTAGAGCAAAAATTATCACGCTCAAAAAGATATAAGTGAAGCACATAGAGTAAACTATCAAGCTCAAAAGATATAAGTGAAGCACATAGAGTATTCTAACAAATTTCAATTCATACATGGCTCTCTCAAAAGGTGTGTACAGCAAGGATGATTGTGGTAGACTAACAAGCAAAGACACAAATAATACAAGACGCTCCAAGCAAAACACATATCATGTGGTGAATAAAAATATAGCTCCAAGTAAATTACCGATGGAAGTGGACGAAAGAGGGGATGCCTTCCGGGGCATCCCCAAGCTTTGACTTTTTGGTGTCCTTGGATTATCTTGGGGGTGACATGGGCATCCACAAAAGATTATACTCTTGCAACTCCTTGTTCCATAATCCATCAAAAGAATTCACCCAAAACTTGAAAACTTCACAACACAAAACTCAACAGAAAACTCGTAAGCTCCGTTAGTATAAGAAAATAAATCACCACTTCAAGGTACTATAATGAACTCATTATTCATTTATATTGGTGTTAAACCTACTGTATTCCAACTTCTCTATTGTTTATAAACTATTTTACTAGCCATAGATTCATTAAAAATAAGCAAACAACACACGAAAAACAGAATCTGTCAAAAACAGAACAGTCTGTAGTAATCTGGATCAAACGTATACTTATGGAACTCATAAAATTCTCAAATAAATTTCTGGACCTTAGGAATTTATCTATTAATCATCTTCAAAAAGAATTAACTAAATAGAACTCTCCAAATAAAAATGGCAGCAGTTCTCGTGAGCGCTAAAGTTTCTGTTTTTTACAGCATGATCAACAAGACTTTACCCAAGTCTTCCCAAAGGTTCTACTTGGCACAAACACTAATTAAAACATAAAAACACATCTAAACAGAGTATATATGAATTATTTATTACTAAACAGGAGCAAAAGGCAAGGAACAAAAATAAAGTTGGGTTGCCTCCCAACAAGCGCTATCGTTTAACGCCCCTAGCTAGGCATGATGGTTTCAACGATGCTCACATAAAAGATAAGAATTGTAATATAAAGAGAGCATCATAAAGAATATGACTAGCACATTTAAGTCTAACATACTTCCTATGCATAGGGATTTTGTGAGCAAACAACTTGTGGGAACAAGAATCAACTTGCATAGGAAGGTAAAACAAGCATAACTTCAAAACTTTAAGCACATAGAGAGGAAACTTGATATTATTGCAATTCCTACAAGCATATGTTTCTCCCTCATAATAATTTTCAGTAGCATCATGAATGAATTCAACAATATAACCAGCACCTAAAGCATTCTTTTCATGATCTACAAGCATAGAAAATTTATTAGTCTCCACATAGGCAAAATTCTTCTCATTCGGAATAGTGGGAGTATCATAGGAAAGTCGAATACTATAAATTGTTTCCATATTAAAAGAGTAATGTTCATAGAAGGGGTAATCATAATCATGAAAAGTTTTATAAATATAATCATCACTACTTTTTATAGCATAAGTTTCATCACAATAATCATCATAAGTAGCAACTTTGTTCTCATCATAATCACTTTGCATATCAAAACATGGAAGGCTAAAAATATCATCATTATTAAACATAGAATCCCCAAGCTTGGGACAGACATTAATTGCAGCAAATATATTCTCAAATATGTCATCCTCATCAAACATAGCTTCCCCAAGCTTGGGCCTTTTCGTATCATAAGCATAATCACTCTCATCATTAATAGCATGGATAGCACCAATAGTATAGCAATTATTATATTCTTCCAAGCATGTGTCAAAAAGATTTTCAAGATCATAAGAAGTATCATTATCTTCCCAATCATAATCATCACAACAAGCAATAGGCATAACGAGATCATCATCAAGTGTATCATCTTCATTTTCATGAGGCACAGCAATAATAGGAGCAACTTTATTTGGGAGAGATACCTTTTTACCTCTCTTCCTTTTTCTTTTCTTCTTCTTTACCACATCGTGTGTGGGTTCAATCCTCTTTTTGGAGCTCCTTATTAATGAGATTGGTTGAATAGGAGGCTCCTCCTCGTTGCCTGATTCATCATAAGAGATAATAGGAGGATATTGGGAAGTCTCTTCCCTTTCATTAGTATTCTCTTCATCTTCTATTTGTTTCCTTTTCTTTATGTAGTTGGCAATATAAGGATTTTCAATGCAATTCACCGCACAATACATATAAATATTCTCTATATCAAAATCAAGAACTCTATCAAGATTAAACTTTGGAATACCCTCAGTTATACGCTTCATTTCTTCATAACCCAAAAGAAGGCTAAGCTCTTTATGATGCTCAAGGGTAATCAAATTATCACAATGTTTGGACACGACTTGATCACGAAACAAATAGCATTGGAGCTTTAAATGACCATGTTCATTGCAAAGTTCACAAGGGGCACGAAAAATATTGAATCTTTCAGCACATTCATCTAGACTTTCTTGCAACAATCTAGTTTCTAAGTACTTATGCCTCTTGCAATATCTATCTTCCCTATTTGGTGTGTACTTGCAAACCCAATGCACTCCACAAAAATTGACATGTTTATAGGAGACATTTTCATCATAACTAGTGCAATCATCATTAGTATCATAGATATTCAAAGAATTCGTACTAACAACATTGCAATCATGCTCATCATTCAAAGATTTAGTGCCAAACATTTTATAGATTTCTTCTTCTAGCACTTGAGCACAATTATCCTTTCCATCATACTCACGAAAGATATTAAAAAGGTGAAGCGTAAGAGACAAACTCAATTCCATTTTTTACAGTTTTCTTTTATAAACTAGACTAGTGCTAAAACAAGAAACAAAAAGATTCGATTGCAAGATCTAAAGATATACCTTCACTTACCTAGTCTCCCCGGCAACGGCGCCAGAAAAGAGCTTGATGTCTACTACACAACCTTCTTCTTGTAGACGTTGTTGGGCCTCCAAGTGCAGAGGTTTGTAGGACAGTAGCAAATTTCCCTCAAGTGGATGACCTAAGGTTTATCAATCCGTAGGAGGCGTAGGATGAAGATGGTCTCTCTCAAGCAACCCTGCAACCAAATAACAAAGAGTCTCTTGTGTCCCCAACACACCCAATACAATGGTAAATTGTATAGGTGCACTAGTTCGGCGAAGAGATGGTGATACAAGTGCAATATGGATGGTAGATAAAGGTATTTGTAATCTGAAAATATAAAAACAGCAAGGTAACTAATGATAAAAGTGAGCGTAAACGGTATTGCAATGATAGGAAATAAGGCCTAGGGTTCATACTTTCACTAGTGTAAGTCCTCTCAACAATACTAACATAATTGGATCATAAAATTATCGCTCAACATGCAACAAAGAGTCACTCCAAAGTCACTAATAGCAGAGAACGAACGAAGAGATTATGGTAGGGTACGAAACCACCTCAAAGTTATTCTTTCCAATCAATCCGTTGGGCTATTCCTATAAGTCTCACAAACAGCCCTAGAGTTCGTACTAGAATAACACCTTAAGATACAAATCAACCAAAACCCTAATGTCACCTAGATACTTCAATGTCACCTCAAGTATCCGTGGGCATGATTATACGATATGCATCACACAATCTCAATTCATCTATTCAACCAACACAAAGAACCTCAAAGAGTGCCCCAAAGTTTCTACCGGAGAATCACGATGAAAACTTGTGCCAACCCCTATGCATAGGTTCCCAATGTCATGAAACCCGCAAGTTGGTCACCAAAACGTACATCAAGTGGCACATGGTATCCCATTGTCACCACAGATATCCACGGCAAGACATACATCAAGTGTTCTCAAGTCTTTAAAGACTCAATCCGATAAGATTACTTCAAAGGGGAAACTCGATTCATTACAAGAGAGAAGAGGGGGGAAGAAACATCATAGGATCGAAATATAATAGCAAAGCTCGCGATACATCAAGATCGTATCATCTCAAGAACACGAGAGAGAGAGAGATCAAACACATAGCTACTGGTACATACCCTCAGCCCCGAGGGAGAACTACTCCCTCCTCGTCATGGAGAGCACCGAAATGATGAAGATGGCCACCGGAGAAGGATTGCCCCCTCCGGCAGGGTGCCAGAACGGGTCTAGATTGAGTTTCGGTGGCTACGGAGGCTTCTGGCGGCGGAACTCCCTATCTATGTTGCTCCCGGATGTTTTTAGGGTGTACGGAGATATATAGGCGGAAGAAGTACGCCGGTGGATCTCCAAGGAGCCCACGAGGCAGGGGGCGCGCCCTCCACCCTCGTGACCTCCGCGGAAACTTCTTGGAGTAGGGTCCAAGTCTCCTGGATCACGTTCGGTGAGAAGATCACGTTCCCGAAGGTTTCATTCCGTTTGGACTCCGTTTGATATTCTGTTTCCTCGAAATACTAAAATAGGCAAAAAAAACAACAATTCTGGGCTGGGCCTCCGGTTAATAGGTTAGTCCCAAAAATAATATAAAAGTGGCAAATAAAGCCCAATATAGTCCAAAACAGTAGATAAAGTTGCATGGAGCAATCAAGAATTATAGATACGTTGGAGACGTATCAGGACACTCCTCGGACTACGGACCCAGTCCGCATCATTTCTTACAATATCTTTCAACTTAGTCTCTAGGAACGTATTGAAACAGGGAGCTACAACGTGAGCTATTTATCTACAACATATTTGCAAAGACAATTTAGACTATGTTCACGATAATTAAGTTCATCAAATCAAATTATTTAATGAACTCCTGTAGGACCTAGAAGTGGGTGTGTCTAGAGGGGGTGATTAGACACTTCATACTAAAGTTGCATTTTTTAAGCTTTTTCGGTTTAAGTGGAGTTTAGGCATAATTTAAACATTCACAATACATATCAAGCAAGTATGCAAAGAGTATATAGGCAGCGGAAAGTAAAGCATGCAACTTGCTAGAATGTAAAGGGAAGGGTTTGGAGAATTCAAACGCAATTGGAGACACGGATGTTTTTCCCGTGGTTCGGATAGGTGGTGCTATCCTACATCCATGTTGATGGAGACTTCAACCCACGAAGGGTAACGGTTGCGCGAGTCCACGGAGGGCTCCACCCACGAAGGGTCCACGAAGAAGCAACCTTGTCTATCCCACCATGGCCATCGCCCACGAAGGACTTGCCTCACTAGCGGTAGATCTTCACGAAGTAGGCGATCTCCTTGCCCTTACAAACTCCTTGGTTCAACTCCACAGTCTTGTCGGAGGCTCCCAAGTGACACCTAGCCAATCTAGGAGACACCACTCTCCAAGAAGTAACAAATGGTGTGTTGATGATGAACTCCTTGCTCTTCTGCTTCAAATGATAGTCTCCCCAACACTCAACTCTCTCTCATAGGATTTGGATCTGGTGGAAAGAAGATTTGAGTGGAAAGCAACTTGGGGAAGGTTAGAGATCAAGACTCATATGGTAGGAATGGAATATCTTGGCCTCAACACATGAGTAGGTGATTCTCTCTCAGAAATAGGATGCTGGAAGTGTAGGCTTAGTCTGATGGTTCTCTATCAAATGAAGAGGAGGTGGAGGGGTATATATAGCATCCACACAAAATCCAACCGTTACACATGATTCACCAATCTCGGTGGGACCAAATCAACAAACTCGGTCGGACCAAAATAGGAAACCTAGTGACCGTTAGAGATTTCGGTGGGACCGACTAGATCAACTCGGTGGGACCGATGTGCTAGGGTTAGGGTAAATCCAAAACTCGGTTTGACCGATTACTCAAACTCGGTGGGACCGATTTGGGTAATAAGTGAAATAGAGAGTTGGCCAAGCAAACTCGATGGGACCGATTGCATATCTCGGTGGGACCGAGAATAATGCAATAGGTAACAGAGAGTTTGCAAGCCCATCTCGGTGAGACCGAGATCCCATTGGTGAGACCAAACTGATTAGAGTTTGGCAGTGGCTATGACAAGTGAAACTCGGTGGGACTGGATAGGAAAAATCGGTAGGTCCGAGTTTGGCTTTAGGTTTAGGTCATATGGGGAAGTGGGAAAGTAGCTGAGGATTTTTGGAGCATATCATTAAGCATATGAAGCAAGAGGCTCATTAAGAAACACCTCATCCCTCCTTGATAGTATTGGCTTTTCCTATGGACTCAATGTGATCTTGGATCACTAAAATGTAAAATGAAGAGTCTGGAGCTTCAAGCCTTAGCCAGTCCTTTGTCCTTAGCATCTTGGAGAACTTCCCACAACCTTTAGTCCATGCCACTCCATTGTTGAACTTATCTGAAACATACTAGATGAAAATGTTAGTCCAACAAGAGATATGTTGTCATCAATTATCAAAACCACCTAGGGAGCACTTGTGCTTTCAATCTCCCCCTTTTTGGTAATTGATGGCAACATACATCAAAGCTTTAGATAAAGATATAAAGAACAGCAAGTAAAGCTTTGGAAGGACATGTAAGAAACATAGGCTCCCCCACATGTATGCAGTCATATGAATATAAAGTATAGAAGCATGTGAGAGCATAATCATGATAGAGTAGGCAATGTGTTACATGTATCTTGCTCATATGCATCAGAGTAAAAGATTATCAAGGAAAATACCTTCATGCTCATGAGTCCTTCTTGCAAACAGTATGTACATAAGCAAGAACTCCTCATACTCATGATTTTGATGCATACACTTACCTTGTAGTCTTTAGCTGGCTTAGGATGGAATGAACCTGCACAAACAAAGTTAGATAATACAGGTACCTCCACTAGCCAGAGCAAACCAAAGAAGCCACAAGAGAACCAAGACTGGGATGACATGTGGAGAGTGAGTACAAGGTACCACAATGGATTCAACATGTCCCCAAGAGTAAAGATATGCAATGAATTTGAGTGATTTCTTTTCCTTAGGTGTCTTGCTCCCCCTGAATCTTAAATGGGATATTGGGAGAAGATAGGGAACAGAAAATCAGAGCTAAAAGGTACATATGAACATGTCTTTCCCCCTAAAAGGACATGTGACATCTCTCCTCTTGAACATCAAGCATCTGGGATCCTTGAGTATTTTCTCTCCCCCTGGAAATCTCTTTCTCCCCCTTAATACTTTCTCTCTTGTAGGTTTGGTCCTTGAGACTTTTTGATGTGTTCTCTCTCCTACAAGCTTTGATGTGATCTCTCTCTCCCCCTTTGACATCAATTTCCAAGAAGGTCTTTCTGGAATCCGTCGTAGGTTTGGTCCTTGAGACTCGGCACAAAGCAATAGATAAAACTGTGATGCTTGTAGAGCACAAGATTCATTGAGTAAAGCTGGAGCAGAAGAAATACAGAACAAGTGGCAAACTGTTTTTAACTGTTGCGAAGTCGGTGGCACCGAGTGGCATGTTTCGGTAGTACCGGAAAGATTCGGTTGGACCAAAAATTACAAGTCGGTGAAACCGAGTTCACACAGAGAAAAACACTTGTCACCTCAGCTCACTAAACATGTAGGATCGCACAAGGATTTGCAATGAATTACCTGAAGGATCTACAAGGAATAGGATGCAGAAAATGCAGAACAAAACAAAAAGAAGAGAAAAGAAACGAAGAAACTAGAAGAAGTTGAAAAGGAAAAAGAAAACATGCAAGAGACAAATACAATAACACAAAAGAACACACGAGAACTTCATCTAGAATTGGGCGGTGACATAGTCACCTATGTTAGAGTATATTGACTTAGGAGTCAAGTGATAACACTTGATCATAGGTCATACTCATCTTTTAAGCTCAAAATGGGGTTACCATTTTTCGTTTAAGCATTTTGATGTATTCACATCTTGTTGAGTTGCTTTGACTCATGTCTTGGAGTAAAGCTTCTCTAAGATGGAATAACATACCTTGGGTGGTGGTGGTGTTCTTGCTCATGTAGTTGAACTTGTGTGGGTGCTCAAGGTTGATGTAGCTCATCAAGAGTTGGGAGCACCACTTGGAGTGTGAGTTCACCTACCTACATGGATTAGTTCTTTCAAGGAAGAGCACTTGTGTATCCAAAAATGACAATTATGAAGCTCAACATAGAATTTGTCAAAGGATATGTTTGAATGGCTCTGTGCTTCCTTGTCTTCAACCACCATCGTGTAGAGACTTGGTGATGTAGAGATTGCTCGAGATGTGAGTGAGTCGCAATCTCATGGAATTAGATTCAACCAAGCACCTACATGGGTTAGACAACATGCAAGGTACAAATATATCCAAGACATAAGATAGTCATCATAAGAGATATATCATGGATTAGTCATAAGCTCATGTCTTGCATGTATCCAATGGAGTTTCTACTCCAAGTTTGAAGCATCAATGATGTTCAATTCTCCTCTCAACCTGCAAAACACTTTCTCATCAAGTGGTTTAGTAAATATATCCGCTAATTGCTTATCGGTGCGAACATGTTTGAGATCAATGTCACCCTTAGCAACATGATCTCGAATGAAATGATGACGAACTTCAATATGCTTACTTCGAGAATGTTGTACAGGATTATGACCAATTTTAATAGCACTTTCATTGTCACAGAGCAGTGGAACATGTTTCACATAGATCCCATAATCTTTAAGAGTTTGGGTCATCCAAAGTAATTGAGCACAACATGAACCAGCGGCAATGTATTCCGCTTTGGCGGTGGATAAGGATACGGAGTTTTGTTTCTTGGAAGACCAAGACACAAGAGATCTACCAAGAAATTGACAAGTACCCAAAGTTGACTTTCTATCAACCTTGTCTCCGGCATAGTCCAAGTCGGAATAGCCAACAAGATCAAAAGAAGGCCTCTTAGGATACCAAATGCCAAAATTTGGTGTATGAATTAAGTATCTAACTATCCTTTTCACGGCCTTAAGATGACATTCTTTAGGAGCAGCTTGATATCGTGCACACATGCACACACTTAGCATAATATCGGGACGTGAAGCACATAGGTATAATAATGAACCAATCATAGATCGATAAACCTTTTGATCAACCGGTTCACCATCTTTGGTCAAATCATTATGTCCACTAGTAGGCATGGGTGTAGACATACCTTTGCATTCTTGCATATTGAACTTCTTGAATAAGTCCTTGGTGTACTTCGTTTGAGAGACAAATGTTCCTTCCTTAGTTTGCTTGATTTGCAAACCAAGAAAGAATTTGAGTTCACTCATCATAGACATCTCAAACTTCTCTGACATTAGCTTTCCAAACTTTTCACTAAAGAGAGGGTTAGTTGAACCAAATATGATATCATCAACATAAATTTGGCATACAAATAGTTCTCCATTAACCCTTTTAGTAAAAAGAGTAGAATCAATTTTACCAATTTCAAAACCACTTGCAATAAGGAACTTGGTCAAGCATTTATACCATGCTCTAGGAGCTTGTTTAAGACCATAAAGAGCTTTGTGAAGTTTGTAAACATGATTAGGTTTCTTAGGATTGACAAAGCCGGGAGGTTGTTTGACATAAACTTCCTCCTCTATTTCACCATTTAGAAAAGCACTTTTAATGTCCATTTGGTACAAGGTGATATTATGGTGATTAGCATAAGCAAGTAAGATGCGAATGGACTCAAGTCTAGCAACGGGAGCATATGTCTCACCATAGTCCATACCTTCGACTTGTGTGTACCCTTGGGCGACGAGACGTGCTTTGTTGCGAACCACTTGTCCATCTTCATCTTGCTTGTTGCGAAACACCCATTTGGTACCAATGATGTTGTGGTTGTTGTCGGGCTTCTCAACCAATGTCCAAACTTGGTTTCTCTCAAAGTTGTGTAGCTCTTCATGCATAGCGTTTATCCAATCCGGATCTTCCAATGCTTCTTCGACCTTCATGGGTTCAATGCTAGAGATGAATGAATAGTTTTCACAAAAGTTAGCTAAGAGAGTTTTTGAGCGAGTAATTCTCCTGGTTTGTATATCATTGAAGATTTGCTCGACGGGATGATCTTTGGCGATTCTTGCTCGAACTCATGAGAACTTTTGCTTGGGTCTTCGTTGAAAATCTTGTTCTTCCTCTTGGCCTTCTTCATTGTTGACGTTGTCGTTTTCTTGTCGTGGTGGAGAAGGAGGTTGTTGATGTTCGTCTTGATGCATTTCCTTGTCTTCTTCATCTTGGTGTGTCCCACTTGTGGATGCTTCCGTGTCGATTCTTGGTTCACCTTGTTGTGAAGTAGAAGCTTCCACTTGGACGGATGAAGTACTCTCCTTCACCTCCGTTGGACGAATTTTGCCTATGGACAAGTCTTGGATTGCTTCTGAAGGGCCGTTGTCTCCTACATCAATTGGCAATTGCTCTACTTGCGAGCCATTAGATTCATCAAACTTCACATCTACCGTCTCTTCAACCTTTCGGGTGAAATTGTTGTAGACACGGTAAGTGTGAGAGTTTGAGCCATAACCGAGTAGGAAACCTTCATGAGATTTAGGAGCAAACTTTGAACGACGATGCTTATCAAGAATGTAGCACTTTGAGCCGAATACTCGAAAGTATCCAACTTGGGGTTTGTTACCGGTGAGGAGCTCGTATGCCGTCTTGCCGAGTAGCTTGTGAAGGTACAAGCGATTTGTTGCGTGACAAGCTGTCTCAACCGCTTCTGCCCAAAAGTGCTTCGGCGTCTTGTATTCATCAAGCATTGTTCTTGCCATTTCGATGAGCGTCCGGTTCTTCCTCTCAACAACTCCATTTTGTTGAGGTGTGTACGTAGCTGAGAACTCGTGTGAAATCCCTTCTTCGTCAAGAAAGGTGTCCAAATTTGCGTTCTTGAACTCCGTTCCGTTGTCACTTCGAACCTTCTTGATCTTCACATCAAACTGATTTTGGGCCTTCCTAGCGAAGTTTTTGAAGATCTTCTGGACCTGCGACTTGTCATTAAGAAAGAACACCCACGTAAATCTTGAAAAATCATCAACTATAACTAGACCAAAAGAATTTCCACCGAGACTCTTGTAGGCGTTGGGACCAAAGAGATCCATATGAAGTAGCTCGAGTGGCCTCCTTGTAGTCATGATGTTCTTCACGGGATGCCTTCCTCCAACCTGTTTACCTGCTTGACAAGCACTGCAAAGTCTATCCTTATCAAATATGACATCGTTAACTCCAAGGATATGATTTCCTTTAATAAGCTTGTCAAGGTTTCTCATGCCAACGTGACCTAGTCGTCTATGCCACAACCAACCTTTTGAGGATTTAGCAATAAAGCAAGTTTTAGGTTGTGCCTTTTTAGAGAAATCAACAATGTAAAGATCGCCTCTACGCATACCGGTAAAGACCATTTTATGATTGTCTCGACGAAATACTTGGCAATCTACTTCAGTAAATAGGACATTCAAACCAAAATCAGCAAGTCTAGATACTGAAAGTAAGTTGTAGCCGAGAGATTCAACGAGCATGACATTTTGAATGGAACTATCATGTGAGATGGCCACCTTACCAAGGCCAACCACTTTACCCTTTGAGTTATCACCAAAGGTGACATATTTTCGAGGGCCGTCATTTTCAGCAAGATCACGGAACATCTCTTCATCTCCGGTCATATGATCAGTACATCCACTATCAAGAACCCATTCCTTTCCTCCTGATTCATATCCCCGAAGATTTGCCGTAAGACCAAAGTGTCTCATTGCATCATCAAGATCGAAGTCACTATCATCATCATCATCATCATCATCATCATCATCATAGTATCCATGTTCACCATGATCTTGTGACTCATCATTTCCTAGAGAGGGCAATTCATTAGATAAATGATCATCAAGGTGGTCACTTTTATGAATTCTTATAGCTTCGGATATAATATCACTAATGATTCCAACATCTCCTTTAGCTCGCTTGAGATTGGCAAGCTCAAATAGACAATCATCAAAACTAGGATCACTAGAGTTCATCTTACTCAAGGCAATAGATTTATGGAGAATTTCATCCAAATTTTTCAAGGAATGGTCGGGAAATCGTTCCTCAAGAAATTTCCATATTGTATAGGCACAATTAAGAGTAGGTAAACTAGCAATCAAATTTTTGGGCAATCCTCTAATGATGAGCTCAATAGTTCTAAGATTGCGAATCATGTCAATATCTTCATCTAGGGTAGGATGCAAAGGATCAATGTGAGGAGCACAAGGGCTAGCAATATACTTGTTTAAATGATATTGATTGAAAATTGCAAGCATCTCATTTTTCCACTCATGAAAATACTCTCCATCAAGAATAGGCACTCTATGTCTAAGACTCCCTAAAGTAGACACATCCATCTTCCTCCAATGGTGATTAAACCAAGGCAATGGAGACCAAGGGTCTGATACCACTTGTAGGACCTAGAAGTGGGTGTGTCTAGAGGGGGTGATTAGACACTTCATGCTAAAGTTGCAATTTTTAAGCTTTTTCGGTTTAAGTGGAGTTTAGGCATAATTTAAACATTCACAATACATATCAAGCAAGTATGCAAAGAGTATATAGGCAGCGGAAAGTAAAGCATGCAACTTGCTAGAATGTAAAGGGAAGGGTTTGGAGAATTCAAACGCAATTGGAGACACGGATGTTTTTCCCGTGGTTCGGATAGGTGGTGCTATCCTACATCCACGTTGATGGAGACTTCAACCCACGAAGGGTAACGGTTGCGCGAGTCCATGGAGGGCTCCACCCACGAAGGGTCCACAAAGAAGCAACCTTGTCTATCCCACCATGGCCATCACCCACGAAGGACTTGCCTCACTAGCAGTAGATCTTCATGAAGTAGGCGATCTCCTTGCCCTTACAAACTCCTTGGTTCAACTCCACAGTCTTGTCGGAGGCTCCCAAGTGACACCTAGCCAATCTAGGAGACACCACTCTCCAAGAAGTAACAAATGGTGTGTTGATGATGAACTCCTTGCTCTTGTGCTTCAAATGATAGTCTCCCCAACACTCAACTCTCTCTCATAGGATTTGGATCTGGTGGAAAGAAGATTTGAGTGGAAAGCAACTTGGGGAAGGCTAGAGATCAAGAATCATATGGTAGGAATGGAATATCTTGGACTCAACACATGAGTAGGTGATTCTCTTTCAGAAATAGGATGCTGGAAGTGTAGGCTTAGTCTGATGGCTCTCTCTCAAATGAAGAGGAGGTGGAGGGGTATATATAGCCTCCACACAAAATCCAACCGTTACACATGATTCACCAATCTCGGTGGGACCGAATCAACAAACTCGGTCGGACCGAAATAGGAAACCTAGTGACCGTTAGAGATTTCGGTGGGACCGACTGGATCAACTCGGTGGGACCGATGTGCTAGGGTTAGGGTAAATCCAAAACTCGGTTTGACTGATTACTCAAACTCGGTGGGACCGATTTGGGTAATAAGTGAAACAGAAAGTTGGCCAAGCAAACTCGGTGGGACCGATTGCATATCTCGGTGGGACCGAGAATAATGCAATAGGTAACAGAGAGTTTGCAAGCCCATCTCGGTGAGACCGAGATCCCATCGGTGAGACCGAACTGATTAGGGTTTGGCAGTGGCTATGACAAGTGAAACTCGGTGGGACCGAATAGGAAAAATCGGTAGGTCCGAGTTTGGCTTTAGGTTTAGGTCATATGGGGAAGTGGGAAAGTAGCTGAGGATTTTTGGAGCATATCATTAAGCATACGAAGCAAGAGGCTCATTAAGCAACACCTCATCCCTCCTTGATAGTATTGGCTTTTCCTATGGACTCAATGTGATCTTGGATCACTAAAATGTAAAATGAAGAGTCTTGAGCTTCAAGCCTTAGCCAGTCCTTTGTCCTTAGCATCTTGGAGAACTTCCCACAACCTTTAGTCTATGCCACTCCATTGTTGAACTTATCTGAAACATACTAGATGAAAATGTTAGTCCAACAAGAGATATGTTGTCATCAATTATCAAAACCACCTAGGGAGCTCTTGTGCTTTCAACTCCCACTCAGATAGACATCCCTCTAGTCATCTAAGTGATACATGATCCGAGTCAACTAGGCCGTGTCCGATCATCACATGAGACGAACTAGTCATCATCGCTGAACATCTTCATGTTGATCGTATCTTCTATACGACTCATGTTCGACCTTTCGGTCTTCCGTGTTCCGAGGCCATGTATGTACATGCTAGGCTCGTCAAGTCAACCTAAGTGTATTGTGTGTGTAAATCTGGCTTACACCCGTTGTATTCGAACGTTAGAATCTGTCACACCCGATCATCACGTGGTGCTTCGAAACAACGAACCTTTGCAACGGTGCACAGTTAGGGGAACACTTTCTTGAAATTATTGCGAGGGATCATCTTATTTAAGCTATCGTCGTTCTAAGCAAATAAGATGTAAAACATGATAAACATCACATGTAATCAAATAGTGACATGATATGGCCAATATCATTTTGCTCCTTTTGATCTCCATCTTCGGGGCGCCATGATCATCATCGTCACCGGCATGACACCATGATCTCCATCATCGTGTCTTCATGAAGTCGTCTCATCAATTATTACTTCTACTACTATGGCTAACGGTTTAGCAATAAAGTAAAGTAATTACATGACGTTTAAGTTGACATGCAGGTCATAAATAAATTAAGACAACTCCTATGGCTCCTGCCGGTTGTCATACTCATCGACATGCAAGTCGTGATTCCTATTACAAGAACATGATCAATCTCATACATCACATATATCATTCATCACATCCTTTTGGCCATATCGCATCACAAGGCATATGCTGCAAAAACAAGTTAGACGTCCTCTAATTGTTGTTGCAAATTTTTACGTGGCTGCTATAGGTTTCGAGCAAGAACGTTTCTTACCTACGCCAAAACCACAACGTGATATGCCAATTTCTATTTACCCTTCATAAGGACCCTTTTCATCGAATCCGATCCGACTAAAGTGGGAGAGTCAGACACCCGCTAGCCACCTTATGCAACTAGTGCATGTCAGTAGGTGGAACCTGTCTCACGTAAGAGTACGTGTAAGGTCGGTTCGGGCCGCTTCATCCCACGATGCCGCCGAATCAAGATAAGACTAGTAACGGTAAGTAAATTGACAAAATCGACACCCACAACAACTTGTGTTCTACTCGTGCATAGAAACTACGCATAGACCTAGCTCATGATGCCACTGTTGGGGATCGTAGCAGAAATTTAAAATTTTCTACGCATCAACAAGATCAATCTATGGAGTAATCTAGCAACGAAGGGAAGGGGAGTGCATCTACATACCCTTGTAGATCGCTAAGCGGAAGTGTTGCAAGAACACGGATGAAGGAGTCATACTCGCAGCGATTCAGATCACGGTTGATTCCGATCTAAGCGCCGAACAACGGCGCCTCCGCGTTCAACACACGTGCAGCCCGGTGACGTCTCCCACGCCTTGATCCAGCAAGGGGAGAAGGAGAGGTTGGGGAAGACTCCATCCAGCAGCAGCACGACGGCGTGGTGGTGAAGGAGGAGCGTGGCAATCCTGCAGGGCTTCGCCAAGCACCGCGGGAGAGGAGGAGGACTTGGGAGAGGGGGAGGGCTGCACCAGAACTTGGGTGCGGCTGCCCTCCCACCCCCCACATATATATAGGGGCAAGGAAGAGGGGGGCCGGCCCCCTCAGATCCAATCTGAGGAGGGGGCGTCGGCCAGGGGGGTTGCCTTGCCCCCCAAGGCAAGGGGGGCGCCCCCCTTTAGGGTTCCCCCAAACCCTAGGCACATGGGCCCTAGGGGGGAGGCGCCCAGCCCACTAAGGGGCTGGTCCCTCTCCACACATAGCCCATAGGGCCCTCCGGGGCAGGTGGACCCTCCCGGTGGACCCCCGGAACCCCTTCGGTGGTCCCGGTACAATACCGGTAACCCCCCGAATTATTCCGGTGACCGTATGATGACTTCCCATATATAAATCTTTACCTCCGGACCATTCCGGAACTCCTCGTGACGTCCCGGATCTCATCCGGGACTCCGAACAACATTCGGTAACCACGTACATCTATTCCCTATAACCCTAGCGTCATCGAACCTTAAGTGTGTAGACCCTGCGGGCTCGGGAGTCATGCAGACATGGCCGAGACAACTCTCCGGTCAATAACCAACAGCGGGATCTGGATACCCATGTTGGCTCCCACATGCTCCACGATGATCTCATCGGATGAACCACGATGTCAAGGATTCAATCAATCCCGTATACAATTCCCTTTGTCTATCGGTACGATACTTGCCCGAGATTCGATCGTCGGTATCCCGATACCTTGTTCAATCTCATTACTGGCAAGTCTCTTTACTCATTCCGTAACACATCATCCCGTGATCAACTCCTTGTGCACATTATGATGATGTCCTGCCGAGTGGGCCCAGAGATACCTCTCTGTTACACGGAGTGATAAATCCCAGTCTCGATTCGTGCCAACCCAACAGACACTTTCGGAGATACCCGTAGTGCACCTTTATAGCCACCCGGTTACGTTGTGACGTTTGGCACACCCAAAGCACTCCTGCGGTATCCGGGAGTTGCACAATCTCATGGTTTAAGGAAATGATACTTGACATTAGAAAAGCTTTAGCATACAAACTACACGATCTTGTGCTAGGCTTAGGATTGGGTCTTGTCCCTCACATAATTCTCTTAATGATGTGATCCCGTTATCAACGACATCCAATGTCCATGTTCAGGAAACCGTAACCATCTATTGATCAACGAGCTAGTCAACTAGAGGCTTACTAGGGACACGGTGTTGTCTATGTATCCACACATGTATCTAAGTTTCCTATCAATACAATTCTAGCATGGATAATAAACGATTATCATGAACAATGAAATATAATATAATAATAAATAATTTATTATTGCCTCTAGGGCATATTTCCAACAAAAGCGCGCCCGCGTCGATTCAGTGGCGCCACCGCGGGAGGGACGCTTAGGGTTTGTATTGCGGCGGGCGTACGGGCGGTGGCGGGTGCATCAGTTTGATTGCGAGTGGTGGGGCGGAGCGGAGCGGCCGGGATCAGGGTGCGTTTGCTGCACTGCGGGTTTGGGAATATCGACGGAGTCCCTGCGTTCGCTGGGTTCCGGCGTGATCAGAGTCACGCGTTGTCTTGCATCTATATTCTTTTTTATGGGCATCTCGGCATCTAGATTGTACTGTCTGATTGATGCTTACTGTTGACCGGCAGGGATCAGGGTTAGGGGAGGCATGGCGGAGGCCTTCGACATGTACCATCAGCCTGAAATCGGCAAGGCCCTGACAGAAACGCTGACCAAGATGGTGGGCAGAGGTGCGCTCAGTCCCGAGCCTACAATCGTTGTCCTCCTGCAGTTCGACAAGGTTCCCTCCGCCGCCTCCCCCGCTCATCCTCTTGCCTCCTCCCCACGCACATGATCACCGCCAACCCTCTAGATCAGCCGGACGAGTATGCGACAAGTTTCTCTTTTTGGAAGAAATATGTAAGTAGATAAATCTTTGGAATCTATGTTTGTAGAGAACAGACAGCTTGATGCCCTGGTGAGTTCTTCTCCAGCAGATTCAAATAGAGAATTAGTGATCGGAGAATTAAGCGCCTGTCTGCAATGTTTTTATACAGAATGTTTTATATACCCTGACGGTTAGATCCGTGCCACACATGGGAGTTGTCGTGGCAGGCTCGAGGCATCATGGTGCCGAGGCGGGAATGAGGCAAGAGGCAGTGCGTCAGCGCGTCGTGGTGCACAAAGCCGTGCAGGGTGAGCGGCAGAGGCCTCAGGTCCTTCACTTGGCCGGGTTCGAGTTAGTATCGACCTCTTCTAGATAGATACATACATATGCTTCAATTTGTTTTTAAGATGAACACGATCTTGGTGGTTGTTTCAGATCTCTAACATCCTAAAAGCAGCATCACCCTAGACTGGATGTGCATCTTTCTAATCTCCTGGACAGCTGCTGCTGCATGGCACCCTAGGCTTTACATTCTGGTAATACAAATACCCATCTGCCTCCTCTGTTTTGACTTATTTTTCTGGCACCATAAAGTTACAATAAGCTCCCCTTGTAATGATATATCAAGTATATCGTCAAAGTAGGTAAATTGTAGTCCCTCCTTTGTTCCGAGTAACTTTGTCAATTTTTCTGTCTTTGGTATGTCCAACTCTTTCCAGGAATCACAAAGATATTGCAGCTAAAGTGCACCAGTGTTGTTGATGAATGGCATGAATACAGGGAGTAGAGTGTCACCAATGGATTCATCTATGAGCTATGGGTTGTCAAGGCTACAGTAGTACTTATAAGCTAATACTAATATTATTTGGAACAATTGTATTTATTTCAAGTCATATAGATCATGGTTATGGAAAGAGAAAGAATATTTTCATGTAGCAGCTCTCTTCCTTTTGTTGTATTTCCTAATGCCTTCAGATCCTACTTGTATCGCCGTATCATTGTACACTTGGCATGAAATGGTTCCAAAAGCCAAAATCCTGTTGTAAATTATACCAGTTCTTTTTTTTGTGTAATGCCTAATGCCTTTAGATCCTGTTTGAATCATAGTAAAACTGTAGTGGAAATAGAAGTATCAGATCGCCAGGACATGAAAATGTACTGTTATGTTAAATGTACCCCATTGTACTATTTTGTACGCTTGAATGCTTACAAATTTTGAATGCTTTTGAATATTGCATGTGTGCTTCCCTAGGGCTAACCGAACAAGTAAATTAGATTAGAAGGGAAGGGGATTATGGGGAGCGGGTGACAGCAGGGAATATGGTAACAAAATAAAGCCTGAAGGTGAAGGCAAGGTCTGACCCAAATTGAGCGAAGGCGGCCACTTCGGGATACTGTGCCAATTCCAGTTTTTAAGTACCGCAGATTTGTTTCACAGGTTTCAACTGAGCAGCAGACCTGACGCGACTAACAGATAAGCCAATGTTAATAGCTGGTCTGATTCCGTGATAAATGAGCTGAAGGAAATATGCCCTAGAGGCAATAATAAAGTTATTATTTATTTCCTTATATCATGATAAATGTTTATTATTCATGCTAGAATTGTATTAACCGGAAACATAATACATGTGTGAATACATAGACCAACAGAGTGTCACTAGTATGCCTCTACTTGACTAGCTTGTTAATCAAAGATGGTTATGTTTCCTAACCATGAACAAAGAGTTGTTATTTGATTAACGAGGTCACATCATTGGTTGAATGATCTGATTGACATGACCCATTCCATTAGCTTAGCACCCGATCGTTTAGTATGTTGCTATTGCTTTCTTCATGACTTATACATGTTCCTATAACTATGAGATTATGCAACTCCCGTTTACCGGAGGAACACTTTGGGTACTGCCAAATGTCACAACGTAACTGGGTGATTATAAAGGAGTACTACAGGTGTCTCCAATGGCAGATGTTGGGTTGGCGTATTTCGAGATTAGGGTTTGTCACTCCGATTGTCGGAGAGGTATCTCTGGGCCCTCTCGGTAATGCACATCACATAAGCCTTGCAAGCACTGCAACTAATATGTTAGTTGTGAGATGATGTATTACGGAACGAGTAAAGAGACTTGCCGATAACGAGATTGAACTAGGTATTGGATACCGACGATCGAATCTCGGGCAAGTAACATACCGATGACAAAGGGAACAACGTATGTTGTTATGCGGTCTGACCGATAAAGATCTTCGTAGAATATGTAGGAGCCAATATGGGCATCCAGGTCCCGCTATTGGTTATTGACCGGAGACGTGTCTCGGTCATGTCTACATTGTTCTCGAACCGTAGGGTCCGCACGCTTAACGTTACGATGACAGTTATTATGAGTTTATGCATTTTGATGTACCGAAGGTTGTTCGGAGTCCCGGATGAGATCACGGACATGACGAGGAGTCTCGAAATGGTCGAGACGTAAAGATTGATATATTGGAAGACTATGTTTGGAAATAGGAAGTGTTCCGGGTGAAATCAGGATTTTACCGGAATACCGGGAGGGTTACCGGAACCCCCCGGGAGACTAATGGGCCTATTGGGCCTTAGTGGAAAAGAGAAGAGGGACAGCCCATAGCTGGCCGGCGCCCCCCCCCCCCCTTTCCCCAAGTCCTAGTAGGACTAGGAGAAGGGGCCGGCCCCCCTCTCTCTCCTTTCCCCCTTGAGAGTCCTAACTGGAATAGGATTGGAGGGGGGAGTCCTATATACGGGGGCAGGGGACACCCCAAGACACACAAGTTGATCCTTGAGATCGTTCCTTAGCCGTGTGCGGTGCCCCCTGCCACCAAATTCCACCTCGATCATACCGTTGTAGTGCTTAGGCGAAGCCCTGCGTCGGTAGTACATCAAGATCGTCACCACGCCGTCGTGCTGACGGAACTCTTCCTCGACGCTTTGCTGGATCGGAGCCCGAGGATCGTCATCGAGCTGAACGTGTGCTAAGAACTCGGAGGTGCCGGAGTAACGGTGCTTGGATCGGTCGGATCGGGAAGAAGACGTACGACTACTTCCTCTACAGTGTGTGATCGCTTCCGCAGTCGGTCTGCGTTGGTACGTAGACAACACTCTCCCATCTCGTTGTTGTGCATCACCATGATCTTGCGTGTGCGTAGGAAAATTTTCGAAATTACTGTGTTCCCCAACAGTGGTATCAGAGCCTAGGTTTTATGGTTTGATGTTATTTGCACGAGTAGAACACAAATGAGTTGTGGGCGATACAAGTCATACTGCCTACCAGCATGTCATACTTTGGTTCGGCGGTATTGTTGGTTGAAACGATCCGGACCAACCTTACGCGTACTCTTACGCGAGACCGGTTCCCTCGACGTGCTTTGCACATAGATGGCTTGCGGAAGACTGTCTCTCCAACTTTAGTTGAACCAAGTGTGACTACGCCCGGTCCTTGAGAAGGTTAAAACGGAGTCTATTTGACGAACTATCGTTGTGGTTTTGATGCGTAGGTGAGATGAGTTCTTACTTAAGCCCGTAGCAGCCACGTAAAACTTGCAACAACAAAGTAGAGGACGTCTAACTTGTTTTTGCAGGGCATGTTGTGATGTGATATGGTCAAGACATGATGCTGATTTTATTGTATGAGATGATCATGTTTTGTAACCGAATTATCGGCAACTGGCAGGAGCCATATGGTTGTCGCTTTATTGTATGCAATGCAATCGTGATGTAATGCTTTACTTTATTACTAAGCGGTAGTGATAGTCGTGGAAGCATAAGATTGGCGAGACGACAACGTTGCTACGATGGAGATCAAGGTGGCGCGCCGGTGATGATGGTGATCATGACGGTGCTTCGGAGATGGAGATCACAAGCACAAGATGATGATGGCCATATCATATCACTTATATTGATTGCATGTGATGTTTATCCTTTTATGCATCTTATCTTGCCTTGATTGACGGTAGCATTATAAGGTGATCTCTCACTAAATTATCAAGAAGTGTTCTCCCTGAGTATGCACCGTTGCCAAAGTTCGTCGTGCCTAGACACCACGTGATGATCGGGTGTGATAAGCTCTACGTCCATCTACAACGGGTGCAAGACAGTTTTGCACACGCAGAATACTCAGGTTAAACTTGACGAGCCTAGCATATGCAGATATGGCCTCGGAACACAGAGACCGAAAGGTCGAGCGTGAATCATATAGTAGATATGATCAACATGACGATGTTCACCATTGAAAACTACTCCATCTCACGTGATGATCGGTTATGGTTTAGTTGATTTGGATCACGTGATCACTTAGAGAATTAGAGGGATGTCTATCTAAGTGGGAGTTCCTAAGTAATTTGATTAACTGAACTTAAACTTATCATGAACTTAGTACTTGATAGTATCTTGCTTGTTTATGTTGATTGTAGATAGATGGCTCGTGCTGTTGTTCCGTTGAATTTTAATGCGTTCCTTGAGAAAGCAAAGTTGAAAGATGATGGTAGCAATTACACGGACTGGGTCCGTAACCTGAGGATTATCCTCATTGCTGCACAGAAGAATTACGTCCTGGAAGCACCGCTGGGTGCCAGGCCTGCTGCTGGAGCAACACCAGATGTTATGAACGTCTGGCAGAGCAAAGCTGATGACTACTCGATAGTTCAGTGTGCCATGCTTTACGGCTTAGAATCGGGACTTCAACGACGTTTTGAATATCATGGAGCATATGAGATGTTCCAGGAGTTAAAGTTAATATTTCAAGCAAATGCCCGAATTGAGAGATATGAAGTCTCCAATAAGTTCTATAGCTGCAAGATGGAGGAGAACAGTTCTGTCAGTGAGCATATACTCAAAATGTCTGGGTATAATAATCACTTGATTCAGATGGGAGTTAATCTTCCAGATGATTGCGTCATTGACAGAATTCTCCAATCACTGCCACCAAGCTACAAGAGCTTCGTGATGAACTATAATATGCAAGGGATGAACAAGACTATTCCCGAGCTCTTCGCAATGCTGAAAGCTGCGGAGGTAGAAATCAAGAAGGAGCATCAAGTGTTGATGGTTAACAAAACCACTAGTTTCAAGAAAAAGGGCAAAGGGAAGAAGAAGGGGAACTTCAAGAAGAACAACAAGCAAGTTGCTGCTCAAGAGAAGAAACCCAAGTCTGGACCTAAGCCTGAAACTGAGTGCTTCTACTGCAAGCAGACTGGTCACTGGAAGCGAAACTGCCCCAAGTATTTGGCGGATAAGAAGGATGGCAAGGTGAACAAAGGTATATGTGATATACATGTTATTGATGTGTACCTTACTAGAGCTCGCAGTAGCACCTGGGTATTTGATACTGGTTCTGTTGCTAATATTTGCAACTCGAAACAGGGACTACGGAATAAGCGGACGCTAGCAAAGGACGAGGTGACGATGCGCGTGGGAAACGGTTCCAAAGTCGATGTGATCGCGGTCGGCACGCTACCTCTACATCTACCTTCGGGATTAATATTAGACCTAAATAATTGTTATTTGGTGCCAGCGTTGAGCATGAACATTATATCTGGATCTTGTTTGATGCGAGACGGTTATTCATTTAAATCAGAGAATAATGGTTGTTCTATTTATATGAGTAATATCTTTTATGGTCATGCACCCTTGAAGAGTGGTCTATTCTTATTAAATCTCGATAGTAGTGATACACATATTCATAATGTAGAAGCCAAAAGATGCAGAGTTGATAATGATAGTGCAACTTATTTGTGGCACTGCCGTTTAGGTCATATCGGTGTAAAGCGCATGAAGAAACTCCATACTGATGGGCTTTTGGAACCACTTGATTATGAATCACTTGGTACTTGCGAACCGTGCCTCATAGGCAAGATGACTAAAACACCGTTCTCCGGTACTATGGAGAGAGCAACAGACTTATTGGAAATCATACATACCGATGTATGTGGTCCGATGAATATTGAGGCTCGTGGCGGATATCGTTATTTTCTCACCTTCACAGATGATTTAAGCAGATATGGGTATATCTACTTAATGAAACATAAGTCTGAAACATTTGAAAAGTTCAAGGAATTTCAGAGTGAAGTTGAAAATCATCGTAACAAGAAAATAAAGTTTCTACGATCTGATCGTGGAGGAGAATATTTGAGTTACGAGTTTGGTATACATCTGAAAAATTGTGGAATAGTTTCACAACTCACGCCACCCGGAACACCACAGCGTAATGGTGTGTCCGAACGTCGTAATCGTACTTTACTAGATATGGTGCGATCTATGATGTCTCTTACTGATTTACCGCTATCGTTTTGGGGTTATGCTTTAGAGACGGCCGCATTCACGTTAAATAGGGCACCATCAAAATCCGTTGAGACGACGCCTTATGAACTATGGTTTGGCAAGAAACCAAAGTTGTCGTTTCTTAAAGTTTGGGGCTGCGATGCTTATGTGAAAAAGCTTCAACCTGATAAGCTCGAACCCAAAGCGGAGAAATGTGTCTTCATAGGATACCCAAAGGAAACTGTTGGGTATACCTTCTATCACAGATCCGAAGGCAAGACATTCGTTGCTAAGAATGGATCATTTCTAGAGAAGGAGTTTCTCTCGAAAGAAGTGAGTGGGAGGAAAGTAGAACTTGACGAGGTAACTGTACCTGCTAACTTATTGGAAAATAGTACATCATAGAAAACTGTTTCTGCGACACCTATACCAATTAGTGAGGAAGCTAATGATGATGATCATGAAGCTTCAGGACAAGATACTACTAAACCACGTAGATCAACCAGAGTGAGATCCGCACCAGAGTGGTACGGTAATCCAGTTCTGGAAGTCATGCTACTAGATCATGATGAACCTACAAACTATGAAGAAGCGATGGTGAGCCCAGATTCCGCAAAGTGGCTTGAGGCCATGAAATCTGAGATGGGATCCATGTATGAAAACAAAGTATGGACTTTGGTTGACTTGCTCGATGATCGGCAAGCAATTGAGAATAAATGGATCTTCAAGAAAAAGACTGACGCTGACGGTAATGTTACTGTCTATAAAGCTCGACTTGTCGCAAAAGGTTTTCGACAAGTTCAAGGGGTTGACTACGATGAGACCTTCTCACCCGTAGCGATGCTTAAGTCCGTCAGAATTATGTTAGCAATTGCTGCGTTTTATGATTATGAAATATGGCAAATGGATGTCAAAACTGCATTCCTGAATGGATTTCTGGAAGAAGAGTTGTATATGATGCAACCGGAAGGTTTTGTCAATCCGAAGGAAGCTAACAAAGTGTGCAAACTCCAGCGATCCATTTATGGACTGGAGCAAGCATCTCGGAGTTGGAATAAACGCTTTGATAGTGTGATCAAAGCATTTGGCTTTATACAGACTTTTGGAGAAGCCTGTATTTACAAGAAAGTGAGTGGGAGCCCTGTAGCATTTCTAATAATATATGTAGATGACATATTGCTGATTGGAAATGATATAGAATTTCTGGATAGCATAAAGGGATACTTGAATAAAAGTTTTTTGATGAAAGACCTCGGGGAAGCTGCTTACATATTAGGCATAAAGATCTATAGAGATAGATCAAGACGCTTAATTGGACTTTCACAGAGCACATACCTTGACAAGATTTTGAAGAAGTTCAAAATGGATCAAGCAAAGAAAGGGTTCTTGCCTGTGTTACAAGGTGTGAAGTTGAGTCAGACTCAATGCCCGACCACTGCAGAAGATAGAGAGAAAATGAAAGACGTTCCCTATGCTTCAGCCATAGGCTCTATCATGTATGCAATGCTGTGTACCAGACCTGATGTGTGCCTTGCTATAAGTTTAGCAGGGAGGTACCAAAGTAATCCAGGAATGGATCACTGGACAGCGGTCAAGAACATCCTGAAATACCTGAAAAGGACTAAGGATATGTTTCTCGTATATGGAAGTGACAAAGAGCTCACCGTAAGAGGTTACGTTGATGCAAGCTTTGACACTGATCCGGACGATTCTAAATGGCAAACTGGATACGTGTTTACTTTAAACGGTGGAGCTGTCAGTTGGTGCAGTTCTAAACAAAGCGTCGTAGCGGGATCTACATGTGAAGCGGAGTACATAGCTGCTTCGGAAGCAGCAAACGAAGGAGTCTAGATGAAGGAGTTCATATCCGATCTAGGTGTCATACCTAGTGCATCGGGTCCAATGAAAATCTTCTGTGACAATACTGGTGCAATTGCCTTGACAAAGAATCCAGATTTCACAAAAGAACCAAACACATCAAGAGACGCTTCAACTCCATCCGGGATTTAGTCCAGGCGGGAGACATAGAAATTTGCAAGATACATACGGATCTGAATGTTGCAGACCCGTTGACTAAGCCTCTTCCACGAGCAAAACATGATCAGCACCAAGGCTCCATGGGTGTTAGGATCATTACTGTGTAATCTAGATTATTGACTCTAGTGCAAGTGGGAGACTGAAGGAAATATGCCCTAGAGGCAATAATAAAGTTATTATTTATTTCCTTATATCATGATAAATGTTTATTATTCATGCTAGAATTGTATTAACCGGAAACATAATACATGTGTGAATACATAGACCAACAGAGTGTCACTAGTATGCCTCTACTTGACTAGCTTGTTAATCAAAGATGGTTATGTTTCCTAACCATGAACAAAGAGTTGTTATTTGATTAACGAGGTCACATCATTGGTTGAATGATCTGATTGACATGACCCATTCCATTAGCTTAGCACCCGATCGTTTAGTATGTTGCTATTGCTTTCTTCATGACTTATACATGTTCCTATAACTATGAGATTATGCAACTCCCGTTTACCGGAGGAACACTTTGGGTACTGCCAAATGTCACAACGTAACTGGGTGATTATAAAGGAGTACTACAGGTGTCTCCAATGGCAGATGTTGGGTTGGCGTATTTCGAGATTAGGGGTTGTCACTCCGATTGTCGGAGAGGTATCTCTGGGCCCTCTCGGTAATGCACATCACATAAGCCTTGCAAGCACTGCAACTAATATGTTAGTTGTGAGATGATGTATTACGGAACGAGTAAAGAGACTTGCCGATAACGAGATTGAACTAGGTATTGGATACCGACGATCGAATCTCGGGCAAGTAACATACCGATGACAAAGGGAACAACGTATGTTGTTATGCGGTCTGGCCGATAAAGATCTTCGTAGAATATGTAGGAGCCAATATGGGCATCCAGGTCCCGCTATTGGTTATTGACCGGAGACGTGTCTCGGTCATGTCTACATTGTTCTCGAACCGTAGGGTCCGCACGCTTAACGTTACGATGACAGTTATTATGAGTTTATGCATTTTGATGTACCGAAGGTTGTTCGGAGTCCCGGATGAGATCACGGACATGACGAGGAGTCTCGAAATGGTCGAGACGTAAAGATTGATATATTGGAAGACTATGTTTGGACATAGGAAGTGTTCCGGGTGAAATCAGGATTTTACCGGAATACCGGGAGGGTTACCGGAACCCCCCGGGAGACTAATGGGCCTATTGGGCCTTAGTGGAAAAGAGAAGAGGGACAGCCCATAGCTGGCCGGCGCCCCCCCCCCCTTTCCCCAAGTCCTAGTAGGACTAGGAGAAGGGGCCGGCCCCCCTCTCTCTCCTTTCCCCCTTGAGAGTCCTAATTGGAATAGGATTGGAGGGGGAGTCCTACTCCCGGTGGGAGTAGGACTCCCCCTGCGCCTCCCTCTCTCTGGCCGGCCGGCCCCCACCTCCAACCTTTATATACGGGGGCAGGGGACACCCCAAGACACACAAGTTGATCCTTGAGATCGTTCCTTAGCCGTGTGCAGTGCCCCCTGCCACCAAATTCCACCTCGATCATACCGTTGTAGTGCTTAGGCGAAGCCCTGCGTCGGTAGTACATCAAGATCGTCACCACGCCGTCGTGCTGACGGAACTCTTCCTCGACGCTTTGCTAGATCGGAGCCCGAGGATCGTCATCGAGCTGAACGTGTGCTAAGAACTCGGAGGTGCCGGAGTAACGGTGCTTGGATCGGTCGGATCGGGAAGAATACGTACGACTACTTCCTCTACAGTGTGTGATCGCTTCCGCAGTCGGTCTGCGTTGGTACGTAGACAACACTCTCCCCTCTCGTTGCTGTGCATCACCATGATCTTGCGTGTGCGTAGGAAAATTTTCGAAATTACTGCGTTCCCCAACATGAGCTCTGTTTCCAAACAGATTTGTTCATCTGTAATGGAGATCACATTGGTGGGGATATAGGCTCATACGTCTCTAGCATGTGTTTCAATCACAGGTAATACAGTTGAGCTACTTGTTGTAATCAGTTAGATATTCAATTATGTTTGGAAATAAGTAGATCCCATCAGCATTTGATCTCTTCAGATTATTACACATTTAGGATTGCAACACAAGTAGCTACATGTGAACTTAAATTATAAGATATGTATTCAAATTTTAAATTCTATTAAGACATGCATTGCATGTGCATACAGACTGGGGGACTCGCTCTGCAAACAAGTTGCTCTTCCATCACTGTCGGAAAGAAGTCATGAGGCACTCTCCTGCAAGCAACCCACACGACACGAGGGCCATGTTGTTGATGTTGCAAAGCTACCGGGGCCGTCGCCCCGACGTCCACAACGAGGAAAACAGGTGCCATAGGACAAGGTGCACTCCATACTTGCATAGATATTGTGTGCATTTGCAACCTCCAGTCATATGTGTGAGCTGAATCTACTTCCTTTTCTTCATGTCCAAATATAGGGTAAAAATAATGTTTATTTTTCTATTCAACCCACCAAATTTTTTCTGGAATCAAGTGCCAGACATATCTTTTGCTGATTGCACCAACATAGATGCGGGAGTGGTGGACTTGCGGCACGGGAAGGTGAAAGAAGGGAGGTTCAGGAAGGAGAGGGAGATGACAAAACTAAGAGAAAGGAGGGAGACACCAAGGAAGGTGGCAAGGCAAGAAAGCGAAGTTGTGCCCAAGGTTAGACCGTGATTGTGTACAACTGTTACCTTTCCATCAATGCCAGGTTCATTGTCATTTTTAAAGTCCAACACTTGAAGCTCTACACAATTGTAGTCGGGGAAGATGGTAAACTTAATGAGGTTGGGGTTATTGTGAAGCTCGGTGTTTGGTGGAGTTGTCTCGAGGTAAAGAGGACAAGGCATGCAAACATGAGTAACTGATAAATTTGAAAAATCACTTCCATTTTTTCTAGGAACATTGAATATAATTTATTTGGTAAAGAAAGCGGCAGAGAAGACTATGTTTTTGGACCTTCAGGTGAAGCGGAAATTATAACATTGTGATATCAAATTATTGTTCACTGATTGTTTGATCAAGTTGTTGACACATGTTTGATGTATGATAATTTTGCCATGTGAAGTATGTGTCTGAATCAAGTATCGCCCACTTATTCTTTGATTTTATCAGTTTTGCTAAATCTCATGTGTGATTTTTGTTGTCGTTGTTGTGTCACTAACTTTCTGCTTTGCACGAGGCCGAAGACGAGGATGGCATGAGAAGAGCCGGCTACAGCGAGGCCGAGCCGTGTATGAGCGGGGCAAGTCGGAGATTCAACCAGTGAGGGTGCATGGGGGTGCAGGTGGGGGAGGGGGACATTGGAGTTGTTCATCGAGGATGGTCGGGGCAGAAGCTGACATGGCGGCGGGGGGGGGGGGGGTCGAGGGGAGGGGAGGGAGGTGATAGACGCTGGTTGCGGGGATGGAGTCAGGCAATTAGGCTTGGGTAGGGCATGATGGAATATGAGCAACCGTCATGGGAAAGGAGGGAGAAGATAAATAGGTGGTAGTGTGTTCCTATTCATTGGATATTGATTTATGGCCATAAATAGAAGTGAATGACGAGGAGAGTATTGTCAAGTACCTGACATATGGATGCCCCTTAGTTATTTTTCAATCATTTGCCCATAGCAATGCACGGGCATTCTACTAGTCTAGCCTAGTTGTTCTCCTATGATACATGGTGAGTCCATGCATTTGAAGGAAATATGCCCTAGAGGCAATAATAAAGTTATTATTTATTTCCTTATATCATGATAAAGGTTTATTATTCATGCTAGAATTGTATTAACCGGAAACATAATACATGTGTGAATACATAGACAAACAGAGTGTCACTAGTATGCCTCTACTTGACTAGCTCGTTAATCAAAGATGGTTATGTTTCCTAACCATGGACAAAGAGTTGTCATTTGATTAACGGGATCACATCATTAGTTGAATGATCTGATTGACATGACCCATTCCATTAGCTTAGCACCCGATCATTTAGTATGTTGCTATTGCTTTCTTCATGACTTATACATGTTCCTATGACTATGAGATTATGTAACTCCCGTGTGCCGGAGGAACACTTTGTGTGCTACCAAACGGCACAACGTAACTGGGTGATTATAAAGGTACTCTACAGGTGTCTCCAAAGGTACATGTTGGGTTGACGTATTTCGAGATTAGGATTTGTCACTCCGATCGTCGGAGAGGTATCGCTGGGCCCTCTCGGTAATGGACATCACTTAAGCCTTGCAAGTAATGCAACTAATGAGTTAGTTGCAAGATGATGTATTACGGAACGAGTAAAGAGACTTGCCGGTAACGAGATTGAACTAGGTATTGGATACCGACGATCGAATCTCGGGCAAGTAACATACCGATGACAAAGGGAACAACGTATGTTGTTATGCGGTCTGACCGATAAAGATCTTCGTAGAATATGTAGGAGCCAATATGGGCATCCAGGTCCCGCTATTGGTTATTGACTGGAGACGTGTCTCGGTCATGTCTACATTGTTCTCGAACCCGTAGGGTCCGCACGCTTAAGGTTTCGATGACAGTTATATTATGAGTTTATACGTTTTGATGTACCGAAGGTTGTTCGGAGTCCCGGATGTGATCACGGACATGACGAGGAGTCTCGAAATGGTAGAGACATAAAGATTGATATATTGGAAGCCTATGTTTGGATATCGAAAGTGTTCCGGGTGAAATCGGGATTTTACCGGAGTACCGGGAGGTTACCGGAACCCCCCGGGAGCTATATGGGCCTTAGTGGGCCTTAGTGGAAAAGAGAAGGGGCAGCCCAAGATGGGTCGCGCGCCCCTCCCCTCCCTTGGTCCGAATAGGACAAGGAGAGGGGGCCGGCCCCCCTCTCTCTTCCCCCCCCCCTCCGCGAATCCTATTCCAACTAGGATTGGGGGGGGGGAATCCTACTCCCAGAGGGAGTAGGACTCCTCCTGGTGCGCCTCTCCTAGGCCGGCCGCAACCCCCCCCCCCCCCCCTTGATCCTTTATATACGGAGGCAGGGGAACCCCATAGACACACAAGTTGATCCACGTGATCTTATTCTTAGCCGTGTGCGGCGCCCCCTGCCACCATAGTCCTCGATAATATTGTAGCGGTGCTTAGGCGAAGCCCTGCGACAGTAGTACATCAAGATCGTCACCACGCCGTCGTGCTGACGGAACTCTTCCCCGACACTTTGCTGGATCGGAGTCCGGGGATCGTCATCGAGCTGAACGTGTGCTAAAACTCGGAGGTGCCGTAGTTTCAGTGCTTGATCAGTCGGGCCGTGAAGACGTACGACTACATCAACCAAACTCTTCCGTTGTCGATCTACAAGGGTACGTAGATCACACTCTCCCCTTGTTGCTATGCATCATCATGATCTTGCGTGTGCGTAGGATTTTTTTTGAAATTACTACGTTCCCCAACAGTGGCATCCGAGCCTAGGTTTTATGGTTTGATGTTATGTGCACGAGTAGAACACAAGTTAGTTGTGGGCGTTATAAGTCACACTGCCTACCAGCATGTCATACTTTGGTTCGGCGGTATTGTTGGATGAAGCAGCCCGGACCGACATTACGCGTACGCTTACGTGAGACCAGTTCTCCCGACGTGCTTTGCACATAAGTGGCTTGCGGGTGACTGTTTCTCCAACTTTAGTTGAACCGAGTGTGGCTACGCCCGGTCCTTGCGAAGGTTAAAACGGCATCAACTTGACAAACTATCGTTGTGGTTTTGATGCGTAGGTAAGATTGGTTCTTGCTTAAGCCCGTAGCAGCCACGTAAAACTTGCAACAAACAAAGTAGAGGACGTCTAACTTGTTTTTGCAGGGCATGTTGTGATGTGATATGGTCAAGACATGATGCTAAATTTTATTGTATGAGATGATCATGTTTTGTAACCGAGTTATCGGCAACTGGCAGGAGCCATATAGTTGTCGCTTTATTGTATGCAATGCAATCGCGCTGTAATGCTTTACTTTATCACTAAGCGGTAGCGATAGTCGTGGAAGCATAAAAGTGGCGAGACGACAGTGATGCTGCGATGGAGATCAAGGTGCCGCGCTGGTGATGATGGTGATCATGACGGTGCTTCGGAGATGGAGATCACAGGCACAAGATGATGATGGCCATATCATATCACTTATATTGATTGCATGTGATGTTTATCTTTTATGCATCTTATCTTGCTTTGATTGACGGTAGCATTATAAGATGATCTCTCACTAAATTATCAAGAAGTGTTCTCCCTGAGTATGCACCGTTGCGAAAGTTCTTCGTGCTGAGACACCACGTGATGATCGGGTGTGGTAGGCTCTACGTTCAAATACAACGGGTGCAAAACAGTTGCACACGTGGAATACTCAGGTTATACTTGATGAGCCAAGCATATACAGATATGGCCTCGGAACACGGAGACCGAAAGGTCGAGCGTGAATCATATAGTAGATATGATCAACATAGTGATGTTCACCAATGAAACTACTTGTAACACCCTCGATGCGACTATATCTCCCACGTGTTGAGGCATGACTTAGAGGCATAATCGCATTGAAGGCATATGTCGCAAGTGAGGTAATCTGCACACAACCCATGTAATATAATAAGGAAATAAGATACATAGTTGGCTTACAATCGCCACTTCACACAATTACATGAATAAAGCATTACATCAACCAAATACACTCATGGTCCGACTACGGAACCAAAATAAAAGAAGAACCCCAAATGCGACAAAGGTCCCCGATCGACCCCAACTGGGCTCCACTACTGATCAACTAGAAAGAAACAGCACAAAGGACAAGATCTTCATCGAGCTCCTCCTGAGCTTGGTTGCGTCATCTGCTCGGACTCATCGGCACCTGCAAACTGGTTTTGGAAGTATCTGTGAGCCACAGGGACTCAGCAATCTCGCACCCTCGTGATCAAGACTATTTAAGCTTATGGGTAAGGTAAAGGTATGAGGTGGAGATGCAGCAAGCGACTAGCATATATGGTGGCTAACATACGCAAATGAGAGCGAGAAGAGAAGGCAAAGCACGGTCGATAAAAGTATGATCAAGAAGTGATCCTGGACTACCTACATCAAGCATAACTCCAACAACCGTGTTCACTTCCCGGACTCCGCCGGAAAGAGACCATCACGGTTACACACGCGGTTGATTCATTTTAATTAAGGTCGACTTTAGGTTTTCTACAACCGGACGTTAACAAATTCCCATCTGCCCATAACCGCGGGCACGGCTTTCAAAAGTTCAAATCCCTGCAGGGGTGTCCCAACTTAGCCCATCACAAGCTCTCACGGTCAACGAAGGAATAGACCTCCACCCGAGACATTCCGATCAGACTCGGTATCCCGGTACAACAAGACATTTCGACAGGGTAAAACTAAACCAGCAACACCGCCCGAATGTGCCGACAAATCCCGATAGGAGCTGCACATATCTCTTTCTCAGGGCACACTCAGATGAGACTAGCTACGAGTAAAACCAACACTCAAGTTTCCCCGAGGTGGCCCCGCAGGCAGCTCAGTTCGGACCAACACTCAGAGGAGCACTGGCCCAGGGGGGTTAGAATAAAGATGACCCTTGAGTCTGCAGAACCCAAGGGAAGGTGGTAGGTTGTTAGTGCAAATGGTAAAACCAATGTTGGGCATTGCTGGAAGAGCTTTACTTAAGGCGAACTGTCAAGGGGTTCCCATTATAGCCCAACCGCGTAAGGAACGCAAAATCCGGGAACATAACACCGATATGACGGAAACTAGGGCGGCAAGAGTGGAACAAATCACCAGGCATAAGGCCGAGCCTTCCACCCTTTACCAAGTATATAGATGCATTAATTAAATACGATATATTGTGATATCCCAACAAGTAAACATGTTCCAACAAGGAACAACATCTCCATGTTTCAACATGGAACAAACTTCAATCTTCACCTGCAACTAACAATGCTATAAGAGGGGCTGAGCAAAGCGGTAACCTAGCCAATCAACGGTTTGCTAGGACATGGTGGGTTAGAGGTTTGACATGGCAATTGGGAGGCTGACAAGCAAATGGTAGGCATCATAGCATTGGCATAGCAAAAGAGCGAGCATCTAGCAAAGCAAAGATAGTAGTGATTTCGAGGGTATAATCATCTTGCCTGAAATCCCGCAAGGAAGAAGAATGAGTCCATGAAGAAGATAAACGGACGTAGTCGAACGGGTCCTCACAAACGCAACGTTATCGGAACCAACCCGAAGAAGCAAACACCGGAAAAAGAAACACACAACATAGTAAACAACCACGACACGAACATGTCATGATGCACAATCAAGTATGATGCATGTCCGGTTTAAAGAGGCATGGCATGGCAAAGAGCACAAACAACCCTACAAATTAAGTGGGGCTCAATATGCAACGGGTTGCATATTGTCAAAACACCACATAACGTATTTAGTTCGATCTCGTTTATGTACCCAACAATATTAAATATTGTTAAACATGGCAAGAGAGGAAGCATGATGAAACTATCTAATCTAGGCAAGTTTAAATGAGGCTGGAACAACAAAACAACAAGTCCGGAAACTCCTCATGTGCATAATTTAGGTTTGGTACTGTTCTGCCCTAAACATTATTTTAGAGTTGTTAAACATGCAAGATGAGTGCACCATGATAATCTAGGCATTTTTCTACCCCATTTACATATAAAGTTTGTTAAAAATGGAGCTACGGTTATTTAGTTATGAATTAAAGCATTTTAGCATGGCATAGGGGCAAATTTAAACAAACATCATTTTAAACATTTCTAACATGGATGAAAGTTGCATATTATGAATCTACACAAAATTCTAAGCATGTTTCATATATAAATTATTTTAATCCGATGCACGGTTTGAAAGTTATTATATGCATGAAACTAGGGGGTTTTCTGTAAAACTGGCAGTTCTCTGTTAATTGGCAAAATCGTTCAGGAAAAAAACAGGCACTCGGGCCGGAACTGAACAGGAAGCCCAACAAGGAAGGAAAAAAAAGAGGGGCGCAGGGCAAACCACCATGGGCCAAGGCCCGCTGGATCTGGCCAAGAGGAGCTGGGTCTGGCACGCGAGACAGGCCCAGGCGCGGTCAGCGAGCGGTCAACAGGCGCGGCGTGCGCTCGAACGGCTCGAGACAGAGGCACCGTTCCCCTCTGCTCGACAGGAAGCCGGGGCGGCAGCGCTGAGGACTCCGGCGAGCGTGGGGCACAACGGGATGGCGCGGGGAGGCGCCTGGGTCTAGATCCTACTAGGGGAGGTGCGGATCAGGTCTCCGAGCAGGGAAAACGTGCTACCAGTCCATGGCTGCAGCTGTTTCCTGAAGAGAAGACAGGGAAGAGAAATTCAGAGGGGAAAAATGCGGACGGGGAGAAGGGAGAGATGATAGGGAGATGGGAGAGAAAAGGAGCAGGGCACGGCCTCTCGATGCTCCGGGAGCTGTGGCTGCTCACCTGCGCGGTTGGAGGTGAGGCTGCTGGGGGGTGCGTGGATGAGGAGGCAGGAGACGGCGCGACATGCGCTCGGGCATGAGCAGAGGCAATGGTGGGGGCGTGGTTCAGACGAAGCAAGAGGCAACAGAGATGGGGCTTGAGCTCGAGACGAACAGAGGGACGCCGACCTTGGCGTGACGGCAGCGGTGCGGACGAACGGGGCGGGGAGGAGGCCGTGGAGGTCGAGGAAGGCTGGGGCGACGGCCTGGAGCAGTTGCTGGTTCGGTGTGCTCCGGTGAGCGGCCACTGGTCGCTGGCACGGTCGGAGACGAGTCTGCAGGGGGTGGAGGAGCTTGGGCAAGCGACGACGGCCTGGACCTTGGGACGACAGCTGCAGCTTGTCGTTCGGCGCAGGGTGAAGCAGAGGAGGCAGGAGTCGCGTCGGACGAGGAGACGAGGTGGTAGGGCGGCGTGGTCTTGTAGGTGAGGAGGGACTCCGGCGACGTCAATTCCCAGGGCGGCTCGGATCAGCGACCGAGGGGTGAGCTCCAAAACCAAGGCGGGGACGATGTGCATCGGGGAGAAGGGGCTTGTGGGCGCGCTGGATGCCTACGGGGCTTCCATGCTTGATGGGTTGGATCGATGGGAGGAGGTGGTTGGCCAGAAGCTGAAAACGAGGGAAGTGGTTGGAGGCTTCGGTGGCGGAGAGGTGGATCTGGGAGGAAACCGATGGAGATGGTGAGTGGGTGGCGGCGGCGCGATGGGAAAAGATGGATGGGACAGCTCTTAGACTAGGGTTTGGATGCATATATACATCGCGTGGATTAGATTAGGGGCTATCTCGTCCCTCCGATCGTAATCGGGCGGGCGAGAATAAATAGCTTAGGGGAACCCAACAAAGAATCAGAGATGTTTTGTAGATGTTTGGGGATGATCCGGATCCAACGGTGACGACTGCCCGATTCGGGTCCGGGACAATTTCGGACGCGCACGTGAGGGGTTCGATGCACTGAGCACAGAGGGCTTCGGGGTCTGACGGGAGAGGTTAGGTTGGCCTGGCGGTAGGTAGTGAGCTGTGTAGACGGTCTCGAGCTGAGAGAAGAGAAGAGAGAGAGGCCTGGCGACTGTTTCCGGAGACCGAAAACGTCCGACGATAGACCGACTATATTGTCGCTATATTTATCCGTTGGGGCATCAAACGATCTCCGAATGCGATGAAACTTGACAGGCGGTCTATCTACACTATAATAAGACCACACGTCAACTCCCATCCCATTCCGGGAACATTTTCCGGTCACTTATAAAATACTATTTCGGACATGCCGCGGGCACGTGCAAGTGTGTCTGGGCTCAGAACGGACAACGGATGGAACGAGGAGACCGGGACGGATGCAAGTTTTGAAAAACATGATGATGCAATGCATATGATGACATGACAAGATGCAACACGCAAGCCAATGACATGGTAACGACGGCGAATAACTGGACGACAACTGGCACATCGGTCTTGGGGCGTTACACTACTCCATCTCACATGATGATCGGACATGGTTTAGTTGATTTGGATCACGTGATCACTTAGAGGATTAGAGGGATGTCTATCTAAGTGGGAGTTCTTTAAGTAATTTGACTAATTGAACTTAAATTTATCATGAACTTAGTACCTGATAGTATCTTGCTCATGTATGTTTGATTGTAGATAGATGGCCCGTGCTGTTGTTCCGTTGAATTTTAATGCGTTCCTTGAGAAAGCAAAGTTGAAAGATGATGGTAGCAATTACACGGACTGGGTCCGTAACTTGAGGATTATCCTCATTGCTGCACAGAAGAATTACGTCCTGGAAGCACCGCTGGGTGCCAGGCCTGCTGCAGGAGCAACACCAGATGTTATGAACGTCTGGCAGAGCAAAGCTGATGACTACTCGATAGTTCAGTGTGCCATGCTTTACGGCTTAGAATCGGGACTTCAACGACGTTTTGAACGTCATGGAGCATATGAGATGTCCCAGGAGTTGAAGTTAATATTTCAGGCAAATGCCCGGATTGAGAGATAAGAAGTCTCCAATAAGTTCTATAGCTGCAAGATGGAGGAGAACAGTTCTATCAGTGAGCATATACTCAAAATGTCTGGGTATAATAATCACTTGATTCAGATGGGAGTTAATCTTCCAGATAATTGCGTCATTGACAGAATTCTCCAATCACTGCCACCAAGCTATAAGAGCTTCGTGATGAACTATAATATACAAGGGATGAATAAGACTATTCCCGAGCTCTTCGCAATGCTGAAAACTGCGGAGGTAGAAATCAAAAAGGAGCATCAAGTGTTGATGGTCAATAAGACCACTAGTTTCAAGAAAAAGGGCAAAGGGAAGAAGAAGGGGAACTTCAAGAAGAACAACAAGCAAGTTGCTGCTCAAGAGAAGAAACCCAAGTCTGGACCTAAGCCTGAAACTGAGTGCTTCTACTGCAAGCAGACTGGTCACTGGAAGCGAAACTGCCCCAAGTATTTGGCGGATAAGAAGGATGGCAAGGTGAACAAAGGTATATGTGATATACATGTTATTGATGTGTACCTTACTAATGCTCGCAGTAGCACCTGGGTATTTGATACTGGTTCTGTTGCTAATATTTGCAACTCGAAACAGGGACTATGGATTAAGCGAAGATTGGCTAAGGACGAGGTGACGATGCACGTGGGAAACGGTTCCAAAGTCGATGTGATCGCGGTCGGCACGCTACCTCTACATCTACCTTCGGGATTAGTATTAGACCTAAATAATTGTTATTTGGTGCCAGCGTTGAGCATGAACATTATATCTGGATCTTGTTTGATGCGAGATGGTTATTCATTTAAATCAGAGAATAATGGTTGTTCTATTTATATGAGTAATATCTTTTATGGTCATGCACCCTTGAAGAGTGGTCTATTTTTATTGAATCTCATAGTAGTGACACACATATTCATAATGTTGAAGCCAAAAGATGCAGAGTTGATAATGATGGTGCAACTTATTTGTGGCACTGCCGTTTAGGTCATATCGGTGTAAAGCGCATGAAGAAACTCCATACTGATGGACTTTTGGAACCACTTGATTATGAATCACTTGATACTTGCGAACCGTGCCTCATGGGCAAGATGACTAAAACACCGTTCTCCGGTACTATGGAGAGAGCAACAGATTTGTTGGAAATCATACATACAGATGTATGTGGTCCAATGAATATTGAGGCTCGTGGCGGATATCGTTATTTTCTCACCTTCACAGATGACTTAAGCAGATACGGGTATATCTACTTAATGAAACATAAGTCTGAAACATTTGAAAAGTTCAAAGAATTTCAGAGTGAAGTTGAAAATCATCGTAACAAGAAAATAAAGTTTCTACGATCTGATCGTAGAGGAGAATATTTGAGTTACGAGTTTGGTGTACATTTGAAACAATGCGGAATAGTTTCACAACTCACGCCACCCGGAACACTACAGCGTAATGGTGTGTCCGAACGTCGTAATCGTACTTTACTAGATATGGTGCGATCTATGATGTCTCTTACTGATTTACCGCCATCATTTTGGGGTTATGCTTTAGAGACGGCCGCATTCACGTTAAATAGGGCACCATCAAAATCCTTTGAGACAACGCCTTATGAACTATGGTTTGGCAAGAAACCAAAGTTGTTGTTTCTGAAAGTTTGGGGCTGCGATGCTTATGTGAAAAAGCTTCAACCTGATAAGCTCGAACCCAAATCGGAGAAATGTGTCTTCATAGGATATCCAAAGGAAACTATTGGATACACCTTCTATCACAGATCCGAAGACAAGACTTTTGTTGCTAAATTCGGAAACTTTCTGGAGAAGGAGTTTCTCTCAAAAGATGTGAGTGGGAGAAAAGTAGAACTTGATGAGGTAATTGTACCTACTCCCTTATTGGAAAGTAGTACATCACAGAAAACTGTTTCTGCGACACCTACCCCAATTAGTGAGGAAGCTAATGATACTGATCATGAAACTTCAGGACAAGATACTACTGAACCTCGTAGATCTACCAGAGTGAGATCCGCGCCAGAGTGGTACGGTAATCATGTTCTGGAAATCATGCTGCTAGATCATGATGAACCTACGAACTATGAAGAAGCGATGATGAGCCTAGATTCCGCAAAATGGCTTGAAGCCATGAAATCTGAGATGGGATCCATGTATGAGAACAAAGTATGGACTTTGGTTGACTTGCCCGATGATCGGCAAGCAATTGAGAATAAATGGATCTTCAAGAAGAAGACTGACGCTGACGGTAATATTACTGTCTACAAAGCTCGACTTGTCGCAAAAGGTTTTCGACAAGTTCAAGGAGTTGACTACGATGAGACCTTCTCACCCGTAGCGATGCTTAAGTCTGTCCGAATCATGTTAGCAATTGCCGCATTTTATGATTATGAAATTTGGCAGATGGATGTCAAAACTGCATTCCTGAATGGATTTCTGGAAGAAGAATTGTATATGATGCAACCGGAAGGTTTTGTCGATCCAAAGGGAGCTAATAAAGTGTGCAAGCTCCAGCGATCCATTTATGGACTGGTGCAAGCCTCTCGGAGTTGGAATAAATGCTTTGATAGTGTGATCAAAGCATTTGGTTTTATACAGACTTTCGAAGAAGCCTGTATTTACAAGAAAGTGAGTGGGAGCTCTGCAGCATTTCTGATATTATATGTGGATGACATATTACTGATTGGAAATAATATAGAATTTCTGGACAGCATAAAGGGATACTTGAATAAGAGTTTTTCAATGAAAGACCTCGGTGAAGCTGCTTACATATTAGGCATAAAGATCTATAGAGATAGATCAAGACGCTTAATTGGACTTTCACAAAGCACATACCTTGACAAGATTTTGAAGAAGTTCAAAATGGATCAAGCAAAGAAAGGGTTCTTGCCTGTGTTACAAGGTGTAAAGTTGAGTCAGACTCAATGCCCGACCACAGCAGAAGATAGAGAGAAAATGAAAGATGTTACCTATGCTTCAGCCATAGGCTCTATCATGTATGCAATGCTGTGTACCAGACCTGATGTGTGCCTTGCTATAAGTTTAGCAGGGAGGTACCAAAGTAATCCAGGAGTGGATCACTGGACAGCGGTCAAGAACATCTTGAAATACCTAAAAAGGACTAAGGATATGTTTCTCGTATATGGAGGTGACAAATAGCTCATCGTAAACGGTTACGTTGATGCAAGCTTCGACACTGATCCGGACGATTCTAAATTGCAAACCAGATACGTATTTACATTAAACGGTGGAGCTGTCAGTTGGTGCAGTTCTAAACAAAGCGTCATGGCGGGATATACATGTGAAGCGGAGTACATAGCTGCTTCGGAAGCAGCAAACGAAGGAGTCTGGATGAAGGAGTTCATATCCGATCTAGGTGTCATACCTAGTGCATCGGGTCCAATGAAAATCTTTTGTGACACTACTGGTGCAATTGCCTTGGCAAAGGAATCCAGATTTCACAAGAGAACCAAACACATCAAGAGACGCTTCAATTCCATCCGGGATCTAGTCCAGGTGGGAGACATAGAAATTTGCAAGATACATACGGAGCTGAATGTAACAGACCCGTTGACTAAGCCTCTTCCACGAGCAAAACATGATCAACACCAAAGCTCCATGGGTGTTAGAATCATTACGGTGTAATCTAGATTATTGACTCTAGTGCAAGTGGGAGACTGAAGGAAATATGCCCTGGAGACAATAATAAAGTTATTATTTATTTCCTTATATCATGATAAAGGTTTATTATTCATGCTATAATTGTATTAACTGGAAACATAATACATGTGTGAATACATAGACAAACACAGTGTCACTAGTATGCATCTACTTGACTAGCTCGTTAATCCAAGATGGTTATGTTTCCTAACCATGGACAAAGAGTTGTCATTTGATTAACGGGATCACATCATTAGTTGAATGATCTGATTGACATGACCCATTCCATTAGCTTAGCACCCGATCGTTTAGTATGTTGATATTGCTTTCTTCATGAGTTATACATGTTCCTATGACTATGAGATTATGTAACTCCCATGTGCCGGAGGAACACTTTGTGTGCTACCAAATGTCACAACGTAACTGGGTGATTATAAAGGTACTCTACAGGTGTCTCCAAAGGTACATGTTGGATTGACGTATTTCGAGATTAGGATTTGTCACTCCGATCGTCGGAGAGGTATCTCTGGGCCCTCTCGGTAATGCACATCACTTAAGCCTTGCAAGCAATGCAACTAATGAGTTAGTTGCAAGATGATGTATTACGGAACGAGTAAAGAGACTTGCCAGTAACGAGATTGAACTAGGTATTGGATACCGACGATCGAATCTCGGGCAAGTAACATACCGATGACAAAGGGAACAATGTATGTTGTTATGCGGTCTGACCGATAAAGATCTTCCTAGAATATGTAGGAGCCAATATGGGCATCCAGGTCCCGCTATTGGTTATTGACCGGAGACGTGTCTCGGTCATGTCTACATTGTTCTCGAACCCGTAGGGTCCGCACGCTTAAGGTTTCGATGATAGTTATATTATGAGTTTATACGTTTTGATGTACCGAAGGTTGTTCGGAGTCCCGGATATGATCACGGACATGACGAGGAGTCTCGAAATGGTCGAGACATAAAGATTGATATATTGGAAGCCTACGTTTGGATATCGGAAGTGTTCCGGGTGAAATCGGGATTTTACCGGAGCACCGGGAGGTTACCGGAACCCCCCGGGAGCTATATGGGCCTTAGTGGAAAAGAGAAGGGGCAGCCCAAGATGGGCCGCGCGCCCCTCCCCTCCCTTGGTCCGAATAGGACAAGGAGAGGGGGCCGGCCCCCCTCTCCCCCCCCCTCCGCGAATCCTATTCCAACTAGGATTGGGGGGGGGGATCCTACTCCCAGAGGGAGTAGGACTCCTCCTGGCGCGCCTCTCCTAGGCCGGCCGCAACCCCCCCCCCCCCTTGATCCTTTATATACGGAGGCAGGGGAACCCCAGAGACACACAAGTTGATCCACGTGATCTTATTCTTAGCCGTGTGCGGCGCCCCCTGCCACCATAGTCCTCGATAATATTGTAGCGGTGTTTAGGCGAAGCCCTGCGACAGTAGTACATCAAGATCGTCACCACGCCGTCGTGCTGACGGAACTCTTCCCCGACACTTTGCTGAATCGGAGTCCGGGGATCGTCATCGAGTTGAACGTGTGCTAAAACTCGGAGGTGCCGTAGTTTCGATGCTTGATCGGTCGGGCCGTGAAGACGTACGAGTACGTCAACCAAACGCTTCCGTTGTCGATCTACAAGGGTACGTAGATCAGACTCTCCCCTCGTTGCTATGCATCACCATGATCTTGCGTGTGCGTAGGAAATTTTTTGAAATTACTACGTTCCCCAACAACATTTGTTATTGTTTGGCAACTGTGTATGTGCTAAGATGCTGAGTTGAGATTTTGTTTGGCAGCCTGCATGTGTTTAGATATGCTGAACAATTTCGAATTTCGAATAGTTTTTTGAATGGTGAACAAATTGAAAAAATGTGAAAAAAATGTAAACATATTTTGAAATTATGAAATTTTATTGTTTTTTAAATGAAATTCTAAACATTTTCTAAAATAAAAATAATTTTTGAGAATTTTAAATAATTTTAAATTATGAACTTTCTTGAAAATTTAAACAAAATTTGAAATTCTAAGCATATTTTGAAAATTCGAAATTCTGAACATTTTTTGAAAATTTAAACAAAATATGAAATTCTGAATATTTTAACAAATTTTGTAATTCTAAACATTTTTTAAAATTTTAAACAAAATTTTAAAATTCTGAACATTTTCTGAAATTTTTAACAATTTTTGGAATTCTGAATATTTTTTGAAAATTTAATGTTTTTTTGAAATTATGAACATTAAATGAAAAATTAAACATATTTGGACATGGTCTAGTGAGTGGGGACGAAGATCGGGACGAGCATGGCTGCCTCCATGCACCCATGAGATGGGCATGGCTGAGGGCCTTTTTTTTGCATCAGATGGGCATAGCCCTGGCGATCCCATACACCCTACCAAACATAAAAAAGTGGGTTAGAGTGAGAACTTTTGTCCTCATGCACCCTCCATGCACCCTATCAAACACACCTAAGTGTCAAGGCAAAAACATCTATCTTCCGCATTGTAACATTGGAATTCGTCTAGCTTTTATTTTCCTTGGTATTAATCAGATCCAAAATGCCCTTTGGGTGTCTCCACTCAGAAAAATGTTGTGATTAAAAAAAATGCTCTATCAATATCTTGTTTTTATTTCCGCAAGAAAAATATGAGATGGTACTGCAACTCCAACCTTGACAATACAATGTTTGACTTTGAACTACAAAGAGAATTATGACACATTCAATAATTTATTTTAGATAAATATTGGAAGATGGTACAAAGCACCCAGGATACGGAGTGACCACTTTTTTTTCAACATTGGTAACTTTATTGTTTAAACTCCATCACTGTAGCCACAAAACATCCCTTAGAGTCACATAAGATTGCACCACATGCACATGCATCGACACGATGCTTCCCGAGTGGCATGATGTTTACTTGTGCCCGAAGGAGATGCATGAGGCCGGATGCATGTCAGGAACGAGGTGCACATTGCCACATTATCAAAACCACTTGTAAAACCACTCTAATAAGGATTAGGGGGGGGGGGGGGGGGGTGTGTATTCACATGGTATAGGAAAGTCTAGGGGGTTAGATACCTGGTTTTAAACGTGAGGGGGTAAAGTGGCCAGTTTGTGAAACCCCGGTGGGTTGTTTGGGCTTATTTCTAAGTTTTATGCTCCTGCAGAAAAAGACATGAAGTATTATGGAACACGTCATCGCTCTGGACCAGCTAGGCCGTCGGGGTGACGTAAGCTTCTTTTCTATACGGAGCGACCACTTAATCTAAGTCACGTGGTATTTTTTACGAAAAGGATCCCAAAACTATAGTGAAAAATGATAAATGATACAAAGCACCCTAAAATGAAAGGAAAATATAACCGAGTCCCAGGGGAGCTGACCAACCAGTCATACCACCCTGACATGAAGGCGTGCCACTGATGCGGAGCTAGTGAGACCTAGTAATCCTTTTTTTTGTGAGCTAGTGAGACCTAGTAATCCGCAGTGGAGGGAGGCAAAGGATCCTTTTGGATAGTAGCCCGCGCTTGCCTTACCAAAATTTCGGCGTTGATTGCAGGCGTTGGCGTGCGTTTGAATGGTGGCTAGATTTTCGGATCTACGCCAAAATTTTGGCAAGCAGTTCAGTTTTTCTCGCCAACTGTGGGCGAAGCGGCGGCGGCGAAATCCCTCGCCAAATAATTGGCACGCCCCCGAATTGGTAGGGCTGGTCTGGGCACGATCCAAACAGGCCCAAAATTTTTGGCAAGGTCGTCGTGGGCCTACTTCTTAATTGAAAATTTGCAAGGTTGTGCTTCTTTCGGTTTTTTTGCGTGAAAGAAACATTACTGTAATAACTATAAGAAGAACATTACAAATAAGCGCGACTGAATGCCGACGCAACTCATCTAGCTTGCTACACGTCTTCCCGCCGTAACAAAGTGTGATGAGTAGCAGCACGATGCAATCAAGGTATGATGGCGAGCGTCCAAAATCACTAATTAAGGAATACTCGTTGCAAAAAGCACTCCACTTTCCCATGTCGCGACAAGTGGCGCACATGCAAGAAACCGGACCAGAAGCATGGTTTTTTTCCCTTTCCGAAAAAGGCACGTCCGTGCCTCTCGCGAAATTACAATCGTGCCTCTCGTGGAAGGAAAAAACAAAAAACGCATTTTTTTCGTTTTCAAGAGGCACGGCCGTGACTCTCATGAAAGAAAAAAAAACAGAAAACGCGTATTTTTTCCCTTTCCGAGAGGCACGGCCGTGACTTTCGCGAAAGCACAACCGTGCCTCTCGCGGAAGCAAAACCGTGACTCTCCCAAAAAAAACAAAAAACGTGTTTTGTTTTTCCCTTTCTGAGAGGCACGACTGTGACTCTCGCGAAAGTACAACCGTGCCTCTCGCGGGAGCAAAACCGTGACTCTCACGAAAGAAAAAAAAACAGAAAACGCGTTTTTTTTTCATTTCCGAAAGGCACGACCGTGACTCTGGCTAAAGCACAACCGTGCCTCTTGCGGAAGAAAAACCGTGACTTTCGCGAAAGGGAAAAAACGTGTTTTTTCGTGAAAAAAATTTTTTTTCGAATTTTTTTTGATCGAAAAGCTAAGAAAGACCGGGGGAAAACCAAAACGTCGAAAAAAACCATTTAAAAAGCCAAAAACACGTGCGGAAAATAAAAAAAAACAAAATCCGAAGGGAGTGTCCAGAGTGCTGGCTCCCGAAGGAGCGCTCTTTAACTACTCCCTCCGTCCCAAAATTCTTGTCTTAGATTTGTCTAAATACGGATGTATCAAGTCACGTTTTAGTATTAGATACATCCGTATCTAGACAAATTTAAGACAAGAATTTTGGGACGGAGGGAGTAGTTGCTCCCGCCCAGGACAACGTTCCCTTTGAAAGTTCGCTCCTTAGATTTAGGATTTTCTGTTTTTTTAGAAACGGTTTTTTTTCTGTTGAGACAAAGATTTAGGGCAAATTTAATGATGTTGGCTGATAGGCCGAGGCCCGGCCCATCATCCATCCATCCAATGGAAAGAAAGAAGCCGGCCAATCCCACAAAGAAGGTTCCCGGCGCCGCCGCTCCCTGCTGCTACGCTGAAGGATCAAGAACTCATCGCCATTGCCGCCAGTCTTCTTGTAAGTTTCCTCTCCCAGCCTCCAACCAGATCGGGAATTTCTTGGAAGCACTCCTCGTAATGCGTTGATCTCAACTCTCCACTTGGTTTTCTTTGCGGCCATGTCCGTGCAGGCTGCCCGTTCGACGAAATGCCCCCGAAGGCATCCAAGCGCTGGGTGCCGGTTAACCGGCCGGCCGTGGCGTCTCCTGCTGCGGGAAACCCGTCCAACGGAATGCTCCCTAAGGTATCCAAGCGGTGGGTGCCGGTTAACCGGCCGGCTGTGACGCCTTCTGCTGCAGGCAACCCGTCCGACGGAATGCCACCGAAGGTAGTGCCGGTGAACCGACCCATGGGGACGGGGAGGTCTCACGGGGCAGGCAAACCGTCGAACGAAATCCCCTGGAAGTCATCCAAGCGATGGGTGCCGGTTAACCGGCCGACCGTGACGTCTCCTGTTGCAGGCAACCCGTCCGACGGAGTGCCCCCGAAGGTAGTGCCAATGAACCAACCTATTGGGACGGGGAAGCCTTGCAGGGCAGGCAAACCACCGAACCAAATCCCCCGGAAGGTATCCAAGCAATGGGTACCGGTTAACCGACCTCCAACTGTCGAGACATCTTGCGGGGCAGGCGAACCAGCCGACAGGCTCAGCGACCTCCCGGACGCGCTGCTGCACCACATCATGTCATTCCTGAAGGCGTGGGAGGTGGCCGCACATGCAGGCTCTCGCGAAGGTGGCGCAACCTCTGGGCTTCTGCGCCTTGCATCGACGTCCGCGTGGGACTCCATGATAACCCACCTGAGGAATTCGCCAGGTTTGTTAACCGGTTGCTGCGCAGCCGGGACGCGCTCACGCCACTGGACACGCTCCGTGTGCGCTCGGTTGGTGAGGATGATTTCTACGAGACTTATAACGATGGCAATGTCAAGAGCTGGATCCGTACCGCTATCAAGCGAAAAGCTCGTGCTATTCAGCTTAATGGGCATCTCCACAAGTACATTACGCTGGATCACATAGACTTCGCCTCTTGCCATCTCAAAATCTTGAAACTGTCATATGTCGAGCTAGATGATAAAGTTGTGAAGCAGCTCTCTTCTCAGTGCCCTTTGGAAGAACTAGAGCTCAAGAGCTGTTTGGTAGGTGCCCATGAGATTTTGTCCTTCTCTCTGAAGAGTTTGACCATGGTCAAGTGCAAGTTTACTATGAACCTCTCGGTGGATGCTCCAAACCTCATGCTCTTTCGTTGCATCAAACCGGAGCAGTGGGTTCCTGTATTCAAGAACTCTCTGTCTTTTATCAGAGGTAGTATCATGCTTGATGACTCTTTATTAAGTCGGGAGTTTCAAAAGTACCATGAGGATGAGGATGAATTCCCTCAGACTAGCGATGAAGATGACGACATGGATAATAGAAATGGCCAGTACAATGGTAAAAGTGCTGCTGCTGCTGAAAGTGGTGCTGAGGGCTTTCTGGATAGTATCTTGTTTGGCAGCTTTTCTGATTATTGTGATGGCTATTCTGATGATTTTTATGATGGCTATTCCGATGACATCAAAGATGATTATGATTATGGAAGTGATATCAATAGCGACGATGATACATACGAATATAGTGAAATTGCAAATGGCTCTGAAGATAAATATTTTGCAAATGACTTTGAATTCAGTAAGGGTGGTAAAATTTCTGGCTACAGTGGAAACTATGGGTTTAACGACTATAAAACCTTAGGTGGTCAAAATATTCTTTGCAGCCTTTTAAATGCCAGAAGCATAGAGCTGCTAGGTCATTCAGGAGAGGTACAATTATTAACTTCTTCACTGATGTATTTCAATTCAGTCTACACCTTATACTTTAACTACTGTTACCGGGCAAGAGGGAAGGGATTTCCTTCTTAATTCTTGCTTGATTAGATTGATACATCTCCTCTCTTTATATAGAAAGGTTTACTTGACTCCCAAGCAAGGCCTACTTGACCCCTAAGCAAACGACTCTTATCTCTAATTAACCCTAAGACTAACGGGCTCATTAGGCCCATTACGTACTCTAACAACTACTGTGTAGGAAGTAATAGTATGCATGGTCCTTATATCAGTATATCACAATACTTGCATGCAAAACAAATTTGTCAGTTTTCTGCCGTGCACTTTTTCTATTAAGCTCAGTTAAAAATCGGGAAATTGATGCAGTTTACTGGTGTTGAATTGTTGTTCAATGAATGTGCTGCTGTAGGTGATTTGCTATCATACGGAGGCACTTTTCTTTCTTTTACTTCCAGATTAGATATGCTGTATTTACAACGTTTTTCAAATCTTTCACTAGGCCTACCAGCTTTGCTATTTATGGATGAGAACGACTTGTCTTAGAAAATATAATTGTTAGTCACGCAGCACTTGGTATACATTCATGTTCTTTAATCAGTTCATGGAACTAGTGATCTGTGCTGTAAATCATACTGGCCAGACCTAATATAGCTAAGGAGTCGTATTGCATTTTACCTCATTGGATGCCAGTCTTTTTCGTTCTAGCAAAATGGAGAACAGTCAACTTACACAGAAACACAGGTTAAAGCAAGTTATATAATCCTGCCAACCTTCATTTTTTTTACTAATCACCCGTTGGCAGTGTTTTAAAAAGCAAATTTGCCTTGCTGGCGGGTTATGTTTCATCCAGATTAGTGTTAAGTCAGCAAACACGAGTTGAACCCATTAGGGAGGAGACAAGGGACAGGTTGATAAGGAATATTGAGAGAACAATTTCTTTCACTTTCTAATCAACTTGTTGCCTCACTTTGGGAAGTGGCAAGTGGCTCACTGACATGACCCATTTACTTGGTCTCTCAGTGAGGCATGTCGGATGCAATGTAATCAAAACCAAAGTTGAGGGGGTTAAGCAAACTGTTTTATAGTAGGTCTAATCTGGACTTCTGTACATTGGACTTTTCCCTATAAAGTGCAATCATTTTTATTCCTAGCCTACTATTGATTTGATGACTTTAAAGGTTTCATAAATTGAACTGTACTTAACAGATCATATCAGTGGCAAACTGGCAGTGATAGTGGTATGAGCTTTTCTACTTCTCGATACTGCTGCTTACACGTAACATCTCGTTTGTGTTTCATGATTGGCTTGACAGAAAACTACTTTATCTTGCGGATCAAGAGAATGTTTGTAATGTTTAGTATCTGACATTGTAGGTGAATCAAAAGATTGTTAAAACTTCAAAACGCCTAGTGTGTCATATTTGATGGTTGCAGTAATTCTTTTGAGAAGTGATTTTGGTGATTTTTGTATTACCATATAATTTTGTTTCAGCACATTGCATAATCATAGTGTCAGTTACATGCCTATTTCCACCACACTATTACATTGCTATGTTCACGTACACAATTGCATCACCATCATTGTCCATTTGTTTCTGTATATAAAACAACTCACTTTCAGATAAAAATGAAGGTGGTTCTGAGGAGGGAATCAGTAAGTTGTCCAACTTTTAACAACCTGAAGACTTTGTCCCTTGGTGAATGGTGTATCAGTAGGGGTGCTGATTTTGACATACTAGTTCGCTTACTTCAGCATACACCTTACTTGGAGAATCTCTTTCTTCAACTTGAAATGGTGCGGGTACATGTATTTTCTCAATGTTTGCATTTTGATACATTGCTTCGTGATTTTAGCTGACAGTTCATCAAGCTAATAATATTCTTTTTGTCCTTATGAAAGAACTTTGACATCCAAAATGCATTGGGAAGATGTAAACCGAACGGAGTATCATTTGCTTGCAAACACCTTAGAATGGTGAAGATCAAATGCACCAAGGATGATCCTAGAGTCCATATGCTGGCACAGTTGTTTAAGGCTAATGACATACCGCTTGAGAAGATTTGGGTACGCCGGAGTGGGAGCTTCAGTGAGTACCTTGGCCCTTGAGTTCATATACCTAGTTCTTATGTATCTACATTGTTAAGAAGCATCGTTTAAGAAATAAGACAATTCTACCTTGTGCAGGAAAAGTGAATTATAGTTTAAGTGCAGTTATTTAATTATATTTCAACCATACAACTTTATTTACCAAGATGTTCATCTTTTTTTACTTGAACCCTTCTTCTGCGCATGTACATCTATACATTTACTGTCTCTCTGATCTTTCTTCCAGATCTTCGTATGCTAAAGCTAAACAGGGAAATTAACATTGCCGAAATGCGTGCTTGTCGGTAGAAAACCTGCACCCTTTCAAAAGTACATGTACGGTATGAGTTATGCTGACTGTATCCTTTTCACCTTGTAGTCATTTCAGCTATATTCGATAATTGCAACTTTGTTTTTGTAGGTAGAATGCAAGGCACTTGGACTGGGCCGCTGGGAGGCAAGAAAAGCGTGATTTTTACCCACCACGTCAACGGTTCCTGCAGGCCTATGGCAGAGCCTTACCTGAGACAACCTTATGTTCATTTTTTATCGTGTAGTCTTTTTTTCTCTGTTCCTTTATTGCGACCATGGGTGACTTGTGGTGTGCTTAGTTTTGTTCTGGAATGACAATGATCTGCGACGAGTTTGGATGGTGTTTTAACAAATCTGGTGTTATACTTTTGGAACTGCTACAAATCAGACTATTGCTTCTTTAGCTTCCCATTGGACTAGTTTTTCACTCTGATTGGATTCATCTGGAACGTGCAATGGGCCAGAGAAATTGGATATTCAATTCGGTGCCTCGGCTCATCTGCACCCCGTGAACGGTTTTAAAAAAAACTAATAAATTCAAAAATTCTGAAATTTTCAAGGTGGAAGATGTCCTAGTGTGATGTTTGTACCAAATTTCAGCTTATTCAGCTGAGGAGCTCATGGCAAAAAAGATAAAATTGGTCAAAACAGTATGTGAACCGTAAACTTTCTTACGGCTTCCAAATTTGTCTTTTTTTGCTGAGAGCAACTTAAATGTCCAAACTCCATGAAATTTGGCATAGATGTTATGCACATGAGCATCTACCATCACACAAAAATTTGGAATTTTACTATTTTAACTGAATTTACTGTTCACTTTTAAAAAAAATACTTTGACTTGGAACTCCAACAACCGATACGAAGCCAAAGTTATTCAAAATTCACTCTCTAGGCAATCTTCGTATGACTCTCTGTGAGTCTTGATACGAAGCCAAAGCATTTCCTTTAAAAATGTTTCCAATTTTTAAAAAATGTTCACTTTTTTAAAAAAATGATTGTTTCTTCTGAAAAAAATGTTCCCTTTAAAAAGCATTTACACTTAAAAATCATTTTAAAAAAATATTCACAAATTTTTTTAATGTCCGCACTTGTTTTCAAGATGCTAACTTTTATTCAGAAAATATCCACCTTGTTCTCAAATTTTCAAAACATATTTACATTTAAAACATGTTTATGTAACTAAAAATATTCACGAAGTTTTCTTTTAAATAGCATGTTTATTTCATGAGCTTGTATAAAAAATATGATCGAACCAAGAAAAACTGAGCGACCAAAAAATTGAACGGACCAAGAAAATCCCTAAAGAACTCCCGCCTCCTAGTAGGGAGGAATAGCTGGACACGCCTAAGGCTGGTCGTAATGGGAGTATCATAGGTAATATCATGCATGTCAACTAGGAAAATTTGATGAGGTGGCATAAAATTAAATGAAGAAAGAGAGGGTTGAGTATCATATCATGATACCGTATCATATTAAATGTTGTGCTACTATGTGTCATGCATGGCAATAAATGAAATCATCTATGATACTAACATATGATACTATGCACTACGGATATAGTATCATACACTAGTATCATATGCATGATACTAGTATATGATACTTGCCATTACGACCAGCCTAATGAGTGCTCAAAAAAAATGCTGGAGTCTATTTTTGGAACTTTGGATCTACTCATTCATCAAACATCATTACAATACCAAAAAGCACGAGAAGTAACAAAAACGATATCCACGTCCGTAGACCACCTAACGATGACTACAAGCACTGAAGTGAGGCGAAGGCGCACCGCGGTCATCGCCCCTCCCTCAATGGAGCCAGAGAAAGCTTCTTGTAATAGACGATTGAAAAGTTGTCGTGCTAAGGCCCTAAAAGACCAGCGCATCAGAAGAGTAACCACCGTCGATAAAAAGAAGTGTGAATCGGAAGGACACATGAACGCAGATGAACGAATACTGGATGCAGGCAGATCCATCAAAGACAAACACTGACCGAATTCCGCAAGATCCGTTGGTGACACACCTCTACACGTCCTTCATTGACGCGAGAGGCACCACCAGGAAGGGACTAGGTAGAAAGAATCTTATTCCATCTCCAGGGAGTCTTCATCGCCTCGCCTTTATAATTGTTGAAGGGTTGGACCTCATAGAGCCGCTGGCAGTACACGCACGCGTGCTCGTATTATACCTGGCCATGGGAAGCCCGTCCCGGCCAGCCCGGCCCGAAAAAGCCCGACCCGGCCTGGCCCGACGCTGCTCCCGGGCCCATCGTTTTTGCACTTTTCTGAAGGTCGGGCCGGGCCGGCCCGGAGCCCGACGGGCTTTTACGTGTTTGGGCCGGGCTCGGGCCTAGAAAACAGGCCTGATGGCCGGGCCGGGCCCAGGCCCGGATTTTTTGCGTCGGGCTTGGCTAGGCCCGGCCCGAAGCCCGAGGTATGGCCAGGTATAGCTCGTATCAAACGTCGTCTTGCGCTTTGGATAGACTAATGCGCCTACAATTTCTTCCATTCCTTCTTCATTTTCCTTTTTCCTTCTAAGGGATGATTTATCTCCATGTTTCGCGATCTCTCACATTCATTAATCATCAGGGGCAATATCGGAGTGCTTTTCTCAGGATTTCCATGATTATCTGGTTTAATCAACGGTGTGATGAGCAGATGATGGTGGTGCCACCCTGCGTCCCCGCCACCGACCGGCCCCTACATCACATCCCTGCCCCGCCCCTTCTTTTTGCCATTTTGTCCCCTCCTCTTGATCCTTTGCCTCCCTTTTGAAACGACGGGCTTGTCGTGCCGCCAAAGTTGATCTTGCGGGCGGTCACTTTCTTTGGATCCTCCACTTCCACCAGCTCCGTCAGCTCTTTGCACTGGTCCATGTGGCAACGGACGGCGAAAAAGCACGAGAGTTGGGGTGGAGCATGGAGGCTATCAAAGCAGAGAAGGTGGGAAAAGTGTGGGTTTTGGTGCAGAAACAGTGTTTCCCGCTCCAAATGCGCTTGTTCCGCCTCGGTTTTGGGTGGGCCGGGGATGTCGGAGTCCTACTGGCGAAGGTCCGGACTCTCGCAAAACCTCCTGATTTGCTTCCGGTTTACAGGAAAACAGACGGGTGAACATGTTCGTGAAAAAAAATATGAGTCCATGTTGGATGGCAAAGTGCGTCCGGACAGTTTGATCGAGATGTTCAATGGTGTTTTGAGGGTCCGGGTTGATGCCCCGAGGCTAGTGAAGAAAACCATGCGGCAGGGATTTGGGAAGGCAGAGAGGAAATGGGTTCTCCAAAGAGCAATGCTACACCGAAGCTATCCCCGACACCATATGGCTGCCATTCCACTTGCAACATAGCACAACAACATTGATGTTGAGTTTTCATAGAGAGCATGCGAGGGAGTGATGTAATGTCAATATTTACCTGCTCAGCGATAAGCGTATCCATCTCATTGGTGTACTGCCTATACATGATATCGACATCGCTCATGATCTCTGATACCACGTCCCGCTTGTAAGTGGGTAGCCGTAGAGGGTTGTCATGATTGTCCCAAGCCTTGAACGATGCCTTTTTCGGGTGTTCAACTGGTAGGCGTTTCCAACTCCATTCCAAAAGTAGGAGCATAGGACCACTAATTCCGGCGCCTTTTGAGGACCTACGACAAGCATCTCGTCCAACTGGACGTAAAGGCAAACATGATTCAGTTAAAAACAAGTTTGCATTGGTAATCTACAAATAAACTTCAAATGAGCAATTGATTACCTGTCAGTACAAGTAGACCAGTGTTGCCAAAACTAAGATACATTTGTTGTCGAAGACAGTCAACGCCTTGCCACATCCATTGAGCGGTCCTGCCACCACCTTCATCAAAGAGAGCCCTAGAGATAACATACCACACGTACACGAGAGCATACATCTTGGTCACATCATCGTTAGTGTCCTCGGGTCAATGCACAAAGTTCTGTACGATCCACATGGAAGGAGCGGCGGTTGAGACTTTGTCTTTACTCTTGTCTTCAGCTTCTACAGGAGCCATACCAATAAGGGACTCCATCTGTTGGTGCCACCCCTCAAAATTGGTGCTCATACACAGAGGTTTTCCCTCGATTGGAAGTGCAAGAATCATAGAAACATCCTGAAGTGTCACGGCCATCTCCCTGGTCCGAAGGTGGAAACTATGCGTCTCCGGCCTCCACTGATCCGCAAGTGAGGTGATTGCTGCAGCGTTTAGGTCTGGCATCGACCGACTGACAAGCTGGATGGATGGGAGTAGTCTAGTCATCTCGATGTATGATGTGTACGGCTCATCATACAACATGCCACTTGACGAGGCTCATGAGACCGAATCTTCAGGTGTGAAATCTTTTGCAAACATACAAATGAGAGTATTACGACATATCAATTTGAACTAAACACAAATTATAAACTACCAACTAGTATGCTAATTACCATCTTCTTCTCCGCTAGCATTATTTCATATGTGAGCATTGTTTTGGTTTCTAACCGAATATGAGCAAACGACCATACTTCCTATGTATTATTTTATATGCAACACTATTTCATATGTATTCATCTCAATAATCATACATAGGTACTAAAAAGAATTTAAACAATCATATATTATAATTTCAATGTGAGTATTATTTCATATATACATACGAATTGCTATGGAAGCATGATTTACAATACAAATCAACAACACACATGTTCCCCAATGATTACAAATGATCTAAAAATCCTAAATCACACCACACTATTTCAATTTTTCATATAAATTTTGAATCCAAGCAAAACTAGGGTTCCACCCAAACTTGAACAAATCTGAAAAATGTGAAGGACTTTTCAGATGAAAAGAAGGGGGGCGGAAGAGATTACCTTTTAGGAGGGATTGCGGTAGAAGTTCATAGAGGAAATCTTCAGACCGAGAGGATTTGGGGAGGGATTTGAGAGGGGGCGAGAGAGAAAACCGCGGCGCTCCCTCTTTGTTTGTCAACTTTGTGTGCGTGTTGACTAGGGAGGGCCGGCCCGCACCGGTTACTAAGTCAGAGTGCCTTACCAAGAGACGCTACACTAGGTAGCATAGCGCCCTATTAGTTGGACGCTACTCATCTAGGGGTGGGGCCTAGCCTGGCCTCGGGGTGCCACGCTGACGAGGCATGTAACGCCTATCACACGGGCGCTATGCCGTGTAGTATAACACTAATGCGTTGGGCATTACCCGAAAGAGTTAGTTGGGTGAAATAGTTTCAGAGTTCATTCTTTCTGTGAAGGCATTTTTGTCAATTTTGCCATACTCGAGGCGACGACCTCGGACGTCCACGGTTCGACCCACACGGCTTCACGGTTGAATTGAATCTCACCTACCACCTCTCCCTCTCTCTGCATCTCTCATCTCCATCTCTGTTTTTCCATCCCGTGCTGCAATCTATCCCCAACCCTCCCAGCTGCAGTGATCTCCACCTCCAGCAGCAGCGGGACATCACATTGCAGCCCATGCCGTAGAAGAGACGAGAGCTTGCCGCGAGTCCGCGTCGTGGTGGGCGGGGCAGCTCCTGGCGGCGCCGTCGCGGGCTCACGGCGAACCGATGTGAACGCTGCCCTCCGCCGCCGCCCACCACCAATACTCTCTCTCTCTCTCTCGCCCAGAAAGCAGTCGAGGAATCGATTTGCCGCAGGCAACCTTCAGTCCACGCGGCTGAGCTCCATTCATCTCAGGCAACCTTCAGGCCTGCTATATGTGGATTTTGTGACCACTTCAAAGAATGGCACGAAGTAGCTGGGACTACTAATTACACAGAGGGAGGGATTATTTGTTTGCCCATTCTCTGTAGCAGAGTACTCTTGTACGTAGTATATGATAGTGCAATTCCTGAATCAGTTGCTAGTTGCTAGTACATGCCAGAAGTACACCACAAGCAGATTACAGAGATCACAAAACACATTTTATTATAAAACAGTGCCGAGGTCTATGTAAACTTGTTAGGACAAAACTGAAGGGAAAAGTTCAACAATCATGACATCGAACAAGTATAAATATGGAACTATGCTTCAGGATGAGTCTGATGATACCAATTTGTGATAGCAAATATTGGTGTTTTATCTATGTATAAACTTGGTCAAATTTAAGATTGTCTGACTTTAGAGCAAAGCTAAATGTATGCTCATTTTGAAACGGAGGGAGCACAGAAGTTATTTAGTGAACACAAGGACAAAACAATAAATGAAGGCAATTTTCCCTATGGATGCTCATCAAGTAACTAAGTAGGGAGGTTCACTACAGTTCAGTTTAGTGAACAGAAGGAAAAAAAACAGTACTCCTTGGCCAATCTGTTTTTTATATACGTCACGCACCGGGATGTATGCCTCACGCGCTGGAGCAAGTGATCGTTGGACCAGATCACCAAGGAAGAAGCCTATTCTCATCTCACCAACTATTTATTTAGAAGTCTATTCTCTGTATTCCTCCTCCTTCCTCACCCCAACTCTCCTTTGTGTCCATCCAGATTTGTATCTCCAGTTGCGACTCTGAACTTGAGTGAAATTCATCCTGTGATATCGGGAATTAGGAGAAGTGATTGCTGCGTGGAATCGGGTTCATAATATACGAGCCCGTCTTCATCAACCGGCAGTGCTTCTCAAAATTACTAGCCATTCACCGACCGGCCTTCACAGTATGTTAACCAGTACTTCATCCTAATGTCTCTAGCATGCAGATATTACTAGTGTATCTAGTAGTAGTTGATGATTGCATATATGATCTCTGTGTATTGTAACCTCGATCATTTGTGTGCAGGAGGATTATTTATTGGGTATGGCTGGAATTTGGATGGACAAGGCGACAGAGGACCGAATGAATCTATGGCTGACCCGGGTCTTGGTCATTGTGAGCTTCACGGCGCATCTTACCCTGGCCCTACTAGCCGGGATCCGCCGGCGTAGGCACTCCGGTGTGCGGAGGTCTCTGGTGTGGTTGGCGTACTACATGACCGAGATAGGCACACCAATCGCCCTTACCAAGGTGTTCATCGACACCGCGTCTGTGGATACCGAGCAACAGCTCAAGGCGTTGGTCGCATACAGAGAGCAGCAGATGTTTGCGTTCTGGGCACCGTTTCTGCTGCTCCACCTTGGTCGCCCGGACAACATCACCAGCTACGCCTTGGAGAACAAGGGGCTGTCGCCGACCCAGAAGGCCGTTCTCATCCTTGCAATCGTAGGAGCCATCTGTGGCTCATACAAGCAAAGATTTATGCGCGGGGATGGGGCTCTGCGCGCCGCATTCTTCATCATGCTCTTCTTGGGTTCCTATAAGTATGTGGAGAGGGCAGTTGCGCTACGGCGAGCTTCCTTCGACAGCATTCGCCGCTCAAACCGGAGGAAGATGTTGAAGCAGTTCAGTTCTAAGGGCAAAGCCCGAAAGCAGGATAATGATAACGCCCTGCTTGATGCTCACGGCCTTCTGGGCGTCACCATGGGTGCCTTCGCTGACTATCAAGTCGACTGCAGGAGGTATGTCCCATCTTATTCTGGTTGCAAGGATGTGAGCAAGGTGGTTGAGATGGAGGTGTCACTCATGTACGACGTGTTATACACCAAGGCAAGCGTGATCCACACATGGGGTGGCTACATCATCCGTCTGGTCTCGCCGCCCGCCACCGCCACGGCGCTCTATCTCTTCCACAGTAAAGACGGCCAGGCGATGGAGAGTGCAGATCGGGCGATCACATACACCTTGCTTGCTGGTACCTTGTTGTTGGATGTGAGATGGCTGCTGAGAGCACTAGGGTCCACCTGGACCTATGCATTCTTGCTTGATAGTACAGATCAGGAGGATGGAAGCAAACAAGGGCTGCTTCTGGGTCGCCTCCGCTGGAACCTCCTGGCCAGTTTGCTGCGGCTGGGCCGCCTCAAGAAGGCAGGTCGTCGTCGGTCTGTGAGGCATTCATGGTATTGGCTCCGTCGCCTCCTGGTCTCTCTGGATCCGTCCCGGCTCCCACTGAGAAGCGGCCCAAGTGGCCACAGGTTGTTGCCGGGCTCGGCAGTCGGACAGCACAACTTGTTGCAAGAGTGCAGTGCTCAGGGTGGACTGGAGAAGATGATCTCTTATTTTTGCGCTGGACACGGGAAGAAGAAGATTGATGTCAAGGATGTCTTGTTGGAAGTTATGTGTACATATCTAGTGCTGGAATTGGAGACAATGGCTTGGATGCGTCCCACGGGGGAAGTTGATGATTATATGAGGACTAATAGCAAGAAATTAAATTTCCAAAAGAACATCATTGCGCTGCACGTCGCCACGGACATTTTCCTCTTGTGCAGGACAAAGTCCCAAAGGAGAGAAAGTAGAGCATCAGCCAAAGACGAGAAGAAGATTCGAGCGCTGTCAAATTACATGATGTTCCTCCTCGCGCAACGCCAGCACATGGTATTGCCACCGGGTGACGAGGCCGGCGACTACAAAAAGGCCTGCCTCGATTTGAAGGAAATATGGCGTGAAAGAGGAGGAGCCAGCGGTTCTCTAACAACCCCAAGAGAGACCGAGCTTGCCAACATCCTTCTGAAGATGAATGCAACCGAGGGCAGTAGGTACAACACCTACGGCGAATCAAGTCTCCTTTCCGAGAGAAACGAAACTCTTGCGCTTGGTATATACTCGGGAGCCATATACCCACTGAAAATATAGTGACAAAAAATAAACTTCTATTTTAGTTTTTGGTATTTGAAAAATAAACTTGTGTGGGATGGACTAATTTGCAAAAGAGCTTACTATGTCCCAGCAATCCTTTTTGTGTTCCCTTCAGTATCATTTGAACTGAATATTTTTGCAAGCCCAAAATCGGATATTTTAGGATTCATTTCACTGTCCAAAAGAATGTTGCTTGCTTTAAGATCTCTGTGTATGACACGTAACCGAGAGTGTTTATGCAAATATAGAAGTCCTTGTGCTATCCCTTCGATAATAGCTTTTCTTTTGTCCCATTTTAATAAAGCCTTTTTAATTTCATCTGCACACGAGTTAAGAATAGATGTATATTAGAGAGGGAGGAGGGGTGATAGATTTAGCAGATAGAGTTAACCCATAATCTGTAGCAGGAAGCTCAAGAAGTAATACCAAAGATAAAGAAGTCCAAGCTTTTATTTGGCAAATATTCATATATCAATATTTTCTCCTCTCCTTGAGAGCAACATCCCAAGAGCCTAACCAAATTTGTGTGCTGGAGCTTAGCTATGAGTTGGACTTCATTTTTAAACTCGGTGAAACCTTGCCCTGACTGTGAAGCTAGTCTCTTAATTGCTACCTCCGATCCTTTTGGTAGCTGACCCTGTGGAGGTTTAAAAGAGTTCGATCAGTGAGACCATCTTACGAAATAAAAGGCTTTGAATCCTCTGAGCACCCCCCCCCCCCCCCCCCCCGCACACACACACACACAGGTTTGTGGGTAAAGTCAAAGGTACATGTATAAAATGAACTGCGTCATACAATTTTAGCTATTGATGCAAGCTAGGTTTCTTCTCTTTGTCTACATGCATAAATGTGTTCTTACCTTGTATACTGGGCCAAAGCCACCTTGTCCCAATTTATTTTCATCTGAGAAGTTACTTGTTGCATCTGATACTTGTGAAAAGTCAAAATATGTGAACTCTGAACTCCTTCCTATTCCCCAGACTAGTTCTTCATCTTCCTGTGAGCTCACTTTACCTAAATTCAGAAATCAGAGTTTATGTACTCCTTTCGGGTAGTGCTGATTCAAAGTATCTATGAATCTAAATGGCCTGAGAGATGTGTGAGTAGAGTAGCATTTCTGTAACTGACCTGTTACATGCCTTTTGATCAATCGAAACCAAATCATGAAGCAGAAAAATGATGCTAGTGGAAGCACAACCGTGGTAATGATCAAAACCTTTATTACATGCCCTAAAATGAAAGATTTCATGACAAAGGTAGGCGGTTAGTTACTTAGTTCGTTAGAAAATTCTTTGCATGTATTACACAGTAGTAAGATTCAGCAGTTCAAGGTTGAAAACAAATGGTTTTGGAGCTCAGGGTTGAAAACAAACGGTTTCGAAACTCAAGGTTGAAAAGTGGGTTGAAAGTGGACTTATTTCGTTATTTTTGAAGAATATTCTGACATGTAATAGAATCTAATGTTGCATCGAATGTAAGTTTGCAAGTTGAACCATTGCTCAATGTTTAGCAATCAGCCAGATGAATTGATTATGCCCTTCAATGTCATTGAAACCAAGTCATGGCCATTAGATCTATATATCCGAAGGTGCTGTATATGCATAACTCATACAAGCCGCTCACTCTTCATACGCTAACCTATTCGTCAACTGGCACTATACCATTAGAGAAATTATTACAGTCAGTTCTACCTTAGATCTACTCTATACCATTAGAGAAATATAGACCCACCAAGTGTATAATTTCATTTAACTCGACGCTTGAGTATGATGGGTACCATTTGAAGGTGACCTGGCACTGTAAGGATGCTGCACTATAGTCAATTTTAGGGTCATAAAGATGTGACTGGAATAATGTAAAGAGAGAAAAAATAGTAGATAGATACAGATAATGCAAATGCTTGTTAGAACAAAAAAAAAGGAAGACGACCTATTTTTTGGGGAAAAAGAACCTGTTGCTTACTCTTGTGTTTCGGGCCAGGCAAAACAACCGGCTTATTCTCATCTTTCTGCCTTGGTACACTAACTGGCCCTGGCGCTGGCTGGGGTATCATCATGTTTGTTGTTGGATCTGACCAGGCGACCTGCTTCATTGGCTGGCCCTCATAGAAGGGACGCGGGCTGTACCTGAGATTGCACCACATACCAGCAATCCATTCACCAAGTTGCTGGTTCAAGAAACTCTTGGTCGTGCTCTGGATATGGTAGAGGCATTCCCAGCAGTCACCCGGCGGCAGGTCCAGGTTGCACTGCGCCTGAGAGTACAGCAGCGGGAATGTGCTGTTCACATCCATGCGGCCAGTGGCGTACCTCATTGTCGAGTGGTACGCTGCCTGTTTTGCTGTCTCTTGAAGCAGCACTTTGATGTTGTAATCAATGTTGACCTCAGTGTACTTGGCCCTCACCTCGATGGGCATGCGATCCCAAGCCTCAAATTCGCGGTTCGCAAAGATGAGCAACCTCTTTAGCACAACATTGGAGTCGTAGATAAGGTCCGTGGCAGTGATGTGGACGATGCAGTCCTCATACAGGATATGTGTGTCGTCGGATGCACACAACCGCCACGCATTGTGGAATGCTCTGGCGATGCATCTGGGACAGGCCGGGGTGAGGCCAGCGATGTCGCCATGGCACACCGCGATGCCGTATGTGCGGTCTTGGTTGGTTCCGACGGATCCCTTGGTGAGGAGGGTTTGTTTGGACGAGGCACTCTAGCACTTTGGATAGGAGCTCAAGGTTGCCTTGGTAGGTGCTATTGTTCATGCTGGAGTTGCTAACGTTGCAGAGGTAAACCAATAGAGTAGCGAGACAAATGGCTGGAAGCCGAGAAGGAGCAGCAAGACGATGATCATGGCTCTGACTAACCAAAGGTAACCAGCTCTCGGCCCCTCCAAGAGCTTCCTTCTTATCAACATCATTTGGAAAGCTTGTTTGTCCTATGGTTTGACTGCTCACTTAATTAGTGATCAGTTATAACATTAGCTTGCAGGCCGCTAGAATAAACTTGCGTAGAATACAATACTGCAGCCGTCCACGCACCAGCCTCTGTAATCAAAAGCACGAGCGACACAAGACAAGGGGAGAGAACAAAACGTAGAAAAGGAACTGATCCAGTTTCATTGTTTCAGTCAAAGGTTGAAGAGGTCTTGTTATTGTGGCCTTGAATGAGCAGCGAACTCGAAGATGATTACGACACTTCGGTAAGCTATGGACTATCTCTTAGATGCTGGATCCAGAAAGATTGTTTCTTATACTGAAATGCTTCGAAAATCCTCTAAGCTTCTGCGATGCTGGCATTTGTCAAGACATTGAAAACCTCAAGTAGGTAAACTTGGTTGAATTATCTTTCGCTCTCGAATAACCCTGAAACAATAATGCTGTTGGTCGAAGCTGAAAGCTGAAAATGTAGCGTGTTGCCGGCTTTCATAACGTCTGAATTCTAGTCGTATATATGAATGGACCTGGTGTTATTCCACAGTGGCCAGTGCGGCCTCTTCTTTTTCTGCACAATATGTACAGAAGCTGGCAACCAAATGGCGAGGAATCATATGCACATGCATCTCGATATATATAGTAGTATATATATAGCTGAAATATGTCAACAAGTCTGCAAAATGGTACACCTCAGGAAAATAAATGTTTTTTAGGAGAATAATAGTAGGTTTCCCTACTGGATTTTTTAATTTTAATGTAAAGAAAAGTAAATGATAAGCGTGAATTTTTGTTTATTCACATTTGATATTTTCCTGAGGAATCACGTACACATTTCGGTGTACCTACACAACGCAACACAAAAGCTATATTTCCAAAGACTATTTCTGCACAAGGTCTGTCTATCTAACACTGTGTGCATCATCATCTGTTCTTGGAGCTCCAGTCCATGATGGCCGACCGGAGCGAGTGGTTGGGGATGAGGCTCTTGCTCGGCAGCCGGAGGTTGGTCATCGGCGACTTGTCCTTCATGCTCACCCATGTCTCGATCGCCTTCCGGTCGTAGGTGTACCCATCGGCGGCGACGCATGGGTCCTCCATGATTTCCTGAAGAATGGGGTAGAGGAAGTGGCCCGGCGCCGCTGACGATGATGCTGGTCGACCATGCTATGAACAGGGCGGGCACTAGCAAATACTTTGACCTGAACTCCAACAACTGATCTGAAGCCAAACTTATCCAAAATTCCCTCTTTAGACAATCTTCATATGACTTTCTTTGAGTCTTGGTACCTTCAAAGATTTTCTTCCAATACTACGGAGACACTTAGGGCTATTCATGCTTAGGGATCAAACCAAATTCAACTCTTTGGAACCACCATTCTTATTTCTTTCTAATGATTTTATTTTCTTTACAAATGTTTCCAAATTTTCAAAAATGATCACCTTTTCTTGAGAAACTTTCACCTTTAAAAAAAATATTATTGTGTCTTTTGAAAAAATGTCCACTTTAAAAAGTATTCATACTCTAAAGAAATGTTCATATTTAAAAAAAATCACAATTTTTTATAAAAAAAATATTCGCACTTGTTTTTTAAGATGCCCACTTTTATTCAGAAAATATCCACCTTGTTCTCAAGTTTTTAAAAATATTTACATTTAAAACATGTTTATGTAACTAAAAATGTTCATTAAGATTTTTTTAAATCAGCTGTTTATTTCATGAACTTGTAAAAAAAAAATAAGAGACCAAAAAACTGAGCGAACCAAGAAAAACTGAGCGGACCAAGAAAAACGCTAAAGAACTCCCGCCACCCAGTTAAGAAGGAATAGCTGGACACGTCTAAATGGGCCAGCCCACTCGCATGCCTATGTGTTTGCCCTCCAATTTAACGCAATAAGCGTCAAATAGGAGGTCCTCTATTCAAGAATGAGCCAACTCAAGTGCTTTTACCAACAGGTTATGGGAACTTGCATCTTGCAGGCTCTAATTGTACCAGCAGGTAACAGTTAAAAGTAGGCCAACACATGTTTACAGCTGTGCAAACACAGATAAAGATTGTAAGATTAGTACCATGGCATGGCTACACATACAGAGAAATAGTTCAGCAGTTACTGCAAAGAGTTTAGCACTAAAAAAACTAAACACACATGAACAGCTCTGAAACTTCCACTCCTATACTTGCTTGAGTTGAGCACCACACAACAGACAGGAACAGCTCTGATGGAAAATATGGACAAAATGGGAAGAGAACAGAGCTTCGGGAAGAAGGTAAAAAGAAAATCTAGAGTGACCCGATGGAAAAGTAAGAATAAAAGAAACAAAAGGTTCATCACACGGTGAAGATGTGACGAATTACAAATTGACAGTCTTTTTTAGAACTAGAACTATGGTAAAATCCAGTATCGACAGGCCTAGTTCTTTTCCTTTGCTTATGTAGAGCAAGAATTTGTCGAGTTCAATCAGTACAATAAGAAATCCTAAGTATTTTTTTGGTCAGGCGAAAGATTTGACAGAAGACAATGTCACCGTGTCCGAAGGTAAATGACTGCTCAGGAACACAAGACGATATGGCCAGCAAGCCAGACAAAGACATAAGCTCACGGTACGATTCCAGTAATAAGAGGGATAATAGATAACGGAAATTTCAATTTAGAATAGGCCTGACAAGTGACAACTACATTAGCAGATTCGGATATATCTGCAGGAGTCCTACTTCTACACCAGGACAATAATAATGCTGCCGAAAAATTTAATAGTGAGCAGAGAGGATATACGATGCTGGTCATTTTATTGGCTTGGAATATATATATTCTTGTGTCGACTCATCATCCAGACGATGGTTAAGAGCTCACCGCCGCGGCTGAGCTGCTTGGCATGGGAATCCCTGCTGCATTGGCCGGACGTGAAGCTGAGAAGACGTACCCATGAAACGAGAATGAGCTGCAGCATATAATCGAGGAGTTCCCATCGTTCCCCGCGGTCCCTGTACCGTTCAATTACGGTTTGTGTCTCATCAGTGAATGCTGGAATAAAGTCTTCAAGTTTGTGAATGTCTTGGACCCGCGTCTGATGCCGTCCATAATCTGCTGCCGGATCCAGCTGATGTAACAGCTTCAAGGCCCAGCCAGCACCAAGCGCAAGAGTTTCGTTTCTCTCGGAAAGGAGACTTGATTCGCCGTAGGTGTTGTACCTACTGCCCTCGGTTGCATTCATCTTCAGAAGGATGTTGGCAAGCTCGGTCTCTCTTGGGGTTGTTAGAGAACCGCTGGCTCCTCCTCTTTCACGCCATATTTCCTTCAAATCGAGGCAGGCCTTTTTGTAGTCGCCGGCCTCGTCACCCGGTGGCAATACCATGTGCTGGCGTTGCGCGAGGAGGAACATCATGTAATTTGACAGCGCTCGAATCTTCTTCTCGTCTTTGGCTGATGCTCTACTTTCTCTCCTTTGGGACTTTGTCCTGCACAAGAGGAAAATGTCCGTGGCGACGTGCAGCGCAATGATGTTCTTTTGGAAATTTAATTTCTTGCTATTAGTCCTCATATAATCATCAACTTCCCCCGTGGGACGCATCCAAGCCATTGTCTCCAATTCCAGCACTAGATATGTACACATAACTTCCAACAAGACATCCTTGACATCAATCTTCTTCTTCCCGTGTCCAGCGCAAAAATAAGAGATCATCTTCTCCAGTCCACCCTGAGCACTGCACTCTTGCAACAAGTTGTGCTGTCCGACTGCCGAGCCCGGCAACAACCTGTGGCCACTTGGGCCGCTTCTCAGTGGGAGCCGGGACGGATCCAGAGAGACCAGGAGGCGACGGAGCCAATACCATGAATGCCTCACAGACCGACGACGACCTGCCTTCTTGAGGCGGCCCAGCCGCAGCAAACTGGCCAGGAGGTTCCAGCGGAGGCGACCCAGAAGCAGCCCTTGTTTGCTTCCATCCTCCTGATCTGTACTATCAAGCAAGAATGCATAGGTCCAGGTGGACCCTAGTGCTCTCAGCAGCCATCTCACATCCAACAACAAGGTACCAGCAAGCAAGGTGTATGTGATCGCCCGATCTGCACTCTCCATCGCCTGGCCGTCTTTACTGTGGAAGAGATAGAGCGCCGTGGCGGTGGCGGGCGGCGAGACCAGACGGATGATGTAGCCACCCCATGTGTGGATCACGCTTGCCTTGGTGTATAACACGTCGTACATGAGTGACACCTCCATCTCAACCACCTTGCTCACATCCTTGCAACCAGAATAAGATGGGACATACCTCCTGCAGTCGACTTGATAGTCAGCGAAGGCACCCATGGTGACGCCCAGAAGGCCGTGAGCATCAAGCAGGGCGTTATCATTATCCTGCTTTCGGGCTTTGCCCTTAGAACTGAACTGCTTCAACATCTTCCTCCGGTTTGAGCGGCGAATGCTGTCGAAGGAAGCTCGCCGTAGCGCAACTGCCCTCTCCACATACTTATAGGAACCCAAGAAGAGCATGATGAAGAATGCGGCGCGCAGAGCCCCATCCCCGCGCATAAATCTTTGCTTGTATGAGCCACAGATGGCTCCTACGATTGCAAGGATGAGAACGGCCTTCTGGGTCGGCGACAGCCCCTTGTTCTCCAAGGCGTAGCTGGTGATGTTGTCCGGGCGACCAAGGTGGAGCAGCAGAAACGGTGCCCAGAACGCAAACATCTGCTGCTCTCTGTATGCGACCAACGCCTTGAGCTGTTGCTCGGTATCCACAGACGCGGTGTCGATGAACACCTTGGTAAGGGCGATTGGTGTGCCTATCTCGGTCATGTAGTACGCCAACCACACCAGAGACCTCCGCACACCGGAGTGCCTACGCCGGCGGATCCCGGCTAGTAGGGCCAGGGTAAGATGCGCCGTGAAGCTCACAATGACCAAGACCCGGGTCAGCCATAGATTCATTCGGTCCTCTGTCGCCTTGTCCATCCAAATTCCAGCCATACCCAATAAATAATCCTCCTGCACACAAATGATCGAGGTTACAATACACAGAGATCATATATGCAATCATCAACTACTACTAGATACACTAGTAATATCTGCATGCTAGAGACATTAGGATGAAGTACTGGTTAACATACTGTGAAGGCCGGTCGGTGAATGGCTAGTAATTTTGAGAAGCACTGCCGGTTGATGAAGACGGGCTCGTATATTATGAACCCGATTCCACGCAGCAATCACTTCTCCTAATTCCCGATATCACAGGATGAATTTCACTCAAGTTCAGAGTCGCAACTGGAGATACAAATCTGGATGGACACAAAGGAGAGTTGGGGTGAGGAAGGAGGAGGAATACAGAGAATAGACTTCTAAATAAATAGTTCGTGAGATGAGAATAGGCTTCTTCCTTGGGGATCTGGTCCAATGATCACTTGCTCCAGCGCGTGTTGCATCAACATCCCGGTGCGTAACATATACAGTACTCCCTCTGTTTACTTTTATAAGGCTTTGTAGATATTTCAGACACTATGTAAAACAGCTTAATTTTACTTGTCTGAAATGACTTATAAAAGTGAACGGAGGGAGTATTAAAAATAGATTGGGGAAGGAATACTGTTGTGTCCTTCTGTTCACTAAACTGAACCAACTTGCCTACGATAAACTGTATTGAACCCTCCTTACTAGTTACTTAATGAGCATATATAGGGACAAAAAAACAGTACCACTTGTCTTTTTTTTTTTGCGGGGACAGTACCACTTGTCTTAATGAGAACACATTTAGCTTTGTGCTAAAGTCAGACCATCTTAAATTTGACTAAGTTTATATTAGATAAAGCACCAATATTTACGATCACAAATTGGTATCATCAGACTCATCCTGAAGTATAGTTCCATATTTATACTCATTTGATGTCATAAATGTTGAACTTTTTCCTTCAGTTTTGTCCTAACAAGTTTACATAGACCTCGGCACTGTTTTATAATAAAATGTGTTTTGTGATCTCTGTAATCTGCTTGCGGTGTATTTCTGGCATGTAGGAGTAGCAACTAGCAACTGATTTTCCTCGCAAAAAAAGAAAAATCTAGCAACTGATTCAGGAATTACACTATCATATACGTACAAGAGTACTCTGTTACAGAGAACGAGCAAACAAATAATTCCTCCATCTGTAATTAGTAGTCCCAGCTAGTCAGCTACTTCGTGCTATTAATTCTTTGAAGTGGTCACAAAATCCACATATAGCAGGCACGGATCAAAATGGGAAAAAAAAGAAAAGAAAGGGGGACAGGCGAATCGAAGCTTGCCTGCGATGAATGGAGCTCAGCCGCGTGAACTGAAGGTTGCCTGCGACGGATCGATTACCCAACAACTTTCTGGGCGAGAGAGAGTGTTGGTGGTGGGCGGCGGCGGAGGGCACCGTACGTGCACATCGGCTCGCCGTGAGCCCGCGGCCAGGAGCCGCCCCGCTCACCACGACGCGGACTCGCGGCAAGCCCTCGTTTCTTCTACAGCATGGGCTGCAATGTGATATCCCGCTACTGGAACAGAGAAGGGAGATGAGATGAGAGATGAAGAGAGAGAGAGGTGGTAGGTGAGATTCAATATAATTCAACCGTGCAGCCGCGTGGGTCAACCCGTGGATGTCTCAGGTCGTCGCCTCCGAGTTCACGGTTAGCAAATGGGTCCCACCAAGGCCGCCACCACCACCTCGCCGGGTTACACAGCGGGCGACTTTCCCGCTTCGCGGGGCGTACGCAACTGCGACCGTCTTCTCCCCCTCCTCCGCCATCCCCACCCCACAAACAACTTTGATATGTGCTTCAAAGCTGAGACAACTTTTCCCCTTTCGCTGAAGCATATTCCTCTGGCGCTCATGACAGTTTGATGAGCAGGCTGCTAAACATGAGAAAGACATCGCTGTCATAATGGAGCTTCGCCGTTTGCGGTGATAGACTCAGTTAGAATAGTCTGCCCTAATTCGCTATAATTTAGTAGAAGTATGTTCAAAATGTAAATGTTTTCATCCGATTTATTTGAAAATCGCCCAGTTTGCATGTAATTCGTCCGTCTAGTTGAAATCTGATTTGCAATGTATGACGTTGGATGATCGACTCCCACATCAGTGTCTGCGGACTGCTCTTCCCAGTCCGCAGACGGATGCGATGACCGGTTTGAGGGTTAGCGTTGAAGATGCCCTCACATGGTTTACTTCGCCAGCCGTGGGGCATCTCCAAGGTGACCCGAACCCAAAAACGTCCATAAATATTCAAAAGAAACTTTTCGAACACAATTTGCCATTCAATGCAGATTTCATATTGTTTCACGGAAGTGTTCATCCGTTTGTCTATTTTTCTACAAACCGAAAACAAATCATAAGGCTTTGCAGGAGTTTGGATCTCCGTCAGTAGAACTCCGACATCCTCGGTCTATCCAAAAGTGAGATGAAACAAGCGTATTTAGAGTGGTCAACATTATTTCCGTGCCAAACCCCGCACTTTTTCCCACCCTCTCTGCTCTGATAGCCGCCACGTTCCACCACAACTCATGCTTTTTCGCCGTTTGTTCGAAGAAAGCTAACGGCTCTCAAGGTAAATAAGGTTTTCAGATCACATTCATCTATCACTATCAATATGGGTGACTCTGCTCTCTTCTGGTCTGATTTTTGAACTCATGTTTGGTTTTACCACTCCTCTTATCTGATATATTCCCAAGATTGTTCTCCTTTGTTTTGGATGATAAAATCTTTGTGCAAGATTTTTTTAATAGTGTGAGAGTTCATTAATGGATTCATGCAGGGCGAATCTACTAGGGGGCTTTAACAGGCTTGAGCCCCCCCCCCCCCCCCCCCCCGCCCTGCCCCGCGCGTAAAGTATCCAGTGCTCTCAGCCTTGGGGCACTCCCAGTGCTGCAATGTCAAAATGGATTCTTAAATGTTTTTAAAAAATCGAAAAAATGAGAATGTTCATAAGGAATGTCACTACATTCCTTAAAAATTTCAGGTCCAAAATCGAAATGTACACTGAGAAATAAAAAAGAGAAATCCATATCTGAATAGTATCAATGTTGCTTTTGTCTCCTCTTTACACTATTCATGTTAGATTTTACATTTTTGTTTGTAGATGTGTGTTTCGAATTTGGACCTGGAATTTTTAGGGCTTGTAGCCACATTCATTGTGAACGTATATAATATTTTTCAATTTTTTTTGAAACATTTAAAATATATTTTTAACATTGGAGCACTGGGAGAGTACCTCAAGGCTCAACACAGGCACATGCCAGCCCAACCCAATATATATTCACATGATACAGGCTTGCGTAAACTTTGAACCCGCCCTCCATTTTCTGCGGAGATTCGCCACTGGATTCATGCATCCTTGTTTTATCTTCCTGTCTCAGCTGAGGCCATGGCAGAGCTGCAGACTATCTCCAATCTCTGCCTAAGAATGCCAACGAAAATGATGTTTGGTCACTTCCAGCGCTTCCCAAATATCCTTTTTTTCTCATTCATACAGGTGAAATAATGTACTGTATCCCATTCCCAGCCCAGCGGGCGCTCTCTCTCTCTGTCCCTGTCCCTCGCTCGTTCCACTTCCACCCCAGCGGGCGCGAGCGCGAGCGCTGCGACCAGCGTAGCGCTGCCGCAGCAACCTCCGGCGGCTGCCCCGCAATGGATCTGGTGGTGGTCGGCGACGGCCCTGGGAGGCCGACGCGGTGCCGAGATCGAGGCGGCGGCGAGGCATCCCGCGTCTTCCCCGCCTCCTCCTCCGAAGGTGCCCGACAGGTAGCCCGCGATTCCCCTTTACTCGGATCGATCCGTCAAGCGAGGTTAGCTTCGGGGAATTTTTTGTTGTTATTTAGGGGACTGGAACTACCGCGTTGAATCGATTCAGTAAAAATACCTGTCAAAAAAGGATTAAGTGCAGATAGCCCTTTGCTCTGCTCTGTGGATGCTTATGCTTATGGTTTCATTCAGTACTACAAAAGCTTCTGTTTTTGGATGAATAATCTTAACCTACCGTTGCATTACCCCTTTATCTGTACTTCTGTAGCTAAGCATTACCATTTCTACACAAAAGGTAGACAGAAACCACTGTACTTCACAGTTCATCGTTCACGAACATGAAGTCGACGAGTAATTAGCAACCAAGGCGCCCGGTTATGATTCAACATTACACTATGCACACTAAGTAGCCATCGTTTTGTCTGTCTGAACATGAGTAGATTGTCTTCCCTTTCATTACACGCTCTTAACCAAAGGCACGTTTCTGTTTCTGTCTCAACTTTAGTGTTAATAAAACAGAAGGAGCCCCCCTCAGGAAAGCAACGACATCATGCAGAATGATATTATCTGCCCTGTAGAGCAGACATTGTCACATTGTTAGCGCTAGGCGGCTCTTCATCCGTTACCCTTACGTGGAAATATGTGGGATGCTTAGGTTCAGGCAGGGCTATACTTTCGCTGCTTAGCATTGTAACCATGCTTATTGTGGTGGGTCTATCAGCTGCATTCTCTTGTACACACAGCAATGCGATGTTGATACACCTCATTGTGTCTGATGCATGTGACTCTGAAACTATTGATTCGTCAACGAACTCAAGCCATCTTTCTTCTTTCCACAACTTCCATGCCTTGAAGGAGTTTAGACACATATTAGATAAAGGTCCTCAGATAAACAGAGTAATTTTACATATGGGATACAGAAAATACTTACATATCCAAGAAGGTTGAAGAAGTCCCCATTTTTATGGAAAGACGAGTTCCTTTTTCCATGGATGATCTCGAGAATCAGAACACCAAAGCTGAATACATCAGACTTGATCGAGAAGAGGCCCTCTGATGCATACTCTGGAGCCATATACCCACTGTGAAAATATACAGAAAAAAAAGTAAACTTCTGTCTGGTATTTGGTTAACTTGCAGTAGGATGTACTTAAGGAAGAGCTTACTATGTCCCAGCAACCCTTTTTGTGTTCCCTTCAATATCATTTGAACTGAATATTTTTGCAAGCCCAAAATCTGATATTTTAGGATTCATCTCACTGTCCAAAAGAATGTTACTTGCTTTAAGATCTCTATGTATGACACGTAACCGGGAGTGTTTATGCAAATATAGAAGTCCTTGCGCTATTCCTTCGATAATTGCTTTTCGTTTATTCCAGTTCAGTAAAGCTCTTTTAGTTTCATCTGCACATTAGTTTACAAATATATGTATATTAGATAGATGGGGAGGACTGGATGGCTTTAGCAGACAGAGTTAAACCATATATAATACATAACAGGATATTACGTGAACTAATACCAAAGATAAAGGAGTCCAAGCTTTTATTTGGCAAATATTCATAGATCAATATTTTTTTCCTCCCCTTGTGAGCAACATCCCAACAGTCTAACCAGATTTGTGTGCTGGAGCTTGGCTATGAGTTGGACTTCATTTTTGAACTCTGTGAAACCTTGCCCAGAATGTGAAGCAAGTCTCTTAATTGCTATCTCCAAACCTTCTGGAAGCTGGCCCTATGGAGGTTCAAATGAGATTGATTAGTGATACAATATCATCTTGCGAAATAGAAGTGCTTTTACTTATCTTCTGACTGGTAATCCCCCATGCTTCTGGGTAAAATTAAAGCTACATGTATAAAATCTACATGGTCGTACAAATTTAGCCATCAACGCAAACTTATTCCATTTTGTTCTCTTTGTTTACAGGAATAATAAATGTGTTCTTTTACCTTGTATACTGGACCAAAGCCACCTTGCCCCAATTTATTTTCATCTGAGAAGTTATTTGTAGCATTTGATACTTCTGAAAAATCAAAAAGCTTGAACTCTGGACTCCTTCCTATTCCCCAGACCAGTTCTTCATCTTCCTGTGAGCTCAGTTTACCTAAATTCAAAAGGCAGAGTTTATCTAATCCTTTCAGGTAATGCTGATGTAAAGTATATATGAATCTGAATAGCCTAAGAGATTTGTGAGTACAGTTGCATTTCCGTAACAAACCTTTTATGTGCCTTTTGACCAGTCCAAGCCAAACGATGAAGCAGAAAAATGATGCTAGTAGAAGCGCAACAGTGGTAATGATCAAAACCTTTATTATATTCCCTAAAACAAAAGATTTCACACAAACATAGGTGGTTATGTTTTAAGGAATGTTTCAACATATAAAATAGTCTTGCTTACTCTTGTGTTTATGGCTGGGAGTCTCGTCTTTCTGCCTGGGAAGATCAACTGGCCCTGGCGCCGGCTTGGGTGCCGGCATGTTTATTGTTGGATCTACAGCACCCGACAAGGTGATATGCTGCATGGGCTGACCCTCGTAGAACTGATATGTGCTATACCTGAAATTGCACCACACACCATCAATCCATTCACCACGTTGCTGGTAGAAGAAACTCTTCGCCGCACTCCTGATATTGTTGAGGCAATCCCAACAGTCATTTGGCGGTAGGTCCAGGTTGCACTGCGCCAGAGAGTAGAGCAGCGGGATTGTGCTGTAGACATCCATGCGGCTGGTGGCGTACATCATCGTCGAGTTGTAGGCTGCTTGTTTGGCTGTCTCTTGAAGCAGCACCTTGATGTTGCCATCAATGCTGACATCGGTGTACTTGGCGCTCACCTCGCTGGGGATGTTGGGATCCATATTGTGTTTCGTGGTGTCCGTGAAGACCAGCAACCTGTTCAGCACAACAGTGGAGTCGTAGATAAGATCCTTCGCGGAGATGTGGACGATGCAATCCTTGTATAGAATATGCGCCTCCTTGTGGTTTGTGCACACCCGCCACACATCCTGGAATGCTGTGGTGATGCAGCTGGGGCAGGCATCGACGACGCCATCACCGCGGCACACCACGACGCCGTATATGCGGTCTTGGTCAGTTCCGACGAAGCCCTTGGCGAGGTTGGTTCGTGTGGATGAGGCACTACTGAATAGCGCAGTAGATAGGAGCTCAAGGTTCTCTCTGTAGGTGCTCTCGTTCATGTGGGAGTCTCTGTAGTAGCAGATCTGCGTCAGTGGATTGACGGCAGCGACGAATGGCTCGAAGCCGAGAATAAGCAGCAAGGAGATGATCATGGTTCTGGCTAACCATAGGTAATTCAGCTCTGCCCCCTCCAGCAGCTTCCTTGTTATAAGCATCATTTGGAAAACTTGTCTGTCTTACGGTTTGACTGCTTACTTGTTTAGTGATTATCTGATGATATCAGCTTGCAGGCCGTGCAATCAAATTTCGTGGAATACAATACTGCTGCCGTCCAGGCATCAGCCTGTGTAATGGCTACAAGCAATGCAAGACAAGGGGAGAGAACAATAACAAATCCAGTTTCTGTGTTTCCGTCAAAGGAGAAGAGGTCTTCTTGTGACCTTGAGGGAGGTGGGGAGTTGAAGGTGATTACGATCGTTCGGTAAAGCTAATGGACTATTTGTTAGAAGCTTGACTCGGAAATGTTTCTTATGCTGAAATGCTTTGAAAATGCTCTTAAGCTTGTGTGATGCGAAACATGGGCAAAAGCAAGTAACCAGCTGGCAAATTCGGTTACCTCCCAGCCAAACACAGTACAAAATCTCAAAGTATAGTTTGTGGAAAATGCTTATGAACTGGCATAAATTGTAGTACTATATGAGTATAGCATTGACTGAGACTTAACGAGGTCTCAGTCGACTGAGATTTAGCAAGAACTGATATGAGAAACAAGTCTGCAAAACAGTACACCCCAGGAAAACAAATGTGTTTTTAATAGAACAGTAGGTTTCCCTGGTGGATGTTTTCCATTTTAATGCAAATAAAAACAAATGATAAGAGCATTTTTTTTTGTTTATTCACATTTTGATATTCTTTTGAGGAATCACATGCACAGTGTACCTACACAACACAACACAACACAAAAGCTATATTTCCCAAGACTATTTCTGCACAAGGTCTATCTAACATTGCGTGCATCATCATCTGTTCTTGGAGCTCCAGTCCATGATGGCCGACCGGAGCGAGTGGTTGGGGATGAGGCTCTTGCTCGGCAGCCGGAGGTTGGTCATGGGCGACTTGTCCTTCATGCTCACCCATGTCTCGATCGCCTTCCGGTCGTAGGTGTACCCATCGGCGGCGACGCATGGGTCCTCCATGATTTCCTGAAGAATGGGGCAGAGGAAGTGGCCTGGGGCTGCTGACGATGATGCTGTCCGGAGAAGGGCCTTCGTCTCCCTGGCGGCTCTGGCAGCGATGTCCTTGATCCGCTCCAGCGCCGGGAGGATGTGCTCGCGCAACCCGGGCCGGTCCCTGCGTCGCATCTCTGCGCACCGCAGCGCAAGTGCGGCCAGCTCCCTAGCCTCCTCCGGCGGCCACTGCCCGGCGGTTGCGTCCAGCATCTCCGCGAAGGAGTCACCGCCGTCTTCCTCCAGTGCGGTCTCCACGGCGTGGGCGAGCCCGAGCGGCGACGTCCGCCCCGTGAGCAGCTGCAGCACTACCACGCCGAGCGCGTACACGTCTGACTTGGCCGACACGGCGCCCGTCCGCTGGTACTCCGGGTCGATGTAGCAGAACGTGCCCACAGGCGTCGTGTTCCTCACCATCGTGGACTGCTGCTGGCCTCCTCCACCTCCAGCGCCCGAGTGGTGGAGCAGCGCCGTCGAGAGGCCGACATCGCCGACCTTGCTGGAGAGGTTCCGGTCGAGCAGGATGTTGGCCGGCTTGAGGTCGCGGTGGATGATGGGGTCCGGCCTGGCGCTGTGGAGGAAGGCGACGGCGGTGGCCACCTCCCAGGCGACCCGGATGCGGTCGTACCAGGCGAGCGGCGGCATGCCGTTCCGGCGGTGGTTGAGCGCGTCGTCCAGGCTGCCATTCTCCATGTACTCGTACACCACGCAGCCGCGCTCCGGGCACGCGCCCAGCAGCAGCAGCAGGTGAGGGTGCCGGATCTTGCCCAGGACCTCCAGCTGCAGGTGGTAAGATGAAATTAGGAGTTGCAAAACAAAAGTTCAGACAATAACTGAACTCGAATTCTGTTTGATTTTGTTTTTTAACAAAACCAGTTTTTTTTGCCAAAAAGGATCACAATCAAAGTATTATGTGTTTATGATGGGAAAGTTGGTCTTGTTTTGAGATTTCTTTACGACGGGAATGCTCAAAGGGATCACAATCGAAATATATGTATTTATTTCCCTCAAAAGGAAGAGGATATTTGTAGTTGAGATTTGAAGTGAAAATGAACATAACCATGCCTTTGATGTGAAACTAGCCAAATAGAAAGATAAATAGCCTTAATACTAAAATAACTATATTTTCCATATTTACCATTGTGCTTTCATGGCAATATGCAATGTTCATATTAGCCCTATATGGTCATTTATAGGCTCTCACCTATTAATATTAGCACCTATCAATAGTAGGCATAAGTCATTGGATCATCGAAAAGTAATGACTTATATTAACTGAGGAGTATCTTAAAATTTCCCAATTTTGTTTGCTAAAAATCACCCTTTTGGTATAATATGAGCAGCTAGTAAAGAACATTTGTGTGTTGGCAAGTAAATACAGTACCTCCTGCTGTAACTGCTGAGTTCCAAAACCTTCAAGGGAGTTCAAAACTTTCACTGCTGCAACTGTATGCTGAAACTTAGCCTTGTAGACGGTCCCATATGTTCCCTTACCGATCACAAGATCGCTTGAAAATGATGAAGTCGCTGCCTGGATATGCTCCCATGAGTACCTATTATACTCTGTAAGACATCGCCCAGTATTTTTCCGTCCTGTTTCGAGGTCACTAGAATTTTGGTGATCACCATTACTGTCCTGTTCAGAAGAGCTTTGTTTAGGCTGAGCTTCTCTTTCGGCCACCTGCTCTTCTTCTCTTTCCATTTGTCTTACCAATCTCTTCACCATTTCTTCTGTCAGGTCAATCTCTCTAAGCTTAATTCCGTCCTCGACACGCCGGATGCCCAAGTCGTTGGGTAACTAACAACAAGATTTCAAGAAGAAATAGTTAGGACCTTGTAGGTTACTGAACACTTCAGATAGTTAAAAAAAATCTTACTTTCTGAGTGGAGTCAACCGGCTCATTCTGAGAAACATCATGAAGATTCTGAAGATGACGCAGTTTGACCTTCATACTCTCAATTTGAAGCTTCAGATCATCCTGTTGAGCCAAAAAAGATCATAAATTGCACATTCATTTGGGTAAACATGTTAGCTTTCATGTAGTGATATTTTGCTTTGGCAGTGTGCATCGTATGATGCTGAGGCCTAGAGATGAACTCTTCCATCATCTTAAAAGAATTATTTTTTTCGTGCCCAATAGAATGAAATATTTTTACCCAGGGTGAAACGGCTACCTGGTCATGAGAATGCTTCAGGTCTGTTGCAGTTTCTGAAACTGCTGCCTGCAGATCAGAGATATCTCGGAAGCTATCTCTTCGGAAGCTCCTGTAAACTGAATCCCCACTGCTGCTGCTGCTACTGAGCTGCGCTACTGATGTGATTGAGTGTGAATTTGTCTTCAGGGTTGTATCAGCATGGTAAGAGATCTCGCTGCCAGCACTGCCTGAAGGGGTAGCTCCCCTGTTGGCCGACCTGTTTATATTTGCGAGTGCGTGATCACGCTGCAATGACAGAGATGACTGGCGGAATAATACAGCTGCTGTTCCATTTCTGTCATCCCACTCTGCTGTAGACAGAATAGTTAGACACTCTAATACATATTTTTGTTTGTATTCAGTTGATAGGTGTAACCAACAATTTTGAGAAACCAAAATCAAATGCAGACTTCAGTATTACCGGAGGGCGCACTGGAAAGGCTTCTGGAACTAGGAGAAGAAACGGTTGAAGAAGATATGGTCTTGGGTGTTTCGCAGGCATCAGATGTAGCCGAGCGCACGAATGACAGTTTGCCCTTTGAGACAACGTATGCCGTACAGAAGCTTGGAATGCATTCGGAGATTTTGGTTGCAGTCTTGCTTCCTTTGAGCTTCCTGCAAGTAGTTAACAATGATAATCACATGATTAGGATTGTACTAGGCATTTCGCATCTATGCTGTACTAGGCTTTTGTTTCATAATAAAGAATTGTTCATCTTAAATTCTCTGCAAATTTCCATATTGAACTTGCAATCAATTAGTAGTTGCAGTGCAACCTTCAGTGTTAGCTGGTAGCTGGGGAATTAAATGAGAAGACAATGATCATCCTACCAAATGCTTAAGCTTTTCTGACTATTTGTCACAATGCTCCAGCTAGTCATCCTAAAAGTTTTCTTATGCTGAAACGACGGCAATCAGAATGTACCTTCGGAATATGCTTCTCGATGAAGAGCCCAGGACCAGCTTGCCAATGTTGAATTTATCGATTTCTTCGCTAATAGCAGCAGGCACATCATCTGATTCAAGTAAAACAGCTTCAGCTTCCACCTGTTGATCAAACAGGGTAAAACATGTCACTATCTGTATCAGATTTCATGAGTTATTACTAACTGCTAGTCGCATGGTAAATCAGGCAATTGTGCAAACCAGTCAACCTGTCTCTGAGCACACATCTTCTTGTATGGGAGCAACATATTTTTTGCTTGCCACTCCAGTTCTTCCCTGTACGCTGATGTTACGTCGTCGCGCACTTGCGAGACCGGGAGGTAATTGCCCACTGTCATCAGAGGATGAAGACCAGGTCAGTTCGGAATTCTGAATAATTAGCAACGACTAAAGAACAGCAGGTATACACTTAATCACAAATTGCCCACACTTTTAGTACAACAAAAAATCATATTCATCAAGACATCAACCTAACAATAATGCAGTACGCCCAAGGACAAAACTCTGCACTCTGAAGTTGGTGTGATCTTGTGACACTATAACCATAAAAATTGTCATAGATGCTGCTACTGTCATGATCAATTATTGAGAAATATGAAGCTAGCAAAACCAAAAACCCAAACTAACCCATCTATCCATTGGCATAGAAATGACAGTCTGAACTTATAATTTTTTAAAGCAGCCATAGTACCAAAAGGTTCATCGTCTGTTAAAACCGATTTTTTTTTCTCTTGTTCAGACATCAAGAACTGTAAATTCAGACAGTAGGCAGAGATGAAAGAGAAAAGGAGAGAGAGAGAGAGAGAGAGAGAGAGAGAGAGAGAGAAGACTGACTTGGAGTGGGCACCATGGTGATGGGCGGGCGGACATGCAGGATCCGGAAGAGGACCCTGCCGCCGGGCACGAACTTGTCGAGGGCCCACTTGAGGGCGTGCCTGCTGCTCCTGCTCCCGCTCACCGCGATGGCCACCGTGCTCACGCCGGGCGCCTCCATCTCCGGCGCCGTCTCGCCGGAGTCCTCCTCCTCGATCTCCATCGACATCCGCCCTCCCCTCTCTATCTGTTTCTTCCCCTCTCCTCCTAATCAATCAATCAATCAATCACTGCCCTGTGCAGCGCAGCCCCAAGAACAACATCAGAAACATCCAGCTCCTCATCATAAAAAAATGCAGTCAAATCTTCCCTGAGAAATCTCAGAGATATGAGGAAAATCCTAGGGGAGTAATCACATGACAAGGACATAAACTGCAGGGGCGGGGAGACAAAGGAGTCAAGAACTTCGCAGAGGATTGAACCTTGGAGAAGCCATGGATGGGAGGGTGAGGATGATGATCCGAGGAACCGGGCGAGGGGGAGGAGGAGTCAGCAGGAGACGCGGACGTGGAGTGAGGACTGAGCTCTGATGAGAGGGGAGGGGAGCCGAGATGGACGGAAGGGGCGGGCAGAGGCGTCTCCGGTTAAGTTAGTTGGAGCGTACAGTAATAAATTATTGCAACGGGCAAGGTTGGGAGGGTGTGTGTACACGTAGTACGAGATAAATGAATAGGTGATAGTGCTATGCTTACCCGCAGATTCACACACGCCTCAGTAAGGACCACTCAACCAATGCTAGCTCTTTTCCCTTGAAAAGAAAAACAATGCTAGCTCTTGGTTTCCCTCCATGGAATGCATCTGACATTCATCTGTTAAATGCCGAATGCCAAATATCAAATGATAATGATGCACAACTATTCTCTAACCGCCCAATTTTCAGAAGACTACTACTCCATCCGTCCTAAAAATTTTGTCTTAGATTTTTCTAAATACGGACGTATCTAGTCACGTTGACAAATCTTAGACAAGAATTTGCCTCAAATCCTAGTCATGTCGTAATATCGCCGTGCCTTGCAAAAGTGATAGGAGATATATGTCATCCTTGTGCAAAGTGTGGTGTTGTTTTGTTTTGTTGCGTTCGGTGCGTTAGTAAGATTGACATGGTTTAATTTGCCTCATTTATATTCTTGAAAAAAGAACTTGATTTGCATTGGAATGAATTTTATAAAACATGACGTAGCGTAGTTTGGAAACCGTAAATTTGACTTTCATGATTTTTCTTGGGACATGCGCCAGCATACCTCATCAAATGCGCTGCTGCATGATGTCATGAAAATGATTCGAGCTGTGATCTGTTAAGGACAAACAATCACACAAGCGCGAGCAAGTCATTAAAGATTTGTTAACGAGTTTCACCAACATGGCTGTATCCTCGGAGCATGACTACGGACACTCATCGCCATTTACTAAATCAATGTAGTTCAACTGATAATAAGTTGGCCGAGGCTATTAAATATCGCTTCGACTACCGCGCCACGGCTGATCTGGCCATCTCTGCCACGAGTTCGGACCGTCCCTCTCGTGATCTCTGCATAGCCCACCAGCTTAAGTCTAGTTTATTTGGCTACATCATGGTGACTTTATATACTAACAGTTTCTCGATACACATATTCGACTCAACCATCAATCCACTGCTAATTATAAATCTAACTGTAGCACAACTCATACACATAATATTTGACGAACACCTAAGCCTCCGCTAATTACATGTCCAACTATAGCACAACTCATACACATAATGTTGGACACATATTACCTTGCACTATACATACACACACATACATTCTCGTGTACGATTCCCGGGTAACGTTGGCACTGCTCAACATGCACGAGGCAGACAACCTGCCCCGGTAGAACCAATGATCCGTCTTGAGTCTTGACCAGAGGGAGTGGACGCCGTGGGCTCCGAGAAAAACACCACAAGCATTAAATAAATCGTGTAGTATATTCAAGTCGCAAGTTGCGAGGAAGGACGCCATGTGAACGAACACAGGGCGAATCGGGACGTTTTCTTCTGAATAGGACAACAGCAGCAGGACGACGGCGGCGAAGACGACAGCGACGGACGGTGACCACGACGGCGGCGAAGACGACAACGACTCATTGATCATCAGCTGCATCTCCCAGAGTATATCCATCCTGCTATAGGGTTTGTCAAGTGGAGAAGACTGTTGTCGCTGTAGCAGTTGCACGGGCACGGCAGTTCACGAGATCGGCAGCGCGACGGCCGTCCCAGCTACCTGCTTTCTTTTGTGTGTGTGTGGTCGGGTCCCCCGCAAAAAAAGGGTCCTGCGGTTTTTTTAGACACTATTCCAGGCTAGATGTTTTTTTTAAGCAATCCAGGGTAGTTTTTTTTTTGAGCAGAGGCAATCCAGGCTAGATGCTTGTGGTCAGGTCCCGCGTGAAAGCTATGCGGGTCCACGGGCACACGACAGTTTTTTTTAACTAAACACACTTGTTTTATTAATCAAAAAAGTTCATAGGGATACAATGTAAATCTGGCGGGTTTAAAAGCCACACGTGACGCCCGAAATCCAGACCAAATCATGCTTAGCAAGGCTATGTGCCTCGAGATTAGACTCTCTTCCTTCATAGATGAAGGAGCAATGACTGAACTCTTTTCAAAGTTCTTGTGATCTCCTTGGTGACGCTCGCATAGATGCCCCCTGCTTGATGTCTAATGTCATGAACCACCCCTTTACAGTCTGAGGCAATGAGAACACGCGATAATGAGAGGTCGTTAGCTCCAATGCCTCACGGCAAGCCAACATCTCAAGGGTCGCTGGATCCGAGATCCCCCTGCATCTGGTTACCATAGATCCTAAATAGGTGCCATTATGGTCTCCGCAAACCGCACTAAATGAACCTTCAGATTGATCCCTTGCAACAGCTCCATCCACCCTAATTTTAGCCACTCCTTTGATGTTTTTTTTGAGACAAGGCACATGATGGTAGGGCCGAGCCGACGTTGTTTTGGGTCAGTGTGACAGGGCCATGCCTAGACTATCCTAGACGTTGTTTTTTATTTGAACTTTCATGCCGGCCCGCTTTTGTTTAGAATTTTTTTATTTTCTACTTTTATTTTAAATTTGAAAATTCATGAGAATTTTTAAGTTTCTTATTTTTGTAAAAACTTCATGAGTATTTTATAAATTGTGTTTTTTCTCCAATTTAAAAATATTTAAAAAATCCTTTGACATTTTTAAGATTTGTGATTATTTTCTAAATTTGTGGACATTTCTAAAATCATGGTTTTCTTTGAATTTGGAGAATCTTCTTTTGAAGTCATCAACATTTTCTAAAATTAATGAACTTTCTTGTAATAGCACTAGTTTCAGATGATCCACAACTCTCAAAGTATGACATCACTAATGTAAAAATATACTAAGCTAGCAAAATTTGAGATGACGAACGATACTCTACAGTTTCTTCACGTTAATGCAGAGAAATACAACATTTTTCACTCACACTAAAAACAAAGATGAACAAGAAAAAAAGGATGAAAAACAACATTATCAATAATTCCTAATTAGGAAATGGAAAAGGCTTAGCAACCGCATGCCACGACAGATTCTGAAGTACGAGTACAGAACAGTGTTGCTAAATCAGGTTAGTACACTGACTGACCGACCCTGAAAATAACTACGTCCAACGGCTCCGGGCTACAACGCAGGTTGATGATCAGTAGGCATGCAAATTTGCAACCTAAGGTACCCTCCTTCAATCAAATGAATCAAAATTTCAAAAATAATGTAAATTCTGAAAGTTAGTTCATTTAGTTGAACTATATGGAGGGTCGGAGGTAACCTCAAGGTTCCAAATTTACATCCCTAATGACCAGAGGGCTCGACTTCCCATAGTGATCAACATATTGTGTTCGAGTCAAATTTATTGTTTCCGACAATGTTTTTCCAATCAAAGGCAGCAACAGGCACGCCATCGTTATCGTTATTTACCCGCGAGTCTCCCACGCCGTGTATTTCGACCCTACCAGAAACTATGAGAAGAAGGACTACACCCACCTGATGAATATTCTAGATGATGCTTTCCAAGGCTTCAACTTGAGGGGTGGCCACGTGCAGATCAGGAAACAAAGGAACCGCAAGACGGGTTTCTCGCATAAAACTAACTCTACTGCATTCATGTCCCAAAACCAAGTAGGAACGATGGATTCTACCTCCTCCATCTCATGGTGGAGTTCAGAAGGGATCACCAAAAGCTTCGCATGACAACTAGAAACTATGGTCATATCCGCAAGTGGGTAGAATCTCAAGGAGAAAGCGGATTATAAACTTAGAGACGACTTCTTTCGCATTCAGAGGAACATTGCAACGATCATCATGAAAGAAGTCGTTGAAGAGAAGGGGATGTTCCACCACGGGCCCTATATCGCGAGCTGACGTCCGAACTCGCATAGGCATGCAACGTCAGGACCTCACGCCGTTCAAGAAGCTAGGGTGCATCCTCGATGATACGGAAGCATGGAAGTTCTAGTGATTTACGATGCCGATGATGATGATATGTGTCGGTTGAACTTGTATACTTTCTATAGCGATGAAACTTTGTGATGTCCACGGTCCCGGCCGAACTTGCGTAACGCTACTTTGTTAGTGAATCCTTCAGGAGCCCCGCAATGATGACTTGGAGCAGGCTTCATGTCGTGCTCTGGACGCTCCCTTCGATTTTTGTTTTTTTCTATTACCGCACGCGTTTTCGGCTTTTAGATGATTTTTTTCGTTTTTTTGGCTTTTTGGTTTTTCAGTGGTCTTTCTTAGCTTGGAAAAAATATATATGAAAAAAAAATGTGGTTTTCTTTCATTTCGCGAGAGTCACGATTTTACTTCTCCGAGAGCCATGGATTTGCTTCCGCGAGAGGCCGTGCCTCTCGGAAATAAAAAAAAGCGTTCTTTTTTCCTTTCGCAAGAGGCATGTTTTGCTTCTGCGAGACGCATGGTCGTGCTTCAGGAAAATGGTAAAAAATATGTTTTTTCCTTTCGCGAGAGGCACATTTTGCTTCCACGGGACGCACGGTCGCGCCTCTCGAAAATGGTAAAATAATATGTTTTAATTTTTTTCCTTTCGCGAGAGGCATGACCGTGCCTATGGGAAACAAAAAAAGTTTTTTTTCTTTCACGAGTGGCACAACTTTGCTTTCCCGAGAGACACGGATTTGCTTCCGCGAGAGGCATGGCCGTGCACCTCACAAACCGGAAAAAAATGTTTTTTCCTTGCGCGAGAGGCAGTGATGCCTCTTTCGGAAAGAAAAAAAACATGCTTCCGGTTCGGTTTTTTTGTCTGGTATTTTCGTGAAAAAAAGTTCGTCAAAATCTATCATAATGGTATTTAATTTTGAAGTTCTCGACGCTAGGAATCCAAGGTGAAAACGATTTGAGATTTGGACGCACGGTTTAAGAGATAAAATATTTTGAATAAACGAATCTATAAAAAAAAACTCCTGAGTTGTGATGGTGCAAATACAGTGTGCCATTTGTCACAACCTAGAAAGTAAAAATAATCTTTGCAAAAAGTGCTCTTTAATTAAGGATTTCGCTGTTTGCCAGACATGGGTGGCAAATAGGAATCGCCGCCTACACAGCCTGAGTCGAACAGAAGAAAAAGACGTTGACCTCGGCCAGGAGTAGCAATGTGGGCCGCCTAAGTGGGCTTTAAGGTTGGAAGTAGGCTGTTCGTGTGGGGGAATCGAGCTAATAAGAGCCCAACTAACCGGGCTATTTTTTTTCGAAATCATTAATTAAGGAGTACCTCTCAAAAAAAATTTAATTAAGGAGCACTCGTTACAAAAATCACTCCAATTCTTCAAGTTGCGACAAATGGCGCACATGCAGCGCGTCACTTGTCGCAACCTGAGAGTTTTTCTTTTTCGTTAATTTGTTTATTCAAAACATTTTATCTCTCAAACCGGGTGTCTAAATTTCAAACCGCTTTCATCGTTGGATTCTTCGCGTCAAGATCTTTAAAACTAGATCTCATGTTGATAGGTTTTGACGAACTTTTTTTCACGAAAAAAACCGGACAAAAAAACCGAACCGAAAGCACCGTTTTTTCCTTTTCCGAAAGAGGCATGCCTGTGCCTTCTACGAAATCACAATGATGCCTCTCGCGAAAAAAAAGAGAAAATGCGTTTTTTTCCGTTTCCAAGGAGGCATGACCGTGACTCTCGTGAAAGCACAACCGTGACTCTTGCGGAAGCAAAACCGTGACTCTCGCGGTAGGAAAAAACAGAAAACACGTATTTTCCCTTTTCGAGAGACACGCCCGTGACTCTCGCGAAAGCACAACCATACTTTTTACGGAAGCAAAACCGTGACTCTCGCGAAAGAAAAAAAAATAGAAAACGCGTTTTCTTTTTCCGTTTTCGAGAGGCATGACCGTGACTCTCGCGAAAGCACAACCATACTTCTCGCGGAAGCAAAACCGTTACTCCCGTGAAAGAAAAAAAACGTATATTTTTTCCGTTTCCGATAGGCACGTCCGTGACTCTCGCGAAAGCACACCCGTGACTCTCGCGGAAACAAAACCGTCACTCTCGCAAAAAGAAAAAAAAACAGAAATGTGTTTTTTTCGTTTTCAAGAGGCACGTCTGTGACTCTTGCGAAAGCAAAACCGTGACTCTCATGAAAGAAAAAAAAAACACATTTTTTCGCGCAAAATATTTTTTTTTCGATTTTTTGATTGAAAATCTAAGGAAGACCGGTGAAAAACCAAAACGTCGAAAACAATGTAAAAAACCGTTTAAAAAACCGAAAACGCGTGCGGAAAAATAAAAGAAAATCCGGAGGAAACGCCCAGAGTGTGGCACGTGACGAATGGCTGAAAGCGCCAAGTGACGCTGATCGTTGCGAGACTCCCGAAGGGGCGCTCGTTAACTAGTTGCTCTCTATTTCTCCACACGCTAAAAGATATAAGCCCTATTCGGGAGCTCCTGTTCACATGGGCCGGCCCAGGAGACCTACAGAAAAGGAAACGCAAACCACGAGAAAGAAAGTTTCGTTTTAAATCGGGAAAACTATGAATCGAACTCTGAATGCGAATGTCGATGCCCACCAGCGTCAACCACCAGGACATTCTTAACTTGTTTATTACTAATGGAAACAGATCTTATTTAACCATTCCTTCAGTACAAAAAATAAACATATACTGGTATTATATACTCACTATATTATATTTGAATAAAGAAAATATAAATTTGAAAAAGCATTCGCAAAAAAGACGAATTGAAAGAAATACAAAAATTTCAAAAAGGTTTGTACCTAATTGAAAAAAATCGCAAAAATGAAAAATTTCATGAATTTTAAAAATTATTCGTCGAATTTGAAAAAAGTTCACCAATTTCTAATAAACAAAAAATTTCAAAGCACTTGTTCGAATTAAAAGAAGTTTTTCAAATTTTTAGAAAAGTTCATCGTTTCTGAAAAAAGTTGACCGATTTTGGAAAAAAAGTTTATCAAATTTGAAAAAGGTTCATCAATAATGAAAGAAAGCACATCATTTTTTAAAAAAAGTTCACCAATGTTGGAAAAAAAGATCATGAATTTGAAAATTAGTTCATTGAGTTTTAGAAAAAGTTCATCGACATTGGAAAAATTTCATTGAATTTGGAAAAACATTCATCGATTTGGAAAAAAAGTTATCGATTTTGGAAAAACAATCATCGAGTGTAAAAATGTCCATCGATTCCGAAAAATTGTTCATTGATTTCAAACAAATGTTCATCGATTTCGAAAAATGTTCATCGATCTTGAAGAAATGTTCATTGATTTTGAAATTTTTTCAAAAATTTGAATAAAAGTTTCACACATTTTGGAAAAAGAAAAATAATGAGAAAAAAAAGCTGAACAAAACAGTTCCCAGAAAAAAGAAAAAGAATAAAGTTCCGCGAACTCTGGAGGATAAATGAGAAAAACGATGTGAGTCTAAATAATCAATTGAGGTGGCCTAGTAGTTGCTAAGCGTTTCTCTGAATAAAAAGGTATCTAGTTCGAATTCCTACAATCGCACCTTTTTTGGAATTTATTAACAGAAAAGGAAGGACTAGTTAAATGGACCAGCCCAGTCGTGGGAGGGAGTGTTTGTTGCAGGCGCCCGTTAGCAAAAATGGCCTGTAACGGGCGCCTGCAGCGCTAAATAGGGAGTGCCTATTCTAATAGTCCCACGTTGATTTTCTGACACCAAATTACACCTATTTATATATACATGATTTGTGATGATAAACAAGCAAAGGAAAAAAAATAAAGGGAGAGCGGGCATAAAAGAAACAAGGAAATAAACTCCGCCTATGGATGCGAGTAAAAGATTTCGCCAGAAACTACCTGAGGGAATGATCATTTGCTACACTCTAAATCAGATTAACACGTGCAGTTTTCATAAAAAGTGTTGACGTGTTTTCCTTTTTTGTGCCTTTTCAGAAATATTATGTAATATTTAAAAATTGATGATACATTTAAAATTGATTGTGTAGTTTTAAGAAAAATGTTCAATAATGTCTATATCATTATTTTAAAAGTCTTTGTGTTTTAAAAGAAGGTTGATGCATTTTTAAAAACACTATGTACAATTTAAAAGTGAGTGGGTGTATAAGGGATGGTGTATGGACTAAACGTAGGTTGAGCTCGGAAAGGCAGCCGTCACGTCCAACTCAACAAGATTAGTTTTAAAACTATTAGACGTTGACTTGTGATGCCGTGATTCAATGTCACTTCTGTCCCATGACCACGCTGAATGCACTGCGATCAGGTGGACTCGAGGAAGGTAGGAAGGAGGATAAGCGGCAACATGAATGGGACGCTATGTTCAAACAGATAACATGGAACCATTGATGAATCTTTAGTCGTGCTTATTGTGCTAGGAACGTGCGAAAGAATTCGCCTTTTGCAATGCACGGCCATATTTGTTAGTGGAACTTAAGGTACATCACTAAATAATTGTACAAATATATTTCTTTATAGTTTTCCAATATATGCAGTACACACATGAGGAAAATATATTCCATTAGTAAGCGAAGCCAAGAAAGGTAGTGGCTGTCTTGTTCTTGATCTAGTCCACACCCAGAAATCCCATGGATTTGGATTCGGTTGGACTGGGCCGAGAGGAGGAGCTAGCTCTTCGATCTGACGGCGATCGATGCGGCGACGTTCGTCAGTAGCGGGACCTGGACTTGGAGTTGCAGGTGAAGTCGAGCGCGGTGCCGTTGGGCCAGAAGAAGCGGATCTGGCATGCCAGCCGCGTCCAGTACTTGACGGCCACCACCCCGCCCACCTTCCACCGCGTCCGCGCCTGCCCGCTCACCCGGAACGGCACCACGCCGCGGTCAAGCGCGCCCTCCATGGCGGCGCGCCCGGCGCCGTCCAGCGGCACCGCCGCCGACGACGCCACGTAGCCCAGCGGCCGCTCGCCCCTGGGCGGCACCACGAAGGGGTCGGCGCGCAGGATGGCGATCACCATGTCGTGGAAGCTCAGCCGCAGCTCCAGCTCCGAGAAGGCCACGGCGGCGTGGGCGTTCACGTTGGCCGCGCGCACGTCCAGCTCCAGCTCCGCGTTGTCCAGCACCCCCTGCTGGTCGTACACCAGGTTCCCCAGCCGCGCCGTCTGCACGGCCAGGTACGGCGCCCGGGGCTGCAGCACCAGCACCACCAGCAGCACGGAGACGGCCGCCACCAGGACTAGCACGGCCAGCACCGTGAACACCACCGCCATCGCCCACCGCAGCACGCCCGACCGGTACGCCCTGCTGCTGTGCGGGTGCGGGGGCCGCCAGTGGTGCCGCCGCTGGTAGCCGCTGGCGCTGGGACCGCCATTGTGCTCGCCGTCGTAGTTGCGGGCGGCGCCCGTGGCGGCGTTGGACATCGGGATCGGGAGACGCCGCTGCAAAAAAGAAGCAGCAGCAGCATCAGGTGAGGCGAGGCGAGGCGAATGCGACGGCCTTATTTGTGCGTCGGCCGGCGGCAACGTTGGCCGGCTTGCCCCACCAACGAGGACTAGCTCTCTTGTCTTCTTGGTGGAGGTGGAGCACCACGCCGGGCAAAGGTTTGGTATCCCCCTGTCCCTGTGCAACCTCACACGCAGCAGTAAGTAGTAGTACTAGCAAGTGTGATTCAGGAAGCATCCTCCTGATGCGATGCCTGAAGAAAGCTTTGGCTCTCGGCTACACCAGCTGAAAGCAAGGGAGAAATCTCATCCTGGGCTACCTCATCGGCATCGGCACTCCTATGCTATGGCGCTGCTTTCTGCGACAACGATAAATCTATCACCCATTGTGGCTTTCCAAGCGTTAGCGCGCGGCCCCAGGTTCAAAACTTCAGGTAAGAACCATGCATGTGCCTCACCGTCGTCAATGTCAGTCCACTGATGAGTGATGATAGATAAGCTGTGCAGTGAGCTGGAACGCTAAAGCCATTGCCAGGCACTCAATTCCATCATGGCAAAGCACCAGATGCTTCCTTCTTTTTCCTCCTTTTAGTTCCTTTATAAGCTAAGGGTGTTGGGTGAGTGAGCCCCGGCCCTTTTCAGTGCCCGCACCTGTGATTTATCAAACAATGGGGCCATATACTGGATCAGCTTTCATCTTCTTCTTTTTTTTGGGACTGACCAACATTCATCTTTTTCCAGTTGTGTCACGGATCTCTAGGGTTTCTCTAAAAAAAGACACCCCCTCCTGAGAAAAAAAAACACCCCCCTTAACTGAATCAAGGGCTCTGATTAAAACAACTAGCACGGTGGCCCTCGCAAATGCAAGGACATCATCCTTTGTGCGATAGTAGTATATTTGCTACTACCTCTGTCTTAAAATAAGTGTCTCGACTTTATATTAGCTGTATAAAGTTGTACTAAGCTTGAGGCACTTATTTTGGGACGGAGGGAGTATTATCTTATGAATATATATATTCACCATCTTTTTCATTCGCTGCGAAAACATGACATTTTGGACATAGATAAGAGGTTTTGGTTACCGAATGAGGCAATTTTACCGAGGGGGGCGGATAAACATGGTTATCACGGTTATCGAGAAATACCGAGAATATTTCGAGCGAATTTTGTAGTTGAATTTTGAATTCAAATAAGTGAATGAACGGATATTCAAACCATAGGCCTCTCAAAATAGGAACTAGGTTGATACCAACATGCCAGAACCAACTCTCATGTCATTAATTAGATCCTACGTCACTGGTAGAAAAAGGGCCTACAGTCCCGGTTCATAAGGGCCTTTAGTCCCGGTTCCTGAACCGGGACTAAAGTGTCAGTACTAATACCTCCCCCCTTTAGTCCCGGTTCAATCCAGAACCGGGACTAAAGGGCGCGGCCACGTGGAGCTCCACCTTTAGTCCCGGTTGAAATTTTATGATTTTTTTTGAAAAAAAATTTTGAAATTTTTTTTGGATTTTTTTTATTTTCAAATTTCTGAATTATTTTAACCTCTAGTCTGTAATCATCACCCCTCATCACTTCTCAATTTATCCTTTAATCACCCCTCATCATTCCAAATCATCTAACTTCCCGACCGGTCACCCATCCCTCTCAATACTCCAGCCCAAGCACGCTTAACTTCCGGGTTCTATTCTCCCTCGCTCCAAGTCTACACTTGTTGTTTTCCTGACAATAGTAAGATGTCAATCCTATTAACTTTCAGGATTTTGCTTGAGCATGAAGTGACACATTTCACTGTTTGAGTTTGAAACTATTGTTTTAAAAAACAATAATTATTTAGTAACACTAATATTTCTTGAATAATTAGTTTGACCATTGTTTGACCACAGTTTGACCAGATTTGACCAAAATTGAAATAACTAAAATAATTATTTAGTAACACTAATATTCTAGAATAATTAGTTTGACCATTGTTTGACCACAGTTTAAATATTTTTCAATTTTTTCCACTCTAGATCTTAAAAGCCCCGTAACTTTTTTTCTATTAGGTTTTTGAGGATTTTGAAAATGTTTAACGGGGTTCCCCCTGTTAGAGTTAGTATGCAAAAGTTATGCCCATTTTTACAAATTTCAGAGAGATTTTGCAAATAAAGTCAAAATTCATTTGCAAATTTTCCCAACAACTAGACCACATATCACATGAGAAACTTATTTTCTTTTATTTTTTTGACATTTCCATTATTTTCTTTTATTTTTTTTAAAACTGAAAAGGCGATCCACGGGAGGGGGGGGGGGGGGGGGGGTAGAGTTTGGAAATGGGACCTTTAGTACCGCTTGGTTGCACGAACTGGGACTAAAGGTCTCAACCCCATTAGTTCCGGTTCGTGCCTCAAACTGGGACTAAAGGTCTAATCTTTAGTCCCGGTTTGAGGCACGAACCGGGACTAAAGGTCATCGCACCCTTTAGTCCCGGTTCGTGGCTTAAACCGGTACTAAAGGGCCAGAGTGAACCGGGACTAATGCCTTAGCCGCACGAACCGGGACCAATGCTCACATTAGTCCCGGTTCTAGACTGAACCGGGACTAATGGGCTGAGCCGGCCTGAACCATAGCCCTGTTTTCTACTAGTGCGTACTTTACTGTAAATTGAGTGTTTAAATTCAAAAATTTCAAAAAACTGATATTTTTTTGCTCGGTATGAAAATTTACCGAGGGGTATCGAAATACGCAGTAATCATGAGAAATCTTGAAATTTCGACCGGTAACCAAAACCTTGCATAGATATGTAACTGGCTGCCTTTTCTTTAAAAAAAAAACATATAGCCAAGCAGCGGAGTAGTGCCGCCCGTCGCTGGGCTACGTGGCGTCGTCGTCGGCAGTGCCTGACGGCGCCGGCCGCACCACCATGGATGGCTCGCTGAACCGCAGCGTGGTGCCATTCCGGGTGAACGCACAGGCGAGGAGCGGAGGACGCGGTGGAAGATGGGCCGGCTGGTGGCCGTCAAGTACTGGACGCGGCTGGCATGTCAGATCCGCTTCCTCTGCCCAACGGCATGGCGCTCGACTTCACCTGCAACTCCAAGCCCAGGTCCCGGTACATCAGCATCAGAACAGCTAGCTCCTCTTTCCCCAGTCCAATCGGATCCAATCCATGGGATTTCTGCTGGGTCTGGGTGTGGACGTACGCGATCAAGAACAAGACAACAACTAGCTTTCTTGGCTTTGCTTTAGGGCACTCATAGAATAGAAAGTCAAAGCATAGTCATGCTTATAATCATCTGTTTTTTGCATGACTCAGAAGACACTAACGAAATATTCGCCTTTGCCCAGTTCCAAGTTGTGTGCCGAGCTCCCACTCATGGGCGCACGGCAACATGATACTCGGCAAACCATCTGTACACAACTTACAAGCTTGGCAAACTACATCTTGGCTGTTGACAGTGGGCATCCAAGCACTGCAGCTGCCGAGAGCTGCACTCGGCAAAAGCTGCCAGAAGGGTCAAGAATAATATTTTTAATAAAACATGTAATAGATCGATGACATACAACAAACCATCTTTAGCAACATGATAGAAGATGCACACCAAGTGCTTTATTACTTCGCAAATCCAACGTTGCATGGACCATAAAGCAATGGATTAAGCTGGGCACTTATAAACTACTTACGGACCATGCAGCTTAAATTTATAGTAATAGGTACTCCCTTTATTAATGTGCATATAGCACAATATCTTATGGATAGACCTCAATGACACATCGAGCTCCTAGTTTCTTCACAATTTTGTAGTCCGTGAACCCCGCTTTAGTGAATAGTTTGCTCCAGTCATTTTCATCCCGTTGACGCCCTTTTGAGTTCACCATCATAAGCATATCCATAAGGAGTTGGGCTTCAAACATTATTGGCCCTAAGGAAGGTCCAACCACAATTTCAATGATTATTATCTTCCCTCCCTCCTCGCGCGAAGGAATGGCCTTCTTGCACTGAGCTAGGATTTTCACGCAATCCTCATCGCTCCAGAAGTGTAGCACAAGCTGCAACAATATGCAAACCATTAAGATCAAGCTCCAAATAATGTTTTTTTGTGAAACAAAAAAATAAAGCACTCTCTCTTGAATTGTTACTACCTACCTTGAGCATCACAGCTTGTGATGATGGGACGGAATGGAACAAGTCGCCTGCGACATAGGTAACGACACCATCTGCTGGGGCTTTGTCGACCACCTTCGGAAGGTCTAGCACAGTGCACTTGATGTGGGGGTAAGCCTTGATGATGGCTCTCGCCGTCGTACCATCACCACCGCCGCAGTCAGTCAATGAGTCCAGCCCCTTGAAAAGGTCATGGCACTCCCGCATCACCGTGGCAATCCCCAGGTTGTCGTGGGCAGCCAAGCCTTGAGTGACGACATCGTCCAGCTCCTTGTCTAGGAGCGGCGTTCTGTCATCACAGAGCGGCACTCCGAAGATGTCCTCGAAGGGTGACGGCACCGGTGGCTCATGGTCCTTCTTGAACCAGCCGGCCAGCCCCATCGCCGCCTCCGTATAATGCGGCGAGGTCACGCCAAGCACAAAATACTTCTGGCTGTGGTGCTCATCCGCTTCTACACCGTGCACCAGGATGCGGGACAACGGTGTGAGGCGTTAGATCGCCTCAGACCCGGAGTCGTTGTCGGCGGCGAAGACGCCCGACGTGACGAGCACGCGCATGACCCGGCGGAGAAATGGCATCTTAACCGAGGGAAGGGACAGCGCAGACATCAGGTCGGGCAGCGAGGCCGCCCCGCCGAGGCGGTGGATGGCAGTTGGGATCTCGAGCTCGACGGCGCAGCGTAGACCCATGGAGGAGAGGTAGTAGAGGCTGTGGCGCCACAGGTCTGCCTGTGCCTGCAGCAGCTCAGCGTCCGTGGGAACCTCTATGGTATGTGCCTGAGCCGCCATTGCTCCTCTCTTTCCGGTCACTCTCCCCTTTTGTGATCAGTTCTATACTTCGATGACGAGTGTGTAGTGCTATATATTGCTTGCTTTGAGAGCTCACTGGTGTCTATGCAAATGTTGATAGTACATTGGTAGCGCTAGCCTACCAGCATCGGTAGCTCAGCTACTGCTGAGTAGCAGCGAACGTATTCATGTTTGGATAAGCGTGGAGGCTAAGGTGGCAGCTAAAGTAGATCACGCGGCACGCGTGGGTATATAAAAGTATGAATATGTAACTGAATATGGAACTCAAATCAGTCACACGCGACACACGAGAGAATAAAATATATATGTGTGTTTAATGATATGCACTCCTACACCAACAAGTTTTTTCTTTGATGGACACACACAAGTTTGCAGCACTACAGAAATGTCTGGATGATCGACTATTTAGATGCAAAACAGAAATGATATTCCCTCCGATCCATATTAACAGTTGCTGACTTAGTACAACTTATCAAAGTTCACCGAAAATATAAAGCACCGCAAAAATGATAAAAATTACAACAAGATTCTGAGACCATCGAATGTTATGCGAGACAATGTCCCATGTAACGTTCATTTGCTCACATCTGCCGGCAAGGTATATCGTTCAGCATATCTGATCGACAGATGATTACACAACCACTGGTCTTATACTCTAATAAAGAAACAAACGCAAGGAACGCACGCAACAAGTGGTCAGCGTCCAATGCACTGCATTTGCAAAAAAAAAGTGTCCAGTCCACCGTTTATTTTTAATTATGTTAATGCGCCACTCACGTCGGTGCTCAGTATAGGCCAGCTTGCGGTGTTAGTGACATTTATATTAATTTCAAAGCAATAATTTATGCCAGTGGCTCCCTCTCTGGACTATAAATAGGGCCCCCGTCTATCTGGCGATGCAACACATAACAACACACGCCATGGATTTATTACTGCAACTTATATCACTTCTTTTGGTGAGTATAGGAACACTGGTTTATACGGCATGCATATTCTTCTATCAGATATTTCTGCACACACGAATTTCATAGCTATGTGGCTGCTGTACACGTTCTTACTCGTTGTGATGAATGCAGATTGCTGGAGGAGACAGTCAGCATGCGAGTTTCACTTATGCTGCCATGACGAGATCACCAAACTCGTGATCTTTAACGCTGACGAAGTACTGGGGGGCAGTGCTTCCCAAAACTCCAACGCCCGCAGCTATCAGCGACTTGATAGTGCAAGATGACTGTTCTATTCCACCCAGTTGCCATGTGGAAAAACAGACAAACTAACTGGTCTCATTGATTTGATAATCAATTGTATAACTTAATGTTTTCAGACCTGAGTGAGAATTAAACCTAAGGTATAGTTGAAAAGTAAAAAAAGTAAAAAAAGGGGGTTTAATAAATGTTTAGATGAAACAGAAGACATTGTTCACTATAATAAAAGATTGTGTTTCGGTCTAGCCCTTTCACTACTAGGAAAAGACCTGCTAGTGACGCACACTAGCACCTATTTTGGCTACTAATGGCGCACTACAGGTGCGCCACTAGCATCATGCCATTAGAATTTTTTTACTAATGGCGCACCACACAGTGCGCCATTAGTATATCCCACGGTGCGCCATTAGTATGCCTCCCGGGGGCCATATTTATCCATGTGCTCTGGCTTATTAATGGTGCACTAGTTGATGATGCGCCACTAGTGTGCTTTTTGCATTGCGCCACTAAAGTGCTGAGTGGTGTGCCACTAGTATGAATATTAGAGATTTTTTTCTTCTGATATTTGCACAGGTTACCAAACATATTACTGTACAGAATATAGAGAGCACAACATATAAACAACAGATTTATCGAATATAATAGAAGATTAGTCTCCGAATACAATTCATCGTATTAGTCTCTGAATTTAAAATACCGAACAAAGTTAGAACACTACAAGTCTCGAGACCGCGAGTAGCGAGTTTGTCGAAAGTAATGCTGCATTCGGAGATAATTGAGAGATGTATCCTCTCTTATCTCCGTGCTACTGCTACTGCTATGCCTAAACATGACCTAAATACCCTATTTAAGGTAAAATAACATAAAACAAAATAGACTCTGACTTTCCATTACGGAGAATGGAGATCATCCTGTCTCCAATTCTTGTGCTTCGCTTCCTTTTGCTTCCAAGAACCTCCTTACAAGTGTCCATACATTTTTTCCATCCTTTGATTTGCTTGTCTCCACTTCTTTTAAAAATATGGTATGGGCAGTTGAGATTTGTAGGATGAACTGGTTGTATGTTCAAAACATTAAGGCTACCTTTCTGATACATCAAATGGGGCACACAATTCTCTGGGATTATCTGTTGAAAAATATAGTAATAACTTCATAGTTAGCAATGATGTACTAGTTTTAGAAGTATGCAAAAGATGCACGGATGTTGTAATACTAAAAAATCTTACCAGGGTATCTCCATGGTAGTTACCGTAGTTCAACACATGCACTAGTGGCACGTATTGACCATAATGTTGAGGACTTTGATTGTAGATCACTAGTGCAGAACTGGGCAATAGCACCGGTTCGTAAGGCCCTTTAGTGCCGGTTTCATAACCGGCGCTAAAGTGTAGGCACTAAAGCCCCCCCCCTTTAGTACCGGTTCAGCACGAACTGGTGCTAAAGGGCAACCACGTGGCACGAGCCAGCTTCGGGGCAGGGAGCCCTTTAGTACCGGTTGGTGTCACCAACTGGTATTAAAAGGTTGGGGAGGTTGGGTTTATGATTTCTTTTTCATTTAATTTTGTGTTTTCCATTTAATTCTTTTTCGTTTGCTGGTATTTTACGATACTACATATTGTACACGTTATGCATATATATAAATAGAATTTTAATAGAATCGATCATAATATATATATATATATATATATATATATATATATATATATATATATATATATATATGACTATTCGTCACCCTGGGTGAGGAATAGTTATTCTTCACCCCCTCTATTTTACCATCAATGGACCGTAATTTTACGTTCCGTAAATTTTGCCTTGTTTCCGAAGTAAAAAGAGACCGTAAGAAAATATATAATCATCGAAAAAAATATTTTATGTTATGTAAAATTACAAATGTAAAAACATAGTGTAAAATACACACAAATTGTAAATTTTCTTGTCTTATGACCTATATTTTTATTTTCTTATGTCAAATTTTACGTCATGAATCGATAGGAATGTAACTATTTGAATTCCAAACGTAAATTAGTTATGAAATGATCGTAAGATTCCCTCGGGTGCAGAATAACTTATATATATATATATATATATATATATATAATTTTCTTGTCTTATGACCTATATAGTGATGCTATTCATCACCCAGGGTGCAGAATAAGTATCCAGGGTGCAGAATAAGTTATTCTGCACCCGAGGTAATCTTACGATCACTTCATAATTAAATTACGTTTAGAATTCAAATAGTTACATTCCTATTGATTCATTAAGTAAAATTTGGTATAAGAAAATAAAAATATAGGTCATAAGACAAGAAAATTTGCAGTTTATGTGTATTTTACACTATGTTTTTACGTTTGTAATTTTACATAACATAAAATATTTTTTACGGCGATTATATATTTTTTGCGGTCTTTTTTTAGTCAGAAATAAGACAAAACTTACGAAACGTAAATTTACAGTGCATTGATGGTAAAATAGAGGGGGTGAAGAATAACTATTTCTCATCCAGGGTGACGAATAGTCAATCCCTATATATATATATATATATATATATATATATATATATATATATATAGTGTTACTATTCATCACCCAGGGTGCAGGATAAGTTATTCTTCACCCGAGGTAATTTTACGATCATTTCATAATTGAATTACGTTTCAAATTCAAAAAGTTACATTCCTATTGATTCACTACGTAAAATTTGACATAACAAAATAAAAATAAATGTCATAAGACAAGAAAATTTGCAGTTTATGTGTATTTTAGACTATATTTTTATGTTTGTAATTTTACATAACATAAAATATTTTTTACGGCAATTATAAATTTTTTTACGGTTTCATTTTGCGTCGGAAATAAGACAAAATTTATGGAACGTAAAATTACGATGCATTGATGGTAAAATAGAGGGGGGTGAAGAATAACTATTCCTCACCCAGGGTGACGAATAGTCAATCCCTATATATATATATATATATATATATATATATAATTTCTCCTAATTGGTGCCTTCGGAGCACGATAACAATTGGAAGTGGTTCATGGGGGCGGTAGCGGGTAATAGTATTCTCCTTTGGAATCTATGACCTGGTCGAACAAAAATCCCGCTATTTCCTCTTGAATTGCTTCTATGCGGTCCTCTGGTAGGAGTTTCTCCCGCACCTCTTTGAACTGTTAAGAAGGAGATCAATATGCATGTGTATTACTTGTGTGACTAGATATCGATAATGGTGTAAAAATCGTGAATAGTGTTCTGACAAACGTATCCACTCCTGTCTTTGAGATTTGCTCCTTTCGGACGCCATCATGCGAATATTCTCGCAACTGTAGTATGCACACAGATTATTCCTCGGCGCCTGCTTCAGGGCCTTTACGAGAATGGAATTTGATCAGATAATAATTAATCAAGCATGATAATTAAAGAGATGGTAGCTAGCTAGTACTACTTAATTACTTACCTGGGGTCGATACCATTTCAGATTTTGGTTCCATGGGCCTGGAGTGGCCCTGATGAACTTTGCCCAAGCCCTGCCCGCCAACAAAGAAAATGAATAAATGGGTTATTAAATAGTTGTTATCAGGAAATGACGAAATAGGTCGAGATATATTTAATAATGATTGAAATTACATGTTGACTATCCCCTTCATGATGGTGTAGTCACTTGCTTTCTTAAGTAGTGAGTCTAGTACTTCAACTGTTCCTTCATCAACTTTAATGATTAACAAGATCCAGTGAAATCTGCATGCACACATGTTTGCATGTCTTAATTAAGCGGGCATATGTAAGCAAAAACATGCAGCTAGCTAGTAGGCAAAAGCAGAATTTGTAGTACAAGATAGTGTGACTCACTCGAAGTTGTAAGGAAATAGTATATCTTCATTGTATTTGAGGCGCTTGAAGAACTCTAGCATGCTTTCCTCTACACTTTTTTCGTAATATGGATCTAATTTCCATGTGTATTCATTAATGGTATTTGGGTCAACAAACCCAATGCCATAGCGTCCACCTTTTTTCATTTCATAAATCTTCATCCTGCATAATACCACAGAAAAGAATATAGTAAGGATAATTACAGGTAATGATTGATCAAAATGATCACTACAGCTAGCTTGAGAGTTAAATTACAGAAAGAAATCACTTACAGACAATAGCAACTGACGATAGATTTGTCGAGTGCGTCTTGATTGTATAGCTGAAACAGTTCTGAATACTCAACGGCGAGAGCTTTCTCATGGTAGTAATGCTCCTCCTTGACATTCACCATGAGGGACTCTCGATTGGAAATCTTGGTAATGTCCATGTACCATCGATGCAATTCATACATTCTCGTTGGGAGGTTCTTGACCTCGTCTGGCTTGACCAAAGGTTGGCCTCGGACATATTTCCGTTTTATTTCCTCCACTCTAGTCGGAGACATGGGCTCGATATTGAGGAGTTGTCCAACAGTGATCCCAATCGCTTCAGCCTGCGCAATATGCTCCTCGGTTTTTACCACATCGCCCACCCCGGGAACATTAACGGTTTGCCCACAATAATATTGGGCGCGCCTACTCTCATGTGTTGTTGGCACAACAAGCGGGGGGATTGATTGCGCCGCCTGTTCTCCCAGCTGGGGAACGGTTTTACCGCTCCTTTTGCCAGATGATTTGCTCGAGCTCGAGCTCACCTCTTTCTGTAGACGTGCTCGATTTAACTTCTTGATGTGGTGCTCATAGTCTGTGTCAACAGGCTTGGGAGCTGGTGCTCTAGCCATACGAATGAAGTGGTCAATCTTCCACAGGCACTTTCTCCCTTGGCGGCGATGGCGGTTTCGGTGCAAAATGGGCTTCCACATCGGCCTTCGATATGGCTACGTTTTCCTCCTCGGACTTTTCGTAAGGCCTCTGCGAAAGAGGCGCGAGGCTTGGACCATATTGAAATCGCTTGCCTCCGCCTGTACCTCCAGTACTACCTCGACTTGTACCGCTACACACCATAGCTGAGGCGGCTCTCTTCCGTGATTGCTGAGGCGGCGAAGACGGCTGATGTGGCTGAGTTGGAGGAGGAGGAGTGGCCTGAAGATGTGCCGGACTTGGAGGAGGAGTGGCCTGACGCTTTGCCAGACTTGGAGGAGGAGTGGCCTGAAGCTGTGCCGGACTTGGAGGAGGAGTGGCCTGACGCGTTGGTGGACTTGGAGGAGCGGGAGTCTGCTGGGTGGCGGACTTCGACGAGGAGTCGGATGACGCGGTGTCGGTGGCCTTCGAAAGATGATGCAATCCTTTCTCCATAGGATGATACGATGGTTGGCCTCTCCCAGTGTGTGCTCATCGTCACCTCCAGGAATGTCAAGCTCTAGCCCCGAATATTGGTCCACCACCTCATCAACCAAGACATGAGCATAGCCCGCTGGAATCAGGTTGCAATGGAAGGTTGCCTCGGGGGGATTTGTAAAAGCAAGGGCGTCCGCCACCTTCATGGATATGTTCTTCATTTTGATGTGTAGCTCGCAGTTAGTGTTCTCCATGATGTCATCCACTGGGTAGCTATCCAGCAATGCGTCGCCCGGGGCGGAACCCACGCTGCTTCTCGGCATGGATGGGACGGTGCTATCCAATGGTGGATCATCCGCTAGCTGCTGAGACCCCCTTTGCTGGCTAAGTGAGTCGATCTGCTCCTGCTGCCGCTAGAATTTGACTGCCAAGTCCGCGTGCGCTGATTCTAGGCCTTGAAGGCGTTCATAGTCTAGCTTCCTCTGCTCCTCCTCCATCTTCCTCTTCTTCTCCTCCGCAATCTTCTTTCTCGCACGGTTTCTGTAGTCGGCATTCCAGTCCGAAAACCCCTCATACCACGGCATAGCGCCCATGCCTCGTGTTCTTCCCGGGTGTTCAGGATTTCCCAGGGCACGCGTAAGCTCGTCGTTCTCTCTGTTGGGCTCGAACACCCCCGATCGAGCCTCTTCTATTGCAACAAGTAGCTTATCTTCGGCTCCGTCCAAACATGCCTTCTTCGAAACTTTGCCTGTCTTCGGGTCCAACTCCCCCCCATGCGCATAGAACCAAGTCCTGCACCTGGGGGGCCAGCTCAATGTTTCTGGAGTGACACCTGCATCCAGCATCTCTTTCTCAGACTTATCCCACTTAGGCATTCCCACCGCATAGCCACCTGGCCCCAGCTTATGGAACTTACCCTTTTTTGCGGCATTGGCCTTGTTTATTCTCGACCGTTCCTTAGATAATTCCGAATCCTTGAATTTCACGAAATCGTCCCAATGAGCACTTTGCTTCTCTAGTGTTCCCTCGAATACTGGAGTCTTCCTTCCTCCCTTGACGTACTTGGCCCATTCACGAATCTTGTGGTTCTTGAATGCAACCGCCATCTTCCTAAGAGCAACGTCCTTGACTTTCTCCACATCTGCATCTGTGAAATGATCTGGTAGGGTGAAATGTTCCATGAGCGTTTCCCAAAGCAGAAGTTTTTGTCCGTCGTCGACAAAAGTAACTCCTGGACGTGGCTTTGCTGGCTCTCTCCATTCTTGAAGGGAGATCGGGAGTTGGTCCTTCACAACAACTCCGCACTAACGAATGAACTTGTCCGCAATCTTCTTAGGTGCTAATGGTTCGCCATTAGGTTTCATGGCCTCGATATTGTACTTTACGCCCTCCTTCAACTTTTTGTTCGGGCCTCGTTTCCGGTTGCCTGAAGATTTGCTCGATCCGGATGGCTGAAAGAAGAAAGATCGATTCGTTAATATATCTTCAAGTCATTTAAAACATGTGATGATCACCAGATGCCTGCTTATATAAATATATATACCTCGTTGGTCTTTGTTGTTTCAAGATCAACATTTTCTTCGTCATGTTCATAGTTCATGACTTCATCAATTCGGTCGTCGCGATCGAATATCATTGAAGGAAATATGCCCTAGAGGCAATAATAAAGTTATTATTTATTTCCTTATATCATGATAAATGTTTATTATTCATGCTAGAATTGTATTAACCGGAAACATAATACATGTGTGAATACATAGACAAACTTAGTGTCATTAGTATGCCTCTACTTGACTAGCTCGTTAATCAAAGATGGTTATGTTTCCTAACCATGAACAAGGTGTTGTTATTTGATTAACAAGGTCACATCATTAGTTGAATGATCTGATTGACATGACCCATTTCATTAGCTTAGCACCCGATCGTTTAGTATGTTGCTATTGCTTTCTTCATGACTTATACATGTTCCTATGACTATGAGATTATGCAACTCCCGTTTACCGGAGGAACACTTTGTGTGCTACCAAACGTCACAACGTAACTGGGTGATTATAAAGGAGCTCTACAGGTGTCTCCAAAGGTAGATGTTGGGTTGGCGTATTTTGAGATTAGGATTTGTCACTCCGATTGTCGGAGAGGTATCTCTGGGCCCTCTCGGTAATGCACATCACATAAGCCTTGCAAGCATTGCGACTAATGAGTTAGTTGCGAGATGATGTATTACGGAACGAGTAAAGAGACTTGCCGGTAACGAGATTGAACTAGGTATTGGATATCGACGATCGAATCTCGGGCAAGTAACATACCGATGACAAAGGGAACAACGTATGTTGTTATGCGGTCTGACCGATAAAGATCTTCGTAGAATATGTAGGAGCCAATATGGGCATCCAGGTCCCGCTATTGGTTATTGACCGGAGATGTGTCTCAGTCATGTCTACATTGTTCTCGAACCGTAGGGTCCGCACGCTTAACGTTACGATGACAGTTATTATGAGTTTATGCATTTTGATGTACCGAAGTTAGTTCGGAGTCCCGGATGTGATCACGGACATGACGAGGAGTCTCGAAATGATCGAGACATAAAGATTGATATATTGGAAGCCTATATTTGGATATCGGAAGTGTTCCGGGTGAAATCGGGATTTTACCGGAGTACCGGGAGGTTACCGGAACTCCCCGGGGGCCATATGGGCCTTAATGGGCTTTAGTGGAAAGGAGAAAGGGGCAGCCCAAGGTGGCCGCACGCCTCCCCCCTCCCCTAGTCCTATTAGGACTAGGAGAGGTGGCCGGCCCCCCTCTCTCTCTTTCCCCCCTCGAGGAATCCTAGTCCAACTAGGATTGGGGGGGGGGGGGGAGTCCTACTCCCGGTAGGAGTAGGACTCCTCCTGCGCCCTCCTCCTGGCCGGCGGCCCCCTTCCCCTTGGCTCCTTTATATACGGAGGCAGGGGGCACCTCTAGACACACAAGTTGATCATTGAGATCGTTCCTTAGCCGTGTGCGGTGCCCCCTGCCACCATATTCCACCTCGATCATATCGTTGTAGTGCTTAGGCGAAGCCCTGCATCGGTAGAACATCAAGATCGTCACCACGCCGTCGTGCTGACGGAACTCCTCCCTAAAGCTTTGCTGGATCGGAGCCCGGGGATCATCATCGAGCTATACGTGTGCTAAGAACTCGGAGGCGCCGGAGTAACGGTGCTTGGATCGGTCGGATCGGGAAGAAGACGTACGACTACTTACTCTACGTTGTGTCAATGCTTCCATTGCGATCTACAAGGGTACATAGATCATACTCTCCTCTCGTTGCTGTGCATCACCATGATCTTGCGTGTGCGTAGGATTTTTTTTGAAATTACTACGTTCCCCAACAGTGGTATCAGAGCCTAGGTTTTATGGTTTGATGTTATTTGCACGAGTAGAACACAAGTGAGTTGTGGGCGATATTAGTCATACTGCCTACCAGCATGTCATACTTTGGTTCGGCGGTATTGTTGGACGAGACGACCCGGACCAACATTACGCGTACGCTTACGCGAGACCGGTTCCCCCGACGTGCTTTGCACACAGGTGGCTTGCGGGCGACTGTCTCTCCAACTTTAGTTGAACCGAGTGTGGTTACGCCCGGTCCTTGCGAAGGTTAAAACAGAGTCTATTTGACAAACAATCGTTGTGGTTTTGATGCGTAGGTGAGATTGGTTCTTGCTTAAGCTCGTAGCAGCCACGTAAAACTTGCAACAACAAAGTAGAGGACGTCTAACTTGTTTTTACAGGGCATGTTGTGATGTGATATGGTCAAGACATGATGCTAAATTTTATTGTATGAGATGATCATGTTTTGTAACCGAGTTATCGGCAACTGGCAGGAGCCATATGATTGTCGCTTTATTGTATGCAATGCAATCGCGATGTAATGCTTTACTTTATCACTAAGCGGTAGCGATAGTCGTGGAAACATAAGATTGGCGAGACGACAATGATGCTACGATGGAGATCAAGGTGTCGCGCCGGTGACGATGGTGATCATGACGGTGCTTCGGAGATGGAGATCACAGGCACAAGATGATGATGGCCATATCATATCACTTATATTGATTGCATGTGATGTTTATCTTTTATGTATCTTATCTTGCTTTGATTGACGGTAGCATTATAAGATGATCTCTCACTAAATTATCAAGAAGTGTTTTCCCTGAGTATGCACCGTTGCGAAAGTTCTTCGTGCTGAGACACCACGTGATGATCGGGTGTGATAGGCTCTACGTTCAAATACAACGGGTGCAAAACAGTTGCACACGCGGAATACTCAGGTTATACTTGACGAGCCAAGCATATACATATATGGCCTTGGAACACGGAGACCGAAAGGTCGAGCGTGAATCATATAGTAGATATGATCAACATAATGATGTTCACCGATGAAGTACTCCATCTCACGTGATGATCGGACATGGTTTAGTTGATTTGGATCACGTAATCACTTAGAGGATTAGAGGGATGTCTATCTAAGTGGGAGTTCTTAAGTAATATGATTAATTGAACTTAAATGTATCATGAACTTAGTACCTGATAGTATCTTGCTTGTTTATGTTGATTGTAGATAGATGGCTCGTGCTGTTGTTCCGTTGAATTTTAATGCGTTCCTTGAGAAAGCAAAGTTGAAAGATGATGGTAGCAATTACACGGACTGGGTCCGTAACTTGAGGATTATCCTCATTACTGCACAGAAGAATTACGTCCTGGAAGCACCGCTGGGTGCCAGGCCTGCTGCTGGAGCAACACCAGATGTTATGAACGTCTGGCAGAGCAAAGCTGATGACTACTCGATAGTTCAGTGTGCCATGCTTTACGGCTTAGAATCGGGACTTCAACGACGTTTTGAACGTCATGGAGCATATGAGATGTTCCAGGAGTTGAAGTTAATATTTCAAGCAAATGCCCGGATTGAGAGATATTTAGTCTCCAATAAGTTCTATAGCTGCAAGATGGAAGAGAACAGTTCTGTCAGTGAGCATATACTCAAAATGTCTGGGTATAATAATCACTTGATTCAATTGGGAGTTAATCTTCCAGATGATTGCGTCATTGACAGAATTCTCCAATCACTGCCACCAAGCTACAAGAGCTTCGTGATGAACTATAATATGCAAGGGATGAACAAGACAATTCCCGAGCTCTTCGCAATGCTGAAAGCTGCAGAGGTAGAAATCAAGAAGGAGCATCAAGTGTTGATGGTCAACAAGACCACTAGTTTCAAGAAAAAAGGCAAAGGGAAGAAGAAGGGGAACTTCAAGAAAAACGGCAAGCAAGTTGCTGATCAAGAGAAGAAACCTAAGTGTGGACCTAAGCCTGAAACTAAGTGCTTCTACTACAAGCAGACTGGTCACTGGAAGCGGAACTGCCCCAAGTATTTGGCGGATAAGAAGGATGGCAAGGTGAACAAAGGTATATGTGATATACATGTTATTGATGTGTACCTTACTAATGCTCGCAGTAGCACCTGGGTATTTGATACTGGTTCTGTTGCTAATATTTGCAACTCGAAACAGGGACTACGGATTAAGCGAAGATTGGCAAAGGACGAGGTGACGATGCGTGTGGGAAACGGTTCCAAAGTCGATGTGATCGCGGTCGGCACGCTACCTCTACATCTACCTTCGGGATTAATATTAGACCTAAATAATTGTTATTTGGTGCCAGCGTTGAGTATGAACATTATATCTGGATCTTGTTTAATGCGAGACGGTTATTCATTTAAATCAGAGAATAATGGTTGTTCTATTTATATGAGTAATATCTTTTATGGTCACGCACCCTTGAAGAGTGGTCTATTCTTATTAAATCTCGAGAGTAGTGATACACATATTCATAATGTTGAAGCCAAAAGATGCAGAGTTGATAATGATGGTGCAACTTATTTGTGGCACTGCCGTTTAGGTCATATCGGTATAAAGCGCATGAAGAAACTCCATACTGATGGGCTTTTGGAACCATTTGATTATGAATCACTTGGTACTTGCGAACCGTGCCTCATGGGCAAGATGACTAAAACACCGTTCTCTGATACTATGGAGAGAGCAACAGATTTGTTGGAAATCATACATACAGATGTATGCGGTCCGATGAATATTGAGGCTCGTGGCGGATATCGTTATTTTCTCACCTTCACAGATGATTTAAGCAGATATGGGTATATGTACTTAATGAAACATAAGTCTGAAACATTTGAAAAGTTCAAAGAATTTTAGAGTGAAGTGGAAAATCATCGTAACAAGAAAATAAAGTTTCTATGATCTGATCGTGGAGGAGAATATTTGAGTTACGAGTTTGGTATACATTTGAAAAATTGTGGAATAGTTTCACAACTCACGCCACCCGGAACACCACAGCATAATGGTGTGTCCGAACGTCGTAATCGTACTTTACTAGATATGGTGCGATCTATGATGTCTCTTACTGATTTACCGTTTTGGGGATACGCTCTAGAGACGGCCGCATTCACGTTAAATAGGGCACCATCAAAATCCGTTGAGACGACGCCTTATGAACTGTGATTTGGCAAGAAACCAAAGTTGTTGTTTCTGAAAGTTTGGGGCTGTGATGCTTATGTGAAAAAGCTTCAACCTGATAAGCTCGAACCCAAATCGGAGAAATGTGTCTTCATAGGATATCCAAAGGAAACTATTGGATACACCTTCTATCACAGATCCGAAGGCAAGCCTTTTGTTGCTAAATTCGGAAACTTTCTGGAGAAGGAGTTTCTCTCGAAAGAAGTGAGTGGGAGGAAAGTAGAACTTGATGAGGTAACTGTTCCTACTCCCTTATTGGAAAGTAGTACATCACAGAAAACTGTTTCTGCGACACCTACACCAATAAGTGAGGAAGCTAATGATGATGATCATGAAACTTTAGGTCAAGATACTACTGAACCTCGTAGATCAACCAGAGTGAGATCCGCACCAGAGTGGTACGGTAATCCTGTTCTGGAACTCATGCTACTAGATCATGATGAACCTACGAACTATGAAGAAGCGATGGTGAGCCCAGATTCCGCAAAATGGCTTGAAGCCATGAAATCTAAGATGGGATCCATGTATGAGAACAAAGTATGGACTTTGGTTGACTTGCCCGATGATCGGCAAGCAATTGAGAATAAATGGATCTTCAAGAAAAAGACTAACGCTGACGGTAATGTTACTGTCTATAAAGCTCGACTTGTCGCAAAAGGTTTTCGACAAGTTCAAGGGGTTGACTACGATGAGACCTTCTCACCCGTAGCGATGCTTAAGTCTGTCCAAATCATGTTAGCAATTGCCGCATTTTATGATTATGAAATTTGGCAGATGGATGTCAAAACTGCATTCCTGAATGGATTTCTGGAAGAAGAGTTGTATATGATGCAACCGGAAGGTTTTGTCGATCCAAAGGGAGCTAACAAAGTGTGCAAGCTCCAGCGATCCATTTATGGACTGGTGCAAGCCTCTCGGAGTTGGAATAAACGCTTTGATAGTGTGATCAAAGCATTTGGTTTTATACAGACTTTCGGAGAAGCCTGTATTTACAAGAAAGTGAGTGGGAGCTCTGTAGCATTTCTGATATTATATGTGGATGACATATTGCTGATTGGAAATGATATATAATTTCTGGATAGCATAAAGGGATACTTGAATAAGAGTTTTTCAATGAAAGACCTCGGTGAAGCTGCTTACATATTAGGCATAAAGATCTATAGAGATAGATCAAGACGCTTAATTGGACTTTCACAAAGCACATACCTTGACAAGATTTTGAAGAAGTTCAAAATGGATCAAGCAAAGAAAGGGTTCTTGCCTGTGTTACAAGGTGTGAAGTTGAGTCAGACTCAATGCCCGACCACTGCAGAAGATAGAGAGAAAATGAAAGATGTTCCCTATGCTTCAGCCATAGGCTCTATCATGTATGCAATGCTGTGTACCAGACCTGATGTGTGCCTTGCTATAAGTTTAGCAGGGAGGTACCCAAAGTAATCCAGGAGTGGATCACTGGACAACGGTCAAGAACATCCTGAAATACCTGAAAAGGACTAAGGATATGTTTCTCGTATATGGAGGTGACAAAGAGCTCACCGTAAAAGGTTATGTTGATGCAAGCTTTGACACTGATCCGGACGATTCTAAATCGCAAACCGGATACGTGTTTACATTAAACGGTGGAGTTGTCAGTTGGTGCAGTTCTAAACAAAGCGTCATAGCGGGATCTACATGTGAAGCGGAATACATAGCTGCTTCGGAAGCAGCGAACGAAGGAGTCTGGATGAAGGAGTTCATATCCGATCTAGGTGTCATACCTAGTGCATCGGGTCCAATGAAAATCTTTTGTGACAATACTGGTGCAATTGCCTTGGCAAAGGAATCCAGGTTTCACAAGAGGACCAAGCACATCAAGAGATGCTTCAATTCCATCTGGGATCTAGTCCAGGTGGGAGACATAGAGATTTGCAAGATACATATGAATCTGAATGTTGCAGACCCGTTGACTAAGCCTCTTCCACGAGAAAAACATGATCAGCACCAAGGCTCCATGGGTGTTAGAATCATTACTGTGTAATCTAGATTATTGACTCTAGTGCAAGTGGGAGACTGAAGGAAATATGCCCTAGAGGCAATAATAAAGTTATTATTTATTTGCTTATATCATGATAAATGTTTATTATTCATGCTAGAATTGTATTAACCGGAAACATAATACATGTGTGAATACATAGACAAACTTAGTGTCACTAGTATGCCTCTACTTGACTAGCTCGTTAATCAAAGATGGTTATGTTTCCTAACCATGAACAAGGTGTTGTTATTTGATTAACAAGGTCACATCATTAGTTGAATGATCTGATTGACATGACCCATTTCATTAGCTTAGCACCCGATCGTTTAGTATGTTGCTATTGCTTTCTTCATGACTTATACATGTTCCTATGACTATGAGATTATGCAACTCCTGTTTACCGGAGGAACACTTTGTGTGCTACCAAACGTCACAACGTAACTGGGTGATTATAAAGGAGCTCTACAGGTGTCTCCAAAGGTAGATGTTGGGTTGGCGTATTTTGAGATTAGGATTTGTCACTCCGATTGTCGGAGAGGTATCTTTGGGCCCTCTCGGTAATGCACATCACATAAGCCTTGCAAGCATTGCGACTAATGAGTTAGTTGCGAGATGATGTATTACGGAACGAGTAAAGAGACTTTCCGGTAACGAGATTGAACTAGGTATTGGATACCGACTGTCGAATCTCGGGCAAGTAACATACCGATGACAAAGGGAACAACATATGTTGTTATGCGGTCTGACTGATAAAGATCTTCGTAGAATATGTAGGAGCCAATATGGGCATCCAGGTCCCGCTATTGGTTATTGACCGGAGATGTGTCTCAGTCATGTCTACATTGTTCTCGAACCGTAGGGTCCGCACGCTTAACGTTACGATGACAGTTATTATGAGTTTATGCATTTTGATGTACCGAAGTTAGTTCGGAGTCCCGGATGTGATCACGGACATGACGAGGAGTCTCGAAATGGTCGAGACATAAAGATTGATATATTGGAAGCCTATATTTGGATATCGGAAGTGTTCCGGGTGAAATCGGGATTTTACCGGAGTACCGGGAGGTTACCGGAACCCCCCGGGAGCCATATGGGCCTTAATGGGCTTTAGTGGAAAGGAGAAAGGGGCAGCCCAAGGTGGCCGCGCGCCTCCCCCCTCCCCTAGTCCTATTAGGACTAGGAGAGGTGGCCGGCCCCCCTCTCTCTCTTCCCCCCCTCAAGGAATCCTAGTCCAACTAGGATTGGGGGGGGGGGAGTCCTACTCCCGGTAGGAGGAGGACTCCTCCTGCGCCCTCCTCCTGGCCGGCGGCTCCCTTCCCCTTGGCTCCTTTATATACGGAGGCAGGGGGCACCTCTAGACACACAAGTTGATCATTGAGATCGTTCCTTAGCCGTGTGCGGTGCCCCCTTCCACCATATTCCACCTCGATCATATCGTTGTAGTGCTTAGGCGAAGCCCTGCGTCGGTAGAACATCAAGATCGTCACCACGCCGTCGTGCTGACGGAACTCCTCCCTGAAGCTTTGCTGGATCAGAGCCCGGGGATCGTCATCGAGCTGTATGTGTGCTAAGAACTCGGAGGCGCCGGAGTAACGGTGCTTGGATCGGTCGGATCAGGAAGAAGACGTACGACTACTTCCTCTACGTTGTGTCAACGCTTCCGTTGCGATCTACAAGGGTACGTAGATCATACTCTCCTCTCGTTGCTGTGCATCACCATGATCTTGCGTGTGCGTAGGAAATTTTTTGAAATTACTACGTTCCCCAACAATCATATCACCCTCCCCGGTGTTGTTTAGATATTCGGAGCCGTCATAATCTTCTTCATTCTGATCATCATCTGGCCCGCGAGGATTGCGTATGATATTGAACAGGTCCTCTTGTCCCTCTCTGTGTTGGGGAACGTAGCAGATATTCAAAATTTTCCTACGTGTCACCAAGATCTATCTATGGAGAGACCAGCAACAAAGGGAAGGAGAGTGCATCTACATACCCTTGTAGATCGCTAAGCGGAAGCATTCAAGTGAACGGGGTTGATGGAGTCATACTCGTCGTGATCCAAATCACCGGAGATCCTAGTGCCGAACGGACGGCACCACCGCGTTCAACACACGTACAGCACGACGACGTCTCCCATGCCTTGATCCAGCAAGGAGAGAGGGAGAGGTTAGGGAAGACTCCATCCAGCTGTAGCACGACGGCGTGGTGGTGGTGGAGGAGCGTGGTGATCTAGCAGGGCTTCGCCAAGCACTGCGAGATATGAGGAGAAAGAGAGGGATAGGGCTGCGCCAAGAAAGAGAGGAACTCATGTGTATTGGGCAGCCCAAACCTCAACTATATATAGGGGAAGGGGAGGTTCTGCGGACCCACCTAGGGTTCCCTCCCTAGGGGTGGGGGCAGCCCCTAGATCCCATCTAGGGGCGGCCAAGGGGAGGGGAGAGGGGGAGGCACACGCAGGTGGGCCTTAGGGCCCATGTGCCCTAGGGTTTGCCCCCTTCCCCTCTTCCTTGTGCCTTGGGCCTTGGTGGGGGGCGCACCAGCCCACCTGGGGCTGTTCCCCTCCCACACTTGGCCCATGCAGCCCTCCGGGGCTTGTGGCCCCACTTGGTGGACCCCCGGGACCCTCCCGGTGGTCCCGGTACGTTACCGATAAAACCCGAAACTTTCCCGGTGACCAAAACAGGATTTCCCATATATAAATCTTTACCTCCGGACCATTCCGGAACTCCTCGTGACGTCCGGGATCTCATCCGGGACTCCGAACAACATTCAGTAACCACATATAAACTTCCTTTATAAGCCTAGCGTCATCGAACCTTAAGTGTGTAGACCCTACGGGTTCGGGAGACATGCAGACATGACCGAGACATTCTCCGGTCAATAACCAACAGCGGGATGTGGATACCCATGTTGGCTCCCACATTCTCCATGATGATCTCATCGGATGAACCACGATGTCAAGGACTTAATCAATCCCGTATACAATTCCCTTTGTCTATCGGTACGATACTTGCCCGAGATTCGATCGTCGGTATCCCGATACCTTGTTCAATATCGTTACCAGCAAGTCTCTTTACTCGTTCCGTAACACGTCATCCCGTGATCAACTCCTTGATCACATTGTGCGCATTATGATGATGTCCTACCGAGTGGCCCCAGAGATACCTCTCCGTTTACACGGAGTGACAAATCCCAGTCTCGATTCGTGCCAACCCAACAGACACTTTCGGAGATACCTGTAGTGTACCTTCATAGCCACCCAGTTATGTTGTGACGTTCGGCACACCCAAAGCACTCCTACGGTATCCGGGATTTGCACAATCTCATGGTCTAAGGAAATGATACTTGACATTAGAAAAGCTTTAGCATACGAACTACATGATCTTGTGCTAGGCTTAGGATTGGATCTTGTCCATCACATCATTCTCCTAATGATGTGATCCCGTTATCAATGACATTCAATGTCCATGGTCAGGAAACTGTAACCATCTATTGATCAACGAGCTAGTCAACTAGAGGCTTACTAGGGACATGGTGTTGTCTATGTATCCACACATGTATCTCAGTTTCCTATCAATACAATTCTAGCATGGATAATAAACGATTATCATGAACAATGAAATATAATAATAATAACTGATTTATTATTGCCTCTAGGGCATATTTCCAACAGTCTCCCACTTGCACTAGAGTCAATAATCCAGTTCACATTGATATGTGATTAACACTCAAGGTCAGATCCCCATGTGACCAACACCCAAAGAGTTCTGGGTTTGATCATGTTATGCTTGTGAGGGAGGTTTGAGTCAACGGGTCTGCAACATTCAGATCCGTATGTACTTCGCAAATCTCTATGTCATCTCCTAGATGCAGCTACCACGTTCTACTTGGAGCCATTCCAAATAACTGTTCTACTATACGAATCCAGTTTACTACTCAGAATAATCTGGATTAGTGTCAAAGTTTGCATCGGCATAACCCTTTATGACGAACTCTTTTACCACCTCCATAATCGAGAAAATTCCTTAGTCCACTAGTTACTGAGGATAACTTTGACCGCTGTCCTATGATCCATTCTTGGATTACTCTTGTACCCCTTGACTGACTCATGGCAAGTCACACTTCAGGTGCGGCACATAGCATAACATACTATAGAGAGCCTATGACAAAAGCATAGGGGACGACCTTCGTCCTTCCTCTTTCTTCTGTCGGGTCGAGCTTTAAGTCTTAACTTCATACCTTACAACTCAGGCAAGAACTCCTTCTTTGACTGATCCATCTTGAACACCTTCAAGATCATGTCAAGGTATGTGCTCATTTGAAAGTACCATTAAGCGTTCTAATCTATCCTTATAGATCTTGATGCTCAATGTTCAAGTAGCTTAATCCAGGCTTTCCATTGAAAAACATTTTTCAAATAACTCTGCATGCTTTCCAGAAATTCTACATCATTTCCGATCAACAATATGTTAACAACATATACTCATCAGAAATTCTATAGTGCTCCCACTCACTTCTTTGGAAATACAAGTTTCTTATAAACTTTGTATACACCCAAAACTTTGATCATCTCATCAAAGCATACATTCCAACTCCGAGATTCTTACTCCAGTCCTTAGAAGGATTGCTGGAGCTTTGCATACTTGTTAGCATCTTTCAGGATTGACAAAACCTTCCGGTTGTATCACATACAACCTTTCCTCAAAAATCGTCGAGGAAACAATGTTTTGACATCCTATCTGCAAGATTTCATAAATAATGCAGTAATTGCTAATATAATTCCAACAGACTCTTAGCATCACTACGAGTGAGAAAGTCTCATCGTAGTCAACTCCTTGAACTTGTCGAAAAACATCTTAATGACAAGTCGAGCCTTTTTAATGGTGATACTTACCATCATTGTCCGTCTTCCTTTTTAAAAATCCATATGTACCTAACAGCCTTACGACCATCAAGTAGTTTTTCCAAAGTCTACACTTTGTTTTCATATATGGATCCTCTCTCGGATTATATGGCCTCGAGCCATTTTGGAATCCAGGCCCACCATCGCTTCTCCATAGCTCGTAGGTTCATTGTTGTCTAGCAACATGACTTCCAAGACAGGATTACATACCACTCTGAAGTAGTACGCATCCTTGTCATCCCACGAGGTTTGGTAGTGACTTGATCTGAAGTTTCATGATCACTATCATAAGCTTCCACTTCAATTGGTGTAGGTGCCACATGAACAACTTCCTGTGCCCTGCCACACACTAGTTGAAGAGACGGTTCAATAACCTCATCAAGTCTCCACCGTCCTCCCACTCAATTCTTTCGAGAGAAACTTTTCCTCGAGAAAGGACCCGATTCTAGAAACAATCCCTTATTGCTTTCGAATCTGAGACAGGAGGTATACCCAACTGTTTTTTTGGGTGTCCTATGAAGATGCATTTATCCGCTTTGGGTTCGAGCTTATCAGCCTGAAACTTTTTTTCACATAAGCGTCGCAGCCCCAAACTTTTAAGAAATGACAGCTTAGGTTTCTCTAAACCATAGTTCATACGGCGTCATCTCATCAGAATTACGTGGTGCCCTATTTAAAGTGAATGTGGTTGTCTCTAATGCCTAACCCATAAATTATCGTGGCAATTCGATAAGAGACATCATGGTATGCATCATATCCAATAGGGTGCAGTTATGATGTTCGGACACACCATCACACTATGGTGTTCCTGGCTGTATTAGTTGTGAAACAATTTCCACAATGTCTTAATTCTGTGCCAAACTCGTAATTCAGATGTTCATCTCTATGATCATATCATAGATATTTTATCCTCTTGTCACGATGATCTTTCAACTTCACCCTGAAATTACTTGAGCCTTTCAATAATTCAGACTCGTGATTCATCAAGTAAATATACTCAACATCTACTCAAATCATCTGTGAAGTAAGAACATAACGATATCCACTACACGCCTCAGCACTCATTGGAGTACACACATCAAAATGTATTACTTCCAACAAGTTGCTTTCTAGTTCCATTTTACTGAAAACAAGGCTTTCAGTCATCTTGCCCATGTGGTATGATTTGCATGTCTCAAGTGATTCAAAATCAAGTGAGTCCAAACTCTCCATTTGCATGGAGTTTCTTCATGCATATACACCAATAGACATGGTTTGCATGTCTCAAACTTTTCAAAACGAGTGAGCCCAAAGATCCATCAACATGGAGCTTCTTCATGCGTTTTATACCGATATGACTTACATGGCAGTGCCACAAGTAGGTGGTACTATCATTACTATCTTATATCTTTTGTCATGAACATGTGTATCACTACGATCGAGATTCAATAAACCATTCATTTTAGGTGCAAGACCATTGAAGGTATTATTCAAATAAACAGAGTAACCATTATTCTCCTTAAATGAATAACCGTATTGCGATAGACATAATCCTATCATGTCTATGCTCAATGCAAACACCAATCTCGATGGTAGAGGGAGCGTGCGATGCTTGATCACATCAAGCTTGGAAAAACTTCCAACACATATCGCCAGCTCACCTTTAGCTAGTCCCCGTTTACTCCGCAACCTTTTATTTCGAGTTTACTAACACTTAGCAACCGAACCGGTATCTAATACCATGGTGCTACTAGGAGTACTAGTAAAGTACGCATTAACACAATGTATATCCAATATAATTCTATCGACCTTGCCAGCCTTCTCATCTACCAAGTATCTAAGGTAATTCTGCTCCAGTGGTTGTTCCTCTTATTACAGAAGCACTTAGTTCTCGGGTTTGGGTTCAACCTTGGGTTTCTTCACTAGAGCAGCAGCTGAATTGCCGTTTCATGAAGTATCCCTTCTTTCCCTTGCCCTTCTTGAAACTAGTGGTTTCACTAACCATCAACAATTGATGCTCCTTCTTGATTTCTACTTTTGTGGTGTCAAACATCGTGAATATCTCAAGGATCATCATATATGTCCCTGATATATTATAGTTCATCACGAAGCTCTAGCAGCTTGGTGGTAATGACTTCGGAGAAACATCACTATCTCATCTGGAAGATCAACTCCCACTCGATTCAAATGATTGCTGTACTCGGACAATCTGAGCACAAGCTCAACAATTGAGCTTTTCTCCCTTAGTCTGCAGGCTAAGAAAATTGTCGGAGGTCTTATACCTCTTGACGTGGGCACGAGCCCGAAATCCCAATTTCAGCCCTCGAAACATCTCATATGTTTCGCGACGTTTCAAAACGTCTTCGGTGCCTCAACTCTAAACCGTTTAACCGAACTATCACGTAGTTATCAAAATTTGTATGTCAGATGTTCCCAACATCTACAGACGACGTTCGAGGTTCAGCACACTGAGCGGTACATTAAGGACATAAGCCTTCTATGAAGCAATGCGGACAATCCTCAGTTTACAGACCTAGTCCGCATAATTGTTACTATCAACTTTCAACTAAATTTTCTCTAGGAACATATCTAAACAGTAGAACTGAAGCGCGAGCTACGACATAATTTGCAAAATCCTTTTGACTATGTTCAGGATAAACAAGTTCATCTTATGAACTCCCACTCAGATAGACATCCCTCTAGTCATCTAAGTGATTACATGATCCAATTCAACTAGGCCGTGTCCGATCATCATGTGAGACGGACTAGTCAACATCGGTGAACATCTTCATGTTGATCGTATCTACCATACGACTCATGCTCGAACTTTCGGTCTCTTGTGTTCTGAGGCCATGTCTGTACATGCTAGGCTCGTCAAGTTAACCTAAGTGTTTCGCATGTGTTCCGAGGCCATGTCTGTACATGCTAGGCTCGTGAACACCCGTTGTATTCGAACGTAAGAATCTATCACACCCGATCATCACGTGGTGCTTCGAAACGACGAACTTTTGCAACGGTGCATAGTTAGGGAGAACACTTTCTTGAAATTTTAAAGAGGGATCATCTTATTTACTACCATCGTTCTAAGCAAATAAGATGCAAAAACATGATAAACATCACATGCAATCAAAAAGTGACATGATATGGCCAATATCATATTGCTCCTTTTGATCTCCATCTTCGGGGCTCCATGATCATCAACGTCACCGGCATGACACCATGATCTCCATCATCGTGTCTCCATGAAGTTGTCTCGACAACTTATTACTTCTACTACTATGGCTACCGGTTAGCAATAAAGTAAAGTAATTACATGGTGTTGTTCAATGACACGCAGGTCATATAATAAATAAAGACAACTCCTATGGCTCCTGCCGGTTGTCATACTCATCAACATGCAAGTCGTGATTCCTATTACAAGAACATGATCAATCTCATACATCACATATCATTCATCACATTCTTCTTGGCCATATCACATCACATAGCATACCCTGCAAAAACAAGTTAGACGTCCTCTAATTGTTGTTTGCATGTTTTACGTGGCTGCTTTGGGTTTCTAGCAAGAACGTTTCTTACCTACGCAAAAACCAAAACGTGATATGCCAATTACTATTTACCCTTCATAAGGACCCTTTTCATCGAATCCGATCCGACTAAAGTGGGAGAGACAGACACCCGCTAGCCACCTTATGCAACTAGTGCATGTCAGTCGATGGAACCAGTCTCACGTAAGAGTACGTGTAAGGTCGGTCTGGGCCGCTTCATCCCACGATGCCGCCGAATCAAGATAAGACTAGTAACGACAAGTAAATTAACAAAATCAACGCCCACAACTACTTTGTGTTCTACTCGTGCATAGAATCTACGCAATAGACCTAGCTCATGATGCCAGTGTTGGGGAACGTAGCAGATATTCAAAATTTTCCTACGTGTCACCAAGATCTATCTATGGAGAGACCAGCAATGAAGGGAAGGAGAGTGCATCTACATACCCTTGTAGATCGCTAAGCGGAAGCGTTCAAGTGAACGGGGTTGATGGAGTCGTACTCGTCATGATCCAAATCACCGGAGATCCTAGTGCCAAACGGACGGCACCTCCGCGTTCAACACACGTTCAACACACGTACGCGTCTCCCATGCCTTGATCCAGCAAGGAGAGAGGGAGAGGTTAGGGAAGACTCCATCCAGCAGCAGCACGACGGCGTGGTGGTGGTGGAGGAGCGTGGTGATCCAGCAGGGCTTCGCCAAGCACTGCGAGATATGAGGAGAAAGAGAGGGATAGGGCTGCGCTAAGAAAGAGAGGAACTCATGTGTATTGGGCAGCCCAAACCTCAACTATATATAGGGGAAGGGGAGGTGCTGCGCCCCCACCTAGGGTTCCCTCCCTAGGGGTGGCGGCAGCCCCCTAGATCCCATCTAGGGGCGGCCAAGGGGAGGGGAGAGGGGGAGGCGCACCAGGGTGGGCCTTAGGGCTCATCTGCCCTAGGGTTTGCCCCTTCCCCTCTTCCTTGCGCCTTGGGCCTTGGTGGGGGGCGCACCAGCCCACTTGGGGCTGGTCCCCTCCCACACTTGGCCCATGCAGCCCTCCGGGGCTTGTGGCCCCACTTGGTGGACCCCCGGGACCCTCCCGGTGGTCCCGGTACGTTACCGATAAAACCCAAAACTTTTCCGGTGACCAAAACAGGACTTCCCATATATAAATCTTTACCTCTGGACCATTCCAGAACTCCTCGTGACGTCCGGGATCTCGTCCGGGACTCCGAACAACATTCGGTAACCACATACAAACTTCCTTTATAACCCTAGCGTCATCGAACCTTAAATGTGTAGACCCTACGGGTTCGGGAGACATGCAGACATGACCGAGACGTTCTCCGGTCAATAACCAATAGCGGGATCTGGATACCCATGTTGGCTCCCACATGCTCCACGATGATCTCATCGGATGAACCACGATGTCAAGGACTTAATCAATCCCGTATACAATTCCCTTTGTCTATCGGTACGATACTTGCCCGAGATTCGATCGTCGGTATCCCGATACCTTGTTCAATCTCGTTACTAGCAAGTCTCTTTACTCGTTCCATAACACATCATCCCGTGATCAACTCCTTGATCACATTGTGCACATTATGATGATGTCCTACCGAGTGGGCCCAGAGATACCTCTCCGTTTACACGGAGTGACAAATCCCAGTCTCGATTCGTGCCAACCCAACAGACACTTTCGGAGATACCTGTAGTGTACCTTTATAGCCACCCAGTTACGTTGTGACGTTTGGCACACCCAAAGCATTCCTACGGTATCCAGGAGTTGCACAATCTCATGGTCTAAGGAAATGATACTTGACATTAGAAAAGCTTTAGCATACGAACTACATGATCTTGTGCTAGGCTTAGGATTGGGTCTTGTCCATCACATCATTCTCCTAATGATGTGATCCCGTTATCAATGACATCCAATGTCCATGGTCAGGAAACTGTAACCATCTATTGATCAACGAGCTAGTCAACTAGAGGCTTACTAGGGACATGGTGTTGTCTATGTATCCACACATGTATCTGAGTTTCCTATCAATACAATTCTAGCATGGATAATAAACGATTATCATGAACAATGAAATATAATAATAATAACTGATTTATTATTGCCTCTAGGGCATATTTCCAACACTCTGCCGGTATTGTCCGCCATAGGTTTTGTTTAACTAATCCAAAAGAAATATATTCAAATTACAATGCATGGATGCAATCAATTAATAAGAAAAAACTGAATCAATCATAGTACATAATAAGCATCATCGAATATAATCTCGAATACGTCGTCTCGAATAATAGATATAATCTCGAATACATCATCTCGAATAATAGATATAATCTCGAATACATCGTCTTGAATAATAGATATAATATCGAATACATCACTAGCTAGCTAGCTAGCTAACAAGCTAATAAAGATCGAATACTACAGAGTAATCTAGGCCACTCGTGGTTCCTGAGGTGCGGGCAGTGGACACCCAAAGAGAAGGAACCATCACTGGATCATAGCTCGGGTGATCTCCCAAAAGAACCTGCCATGTATTGGAGAACCTGACGTCCATAGCAGCCATGTAGCGATGGACGTGCTCGTCCTCCTCCTTGACACGGCGACGTACCACCTCCGGCGGGGCCGGCTCCCTCCGCACCGAAAGTGGCCCACGCGAACACCACCAAAGGAGATGAGGGTCGATGACAGGACCCGGGGCCGGGTTCCTCACCAAGCGTCGAGCCCCTGAAGGTAGCACCTCCCAGTGCCAGCCCGGCGGAGCCCAGTCTCGGACATGGGTCCTCTGAAGCAGGACGTCGTCGCGAACGGGTCGACGGCGAGGATGCGGGACGGGCATCGTCGACAACAAATACTATATGCCGCAAAAGTAAAGTAACATTTTTTAAATGATGGATTGTGATTTCATATATGCAAATTCTAAATTTTATAACTAAAACTAACATTTCTAATATTTCTATTACTAAAACTAACATTTCTAATATTTCTATAACTAAAAAACATTTCTATATAACTAACATTTCTAATATTTCTATATAACTAACATTTCTATAACTAAAACTAACATTTCTAATAATTCTATAACTAAAAAACAGAAAGATTGCTAAGAATTCTATAACAATGTGTGTGTGTGTGTGTGTGTGTGTGTGTGTGTGTGTGTGTGTGTGTGGTTGGCGGCCGGGGCAGGAGCTCACCGGCGAGGCGCGATGACGGTGGGCGGCGACGGGGACGGGGACGGAGACGGAGACGGGGCGGCAACGACGGGGACGGGGCAGCGATGACGGGAGGACGGGGCGGGGCGCGGCGTCGGGGCACGACGCGGCGACAGGGACGACAGGGACGGCGACGGATGGCGACGGGGGCGGCGACGAGGGGCAGCGGCGACGGGGCAGAGGGGAAAGAAGCAGGGAGAGATGAGAAACTAACAATTTTTTTGAAGTGTTTTCTTATATAGAAGCCACCTTTAGTACCGGTTGGAGCCACCAACACGTACTAAGGTCTGTTTTGGCCAGGCGAAGCGGTGGGAATCGCACCCCCTTTAGTGCCGGGTCGTGGCACCAACCGGTACTAAAGGCCCCCCCTTTAGTACCGGTTAGAGCCACGACCCGGTACTAAAGGGTGTGCGCTGCCAGGCGAGGGGCGCAAAAGTTTAGTCCCACCTCGCTAGCCGAGGGGCACTCGCACCTGCTTATAAGCCCCGCCGTCGCTGCTGTCTCGAGCTCCTCTCTTAAGCAGGCCTTCTGGGTCTACCTCTTCTGCGATGCCCTGTTGGGCCTACTGGGCTAGCGGGCCTGCATCCTGGCCCAACTAGAATTTGGGTTTCTAGTCGTATGCAGGCCGCTGTGGCCCAGTAGGTGGGCTTTTTTTTCTTATTTTTTTTGCTTTATTTATTTTTGTTTTATTTATTTTAGAGTTGTTTTTTTGCTGTATTTAGAGTTTGTTTGTGAATATTTTTTCTTTAGGTACAAAAAATTACAAACTTTCTTTTAGTACCGGTAGTTTACAAATTTGAATAGTTTAAATTTTGAATTATTTGAAATTTGCCGCGATTCAGGAACACCAATCGGCTTAAGGTCAGGAATAAAGTTAATACAAAACTCAATGACCTCCTCATTTTCATGGCCCTTGGAGATGCTTCCTTCTGGCCTAGCACGGTTATGAACATATTTCTTTAAGACTCCCATGAACCTCTCAAAGGGGAACATATTGTGTAGAAATACAGGACCCAAAATGTTAATCTCTTCACATAGGTGAACTAGGACATGCGTCATGATGTTGAAGAAGGATGGTGGGAACACCAACTCGAAACTGACAAGACATTGCACCAAATCATTCTCTAACCTTGGTATGATTTCTGGCGATTACCTTCTGAGAGATTGCATTGAGGAATGCACATAGCTTCACAATGGCTAATCGAACGTTTTCCGGTAGAAGCCCCCTCAATGCAACCGGAAGCAGTTGCGTCATAATCACGTGGCAGTCATGAGACTTTAGGTTCTGGAACTTTTTCTCTGCCATGTTTATTATTCCCTTTATATTCAACGAGAAGCCAGATGGTACCTTAATACTGAGCAGGCATTCAAAGAAGATTTCCTTCTCTTCTTTGGTAAGAGTGTAGCTTGCATGACCCTGATGTATGTCGTCTTTTCCATGCATACGTTGCTGGTCCTCCCGTGCCTCAGGTGTATCTTTTGTCTTCCCATACACGCCCAAGAAGCCAAGCAGGGTCACACAAAGATTCTTCATCACGTGCATCACATCGATTGCGGAGCGGGCCTCTAGGTTTTTCCAATAGGGCAGGTCCCAAAATATAGATTTCTTCTTCCACATGGGTGCGCGTCCGTCAGTGTCATTCGGAACAGGTTGTCCACCAAGACCCTTTCCAAAGACCACCTTCAAATCCTTGACCATATCATGTACATTAGCACCAGCACGGCGGCGAGGCTTCGTCCGGTGATCCGCCTCACCTTTGAAATGCTTGCCTTTCTTTCTTACTGGATGCCTGCTCGGAAGAAATTGACGATGTCCCAGGTACACATTCTTCTTACAATTAGCCAAATGTATACTGTTGGTATCGTCCAAACAGTGCGTGCATGCGCGGTATCCCTTGTTTGTCTGTCCTGAAAGGTTACTGAGAGCAGGCCAATCATTGATGGTCACGAACAGCATTGCCTTTAGGTCAAATTCTTCCCCCATGTGCTCATCCCACGCACGTACACCTGTTCCATTCCACAGTTGTAAGAGTTCTTCAACTAATGGCCTTAAGTCCACATCAATGTCGTTGCCGGGTTGCTTAGGGCCTTGGATGAGCACTGGCATCATAATGAACTTCTGCTTCATGCACAACCAAGGAACCGGCTCAGCTTCTTCCCGCATTACCGGCTCAGCTTCTTCCCTCATTGTTGTATCATCGTATTCAGGGAACCCATGGCCAGGATAGCTGTCGTCGTCCTCTTATTCTTCATTATCTTCCATCATAACCCCTCTTTCTCCATGCTTGGTCCAAACATTATAGTGGGGCATGAAACCGGACTCAAACAGGTGGACGTGAATGGTTCTTGACTTAGAGTAATTGTGACCATTCTTACAGCCAGCACATGGACAAGGCATAAAACCATCTGCCCGCTTGTTTGCCTCAACCGCAAGCAGAAAAGTACGCACACCGTTAATGAACTCGGGAGAGCATCGGTCATCGTACATCCATTGCCAGCTCATCTTCAATACACAACACCAAAAACACCAAATTAATACAATACATAAAGTTCATACATAAAGATCATACAACACTTAAATGCAACAAACAAATAACTCTCTAGCTAAAGAATTTAAATGCAACAACAAATGCGATCAAGATCGCAACTAAGGTAACAATTGATCCAACATCATAATGATACCAAGCCTCACTATGAATGGCATATTTTCTAATCTTTCTAATCTTCAAGCGCATTTTCTCCATCTTAATCTTGTGATCATCGACTACATCGGCAACATGCAACTCCAATTCCATCTTCTCCCCCTCAATTCTTTTCAATATTTCCTTCAAATCCTCGTTTTCTCTTTCAACTCCATTTAACCTCTCGACAATAGGGTCGGTTGGAATTTCCGGTTCAACTACCTCCTACATACAAATATCCATGTCAACTTGATGGGCATAATCTGTCATAAACATGAAATGCAATGAATAGTTTTAAAAGAGAATATACCACATCCGAATCATAACCCGGACAAGGGCCGACGGGGACGGATATCAAAACCATGGCACTATGTATAACAAACAATGTATGGGTAAGATAATTATATGAGTAACTATATATCCAAATCACACAAACATCAATTTTTTATATAAAACTTCATGAACAAGAGGCTCACCACAAGGTGGTGCCGGCGACGGGACGTTGCGAGCGATCGACGGTGGTTACGACGGAGATTTAGAAGGTACTAAGTAAACCACACCTACATATGCAAACTAAGTGTTATTTTTGACCTCAAATTGCATATAAATCAAATACTAGCACATATATATATATATATATATATATATATATAATTCCTCCCAAATTACTAAACTCAAAAATCAATCACTATATAAAGCATTGCATGAGCTAATCTAGCAATGAGAGATGAAAGTACAAAGTTGCTAACCTTTGTGATCATTTGAATGGATGGGGGCCTTCAAATCTTGACAAATTTTGGGCAAAATGTGTGATGAGCTTGAGAGGAAGAGGGAAAAGAACAGAGAGGAGAGGGGAAAGGGGAAGAACAGAGCGAGCTCGGGTGGACGAAGGGTCTATGTAGGACGACCTTTAGTACCGGTTCGTGATACGACCCGGTACTAAAGGTGCTGGAGGGGCCCCGGACTGACAACATCCTGCCACCACTCACTTTAGTACTGGTTCGTGGCACGAACCGGTGCTAAAGGTTCGCCACGAACCGGTACTAATGAGAGCGGCCGGCTAGCCGTTGGAACCGGCACTAATGCACACATTAGTGCCGGCTCAAATTCAAACCGCTACTAATGTGCTTCACGTTTGACCCTTTTTCTACTAGTGGATATTGTAATTCTCAATGTCAGTACAAAATCCGACCGGATGATTTTTCTCCTTGTAAGTTAATTCGGAGCCATCGGTGTAGTGGGTTTTGTCTACCATCTCCTGCACATTCTTTGAAGAATGAACATAAGCTGTCAGTCGAAATAAGCTGTCAACTATTTTGAAATGAACAATATAAATTAGTTAATAATTCACTATGTTTGAGAAGCTCACATAGCGGTAGAACTGGAGGCGTATCAACAAGGACCGACATGTCCATATTGTCTTGGTCGATGTCAGGATCACCAAGATCCATGGTGACAAGCATACCCTCATCAAAACCATACATCTTGCAAAATGCTTCCCAATTTTTGCAACCAAAATGGGTTACGCTCCCAGAATTATACAGATTTACTTCAAAATCCACATCATGATGAGTCCTTAGGTGAATTTTCTTAATTTCAGAATTTTCGTGCTCTTCAAAATCCATCCTCTCCAAGACATAGCGTCTTGCATGGCATGGGATAAGCTATACTCGAATTGTAAAAGATGAAAATTACACGTCGAAATAGTTGAAGTCATGCTTAATTATGAAAATAACACTTGTCGTCGTTGTGTACCGTTTCAACTTCGAAGGTCTCCTCGAGCTTAATGCTGAAGCGCCGATCATCGTCTAGGTGAGGCTTGTCGCACAGACCTCGGTCATCGTGGCACCATCCGCACTCCCCTGGGAGACTTTCGTCGTCCGATGACGACATTTCCTACGCTCATAATTCAAAACTACATCATCTCTTGCATTGGGTCCAATAAGATAATCCACAGTGTGGTGAAAACACGCCCTTCGAACTAGTTTGAGCTATTGGTGAATGGAGATGGTCTAAGATTTTCAGTAGTAAGAAGTGAAGTGGTAATTTTGAGAGCAAATGGTTAGGATGAGTGGTTCCTCTTTCCTGTTTAGCTTTGCAATAGAATATTGTTAGTCATGCACACTTGTGCATTTTCAGCCAGGCCCATTGGAGTTGGCCTAAAAACATTTCTTTCTTTAAGCCTGCTACATCCATCTCAAGTATTTATGGTCAAGGGTTAGCAGGGCCATCCAAATAGAATATGTGGTATGAGCTTTTTTAGTAGGTCATCCTACCAGATTAGGGTTTATCGATGACGCGCAACTGACATTAGTAATAACTATGAGTTGATATCACACTTCTATTTGTATAACACAAGAGGCAGTTGATCTTACTTAATTAAGTACTAAGATACCCCGGCCCATGCATTAGTCGCAAGTACCCCATATGTCCTATTTTTAGCAAAGTCATGCTAAAATTCACGGAAAATTTCAGCATGACCTTTGCTGAAAATAGGACATTATGGAGTACCCGAATTTGCCAGAACGGAAGTTAATCGACATTTCGGCAAACTCAAGGGCCTCTCGGGGTACCTGCAAAATCATCACGACACGATGGTCGGAGACAAAACCCAACAAACTAGCACCACAATGTGCCTCTACTTTCATATGGATGAAAAGGCCACATACCATATGGTCCTCTGCTTTCATATGGACAAAAATCAGTCACTGCCAAACAGTACTACAAACAAAACTTGTGGCAAGCAACAGCAGAAATAGTTTCATCCAATTTGAATCTGATATCCCGGTGAAATTCAGGTAGCTTTCTACAAGTTTCAACTACGAGTAGCGTCCTTGGGGCCAACTCTAATCAATTCAACTACGAGTTGCTGATTCAACAACCTACAAACTGATGACAAATTTATCTGCCATGACCACATCCAGGAACAGTTCTATTATAACACAATATTTCAGGGAAACACACAAAAGAAAACAATTCTTGTAATACATTGTTAACAGGGCATGGATTTTACCCCTATAGTATCAGCATGAGAGATGCGGAAAAAATAACAAACAGTTTCGCATGGATTTTACTCCTATAGTATCAGCATGGATTTTACTCCTACAGTATCAGCATGAGAGATGCGGAAAAAATACCAAAACAATGATAAGTATAGGCAAGTGTAACTGGTCACTGAAGTAGCTCATGTCATTGATTCTATCTGTCCTGGACTGGTTTTTCAAGCAAAGCAGGATCATATTACAAGGATAGTAAATAAAAATCTGATCACCGTCCTCTTCCTCACAACATCACAACACATGGGCATAATCGCCACTGTCAAGCTTATGTATAATAAGAGGATGGTAGTGTCGCTGGAGACCAAGTAGGATGACCAATATTGAGAGTTACAACTACTTAAGCAAACAAAAAGCAGGCTCAAACAACTAAATAAAAACACCACTCCCTTCAGAACTAGACAAACCGATACAATTCAGTTGAGTTTTAAGGTTGACTAATTGCGCCCTTGTAAGTGCCTAGCAAACATACTACAGGAATGGCATAAAGAAAGGAACATGCCAATGCACTCCAGGTTTTGCAGCAAGTTGTACTTAAAATATTCACCTTAGACAATCCATGAATGTGTATTGTGTTAGATAATGCAAACAAGAACAGAAGGCAACTTTGCTTATATAGAAATGTTAGCAAATGCAAACTCCCAAGTCTAACCAGGAAGCATTAGACGCTGATGCATAACACTGCTCACTCGCTTACACACACTACCACCCCAAAATTCAGAACATAACCTAGTACTTGGCGCGTCGGCTCAATCAGGCATGGGGCGAAGGAAGGGGAAGATGAGAGGGGAGGGGCACCTGCGCAGGGGCCGGGTAGTGACGGACTATGGCGAGGTTGCACGGGTGACAACCGACGGAGGCGAAGCCGCTCGGCGAAACAGAAGGCGGTGGCGACGGCGAGATGGGGTCGGTCGGAGGAAGAAGACGTGCTCCGGCGGGCCTCCTCCTCCTGGTGGACACGGGCCTCCTCCTCCTAGTGCTCCGGTGGCGACTCCGGCGGCGGAGCGGGCGCGGGGGTCGTCGGGTGCGGGGGAGGCGGCGGGGGTGCGGGGGCGGCGGCGGCGCAGTACGGGTCGGGGCAGTGGGCGAGTGAGATGTGATCGATTGGGGAAGATAGAAATGGGACTGGGGATTTTAGTTGGGGGGGGGGGGGTTAGTAATGGCGCACCACCTAGCGGTGCGCCATTAGTAAATTTTTTTGATAGCAATGGCGCACCTCCTGGCGGTGCGCCATTAGTAATCTTTTTTTGGATAGCAATGGCGCATCCCCTAGAGGTGCGCCATTAGTAATTTTTTTAGGATTTTTTGTTGCCTAGCGGAGGGCCGGCAGCGGCGTCTTGAACCCTATGTCTTGCTCGGGGGGGTGGGGGGGGTGGGTGGTGCGCTCGGCCGATTCCGTTCGGGGGAACCGAGCGAGGAGACAGGAGAGGGTGCGGGGGGTCGTCGACGGCGGTGGAGCGGGGGAGGGTGCGGGGGGTCGTCGGCGGCGGTGGAGCGGGGGGGGGGGGGGGTGGGTGCGGGGGGTTCTCGGCGGCGAGGGGGATCTGGCGAGGGGGATAGCGATCGAGATGGAGGGGCATCGAGATCGAGTGTCCTCATAAATATTCAATATTTTTTCATATTGAATATGAAAAAATATCATCAAATTTGAAAAAATATTCATGAATTCAAAAAGTGCCCATGAATTAAATTTTAAAATATTCATGAGTTCAAAAAATATTAACAAATTCAATACTTTTTGTGAATTAGAAATTCAATACCATAATAAACATAAATAAATATTCATGAGGACACTAGAACTGAAAAAAATGATAGTAGTGGCGCACGGGGTGAGTGGCGCGCCATTACTAGTTAAAAACTAGTAATGGCGCATTGTGCCCTGGTGCGCCATTAGTATTTTTGGAAAAAAAATATATGTTAGTAGTGGCGCACCATGGGCGTGGTGCGCCATTAGTGTCTATCACACTAATGGCGCACCAACACATGGTGCGCCACTGCTATATAGTAGTAGCGCACCACATGTCTGGTGCGCCACTAGTGTCCATATTATCTATAGCCCTTTTTCTATTAGTGTTTCACTGGCATATGCATATCAAATATTAGTTTCATTTATTTTTCCATGTATATTGCACAAACGTGAGTTTGGTTAGTTTTGTTGTTGTGATGACTCTAATGCACAGAAACATCACGAAACATATTCTTTGTACATCTAAATGGTTTTCAAAATTGATGTTGTATGGTTTTGGACCTGGCTGTGCAAATTAGACCTAAGCCATATATAGTTCAAGAGTAAAACTAATAGATATTTTTTTGGGGATTAATGAATGTCTAGATGCATAGAATACAATGTTCACTAGATATGGTAAAAGATTGTGTTGCAAACTATCTATTTCATACGCATATGGATATCAATGATTAATTTCATTTATTTCTCTATGCATATTGCAAACGTGAGTTTGTTGTTTGCATGTGTTCAGTGCCTCATCTAATTCGAATTAGTGCTACTTGTTCTTACCACTATGAAATTACTCATAATCATCATCTCTTTTCATATGTGCATCCGATGTGTTCCTCTCTAGATGACATTACTATTCGATCCAATGACCTCAAGTTTTTCAAAGGACTGCGGAAAATTGGACCAAAATATGGAAGAGTCAAACCAGAAGATGATAACGGGGATAAACATGTTCATATTGCATCTCAAGTTGATGATGGTTTAGAGGAGGTATCTGAGTCAGAACATGAAGGGGATCCAAAAAGACTTACAATGTCATATGGGCCAGAACTTGAAGAGGGTCCAGATAAACTTACAATGTCGTATGGGAAAACACATGAAGAGGAACCAAAAAGAATTACAATGTCATATTGGTCAGAACTTGAAGGGAGTCACCATTAACTTACAGTGTCATATGGGACACAACATGAAGAGGATCCAGAAAAACTTACGATGTCATATGGGTCACAATATGACGAAGATCCAGATAAACTTACAATGTCATATGGGTCCGAACATGAAGATCACCAAGAAAAAGTTACAATGTCTTATGTGTCTGAACATGAAGATGATCCTGATAAACTTACTATGTCACATGATTAGAACATGATGAGAATCCAGATAAAATTATAATGGCGTACATGTCAGAGCATGAAAAAGATTTGAAGTATGTTTCTCGTGTAATGGTTCTGTTGTAGTTGTCTATGCCATGTACTCCACTTGTTGTGACTTTGGCCTTGTTGCCTTGCATCAATTTTAATAAATAAAATGGTTGTGTGCATTACCATGATGCATAGGCGGGGGTTTTAAACCTTATTTTTCTTTAAAGAAATTGAGTTTTGCTTCGTTACACCCCCATAGAAAAGTTGTACAGATTCCGATGCTGATTAAAGGTGAAGATTAGAAGTTACCCCTTCAATCAAAAATATTATATTTTTCTGATCTCTTGTTTGATCCATTGAGGGAATTGAGATTAGAATTAGTTGATCGTGAATGTACAAGAATACCCCTTTTAAGTAACTTTAAGAATAGTATAGACTTTAGGTGGGGGAGGGGGGTGTACCCAAGCAAAACTAAAAAAAAATCTTCCACAAATATGGTAAAAAAACATGCTTACGTTCTTTGACAACAAACTACTCTTTAAAAAAATTCAATGTAGTTTAGGAGTCACCATGTTCACGCTTGGATCCACAACAAGCAAAGAAAGCAGGCAGACGTTGCCTCCTTCCGTGACATGTTGATGCCAGGGTCGGTAATCACTAGTGAAAAAAATAGTGTGCTATAGTAAAATAGCACCAGCTTAAAATCCATTATTATCGTGCTATGGCAAGCATAGCAGAATTAAACAACATGTCTAACCTGATATGGAGACGGGATTGAAACATGTTGCATACAACATTCAGGGGCTATCGATGTGTCCCAACCTAGGATGTTCCCTACCTCTCACATTATTATTGCACGAGCCAACTGTAGAAAAATATGGCATGCATATAATTCCAATTCAGCATACACAAAACGTTCAGTTTTGCGACCAATTTTGAACAGCAAGGTGTTAATTTATTGGATGACTAAACAATCTTTCTTGATCAAAACAAAAATTACAAATGAGAATTTGGCAGTAGAACGTATATATAATGCTGGATTTAATTAATTAGGCTAGGTGCTAAGTCATATCTCTCTCATCACAGGTTCACTTTATTTACCCTAGTGGACTTCATGATTATCATATGATAAGGTGATCACACTTGTCAGCTCATCACCTACAACAAAATGACACATGAAGTTTGAGAGATCTCTGTTAAAAAGTGATTTGAGACTGGCAAGAATCGGCAACATTATAAATACATGGGTAGTTGAATGGGTGCAAAAAAGGTTCAAACATTTACCATTCAGGCTGGTTTCACTCTTAGTTGTAACAACCTGCAAATAAAATATACCAACACAAAGGTTAGTTTGCAATGTTGCAGCTCAAATTTACATATCTACGAAACCTACCAAGACAAAATACATGGTCATCATATATCTGATCCTTTTTTTTGTTGAAGGAAGCATCAGATGAGAAATAGCAACATAACATGTTGGGCAGTTTGCATGTAGGTGTAATTTTTTTAGTAAGTGAATTGTTCTTCTTTGGAGAAGCTGTTGAGGCATCGGCCGATTATGCTGACCTTTTTGGTTGTGCACATGGACAATTCCCAATTAAATATTTGGGAATACCAATTCATTATCGGCGTCTCACCATTGCGGAGTGGAAGCATGTAGAGGAGTGACTAGAGAAACGCTTGAGCAGCTGTAAAGGCAAGTTGCTCTCGGTTGGAGGACGATTGGTTTTAATAAACTATGTCCTCACAAATATGGTTCTCTACATGCTTTCGTTCTTCCAGCTCCCAAAAGGGGTCTTGCAAAGATTGGATTATTTTAGGTCCAGGTTCTTTTGGCAAGGAGATGGTGAAAAGAAAAAAATATAAGCTGGCCAAATGGAGTGTGGTTTGTAGGCCGAAAGACCAGGGCGGCCTCGGTATTCATGACCTGCAGGTCAAGAATGAGGCCTTACTTAGTAAATTGTTGTTCAAACTTCTTACTGAGGATGGTGTTTGGCAAACCATACCGCCCAATAAGTGTTTGGCAAACCATACCGCCCAATAAGTATATAGGCCAAAAGGCAGTGTCTCAGGTATATTGAAAACCTGAAGACTCACACTTTTGGGCCGGCCTAATGGCGACAAAGAAACATCTCTTTTGCTTTGGGTGTTTCGCGATAAAGGATGGGTATGAGATTCGTTTTTGGGAAGACATCTGGCTAGGCAATGCTAGCCTCCGAGAACAATACCCAACCTTATACAACATTGCACGCGATAAGAATAATACTATTACGCAAGTGCTCAGCTCATCCCTGCCAAATATTTCGTCAGGCGGGATTTGATTGGCACCCGACTTATGTCATGGAATAATCTATTGTCCCGTCTGAATTCGATTATCCCGACACAAGGTTGTGATGTATTTCGCTGGAACCTTACTACATCGGGGTCTTTCACAGTAGACTCTATGTATCGTGCACTCACGCATTCTCAGGTACCGGTGAGTAATAACAAAAAAAATTGGAAAGCGAAGGTACCACTTAAAATCAAAATATTCATGTGGTATCTCCATAGGGGAGTTGTGCTAACGAAAGACAACCTCGCACGACGCAACTGGTCGGAAGTAAGAAGTGTTGTTTTTGTACTCATGACGAGACAATTAAACACCTTTTTTTTTCACTGTAAGTTTGCGCGTTCTACATGATCAGCCATCCAAATAGCGTCAAATTTGTATCCGCCCACAAGTGTTATCAATATTTTTGGTTATTGGCTGGACGATATTTCAAATAGGTACAAAACGCTAATAAGGGTGGGAGCGTATGCCTTACTATGGTCGCTTTGGCTATGTAGAGATGATGTTGTTTTTAATGACAAAACTGTTTCTCCTTTGCAGGTTATTTTCTGTTGTACGCACTTGTTTCGTACGTGGTGTAAGCTACAACGAGCAGAGTACCAACCGCTATTCAAGGCGGTGTGTACGTTGTTGGAGCTGGTGGCTACGGAGGTTTTTACCCAATATGGATGGCAGCATAATCTCCGGCTCGGTCCACCATCTCTTTCGACATAGTCATAGTGTCGATATATAGACTCTACTGTTGCCGAATTGTCGGTCTTTTATCTTTTTGTTTATCAGACTACTGGTGTTTTGTTATGTGCATCCTAGTTATGCAGAAGCCGAGTGATATTCTTAATGCTTTGTATCACTTTGATGCTACATTTTGAGATAATAAAAAGCACCCTTTATAAAAAAAATCAACATACCTCCAAAATGAAACTCTATAATCAACACTGGGAGTTCGGCCATCCTCCGCCACTGAGCCTTCCCACTAAACTCGAGTTACGGAACACACAGAAGCACATTAACAGTCTATTCATACGCAAGCGCCGAGGTGGTCAACTGATAAGCTGATCTACTACTCCCAGAGGTGAAGTCTTTGTGGAACAGGAAAGGTTATCTTTGCGCCGCGAACCGGAGCAGCATCACGCAAAGGCCTCATATGTTGTGCCTTCCAAGACGATCTTGGATCCTGGTGGCAGAATGGAACAACAGCACGACCAGCGTCCCAACGGAAGGAGAGCAGTCAGAGGCCTGCAGGCATGCCGGAAGAGGTCTTGAGCAGAAGAACGACGCGCACAGGCCAGTTAGGATGCACCTTCTTCAACAATCTGAGTGGCCAACAACAGAACCACAGCGTTAACAGTACAGGGTGATCTCATTATATATATAGGCCACCAGTAGGCAGTAGCACAAACCATTACAGTATGGGATCATTGCTGCATAATGTTCACAGGCACGGAGTTCCGGAAGGAAAATGGTTGTTGCTAATTTCTCAAAAGAAATACAATGTACTGTTAACGCTGTGTTTTCTTCTTCTTTTTTGAACACGCCAACTTATTCAATTGCATCAATCACTTGTTTTTTAACATTAAAAAAAGGTTTCACAGATACCTTTTGACTTGATATTAGATAAACATTTCCTCGATTTGGCAATAGTACACGCTTCAACTAAATGGAAAGCAAGAGTACAGGTTTTGCAACTTCAGACTTGGACACTTGGTGCAAGCTTCAACTGAAGGTTTCTTCATATTAGATAAACATGTGTTCCGCCTTGCAAAGTGGGATTGCAGCAGAGCGTTGGCCTTGACATGTGGATCGCCATTCGCCATACTTGGGCTTGTCAATAGAAAACCTCTCAATGTATTCCTCTTCGCCTGGGCGACTTGGAAGCTCTGCGTATTGTGATGCCAATAGAAGCTAGGATTTCTAGGAGGCCTTTCATCTTGGTCTTCTGAGTTAGCATCCAACTCAACCGTTCGATAGTGGTGTAGCTGATGTACTAGTACGCAGCAAAGACCAATTTGCACGTTATTTTCCGGGCTACTGCGTTGATTCGTATGTGGTCGCTACTCACTCTGACGGAGGCCATGGAGCATTTGGTTATTGGATCTATCCGATGGGAGATGGTAGCACGGGGTATTTTCAACCGGTTTGGATGGCGGTCATGTAATAGGACATCCAATTAGTTTTCCTATCTTTCTATTGCTAGCCGGCTGTGACTTTATTTTTGTTCTTTAGCTCTTTGTGAGCTTTCTTTGTTTTTCGAGACTTTAAGACCTCTATCGAACTGTTTTGCTTGATAATAAAGGTGACCGTATGCATCGTTCTGATGCAGAGGTCGGGGAAATCCCCCTTTTAAAAAAAATCATTTTTCAATTAGGACCGGACGTGAACTACAACCTGTGAAGCCAAACCCGACACCTCAGTTACCTCCGTTCTTCTCCTCAGCGGTCCGCGGATATCTGGATGGACAAACCTTGTCCTTGAGCTCAAGATCCAAGTCACCACAGTGCCCACACACCTTCCGGTCGTGCAGAGATATCTCTGCCATATTAACCGCAGCTTCCGCGAGACACCTCATGTATCGCACAAAGTTGTCGTCGCCTTGTCGGGCTGGAAGCCATAGATGGCGAGCTTAACCAGATTTTTGTGCTTGAAACCAGGGGCATATGGCTTCCACTTCAGGTCTGCCTTGTCGCACAAACCATTTTCCTTCTGGAACTCTGCGCCTGTGAACATGATGCAGCAATGATCCCATACTGTCATGCACAACTCTTTAAGGGAGGGTGCAGCTTCAAGAATAAACATTGTCCAACTAAATCACATCCTTCAGGAACATGATCCAAATTCACATGTTGTAGTTTGCTGAGCACAGGGATGAGCAGTTCCGGGCTTTCTGGCATAACCCAGATATTTTCACTTCTAAAATCTAGATGGAGATCGCTTATGGAAGGAACATTAACAAGGAACTGACTTAACTCAAGGGTCTTTTGCAAACGGGAGCCAGTTTTAATAAGGCTCAACTTTGAAAGTTGTGGCACAAAACCAAAATACATGGGATCTTCATAAGAGAACCAATTATTATAGGTCACCTGTTGGAGTTTTGGCAGAGCTCAACTCTCTCAAATTTCCCATTGTCAACCTCGAGCTCAATAAGTCGAGCATGCTCTACTTGCAGCATGGAATGGATCCCTGAGTCGCAATGGATTAAGCGCAAAGACTCCAAGAGCTTGCAAGTGCTCAAGAATAGACGGCCTCGGTGTGGTGGTTGACCGCAGGCCACGGCACTGCGGCCCGAAAGGGCGACGCAGTAGCAGCGCGTGATGTGGTGCAACCACGGGAACAACCTCAGGGCGATGGCGGGGACCACGTGCGACGACGCTATGGCCCGAAGGGGCGACGAAGCGAAGGCGCGAATCGGTGCAGCCACGGGAAGAACCACTGGGCGGCGGCGCTGCGGCCCGATGGGGCGACGCAGCGGCAGCCCGTTGCTCCATCAGTGGAGGGGCGCGCTGAACTCGGGGACATGGCGGTGACAGCCGGCGTAGGTCGACGAGCGGGCTGATGCACGGACGACAGCAGTGAGGGGCCGCCTGTCGTGCGAGGCCGCCGGGTCGGGGCGATGGGCGGGCAGACGCACGGACGACGGCCGTTAGGGGCTGCCTATCGCGTGTGGCCGCCGGGTCGGTGAAGAGGCTGGCCGGTCACGCCGGTATCGGAGTAGAGGCGCACGGTGCTCGACGGCGGCGGCGAGCGATGCAAACCGATCAAGCATAGATCGGAAAACCAAAAAGGAAAACGGCGATCAAAACGGCTGGCGAGAGGGCGAAAAAAACCCGGAGCAAGGGCTCGGGAAAAAGACTCTCTAGGGCAGCCGGTCAACACGAACGGCGGACGAACGCTAGGTACGGGCGGCACGGCCCCCGGCGGCGGTCATGGAGGCCAACCGCCCCGGGGACGGAAGCGGCGGTGGCTAGGGTTTAGAACCCGGAAACTGATACCATGTTAGAAGGGATAGAGGGATTGGTGTAATGTTCGTTGTATTGCTTGAGCCTCGTGGGCATATATATAGGAATACATGATCATCTTGGAGTACAAGGCAATATAGAATAATATCCTACGCTATCCTAACTTTCCTAATAATCACGATACTCAACAATAATAGCCCTGGCAGCGGAGTAGTGGCCACGAAGGAGAGCGGTGGTGGCAGGTGGCAGACGGTAGTGGTGCGGCGGGGGACTGTCGCAGGGATGGCGGCGGAGGAGAGTGTTAGTGGCCGGCGACGTACGGCAGGAGTGGGGTGGGGGTGTCGCAGGGGATGAAGGAGGACGAAAGTGCTGGTGTGGTGGCCGGCGTCGATGCAGGGGAGGGGTAAGGGGGTTGCCGCAGGGGATGGCGACGCCTGCGGCCTGCAGTAATGATACGCACGAAGGTTTTTTTTAGGGGAACATCCTCAGCCTCAGGGAACGCTCATTTTTGGGCTGCCTCCACCCGATTTTTTCATTTTACCTCTTATAGTTTTCTTGGTTTACTCCGGTTTAGTTCTTTCTTTTGTTTTTAACATAAAAATATGGATGCATTTTTACAATAAGTGTGTGGACATTTTAAAATTACATGAACAATTTTATAAAAATGTGCGTACAATTTTCAAGGACGTGTGGACATTTTTTTATATGTATATGAGTTACTCCCTCTGTCCAAAAATAATTGTGTCAACTTTAGTACTCCACTTATTTTGTACTCCATCTGTAAAGAAATATAAGAGCGTTTAGATTATTACTTTAGTGATCACTTATTTTGTACTAAAGTTGATACGATTTATTTTGGGACAAAGGGATTTAAAAAAAATCTAATATTGTAAATTTTGTGAACTTTAAGAAAACGAAATATATGTTTCCAAAATACTAAATCTGAAATCTGTCAACATTTCCTAAAGGAAATATGAACATTTTTAAAATAAATTTGATACTTTTTATAATTTCATGAGCATTTAAAAAATGTATACCTTTAAAAAACAAGAAGATTTTTTTAATTTTAAATTTTTTTCAAACATCATCAACATTTGAAAACAAAATAAACAAAAAGGTAAAAAATGTAGTCTAGACAAGAAGATGGCATCAGTCTCAAGATCCACAATATCATATTTTCTTTATGTCTGATCAAGAAGATTGTTGTCGGCCACAAAGTTAACCGTGTCATGATCTTGTGCTTGATGATGAGGGTTCGTCTAGACAAAAGCCCTTCCTGTCATTGCTTTTTTTTCACGTAGTCTTTAAGGGCGTGTTTGGTTGCCTGGGTGCATCTGTCATGCATTGCATGAAGGAGCTTGGCTGGGGCTGGCCTGGTTGAGCTCATGCAAAAATGAGTTGAAATGTGTGTTTAGTGTACTGCATGAGACGAGACAGGCTCAGCTCAGATTTTGTTTGGTTTGTTGCATGTGTGGTTGCATGAAAGATGCAGCATACAACATATGTTGTTTGGTAGGTTGTATGATGTGAAATTTGACTCTAGAATGCTTGTTCATGTATGTAAAATAATTAGAATATAATTTTAGTGACATGCACTGTAGACTAGATATCTTTGCTGATTGAAGTAATAAAAGAATATATATTCACATGTCTTCAAAATTGCAGAGATGATTTAAGTAAGAAAAACAAAATTTTAGCAACATCTTTGCTGTTTGTACAAGTATATGAGCAGTTTATATACACATAAGAAATTGATGGCACAAAATAGCTAAAGAAATGCATCAGGATAATAGAGAGTGCACATAAATCAGGTATCCAGTGCAAGTACATCTTAAGAGTCCACATATTATAGAGCCACAAATTCATATGATCCATATTACAGTCCAGCACATCCTAGAGTTCACATATTAGATAGCCACAAATTCATATTGTCCACATTACAGTCCAACAAAGGAACATAACATAAGGTCCATGTTACATTCCTTCACATATATAGGGGCATGGTTTTTCTGACCAAATACAGTAAAATATGGTCAGCTTCGTTAGGTGAATTAGCACATATTTGCTCACACTCCACCCTTGGGCACTTCATCGCTGGTCACGGGCACTCCATCCTTTGACAGTCCATCCTTGGGCACGGACACTCCATCCTTTGGCAGTCCATCCTTGGGCACGGGCACTCCACCGTTGACCTTGGAGAGGTGGTGCGTGACCCAGCGAGTGCGACGAGTCTCCGACATCTGCACGAATGAGTGGCTCCTAGCCCTGTTGGCATTCTCATTGAGATAATCCAAGACAATCAACAGATCATCCTCGGTAAAACCAGGGAGCTCCATGACAGCATCATAAAGTTCAGGATGTGCCTCTCCGGTGGACTTGATAGCAATAGCAACTTCACGGACAGCTTCGGACATGTTGCTCATGACCAAAACTTCTTATTCACTCATCAAGCTAGCCCTCTTCCTTTTGCCAGTGGAGCTAGAAGCATCCTTACATGGTTCCTTCCCATGAGCAGCAACAGCTTCCCCATGAGCAGCAGCAGTAGCACTCATTCCAGGTTCATTTCCATCAACAACAAATTCAGAACCACAAGCTTCAAGGTTTACAAATGAGGAGGAGGTTCCCACCATTGAAGGAACCCCAAGAGCCTCATTAGATGTCATTGCAAACCTTCCTATAGCAATACCACTTCCAAAGATAGCAAGCATCTGAACATAATTCTCTAAAGGCACATTGAGGTACTCAACATCTTTGGGATGGTCCTACATGAAGCACAAGTAATTCTATGAGCATAAGTAATTCTATGAGCATATGTAATTAAATAGCTACTGATCAGCCACTAAAAGGTAGTACAAACATTGATATGGCCCATGTAGTGCTCTTCCTCCAGCAATATGACATAGTTGTTATCATCCCAAAGTGACCCACTAATGTCACGGAGCTTACTTATCTTCACCCACCTAGCACGCCACTTGCGGAGGTGGTTGTACACTTGGGTCCCGGTTATGGAAAGACCAAAGTGCTCACTACAATTCTTAGCCACCTGGTTTAGGTGCACCTCCTTAAAGCCCTTTTCCGTCTTCACTCCACTAGCAATGAGCTCTACAAAGCGACGTAACATGAACCCAGACATTGGAGATGTCCAAGGCAATGGGTGATTCCCACCGCCATGCCCACCATCAGCCGCCATCTCAGCCATCACTCCTATGTACAGAACAAACAAAAGGAAAGGAGAAATGATTACATAAGAGAATAAAAATTTATATCAAGTCTAAACAGCAACATAAGGTAGTAAAAATTTATATCAAGTCTAAACAGCAACATAAGGTAGTAAAAAACAGCAACATAAGGTAGTAAAAATTTATATCAAGTCTAAACAACAACATAAATGTTTCGATTTGGGCACATGACAGAATTATTCATAGTGCATTACAACATAGAATTATTCATAATCCATTACAATATAGAATTGAGCTCTACACTTGAGCTCTACACACGTGAATTGCCCCTATTGGCAAACGTATGCCCAGCCCAACCATCTCTAATTTGTGACCAGGTTCTATTATCATGTTCTATGTCAATCACACCATCCGATGCTGGATTTCTAGTCCAAGTGTGCTCAGGTGGTACAAACTCATCCTCTCCCCACTGAAGTATCCAATTATGAAGAATGCAGCAAGCTAGGACGATTTTGACTTGTGAAGGATAAGGGTGGTGAGGCTTGTTGTCCACAATTCTCCACCGGTTCTTGAAAGCTGCAAACGCCCTCTCAACCGTGATCCTCAATGAGGAGTGGTGGAGGTTGAATAATTCCTTCTCGTTTTGAGGGACACGTTCACCAAACTCAGTAAGATGATAGCGAGTAGCCCTATATGGTGGAAGAAACCCTGGCCGCACGGCATAGCCCGTATCCACGAGGTAGAATTTTCCTAACAAATAAGAGGTCATGTGTTGTGTTACTGCCAGTAGTTATGAAATGATCAAAAGCCACTAAAAATTGTTCACTAATACCTGCAGGGACAACAAATCCATCATTCCTTTCCAAAGCATCAGCCAAAATGAGTGCATCATGGGCCGACCCTTCCCAACCAGCTAACACATAGGTAAACTTAAGGTCAAAGTCAACCGCAGCCATCACATTTTGGGTGGTGCCACCTTTCCGACCCCTAAATGCCGAAGCAATAGCAGCTCGTACCTTGGCAGCAACATGGGTGCCATCAATTGCACCAACGCAATCCTAAGAGAAGAGGTGAGGTATATTTTTGTAAAATATGGGTTATCCGGCATGTCCATATAATTCTAAATGGTAAAGTATTACCTTAAAGTAGGGATAGAAGCGCCTACTATGTAGGATTTTTGGATGAACTTCATTGGAAGGGGGCTGGATCATCTCATCACGCAACTCCCCAATTGCATATAAAACTGCCTTGAAGTATCGACTGATTACTTCAATTGACCTCCTAAATATGGGTTTCATTGCCCTAAACCTATGGTTGTGCCCAACTACAAGAAGGAACATGGCAACCTGCTCCTCAATGCAGGTATGAATGCTGTCTTCCAACAATTTCCGATCACGGAACAAGTTACACAAGTTATAAAATGGGGCCCTGTTCATCCTTAGTAGGCCATGGCAATTTATATCATTGGTTTCGTAGATAAAACGTAGATTGGACAACCTAGCTACGTCTCTCTCAAGCATAACATAACGAATTGGAGCACGATAGTTTCTAATTCTAGCCCTCGTAGTTATTGTGGCCATATAGGCACACAAAACAGCAACCAAACCAGCAGCTTGCACTATCGGCGTATCTCGGGTCTTGCCGTTATCATCCATCTATATAAATTCAGCACAGATTTATAAATTAATAAAGGCATGGGAACTGATAATATTAACATCATTTGCATCATCAAAACATAGTAAAATATATGAACAAATTGTTCAGGCAGTTAGCTCATATTTCTTCCTTGTACTGACCCCTTCTAATTTCCACAAATTAAGTCACATAGATCCATGATAATCAAACAAATTACTAGCCCAATAGCTCACATATAGATGCATGCTAATCACACAGATCCATAGGAGAGGAGGTTCAGGACATGGCCTGTAGAGCAAGGGGATGCATGTGCACCCGGCAGTGGGCTGAATGTGTGTGGAGGGCAGGGGTGAACGCCCGTGCTCGCGCATGTGTGTGTAGGTGCCTGCGCCTCTACAGGGCCGAGGGGAGCAGCTCCCATGGCACGGCCATGGCCGGGAGCTCGGCTCCGACAACCAAGACCCACCCGCATGTACATGAGCGAGGGGAGCAGCTCCCATGGCGACGGCGGCCATGGCCGGGAGCTCGGCTGCGACCAACGCGCACGCGCAGGGAACAACAACAGAAAGAGATGAGAGGGATTCGAGAGGGATGGGAGGAGCCGAGGAGGAGAGTCAACCTCTACGCGGAGAGGATGCGCGCCGTCGATGTGCTCGCGAGGCGACGGGGCGGCGAGATCCGTTCGCAGCAGAGAGGAGCGGGGTGAGGAGAGCGGCGCGGATATGGGTGTGAATCGACAGGAGAGAAACCCTAGCCCTCTTCGCTCGTGTTGGTGCAGGCGTGGGCGCTCGCGCGGATGCAGGCTCGCGGAAACGACCGAAACTTGCGTGCGAGCTCAGCCTGGCTGGGGGGGGGGGGGCTATTTTGCATCAGTCGGGTCTGGCCCAAAGCGACGTGCAGGCTACCAAACGTTGCGAAAATTGCATGGTGGGTGCGATGCAAGTGCGAGACAAGGAACCAAACACGCCCTAAGTGAACTCATCCCGCCTTCTCTTCCTGTGGTCCTCCTTCACTACTAGGAAAAGGGCTATCGATAGGATTGACACTAATGGCGCACTAGGGAAGTAGTGCGCCACTACTATATACTAATGGCGCACCAGTTGGTGATGCGCCATTAGTGTGGAAGACACTAATGACGCATCAGAAAATAGGCTAATGATATTTTTTTCATTTTTACGTACATACTAATGGCGCATCCTACCGAAGTGCGCCATTACTAGTTCTAACTAGTAATGGCGCACCAGACAGGGAGTGCGCCAGTACTGAATTTTTTTATTCGTTTTTTTTGCAAAACTACTAATGGCGCACCGCCTCATAGTGCGCCATTAGTATATATATATATATATATATATATATATATATATATATATATATATATATATATATATATATATATATATATTTCTGCAAAACTACTAATGGCGCACCACCTGCAGGTGCGCCATTAGTAACCAGGGTTACTAATGGCGCACCTGCAGGTGGTGCGCCATTAGTAACCTGGGACCCCAACAAGATATTTTGGACAGCCACACCTACCCACTCACTGTCCCCACTTCATTCCCTCCACCTCCTTCTCCAAGCTTTCGGCTGCCTCCTCCTCCTCACCTCATTTCCACCAGAGATTCATCAAAATTAAGTGGTGAAATTACCTTTTTTGATAGGTAATTAAGGGGAAAGCTACCTTCATGATGTAGATCTACTTTTTTTCTCCCTAGCTCGCTCCAACAACGTGCACATGCACTTTTTGTGGCCTAGCTAGATCTATGTATGTTTGTGGTGTTGCATGTGTTTGTGGTGTTGCATATATGTTTGTGTTTGCAGGTACCAGTATTGGAAGTGCGATAGTTGCCAATATTTTGCCGGAATGTTGATTCATTTCCGTTTCAGCGAGAATTTTGGCACTATGCATTCTTTTTGGTCCTATTTTTAGGGAAGGTCATGCCAAATTTTTTTCTTGGTTCTAAAATATCGTTTTGCTCTACCCCGCAGGCGACCATGGTCCGCACGATGACCGAAGGCATCGTGAATAGGTTTTTGAGCTCCGCGAAGGCCAAGATGCTTCAAAAGAACGAGACGGAGATAAGATGTCCGTGTCGAAGATGCAAGCTGAAGAGCCTTATTGCGGACCCGGATTCTGGGCAGGTGCGGGACCACCTGCTCTTGCGTGGTTTCATGGATGGCTATCGGTGGCAAGGTTATGAAGATGACTATCAAGTCGTCCATGGGGGCCGGGCAAGAAATGAGGAAGGGCAACAAGACAAGTACCATCGCGGCGAGGGCGGGCGAGAAGACGAAGAATCTCCAGGACATGATCACGACGATGATGTTGTACACAGTCATCATGTAGAAGATGTCGTACATGATGATGAGGAAGATCAAGACGAAGGGCATGATCATGAAGATGAAGATGCCGGAGTAGACGACGATGGAGGCTGGGTGCAGGACCCTCATATTCAAGAGCTGCTTCTCAAGCAGACGGATAACGCAAGAGCTGCCGCCCGAGAGAAAGCCAAGCTGGATCAACTGGAGATAGACGCGGTTACTCCATTGTATGAAGGATGCAGGCCCGAGGATACCCGCCTAAAAGTAACGCTCATGGCTCTGGAGATGAAGGTAAAACACAAAATGACCGACGCATGCTTTGATGAGAACATGTCATTCTGGCACGAACGTCTTCCCAAGGGGAACAAGTGCCCGACCAGTTTCGAGGAGGCGAAGAAAATCGTGTGTCCTCTGGATTTACCGCACGTGAAATACCATGTGTGCATGAACAATTGCATCATTTATCGGGACGAGCACGCGGATTCTACCATATGTCCGGTGTGCGGCGTCACTCGATACAAGGAGAGGAAGAAAGCTCCTCGGAAATCGGTGTGGTACTTTCCGATCACTCCTCGTCTGCAGTGGTATTTTGAGGACCCTAAGGTAGCAAAGCTCCAGCGTTGGCACGCGGATAGGGAGGAGAAGAAGCGGGAAGATGACGGAAATGATCCGGAGATAAATAAAAAAGACAAGATGCTGAGTCACCCTAAGGATGCGAGCCAGTGGCAAGCGTTGAACTTCGAATACCCAGAATCTGGGAAGGATCCAAGGAACATCGTGATGGGCGCAAGCACCGATGGAGTCAATCCGTTTGGTAGCCAGAGAAGCACACATAGCACCTGGCCTGTGTTTGTGTGGATGTACAACCTTCCCCCCTGGTTGTGCATGAAGAGGAAGTACATTCACATGAGTATGCTAATTGAAGGGCCGAAACAACCAGGGAACGACATCAATCTGTATCTAGGGCTGCTTAAAGAGGAGCTAGACACACTGTGGAAAACGCCAGCCAATACGTGGGACGCCGCAGAGAAAGAATATTTCCCTATGAGAGCCGCACTGCTCATGACGGCTCACTACGGTGCATGGATGACACAACGTATCGCCAGCTAGATAGAGATCCCGGGTCTTCGAAAACCGTGTTCATGGGACATCGAAGGTGGCTTCGCGATGATGACCCATGGAGGAAACGCAAGGATCTGTTCAATGGTGAAACCGAACCTCGAAAACGCCCGCGTACGAGGAGCGGCGAGGAAATAGACGAGCTATTGAAAAATTGGAAAGATTGCCCGCTGCCGGGAAAGAAGCAAAAGTCGCCAGAGCCGGGAAAGAAGCGAAAGGCGCCAGAGCCGCTGCTAAAGGTATGGAAAACGAGGTCTGTTTTCTGGGACTTACCGTACTGGAAGATCCACCGTGTGCCTCACAGCCTTGATGCCATGCATATCACGAAGAACGTCTGCGAGAGTCTGCTTGGTACCCTGCTCAACATGCCAGAGAGGACCAAAGATGGGCCGAAAGCAAGGGCAGACTTGAAATCAATGGGCATCAGGCAGGAGCTTCACGCTAATGATGATGATGATGAGGCGAAGCAGGACACAGAAACTGTTGGGGAACGTAGCAATAGTTCAAAATTTTCCTACGTGTCACCAAGATCAATCTATGGAGTCATCTAGAAACGAGGGAGGAGTGGATCTACATACCCTTGTAGATCGCGCGCGGAAGCGTTCAAGAGAACGGGGTTGATGGAGTCGTACTCGTCGTGATCCAAATCACCGATGATCCTAGCGCCGAACGGACGGCACCTCCGCGTTCAACACACGTACGGAGCAGCGACGTCTCCTCCTTCTTGATCCAGCAAGGGGGGGAGGAGAGGTTGATGGAGATCCAGCAGCACGACAGCGTGGTGGTGGAAGTAGCGGGATTCCAACAGGGCTTCGCCAAGCACTGCGGGAGGAGGGAGATGTGTCATGGGAGGGAGAGGGAGGCGCCAGGGTTTAGGTGCGGCTGCCCTCCCTCCCCCCCCACTATATATAGGGCCAAGGGAGAGGGGGCGCAGCCTTGGCCCTTCCTCCAAGGAAGGGTGCGGCCAGGGAGGAGTCCATCCTCCCCAAGGCACCTAGGAGGTGCCTTCCCCCTTTAGGACTCTTCCTTTTCCCTATCTCTTGGCGCATGGGCCTCTTGGGGCTGGTTCCCTTGGCCCATATAGGCCAAGGCGCACACCCCTACAGCCCATCTGGCCCCCGGGGCTGGTGCCCCAATTGGTGGACCCCGGGACCCTCCCGGTGGTCTCGGTACGTTACCGATAAACCCCGAAACTTTTCCGGTGACCAAAACAGGACTTCCCATATATAAATCTTTACCTCCGGACCATTCCGGAACTCCTCGTGACGTCCGAGATCTCATCCAGGACTCCGAACAACATCCGGTAACCACATACAAACTTCCTTTATAACCCTAGCGTCACCGAACCTTAAGTGTGTAGACCCTACGGGTTCGGGAAGCATGCAGACATGACCGAGACGTTCTCCGGTCAATAACCAACAGCGGGATCTAGATACCCATGTTGGTTCCCACATGTTCCACGATGATCTCATCGGATGAACCACGATGTCGAGGATTCGATCAATCCCGTATACAATTCCCTTTGTCTATCGGTACGATACTTGCCCGAGATTCGATCATCGGTATCCCGATACCTTGTTCAATCTCGTTACCGGCAAGTCTCTTTACTCGTTCCGTAACACATCATCCCGTGATCAACTCCTTGATCACATTGTGCACATTATGATGATGTCCTACCGAGTGGGCCCAGAGATACCTCTCAGTCACACGGAGTGAAAAATCCCAGTCTCGATTCGTGCCAACCCAACAGACACTTTCGGAGATACCCGTAGTGCACCTTTATAGCCACCCAGTTACGTTGTGACGTTTGGCACACCCAAAGTATTCCTACGGTATCCGGGAGTTGCACAATCTCATGGTCTAAGGAAATGATACTTGACATTAGAAAAGCTTTAGCATACGAACTACACGATCTTGTGCTATGCTTAGGATTGGGTCTTGTCCATCACATCATTCTCCTAATGATGTGATCCCGTTATCAACGACATCCAATGTCCATGGTCAGGAAACCGTAACCATCTATTGATCAACGAGCTAGTTAACTAGAGGCTTACTAGGGACATGGTGTTGTCTATATATCCACACATGTATCTGAGTTTCCTATCAATACAATTCTAGCATGGATAATAAACGATTATCATGAACAAGGAAATATAATAATAATCAATTTATTATTGCCTCTAGGGCATATTTCCAACAGTCTCCCACTTGCACTAGAGTCAATTATCCAGTTCACATCGATATGTGATAAACACTCAAGGTCACATCCCCATGTGACTAACACCCAAAGAATTTACTAGAGTCAATAATCTAGTTCACATTACCATGTGATTAACACTCGATGAGTTCTGGGTTTGATCATGTTATGCTTGTGAGAGATGTTATAGTCAACGGGTCTGAATTTTTTAGATCCGTATGTACTTCGCAAATTTCTATGTCATCTTGTAGATGCAACTACTACGCTACATTTGGAGCTATTCCAAATAACTGTTCTACTATACGAATCCAGTTTACTACTCAGAATAATCTGGATTAGTGTCAAAGTTTGCATCAGCGTAACCCTTTACGACGAACTCTTTTACCACCTCCATAATCGAGAAAAATTCCTTAGTCCACTAGTTACTAAGGATAACTTTGACCGCTGTCCTGTGATCCATTCTTGGATCACTCTTGTACCCCTTGACTGACTCATGGCAAGGCACACTTCAGGTGCGGCACACAGCATAGCATACTGTAGAGAGCCTATGACAAAAGCATAGGGGATGACCTTTGTCCTTCCTCTTTCTTCTGCCGCGGTCGAGCTTTAAGTCTTAACTTCATACCTTACAACTCAGGCAAGAACTCCTTCTTTGACTGATCCATCTTGAACACCTTCAAGATCATGTCAAGGTATCTGCTCATTTGAAAGTACCATTAAGCATTTTGATCTATCCTTATAGATCTTGATGCTCAATGTTCAAGTAGCTTAATCCAGGCTTTCCATTGAAAAACACTTTCCAAATAACCCTATATGCTTTCCAGAAATTCTACGTCATTTCTGATCAACAATATGTTAACAACATATACTCATCAGAAATTCTATAGTGCTCCCACTCACTTCTTTGGAAATACAAGTTTCTCATTAACTTTGTATACACCCAAAAACTTTGATCATCTCATCAAAGCATACAGTCCAACTCCGAGATGCTTACTCCAGTCCATAGAAGGATTGCTGGAGCTTTGCATACTTGTTAGCATCTTTCAGGATTGACAAAACCATCCAGTTGTATCACATACAACCTTTCCTCAAGAAAATCGTTGAGGAAACAATGTTTTGACATCCTATCTGCAAGATTTCATAAATAATGCAGTAATCGCTAATATAATTCCAACAGACTCTTAGCATCGCTACGAGTTAGAAAGTCTCATCGTAGTCAACTCCTTGAACTTGTCGGAAAACATCTTAATGACAAGTCGAGCTTTCCTAATGGTGATACTTACCATCATTGTCCGTCTTTCTTTTAAAATCCATATGTATCTAACAGCCTTACGACCATCAAGTAGTTCTTCCAAAGTCTACACTTTGTTTTCATATATGGATCCTCTCTCGGATTGTGTGGCCTCGAGCCATTTTGGAATCCAGGCCCACCATCGCTTCTCCATAGCTCGTAGGTTCATTGTTGTCTAGCAACATGACTTCCAAGACAGGATTACATACCACTCTGAAGTAGTACACATCCTTGTCGTCCTACGAGGTTTGGGAGTGACTTGATCTGAAGTTTCATGATCACTATCATAAGCTTCCACTTCAATTGGTGTAGGTGCCACATGAACAACTCCCTGTGCCCTGCCACACACTAGTTGAAGAGACGGTTCAATAACCTCATCAAGTCTCCACCATCCTCCCACTCAATTCCTTCGAGAGAAACTTTTCCTCGAGAAAGGACCGGATTCTAGAAACAATCCCTTATTGCTTTCGGATCTAATACATGAGGTATACCCAACTGTTTTGGGTGTCCTATGAAGATGCATTTATCCGCTTTGGGTTCGAGCTTATCAGCCTGAAACTTTTTCACATAAGCATCGCAGCCCCAAACTTTTAAGAAATGACAGCTTAGGTTTCTCTAAACCATAGTTCATACGGTGTCATCTCATCGGAATTGCGTGGTGCCCTATTTAAAGTGAATGTGGTTGTCTCTAATGCCTAACCCATAAACTATCATGGTAATTCGATAAGAGACATGATGGTATGCATCATATCCAATAGGGTGCAGTTATGATGTTCGGACACACCATCACACTATGGTGTTCCAGGTTGTATTAGTTGTGAAACAATTTCCACAATGTCTTAATTCTGTGCCAAACTCGTAATTCAGATATTCATCTCTATGATCATATCATAGATATTTTATCCTCTTGTCACGACGATCTTTGAACTTCACCCTGAAATTACTTGAACCTTTCAATAACTCAGACTTGTGATTCATCAAGTAAATATACTCAACATCTACTCAAATCATCTGTGAAGTAAAAACATAACGATATCCACTACATGCCTCAGCACTCATTGGACTACACACATCAAAATGTATTACTTCCAACAAATTGCTTTCTACTTCCATTTTACTGAAAACGAGGCTTTCAGTCATCTTGCCTATGTGGTATGAATTGCATGTCTGAAGTGATTCAAAATCAAGTGAGTCCAAACGGTCCATCTGCATGGAGTTTCTTCATGCATATACACCAATAGACATGGTTCGCATGTCTCAAACTTTTCAAAATGAGTGAGCCCAAAGATCCATCAACATGGAGCTTCTTCATGCGTTTTATACCGATATGACTTACGTGGCAGTGCCACAAGTAGGTGGTACTTTCATTACTATCTTATATCTTTTGGCATGGACAAGTGTATCACTACGATCGAGATTCAATAAACTATTCATTTTAGGTGCAAGACCATTGAAGGTATTATTCAAATAAACAGAGTAACCATTATTCTCCTTAAATGAATAACCGTATCGCGATAGACGTAATCCAATCATGTCTATGCTCAACGCAAACACCAAATAATAATTATTTAGGTTTAATACCAATCTCGATGGTAGAGGGAGCGTGCGATGCTTGATCATATCAACCTTGAAAACACTTCCAACACATATCGTCAGCTCACCTTTAGCTAGTCTCCGTTTATTCCGTAGCTTTTATTTCGAGTTACTAACACTTAGCAACTGAACCGGTATCTAATACCCTGGTGCTACTAGGAGTACTAGTAAAGTACACATTAACATAATGTATATCCAATATACTTCTATCGACAGCCTTCTCATCTACCAAGTATCTAGGGTAATTCTGCTCCAGTGGTTGTTCCCCTTATTACAGAAGCACTCAGTCTCGGGTTTGGGTTCAACCTTGGGTTTCTCCACTAGAGCAGCAGCTGATTTGCCGTTTCATGAAGTATCCCTTCTTGCCCTTGCCCTTCTTGAAACTAGTGGTTTCACTAACCATCAACAATTGATGCTCCTTCTTGATTTCTACTTTTGTGGTGTCAAACATCGCGAATATCTCAAGGATCATCATATATGTCCCTGATATATTATAGTTCATCACGAAGCTCTAGCAGCTTGGTGGTAATGACTTCGGAGAAACATCACTATCTCATCTGGAAGATCAACTCCCACTTGATTCAAATGATTGCTGTACTCGGACAATCTGAGCACAAGCTCAACAATTGAGCTTTTCTCCCTTAGTTTGCAGGCTAAGAAAATCATCGGAGGTCTTATACCTCTTGACGTGGGCACGAGCCTGAAATCCCAATTTCAGCCCTCGAAACATCTCATATGTTCCGCGACGTTTCGAAATCGTCTATGGTGCCTCAACTCTAAACCGTTTAACTGAACTATCACGTAGTTATCAAAATGTGTATGTCAGATGTTCGCAACATCCACAGACGACGTTTGAGGTTCAGCACACTGAGCGGTGCATTAAGGACATAAGACTTTTACTGTCTGCATAATTGCTACTATCAACTTTCAACTAATTTTTCTCTAGGAACATATCTAAACAGTAGAACTGAAACACGAGCTACGACATAATTTGCAAAATCCTTTTGACTATGTTCAGGATAAACAAGTTCATCTTATGAACTCCCACTCAGATAGACATCCCTCTAGTCATCTAAGTGATTACATGATCCGAGTCAACTAGGCCGTGTGCGATCATCACGTGAGACGGACTAGTCAACATCAGTGAACATCTTCATGTTGATCGTATCTTCTATACGACTCATGCTCGACCTTTCAGTCTCTTGTGTTCCGAGGCCATGTCTGTACATGCTAGGCTCGTCAAGTCAACCTAAGTGTTTTGCATGTGTTCCGAGGCCATGTCTGTACATGCTAGGCTCGTCAACACCTGTTGTATTCGAATGTTAGAACCTATCACACCCGATCATCACGTGGTGCTTCGAAACAACGAACCTTATGCAACGGTGCACAGTTAGGGAGAACACTTTCTTGAAATTTTAAAGAGGGATCATCTTATTTACTACCGTCGTTCTAAGCAAATAAGATGTATAAACATGATAAACATCACATGCAATCAAATAGTGACATGATATGGCCATCATCACTTTGCTCCTTTTGATCTCCATCTTCGGGGCTCCATGATCATCATCGTCACCGGCATGACACCATGATCTCCATCATCATGATCTCCATCATCGTGTCTTCATGAAGTTGTCTCGCCAACTATTACTTCTACTACTACAGCTAACGGTTAGCAATAAAGTAAAGTAATTACATGGCATTGTTTAATGACACGCAGGTCATATAATAAATAAAGACAACTCCTATTGCTCCCGCCGGTTGTCATACTCATCGACATGCAAGTCGTGATTCCTATTACAAGAACATGATCATCTCATACATCACATATATCATTCATCACATCCTTTGGCCATATCACATCACATAGCATACCCTGCAAAAACAAGTTAGACGTCCTCTAATTGTTGTTTGCATGTTTTACGTGGCTGCTATGGGTTTCTAGCAATAACGTTTCTTACCTACGCAAAACCACAAAGTGATATGTCAATTGCTATTTACCCTTCATAAGGACCCTTTTCATCGAATCCGATCCGACTAAAGTGGGAGAGATAGACACCCGCTAGCCACCTTATGCAACTAGTGCATGTCAGTCGGTGGAATCAGTCTCACGTAAGAGTACGTGTAAGGTCGGTCCGGGCCGCTTCATCCCACAATGCGGCCGAATCAAGATTGGACTAGTAACGGTAAGCATATTGAACAAAATCAACGCCCACAACTACTTTGTGTTCTACTAGTGCATAGAATCTACGCAATAAACCTGGCTCTGATACCACTCTTGGGGAACGTAGCAATAATTCAAAATTTTCCTACGTGTCACCAAGATCAATCTATGGAGTCATCTAGCAACGAGGGAGGAGTGGATCTACATACCCTTGTAGATCGCGCGCGGAAGCGTTCAAGAGAACGGGGTTGATGGAGTCGTACTCGTCGTGATCCAAATCACCGATGATCCTAGCGCTGAACGGATGGCACCTCCGCGTTCAACACACGTACGGAGCAGCGACGTCTCCTCCTTCTTGATCCAGCAAGGGGGGAGGAGAGGTTGATGGAGATCCAGCAGCACGACGGCGTGGTGGTGGAAGTAGCGGGATTCCAACAGGGCTTCGCCAAGCGCTGCGGGAGGAGGGAGATGTGTCACGGGAGGGAGAGGGAGGCGCCAGGGCTTAGGTGCGGCTGCCCTCCCTTCCCCCCCACTATATATAGGGCCAAGGGAGAGGGGGCGCAGCCTTGGCCCTTCCTCCAAGGAAGGGTGCGGCCAGGGAGGAGTCCATCCTCCCCAAGGCACCTAGGAGGTGCCTTCCCCCTTTAGGACTCTTCCTTTCCCCTATCTCTTGGCGCATGGGCCTCTTGGGGCTGGTGCCCTTGGCCCATATAGGCCAAGGCGCACACCCCTACAGCCCATGTGGCCCCCGGGGCTAGTGCCCCACTTGGTGGACCCCCGGGACCCTCTCGGTGGTCCCGGTACATTACCGATAAACCCCGAAACTTTTCCGGTGACCAAAATAGGACTTCCCATATATAAATCTTTACCTCCGGACCATTCCGGAACTCCTCGTGACGTCCGGGATCTCATCCGGGACTCCGAACAACATCTGGTAACCACATACAAACTTCCTTTATAACCCTAGCATCACCGAACCTTAAGTGTGTAGACCCTACGGGTTCGGGAAGCATGCAGACATGACCGAGACGTTCTCCGGTCAATAACCAACAGCGGGATCTGGATACCCATGTTGGTTCCCACATGATCCACAATGATCTCATCGGATGAACCACGATGTCGAGGATTCGATCAATCCCGTATACAATTCCCTTTGTCTATCGGTACGATACTTGCCCGAGATTCGATCGTTGGTATCCCGATACCTTGTTCAATCTCGTTACCGGCAAGTCTCTTTACTCGTTCCGTAACACATCATCCCGTGATCAACTCCTTGATCACATTGTGCACATTATGATGATGTCCTACCGAGTGGGCCCAGAGATACCTCTCCGTCACACGGAGTGACAAATCCCAGTCTCGATTCGTGCCAACCCAACAGACACTTTCGGAGATACCCGTAGTGCACCTTTATAGCCACCTAGTTACGTTGTGACGTTTGGCAAACCCAAAGTATTCCTATGGTATCCGGGAGTTGCACAATCTCATGGTCTAAGGAAATGATACTTGACATTAGAAAAGCTTTAGCATACGAACTACACGATCTTGTGCTATGCTTAGGATTGGGTCTTGTCCATCACATCATTCTCCTAATGATGTGATCCCATTATCAACGACATCCAATGTCCATGGTCAGGAAACCGTAACCATCTATTGATCAACGAGCTAGTTAACTAAAGGCTTACTAGGGACATGGTGTTGTCTATATATCCACACATGTATCTGAGTTTCCTATCAATACAATTCTAGCATGGATAATAAACGATTATCATGAACAAGGAAATATAATAATAATCAATTTATTATTGTCTCTAGGGCATATTTCCAACAAAAACTCGTCGCAAAGGCAAAAAGGCCAAGAAGACCGGAAGTGTCTACCCTCCCGCGTGCTTCACTCTAAGTCAGGAGGAGATCGAGCAGTTTTTCACCTGCCTCGTAGAAGTTCAACAGGATGAAGTCTCACGACTGTCACGTGCTGATGACGCAGATACTTCCAGTTGTAATCCGTGGGATCATGGACGCGCACGTCCGTGAAACGCTATTTGGCCTATGCAAATTTTTTGACGTCATCTCTCAGAAGTCGATAGGCGTGAGGCAACTCAGAAGGCTACAGGAAGAGATCGTGGTGATACTATGCGAGCTTGAGATGTACTTCCCGCCCGCATTCTTCGACGTTATGGTGCATCTGCTGGTCCATATCATGGAGGATATCATCCAACTCGGGCCGACGTTCCTGCACAGCATGATGCCGTTCGAAAGGATGAATGGTGTCATCAAAGGATACGTTCGCAACATGTCACGTCCAGAGGGAAGTATAGCCAGGGGCTTTCTGACCGAAGAGTGCATCTCCTACTGCATGAATTATCTAGGCATCGAGAACCCCGTTGGTCTGCCCGTCAACAGGCACCTCGACAGGCTCGCTGGATGGGGTCACCATGAGGGTCTCCGCGAAATGCATGTAGACTTCGAGGGTCGACTCGCCGACTTTGAAAGAGCAAACCTAGCCGCGCTACAACACATAGACGTGGTCGATCCTTGGGTGGTAGAGCACAAAACCTTTATTGAGAAGACGTACAATGACCGGGGCCAACAGAGGATGGACGGAGATATAATCAAAGAGCACAACTCATGTTTCACGCGTTGGTTCAAGCAGAAGCTTCTGTCGTACCCTTTACATGAGGATTCTTCCGCGGAAGAACAACTCATATTCGCCTTGTCACAGGGCGCCGAGCACAACCTGATGACATATGAGGCGTACGATATCAACGGCTACACATTCTACAACGAGAACAAGGACATGAAGAGCGATGGTTATCAGAACTCCGGGGTAACGATGGAATCCTACACCGGTAACGACAAAGACAGATACTACGGAAGGATCGAGGAGATCTGGGAGCTGAGCTACGCTGGAGAGAAGGTCCCGATGTTCCGTGTCAGATGGGCCAAGAGCGTCCTAAAAGAAGACCGGTATTTCACCACCATGGTTATACCCGAAGCCAAATCCAAGACCGCGGGCGCAAACGTAACCGCGAAAAATGAGCCATGGGTACTGGCTTCCCAAGTGGACCAATGCTTCTTCATTACCGACCCATCAAAGCCCAGTCGTGTTGTCCTGAGGAGAGACAAAAGGAAGATCATCGGAATGGATGGAGTAGCCAATGAGCAAGACTTCGACAAGTACGGCGACCCGAAGATCGAACATGACGACGACGATGAAGTAGCAGCACACACCACAAGAAGCAGGACCACCCTACCTAAAGGACGTCTGTTCCACAGAAGAACTCCATTTGCGAAAAAGAAGGGCAAGAAGATTGTGAACAGATAGCTAGCTAAGATCGATTGTATTTAAATCATAGTCTTCATTTCTCGATTGTATTTCATGGGCACTTTTTGATATCATGAATATTTTTAAATTTCACGGGCACTTTTTGAATTCATGAGGACACTCGATCGTGATCCCCCTCCATCGCCGCCGACGAGCACCCGGCCCCCCGCTCCACCGCCGCCAACGGGCACCCCCCGCACCCTCCCCCGCTCCACCGCTGCCGCCGATGATATTTTCAAGTAACAAATTTGAACATATTTTTTAAAAAATTATTACTGTTTTTATAAAAAAATATTATTGTTATGATTTAAACAAGTTTGAACATATTTAAACACAAATAAATATCAAACAACATTTAAAATGCAAAAAAAAATTGCGAAGCCTGGGAATCAAACCCAGGACATCGTGGTGTGTGTGTGGCGTGCTAACCAGTCGGGCTAGTGGGCGACCTCTGATGTGGATTGGGTTAGGTGCAATATAACCTGTGCTCGAACTGTAATAAAAAAACATTCTAATGGCGCACCGCTGCGGGGTGCGCCATTGCTATCTAAAAAAAGATTTCTAATGGCGCACCCAGGTGTGGTGCGCCATTAGTAAGCTTCCGCCTAGCTATCCTCCCTCTCCCTCGCCAGATCCCCTTCGACCCTCTCTCCCTCGCCACCAGATCCACCCACCGCTGCCCCGACCCACGACGCCACCGCCCCGACCCTCACCGGACTCCACCCCCGCCGCCCCCGCACCCCCACCCTCGCCGCCCCGACCCTCGCCGGACTCCACACCCCCGCCGCCCTCGCGCCCCCGCGCCTCCACCCCCGCCGCCCCCGCGCCCCGTGCCCCCACCCCCGCCGCCCCGACCCTCGCCAGACTCCTCCTCGCTGTCGGCGCCGAGCAGCGACGCAGCACCATACGCCCCCCGACCCTCCTCCTCCCCTTGCCCCTCCTCCTCCTCCCCTTGCCCCCCGCCTGCGCAGCTGACGTTCCCTTCTCTGTCTCGCAGGGCAAGGTCTCCGGCGCCTCTACGACACCGACGCCTCCACCGTCTACGACGTCTGCGCCTTCTTCCACCTCCGGTCACCGCGGCCTCCTCCCCTTGCCCCTCCTCCTCCTCCCCTTGGCCCTCCCGGTTCTTCTCCACTAAGGTGCGTTTCTCCATGCCCCTGTCTCCGCCGTTCCAGGGCTTAATAGATCTCCTATGATATATGACTTGTTTATGAAGATTTTGATGTGTTATGCCTTGTTCTTGTCTGTACATTTGCGCCCTTCCAAGGCTTAACTTGCTTATGAATACATCTCCCATTGATTTTGATGTAGTTTTAGAGTGGCTAGTGTTGGAAATATGCCCTAGAGGCAATAATAAAAGCATTATTATTATATTTCCTTGTTCATGGTAATTGTCTTTATTCATGCTATAATTGTGTTATCCGGAAATCGTAATACATGTGTGAATAACAGACACCAACATGTCCCTAGTAAGCCTCTAGTTGACTAGCTCGTTGATCAACAGATAGTCATGGTTTCCTGGCTATGGACATAAGATGTCATTGATAATGAGATCACATCATTAGGAGAATGATGTGATGGACAAGACCCAATCCTAAACATAGCATAAAGATCATGTAGTTCGTTTTGCTAGAGTTTTGCAATGTCAAGTATCTTTTCCTTAGACCATGAGATCGTGTAACTCCCGGATACCGTAGGAGTGCTTTGGGTATACCAAACGTCACAACGTAACTGGGTGACTATAAAGGTGTACTACGGGTATCTCCGAAAGTGTCTGTTGGGTTGACACGGATCAAGACTGGGATTTGTCACTCCGCATGACGGAGAGGTATCACTGGGCCCACTCGGTAATGCATCATCATAATGAGCTCAAAGTGACCAAGTGTCTGGTCATGGGATCATGCATTACGGTACGAGTAAAGTGACTTGCCGGTAACGAGATTGAACGAGGTATTGGGATACCGACGATCGAATCTCGGGCAAGTAATATATCGATAGACAAAGGGAATTGCATACGGGGTTGATTGAATCCTCGACATCGTGGTTCATCCGATGAGAACATCGTGGAGCATGTGGGAGCCAACATGGGTATCCAGATCCCGCTATTGGTTATTGACCGGAGAGTCGTCTCGGTCATGTCTGCTTGTCTCCCGAACCCGTAGGGTCTACACACTTAAGGTTCCGTGACGCTAGGGTTGTGAAGATATGTATATGCAGTAACCCGAATGTTGTTCGGGGTCCCGGATGAGATCCCGGACGTCACGAGGAGTTCCGGAATGGTCCGGAGGTAAAGAATTATATATAGGATGTGCAGTTTCGGCCATCGGGACAAGTTTCGGGGTACCCGGTATTGTACCGGGACCACCGGAAGGGTCCCGGGGGTCCACCGGGTGGGGCCACCTATCCCGGAGGGCCCCTTGGGCTGAAATAGGAGGGAACCCAGCCCATAATGGGCTGGGGCGCCAGCCCCCCCAAGGCCCATGCGCCTAGGGTTGGGGGGGAACCCTAAAGGGGGGCGCCCCCTTGCTTGGGGGGCAAGCCCCCACCCCTGGCCGCCGCCCCCCCTGGTAGATCCCATCTACCAGGGCCGGCGCCCCCCCCCCCTGGCACCCCTATATATAGTGTGGGGGAGGAGGAACTTGGAGCCCACGCTTTTGGTGCTTCCTCTCTCCCCGTTACTTCTTCCTTTCTCGTAGTACACGGCGAAGCCCTGCTGTCGTGACGCCCTGCATCCACCACCACGCCGTCGTGCTGCTGGATCTTCATCAACCTCTCCTTCCCCCTTGCTGGATCAAGAAGGAGGAGACGTCTCCCGTCCCGTACGTGTGTTGAACGCGGAGGTGCCGTCCGTTCGGCGCTGGTCATCGGTGATTTGGATCACGGCGTGTACGACTACTTCAACCTCGTTCTAACGAACGCTTCCGCTCGCGATCTACAAAGGTATGTAGATGCATCTCGTGACTCGTTGCTAGATGAACTCCTAGATGATCTTGGTGAAACGAGTAGGAAAATTTTTGTTTTCTGCAACGTTCCCCAACAGTGGAATCATGAGCTAGGTCTATGCGTAGTTCTTCTTGCGCGAGTAGAACACAATTTGTTGTGGGCGTGGATTTGTCAACTTTCTTGCCGCTACTAGTCTTTTCTTGCTTCAGCGGCATTGTGGGATGAAGCGGCCCGGACCAACCTTACACGTACGCTTACGTGAGACCGGTTCCACCGACTAACATGCACTAGTTGCATAAGGTGGCTGGCGGGTGTCTGTCTCTCCCACTTTAGCTGGAGCGGATTCGATGAATAGGGTCCTTATGAAGGGTAAATAGAAGTTGACAAATCATGTTGTGGCTTTCACGTAGGTAAGAAAACGTTCTTGCTAGAACCCTAATTCAGCCACGTAAAAAACTTGCAACAACAATTAGAGGACGTCTAACTTGTTTTTGCAGCAAGTGCTTTGTGATATGATATGGCCAAAGTTGTGATGAATGATGAATGATCTATATGTGATGTATGAGATGTTCATGCTATTGTAATAGGAATCACGACTTGCATGTCGATGAGTATGACAACCGGCAGGAACCATAGGAGTTGTCTTTATTCTTTTATATGACCTGCGTGTCATTGAGAAACGCCTTGTAAATTACTTTACTTTATTGCTAAACGCGTTAGCCATAGTAGTAGAAGTAACAGTTGGCGAGCAACTTCATGGAGACACGATGATGGAGATCATGATGATGGAGATCATGGTGTCAAGCCGGTGACAAGATGATCATGGAGCCCCAAGATGGAGATCAAAGGAGCTATGTGATAATGGCCATATCATGTCACATTTATTATTTGATTGCATGTGATGTTTATCATGTTTTGCATCTTGTTTACTTAGAACGACGGTAGTAAATAAGATGATCCCTCATATTAATTTCAAGAAGTGTTCCCCCTAACTGTGCACCGTTGCGACAGTTCGCTGTTTCAAAACACCACGTGATGATCGGGTGTTTTATTCAGACGTTCACATACAACGGGTGTAAGACAGATTTACACATGCAAACACTTAGGTTGACTTGACGAGCCTAGCATGTGCATATACATGGCCTCGGAACACAGAAGACCGAAAGGTCGAGCATGAGTCGTATAGAAGATGCGATCAATATGAAGATGTTCACCGACGTTGACTAGTCCGTCTCACGTGATGATCGGACACGGCCTAGTTAACTCGGATCATGTAATACTTAGATGACTAGAGGGATGTCTAATCTAAGTGGGAGTTCATTATATAATTTGATTAGATGAACTTTATTATCATGAACATTAGTCTAAAATATTTACAATATGTCTTGTAGATCAAATGGCCAACGTAGTCCTCAACTTCAATGCGTTCCTAGAGAAAACTAAGCTGAAAGACGATGGCAGCAACTACACGGACTGGGTCCGGAACCTGAGGATCATCCTCATAGCTGCCAAGAAAGATTATGTCCTACAAGCACCGCTAGGTGACGCACCTGTCCTCCCTGCCGAACAAGACGTTATGAACGCCTGGCAGGCACGATCCGATGACTACTCCCTCGTTCAGTGCGGCATGCTTTACAGTTTAGAACCGGGGCTCCAAAAGCGTTTTGAGAGGCATGGAGCATATGAGATGTTCGAAGAGCTGAGAATGGTTTTCCAAGCTCATGCCCGGGTCGAGAGATATGAGGTCTCCGACAAGTTCTTCAGCTGTAAGATGGAGGAAAATAGTTCTGTCAGTGAGCACATACTCACGATGTCTGGATTACATAACCGCTTGACTCAGCTGGGAGTTAATCTCCCGGATGATGCGGTCATTGACAGAATCCTCCAGTCGCTTCCACCGAGCTACAAGAGCTTTGTGATGAACTTCAATATGCAGGGGATGGAAAAGACCATTCCTGAAGTATTTGCTATGCTGAAATCAGCAAAGGTAGAAGTCAAGAAGGAACATCAGGTGTTGATGGTCAATAAAACCACTAAGTTCAAGAAGGGCAAGGGTAAGAAAGCCTTCAAGAAGGACGGCAAGCAAGTTGCCGCGCCCGGCAAGCAAGCTGCCGGGAAGAAGCCAAAGAATGGACCCAAGCCCGAGACTGAGTGTTTTTATTGCAAGGGAAGTGGTCACTGGAAGCGGAATTGCCCCAAATACTTAGCGGACAAGAAGGCCGGCAAAACAAAAGGTATATGTGATATACATGTAATTGATGTGTACCTAACCAGTGCTCGTAGTAGCTCTTGGGTATTTGATACCGGTGCAGTTGCTCACATTTGTAACTCAAAGCAGGAGCTGCGGAATAAGCGGAAACTGGCGAAGGACGAGGTGACGATGCGGGTCGGGAATGGTTCCAAGGTCAATGTGATCGCCGTCGGCACGCTGCCTCTTCATTTACCTACGGGATTAGTTTTAAACCTCAATAATTGTTATTTAGTACCAGCTTTGAGCATGAACATTGTATCGGGATCTCGTTTAATTCGAGATGGCTACTCATTTAAATCCGAGAATAATGGTTGTTCCATTTATATGAGAGATATGTTTTATGGTCATGCTCCTGTGGTGAATGGTTTATTCTTAATGAATCTCGAGCGTAATGCTACACATGTTCATAGTGTGAATACCAAAAGATGTAAGGTTAATAACGATAGTCCCACATACTTGTGGCACTGCCGCCTTGGTCACATAGGTGTCAAACGCATGAAGAAGCTCCATGCAGATGGACTTTTAGAGTCTCTTGATTATGAATCATTTGACACGTGCGAACCATGCCTCATGGGTAAAATGACCAAGACTCCGTTCTCAGGAACAATGGAGCGAGCAACCAACTTATTGGAAATCATACATACTGATGTGTGCGGTCCAATGAGTGTTGAGGCTCGCGGTGGCTATCGTTATGTTCTCACTCTCACTGATGACTCGAGTAGATATGGGTATATCTACTTAATGAAACACAAGTCTGAAACCTTTGAAAAGTTTAAGGAATTTCAGAGTGAGGTTGAGAATCAACGTGACAGGAAGATCAAGTTTCTACGATCAGATCGTGGAGGAGAATACTTGAGTCATGAATTTGGCACACACTTAAGAAAATGTGGAATAGTTTCACAACTAACGCCGCCTGGAACACCTCAGCGTAACGGTGTGTCCGAACGTCGTAATCGCACTCTATTAGATATGGTGCGGTCTATGATGTCTCTTACCGATCTACCACTATCTTTTTGGGGCTATGCTTTAGAGACTGCTGCATTCACTTTAAATAGGGCTCCGTCAAAATCCGTTGAGACGACACCGTTTGAATTATGGTTTGGAAAGAAACCTAAGCTGTCGTTTCTAAAAGTTTGGGGATGCGATGCTTATGTCAAGAAACTTCAACCTGAAAAGCTCGAACCCAAGTCGGAAAAATGCGTCTTCATAGGATACCCTAAAGAAACTATTGGGTATACCTTCTACCTCAGATCCGAAGGCAAGGTCTTTGTTGCCAAGAATGGATCCTTTCTAGAGAAGGAGTTTCTCTCGAAAGAAGTAAGTGGGAGGAAAGTAGAACTAGATGAAGTATTGCCTCTTGAACCGGAAAATGGCGCAACTCAAGAAAATGTTCCTGAGGTGCCAGCACCGACTAGAGAGGATGTTAATGATAATGATCAAGATACTTCTGATCTAGCTTCTACTGAAATTCGAAGGTCCACAAGGACACGTTCCGCACCAGAGTGGTACGGCAACCCTGTCTTGGAAATCATGTTGTTAGACAACGGTGAACCTTCGAACTATGAAGAAGCGATGGCGGGCCCGGATTCCGACAAATGGCTAGAAGCCATGAAATCCGAGATAGGATCCATGTATGAAAACGAAGTATGGACTTTGACTGACTTGCCCGTTGAACGGCGAGCCATAGAAAATAAATGGATCTTTAAGAGGAAGACAGACGCGGATGGTAATGTGACCATCTATAAAGCTCGGCTTGTCGCTAAGGGTTATCGACAAGTTCAAGGGGTTGACTACGATGAGACTTTCTCACCGGTAGCAAAGCTGAAGTCCGTCCGAATCATGTTAGCAATTGCCGCATTCTACGATTATGAAATATGGCAAATGGACGTCAAAACGGCATTCCTTAATGGTTTCCTTAAGGAAGAATTGTATATGATGCAGCCGGAAGGTTTTGTCGATCCTAAGAATGCTGACAAGGTGTGCAAGCTCCAACGCTCGATTTATGGGCTGGTGCAAGCATCTCGGAGTTGGAACATTCGCTTTGATGAGATGATCAAAGCGTTTGGGTTTACACAGACTTATGGAGAAGCCTGTGTTTACAAGAAAGTGAGTGGGAGCTCTGTAGCGTTTCTCATATTATATGTAGATGACATACTCTTGATGGGAAATGATACAGAACTCTTGGACAGCATCAAGGCCTACTTGAATAAGAGTTTTTCAATGAAGGACCTTGGAGAAGCTGCTTATATATTAGGCATCAAGATCTATAGAGATAGATCAAGACGCCTCATAGGTCTTTCACAAAGCACATACCTTGATAAGATATTGAAGAAGTTCAATATGAATCAGTCTAAGAAGGGATTCTTGCCTGTACTGCAAGGTATGAAATTGAGCTCGGCTCAAAGTCCGACCACGGCAGAAGAAATAGAAGAGATGAGTGTCATCCCCTATGCCTCAGCCATAGGTTCTATTATGTATGCCATGCTGTGTACCAGACCCGATGTAAATCTTGCCGTAAGTTTGGTAGGAAGGTACCAAAGTAATCCCGGCAAGGAACACTGGACAGCGGTCAAGAATATCCTGAAGTACCTGAAAAGGACTAAGGAGATGTTTCTCGTTTATGGAGGTGACGAAGAGCTCGTCGTAAAGGGTTACGTCGACGCTAGCTTCGACACAGATCTGGATGACTCAAAGTCACAAACCGGATACGTGTATATTTTGAATGGTGGGGCAGTAAGCTGGTGCAGTTGCAAGCAGAGCGTCGTGGCGGGATCTACATGTGAAGCGGAGTACATGGCAGCCTCGGAGGCAGCACATGAAGCAATCTGGGTGAAGGAGTTCATCACCGACCTCGGAGTCATACCCAATGCGTCGGGGCCGATCAAGCTCTTCTGTGACAACACTGGAGCTATTGCACTTGCCAAGGAGCCCAGGTTTCACAAGAAGACAAGGCACATCAAGCGTCGCTTCAACTCCATTCGTGAAAATGTTCAAGATGGAGACATAGAAATTTGTAAAGTACATACGGACCTGAATGTAGCAGATCCGTTGACTAAACCTCTCCCTAGGGCAAAACATGATCAACACCAGAATTCCATGGGTGTTCGATTCATCACAATGTAACTAGATTATTGACTCTAGTGCAAGTGGGAGACTGTTGGAAATATGCCCTAGAGGCAATAATAAAAGCATTATTATTATATTTCCTTGTTCATGGTAATTGTCTTTATTCATGCTATAATTGTGTTATCCGGAAATCGTAATACATGTGTGAATAACAGACACCAACATGTCCCTAGTAAGCCTCTAGTTGACTAGCTCGTTGATCAACAGATAGTCATGGTTTCCTGGCTATGGACATAAGATGTCATTGATAACGAGATCACATCATTAGGAGAATGATGTGATGGACAAGACCCAATCCTAAACATAGCATAAAGATCGTGTAGTTCGTTTTGCTAGAGTTTTGCAATGTCAAGTATCTTTTCCTTAGACCATGAGATCGTGTAACTCCCGGATACCGTAGGAGTGCTTTGGGTATACCAAACGTCACAACGTAACTGGGTGACTATAAAGGTGTACTACGGGTATCTCCGAAAGTGTCTGTTGGGTTGACACGGATCAAGACTGGGATTTGTCACTCCGCATGACGGAGAGGTATCACTGGGCCCACTCGGTAATGCATCATCATAATGAGCTCAAAGTGACCAAGTGTCTGGTCATGGGATCATGCATTACGGTACGAGTAAAGTGACTTGCCGGTAACGAGATTGAACGAGGTATTGGGATACCGACGATCGAATCTCGGGCAAGTAATATATCGATAGACAAAGGGAATTGCATACGGGGTTGATTGAATCCTCGACATCGTGGTTCATCCGATGAGAACATCGTGGAGCATGTGGGAGCCAACATGGGTATCCAGATCCCGCTGTTGGTTATTGACCGGAGAGTCGTCTCGGTCATGTCTGCTTGTCTCCCGAACCCGTAGGGTCTACACACTTAAGGTTCGGTGACGCTAGGGTTGTGAAGATATGTATATGCAGTAACCCGAATGTTGTTCGGGGTCCCGGATGAGATCCCGGACGTCACGAGGAGTTCCGGAATGGTCCGGAGGTAAAGAATTATATATAGGATGTGCAGTTTCGGCCATCGGGACAAGTTTCGGGGTACCCGGTATTGTACCGGGACCACCGGAAGGGTCCCGGGGGTCCACCGGGTGGGGCCACCTATCCCGGAGGGCCCCTTGGGCTGAAATAGGAGGGAACCCAGCCCATAATGGGCTGGGGCGCCAGCCCCCCCAAGGCCCATGCGCCTAGGGTTGGGGGGGAACCCTAAAGGGGGGCGCCCCCTTGCTTGGGGGGCAAGCCCCCACCCCTGGCCGCCGCCCCCCCTGGTAGATCCCATCTACCAGGGCCGGCGCCCCCCCCCCCCTGGCACCCCTATATATAGTGGGGGGGAGGAGGAACTTGGAGCCCACGCTTTTGGTGCTTCCTCTCTCCCCGTTACTTCTTCCTTTCTCGTAGTACACGGCGAAGCCCTGCTGTCGTGACGCCCTGCATCCACCACCACGCCGTCGTGCTGCTGGATCTTCATCAACCTCTCCTTCCCCCTTGCTGGATCAAGAAGGAGGAGACGTCTCCCGTCCCGTACGTGTGTTGAACGCGGAGGTGCCGTCCGTTCGGCGCTGGTCATCGGTGATTTGGATCACGGCGTGTACGACTACTTCAACCTCGTTCTAACGAACGCTTCCGCTCGCGATCTACAAAGGTATGTAGATGCATCTCGTGACTCGTTGCTAGATGAACTCCTAGATGATCTTGGTGAAACGAGTAGGAAAATTTTTGTTTTCTGCAACGTTCTCCAACAGCTAGTATGTATGTAGTGGAGCTAGCAGTAGCAGCCGCTTCTACGGCACCTTCTTTGCTGTTCAGCTGTGTCAAACAAAATTCCAATGGCCAACTCATATGCCCTGCAATTTTCTCATGATTATTATTTATCTCACATCACCTTCTCCTCTTTGCTTGCCATGCACTCCCAGCTCCGTCATCGCGACCGCGTAATAGTCCGCGGGTGATACAACATGCTCAAATTCAGTAATTAATCAGTATATATATACCATAAGAGAAGTCTCAAAGATTGGGACTATCTTGCATTATGTTTCGAACTTTGAACTATATACATGACTGTTGGGTTACGTAGTAATTTCAAAAAAAAAATCCTACGCACACGCAAGATCATGGTGATGCATAGCAATGAGAGGGGAGAGTGTTGTCTATGTACCCTCGTAGACCGAAGCGGAAGCGTTGACACAACGTAGAGGAAGTAGTCGTATGTCTTCCCGGTCCAACCGATCCAAGCACCGTTACTCCGGCACCTCCGAGTTCTTGGCACACGTTCAGCTCGATGACGCTCCCCGGGATCCGATCCAGCAAAGCTTCGGGGAGGAGTTCCATCAGCACGACGGAGTGGTGACGATCTTGATGTTCAACCGTCGCAGGGCTTCGCCTAAGCACCGCTACAATATGACCGAGGTGTAATATCGTGGAGGGGGGCACCGCACACGGCTAAGGAACGATCACGAAGATCAACTTGTGTGTCCATGGGGTGCCCCCTGCCCCCGTATATAAAGGAGTGGAGGAGGGGAGGGCCGGCCCTCTCTATGGCGCGCCCTAGGGGAGTCCTACTCCCACCGAGAGTAGGATTCCCCCTTTCCTAGTCCAACTAGGAGTCCTTCCATGTATTAGGAGTAGGAGACAAGGAAGGGGAAGGGAGAAGGGAAGGAAGGAGGGGGCGCAGCCCCTCCCCCTAGTCCAATTCGGACTAGGCCTTGGGCGGGCACGCGGCCTGCCCTAGGCAGCCCGTCTCTCTTTCCCGTATGGCCCAATAAGGCCCAATACTTCTCCCCCCGTATTCCCGTAACTCCCCGGTATTCCAAAAAATACCCGAATCACTCGGAACCTTTCCGATGTCCGAATATAGTCGCCCAATATATCGATCTTTACGTCTCGACCATTTCGAGACTCCTCGTCATGTCCCCGATCTCATCCGGGACTCCGAACTCCTTCGGTACATCAAAACTCATAAACTCATAATATAACTGTCATCGAAACCTTAAGCATGCGGACCCTACGGTTCGAGAACAATGTAGACATGACCGAGACACGTCTCCGGTCAATAACCAATAGCGGAACCTGGATGCTCATATTGGCTCCTACATATTCTACGAAGATCTTTATCGGTCAGACCGCATAACAACATACGTTGTTCCCTTTGTCATCGGTATGTTATTTGCCCGAGATTCAATCGTCGGTATCCAATACCTAGTTCAATCTCGTCACCGGCAAGTCTCTTTACTTGTTCTGTAATACATCATCCTGCAACTAACTCATTAGTTGCAATGCTTGCAAGGCTTAAGTGATGTGCATAACCGAGAGGGCCCAGAGATACCTCTCCGACATTCGGAGTGACAAATCCTAATCTCGAAATACGCCAAGCCAACAAGTACCTTTGGAGACACCTGTAGAGCAGCTTTATAATCACCCAGTTACGTTCTGACGTTTGGTAGCACACAAAGTGTTCCTCCGGTAAACGGGAGTTGCATAGTCTCATAGTCATAGGAACATGTATAAGTCATGAAGAAAGCAATAGCAACAAACTAAACGATCAAGTGCTAAGCTAACGGAATGGGTCAAGTCAATCAGATCATTCATCTAATGATGTGATCCCATTAATCAAATAACAACTCTTTGTCTATGGTTAGGAAACATAACCATCTTTGATTAATGAGCTAGTCAAGTAGAGGCATACTAGTGACACTCTGTTTGTCTATGTATTCACACATGTATTATGTTTCCGGTTAATACAATTCTAGCATGAATAATAAACATTTATCATGAAATAAGGAAATAAATAATAACTTTATTATTGCCTCTAGGGCATATTTCCTTCAATGACTTCTATTTTATTTTTGAAATTCACAGAGTTAGGACTATCGTGTGGATGATGCTAAACAGAGATAGGAGTAGTAGTGGTGGCCATCTAGTTGGACTACTACTGCTAGGACTTGCTCCAGATTTTAGGATTTCTTTTCTTTTAGGATTTATTTTCTTCTAGGACTAGGTTTTTATTATTTTTCTGTTGTGATTGTTTTTTGAGCTCTTTCTTTTTCATTTCCTACTATCCTTATCCTAATTATCTTAAATTGTTATGATGTGTGTAACAGGATTAGATCTTGGATTTGCTAGTGGACTTTGGGAGTTTCTTAGCCAGGTTGGTGACTCCATATTTTTCACTATTTCAGCAAGTCTTTTGTAAGCATTAAACTTTCAGCACTACATTTCTATCTTATGTGTACATCTGTTTGCTTCCAATTGCTATATATGTATTGTTGTTACTAAAACTGATGAAGCTGCTGTCAATTGCTATACATATATATGTGTATGATGATCCTCCTTTCCTGCAGTAGTATAACTAGGATATAAAGCATATTGAACTAACAATCTTGTATGGTGCCTAAACTACAATGATTCAGGAACATCAGATGACATAGCATGTGGATATTGACATAGGATGAGTAGATTAATAAGTGAGCCAAAAGTGATGAACTAACCTCATACTAGGAATTCTCGAGGGTTGCAGTACATGAAATGCATTTGCAAATGCAGCCAAAACCTGATATATACCAAAAACATTGTATAGAAATATGCTAAATTTTCTGCTCTGATTGTTGCTAAAAGAAATTTAGCAAAAAATGGGGTCCTAGGAGACGCCGCTACTGCTTGAGGCCCTTGAGAGGCCCTTCGAGTCGTGATGATTTTGCAGGTACCCCGAGAGGCCCTTGAGTTTGCCGGAATGTCGATTAACTTCCGTTCCGGCAAATTCGGGTACTCCATATGTCCTATTTTCAGCAAAGGTCATGCTGAAATTTTCCGTGAATTTTAGCATGACTTTGCTAAAAATCGGACATATGAGGTACTTGCTACTAATGCATGGGCCGGGGTATCTTAGTACTTAATTAAGTAGGATCAACTGCCCCTTTATTCTTGCTGCATTAAACCATAGGTGGCAATAGAGCCAAGTGATTAGGCCCAACTTAGAAATTCTCCTCAGCATCGATAAACCCTAGATGATAAACCCGACATCGGTGGCAATAGAGCCAATTGATTAGTGCCAAGTGATTAGGCCCAACCTAGGGTGCCTCGGCATCGATAAACCCTAAATGATGAAAACTTAGCATTTAGGGTGCCTCGGCATCGACAAACCCTAAATGATGAAACCTTGGCTTTTAGGGTGCCTCGGTGTCGATGAGAACCTAAATGATGTACGCTTGGGCTTTTAGGGTGCCTCGACGTCGACAAACCCTAAATGATAAAATCTTAGCTTTTAGGATGCCTCGGTGTCGACAAACCCTAAATGATGAGACCATGATCTTGTTCCTTGACAATAACCAACTTTTTGACCAAACTTTTTTCCTATTTAGAGTGAAACATGGCCCACAACGATGAGGCCGGCGGTTCGGGCGGCAAGCAATTTTGGGAGATGTCCCAGGAGTTGGAGGAAGAACCTCACCGCTATGAGGACGCCGCGAAAGACACCGATCCTGACTACACAACCCCTAGTGGCGTCGGGGATGACACCACTGATGATGGCGCCGCGGATGCCACCACTGATGATGGCGGCGCACGCACAGATGGCAGCCAACCGAAGAGGCAACGGAAGGACCGGCGCCCGAACGCGCTCGGCACCGTCAGGGAGGAATTTACTGAAGTGAACTCCGACGGGCATCCGATGGCGCCCAAATACGTAGTCAAGGGGTACTCGATTCAGCTCGGGTGCATTCTCCGGAGCACCGCCTCGATCAACACCGAGAACCTAAGGCATAAGGACCGAGGGAATTTGCGCAGCCTCCTCTTCACGAAGCTGCACGAACGATACAAGTTCCCCGCTGAGTTCGCAAACACACGCCTCTCGGGTAATAAAGTGAATGGTGCCACCCTCACGACGATGAGCACGGCCCTATCTACTTGGAAAAGCACGATGAAGGCAATGATTGACAAAGGTGATAGTTATGAGAAGATCAAGGCGAAATATCCTTTGATGAGCGAAGATGACTACAAGGAGTTCAAGATCAAGTGCGAGAGCCCGCAACCTCCGAATAAAGTAAGTGGGGGAAAGAAATGCGGCAGTTGAACATAGGGGTCCACCAACTTGGTCCCGGCGGTTACAGAGTGGCGGAGCCTGTATGGGACAAGGAGGACGCGGAGCGTGTCGAGCAAGGCCTACCGCCCCGCTTCGAGAAATACAGTGACAAGCAGACCAGGAACTTTCTCAGGGCCCGGTACAAGGAGGACCCGATAACAAAGGAGCTTACCACGGATCCGAAGACCAAGGAGCTTGAGCTTGTTCTGGTAAGGAATACACCCCCGCGTAATTAGCTCCATATGGTTGCATTCTAATTAATCCCCAATATTTCTAAATGGTTCACGTTCCTTCCGCAGGACAAAGAAAGCAGTAGCGCGGGGTCGTCTCAGAGCTCCCTGTAGGATCGAAAGTATGTCTAGAGGGGGGTGATTAGACTACTTGACCAAATAAAAACTTAACCTTTTCCCAATTTAAGTTCTTGGCAGATTTTAACTATCTTAGGACAAGTCAAGCAATCATCACACAATTCAAGCAAGCATGCAAAGAGTATATTGGCAGTGGAAAGTAAAGCATGCAACTTGCAAGAATATAAAGGGAAGGGTTTTGAGGGTTCAAACGCAATTGGAGACACGGATGTTTTTCCCGTGGTTCGGATAGGTGGTGCTATCCTACATCCACGTTGATGGAGACTTCAACCCACGAAGGGTAACGGTTGCGCGAGTCCATGGAGGGCTCCAACCACGAAGGGTCCACGAAGAAGCAACCTTGTCTATCCCACCATGGCCATCGCCCACGAAGGACTTGCCTCACTAGCGGTAGATCTTCACGAAGTAGGCGATCTCATTGCCCTTACAAACTCCTTGGTTCAACTCCACAATCTTGTCGGAGGCTCCCAAGTGACACCTAGCCAATCTAGGAGACACCACTCTCCAAGAAGTAACAAATGGTGTGTTGATGATGAACTCCTTGCTCTTGTGCTTCAAATGATAGTCTCCCCAACACTCAACTCTCTCTCATAGGATTTGGATCTAGTGGAAAGAAGATTTGAGTGGAAAGCGACTTGGGGAAGGCTAGAGATCAAGATTCATATGGTTGGAATGGAATATCTTGGTCTCAACACATGAGTAGGTGGTTCTCTCTCAGAACATATGAGTTGGAATGGTGTATGTGTTCTGATGGCTCTCTCCATGAGTGAAGAGGAGGTGGAGGGGTATATATAGCCTCCACACAAAATCCAACCGTTACACACAATTTACCAATCTCGGTGGGACCGAATAAACAAACTCGGCCGGACCGAAATAGTAAACCTAGTGACCGTTAGAGATTTCGGTGGGACTGACACGCAACTCGGTAGGACATATTCGGTTAGGGTTTGGGCATAACGTAATCTCGGTGAGACCGATTGCACAAACTCGGTGAGATCGAGTTTGGCAATAAGCTAACCAGAGAGTTGGTCAGGCAAACTCGGTGGGACCGACTCGCTCTTTCGGTGAGACCGAAAAGTTACAAGAAGGAAATAGAGAGTTCACATTGCAATCTCGGTGGGACCGATTCGCTCTTTCGGTGAGACCGAAAAGTTACGAAAGGGAAACAGAGAGTTTGCAATCCCATCTCGGTGAGACCGAGATCCTTATCGGTAGGACGGAATTGCTAGGGTTTGGCAGTGGCAAATGACAAGTGAAACTCGGTGGTGTCGGATTGAAAGAATCGGTATGACCGAGTTTGGCTTAGTGTTTAGGTCATTTGTGGCTATGGAAAAGTGGTTGAGGACTTTGGAGCATATCACCAAGCACATAAAGCAAGAGGCTCATTAAGCAACACCTCATCCCTCCTTGATAGTATTGGCTTTTCCTAAAGACTCAATGTGATCTTGGATCACTAAAATATAAAATGAAGAGTCTTGAACTTTTGAGCTTGAGCCAATTCTTTGTCCTTAGCATTTTGAGGGTTCCACTTTCACATCCATGCCATGCCAATCATTGAGCTTTCCTGAAATAATCATTTTGAAATAGCATTAGCTCAATGAGCTATATGTTGTTATGAATTACCAAAACCACCTAGGGATAGTTGCACTTTCAATCTCCCCCTTTTTGGTAATGGATGACAACATATAGATCAAAGCTTCGAAAAATTACAATAATCATGAAATACATCATCGCTTTGAGAAGTATGTGACAAGTAAGATCTCCCCCTAAATTTGTGCATATTTAGAATTTGCTTTGGACTGCAAATGCACAAGGAATTAGAGTCATGGGTTACTCTTCCGTGTCACATACATCTTGATGGAGCGCTCAAAAATGATAAGAAAGAAGTACATGCACTCATCACCAAGAATAGTGAGTGATCACATAAGATAGATAGAATGATAATATTAAGCAAACATTAAGTGTAGCTTATGATCGAACACATGATCATCGATGTCTCACCGGCATAAGGACGTAGTATCTCACAAACAAGCAAATAAAGTTCGAAAAACCACCAAATAAAACAAGAGAGAATAAAAGCAACACTCTCTCTCGAAGCCTATGATCTATACATTTTCTCCCCCTTTGGCAACAAGTTACCAAAAAGTTCCTAGAAAATGCATAGTGCTAAGTCGACGCTCAGGCTTGATCTTCAGGTGGTGGTGGAGTCCAGAGCACTCCAAGGACGAAGCCTTCGGTAGACGTGGTCGGAGTTGAGGCTGAAGTGGACGCTGGAGCTGGTGGAACTGAGGCTGTGGCTGGCGCAGATGTGGTAGCTCTGGTGTCAGCAACTGGCATTGCAGACGACCTCGGACCTCATGGCACCCTGGCAAAAGCATCAGTCGTAGTCCTGCCTCTCCTCTCATTCATGTCATCCTGGAGCTGCTCCACGGCAGTCTGTATCTCTGTCACCTTGATGTCCAAATCATAGAACCTCTGTTCCATGATCCTCTCTAAGCTTGCCTGGTTCTGAGTTAGGGTGGCTAGTCCTTGCTCAATCCGCAGGGTGGACGCAATCAGGTAACCAAGCTGCTCTTGTTTGGTTTTCAGAAAATATTCAGATGCCTCCTCTTGAGTAGGCATCCTGGCAGCTTTCTCCTTCTTCGCCTTCTCCTTCTTGGCTTGTGCTTGGGCAGATGATGGCTCATTCTCAGTCATGATCACTTGATTATCTTCGAAGTCTGGACGGATGGGCAGGTGTTCCTTATCCAACAAGTATGTGCCCGTGCCCATCTTTGAGTTGATGAGCTCCTGAATCTGTGGGGCATACCCACAACTCCTCTTCTGGTCGGCAGCTGTCCTCTTGACTGTTTCCACTATGAGGCTCATGACTTTGAATTTCTGAGGTACATCAAAGATATGTAGCAAGTTAATGGCATGACCTCTGATCATCCTGTGATCTCCAGACTTGGGCAAAAGAGTGTGCCTAAGGATCCAGTTGATCGTAGGCAATCCTGATAGCAAGTGTTTCACAGACCCAAACTGGTGAGTGTCAAGATCATCTGTTGGAATCTCCTTGTACATATTTGCCATAGAGTTGTGATCCATCTTATTCTTGGAGTAGACATCTAAGTCATCTTCATTTTCCTCGGGGGCATTGATAAGCTGTGCCCATTCAGCAACTGTGGACTGGTACCTCGTACCTTCTGACATCCAAGTGATCCTCCCATCTGGGTAGAAGTGTGCTGTGGAGTAGAATTGCATGATTAGCTCCTCGTTCCACTTTGTGAGCTTCTGCCCAACAAAGTCTGCAACTCCACACGCACTAAAGCTGTCATACACTCCAGGATAGTGTTCCTCATTTTCCTTCATGTAGGTCCAGTCGACCCATCTCATGTCACATACTATTGGCTTCTTGTCAAGCAAAACTGTCTCATAGAAATCCTGCTGTTCCTTGGTGTGAAACCTGTAGTCCACTGCAGTCCTCCTTCTGGTAGCATAGGGATCTGTCTCTCTCCACTTCCTCAGCCCCGAGTCTTTCCTGAGCTTCATATTCTCAGCCACAGGATGAGCATCATTGTGGTCTGGGATCTTGGGCTTAAGCTTCCTAAGGACATGCTCTTCCTCTTCCTCTGCAGCTTCAGGCACTGGGGCCTTGTTCTTTTCAGTGGCTGGAATGCTTCTTGTGTTTCTCTTTGGTGCACTCTTTGGCTTAGATGCAGCCTTGGGTGCTTCCTTGGGCTTGGATGCAGTTGCCCCTGACCTTATGGCATCTCCCATAAGTTTGGGTGCCTTGGGTGCTGGTGTAGCAACCTCTTCTTCCTCCTCATCTTCCATGATGGAGGCCTTGCCAAGCACTCTGGCTACAGTCTTCTTGACCCTTTCCTTCCTCTTTTTGCCCTCAGCAGCAACTGGCTCTGTGGGTGCAGGCTTCTCAATTGAAGCTCTAACCTTAGACATGGGCTGCCTGCCTGCTGGCCTTTTGATTTTCAGCCCTGGCTTTGTGCCTTGAGCTGTCTCAACTCTCCTTGATGTGGCCTCTTCCTCTGCCACATAATCTTCATCTTCAGAATCAGAAGTTCTCTTCTTCCTTTGTCTAGTGGCAGCTTTAGGCAGATTGCTGGGGGTGCTCCTGCTGCCATCATCTGAAGAGCTGGAGGGACTAGTGCCCTCACTCATCACCACTTGCTGCTCTGAGAGGTTCTGGCCGTCACTTTGGTCTGACATGATGCAAACTCTGACTGCAGACCCTGTGAATAGATTATAGATGAGATAGAGTGGATGAGCATCACAAAGTGCAAAGATTTTGCAAAAGAGTAATTCAAAAACTTAGTTTTAGTTTCCCACTGAAATCATCTCGGATCTACCGATTTTCAAACTCAGTGACACCGAAGCAGTTTTGGCACCAGAACTAGTGAACTCGGTCAGACCGAGTCACAGTTCGGTGGCACCGAGACTGCTAGGGTTTCACAGAGTTCCAAAATCAGTCACACCGATAAGTAATTCTCGTTCAGACCGAGTTTTACTTGTGCAATGGCATAAGCCAAATCGGTGGGACCAAGTTTTTCAACTCGGTGGGTCCGAGATGGTTTCGGCGGAAACCTAACCCTAAAATTTTCGAATTAAACCTAATCTACGAGTTCATTGACTGGATAGGAGTTTATCAAACGTGGCAAGAATCATGATGATCACAATGTGCTAGGAAGCGGATTGGAGAATAGCACAAAGATCGAGTCCATACCCTAGTTCGGCGGAGACTCGCTACGGCGGCAACGGCGGGGCAGAATTCCCGTTGACAGTGACGGAGACCAGCGACTGGAGGCGGCTGGCGGCGAGGAGGACGATCCGGAGACCCAGGAGGTAGAGTGAGCTATGCGCGGACGAAGAGGTTTCGGAGAAATTTCCAAAATTTTGCCCGTCACTATATACAGCCCGACCCTGTCGGTGTGACCGAGTGGTTCAAATCGGTTGCACCAAGATCGAAAACCTAGATCAACTTAATGATCTCGGTAGGACCGAAAGTATGGTATCGCTCAGGCCGAGAATCACAAAGAGGTTTTGGAAGTTTAAGTCTATGATGAATCGGGGACTCCGAGCGCTCCTCACACAGAGTGGTTCGAATCTGACTTGATCAAATTTTGTGATGCAGCATGAATAGAGTTTGAGACGAGAAAAGCATAGATAGCTAGAGGAGGTTCTTAGGCATTCTTGTCCATCCACTTGGCAAAAGAATATAAAGCCAAACAATCAAAACAACAAGTGGATGTCCTTGAATGAGTAAAATATGCAACCAACATGCTCACACAATAAGATGGCAAATGAAATATGTGGCAAAGCATGCACAACCAATTCTAGCATCTATCAAGCAATTTGCGATGACTAGGTCATCTATATATGAGTATATTGACTTAGGAGTCAAGTGAGAACACTTGATCGTAGGTCATACTCATCGTTTAAGCTCAAGTGGGGTTACCACTTTTACATAAAGCATTGTTGTATTCACATCTTTAGAGTTGCTTTAGCTCAAGATTTAGAGTAAAGCTCCCCCTAGATGTGATATCCCCCCTAAGAGGGATGAACTAACCTTGGGTTTTGTCGATGATGACTTCATGTAGATGTTGAAGATGTGGATGCTCAATGTTGATGTAGATCACTTGGAGCTATCCATTTGAGTGAATTGCACTTTCAATACCTACATGGGTTAGTCCCACAAGGAACAAACAAGGATATCCATAGACATAGAGTGATGCATACACAAGATGATGTCCATGAAAACTTTAGGTTACCTTGTCCCTTGTCTTACCAACAAGAGGGTTTGTGACTCCTTGAACTAGTGCATGATGTGGAAGTTGATTGCACTTGTTCTTGCCAAAATGATGAGAGTGAAATATGTTGGCGGAGTCACCCTCAAGAACTCTCTAGTTCTTCTTCTTTTGGATCCACACCATCTTGATGGGAATCCTTGGAGTTGTAGTCGTACTTGATGAAGTGGAACTTGACGTGGTCTTGGGAATCCACTTGACTAAGGTCTTAGGAGCTTCTTCAAATGCATCAATCTCCTCTTGAAGCTTGTCCTTGCCTTTTTGCTTGTAGTCTTGTGGTGGAAGATCATCTTGAGCTTGTGTCCCCTTGAAAGAAGTATCAGACTTCTCTTGTTGAGGAACAAACTTTGTCTTGGGGTATTGATCTTCTTCCCACTCAACTCCATTGGCATTGAACTTTCGTTCAAAACCAACACCTTGATTCTTCCGGTGCATTCCTTCCTTGCGCACAATTTCCTCGAATTGCTTACCCCCGGTAAGGCTTTTGTACACTCCTTTCTCTATAATCCCCTTCAATAAGCTATTTTCTTGCTCAAGTGTAACTTGGCTAAGAGAATCATTAGTGGAATCAAGAGAACTACTAGAAGCAACAATATTGGATTTGGCATGATCATTGTTACTACTCAAGGAAGAATCTTCCTTGTTCTTGTTACTAGACTTGACTTGAGGCATGTAAGTGGATAATAGTAAACGCTTGGCAATGTAAGAAGAACTTTTCTTGCAGAGATCATCATTGATTGCTTTTAAGAACTCATGCTCTTGCTCAAGATTGAGCTTTTCAAAGCGTAATTTCTCATGAGCTCTTAAAAGTTCTCGATGATCTTCGAAGATAGTTTCATGAGCTAACTTAAGAGTGTTTAGTTCTTTAGTTAGAGCCTCAATCTTCTCCTTATCATTGTCATTCGTTTTATCTTGATTAGCATGATTAATTGATGTTTCATCATAGTACTCATCACTAGAGTTGTCAACAAGCAAGTCATCATCACCTAACAAGTCATCTTCATCACTATTAAAATCAACATACTCGGGGTGTGTTACCTTAGGACCTTTGGCCATGAAGAATCTTCCAATTCCTTCATTTGGTGAGTCAAATATGTCGTAGGAGTTGGTTGACACAAGTTCTAGACCGGCAACACCTTCATCTTGAGTATCTTCGGAGTCGGAGTGATAACTTCTCTCGGAGTGGCTGTCGGAGTCGGAGCCGGATACCCATTCACCAACATGAGCTTGATGTCTTCGTTTTGTGTAGCTCCTTGATGATTTTTCCTTCCTTTCCGAATCCTTGCTTCTCCGTGAGTATCTCCGTTCATAACGATCATCTCTACTCCTTCTCTCTCTTGGTGGTGATTCTTTGCTTCTTCCTTTTGGAGAATCTTCTCTTCTCTTGTAGGGAACCGTACACTCATTGGAATAGTGTCCGGGTCTTCCACAATTATAGCAGTTTCTCTCTCGACTAGAAGATCTTTTGTCATTGTAGGACCTTGACTTGAAGCTTCGATCTTTGCTTCTACTCTTGTAGAACTTGTTGAAGTTCTTCACCATTAAGCTCAATTCTTCATTGAAGTTTTGTTTCTCACTTGATGATGTGGGGACTTCACATGAGGCTTTGTAGGCACCACTTGATTTGTTGTGAAGTTCCTCTTTATCCTTGAGTGACATCTCATGAGCAACAATCCTTCCAATCACTTCCGTTGGTTTGAAATCTTTGTAATTTTGCATCATTTGAATCAATGTGCACACGGTATCATATTTCCCATCCAAGGCTCTTAGGATCTTCTTGATGATGAATCTATCGGTCATCTCTTCACTTCCTAAGCCAGCAATCTCATTTGTGATGAGAGCAAGCCTAGAGTACATTTCGGCGACACCTTCACCATCCTTCATCTTGAACTTGTCAAGTTGACTTTGGAGCACATCCAACTTGGATTCCTTGACGGAGTCAGTACCTTCGTGCATATCAATCAAAGTGTCCCAAATTTCCTTTGCATTCTCAAGACGGCTGATTTTGTTGAATTCTTCGGGGCACAATCCGTTGAAGAGAATATCACAAGCTTGAGCATTGTATTGCAACATCTTCAACTCATCCGCGGTAGCTTCACGGTTTGGTTCTCTCCCATCAAAGAACTCACCTTGCAAACCAACACAAACAATAGCCCATACGGCGGGGTTATGTCCAAGAATATGCATTTTCATTTTATGCTTCCAACTAGCAAAATTAGTGCCATCAAAGTAAGGACCTCTACGGTAATAATTTCCCTCGCTAGACGCCATACTCTCCTAGGTTGTGAAACCAAGGCTATGACCACCAAAAGCTATGGAGATCAAGGCAAATGGAGACCAAAGCTCTGATACCACTTGTAGGATCGAAAGTATGTCTAGAGGGGGGGTGATTAGACTACTTGACCAAATAAAAACTTAACCTTTTCCCAATTTTAGTTCTTGGCAGATTTTAACTATCTTAGGACAAGTCAAGCAATCATCACACAATTCAAGCAAGCATGCAAAGAGTATATTGGTAGCGGAAAGTAAAGCATGCAACTTGCAAGAATATAAAGGGAAGGGTTTTGAGGATTCAAACGCAATTGGAGACACGGATGTTTTTCCCGTGGTTCGGATAGGTGGTGCTATCCTACATCCACGTTGATGGAGACTTCAACCCACGAAGGGTAACGGTTGCGCGAGTCCACGGAGGGCTCCACCCATGAAGGGTCCACGAAGAAGCAACCTTGTCTATCCCACCATGGCCATCACCCACGAAGGACTTGCCTCACTAGCGGTAGATCTTCATGAAGTAGGCGATCTCCTTGCCCTTACAAACTCCTTGGTTCAACTCCACAATCTTGTCAGAGGCTCCCAAGTGACACCTAGCCAATCTAGGAGACACCACTCTCCAAGAAGTAACAAATGGTGTGTTGATGATGAACTCCTTGCTCTTGTGCTTCAAATGATAGTCTCCCCAACACTCAACTCTCTCTCATAGGATTTGGATCTGGTGGAAAGAAGATTTGAGTGGAAAGCGACTTGGGGAAGGCTAGAGATCAAGATTCATATGGTTGGAATGGAATATCTTGGTCTCAACACATGAGTAGGTGGTTCTCTCTCAGAACATATGAGTTGGAATGGTGTATGTGTTCTGATGGCTCTCTCCACGAGTGAAGAGGAGGTGGAGGGGTATATATAGCCTCCACACAAAATCCAACCGTTACACACAATTTACCAATCTCGGTGGGACCGAATAAACAAACTCGGTCGGACCGAAATAGTAAACCTAGTGACCGTTAGAGATTTCGGTGGGACTGACACGCAACTCGGTAGGACCGATTCGGTTAGGGTTTGGGCATAACGTAATCTCGGTGAGACCGATTGCACAAACTCGGTGAGACCGAGTTTGGCAATAAGCTAACCAGAGAGTTGGTCAGGCAAACTCGGTGGGACCGACTCGCTCTTTCGGTGAGACCGAAAAGTTACAAGAAGGAAACAGAGAGTTTACATTGCAATCTCGGTGGGACCGATTCACTCTTTCGGTGAGACCGAAAAGTTACGAAAGGGAAACAGAGAGTTTGCAATCCCATCTCGGTGAGACCGAGATCCTTATCGGTAGGACCGAATTGCTAGGGTTTGGCAGTGGCAAATGACAAATGAAACTCGGTGGCGCCGGATTGAAAGAATCGGTATGACCAAGTTTGGCTTAGTGTTTAGGTCATTTGTGGCTATGGAAAAGTGGTTGGGGATTTTGGAGCATATCACCAAGCACATAAACCAAGAGGCTCATTAAGCAACACCTCATCCCTCCTTGATAGTATTGGCTTTTCCTAAAGACTCAATGTGATCTTGGATCACTAAAATATAAAATGAAGAGTCTTGAACTTTTGAGCTTGAGACAATTCTTTGTCCTTAGCATTTTGAGGGTTCCACTTTCACATCCATGCCATGCCAATCATTGAGCTTTCCTGAAATAATCATCTTGAAATAGCATTAGCTCAATGAGCTATATGTTGTTATGAATTACCAAAACCACCTAGGGATAGTTGCACTTTCACTCCCCTTTGGACACCCCTTTGAATAGGGCATTGAACGTAATGAAAAACAGGGATAAGCTCAATAAGCCGACGTTAGCTGGTCGTGTGGCCGACAAAGGCTTGTCCACAAAATGGTCGTCATACTATGGCGTTGGTGGGCGAAAGGAGAAAAAGACCAGCTCGGAAAGCCAGTCGCGCGAGGTTGTAGCACTCAAGGCGCAAGTGGCGCGGATTCCGGAGATGGTCCAAGAGCAAGTGCAACAACAACTAGGATCGACGCTTACCGGCATTATGCCTACCTTGATTCATGGGATAACGACGTGGATTGCGGGTGGCCAACATGGGCCACCCCCGATTCCCAGCTTCACGGCCAGCAACTCACACAACGCGCAGGCGGCGCCATTGGTGTCTCCGGCGGCGGCGGTATTGGTGTCTACGGCGGCGGCGCCATTGGTGTCTCCGGCGGCAGCGGTATTGGTGTCTCCGACACTGGCATTGGAGCCTAATGCACCCGGGTGTACGCCGGTCGGCACCTCGCCAGCAAGCGGCCCCTCCGTCAGTTGCACACCCGCCGTTGGTGGTGCCTCGACATTAGCCGAGCTCGACGGCATCACGGTAACTAAGCCTCTCGGGCGAGGACTTCATCTCCTTGCCTTTGACTGGGCACCCCTGACGCCCTACATGTTTTCGCAGGGCGCCGCCAACGTTCCTTGCACTCTCCTGCACTTCATGGGCGGCGAGTTGGTCGATGTCGCCAAGGGCGGAATCATTCAACCAGGCAACCCCGTGTTCCACGGTAATCCGATGCCACCCACAATGTATAGGGTTGAAGTGGTTCGGGTGCTGCCAGGCTGCGACGAGCTGTTACCTCTGATTCGACCCGCTGGGGCCGACGAAGAAGATGAGATGACCCTCAGCGCATGCGTAAGCTGGCCCCTGCTTTGGCCGAAGAGCCAGATTCGTTTGGGGGCAGGGGACACCACCCCACAGACAAGACCGCCAGTCGTGCCGGCGCCAAGCCATGGCAAGAACGCCGCAACACTACTGGACATGCCGGACATCCCTATGGCACAGGATCCGGACGACGATGACAACGACGATGGTACATTTACCAACGTCGATAAGTACTTTGCCGAACATGGGTACGGTGACGAGTTCTGCGGGCCTCCTTCTAAGAACCCAAATAAGACGACCGCGATCCAGCTGGTACGGCGGAGAAACCCAATTGCAACAGGCGTCGTCTGGCGTTCAGTTCTCAGGAGACGCCTCCAGCTGCCGCCTTCACCGAGCCTCAGATAGCGGAGGTGCCAAATATTATCAGCCCCAACACGCTCAAGAAGGCGGTCTGTGAGCAGAACTCGGTCCCATTACAGCAGATCAAGAAGAAGGGCCAGAAACGGCCGACTAAAAAGGCCGCCGGTGCAAGCCAAGCGGCACCGAGTACGATCCGTGCTCAGGACGGTCCACCTTCACCTAAGGATATCTCGAGGAGGGTGCATGTGGCGGGTAGGGCGATGCTACCGACAAATATGCTCAATGCTGCAACCGGTGCTATGCGGAGTCTGCACGGCAGTGTTCTTTCTTTGGAGAAGCGGCGTCTCAGAGAGAATGATGTGGCATACCCGGTTTTCGTGGCCAAGGTGCCAGAGGGCAAGGGCTTTGTGGATGGCGACATCGGGGGTACGATCGTCCTGTGGTTTGATGACATCTTTGCTATGTTTAACCTTCATCCGCTGCACTACACCTTCGTTCGGCTGTTTTCGCTGAGTATGGAGATGCGGATCATTAGAGACAAGACCCCGGACATCGTGATCGTCGACCCCTTCTACATGCGTGCCAAGCTCTTAAGCAGCGTTGGGGACCGCAAAGTCGCGAGTTCACACCTCGAAGACGTCATTCTGGCAAACCCAGATAAGGATAACTTCCTTGTGGCTTACTTTCCCGAGTAAGTCATCCCTTAACCGCCCCGTAACATATGATTTTTTAGATTTCGATCGTTCTTTTTTTTCTAACATTCCGTGTTCTGTGCAGTGACACACATTGCACACTCATCCTTTAAGCCCGAAATATTCCATGGCCACGTATTTTGACCCAAACCGTAACTCCAAGATAGACTACACAAATATCAAGAAAGTTCTTGATGATGTTCTCCCCGGCTACGCCAAATTTGGAGGCACCTTCACCAGGGCAGTTCGTAAGTACGGCAAGCACGTGTTCGCCCACAATACGACATTCTGCTGCGTCAAGCAGCCGCCTGGCGGTCAGAAGGATGCCTACTACGCCCTCCATCACATGCGGGCGATCATAAGGGACCATCATCACCTTCTGCTACCAAATAATCTCAAAGATTGGGCCGCGAGCTTGTCGGCAATCCAGGACGCGGACATCAGACAAGAATTCTTTCGCATCCAGTCGGAGTTTGCGTACATCATCCATCAAGATGTCCTTCATACCTCGGGGCAGTTCTTCCTCAGATATCAACCGTCCAACATTGAGATAGACGGAATGCTACAAATGCAGGCTGACAACGCCCGCGATTTCATAACCATCACGACAGACGGCGGCTTCATCCACGCTCCTGTCCATGATTCGAGTCGAAAGTAGTGATGTGTAGTTCTAAAATATTGATTGGCTCATGTTGTAATTAAACTTCAATGAATTGTATGTGTCTTTGGTTTGGATAGTCGTTCAACTTAGATGTAATTAATGCTATTTATTAGTAGGACCATGAATCGTGCTATTAATGTCTTGCTTTTCTCTTCCGATCCTTTTGTTGCATACTTATATATTGCTTATGTATGTATTGTCTGTTGTTTGGCTTGTGCATAAAGATGCCGTCGTATGTCGTGTACAAGGGTAAGGTTCCCGGTGTTTACGACGACTGGGAGGAGTGTCGGAGACAGGTTCATCGTTTCAGCGGTAACAGTTACAAAGGGTACACCACTAGGGCGGAGGCGGAATCTAGATACGCCCGCTATCTAGCGGGAGAGAGGAGGGAGCGTTGGAGGAACCGGATGAAGACCAGTTTCATCGCGATGATGCTCATCGTGATGACCGCAGCTCTCTTCTATGTGATGGTAGTTTAGATGATCAATATCGACTTGTAATGTGAAGACAAACTCGATACTCGCGGTCTCAAGACTTGTAATGTTTTATCTGTGTTCGGCCTTTTGAATTCGGAGACTAATATGATGAATTGTATTCGGAGACTAATCTTCTATTGTATTCGATGAATCTGCTGTTGCTGTGTGCTACTGTTTATATTCTGTCAAATAATATATTTTGTAACCTGTGCAAAAATCAGAAAAGTAAAAAAAATAAAACGTAATATTCATACTAATGGCGCATCACTACAGAGTGTGCCATTAGTATGCCAAAGTATACTAATGGCGCATCACTACAGAGTGCGCCATTAGTATGCCAAAGTATACTAATGGCGCATCACCAAACAGTGCGCCATTAGTATGCCAAGTATACTAATGGCGGATCCATCCGAAGTGCGCCATTAGTGTGCCAAAGCACATGGTTAAATATGGCCCCTGGAAGGCATATTAATGGCGCATGGTGTTATATACTAATGACGCACTGCGTGGTGCGTTATTACTATACCAGATACTAATGGCGCACCAGTGATGCATCATTAGTAAAAAATACTAGTGGCGTGCTACTAATGGCGCACCAGTGATGCGCTATTAGTAGGCAAAACTGATGCGTCATTAATAGACCTTTTCCTAGTAGTGCTTGAAACAGGGCTAGAAGAGCTGACTAGACTATCAATGTTGCGCTCTTAGAGCCAATGGCTTCCCCGTGCATTTGAGAATCCTTGGAATGAAGAACAAGATTGATGCCATGCCATGATTTTCAGTACATGTACGTGGCTACAGTGACCTGTGATCATGGTTTTCACTTTCGGTGAGATTTCGATGAAATTCACGAATTTCATTAATTTCAGTGGACACTAAAATATTTACCTTTCAGCCAAAATATTTTAGCAATTTCAGTAGTACATAGAATTCAAATATTTTTTAAAATATTTTTCAAAATTTTGGTTAAATTCAAGTTAATATTTCAGCCTTTTGGCTGAAATGCAAATCAAAATTACTGAATTCACGGAATTTTGGTGATTTCGGCTGTTGCTGAAATTTCCTGAAACTGAAATTGAAAACCTTGCCTCTAGGACACGGTGGTGAGGACATGTTGTGTCCATAGCTCGTTGCGATGTTGTAGGCGGTAATGCCGTCTTGCCCGCAAAGGTGCACTAGGAGAAGTGTCACTCACACCACTCCAAGAATGCTATTGCATTTCCGGGAGTTACAATCATGCCTCCTCTCATTCTTGAAGAGGATGGCAATAGCATATATAGCCAGAGCGTCGCTACCTAGGTAAGCAAGCCATATTATGGGTTTGAACCAGGAAGGAATAGCAAGCTTACACAGAGAAGCAGAGAGGAGGAGGAGACCCCGAGTGAAGAAGGTCGCAGAGTACAAGGATGCAAAACTACCACTCTTCCAACAATAGCACAACACTTGAGAGACCCATCTCTAGTCCATGTCTGGTATGTATCGCTCTCACATTCAATCGTCAGTTTAGATACTACTACCATTGCAATGGTGATATCTGAGACATTTAGACTACCAAATTTTTTTCAACTATTCCATCTCTTTTACCCGCTCCTATCTATGATATCATTGGTACATGTGTTCCACTGAGCTACCTTTCCCATTTACATTTCTCCTATTTCTACTTTATCATATTGTGGATTGCTAGCCAGGTGATTCATGCAGTTCCAATTTTTCCACTTAGCATGATATAACCAATGATATTATTGATACGGATAGTAATAGAATATGACATATACATGATAGGCACGACAACAAACTACAAGCAGACATTGTTGGAGCACACCAGCATGGCAAACACATACAAATGAAAATACCAAGTGCTTTAATACTTTTCTAATCGAACGCCACATGGACCTTAAAGCAACTAATGTTTATACTTCAGCTACTTCAAGACCCGTGGAACTTTCCCTTAGAAAAATAAGCACCTCCTTTATTCCCACCTTTAAAGCACAACATCTTATGGGTAGACCTCGATGACGGATCGAGCTCCCAATTTCTTCACAATTTTGTAGTCCGTGAATCCGGCTTTCTTGAATAGCTCGGACCAGTGTTTTTCATCACGTTGGCCACCCCTCGTGTTTACCATCATGAGCATGTCCATCAGAAGTTGGGCTTCAAACATTACTGGCCCTAAGGAAGGTCCAACCACAATCTCTATGATTATCACCTTTCCTCCCTCCTCACGTGGAGGAATAGCCTTTCTGCACTGGGCTAGGATTTTCACACAGTCCTCATCGCTCCAAAAGTGTAGCACAAGCTACAAAAATAGGTAAATTTTGAAGAATGAAAGATGAATAAGCCTGAATTTTATGAGTTGTATCTTGTCATGTTATACCTTGAGCATCACGGCTTGGGATGGTGGGACGGTGTGGAACAGGTCACCCGCAACATAGTTGATGACACCATCGGCTGGGGCTTTGTCAATCACGTTCGGAAGGTCTAGAACAGTGCACTTAATGTGAGGGTAAGCCTTGACGAGGGCCCTCGCCGTCGTACCATCGCCACCGCAGCAGTCAGTGAGGGACTCAAGCCCCTTGAAGATGTCACCGCACTCACGGAGTATGGTGGCAATCCCCAGGTTGTCATGGGCAGCTACGCCTTGGTTGACAACGTCGTCGAGCTCTTCGTCAAGGAGGGCAGTTTTCTCATCCAAGAGTGGCACGCCGAACTTCTCCTCGAAAGGTGACGGCACCGGTGGCTCGGTGTCCTTCTTGAACCAGTCTGCCAGCCCCAGCGCCGCCTCCGTGTAGTGCGGTGAGGTGACACCAAGCACGAAATACTTTTGGCTATGGTGCTCATCCGCCACAACGCCGTGCACCAGAACGCGGGACAGCGGGGTGAGGCGGTAGAGCTCCATGCCGAGTTCGGGCTCGTTGTCGGCTGCGAAGACGCCCGAGTTGACGAGCACGCGCATGACCCGGCCAAGAAATGGCATCTTAACCGAGGGAAGGGACAGTGCGGTCATCAGGTCGGGCAGCGAGGCGACCCCACCAAGGCGGTGGATGGCCGTCGGGATCTCAAGGTCGACGACACACCGGAGCGCCATTGAGGTGAGGTAATAGAGGCTGTGGCGCCACAGGTCTGCCTGTGCCTGCAGCAGCTCAGCGTCCGTGGGAACCTCGATGCTCTCAGCCTGAGCCGCCATTGCTCTCTCTCCCTTTCTGTGTTCAATTATGTGAGGACTGTGTGACTTTTTTGCGTAGCATGCAAGTGTTTATATATAGCTGCCAGCCTACTCCTGTCGAGAGGAGTGGGTATTAGAGTTTGGTTAGCTGTGGAGCGAAAGGTGGCACGTCACACGCGACACACGAGACAATAAAATATGAATATGGAAGTGTGTAGGCAGCCCAAATCAAGTCTCACGCGACACACGGTCCACTGTCCCAATTGTAGTAATGAGGCGTCAGAACTGTCATCAGATCTTCATGAATTAATGAATTGATTTGGTTGAAGGAACAGAGTTTGTAATCAAGCATATTACTAGGAGATAGCAAAACTCGGAGTCATTTCATAGCGAATTTCGGTAGAAGAAAGGAGAACTGCATTGCTGTATGACTTCGATCTGAGCCTGGCGAGGTTCCTGAACTATGTAATGCAGACATGTTTGGTCCTAGTACTTCTGTGCTTGATTTATACACTCTTTTTACCCCGGAAAAAAATACGTTCATCGGATCTTCATTAATTAATGGGGTTGTTGGTAGTTGACACTATTGGTTGCCTGGGGAGGCTGATCTCGCAGATCTTATTTCTAGAACCTTGCAGAAAAAATGTTGAAGACAACTGACACTTGCTGCGTGGGCTATTGATGTTCCCGATCCCCCAAATCTCCGTGATGGGTGTTTCAGTTCTGCCCTGATTGTCCACACCATCAGGCAGTCACCCCCGCCGTCGTCTCTGCCATTTCTGGCCCATCACAATGCTGCCAACGACGCTTACGGCCCACCAGGGTACTGTCACCGACGTCTGCGGCCTCTCCATCTGCAGACTGCAGAGCTTCGGCCTCACCGGATCCAACCACCGAGTAGTGACATGCATGTTTGGTTACATCAATCTTCTTTTCTTCTTGCGATGGGCAGAATAGACAACCTGAATTAATTATAGAGAACAGAGTTGGTTGTACACTAGTAGAAAACAGGGCTTTCATTCGGGCCAGGTAAGCCCATTAGTCCCGGTTCAGTTGGTCCCGGTTCGTGCGGCTAAAGGCATTAGTCCCGGTTCAAATGAGCCCTTTAGTCCCGGTTTGAGACACGAACCAGGACTAAAGGGTGCGATGCCCTTTAGTCCCGGTTCGTATCTCAAACCGGGACTAAAGATTAGACATTTAGTCCCGGTTTGAGACACAAACCGGGAATAAAGGGCAAATGCCCTTTAGCCCTTTAGTCCCGGTCGGTGTCTCAAACCGGGACTAAAGGTCCCATTTTCAAACTCTATCCCCCCCCCCCCCCCCTCCTAGATCACCTTTTCAGTTTTGTAAAAAGCAAAAGAAAATGATAAAAACTTCAAAAAAAATAAAATCATTCGAGATGTAGTTATACTACTATATCTACTAGTTAGGAAAATTTAAAAACTTAAATTTGGACATGTTTTGCAAAAAAGTGTCATGGAAAAGTAAAACGGCTATAACTTTTGCATATGATGTCGAAAAAATGTATAATATATCAAAATGTTCAGCATGAAAATCCGCATCCGATTTTGATTGCCTACGGCCTATTTGCAAATTTGTAGAATCCTAAAATTCTAAAAGGAAAAAAAGTTATGCTCAAATTTTAGTTTTTTTTTGAATTTTGGTTAAATAGGTCAAACTACTTATTCAAGAAGTATTAGTGTTACTAAATAATTATTCAAGAATATTAGTGTTACTAAATAATTATTACAGTTTTTTAGAATTTTGGTCAAATCTAGTCAAACTACTTATTCAAGAAATATTAGTGTTACTACATAATTATTCAAGAATATTAGTGTTACTAAATAATTATTTCAATTTTTTGAGTTTTGGTCAAATCTAGTCAAACTATGCTAAAACTACTTATTTAAGAAATATTAGTGTTACTTAATAATTATTGTTTTTTAAAATAATAGTTTCAAACTCAAGCAGTGAAACGTGTGACTTCATGCTCAAGCTAAACTCCTGAGGGTTAATAGAACTGACAACTTACTATTGTCAGGGAAGTAACAAGTGCAGACTTGGAAACGAGGGGGAAGTTAAGCGTGCTCAAGCTGGAGTAGTGAGAGGATGGGTGACCGGCCGGGAAGTTAGATGATTTAGAATGATGAGGGATAATTAGAGATTAAATTGGAAAATAATTTAGAAATTTGGAATAAAAAAATTTCAAAAATATACCTTTAGTCCCGGTTGGTGAAGGTGGAGCTCCAGACAGCGGCCACGTGGACAGCCTTTAGTCCCGGTTCGTGTAAGAACCGGGACTAAAGGGGGAGGCTTTAGTAATGACCCTTTAGTCCCGGTTCCAGAACCGGAACTAAAGGCCCTCTTGAACCGGGACAAATGGCCCTTTTTCTATTAGTGGTAGGTTTTATTGACGCAAAGCATCACACGTTTGCACGGACATGATACACACAACCCATAAAAATGAAAGCAAAATATACTGAAATAATATCAAAGCTGCTAAATATTTGAAGAGGGGCCGGCTTTTGGCAAAGTTCTATACACACGAAGAAGATAACTTTCAGCTGCTATATTCATCAATTTTCAGCTTCAATCCAGGTCAAACTTCACTTAAAGCAGTTAAACATTCAAGTTCAATAAATTCAAGTAAGCAACATAGCCATCGGCAGCAACTAGACGTGCATGGATTTTGTTAAATATATTTAAAATCGCCTAGAGACTCTTATCTTCAGTATATGTTGTGTGAGTATGGTGAGTTTATCTGGTGCACCTGGTGCATTTCTTAGAGATACGAAAATGACAAATTCGACATGAATGTGGTAATGGGCCAAATCTGAAGCCCTACCTGTGTTATGTCAATGCAATGCTTCAAATTTGTCAATTTGTATCTCGAGCAATGCTTCAAATTTTGATTTGAATTTTTGTGACAACATGCAATGATGTTGTGTCAATGCACAAATTTGTTTTCAGATATTTTGTGTATAACTTTAAATGTGCAACGGGGGTTCGATGCACGGGTAGCACCAAATGTCCCAGTGCACCAGATAAATTATCACATTCATGTGGTTGTTTGCATATGCATGTGTGATGCGTCCGCATATTGTACTCATGTTTTAAAAAAGGACAAAAAGACAAGATTTGGTGAAATGTCATCTTATGCACTTTTCACGCTACCGAAAGTGTACATCTTATCATTTCAATATTTTATTACTCTTTGCCTCAATGCGGATAATTTTCATAATTAAGGATTTCAGCCCGCGAACATTTGGTGCCATCAAACAAAGATTTTCCTCGTCGACTTCTAGTTTCTTGTTTTTGCATTTAATTTCAAGGAGAAAATATCATTATTGATATAAAAATAGAACGACGTGCCAACAATACATAATGTGCATGACAAGTAACAAGAAAGCATTGTTGGAGGCTTGAAACACACCGACATGGTAAAAACTGAACACACACACACACACACACACACACACACACACACACACACACACACACACACACACAGAGAGAGAGAGAGAGAGAGAGTGCTTTAGTACTTCTCTAAATGAACTTTACATTGATCTTAAGGCATCTGATTCAAACACTTGAGCTACTTTATAAGAACCATGAAGCTATCATTTAGAAAAACAAGCACCACTTTTATTTATATCCTTAGAGCGCAACATCTTAGGGGTAGACCTCGATAACACATCGAGCCCCCAGCTTCTTCACAATTTTATAGTCTTTGAACCCTGCTTCCACGAATAGCTTGCGCCAGTCATTTTCACTCCGTTGGACTCCTCTTGTGTTCACCATCATGAGCATATCCATCAAGAGTTGGGCTTCAAACATTATTGGCCCTAAGGAAGGTCCAATCACGATGTCTATGATAATCACCTTTCCTCCCTCGTCGCGTGGAGGAATGGCCTTCTTGCACTGGGTTAAGATTTTTACACAATCCTCGTCGCTCCAAAAGTGTAGCACAAGCTGCAACAATAGGTAAAGTTCAAAGAATGGAAGATCGATAAGTGTGACTTCTATGAGTTGTAAGACCAAAATGTAAAGAATTTCCCATAATTTGTCATGTTATATATACCTTGAGCATCACGGCTTGAGAAGATGGGACGGTGTGGAACAGGTCACCCGCAACATAGTAAACGACGCCATCAGTTGGGGCTTTGTCGATCACCTTCGGAAGGTCCAGCACGGTGCACTTGATGTGCGGGTAAGCCTTGACGAGAGCCCTCGCCGTCGTACCATCGCCACCACAGCAGTCAGTCAGAGACTCAAGCCCCTTGAAGATGTCACCGCACTCGCGAAGTATGGTGGCAATCCCCAGGTTGTCGTGAGCAGCCAAGCCTTGGTTGGCAACGGCGTCAAACTCTTCGTCCATGAGGGGTGTTCTCTCATCAAAGATTGGGGCGCCATGCAAGTCCTCGAAAGGAGACGGCACTGGTGGCTCAAGGTCCTTCTTGAACCAGTCGGCCAGCCCCAACGCAGCCTCCGCGCAATGCGGCGAGGTCACTCCAAGCACGAAATACTTTTGGCTGTGGTGCTCATCCGCGTCGACGCCGTCCACCAGGATGCGGGACAGCGGGGTGAGGCGGTAGAGCTCCCCGCCGGACTCGGAGTCTTTGTCGGCTGCGAAGACCCCCGACGCGACGAGCACGCGCATGAGCCGGCTGAGAAACGGCATCTTTACTGATGGAAGGGACAGCTCAGCCATCAGGTCGGGCAGCGAAGCGAACCCGCCGAGGCGGTGGATGGTGGTCGGGATCCCAAGCTGGACGGCGCACCGGAGCCCCATGGACGAGAGGTAGTAGAGGCTGTGGCGCCACAGGTCAGCCTGCGCCAGCAGCAGCTCAGCGTCCGTGGGAACTTCAATGGTGTCTGCCTGAGCCGCCATCGCTCTCCCGGACCCTCTCCTTCTCTGTTCCGTTCTCTTGATGAGTGTGTGGTTGCTATATGTTGCTTTGGAAATTCGTTGATGTGATGAGCTAGTGCTTAAATAGACCACACACGACACAACAGGCTATGAAGTAACACGCGGCACAAGAGATAATAGAGTATGAATATGCAGCTAAGTGTATATGTTTCTGCGGTCCACTCTCCCAATTGTGGCATTGTGGCGCCAGATCGGTCACGGACTCTTGTCCTGATGAATTTATGGGGTTGTTGGCAGGCACATGCACTGCTGATTGCCAGGAGAGTTTGATCTAGCCGATTCATCTGGAAAATGAAAAAAATAGGGTGGCCTCTGAAAATATGTTATTAGCGTGCTATAGCACGCCTATTAGCGAGGCATTGTATATTGATTTATTTAGCGAGACAATTCTCTATATGCTATAGCGTGCTATTAGCGATACTATAACACGCTATTTTTTTCAGTGTCAATTGCAAAGAAATACCTTAGGACAACTGACATGCATGGCACCAGTGAAATTAATTGTGTCAAGTGTTGATTTTTCTAAAGGAGGTTGAATCCCGGCGTCTACATTGTACGTGCACATGGCCGTTCTTATTGATTATTAACTAGAGTACAAAGCAAAGAAAACCACTGCCAAACCATTACAAAATAGAATGAAATCAACACCTACAACCAAGTCAATTTTCATCGTCAGGTTTAATGGAGTCGGCCTGGAAAAGGGTTTTCATCCTGCTTGCAAAGACCACCAGTAGACCAACCTTCAATAAGGTATACGACACAGGAACATCGTTGCCGAGCCTAGCAAATAAAGATGTGGACAAGAGTTTTCACCTTGCAGTAAAACGGTGTTCCAATGAACATCTTGATGAATGATCATTCAATAGTCGCTTCTGCTGGTACTCCATGCCAAGGCCAAAGGCACTAGCAGTTTGATGGGACATCTTTCACATAAGAACACCGTCATGGCTGCGAGGAAGACGCTCATGTTGTCGCAAAAATGATCACTGTCACTCCACACCGATACGAATCACACGGCAGCATCCCTCGTGCCGTCAACTATTAATAAACAGTTAAAATCACGAGCCCCCTTCCCCACCCATTTTATTAATCTCCATTATGAGTGTGTCTCCTGATTCCACATCACACTCTACCGCCAGGGGAAACCCAATGGTTGTGACTTCAAAGATGATAAAAAAATAAAAAGAAGAAGAAAACCAAAAAAAAGGCCAACAAGCCATCTGCTTGCAACGGATATGACGTTCACTAATGGTTTGTTGTTTATTTTTTTGAGAACACGGTACAGACGCATGCGCTTATATGTGCATACACTTACCCCAATGAACACACGCATACCCTGTCACTATGAGCATCGTCGTGATACTAGGCCAACATATCATCTTGAGATTGACGAAAGTCATTATAGACGTCGCGTAGTCAACAGGAACGTCTCCTCCCACAGAACGCGCGTCGCCGAAAATTCTGAAATAAATCTTGAAAAATGCTGGGATACCACTATACTTCTAACCATCCAACAACAGGTTGATTCACACTAATGGTTTGTTATTATGGTGAATGTAAAGCGGGACAAATTAAAGCAGGTAATTCATGAGCAACAGTGAGTTACAAACAGCAGATCTTACCTACTTCGGCCATGTGTCATTATCATCTTGCTTCCCACCTTCCGTAATCTCCCATGTCCATGTGAGTTACTTACATCCAACTGGAATATTTCATAACCCAAATTCGTCTGGTTTTGGGTTCCATACTTTGCCAAGGGTTGAACTTATCTATAATAGGTTCAAAGTTTCAGTTTCAATAATTTAAGTCAACTGATGTAAATGTCGGCAATGACATAAGTGTATATCATATCCATATCACGGATTACTAGACGTGCACATCTTATCCATACAATAATTTACTACAACATCGAGCCTGCATCTGGATATATTTTAAATAAAATTCAAGGTCTCAATTAGCACACGTACGAAGGTCTATGCTCCAATATGATCGTGATGAGTAATGATAAATTGCACTGTATATACATAACCTTGGAGAGTTCATGTTTGATTTTGGTTTGGAACGGAAAACGATAAGATAGTGGGGTGGGGGGTCGGCTCACGGAAAGCTATCACAAATCACGTTTTTGTGTACTGGTTTCACAAAACACTGTGTACCGTGTGAGGAGGAATAATCACCCGAAGGAGAACATGGGAATAACTGTCATCAGATTGAACCCGTATGTAAGATTTTTGTAAAACTGGTATGTATTTGAATATTTTGGCTAGATTGTGTAGTATTAAATATTCTGATAAACTAGATAAATCATGGCAAAAACACCAAATAGTATATGGAGAAACAAAACAGTCAGTCATGATTCTATAGTTCTTGTCTTTTCCTGAAGTCGCTATATTTAAGATTTCGCTACAAACCGAACATCTGAGTTTTCAGCATGGCAAAACAAACACTCGAGATGGCAAATTATGTTGCGCGAGGATGACAGTTTCATTTAACAAGCATGACAAATCCTTGGCAAGTTCAGTTCTTTGTCAGGGATTGCCATGCTTTAGTAAGGAAAATTGTCATCCTGACGACAAAATGATTTGCCATAAAAACCATTCGAGTTGTCATGCTTAAAAATCTGACAGCAGAAGCATTGATGTATATTATAAATTGATTGGATAGTAATGGATAAAATCTCTTCTGTTTGTATTTCTGTAGCATGAAATAAACAGGTGTGTCAATATGACACTCCAAGGATAGTATACCATTGAAAGAACAGGAGGCTGCGCTGGACGATGGCACAACCGGCGTCGGTGTAACCACATGTTTATTCACACTAATGGTTTGCTGTTATGGTGAAGGTAAAGCGGGACAAACTAAAGCAGGTAATTCATGACAACAGTGAGTTACAGACAGCAGATCTTACCTACTTCGGCCGCCATTATCATCTTGCTTCCCACCTTCCGTAATCTCCCATATCCATGTGAGTTAGTTACATCCAACTGGAATATTTCATCACCCAAATTCGTCAGGTTTTGGCTTCCATATGTTGCCAAGGGTTGAACTCATCTATAATGGGTTTGAACTTTCAGTTTCAATAATTTAAGTCAACTGATGTAAATGTCGGCAATGACATTAGTGTATATCATATCCATATCACGGATTACTAGACATGCACATCTTATCCATACAATAATTTACAACAACATCAAGCCAGCATCTGGATATAGTTTAAATAAAATCAAAGGTCTCAGTTAGCAGTAGCACACGTACGAAGGCCTATGCTCCAATGTGATCTGATGATATTTATATTCTTGGTAATGATAAATTGCACTATATATACATAATCTTGGAGAGTTCATATTGTTTTTGCTTTGGAACGGAAAACGATAAGATAGGTGGGGGGGAGGGGGTCGGCTCACGGAAAGCTATCACAAATCACATTTTTATGTACTGGTTTCACAAAAAACTGTGTACTGTGAGAGGAGGAATAATCACCAAATGGAGAACATGGGAATAACTGTCATCAGATTGAACTAGTATGTAAGATTTTTGTAATACTGGTACGTATCTGAATATTTTGGCTAGATTGCATAGTATTCCATATTTTGAACGTGATGCTTTATGATCCGATAAACTAGGTAAGGCATGGCAAAAACACCAAATAGTATATGGAGAAACAAAACAGTCAGTCATGTTCCTGTAGTTCTTGTCGTTTCCTGGAGTTGATATATTAAGGATTTCTCTACAAATCGAACGTCGGAGTTTTTAGCATGGCAAAACAAACACTCGAGATGGTAAATTATGTTGCGCGAGGATGACTGTTCCATTTAACAAGCATGAAAAATCCGTGTCAAGTTCAGTTTTTTTGTCAGGGATTGCCATTCTTACTAAAGAAAATTGTCATCCTGATGACCAAATGATTTCCCATAAAAACATTTGATTTGTCATGTTTAAAAATCTGACAGCAGAAGCATTGATGTATATTATCAATTGATTGGATAGTAATGGATAAAATCTCTTCTGTTTGTATTTCGGTAGCATGAAATAAATAAGTGTGTCAATATGACACTCCAAGCATAGTATACCATTGTAAGAACAGGAGGTGGCGCTGGACGATTGCACAACCGGCGTCGGTGTAATGGCTCAGTGGAGGCGAGGATGGCGGTGCAGCCGTGTAGAACGTTGGGAGGCTGCGAAGGCGGAACCGCGGAAGACGAGGCAGTGGCGCAAAGCCTGCACCTATTCGACTGAGCTGGGCTGGCCGTATGAGACTTGAGTCATTTTTTTTCGTTATATTTGAGTGGTTTGTAGAACTAGTAATAATGTACGTGCAATGCACGTTTATATTAGGTAGGATATTAGTTGCACGTTATATTAGGTAAGATATATCTGTTGCACGTTGGTATTTAGTAGTATATCAATTACTTTTTCACGGGAATGGTAGAATATTAATTACATGGCAGATTTCATGGGATAGCGTTGAGTCAAAACGTGTTTATAACCAATGGCAGTTGTGGGTAATTAAAGCGTTAAACGTGTTTGGTGCTCACCATTGGAGGGATTTGAACCGTTAGATAACATGATTTGACGCTTGAGATAGTTTGGATCTGCCCCTTTGGGTCTTTTTATATTGGTATAGATATAGATATAGATAGATGATAGAAATAGGTGGGCCGTCCCCGGCCGAAGCCAGCCAGCGCCGCGTCCTGCGTGCTGGCCTTCATGGGCCATAGGCCCACTAACACTTGACAGCTTTTTGCAATAATTGTTTCTCTTTTTCTTATTTACAAGTCATTTTCTTTTGTTTTATTTTTGTTGCAACACATGATTACATTTTGTATAAGTTACATGACGAATTGTTGCAGTAATCGGAAATGTGAATTAGAAATATGGACAATCTTTTAAAAAATGCATGAGGTTTTCTATATTCTCGAACATTTTTGCGAAGCACATAAAAACTCGTCAATAAAAAAATGGAAGTCTAGCTTTTTTTAAGGGAATAATATGGGGTTAAAAGTTCCCCAGGCCACGAGCCGTGTCCATTGATTGGATAAGATGCAAACATATAGGAAGTGTGCATGCTCTTGAGAAGTATATGTCTGGTCTTATCATGAAACAAAAAGGGGGTAATATTTTAGCTATCTGGTAAATAGCAAAACCGCAAATTAAACAGTACCATCTGATTGAGTGTACCACAAGTCCACAATGACAGGAAACGGACGGGCTAGCTCATAAAAAATGATTCCGGATTCGTTGATGTCCACGTGTAAGACTTTCGAGGATCACTTGTGCCCTTCCGATAGCCCAATCCAACTCAATTGAAGTTCAGAATGGAAACAAAATGCACACGAAAGGCTTGCATTCCTTCATCCATATATCACTCAAATATATAGCAGATTTGGGCACTCTAGCCAAAATGAATCCTATTTTGGCTATGACCTTCTCTATTACAATTTACTCTACATGAATCCAGCCGGCTTTTGTATCAAATTCTATATAATATTATGTCTAACTACTACTAACACGTATGTACTTCTGGAAATAAATTTTGCATAACTAGGACACATGAAGCGAGTGTTACATTCCAAAACTTACACCATTGGCGATGGTTATCATTCAAGAGAAGTGTGGTCAACTACTGTGTCATACAAGATGACCCCCGGAAATTTAAGAGCATCTTTGGTTTGTATTTGCGGTTTGACAGGTGGTGGGCACATAAGTTTGGCGAATACATTCACGGCCAACAATAAGTTTATTCTTGTAACTCTTTCAACCATGTGTCGGTCAAACCAGTTTTATGGTTGGTGTTGACTGGTTTTGAAGAATTGACTGCCTAGTCAGCCGTCACATTAAAAAAATTGACCAAAAAATGAAAATAAACAAATCACAAAAATGAGCACTGCCATGCTGATAATTTTGGAAAAGTTTTGAGAATGGTCCAGCATTATCATCATGGCAGTGCTCATGTTTGAGAAAATTTTCTTTCTTATGGAAACTTTCATTTTGTTCTCGGGTCAATTTTCGTGATGTCTAGGCACTGACTAGGCGGTCAACTCTTCAAAACAAGTCAAAACCGGCCATTAAACTGGTTTGAGGGAAATAGGGTTGACAGTTGTCCCGTTTTGAGAGGTTAGGATTGTAATGTTGATGGTATTGGAGTTTAGGAGGGTTCTAAACTATACTAGGCCAGGAGATCAGGGTTGAAATATGCACTTCTCTTTTTTGCATATTTGTTGGGTTGTCCTTGGATATTTACCCATTTTAGTTTCACCACATGCGAAGCATAGCTCCCTACAAGATACTCCCTCCATCCTAAATGTAAGACGTTTTTTGATACTATGATAGGGTCAAAAAAACGTCTTACATTTTGGTACGGAGGGAGTATATACGTGGCATCCAAACAAACCCACCAAGGGCTGATATGTATGGCCCACGTTGCTCCACAAGCGCCTAAATAGTGGCAGGGCTTGGGGGAAATTCATGATGAAGGAGGTATGCGTTGTTTTTCTCATCGGGTAGGGGTGATGGCCTCGTAGGCCCTTTCCAAGCTCCGCCGCTAGTCACGAGCCAAGGCACACACAACTGAGTTTTGTTCCTTTTTTCTTATAATTTTTCACTTCTTTTTTTAAAATTCTTGACAGTTTATTTTTATTTTTGGAAAGTTCATGAACCCAAGCAAAGTTTTACATTAAAAAATGTCCATGAATTCTGAAATTATTCATGAACTGAAAAAATGTTCATTAATTCGAAGAATATTCATGAATTGGAAAAACTATGTTCACACATATGAAACAGTGGTCACAAATTTGATTTTTTGAGAAATTGCAAAAACAAATCATGAAATTTAATGAAATTGTGATTTTAGAAAATGTTCTCCATTTGAAGTGTACGTGAATTTGAAATATTCATGAATTATATAAACTATCAAATTTATAAAATATACACGAAGTTTTCAAAAGAAAAAGGAAAGAAATAAATGAAAGAAAAAACACTGTAAAAGGAAGATTAAAGAAATAGAATAACTGGCTTCCAAAGACCAAACAAAAAACAAAAAACCGTTAGAAACTTATTCCGAAGAACCGTCAGGAAACCCCTAACGAACGCAACTGGGCCTGGCAACTTTGCCACGGGTGGTACATATCATTCGCGAAACCCACCATTTGTTAGGGTCTAAGGGATGCGGCTGTAGCCTTTCCTATTTGGTGTGTTAAGCATCAAATACAGTGTATTTGTTTTTTTAGGACCAATACAGTGTGCTCTGTAATGGGCGAACACCCCTAACGAACGCAACTGGGCCTGACAACTTTGCCACGGGTGGTACATATCATTCACGAAACCCACCAGGGATGAGGCTGTAGCCTTTCCTATTTGGTGTGTTAAGCACCAAATAGGAAAGGATACCCCCCCCCCCCCCCCCCCCCCCCCCCAATTGCTAGTCCCAGTGGGCTGTCGTCCCATTCCTCCCGCCCTGTTTTCCTGGTTTCCTGGCTAGGTTTCGGTGGGTTTTTTTCACCTCCTATTCTTCCTTTTTTCAGTTGTGAATTATTTCTTTCTGTTTTCCTTTTCTTTTTTGTTTTTGTTTCTGTTTTCCTTATTTTATTTTTTATGTTTCTTTTCATTTTCATTTTTTAAATCAAATATTTTTCAAAATCAATGTTTTTCTTTTCATATTTATGATATTTTTCCAAATCACTTAACTTTTTTTCAGATTTGATGAACTTTTTTCGAAAACAATGAACATTTTTAAAAATTCCTGATACTTGTTAAAAATCTGTGAACATTTGTAATTTATGAATTATTTATTTTTTGCATTTTTTGTTTTTTACCTTTTTTTAAAGTCATCGGTTGACTGGTCAAACGCAAACAAACGAGACTACTAAACTTTTCCTGAAGAACGCACGATCGAGCGCTCACCTTCTTTTTGGACCCGCCAACGGAGAGCTCCTATTGGGCCCTTTAAGCGCCGCTCAGGCAAACCGACGGCCGCTACAGTCTCTAGTGGGCCGGCCCACGAAAGGAATTGGCAGCAAACAGTCAAGCGAAAAAACCCAGCAAAAAACTGCTGGTACAGGGATTCGAACTCGCGCCGCAATATTGCAAGATGGGCAACACTAGGCGCCGGCGCACCGGCCCAACGTTCGGCCGGTCGCCAAGCAGCCGTCGAATTGGCACAACCTGAACCGTTTAGATCTTATCTTCTTCCCTGTCTGAACGATTCCCCACCTTCTCATCGAAGCTTCCTTCCCACGCACATGTCTGATGCCACCTGAAAAATACCTCGTCTCCTGCAGCTTGTAACACCTCAGGTGCTCGCATATCGTAGCAAACCACGGCGCACGACCTGTCGCCGACCGCTAGCAGCACCGCCGATCGCCGCGCCCACACCCAGGGTTGTCGTTGGAGGCCGTCGTTGTACTTGATCTGTCTCCGTAGGAAGAACTTGTCTTATAGCCTTGCAGATGTGGCTCCAAACTTTTTTGCAGCTCCACCTCCCATGACGAACCCCGTCGAAGCAATCATCAACGTTGGTCATAAGCAAAAAACGACAGCATATGCAACAGAACATCGTCGCCTGCCATCACAGGTCGGGGTCATCGTCATGAATGGTTGCAGCTTATGTCAACGGCTGGTTGTAGCAAAACTCGACGACGGATGCAGCAAAAATGTCATCGTCGCCGTCACGGGTTAAGCCGAGACCTGAATGGTTGAAGCTTTTTCCATTGTCGGATGTAGCATTTTTCATCAACGGTTGCAGCTTTCGTCGTCATCCATAACTTCCGTCCTTTATTATTGAAACTTTTTTCGTCACCGGTTGAAGCTTTTCTAGCCGCCGGTTGAAGCTTTTATCGTCGTCGGTTTTAGCTTCTGTATTTGCGCAGTGCCGGCACCCCAAAAATTTGTTTGCCTTCGATTGAAGCATTTTATCATCCATGGTTGTAGCACCTTGTCGAAGGGTTGTAGCATCTGTTGTCGCCGGTTGCATTCTTCGTCCTTCCATGGTTGTAGCATTTTGTCGCCACCGGCCGCCATGGTTGTAACATTTGTCGTCCTGGATGTAACATCTGTCAAAAGGGTTGTAGCACCCAACTGTGCCGGTTACAACCCTCGCCGTAGTTTTCAGCAAAAAAATGTCCGCCACGGTTGTAGCAATTTTCCATCATGGTTGTAACTCCGACGTCGACCGGTTCCGGCAAATTTCCACCAGGGTTATGCCCCTACATCGGTCAGTTCTAGCGTGTGGTGATCACACCTCCAACCTCGGCCTGCCAGTTCACATCTCCGACCATTCCTGGGCGCACCGCCTGGCTTGCTGGTCGCAGCATCGGTGCTCGCCTCACGGCCATGGAGTCCTCTACACGGAGCATGTCAAGAGCCCAAAAAAGCAGTACGGGTGGTTTGCGGCGCAGGAGGGAGGCGGGAAGAGGCTGATGGTCAGCAGCGAGGACGAGGGCGCACGGCCGCGCGAGCTCACCGGGCGGTGGTGGTTCATGAAGGAGAGAGAAGATGTAAGAGAGAAGAAAATGAGATTGGTTGGTGGAGAAAGAAGATACAGGAGAAAGAGAAAAAAAAATCTAGGAAATGACGCACTAGAGACACACGATACCCTTTCAATCGTACGCATGTGGCGCGACCGGCGCGACGTTTCGGTCGGTGCCCCGGCTGGAAACGTTTCCAACCAAGATTGATGTAGCTAACCACCACGCCTTCGTAATGCAAGTGGTTAGTAGCAACGCGTAGTCTCAAAAAAAAATAGCAACGCGTACTTTTTAAGAAACACTGTAAGCGCACTATTTATCTATTACGTACTACACACTAGCACCTACATTTTTGAATTATTTTGGAAAATTTGATTTTTCTTTATTAAAAGAAGTACATCAATTTTTCAAACAAGTTCATGAATTTGGAAAAAGTTCATCAATTTTGAGAAAAAACTGATTGAATTTTAAAAAAAGGTCATCAAATTTAAAAAAAGTTCATCGGTTTTGAAAAAAGTCCACCGAATTAGAAAAAGAGTTCACCGAGTTTGAAAAAAATCAATAAATTTTAAAACATTCATCGAATTCGAAAAAAATCATCGGTTTTGTAAAAGTTCACCAAATTAGAAGAAAAGTTCACCGTGTTTGAAAAAAGTTCAATAAACTAAAAAAATCATCAAAATTGAAAAAAAAATCACCAATTTGAGAAAGTGCATCGAATTTGAAAAAAGTTCACCAAATTCGAAGAAAATCCTCAAACTGAAAAGTTCAACAATTTGGAAAAAGTTCGCGCATTTAAGAAAAGGAAGAAAGGAAAAAAGTAAAGTAAAAGAACAAGAAAAAGGAAATAGTTCCATCAACTCAAGGGAATAAAAAGGAAAAAAGAATTAGGTTGACACATTCCATCGAGGTGGCCTAGTGGTTACACTGGTCAGGCCCGTACATCCACAGGTGCAAGTGGAGCCGCTGCACAGGGCCCCCAAAAATCTGGGGCCCCCAATTTTTGTGCAAGTACTATATATATATATATATATATATATATATATATATATATATATATATTACTAAATCCTGAGATTAATAAAGAGGAAAGACTGGATCGTTAAACTGCCAAGAAAAATAAAGTGCAGCCCCAGCCCAACGCACGTCAATTAATCCACCAAGCACCAACGGAACAGCAGGCCCATAGCCCAACTCATCTCTCTCATGGAGAATTCCAAAAGACTGAAGACGGATCGAATTCCCGTGTTCTTTTCTCTCTCTCTACAACTCTATTCCTCGAGACCAAGACTCGCCGGCGGCTGGCGAATTATGAAGGAAATATGCCCTAGAGGCAATAATAAAGTTATTATTTATTTCCTTATATCATGATAAATGTTTATTATTCATGCTAGAATTGTATTAACCGGAAACATAATACATGTGTGAATACATAGACAAACAGAGTGTCACTAGTATGCCTCTACTTGACTAGCTCGTTAATCAAAGATGGTTATGTTTCCTAACCATGAACAAAGAGTTGTTATTTGATTAACGAGGTCACATCATTAGTTGAATGATCTGATTGACATGACCCATTTTATTAGCTTAGCACCCGATCGTTTAGTATGTTGCTATTGCTTTCTTCATGACTTATACATGTTCCTATGACTATGAGATTATGCAACTTCCGTTTGCCGGAGGAACACTTTGGGTACTACCAAACGTCACAACGCAACTGGGTGATTATAAAGGAGTACTACAGGTGTCTCCAATGGTAGATGTTGGGTTGGCGTACTTCGAGATTAGAATTTGTCACTCCGATTGTCGGAGAGGTATCTCTGGGCCCTTTCGGTAATACACATCACATAAGCCTTGCAAGCATTATAACTAAGATGTTAGTTGTGAGATGATGTATTATGGAACGAGTAAAGAGACTTGCCAGTAACGAGATTGAACTAGGTATTGGATACCGACGATCGAATCTCGGGCAAGTAACATACCGATGACAAAGGGAACAACGTATGTTGTTATGCGGTCTGACCGATAAAGATCTTCGTAGAATATGTAGGAGCCAATATGGGCATCCAGGTCCCGCTATTGGTTATTGACCGGAGACGTGTCTCGGTCATGTCGACATTGTTCTTGAACCGTAGGGTCCGCACGCTTAACGTTACGATGACAGTTATTATGAGTTTATGCATTTTGATGTACCGAAGGTTGTTCGGAGTCCCGAATGTGATCACGGACATGACGAGGAGTCTCGAAATGGTCGAGACATAAAGATTGATATATTGGAAGCCTATGTTTGGACACCGGAAGTGTTCCGGGTAAAATCGGGATTTTACCGGAATACCGGGAGGGTTACCGGAACCCCCCGGGAGCCAAATGGGCCTACATGGGCCTTAGTGGAAAGGTGAAAGGGGCTGCCATGGAGGGCTGCGCGCCTCCCCCCCTCCCCTAGTCCTATTAGGACTAGGAGAGGTGGCCGGCCACCTCTCTCTCTCTTTCCCCCTTGGAGTCCTAGTTGGAATAGGATTGGAGGGGGGAGTCCTACTCCCGGTAGGAGTAGGACTCCTCCTGCGCCTCCCACCTTGGCCGGCCAGCCCCTCCCCTTGGATCCTTTATATACGGGGGCAGGGGGCACCTCTAGACACACAAGTTGATCCTTGAGATCGTTCCTTAGCCGTGTGCGGCGCCCCCTGCCACCAAATTCCACCTCGATCATACCGTTGTAGTGCTTAGGCGAAGCCCTGCGTCGGTAGTACATCAAGATCGTCACCACGCCGTCGTGCTGACGGAACTCTTCCTCGACGCTTTGCTGGATCGGAGCCCGAGGATCGTCATCGAGCTGAACGTGAGCTAAGAACTCGGAGGTGCCGGAGTAACGGTGCTTGGATCGGTCGGATCGGGAAGACGTACGACTACTTCCTCTACGTTGTGTGATCGCTTCCACAGTCGATCTGCGTTGGTACGTAGACAACACTCTCCCCTCTCGTTGCTATGCATCACCATGATCTTGCGTGTGCGTAGGAAATTTTTTGAAATTACTACGTTCCCCAACAGTGGCATCCGAGCCTAGGTTTTATGGTTTGATGTTATTTGCACGAGTAGAACACAAGTGAGTTGTGGGCGATACAAGTCATACTGCCTACCAGCATGTCATACTTTGGTTCGGCGGTATTGTTGGACGAGACGACCCGGACCAACCTTACGCGTACGCTTACGCGAGACCGGTTCCCTCGACGTGCTTTGCACATAGATGGCTTGCGGGCGACTGTCTCTCCAACTTTAGTTGAACCGAGTGTGGCTACGCCCGGTCCTTGAGAAGGTTAAAACGGAGTCTATTTGACAAACTATCGTTGTGGTTTTGATGCGTAGGTGAGATGAGTTCTTACTTAAGCCCGTAGCAGCCACGTAAAACTTGCAACAACAAAGTAGAGGACGTATAACTTGTTTTTGCAGGGCATGTTGTGATGTGATATGGTCAAGGAATGATGCTGATTTTATTGTATGAGATGATCATGTTTTGTAACCAAGTTATCGGCAACTGGCAGGAGCCATATGGTTGTCGCTTTATTGTATGCAATGCAATCGCGATGTAATGCTTTACTTTATTACTAAGCGGTAGTGATAGTCGTGGAAGCATAAGATTGGCGAGATGACAACGATGCTACGATGGAGATCAAGGTGTCGCGCCGGTGACGATGGTGATCATGACGGTGCTTCGGAGATGGAGATCACAAGCACAAGATGATGATGGCCATATCATATCACTTATATTGATTGCATGTGATGTTTATCTTTTATGCATCTTATCTTGCTTTGATTGACGGTAGCATTATAAGATGATCTCTCACTAAATTATCAAGAAGTGTTCTCCCTGAGTATGCACCGTTGCCAAAGTTCGTCGTGCCCAGACACCACATGATGATCGGGTGTGATAAGCTCTACGTCCATCTACAACGGGTGCAAGCCAGTTTTGCACATGCAGAATACTCAGGTTAAACTTGACGAGCCTAGCATATGCAGATATGGCCTCGGAACACAAAGACCGAAAGGTCGAGCGTGAATCATATAGTAGATATGATCAACATGACGATGTTCACCATTGAAAACTACTCCATCTCACGTGATGATCGGTTATGGTTTAGTTGATTTGGATGACGTGATCACTTAGAGGATTAGAGGGATGTCTATCTAAGTGGGAGTTCCTAAGTAATTTGATTAACTGAACTTAAACTTATCATGAACTTGGTACCTGATAGTATCTTGCTTGTTTATGTTGATTGTAGATAGATGGCTCGTGCTGTTGTTCCGTTAAATTTTAATGCGTTCCTTGAGAAAGCGAAGTTGAAAGATGATGGTAGCAATTACACGGACTGGGTCCGTAACCTGAGGATTATCCTCATTGCTGCACAGAAGAATTACGTCCTGGAAGCACCGCTGGGTGCCAGGCCTGCTGCTGGAGCAACGCCAGATGTTATGAACATCTGGCAGAGCAAAGCTGATGACTACTCGATAGTTCAGTGTGCCATGCTTTACGGCTTAGAATCGGGACTTCAACGACGTTTTGAACGTCATGGAGCACATGAGATGTTCCAGGAGTTGAAGTTAATATTTCAAGCAAATGCTCGAATTGAGAGATATGAAGTCTCCAATAAGTTCTATAGCTGCAAGATGGAGGAGAACAGTTCTGTCAGTGAGCATATACTCAAAATGTCTGGGTATAATAATCACTTGATTCAGATGGGAGTTAATCTTCCAGATGATTGAGTCATTGACAGAATTCTCCAATCACTGCCACCAAGCTACAAGAGCTTCGTGATGAACTATAATATGCAAGGGATGAACAAGACTATTCCCGAGCTCTTCGCAATGCTGAAAGCTGCGGAGGTAGAAATCAAGAAGGAGCATCAAGTGTTGATGGTCAACAAGACCACTAGTTTCAAGAAAAAGGCCAAAGGGAAGAAGAAGGGGAACTTCAAGAAGAACAGCAAGCAAGTTGCTGCTCAGGAGAAGAAACCCAAGTCTGGACCTAAGCCTGAAACTGAGTGCTTCTACTGCAAGCAGACTGGTCACTGGAAGCGGAACTGCCCCAAGTATTTGGCGGATAAGAAGGATGGCAAGGTGAACAAAGGTATATATGATATACATGTTATTGATGTGTACCTTACTAGAGCTCGCAGTAGCACCTGGGTATTTGATACTGGTTCTGTTGCTAATATTTGCAACTCGAAACAGAGACTACGGAATAAGCGGACACTAGCAAAGGACGAGGTGACGATGCGCGTGGGAAACGGTTCCAAAGTCGATGTGATCGCGGTCGGCACGCTACCTCTACATCTACCTTCGGGATTAATATTAGACCTAAATAATTGTTATTTGGTGCCAGCGTTGAGCATGAACATTATATCTGGATCTTGTTTAATGCGAGACGGTTATTCATTTAAATCAGAGAATAATGGTTGTTCTATTTATATGAGTAATATCTTTTATGGTCATGCACCTTTGAAGAGTGGTCTATTCTTGTTGAATCTCGATAGTAGTGATACACATATTCATAATGTAGAAGCCAAAAGATGCAGAGTTGATAATGATAGTGCAACTTATTTGTGGCACTGCCGTTTAGGTCATATCGGTGTAAAGCGCATGAAGAAACTCCATACTGATGGGCTTTTGGAACCACTTGATTATGAATCACTTGGTATTTGCGAACCGTGCCTCATAGGCAAGATGACTAAAACACTGTTCTCCGGTACTATGGAGAGAGCAACAGATTTATTGGAAATCATACATACCGATGTATGTGGTCCAATGAATATTGAGGCTCGTGGCGGATATCGTTATTTTCTCACCTTCACAGATGATTTAAGCAGATATGGGTATATCTACTTAATGAAACATAAGTCTGAAACATTTGAAAAGTTCAAAGAATTTCAGAGTGAAGTTGAAAATCATCGTAACAAGAAAATAAAGTTTCTACGATCTGATCGTGGAGGAGAATATTTGAGTTACGAGTTTGGTGTACATCTGAAAAATTGTGGAATAGTTTCGCAACTCACGTCACCCGGAACACCACAGCGTAATGGTGTGTCCGAACGTCGTAATCGTACTTTACTAGATATGGTGCGATCTATGATGTCTCTTACTGATTTACCGCTATCGTTTTGGGGTTTTTCCCTTTGTCTCTTACTGATCTATGATGTCTCTTACTGATTTACCGCTATCGTTTTGGGGTTTTTCCCTTTCCCGATCTATGAACCCCCCGGGAGACTAATGGGCCTATTGGGACTTAGTGGAAAAAGAGAAAAAGGGAAAAACCCACAAGCTGGCCGGCGCACCATATCTAGTAAAGTACGATTACGACGTTCGGACACACCATTACGCTGTGGTGTTCCGGGTGGCGTGAGTTGCGAAACTATTCCACAATTTTTCAAATGTACACCAAACTCGTAACTCAAATATTCTCCTCCACGATCAGATCGTAGAAACTTTATTTTCTTGTTACGATGATTTTCAACTTCACTCTGAAATTCTTTGAACCTTTCAAATGTTTCAGACTTATGTTTCATTAAGTAGATATACCCATATCTGCTTAAATCATCTGTGAAGGTGAGAAAATAACGATATCCGCCACGAGCCTCAATATTCATCGGACCACATACATCGGTATGTATGATTTCCAACAAATCTGTTGCTCTCTCCATAGTACCGGAGAACGGTGTTTTAGTCATCTTGCCTATGAGGCACGGTTCGCAAGTACCAAGTGATTCATAATCAAGTGATTCCAAAAGCCCATCAGTATGGAGTTTCTTCATGCGCTTTACACCGATATGACCTAAACGGCAGTGCCACAAATAAGTTGCACTATCATTATTAACTTTGCATCTTTTGGCTTCTACATTATGAATATGTGTATTACTATCTTCGAGATTCAACAAGAATAGACCACTCTTCAAAGGTGCATGACCATAAAAGATATTATTCATATAAATAGAACAACCATTATTCTCTGATTTAAATGAATAACCATCTCGCATTAAACAAGATCCAGATATAATGTTCATGCTCAACGCTGGCACCAAATAACAATTATTTAGGTCTAATATTAATCCCGAAGGTAGATGTAGAGGTAGCGTGCCGACCGCGATCACATCGACTTTGGAACCGTTTCCCACGCGCATCGTCACCTCGTCCTTTGCTAGCGTCTGCTTATTCTGTAGTCCCTGTTTCGAGTTGCAAATATTAGCAATAGAACCAGTATCAAATACCCAGGTGCTACTGCGAGCTCTAGTAAGGTACACATCAATAACATGTATATCACATATACCTTTGCTCACTTTGCCATCCTTCTTATCCGCCAAATACTTGGGGCAGTTCCGCTTCCAGTGACCAGTCTGCTTGCAGTAGAAGCACTCAGTTTCAGGCTTAGGTCCAGACTTGGGTTTCTTCTCTTGAGCAGCAACTTGCTTGCTGTTCTTCTTGAAGTTTCCCTTCTTCTTCCCTTTGCCCTTTTTCTTGAAACTAGTGGTTTTGCTAACCATCAACACTTGATGCTCCTTCTTGATTTCTACCTCCGCAGTTTTCAGCATTGCGAAGAGCTCGGGAATAGTCTTGTTCATCCCTTGCATATTATAGTTCATCACGAAGCTCTTGTAGCTTGGTGGCAGTGATTGGAGAATTCTGTCAATGACGCAGTCATCTGGAAGATTAACTCCCATCTGAATCAAGTGATTATTATACCCAGACATTTTGAGTATATGCTCACTGACAGAACTGTTCTCCTCCATCTTACAGCTATAGAACTTATTGGAGACTTCATATCTCTCAATTCGGGCATTTGCTTGAAATATTAACTTCAACTCCTGGAACATCTCATATGCTCCATGACGTTCAAAACGTCGTTGAAGTCCCGATTCTAAGCCGTAAAGCATGGCACACTGAACTATTGAGTAGTCATCAGCTTTGCTCTGCCAGACGTTCATAACATCTGGCGTTGCTCCAGCAGCAGGCCTGTCACCCAGCGGTGCTTCCAGGACGTAATTCTTCTGTGCAGCAATGAGGATAATCCTCAGGTTACGGACCCAGTCCGTGTAATTGCTACCATCATCTTTCAACTTTGCTTTCTCAAGGAACGCATTAAAATTCAACGGAACAATAGCACGAGCCATCTATCTACAAGCAACATAAACAAGCAAGATACTATCAGGTACTAAGTTCATGATAAGTTTAAGTTCAGTTAATCAAATTACTTAGGAACTCCCACTTAGATAGACATCCCTCTAATCTTCTAAGTGATCACGTGATCCAAATCAACTAAACCATAACCGATCATCACGTGAGATGGAGTAGTTTTCAATGGTGAACATCGTCATGTTGATCATATCTACTATATGATTCACGCTCGACCTTTCGGTCTCTGTGTTCCGAGGCCATATCTGCATATGCTAGGCTCATCAAGTATAACCTGAGTATTCTGCGTGTGCAAAACTGGCTTGCACCCGTTGTAGATGGACGTAGAGCTTATCACACCCGATCATCACGTGGTGTCTGGGCACGACGAACTTTGGCAACGGTGCATACTCAGGGAGAACACTTCTTGATAATTTAGTGAGAGATCATCTTATAATGCTACAGTCAATCAAAGCAAGATAAGATGCATAAAAGGATAAACATCACATGCAATCAATATAAGTGATATGATATGGCCATCATCATCTTGTGCTTGTGATCTCCATCTCCGAAGCACCGTCATGATCACCATCGTCACCGGCGCGACACCTTGATCTCCATCGTAGCATCGTTGTCGTCTCGCCAATCTTATGCTTCCACGACTATCACTACCGTTTAGTAATAAAGTAAAGCATTACATCGCGATTGCATTGCATACAATAAAGCGACAACCATATGGCTCCTGCCGGTTGCCGATAACTCGGTTACAAAACATGATCATCTCATACAATAAAATCAGCATCATGTCTTGACCATATCACATCACAACATACCCTGCAAAAACAAGTTAGACGTCCTCTACTTTGTTGTTGCAAGTTTTACGTGGCTGCTACGGGCTTAAGTAAGAACTCATCTCACCTACGCATCAAAACCACAACGATAGTTCATCAAATAGACTCCGTTTTAACCTTCTCAAGGACCGGGCGTAGTCACACTTGGTTCAACTAAAGTTGGAGAGGCAGTCTTCCGCAAGCCATCTGTGTGCAAAGCACGTCGAGGGAACCGGTCTCGCGTAAGAGTACGCGTAAGGTTGGTCCGGATCGTCTCACCCAACAATACCGCCGAACCAAAGTATGACATGCTGGTAGGCAGTATGACTTGTATCGCCCACAACTCACTTGTGTTCTACTCGTGCATATAACATCAAACCATAAAACCTAGGCTCGGATGCCACTGTTGGGGAACGCAGTAATTTCGAAAATTTTCCTACGCACACGCAAGATCATGGTGATGCACAGCAACGAGGGGGGAGAGTGTTGTCTACGTACCAACGCAGACCGACTGCGGAAGCGATCACACAACATAGAGGAAGTAGTCGTACGTCTTCTTCCCGATCCGACCGATCCAAGCACCGTTACTCCGGCACCTCCGAGTTCTTAGCACACGTACAGCTCGATGACGTTCCTCGGGCTCCGATCCAGCAAAGCGTCGAGGAAGAGTTCCGTCAGCACAACGGCGTGATGACGATCTTGATGTACTACCGACGCAGGGCTTCGCCTAAGCACTACAACGGTACGATCGAGGTGGAATTTGGTGGCAGGGGGCACCGCACACGGCTAAGGAACGATCTCAAGGATCAAGTTGTGTGTCTTGGGGTGCCCCCTGCCCCCGTATATAAAGGTTGGGGGAGGGGGAGCCGGCCGGCCAAGGGAGAGGAGGCGCAGGGGAGTCCTACTCCCACCGGGAGTAGGACTCCTCCCCCCAATCCTAATCCTATTAGGACTCCCGGGGGGAAAAAGAGAGAGAAGGGGGGCCGGCCCCTATCCTAGTCCTACTAGGACTTTGGGGAAGGGAGGCGCCGGCCAGCTTGTGGGTTTTTCCCTTTTTCTCTTTTTCCACTAAGGCCCAATATGCCCATTAGTCTCCCGGGGGGTTCCGGTAACCCTCCCGGTATTCCAGTAAAATCCCGATTTCACCCGGAACACTTCCTATGTCCAAACATAGGCTTCCAATATATCAATCTTTACGTCTCGACCATTTCGAGACTCCTCGTCATGTCCGTGATCTCATCCGGGACTCCGAACAACCTTCGGTACATCAAAATGCATAAACTCATAATAACTGTCATCGTAACGTTAAGCGTGTGGGCCCTACGGTTCGAGAACAATGTAGACATGACCGAGACACGTCTCCGGTCAATAACCAATAGCGGGACCTGGATGCCCATATTGGCTCCTACATATTCTACGAAGATCTTTATCGGTCAGACCGCATAACAACATACGTTGTTCCCTTTGTCATCGGTATGTTACTTGCCCGAGATTCGATCGTCGGTATCCAATACCTAGTTCAATCTCGTTACCGGCAAGTCTCTTTACTCGTTCCGTAATACATCATCTCACAACTAACATATTAGTTGCAGTGCTTGCAAGGCTTATGTGATGTGCATTACCGAGAGGGCCCAGAGATACCTCTCCGACAATCGGAGTGACAAACCCTAATCTCGAAATACGCCAACCCAACATCTACCATTGGAGACACCTGTAGTACTCCTTTATAATCACCCAGTTACGTTGTGACGTTTGGTAGTACCCAAAGTGTTCCTCCGGTAAACGGGAGTTGCATAATCTCATAGTTATAGGAACATGTATAAGTCATGAAGAAAGCAATAGCAACATACTAAACGATCGGGTGCTATGCTAATGGAATGGGTCATGTCAATCAGATCATTCTACTAATGATGTGACCTCGTTAATCAAATAACAACTCTTTGTTTATGGTTAGGAAACATAACCATCTTTGATTAACGAGCTAGTCTAGTAGAGGCATACTAGTGACACTCTGTTGGTCTATGTATTCACACATGTATTATGTTTCCGGTTAATACAATTCTAGCATGAATAATAAACATTTATCATGATGTAAGGAAATAAATAATAACTTTATTATTGCCTCTAGGGCATATTTCCTTCAGAACAAAGAGTTGTTATTTGATTAACGAGGTCACATCATTAGTTGAATGATCTGATTGACATGACCCATTTCATTAGCTTAGCACCCGATCGTTTAGTATGTTGCTATTGCTTTCTTCATGACTTATACATGTTCCTATGACTATGAGATTATGCAACTCCCGTTTGCCGGAGGAACACTTTGGGTACTAACAAACGTCACAACGTAACTGGGTGATTATAAAGGAGTACTACAGGTGTCTCCAATGGTAGATGTTGGGTTGGCGTATTTCGAGATTAGAATTTGTCACTCCGATTGTCGGAGAGGTATCTCTGGGCCCTCTCGGTAATACACATCACATAAGCCTTGCAAGCATTATAACTAAGATGTTAGTTATGAGATGATGTATTATGGAACGAGTAAAGAGACTTGCCAGTAACGAGATTGAACTAGGTATTGGATACCGACGATCGAATCTCGGGCAAGTAACATACCGATGACAAAGGGAACAACGTATGTTGTTATGCGGTCTGACCGATAAAGATCTTCGTAGAATATGTAGGAGCCAATATGGGCATCCAGGTCCCGCTATTGGTTATTGACCGGAGATGTGTCTCGGTCATGTCTACATTGTTCTCGAACCATAGGGTCCGCACGCTTAACGTTACGATGACAGTTATTATGAGTTTATGCATTTTGATGTACCGAAGGTTGTTCGGAGTCCCGGATGTGATCACGGACATGACGAGGAGTCTCGAAATGGTCGAGACATAAAGATTGATATATTGAAAGCCTATGTTTGGACACCGGAAGTGTTCCGGGTGAAATCGGGATTTTACCGGAATACCGGGAGGGTTACCGGAACCCCCCGGGAGCCAAATGGGCCTACATGGGCCTTAGTGAAAAGGTGAAAGGGGCTGCCATGGAGGGCTGCGCGCCTCCCCCCTCCCCTAGTCCTATTAGGACTAGGAGAGGTGGCCGGCCACCTCTCTCTCTCTGTCCCCCTTGGAGTCCTAGTTGGAATAGGATTGGAGGTGGGAGTCCTACTCCCGGTAGGAGTAGGACTCCTCCTGCGCCTCCCACCTTGGCTGGCCAGCCCCTCCCTTGGATCCTTTATATACGGGGGCAGGGGGCACCTCTAGACACACAAGTTGATCCTTGAGATCGTTCCTTAGCCGTGTGCGGCGCCCCCTGCCACCAAATTCCACCTCGATCATACCGTTGTAGTGCTTAGGCGAAGCCCTGCGTCGGTAGTACATCAAGATCGTCACCACGCCGTCGTGCTGACGGAACTCTTTCTCGACGCTTTGCTGGATCGGAGCCCGAGGATCGTCATCGAGCTGAACGTGTGCTAAGAACTCGGAGGTGCCGGAGTAACGGTGCTTGGATCGGTCGGATCGGGAAGACGTACGACTACTTCCTCTACGTTGTGTGATCGCTTCCGCAGTCGGTCTGCGTTGGTACGTAGACAACACTCTCCCCTCTCGTTGCTATGCATCACCATGATCTTGCGTGTGCGTAGGAAATTTTTTAAAATTACTACATTCCCCAACAAATTAACTCGCTCGCAATTAACACGCAGACTCCTCATCTCCTTTCTCGGATGGCTTCCCAATTATTATCCAAGAAGAGAGCCGTTGATGGCAAGTACACAATGAACTGCAGGTTCGTTTCCGCATCAATCTATAAATTAGGGCGTTTTCTACTGCTTCTTCCATTGATCCATCAATCCATCCATCGTCCCCTTAGAAAATCAAGAGGTTGGAACAGGCCTGGGTTGGAATCTCGCTGCTTGGTGGCTGCAGTCCTTGGAGATGAGCAATCAGAGCACCAAGCGCCCCCGCCTGATGATCTGCATCCGTGAACAGTCAGCAACCAAAGGTTGTTTCGCCCCCTTTTCACCCCTTTTTTAGCTGATCCGTTGTTCTTTCTTGCATTTGTGTATCCTTGGTTTTTCTTAATTTTCTAAGATGTCTTCTAATTCTAAACGCCCTGGTGGGAAGTATAAATCTGGGTATGAAAAACGTACAAAGAAGAAAAAAGCTGAAAATCTTATTCATTCTCTGAAGGGGTCTCTTGATAAATTTGTTGTGAAAGAACCACAAGTTTCTTCCGAAAATCAGAATATAGAGGCTGATGTTGATGATAATGTTGACAACATTCAGGTTGAGAATACTAATCCTGTGAGGCTAACCTCCATGGAAATGTCGTTGGCGCTAGTGTTAATGAAAACATGGATAGTTCATCTAATAAGAATAACATGGATATAGAGACACTGGTTTTTGTAATGCATTGGAAACAGCAAAAGAAATTGCACTTGAAATGGAGATCGATCCTACATTTTGTCAAAAGCGTGAGATTAAAAGAAAGAAACAATTTGACGAAAACCCAGATGATGTGTTAATTTCTTCACAACCTGCACATGAATCATTTAGGAGAAAATATTTTAATCCTGTTGTTGATCAGGCTATCAGTTCACTTACAACAAGATTTGAGCAATATGAATCATTCCAAAAGAACTTTGGTTTTTATTTACTTCTGATGCACTAAAATCATTGGATGAGAAGAGCTTAAAATCTTCTTGTAGTGTTCTTGAGGCTGCACTAAAGAGTGGGGGGAAATCAGACATTAATGGTAGTGAATTATATGTTGAGCTAAATTTACTTAAAAGTTTCATTCCAAATGATAATATGGGGCCGGTTGATATCTTGAAATTTCTTAAACGGCTAGATTGTTTCCCTAATGCAACTATTGCATATAGAATTTTGTTAACTATTCCAGTGACCGTCGCATTAGCTGAGAGAAGTTACTCCAAATTGAAGTTATTGAAGTCCTATCTACGTTCAACAATGACACAAGAAAGGCTCAGTGGGTTGGCTACTATAGCAATTGAAAATGATATACTGGAGGGGGTTGCTTATGAAGATTTAATTAAAGATTTTGTATCAAGAAATGCTCAAAGGATGGCACGCTTTGGCTAACAGAGTAAAAGATGGACCTGTAGCTCAAAATTCTAAGATTTTTCTCCTGTATTATGTAGTTCCTTGAGAAATCTATACTGCTGTAGTGACTAATAAAAATAATGTTTAAATTGCCTACTTGACTTTCTTATACATGGGGCCTAAATTGTGATTTCACGCCGGGGCCTCAATTTCCGGGGTACGGCCCTGACACTGGTGTGCTTTGACTAGAGAGGTCTCTCCAGTTCGAAACCGCGGGCGTACCATTTGTTGACATTTAACGAAAAAAAATTAAATGGGTCAGCCCAGCACGGAGGTGGGGTGTGCGCCCTGTAACATTTATGCCTGTAACAGGCGCCACAGGCGCCAAATAGGAACCAGCCCGCCAACGAGTGGCACCGAACAAGATAGTCGGCCGATCTTTTTGGGCCAGCCCACGAGTATCTTCTTTTTGGGCCTGCTCACTATCAAATTCTTCTGTTCCTACGTCGTTTGTAGCGAGCGAGTCCATACAATACATCTATAAAAAAACCTAAATTCTAAAAAGTGCATACACTCTAATTAAAGAAAACAAGCGGCCGGTCTTACACACGCATGCATGTAGTTTTATGTTCTAAATTTTGTCTTTATTCGTGACATGGTATATACTACTAGGATAGTCACATGGGCAAGACACATCATTATTTCATGGATGCGCATATCCATTTATTCGGGTTTTTGAATTTTTTAAAAGCCATATCTTTTAAACCGTGCTTCGAAATTTAGATCCGTTTTCACTATTGGAATCCTCGCGACGAGATCTTTGAAACTAGACCCACATGGGTATGTTTTGACGAATTTTTTATGCCAACTTTGATGCTATATTGTGCAACTCTATTACTGTATTGTGCAACTTTATTATTACATCGTGCAATTTTTTTCCAAAACTAATGTTTGAAGCTGCACCTTTGTATGAGGTTGCAACCTAGCAACCACGACAATTTTGATGTGCAACTAGTCTATTGTCTCGACGAAAGTCGATATGCAACCTCCTCTTGTAATGTAGTCTAATTGCACATACATTGATGTTTAGTTGGTTTGTAATGTAGTTTAGTTGCATAAATTGATATTTAGTTGGTAGGAAGACTAGTTGCACACACAGTTGGCTTATAATTTAGTCTAGTTGAACACACATTGATGTTTAGTTGGCAGGACACTAGTTGCACACACATATGCTCAGTTGGCACGGCAATCTAGTCTAGTTACACACACATTGATATTTAGTTTGCAGGACTTTTTTGGCACACACATATATGCTCAGTTGGTGCGACAGTCTAGTCTAGTTGCACACACATTGATGTTTAGTTGGCAGGAAGACCAGTTCATCGAAATATCCCCATGCTGGATCTAGTTTCGAAGAGCACGTCGCGAGGGTTCCAGCAATGAAAACAAATCTTAATTCCGACATGCGAATTAAAAGTTATGCTTTCTTTGGTTTTTAAAATCACGAATTAAATACATCAAAGAATAAAACACATGCAGCGAAGAAACGGTTGTGCAAATATTTAAGGACCAGATGAAAAACTTTTTTAATTAGGATGATTAATTAGGAAAGAGACACAAAATTTCCAGTTTAGATCGGCTGCTCGCGTAGGCTAAGCGAGCAGCTGGCCCGCTCGCTAGACTTGGCCATAAAAAAATGTTTGTGATGTATATGGCTCGCATGGTATGCCCAAGTATTGGGCCAGTCTAATTAGCACGGCTAGAGTGAGCGCCTAACAATATATCGCACCTACGAATCAACTTGTGGTTGGGTTGATTAGGTGGACAGTGGTATCCCCAATCCACCGGGATTCAAATGCTGGCGCTCATATTATTTCTGAATTTATTTTGGGATTTCCGGCGATACGCTTTCAGTGGGAGAAGACGTTCCCGTCGATGACGAGGCGCCTACGGTGACTTCGTAAATCTCAAGATAATATGCCGGCTCATCTCTCAAAGGTGCTCATAGGGGTAGGATGTGCGTGTGTGCGTTTATATGGATGAGTGTATGCGCGTGTATATAAGCGCTTGTGTCTGTACTGATGTTAAAAAAAACAATACATCGCACGTTTTTATAAACCATACAATACACTTCCTTTAGAAAAGCAGTGCACGTTCTCTAGAAAAGGGAAGAAGCAAGCAACACACTTTGCTCAAAAATATTTATAACCATAGACATCTATAGAAAAATGTTTGTGATGTATATGAAATTTGTATAATGTGTATGAACAAAGTAGACATCATAAGTTATATTTAGAAAACAAAATGTTAATAGTGTGTTTGAAAAATGTTAAACATGTATAAAAAAAGTTCTTATGTAATAAAAATCTAGACATCAAAAATATATGATTGAAATAATATTAATCATGTACTTAGAAAAATATACAATGTGAAAAGTGTTCATGTAATTCCAAAAAAGTTATATACAACTAAAATGTAAGTGGCATTTAAAAAACAGGTTGTGACATTTTAAAAAATTGTATTCAAAATATTTATGTGGTTTAAAAAATGTTTCATGCGATTGACAGAATGTTCAATGTATACTTGAAACATGTGGAATATGTATTCTTTTTGTAGACATGTATTTTCAAAAATGTACCTCATTTATTTCGAAAATGGTCAACGTGTATAAAAAAGGTTGCACATGTACACAAAATGTGAGCAATATGTATTGAAATAGTATAGATTTGTTAAAAAAGGGAAAACCCCAAAAAAGGAAGAAAATCGGTGAAGATATACAGAAAAATAAAAAACCAAAATAAAACAGTGAAGAAACACAGAAGAAACAGAAAAATAAAGAAAATATGTGAAAGAAAAACGGAGCAAATAACCAAACAAAACCGATGCAAACAACAGACAGAAACAACAAGAAAAGAACAAAACCAACCAAAAAGTTTTAAAACAAAATAAAACTGTAAATAAAATACGGAAAAAATAAGTGCACAACGGGGCCAATACGGAAAAACAACAAGAAAAAAAGTCACCAGCGGCAACTGAGCCACGAACAACAGCGACTCGGGAGCTATAAAACGCTTAGTGCGAGTGCTCCTTCGCTGGGCTATTGAACGGGACCAGTCTCCCATGAAGCTTTGTCTCGGTGCAGTAGCTACTCGGCCGGCTCATTTACTTTCGTTTTTTTTGTTCGCTGGGTTTCTTTCAAGTTCGCCGGATTTTGGTCTTGTTTTTTTTTCTATGTGGGTTTCTCCTCTGGTTTTCACTGTTGGCGTATGGTTTTCTTGGGTTTTTGTTTTTTATTTGGTTTTTTCTCCCATTTCTTGTTTTCTTTTCCTTTTTATTATCTTTTTGGTTTTCTTTTTATTTCTTCCATGGTTATTTTTTTTGCACTTTTTTTCTCTATCTTACTTGTTTCCTTTTTCTCGTGGTATTTCATTTCTTCCTTTCGTGGTTTTTCCTTTTCGTTTTATTTTCTATTTTCTTTCTTTTTCAATGGTTTTTTTTCAAAAAACTTTCAATCTATTCATCTTCAATCATGTCAGTACAACGAACACCAAAAATAAAAATTAAATCTAGATCCGTAGACGACCTAGCGATGACTACAAACACTGAAGCGTGTCGAAGGCGCGCCGCCGTCATCACCCCTGCATCGTCGGAGTCGGGCACAACTTGTTTGTAGTAGACAGTATAAAAGTCGTCGTGTCAAGGCCCCATAGGACCAGCGCACCAGAACAACAACCATCGCAGATGAAGAATAACGTAGGTTGGAAGGATTTAACTCGAAGACACACGAACGTAGACGAACAACGGCGAGATCCGAGCAAATCCATCAAAGATAAATCCGCCGGAGACACACCTCCACACCCCCACCTACAATGCTAGACGCACCGCCAGAACGGGGGGCTAGGAGAGCAGACCTTTATTCCATCTTCAGGGAGCCGTCGCTGTCTCGTCTTCCTGAACAGGACATAAACCCTAACAAGACAGAAAACGACTAAAAACCGAGCCCTCCCGCCGGCCCTTGGCAGGATCCACCGCGACTCCATGACCCTAGGGCCACCGGAGACGAGGCGGACCTATGGCGGCACCGGCGAGAGGCAGGAAGCCTGGCTTTCTTTCTTGGAGGAGGAGGAACGACTTCTTTTTCAATGGTTTTATATTTCTTTCTTAGTTTTCATTGCTTTCTTTGTTTCTCTTTGGTTTTCCTTTGTTTTTCTTGGTTTCTCTTCGTTTTCTCATGGATTTTCATGGCATTCTTCAGGTTTTTCGTTTTTTTCATTTCTGAGTTGTTTCTTTGTTTCTTTCTTCCAGTTTTTAGTATTAACCGCTGTGTTTGTTTTTCTTTTTCTTCAACCCATTTCTACATTTTTCATACACTTGTACATTTTATGTATACATCAGGAACATTTTTTATACATGTTTAACATTTTCAAAATACATGATTAACATTTAGAGACTATGTTTGATGACTACTTTTTTCATACACATTGTACATTTTTGGTACATGCAAGGAATTTTTTTAATAAATGCTTTGCCTTTTTGAAATATATGATTAACATTTTTATACAACATTTTTTTGGTCTTATTCTAAAACTGTTTAATACATGTTCTAAAATTCCCATAAAACACTTTTGCACACGTTTCACATTTTTTATAGATGATCATTTTTATCAAATATTTGCATTTGATATATACTTTTTTCATACACATTGTATATTTTAGTATATATAAGAAACATTTTACTATACAAAGTTAATGTTTTGGAAATATATCCTAACATTTATTTGATACTCGATCAACATATTTTAAAATTAGTTTCTATTTTAAATTTTTTTATTGCACCTTCTACATTTTAGTATGCGTTAGGAACATTTTTTTTACCATGTTTAACATTTTTATATGAATGATTAACAATTTTTAAAATGTTCGTTACCATTTTGTAAATACATGATAAAAAATTATATTCATTGCATTTTTTTGTATACATCTTTCGTATACACGAGAAACATTTTTTCTATACACATTTAACACTTTGTAAATAAATTCTAGATTAACATTTTCCAAATGTTTTATGTGTGTGTGTGTGTATATATATATATATATATATATACAGACATATATATATATATTTGGAAGTATAAACAAAAGTAAAAAAGAAAGAAAAAATAAAACAGAAAAGGATGAACAAATAAAAGGAAAAAAACGAGGATGTGGCATACCGCAAGCTAGGCCGGCCCAGTGTCGTGCTCCCTTAGGCGAGGTTGTCTTGCGTCTCACATGAATCGAGACATGATGCTAAAAAAAACATGAATCGAGACATAGGCATGCAATAATGCCACACTTACGAGCTGGATTCTTACGGAATTGTCTACGCGAGGAGGTACAACGAGTTGGTGCTTGCTTTTTTTCTTTGCGTGAATTGCGGCGCCCATTGCTCTCTCATTCTGCCAAATCACTCTGTAGCCATGCTTCCAGTAAAACCTGCCCGCAAGTGTAGCATTTCTCCATAGGCGCACCCGAGTAGCTAGCGACCTCGTGAGCGAGGGAACGAACACGCTAAACTGAATGCTGGGCCAACCTGTTCACGGGATCCCTTGAGGCGATACATATTATATCTCAATACAGGCAACAGATAGCCCTGGTCGGGTTGGTTAGAAAAGTTCTCATGGCCGTGCTGTTGCCTTCGGCGCCCAGGGCTAACTCTGCATGCTTTGTGTATATGTACCTACATGTTTGACGTGTTTGGTTGCTCGCATACCCCCAACCAGACCCGTCCGGGGAGAAAATGGCCCATTTGATTTGTCTGGGTTCACTGCTCAGCCTGCATAGCACGATACATAAAGCACCTTGGGGTCAATCCCGCTGAGAACCCATGAATCAGCAGTTTTTCAATAGCCAGGCCTGCGGGATGCATGTGGGCGGAGGCGGCTGAGCGCTAGGAGCCATGCACTAGTAGAAAACCGGGCAATAGCACCGGTTCGTAAGGGCCTTTAGTGCCGGTTATGGAACCAGCACTATTATTTCGGCACTAAAGGCCCCCCCCCCCCTTTAGTACCAGTTCAGCACGAACCGGCGCTAAAGTGCCACCACGTGGCGTGAGCTCGCGCCCTGGTACGGGGGACCTTTAGTACCGGTTGGTGTTACCAACCGGTAGTAAAGGTTTCTTTTTTTGAATTTTTTTTTTGAAAATTTTGGAATTTTTTTTTGTTTTTTTATTTTTTATTTTTCTGAATTATTTGATGATTTAGTCTCTAATCACCTCTCTTAACTGTTCAAGTGTGGCACGAACCGGTACTAAAGGTGATCGTGAGGCCCCGGCCTGACGCCAGCCTGCCACCACCCCTTTAGTACCGGTTCGTGCCACGAACCGGTACTAAAGGTTCAACACGAACCGGCATTAATGCAAATTCGTTCGAACCGGCACTAATGGTACCATTAGTGCCGGCTCAAATACAAACCGGCACTAATGTGCTTCACGTTTGACCCTTTTTCTACTAGTGATGTTTCACCGCTCTCTCCCCCTCTCTCCACTCTCCCACTCTCACACCGGTGTTGGTGATCAGCGGATCGGAGAACAACAAGGCGAGCATCGCGCGTCCATCACCGGCATCACCAACATCCCCGACAACACTTCGGCAATGGCGGTAAGCCCTATTTTCACCTACTCGCTAACGATTTTTGGATTCGATTTGCGTTTTGGATTCGTTTTGCGCTTTCGATCCGCGCGGGAATCGGGGTAAATAGATATAGGATTGAGGGGGCACATCTTCATGAGTAGCAAATAGCGATGTATTTTAGGGTTTTGATTGGGATTGAGTATAAGAGGAAGGGGGGATCGTAGTAAATCTTACACGGTAGTGCTAAATCCTAGTCGTGGGGACCCCGGAGGCGCTTGGAGTGGCGGGGGCTTGGGCCTTGTAGTTATTCTCCGGCTTGACCATAGCATGCACCATCTCTTCATTCTCAATATTGTCCAGAACGATTGGCATAGTACGGTGGCCTGGCTTGACGCCTTGACAACTACCTCCACCACTTCTTCTTCTTTTTCCTCTAACTCCAGAATGATGACGGCTGGCGACATCGCGGTGGCCGGCTGACCTTGACGAGCCATGTAGCCCATTTACTTGGCCCATGTTGCTCCTTGACCAACGTCACCAGACTCAGCCTGATCCATGCCCCGGCACAATATGCCCACTGACATACCGACTTTCACTGGGTCAAGAATTAATGTCTTCAATTCCTTTGTTGCCGCCTTCTTTACCACAGTGTCTACCTCCTTATGCATGTCGTCGATGCTGGTGAAGTTAGAGCACACTTCTATGGTGTTCTCGAATTTGGTGTGATCACCGAACGAGCACCCAAGGAAGAAAGCCCAACAACCAATGCCCCAAGGGAAGGGGTTGGGCATGGGGTTCATGGCAATGGACATGTTGAAGAGGGGTGATAGTCGGAGACAAAGAGGGTTAATTGAGTGCGGTTGTGCGTAAGTATTAGAGCCTTTGGGTGGGTAAATATAGGGACTTAGGACGGTAGGGTTGAATGCTGATCAACCTTTGAACTTTGTGCTGCTCATAATGCAGATCGACATGGAGAACACGAAGGGCAAGGAGGTGGTGGCGCCTGGCGACAAGGGCAAGGAGGTGGTGGCGCCCCGTGAAAAGGGAGGTGATGCTTGCATTACAGAAGGGTAAGGTGGTGGTGCCGTCGTTAAACGATGATGTGGTGCTAGAGGAGCCCCCAGCGGCAAGAGGAGGAACTATGGCCACTACCATGAGGAGGCAGGCCAACTCACTTCTGCAAGTTGATCCTTGACCCGAAGTTGGAGTGCCTGCCTATGCCTCTAGACTTCACGAAACACTTCTAGGACGTGCCTTGGGAGTTCAAGATGAAGACAAACACCGGCTGCGCATGGAGGGTGATGGTCCATTGATGAACGATAGGGTCACCCTCTTTTAGGCTTGGGCCCCCTTTGCCGATGTCCACCAGATCAAGATCGGTTACATGGTCACCGTCAAGTTGCTGACTCCCGACACACTGAAGGTCATCGTCTTCAACGACAACGGCATTGAAGTGGTGACGAAGTGCTAGAAGCACGACGACACCTTCGTCCTTAACGTCTAGAGAGCTCTCCGTTGCCTGATTGCGCGCGTGTTGGTTTGGTTTAGGACTATGTCGTACTGGTTTGGTTCAAGACTGTTGATTTAAGTGTCGTACTATGTTTAACTTGTTCCTATATGCTATCTATTTTGCGTGTCTCTGGTTTGTTCTGCCTGCTAGTATGTTGGTAACCTCGCCACCTCCACAAAGTGGTTAACATTCAACATGTGTTGCATGTAACCAAAGAGTCTTGTGTTTTCGCCTAAGCAAGCGGGCAACCAAACACTCAACCTTTCATTTCGCCACAGTCAGGCAAGAGGGTATGCAGGCAACCAAACAACATGCAGATGTTGATTTTTAGCATGTTTTATCCTCAACCAGACCCAACTGAGACACACATGCAATATAGGCAAAATTGATGCGGGCAACCAAACATGTCAGTCGTTGTATTCATGTACATAAATCCAAATTTTGAAAAAGTCATGTATACATTTTTTTACTCATGCACAATTAGACAAAATTTTGGAGACGTCACATATACATGTTGTTCTCATGTACAAAAAGACAAAATTTGGACAAGTGTACATCTTGTCCACACGCGCGATAGCAAAAACGTGCATCTTATCCATGCCTTTTTTTTGACTTATCCAGTATCCCGTCCTTTCAGTGTGGATAACCTTTACATTCTAGTAAATTCCAGCCAGCATATGTACGGTGATTTATGCCTTTTTCTTCTTCAGTGTGCAATATATACTCCCTCCGTTTTAAAAAAGATGACTTAACTTTATACTAACTTTAGTACAAAATTAGTATATAGTTGGATCATCTATTTTGGAACGGAGGGAGTACTTTCTAACTCTTGGGAAGTTCGTGTTCGATCTTATCATGAAACAAGAGGCAAGTAATACTTAGCTATCCGGTGAATAGGAGAAATTTAGGAGTGCCGTGCTTGATTGAGTGTACGACAACGACAGGAAACGGGCGGGCTAGCACATCAAGAGCGATTCACGTCATGTCATCATGCACGCGACAATCGTGACCCCGAATCTCGCACGATTCATCATAATAATCCGAAAAGTAATGGATTTTTTTCTTTCTTTTTTTCTCTGTATGTATATAAACATCTGAAAGCAAGATCATCGCTCAGATGAGATCCCTGCTCATCGATCATCTCCTCAACGCAATTACAATGGCATGTCTGATGCATATTCAGAGGAAAAGACAGAAGAGGAAGTCAAAATCAAAAAGGAAAACAGAGAGCTGGTCTGTTCAAAAGCTCAATCAAAAGAAAAGAGGTAGCATCGATCCTTTCTTGAAGAACAGCTACGCACAACTAGGACGCGCCAGAAAAAAAACTAGGACGCGCGGAATTTACAAGAGGAAGAAACGCAGGAGGTTAATTACACGGTGGAGCAGAGCCATAGCAACGCAAGGATCGGTGGAGGACCGATCAGGCGATGACGGTGGCGGAGTCGAGGCGGTCGAGGCGGCTCCAGACCTCGCCGAAGGCGGCGGGCGTGCGGCGGCCGCAGGCGACGACGAGGAGGATCCGCTGCAGCTCCCGCACGAGGTGCACGAGCCGCCGCGCCGGCGCCAGCAGCAGCGTGAAGGGCAGTAGCCAGATGCCCAGCTCCAATATGAACATCGTCGGTCTCCTCCTCCTCCTCCTCCTCTGCTTCTCCTTGGCACGATCAACGGGAGCAGCTGCGGCTAACTAATCCTCCGGTGGTTCCCAACCAACATCCAATAATTCGCTTTGATTCGCCGCGATTGATGGATGGCCCGTTGCGCCGGAGCGGTAGCTTATAAGATACTAGCAGTGTTAACCAGCTCTCTAGCCTGGCTAATGCGCCGATAGATAGATTAAATTGGCACGTTGCTGGCCGTGGCTAGTTGGCCACACGCCAGGTCTCCACGTCCGACGCAGCACGCATCGTCGAACGGATTTGTATATGCAACCACCGCTCTCAGTCGACCGGCCCGGTGGCAGGCCAGCAGCTGTGATGCGAGCATGGCGCGACGTGGTACCGTGGAATTAATCTCTCAAATCTGGAGGATACACATGGCCCGGACGTAGCTGCAGTACTGGGATATACTCCATGATGTAGCATGTTCTGGGTCGATCGGGTGTCCGATTTATGTCTCCCCGACGTTTCCTGTCGTACCTAGGCTCTGTTTCCTGTCGTACCTAGGCTCCACCCAGAGGCCCGGCTGGGTCGCCTGCCACCTAGCTTGGATGTGACCCACTGGCTGCCGACCACTCAACAAACTGACAGGTTCGCGTGCATACGGATATAACTGAACAGTCAAATACATTCTGCACCCAAGTCGTTGTAGTATAGTGGTAAGTATTCCCGCCTGTCACGCGGGTGACCCGGGTTCGATCCCCGGCAACGGCGCTTTTTTTTTTTCGTTTTCGCGTCGGTCAAAAATATCTAAAATCTACGTGTCTACTGTATCACGGGCAACGCCGGCAGGTGGACGTTTGGACGAGTATCTCGTCTCGTGTACATGTCGCTGTCACGTACTAGCACGTAGCAGGCACGCAATAATTCAGGCGGCTCGCATGTCGGCACCTACCACGTACCGATCCTATCGAGTTCTCCCACACTTCATTGGCCATGGCCATGTTGCCGTCGTGACGGACCCGGCCACAGCGAACTACCCAAACGGTCGACGAAGCACACACTGCCGCTGCACCTTCGTTCTCGGCCTGTTCTCCGCGTCGGATAATCAGTCGGCCCGCGAAAGAACAGCCCAGCAGAGACGCTTCGGCGTCAGATTGGGCCCGATATTGTTGGTAGTATCACTCTTTCTTTCCTTTTTTAACATATAAAATAGTGGTGTCACTCATGGTGTGTGTGGTTGATGTTGACCTGGGAAGGCGGGAGCTGATCATCATGTCCTGTAATCATCCGTTCATTCTCCTAATAACCTAATTAGTAGCTAAGATGATAAAAAATGGGCAGTAACATTGTCAACACGGGAGCCAGTGATATGTACAGTTGCTTCTACGCACCGAGTCGCATGCATGAACACATCCCAACCAAATTGTTTGTTGTAGCAAGCCTCTATCTCTTCTGTCACTCGGTACGGTTCATTTATACAAGTTATATCTAATAGTAAATCAACACCAGTACTCCATCTCCGTGCATCATCTTTTCTGCTCTCATGAGTAGTATCGTAGCTACCCATTGGGTTGACTAGTTAGCGATAGCAAGGTAGATTACCTGATTTTGCTCCCTTCATGTGCTATATTGTCTACATTTTTGACTGAGTCGCTCTAGTGATGAAGACAAGCTACCCATGGACATTTATTCTTACATGGATGTCCTAATATTCGACTACTAATTCAAGGTATATACATTGAGTTGGTTGGTTCCGGATGCGATGTTGATTGACCAATTTTTCTAATTTGGCTCTCTTTTTTTTGGCACGAATGTACTACTAGTCTACTACTTGACATACTAGTAAAACGCCCGTGCGTTGCTACGGCCTAGAATGCATATACTTTAGGAAGCATCTCTGGTCTGAACTCTTAATCCAATTTTACCCTTAATCAAATATTATGTGTCTTAGGACCTACTATAGATTTACAGGTACCGATTCGTTTGTCCCTCTTATGCAAGTACAAAGAACCAATAGTTGTAACAAAAAAAGAAATAAGCAACATATAATTATGAATATTTTCACAATATTTTATAATCAAATCTATGGTTTGTTTTATTTCTCTCAAGTTCAAGCAGCAAGAAAGAAACACATTATTGAGATTGATCGCTCTTAGGTTCTCACAAGTTCATGCCCAAACATGCGACAAGATGTTAGCCTTGAAGGTGCTCGTCCTCGTGAAGCACCACAGACTCCAGAGAAGAGAAGCGGTCAATCACGTGATCTCTATCCATATATCCACACCAGAACAAGAGAATCAAAAGTCATTATTTCTTATCTGAGCAACAACATCTATCTGCATTTATTTTGTGAAATATTGTATACTCGTGCCCAACCAAATAATGTTATAAAAGGCGACTTAGCACCAAAAACGAGGAGGCTAAATGTGAGATAGGAAGCAGAGAAGCAAGACAAACCGAAGTTCAACACCATGTTCCAAACAATGATTATGACAGAAACAAAAAGGCTTTCCGAATCGTGGTTTGAGAGGTACCAGGAACATAGTGAACACATGCTGGCTTCATTGGGAATGCACTACTAGTATTTTAGTAGTGCAATGATGCAGTTTTAGGCTATCGTGTTTATGCATGACCTGAAAGATGGCTCCAAAATGTTTTGAATGCCATGAAGCAACTCATGATATCAAAGATTATTTTTCATGAAAGTGAGCCATCATATTTTTATACGCGGCACACAGACATGATAACGCTTCCGCTTCCCCATTGGTCTGGTATCTTAGAAGACGACCACGCCGACCACCATGGCTGATTGATCTGATAGCAGCAGGGCGAGCAAGGTGCGGCGTGGTATCTCAAATTAATCACTCCAGTCAGTCAATCTGGCAGCTACACATGGCCGACATGAAGGGCTGATGCATGGGTGTATAAATGTAGTAGTATCCCAAATGTAACCGGCAAAGAAGAAGAAAAAGCACCCCAAATGTAGTTGCATTACATACTCCAAGATAATCGTTCTTGCTTCTCCTGTTTTATTTCTGCCGAACGTTTCATAGCTTATTGTAGGCTCCACCCAGCGGCCAGGTTGCCTGACTTGGAATGCTGTTACCCATTGGTTGCCTGCTACCGAACTGATATGGTCAGGGAGAGAGATCAGCTTATTATTTTTTCAGAAAAAGTGGTTGACAACGTTCGGCCTCTATGTCAGTGGGATGCATACGTCTATCTTACGGTCAGGTTAATCATCAGAAGTTCTTTGAATCCACGCCGAGATGATCAAGCTATTTCATCTACCACGTACTTTCGGTCAACACGGGACGTATCATGTATACTATATACTCCCTTCGTCCCATATTGTAAGTTGTTTTTTGATACTACACTAGTGTCAAAAAAACGTCTTACAATATGAGACGGGGAGGGAGCACGTCCCTGTCATCTATGTACGGATCACAGCCCCCAATAATCGAGTAGACATGCCAGTCGGCACGTCCACTAGTAGAAAAAGGGTCAAACGTGAAGCACATTAGTGCCGGTTTGTATTTGAGCCGGCACTAATGTGCACATTAGTGCCGGTTCGTGGCGGCGATCAATAGTACCGATTCGTGGCGAACCTTTAGTACCGGTTCGTGGCATGAACCGGTACTAAAGAGGCTGTGTCATCCTGCGGTCAGGCTATGGCCCCACCATCATCATTTAGTGCCGGTTCGTACCACGAACCGGTACTAATGAGCGGTGCCGGTTACGGCAAGCTGTTTTTAGTCCCACCTCGCCAAGAGAGAGGCAGTATGAGCGGTTTATAAGCCGTGAATGCACAGACAATGACGAAGAGTTGCAATGCTCACCTACATGTTGATTTGCTTCAAGCCTTGCGGAATAGTATAGATTGCACTGAGCTATGTGCAGTGGCTTAGTGCAATCTACACTATTCCGAATGGCTTGAAGCAAATTAACCAGCATTGCACCTCTTTTTTATTTTTAGTAACTTATTTAAACTCCGGACTTCTTTTGTGTTCAGTATGCAGCATTTAAAGCTTGTTATGCCTCAAGGTTGTTGTGGTTTGGAAATTATGGATTTGACAACCATGAATCATAGCTTTTTGTGTAAGTGATTTGGGAAACTCAAGTTTGGCAAACTCTATTGACTAGTAGAAAAACGGTCAAATGTGAAGCACATTATAGTGCCGGTTTGAATTTGAGCCGGCACGAATGTGACCATTAGTGCCGATTCCAACGGCTAGGCGGGCTGCTACCATTAGTACCGGTTCGTTGCCAATCTTTAGCACCGGTTCGTGGCACGAACCGATACTAATGTGCATCCCACCAATCAGGAAGAATCACACGGATCGTGTGTTTCTTTCTAGCTCTTGCGAGTCATTGGATCAAGGTTGTGTTTCTTCTTAGCTCATGTGAGTCGTTGGATCGAAACTACCACAATCACTTTGTGAGCCAGACGACCCTATATATAGCCCATCTCTCGCCTTCCCTGCATAAGTCTTTCAGTTCATCGACTACATACATCTACCATTTCATCGACTGCATACATCTACCAGTTCATCGACTGAATACAAATCATTCGGATTCGCCATCATACGCCCAACCGTGCATTTGATATGCATATATATGCATCACGAGCCACGGTAGGGCTGTATGATGGCGATACCGATTGGTTTGTTCTAGATCCGACATAAAAGGTTTGATACAACTTCTTTTTTGTGACATAAGATCTAACATTGTTGCTTCTAGTAGTTCTCTTGATTCCACTAATGATTCTCTTAGCCAAGTTATACTTGAGCAAAAAAATAGCTTATTGAAGGGAAGAATCAAGGTGTTGGTTTTGAACGAAAGTTCAATGCCAATGGAGTTGAGTGGGAAGAAGATCAATACCCCAAGACAAAGTTTGTTCCTCAACAAGAGAAGTATCCTACTTCCTTCAAGGGGACACAAGCTCAAGATGATCTTCTACATGTTGATTAGCTTCAAGCCTTGCGGAATAGCATAGATTGCACTGAGCTATGTGCAGTGCAGTCTACACTATTCCGAATGGCTTGAAGCAAATTAACCAGCATTTCACCTCTGTTACATGGCCACTTCAATGTTTTTTAAACTTATTTGAACTTCGGACTTCTTTTGTGTTCAGTATGCAGCATTTAAAGCGACGTCATCAATATCCAACATGTTCTGACATCATTTGTTGTTTTTCGGTCATTTACCTAATTGTTTAGAGAGCTAAATGACCGTGAAATTGAAAATCACTACAAAATGAATCCTGAAAATGTTGAAACTTGGCATGGTATCATCATATCACCCGCATAGCATGCGCGAAAGAGTAGAGTGTCACGGCAAAAACTGGACGCACTTCGTGTATAAACTGGACCTACTCTTTCCGAGTATCAGGGTTTCGGACGAGAACTCATCTGTTACATGGCCACTTCAATGTTTTTTAAACTTATTTGAACTCCGGACTTCTTTTGTGTTCAGTATGCAGCATTTAAAGCGACGTCATCAATTTTCAACATGTTCTGACATCATTTGTTGTTTTTCGGTCATTTACCTAATTGTTTAGAGAGCTAAATGACCGTGAAATTGAAAATCACTACAAAATGAATCCTGAAAATGTTGAAACTTGGCATGATATCATCGTATCACCCGCATAGCATGCGCGAAAGAGTAGAGAGGGTCACGGCAAAAACTGGACGCACTTCGTATACAAACTGAACAAACTCTTTCCGAGTATCAGGGTTTCGGACTATGCAAAAATAAGTAATGCAGAAAATAAAAGAACTATACAAAAAAATTACTCAAAAATAAATAGAACAAAATAAATAATGCAGAAAAAAAACTATATAAAAAACTACTCAAAAATAAATAAATAAAAATAAGTAATACAGAAAAGAAAAAACTATATAGCAAATTTGTTGGCGCACTGTCCTGTGGGTCTACCAGACCCAGGGTGTGCAAATGCAGGCCCAGAAAGGCCAGCAGACTCACAGGGCAGCGCGCCCTAATTAATTAGGCCTAGAAGCCTGCTATATAGAGGAGTTCGAAGAGATAGCCGCGGCTTGGTTTATAAACCAGTGCGGCTGTCCTTCGCCGGGCGAGGTGGGACTAAATTTTGGGGTGACAGCGCAAACTCTAAATACAGCAAAAAACAACTAAAAATAAATAAAACAAAATAAATAAAGCAGAAAAGAAAAAACTAAATGAAAAAAGCCCACCTACTGGGCCACGGCGGCATGCATACGACTAGAAACCCAACCTGTTGTTGGGCCAGGATGCAGGCCCGCAAGCCCAATAGGCCCCACAGGGCAGAGTAGCAGAGGTAGGCCCAGAAGGCCTGCTTTAGAGAGGAGCTCGAGACAGCAGCGGCGGCGGGGCTTATAAGCAGGTGTGTGCGCCCTTCGGCTAGCAATGTGGGACTAAACTTCTGCGCCCCTCGCCTGGCAGCGCACCCCCCTTTAGTACCGGTTCGTGGCTCCAACCGGTACTAAAGGGGGGGTCTTTAGTACCGGTTCGTGGCACGAACCGGTACTAAAGGGGTCGTTTCCCGCCGCTTGGCCTGGGGAAAATAGGCCTTTAGTACCGGTTCGTGCCACGAACCGGTACTAAAGGCCAAACCTATATATACAGCACTTACGAAAATTTCAGTTTCAACTCGCCACTTCGTCTCCAACCTCCGCCGCGCGCGCCGCTCGATCCCGTCGTCGCCGTCCGTCGTCATCGTCGCTGTCCCCGCTGCCGCCCGTCGTCGTCGTCGTCTCGCGCGCTACCGCCCCGAACGCCGCCGCCGCCCGTCGTCATCGCCGCGGCCGTACGTCTCTCTCTCGCTCCCGCACACACATACACACACATACACACACATACACACACACACCGGCGGCGCCACCGCCCCGTACGCCGGCGCCCCCGCTCGTACGTACGGGCGCGGCGACATATGGGGCCGCACACACACACATATACCACACATGCACACACACGCATACACACACATACACACACGCATACACACACACATATAACTAGTTTATTTTTAATAAGGAAATTTAGGTATATGAGATTAGAACTAGTTGAATAATTAATATAACTAGTTTATTTTTAATAAGGAAATTTAGGTATATGAGATTAATTAGAACTAGTTGAATAATTAATATAACTAGTTTATTCTTAGTAAGAAAATTTAGGTATATGAGATTAGAACTAGTTGAATAATTAATATAACTAGTTTATTTTTAGTAAAAAAATTTAGGTATATGAGATTAGAACTAGTTGAATAATTAATATAACTAGTTTATTTTTAGTAAGAAAATTTAGGTATATGAGATTAGAACTAGTTGAATAATTAATATAATTAGTTTATTCTTAGTAAGAAAATTTAGGTATATGAGATTAGAACTAGTTGAATAATTAATATAACTAATTTATTTTTAGTAAGAAAATTTAGGTATATGAGATTAGAACTAGTTGAATAATTAATATAACTAGTTTATTTTTAGTAAGAAAATTTAGGTATATAGAAAATTTAGGTATATAATTATTATTTGTTAATGAATTAGATAGAAAAGTTAAATATATAGTAATGTCAATTGAATATATAGTTAGATATATTAATGTCAAATGTTAGATTAATATATATTTGGCTAGATATAGGTGTTTAATGTTTCACCTATATGAACATAGGAAATGTCATCTGACGACGAAAAAGATTTTATTATGTGCGAACACTGTGAAGACCAGCGCGGCCTGTGCGACCAAAATTTCCTTGTTGATGGTAGGCGCTTCAGCATCAAGCTGGATGAGACATTCGAAGTTGATACAGTAGGTCACTTTGTCAATTATTATTTAAATACAAAACTTATGCTTCATTTGCTTCAACTTATAATTTTAAATTTTCACTATTCTACTAGCGCATCCCCTGCCATGCAAGAATTTTTGTCTTGGATAAGATAGGTTTCAGTGCTATAGATGATATGAAGGTAAAGAGAGTTTACTTGAAGACGCAGCATGGGTATACTTTCAACGTCAAATTATATAATGGAGACACATACACCCATTTTGAATGCAAAACTTGGCAAGCACTATGCAAGGCTTATGCATTTGAGCCTGATATGGTTATCACCTTTGATATTCGTTCGGAAGATGATATTGAAGGTAATATAGACATCTGGGTCGATGTGCAAACGCCTCCAGTTCTACTATTTGGTGAGTTTTTCTCAACCATGCATGCATATGTTTATGTCTTTCGTACAGTTTATTCAAAAATAGTTGACAACTATTTTGTATTGTCAGCTTATTTTGATTCAAGCAAACATGTCCGGCGCTTGGTAGACAGGACCTACTACTGCCCCGGGGCTCAACTAAACTGCGAGGAGATAAGTCATTATGTTTCATGGCTTGAGGATCTTAATACTGTCAAGACAAATTTTTTCCCTACACTTAGAAATGTTAGTATTCAAAACGTGCGACCAATGGTGATCGTATTGAACTACGGTCACATCTATAATCAAAAGATGGTAAGATTTTAAATATTTGTCCTTAATTAGTGCATCTTTTGCATACATTATTTTTGAAGCTAAACTTTCATTGCTTAGTATATTAATTACTATACGATGTTGTTCAACAGGGACTTCCGATGACAGTTGTGCCTCAGTGGATCAAGACAAAAGGTCGCATGTCAATGGTTAGCTTACGACTAAGATTTCCTACATTGCACATGAGTGCATTCAGGATTTCTAAAAGCGAAGAATGCTTAATAGTGAAAGATTGGAGCAAAATTGTTAACGATCGCAGAGAAGTACTAGGGGGCAGTAAGGAGAAGCGCAACCCAAGATTAGGAGACAGATTCATCTGCATGCTTCAGTATGATGAATCAGGAGAGCTATACATGTTCTATGCTATTCTACCTGAGAGGGAGCAGCAGGATCAGTAGCTACTCTTCATGCTCTTAATTAGTACTTGTCTCATGGATCCGTGTCCTGAACTTCGATGTTGGTGATGATTGAACTTGATGATATCTCTTTGCTTCTGTTACAAAGTGAATGTTTCCTCTTTAAGCTAGCCAACGTTGATGATGAATTACATAGCTAGCGGTAATTAATGACTATGATGATTAAATAGTGGTAATTAAACGACCACGATGATTTTTAGCTAGCTAGAGTTTATTTATTTATTAATATGCGATGATGATGATGATGATGACGACTACAACTCATTATAACGTAAAACAATCCTAAATTAAATTGATAACACAAATTTAATTGAAAAATACAAAATAAAACAAAAACCCACAACCATTTAGTACCGGTTGGTGCTAAAGGGCTCCCGGCCCCCGGAGCTGGCTCGTGCCACGTGGTACCCCTTTAGCACCGGTTCGTGCTGTACCGGTACTAAAGGGGGGGGGGCCTTTAGTGCCGAAATAATAATGCCGGTTCCTAAACCGGCACTAAAGGCCCTTACGAACCGGTGCTATTGCCCGGTTTTCTACTAATGGTCAAAGTGTCCGAAAAAAACCCTCTGCGATCATATCCATGCGTCCCCCGCCATCTAGCTTGGATGTGACCCACTGGCTGTCGGCCAGTGAACTGAGCTGATAGGTTTGCATCAACAAGGATGTGAAAGAGCAGTCAAAACAGTTTTGCGCCCAAGTCGTTGTAGTATAGTGGTAAGTATTCCCGCCTGTCACGCGGGTGACCCGGGTTCGATCCCCGGCAACGGCGCTCTTCTTTGTTTCTTTCCCTTTCACGTAAAAAAAAGGTCCACACGTGACGGAGTACGTGCCTACTGTATCACGGGTAACGCCGGCAGGCGGAGGAGTATCACGTATACATGTCGCCGTCACGTACGTAGCGATCGCCGCCCGCCCCAATAATTCAGGGGACACACATGTCGGCACGTACTATGCCCATTGGTCATCGCCCATTCCCGTAATTCACGTATATACATCGAAGGGAGAACGTGAGCCAGTGCCCAGTGGCATGCACATATACATATCTCAACCAAGTGTCTGTTTAGCGCCCGTTTAGTACTTCCTCTGTTCGAAATTACTTGTCACATAAATGGATGAAAATAGATGTATTTAGAATTGAAATACATCTGGACGGAGGGAGTAGTTTGTAACAAAAGAGACATTGTAGTTTGTGATATATGGAAATCGGAGAGGCTGTTCTTTTTTTTAAAGTGTCGTTTTAGCAAGCCAGTGTCTCTCCTGTAACTCTGTACATTTCATTATGCAAGTTATATCTATCAGTAAATCAATACTGGTACCCCGTCTCCATGCATCATTTTTCTGCTTTCATGAGTAGCTACCACGGTACCACCTAATCAACGCGTCTCTCAACTCAAGAGCGTGCAACACGCCTGAATTCATCTTGTGATGCATGCATGCATCATGTTTCTGAGCTACGACATTAAAATCGATCAATGAAGCCACCTGCCCGCCCAACCAGCACAACTTTGCTCTTCAGTGTTGCATCTGATGCAGTCTGTCAGACAGCTCTGAAACTGTTTAGCACTACCACATTACATGATGATGATTTGGTCTAGTACGTGTGTGTTTGTTACCATTTTACAAGTAATTCAGAAAGATCTGGATGAATGGACCATGGATAGCCGTGTACGTGAACGGTCAAAAATGCTTACGTTATGAACGCTAACCACGATCACCGCCCCTGCCCATCTCTTGCTCACACAGTCAATCGACTGAAATAACCAGTAATGATCGACTAGGTGTCTTGACTAGTTAGCGATAGCAAGGTTGATTGCCTGATTTTGTTCCCTTCATATGCAATCATGACTACATTTTGACAGAGCCACTGCCAGTCATCAGACAAGCTACCGATGGTCAAATATTCTTACACGGATGTTGTAATATTCAACTAGTATTCTTTTTTTGTGTGTGAGATATTCAACTAATCCAGTATTCAAGTAACATAAAGAGAGTTGGTTGGTTTCAGATACGATGTTGATTGCCCAATTTATCTAATTTGTTTGTTTTCTTTTTTAGACAAATATACTGTTGGGGAACGTAGTAATTTCGAAAATTTTCCTACGCACACGCAAGATCATGGTGATGCATAGCAACGAGAGGGGAGAGTGTTGTCTACGTACCAACGCAGACCGACTGCGGAAGCGATCACACAACGTAGAGGAAGTAGTCGTACGTCTTCTTCCCGATCCGACCGATCCAAGCACCGTTACTCCGGCACCTCCGAGTTCTTAGCACACGTTCAGCTCGATGACGTTCCTCGGGCTCCGATCTAGCAAAGCGTCGAGGAAGAGTTCCGTCAGCACGACGGCGTGATGACGATCTTGATGTACTACCGACGCAGGGCTTCGCCTAAGCACTGTAACGGTATGATCGAGGTGGAATTTGGTGGCAGGGGGCACCGCACACGGCTAAGGAACGATCTCAAGGATCAACTTGTGTGTCTTGGGGTGCCCCCTGCCCCCGTATATAAAGGTTGGAGGAGGGGGAGCCGGCCGGCCAGGGAGAGGAGGCGCAGGGGAGTCCTACTCCCACCGGGAGTAGGACTCCTCCTCCAATCCTAATCCTGTTAGGACTCCCGGAGGGGAAAGGAGAAAGAGGGGGGCCGGCCCCTTTCTGCTAGTCATACTAGGACTTGGGGAAAGGGGGGGGGGGGGGGCGCCGGCCAGCTTGGGCTTGTCCCTTTTCTCTTTTTCCACTAAGGCCCAATAGGCCCATTAGTCTCCCGGGGGGTTCCGGTAACCCTCCCGGTATTCCGGTAAAATCCCGATTTCACTCGGAACACTTCCTATGTCCAAACATAGGCTTCCAATATATCAATCTTTACGTCTCGACCATTTCGAGACTCCTCGTCATGTCCGTGATCTCATCCGAGACTCCGAACAATCTTCGGTACATCAAAATGCATAAACTCATAATAACTGTCATCGTAACGTTAAGCGTGCGGACCCTACGGTTCGAGAACAATGTAGACATGACCGAGACACGTCTCTGGTCAATAACCAACAGCGGGACCTGGATGCCCATATTGGCTCCTACATATTCTACGAAGATCTTTATCGGTCAGACCGCATAACAACATACGTTGTTCCCTTTGTCATCGGTATGTTACTTGCCCGAGATTCGATCGTCGGTATCCAATACCTAGTTCAATCTCGTTACCGGCAAGTCTCTTTACTCGTTCCGTAATACATCATCTCACAACTAACATATTAGTCGCAGTGCTTGCAAGGCTTATGTGATGTGCATTACCGAGAGGGCCCAGAGATACCTCTCCGACAATCGGAGTGACAAACCCTAATCTCGAAATACGCCAACCCAACATCTACCATTGGAGACACCTGTAGTACTCCTTTATAATCACCCAGTTACGTTGTGACGTTTGGTAGTACCCAAAGTGTTCCTCCGGTAAACGGGAGTTGCATAATCTCATAGTTATAGGAACATGTATAAGTCATGAAGAAAGCAATAGCAACATACTAAACGATCGGGTGCTATGCTAATGGAATGGGTCATGTCAATCAGATCATTCTACTAATGATGTGACCTCGTTAATCAAATAACAACTCTTTGTTTATGGTTAGGAAACATAACCATCTTTGATTAACGAGCTAGTCAAGTAGAGGCATACTAGTGACACTTTGTTGGTCTATGTATTCACACATGTATTATGTTTCCGGTTAATACAATTCTAGCATGAATAATAAACATTTATCATGATATAAGGAAATAAATAATAACTTTATTATTGCCTCTAGGGCATATTTCCTTCAGTCTCCCACTTGCACTAGAGTCAATAATCTAGATTACACAGTAATGATTCTAACACCCATGGAGCCTTGGTGCTGATCATGTTTTGCTCGTGGAAGAGGCTTAGTCAACGGGTCTGCAACATTCAGATCCGCATGTATCTTGCAAATCTCTATGTCTCCCACCTGGACTAAATCCCGGATGGAGTTGAAGCGTCTCTTGATGTGTTTGGTTCTTTTGTGAAATCTGGATTCCTTTGCCAAGGCAATTGCACCAGTATTGTCACAGAAGATTTTCATTGGACCCGATGCACTAGGTATGACACCTAGATCGGACATGAACTCCTTCATCCAGACTCCTTCGTTTGCTGCTTCCGAAGCAGCTATGTACTCCGCTTCACATGTAGATCCCGCTACGATGCTTTGTTTAGAACTGCACCAACTGACAGCTCCACCGTTTAAAGTAAACACGTATCCGGTTTGCGATTTAGAATCGTCCGGATCAGTGTCAAAGCTTGCATCAACGTAACCTTTTACGGTGAGCTCTTTGTCACCTCCATATACGAGAAACATATCCTTAGTCCTTTTCAGGTATTTCAGGATATTCTTGACCGCTGTCCAGTGATCCATTCCTGGATTACTTTGGTACCTCCCTGCTAAACTTATAGCAAGGCACACATCAGGTCTGGTACACAGCATTGCATACATGATAGAGCCTATGGCTGAAGCATAGGGAACATCTTTCATTTTCTCTCTATCTTCTGCAGTGGTCGGGCATTGAGTCTGACTCAACTTCACACCTTGTAACACAGGCAAGAACCCTTTCTTTGCTTGATCCATTTTGAACTTCTTCAAAATCTTGTCAAGGTATGTGCTCTGTGAAAGTCCAATTTAGCGTTTTGATCTATCTCTATAGATCTTTATGCCTAATATGTAAGCAGCTTCCCCGAGGTCTTTCATCGAAAAACTTTTATTCAAGTATCCCTTTATGCTATCCAGAAATTCTGTATCATTTCCAATCAGCAACATGTCATCCACATATAATATCAGAAATGCTACAGAGCTCCCACTCACTTTCTTGTAAATACAGGCTTCTCCAAAAGTCTGTATAAAGCCAAATGCTTTGATCACACTATCAAAGCGTTTATTCCAACTCCGAGATGCTTGCACCAGTCCATAAATGGATCGCTGGAGTTTGCATACTTTGTTAGCTCCTTTTGGATCGACAAAACCTTCTGGTTGTATCATATACAACTCTTCTTCCAGAAATCCATTCAGGAATGCAGTTTTGACATCCATCTGCCATATTTCATAATCATAAAATGCGGCAATTGCTAACATAATTCTGACGGACTTAAGCATCGCTACGGGTGAGAAAGTCTCATCGTAGTCAACCCCTTGAACTTGTCGAAAACCTTTCGCGACAAGTCGAGCTTTATAGACAGTAACATTACCGTCAGCGTCAGTCTTTTTCTTGAAGATCCATTTATTCTCAATTTCTTGCCGATCATCGGGCAAGTCAACCAAAGTCCATACTTTGTTTTCATACATGGATCCCATCTCAGATTTCATGGCCTCAAGCCACTTTGCGGAATCTGGGCTCACCATCGCTTCTTCATAGTTCGTAGGTTCATCATGATCTAGTAGCATGACTTCCAGAACTGGATTACCGTACCACTCTGGTGCGGATCTCACTCTGGTTGATCTACGTGGTTCAGTAGTATCTTGTCCTGAAGTTTCATGATCATCATCATTAGCTTTCTCACTGATTGGTATAGGTGTCGCAGAAACAGTTTTCTGTGATGTACTATTTTCCAATAAGGGAGCAGGTACAGTTACCTCGTCAAGTTCTACTTTCCTCCCACTCACTTCTTTCGAGAGAAACTCCTTCTCTAGAAAGTTTCCGAATTTAGCAACAAAAGTCTTGCCTTCGGATCTGTGATAGAAGGTGTATCCAATAGTTTCCTTTGGATATCCTATGAAGACACATTTCTCCGATTTGGGTTCGAGCTTATCAGGTTGAAGCTTTTTCACATAAGCATCGCAGCCCCAAACTTTAAGAAACGACAACTTTGGTTTCTTGCCAAACCATAGTTCATAAGGTGTCGTCTCAACGGATTTTGATGGTGCCCTATTTAACGTGAATGCGGCCGTCTCTAAAGCATAACCCCAAAACGATAGCGGTAAATCAGTAAGAGACATCATAGATCGCACCATATCTAGTAAAGTACGATTACGACGTTCGGACACACCATTACGCTGTGGTGTTCCGGGTGGCGTGAGTTGCGAAACTATTCCACAATTTTTCAAATGTACACCAAACTCGTAACTCAAATATTCTCCTCCACGATCAGATCGTAGAAACTTTATTTTCTTGTTACGATGATTTTCAACCTCACTCTGAAATTCTTTGAACTTTTCAAATGTTTCAGATTTATGTTTCATTAAGTAGATATACCCATATCTGCTTAAATCATCTGTGAAGGTGAGAAAATAACGATATCCACCACGAGCCTCAATATTCATCGGACCACATACATCGGTATGTATGATTTCCAATAAATCTGTTGCTCTCTCCATAGTACCGGAGAACGGTGTTTTAGTCATCTTGCCTATGAGGCACGGTTCGCAAGTACCAAGTGATTCATAATCAAGTGGTTCCAAAAGTCCATCAGTATGGAGTTTCTTCATGCGCTTTATACCGATATGACCCAAACGGCAGTGCCACAAATAAGTTGCACTATCATTATTAACTTTGCATCTTTTGGCTTCTACATTATGAATATGTGTATCACTATCATCGAGATTCAACAAGAATAGACCACTCTTCAAAGGTGCATGACCATAAAAGATATTATTCATATAAATAGAACAACCATTATTCTCTGATTTAAATGAATAACCGTCTCGCATCAAACAAGATCCAGATATAATGTTCATGCTCAACGCTGGCACCAAATAACAATTATTTAGGTCTAATATTAATCCCGAAGGTAGATGTAGAGGTAGCGTGCCGACCGCGATCACATCGACTTTGGAACCGTTTCCCACGCGCATCGTCACCTCGTCCTTTGCTAGTGTCCGCTTATTCCGTAGTCCCTGTTTCGAGTTGCAAATATTAGCAACAGAACCAGTATCAAATACCCAGGTGCTACTGCGAGCTCTAGTAAGGTACACATCAATAACATGTATATCACATATACCTTTGTTCACTTTGCCATCCTTCTTATCCGCCAAATACTTGGGGCAGTTCCGCTTCCAGTGACCAGTCTGCTTGCAGTAGAAGCACTCAGTTTCAGGCTTAGGTCCAGACTTGGGTTTCTTCTCCTGAGCAGTAACTTGCTTGCTGTTCTTCTTGAAGTTTCCCTTCTTCTTTCCTTTGCCCTTTTTCTTGAAACTAGTGGTTTTGTTAACCATCAACACTTGATGCTCCTTCTTGATTTCTACCTCCGCAGCTTTCAACATTGCGAAGAGCTCGGGAATAGTCTTGTTCATCCCTTGCATATTGTAGTTCATCACGAAGCTCTTGTAGCTTGGTGGCAGTGATTGGAGAATTCTGTCAATGACGCAGTCATCTGGAAGATTAACTCCCATTTGAATCAAGTGATTATTATACCCAGACATTTTGAGTATATGCTCACTGACAGAACTGTTCTCCTCCATCTTGCAGCTATAGAACTTATTGGAGACTTCATATCTCTCAATTCGGGCATTTGCTTGAAATATTAACTTCAACTCCTGGAACATCTCATATGCACCATGACGTTCAAAACGTCGTTGAAGTCCCGATTCTAAGCCGTAAAGCATGGCACACTGAACTATCGAGTAGTCATCAGCTTTGCTCTGCCAGACGTTCACAACATCTGGCGTTGCTCCAGCAGCAGGCCTGTCACCCAGCGGTGCTTCCAGGACGTAATTCTTCTGTGCAGCAATGAGGATAATCCTCAGGTTACGGACCCAGTCCGTGTAATTGCTACCATCATCTTTCAACTTTGCTTTCTCAAGGAATGCATTAAAATTCAACGGAACAATAGCACGAGCCATCTATCTACAATCAACATAAACAAGCAAGATACTATCAGGTACTAAGTTCATGATAAGTTTAAGTTCAGTTAATCAAATTACTTAGGAACTCCCACTTAGATAGACATCCCTCTAATCCTCTAAGTGATCACGTGATCCAAATCAACTAAACCATAACCGATCATCACGTGAGATGGAGTAGTTTTCAATGGTGAACATCGTTATGTTGATCATATCTACTATATGATTCACGCTCGACCTTTCGGTCTCCGTGTTCCGAGGCCATATCTGTATATGCTTGGCTCGTCAAGTATAACCTGAGTATTCTGCGTGTGCAACTGTTTTGCACCCGTTGTATTTGGACGTAGAGCTTATCACACCCGATCATCACGTGGTGTCTGGGCACGACGAACTTTGGCAACGGTGCATACTCAGGGAGAACACTTCTTGATAATTTTAGTGAGAGATCATCTTATAATGCTACCGTCAATCAAAGCAAGATAAGATGCATAAAAGATAAACATCACATGCAATCAATATAAGTGATATGATATGGCCATCATCATCTTGTGCTTGTGATCTCCATCTCCGAAGCACCGTCATGATCACCATCGTCACCGGCGCGACACCTTGATCTCCATCGTAGCATCGTTGTCGTCTCGCCAATCTTATGCTTCCACGACTATCACTACCGTTTAGTAATCTAGTAAAGCATTACATCGCGATTGCATTGCATACAATAAAGCGACAACCATATGGCTCCTGCCAGTTGCCGATAACTCGGTTACAAAACATGATCATCTCATACAATAAAATCAGCATCATGCCTTGACCATATCACATCACAACATACCCTGCAAAAACAAGTTAGACGTCTTCTACTTTGTTGTTGCAAGTTTTACGTGGCTGCTACGGGCTTAAGTAAGAACTCATCTCACCTACACATCAAAACCACAACGATAGTTTGTCAAATAGACTCCGTTTTAACCTTCTCAAGGACCGGGCGTAGTCACACTTGGTTCAACTAAAGTTGGAGAGACAGTCTTCCGTAAGCCATCTATGTGCAAAGCACGTCGAGGGAACCGGTCTCGCGTAAGAGTACGCGTAAGGTTGGTCCGGATCGTCTCACCCAACAATACCGCCGAACCAAAGTATGACATGCTGGTAGGCAGTATGACTTGTATCGCCCACAACTCACTTGTGTTCTACTCGTGCAAATAACATCAAACCATAAAACCTAGGCTCGGATGCCACTGTTGGGGAACGTAGTAATTTCGAAAATTTTCCTACGCACACGCAAGATCATGGTGATGCATAGCAACGAGAGGGGAGAGTGTTGTCTACGTACCAACGCAGACCGACTGCGGAAGTGATCACACAACGTAGAGGAAGTAGTCGTACGTCTTCTTCCCGATCCGACCGATCCAAGCACCGTTACTCCGGCACCTCCGAGTTCTTAGCACACGTTCAGCTCGATGACGTTCCTCGGGCTCCGATCCAGCAAAGCATCGAGGAAGAGTTCCGTCAGCACGACGGTGTGATGACGATCTTGATGTACTACCGACGCAGGGCTTCGCCTAAGCACTGTAACGGTATGATCGAGGTGGAATTTGGTGGCAGGGGGCACCGCACACGGCTAAGGAACGATCTCAAGGATCAACTTGTGTGTCTTGGGGTGCCCCCTGCCCCCGTATATAAAGGTTGGAGGAGGGGGAGCCGGCCGGCCAGGGAGAGGAGGCGCAGGGGAGTCCTACTCCCACCGGGAGTAGGACTCCTCCTCCAATCCTAATCCTGTTAGGACTCCCGGAGGGGAAAGGAGAAAGAGGGGGGCTGGCCCCTTTCTGCTAGTCATACTAGGACTTGGGGAAAGGGGGGGCGCCGGCCAGCTTGGGCTTGTCCCTTTTCTCTTTTTCCACTAAGGCCCAATAGGCCCATTAGTCTCCCGGGGGGTTCCGGTAACCCTCCCGGTATTCCGGTAAAATCCCGATTTCACCCGGAACACTTCCTATGTCCAAACATAGGCTTCCAATATATCAATCTTTACGTCTCGACCATTTCGAGACTCCTCGTCATGTCCGTGATCTCATCCGGGACTCCGAACAATCTTTGGTACATCAAAATGCATAAACTCATAATAACTGTCATCGTAACGTTAAGCGTGCGGACCCTACGGTTCGAGAACAATGTAGACATGACCGAGACACGTCTCCGGTCAATAACCAACAGCGGGACCTGGATGCCCATATTGGCTCCTACATATTCTACGAAGATCTTTATCGGTTAGACTGCATAACAACATACGTTGTTCCCTTTGTCATCGGTATGTTACTTGCCCGAGATTCGATCGTCGGTATCCAATACCTAGTTCAATCTCGTTACCGGCAAGTCTCTTTACTCGTTCCGTAATACATCATCTCACAACTAACATATTAGTCGCAGTGCTTGCAAGGCTTATGTGATGTGCATTACCGAGAGGGCCCAGAGATACCTCTCCGACAATCGGAGTGACAAACCCTAATCTCGAAATACGCCAACCCAACATCTACCATTGGAGACACCTGTAGTACTCCTTTATAATCACCCAGTTATGTTGTGACGTTTGGTAGTACCCAAAGTGTTCCTCCGGTAAACGGGAGTTGCATAATCTCATAGTTATAGGAACATGTATAAGTCATGAAGAAAGCAATAGCAACATACTAAACGATCGGGTGCTATGCTAATGGAATGGGTCATGTCAATCAGATCATTCTACTAATGATGTGACCTCGTTAATCAAATAACAACTCTTTGTTTATGGTTAGGAAACATAACCATCTTTGATTAACGAGCTAGTCAAGTAGAGGCATACTAGTGACACTTTGTTGGTCTATGTATTCACACATGTATTATGTTTCCGGTTAATACAATTCTAGCATGAATAATAAACATTTATCATGATATAAGGAAATAAATAATAACTTTATTATTGCCTCTAGGGCATATTTCCTTCATATACTACCAATATTTCAAGTACCGAGTCACATCTTCCTTTTATGCAAGTATAAAGAACTAACATATAATTAGGAATATTTTCCCAATATTTTGTAATGAAATATATGGTCTGATTTTTTTGGTCTCAAGTCCAAGCAGCAAGTGCCTTTTTGGCCTAGCATGGAGTACTGGCAGATGTGACTATAGAATGATCTATCATCAAGACTCTAATTGGAACACCACTTCATATCGGGAGTGAAAACTCTTGTCATTTCCTCTATTGATCGGGCTTAGCAACGACGAACTTGCATCATTACTCTGTTGAAGGTGTTGTCTACTTGTTGTTATTATGGTCTTCATTGACCAGTCTTGGCAACCATGATACACATCCTTGTCTAGGTTATCTACGACCAGACTGATGATAATGGTGCAAGGAGGTTTATCCGTTTTTGAAGGCGTTGCTGTGGAACAAGTCAGACATGGTGTGAATTTTGTATCTTGTAATGATTCAGACATGGTTCATTTGTTAAGTACGCTGCGTAATAATTAATAAAAAATGCTTGTGTGCATCGCAATGATGGAGACACTAGTAGAAAACAGGGCTTTGGTCCAGGCCGGGTCAGCCCATTAGTCCCGGTTCAGTCTAGAACCGGGACCAATGTGGGGGGGGGGGGGCTGGCCGGGCCACGTGGGCCATTGGTCCCGGTTCATCTGGACCTTTTGGTCCCGGTTGATGGGACGAACCGGGACCAATGGGCCTCGCTCCTGGCCCACCACCATTGGTCCCGGTTGGTGGCTTGAACCGGGACCAAAGGCTACCCTTTAGTCCCGGTTCATGCCACCAACCGGGACCAATGAGGTGCCTATATATACCCCCTCGCGCAAGAGCAGAGCATAGTGCTCTGTTTTTTCTGGCCGAGGGGGAGAGGGCTTTGTGGTGCTCTAGCTCACCTCCTATGCACATGAGGTGTTCGATGGAATGCCCGAGCCACACTACTTAAGCTTTCTCCTCTCGAAGCTCGACCTCCAAACTCCATTTTCCTCGAGATTTGTCTAGATTTAGCGGTCCGTCACGCCCCGTCCCCGTCTTCACCGCCGTCGATCACCCGCGCCGATCTCATCACCGACACCACCGTGGTGAGCCTCTTGTTCTTATCTTCTTTCTGAAAGGAAAAATATTCTTACTTGTATGTTTAGATAGATACTTGTATCATTTTCTTACATTTATTATTGCATCTTATATAGTGCGATGGTTTTGGTATCCGCCCCCGTCGGCCCTCGTCCTGTCTATGATTCGGATGTGGTATGTATATTATCTTTATAACTATTGGTTCATTTATTGTTTATGAAAATTATGCCGACCAACGTGACATAGATTTTATTTATCTAGGATGTATGTGAATCGGAAATGCCAACCGACCCATTGTCGAGAGGTTAAATTTAGTTGAAGAAGAAAACAATTTGTTGAAGGAAAAAATAAAAAAATTGAGGAGGAGAAGATGATATTGGAGTTGCATGTTGCGGATGTCGTCGATGATCACAAGATCAAGATGGATGCAATGTGCTTGAAGATTAGAAAGATTAGAAAATATCCCATTCATACCGAGGCTTGGTATCATTATGCCGTTGGATCAATTGTTACCTTGGTTGCGATTATGATCGCATTTGTTTTCGCATTGAAATGTTTTACATAGTTTCAATGTATGGTTTAATTAATTAGATGCTCTGGAGAGCTATATGTTGTTAGATGAGAACTATGTATGCACTTTGGTTTTAATGTGATGATGAACTTCTATTAATTTGGACACTTAATTATATATAATGCACGCAGATGAACCGGCAATGGATGTACGGTGACAGACACACCCGCGAGTACATTAAGGGCATGCATGAGTTTCTCGATGTGGCTGAGGCAAACAAGCAGAATGGTTTTATGTGTTGTCCATGCACTGAATGTGGGAATACGAGGTCTTACTCTAACCGGAAAATCCTTCACTCCCACCTGCTTTACAAGGGTTTCATGCCACACTATAATGTTTGGACGAGGCACGGAGAAATAGGGGTTATGATGGAAGACGGCGAAGAAGAAGAGTACGATGACAACTATGTGCCCCCTGAATACGGTGATGCTGCAACGGGGGGAGCTGGTGAAGATCAAGAGGAACCAGAAGATGTGCCCAATGATGCTGCCACGGGTGAAGCTGCTGAAGATCAAGAGGAACCAGAAGATGTGCCCGATGATGATGATCTCCGCCGGGTCATTGTCGACGCAAGGACGCAATGCATTAGTCAAAAGGAGAAGCTGAAGTTCGATCGCATGTTAGAGGATCACAAAAAAGGGTTATACCCCAATTGCGAAGATGGCAACACAAAGCTCGATACCGTACTGGAATTGCTGCAGTGAAAGGCAGAGAATGCTGTGGCTAACAAAGGATTTGAGAAGCTACTGAAAATATTAAAGAAGAAGCTTCCAAAGGATAATGAATTGCCCGACAGTACATACGCAGCAAAGAAGGTCGTATGCCCTCTAGGATTGGAGGTGGAGAAGATACATGCATGTCCTAATGACTGCATCCTCTACCGCGGTGCATACAAGGATCTGAACGCATGCCCGGTATGCGGTGCATTGCGGTATAAGATCAGACGAGATGACCCTGGTGATGTTTACGGCGAGCCCCCCAGGAAGAGGGTTCCTGCGAAGGTGATGTGGTATGCTCCTATAATACCACGGTTGAAATGTCTGTTCAAAAATGAAGAGCATTCCAAGTTGATGCGATGGCACAGTGAGAACCGAAAGAAAGATGGGAAGTTGAGAGCACCCGCTGACGGGTCGCAGTGGAGAAAAATCGAGAGAAAGTACTGGGATGAGTTTGCAAAGGACCCAAGGAATGTATGGTTTGCTTTAAGCGCGGATGGCATTAATCCTTTCGGGGAGCAAAGCAACAATCACAGCACCTGGCCCGTGACTCTATGTATGTATAACCTTCCTCCTTGGATGTGCATGAAGCGGAAGTTCATTATGATGCCAGTTCTCATCCAAGGCCCTAAGCAACCCGGCAACGACATTGATGTGTACCTAAGGCCATTAGTTGAAGAACTTTTACAGCTTTGGAATGGAAATGGTGTACGTACGTGGGATGAGCACAGACAAGAGGAATTTAACCTTAAAGCGTTGCTGTTCGTGACCATCAACAATTGGCCCGCTCTCAGTAACCTTTCAGGACAGACAAACAAAGGATACCACGCATGCACACACTGTTTAGATGACACTGAAAGTATATACCTGGACAAATGCAGGAAGAATGTGTACCTGGGCCATCGTCGATTTCTTCCGACCAACCATCAATGTCGAAAGAAAGGCAAGCATTTCAAAGGCGAGGCAGATCACCGGAAGAAGGCCGCCATGCGCACCGGTGATCACGTGCTTGCTATGGTCAATGATTTACACTACGTAATCTTTGGAAAGGGTCCGGTGGACTAGCTGTTCCGAATGACGCTGAGGGACACGCACCCATGTGGAAGAAGAAATCTATATTTTGGGACCTACCCTACTGAAAAGACCTAGAGGTCCGCTCCTCAATCGACATGATGCACGTGACGAAGAACCTTTGCGTGAACCTGCTAGGCTTCTTGGGCGTGTATGGGAAGACAAAAGATACACCTGAGGCACGGGAGGACCTGCAATGTTTGCACGAAAAAGACGGCATGCCTCCGAAGCAGTATAAAGGTCCTGCCAGCTACGCTCTTACGAAAGAAGAGAAAGAAATCTTCTTTGAATGCCTGCTCAGTATGAAGGTCACGACTGGCTTCTCGTCGAATATAAAGGGAATAATAAATATGCCAGAGAAAAAGTTTCAGAACCTAAAGTCTCATGACTGCCACGTGATTATGACGCAACTGCTTCCGGTTGCATTGAGGGGGCTTCTATCGGAAAACGTCCGATTAGCCATTGTGAAGCTATGTGCATTCCTCAATGCAATCTCTCAGAAGGTGATCGGTCCAGAAATTGTACCAAGGCTAAGGAATGATGTGGCGCAATGTCTTGTCAGTTTCGAGCTGGTGTTCCCACCATCCTTCTTCAATATCATGACGCACGTCCTAGTTCATCTAGTCGACGAGATTGTCATCCTGGGGCCCGTATTTCTACACAATATGTTCCCCTTTGAGAGGTTCATGGGAGTCCTAAAAAGATATGTCCGTAACCACGCTAGGCCAGAAGGAAGCATCTCCATGGGCCATCAAACAGAGGATGTTATCGGGTTTTGTGTTGACTTCATTCCTGGCCTTAACAAGATAGGTCTCCCTAAATCGTGGTATGAGGGGAGACTAACTGGAAAAGGCACTCTCGGAAGAGACTCAATAATATGCAGGGACGGATATTCTTGGTCTCAAGCACACTACACAGTTCTACAGAACTCTACCTTGGTGACCCCGTATGTCGATGAACACAAGAACAGTCTGCGCTCCAAACACCCGGAGCAGTGCGATGACTGGATTACATGTGAACACATCAGGACTTTCAGCAGTTGGTTGGAAACACGTCTCAGAGGTGACAAGACTGTTTGTGATGAGTTGTACTTGTTGTCCAGGGGACCATCTTTGACTGTATTGACTTACAAAGGATACGAGATAAATGAGAATACATTTTACACGATCGCCCAAGATCAAAAGAGCACCAACCAAAACAGCGGTGTCCGCTTTGATGCAGCAACCGAGAGCGGAAAGGATACATATTATGGTTACATAGTGGACATATGGGAACTTGACTACAGACCTAATTTTAAGGTCCCTTTGTTTAAGTGCAAATGGGTCAATCTGTTAGGCGGCGGGGTACAGGTAGACCCACAGTACGGAATGACAACAGTGGATCTGAAAAATCTTGGGTACACTGACGAACCGTTCGTCCTAGCCAATGATGTGGCACAGGTTATCTATGTGAAGGACATGTCTACCAAACCAAGAAAAAGAAAATATAAGGAAGCGGATACATCATACGATGAGCCAAAGCGCCACATAGTTCTTTCAGGAAAAAGGGACATCCTGGGAGTGGACGGCAAGACAGACATGTCTGAAGATTATGAAAAGTTTCATGAAATTCCTCCCTTCAATGTCAAGGCTGACCCAAGCATCCTGATAAACAATGAAGATTATCCATGGTTACGGCGCAATAAGCAAATGACACAAGCGAAGAAAAAGTGAAGACTTTCTCCCGCAACTATTATGATGATACCATGCCAAATTTGTAACAGACGAACATGCTACCATTGTCCGTTTTGTACATGCACATGCTATGTGGGTGAAATTATGATACCATCCCAACTTTCAACTTTTTCAGAGTTCATTTGAAATGCTTTCATGTCTTATGGTTCAAGGTTTTATGTGTTGAGGCAAATGGATCAATATGTCAGGAGGCGGGGTACATGTAGACTCACAGTACGGTATGACAACAGTGGATCTAAACAATCTTGGGTACATAGACGAACCATTCGTCCTAGCCAATGATGTGGCGCAGTTATTGTCCGAAACTTTGATACTTCGAAAGTGATTGTCCATTTTGTACACGAAGTGCATCAAGTTTTTGTCGTAACCCTCTCTATTTTTTGGAACATGCTATGTGGGTGAAATGATGATACCATGCCAACTTTCAAACTTTTCAGAGTTCATTTTGAAATGCTTTCCAATTTCAGAGTCATTTAGCTCAAAGAATGAATTAATAGCAAACAGAATGAACTACAAAACTTTTATGAAAAATAAAAACTATCAATTAAAATATTATGTTATGATCAACTAAAATAAAACTATAATATTCTTCAATAGCAAAAAGAATATAATTTTTGTGACCTAAAATCAAACTATAAGTATTTAATTGTAAGTATAAATAAAAAATAAATAGCAAAAAAGAAAAAAAAAATCTATTTTTATAGTAAAGTTATTCATAAACTAGTGATTCACACAAATTTTAAAAAATACAAATTTAAACTATTCAAAATTTTAAAACTAATGGCACTAACAGAAAGTTTATAATTTTTGTGTCCTAAAATCAAAAAGAAATCAATAAAAAAATATAAGTATTTAGTTGTAAGTATAAATAAAAAATAAATAGAAAAAAATTATATTTTTATAGTAAAGTTATTCATAAACCAGTGATTCACACAAATTTTTAAAAATTCAAATTTAAACTATTCAAAATTTAAAACTAATGACACTAACAGAAAGTTTATAATTTTTGTGACCTAAAAGCAAAAATAAATCACTAAAAAACTATAAGTATTTAGTTTTAAGTAGAAATAAAAAAAATAAAAAACCAAAAAAATGTAGAAATAAAAAAGAAAAAACCAAAAAGAATGCGATGGCCCTACTAGACGTAGGCTTTTACCTTCATCGTAAGGGGCCGAACTAGTATAAAACCTCTCGTGTCCTTTGTCCCGATTAACCCTTTTAAGCATCCTAGTTGCGATGGCCCTAGGACTAAGTCCTGTTGCTAGGACATCTGCCGTGACAATTGTTGGGGAACGTAGCAGAAATTCGAAATTTTCCTACGTGTCACCAAGATCTATATATGGAGAGACCAGCAACGAAGGGAAGAAGAGTGCATCTACATACCCTTGTAGATCGCTAAGCGGAAGCGTTCAAGAGAACGGGGTTGATGGAGTCATACTCGTCGTGATCCAAATCACCGATGATCCTAGTGCCGAACGGACGGCACCTCCGTGTTCAACACACGTACAGCCCGGTGACGTCTCACATGCCTTGATCCAGCAAGGAGAGAGGGAGAGGTTGAGGAAGACTCCATCCAGCAGCAGCACAACGGCGTGGTGGTGGTGGAGGAGCGTGGTGATCCAGCAGGGCTTCGCCAAGCACCGCGATATATGAGGAGGGAGAGAGGTAGGGCTGCGCCAGCAAGAGGAGAGGAACTCGTGTGTATTGGGCAGCCCAAACCTCAACTATATATAGGGGGAGGGGAGGGGCTGCGCCCCCACCTAGGGTTCCCTCCCTAGGGGTGGCCGCAGCCCCCTAGATCCCATCTAGGGGCGGCCAAGGGGAGGGGGGAGGGGGAGGCGCACCAGGGTGGGCCTTAGGGCCCATCTGCCCTAGGGTTTGCCCCCTTCCCCTCTTCCTTGCGCCTTGGGCCTTGGTGGGGGGGGGGGCGGGGGCGCACCAGCCCACATGGGGCTGGTCCCCTCCCACACTTGGCCCATGCAGCCCTCCGGGGCTGGTGGCCCCACTTGGTGGACCACCGGGACCCTCCCGGTGGTCCCGGTACGTTACCGATAAATCCCGAAACCTTTCCGGTGACCAAAACAGGACTTCCCATATATAAATCTTTACCTCCGGACCATTCCGGAACTCCTCGTGACGTCCGAGATCTCATCCGGGACCCCAAACAACATTCGGTAACCACATACAAACTTCCTTTATAACCCTAGCATCATCGAACCTTAAGTGTGTAGACCCTACGGGTTCGGGAGACATGCAGACATGACCGAGATGACTCTCCGGTCAATAACCAACAGCGGGATCTGGATACCCATGTTGGCTCCCACATGTTCCACGATGATCTCATCGGATGAACCACGATGTCAAGGACTTAATCAATCCCGTATGCAATTCCCTTTGTCTATCGGTACGATACTTGCCTGAGATTCGATCGTCGGTATCCCGATACCTTGTTCAATCTCGTTACCGGCAAGTCTCTTTACTCGTTCCGTAACACATCATCCGTGATCAACTCCTTGATCACATTGTGCACATTATGATGATGTCCTACCGAGTGGGCCCATAGATACCTCTCCGTCACACGGAGTGACAAATCCAAGTCTCGATTCGTGCCAACCCAATAGACACTTTTGGAGATACCCGTAGTGCACCTTCATAGTCACCTAGTTACGTTGTGACGTTTGGCACACCCAAAGTATTCCTACGGTATCCGGGAGTTGCACAATCTCATGGTCTAAGGAAATGATACTTGACATTAGAAAAGCTTTAGCATATGAACTACATGATCTTGTGCTAGGCTTAGGATTGGGTCTTGTCCATCACATCATTCTTCTAATGATGTGATCCCGTTATCAATGACATCCAATGTCCATGGCCAGGAAACCGTAACCATCTATTAATCAACGAGCTAGTCAACTAGAGGCTTACTAGGGACATGGTGTTGTCTATGTATCCACACATGTATCTGAGTTTCCTATCAATACAATTCTAGCATGGATAATAAACGATTATCATGAACAAGGAAATATAATAATAACCAATTTATTATTGCCTCTAGGGCATATTTCCAACAGTCTCCCACTTGCACTAGAGTCAATAATCCAGTTCACATCGCTATGTGACTAACACTTTGTTGGGGAACGTAGTAATTTCGAAAATTTTCCTACGCACACGCAAGATCATGGTGATGCACAGCAACGAGAGGGGAGAGTGTTGTCTATGTACCAACGTAGACCGACTGCGGAAGCGATCACACAACGTAGAGGAAGTAGTCGTACGTCTTCTTCCCGATCCGACCGATCCAAGTACCGTTACTCCGGCACCTCCGAGTTCTTAGCACACGTTCAGCTCGAAGATGATCCCCGGGCTCCGATCCAGCAAAGCTTCGGGGAGGAGTTCCGTCAGCACGACGGTGTGGTGACGATCTTGATGTACTACCGACGCAGGGCGTCACCTAAGCACTGTAACGGTATGATCGAGGTGGAATTTGGTGGCAGGGGGCACCGCACACGGCTAAGGAACGATCTCAAGGATCAAGTTGTGTGTCTATGGGGTGCCCCCTGTCCCCGTATATAAAGGCCAGGGGCAAGGGGTTCGGCCGGCTAGGAGGGAGGCGCAGGGAGGAGTCCCACTCCTACCGGGAGTAGGACTCCTTCCCTCAAATCCTATTCCTAATAGGACTCTTCGGGAGAAAGAGAAGAGAGGGGGGCCGGCCCCTTCTCCTAGTCCTAATAGGACTAGGGAAGGGGGGTTCGGCCGGCTAGCCTGTGGGCTGCCCCTTCTCTCTTTTCCACTAAGGCCCAATAGGCCCATTTGCCTCACGGGGGGTTCCGGTAACCCTCCCGGTAATCCGGTAAAATCCCGATTTCACCCGGAACACTTCCGGTGCCCAAACATAGGCTTCCAATATATCAATCTTTACGTCTCGACCATTTCGAGACTCCTCGTCATGTCCGTGATCTTATCCGGGACTCCGAACAACCTTCGGTACATCAAAATGCATAAACTCATAATAACTGTCATCGTAACGTTAAGCGTGCGGACCCTACGGTTCGAGAACAACGTAGACATGACCGAGACACGTCTCCGGTCAATAACCAATAGCGGGACCTGGATGCCCATATTGGCTCCTACATATTCTACGAAGATCTTTATCGGTCAGACCGCATAACAACATACGTTGTTCCCTTTGTCATCGGTATGTTACTTGCCCGAGATTCGATCGTCGGTATCCAATACCTAGTTCAATCTCGTTACCGGCCAGTCTCTTTACTCGTTCCGTAATACATCATCTCACAACTAACATATTAGTTGCAGTGCTTGCAAGGCTTATGTGATGTGCATTACCGAGAGGGCCCAGAGATACCTCTCCGACAATCGGAGTGACAAACCCTAATCTCGAAATACGCCAACCCAACATCTACCATTGGAGACACCTGTAGTACTCCTTTATAATCACCCAGTTACGTTGTGACGTTTGGTAGTACCCAAAGTGTTCCTCCGGTAAACGGGAGTTGCATAATCTCATAGTTATAGGAACATGTATAAGTCATGAAGAAAGCAATAGCAACATACTAAACGATCGTGTGCTAAGCTAATGGAATGGGTCATGTCAATCAGATCATTCAACTAATGATGTGACCTCGTTAATCAAATAACAACTCTTTGTTCATGGTTAGGAAACATAACCATCTTTGATTAACGAGCTAGTCAAGTAGAGGCATACTAGTGACACTCTGTTTGTCTATGTATTCACACATGTATTATGTTTCCGGTTAATACAATTCTAGCATGAATAATAAACATTTATCATGATATAAGGAAATAAATAATAACTTTATTATTGCCTCTAGGGCATATTTCCTTCAGTCTCCCACTTGCACTAGAGTCAATAATCTAGTTCACATCGCCATGTGATTTAGCAGCAATAGTTCACATCACCATGCGATTAACACCCATAGTTCACATCGTCATGTGACCAACACTCAAAGGGTTTACTAGAGTCAGTAATCTAGTTCACATATCTATGTGATTAACACCCAAAAAGTACTAAGGTGTGATCATGTTTTGCTTGTGAGATAATTTTAGTCAACGGGTCTGTCACATTCAGATCCGTAAGTATTTTGCAAAATTCTTTGTCTATAATGCTCTGCACTGAGCTACTCTAGCTAATTGCTCCCACTTTCAATATGTATCCAGATTGTGACTTTATATTCATCTGGATCAGTGTCAAAAACTTGCATCGACGTAACCCTTTACGACGAACCTTTTTGTCACGTCCATAATCGAGAAACATATCCTTATTTCACTAAGGATAATTCTGACCGCTGTCCAGTGATCCACTCCTAGATCACTATTGTACTCCCTTGCCAAATCAGTGCAGGGTATACAATAGATCTGGCACACAGCATGGCATACTTTATAGAACCTATGAATGAGGCATAGGGAATGACTTTCATTCTCTTTCTATCTTCTGCCGTGGTCGGGCTTTGAGTTTTTACTCAACTTCACACCTTGTAACACAGGCAAGAAACTTTTCTTTGACTGTTCCGTTTTGAACTACTTCAAAATCTTGTCAAGGTATGTACTTATTGAAAAACTTATCAAGCGTCTTGATCTATCTCTATAGATCTTGAAGCTCAATATGTAAGCAGCTTTACCGAAGTCTTTCTTTGAAAAACTCCTTTCAAACACTCCTTTTATGCTTTACAGAATAATTCTACATTATTTCCGATCAACAATATGTCATTCACATATACTTATCAGAAATGCTGTAGTGCTCCCACTCACTTTCTTGTAAATACAGGCTTCACCGCAAGTCTGTATAAAACTATATGCTTTGATCAACTCATCAAAGCGTATATTCCAATTCCGAGATGCTTGCACCAGTCCACAGATGGATCGCTGGAGCTTGCACATTTTGTTAGCACCCTTCGGATTGACAAAACCTTCTGTTGCATCATATACAACTCTTCTTTAATAAATCCATTAAGGAATGCAGTTTTGTTTATCCTTTTGCCAGATTTCATAAAATGCGGCAATTACTAACATGATTCGGACAGACTCGAGCATAGATACGAGTGAGAAGCTCTCATCGTAGTCAACACCTTGAACTTTGTCGAAAACCTTTTGCGACAATTCTAGCTTTGTAGATAGTAACACTACTATCAGCGTCCGTCTTCCTCTTGAAGATCCATTTATTTTCTATGGCTTGCCGATCATCGGGCAAGTCAACTAAAGTCCATACTTTGTTCTCATACATGGATCATATCTCAGATTTCATGGCTTCAAGCCATTTTGCGGAATCTGGGCTCACCATCGCTTCTTCATAGTTCGTAGGATCGTCATGATCTAGTAGCATGACTTCCAGAACAGGATTACCGTACCACTCTGGCGCGGATCTTACTCTGGTTGATCTACGAGGTTCAGTAGTGTCTTGTTCTGAAGTTTCATGATCATCATCATTAGCTTCCTCACTAACTGGTGTAGGTGTCACAGAAACATTTTTCTGTGATGTACTACTTTCCAATAAGGGAGCAGGTACAGTTACCTCATCAAGTTCTACTTTCCTCCCACTCACTTCTTTCGAGAGAAACTCCTTCTCCAGAAAGTTTCCGAATTTAGCAACAAAAGTCTTGCCTTCGGATCTGTGATAGAAGGTGTATCCAACAGTTTCCTTTGGATATCCTATGAAGATGCACTTCTCCGATTTGAGTTTTGAGCTTATCAGGATGAAACTTTTTCATATAAGCATCGCAACCCCAAACTTTAAGAAACGACAACTTTGGTTTCTTGCCAAACCATAGTTCATAAGGCGTCGTCTCGACGGATATAGATGGTGCCCCTTTTTAACGTGAATGCAGCTGTCTCTAATGCATGACCCCAAAAACAATAGTGGTAAATCGGTAAGAGACATCATAGATTGCACTATATCCAATAAAGTACGGTTATGACGTTCGGACACACCATTATGCTGTGGTGTTCCAGGTGGCGTGAGTAGTGAAACCATTTCACATAGTTTTTAACTGAAGACCAAACTCGTAACTCAAATATTTGTCTCCGCGATCAGATCGTAGAAACTTTATTTTCTTGTCACGATGATTTTTCACTTCACTCTGAAATTCTTTGAACTTTTCAAATGTTTCAGACTTATGTTTCATCAAGTAGATATACTCATATCTGCTTAAATCATCTGTGAAGATCAGAAAATAATGATACCTGTCGCGAGCCTCAATATTCATCGGACCACATACATCAGTATGTATGATTTCCAACAAATCTGTTGCTCACTCCATTGTTCCGAAGAACAGCGTTTTAGTCATCTTGCCCAAAAGGCATGGTTCGCAAGCATCAAGTGATTCATAATCAAGTGATTCCGAAAGCCCATCAGCATGGAGTTTCTTCATGCGCTTTATACCAATATGACCTAAACGGCAGTGCCACAAATAAGTTGCACTATCATTATTAACTTTGCATCTTTTGGTTTCAATATGTGTATCACTACGATCGAGATCCAACGAACTTGTTTCATTGGGTGTATGACCATCGAAGGTTTTATTCATGTAAACAGAACAACAATTATTCTCTGACTTTAATGAATAACCATATTGCAATAAACATGATCAAATCATATTCATGTTCAATGCAAACACCAAATAACACTTATTTAGGTTCAACACTAATCCCGAAATTATGGGGAGTGTGCGATGATGATCATATCAATCTTGGAACCACTTCCAACACACATCGTCACTTCACCCTTAACTAGTCTCTGTTTCTTCTGCAACTCCCGTATCGAGTTACTAATCTTAGCAACTGAACTAGTATCAAATACTGAGGGTTTGCTATAAACACTAGTAAAGTACACATCAATAACATGTATATCAAATATACTTATGTTCACTTTGCCATCCTTCTTATCCGCCAATCACTTGGGGTAGTTCCGCTTCTAGTGACCAGTCCCTTTGCAGTAGAAGCACTTAGTCTCAGGCTCAGGATCAGACTTGGGCTTCTTCACTTGAGCAGCAACTTGCTTGCCGTTCTTCTTGAAGTTCCCCTTCTTCCCTTTGCCCTTTTCTTGAAACTAGTGGTCTTGTCAACCATCAACACTTGATGTTTTTCTTGATTTATACCTTCGTTGATTTCAGCATCACGAAGAGCTTGGGAGTTGTTTCCGTTATCCCTTGCATATTATAGTTCATCACGAAGTTCTACTAACTTGGTGATGGTGACTAGAGAATTCTGTCAATCACTATCTTATCTGGAAGATTAACTCCCACTTGATTCAAGCGATTGTAGTACCCAGACAATCTGAGTACATGCTCACTAGTTGAGCGATTCTCCTCCATCTTTTAGCTATAGAACTTGTTGGAGACTTCACATCTCTCAACTCGGGTATTTTCTTGAAATATTTAACTTCAACTCCTGGAACATCTCATATGGTCCATGACGTTCAAAACGTCTTTGAAGTCCCGATTCTAAGCCATTAAGCATGGTGCACTAAACTATCAAGTAGTCATCATATTGAGCTAGCCAAACGTTCATAACGTCTGCATCTGCTCCTGCAATAGGTCTGTCACCTAGCGGTGCATCAAGGACATAATTCTTCTGTGCAGCAATGAGGATAAACCTCAGATCACGGATCCAATCCGCATCATTGCTACTAACATCTTTCAACACATTTTTCTCTAGGAACATATTAAAATAAACATAGGGAAGCAACAACGCGAGCTATTGATCTACAACATGATTTGCAAAATACTACCAGGACTAAGTTCATGATAAATTTAAGTTCAATTTAATCATATTACTTAAGAACTCCCACTTAGATAGACATCACTCTAATCCTCTAAGTGATCACGTGATCCAAATCAACTAAACCATAACCGATCATCACGTGAGATGGAGTAGTTTTCAATGGTGAACATCGTTATGTTGATCATATCTACTATATGATTCACGCTCGACCTTTCGGTCTCTGTGTTCCGAGGCCATATCTGCATATGCTAGGCTCGTCAAGTATAACCTGAGTATTCTGCGTGTGCAAAACTGGCTTGCACCCGTTGTAGATGGACGTAGAGCTTATCACACCCGATCATCACGTGGTGTCTGGGCACGACGAACTTTGGCAACGGTGCATACTCAGGGAGAACACTTCTTGATAATTTAGTGAGAGATCATCTTATAATGCTACCGTCAATCAAAGCAAAAATAAGATGTATAAAAGATAAACATCATATGCAATCAAAATATGTGACATGATATGGCCATCATCATCTTGCTTCTTTGATCTCCATCTCCAAAGTACTGTCATGATCTCTGTTATCACCGGTGAAAGAACATGCGGTGCCCCCATGTTTGGTTTTGGTAATTGATGACAATCTCTATGGACTAATGGTTGCCTTGAGTTATATTTGAAGGTTTTGTCCATAGGCTTTTCTTGGAGTACATGTGTTGGTTTCAAGGAGAGTTTGTGTCGACCAAGGTGCTATTCAAGGAATTACCTAAAGATTGGTCTTGTGAGAGGTTGATCAAGACTAAGTTAAAGAGTGAATCAAGTTGATCAACCCACAAAGCGTAGAAGATGTACCGAGAGGGATCAAGTGATCCCATGGTATGGTAAGCATTGTCAATTACGCTTGATGTACTAACCCATGGTCTTCGTGAGAGTTCTTTGTGGGGTTAGGTTGCGGTGTGCAAGTTCAAGTGGAGTATCACGAAGAGATCAAATGCTTGAAGCTTGCCGTCCTTTGTGGTGTCAATGGACTTGTGAAGATGTGCGGAAAAGTAGCTCACCCATAGTAGAGTATGGGGGAGCAATCAACTAGTCTTCATCGACTCAACACAATCAAGAAAGGTTGCGGTGTGCAAGTTCAAGTGGAGCATCACGAAGAGATCAAATGCTTGAAGCTTGCCGTCCATTGTGGTGACAATGGACTCATGAAGATGTGCGGAAGAAAGGCTCACCCATAGTGGAGTATGGGGGAGCAATCAACTAGTCTTCATCGAGCCAACACAATCAAGAAAGGTGGTCCAACTTGAGGGAGTCAAGATCGTCATCATCTAGCTCAAGTGGACCATGTGCAAGGCAAAGGTTTGCCCTTGGTAGGTTTTCTATTTTACCGGTCTCATGATGGTAGTTGGGAGACTGGGTTATAGGATCGATTGCCGTACTATCAAGGGGGGCTCGCGATGAGTAGCTTGATCGTATCGTTCGCTGAGAACTCAAACCTTTGCATTCTTGCATCATCTTTCTTGGTTCTTGTTTGGTTCTCTTTGTGAGTCTTAGAGCTTATGGTCATCTTGATGACAAGCTTGAGTTCATCGAAAACGGAGTTCGCATGCATCTTCTATGATGTTTTCGATGTTGGAGGTTTTGCCGGTTCTTCTCTGTTGGAGGTTTCACTCCTCTATTTGTTGGCATACCTCCCCTGCCTCTTCTTACTATAACCAGTCGCTGTTTTGATGCTACTCGTCGTCTTGTTTTCAACAAGCTTGAGTTTGCTCAATTCGGAGCTCATATGCAGAAGTTATGGCAGTTCTGGTTTTCTGGAGTATGGTTTTTCTCCTGGACCCAGCGGTAGTACCGCGGTCCACAGCGGTAGTGCGGCTGAGACTCCCTAAGCGGTAGTACCGCTCCCGGAGCGGTAGTACCGCTCCCCGGAGCGGTAGTACCGCTGGGTGGCCTCAGCGGCAGTACCTCTGCGGTTCCGTGCTACTACCGTCCTGTCACCGCGTCTGTAGCGGTAGTACCGCTCCTCGGAGCGGTAGTACCGCTTGATGGGCTCAGCCGCAGTACCGTGGTGGCATGGTGCTCCTTCCGCTTCGATTCTTGCACGCATTTTCTCGTGTCGGGTTTTGCGGTACTAGCTGCGGCAGTAGTGGCGGTAGTACTGCTTGAGAGCGGTAGTACCGCTCTACCTCCGCGGTAGTACCGCCCTGGGCCCCTGCCCCAGCCCTTCTCTTCTGGCGCGGTAGTACCGCTGAGGGGGAGCGGTAGTACCGCTTGAGGGCGGCAGTACCGCTCTACCTCAGCGGTAGTACCGCTCTCTGCGGGGCTGTGTGGGGGATAACGGTTGGATTTTCCCCCTCCTATAAAAGGGGGTCTTCTTCCCCATTGAACCTAATCCTTTGAGCTCGTGTTCTTCCCCCATTGTTGACCTTCTTCGAGCTTGCTAACTCTCAATCCCTTCATGGATTCTTGCTAGTTTTTGAGGGAAAAGAGAGAGGAGATCTAGATCCACATTTCCACCAATCACTTTCTCCTCTATGTGAGGGGAACCCCTTGGATCTAGATCTTGGAGTTCTTGGTGTTCTCTTTCTTGTTCTTCCTCTCATTTTCCTCTCTAGCATTAGTTGCTTCGGTGGGATTTGAGAGAGAAGGACTTGGGCACTCCGTGTGCCCTTGCCATTGCATTTGGTGCATCGGTTTGAGTTCTCCACGTGATACGTGGAAGTTACAAGTTGAGAAGCTTATTACTCTTGGGTGCTTGGTACCCTTGAGCTTCTTCCTCTTGGGTGCTTGGGCGCCCTAGACGGTTGTTGGTGTTCGGAGCTCAATCATTGTGGTGCAAAGCTCCGGGCAAGCGTCGGGGTCTCCAATTAGGTTGTGGAGATCGCCCCGAGCATTTTGACGGGTACCGGTGACCGCCCCCAAGGGTTGCCAAAGTGTACGGGTTCGGTGACCGCCCCCAAGGGTTGCCATTTGTACGGGTTCGGTGACCGCCCTCAAGGGTCCCTTAGTGGAATCACGGCATCTTGCATTGTGCGAGGGCGTGAGGAGATTACGGTGGCCCTAGTGGCTTCTTGGGGAGCATTGTGCCTCCACACCGCTCCAAACGGAGATTAGCATCCGCAAGGGTGTGAACTTCGGGATACATCATCGTCTCTGCGTGCCTCGGTATCTCTTACCCGAGCCCCTTTACTTATGCACTTTACTTTGTGATAGCCATATTGTTTCTTGTCATATATCTTGCTATCACATAGTTGCTTATCTTGCTTAGCATAAGTTGTTGGTGCACATAGGTGAGCCTAGTTGTTTTAGGTTTTGTGCTTGTCAAATTAACCGCTAGGTTTATTCCGCATTTGTTCAAGCCTAAACCGTAATTATTTTAAAACGCCTATTCACCCCCCCTCTAGGCGACATCCACGATCTTACAACCGGCATGACACCATGATCTCCATCATCTTGATCTATATCAATGTGTCGTCACACGGTCATCTCGCCAACTATTGCTCTGGCAACTATTGCTATCGCATAGCGATAAAGTAAAGCAATTATTTGGCGCTTGCATCTTATGCAATAAAGAGACAACCATAAGGCTTTTGCCAGTTGCCGATAACTTCAACAAAACATGATCATCTCATACAACAACTTATATCTCATCACGTCTTGACCATATCATATCACAACATGCCCTGCAAAAACAAGTTAGACGTCCTCTACTTTGTTGTTGCAAGTTTTACATGGCTGCTACGGGCTTAAGCAAGAACCAATCTCACCTACGCATCAAAACCACAACGATAGTTTCTCAAATAGACTCCGTTTTAACCTTCGCAAGGACCGGGCGTAGCCACACTCGGTTCAACTAAAGTTGGAGAGACAGTCACCCGCAAGTCACCTATGTGCAAAGCACGTCGGGGAAACCGGTCTCGCGTAAGCGTACGCGTAATGTCAGTCCGGGCCGCTTCATCCAACAATACCGCCGAACCAAAGTATGACATGCTGGTAGGCAGTATGACTCATATCGCCCACAACTCACTTGTGTTCTACTCGTGCATATAACATCAAACCATAAAACCTAGGCTCGGATGCCACTGTTGGGGAACGTAGTAATTTCGAAAATTTTCCTACGCACACGCAAGATCATGGTGATGCACAACAACGAGAGGGGAGAGTGTTGTCTACGTACCAACGCAGACCGACTGCGGAAGCGATCACACAACGTAGAGGAAGTAGTCGTACGTCTTCTTCCCGATCCGACCGATCCAAGTACCGTTACTCCGGCACCTCCGAGTTCTTAGCACACGTTCAGCTCGAAGACGATCCCCGGGCTCCGATCCAGCAAAGCTTCGGGGAGGAGTTCCATCAGCACGACGGCGTGGTGACGATCTTGATGTACTACCGACGCAGGGCTTCGCCTAAGCACTGTAACGGTATGATCGAGGTGGAATTTGGTGGCAGGGGGCACCGCACACGGCTAAGGAACGATCTCAAGGATCAAGTTGTGTGTCTATGGGGTGCCCCCTGTCCCCGTATATAAAGGCCAGGGGCAAGGGGTTCGGCCGGCTAGGAGGGAGGCGCAGGGAGGAGTCCCACTCCTACCGGGAGTAGGACTCCTTCCCTCAAATCCTATTCCTAATAGGACTCTTCGGGAGAAAGAGAAGAGAGGGGGGCCGGCCCCTTCTCCTAGTCCTAATAGGACTAGGGAAGGGGGGTTCGGCTGGCTAGCCTGTGGGCTGCCCCTTCTCTCTTTTCCACTAAGGCCCAATAGGCCCATTTGCCTCACGGGGGGTTCCGGTAACCCTCCCGGTAATCCGGTAAAATCCCGATTTCACCCGGAACACTTCCGGTGCCCAAACATAGGCTTCCAATATATCAATCTTTATGTCTCGGCCATTTCAAGACTCCTCGTCATGTCCGTGATCTTATCCGTGACTCCGAACAACCTTCGGTACATCAAAATGCATAAACTCATAATAACTGTCATCGTAACGTTAAGCGTGCGGACCCTACGGTTCGAGAACAATGTAGACATGACCGAGACACGTCTCCGGTCAATAACCAATAGCGGGACCTGGATGCCCATATTGGCTCCTACATATTCTACGAAGATCTTTATCGGTCAGACCGCATAACAACATACGTTGTTCCCTTTGTCATCGGTATGTTACTTGCCCGAGATTCGATCGTCGGTATCCAATACCTAGTTCAATCTCGTTACCGGCAAGTCTCTTTACTCGTTCCGTAATACATCATCTCACAACTAACATATTAGTTGCAGTGCTTGCAAGGCTTATGTGATGTGCATTACCGAGAGGGCCCAGAGATACCTCTCCGACAATCGGAGTGACAAACCCTAATCTCGAAATACGCCAACCCAACATCTACCATTGGAGACACCTGTAGTACTCCTTTATAATCACCCAGTTACGTTGTGACGTTTGGTAGTACCCAAAGTGTTCCTCCGGTAAACGGGAGTTGCATAATCTCATAGTTATAGGAACATGTATAAGTCATGAAGAAAGCAATAGCAACATACTAAACGATCGTGTGCTAAGCTAATGGAATGGGTCATGTCAATCAGATCATTCAACTAATGATGTGACCTCGTTAATCAAATAACAACTCTTTGTTCATGGTTAGGAAACATAACCATCTTTGATTAACGAGCTAGTCAAGTAGAGGCATACTAGTGACACTCTGTTTGTCTATGTATTCACACATGTATTATGTTTCCGGTTAATACAATTCTAGCATGAATAATAAACATTTATCATGATATAAGGAAATAAATAATAACTTTATTATTGCCTCTAGGGCATATTTCCTTCACACTCAAGGTCACATCCCCATGTGACTAACACCCAAAGAGTTTACTAGAGTCAATAATCTAGTTCACATTACCATGTGATTAACACTCGATGAGTTCTGGGTTTGATCATGTTATGCTTGTGAGAGATGTTATAGTTAACGGGTCTGAATCTTTCAGATCCGTATGTACTTCGCAAATTTCTATGTCATCTCCTAGATGCAGCTACCACATTCTATTTGGAGCTATTCCAAATAACTGTTCTACTATAGGAATCCAGTTTACTACTCAGAATAATCTGGATTAGTGTCAAAGTTTGCATCGGCGTAACCCTTTACGACGAACTCTTTTACCACCTCCATAATCGAGAAAATACCTTAGTCCACTAGTTACTAAGGATAACTTTGACCGCTGTCCTGTGATCCATTCTTGGATCACTCTTGTACCCCTTGACTGACTCATGGCAAGGCACATTTCAGGTGCGGTACACAACATAGCATACTATAGAGCCTATGTCTTAAGCATAGGGGACGGCCTTCGTCCTTTCTCTCTATTCTGCCGTGGTCGAGCTTTAAGTCTTAACTTCATACCTTACAACTCAGGCAAGAACTCCTTCTTTGACTGATCCATCTTGAATACCTTCAAGATCATGTCAAGGTATGTGCTCATTTGAAAGTACCATTAAGCGTTTTGATCTATCCTTATAGATCTTGATGCTCAATGTTCAAGTAGCTTAATCTAGGCTTTCCATTGAAAAACACTTTCCAAATAACCCTATATGCTTTCCAGAAATTCTACGTCATTTCTGATCAACAATATGTCAACAACATATACTCATCAGAAATTCTATAGTGCTCCCACTCGCTTCTTTGGAAATACAAGTTTCTCATAAACTTTGTATACACCCAAAATCTTTGATCATCTCATCAAAGCATACATTCCAACTCCGACATGCTTACTCCAGTCCTCAGAAGGATTGCTGGAGCTTTGCATACTTATTAGCATCTTTCAGGATTGACAAAACCTTCCGGTTGTATCACATACAACCTTTCCTCAAGAAAATCGTCGAGGAAACAATGTTTTGACATCCTATCTGCAAGATTTCATAAATAATGTAGTAATCGCTAATATAATTCCAACAGACTCTTAGCATCGCTACGAGTGAGAAAGTCTCACCGTAGTCAACTCCTTGAACTTGTCGGGAAACTTCTTAACGACAAGTCGAGCTTTCTTAATGGTGACATTTACCATCATTGTCCGTCTTCCTTTTAAAATCCATCTGTACTCAACAGCCTTACGACCATCGAGCTGTTCTACCAAAGTCTACACTTTGTTTTCATACATGGATCCTCTCTCGGATTTTACGGCCTTGAGCCATTTATCGGAATCCGGGCCCACCATCGCTTCCCCATAGCTCGTAGGTTCATTGTTGTCTAGCAACATGACTTCCAAGACAGGATTACGTACCACTCTGAAGTAGTACGCATCCTTGTCATCCTACGAGGTTTGGGAGTGACTTGATCTGAAGTCTCATGATCAATATCATAAGCTTCCACTTCAATTGGTGTAGGTGCCACAGGAACAACTCTTTGTGCCCTGCTATACACTAGTTGAAGTGACGGTTCAATAACCTCATCAAGTCTCCACCATCCTCCCACTCAATTCTTTCGAGAGAAACTTTTCCTCGAGAAAGGACCCGATTCTAGAAACAATCCCTTATTGCTTTCGGATCTGAGACAGGAGGTATACCCAACTGTTTTGGGTGTCCTATGAAGATGCATTTATCCGCTTTGGGTTCGAGCTTATCAGCCTGAAACTTTTTCACATAAGCGTCGCAGCCCCAAACTTTTAAGAAATGACAGCTTAGGTTTCCTTAAACCATAGTTCATACGATGTCATCTCATCGGAATTACGTGGTGCCCTATTTAAAGTGAATGTGGTTGTCTCTAATGCCTAACCCATAAACTATCGTGGTAATTCGATAAGAGACATCATGGTGTGCATCATATCCAATAGGGTGTAGTTATGATGTTTGGACACACCATCACACTATGGTGTTCCAGGCTGTATTAGTTGTATAACAATTTCCTCAATGTCTTAATTCTGTGCCAAACTCGTAATTCAGATATTCATCTCTATGATCATATCATAGATATTTTATCCTCTTGTCACGACGATCTTTCAACTTCACCCTGAAATTACTTGAACCTTTCAATAATTCAAACTCGTGATTCATCAAGTAAATATACTCAACATCTACTCAAATCATCTGTGAAGTAAGAACATAACGATATCCACTACACGCCTCAGCACTCATTGGACTGCACACATCAAAATGTATTACTTCCAACAAGTTGCTTTCTAGTTCCATTTTACTGAAAACGAGGCTTTCAGTCATCTTGCCCATGTGGTATGATTTGCATGTCTCAAGCGATTCAAAATCAAGTGAGTCCAAACGGTCCATTTGCATGGAGTTTCTTCATGCATATTATACCAATATGACTTACGTGGCAGTGCCACAAGTAGGTGGTACTTTCATTACTATCTTATATCTTTTGGTATGAACAAGTGTATCACTACGATCGAGATTCAATAAAATATTCATTTTAGGTGCAAGACCATTGAAGGTATTATTCAAATAAACAGAGTAACCATTATTCTCCTTAAATGAATAACCGTATCGCGATAGACGTAATCCAATCATGCCTATGCTCAACGCAAGCACCAAATAATTATTATTTAGGTTTTAATACCAATCTCGATGGTAGAGGGAGCATGCGATGCTTGATCATATCAACCTTGAAAACACTTCCAACACATATCGTCAGCTCACCTTTAGCTAGTCTCCGTTTATTCCGTAGCTTTTATTTCGAGTTACTAACACTTAGCAACCGAACCGGTATCTAATACCCTGGTGCTACTAGGAGTACTAGTAAAGTATACATTAACATAATGTATATCCAATATACTTCTATCGACAGCCTTCTCATCTACTAAGTATCTAGGGTAATTCTACTCCAGTGGCTGTTCCCCTTATTACAGAAGCACTCAGTCTCGGGTTTGGGTTCAACCTTGGGTTTCTCCACTAGAGCAGCAGCTGATTTGCCGTTTCATGAAGTATCCCTTCTTGCCCTTGCCCTTCTTGAAACTAGTGGTTTCACTAACCATCAACAATTGATGCTCCTTCTTGATTTCTACTTTCGCGGTGTCAAACATCGCGAATATTTCAAGGATCATCATATATGTCCCTGATATATCATAGTTCATCACGAAGCTCTAGCAGCTTGGTGGTAATGACTTCGGAGAAACATCACCATCTCATCAGGAAGATCAACTCCCACCCGATTCAAATGATTGTTGTACTCAGACAATCTGAGCACAAGCTCAACAATTGAGTTTTTCTCCCTTAGTTTGCAGGCTAAGAAAATCGTCGGAGGTCTTATACCTCTTGACGTGGGCACGAGCCTGAAATCCCAATTTCAGCCCTCGAAACATCTCATATGTTTCGCGACGTTTCAAAACGTCTTCGGTGCCTCAACTCTAAACCGTTTAACTGAACTATCACGTAGTTATCCAAATGTGTATGTCAGATGTTCGCAATATCCACAGACAACGTTCGAGGTTCAGCACACTGAGCGGTGCATTAAGGACATAAGCCTTCTACTGTCTGCATAATTGCTACTAGCAACTTTCAACTAATTTTTCTCTAGGAACATATCTAAACAGTAGAACTGAAGCGCGAGCTACGACATAATTTGCGAAGACCTTTTGACTATGTTCAGGATAATTAAGTTCATCTTATGAACTCCCACTCAGATAGACATCCCTCTAGTCATCCAAGTGATTACACGATCCGAGTCAACTAGGCCGTGTCCGATCAACACGTGAGACGGACTAGTCAACATCGGTGAACATCTTCATGTTGATCGTATCTTCTATACGACTCATGCTCGACCTTTCGGTCTCTTGTGTTCCGAGGCCATGTCTGTACATGCTAGGCTCGTCAAGTCAACCTAAGTGTTTGCATGTGTTCCGAGGCCATGTCTGTACATGCTAGGCTCGTCAACACCCGTTGCATTCGAACGCAAGAATCTATCACACCCGATCATCACGTGGTGCTTCGAAACTACGAACTTTCGCAACGGTTCACAGTTAGGGGGAACACTTTCTTGAAATTTTAATGAGGGATCATCTTATTTACTACCGTCGTTCTAAGCAAATAAGATGTATAAACATGATAAACATCACATGCAATCAAATAGTGACATGATATGGCCATCATCACTTTGCTCCTTTTGATCTCCATCTTCGGGGCTCCATGATCATCATCGTCACCGGCATGACACCATGATCTCCATCATCGTGTCTTCATGAAGTTGTCTCGCCAACTATTACTTCTACTACTACAGCTAACGGTTAGCAATAAAGTAAAGTAATTACATGACGTTTATGTTGACATGCAGGTCATAAATAAATTAAGACAACTCCTATGGCTCCTGCCGGTTGTCATACTCATCGACATGCAAGTCGTAATTCCTATTACAAGAACATGATCATATCATACATCACATATATCATTCATCACATCCTTTGGCCATATCACATCACATAGCATACCATGCAAAAACAAGTTAGACGTCCTCTAATTGTTGTTTGCATGTTTTACGTGGTTCTATGGGTTTCTAGCAACAACGTTTCTTACCTACGCAAAACCACAACGTGATATGCCAATTGCTATTTACCCTTCATAAGGACCCTTTTCATCGAATCCGATCCGACTAAAGTGGGAGAGACAGACACCCGCCAGCCACCTTATGCAACTAGTGCATGTTTGTCGGTGGAACCGGTCTCACGTAAGCATACGTGTAAGTTGGTCCGGGCCGCTTCATCCCACAATGCCGTCGAATCAAGATTGGACTAGTAACGGTAAGCATATTGAACAAAATCAACGCCCACAACTACTTTGTGTTCTACTCGTGCATAGTAACTACGCATAGACCTAGCTCTGATACCACTGTTGGGGAACGTAGCAGAAATTTAAAATTTTCCTACGTGTCACCAAGATGTATCTATGGAGAGACCAGCAACGAAAGGAAGAAGAGTGCATCTACATACCCTTGTAGATCGCTAAGCGGAAGCGTTCAAGAGAACGGGGTTGATGGAGTCGTACTCGTCGTGATCCAAATCACCGATGATCCTAGTGCCGAACGAATGGCACCTCCGTGTTCAACACACGTACATTCCAGTGACGTCTCCCATGCCTTGATCGAGCAAGGAGAGAGGGAGAGGTTGAGGAAGACTCCATCCAGCAGCAGCACAACGGCGTGGTGGTGGTGGAGGAGCGTGGTAATCCAGCAGGGCTTCGCCAAGCACCGCGATATATGAGGAGGGAGAGAGGTAGGGCTGCGCCAGCAAGAGGAGAGGAACTCGTGTGTATTGGGCAGCCCAAACCTCAACTATATATAGGGGGAGGGGAGGGGCTGCACCCCCACCTAGGGTTCCCTCCCTAGGGGTGGCGGCAGCCCCCTAGATCCCATCTAGGGGCGGCCAAGGGGAGGGGGGAGGGGGAGGCGCACCAGGGTGGGCCTTAGGGCCCATCTGCCCTAGGGTTTGCCCCCTTCCCCTCTTCCTTGCGCCTTGGGCCTTGGTGGGGGGGGGGGGGGGGGGGGGGGGCGCACCAGCCCACCTGGGGCTGGTCCCCTCCCACACTTGGCCCATGCAGCCCTCCGGGGCTGGTGGCCCCACTTGGTGGACCACCGGGACCCTCCCGGTGGTCCCGGTATGTTACCGATAAATCCCGAAACCTTTCCGGTGACCAAAACATGACTTCCCATATATAAATCTTTACCTCCGGACCATTCCGGAACTCCTCGTGACGTCCGAGATCTCATCCGGGACCCCAAACAACATTCGGTAACCACATACAAACTTCCTTTATAACCCTAGCGTCATCGAACCTTAAGTGTGTAGACCCTACGGGTTCGGGAGACATGCAGACATGACCGAGATGACTCTCCGGTCAATAACCAACAGCGGGATCTGGATACCCATGTTGGCTCCCACATGTTCCACGATGATCTCATCGGATGAACCACGATGTCAAGGACTTAATCAACCCCGTATGCAATTCCCTTTGTCTATCGGTACGATACTTGCCCGAGATTCGATCGTCAGTATCCCGATACCTTGTTCAATCTCGTTACTGGCAAGTCTCTTTACTCGTTCCGTAACACATCATCCGTGATCAACTCCTTGATCACATTGTGCACATTATGATGATGTCCTACCGAGTGGGCCCAGAGATACCTCTCCGTCACACGGAGTGACAAATCCAAGTCTCGATTCGTGCCAACCCAACAGACACTTTCGGAGATACCCGTAGTGCACCTTTATAGTCACCCAGTTACGTTGTGACGTTTGGCACACCCAAAGTATTCCTACGGTATCTGGGAGTTGCACAATCTCATGGTCTAAGAAAATGATACTTGACATTAGAAAAGTTTTAGCATACGAACTACATGATCTTGTGCTAGCTTAGGATTGGGTCTTGTCCATCACATCATTCTTCTAATGATGTGATCCCGTTATCAATGACATCCAATGTCCATGGTCAGGAAACCGTAACCATCTATTAATCAACGAGCTAGTCAACTAGAGGCTTACTAGGGACATGGTGTTGTCTATATATCCACACATGTATCTGAGTTTCCTATCAATACAATTCTAGCATGAATAATAAACGATTATCATGAACAAGGAAATATAATAATAACCAATTTATTATCGGCTCTAGGGCATATTTCCAACAACAATTCCACGACACCATTTGTCTGGTATCTTAGAAGACGACCAGGCCCACCACCATGGCTGATTGATCTGGTAGCAGCTGGGCGAGCAAGGTGCAACGCGGTACCTCAAATTAATCACTCCAATCAGTCAATCTGGCAGCTCCACATAGCCGACATGAAGGCTGATGCACGGGTGCACAAATGTAGTAGTATCCAATATGTAACCCGCAAAAAAAGGAAAAACATCCCAAATGTAGTTGCATTAGATACTCCATGGTAATCATTCTTGCTTCTCCTGTTTCATTTCTTTCGGACATTTCATAGCTTATCTAGGCTTCACCCAATGGCGAGAGGCCGGGTTGCGTTGGAATGTTACCACTGGTTGCCTACCACTGAACTGATACGGTAAGGGAGACATATCAGCTTATGTTTTTTTAGAAGGGGTTGACACGTTCGGCCTCTGCGTCAGTGGGATGCATACATCTGTCTTATGATCAGATTAATCAGCAGAAGCTCTTTGAATCCACGCCGAGATGATCGAGCTATTTAATCTACCACGTACTTATCGGGCAACACGGGTACTCTCATAAAAGACCGAGTTGGTGATGATGGTATGCCTGCCATCCTTCAATATAGACCGTCCAATCTATATCTAACGGATAGTAAGCAAACTATGGAAATTTTACAAAAATGATACCCGCACCCATCTCCACATTTGCAGATAAGGCCTTCCCTTGTTCATCTTTGTCTCCCACAAAATAAACAACTCGTATAAATGCATCTTGATGTTTCATGCAATACACGGGCCTCTTGCTAGTCGTTTATAATAATTAAGTTAGTGCTTACTATAGTATGATACAATACAATACATATTGTAGTTCTGTGAAATCATTGCTAGAAAAGATGGGACCCTTGCGACGAGCGGGGCATTACAGCTGTGTGGCATCGTGACCTTGGTGGAGGTAAAGGCCATGGGAAGCAAATTTGTAGTAGACGTTGACACAAAAGTTGCCCTTAATCTGCTCGGTGTATCTACACAAAGAACTTCTGCTATAATGCCAAATTTGTTTCTTTATTATACAATCTCGACAAGAGTACAATGAACCCACTATCAGTGACAAACACCAGCTATCCATGGCGATTTGTTCTTGTGTAGCGAAAGAATGTGCAAGGCACAACATGGCAACGATGTTGCAATCCTATTGTGGTACCCAACAGAGATTATTGACTTCATCTTATTCACAACAATTACTATTGACTTGTATTAGTTGCCATTTTCTTGAACCAACAGTTCATCAACCATAGTGGATGCAGGAATTCTCAATCGACAAATGTTGTTTAATTCAATCTCAAACATGTGACAAGAACCAAGCCCCCCCCCCCCCCCCCAACCCCACAATCGGAAGTCCAGCATGAGAACTTCTAAGAGAAGAGAAGTGATCTACCACGTGATCTCTACCCATATGTCCACACTAGAACAAGAGCATCAAGAGCCATTATTTTCCATCTGATCTACAACATTCATCTGCATTTATTTTGGGATATATTGTATACTCATGCCCAACCAATCAATGCTATAAAAGGCAACTTAGCGCCGAAAATGAGGAGCCTAAATTTGAGATATGAAGCAGAGAAGCAAGAGAAACGAAAATTCATTGCAATGTTGCAAACATTGATTATGATATATAGAACCCAAAAGGCTTTCCGAATCGTGGTTTGAGAGGTACCAGGAACATAGTGAACACATTCTGCCTTCATTGGGAATGCACTACTAGTATTGTACTAGTGCAATGATGCAGTCTTAGGCTATCTTCTTTATGCATGACCTGAAAGATGACATCCAATTGTTTTGAATGCTATGAAGCAACTCATGATGCGAAAGATAGTTTTTCATGAAATTGAGCCATTATATTTTTATACGCGGCACACATACATGATAACGCTTCCGCTTCCCCATTGGTCTGGTATCTTAGAAGATAACCAGGCCCACCACCATGGCTGATTGATCTGGTACATTACAACATGGTAGAGATTAGGAGGCACTTAAATACACCTTTAAAAGGCCCAAAAACGCCTTCAAAGATATAACAAGGCATTCTAGAAAAATGCTAGAGACAGAAGGCTGATGCACGGGTGCACAAATGTAGTAGTATCCAATATGTAACCCGCAAAAAAGGAAAAGCATCCCAAATGTAGTTGCATTACATACTCCATGATAATCATTTTTGCTTCTCAAGTTTTATTTCTTGCGGACATTTTGTAGCTTATCTAGGCTTCACCCAAAGGCGAGAGGCCGGGTTGCGTTGGAATGTTACCATTGGTTGCCTACCACTGAACTGATACGGTAAGGGAGACAAATCAGCTTATGTTTTTTTAGAAGGGGTTGACACGTTCGGCCTCTGCGTCAGTGGGATGCATACATCTATCTTACGATCAGATTAATCAGCAGAAGCTCTTTGAATCCACGCTGAGATGATCGAGCTATTTAATCTACCACGTATTTATCGGGCAACACGGGTACGTATCACGTAGACTATATATGTCCCTGTCACCTACGAACGGATCGCAGCCCCCAACAATCGAGTAGACACGCCAGTCGGCACGTCGAGGTGTCCGAAAGAAACCTCTGCGATCATGTCCATCCCCCACCCCATGGCCATGGTCATCTTGTCATCGTGATTTGAGAGAGGCTCCTGACCCGGCCACAATGAGTACTGCTGTGCTGCTCCCCGTTCTCATCCTGTTCTCTACGTCGGATCATCACCCGATGCATCTACATCTGCGAATGAACTGTCAACCCGAGATACTTCGTCTTCTGTCTTCTGATTAGATTAGAGGGGAGGCACGTCAGATCAGGCATGTGTTCCATGATGCAACTTGTTGGGCATCGATCGGGTCTCCGCTCTCGCCGACGCTTCCTGTCGTCCAGTAGGCTCCACCCCGGTTGGGTCGCCCGCCATCCAGCTTGGACGTGACCCACTGGCTGTCGACCACTGAACCGAACTGACAGGTTCAGCGGAGAGAGAGAGCGCCCCGTAGCATACCGTACGTGGCTCATCTTAACCAGTAGTACTGCAGATCTTAACCAGTAGTACGTGGCTCATCCTAATCAGTAGCACACCGTACGTGGCTCATCTTAGATCATCTCCAAGAGCGGCCCAGCGCGCCGCGGGTTAAAAACTACTTTGCCATGTGTTCATCGTCTGATTTGACGTGGCGGGCAGCCCTGGCTCCAGCAGCTGCGCTAAAATGCAGCGTGCGTGACTCGCCGGCGCGTGCCATATGCTGCATTTTTATGACATAAAATGGATTTCAAACATTCAAAATGCAATGAACATGGCATAAAATTTCACACAAACAAGTTGAGAATAAAAGTTCATGTCCGCAAGTTCAAATTTATGCCCATAAGTTCATCCAACCAAGTTCAAAATGCAAATCAAATTCATGACACAAACGAAATACACATAAAGCCTTGTCCTCGTCTTCCTCCGATACATCGGGTCCAGCTCGTCCTTGTCCTCGTCTTCCTCCGATTCATCTGGGTGCCGGAGCGTGCGTTCATCGGGTCCAGCTGGGCGGCGCCGGCGCGCACTGGGCGAAGGTGGCGCGGAGGAGAGAGTGCGGCGCCAGCGCTCGTGTGTGCCGCACGTGGAAGCGCACGCCCCAAATACACAACGCGCGTTGGCGATTCGGACCACGCACCCAACTCTATATGCGGCGCACGCGGTTATTGCGCGCCCGCTGGAGCCACTCTATCGATTGTGCGCGCGCTAAAATGGACAAATTTACGGCGCGGTGCTTGTTTAGCGCGGTTGTTGGATATGCTCTTAACCAGTAGTACACCGTACGTCGCCCGCCATCTAGCTTGGATGTGACCCACTGGACTGAGTGGATAGGTTTGCATCGGATCTGAAAGACTAGTCAAATATATTTTTCGCCCAGGTCGTTGTAGTATAGTGGTAAGTATTCCCGCCTGTCACGCGGGTGACCCGGGTTCGATCCCCGGCAACGGCGCTCTTTTTTTTTCTCGTTTTCGCGGCGGTCAAAAATATCTAAAATCTACGTGTCTACTGTATCACGGGTGACGCCGGCAGGTGGACGTCTGGACGAGTATCTTGTATTTCTGTACATGTCGCTGTCACGTAGTAGCACGCACTCTCTCCGTTCGGAATTACTTATCGTAGAAATTGATGTATCTAGACATTTTTTAGTTCATTCATTTCTGCGACAAGTTATTCGGAACAAAGGGGTAGCAGGCACGCAATAATTCAGGCGGCTCGCATGTCGGCACCAACTTACTACGTAACGACGACAATCGATCGAGGTGTCTGAAACCCCAATTGCCACGGCCCATGGCCATGTTGTCGTGGTGACTCGTGAGGGACCCGGCCACAGCGAACTACCTACCCAAACGGACGACTCAGAGAACAGGACGAGAACGAAGGAGCAGCGGCAGTTCGGATAATCAGTCGGCCTGCGAAAGAACAGCCCGCCCGAGACGCTTCGGCGTCAGATAGGGCCCGATATTGTTGGTAGTATCACTCTTTCTTTCTTTCCTTTTTTAACATAAAATAATGGTGCCACTCATGGCGTGGTTGATGTTGACCTGGGAAGGCGGGAGCACATCATCATGTCCCGTAATCATCCTTTCATTACGGTTATGCAATGTTTAGGCCCCGCCTATGACGGGTTTGCTTATCTTCCGGCGATCGAGACCAAGGGTGGTATCCTGGTTGCTTGGAATTCTTCATTGGCGCGTATTTCAAACCACGTACTTGACACAAATTTTATCACTGGCTACGTGACACCCATCGATGCTGCGACCTGGTGGCTAACCACCGTCTATGGCCCGCAAGAAGATGAGGAGAAAATCGCCTTCCTGAAAGAACTAACTGCTAGAAGGCAGCTTTGCCCAGGGCCATGGCTTGTCATTGACGACTTCAACATGATTATGCAAGCCTCGGACAAAAGCAATACGAACCTTGATAGGAGAATGATGCACAGGTTTCGTCAATTCGTTGATGGCACTGGTTTGAAAGAATTGTTCCTGCACGGCAGGAAGTTCACTTGGAGTAACGAACGCGAGGCCCCAACCCTCACCAAAATCGACAAAGCGCTGGTCTCGGTTGATTGGTCTTTTGATTAGATTAGAGGGGAGGGACGTCAGATCAGGCATGTGTTCCATGATGCAACTTGTTGGGCATCGATCGGGTGTGTGATTTATGTCTCGCCGACGTAGGCTCCACCCACAGGCCCGGTTGGGTCGCCCGCCCGTACGTGGCTCATCCTATTCCAGTTCTTTCAGTTCCGGGGTAGACGGATATGAAGGAGATGTCAGACAAGTTTTGCGCCCAGGTCGTTGTAGTATAGTGGTAAGTATTCCCGCCTGTCACGCGGGTGACCCGGGTTCGATCCCCGGCAACGGCGCTTTTTTTTTCTGTTTTCAATTCAATTTTCTTTTCCTACATGTCGCTGTCACGTACGTAGCGATCGCCGCCCGTCCCAATAATTCAGGCAACACGCATGTCGGCACCTGACCAAACGAGTGTGTTTCGACAAAAAACTATCACATTTCAACAGAGTTATCATATTTTTAAAAGTGATTGTACATTACTAAATTTTTGTAATTTTGTGACTAAAAATTAACATTTTCAAAAAATGTCCAATTTAGATGATTTAAACATGTTTATGATTAAAGGCACCCACCCGTTAGAGCTGACGTGGTGGCAGAGTAACCTTCATTTATTTTGATCGTCAAGTTGACCGTTATTATAGATGAGGCCCACGTGTCAGCATCGACCTCCTTTTTCCTCATCCTCTCTCTGTTTGGCATTTTAACAAGGACCTCATGTGGTCGCAGAGGCAGCGAACTCGGCCATGATGTAGGCGACCATGCACTAGTAGAAAAGGGGCCTTTAGTCCCGGTTCATAAGGGCCTTTAGTCTTGATTCTGGAACCGGGACTAAAGGGTCGGTATTAAAGCCTCCCCCTTTAGTTCCGGTTCTTACTGGAACCGGGACTAAAGACCCTTCACGTGGCCGCTGCCTGGGGGTCCACCTTTAGTCCTGGGTACTAAAGTAAATTTTATGAATTTTTTTTGAATTTTTTAGATTTTTTTTGAATTTCAAATTTCTGAATTATTTTAACCTCTAATCTCTAATCACTACTCAATTTAACCTTTAACCTCTAATCACTCCTCATCATTCCAAATCATCTAACTTTCCGAACGGTCACCCATCCTCTCACTACTCCAGCCTGAGCATGCTTAACTTCCGGGTTCTATTCTCCCACGTTTCCAAGTCTGCACTTGTTGTTTTTCTGACAATAGTAAGATGTCAATCCGATTAACCCTCAGGAATTTAGCTTGAGCTAATCACACATTTCACTGTTTGAGTTTGACACTATTGTTCTAAAAATCAATAATTATTTAGTACCACAGTTTGACCATAGTTTGACCAGATTTGACCAAAATTCAAAAAAACTAAAATAATTATTTAGTAACACTAATATTTCTTGAATAAGTAGTTTGACCATTGTTTGACCATAGTTTGACCATAGTTGACCAAAATTCAAAAAAACTGAAATAATTATTTAGTAACACTAATATTCTTGAATAATTATTTAGTAACACTAATACTTCTTGAATAAGTAGTTTGACCATAGTTTGACCAGATTTAACAAAAATTCAAAAAAACTGAAATTTGAGCATAACTTTTTTTCCTTTTAGAATATGAGGATTCTAAAAATTTGCAAACAAGCCGTAGGCTGTCAAAATCGGAAGCAGATTTTTGTTCTGAACATTTTGATATATTATACATTTTTTCCGACATCGTATGCAAAAGTTATAGTCGTTTTACATTTTCCCTACATTTTTTGCAAAACATGTCCAAATTTAAGTTTTTAAATTTTCCTAACTAGTAGATGTAGTAATATAACTACCTCTCGAAGGATTTTATTTTTTGAACTTTTTATCATTTTCTTTTGATTTTTTCAAAACAAAAAAGGCGATCCACGGGGGGTGGGGGGGGGGGGGGTGGGCGTAGAGTTTGAAAATAGAACCTTTAGTCCCGGTTTGAGACACAAATCGGGACTAAAGGGCATTGCACCCAGGTCTAATCTTTAGTCCCGGTTTTAGACACAAACCGGGACTAAAGGGCATCGCACCCTTTAGTCCCGGTTCGTGCCACAAACCGGGACTAAAGGGCTCAGGTGAACCGGGACTAATGCTTTAGCCGCATGAACCGGGACCAATGCTCACATTAGTTCCGGTTCGTGACTGAATCGGGACTAATGGGCTGACCCGGCCCGGACCTTTGCCCCCTTTTCTGCAAGTGATGCCGGCCTTCCCTTGCCGACGAGCAGCCGCATCAGTGTACCCCCCGCGCGTCGGGGTCTTCAAGGCGTTGCCTGCGGGGAGGCTCCTTCAGGCGCCATAGCAGTGGAACCGTTAGGGCATCTCCAGCCGTTGGCCCCCCCAGGACGCATAAAAATCGCCCCCAGGGGGCGAGCCGGCGATACACTCGGCGCTGGGAGCGGTTTTGCGCCCAGTCGTCGCCCCCAGGCGCCGAAATTGGCCCACTTTGCAGCCCAATTTCGGCGAATAAACGGCCCATATGGGCGAGAATAGGCCCATATTCGGCATGGTTTCACCGTGTCTCGGCATTCAATTATCAACACAATTATTTCTTATCACATATTTCATCACAGAAAAATCAATTACTTCAACAAAATACTACAACAACAAATAGTTCAATACAAATTATATAGTTCAACAAATAAAAACTCGTATTTCATCACGCGGCGTCCCCCTTGAGCCTCCATAGGTGCTCAATCAGATCTTTCTGCAGTTGATGATGCACCTGTGGGTCTCGGAACTCCTGACGCATACTGAGATAGGCAGTCCAAGTTGCCGGTAGCTGGTGATCAACTTCGGCTAGAGGACCCTGCCTGTAGTATGGTTCAGTGTCAAACACTAGGTCTTCTTGCTCGCTCTCGATGATCATGTTGTGCAAGATGACACAACAAGTCATGATCTCCCACATTTGATCTTTCGACCAGGTCTGTGCGGGGTACCGAACAACAGCGAATCGAGATTGGAGCACACCAAATGCCCGCTCGACATCCTTCCTGCAAGCCTCCTGAAGCTTCGCAAACCAGGCGTTCTTGCCTCCTGCCACAGGGTTTGAGATCGTCTTCACAAATGTCGACCATCTCGGATAGATGCTGTCAGCTAGATAGTACCCCTTGTTGTATTGGTGCCCATTGATCTCGAAGTTCACCGGAGGAGAATGGCCCTCAACGAGCTTGGCAAAAACAGGAGAGCACTGCAGCACGTTGATGTCATTGTGAGTTCCTGGCATACCAAAGAAGGAGTGCCAAATCCAGAGGTCCTGTGTGGCTACCGTCTCAAGCACCACACTGCAATCGCCTTTGGCGCCTTTGTACATCCCATGCAAACCAAATGGGAAGTTCTTCCATTTCCAATGCATGCAGTCGATGCTTCCAAGCATCCCAGGAAATCCTCTTGCTGCATTCTGGGCTAGGATCCGAGCAGTGTCTTCCGCATTGGGTGTTCTCAAGTATTGTGGCCCAAACACTGCCACCACTGCCCGACAAAACTTGTAGAAACACTCTATGCTGGTGGACTCGGCCATGCGCCCATAGTCATCGAGTGAATCACTGGGAGCTCCATATGCAAGCATCCTCATCGCTGTCGTGCACTTCTGGATGGAGGTGAATCCAAGAGCGCCAGTGCAATCCATCTTGCACTTGAAGTAGTTGTCGAACTCCCGGATGGAATTCACAATCCTGAGGAAGAGCTTTCGGCTCATCCGATAACGGCGCCGAAATGTTCTCTCGCCATGAAGTGGAGTATCGGCGAAGTAGTCGGAGTAGAGCAGGCAGTAGCCTTGCAGACGATGCCGGTTCTTTGCTTTCACCCGCCCCGGCGCCGAGCCACCTCGCCGCGGCTTTTCATTGCTCGCCAGCAGCTGGGCGAGGGCGGCGAGCACCATCAGATGCTCTTCTTCCTGGATGTCGGTCGCGGCTTCCTCCTCCAGCAGGGCGGCAAGCTCTTCCTCCTCATCCGAGTCCATCGCCAAGACAGGCAAAACGCCGAACACCTTGCGCTCGGTGGGCGTGTACCCGCCGTTAAACCGCGCCTCCGCGGCCGGAAACGGCGGCCGGAAATGCCCAGCTGCTGTGGGAGGGGCTGCCGCGGCGAAGCGCTGCTATTTTCCGGCGGGGAATGGCTATCTAGCGGAGTAGCGCGGCGGCCGTCGCCATGATATAGCTAGTGGTGGCCGAGGGCGCGGGGGGTGCGAGGCGAGTCGGGGGAAGAAAACCTTGACTTTTCCCCTGTCGGTGTGGGCCAGGCGTGCTTTTCCCTAGCGCCGGAGCCCCCAACGGCTCCCCAGCGCGCCGGGTTCGGCCTGTGACCGCCGGGCAGAAAAAAGATCCGAACCGGCGATTTTCGGCGTCCTGGGGGCGCGACTGGGCCGTTTTTTCGATGCCGGCGCCGAAAAAGTGGCCTGGGGGGCCTGTTGGGGACGCGGCTGGAGTTGCCCTTAGGGCCTCGACGCACGTGTGCTGGCGTGGTGGAAGTTGTTTCACTTCGAGCTACGGCAGGCGCTCGTGGACGTCGCTGACTTCTCCATCTTCGGCGCGGTGTATGCGTTCTAGCCGCCGTACCACCTCATTGACCCCACAACGGCCGCCAGTGTGCCGTACTATGTCGTCGCCTTTCGAGGGACCATCACCAAGAAGGCTTTGGCGTCCAGGGACCTTGATCAGCTCGACCTCCTGCTCTTCCGGAGCGGCATCGAGCACACCTCGCGCTTCCGCATCGCGATGTAGACCATCCAGAACGTCTGGCTGGCCGGCCAATCGTTGAGGTTCACTTTCTCAACCTTAGCAGGAAAGACCATGGCTTGGGCGTCGTCCTGCACAAGAGCGGCGGTGGCGGCGGCGACAAATCCTTCATGGCGCTGGCACGGTGGGTGCCAAACGTTCTTGTGAACCTTGTGGATAACCTTGTGAATGTTCCGTGCTGATGTGGTCCACAAGGTTCACAAGAAATATAAGTCTTTTTAGACTTTTGCATCTTAGTTCATCTGAAAAGTCTAAAAAGACTTGTATTTAGGAAACGGAGGGAGTAGTAACTAAGATGCAAATTGGGCAGTAACTATGAGAACGGGAGCCAGTGGCATATACACTTTCTTTTTTAGAGAAAAGACATCAACCGAGCCTGAGATGGGACTCGAGCCTAGCCTGGCTTTGAATTAACAAAGTCATCAACCGATCAGGATTACAAATCACAAGAACCAAAGAAAGAAAAACAACATGATAAGATACATAGACGCTGGTAAGCAGGTAACTAACCTCAAAGCTACAAGCTAGAAGAAAAAAACAGATAAGCACACAACTGGAGACATCGAGGCCATCCTCCAAGACCGAAGCACCAGGGAGCTAGACCAAGCTGGCACTGAGGAGAAGGGGATGACCGGCATCAACAGGGAGTGTGGTCACCAAATAGCTATGGACCCCGGCACGGCACAACCATCCAATTCTATCTCCGAAGAAGGCCAGAACCTCCTTGCCTGGCTCGAAAGGCGCCGCACCGTTGAAAGATAGAATGTTCCACCTAGAACTAAAATGGTTGCCGCCGGAGGATGGCCACATAGAGATGATCCCCGCACTCCCGACGAGCCGCCAGACTTTCCCTCAAGCGGAATTGTCCATGGCCCAGCCGCAGAGGAGGGATATCACCAAGCTTGGACGAAGAGGACACACCACCGACGTCGCCGAATCCACCCCAACAGCGCACACCAACCAAACAACTCCCAAAGGCGACGCCTTCAAGAAGGAGAACGACGCCGAGAGCGCCGCCGCCGCCCACCGAGGTTAGGGCTTTCACCCGGGAGGCTAGAGGAAGGCGGGTGGAGGGAGCCAGACCTGACGAACGCCTCCAAGGAGGAAGAATGGTGCCCTCGGGCGCCGCCGCCGTCGCGGCCAGCCATGGCCGGCCATGGATTTCTCATGGCCCGGCTCCACACCACCACCCACCCGCAACACGGAGACCGAGAATCGAAGAAGAACGTCGACCCAGGTCTGGAGGGGAGGGATCGCACTGCGTCGGAGAAAGCAGGGGACGCCAGATCTGGTGCCGCCGGCCGTCAGGACCGCGCTAGGTCCACGCCCATCGGATCCCCATCGTCCTCACGGCCAGGGACAACGCCACCATGCCCATGCCACTGCTCGCCGCAGAGCCAGTGGCGCCACTCCGACCGAGGCCGCCGCCCCAGATCCCGTGGCTCCCTGCGAAAAGCAGAGCAGCAGATGCCCCGCCGCCACCTTCCTCGGCGGCGCCCCGGGCTTGCCCGGCGGCGACCTCAGGCGGCGGCGAGGGGGTGGGAGACGGGAAGGGAAGGACTCTGCGGCGATCTATGGTTTTGCCCCCCGAGACGCCCTGGAGGGGCCGCGCGAGGGTGGGGACCGCGACCGCATATACACTTTCTGCTGACCAGTGCCATGAACATATCCCAACTAAGTGTTAGTTTTAGCAAGCCAGTATCTCTTTCCGTCACTCTGTACATTTCATTATGCAAGTTATATCTACTACCACTAAATCAACACTAGTACTCCGTCTCCATGCATCATTTTTCCGCTTTTACGAGTAGCTGCCTCCTATTCAACGCGTCTCTCAACTCAAGAGCGCGCAACACGCCTGAATTTTTCATCTTGCGGTGCATGTATGCATCATGTTTCTGAGCTCCCACATTAAATCGATCAATGATAACACCTGCCCGACCAGCACAGCTTTGCTCTTCAAGACATCTCCAACAGCTGTAAGATAAGTGTTGGTAAATTTGCCACCTAAAACATAGTAATGATGTGACATATAGTAAATATGAAGAGAGAGCAAAGTTGTACTGTAGAATAACCAACAACCTTTGCATAAGCTTCAAGGTGAAATAGAGAACAATCACATTTATTTTCTCATCATCTATTGGATACTTTAGATACAACCCATTGAAATAGTTGTATGATAACTTGTTGGTTGATGACATGGACATTTTACCAACAAGACTAACATACAATCTATTCAAGATGCCGTCAATGTTGCATCTGATGCAATCTGGCAGACATCTCTCAAACTGCTTAGCACATCTGCAAATGATTATGTTCCACCGACAGATCTTATTTTTACGTCAACCTCCTACGCTGATCTACACGTGTCTCATGGTCCCGCACACCAAACACCCTTATCGAGAAGAGTAATGCTAGACACACGGGCTCTTACAGGGGTTTTACGGGGTGGTTACGATTTGATTGGTTGAGGTTTAATTAAGTGAGGCGGGCCCCCCACTAAAAATCAGGAGGGGCCAATTAAAGAAGGGAACGCATCTGTGTTCGTGAAAGTCCTTCGCTGATTGCCCGTGAATCTAGTATTATCGTATCGAGAAACTTCACGGGACATCATTCGTCTCTCAGCTGCACCAAGGAAGACGCTCGCCACGCCATGCGTGCCCTCGTGCTCACCACCGGTGAACGTATCCGGTGAAACGCCCAGACTGGTGCACCAGTAGATTATGGACCACTCGATCGAGAATTAATGGACCAGATGACTCAAGAAGATGGGTTCTTCGTACATTTTACATCTTGCGCCTCGTATAGTTAATCATTTGCGTGAATCCTATCGTCTCCTTCCTTTGCCTATCTCCTATACCTCTGTTATCCTCTGTACCAGGCCCTCCAGCTGCGAGCTAGGGTTCGGGGAGTCTACTCCGTTGCCCCCCCCCCTTTCTCTCCTGGATCTTCTCCCCCTTCTATCTTGTACCTAGTTCCGACGTCTTTAAAGCACCAGAGGCCCTCCTCTCCTCTGAGTCGCTCCCAGCGAAGAATGCATTGCCGCCGGCGAGCATGTACACGTAGCGCCGCTGTGTTGTAGCACCGGGGGACGAAGACAGAACTGCCCAAAGGAGATGGCTATCTTCTGTGCCTCAAGGATCTAGGGTATGTTCTCTTATCACATTACCCATTTAACATGGTCATATTGGGTTCTTCCCGAATTTTGTGATTTTTCCCCAATTCATTCCAAACTAGTGTCATTGCGAACTTCAATAAGTGGTATGAGCACCAGATTTATGTATGAGATACACGGCTGCAGATATTGGTGTGGAAATAGTCTATGCAAACTTGAATAAGCAGTGTTCTGAACCTTAATTTGTATTTGTAGTAAAGAAAAACTAGTGGCATTTGGGAATATGAATAGTATGCGCACGAAATTGATGTGTCAGATGGAGATATAACGGTGAATTTTTAGTGGTAATCACAACAATTAGTGCAAATAATTGAGGGGATGTGCTCTGTGTGTTCTGTTCATTTGCATACTATTTTCATATGCCTTTGCTAGTGTGTACATGAACAACTCGCGGCATATATGTGAAAAAACTGATTTCCTAGAAGCCTACTCGTACATGGCAAGAGTAGGTTAATTACTGGTTGTTCATGCGGGGTTATTGTACATGAACTAGTGTACTATATGAACTTCTTCCACGTTGCTGATATTAAATGGAAAGGGCATTTACAATGTTCAATCAGACATTCTATGGCAATGCTAGTGCCGTAAAATGAACAAATTTGAAAAAAGACGATGTCTTTTTTACGGTTTTGCTAATGCGCTTTTCTTATTCCTTATAGGGCAAATATCATCGAAAAGATCCCAGATAAGTAGGGGCGGTGGTTTCACTGATTTCATAGTCGGATAATTATTTAAGTCATTCAGTTGGCTACATTCTTGCTGGAAACGGTGGTGGTATTTGTAGGAGATGAGGTTTCGACTTGTGTTCTTTCCAGGAGCTCACATTTGAAAGTGTGTCACTGAAGCATGCATATGTTCTATGCATGTAACTCTGGATGCACTTACTGGTAGCTTCAGGAAGTTGCTAGCACTGAACCATGTCTCATTAGTTGTGTTTAACCAGGATGAAAAGATTGTATGACCTGGCAAGGAATTGCTAAGCCTAGCTTCAACATTTGGTTTGTCTTTCTGTGTTACTTGTAGCCCACCTGCTATTTGTCGTGCTCATGTGACTACTTGCTGAATTAGTGCGACCATATTACTATGTGTACTGAGCACCGTTAATTTATTTTCCTCTGTGTCTTGTTGCTCTGTACTTTAGCATCATCATCTGAAAAATTTCAAGATTAGCGGGAACATGCTCATCAGAAATTCTTGCTCTGTACTTTAGCAAGTTCATATAAATTCTTGCACTGTACTGTAGCAAGTGAGAGAAGACTCAAAAAAGGGACATTACATATTTTCAGATGCATATAAAAGAGGATTGGTCAACAAAATGATCTGGTTAGATAAGAATAAACTACATGTTGAAGACAATTTCAAAAAAATGGTTAATATTTATGTAACAGATCGTGGCTCTTACTCCTAAAATCATCGGTGAGTGTTGATTACAAACAACATGTTCTTACTTGCTACCACTTGGTCAAGCTTTTCTTTACCTTATTGTTTGCTTTTCGTTTGTGTAATCTGATATGGTACAGAAAAAATTAGAAGGAAGTAGTATGGCTAATCTGACATTGTTATGACTCAAGTGAAAAATCATCCAATCAAACTGAGTGTATAATTTCGAATAAAGTTCACATGTACTACTTTTAATCACATTAGTATGGATTCTTAGAATCATTCCCAAATTGTTTGGCCTCAAACCGAGTTCTTCTTCTTTGATTTCTGTTACACAGATACCAAATGCACCAGAATCACATACGAAAATTTCACCAATATCCAATCAGGACTAGAAGTTTTTTCCCCACTACTTCTACAGAATAAAACATGTGACTGAAGATCTGAATAGAGAAAGCACATCAGCTTGTTAACCATTTGCGGCATCGCCAAATCATAGCACGCTAAGCGCCGGCTGCGGCGCCGGCTGCGGCAAACTTTAGACAGGGCCATCATTGAGAGGGATAGATGTTTGGGAGATATGGAGGGAAGAGGAACCGCCCTAGTTTGTGGTTTTTAGTGGTTACACACATCTGGATTTGAGTTCGGCAGAAGAGAGCTCCCAGCGCCATAGATCGCCTGGTACAATCGCCTGGTAGAGAGAGAGGGGATCCCGTAGGTAGAGGCACGGAAGAGAAGGGGAGGAAGACTATAGCCTTGGAAGGACTATTCATGCAAATGATTAACTGGACGAGGTGCAAGATGTAAAATGTATGAGCAGCCCGTCTTCTAAGAGCATCTCCAGCCGCTTCCCAGGAAGGCCTCCCCAGGCGATTTTCTCGCGCCAGCGCTGAAAAAACCGCCCAGTCGCGCCCCTAGGAGCCCGATTTTCGCCGGCCTGGGCCGAAATCAACGCCGGCGGACCCAGACCGAACCCAGCGCGCTGGGGGGTGCCCGGGGGCGCCGGGGCGAGTGGTTTTGGCGCGAAAAAGGCGCGGGCTAGCCGCGTCAGCGACACCGCGCCTCGTCTTCCCCCAATGCCTCGGTTCCCGCAGGGAATCAATGGCAAGGCTGCCGCCGCCGGTCAATCTTGCCATTGATTCCTCACGGACGGCGCGCGGCGCGCCGACGCCTCCCCTCCCTCGCACGCGTACACACGGGCGCGGCGCGGTTATATAAGCCGGTGGCCTCGCTCGCCTGTGACCACACCAGCCCAGCCCTCGCCGCCAAGCTATACCTCTCCTGAGCGCCGCCGCCGAGCCTTCCCCTCTCCTGAGCGCTGCCGCCCAGCCCCTCCCCTCCCCGATGGCCGAGCGTTTCTCCGGAGACGAGGCGGCGACCAACGGCTTCGGCCGCCGCACGCTCCGCGAACAGGAGTCCTGGCTCCTATTCCAGGTGAACATCTCGGCGCCATCGGACATGCGCGCCGGGCCGACAGGCTGGAGGCTCAGCAACGGAGGAGTGCCCATTCCCCCGTTGCCCGACGCCGTGGCCAAACCCGCCTACTTCGCCGAGGAGGTCGACGTCGTGCGCGCCTCCCTCACCGACGCCCAACTCGCCCTCCCCCAGTACGCCGCCGACAACCATGCGGCTTGGGCGGCGTACTTCGAGCGCCGTTAGCAGCAGTAGATGGCGTCCACCAACGGCGCGGCGGTGGTCGGCGACCTGAATAACAGCGAGGGGCGCCACCTGTGGTGGGGCGTCCCCGGCCGCACACTCGAGGGCGTGCTGTCGCACCTCGAGGGCGGCAACGACCCGCCGTTGGCGTACCCCCCGGCGAGGGCGGCCGCCCAGGCGCACCACCGATACGACGGGCCATGGGCGCCAAGGAGGTTCGACTCCTCCTCTTCTTCCTCCTCCTCGCGCTCTTCCTCGCACTCCTTCGGCACTCCGGCGCTGCTCGGCGTCAAGGCCGAGACCGTGGCGGAGTTGCCGCTCGGCCGGCGCACTCGCCGCGCCGACATCGTCATCAACGAGGGCGGCCGGTGTGTCTCCTCGTCGGCTCCTCCTCCGCGCTTCGTGAAGACGGAGCACAGCGAGGTCGAGCGCGACGACGACGCGGCCCTTGAATGGGCACGCCAGGACTCCCTCCAGATGGCGATGGAGCGCCAGTGCGCCTCCTTGCAGCGCTTCACGAAGCGCCACCGGGGCCGCGATGAAGGAGTCATCGTCTTCATCGACGGCAGCGACGACGACGACGCGCCGCCGTCGCCACCAGTCCGCCATGGCGACGCCGGGTCCAGTAGAGGCGCCCGCATCAAGGAGGAGAAGGCCGCCGACGAGGATGGCGGCGACGACGGCGACGACTCGGTGTTCAGCAAGTTTCTTTTAGATTAGTTTGTTTTATATTTGCTATGTAATGAAAATCGACGAACTTTGTCCAAATATATGCCCAAGTTGGTCGAAATTTGTCGTGTTTAGCCGAACTTTGCCGAACTGTGCCGAAATTTGCTATACTTTTTTATTTTTTAAACGCGCCTGGGGGCGGTCCTAGGGCCGGCGGCTGGGGAGATGCTCTAATTCATCTACTCCATTAATTCTTGATCTAGTGGCCTAGAATCTACTGGTACACCAGTTTGGGCGTATCACAGGTTCGGTCCCTCGGCCGTGCTTTGCCGGCAAGGCAAGCCTCTGCCGCCGCCCTTCTTTCCTCCTCCTTTTTCTCCTCCCATAGCCCTCCTTCCTTCCCCAACCAGACCAAGCTCTTGAAGCCATGACCGCCGCCTGTACCTTGTTCGACCATCATCGCTAGTGACGGGGCTGTGAGATGAGTTTCTGTAACAACAACGTTGTTGTTGCAAATGACGGCGACGGACGACCACTGATTGCAAGGGGATTTTTTTTTGTTTCTGCAACAAGCTTGTGAACCATTACATTTGTTGTAGAGGGAGGGAGCGCAACACTACATTTGTTGCAAAATGGGCAACAACGAAGTTTTTTATTTCTGCAACATATGTCTTGTTTCTGACACACAGGCCTTTGTTCCCTTCATATGCACACCCCTTAGCATTACCACATTACATTATGGCGATTTGTTCTTGTGTGCCTGTTACCATTTTACCATCAATTTAGCAAGATCTGGACGAATCGAACATGGATCACCATTTACGTGAACGGTCGCAAATGCGTTATGAACGCTAACCGTGACCACGGCCACTGCCCATGCCTTGCTCACGCCGTCGATTGAGTGAATGACCTGTAATGATCGACAAGGTGTCCCGACTAGTTAGCGATAGCGATGTTGAATGCCTGATTTTGTTCCCTTCATATGCACTCTACTCTACATTTTCACACAACCACTGTCAGTGATCCTACAAGCTACCCATGGCTAAATATTCTTACATGGATGTCCTAATGTTCACATAGTATTCTTTTTTTGTGTGTGAAATATTTAACTCCTCCATCATTCAAGGTACATACATTGAGTTGGTTGGTTCTAGATGGGATGTTGATTCCCCAATTTATCTATTTTGTTTGTTTTATTTTTTATGCAAATGTACTACTATTTGTGGTACGAAGTCGCATCTTCCTTTTATGCAAGTAGAAAGAACCAACATATAATTAGGAATATTTTTACAATATTTTGTAATGAAATCTATGGTCTGATTTTGTTTGTCTCAACTCCAAGCAGCAAGTGCCTTTTTGGCCTCGCGTGGAGTACTGGCAGACGTGACTATCAAATGATCTACCATCAAGATGCTGATTGGAACACCACTTCATATTAGGAGTGAAAACTCTTGTCATGTACTTTATTGATCGGGCTCAGCAACGACAAACTTGTGTCATTGCATTGGTGAAGGTGTTGTCTACTTGCTGTTATTCTGCTCTTCATTGACCAGTCTGAATTCAAGAGCATGCAACATGCCTGAATTCATCTTGTGATGCATCATTTTCGCGGCTCCCACATTAAATTGATCAATGACAACACCTGCCCGACCAGCACAACTTTGCTCTTCAATGTTGCATATAATGCAGTCTGTCAGACAGCTCCGAAACTGTTTAGGACTATCACATTACATTGTGATGATTAGTTTTAGTAATTGTGTGCCTATTACAAGTTTACCAGCAATTCAGCAAGGTATATATGATTCGACCATATGGATAGCCGTGCACGTGAATGGTTACAAATGCATACGTTATGAACGCTAAACGCGATCACCGCCCCTGCCCATGTGTTGCTCACGCCATCGATCGAGTGAATGGCAAGTAATGATCGAGTAGGTGTCTTGACTAGTTAGCGATAGCAAGGTTGATTGCCTGATTTTGTTCCCTTCATAGGCAATCTCGTCTACATTTTGATATAGCCAATGCCAGTGATCAGACAAGCTACCCATGGCCAAATATTCTTACATGGATGTCCTAATATTCAACTAGTATTTTTTTGTGAAATATTGAACTAATATTCAAGGTACATACATTGAGTTGGTTGGTTTCCGATGTGATGTGGACTTCCCAATTGATCTCATTTGTTTCTTTTCTTTTTTTGACAAATGTACTACTACTTGACATATTTCAGGAACCGAGCCACTTCTTCCTCTTATGCAAGTATAAAGAACCAACATATGATTTAGAATATTTTTACAATAATTTGTAATGAAATCTATGGTCTCATTTTGTTTGTCTCAAGTCCATGAAGCAAGTGCCTTTTGGCCTAGCATGGAGTACTGACAGATGTATTATCGGGCAATCTATCATCAAGATGATGATAGGAACACCACTTCATATCTGGAGATAAAATTGTTGTCATGTCCTCTATTGACCGGGTCTAGCAACGACGAAGTTGTGTCGTTATCTTGTTGAATGCGTTGTCTAATTATTGTTGTTCTAGTCTTCATTGGCCAGTCTTTGCAACCATGATGAAAATCCTTTTGTTGGTCATCTACGACTAGACTTGACGACGATGGCGCAAGGAGGTATATCCCTTCTTGAAGGCATTGCCGCGGAACAAGTCGACTAAGTCATAGGTGTGAATTTCATGTTTTGTAATGGTAATAATTAATAAAAACTGGTTGTGTGCATCGCAATGATGCAAAGGCCGGGGTCTCAACCTCCTTTTTGAAAAGAAAGTCCAAGCAGCAAGTCATTATATTCTATGTGAGCTACAATAACTCGTATGCATTTATTTTGTGAAACATTGTACATCGTCTCACAACCTAACAATGCTATAAAAGATGGTTTAGCACAAACATGAGGGGTGCTGGTGCGAGGAAGGGAAGGAAGGAAGAAATTCAGAAGTTTGTCACCATGTTTCGAACATTTATTTGGGCAGGAACCAACACTATTCTAATGTTAAGCTTGAGAGGCATCGAGAACTCAGAGATCACATATCCACTTCTCTCAAGATGTACTATTAATTTTTTAGTGATGCAAGGACGTAATCTTAGGATGTCACCTTTAGGCATAAGTTAGAAAAATCCACATACTCGAGGCTCGTTTTGAGTGATTCCAAGCAACACATGGGGCTGAAGATTTGTTTTCATAAACGTGAGATTCCGCTTTGGTGAGGGGGCGTATATGACTATGTAGACAGGCATACATAATTGTACGGGTGTGGTATCAGACAGGTGCCCCTGTGTTACCTAGCTGTCATCATACTTTACCATAGGCTCATGTAATGTAGTGAAAGGAAAGCGATTGTCCGCTAGCGTTTAGTTTATAATAATTAAGTTGGTGCTTCCTATAGTATGATACAATACTATACATCATGTGGTCCTGTGAATCCATTGCTCACAAAGATGGGAAGCTAGCGATGAGCGGGGCATCACGCCCGTGTTGCGTCGTGACATTAGTGGAGGTAAAGGCCATGGGAAGCAAACTTGTAGTAGATGTTGACTCGAAAGTCGCCACTAATCCACTCGATACATCTGCACAAAGAACTTTTGCTAGAATGTCGGTTTTGTTTCCTTATTATGCAATCTTGTTGGGAGTTCAATGGAGGCATTATCAGTGACAAACACCAGCTATCCACGGCGATTTGTTCTTATAGCGAAATAATATGCCAGGCACATCATGACAATGATGTTGCTGTCCTATTGTGCTACTCCACAGAGATTGTTGACTGCATTGACATGCAACACTAATTTGCATCTTATTCATGGCAATTACTATTGACTTGTATTAGTTGCAGATTTTCTTGAACCAACAGTTCATTAACCATACTGGATGCATGAATTCACAATGGAATTTTCTTTGTTTAATTCATTCTCAAACATGTGACAAGAACCAAGTCACCCCCCTTAACCCCACAATCCGAAGTACACCGGTTGCTTACATATATGTTGGGAGTCACATCAATAATTTTGTAGACATGCAAAATGATTTTTATGAGAACAAATATACACAAAATTACATGGGATCTTTCCAGAGAAGAGAAGTGATCAACCACGTGATCTCTACCCATATGTCCACACCAGAACAAGTGAATCAAGAGCCATTATTTTCTATCTGAGCTACAACATTCATCTTCATTTATTTCATGAAATATTGTATACTCGTGCCCAACCAACCAATGCTATAAAAGGCGACTTAGCACCGAAAATGAGAAGGTTACTTGTGACATAGGAAGCAGAGAAGCAAGAGAAACGGATATTCATCACAATGTTCCGAACACTGATTATGGTAGAAACAAAAACCTTTTCCAAATCATGAGTTTGAGAGGTATCAGGAACATAGTGAACACTTGCTGGCTTTAGTGGAAATACACTATTATTATCTCTACTATTAAAGGAGAATCGAACATCGTGATGGTTCAACCTCCCGATGCCTATCGATCAACCTCTCCCCCCACCCTTCGTACGCACGATTAAAAAAAATCAGGAAAACTACCCACCCCTGCTATCATCCTCACTCGAAAAAACAGAAAGAAAAACATAGCCACAACCCACGAACCCACGTCCCACCCTCCATCTTCCCCGACCCCAAACAAAAGAAAGAAAAACAGCCCAACCAATCTCTCTCCCCTCTCGAGAAATTCGCCGCCGCCTCTCCCCTCATCGTCCTCTCGTGGTCATCATGGCTTCGGTCCTGTCCGTGGACGTCACCGCCGGCCCCGCACTCCCATCTGCATGCATGAGGACCATTTATTCTCCGTCCGTCCCTGTCGCGCCACCGTCATGTTGGTCACTGTCACACAGCTTTTGTACGCTACCCACCCCACTCTTCAGATCGACGGGTAAAGTGTGAGTGTCTACAGTCTGGCACCGCCTTCCTCCAGCGCCCTATAGCTCAAGTTCTCCGGCGACGTCATCCGCAGCCCTCCACACGGATCTCTCATCCAGCTGTACTGTAAGTCGCAGTTCTCCTTCTTTTTTCTTCTCGTCATGGTAATGTGCTTGAAGGATCTTGATTATGGCCCTCTTTTTTAAAGTTCTGCAATACTTCGTATGGCAACGAATTCCTGAAGTATTTAGACACAGTTCAGTTTTTGTTTATGCAGGCTAATTGTTGTTGAGCCATCACTGGTGGGTTGACCGGCCTGGTGCTTCCGCTGATATCTTAAGCATCTTGTACATGATATGAAAAAGATGATTGATTCATCGAACAATGGATGAAAGCAAGTAGCTCTACAACTTTTGAACTGGCACTCTTCTGTATTTCCACTTGCTTTGATCCACAAAATATGCCTAAGGGCAGCTTCAAGTTGATTTAGGCATGTATGGCGTACTGGCATGTATCATCACACACATGCAATGACAACCGGTCCGTATTTTTTCCTTCATTTACTTTGGAAGTTGATTCTACAGTTTAAAACCTATCTTCACCTTTTGGCCTCTTCTCCATAGTGATTTGCTACAGGTTAATGGTTTTCACTGGTTTGGGTTGTATGGCTATATATTCATGGGCTTTTTGATGCCTACAAATATTTCACTTGTGCTACCTAAAAAGCAGTTCATTGTTACCAATATATCTTTTACTGATGCCTCCAACAACTTAACTTTACAAATGTACTCATTTGCATACATTAACTGTTGCAGAATTCTTGCGCTAGAGGTTATGGTGCAATGTCGATCGGTGAGGGCGCCCGGCCTCGACATCCCCATTGGCCTTGCCTCCTGTCCCCAATCCAGGAAAGACAGTGGGGGCACGGTCCAAGATCGGTGAGGGCGACGAGCGACTTGGTGTTGTGGTTGCGGACGGCAGCGATCCGAGATCCGCAGGTTACGAGCAGAGGCCACAGATGCCAGGAAAATGCTACAACAAGTGGAAAATGCAGTTGATTCGATTTGTATCTCCCTCCCTCTATTCCTCTCTCGGGCTTTTTCTAATTGGTGGTGCTATGGAAGGAAGACGAATCTGAGCAAGAAGATGAGGTGGGAAGCGACCTGCGTGGTGTGCTACTTGTTGCTAACAGAAGCTTGCCTACAAGGATCCCTTGTTTCTTGCTGATAATCCATGCTGATCATGTTGAATAAGAAAATACAGTTTTTGTTGTTTTTCTGTCATGTTTCTTTCAGGACGAGTAGGACCTCAAGAAGCCCATCGTCACACCGCCACGCGTCGTGAAGTTCGAGGTCGGCACCTGAGCAGGCACAACCTTGACCTACACCTCCACCCTGATCTTCTCTCTGACGTCATCATCCTATCTGCAGCCAACTCCCCCTCCTACGCTCTAATCTCCTCCTAATGTGCTGCTCCATTCATCGTAGCTAGAAGGTAATAACTTATGAGCATGCCATCTCTCCCCCTGTCAGTTTCGACTTTGTGTTCTCTATTTTTCAGAGAATGTGGTATTGTGCAGAGTTTGTTTTTTCTGGAGAATGTGGTATTGTGGATTATGCTTCTTTTCATTAACTGTTGTACTTTAAAACAAATTCATGTGACTTCTTTTAAGGAAATCATGCATGGCACAACCGAGGTAATCGGTTCACTGAATTTCCTCTCTTGTTCTTTTTTGTGTTCTTCGTCATTTTCTATTATTGGAATAGTGAATTATCACTTTATCATCCTCCTATGTTTCTGATTGACGCTGATGCAAGAAGCTTAGACTTGTGTCCTAAACAAACGTTGGAACTGGTGCTTTGTGTTTCACTTCCAAACATGAATGAGAGCACATCTTCATTATGTTCTTCTCATCATTTCACTATTGATAGTGGTTGTTGCCCCGATTGCTTTTGTTCTGACCATTTACATAAAGTACATCAAATAGGGGTAACACACAGTGAAACCCATGAAGTGATATTGATTACTTCCTTGATGTCTTATTTGAATTAATTGATGCCCGACTTCTTAATAGTTGCCTAAACAATGCTGCCGTTTCTCTTTCCGCTTTTGGTTTGCAAGCTAAATGTTTAATATCTCATGATTTTTTCAGTTCTTACAGGTATAACAAAGGAGATGGATTTTGGACTACTGTATTTTGGATGCCAGTAATGCAGAAATACAGTCTCAAGGATCGAAATAAAGGAGTGTGTGTGGAGTTGTTTTTTCTTAAAGAATACATTTATATTCCCAGTTCTTTTCGCTTCAGGTTTACAATTATTTGATCTGCTACATAATGCATGTGGTCACCAGCAAAATTTCAGTTTCATTATTGTTATATTCACTATTTCTCGGTAGCACGTCATTGGTGAAAGCCTACATGAAAGCTCAATAAACTAATATTGTTGTCTTAAGGTCCAGTATTATTTCAGTTTGATCTAAAGGAAAAAAGGGATCAATGAATATTATAAGCCTTCATTGATTTTGTACAAATTTTATGTGAGGGGTCATTATAGAGGGCAATATTGGTTGGCTATTATCAATTTCTTGCATATCAGTAATTGATATTTACTGTGCTATCATGATTTCAAAGTTTAGTTAGTTATTCCCTCAAAGAGAAGTTTAGTTGGTTAAATTATTTTCTTAGTACTTATCTTTAGATTCATTTTATAGGAATGAAAAACAGTGATCAGGAAGCCACATATATACATATTGAAGTGCTGATAATGCTCCCTCTAGATTTCAGGCTGAAAGTATAGACAAAATAGGTTTACTAATCATTTCCTACGAATAAACTTATGTTGACTAGTGATGCAAGACTATCCTCAATCTTTCATTCGTGTTTCATATCTACTGCTTATCTCCTCTGTCACAATTACTCAAGTGTGCGACGAGAGTTTTTTTTTACCATGACAGTGTTTTTTAGCAAAGAAGTGCAATTGATGCATGTGTTGCTAAGATATATTCTCAAGTGATACACATATCTTGTTTGGATATTTATGTTATGAGAGGAATTGAAAGTTTGACTTATGTATTGGATATTACCAATATACATCTTGTGATTTTTCTTTTACAGTGCACTACATATGTTTGCTCTAGGGCAAGGAGACCATGATGAGCCCAAGGCGTCCAAAGCAACATCTTCCCCATTCAGGAGCTTCAAATACGTGTCTCCGTGCAAAGGACTTGGACCATCGTAATTGGTGTTTAAACATGACATATTTGATGGCGAGAAGAAGAGATGCCTCACATACACTATCAACAATTGGGTTGATGGTGTGGCGTCTCGGGACACAGTACAAGCAAGATGTAGTTGCCTCCCTCCCTTATACATGTATGTGAGGTAAATTTTATTATAATATGTGGCATTGGTTGATAGTGTATGTGAGGCATCTCTTCTTCTCGCCATCATGTCAACAAATTTCTGAGCTGGGACAATTATTCGGTCGCTACAATTTTTTTTCTCCCGTAGCAACGCACGGGCATTAAACTAGTTTTACTAGTGCAATGATGTAGTCTTAGGCTATGGTCTTTATGCATGACTTGAGAGAAGGCTCCTGACTGTCGAGCCATTATTATTTTCCGCGGCACACACACATTATAGCGCTTCAGCTTCCCTATTGCACCGGTATCTTAGAAGACGCCGACGCCGACCACCATGGCTGATTGATCTAGTAGCAGCTGCGCAAGCCTGGTCTGATGTGGTACCACAACACTCAATCAGTCAATCTGGAAGCTACACATGGCCGACATGAAGGCTGGTGCGTGGGTATTCAAACGTAGTAGTATCCCAAATGTAGTTGCAGCAGCACATACTCCATGATCATTGTTCTTGCTTCTCCTGTTTTATTTCTCGCCGACATTTCTTGCCTTCTCGAAGGTTCCACCCAGAGGCATGAGGCGGGGTTGCCTGGCTTGGAATGTTAACCATTGGTAGCAGAGTGCCGACCAGTGAACTGATACAGTCACGGAGAGAGATCAGCTTATACTCCCCTGTCCAAAAATAAATGTCTCAATTTTATATTAATTTTAATACTAAGTTACACTAACTTAGTGACGAAGTGATATTAGAAAAAATTGGTTGACACGTTCGGCCTCTATTTTTCTTATCTTACGATTAGATTAATCAGCAGAAGTTCTTTCAATCCACACCGTAACGATCGAGCTAATCTAATCTATCACGTACTTATCGGGCATATGGGCACGTATCACGTACATATGTCCCGTGTCATCTTCCTACCGAGCGCAGTGAAGTGGTAGTCCTTCATGGGGCATGGGCACGTATCACGTACATATAATCGAGGCGACACGCCAGTCGGCACATCGAGGTGTCTGAAAGAAATCTCTGCGATCATGTCCATCCCCCACCCCATAGCCATGGCCATCTTGTTATGGTGATTTGAGATAGGCTCCCGACCCGGTCACAATGAGCCGCCAGTACCGACGACGAGGCACATGCTGCTGTGCTGCTCCCTGTTCTCGTCATGTTCTCTGCGCCGGATCATCATCCGATCAATCTAGATCTGCGAAAGAACTGTCAACCCGAGATACTTCGTCCTCTGTCTTTTGATTAGGGGGGGGGGAAGCACGTCAGATCAGGCATGTGTTCCGTACGTTGCCCATAAGTATAGCCAGCCCATGTCTGTTCCTCACAATTATTGCTGGTGTCGCTCGTGATGTGGTTGATGTTGACCTGGGACAGAGAGGTGATCATGGTGTCCCGTACTCATTCATAGGTTCGTTCTCTTGATCAAATATGCTGTCTCATAAAAAAAGATAAAATGCAGCGGCTCCCTTCCCTGACGACTTTGTTAGTAATGAGGGGGGTCGCCGGAACCACGCACATGGATAATTTTAAGGCTAAATAGCTTTGTTTTTATGTTGTTCATCGTCTTGGCTTCGGCGGCGGTGATGGTAGTGCGTAATAAAGATTCTTCAGATCTTTCCCCGACAAGGCCATCGGTTCTATAGTTGCCGATGGATTTAGAGACCAGACTGTTCAAGTAAGGATGGTGTGACGGCGGTAGCATCCTCGTGATGAACTTGTCCTTGGGCTCCGTCGTTGCGACACCGTTTGCTCTAGTGCGGCCTTGGAGCTTGGAATGTAGTCCAGAAGCGAATGCAAATTGTGATCTGCATCGACAACATTTGAAATATGGTGGACCGTGTTTGGATTCGTGGTTCGAGAATGGCAGGTGTAGTTTCCTCCTCTGACGTCTTACTCGTGCGAGGGTGCCAAATCTGACTGGGGTTCGATCCCGGCAACGGCGCTCTTTTTTTTTTTGCGCGACGAAATAGAAGCTCTAAAATATACGGAGTAGTGCACTTGCTGTCGTTAGATGACCTGTCCAGCCGCACGCAAAACCCGTCGATGTGTCTGAAAGAAACATGTGCGATCTGTCTTATTCACCATGCCACAGTATACGAGCACATACTGCTAGCTAGCTCCTCCTGTTCTTGGCTAGCCCACCCGGCCGCTATGGAGCCGTCAGACTCGAGATGCTTCCTCGCGTTGCTCCTTGATCCTCGCGGTTTGTCACTGAGCCATGAGATGTGGCTGATGCCAACCTGGGAAGGGGAGCTAATCATGATGTCTAGTAATCACTCACTCGTCCACTCCTTAATTAATGAACGTAGCGTGTCAACTGACTAATTCTGTGGAAACTGTAGTGTTGGTGGTATGAATCTTTTCTGCTGAACACATGCCAACCGATCGTTCCAGGGCTCAGCAAAGACTCATGGACTGTATCTCTTTCAGCCACTCTGCATATTAATTATGCACATTTTATACCCCGCAATTTTTTTTGCACATTTTATCTTTATAGTATATCTGTTGGTCTCAACTGCGATCGACACGCCTGACATCATTTTGTGGTGCATCCTTTTATCATTTTTGTGGGCCTGCTCCCACATGACTGATCGGTCTATAATAAAGCCTGACCGACCAGCATAGGTTGCCCCTTCAATTTTGCATCTGATGCAGTTCCATCAGACACCTCTCGAACCGTATATATAGTCCCGCATTATTTCCTATTCGAAAAAAAAAGTAGTACTACATTTTGATGATTTGTATTGCATGTGTGTTACCAGGTCGCCACCAATTCAGCATGACCATAGATAGCCCACCTAAACAAACGCTGAAACACGTCTGTTGTGTTTCATAGTTTTTTTTTTCTTCATCAGTGTATCTCGTTTTGATGAAAAAATTACAAACACCCAACATGCTATTTGAAACAAAATGGTTTTATGAAACTAAAAGTTCTCCAACTTAAAGAATGACCTATTATAATGAAGAAGATTATGATTTTTAAATTTCAAGGCACACATTACACCTGTGAACACTATCTATCCCTTGCTCACCATACACATACTAAGAGAGCACCAAATCTAAAAATAAATAAATAAGAATGAGAATACACTCATTAAGCCTTTTTGAATAATCTCAATATAGGTCTATCGATTAGTGAGTGAAGGGAAATGTGAAATGTACACAATAATGAATAATTTTTTCACACGTCAGTAACCACTAAGTTTGGTAAAGATGCCAATGTCCAACCGACCTATGGTTTATACGCGAAAAATCTCACTTTGAAAATGGACATCCCAAAGAGTTTGTTCCAGAGTCCTTTTTCTCCTACCATGACTTATTGGTAGACTTTCGAAGAAGTGCAGAGATATTTTTATGTATTTTGTTTTGATCATTTCATGAATCTTCAATTTCTTTAAGTTGGTATTTGAGAAATCTTACTATGAAAATGGACATCCGAAAGAGTTTTGTTCCATGATTGTTTTTTTAAGAACGAAGTATTTGTGAAGATTTTTGAATAGGTACATAGACTTTTATGTATGTTGGTTTGGTTGATTTCAGGATTCTTCAATTTGTTTAGTTGGTGTTGGAATGATTGACAAATTAGACCCATTTCCTAGTCTTTCTGACCCACTTGTGTCCATAGTTCTTCACGACATGCATATGGTAGTATGAATCTTTCTTCAATCACTTTATTTCACGGATGGCCCACCTCGGTATCGACACTAATAATGCACCAACGTTGACTTCTTGATCACTAGTCCCCATGACCAACATCATCTTTAATAGTAGAGGTTTTATGGATTGGGGGAATAATAATACTTCATGGAGACTAACAACATATCTAAGGATGTTGCCTGTATAGAGCAACAGTGCGACCCATCACTTGAGAGCAACTTTCAAAATATGTATTTCTTCTACTGTCTATACATGTGGGGCCACATTATAGCACCATTCACTACTAGGAAAAGGCCTACTAGTAGCGCACCAGTTTTGCCTATTAATGGCGCACTACTGGTGCGCCACTAGTACCACGCCACTAGTATTTTTTACTAATGGCACACCACTTGTGCGCCATTAGTATAGACCACCATGCGCCATTAGTATCTGGCATACTAATGGCGCACTGTTGGGTGATGCGCCATTAGTATGAATATTAGGTTTTTTACTTTTCTGAATTTTGCACAGATTACAAAATATATTATTGGACAGAATATAGACAACACCCCACAGCAAGAGCAGATTCATCGAATACAATAGAAGATTAGTCTCCGAATACAATTCATCATATTAGTCTCCGAATTCAAAAGACCGAACAAAGATAGAACATTACAAGTCCCGAGACCGCGAGTAGCGAGTTTGTCGGAAGTAATACTAATCCTAACAAGTCCTACTAATCATCATCATACAACTTCTACTCGTTATTAATAACAAGTCATACGATCATCATCTTGATAGTCATCGAACCAACCCTACTTAATTGTTCTTAGCACATGATCATCAGTATTGGGCATGACCTAAATACCCTATTTAAGGTAAAATAGCATAAAACAATATAAACCCCGACTCTTCATTATGAAGAATGGAGAACATCCTGTCTCCAATTCTTGCGCTTCGCTTCCTTTTGCTTCCAAGAACCTCCTTACGACTGTCCATACATTTTTTCCATCCTTTGATTTTCATGTCTCCACTTCTTTTAGAAATCTCGTATGGATAGTTGAGATTCGTAGGATGACCTGGCTATATGTTCAAAACATTAAGACTACCTTTCTGATACATCAAATGAGGCACACAATTCTCTGGGATTATCTGTTGAAAAACATAGTAATAACTTTATAGTTAGCAATGATGTACTAGTTTTGGAAGTATGCAAAAGATGCACGGATGTCGTAATAGTAAAAATCTTACCAGGGTGTCTCCATGGTAGTTACCGTAGTTGAACACATGCACTAGTGGCACGTATTGACCATAATGTTGAGGAGTTTGATTGTGGATATTGTAATTCTCAATGTCAGTACAAAATCCGACCAGATGATTTTTCTCCTTGTAAGTTGTTAATTCGGAGCCATCGATGTAGTGGGTTTTGTCTACCATCTCCCGCACATTCTTTGAACAATAAAAATAAGATGTCAACTATTTTGAAATAAACAATATAAATTAGCTAATAACTATGTTTGAGAAACTCACATAGCGGTAGAACTGGAGGCGTATCAATAAGGACCCAAATGTCCATATTGTCTTGGTCGATGTCAGGATTACCAAGATCCATGGTGATAAGCATACCCTCATCAAAACCATACATCTTGCAAAATGCTTCTCAATTTTTGCAACCAAAATGGGTTACGCTCTCAGAATTATACAGATTTACTTGAAAGTCCACATCGTGATGAGTCCTTAGGTGAATTTTCTTTGTTTCAGAAATTTCATGGTCTTCAAAATCCATCCTCTCCAAGACATAGCGTCTTGCATGGCATGAGATAAGCTATACTCGAATTGTAAAAGATGAAAATTACACGTTGAAATAGTTGAAGTCATGCTTAATTATGAAAAAAACAATTGTCGTCGTTGTGTACCGTTTCAACTTCGAAGGTCTCCTCGAGCTTAATGCTGAAGCGCCGATCATCGTCCAGGTGAGGCCTGTCGCACAGACCTCGATCGTCATGGCACCAGCCGCACTCCCCCGGGAGACTTTCGTCGTCCGATGACGACATTTCCTACGTTCATAATTCAAAACTACATCATCTCTTGACATTAGTAATAACTATGAGTTGATATCACACTTCTATATGTATAACACAAGAGGCAGTTGATCCTACTTAATTAAGTACTAAGATACCCAGGCCCATGCATTAGTCGCAAGTACCCCATATGTCCTATTTTTAGCAAAGTCATGCTAAAATTCACGGAAAATTTCAGCATGACCTTTGCTGAAAATAGGACATATGGAGTACCCGAATTTGCCGGAACGGAAGTTAATCGACATTCCAGCAAATTCAAGGGCCTCTCGGGGTACCTGCAAAATCATTATCCCACCCCCGCCCCGCTGCAACCCCACAACACCCCACAATATCATCATGACACGATCGTCAGAAACAAAACCCCCCAATCTCATCACGACACGATGGTCGGAGACAAAACCCAGCAGTATATCTTCTAGCCATGAAACCCTATCCCGATTCTCCTTTCTTCCTCTTTTTTCACTTAAACCTGCAAACATGTAGGGAAAGCAATTAATACAAGGCACAAAAATGGCATGATATGTAGCCTTAATGCCACAGAACATATGAAATACATGACAGCAATATATATGATATAAACTCCAATAATTTTTTAATAAAAACAGTAGCTAAAAAAAGTAGCAAGCAAGCAATTCATTTGACTAACTATTTAAATGTTCTGGACTCCAACAACCACTTTGCAGACAAGCAGGAAAGTGGTTCTTCATGGATAGCTGAAAGTGGTTCTTCCTTAAGGGATGTGTGATCTATGATGGTGCTGTCTTTTTGCTTAGTTGGCTTTGCTTAATCCTATGAGGAGCACTGGATTGAAGGAATGGCTCAGAACATGTCAACTGCCTATGCAGGCATAAAGCATGTTGTTGGGATGGAGGTGGTCGAATCCACTTGTTGTCTGGCTAAGAGGTTGAAGTTGGTACTGATTAGTGCTGAAAATGGCACTCTTTAAATTCAGAAAAGAAAAGGCATCACATAATATTGATGGACAGGGGAAAGCTTTTCAATTGCACCCACAAGTGCCAAGCACCAACTTAATAGCCACTCCTAATAAATCCTTCCCATGACAGTACGACGCTCACTCTCGGTTCGACACATAATATTATTCTCCCGTATTAGCTAAAATGGCTAAAACCGAATGCGATAATCCTAGTGTTCTCTTGTGGTGGTGGTGAGATGCCCATATCATGCATTGGTGGGCAACGATGATTAGATTAAACTGTAACCAGACACATATTTATAGGCGTTTGCTAATATGAAAAAGCAGTGGACCTTTGGGTACAAAGGAGTGGACCTGAACGGTGCAAACAAAAAGAAACTGATAAAAAAGATGAGTGTTGTGTTCCCAGGGGTGGAAGAACTTGACAGGGCCAGCCGACGATTACTACCTCGATCAAAAAATGATTATTACCCATGGAAATGGCACCAAATCCCTCTGGATCGTTAAGAAGGGAGGACGCAGACATGGGACTTCAATCAATCGAGCATCAGCAGCACAGCGGTGTAACCAGATGGAATGGAATCGGGTTGGAAGGGCAACTAGCAAGCAACAGGCAGAGCAGTAGTGTGGTGGCAGCAGAGAGCAGCATCAGCAGCGGGAAAGAGCAACGCCAAGGCAGCAGCAAGCAGCGGCCAAGCAGCGAACATTAACAACAGCAGTAGTGCAGTCAGCAGAGCAACAACAGCAGCGGGTGCGGTGCGACAACAGTCAGCACGGGCGCATGCGAGCGGCAACGGGCGGACGAGCACAGGCGAGGGATGGCCAGGGGCGCGGAGGCGGATGCGTGCCCAAGGGCAGGAGCAGCGGGGAGGGCGTGCGCCGGGGCGCGACAGAGGAGCCCGGGGCACGGGCCAGCTGTGGGGTGAGCGCGAGATCGACGGCGGCGGCTTACGGCGGCCTATGGATGTGGATCGAAGGGGGGAACACCGAGGGACTCACCGCGAAGATCGTGGCAGGCTCGGTGAAGGCCGGGGTGGACCGGAGAGACGGTGGCGACCGCGAGATGGCGACGGCTGGAGGAAGAAGAAGGACTCCTCCTCCTAGTGCTCCGGTGGCGACTCTGGCGGCGGAGCGGGCGCGGGGGTCGTCGGGTGCGGCGGGTCGGCGGCGGCGGTGGAGAGCGGGCGCGGGGGGTTTGCTCGGCGGCGGTGGAGAGAGAGAGCGGGCGAGGGGGAGGAGGGGGATCGATCTGGCGAGAGGGAGGGTTAGCAAGGGGGGAAGGTTAGCAATGGCGCACCTCCTAGGGGTGCGCCATAAGTACTTTGATAGCAATGGCGCACCTTCCCCTGGTGCGCCATTAGTAACTTTTTTTTTGGATTTTTAGTTGCATCTAATATTTTTTTAGAAAATGACGATCAAGAGAACATTTATGAATGTGAAAAAATATCATCAAATTTGTTATTTGAAAATATTTATGAATATGAAAAAATATCACCAAATTTGTTATTTGAAAATATCACCAAATTTGTTATTTGAAAATATCATCAATTTTTTTTGGATTTTTAGTTTCATTCATTTGTGAATTGGTAAAACCTTTATGAATGTGAAAAAATATCATCAAATTTCAAAAAATATTCATGAATTCAAAAAGTGCCCATGAAATTTAAAAATATTCATGAGTTAAAAAATATTAACAAATTTAATACTTTTTGTGAGTTAGAAATTCAGTACCAGAATAAACACATAAATAAATATTCATGAGGACTAGAACAGAAGAAATATTATTACTAGTTTTGCAAAACAAAAAAAATATATAATTGTTAGCTAGGGGCTTACGGGCGGAGGACACCAGGCGGCGGTGCAGTGGGTGGGCCGGCGGCGCAGTGGGTCGGCGGCGAGGCCCGAGACGGCGAGGCGGGGCGCGGGGATCGTCGGAGCGGCCGGGTGTGGAGCGAGGGGGGGGGGGGGGGGAAGTGGAGGGAGGGACGAAGGGATCGGGCGAATTAGATAGGGGGAAGATTACTAATGGCGCACCCCTGGCGGTGCGCCATTAGCCAGGGGAAAAAAACTTAGTAATGGCGCACTGTCTACATGATGCGCCATTAGTATGTTTGGAAAAATGAAAAAAAAAATGTTACTAGTGGCGCACCTTGTATCTGGTGCGCCATTAGTGTCTTCCACATTAATGGCGCACCTGCACATGGTGCGCCACTGCTATATTGTAGTGGCGCACCACATGTCAGGTGCGTCATTAGTGTCAATTCCATCTATACCCTTTTTCCTAGTAGTAATTAAAGTGTGCTTAAGTTTTAAAAGTTCTCCTTGTTGTTGTGACTTTTTTGCAGAACAATAATTGTACTCAATACTCTGTGAGATCAATACAAGTCCTACTTCTATACAATTATATCCTCAATATATCGGAGGAGCCATTGCTTTATTACGAATTCTCCCATTGTATTTTAATTAATGTTGTTATTGATATTTATGTAACATGTTTTTCCATTTTCTCCAATTATTCTTATTATTTGGTTGTTATCTTAAATAACATACCTTTTTTGTTTTCTCCAAATTTTTTATGTTTGGTATCTTGTGTAAAATATATTCATTTAATTTTATTCAAAAAATAAATAAATTGGTGTCAGTAGTCAACAATTTTTTGAAGCAAAGGAAGGATGTATGTGCTAGAAACTAAACCTATAACATCCGACCTAGCATCTAGTCAGTAGCCTAGCACAAATTAACATGGAAATATGAAGAGCGCACGTGTTGAATATTGTAATTTCCATTTCTTCATTGGAATTCGGATGGTCTTTCCCCGAAAATAAAATAAAATAAAAATTTGAAACTTCTTTTTGGAAAAAGTAAGACGATCTATAAACTAGGTGTAGTTCAGTTGGTTAGTTCACTTGTGGTGCAACCTGCCAAACTAAGTTCAAGTTTGGTTACATACATCCCCACATTTAGCATGGTCGGTCTCATGGAGCCGTCGTACATAACTTGCACACCACATCAGCAACATCTTGTGCACTTTTGGAAGGTTAACTAATCCATTTATGTTCAATGTTCTGAACAGTGATGCAAGGCAGTGCATATAACAACACGCCACGCACAAACATCAATTTTGTTATCCCACCGGGGCATGGTCGCGTCGACACACCCAAGTTGGGTTGCATGAAACAGATGGTCTTCCTTCAGTTTGTGTGTTAGCCTTGAAGCATCGCTCTGCCCGCGCTACATTTCTCTGCCCGCGCTACATTTCGCACCGTACCTCTCGTTCTGCATCTATTGACCGCAGGTCAAGTTAGGAATCTAATGCGGAGCATTAGCCTGATATCTTCGGGATATCGACACGCTGAACAAAAACTCGACCATTAGAAGATTAAAATACACATTATGATACTATGGAGAGATTAGCGATCCTCATTTCATTCCGATTGCGGTGATATGTGGCAGGTTTCTTGGCAGTGCATGAATTCATCTCTCCCAATTTCCGCTTCCTGTTCATGTAAGACAATTGTTATATTTGTGTTGTGCAAGTAATGGAATGAGGTTAGTCTGGCTTAATTTTCTGATGGATCCTATAAACAGATTTTTAGGGGTTTTAAATAGATTTAGTGGCTTTGGTCGGTTAGGTGCAGCCCAAGGTCTAAAAAAACAGGTGCAGCCCACGAAGGTCTAGTGGCATTGATTGGGAAATACAAATGTACCTGTAAGATGAAAAAGATGGCCCATCGACAATCAGATGTTTTGTCTTATAAAGAATTCTAGTAATTTGTAATAAAAAAAGAATTCTAGTAATTTACCCTTGTTATTTAAAAATGTAATTTCTTCTTTTTCTATTCAACCGGTTTGAGATGTAATGTGCATTACTCTTACTTAATTTATCTAATGTTGTTGTGCACCTACTACTTTACATGTTTGAGGTACCATGGCTTGTTCCTCTTATGCAAGCGTAACCGACGGAGCCCTGCAAGAAAAGTGTATCAAACATGGAGTGCATCTTTGTAAATTTTCACAATCTTTTGTAGTGGAATTTATAGTCCGACTTGGTCTACCTGAAGTCCAAGCAACAAGATAAATCAATATGCTCCATTATTTTCTATCCGAACTTCAACATTCACGTGGATTTTTTATGTGAAACACAGTACCCTCTTGTCCAACCAAGCATGTTATAAAACGTGACTGAGCGCAAACATGTGGATGTTAAATGCGATAGACAAGGGAAGGAATGAAGCAAGAGATACAGAAGTTTGTCGCCATGTTCTGAACATTGATTTAGACCGAAACTAAAATTATTTTCTGAGTTATGGGCTTGAGAGGTATCAGAAAATCAGTGATAACTCGTGAGCTTCTCTGGAGATACACTACTAATATGTTAGTGGTGCAACGATGTAGTCTCAGGCCGTCCTCTCTAGGCCTGGCTTGAAGCATAGCAGAAATTTTAGGCATGAGTTCACTGCCTCAGAGATAGTCTGAAAATGCTAGAATAGTTCTCACAAAATTTAGCTATCCCACTTTCACAATGTACAGTATAGAGCCATGAACCTGATGAACATTCCTAATTTCAGGTACGGTTTAGCAAACCACCAACGTTGGCTACAAAGTGCTTTTAGAGATGTTTATTAAGCATGTCCATTAAAAATACAATGGTGCTTAAAATCGGCTTATCTTACTAAGCACCTTGCCATGTAGTGAATGCATGTATTATAATGGTCTAGTTGTTTACTTAGCGAGCAGGGTAGAGTAATTCCACGTCGTTTCATGAGAGAGGACCAGATGGGTGATTGAAACCCTAGATGCGGTCACATCTACCCCCCTCTCCCCGGCACCAGGGCGCGTTGCCTGGCAAAATCCGTGTGGCGCCGGACGGGGAGGTTCTGATCGTGGGTGTTCTGCTTGTAGAGGAGTTGGAAGCTGATGTGTGATGCCGAAGGAGATGTGTGCTCGAGAAATGGCCTTCGTCTGGCGGTCCTCAACAACGGCAGTGTTGATGCAGCGTGACGATCCTCAATGGTGGCCTGGCCTAGATAGGTCTCTGGAAAAGAGGGTGTCAATGCATGGTCCTAGACGGTGGCGAGCTCAACATCAGACCCGGAGCTGTCGTGCAGTGTAGTGACTGATCCAGGATTTTAAATTACCCGGGGCGGACTTTTAAATGAAGAAAAAAAATCGAACCCATGATGCAATCAAGAAGACAGTCAACACAATAAATTTAGCAAGTAGTATGCATTCAGATAAGACAATCAACACAAATAATTGGTCAAAGTAGTTTCAATCTCAAAAACTAGGTGAAAGCATTAAACATAACAAAATGAATTATAAAGTCTAACTTGTATTCCCGCTGGTTGAATTTTTCATTCCTTATCCCAAAAATTGCAATCTTAAATTCCACCAGGTACATAAAAGATCCCCCCCCCCCCCCAAAACATAATAATTTAAATCTTAGCATAATAAGACACTTGTTCTTACAAAAGATAAGAGAAAAAGATTGGGGGAGATCAGAAGAACCTGCTGCTTGTTTCCTCCATTGGCTGCTCACTTGTAGTTTTGAGCACAACACATGGCTATTGTAGTGGCGATGTTTGCCGCCCGTGCACACGATGACTTCAACGGGAACAAATGAACTCCCTTCTCTATTAAGCACCATCAATCGGGCTTGGGCGGTGCGGCGGCGAGCCTACAGTGTAGGACCTGATGACCTAGTGCTCAGATTTGTTTCCTCAAATCCTCAATCGATCGTGATTGGAAGTTTTTTTGAGACACTCCTGATTGGAAGTTAGAGAAATTGGGAACGTTAAGGTTCAAACGTTACACAAACAATGGGCTCCTGCTTAATTGGGCCTTTACTACCAACTAGAGCTGGCCCATCTCTAAAGCGAATCGTTATTTCTCTCCTCGTCTTCCTCCTCGGCTGAACCTACAAGAACATACAAGTTACAGAGGTTACAGAGAGCTCGTCTCATCTTCCATGGCGGCCACTGGGCAAAGGAATAGGGGAGGTACCCTAGTTTCAAAAAATTTACCCGGGCATGCCACCCCTACATGACCCCACGTTGGCGCCGCCCCCTGGTGCAGTGGTATGCGTGATTTTTATATGATTTCTTTAGGGAGTCTTCGAGTTTGGGTTGGGGCGAGAAGGAGGCGATGCTTTTCTGGTGTGGGAATAATGTTCTCTCAGCTCTTTCCCCGTTCCGTTGGTGTGTTTATCACCTGCGGAAGACATGTGCACTAGTGTAGAAAAGGCTAGTGCTGGCGTGGCAAAAGGGCCTTTGTGGCGCTGGGATCCAACGCCACTAATATGGCGTCAGTGATAAAATTTACTGCTGGCATTGGCGCCCACATCAGCACAAACTGTGTACTAATAGAGTGCATGTGTCCAATACCATCAAAATTATATATCACCAATAACATGCCATGTTGGCACCACGCCACCAATTTGATTTTGTGCAAAAAAGGAAGAAGCATATACAAACTTAGATAGCTAGCTAGGTAGTCGATCAATCTTCAAGGATTGCCTTGATTTGTCAAAGCTTTTGCATATTGCTTTGTCCCTCCTTGAGAAAATGAGCCTTCATACTTTTGAGTTCATTGCTCTCAACCCTTAGTTGTTTCCTCTCATTCTTTAGTTGATCCCTCTCCATGATCACCTCACTCTTCTCATCGATGAGATCAATCTTCTCATCAATCAGCTGACCCCTCTCCTGCTTCAGCTGCTCCACCACCCCCGTCAAGGCCTTGATGGTACTTTCATGAGCATCCAAAAGTTGTCGGTTCCCCATGTCCACATCACACACCTTTACTTCAACTTGCTCTGGCCCTTGGGTTAGAATCCCTACGTATCCCTACAAAGAAATGTTTGCAATCATCATATGCCTGAGTTTGTTGAATAAGAAGGAGTTTCTGCTCATGAGTTCTTTCCCGGTTGCTGTTGCATCGCCGCCATTAATTAGCATACATAGTGAAGCCTCTGCTAGATCTGTATGCGTCATTTTAGGAGTCCATCGACGCAAACTATAATAGATAAACATGCAGATCAGATTATAACTACAAAATATTATAACTAAGAAGATAGTCAAAGTCATAATTGCTATTTTGACTACACATTTCAAAAACATGACATTTTTTACGTTAATATGATAGAACCTACTGTGTTTAACAAAGGCATTGCCCTTATTTGTTTCAACGATCAACATTACTGACGCCTAGGAGGAAGCAAAGTATGAATGAAACTAAAAATATACATATTCAAGTTAAAGCATCAAGACATACATATTCAAGTTAAACCAAATAAGGGCAATGCCGTAGAAAAAAATGTTCCTAGGATGAACTAGAACATTCACTAGTGGTCTACTTTAACAAACACTAAGATATTTTTATGAAAGCCGGGTACTATATATAAATTTAAGCAGCAACTCCAAAATGGCTAGTAGTTTTAAGAGTTACTATCACAACATATGCAATATTATAACTAAGCAACACCTTTGCTATTTCCAACAATTAAGAATTTGCATTGGATTGAACATTCTACCTTGGTTCATTTCCAACATTGTTATTTCCAACAATTAAGCAACACCTAGAGTCAAATTACTATAACTGTGCATTGTACCAATCGAAATGATGGAAATTTTACATAATCCAAGGTTGGTAACCATACCAATCTGAATCGGAGCTGCCTATGCCTAGTTTGGCAACATATGCAACTAATAAAGCTATTTGAACTAATTGAGATATTAGAACACTCTACCTAATTGGAATCATGGAAATTTGACATATATAGTCCTAGTTTGGCAACCCTGCCAATCAGAATCAGAGCTACATGGGCATAGTTTGGCAACATATGCACCCAATTGACCTATTTGGAGATTCTACCAAATCGAAATCAGAGCTACCTAGGCCATGTACCCGGAAAATCAGAAGGAGTTGCTCACCAAGGACTAGAGCCGATGTGCGCCGTCGCCTGCCTGCGTCTCCATGGCGGTTGCTTGCTGTCGACGAAACCCTAGCATTGGGAATCAAACCGCCTAATTTTATGGAGCAGTAAAAATGAATCCAAATAGAGGGGGAGATGATGTATATCTGAGGACCGGAGGACGTCGAAAATTGTCAGAATCGACCGGCGACGGTCACCTGCATAAGGGGATCGAGGGGAGGCGGTGAGAAAAAGGGGATCAAGAGGAGGCGGTGAGTGGGGCGAGGGGGCCATGGTCCACTTGGTTTTGACCCGAAAGTGTCGGACGCAATGTTAGGCCAGGCCCAATGGGCCCACATCAAAAAATAATAAAGGTTTCAAAAATAATAATCAAACTGAAATAAACAAAAGACATGGAAAAAAATGACTCAAAATATAATTAAAACTCAAAATAAGAAAACGTTCAAAATATGTATTCTTACTTTCATAACTAAAAGTCTTAAAAATAAAAAAATACTCAAAATAACAAAAAATTCAAAATAATAAAAGATTTAAAATTACTATTCTTACTTTAAAATAAAACGTCACCAAAAATAATAAAAGACTAAAAAAAATTCTTACTTTAATAACTAAATGTCTCAACAAATAAAGATTAAAAAAAATATTCTTAGGTTAATAATAGTAATACCAAGATTTTTGACTAATATGATGATTAAATACATAAACATATGATAAAAGTAATTCCAAATTTTATGCTTACTTTAATAAAAATGGCAAAAATTATTTCTGACGTAGTCCAACCAACACTAGAGTATTTATCTACGGCGTTTATGGAAATTCAATCCCGCCACTAGCTTGTGCCTTTAAAGTATAGATGGGCCCACAAACTTGTGGCGTGGCAGAAAAATGCAATGCCAAAACTAACTCTGTAACTCTGGCGTACAAAGCCAATGGCACCAGTATTTGAAAAAAAAATAGTGGTGGCATTGATTGGAAATAGCGCAGCACCAATTAAAATTGTGGCTAACCATATTTTTATTAGTGGTGGAGCCATGTCTCCCATAGATCTTTTGGGATCTGTTCAGTTTAGTTTTCTAGTTGATCCTGCTGGATTCAGCAGTTTTCATGGTCTTTGCAGTTTCCACATGCTCTTATCCGCATTTCTTTTTTGGGACAGCGATTTTCCACAGATCACGGCCACCGGTGTCTCTTGGTTTTCATTGACGACTTTCCTACTGCTGCTCCCACAACACTATAGGAATTAGGATCTTTGCCGTCAGCTGGGTCTGTACCATAAGCTTACACAAAACTGACGGTAAAGAAAGTCTCTGTCATAAGCTTATACAGAACTGACAGTAAAGAAAGAGCTGATGGCAAAGATCATATTTGTCGTCCGCCAGCGGACGACATGGAATCTTTGCCGTCTGCTAGCATACAACAAAGAGGGAGGGTGGCGTTCGCGAGCAGACGGCAAAGCTTCTTTGCCGTCCGCGAGCAGAAGGCAAAGAGAATAGCCAACCTAACGGCCGTTTCCCCCTGGACCCACCCCACTAGCTACGCTCTTTGGCGTCTGCTAGCAGATGACAAAGAAATTAAACCTAATTAAAAATAGTCGGCCCCGTGCCCACCCCTCTCTCTCCCCTCTCTCTCCCTCACCTCACCCGCGCCACCCCTGTGCCCGCCGGCCACGCTGCCAACCCCCACCGTCCCCGCCGCCCCCGACCACCACCACCCTCGACGCTCCCGACCCCCCGCCCCCCGCCCCCAACGCCCCCGACCCCCGCAGCCCCGCAGCCCTGATGCCCTCGCCGCCCGCGGTGTCTCACTCCACCGACCCGATGCCCTCGTGGCCCCGCCGCCCCGACAACTAGGTGCCCAGCCACCCCCGCCGCCCCGAAGCCCTCGCCGCCCCGCCACCCCCCGCCGACCCGGTGCCCCGCCACCTCGACAACCAGGCACCCCGCCGTCCCGATGCCCTAGCCGCCCTGACACCCCGCCGCCCCGGTGCCCCGCCGACCCAATCCAGTGAGCTTCCCCCCTGTTTATTTCTTTTTTCTACTGCTAGTAATTCGGTTAGTTAGTACTATTATTTTATTTTTTCTACTACTAGTAATTAGGTTAGTTAGTACTGTTAGTTAGGTTAGTCTGATTTTCTTGGTTAGTTAGGTTAGTTATCTTTAGACTAGGTTAGTTAGGTTAGTTTCTAGGTTAGTTAGGTTAATTTGTTGGTTAGTTAGGTTAGTTCTTGAATAAAATATTAGGAGAAGAACAGAAGCAGAATAAGAAGAAGAGGAGGGGGAGGAGAAGAAGAAGAAAAATGGGAGGAGAAGAAGAAGAAGAAGAAGAAGAAGAAGAAGAAGAAGAGGAGGAGGAGGAGGAGGAGGAGGAGGAGGAGGAGAAGAAAGAAGAAAAGGGGGAGGAGAAGAAAATAAGAAGAAGAAGAAGAAGAAGAAGAAGAAGAAGAAGAAGAAGAGGAGGAGGAGGAGGAGGAGGAGGAGAAGAGATCGCCAGTCCCCGACACCCCAACCCCCGACACGACACCCCGAGACCGCCTCGACACCACCGATACCCGAGACCGCCTCGACACCCCGACCCCGACATCACCAATACCCCAAGACCGCCTCGACACCCTGACCCCCGACACTACACCCCGACATGACACCCCGACCCCGCCTCGACACCCCGAAACGACACCCCTACCCCGCCTCGACACCCCGACACCGCGACCCCGACAAGACACCACTGACACCATGACCCCCGACAGATGTATTATTATTATGTACATATATATATACACTATTAATTAGTTCATGTTATTAGGTATTTAGTTTTTTTATTATGTTCATGATGATGATACACACTTAATTTTTTTATTATGTTTATGTTGTACTAATTTCGTTTACTCTTTTTCATTGCTGGTGTTGACAGATGGACAACGCGGGTCGAGAGCGCTTCGAGTCTCCTTCCTCGGCGCGTGCTGGGAGGGGTGCTATTATTCGACCCCAGAACCTTCGGAGAGCACTGGAAGACTGCATGCAGGCACCGGCGGGCGCTTCTTCTTCGCCCATGAGAGGTCGGGGGAAGACGAAGAGGGTGTACCTTGATGTCTACTACACAACCTTCTTCTTTTAGACGTTGTTGGGCCTCCAAGTGCAGAGGTTTGTAGGACAGTAGCAAATTTCCCTCAAGTGGATGACCTAAGGTTTATCAATCCGTAGGAGGCGTAGGATGAAGATGGTCTGTCTCAAGCAACCCTGCAACCAAATAACAAAGAGTCTCTTGTGTCCCCAACACACCCAATACAATGGTAAATTGTATAGGTGCACTAGTTCGGCGAAGAGATGGTGATACAAGTGGTATATGGATGGTAGATAATAGTTTTTGTAATCTGAAAATATAAGAACAGCAAGGTAACTAATGATAAAAGTGAGCGTAAACGGTATTGCAATGCTAGGAAATAAGGCCTAGGGTTCATACTTTCACTAGTGTAAGTCCTCTCAACAATACTAACATAATTGGATCATAAAACTATCCCTCAACATGCAACGAAGAGTCACTCCAAAGTCACTAATAGCGGAGAACGAACGAAGAGATTATGGTAGGGTACGAAACCACCTCAAAGTTATTCTTTCCAGTCAATCCGTTGGGCTATTCCTATAAGTGTCACAAACAGCCTAGAGTTCGTACTAGAATAACACCTTAGGACACAAATCAACCAAAACCCTAATGTCACCTAGATACTCCAATGTCACCTCAAGTATCCGTGGGCATGATTATACGATATGCATCACACATTCTCAGATTCATCTATTCAACCAACACAAAGGACCTCAAAGAGTGCCCCAAAGTTTCTATCGGAGAACCATGACAAAAACGTGTGCCAACCCCTATGCATAGGTTCATGGGCAGAACCCGCAAGTTGATCACCAAAACATACATCAAGTGAATCACGTGGTATCCCATTGTCACCACAGATACGCACGGCAAGACATACATCAAGTGTTCTCAAATCTTTAAAGACTGAATCCGATAAGATTACTTCAAAGGGGAAACTAAATTCATTACAAGAGAGAAGAGGGGGGGGGGGGGAGAAACATCATAGGATCCAAATATAATAGCAAAGCTCGCGATACATCAAGATCGTATCATCTCAAGAACACGAGAGAGAGAGAGATCAAACACATAGCTACTGATACATACCCTCAGCCCCGAGGGAGAACTACTCCCTCCTCGACATGGAGAGCATCGGGATGATGAAGATGGCCACCGGAGAAGGATTCCCCCCCTCCGGCAGGGTGCCGGAACGGGTCTAGATTGGTTTTCGGTGGCTACGGAGGCTTCTGGCGGCGGAACTCCCGATCTATTGTCTGTTTTGGAAGTTTTAGGATACGTGAGTATATATGGGTGCAGGAAGTACGTCGGTGGAGCTTCGGGGGCCCCACGAGGCAGGGGGCGCGCCCTAGGGGGGGGGGGGGCGCCCCCACCCTCGTGAGCACCTCCCTTGGCTCCCGACGTGGGGTCCAAGCCCATTCGGTAGCTTTCCTTCTAAAAATAACTTCTCCAGTTGATTTCGTTCCGTTTCGACTCCGTTTGATATTCCTTTTCTTCAAAACACTGAAATAGGCAAAAAACAGCAATTCTGGGCTAGGCCTCCGGCTAATAGGTTAGTCCCGAAAATAATATAAAAGTGGATAATAAAGCCCAATATTGCCCAAAACAGTAGATAACATAGCATGGTGCAATCAAAAATTATAGATACGTTGGAGACGTATCAAGCATCCCCAAGCTTAATTCCTGCTCGTCCTCGGGTAGGTAAATGATAAAAACAGAATTTTTGATGCGGAGTGCTACTTGGCATAATTTCAATGTAATTCTTCTTAATTGTAGCATGAGTATTCATATCCGAAAGACTCAAGATAAAAGTTCATATTGACATAAAAATAATAATACTTCAAACATACTAACAAAGCAATTATGTCTTCTCAAAATAACATGGCCAAAGAAAGCTATCCCTACAAAATCATATAGTCTGGCTATGCTCTATCTTCACCACACAAAGTATTTAAATCATGCACAACCCCGATGACAAGTCAAGCAATTGTTTCATACTTTTGACATTTTCAAAACTTTTTCGATCTTCATGCAATACATGAGCATGAGCCATGGATATAGCACTATATGTGGAATAAAATGGTGGTTGTGGAGAAGACAAAAAGAGGGGAAGATAGTCTCACATCAACTAGGCGTATCAACGAGCTATGGAGATGCCCATCAATAGATATCAAGGTGAGTGAGTAGGGATTGCCATGCAACGGATGCACTAGAGCTATAAGTATATGAAAGCTCAACCAAAGAAACTAAGTGGGTGTGCATCCAACTCGCTTGCTCACGAAGACCTAGGGCATTTTGAGGAAGCCCATCATTGGAATATACAAGCCAAGTTCTATATTGAAAAATTCCCACTAGTATATGAAAGTGACATAATGAGAGACTCTCTATCATGAAGATCATGGTGCTACTTTGAAGCACAAGTGTGGTAAAAGAATAGTAACATTGTCCCTTCTCTCTTTTTCTCTCATTTCTTGTTTGGGCCTTCTTTTTTTTATGGCCTCTTCTATTATTATTATTTTCGTCCGGAGTCTCATCCCGACTTGTGGGGGAATCATAGTCTCCATCATCCTTTCCTCACTTGGGACAATGCTCTAAAAATGATGATCATCACACTTTTTATTTTTCTTACTACTCAACAATTACAACTCAATACTTAGAACAAAATATGACTCTATATGAATGCCTCCGGCGGTGTACCGGGATGTGCAATGATGCATGAGTGACATGTATGGAAGAATTATGAACGGTGGCTTTGCCACAAATACGATGTCAACTACATGATCATGCAAAGCAATATGACAATGATGAAGCGTGCCATAATAACAGAACGGTGGAAAGTTGCATGGCAATATATCTCCGAATGGCTATGGAAATGCCATAATAGGTAGGTATGGTGGCTGTTTTGAGGAAGGTATATGCACTACAAAAAAAAGACACATCTGTGACATTTTGGACCGAATGAAATTTTTTTCTGTCATACATATGACACTTCTATGACGATAATTGTGACAAAACCCGGTATCATCATAGATGTGGTGGGCTCCTACTTCTATGAAAAAAATCATGACAGAAAATGGGCTTTTCGTCCTGGGCGGGCCGGAGATGCAGCTGCATGACATTCTTTGGGCCGTCCATGACGGAAAAAACCGTGGTAGAAGCGAGGGCGAGGAAAATTTTAGGGAGTTCCCGGTTACGGTGGGAGGTCGGGGGCCAAGCGATGCGCGTTTCTCTCGTGCACGTACACGTGTGTGTGCGAGGAGTTGGCTCTAACTGAACCCGAGCGATTGCACTGCAGGCTACGCGTTACTGAACCCGAGCGATCGATCGATGGCTGTTAACTGAACCCGAGCAGGCGATTCCATCGCTACTGCTGCTAACTGAAGTCGATCGATGCTGCCTCTGGATGAACAGTGAGCGTTGCGGGGGGGGGGGGGTGGATGAACAGTTTCCGGTGGGGGTGGATGAACAGGACCCCGTGGTGTTGTCTCTGGATGAACAGGACCCCGATTGATTGAGCCGGTTGGGGCTGGATGAACAGGACCCCGTGGAGGGCTGGATGAACAGGACCACCCTGTGGAGGGTAGGATGAACAGTAGACGATGGAGGGCAGGATGAACAGTAGCCCTTGGAGGGGTGGTTGAACAGGGGCCCGTGGACAGGGCTGGTTGAACAATAACCGGTGGAGTAGCGCGCGGTGGAGGCTGGATGAACAGGAGCCTGTGGATGAACAGTCGCAGGTGGAGGCTGGAGGAGGTCGTAGGTGGATGAACAGTAGCTCGTGGAGGCTGGAGGGGATCGACGATGGAGATGAACAGTATCCTGTGGAGTCCCGTTTTGCGGTATGCCACACCCCTCTCGATGAACAGGACCCCCGTTTCGACCGTAGCGCTCCAACACAAGTCCGTTTCGTCCGTTTTGCAGTACGCCACACCTCTCCCGATCAACAGGACCCCTGTTTCGACCGTAGGAGGTCCGTTTCCTCCGTTTTGCGGTACGCCAGACCCCTCCTGATCAACAGGATCCCGTTTTGAACGTGGCCGGTCGAACACAAGGCCGTTTCCTCCGTTCTGCGGTACGCCAGGCCTCGTTTCCATCGCCTATTCCGTCCAAGCCCTTCCGATGAACACGACACATTCCGTTGCCTCCCCATGACCACGACTCATTCCATTATCTGCCCATGAACACGACGCATTCCGTTGCCTCCCCATGAACACGACGACGACGCTGTTTCTCCATTCCGACCCAGCCATGTACACGAGCCCTGGCCGTACGTATTCGCGAGTAGGCGTTCGAGACCCTGCCCGTATGTACACATACGTGGCCGTATTTTCTTTCTTGCACCCTGGCCACTGTACGTATGTGTACATGCTACGTGCGTGCCTCTACTACGACACGTGCGCGCCTCTACATTGACGAGTATATATGTACGTACACGTTCGCGACCAGAATGATAACGCTACGTACGCTTCGGCCAGGCGGGTCCCGACTGTTAGGCACTTCCTTGCGTGCGAAGATGTAGCTGGTGGGTCCCAGCAGTCAGGGGCAAACGTTCTTTTCACGAAATACGGTGGCCCATCCGATGGATCCGCGCTGTCAGGTGGAGGAATAATTATTTTGCGCGTAATAAGGAGGCACTTCCTTGCTGCGGCCGTGGACCCAGCTGTCAGCGTCTCCACGCACAGTACTCTTCCGATGGAAGTCGGTCGTTAACCACATTGACCACGCTGCGCCGTGAGCACCACGGCGGTGGACGACGGCGAGGCCTAAGAAGGGGATGATGCGGTGCCGGGGAAGACGCGGGACTGGAAGCCCGTGCGGAGAGGAGTACGAGGGTTCACTGGTTCGGCTGCGGTGTGAGGCTGCCGTCACCGCAGGGCCTGGCCAGTAGTGGGAATAGTAGGGGGCGGTGAGGCCTCCGCGGCAGCACAGCCGGGCACGGGAGGCAGGAGCATGCGGCATGACCGGCGCTGCTTTGGGCAGCTGGAGCAAGAACACTAGAGGTTGAAGAAGCACTGCAGCCGTTGGATGGACATCGTATGGTCACTGGAGCTAGAATCGTTCATATTGACTAAGTTGACAAAGCCCTTCGTCCCCGTCAACTTAGTAGGCCCACAAGTCAGCCTCCCACCAAGGTGGGTCCCAGCTAGCCGGGGGAGTATTCGTTTTTTTGTGCATAATAAGGAGGCACTTCCGGTGGGAACGAGCTGACAACGGGGGGAACGTTTTTTTCGTGAAATACAGTGCCCGTCCGGTGGGTCCCAGCAGTCAGGGGAAACGATTTTTTTCACAAAATACTGGTGGCCCTTCCGGTGGGTCCCCGTTGTCAGGTGGAGGAATAATTATTTTGCGCGTAATAAGGAGGCACTTCCTTGCTGCGGCCGTGGACCCAGCTGTCAGCGTCTCCACGCACAGTACTCTTCCGATGGAAGTCGGTCGTTGACCACATTGACCACGCCGCGCCGAGAGCACCACGGCGGTGGACGACGGCGAGGCCTAGGAAGGGGATGACGCGGAGCCGGGGAAGACGCGGCAGTGGAAGCCCTCGCGGAGAGGAGTACGAGGGTTCGCTAGTTCGGCTGCGGTGTGAGGCTGACATCGCCGCAGGGCCTGGCCAGTGGTGGGAATAGTAGGGCGCGGTGAGGCCTCCGCGGCAGCACAACCCGACATGGGAGGCAGGAGCATGCGACATGACCGGCGCTGCTTTGGACGGCTGGAGCAAGAAGACCAGAGTTTGAAGAAGCACTACGGCCGTTGGATGGACATCGTACGGTCACTGGAGTTAGAATCGTTCATATTAACTAAGTTGACAAAGCCCTTCGTTCCCATCAACTTAGTAGGCCCACAAGTCAGCCTCCCACCAAGGTGGGTCCCAGCTAGCCGGGGGAGTATTCATTTTTTTGTGCGTAATAAGGAGGCACATCTGGTGGGTCCGAGCTGACAGCGGGGGGAACGTTTTTTTCGTGAAATACGGTGGCCCGTCCGGTGGGTCCCAACAGTCTGGGGGAAACGATTTTTTCGCAAAATACTGGTGGCCCGTCCGGTGGGTCCCCGCTGTCAGGTAGAGGAATAATTATTTTCCGCGTAATAAGGAGGCACTTCCTTGCGGTTGCCGTGGACCCAGCTATCAGCCTCTCCATGTAAAGTACTCTTCCGATGGAAGTCGGTCATTGACCACATTGACCACGCCGCACTGAGAGCACCATGGCGGTGGACGACGGCGAGGCATAGGAAGGGGACGACACGGAGCCGGGGAAGACGCGGCAGTGGATGCCCACGCGGAGAGGAGTACGAGCGTTCACCAGTTCGGCTGCGGTGTGAGGCTGCCGTTGCCGTAGAATAACAGGGGGTGTGGGTGAGTAGAGGGATGCCCTGGCCAGTGGTGGGAGTAGTAGGGGGCGCTGAAGCCTGCGTGGCAGCACATCCGGCCAAGGGAGGCGGGAGTAGGCGGTCCCGCCGGCGCTGCTTTGGCGGCTGGAGCAAGAAGATCAAAGATTGAAGAAACACGACGGCCGTTGGATTGACATCCAATGGTTACGTCTGCTAGAATCGTTTGTTGACGTATATAATAACTAAAAAAATCTTGCATACGCGTCAACTAAAGAGGCCCACAAGTCAGACCACTCCCTCTTTTTTTAATAATTTATATATAGCTCATGGCAACTTCTTATGCAATTTGTTGCAGTGATTTTTTTGGTTGGCCAGGGCCAATTTCGCATATTTCTGTGGGTTCCAAACTATTTTTAATACCGAAATGTCCAGCCAGATTTAAAGTACTTTGAAGATATATTTAAATTAGGTTAATGACCAGTGAAATAGGAATATGAAAATGTAATAAAATTCAGAAATTATAAAGTAATTGCCAATTTGTCATCTGTTTTTATATTTACAACCCATTTCATATTACTTTCAAGATTTGTAGGCGTCTTGAAAGAGTTGCAGCCCATCAGGGCGTAGAAAAATAAGTAGGCCTGGATCGGATATTCATTTCGGAGCCCAGGCTCAGATGCTCCCTAAATCTCTCCTGTCAGTTCACATGAAGATCTGTGCCTGGTGGCGTATTCATCTATGTATAGGAGGTGTATGGTAAGTAAATAAAACCAGCAGCTCATTGCATTAAATGCGTAGACAACCGTTGAGGCGCAAACGGCTCAGGCTTTTTCCTGTGCTATGCTGAGGCCTCCCCGCAGCGGATGACATCCACCAGGCACCAGCCATTAACTCTGTATGTAGTTCTACTTTTGAAATCCAAGGCATACAACACACAAATCCAATCCAAACATGTGTAGAAATAAATGACATTATCACACCACCGCAAAACTTTTTTTTAGAATCCAACCCGCCCAAAACCATTTTCGTTTTCTACCCAACCCCTATACATCAGTTCATTACATAGTTCAACTTCAAAGAAATTATGCATCAAATACACATCCAGTTCACAATACATCATTGTTTACAGTTCACACATTACTCTTCCAGTGACAAAAATTCAACCATTGCTCTTCCCGGTTCACATCCCACTTACATAATTTGCATTATAATTTTTAATGTAGAATCAAGTGCCTCGTGCAATTGCCACATGCCTAGTGGGCCCGCACACTCTCCATCTTATCTTCAGAGACATCGCCCAACGTGATTCTGCTAGCCGACATGACCACCACTGATGCTGCAAAGCAGTACCATGGCAACGACCGCTGTAAGCCATTCCTGTGAGGAGTGATGCATCCTGGAGGGCGGCACCTACCACCACCACCGCACCCCGACGCAACATGCGACATCTCTGCTGCATCTGTCACCACAACATCCGCCATGTTGCAAAGCGCCCGCATGGCGGGAGTAGTGGCGATGCTCCAAAGCAGCATTGATGGCGCTTCGCAACTTCTGATTTCCAATTCACATACAATAATACCTCCGAAATGAGTCGACTGAAGCGTAGCACCTGCCTTGAAGTAAAGAAGGATGATGTAAAACATGTCAGATTGGAAATGTAAATTCAATTCAGTGCATATGTCAATTCAAACTGCCATGACGACATAGAGAAATACCAGTAGCAAACTTAACAAAAAAGAAACTTTATCAAGGTTGGTAAAATTAATCAAACTTAACAAAAAAGCAATTTTTACCAAATTCCTAAACTAATTGATCTGAATCCTAGTACAATACTACTACCAAGTGTATCCAACCATGGAGAATTGAACAAAGACATGTAGCAGTAAACAGATTACATAATCTAGTAGAAATTGACTCATGGAGCACAAGGATCAACATAAGGAAATGTGTGAGAAAAAGTTAAGAGATAGGTAATATGTGGGATCGTAAGGCATTATTACCCCTCATCAGTACCAAGGAAGAAGAAAAAACTGAACGACCTAGAACAATAACACCTGCACTCTCTTCTTATAGGTTGCTAATGAGTGTTAATTTTGCACATGCTTTATTTTATCAACTAGCCACGGCACTACCAGACGAGCAACAACTGTAAATATATGCATGTGTATGTCCTCTGATGACAAAAAGGGCATCCTACTGCAGAGTAGTACTCAAAGTTCATGTAGCAGCAAGTTGTGATGTTGATTGATTGGTCTTTATTTTTTGCAAATGGGCAATCTTACACTGTAAGGTTAGGCGTGCGTCCCTAGACTGTAAGGTGATACCTGGAGAGAGTGTTGTACCCCAGCATAAGCTGGTGGTTGCTGACTTCCTCTTTCAGATTCATGTCCAGCGAGATAAGCGTGCCAAAGTCGCTAGAACGAAGTGGTGGAAACTCAAGGGGGAGGTAGCTCAGGCGTTCAAGGAGAGGTTCATTAAGGAGGGCCCTTGGGAGGAAGGAGGGGATGCGTACAATGTGTGGATGAAGATGGCGACTTGCATTCGTAAGGTGGCCTCAGAGGAGTTTGGAGTGTCCAGGGGAAGGAGAAGCAAAGATAAGGATACCTGGTGGTGGAATGATGATGTCCAGAAGGCGATTAAGGAGAAGAAAGATTGCTTCAGACGCCTATACCTCGATAGGAGTGTAGACAATATAGAGAAGTACAAGATGGCGAAGAAGGCCGCAAAGCGAGCTGTTGGTGAAGCAAGGGGTCGGGCATATGAGGACCTCTACCAATGGTTAGGCATGAAAGAAGGCGAAAGGGACATCTATAAGATGGCCAAGATCCGAGAGAGGAAGACGAGGGATATTGGCCAAGTCAAATGCATCAAAGACGGAGCAGGCCAACTCTTGGTGAAGGACGAGGAGATTAATCATAGATGGCGGGAGTAATTCGACAAGCTATTCAATGGGGAGAATGAGAGTTCTACCATTGAATTGGACGACTCCTTTGATGAGACCAACATGCGTTTTGTGAGGCGAATCCAGGAGTCTGAGGTCAAGGAGGCTTTAAAAAGGATGAAAGGAGGCAAGGCGATGGGAGGTGAGGCCTCCGCGGCAGCACAGCCCTACACAGGAGGCAGGAGCACGCGACATGACCGGCGCTGCTTTGGGCGGCTGGAGCAAGAAGACCAGAGTTTGAAGAAGCACTACGGCCGTTGGATGGACATCGTATGGTCACTGGAGCTAGAATCGTTCATATTGACTAAGTTGACAAAGCCCTTCGTCCCCGTCAACTTAGTAGGCCCACAAGTCAGCCTCCCACCAAGGTGGGTCCCAGCTAGCCGGGGGAGTATTCATTTTTTTGTGCGTAATAAGGAGGCACATCTGGTGGGTCCGAGCGGACAGCGGGGGGAACGTTTTTTTCATGAAATACGGTGGCCCGTCCGATGGGTCCCAACAGTTTGGGGGAAACGATTTTTTCGCAAAATACTGGTGGCCCGTCCGGTGGGTCCCCGCTGTCAGGTAGAGGAATAATTATTTTCCGCGTAATAAGGAGGCACTTCCTTGCGGTTGCCGTGGACCCAGCTGTCAGCCTCTCCACGTAAAGTACTCTTCCGATGGAAGTCGATCATTGATCACATTGACCACGCCGCGCTGAGAGCACCATGGCGGTGGACGATGGCGAGGCATAGGAAGGGGACGACACGGAGCCGGGGAAGACGCGGCAGTGGATGCCCACGCGGAGAGGAGTACGAGCATTCACCAGTTCGGCTGCGGTGTGAGGCTGCCATTGCCGTAGAATAATAGGGGGTGTGGGTGAGTAGAGGGATGCCCTGGCCAGCGTTGGGAGTAGTAGGGGGCGCTGAGGCCTGCGTGGCAGCACAGCCGGCCAAGGGAGGCGAGAGTAGGCGGTCCCGCCGGCGCTGCTTTGGCGGCTGGAGCAAGAAGATCAAAGATTGAAGAAACACGACGGCCGTTGGATTGACATCCAACGGTTACGTCTGCTAGAATCGTTTGTTGACGTATATAATAACTAAAAAATCTTGCATACGCGTCAACTAAACAGGCCCACAAGTCAGACCACTCCCTCTTTTTTTAATAATTTATATATAGCTCATGGCAACTTCTTATGCAATTTATTGCAGTGATTTTTTTGGTTGGCCAGGGCCAATTTCGCATATTTCTGTGGGTTCCAAACTATTTTTAATACCGAAATGTCCAGCCAGATTTAAAGTACTTTGAAGATATATTTAAATTAGGTTAATGCCCAGTGAAATAGGAATATGAAAATGTAATAAAATTCAGAAATTATAAAGTAATTGCCAATTTGTCATCTGTTTTTATATTTACAACCCATTTCATATTACTTTCAAGATTTGTAGGCGTCTTGAAAGAGTTGCAGCCCATCAGGGCGTAGAAAAATAAGTAGGCCTGGATCGGATATTCATTTCGGAGCCCAGGCTCAGATGCTCCCTAAATCTCTCCTGTCAGTTCACATGAAGATCTGTGCCTGGTGGCGTATTCATCTATGTATAGGAGGTGTATGGTAAGTAAATAAAACCAGCAGCTCATTGCATTAAATGCGTAGACAACCGTTGAGGCACAAACGGCTCAGGCTTTTTCCTGTGCTATGCTGAGGCCTCCCCGCAGCGGATGACATCCACCAGGCACCAGCCATTAACTCTGTATGTAGTTCTACTTTTGAAATCCAAGGCATACAACACACAAATCCAATCCAAACATGTGTAGAAATAAATGACATTATCACACCACCGCAAAACTTTTTTTAGAATCCAACCCGCCCAAAACCATTTTCGTTTTCTACCCAACCCCTATACATCAGTTCATTACATAGTTCAACTTCAAAGAAATTATGCATCAAATACACATCCAGTTCACAATACATCACTGTTTACAGTTCACACATTACTCTTCCAGTGACAAAAATTCAACCATTGCTCTTCCCGGTTCACATCCCACTTACATAATTTGCATTATAATTTTTAATGTAGAATCAAGTGCCTCGTGCAATTGCCACATGCCTAGTGGGCCCGCACACTCTCCATCTTATCTTCAGAGACATCGCCCAACGTGATTCTGCTAGCCGACATGACCACCACTGATGCTGCAAAGCAGTACCATGGCAACGACCGCTGTAAGCCATTCCTGTGAGGAGTGATGCATCCTGGAGGGCGGCACCTACCACCACCACCGCACCCCGACGCAACATGCGACATCTCTGCTGCATCTGTCACCACAACATCCGCCATGTTGCAAAGCGCCCGCATGGCGGGAGTAGTGGCGATGCTCCAAAGCAGCATTGATGGCGCTTCGCAACTTCTGATTTCCAATTCACATACAATAATACCTCCGAAATGAGTCGACTGAAGCGTAGCACCTGCCTTGAAGTAAAGAAGGATGATGTAAAACATGTCAGATTGGAAATGTAAATTCAATTCAGTGCATATGTCAATTCAAACTGCCATGACGACATAGAGAAATACCAGTAGCAAACTTAACAAAAAAGAAACTTTATCAAGGTTGGTAAAATTAATCAAACTTAACAAAAAAGCAATTTTTACCAAATTCCTAAACTAATTGATCTGAATCCTAGTACAATACTACTACCAAGTGTATCCAACCATGGAGAATTGAACAAAGACATGTAGCAGTAAACAGATTACATAATCTAGTAGAAATTGACTCATGGAGCACAAGGATCAACATAAGGAAATGTGTGAGAAAAAGTTAAGAGATAGGTAATATGTGGGATCGTAAGGCATTATTACCCCTCATCAGTACCAAGGAAGAAGAAAAAACTGAACGACCTAGAACAATAACACCTGCACTCTCTTCTTATAGGTTGCTAATGAGTGTTAATTTTGCACATGCTTTATTTTATCAACTAGCCACGGCACAACCAGACGAGCAACAACTGTAAATATATGCATGTGTATGTCCTCTGATGACAAAAAGGGCATCCTACTGCAGAGTAGTACTCAAAGTTCATGTAGCAGCAAGTTGTGATGTTGATTGATTGGTCTTTATTTTTTGCAAATGGGCAATCTTACACTGTAAGGTTAGGCGTGCGTGCCTAGACTGTAAGGTGATACCTGGAGAGAGTGTTGTACCCCAGCATAAGCTGGTGGTTGCTGACTTCCTCTTTCAGATTCATGTCCAGCGAGATAAGCGTGCCAAAGTCGCTAGAACGAAGTGGTGGAAACTCAAGGGGGAGGTAGCTCAGGCGTTCAAGGAGAGGGTCATTAAGGAGGGCCCTTGGGAGGAAGGAGGGGATGCGTACAATGTGTGGATGAATGTCAGGACCCCGATTCTAAGCCACATCGATCTAGCCGGTAACACCACATATCACTTTGCGGCCTCACGCACGGTATCCCATGGGTGTCGCCTTACCCTGGCCCGGGACCGTTTGCGCCTTTTGGCTCGCATATATGACAATGTCGCTAGCATCCATATGACCGAGAACCCGGGCCGACATGGCTAGTCGTGAACCCAAAGCGGCACAGACCTATGGAGACAGGCATACATGAATCACATCGAACATGTCGGTCATCAACGAGTGATTCCGGGCTGTAGCACTGGGCTAACAGGACTCCGGGGATCCCAGGCTGTAGCAGGCTAGACAGGACTCTGGAGATCACCGCGTGACATTTCCCTGAAGGGACAGACATAGGGACGAAGTGAAACACATGCCGGCCAGTCAAGTGTCCTGAACAGTAGTGCTGGGCTAGCAGGACTCCGGTGAACCGGGCTGTAGCGGACTACTATGGCTCGAGGAGCACTAGACTAGATTTCCCCATAAGAAAGGCTGCGAAGGGCAAACAACTAGATTGTCGGATCCCACTCATACCAAGCATTTCAATCATACACACAATATGCCCGATATGAGTACATACAACATGGCATCACAACAAAACTCTACAACTCAAGTACTTTATTTGAAGGCTCTAGGGAGCCATACATAACATATTCATACAGATAGGGGTCACATGACCCGACACTCAAGTCATACAGTCATACAAGCACATGCGGAAGCAACTAGTCTGAGTACAGACTCTAGAAAGAAAGAAGGCTTCTCGAAGCCTGTCTATCTACATAGGGCCCTCCATGGCCTGGATCACCACCTGGGTGGCTAGTCACTCGTCGACGTCAAGGTCTACGTAAAACCCATCGGAGGGGGCAGTGTTGTCGTCTGAAAACAATAAATAAGCAAACATGAGTACAAAGGTACTCAGCAAGTCTTACATCGGAACCTACTATACATGCTCATTCTCAAGAAGGTGGTGGGGTTTATGCAGCAAGCCAACTTTGACTCTTGGCTAAGCTATCCTACGGAACCTTTTAGCAAAATAGTTTTCGCACTCGAGTCCACTACTCACCATCACAATACTCCACCGTGGATCCTCCCTCGTATCCTGCGAGAGGGCCACCCTCGGTACTCACACTTATCTTGAGTCTTTTAGTAGTATCCATTAACTTGTCTATGAACTGTATAGGCAACCAAGTAGTCCTTTACCGCGGACGCGGCTATTCAAATAGTTTTATACCCTGCAGGGGTGTACTTCGTCATACACGCTTTCACCGCTTACCGCCGTCTACACGACATGTACTCGGCAACCTTCAAGCGGAAGCCCAGCGAGGGTGTCGGCCACGGCCTACCTAAACACCTAAGCCCCTAGTCCAGGTTATCGCCTATCCAGGTTCCATCCGCAGGGAGTCCGGCCGAGGTTTCCACATACGGCCCCGAACGATGTGAACAGGGTTCCCGGGACACCAAACGGGTGACTCGGTACACCGTGCCACGGTGTATCTACCGCAACATAGCCCACCCCTAGGGTCAGCGCTACGCACGGCCGCCAACACATATCCTACAAACACCAGAAACTATTTGCAACTCCTGGACAGAGTACTAGGGTGGCTAAGAAGCCGAGAGGGTCCATTTGTTTCGGGCCCAATGTATGGTAGTAACTGCATCTTAAATCACACATACAGATCTCAGTTCTTATGGACGGCCTCAATGAAACAACCCACCATGTACTCCTACATGGCCTCTCATCGATACCTTTACCAAAAACATGTTCAACACATCCCACATATTACTGGCACAAGCATTTCACTCTAGCCCATCACCCAGATGAACCAGACCTGACACAACTCTAAGCATAGCAGGCATAGCAAGGTAGGAATCACAAAACATGGCTCAATCAACTCCTACACATGCTAGTGGGTTTCATCTAGTTACTGTGGCAATGACAGGTCATGCAGAGGATAAGGGTTTAACTACCGTAGCACACAGCAGTTTGAAACGCGTTGTCTTAATGCAGTAAACAAGAGCAGGAGCGAGAACATGGGTTGTATCGGAATGATCAATGGTTGCTTGCGTGATGGAGTGGTAACGGGATACTGCCCTTCAGTTGGATTCTCATGAATATCCTCGGAGGCAGAACCTACCATGAAGAACACAACCGAGCACAATCAACACATGACGATATGCAACAACATGATGCATGCTATGACATGGCAATATGGATGTGTCTTGGCCTAATGCAAGCTAAAACAGAAGGGTAATTGCTTATTTGAACCAAAGGTTCAAGTGTTAGCTCATTTAACTTGATCATATTAGTGCATCACCTTATATTGCATAAACAGCAGGTTTAACTTGTTCTGACATGCATGAAACCAGTACCAATGGATAGCTTGGATTTTTCTGATAATTTTACATATATAATTTGTCTCATTTGGAGTTATGGTTGAATTTCTATGAATTTTTGAAGTTTAGGCAATTTTCTGGAATTTTCTATATAAAATTAAATCCAGAAAGGAGTTATTGCGTCAGCCTTGCGTCAGCATGACGTCAGCAAGTCAACAGGCCCGGTACAGGTCAAACCTGACCTGTGGGACCCATGTGTCAGTGGCTCATTTAGTTAATTAACTAATTAAATTTAGATTAGCACTAAACAGGTTTAATTAGCAGGGGGGGCCCGCTTGTCATTGACTCAGGGGAGTCAACTGGGCCCACCCAGTCAATGGTCAGGGTCAACACTCGCTGGCGTCTAGCCGCCGGCGAGGCCAGACGCGGCGGAGGAAGTGCATTTGCACGTTCCGGCCACTAAACGGGAGGCGGAGAGCATCTACGGGCTCCTGGGAACGAGCCGCAGCTCTTGGTGGTGAGGGTTGAGCTCGGGGTGGCCGGAGACGTCGCCGGCGACGACTTTGGCGGTCGCTGGAGTTCGGCCGCCGATGAAAACGGCGCCACCGTGCACGGGAGGATCAACAGGTAGCACCTACGCGTACTGCAGGCTCCCGCAAAGCCAACGGGCATATGCACAGGGCCGATTGGCCACCGGAGCCTCGTCGGCGACGAGCTCGTGCGGCGGTGTGCTTCGGGTGTCATGGGGAGTGGTGCTACAACGAGCGCTAGGCCGTGGGGTTAGGGGGAAACGACGGAGGAGCTCACTGGGAGGTCGAAGCGCAGCTCAGTGGGCCTGGGGACGACCTAGACGGCGCGAATCGAAGACGAGGTCGTCGGCGGCCGGAGGTTGAAGAAGATCTCGAAGTCGACGCTGCAGGGCTTCCGGCGGGGCGTGGTTCGGTGAGGGGGTCGAGGACGACGTTGCGGAGCTCGTGGGCACAACCGAGGGGCGAGGGGGTGGCTGTGGCCGTGGTGGTTCTCGTCGGCGGCGATGGCCGCGTTCTGTGGAAGTGAGGGGGAGCCAGAGGAGGGGATGAGCACGGGGGGAGGAGGAATGAGAGGGCCAGGGGGTGCGTGGCCGTCTCCGCGGCATTGGGAGGGAGTCCGGGAAGCAAGAGGTGGCGCGCAGGGGGGGGGGGGGGGGAGGTGGCGCGCGCGCGTGCCGGCGAGCGTCGGGCACACGCCCGCGTCCTTCTGTCCGAGGAGGGGGACGACAGGAGGCAGCGGGGGTGGGCTGGGCCGCCAGCTGGAGATGGGCCAAGTAAGTGGCCCAGTGGCCTTTCCCTTTTTATATATTTTTTGTGTTTTTCTATTTCTGTTATTTTGTTTTGATTTAGTTTAAATACTAAATCATTTTATAAATTCCTGAAAATATTTATGGACACTTACTGAAATATTTCAGTGGCCCAAAAAATAGTTCCAACATTATTTGAGCATTTGAATTATTTAATAGCATTTAAATGCCCAAATTCAAATACTTATGATTTAAATCAATGCCCCTTTTGTTGACCTAAAATTATGTGCACCATTTTTCCCAAGGGTTCTAACCCAAGGCAAGGAGGGTGAACATTTTTGAAGGGCATTTCAGGTTCATTGAATTTATTTTTAGTAAACCCTAGTTGATTTCAGGGGGGGTGCTGGGGGTTCTGCTTTCCCCATTTCAATTTTCTGATGAAGGTAAACATGATGCACACTCTAATGCATAATCTAGCTAGGGTGTGACAACTCACCCCCACTCAATAGAATCTCGTCCCGAGATTTAGGATCATCTGGGAAGAAGGTGGGGTACTCGAGTCGAAGACGATCCTCCCTTTCCCAAGTGGCTTCTTCCTCGGAATGGTGTGACCATTGAACCTTGAGAAACTTGATGTTATGGCGTCGAGTGGTATGCTCGGCTTGATCAAGGATACGAACGGGATATTCCCGATAAGAAAGGTTATCTTGTAAATCAAGCGTTTCGTGGTCCACTCCACGGATAGGATCCGCGAAGAAACGCCTGAGTTGCGAAACGTGGAAGACATCGTGAACTCTGGAGAGATGCGGAGGTAGTTCCAGTTGGTAGGCAACTTCTCCTCGTTTGGCAAGAATGTGAAAGGGTCCAATGTAATGAGGAGCCAATTTGCCTTTGATACCGAAGCGATGGGTTCCCTTTAACGGGGTAACCCGAAGGTAAGCCTTCTCGTCAATTTCAAATGTCATAGGCTTATGTTTACGATCATATTTACTCTTTTGGCGAGATTGGGCTGTTTTCAATTTCTCATGAATAACGCGAACCTGCTCTTCCGCTTCCTGAATCATATCCGGGCCAAAGAGTTGTCTTTCCCAGGTTTCTGACCAGTTAAGAGGCGTTCGATATTTTCATCCATAGAGGACTTCGAAGGGAGCTTTGCCCAAACTAGCTTGATAGCTATTGTTATAAGCAAACTCCGCGAATGGAAGGCATTTCTCCCAACTCATTCCGAACGAGATAACAGAAGCTCGGAGCATATCTTCCAGAATTTGATTGACTCGCTCTACTTGACCACTTGATTGAGGATGGAAGGCGGTGCTAAAGGAGAGATGAGTTCCCATAGCATTTTGGAAACTTTCCCAAAATCGAGAGGTGAAGAGACTTCCACGGTCTGAGTTAATTTCCAATGGGACACCATGAAGAGACACTATTCGGGAGATGTATAAGTCAGCTAGCTGGCTAGCGGTGATACTCTCACGAACAGGTAGAAAATGGGCTACTTTGGAAAGACGGTCGATCACGACGAAGATGGCATTATTCCCCCTCTTGGTCCTGGGAAACCCAGTGATGAAATCCATACTGATTTTATCCCATTTCCATTCAGGAATAGCCAAAGGTTGAAGGGTGCCAGCAGGCCGCTGATGCTCTGCTTTAACACGACGACAAACATTGCAATTGGCAATGTATTGAGCGATTTCTCTCTTCATCCTAGTCCACCAAAACCTCTGGCGTAGGTCTTGATACATTTTAGTACTACTGGGATGAATGGTGAGAGGGGATTCATGAGCTTCCTTAAGGATCAGTCGCCTCAGGTTTCGCGCCTTCGGAACCACTAGGCGATTCCCAAAGTATACGACACCTTGATCATCAATGGAGAAACAATTCACGACTCCTTTCTTAACGTTTCTCTTGATACGGGAAATTCCCGGATCTATCTTCTGTGCCTTGATGACCTGATCCGTAAGGGTAGGTTCCGCTACCAGGGTGGATAGGAATCCTTGAGGAACAATGTGAAGATTAAGCTTGCGAAATTCCTCATGGAGAAGTGGTTGACTTTGTTGTAACATCAGGTTGTACAGTAGGACTTTCGACTTAGTGCATCAGCCTTGACATTGGCTTTGCCAGGGGTGTAAGTTATTCCTAAGTCGTAATCCGAGATCAACTTGACCCAACGTCTTTGCCTGAGATTCAAATCTGGTTGGGTGAAGATATATTTCAAGCTTTGGTGATCGGTGAAGATCTCGCAACGGTTACCGAGAAGGTAATGTCGCCAGGTTTTGAGTGCATGGACTACAGCTGCAAGCTCTAGATCATGTGTGGGGTAATTTTCCTCATTGGGTGTAATTGCCGTGAAGCATAGGCAATTACCTGACGATCTTGCATGAGTATGCAACCTAGTCCTTGTCGCGAGGCATCGCAATAGATAATAAAGTCCTTGGAGAAATCTGGTGGTACCAGTACGGGAGCAGATGTCAGGCGTCTTTTCAGTTCCTGAAAACTGAACTCGCACTGTGGAGTCCACTCGAACTTTTTATCTTTCTTGAGGAGTTCAGTTAGAGGTTTAGCAACCTTGGAGAAATTCTCGACGAAGCGGCGGCAATAGCTCGCTAGGCCAAGGAAACTCCGAACTTGCTTGACCGTTTTAGGTGGAGTCCAATCAAGGACGGCTTGAACTCGCTCGGCATTGACAGCAATACCCTTACCAGAGATTACATGGCCTAGATAGGTCACTTCTGACAACCAAAATTCACACTTGGAGAATTTGGCATAAAGGCGATGCTCTCGAAGTTTCATCAATACCAGCCTTAGATTTTCGGCATGTTCCTCTTCATTCTTGGAGTAGATGAGTATGTCATCGAGGTATACTACGACGAATTTGTCCAAGTACTCCATGAAAACCGAGTTCATTAACCGGGAGAAGGTGGCCGGGGCATTGGTTAAACCGAAGGACATGACGGTGTACTCGTATTGGCTATAACGAGTAACAAAAGCCGTTTTGGGAATGTCCCGGTTTCTGATTTTGATTTGATGGTAGCCCAACCTCAAATCCATCTTGGAGAAGACTGAGGATCCAGCGAGCTGACCATACAAGTCGTTGATCCTGGGAAGCGCGTATTTGTTCTTGATGGTGACCAGATTGACAGGTCGGTAATCCACAACCATTCAATCCGTTCCATCCTTCTTCTTGACGAAGAGGACGGGGCAAGCCCAAGGAGAGGAGCTAGGACGGATGAACCCTTTGTTCAAGGACTCATCGAGTTGGTTCTTAAGCTCGGCTAGTTCTAAGGGTGCCATCTTGTAGGGTCTTCTAGCAATTGGAATGGTTCCTGGAATAAGGTCTATCACAAACTCGACATCCCTGTCAGGTGGAACACCTGGCAGTTCTTCCGGAAACACGTCCGGGAAGTCTCGGACTACCGGAACGTCCTCAAGGTCTAGAAGAGGGTTGGCATTTAGGGAGTATAGTTGGCGCTTGGCCACTCGAGTTAAGACATTAACTGTCTTGCCCAAGGGATGAGTAAGTTGAACGGTTCTAGTGGCACAATCGATCTTGGCATAATGAGCCGACATCCAGTCCATACCCAAGATGATGTTTATGTCGGAGGACTTAAGAGCTATTAAAGATGCAAGGAAAACAAGCCTATCGACAAGGATTTCGTTCCCATGGCTTACCCTAGAAGTTTGCCATTTGGAACCCGGAGTTTGAATTACCATGGAAGTGGGCATGTCACAGAATGTCGTGTTATGCAACCGAGCATAATTCTCGGATATGAATGAATGAGATGCTCCAGTATCGAAAAGAACAGATGCCGGATGGCAGTTAACAAGGAGCGTACCAAGGACGATGTTGGGATCCTCATGAGCCTCTTCGGCTGAAACATAGTTGACATGGCCACGTGCAGTGGTGGCCGGCTTGGCGTAGAAAGTCTTTCCCGCGGGCTTACCACGGCCAACGGACTTTCCAGCTTGATTGGGGTTGTTCTGGGGACACTCTCGACTATAGTGACCCGGTTCTCCACACTTGAAGCATGTTACCACAGTGGGGCGTGGAGCAACATTAGCAGCGGGGCCACCAGAGGGCTTGGGCGGTGCAAATTGCTGGTTGGGACGAGGCGCCTCAAAGGATGGCCTCGGGGTGAATCTGGGTGGCAGTGCGGTGCTTGGAATCCACACCCGGCGCTTCTGAGCTCCAGAGCCGGATGAAGACCCAAAATCACGGGAGTGCTTGCGTGAAGCGTCATAATCAGTCTGGCCTGTCTCAGCACTGATAGCTTTATTGACCAGCTTCTGGAAGGATGTGCACTCGTGCAGACGGAGATCGCGGCGAAGCTCAGGGCTAAGTCCCTTGCGGAACCTTGCCTGCTTCTTGGCGTCAGTAGAAACCTCTTCAGGAGCATAGCGTGCCAGGTTCCCAAATTCTCGGCTATATGCATCCACAGTCAGCCTTCCTTGGGTGAAGTTGCAGAACTCCTCCCTCTTGCGATCCATGAGACCTTCCGGAATGTGATGCTCACGGAAAGCCTCGCTGAACTCAGCCCAGGTAGTGATTTGGCCGACCGGGCGCATAGCTTCGTAGTTTTCCCACCAATGGTTAGCGGGGCCCTCGAGATGATAAGCAGCATAGGTAACCTTGTCGGCTTCGGCTACGTTGGCAGAACGTAGCTTGTGGGTGATGCTTCGAAGCCAATCATCCGCGTCGAGGGGCTCGACAGAATGGTTAAACTTTGGTGGGTACAGCTTGATAAAGTCGTTGATTGACACCAAGTCATTTCGTGGGTGGCGTGCAGTGTTCTGCTCAATCCGCTCCAGCAGGCGGTTGGTCTCACGCTTGTTCCTTTCCGCCTCCAGCATCACTTCGGCCAGGGAAGGCGGGTGAGGCAAATTTTCACCTCTAGCTGCATTGGCTTCCCCCCGCTCCGGGACAGCAGGGTTGCCGCGGGTGTTGACCATCCTAGGAGGAAACAAGACAACGGTTTAGACAAGGATGGCTCAAACTTAACAAGGAAGTGCAGAATGTAAAGGATAACACGGAATGCAGAGATGGTCATTCGTATGCCATGGTAATATAAAACTGCCATATATACACCAACGGTCATACTCGTCATACATAGTTTAGTACAAGCCCATGCTACAGTACAACTATGAAGGTAGACGTTACATCTCATCGGAGGCATTCCGAGTCCCTATACATTATTTGTCTACACCTCCGGAATCGATTACACACCAAGTCGTATTCCACAAGTCACACAGGACAGTGGGGATACAACTACTACAATACTAGTGGTACTACTACTAACTCAGATAGCTCCGTAGTAGTCCTCATAGAAGTCACCTCCATAGCCTGGAAGTTCAACGTGATCATCCGGAAACAGACGGTCCTGAGGAGCCTGTGGACCATAGGGGCTAGGATGAGGTCTTGGACCAACAAACGGTGGCCTGCGGGGACCACGGGGTGGGGTGATGCCTCCCACATCACGCCAATCCACCATGTCTGGCAGAGCTGCTCTCACAGGATACAGATCCCTGGTATCCATACATCCAGCTTGCACCGCAGGTGCAAACCGAGTCAATGTGGCCCAATGATCAGCACGGGTATTAAAAAGCTCCAGCCTCAAGGCCCGATTCTCTCGGTCCTTATCTTCGAGCATCTCAGCGGTGGTACGAGTTAATGAGTCCTCCTGAGTGGAGTCAGCATAGATAGCCTGAAGATACCCCTGCGCTCTCGGAAGTGAAGCTGGCATGTAACGGAAGTCAGTGTTCCAAAGCAGGCCAGTCCGGACTCGCAGGACGGTCATCATGGAGTAGGCAGCATCCTACACAGCCATCTCAACGGTAACTCCGAGTCCATAGGAACAGTGAAGGGGCTCGGTAGATCCAGGATAGGAAGGAAATATGCTGACGGTGCAGAAATACTGGCTTTGATTAAAGTCGCGGAACTGCTCTTCGACAGTGTATTCGGGATACCAACGGTATCCTGTCTCGATCATGACCCGGACCAACATTGCAGTATGACCGGGCACGTCGAGGCACCTGGTCAGGCGAACCACTTGATTTTGAGAATGGTTGGCCATCTGAAAGCACAACCACAAGAAAAAGACATCAGAATTCCTAGGGAAAATTGGACAGCATAACGGCTGTAAATGCTCAGAAAAAGATTTGAGACATCCACAACAGTTCACAATACCGCTCAACAGCATCATATCAAGGTTCTGATTCAAATAGCAACGTACTAAAATAGTAGAAACTGGACTGGAACTCGTAGCAATAATCCTATAAACTACTACGGATTAGTAACACGTGAACCTGATAGAAGAAGAGAGCCTAGTCCTTAACCCACGTTGAATGAGAAGAGAATGACTCAGATCAGAAGCATAGGGTAAAGGAGTAAAAGAACCTTACGTTCCCTCCCACAATCAATTCCCTTACATATAACTAGAGCATTTCTAGACTCGACATCGACCAGTTTGGCTGAACGAACCTACAGGCAGTCCGGCTCTGATGCCAACGCTGTCAGGACCCCGATTCTAAGCCACATCGATCTAGCCGGTAACACCTCATATCACTTTACGGCCTCACGAACGGTATCCCACGGGTGTCGCCTTACCCTGGCCCGGGACCGTTTGCGCCTTTTGGCTCGCGTATATGACAATGTCGCTTGCATCCATATGACCGAGAACCCGGGCCGACATGGCTAGTCGTGAACCCAAAGCGGCACAGACCTATGGAGACAGGCATACATGAATCACATCGAACATGTCGGTCATCAACGAGTGATTCCGGGCTGTAGCACTGGGCTAACAGGACTCCGGGGATCCTGGGCTGTAGCAGGCTAGACAGGACTCCGGAGATCACCGCGTGACATTTCCCCGAAGGGACAGACATAGGGACGAAGTGAAACACATGTCGGCCAGTCAAGTGTCCTGAACAGTAGTGCTGGGCTAGCAGGACTCCGGTGAACCGGGCTGTAGCGGACTACTATGGCTCGAGGAGCACTAGACTAGATTTCCCCATAAGAAAGGCTGCGAAGGGCAAACAACTAGATTGTCGAATCCCACTCATACCAAGCATTTCAATCATACACACAATATGCCCGATATGAGTACATACAACATGGCATCACAACAAAACTCTACAACTCAAGTACTTTATTTGAAGGCTCTAGGGAGCCATACATAACATATTCATACAGATAGGGGTCACATGACCCGACACTCAAGTCATACAGTCATACAAGCACATGCGGAAGCAACTAGTCTGAGTACAGACTCTAGAAAGAAAGAAGGCTTCTCGAAGCCTGTCTATCTACATAGGGCCCTCCATGGCCTGGATCACCACCTGGGTGGCTAGTCACTCGTCGACGTCAAGGTCTACGTAAAACCCATCGGAGGGGGCAGTGTTGTCGTCTGAAAACAATAAATAAGCAAACATGAGTACAAAGGTACTCAGCAAGTCTTACATCGGAACCTACTATACATGCTCATTCTCAAGAAGGTGGTGGGGTTTATGCAGCAAGCCAGCTTTGACTCTTGGCTAAGCTATCCTACGGAACCTTTTAGCAAAATAGTTTTCGCACTCGAGTCCACTACTCACCATCACAATACTCCACCGTGGATCCTCCCTCGTATCCTGCGAGAGGGCCACCCTCGGTACTCACACTTATCTTGAGTCTTTTAGTAGTATCCATTAACTTGTCTATGAACTGTATAGGCAACCAAGTAGTCCTTTACCACGGACGCAGCTATTCGAATAGTTTTATACCCTGCAGGGGTGTACTTCGTCACACACGCTTTCACCGCTTACCGCCATCTACACGACATGTACTCGGCAACCTTCAAGCGGAAGCCCAGCGAGGGTGTCGGCCACGGCCTACCTAAACACCTAAGCCCCTAGTCCAGGTTATCGCCTATCCAGGTTCCATCCGCAGGGAGTCCGGCCGAGGTTTCCACATACGGCCCCGAACGATGTGAACAGGGTTCCCGGGACACCAAACGGGTGACTCGGTACACCGTGCCACGGTGTATCTACCGCAACATAGCCCACCCCTAGGGTCAGCGCTACGCACGGCCGCCAACACATATCCTACAAACACCAGAAACTATTTGCAACTCCTGGACAGAGTACTAGGGTGGCTAAGAAGCCGAGAGGGTCCATTTGTTTCGGGCCCAATGTACGGTAGTAACTGCATCTTAAATCACACATACAGATCTCAGTTCTTATGGACGGCCTCAATGAAACAACCCACCATGTACTCCTACATGGCCTCTCATCGATACCTTTACCAAAAACATGTTCAACACATCCCACATATTACTGGCACAAGCATTTCACTATATCCCATCACCCAGATGAACCAGACCTGACAAAACTCTAAGCATAGCAGGCATAGCAAGGTAGGAATCACAAAACATGGCTCAATCAACTCCTACACATGCTAGTGGGTTTCATCTAATTACTGTGGCAATGACAGGTCATGCAGAGGATAAGGGTTCAACTACCGTAGCACACAGCAGTTTGAAACGCGTTGTCTTAATGCAGTAAACAAGAGCAGGAGCGAGAACATGGGTTGTATCGGAATGATCAATGGTTGCTTGCCTGATGGAGTGGTAACGGGATACTGCCCTTCAGTTGGATTCTCGTGAATATCCTCGGAGGCAGAACCTACCACGAAGAACACAACCGAGCACAATCAACACATGACGATATGCAACAACATGATGCATGCTATGACATGGCAATATGGATGTGTCTTGGCCTAATGCAAGCTAAAACAGAAGGGTAATTGCTTATTTGAACCAAAGGTTCAAGTGTTAGCTCATTTAACTTGATCATATTAGTGCATCACCTTATATTGCATAAACAGCAGGTTTAACTTGTTCTGACATGCATGAAACCAGTACCAATGGATAGCTTGGATTTTTCTGATAATTTTACATATATAATTTGTCTCATTTGGAGTTATGGTTGAATTTCTATGAATTTTTGAAGTTTAGGCAATTTTCTGGAATTTTCTATATAAAATTAAATCCAGAAAGGAGTTATTGCGTCAGCCTTGCGTCAGCATGACGTCAGCAAGTCAACAGGCCCGGTACAGGTCAAACCTGACCTGTGGGACCCGTGTGTCAGTGGCTCATTTAGTTAATTAAGTAATTAAATTTAGATTAGCACTAAATAGGTTTAATTAGCAGGGGGGCCTGCTTGTCATTGACTCAAGGGAGTCAACTGGGCCCACCCAGTCAATGGTCAGGGTCAACACTCGCCGGCGTCTAGCCGCCGGCGAGGCCAGACGCGGCGGAGGAAGTGCATTTGCACGTTCCAGCCACTAAACGGGAGGCGGAGAGCATCTACGGGCTCCTGGGAACGAGCCGCAGCTCTTGGTGGTGAGGGTTGAGCTCGGGGTGGCCGGAGACGTCGCCGACGATGACTTTGGCGGTCGCCGGAGTTCGGGCGCCGATGAAAACGGCGCCACCGTGCACGGGAGGATCAACGGGTAGCACCTACGCGTACTGCAGGCTCCCGCAAAGCCAACGGGCATATGCACGGGGCCGATTGGCCACCGGAGCCTCGTCGGCGACGAGCTCGTGCGGCGGTGTGCTTCGGGTGTCATGGGGAGTGGTGCTACAACGAGCGCTAGGCCGTGGGGTTAGGGGGAAACGACGGAGGAGCTCACTGGGAGGTCGAAGCGCAGCTCAGTGGGCCTGGGGACGACCTAGACGGCGCGAATCGAAGACGAGGTCGTCGGCGGCCGGAGGTTGAAGAAGATCTCGAAGTCGACGCTGCAGGGCTTCCGGCGGGGCGTGGTTCGGTGAGGGGGTCGAGGACGACATTGCGGAGCTCGTGGGCACAACCGAGGGGCGAGGGGGTGGCTGTGGCCGTGGTGGTTCTCGTCGGCGGCGACGGCCGCGTTCTGTGGAAGTGAGGGGGAGCCAGAGGAGGGGATGAGCATGGGGGGAGGAGGAATGAGAGGGCCAGGGGGTGCATGGCCGTCTCCGCGGCATTGGGAGGGAGTCCGGGAAGCAGGAGGTGGCGCGCAGGGGGGGGGGGGGGGGGGGGGAGGTGGCGCGCGCGCGTGCCGGCGAGCGTCGGGCACACGCCCGCGTCCTTCTGTCCGAGGAGGGGGACGACAGGAGGCAGCGGGGGTGGGCTGGGCCGCCAGCTGGAGATGGGCCAAGTAAGTGGCCCAGTGGCCTTTCCCTTTTTTTTGTGTTTTTCTATTTCTGTTATTTTGTTTTGATTTAGTTTAAATACTAAATCATTTTATAAATTCCTGAAAATATTTATGGACACTTACTGAAATATTTCAGTGGCCCAAAAAATAGTTCCAACATTATTTGAGCATTTGAATTATTTAATAGCATTTAAATGCCCAAATTCAAATACTTGTGATTTAAATCAATGCCCCTTTTGTTGACCTAAAATTATGTGCACCATTTTTCCCAAGGGTTCTAACCCAAGGCAAGGAGGGTGAACATTTTTGAAGGGCATTTCAGGTTCATTGAATTTATTTTTAGTAAACCCTAGTTGATTTCAGGGGGGGTGCTGGGGGTTCTGCTTTCCCCATTTCAATTTTCTGATGAAGGTAAACATGATGCACACTCTAATGCATAATCTAGCTAGGGTGTGACAATGAAGATGGCGACTTGCATTCGTAAGGTGGCCTCAGAGGAGTTTGGAGTGTCCAGGGGAAGGAGAAGCAAAGATAAGGATACCTGGTGGTGGAATGATGATGTCCAGAAGGCGATTAAGGAGAAGAAAGATTGCTTCAGACGCCTATACCTGGATAGGAGTGCAGACAACATAGAGAAGTTCAAGATGGCGAAGAAGGCCGCAAAGCGAGCTGTTGGTGAAGCAAGGGGTCGGGCATATGAGGACCTCTACCAATGGTTAGGCTTGAAAGAAGGCGAAAGGGACATCTATAAGATGGCCAAGATCCGAGAGAGGAAGACGAGGGATATTGGCCAAGTCAAATGCATCAAGGACGGAGCATGCCAACTCTTGGTGAATGACGAGGAGATTAATCATAGATGGCGGGAGTACTTCGACAAGCTATTCAATGGGGAGAATGAGAGTTCTACCATTGAACTGGACGACTCCTTTGATGAGACCAACATGCATTTTGTGAGGCGAATCCAGGAGTCTGAGGTCAAGGAGGCTTTAAAAAGGATGAAAGGAGGCAAGGCGATGGGCCCTGATTGTATCCCCATTGAGGTGTGGAAAGGTCTCGAGGACATAGCAATAGTATGGCTAACCAAGCTTTTCAACCTCATTTTTCGGGCAAACAAGATGCCAGAAGAATGGAGATGGAGTATATTAGTACCAATCTTCAAGAACAAGGGGGATGTTCAGAGTTGTACTAATTACTGTGGAATTAAGCTCATGAGCCATACAATGAAGCTATGGGAGAGAGTCATTGAGCACCGCTTAAGAAGAATGACAAGTGTGACCAAAAATCAGTTTGGTTTCATGCCTGGGAGTTCGACCATGGAAGCCATTTTCTTGGTATGACAACATATGGAGAGATATATGGAGCAAAAGAAGGACTTGCATATGGTGTTCATTGACTTGGAGAAGGCCTATGATAAAACAATGTTCATTGACTTGGAGAAGGCCTATGATACCACGGAATGTCATGTGGTGGGCCTTGGAGAAACACAAGGTCCCAGAAAAGTACATTACCCTCATCAAGGACATGTAAAACAATGTTGTGACAAGTGTTCGAACAAGTGATGTCGACACCGATGACTTCCCGATTAAGATAGGACTACGTCAGGGGTCAGCTTTGAGCCCTTATCTTTTTGCATTGGTGATGGATGAGGTCACAAGGGATATACAAGGAGATAACCCATGGTGTATGCTCTTTGCGGATGATGTGGTGCTAGTTGACGATAGTCGGATGGGGGTAAATAGAAAGTTATAGTTATGGAGACAAACCTTGGAATCGAAAGGGTTTAGGCTTAGTAGAACTAAAACGAGTACATGATGTGAGGTTTCAGTGCTACTCGGTGTGAGGAGGAGGAGGTTAGCCTTGATGGCCAGGTGGTACCTCGGAAGGACACCTTTCGGTATTTGAGGTCAATGCTACAGGAGGATGGGGGTATTGATGAAGATGTGAACCATCGAACCAAAGCCGGATGGATGAAGTGGCGCCAAGCTTCTGGCATTCTCTGTGATAGGAGAGTGCCAGAAAAGCTTTAAGGCAAGTTCTATAGGACGGCGGTTCGACCCGCAATGTTGTATGGCGCTGAGTGTTGGCCGACTAAAAGACGACATGTCCAACAGTTAGGTGTGGTGGAGATGCGTATGTTGAGATGGATGTGTGGCCACACGAGGAAGGGTCGAGTTCGGAATGATGATATACGAGATAGAGTTGGGGTAGCACCAATCACTACTAGGAAAAGGCCTACTAATGGCGCACCTAATTTGGCCATTAATGGCGCATTAGTGGTGCGCCATTAGTAGCACGCCATTAGTATATTTTACTAATGGCGCACCACTGGTGCGCCATTAGTATCTGGTATACTAATGGCGCACCACGTGGTGCGCCATTAGTATAGCCCACGGTGCGCCATTAGTATGCCTCCCAGGGGGCGATGTATACCCAGGTGCTTTGGCATACTAATGGCGCACAACAACAGGATGCGCCATTAGTAACTTCGGCATACTAATGGTGCACTGTTTAATGATGCGCAATTAGTATCCTTTGGCATACTAATGGCGCACTATGATGTGATGCGCCATTAGTATGAATATTAGGTTTTTTTATTTTTTTATTTTCTGTTTTTTGCACAGGTTACAAAATGTATAAATGGACAAAATATAGACAGCACACATCAACAACAGATTCATCGAATAAAATAGAAGATTAGTCTCTGAATACAATTCATCATTTTAGTCTCCGAATACAATTCATCATATTAGTCTCCGAATTGAAAAGACCGAACAAAGATAGAACATTATATTACAAGTCTCAAGACCGCGAGTTTGTCTTCACATTACAAGTCGATATCGATCATCTAAACTACCATCACATAGAAGAGAGCTGCGGTCATCACGATGAGCATCATCATGATAAAACTCGTCTTCATCCGGTTCCTCCAACGCTCCCTCCCCTCTCCCGCTAGATCGCGGGCGTATCTAGATTCGGCCTCGGCCCTAGTGGTGTACCCTTTGTAACTATTACCGCTGAATCGGTGAACCTGTCTCCGACACTCCTCCCAGTCGTTGTAGACTCCGGGAACCTTACCCTTGTACACGACATACCACGGCATAGTAGCCAAACGAAACGTTAGTACCAATTCACAGACAATACATAAGCAACATATAAGTATGCAACAGAACGATCGGAAGAGAAAACCAAAACATTAATAGCATCGATTACATCTAAGTTGAACGACTCTCGAAACCAAAGAGACATACTACAAGTTCATTAAAGTTTAATTACAACATGAGCCAATCGATATTTCAGAACTAGACACAGCATCACTGTTTTCGACTCGACTCAAGGGACCGGAGCGTGGATGAAGCCGCCGTCTGTCATGGGAGTCATGAAACAACGGGCGTTGTCAGCCTGCATTTGTAGGATTGTGTCGATGTCACTGTTGGACGGTTGATTTCTGAGGTAGAACTGCGCCGAGATACGAAGGACATCTTGATGGATGATTTCCGCAAACTCCGACTGGATGCGAAAGAATTCTTGTCTGATGTCCGCGTCCTGGATTGCCGACACGCTCGCGGCCCAATCTTTGAGTCTACTCGGTAGCAGAAGTTGATGATGGTCCCGTACGATCGCCCGCATGTGATGGATGGTGTAGTAGGCACCCTTCTGACCGCCAGTTGGCTGCTTGACGCAGCAGAACGTCGTATTGTGGGAGAACACGTGCTTGCCGTACTTACGAATAGGCCTGGTGAAGGTGCCTCCAGATTTGACGCAGCCGGGGAGAACATCATCAAGAACCTTCTTGACATTTGTGTAGTCTACGTTCGACTGACGGTCCGGGTTGAAATATGTGGCCATGGAATATTTGGGGCTTAGGAGGATGAGCGTGCAACGTGTGTCACTGCCGAAAACACGGAATGTTAAAAGAAAAACGATCAAAATCTAAGAATTCATATGGTACGGGGCGGTTGAGGGGAGGACTTACTCGGGAAAGTAAGGCACGAGGAAGTTATCCTTATCTTCGTTTGCCAGAATGACGCCTTCGAGGTAAGAACTCGCGACTTGCCGGTCCCCAGCGCTGCCCAAGATCTTGGCACACATGTAGAAGGGGTCGACTATCAGGATGTCCGGGGTCTTGTCGCGAATGATCCGCATCTCCATACTCAGCGAAAATAGCCGAATGAAGGTGTAGTGCAACGGATGAAGGTTGAACATAGCATGGATGTCATCAAACCGCAGGACGATCGTACCCCTGATGGAGTTATCCACAAAGACCTTGCCCTCTGGCACCTTGGCCGCGAAAACCGGGTATGCCACATCCTTCTCTCCGAGACGCCGCTTCTCCAAAGAAAGAACACTGTCATGCAGACTCTGCATAGCACCGGTTGCAGCATCGAGCATATTTCTCGGTAGCATCGGCCTACCCGCCACATGCACCCTCCTCGAGATATCCTCAGGTGCAGGTGGCCCGTCCTGAGCACGGATCGTACTCGGTGCCGGCTGGCCCGCACCCTTGTTAGTCTTTCTTTTGCGTGCCTTCTTCTTCTCCTGTAATGGGACCGAGTTCCGCTCACAGACCGCCTTCTTGAGTGTGTTGGGGCTGATAATATTTCGCTCCTCGCCTATCTGAGGCTCGGTGAAGTCGGTAGCTGGAGGCGTCTCCTGAGAGCTGAATGCTAGACGACGCCTGTTGCAACTTGGCTTCTCCGCGGTACCAGCTAGATCGCGCATGTCTTTTGTTGGGTTGGGTTCTTGAGAAGGAGGCCCCATGACGTCGCCACCGTACCCATGATCGGCAAAGTACTGATCGATGTTGGCAAATGTATCGTCGTCGTCGTCGTTCTGATCCTGTGCCATATGTATGTTTGGATCGAGTGGTATAGGGATGTCCAGCACCGTTGCGGCGGTCTTGCCATGGGGCCGACTTGGCACCGGCACGACTGGTGGTGTTGTCTTTGGGATGGTGTCCCCCGCCCCCAAACGAATCTGGCTCTTCGGCCAAAGCAGGGGCCAGCTCAGGCAGGCGCTGAGGGTCATCACGTCATCATCGTCGTCCCCGACGGGTCGAATCGGAGGTAACAACTTGTCGCAGCCTGGCAGCACCCGAACCAGTTGAACCCTAAACAAGTTGGGTGGCATCTGGGTACCGTGGAACAAGGGGTTGCCCGGTTGAACAATTTTGCCCTTGGCTACATTGACCAACTCGTTGTTCACGAAGTGCAGGAGAGTGCACAGAACGTCGGCGGTGCCCTGCGAAAACATGTAGGGCGTCAGGGATGCCCAATCAAAGGCAAGGAGATGAAGTCCTCGGCCGAGAGAGGCTTAATTAGTTACCGTGATGATGGCGTCGAGCTCGGCTAATGTCGAGGCACCGCCAACGGCAGGTGTGCAGTTGACGGAGGGGTCGCTTGCTGCAGAGGTGCCGGCCGGCGTACACCCGGGTGCATTAAGCTCCCGTGCCGGTGTCGGAGACACCAATGCCGCCTCCGTCGGAGACACCAATGGCCCCGCCATCACGTTCTGCGAGTTGCTGGACGTGAAGCTAGGAATCGGGGGCGGCCCCTGTTGGCCGCCCGCAATCCACGCACTAATCCCCTGGATCAAGGTAGGCACAATGGCGGTGATCGTCCTTCCGAGTTGTTGTTCCACTTGCTCTTGGACCATCTCCAGAATCCGCACCACCTGTGCCCTGAGTTCTTGAAACTCGCGCCTGGCTTTCCGAGCTGGTCTTTTTCTCCTTTCGCCCACCAGTGTTATAGTATGACGACCATTTTGTCGACAAGCCTTTGCCGGCCACACGACCAGCTGACGTCGTCTTACTGAGCTTATCCTTGTTCTTCATTACATTCAACGCCCTATTTAGAGTGGTGTCCCAAGGGTTGCTCTTAGTCGACCCCGCGCTACTGCTTTCAGTCGCCTGCGGAAGGAATGTGAACCATTTAGAAATTTGGCTTCGTTAATTAGAATGCAACCATATGAAGCTAATTACGAGGGTGTGTATTCCTTACCAGAACAAGCTCAAGCTCCCTGGTCTTCGGATCCGTGGTAAGCTCCTTTGTTTTCGGGTCCTTCTTGTACTAGACCCTGACAAAGTTCCTGGTCTGCTTGTCACCGTATTTATCGAAGAGGGGCGGTAGGCCTTGCTCGGCACGGTCCGCATCCTCCTTGTCCCATATAGGCTCCGCCACTCTGTAACCGCCGGGACCGAGTGTGTGTTCCCCTAAGTTCAGCTCCCGCATTTCTTTCCCCCACTTACTTGAATCGGAGCTTGCGGTGCTCGAGCAATTGATCTTGAAGTCGTTGTAGTCATCTTCGGTGATCGAAGGATTTTTCTCCTTGATCTTCTCATAACTCTCACCTTTCTGGATCATTCTCTTCACATTGCTTTTCCAAGTAGACAGGGCCGTGCTCATCTTCGTGAGGGCAGAGTTGTTCACTTTATTCCCTTTGAGGCTTGTGTTTTCAAATTCAGCGGGGTACTTGTATCGTTCGTGTAGCTTCGTGAAGAGGAGGTTGCGCAAATTCCCTCGGTCAGGATGCCTGAGGTTCTCGGTGTTGATCGAGACGGTGCTCCGGAGAATGCACCCGAGCTGAAGCGAGTACCCCTTGACTATTCGTTCGGGCGCCGTTGGATTCCCGTCGGAGTCCACTTCAGTAACTTCCTCCTTGAGGGTGCGGAGCACGGTCGGGCGCCGGTCCTTCCGTTGCCTCTTCGATTGGCTGCCATCTGTGCGTGCGCCGCCATCATCAGTGGTGGCATCCTCGGCGGCACCATCAGTGGTGGAATTAGTGGGGTCATCCTCGGCGGTACCATTAGTGGTCTCAGGATCGGTGGGGAAGGCGGCGGCCTCATACAACTGAGGTTGTTCCTCCATCTCCTGGGACAGCTCCTAGAATGCCTTGACGCCCGAACCCCCGGCCTCATCGTTGTTGGCCATGTTTCTCTCTAAATAGGAACAAAGTTTGGTCAAAAAGTTGGTTATTGTCAAGGAACAAGATCATGGTCTCATCATTTAGGGTTTGTCGACCCCGAGGAGAATTCTAAGTTGGGCCTAATCACTTGGCTCTATTGCCGCCTATGGTTTAATGCAGCTAGAATAAAGGGGCACTTGATCCTACTTAATTAACTACTAAGATACCCCGGCCCATGCATTAGTCACAAGTACCCCATATGTCCTAACTTTAGCAAAGTCATGCTAAAATTCATGGAAAATTTCAGCATGACCTTTGCTGAAAATAGGACATATGGAGTACCCGAATTTGCCGGAACGGAAGTTAATCGACATTCCAGCAAACTCAAGGGCCTCTCGGGTGGACAAGGCAAAAAAGGCCTTCATCACAACATGGAAAATACATTGGCATGTGAAGAGGTGAAACAATATATGCATCTCCAAGCAGTATCATATGGTCAGCAGCAGTTGACTGACAGATGCACCAAATACAACAATTCCAATTGCAATCTCCAAGCAAAAACTACCCCAAAAAAAGGTGACCTCCAACTAATGTCATACTAGCAGTCATGTGGCAGTTCATCTACAGTACAACAACATTTTTGCAAACAAAGAGTCAATCAGAAGGCATGTGGCAGTTCACTTTCAGATTTGTAGGCAGGATGCAATTTCAACTTAGATTGACAAACACACGGTGTAGGATGCAATTTCACTTGAAGAATTTTAAAGGAATGTAGACGAAGGTCAGATAGACAATTCATGGAACCCATATTCTATTATATAAAAAAGGGCAGGAACCTTTAAAAAGAAAACAGCCAAGTGGGTATGAAATCACCACACCACATAGCACCAAGCAGGTCTGAGTTCACCACACCACATAGCAGCAAGGGGAAAAGACAAATTCAGGAGACGATGTAAAATGCCAAATCAACACTAGCACTATCAGAATAAAGTGGTTGCATCAAGAAGCTAGTTTATACGGACATGTAGATACAGGGATACAAGGATGCACTGCTTCCTATTTATAATTAATTCTCCTTTTATATGCTGCATACTTTAGTTCAGGTGTTTATGTTCATCTGATTATGACACCATACAACGATCAAGAGCATCTAGTTTTATTCATTACAGCAGGGTACAACCATCAGATGGTTAACATATAATTTTCTTCTGAATGCAAGAGTAGCCATACAAGCACATGGAAGCAAAAGAAATCTCCCAGCTAAGGCCACACATCTCATACCTAACTGAACTTTTCCATAATGGTAGCATATATTTAGGTTCATCCCTTTTGACAATAGCAGCCTATAACAAATGAAAAACCATGGTCACTATTGCGGTTTTGCACACAGACCTATTAATAGGATATCAAGTAAAGTTATCCAACAGGAGGTTCAGGCTTTTTACCATCGTAGGCTGTAGCAAATCCTAATTGCAGAGAAGGGCGGAATGAGTAGTACTAGTATGCATGAACCCTAATCCTTGAACCCTAATCCTAATTTCTTCAGCAAGCAGCAAGCAGCATTGTAACAAAAATTAAAAATTTCTTCAGCAAGCAGCAAGCAGCATTAGTGAACTACAAGCAAGCAGCAAGCAGTAAGCAGCAAGCAGCAAGCAACAGAGGGGGAGAGGGGGAGAGGAGGAGGGGGAGCTCACGGGGGCGGTGGTGTGGACGGGGCGACGAGGTGGGGCAACGAGGTCCGGGTGGTGGTGGTGCGATGAGGTCCGGGAGGTGACGAGGTCCGGGTGGTGGTGGTGCTCCGGCGACGGTGGTTTGGACGGGGCGGCGTCCGGGCCACCGGCGACGAGGGCGGCGGGGCATTGGCGTCCAACGCGGCGGGGAGAGCGGCGCCGAGGAGACGAGGACGACGGGGCGGCGGGGAGACGAGGACGACGGGGCGGCGGGGAGACGAGGACGACGGGGCGGCGTGGCGGCGGCGTTGGGAGATGAGAGGGCGGCGTCGGGAGAGGTGAGGGGAAGGGGATCGAGGGCGAGGGCGAGGGAGAGAGAGAGGATAGGGAGGGGCCGGGAGGAAATATGGATGGGGGCGGCACAATACTAATGGCGCACCACCCCTTTGTGCGCCATAAGTACATCCATACTAATGGCGCACCTCACCGTGGTGCGCCATTAGTAGGTTTTTTCTTATAGCAATGGCACAATACTAATGGCGCACCACCCCTCGCTGCGCCATAAGTACATCCATACTAATGGCGCACGTCACCGAGGTGCGCCATTAGTATTTTTTTTATTTCTGCTCGAGCAAACAGGTTATCTTCCACCTGACCTGATACACACCAAGTTGCCTCTACTAGCTCGACTGGTCAGCAGCCAATTCTCACACTAGAAGGTCCTGGTTTCAATTCCCAGGCTCCACAAATTTTTTTTATGCATTTAAAATGCTGTTTGATCCTTATTTGTGTTTAAATATGTTCAAACTTGTTTAAATCATAACAGTAATATTTTTTTATAAGACAGTAATAATTTTTTAAATAATATCATCAAACAGTAATGCCTGTGGAGTGGGGGAGGGTGCGCGGGGTGCGGGGGGTCGGCGGCGGCGGTTGAGTAAGGGAGGGGTGCGGGGGGTCGGCGGCGGTGGTTGAGTAGGGGAATCGAGGGTGCGGGGGGTCGGCGGCGGCGGCCGGTGGACCGGGAGGTGCTCGGCGGCGAGGGGGACCGGATCTGGCGAGGTGTGATAGCGATCGAGATGGAGGGGGATCGAGATCGAGTGTCCATGAAATTTAAAAATATTCATGATAGTTCAAAAAGTGCCCATGAAATACAATCGAGAAATGAAGGCTACAATTTAAATACAATCAATCTTAGCTAGCTATCTGTTCACAATCTTCTTGCCCTTCTTTTTCACAATGGAGTTCTTCTGTGGAACGGACGTCCTTTAGGTAGGGTGGTCCTGCTTCTTCTTGTGGTGTATGCTGCTACTTCATCATCGTCGTCATGTTCGATCCTCGGGTCGCCGTACTTGTCGAAGTCTTGCTCATTGGCTACTCCATCCATTCCGATGATCTTCCTTTTGCCTCTCCTCACGACAACACGACTGGGCTTTGACGGGTCGGTAATGAAGAAGCATTGGTCCACTTGGGAAGCCAGTACCCATGGCTCATTTTTCGCGGTGACGTTTGCGCCCGCGGTCTTGGATTTGGCTTTGGGTATAACCATGGTGGTGAAATACCGGTCTTCTTTTAGGACGCTCTTAGCCCATCTGACACGGAACATCGGGACCTTCTCTCCAGCGTAGCTCAGCTCCCAGATCTCCTCGATCCTTCCGTAGTATCTGTCCTTGTCGTTACCGGTGTAGGATTCCATCGTTACCCCAGAGTTCTGATAACCATCGCTCTTCATGTCCTTGGCCTCGGTGTAGAATGTGTAGCCGTTGATATCGTACGCCTCATAGGTCATCAGGTTGTGCTCGGCGCCCTGTGACAAGGCGAATATGAGTTGTTCTTCCGCGGAAGAATCCTCATGTAAAGGGTACGACAGAAGCTTCTGCTTGAACCAACGCGTGAAACATGAGTTGTGCTCTTTGAGTATATCTCCATCCGTCCTCTGTTGGCCTCGGTCATTGTACGTCTTCTTAATAAAGGTTTTGTGCTGTACCACCCAAGGATCGACCACGTCTATGTGTTGTAGCGCGACTAGGTTTGCTCTTTCAAAGTCGGCGAGTCGACCCTCGAAGTCGACATGCATTTCGCGACGACCCTCACGGTGACCCCATCCAGCGAGCTTGCCGAGGTGCCTGTTGACGGGCAGACCAATGGGGTTCTCGATGCCTAGATAATTCTTGCAGTAGGAGATGCACTCTTCGGTCAGAAAGCCCCTGGCTATGCTTTCCTCTGGACGTGACATATTGCGAACGTATCTTTTGATGACACCATTCATCCTTTCAAACGGCATCATGCTGTGCAGGAACGTCGGCCCGAGTTGGATGATATCGTCCATGATATGGACCAGCAGATGCACCATAACGTCGAAGAATGCGGGCGGGAAGTACATCCCAAGCTCGCATAGTATCACCACGATCTCTTCCTGTAGCATTCTGAGTTGCCTCACGCCAATAGACTTCTGAGAGATGACGTCAAAAAATTTGCATAGGCCAAATAGGGTTTCACGGACGTGCGCGTCCATGATCCCACGGATTGCAACTGTAAGTATCTGCGTCATCAGCAGGTGACAGTCGTGAGACTTCATCCCGCTGAACTTCTGCTTCGCTGGGTCTAGGTATCTGCTTATCTTCCCCGCGTAACCGTAAGGAAGTTTTACTCCTACGAGGCAGGTGAAAAACTGCTCGATCTCCTCCTGACTTAGAGTGAAGCTCGCGGGAGGGTAGTCATTTCCGGTCTTCTTGGCCTTCTTGCCTTTGCGACGACTTTCCGTGTCCTGCTTCGCCTCATCATCATCATCATCATCATCATCATTATCATGATCATCATATATAGTGTGAAGCTCCTGCCTGATGCCCATTGATTTCAAGTCTGCCCTTGCTTTCGGCCCATCTTTGGTCCTCTCTGGCATGTTGAGCAGGGTACCAAGCAGACTCTCGCACACGTTCTTCGTGATATGCATGACATCAAGGCTGTGAGGCACACGGTGGATCTTCCAGTACGGCAAGTCCCTGAAAACAGACCTCGTTTTCCATACCTTCAGCAGCGGCTCTGGTGCCTTTCGCTTCTTTCCCGGCTCTGGCGCCTTTTGCTTCTTTCCCGGCAGTGGGCAGTCTTTCCAATTTTTCAACAGCTCGTCTATTTCCTCGCCGCTCCTCGTACGCGGGCGTCCTCGGGGTTCGGTTTCACCATCGAACAGATCCTTGCGTTTTCTCCACGGGTCATCGTCGCGAAGCCACCTTCGATGTCCCATGAGCACGGTTTTCGAAGACCCGGGATCTCTATCTAGCTGGCGATACGTTGTGTCATCCATGCACCTGGCGCATCCAGAAAATCCGTGGACCACCTGCCCCGCGACATATCCGTAACCGAGATAGTTGTGCACCGTCGTGAGCAGCGCGGCTCTCATAGGGAAATATTCTTTCTCTGCGGCGTCCCACGTATTGGCTGGCGTTTTCCACAACGTGTCAAGCTCCTCTTTTAGCAGCCCCAGATACAGATTGATGTCGTTCCCTGGTTGTTTCGGTCCTTCAATTAGCATACTCATGTGAATGTACTTCCTCTTCATGCACAACCAGGGGGGAAGGTTGTACATCCACACAAACACAGGCCAGGTGCTATGTGTGCTTCTCTGGCTGCCAAACAGATTGACTCCATCGGTGCTCGCGCCCAGCACGATGTTCCTTGGATCGTTCCCAAATTCTTGGTCTTCGAAGTTCAACGCTTGCCACTGGCTCGCATCCTTAGGGTGACTCAGCATCTTGTCTTTTTTATCTATCTCCGGATCATTTGCGTCATCTTCTCACTTCTTCTCCTCCCTATCCGCGTGCCAACGCAGGAGCTTTGCTACCTTAGGGTCCGTGAAATACCGCTGCAGACGAGGAGTGATCGGACAGTACCACACCACTTTTCGAGGAGCTTTCTTCCTCTTCTTGTATCGAGTGACGCCGCACACCGGACATATGGTAGACTCCGCGTGCTCGTCCCGATAAATGATGCAATTGTTCATGCACACATGGTATTTCACATGCGGTAAATCCAGAGGACACACGATTTTCTTCGCCTCCTCCAAACTGGTCGGGCACTTGTTCCCCTTGGGAAGACGTTCGTGCCAGAATGACATGTTCTCGTCGAAGCATGCGTCGGTCATTTTGTGTTTTACCTTCATCTCCAGAGCCATGAGCGTTACTTTCAGGCGGGTATCCTCGGGCCTGCATCCTTCATACAATGGAGTGACCGCGTCTAACTCAAGTTGATCCATCTTGGCTTTCTCTCGGGCGGCAGCTCTTGCGTTATCCGTCTGCTTGAGAAGCAGCTCTTGAATATGAGGGTCCTGCACCCAGCCCATCGATGGTCCAGCGTCGTCGGCTCCGGCATCTTCCTCATCATCATGTCCTGCATCTTCTACATGATGACTGTGTACAGCATCACCGTCGTGATCATCTCCTGGGGATTCTTCGTCTTCTCGCCCGCCCGAGCCGCGGTGGTTGTCTTGCTGCCCTTCCTCATTTCTTGCCCGGCCCCCATGGACGACTTCGTAGTCATCTTCATCACCTTGCCACCGATAGCCATCCATGAAACCACGCAAGAGCAGGTGGTCCCGCACCTGCCCGGATTCCGGGTCCGTAATAAGGCTCTTCAGCTTGCATCTTCGACACGGACATCTTATCTCCGTCTCGTTCTTTTGAAGCATCTCGGCCTTCGCGGACCTCAAAAACCTATTCACGATGCCTTCGGTCATCATGCGGACCATGGTCGCCTGCGGGGTAGAGCAAACCGATATTTTAGAACCAAGAAAAAATTTGGCATGACTTTCCCTAAAAATAGGACAAAAAAGAATGCTTAATGCCAAAATTCTCGCCGAAACAGAAATGAATCAACATTCCGGCAAAATATTGGCAACTATCGCATTTCAAATACCGGTACACCTCCAAACACAAACACATATGCAACACCACAAACATATGCAACACCACGAACATACATAGATCTAGCTAGGACATAAAAAGTGCATGTGCACATTGTTGTAGGGAGAAATACATAAATATAGCTTCCCCCATTACTTACCTATCAAAACAAGGTAATTTAACCACTTAAATTGAATGAATCTATGGTGGAAATGAGGTGAAAAAGAGGAGGCACCCGAGACAAGGAGGAGGTGGAGAGAATGAAGTGGGGAGAAAGTGAGTGTGGGTAGGAGAGGCTCCCCAAAATATCTTATTGCTGCCTACTTACTAATGGCGCACCAACTCCAAATGCGCCATTAGTAATCCAGGTTACTAATGGCGCACCATCTGCTGGTGCGCCATTAGTAGTTTTGCAAAAAAAAAAACTAATGGCGCACTGTCCCCCAGTGCGCCATTACTAGTTTGAACTAGTAATGGCGCACGGTGCAACAGTGCGCCATTAGTAGTTTTGCAAAAAAGGGAATAAAAAATATAATAAAAAAACAACATTAGTGGTGCACTTTCCGACAGGTGCGCCATTACTAGTTACAACTAGTAATGGCGCACTTTTTCTGGATGCGCCATTAGTATGTTTGGACAGGCGCACTAGTTAAAAAAACAAAAAATTGATACTAATGGCGCACCCTGTGCCAGGTGCGCCATTAGTAGTTTCAACTCTAATGGCGTACCAGATGGTGGTGCGCCATTACTATATACTAATGGCGCACCGCCTGTCAGGTGCGCCATTAGTGTCAATCCCATCTATAGCCCTTTTTCTAGTAGTGAATTGAAGAGAAGCTTGTCCAACATCGTCTGAGATGGTTTGGGCATATTCAGCGCAAGCCTCCGGAAGCTCCAGTGCATAGCGGACGGCTAAAGCGTGCGGAGAATGTCAAGAGAGGGCGGGGTATGTTGGAAATATGAGCAATTTACCAAATGATTTTATTAATAGAAATATTATATAAAGCATGACTAATATAACATGGATAAAAGTAGTCATGCGATCTGACAGAGAGAAGGTAAATAACATCTTCATATATGAACTGCAACCAAACATGTCTAAAGCAGATAGTAGAACAGGTTGCTTAAATGGCGTAGAACCTAACATATGTAGGACATGCACTAGAGCAAAGAACTACGAGAGGACCTCTAACAGAAAGAGCAAGAACACGTATGGGACAACAGCAGCAGTAGCACGGGACTTGGGGTCGGTGTCCTCGCCAGCCATGTCGTCGAGAAGGTTCCCGACATCGGGGAAGAAGTCGTCGGAGTTCGGGGCGTCCGTGACGAAGAAGTCAGTAGTCGCGCTGAGCACTCCCCAAAAACCTTATCACCCTTCTCCCGTATAGGACTCAAAAGGTGCGGTTCCGGAGGCCTACTGTCCCGACCTGCGATGCACGCCGCAAGCCGGGATGGGGAAGAACGTAGCAGCAGCGCAGTGCTCAGGAACTTGTGGCGAGAGGAAGAAGAGTTTCTGGTGCTTCTCTCTGAGAGGAGCGACCTCCATTTTATAGGCGCAAGAGAAGGAGGCGAGAGGCTGTGCTGGGAGCTGAAGAGAACGAGGGAATCGAAACGAAAAGGCAGCAAGCGAAGAGGTGCGCCATTCGTATTCAATATCCACTACAACAAAATGTTTCAGCTTCCACATGACCTTTCGTATACCCGTCGTGCATGGCAAAAATTTAGACATCAGCTCGGCTCATTCCCGCAACCTGCGGCGCGGCGTGTCGTGCCGAGGCGTGGCGAGGCGGGTGGCGGAGGAGGAGCGCGCGTGGATGTCCCTCTTGTTCTCATCCTCATACATGTGGAGAAAGAGCCTCCCTTAGAAAGAGGTCCAACTCCCTCTAAACTAGCAATGTGGGACTAAACTTTAGTTCCACCTCTTGCCTTGCATGAATGGGCTGCGTGGGCCTCTAGGATTTATTAGGAATTTCTGAAACTGCTATTGGGCTAAGCCCAAAGTAGACAAAATTCCAGCAGGGTAGACCGAATTTGACATTGGAGGAGTCCGTTAAGAGAGACCTAAAGGACTGGAGTATCACCAAAGAGCTAACTATATATGGACAGGGGTGCGTGAAAGCTTGCTATCCATGTACCAGAGCCATGAGTTGGTTGCAAGATCTTATGGGTTTCACCTCTAGCCTACCTCAACTTGTTTGGGACTAAAGACTTTGTTGTTGTTGTTGTTGTTGTTGTTGTTGTTGTTGTTGTTGTTGTTGTTGTTGTTGTTGTTGTTGTTGTTGTTGTTGTTGTTGTTGTTGTTGTTGTCGTTGTTGTTGTTGTTGTTGTTGGGCAAAAATTCTGAACATTCCCTATCATAACTTGGCCACTTTAAAGAAAAGCATGCATATATAGTTGACCAACAGATATCATCTACTCCCTGCGTCTCATAATATAAGAGTGTTTTTACACCATACTAGTGTAAAAAAATTCTTATATTATGAGACGAAGGGCGTAGTAGACATGAAAAAACGGCAAAGAATCTTGTCTTGATATAATAATCTAACTAGAGATGAATTGAAGATGTGAAGTGGAAAACATTGCCTTCTTTCATGAATGAAAGTATGATCACTCCATGGCCAATTTGATCTTCATTGTACAATTTACCCTTTGCATTTATCATTTATTTTCAAGTGTAATTTTAATAGGGACATGCTTAGGATTAATATGTCCACTAATTACTAGAGAAAACATCAAGATGTAACCTATTGTATCCCAGACTTTTAATGTATTGTGACGCGGAAAGCACAAGAAAATAGTATTGGCTTCTCTACTGTTGGTGATGCCCGGGTAAGTGCTTATGCACTGATTTGCATCCTAATAACAGATAAATTATCCAATAACGTTGCATGGAAATTAAGAAACTTGTGCTAATCTAATAACACGATACTGACAAAGAAACAAGTATTCTCTCCATCCCAAAATAAAAGTTCAGTTTTGACACTATGTTAATGTAAAAAATGATCTTTTATTTTAGGACGGAGGGAGTATGATTGATGTCCAAATGTCATGTTACAGGAACCTGTCTAAATCTAGTTGTATGATTTTGGACCAAACCAAGAGAAGCTAGTATACTTGCATGTTCCAACAATTAAAGATCAACATGATAGAAATCTTGGGAATTTCACAACAAGCATCAACACTCTGGATCATGAATCCATGGAAAAGAAGATTAGGGAACTGGATTAGTTACCCGTGGTGTCTGGTGGAGGCTGCCGGACTAGAGATCTCGTGCAGATGACCTGTACAGGAGAACGAGATGCTGCCAACCAGTACAGGAGAATGAGATGCCGCCGACCAGTACAGGAGAAAGACGACACCGATGAGCAGCTGTCCAGAGAAAGCCGACACCGGCGAGCAGCTGTCCAGTACAAGGGACCAAGGCAGAGAGGAGCGCCGGCGAGACTGAGATCTAGAGAGCAGCGGTGGCGTCGGGGTCGATGGCGATGGAGCGGTGGCGATGGCGTCGGCGACGATGCAGCCCAGCGGCCATGGATGGACGGAGGAACCCTGGAGTGTCCGGATTTGGCTGCTTCAAGCTGTCCGCGAACTCGTCCATGAGTGGGAACCTTGAAAACCACAACAAAGCGGCGGCGGCGGGGAATCCATCGAAGCACGAAAATCCAGAGGGAAACTCACCGGTAGTGAGGGAGTCCTAGATTAGGGGGTCTCCGGACAGCCAGACTATCTCCATTGGCCGGACTATTAGACTATGAAGATACAAGATTGAAGACTTCGTCTCGTGTCCGGATGGGACTCTACTTGGCATGGAAGGCAAGCTAGGCAATACGTATATGGATATCTCCTCCTTTGTAACTGACCTTGTGTAACCCTAACCCTCTCCGGTGTCTATATAAACCGAAGGGTTTTAGTCCGTAGGAAAATAATCACAACATACAATCATACCATAGGCTAGCTTCTAGGGTTTAGCCTCTCTGATCTCGTGGTAGATCTACTCTTGTAACACCCATATCATCAATATTATTCAAGCAGGACGTAGGGTTTTACCTCCATCAAGAGGGCCTGAACCTGGGTAAAACATCGTGTCCCCTGCCTCCTGTTACCATCCGGCCTAGATGCAAAGTTCGGGACCCCCTACCCGAGATCCGCCGGTTTTGACACCGACATTCGTGCTTTCATTGAGAGTTCCTCTATGTCGTCGCCGTTAGGCTCGATGGCTCCTACTTTTATCGATAGCGATGCGGTCCATGGTGAGACTTTTCTCCTCGGACAAATCTTCGTATTCGGCGGCTTTGCACTGCGGGCTAATTCGCTTGGCCATCTGGAGCAGATCGAAAGCTACGCCCCTGGCCATCAGGTTCGATTTGGAAGTTTGAATTACACGGCCAACATCCGCGGGGACTTGATCTTCGACGGATTCGAGCCATGGGTATGACCTAGCTCTGCCACCGGACGGTACCCCAGAGGCCGCGCCTGCATCAGCTCCGACCCTTAGCTCGGAGCCAACTACGCCAATCAAGGACGGGTGGCTAGACACCGCCTCAGGGGCTGCAGTCTCGATGGCGATCGAGCCAAACACCAGCATAATCCTTTGCGCAGCCCGTGACTCCAAGGTGCCGGGCTCTCTTTCGGACCCCGAACCATCCGCGCCCCTGCCAATCGAATCCGATTGGGCACCGATCATGGAATTCACCGCCACGGATATCATTCAGCACTCGCCCTTCGGCAACATTCTGAATTCACTAAGGTCTCTCTCTTTGTCAGGAAAGCCCTGGCTGGATTATGGCCAACAGGATTGGGATGCGGACGACGAAGAAATTCGACGCCCACGTACCACCCACTTTGTAGCCACTGTCGACGATTTAACCGACATGCTCGACTTCGACTCCGAAGACATCGACGGTATGGACGATGATGTAGGAGACGAACATAAACCAGAACCTATAGGGCACTGGTAAGCCACCTCGTCGTATGATATATACATGGTGGATACACGCAACAAAGGCAATGGCGACGAGATAGCGGAGGATGACCCCTCCAAGAAGCAACCCAAGCGCCGACGTTAGCGGCGCTGCTCCAAGTCCCGCCAAAGCAAAAGTGGTGATACCGGCACAGGAGATAATAACACTCCGGATAGCGCCGAAGACAACAACAATCCCCTCCAGCAAGATTTAGAGCAGGAGGATGAAGGAGCCAGCTCTCCTGAGAGAGCGGCTGGCGGAGAGGAGGAGGATGACAATTACATGCTCCCCTCCGAAGACGAGGCAAGCCTCGGCGATGATGAATTTGCCATACCAGAGGATCCCGTCGAACAAGAGCGCTTCAAGCACAGGCTTATGGCCACAGCAAATAGCCTGAAGAAAAAGCACCAGTAGCTTCAAGCTGATCAAGATCTGCTAGCTGACAAATGGACTGAAGTCCTCGCGGCCGAGGAATATAAACTCGAGCACCCCTCCAAGAGTTACCCAAGGCGCAGGTTACTACCCCGACTAGAGGAAGAAGCGTATGTTATGGCTGACCGACCACCTTGTGGCCGCGATAGAGAGACATTCCAGCCAAAAGCTCAGCCTCCACCATAATGCCATTCAAATAAAAAGGCATGGGGAGATACGCCAGACCTGCGAGACATATTGGAGGACAAAGCAAAGCATTCAAGATCGATCTACGGATCATGAAGGCGCACCACTCTACGAGACGGTAAACGTCACGCCAGATACAGTAAAAGCAAATCCAGCCGGGCCGAACACAGCGGGCAAGACCCATTCGAGCTGCGTCGCGATATAGCCCAATACAGAGGCGCCACACACCCCTTATGCTTCACAGACGAAGTAATGGAACATCAATTCCTAGAAGGTTTCAAACCTGTAAACATTGAATCATACGACGGCACAACAGATCCCGCAGTATGGATTGAGGACTTCCTCCTCCACATCCACATGGCCCGCGGTGATGACTTACATGCCATCAAATACCTCCCACTAAAACTCAAAGGACCAGCGCGACATTGTCTTAATAGCTTGCCAGCGGACTCCATTAGCTGTTGGGAAGATCTGGAAGCTGCATTCCTCGACAACTTTCAGGGCACTTATGTGCGACCACCAGACGTTGATGATCTAAGCCACATAATCCAACAGCCAGAAGAGTCGGCCAGGCAATTCTAGACTCGATTCCTCACAAAGAAAAATCAAATCGTCGACTCTGCGAATGCGGAGGCCTTAGCAGCTTTCAAGCACAACATCCGAGATGAGTGGCTAGCCCGGCACCTTGGTCAGGAAAAGCCGAAATCTATGGCAGCCCTCACGACGCTCATGACCCGCTTTTATGTAGGAGAAGACAGCTGGCTGGCTCGCAGTAATAACATATCAAAGAACCATGGTACCTCAGATACCAAGGACGGCAATAGTAGGCCACGTCTCAACAAACATAAGCGCCGCACTAACAGCGAAAATACCGAGGATACGGCAGTCAATGCCGGATTCAAAGGCTCTAAACCAGGTCAGCGGAAAAAGCCATTCAAACAAAGTACGCCGGGTCCGTCCAGCTTGGACCGTATACTCGATCGCTCGTGTCAAATACACGGCACCCCACACAAGCCAGCCAATCACACCAACAGGGATTGTTGGGTGTTCAAGCAGGCCGGCAAGTCAACTGACGAAAACAAGGACAAGGAGCCGCATAGCAATGACGAGGAAGAACCCCGGCAGCCGCACACTGGAGGACAGAAGAGGTTTCCCCCGCAAGTGCGAACAGTGAACATGATATACGCAACCCACATCCCCAAGAGGGAGCGGAAGCGTGCGCTCAGGGACGTATATGCGTTGGAGCCAGTCACCCCAAAGTTCAACCCTTGGTCCTCCTGTCCGATCACCTTCGATCGCAGGGACCACCCCACTAGTATCCGTCATGGAGGATTCGCCGCACTGGTCCTAGACCCAATCATCGACGGATTTCACCTCATTCGAGTCCTTATGGACGGCGGCAGCAGCCTGAACCTCCTTTATCAGGACACAGTGCGCAAAATGGGTATAGACCCCTCAAGGATCAAACCCACAAAAACGACCTTTAAGGGCGTCATTCTAGGCATAGAGGCCCACTACACAGGCTCAATTACACTGGAAGTGGTCTTTAGATCCCGGATAACTTCTGCAGCAAAGCATTAATCTTCGATATAGTCCCGTTCCGCAGTGGTTATCACGCGCTACTTGGACAAACCGCATTTGCTAGATTCAATGCGGTACCACATTATGCATACCTCAAGCTCAAGATGCCAGGACCTCACGGAGTTATTACAGTCAATGGAAACACAGAGCGCTCTCTCGGAACAGAGGAGCACACCGCGGCCCTTGCAGCAGAAGCGCAAAGCAGCCTCTCAAGGCAACCTACCAGTTTGGCATTTCAAAGCCCGGACACCTTCAAGCGCGCTCGGGGCAATCGGCAAATAGACCACCTGGCGCGATCTAAGCTCGCGTAGCTATACATCGGCCACCCCAATCCTAGCCCAACGGCGATATTCATGCCGCGCGTACATAATTACGCATTAAAAATACCATGGGCATAGGTGGGGAGGGGGGGGGGCACAACTGCGGCACGCCCCAAAACGCGGCCTAAACCACACTAGGGGCTTCCCGTTTGGTTATTTTTCTTTTTCTTTCAGGACTTTATTCTTTGGAAACGCTATCCGGCAGCTCTGTTGCCGAACACATGATACAGCAACCAATGAGGCAGGCAACTACGTTATACAACGGAATTCCCAAGTTTATTACAGATTTCATATCATTCCTCAGCTCGCCCTTGGAAGGGACATAGTCCTACTCTTTTGCTTATTGCACCATCTGTATCACTCTACTTTAATGCAATTTTTTTAATAAACAATGCATGACATTACGACTATTATTGCATTCTTGTTATATATATATCCATGTGTTCATTAATGACGCCTTGCAACCGTACACTCTGGTACGGCCAATACACCAGGGGCTTACGTACCCCACAATGTGGTGTGAAAAGTCCGAACACTTTCACAAGTGCGGCACCCCAAACTTATAGCATTATATGCACACTACAAGAAATATGTCAACTTATGACCTTCTGTCAGTGACCCTCAAAGAATTGGTCATAAATTTATGACCATTTTAGACCAATTGGTCAAAAGCTGTCTGGGGGCTCTAAACCCTAAACCATAACGACCATTTTGGTCAGAAAGGTCATAATTTTATTAGAGGAAATCGTCGTAAAGCTACTAGCACTGTCCACTGCCTCATGCGTAGCTGATAACGACCAATATAAAATGGTCACTACACTTGAGTTTGAATGAATTAGGATGATTAGGCAGCCACCTCAGCAACCTTGCTTATGTGTCACTGTCTAGGTGTCATTTTTGCTTGAGTTTTAATATTCAACAGATAGACGGGGGGCACACTGACAGGCGGGACCCATTTGACAGATGGGGCCGAGCGCTTAATTCTCCCAAAAAAGATGCACGAGGCGGGACTCGAACCCACGACCTTACGCTTGGTTGGCTCGCATGCTACCGCTGGGTTAGAGAGGGACAGTTGCTCACATCTGGGAGTTTATCTATACATTATATAGAACTACGGCTCTCTCGTATCATTGACAAGTGGGATCTTCCGACCAGGTGGCATCGAACAGAGCAATGATTTGCAACACTAACAGGCGGGACCCATTTGACAGGTGGTTGAGCGAGCGTTTAATTCCCTAAAAAATATGCGCTAGCAGGGACTCGAACCCACGACCTCGCACTGGGTTCGCTCGTTCATTACCGCTGGGCTAGAGAGAGATTGTTGCTAATGTGTGGCTAGTTTTCCATATAGTATATAAAACCACGGCTCTCACATACCAGTGACAAGTGGGACCTTCCGACCAGGTGGCGGCGGGTGGCATCGAACAGAGCAACACTTAGCGTTTTTCTAGGTCTTCCGACCAGGTGGCGGGGGGCGGCGGCGGAAGCAACCAAGTGACCTCGCCCACGGCCTCGCCGCAGGTGACCTCGCCCACGGCCTCGCGGCGGAAGCAACCAGCAGGGGGCGGAGGCGGGGGCGGGGCCGATAGGGGGCGGAGGCGAGGCAGGGCGTGGAGGCGAGGGCCAACAGGGGCGTAGGTGACCGACGGTGGGGGGGGGGGGGGGGGGGGGGGGGCTCGCCAAGCATGGGGGACTCGCCGCCGCCGCAAGCACACCTCCCGGTATGCACCCCTCACCTCTTCCCCCCTCTCCTCTCTCGTCACCCGAGCAATGGGAGATGGATTTCAGTCGGATGTTCTTCAGCATAGATGAATTTTGTTGATGCACTGTTAGTAGTTAGGAGATAGCTTGCTTGTTTGGTAGATAATGCATAGATGAATTTTCTTGATGTGCTATTAGGAATTGTTCAGCTTGTTTGTTAAGAATTCTTCAGGCCTTATGGTTAGGCAATTAGCATATAAAATTTTCTGGAATTTTAGCTTCCATTACTTCCATCCATTTTCATTAATTAATGTTGATGCACTTAGATTGATTTGCTAAGTTGAAACAATTTGTTGTCTTTGGCAGATGGACAGAAGCTGGATTAGAGAAGGAGTTAGAAGGTTTTCGAAAGAACATATGAAAGCAGTTGATGATTTCATGGCATTTGTTCGGGAAAATTTTGCCAACGATGCTCACATTCTTTGCCCATGTTGTGAATGCCTCAACCGTCCAAGAATGGCTCAAGGAAGAGTGGAAGATCATCTGCTTCTTAATGGGATGTCCAGCACATATGATAGATGGATATATCATGGAGAACCTTTAGACAGACAACCTCAACATTTTGAAGCTGATACAGAGGCCCCTCATAAGATGGGTAGTGGTGATGCTGCCATTGATTTCATGGAAAAGGTTTTGGGAGATAATGCTGTTTTGGAGGAAGAGGATGGGCATGAAGATGATAGGATTCCTGACCTATTGAAGGATTTGTACGATGCTGAAGATCATGCTGATGGACAGAAATCGTTGTTTGCTGAGGTGTTAGAGGAGGCGAAGCGCGCAGCTCATGAAGGGGGTAAATTTTCAAGATTTACCTTCACCGTGAAGTTACTCCACATCAAGTCTTTCTACCGGATTAGCAATGCCGCATTCAACGCAATACTCCATCTTTTGAGCTTGCAATTCCCTAATAGTTGTGTTCCCAGATCTTATGATGAAGCATTGTGCATAATCCGCAGGCTGGGGTTAGGTTATGTGTCAATACATGTGTGCCCAAATAACCGTGTCTTGTTTCGGAAGGATTTAGCAAAGCATGACAACTGTCCAAAATGCAATGCATCTAGGTGGAAAGATGCTGATGGGAAGAAGTCAATACCGGAGAAGGTACTGAGGCACTTTCCCTTGATACCAAGGCTGCAGCGGATGTTCATCTCGAAGAAATCATCGCGTGAGGTACAGTGGCACAAGCTGAAGCAGCAACCTGTGGACAATGAGCTGAGCCATCCAGCGGATGGAGAGGCATGGAAAGAGTTTGACCGTATACATTTTGATTTTGCTGCAGATTCAAGGGACATAAAACTTGGCATTGCCACAGATGGGTTTAATCCGTTTGGGAACATGAGCACGTCTTATAGCATGTGGCCAGTTTTTGTGGTGCCGTACAACCTGCCACCATGGGCATGCATGGATCAGTCCAACTTCATGATGTCATTGCTTATCCCGGGTCCAGATTCTCTAGGAAAGGATTTTGATGTCTTTATGGAGCCCCTCGTAGAAGAACTGCTCCAGCTTTGGACTGGTGTACCTACATACGATGCCTTGAGTCCGGAAGAAAAGTTCAATCTACGTGCTACGATCATATGGCCCATCCATGATTTCCTGGCTCTGCACACTCTGTCAGGGAGGATCACAGCGGGTTATCAGGCTTGTGTCCATTGTGACAAAGACCCTTGCTCAAAGAGAATAAGGAGCAAGATATGCTATATTGGGCACCGCCGCTTTCTTCCCCGAAAGCATCGCTGGCGAAGAAGCAAAGATTTTAATGGTGAGAATGAAACCCGTGACAAGCCAGCTGAATTCACTAAAGAAGAGCTGGAGCAGCAACTTGAAAAAGTGAAAGATGTGAGACCAGGAAAGTTAGCGAAGAAAAGAAAGCGTGAGGAAGGTCAATGTTGGGACCGGAGGTCTTGTTTGTGGGACCTGCCATACTGGGCTGATCTGAAATTAAGGCATAATCTCCATGTAATGCACATTGAGAAAAACATATGCGATAATCTGCTAGGGACGTTTCTGAACACAATTAGGCTTGATTTGAAGGGAAGACAAAGGACACGGTTAGTTCTAGGCTTGATTTGGAGGACATGGGCATAAGAGAAGATTTGCATCTACAACACAATGAAGATGAAGATTCATTTGAAATTCCACGAGCATGGTATACAATGAATAAAGAACAAAAGCTTGCATTCTGTGAATTCCTAAGAGCGGTGAAATTTCCAGATGGTTATGCTGCTAACCTAGCATTGTGTGTTACTTCTGATGGATTCAAGCTTTCAGTACTGAAAACCCATGATTGTCACATCCTCCTCCAAAGGATTTTACCGGCGGGCCTCCGAGGAATCATGCACAAGGATATATATGAAGCGGTTGCTGAGCTGGGAAATTTCTTTAGAGAACTATGCTGCAAAACCCTCAAGTTAGCTGTCTTGGAAAGACTTGAAAAAGAAATCCCAATTATTCTTTGCAAGCTCGAGAACATTTTCCCTCCAGCTTTCTTCATCGTGATGGTCCATTTGGCGGTGCACTTACCCAAAGAGGCAATGCTTAGAGGCCCTGTGCAATACGGTTGGATGTACCCAATCGAAAGAAGGCTGCTTACTTGTAAGCGTTATGTGCGAAACGCGGCAAGACCTGAAGGTTCTATTGCTGAAGCATATGTCATTGACGAGTGCTTGACTTTTTGCTCTAGATACTTTGGTGATGTGGAAACAAGATGGAACCGGCCGGGCAGAAATAGAGAGCGGTCTGATTCGCAAAGTGGTGATGTCTCTGTTTTGAACCATGGTGTGAACTTTCTTGGAGCCTCACAATACTTGGAGGCTGGTGATGAGTATGAGAAGATGGTTTTGTTTGTGCTCAGCAATTGCGCCGAGGTTCTACCATATATCGAGCACGTTATATCTTGTGCACTCATTATATATATATATATTGCTTGGGTTGGCACCAGCCTAATGTTTTAATTCACATGTTTTGTTGGCATTGTAGGAAATGCAAGGAAGAGTTAAATCAGGAAGAAAGCAATATCAATGTTGATAAAAGGGTTGCCAAGGTGTTTGCTAAGTGGTTTAAGAATCATGTGAGATCTTTAGCCACATGTTTTATGTTTTCTGTGTTATTCACCCATTGTTAAATACCATTGTTTTCTAAATGGTTTATTTGTGCAGATTGGAACGTTGCATGAGGAGAAGAAGGTCAGTGATGATCTATTTGCTTTGGCATGCTTACCGGATAAGCGAGTGAGAGTGTATTCAGCATGCATTGCTGACGTGTCTGGTACCACACCATTGACCGCGAGGAAAAAAGGAAGCCACAGAATAGTGGAATCGTCACTGAGGGGTCACATGATGGTGAGATCATTGACTTCTATGGTCAGTTGAGAAGCATCGTAGAGTTGCAGTACAACTCTAGTGGAGGCATCCATCGCTCAGTTGTCTTATTTCGCTGTGACTGGTTTGAGCTTGGTAGCAAGAAGAGGAGAGACTCTTTTGTCAAATATGATGGCCACTTAAAAAGCATCAACACTGCAAGGTGCTGGTATAAGACTCATCCCTTTATTCTAACAACACAAGCAACAATGGTGTTTTATCTGCCAGACACTCTTTTGCACGGAAAATGGCGAGTTGTGCAAAACTTTCAGCACAGACACTTGTGGAGTGTGACTGAAAAAGAAGTGGAAAAGGGCCCCGGTGATGGTGGACTAACATACCAAGATGATGACTCTACGGAAGTTCCGTTGCAAGCTGATGATGACTCTATGGAAGTTCCGGTGCTAAGCAGAGTGCGAAGGGACCGAGAATGTGTGATCATTGGTGCTGCAACAATTGAAGGCATCAAGAAAATAAGAAAGGTGGTAGAGGATGGACATGAAAGCGAGGATGAGGAAAACCGGACTGATCATACTATGCTGCAATATTGTAGTGATGATGAGGAAAACAGGAGTGGGCATAGAGTTCCTCGTTTTTGTATCGACGACGATGAGTAGCGAAGGTAAATTTGGTCTCCTTGGTGATCTAATGCTATTTTGTCTCCTTGGTAGTTGTTGTTGATGTGATCCTGATGTAGTTTTTGTACTACAAATCTCTCGAGGTACCAAAATGCATGAGACTGTGTAGTGATGGAGAGTGTGACACTCCAAAATTTTTGATTTGGTTTTCATCAAAAACTTTATTGGATTCTAAAAGAGGGCATTTAAAATTTTTTCTTTTCCAGAAATCCTTCCTCTTTAAAAACTTCCTTTCACCTTTGGCAAGGATTTCCTTTCCATTTCAAATTTTGGTGTTTAAATTTTGGAAGCTTTTCTTCTGGTTGTTTCCCTCTCAAACTTATTTGTTTTTCATTTAAAAAGAAACCCTAGGAGTTTTGGGACTTCATTCTTTTTGAAACCACCCATGATTTTGTTTGTCACAGGTGGTAAAACCACTCCAAAACCTCCCCTCCGTCTTGGAACAACCTAAGTTCTCTGTCCCAACTAAACCAAACAAGTTTTGGATTTTATTTCAAACATTTTTCATCTCAAATCATTTTTGTCAATTATTTGGAGCCTGAGTCATTTACAAAGCAAGTGCCTTATTCCCTTTGAGTTTTGATCTCAAACCAACTCCTCTGGATTGTCCTTAGCATCCACAACTTAGAACCATCTTGATCCACTCTCCTCCTTTTCAAAATTTTCAAATTTCAGCCTCTGCAAGTTTGGACCAGATTTGCCAAATTTGGTGAAATTCATATCTACAGTCCCCCAAAAATTCTACAAAAATTCAGGCAGCCTACTTGAGCAATGAGTAGCCACTCTACCAAAAATCAGCTCTAGCAAAAATCCCTAGAGACCTGTATCATTCTGTCGAACACCTTGCATACACTGTATTTTGCACTTTCAGTAATTCAGTAAAGTTCAGAGTTCAGTGTCGTTTTCTCCTCGCCCGTTTCAGTCACGCGTGGACAGTGCACTTGGCATGATCCTCGCCGCCTCTCCCTCTTGTCTGGAGTGCCGCACGCGCGCTTGGCGCCTTCCGGGCGTCGGTGGCGCCCTGGCCCGCCTGCGCCGGCGTCTCTCGCGGCGGCCGATCCGCCGTAACAGCTGACCGGAAGCAGAACAGCGGCGCAACGCCGTTCGGCGCCGCCCAACGCTCCCTGGCTCTCCGCGTGGCACATGCATGCCAGCGCAGCCCCGCTGCACAGTCACCGTGGCCCGGCAAGGACAGAACGCGCTCCCTGCCGCTGACGTGCCGCACGGCCCTTCCGTTGGAGCCGGCCGTAAAACTCCCCTCCCGTGCTGAGCTGGACCCCGGAATGGAACCTCTACTCCACCTAGACGATGCCCAAGCCCCTAATCCCACTGCCCAACCCCGGCGCCGCCGTAATCACTCGCCGGACTTATCCCGTACGCGGCAACCGCCTCGGGACGGCTATATATAGCACCCCAAGCTCCCTCTCACCCCCGCACACCTCCACTACCTCTCTGGACCCCGACCAGCTACTAGAAGAGCCTCGAGGGGCCCTTCTTCCTCGACTCCGGCCACCTCGTTCCACCTCGGCCTCCACCTCGATTCGCTCCGGTGAGGCCGTCCCCGGCGCCCAAACTTCGTCAGTAGTTTCCTCGAGCAACCAGTGAGCTGACCCAAGCATCAATTTGACCTTCGCAGCTCTCCCCGTCGAGGTCCATCTCCACCCGAGCCGCCGTCCGTCGGAGCAAGGCTCGCCGTCGACGTGGTACTCGCCGGCAACCACCACCACCACCAACTGACGCGGAAGGGCGCCCTGAGCAAGGAGGTACCCTCCAATCCCCTTATCTCGCCTTGGATCGCCGCCAGCGACCACCGTGGCTCTCGGGCTCCGTCGAGCTCTGCCGCCCGTTTTAAATTTTCAAACCTGACGGGTGGGACCTGCCCGTTAGCCTCTCTGTCCCTTTCTAAACGAATCGTTTCTGAAAGCGTATTCTGCCAAATGCGTTTTCCTCCTGGGCTGGCGTATTATCTACCGAAGCGTTTTCAGTTTTTATGAGCTAGCCCCTGGAAATATTCTGTTTCATTATAGATGAGTCCCTGGACTAAAATCCTTATAACTTTTAAACAGAAAAGTATTTTTGATTGAGTCTTTTTCTGTTCTCTTTGAAATTTTGTCTAGTTTTTTATCAGATTTATTTGAAATTTTTTTGGAATACTTTTTGTGCACTTCTTGGTATTTACGATAGCGCCTATATTTTCTGTATACCGTAGATACCGAAGGAGGTGACGGAGCCGCGAACTTCACCGAGCTAGGCTCCGACTACTCTGAACCAGGCAAGCATGTGTTGAACTTTTGATATGATGAGTGTCATGGCATGTTTTGCATTTAGATAGTTTCATGGCATGTTGATGAGCATACCGATGAACGTTATTTTCATGCGTGGTTAATGAAGTGAGCTCGATGATCCATAAGTGGATGGATGTGAGTATGAATGGCCATGGGTTGGCATGAGGATGGGTAAGATGGTAGTGTTGTAGCATGCCAGTCTTATGCCAGACTATTTGACTACAGTGTCAAATCGTATCGGTCCATTTCCTCCCTTTTTCCTTCCTTGTACTACCACATGTTTTCCACAAGGAATATGGCTTAGTAAGTTGCAAACCGCTTTCCTGGTACACACCAAAAGGAGAGGCCGGGATGATGGTTCCATGGCACTGGATTAAAGCCAGTCATCTGGTCAGGGGGCATGGGTGTTTCCGGTTGGGACCGAGAGGGGGGCACCCCTTAGAGCGCGCGTATATAAATTTGATCCCATGCTATTCGAGATTGTGATCTCCCCGTCTCAAAGTTTTTCTTGGACGATGTCTAGGGTGAGTCCTGGCATCGAGAGATAGGATGGGTGTGTACTAGATTGCTGTGTTTTCTTCCGAAATACCGTAAACGGAACTAGTCCTTCAAGACTATGGAAATCCGTTAGCTGTGGGAAATTTTTGTACAAACTCTGCAGAGTCATAAATCTCCAAATCATCTTATCCATATCCAAATTTTGCGCTGACTTATTCTGACAAGTGCCAGTTTTTGGCGACAGATACTCCGGTGAATCTCATGAGCACTAAGCCCGGTTAACTGTTTATTTCTGTGGATGGACTAACCCATTTATTATCATGAACTGAATATTTATTATGAGTATTATTTACTTGTAGATTAAAGCCCTTTCTGTGATGTCGCTCAGACGTCCGACTGTGGCATTTCTTTTAAAGCCCTTTCTGTGATGTCGCTCAGACGTCCGACTGTGGCATTTCTTTTAAAGCCCTTTCTGTGATGTCACTCAGACGTCCGACTGTGGCATTTCTTTTAAAGCCCTTTCTGTGATGTCGCTCAGATGTCCGACTGTGGCATTTCTTTTAAAGCCCTTTCTGTCATGTCGCTCAGACGTCCGACTGTGGCATTTCTTTTAAAGCCCTTTCTGTGATGTCGCTCAGACGTCCGACTGTGGCATTTCTTTTAAAGCCCTTTCTGTGATGTCGCTCAGACATCCGACTGTGGTATGGTTTTTCTATTATTATTTGTTCACCTTTCGAGGCGTCGCTTCAGACACCCGATCGGTTCTCAGTTATATTTTGTTGGGATTTCAGGCGGACTACCGCCATTTCCCTCGTACTTACTTCGTTATGCAAACTTTTAATTGTGCATTGGAAAGATTATTCATGACGCATTCATGCATGCATTTGTTATATCTTACGTCCAAACTGTCTTGCGAGTACTTTCAAAGTACTCACTGGCTTGTTGATTTGGCCAGATGCTGACGAAGGCGATCTCATGGATGAAAGTTCGATAGCGAGTCCGACGCCTAGAGGAATCCCAGTCAGTCCCGTGCGACCCTGGTCTTGGCCACTGTTTTATAACCGCTTCCGCAACCCGAATAAATTTATCGAGCCTCAGCTCGATGCTCGATGAGATGCCAGTCTGAGAGTCGTGTTACCACACTTCCCATTGTGTTATTCCACCACCACTATATCCTCGAGTCAGTAGTATGCCACCACACCAATGTGTTATATCTGCCATTATGTATAATTATTGGCGCGTTTGTAATAATTTGTTGAGCAGCCCTAGCTCAACCCTGTAATATATTCTATGCTACTGGCTTATAGAATCAAGTATTTGTCTACCAGTGAGGAGGATTTTTCTCTCATACTGGACTCAAAGATTGGTTTCTCAATAAATGTTTTTATTGGAAAACCGGTCGTGACAAAGAGGCAGATGATGGTTGAAGATACAATGCAAAATGATGTAGTTTTGGTGACGGAAGATACAATGCAAAATGAAGATGTTGTTTTGAATGAAGAAGCAAAATGATGAACTGAAGATGTTGTTTTTAGAGCTGTTTTTCTTAGTTTTGGTGATCATGTAGTTTTGATTGTGATGTAAAAGATTGCAAAATGATGTTGTTTTTCGACTGAAGATGTTGTTTTTTGTGAACTGAAGATGTTTTCAGAGCTGTTTTAACTGAATTTTTGGGCGAGCTCCATCAGACAGCCATCTAATCACACGCGCGGCCCCATTTCATTGTGAGCAAAAAAATGTGCGCGAGCGGGGACTCGAACCCACGACCGTGCGCTCGTTTCACTGTGTTTCTACCACTGGGCTAGGAAGAGGCTACTGGTCGTCCACTCTATGCCATCTCTTTTCAAATCATCAAACCAGTTAAGTATCAAACACAGACCTCGCTGACAAGTGGGCCACTCGACCAACTCACTGACAAGTGGGCCATTTTGCTACTCTACCCACTCGACCCTTTCCCCCTGAGCTACCAAAAAATATTGGGCGAGCGAGGGCTCGAACCCACGACCTGCCGCTTATTCCACTGTTTTTCTACCACTGGGCTAGTTAGAGGCTGTTGGTTTTGTACTCTATGCCAACCCTTTTCAATATATCAAAACAGAACTCGCTAACAAGTGGACCCACTCTTTTCCCCACTCCTCCTGTCCACTTGACCCGCTCCTCCTCTCCATTATCCTCTCGACCCACTCGTCCTCTCCGTCGCTGGCATCCCCTTCTCCTCCAGCGACGGTGATGACCTCCCTGGCGAACCACTCCTCCATCAACAGCGACGGCCTCCTAAGGTATGAATCCGCCAAGTCCTTCCTGTTCCTCTTCCTATTGATTATATTAGGGTTCCCTGGCGCATACTGATTAGGGTTCCATTGTAGATTGTCAGGACCCCGATTCCATGCCACATCGATCTAGCCGGTAACACCTCATATCACTTTGTGGCCTCACGCACGGTATCCCACGGTGTCGCCTTACCATGGCCCGGGACCGTTTGCGCCTTTTGGCTCACGTATATGACAGTGTCGCTAGCATCCATATGACAGAGAACCCGGGCCTACATGGCTAGTCGTGAACCCAAAGCGGCACAGACCTATGGAGATAGGCATACATGAATCGCATCGAACATGTCAGTCATCAACGAGTGATTCCGGGCTATAGCACTGGGCTAACAGGGCTCTGGGGATCCCGGGCTGTAGTAGGCTAGGCAGGACTCCGGAGATCACCATGTGACATTTCCCCGAAGGGACAGACATAGGGACGAAGTGAAACACATGCCGGCCAGTCAAGTGTCCTGATTAATAGTACTGGGCTAGCAGGACTCCGGTGAACCGGGCTGTAGCGGACTACTATGGCTCGAGGAACACTAGACTACATTTCCCCATAAGAAAGGCTGCGAAGGATAAACAACTAGATTGTCGGATCCCACTCATACCAAGCATTTCAATCATACACACAAGATGCCCGATATGAGTACGTACAACATGGCATCACAACAAAACTCTACAACTCAAGTACTTTATTTAAAGGCTTCAGGGAGCCATACATAACATATTCATACAGATAGGGGTCACATGACCCGACACTCAAGTCATACAATCATACAAGCACATGCGGAAGCAACTAGTCTGAGTACAGACTCTAGAAAGAAAGAAGGCTTCTCGAAGCCTGTCTATCCACATAGGGCCCTCCATGGCCTGGATCACCACCTGGGTGGCTAGTCACTCGTTGACGTCAAGGTCTACATAAAACCCATTGGAGGGGGCAGTGTTGTCGTCTGAAAACAATAAATAAGCAAACATGAGTACAAAGGTACTCAGCAAGTCATACATCAGAACCTACTATACATGCTCATTCTCAAGAAGGTGGTGGGGTTTATGCAGCAAGCCAGCTTTGACTCTTGGCTAAGCTATCCTACGGAACCTCCTTAGTAAAATAGTTTTCGCACACGAGTCCACTACTCACCCACACAATACTCCACCGTGGATCCTCCCTCGTATCCTGCGAGAGGGCCATCCTCGGTACTCACACTTATCTTGAGTCTTTTAGTAGTATCCATTAACTTGTCTATGAACTGTATAGGCAACCAAGTAGTCCTTTACCGCGGACGCGGCTATTCGAATAGTTTTATACCCTGCAGGGGTGTACTTCGTCACACATGTTTCCACCACTTAGCGTCTGCACACGGAATGTGCTCGGCAGACTTCAAGCGAAAACCGACGTGGGTGTAGACCACGACCTGACTAACCTCACAAGTCTCTAGTCGAGGGTCATCGCCTATTCAGGTTCCATCCGCAAGGATATCCGGCCGGGGTGTCCTCAACGGCCCCGAACGATGTGAACAGGGTTCCCGAGACACCAAACGGGTGACTCGGTACACCGTGCCACGGTGTATCTACCGCAACATAGCCCACCCCTAGGGTCAGCGCTACGCAAGGCCGCCAACACTTAACCTACAAACACCAGAAACTAGTTGCAACTCCTGGACTGAGGCGGGAGGGGTCAGTAAGTCGAGCGGGGTCATGTTTCAGGGCCTAATGTGTGGTAGTAGCTGAATCTTAAGTCACGCATACATAACTCAGTTCTTAGGGACGGTCTCAATGAAACAACCCACCATGTACTCCTACATGGCCTCTCATTGATACCTTTACCAAAACATGTTCAACACATCCCACATATCACTGACACAAGCATTTCACTCTAGCCCATCACCCAGATGAACCAGACCTGACACAACTCTAAGCTTAGCAGGCATAGCAAGATAGGAATCACAAAACATGGCTCAATCAACTCCTACACATGCTAGTGGGTTTCATCTAGTTACTGTGGAATGACAGGTCATGCAGAGGATAAGGGTTCAACTACCGTAGCACACAGCAGTTTGAATCGTGTTGTCTTAATGCAGTAAACAAGAGCAGGAGCGAGAACATGGGTTTGTATCGGAATGATCAATGGTTGCTTGCCTGATGGAGTGGTAACGGGATACTGCCCTTCAGTTGGATACTCGTGAATATCCTCGGAGGCAGAACCTACCACGAAGAACACAACCGAGCACAATCAACACATGACGATATGCAACAATATGATGCATGCTATGACATGGCAATATGAATGTGTTTTGGCCTAATGCAAGCTAAAACAGAAAGGGGTGAACTCATTTGAATCCAAGATTCAAATATTAGCTCATTAACTATTGCATTTATAGAGCATTTCCTTATTCTGCTTAAACAGCAGGGTAAACTTGTTTTGTCATGCATGAAACCATTACAGATGGATAGATTGAATTTTTCTGATAATTTTTCATATATAATTTATCTCATTTGGAGTTATGGTTGAATTTCTATGAATTTTTGAAGTTTGAACTATTTTCTGGAATTTTCTGAATAAAAATAATTCCAGAAAAACAATTACTGCGTCAGGGTGACATCAGCAAGTCAAAGGCGCCAGCCAGGTCAAACCTGACTGGTGGGGCCCCCTGGTCAGTGTCTCTGTGCACTAACCACGCTTAGTTAGCCTAATTAACAGGCGGGGCCCACTAGTAATTGACTATACTAATTAACTAATCTATTTAGTTAGCACTAACAGGGTAATTAACCGGGCGGGGCCCGCTTGTCAGTGAGAGAAGGGGGGGGGGGGGAAGTCAACCCACGTCAGCAGGTCAAACCTCCCCGGTCAGTGGGTCAAAGCCTGCCGGCGTTTAGCCGCCGGCGAGGCCAGACGCGGTGGCGCGCTGCGGAAATCGCCCACGGGGCGCCATTTGGTGCACGGAGAGCAGCTATGGGTAGCTAGGGACAACCCGCGGCGTTTGGTGGTGGTGGTTGGGCTCGGGGTGGCCGGGAACGTCGCCGGCGACGAGCCTTGCGGTCTCCGGAGTCGGGCGAAAGTGAGCACGAGGCTACGGGGCACGTCGAGGCGCGTGGTGAGGTGCGTTGTGCCCCTAGGGATGCAGTGAAGATGATAGGCTAAGTGGCGTGGCCGGAGTTTGGCCGGAGACACGTCGGCGACGAGCTCCACGGTGGCGGGTGCGGGTGAGCTTCGTGTGCTCGCTGTGGTGCACGAGAAGAGGAACGGAGAGGTTGGGGAGGTGCAGCAGCTCACGGCGATCACGAAGAGGTAGACGGCGCGGTCGGGGATGAGTCGATGCGGCGGCGACGTCGAAGGGGATCTCCGGCGAGGCTCATTGAAGACGAGGTCGAAGAAGTCGTTGCAGAGCGTGTGAGCGCTCGGGGCTTGGCTGCTCGAAGGAGTTGACGACGGCGGAGAGGATGGACACGGTGGTGCATCACGGGGACGTCGGTGGACGGGGTTTTCACGGCGGCGCGAGCTCAGCAGCGTCGGCCATGGCGGAGGGGAGCGAGAGAGAGAGGCAGGGGGCGAGTGAGCGTGTCCAGGGGGTCGAGACGGCGACGTGGAGCTGGTCCAGGGGGTCGAGGCGGCGAGGGGAGGAAGCAGGACGGCGGCCTGCTGCGTGGCGCGCGCGGGTGCCGCCGTTGAGCACCTCCCTGCCTGCCTGGCCAAGCCAAGCTGCTCGCTGGCGCGGCGGCTGGGCTGGGCCGGCAGGTGGGCCTGGTGGGTGGCGCCAGGTAAGGTTCTTCTCCCCTTTTTTTGATTTTGTTTTGTTTTCTATTATTCTGTAGCTTTAGGGCTTTAATTAAAATACCTAGGCACTTTCTAAAATCCTGAAAATATTTGTGAGCCCTATTGGGATTATTCCTAACAGCAAACAATTACTATCAGAATTATTTGAGCACTTGAATTATTTAATAGCATTTAAATGCCCAAATTCAAATATTTATGAATTAAATCAGTGACCTTGTGTTGACCTAGAAAAATGTGCACCTATTTTCCCAAAGGTTCTAACCCAAGGCAAAGAGGGTGTACATTTTGGAAGGGCATTTCAGGTTCATTGAATTTATTTTTAGTAAACCCTAGTTGATTTCAGGGGGGGGGGGTGCTGGGGGTTCTGTCTTCCCCATTTCAAGTTTCTGATGAAAGTAAACATGATGCACACTCTAATGCATGGACTAGCTAGGGTGTGACAACTCACCCCCACTCAATAGAATCTCGTCTCGAGATTTAGGATCATCTGGAAAGAAGGTGGGGTACTCGAGTCGAAGACGATCCTCCCTTTCCCAAGTGGCTTCTTCGTCGGAATGGTGTGACCATTGAACCTTGAGAAACTTGATATTATGACGTCGAGTGGTACGCTCGGCTTGATCAAGGATACGAACGGGGTATTCCCGATAAGAAAGGTTATCTTGTAAATCAAGCGTTTCGTGGTCCACTCCACGGATAGGATCCGCGAAGCAATGCCTGAGTTGCGAAACGTGGAAGACATCGTGAACTCTGGAAAGATGCAGAGGTAGTTCCAATTGGTAGGCAACTTCTCCTCGTTTGGCAAGAATGCGAAAGGGTCCAATGTAACGAGGAGCCAATTTGCCTTTGATACCGAAGCGATGGGTTCCCTTTAACGGGGTAACCCGAAGGTAAGCCTTCTCGTCAATTTCAAAGGTCATATGCTTATGTTTACGATCATATTGACTCTTTTGGCGAGATTGGGCGGTTTTCAATTTCTCACGAATAACGCGAACCTGCTCTTCTGCTTCCTGAATCATATCCGGGCCAAAGAGTTGTCTCTCCCCGGTTTCTGACCAGTTAAGAGGCGTTCGACATTTTCGTCCATAGAGAACTTCGAAGGGAGCTTTGCCCAAACTAGCTTGATAACTATTTTTATAAGCAAACTCCGCGAATGGAAGGCATTTCTCCCAACTCATTCCGAACGAGATAACAGAAGCTCGGAGCATATCTTCCAGAATTTGATTGACTTGCTCTACTTGACCACTTGATTGAGGATGGAAGGCGGTGCTAAAGGACAGATGGGTTCCCACAACATTTTGGAAACTTCCCCAAAATCAAGAGGTGAAGATACTTCCACGGTCTGAGTTAATTTCCAATGGGACACCATGAAGAGACACTATTCGAGAGATGTATAAGTCAGCTAGCTGGCTAGCGGTGATACTCTCCCGAACGGGTAGAAAGTGGGCCACTTTGGAAAGACGGTCGATCACGACGAAGATGGCATTATTCCCCCTCTTGGTCCTGGGAAACCCAGTGATGAAATCCATACTGATTTTATCCCATTTCCATTCAGGAATAGCCAAAGGTTGAAGGGTGCCAGTAGGCCGTTGATGTTCTGCCTTAACGCGACGACAAATGTCGCAATTAGCAATGTATTGAGCGATCTCTCTCTTCATCCTAGTCCACCAAAATCTCTGGCGTAGGTCTTGATACATTTGAGTACTACCGGGATGAATGGTGAGAGGGGATTCATGAGCTTCCTTAAGGATCATCTGGCGTAGATGTTGTTTCTTGGGAACCACCAGACGGTTCTCGAAGAAGACAGCACCTTGTTCATCCATGGAAAAACATTTAGCTACTCCGCTAGCAATGTTTTCCTTAATCCGGGATATTCCCTTATCACGCTTTTGGGCAGCTATGATTTGATCCATAAGGGTAGGTTTCGCCACCAGGGTAGATAGGAATCCTCGAGGAACAATGTGAAGGTTAAGCTTACAAAATTCCTCATGGAGAAGTGGTTGACTTTGTTGTAACATCAGGTTGTTACAGTAGGACTTACGACTTAGTGCATCAGCCATGACATTGGCTTTGCTGGGGGTGTAAGTTATTCCTAAGTCGTAATCTGAGATCAACTCGACCCAACGTCTTTGCCTGAGATTCAAATCTGGTTGGGTGAAGATATATTTCAAACTTTGGTGATCGGTGAAGATCTCGCAACGATTACCGAGAAGGTAATGTCGCCAGGTTTTGAGTGCATGGACTACAACTGCAAGCTCTAGATCATGTGTGGGATAATTTTCATCATGTGGGTGTAATTGCCGTCAGGCATAGGCAATTACCTGACGATCTTGCATGAGTATGCAACCTAGTCCTAGTCGCGAGGCGTCGCAATAGATACTAAAGTCCTTGGAGAAATCTGGTGGTACCAGTACGGGAGCAGATGTCAGGCGTCTTTTCAGTTCCTGAAAACTGAACTCGCACTGTGGAGTCCACTCGAACTTCTTATCTTTCTTGAGGAGTTCAGTTAGAGGTTTAGCAACCTTGGAGAAATTCTCGACGAAGCGGCGGCAATAGCTCGCTAGGCCAAGGAAACTCCGAACTTGCTTGACCGTTTCAGGTGGAGTCCAATCAAGGATGGCTTGAACTCGCTTGGGATTGACAGCAATACCCTTACCCAAGATTACATGGCCTAGATAGGTCACTTCTGACAACCAAAATTCACACTTGGAGAATTTGGCATAAAGGCGATGCTCTCGAAGTTTCATCAATACCAGCCTTAGATGTTCGGCATGTTCCTCTTCATTCTTGGAGTAGATGAGTATGTCATCGAGGTATACTACGACGAATTTGTCCAAGTACTCCATGAAGACTGAGTTCATTAACCGAGAAAAAGTAGCCGGGGCATTGGTTAAACCGAAGGACATGACGGTGTACTCGTATTGGCCGTAACGAGTAACAAAGGCCATTTTGGGAATGTCTCCGTTTCTGATTTTGATTTGATGGTAGCCCAACCGCAAATCCATCTTGGAGAAGATTGAGGATCCAGCGAGCTGATCATACAGGTCGTTGATCCTGGGAAGCGGGTATTTGTTCTTGATGGTGACCAGATTGACAGGTCGGTAATCCACAACCATTCGATCCGTTCCATCCTTCTTCTTGACGAAGAGGACGGGGCAAGCCCAAGGAGAGGAGCTAGGGCGGATGAACCCCTTGTTCAAGGACTCAGCGAGTTGGTTCTTAAGCTCGGCTAGTTCTAACGGTGCCATCTTGTAGGGTCTTCTAGAAATTGGAACAGTTCCTGGAACAAGGTCTATTACAAACTCAACATCCCTGTCGGGTGGAACGCCTGGCAGTTCTTCTGGAAAGACATCCGGAAAGTCTCGGACTACCGGAACATCCTCAAGATCTGGAAGAGGGTTGGCATTTAGGGAGTAAAGTTGGCGCTTGGCTACTCGAGTTAGGACATTAACTGTCTTGCCCGAGGGGTGAGTAAGTTGAACGGTTCTAGTGGCACAATCGGTCTTGGCATAATGAGCCGACATCCAGTCCATACCCAAGATGATGTTTATGTCAGAGGACTTGAGAGCTATTAAAGATGCAAGAAAGACAAGTCTATCGACAAGAATGTCGTTCCCATGGCTTACCCTAGAAGTTTGCCATTTGGAGCCCGGAGTTTGAATTACCATGGAAGTGGGCATGTCACAGAAGGTCGTGTTATGCAACCGAGCATAATTCTCGTATATGAATGAATGAGATGCTCCAGTATCGAAAAGAACAGATGCCGGATGGCAGTTAACAAGGAGCGTACCAAGGACGACGTTGGGATCCTCATAAGCCTCCTCGGTTGAAACATAATTAACATGGCCACGTGCAGTGGTGGCCAGCTTGGTGTAGAAAGTCTTTCCCGCGGGCTTACCACGGCCAACGGACTTTCCAGCTTGATTGGGGTTGTTCTGGGGACACTCTCGACTATAGTGACCCGGCTCTCCACACTTGAAGCATGTTACCACAGTGGGGCGTGGAGCAGCATTAGCAGCGGGGCCACCATAGGGCTTGGGCGGTGCGAATTGCTGGTTGGGATGAGGCGCCTCAAAGGATGGCCTCGGGGTGAATCTGGGTGGCAGTGCTGTGCTTGGAATCCACACTCGGCGCATCTGAGCTCCAGAGCCGGATGAAGACCCAAAATCACGGGAGTGCTTGTGTGAAGCATCATAATTAGTCTGGCCTGTCTCAGCACTGATAGCTTTATTGACCAACTTCTGAAAGGATGTGCACTCGTGCAGACAGAGATCGCGGCGAAGCTCAGGGCTAAGTCCCTTGCGGAACCTTGCCTGTTTCTTGGCGTCAGTAGAAACCTCTTCAGGAGCATAGCGTGCCAGGTTCCCAAATTGTCGGCTATATGCATCCACAGTCAGCCTTCCTTGGGTGAAGTTGCAGAACTCCTCCCTCTTGCGATCCATGAGACCTTCCGGAATGTGATGCTCACGGAAAGCCTCGCTGAACTCAGCCCAGGTAGTGATTTGACCGACCAGGCGCATAGCTTCGTAGTTTTCCCACCAATGGCTAGCGGGGCCCTCGAGATGATAGGCAGCATAGGTAACCTTGTCGGCTTCGGCTACGTTGGCAGAACATAGCTTGTGGGTGATGCTGCGAAGCCAATCATCCGCGTCGAGGGGCTTGACGGAATGGTTAAACTTTGGTGGGTACAGCTTGATAAAGTCATTGATTGATACCAAGTCATTTCGTGGGTGGCATGCAGTGTTCTGCTCAATCCGCTCTAGCAGGCGGTTGGTCTCACGCTTGTTTCTTTCCGCCTCCAGCATCACTTCGGCCAGAGAAGGCAGGTGAGGCAGATTTTCACCTCTAGCTGCACTGGCTCCCCCCCGCTCCGGAACAGCAGGGTTGCCGCGGGTGTTGACCATCCTAGGAGGAAACAAGACAACGGTTTAGACAAGGATGGCCCAAACTTAACAAGGAAGTGCAGAATGTAAAGGATAACACGGAATGCAGAGATGCTCATTCGTATGCCATGGTAATATAAAACTACCATATATACACCAACGGTCATACTCGTCGTACATAGTTTAGTACAAGCCCATGCTACAGTACAACTATGAAGGTAGACGTTACATCTCATCGGAGGCATTCCGAGTTCCTATACATTATTTGTCTACACCTCCGAAATCGATTACACGCCAAGTCATATTCCACAAGTCACGCAGGACAGTGGAGATACAACTACTACAATACTAGTGGTACTACTACTAACTCAGACAGCTCCGTAGTAGTCCTCATAGAAGTTACCTCCATAGCCTGGAAGTTCAACGTGATCATCCGGAAACAGACGGTCTTGAGGAGCCTGTGGACCATAGGGGCTAGGATGAGGTCTTGGACCAACAAACGGTGGCCTGCGGGGACCACGAGGTGGGGTGATGCCTCCCACATCACGCCAATCCACCATGTCTGGCAGAGCCGATCTCACAGGATACAGATCCCTGGTATCCATACATCCAGCTTGCACCGCGGGTGCAAACCGAGTCAATGTGGCCCAATGATCAACACGAGTATTAAAAAGCTCCAGCCTCAAGGCCCGATTCTCTCGGTCCTTATCTTCGAGCATCTCAGCGGTGGTACAAGTTAATGAGTCCTCCTGAGTGGAGTCAACATAGATAGCCTGAAGATACCTTTGCGCTCCCGGAAGTGAAGCTGGCATGTAACGAAAGTCTGTGTTCCAAAGCAGGCCAGTCTGGACTCGTAAGATGGTCATCATGGAGTAGGCAGCATCCTGCACAGCCATCTCAACGGTAACCCCGAGTCCATAGGAACAGTGAAGGGGCTCGGTAGATCCAGTATAGGAGGGAAATATCCTGACGGTGCAGAAATACTGGCTTTGATTAAAGTCGCGGAACTGCTCTTCAACAGTGTATTCGGGATACCAACGGTATCCTGTCTCGATCATGACCCAGACTAGCATACCAGTATGACCGGGCACGTCGAGGCACCTGGTCAGACGAACCACTTGGTTTTGAGGACGGTTGGCCATCTGAAAGCACAACCACAAGACAAAGACATCAGAATTCCTAGGGAAAATTGGACAGCATAACGGCTGTAAATGCTCAGAAAAAGAATTGAGACATCCACAATAGTTCACAATACCGCTCAACAGCATCATATCAAGGTTCTGATTCAAATAGCAACATACTAAAATAGTAGAAACTGGACTGGGACTCGTAGCAATAATCCTATAAACTACTACGGATTAGTAACACGTGAACCTGATAGAAGAAGAGAGCCTAGTCCTTAACCCACGTTGAATGAGAAGAGAATGACTCAGATCACAGGCATAGGGTAAAGGAGTAAAAGAACCTTACGTTCCCTCCCACAATCAATTCCCTTACATATAACTAAAGCATCTATAGACTCGACATCGACCAGTTTGGCTCAACGAACCTACAGGCAGTCCGGCTCTGATGCCAACGCTGTCAAGACCCCGATTCCATGCCACATCGATCTAGCCGGTAGCACCTCATATCACTTTGCGGCCTCACACACGGTATCCCATGGTGTCGCTTTACCATGGCCCGGGACCGTTTGCTCCTTTTGGCTCACGTATATGACAGTGTCGCTAGCATCCATATGACAGAGAACCCGGGCCGACATGGCTAGTCATGAACCGAAAGCGGCACAGACCTATGGAGACAGGCATACATGAATCGCATCGAACATGTCGGTCATCAACGAGTGATTCCGGGCTGTAGCACTGGGCTAACAGGACTCCGGGGATCCCGGGCTGTAGCAGGCTAGGCAGGCTAGGCAGGACTCCGGAGATCACCATGTGACATTTCCCCGAAGGGACAGACATAGGGACGAAGTGAAACACATGCCGGCCAGTCAAGTGTCCTGATCAGTAGTACTGGGCTAGCAGGACTCCGGTGAACCGGGCTGTAGCGGACTACTATGGCTCGAGGAACACTAGACTACATTTCCCCATAAGAAAGGCTGCGAAGGATAAACAACTAGATTGTCGGATCCCACTCATACCAAGCATTTCAATCATACACACAAGATGCCCGATATGAGTACATACAACATGGCATCACAACAAAACTCTACAACTCAAGTACTTTATTTAAAGGCTTCAGGGTGCCATACATAACATATTCATACAGATAGGGGTCACATGACCTGACACTCAAGTCATACAATCATACAAGCACATGCGGAAGCAACTAGTCTGAGTACAGACTCTAGAAAGAAAGAAGGCTTCTCGAAGCCTGTCTATCTACATAGGGCCCTCCATGGCCTGGATCACCACCTGGGTGGCTAGTCACTCGTCGACGTCAAGGTCTACATAAAACCCATCGGAGGGGGGGCAGTGTTGTCGTCTGAAAACAATAAATAAGCAAACATGAGTACAAAGGTACTCAGCAAGTCTTACATCAGAACCTACTATACATGCTCATTCTCAAGAAGGTGGTGGGGTTTATGCAGCAAGCCAGCTTTGACTCTTGGCTAAGCTATCCTACGGAACCTCTTTAGTAAAATAGTTTTCGCACACGAGTCCACTACTCACCCACACAATACTCCATCGTGGATCCTCCCTCGTATCCTGCGAGAGGGCCATCCTCGGTACTCACACTTATCTTGAGTCTTTTAGTAGTATCCATTAACTTGTCTATGAACTGTATAGGCAACCAAGTAGTCCTTTACCGCGGACGCGGCTATTCGAATAGTTTTATACCCTGCAGGGGTGTACTTCGTCACACATGTTTCCACCACTTAGCGTCTGCACACGGAATGTGCTCGGCAGACTTCAAGTGAAAACCGACGTGGGTGTAGACCACGACCTGACTAACCTCACAAGTCTCTAGTCCAGGGTCATCGCCTATTCAGGTTCCATCCGCAAGGAAATCCGGCCGGGGTGTCCTCAACGGCCCCGAACGATGTGAACAGGGTTCCCGAGACACCAAACGGGTGACTCGGTACACCGTGCCACGGTGTATCTACCGCAACATAGCCCACCCCTAGGGTCAGCGCTACGCACGGCCGCCAACACTTAACCTACAAACACCAGAAACTAGTTGCAACTCCTGGACTGAGGCGGGTGGGGTCAGTAAGTCGAGAGGGGTCATGTTTCAGGGCCCAATGTGTGGTAGTAGCTGAATCTTAACTCACGCATACAGAACTCGGTTCTTAGGGACGGTCTCAATGAAACAACCCACCATGTACTCCTACATGGCCTCTCATCGATACCTTTACCAAAACATGTTCAACACATCCCACATATCACTGACACAAGCATTTCACTCTAGCCCATCACCCAGATGAACCAGACCTGACACAACTCTAAGCATAGCAGGCATAGCAAGGTAGGAATCACAAAACATGGCTCAATCAACTCCTACACATGCTAGTGGGTTTCATCTAGTTACTGTGGCAATGATAGGTCATGCAGATGATAAGGGTTCAACTACCGTAGCACACAGCAGTTTGAATCGTGTTGTCTTAATGCAGTAAACAAGAGCAGGAGCGAGAACATGGGTTTGTATCGGAATGATCAATGGTTGCTTGCCTGATGGAGTGGTAACGGGATACTGCCCTTCAGTTGGATACTCGTGAATATCCTCGGAGGTAGAACCTACCATGAAGAACACAACCGAGCACAATCAACACACGACGATATGCAACAATATGATGCATGCTATGACATGGCAATATGAATGTGTTTTGGCCTAATGCAAGCTAAAACAGAAAGGGGTGAACTCATTTGAATCCAAGATTCAAATATTAGCTCATTAACTATTGCATTTATTGAGCATTTCCTTATTCTGCTTAAACAGTAGGGTAAACTTGTTTTGTCATGCATGAAACCATTACAGATGGATAGATTGAATTTTTCTGATAATTTTTCATATATAATTTATCTCATTTGGAGTTATGGTTGAATTTCTATGAATTTTTGAAGTTTGAACTATTTTCTGGAATTTTCTGAATAAAAATAATTCCAGAAAAACAATTACTACGTCAGCAATGCGTCAGGGTGACATCAGCAAGTCAAAGGCGCCAGCCAGGTCAAACCTGACTGATGGGCCCCCCTGGTCAGTGTCTCTGTGCACTAACCACGCTTAGTTAGCCTAATTAACAGGCGGGGCCCACTAGTCAGTGACTATACTAATTAACTAATCTATTTAGTTAGCACTAACAGGCTAATTAGCCGGGCGGGGCCCGCATGTCAGTGAGAGAGGGGGGGGCAGTCAACCCACATCAGCAGGTCAAACCTCCCCGGTCAGTGGGTCAAAGCCTGCCGGCGAGGCCAGACGCGGTGGCGCGCTGCAGAAATCGCCCACAGGGCGCCATTTGGTGCGCGGAGAGCAGCTACGGGTAGCTGGGGACAACCCGCGGCGTTTGGTGGTGGTGGTTGGGCTCGGGGTGGCCGGGAACGTCGCCGGCGACGAGCCTTGCGGTCGCCGAAGTCGGGCGAAAGTGAGCCCGAGGCTACGGGGCACGTCGAGGCGCGTGGTGAGGTGCGTTGTGCCCCTAGGGATGCAGTGAAGATGATAGGCTAAGTGGCGTGGCCGGAGTTTGGCCGGAGACACGTCGGCGATGAGCTCCACGGTGGCGGGTGCGGGTGAGCTTTGTGTGCTCGCTGTGGTGCACGAGAAGAGGAACGGAGAGGTTGGGGAGGTGCAGCAGCTCACGGCGATCACGAAGAGGTAGACGGTGCGGTCGGGGACGAGTCGATGCGGCGGCGACGTCGAAGGGGATCTCCGGCGAGGCTCGGTGAACACGAGGTCGAAGAAGTCGTTGCAGAGCGTGTGAGCGCTCGGGGCTTGGCTGCTCGAAGGAGTTGACGACGGCCAAGAGGATGGACACGGTGGTGCATCACGGGGACGTCGGTGGACGGGGTTTTCATGGTGGCGCGAGCTCAGCAGCGTCGGCCATGGCGGTGGGGAGCGAGAGAGATAGAGGCAGGGGGCGAGTGAGCGTGTCCAGGGGGTCGAGACGGCGACGTGGAGCCAGTCCAGGGGGTCGAGGCGGCGAGGGGAGGAAGCAGGACGGCAGCCTGCTGCGTGGTGCGCGCGGGTGCCGCCGTCGAGCACCTGCCTGCCTGCCTGGCCAAGCCAAGCTGCTCGCTGGCGCGGCGGCTGGGCTGGGCCGGCAGGTGGGCCTGGTGGGTGGCGCCAGGTAAGGTTCTTCTCCCTTTTTTTCATTTTGTTTTCTTTTCTATTATTGTGTAGCTTTAGGGCTCTAATTAATATACCTAGGCACTTTCTAAAATCCTGAAAATATTTGTGAGCCCTATTGGGATTATTCCTAACAGCAAACAATTACTTTCAGAATTATTTGAGCACTTGAATTATTTAATAGCATTTAAATGCCCAAATTCAAATATTTATGTATTAAATCAGTGACCTTCTTTTGACCTAGAAAAATGTGCACCTATTTTCCCAAAGGTTCTAACCCAAGGCAAAGAGGGTGAACATTTTGGAAGGGCATTTCAGGTTCATTGAATTTATTTTTAGTAAACCCTAGTTGATTTTAGGGGGGGGGGTGCTGGGGGTTCTGTCTTCCCCATTTCCAGTTTCTGATGAAAGTAAACATGATGCACACTCTAATGCATGGACTAGCTAGGGTGTGACATAGATAGAGTAGTAGATCAAGAGGAGGCACCGTCCACGACACCGACAAGGCCAACAAGCTCAAGCAGTCGCCGTCCCCCCAGGTCCGTTCTGTTCCCCCCGTGTTCTTTGATTTGCTTTGTTTCCCCCATGTTCTTTGTCGACAAGGCCAACAAGGCCAACAAGCATGCTGATTTAGGAGTTACTCGTATTGTGCCTGCGCGTATGGCTAATGGTCGTATTGTGCCTGCGCGTGCGTTCTGTTGATTCCAGCCCAATTGTCGAGCAATTGGACCACATTCAGAGGGATTTTGCAGACTGAATTAGGCATTTAGGTTTAGGTCCCTTTTGGCCACGTTCAGTTGATGTGGTGCTACCTTGCTAGGTATGCTAGTTTCCCCGTGGTTCTCTTCAAAGTGACGTAGAATTCATCAGAAATAGAAAAGGCAGACCGAAAGGGGAAAAAATGATGCCAACACTTATAATGTTGCAAGTGTATTAGTATTTTCCAATTTAGTTTGTTTGTTTTTAAAATAAACATGTTTATATTTGTCTAAAAAGATGCAGCGGCACACTGGAGCAGTTAAACTTGTAGGGGATCTAGCCTCCAGTGGCCTTTGGCTATATAAACCCTAGCAAAGCAAATTAAGCCAATAGCTCTGAATCTCTGAAATTCTAGTGTTAAATTCAGTTTTGTACATGACTGTATCGGTGTCAAGCCAATAGCTTTCATGCGCATATCGACGACTATAAAGCTGTTCAGTTTTGTACATGACTGTATTGGGTAGGTGTGTTTAAATTGAGAATCTAGGGTTCAGTTCTTAAGTGTTTGGTTCTAACAAAATGTAGCACATGGGAAGATATGGTCCATTTATAGTAGATATGGTTCATTGTAGATATGGTCCATTTATAGTAGATGATCCTGATGTTGTGTTTGCCATTTATAGTAGACATGGGCACATGGGCAGATATGGTCCATTGTAGATAGAGTAGTAGTATTCCAAATGTTCACAAGTGCATTGCTTTTTTCTCACTTTTGCTATCATAAATATCCACAAGTGCATTGCTCTTCTCATTTTTATCACTTTTGCCATCATAAACTTGGTTCTGTTCCTATTTATGTCCAGTCCTGTTTATGGTAACTTGTTGTTTAATTACAATGTTGCTTTTCAGAGAAGTGAGATGGCTGGCTTGGAAGGTTTCGAGTTCTTCGAGATCGTAATTGAGAAATCGTGCAGTAGGCAGGTATGTTTATCATCACTCATTTCTTTATCATCACTCTGCTGTCTAGTGCTTGATTGCCACAATTAACCACTACTTGACCCTCGCTGCAGAGGCTGCCTGACAAGTTTGCGAAGATGCTCGCCGGTCGTGAGCCCCACAAAGTGAAGCTGCGGGAGGCCGACAGTGGGCTTCATAGGCTGTGGGAAGTGTTGGTGGTGTTTGATGGTGAAGGCCACATGTACCTAGGGCCCGGCTGGGAGCATTTAGCCCGCGCCCATGAGCTACAGCTCGGGTACTTCCTTGTCTTCCGCTACGACGGCGACGGCATGTTCACCATGAAGATGTTCGACAACACCATGTGCCGCATGTACTACCAGCACGACGACGATGCCAGTAAGCTCTCTGCCTCTCTTCTTCCTGTCCTTTTAGCTTCCTCTACCTGCACGATGACAACACAATGTTCACACTTTTTTGCATTTGGCCAGGCAATGGGAGCAGCAGCGGGGATGACGAGGAGCAGAGCGGGGATGACGACGAGGAGCAGAGCGGGGATGACGAGGAGCAGCCTATTCTGGCTGACGACGAACATGCTATGGTGGTGGCTGGCGACGACCCTGCGATGTTGGTGGCGGAAGACGACCTTGCTATGGTGGTGGCGGACGACGACCTTGGTATGGTGGTGGCGGACGACGACCTTGCTATGGTGGTGGCGGACGACGACCTCGCGATGGTGGTGGCGGACGACGACCTCGCAATGGTGGCGGCGCCTGCAATCCCACAGCTTGGCGACAGGACCATGCCAATTGTGGTAGAGGAGTACATCCGCATTGGAATTCGCCACTCTGAGCGCATCAGGTTGATGAAGGAGAAGAAGGAGGAGTGAAGGTGTTAAGAAGGTGTTCAACATGTTAGGTTTAAGCTTGTTTGTGTAATATGAACAAGTCAATGTTAAGTATGGCAGGTTTAATTTTGTGCATGCTCATGGATGCTGTATGACAGTGTCATCTAAACAAGTCATGTTTTTAACAATGAATATTGAGCTTGATAATTGATGGGAATTGAAATTTTTTATGCATGCTCATGGATGAAAGATAAAATTATGGGTTTTTGTGCATGCTCATGTATGAAACAATATAAGTTTCATTTTTTGAATGCTAAAAACATGACTCAAAACCTAGCCATGGACGACCGCCGTGACCAAATCCGCCGGTTTTTGAAAACACCGTACAAATTCAAAGGGTGTGTCTAGGGCACATCTAGATGTGCTCTAGTTATTGCACATCTAAGTGAGTGAATCAAGCATAAAGAGAAAAGAAAAAAGAAAAAGGAAAATATCCACACGAATCTCGACGTAAGATCAATGCCATAGGACTTAGATGTGCAATACTTATGGCACATCTAGATGTGCTTTAGCAAAACTGAAATTCAAAAACCGTTTTTCATTTTTTGAATGCAAAAGACATGCGTTTTTCGTGAAGCGGCTACAAGGAGGGGCACCCCAAACGTCGCCATTCCATTTCTATCTCAAAGTAGACCCTATTTTACGGACGGTCGCCAAAAAGCATGCATTTCCGACCCTCGTAGCTACTCCCGGCAATTCGGACCACCTTCGGCCGATTCAGCTGGAACCGGCTGGAATTTGAACTGCGGGTCCTCCATAGCTTGCCCGTTATTTTCACTAAAAATGCTTTTTAGCTTCACAGGTAGGCATTCCATCACAAAATCGACAACAGATTTGCACGACTCAAACCCTAGCCATGGACGGTCGCCGTGTCGCGACCGGTTTTCCGGGCTTTAATTACGAGAAAATGGCCGTAGTGCTCACCAGCCCCAGGATTACTGTTAGTTGATGAGGCACCAACTTGTTACAGAAATTCCAAGCAAAATTGCAAAATATGTAGTACAAGACCATTGTGGCCTATGAGTACATCAAATGGTTTCTAGTGGTTGAGGGCGGAAGCGGTTTGTGGATCACCACGGTCTATGGGACTCCATTTCCCATAGGAACAGCTGACCAGGTTAACTCCTATCTTCGCGAGGCTGCTATCACCGTTGCTTAGGTTCCGAGGCTGCCATCACCACGCTCCCCTCCAAGCAAGCAATCTGGCCAAGACAATAGCCAGGGACAAGCCAGTGAGTACTTTGAATGTACTCGCAAACATTAAGAACACAGGTATAATATAATTGATCAACATGTACTGAAATATTCTATGATCACATCGTCAGTCATAAATAAAATCTTGATGCATGCAAGCAGGTTATTTATATGCAACCGGAATATGCAATGACAGAATAGAAATAAAATGCACCGATCGGATGTCTGAAGCGACGTCTCGAAAGGATAGTAAAAGTGAGCATGCCTCAGTCGGGCGTCTTAGCGACACCACGTAAGGGGCTTATAAAGTAAATAAAATAATAAGCATGCCACAGTCGGGCGTCTGAGCGACGCCACATAAAGGGCTTATGAGAAAATGAAATAATAAGCATGCCACAGTCGGGCGTCTGAGCGACGCCACTTAAAGGGCTTATGAGAAAATGAAATAACAAACATGCCATAGTCGGGCATCTGAGCGATGCCACATAAAGGGCTTATAATCATACTGAATTTCCAGGAGGTGGTACCATCCCAGGGATATTCATTATTTCAAACAATGCAAACGGTTAGTCCAATATGATAATAATCATAACCATCATATATCACAAGTCATAATCAATAATCGGGTTTAGTAGTTTCTCCTCCGAAGACCGACACTAAGACCGACACTTGACCCATCCCAGACTGTAATCCTTAACCATGGACACGGCTATTCGAATAGGTTTAACATCTCTGCAGAGGGTGTACTCTTTACCCATGAGTAACGGATTCCTTTAGTCCATCGGACTAATTCCGTCTACAGTCTTTTAATTGAAACACACCTGACATGCACACACCAGCTTTTACTCGTGTCTGGAATCACCCACGACACCTGTTAAGAAAAACTCTAAGTGGGGAGGCTACAACCTCGCATAGCATGGGATCAAATTTCTATCGCGCGCTCTAAGGGGTGCCCCCCTCTCGGTCCCAACCGGATACACCCATGCCCCCGGACCAGGTGGCACGCCTACCAGCTGCAACTGGTATCTTCCACCATGGCCTCTCTGTACGGTGTGTGCCAAGACAAGGGTTAACAACTTACTGAACCATACCCCACCTACGGTAGGGACCAGTGGCATTACGAAACAAGTATGGGGGTTACCGGAACAAGACTCGATCTATGCCCGACTCAGGAGGCTTATGAGTTCCCTGCATGACATGTATATCAAATATATTTCAACCGACGAAATCACCACCCATTATACCTTACTATGCCATACCGGACATAACCGTCCCGACGGGGACCGCCGACAAGCTCACTCCTACCCAAGGCAGAGGCTTTCCCGGATTCCTTTCCGGCATGCATGCAAGACACATGAGGATGATTACCATCACACGTATATTCATTTCCAACAGCAAGGAAATCACTAATATGCATCCATGCACAATAATCATATCACATGAAATAACAAGTTCTCCGAAATAAGGTGGTGTTATAAACGTGTCAACTAACACCCAAAAATATTATTCCGGGGTTCAGAATGCTTGCCTTCAAGGTGTGGAGAGGTGGGGGGTGCTCTCCAAAACTTTTGAAAGTTTTCTTCTCTCTCTCCAAAAATCCTATTTTCAAAAATATGCAAATAACACATATTTCAAAAACAATACAAAAAGGTTGTTTGGAAAATTTTCAAATAAATCTTAAAATAAACAAGACAGAATTTGAGAGATGTAGGAAAAACAATCAATTCATTTGGAGTTATATTTAAAGAGTTATAGATAGTCAAAGTTGTGGTCAAAATCTGTTATTTAAATAAAAACAGAAAGGAAAACCTTTCAGAGGGGAATACGTTTTCGAAGCGGGGAAAACATACTGGCCTGGATTACGTCTTCACTTAAAACACGTGGATGTCGCGGTGAGTCACTGATAGTGGGTCCAGGGGGCCCACTAGTCAGGTTTGACTATTGCTTCCTCCCTCTTCTTCCTCTGTTCCGAGTGGAGGCGGGGCTCCAGCGATCGTCGTCGGCGGCTGGCGGCTCCTCGTGCGGCCCCGAGGGTGGGGATGGATCCGCCACTCCAGTGTGGTCCTCCCGGTGGTCGCCAGGCCGGTGGGGACGGAGGGAGCTGCCGGCGGCGAGCTTCGCGGCGGAGGAGGCTTCGGGTGGATAGTGAATTTGGGGCTGCGGTGGCTCCCGATCAAAATCGAGCAGGGGGTTGGGTTCGTGGGAGGAAGGGGAAGTTCTTGGTGAAGAGAACGGAGAGGGGGAGGCCTTGGTGGCGTCGGAACGGCCGGGGCAGTGGCGGCAGCAGGAGTTCCCGGAGAGGAAGAAGACGACCTCCTCGGGTCGATTGGCTGCCATGGGGGAACTGGAGGAGTGGACTGAGGTTCCGTGCGTGCTCAGAGGGGCTCGGGGTCCCTTTTTATAGCGTGGCCATGTCGGTTCGCGGTGGCCGGGGATAGGTTCGCCGGCGAACCGCCCTACTGTGCTGCAGGGCGACGTGGCGGTGGTTGGTCGGCTCCAGGAGCTACCGACGAACGCTCCACTCTCCATGGAGGCGAGCTGGCGCGCTGTGGTGGTCGGGGCGGTGCCGACCATGGCAGGAGCGGGTGCGGCCGCGGGCGTGCCGCCAAGAGGGCTCTAGTGGCGGCGTTGTAGGGCGCTAGGGGCGGTCGGGGCTTCTAGCGTGACGTGGCGAGAGGGAGGGGATCACGATGAGCTCGGGGAAGCTTATCCAGGGGCGCGCTGGCTCGGGCGCGAGCACGTGCAAAATGCGTGCGCTGCTCGCGCTCCGGGCGTGCACGGGACGTGCTCGACGTAATGCCAGAGCATGCTACAGAGCTTGGGTGAGGCTGGCATTTAGCAGATCTAGGTTAGGAGTAACTGGGAGTCTAGTGGACATGCTTATTTGATCAGAGGTGGAAGTTCACAGTGTAAACTAAAACACATGTCAAAACAGATCATGCCCATAAGGTGTTTGACAAAATGCCAAGGGCAGTTAGGCATTTCTTGGAGTGGCCAAAAACTCCAGATGGTGGTCTCTTTAGATGAATAAGAAGGTGGTGAAGTTAGTTTGCCAAAAGCAGATACTTTTTAGTGCAAGCTTTGCAAAACTACAATTCTGGACAGGAGATAAATGACATTATTTCATGAACCAAAAATAATCCAATGGGTGCATGCTCCTGGATTTAGGGGTTTTGCAGGGAGGACTACAAGTAGGAAAAGGAATCAAGATCCAAAGAGCAAGCAAAAATATGGTTGCAGTAGAAATCACAGGGCTGGACCAGAATGGAAAAGAGGTTGATTCACTCAAAATTTTCAAAGAACAACACTAGGTTTTTGCATAATGTTGAATCATAAGCTACTACCAACATCCCATAATTTTGGTGGAGGCCAGAAAGAAATATTTAAATGGGTTGTAGTGCAAAATTGCACTCTGGACCAGAGAAGAAAAATTGATGAAGAGCTAATATATTACAAGAATAAAAGATATTTTTGCACAAAAATGATTTAAAAACATCACATGACATCTCCAAATTTTGGTGGGATTTTGGAAAGAATTTAACAAATGGTTGTAGTTCAAATATGGCCATATAGCCTTTAAAAACCATTTTTCAAGAAAATAAAGATCAAGCAAATTAATTATGTAATTAGTTCTACTAATAAAAGAAAAGTTTTTCTTGAGAGGTTAAACAAGTACAAAAACATATTTGAAAAGTTTTTTCACTTTGGGGAAAAACTCCATAATAACAAGGGAGAAAAAGGTTCAAAAATAAAAAGGGAGCCCAGAAAATAAAAGTTTTAATTTCCTGGCAAAATTTTAATAAAACAAGGCCAAAAAAAATTTGGGGTGTCACACGCCGCGACGAAATCGGCCGGTTTTTGAAAACACCGTAAAAAATTCAAAAAAAACTCAAAAAAATGGGAGACCTCCGCGTCACATCATCAAATGTGGCCTACCAACTAGCAAAAATACTAAACTTGCAATACCGGCGTTTTCTTGAAAAAGTGTTCTAAAAAACGACCTACCACGAACGAAGATTCATGGCTTTCAAGCCAAACTAGCAATGATATGGCCGCATCTGTTGAATAGTTTCTGATAATATGCCCAAATTGGGCGCATGCCTCCATCTTGTGATGGCAAACAATGTTGCCAAAGCGAGGTTCCAACTTGTTTAACAAAAAAACCGTTTTTCATTTTTTGAATGCAAAAGACATGCGTTTTTCGTGAAGCGGCTACAAGGAGGGGCACCCCAAACGGCGCCATTCCATGTCTATCTCAAAGTAGACCCTATTTTACGGACGATCGCCAAAAAGCATGCATTTCCGACCCTCGTAGCTACTCCCGGCAATTCGGACCACCTTCGACTGATTCAGCTGGAACCGGCTGGAATTTGAACTGCGGGTCCTCCATAGCTTGCCCGTTATTTTCACTAAAAATGCTTTTTAGCTTCACAGGTAGGCATTCCATCACAGAATCGACAACAGATTTGCACGGCTCAAACCCTAGCCACAAATCGTCGCCGCAACTAAATCGGCCGGTTTTTGAAAACGCCGTAAAAAATTCAAAAAAAAATCAAAAAAAATGGGAGACCTCCGCGTCAGATCATCAAATATGGCCTACCAACTAGCAAAAATACTAAACTTGCAATACCGGCATTTTCTTGAAAAAGTGTTCTCAAAAACGACCTACCATGAACGAAGATTCATGGCTTTCAAGCCAAACTAGCAATGATATGGTTGCATCCGTTGAATAGTTTCTGATAATATGCCCAAATTGGGCGCATGCCTCCGTCTTGTGATGGCAAACAATGTTGCCAAAGCGAGGTTCCAACTTGTTTAACAAAAAAAACCGTTTTTCATTTTTTGAATGCAAAAGACATGCGTTTTTCGTGAAGCGACTACAAGGAGGGGCACCCCAAACGGCGCCATTCCATGTCTATCTCAAAGTAGACCCTATTTTATGGACGGTCGCCAAAAAGCATGCATTTCCGACCCTCGTAGCTACTCCCGGCAATTCGGACCACCTTCGGGCGATTCAGCTGGAACCGGCTGGAATTTGAACTGCGGGTCCTCCATAGCTTGCTTGTTATTTTCACTAAAAATGCTTTTTAGCTTCACAGGTAGGCATTCCATCACAGAATCGACAACAGATTTGCACGGCTCACACCCTAGCCACGGACGGTCGCCGCGACGAAATCGGCCGGTTTTTGAAAACACCGTAAAAAATTCGAAAAAAATCAAAAAAATGGGAGACCTCCGCGTCACATCATCAAATGTGGCCTACCAACTAGCAAAAATACTAAACTTGCAATACCGGCGTTTTCTTGAGCTACTCGGTATGATTTTAACCATGATTTCTACAAAGTTTACAAAAAAACCCTATTTTTTTCTACACCCAAACCCAAAAGGATTTCCCTCCCACACCAAAATTTCCCCTCCACCAAAATTTCCCTCTCCCAAAATTTCCCTCCACTCCCTCTCCCACTACCAAGCAGGACCCACCACTCCCTCTCCCACTAACACGCGGGATCCCCTCCCCTCCCCTCCCAAAATTTCCCCATTCCCCTCCCCTCTCCCTGACGAACCCTAGCTTCTCCCTCCATTCCCCACCTCCCTGCTCCGCGCCGCCCCGCTCCCCACCCTAGCGCCGCCCCTCCTCTGCTCCGCCCCGCACCTCCCTGCTCCGTGCCGCCCCGCTCCCACTCCCTCCCCTCCTCCGTGCCGCGGACCACATCAACGACGACGGCGGCCACATCGACTACATCAACGACGACGGCGGCTACATCGACGACGGCGTGATCGGCGACGACGACCGCTGCATCGTCAACATCATCTCCCCCTAGGTACTTCTCCCCTTGATCCATCTCCCCTCCTCTGGTGGATCCACCTCCCCTCTGGTGGATCCATCTCCCCTCTAGTAGATCCCTCTCATGGGTTAGGATATTCTAGGGTTAGGATCTCCTGGTGGTTCGGTAGGTCCTCTAGTTCGGTAGGTCCTCTGGTGGTTCTTGGGGTTAGGGTTCATGTTTATTGTTGCGTGGGGATGATCTCCCTCTAGTTCATGGGGTTAGGGTTCATGGGGTCAAGGTTAGGGTTCATGGGGTTAGGGTTAGGACCTCCTGGTGGTTCGTTTGGTCCGCTTCATGGTTTAGGGTTCATGATTTTAGGGATGGGGATGGATGGGGAAGTGGATGATTTTAGGGGATGAGGAAGTGGATGATGTCTGGTTGATGGTGCTTGTATCAGTACTTGCTTGTGTATGGTTCAATTACTCAGCTAGCATAGATGGTGAATTAGGTTTCCAACAGCACTTCGAAAAGAAGCTACTTGCTTGCTTGTTTGTATCAACAGTACTTTCTTGTTTGTTGCCCTTCAATTTCCTTCCTTCTTTGCTTGTTACTGTCAGTAGCACTATGCTTGTTTCTATCAGTAGCACTTTCCATGCTTGCTTGCTTGTATTATGCACTTTGCTTGCTTGCAACTTGGGTTAGTATGAACATGTACTTGATTGTTTGTAGCACTTTGCTATCAGTAGCACTACTGGGGTTTGTAGCAGTGTTCTTCTTTCATGATATGTGCGTGAAGCTTGTGTTCTTCTTTCCAGTGAACACGGGAATGCTTAGTACTTATTGTGGTATTGGAATTCCTGGTCTGTTAAGGCAGTATGACTAGTTTTAATATATACTAGATTGGTGCTAGATAATTTTGATTGCTGTAATATACAAGGTTGATTCTAATTGTCAAAATGTCTTAACTTGTGTCATCTAGTCTGTAGCCATTTTTGGTGTGTAGAGACAGCATAATCAATAGTTGAGTATAGTTTTTTCATCTGCTTTTGTACTGCTGCAAGTATAGTTGTTTCATGCTTTAACAGTGGCAACATCTAGTTGTTTTGAAGGTCCTCATGATATACTCGTCTAGCTTCCTGTCAGACTGTCTAAGCATGTGTACATGACACCAATTCACTAGTTCATGTTGCTTGCTTGCAAGCATACATGTTGCTTGCTGGCATACATGCTTAATTAGGGTTTCCATCAGCATTACTTGCTTGTATCACTAGCACTTGGAGAATAATCTACTTGCTTGCTTATTAATTAGGGTTTGTATCAATTGTACTTGCTTCCTTCTCTTCATTTTCCTTCATTGCTTGCTTGTTTCTATCAGTAGCACTTTGCTTGCTTGTTTCTATCAGTAGCACTTTGCTTGTATTAGTAGCACTTATGCACTTTGCTTACTTGCTCCTAGTGTACATGCATGCTTGTTTAGTGCACTTACATGTTTTCTTAATTAATAACACTAGATCACTGTATTGTTTATCCATCAAGTTTGTTTCACATGTATTACATGTATGTGCATGATGGTCCAAATGCTTTCCTTTATTGATACAAGTGCATCATTTTACTTTATCCCTGTTGTATCTGATTGTTGTTTATTCTATTTTGCAAGCACCACCTCAAGATCATCCATGGCAAGGAGGACAAGGTCAAGCATGAGGCCAACCGTTGGTATGCAACTTGCTCCTTGTGGCCAGTTTCATAAAATCTGTGTCTTAATATGCTAAGTGAAATGTATTGCTGCAATCTGAATAAGCTGGCTTAATTGTGCCTGTGTGCTGTTAGTCTTCCTTACCTGAATAACTAGGATTAAATGATAATAAAATTTCATAAGATATGTTTGGCTGCCTGTCCATGCATTCCAAACATTCACCTAATAGTTATGTTTCCTTTATCATGCAAAGAAGAGCCTCTCACCGAGTACGAGAAGGTTAGGGCTAGAAATATCATGAGGAACAATCGGATGTTCTAGTCCCTTGGCATTGGTGCAATAGCGTCGATGATTAGGAAAACAAATGGTGTACAAGAAGGTAGAAGTGATGAGGTTCAAGAGGGTAGTGGAGTTATCAATGATGACCCAGAGTACAATCCTAAGGAGGATGAAGTTATTGATGGAGAGGAAGTGGATGATGTTGTAGTCAACAAGATTGTTAAGGTGCAAACTCTGTCTTGCTTGGAGGGTTGGGGTTCTGTTATTCTATGTTATTCCTTGTGCTCACATATTTCTCTTGTGATCTAATGCTTTTTTCCGTGCTGTTTATACGAGGCACTGAAGGAATCTAGGACGAAGAGGCCTGGTGTTAAGAAGACAGTCAGCAAGAAGCACAAGAGCTCAGAAACATCTCCTGCAATGCCTCCAGGATGGGTGATGGCCCCAGCTCCAGGACAAAAAAAGAGGATCCTGGAACCCGATGAACCTGCCCTTGATAGAGTCACAAGGCAGAAAGCAAGGATGGCGACTACGACGGACCATCAGGAAAGTATGCTACGCATGGACTCTCAGACCTCAGTGCAAACGGGTGATGAGTTGCCACCCATGGATGAAGGAACCACTCTCAGCATGGATGGAAATGGGACTGTCTGCCTAGATGAAGCAGGAACCATCTACATTGATGAAGCAGGCACTGTCCAAACAGACCTCAGCCCTATTGCACCTTCTATTGACAGGAACGCTGTCATCAATGAAGAACAACAGCTTGTGCTTCAATCAAGCAAGTTGACCTTTGCAATGCTATCTTTTACTAGTGCATTTTCCAAATGGAATGATCATGTATGCTTTTGTTGATTCCTGCATTTGTCGATTTCTATTCTAATTTATGAATTCAGTTTCATTTTCAGATGCAATGACTCCCAAGACTAGACTTAGAAAGGGCAAAGGGCTAGAGAGGATCACCAAGTCGCTTGGTAGCAAGGTGCCTATCCAAATTGCCGAAGGGATGATTCGTCCAGAGAAGCCTCTGCACGCAGCAAAGCTTGCTTCTGAGTGTGGACTCGTTGCAAAAAGCCATCTTCCGGTTCTTCCTCACTTCAAGCTATACAAAAAATGCTAGTCTATTGGAGAACTACATTGGGAAAGTTGTTGTAAGCTACTTGTTTCATAGTTAATGTGCTATCTATTTTCTGTTACACCTATGCATGATCACTAATATTGTTCCTACCTTGTTTGCTATCTTGGTAGGCAAATTTTGAGATGAACACGGACTCGGAGACCATCAAGACCTCGTGCAAAGATATTCTGCAGAAATATTCAAAGAACAGATGCCATCAGATCAAGAAGAAGTATTTTGATACCGTAGCCGCAAATAAAGTCAACATTCCGGTGCCTGATCTAACGGATGGTGAATGGCAAGCTCTGGTGGAGATGTGGTCTACGCCAAGACACAAGGTTTGTCTCTGCTTTGTTTGATACTTTATGTTCTGCACATGATATGCTAGTGCTAGATCATGCTGACAGTATGCTTTTTTGTAGGAAACCTATTTGTCGAACAAGATGAATCGACAAAAAGTCGTGTACAATCAAGGAATTAGTTCCAGGCACTACACAACACACATTTTTGCCACTCTGAGAACTCTTCTCTAGAGACCTTACCATTTGATCCTCATTGAATAACATTTCTGATTCTTGCTGAATAACATTTTGATTTTTGTTGAAAAACATTTCAGAAATAAGAGCGTAAGGGTGAGGAGCTGTCTGCGATTGACTTGTTTAAGGCCACCCACAACAGCAAGAAGCACGGTTTTCGGAGCCAGTCAAGACTGCTATAGTAAGTCACTCCATGCTTTGCCCTGTTTGATTCACAGCCAACTTTGATGCTTTGATGATTTGATGTTGTTTGACTCGGAGCCAGTCAAGAACACATGCTATGTTCCATGCTTTGATGTTGTTTGATAGTTCAACAAAGATATCAGAACTTGCTGTAGCTATTTGATGCATTTTTTTATGATATGATGAAATTTGATCTGAATGTTAGTTTGATGATCGGCTCACTTGGGAAGCCATCTTATATAGAACCACCATTCTAGGCTTAATGAAGTGATCATATTGTTCCAATTGCATGTCTCCAGGTCACTAGTCATCATCTTCTTGTATAGATTTTGTGTGCTGGTTTGATTACTTCAAATAATCCATTTGTGTGCTGGTTTGGTTTCTCTTGCCTGGTTTGGTTTGCAAAATGTGAAATAGATCTCCCAGTAATGCCTATCATTTTCCTCCATATGCTAGCTTGGGATGGAAAAAAATGAAGCGCCGGTACCAGAAGGTGAAGAGCCAAAGTCTGCTGTTGAAATTGTCGAACAAGTCCTCAAGACCGAAGTCAAGCAAAGCACATTCCTCAGGAATGTTGGGCTCCAGTCATCTAGGAACAACTCCGGCAAAGTTGCTCCTCATGTTTGTGACCTTTAGCAGAAGCTGGAGAGGTCCGAGCTTCAAGCTGAACTGGTGCAAGAAGAATTGGCGGCAATCAAGATGAAGGCGGAAGAATCTGAAGCTGCACGCGACAATGAACTTGAGCTCCTGCGCAAGAAGTCTCAAGAACAGGAAGAGAAGTTAGCCCACTTGATGGCTCTCTTTGGAGCTAAGGTAGTTTGATGGCTGTGCTATGAACCTCTTTGTCTTTGAGCTAAGGTAGTTGTTGCATTTTGAACCTGTGAACCTGGGAGCTGAGCTGAGAGCTGTTGCATTTTGTTGCATTTTGCTGTTTAAACTAGAGCACATGGATCCTGTGAAGTTATGTGATCACTTGTGAACTTGTGCCTTTCTGTGAAGTTATGTGATCTTGTGAACCTGGATCACTTGTGGATCATTTTGTTTATTTTCTGTGAAGTTATGTGGATCACTTGTGCACCTGGGCTTGTGGATCACTTGTGCACCTGGGCCTTTCTGTTTATAGTTATGCAAAATGAGAACCTGGGCTCTAGAAAGGCCAAGGCCCAAACAAGAATTAGACCAAAAAGGCTTGGTCCTAAAAAAAGAAATGACTGTAAGAAAAAAAATTATAAAAGGCTGCATAACAGAAAATAAAAAGGCCAAGGCCCAAATTCGAACTAGACTAAAAAGGTTGTGGCCCAAAACAATAGTGGAATATAAAAAAATCATCAGAAAAAGGCTCCATTCCCAGAAAATAAAAGGCCAAATTATTGGGCCAGGCCCATGCAGATAAGCAAAATAAAGAGAAAAAAATTAAATGGACTGAATTATTGGGCTTGGCCCATCAAGACGGCTGAAATGGACCGGGCTGATTCTATTTTACGACCTTTTCATTTGGTCGTAAGTCTTCCACGTCAGCTTGCCATGGTGGATCTGACGTGGTGTGGTCGGATTGCTAGTGACCAAAACAGTTGGTCGTTAAATCTACGACCTTTTTTTTGGTCGTAAACGTTTGCGACCATTCCAGAAGAAAGGTCGCTATAGTCAGTTTACGACGGCCAGCTTTTGACCTTATGTTTTTGGTCACCAAAAGGTCACAAATGGAAATTTGTGACCATTCAGTGACCAATACTAGTGCTCACAAGTTGACATATTTCTTGTAGTGGCATCAGCTCCGAATCATGTCTTTGGTCAAATGTTGGGTTTGCTCGGCTCCTATGTTTTGGTACCTTACGTTCCGCTCTATCGGCTAAGGTAGCGCTAGGATAACTACTGCGATTTTGCCCCGGTTCTGCCGGGCTGAGCACCTCAGTAGAGAAAGCTAAAACTGACTGTCATGATAAGGCGAGAGACTGGTCGCTGTTCAGCAAGGTTTTTCGAGTCCTTAAAGACTTATGCCGCTTAGGGCGAGGGGCCGGCTCTGTCCGTCTTACAGGCGTGTATCGCGCCCCGAATTCGGCCTTCCGAATACCAGGGGCTTCATCGAAATTTAAAATTATAGAATTCTATGGCTAAGTGAGGGTGATAAAGCATCATTAGTCCGGTTGCCTTGTTCGTTGTGCTGAACACCTCCCTCGAAGGACCCAAACATAGGAACAAGGGTGCTCAGGTTTATCCCGAACACCCCAGCACTCGTGGCATGGGGGCAGAAGCCGAGGACTAGCCATCTCTCAGATTGGATAAATAGCCAAACAGAAGGTAATATTTTAAATTCTAACAAGCGTTGCATAGCGAATATGATACAAGTTTTCATACATACAGGACAAAACGAGCAAGTCTTATTCAAATATTACATTTTGTGAACACTCATCCGCGATAAGACGGGCACCCGGCAGAAGACCCTCGTAGTACATCTCGGGGTGGCGGTGCTCCTTGCCCTCCGGCGGCCCCTCCTTGATCAGCTTCACGGCGTCTTGCTTGACCCACTGCATTTTTACATGGGCAAAAGCCCGGCGTGCACCTTCAATGCAGACGGATCGCTTGATGACCTCCAGCCGTAGGTAGGCATCCACCAGCCGCCTCACCAGGCCGAAGAAGCTGTTCGGAAAGGCGTCGCCAGGCCACAACCGGACTATGAAGCCCTTCATGGCCTGATCGGCTGCCTTATGTAGCTCGACCATCTTCTTCAGCTGGTCGCTCATTGGCACCGGATGTTCAGCCTCAGCATACTGAGACCAGAATAGCTTCTTCGTCGAGCTCCCGTCCTCGACTTGGTAAAATTGTGTGGCATCGGACACACTGCGGGGCAAATCTGTGAATGCTCCTGAAGAGCTCCGGATTCAGGTAAGTAATCGATAATTCACTCTTACATGCTTGCTTTGCATATAGAAAGCCTTACCCGCCGCTATCTTCATCATCGCGTCGATCTCCTGAAGGGCCTTCTAGGCCTCGGCCTTGGCACTCTTCGCGCTCTCATGGGCCGCAGCAAGCTCAGACTCTCGCGTCTTCAAGTCAAGCTCCAACGCCTCGTGCTTCGTCACGAGAGCCTGGAGCTCTTGCTGCACCTCGCCCACCCGAGCCTCATTTCTCTCTCGCTCCTTGGCCGTTGTATCTTCAGCCTTGGTCAGCGCTTGCTTCAGGGTCGCCACCTCGGTCGTGGCCCCTGGCAAAACATACAATGATCCTGTCATTTTGCAATCGCATCCTTTTTATATATACATATATCTATAGACGGCCCCGAGCTCTTTCTTGGACCCATCGAGGTCCTGCTTCAGTACGGCTACCTCCGCAGTTAGTGTGGCGGACGCCAACAGCGGAGCCTGCATAAGCATATTGACATACTTATATTAGACTCCTGCGATATTATTTGATCCTCTGTTCGGCTTTTCTTTCTGAACACCGAACAAAGCATCAGGGGCTACTGTATATACAGTAATATTCCTACTACATTTTAAAAGCACTTACCTCGAAGCCTGTTAGAAGGCTAGTACAGGCTTCAGTCAATCCGCTCTTGGCGGACTGAACCTTCTGGGTCACCGCACTCATGATGGTGCGGTGCTCCTCGTCGATGGAAGCGCTGCGAAGCGCCTCTAGCAGGTTGTTCGGCGCCTCTGCATCGGCAGGGGTCACCGGCACAGGCGTTTTGCCCCCCTTAGAAGGGGACCGCCCGCCCGAGCTCGGAACCGTTAATGGGGACCCCGTCCCCTCGGCTGAGGGCTGAACGGGGACCCCGTCCCCTTGGCTGAGGGCCAAAGTTGGAGGGTCCGGCGCGATGTTCGGCTGAGGGCCAAACTTGGAGATCTTGGGGACCCCGTCCCCTCGGCTCCCAGAGTCCGGAAGGTCGCCTTGAGGCGCCTCTGGGACTGTCCCCCTGGATCCGCTGCCTCTTGAGACAACACCTCGGCGTCGTCGGCTGGCTGAGGGGAGGTGGCGGTCGGGACTGGATCGCTATCCATGTCTGACGAGCCCAGGGAGCCGTCCGAGGATACCTCGATATTTGCTCGGGGCGGCCTGCACAATTGAGTTCGGCGTTATAGAAAGCAATGCGACAAAGGAATCCTATGGGTTACTTTGGTATCCGAATACTTACGATCTCCCCTGGGGCTTGGCACTGGGCAACCAATCGTCTTCACTTGCGTCGGCGGGGGTGGAGCTGTCCGGAAGGAGAGTCCTTCCCTTCTTGGACCCTCCGTCCTCCCCAGTCAGGGTGGCCTTCCTTTTCTTGTCTCCCCCAGTCAGTGGGGGAGCCTCTTCTCCCTCTTCCTCATCTTCGGGGGAAGAGTGCGCCGCAGAGTCATCGGACGGTGAGTCCGACGATGCCTAGCATCGGGAACTCTTTCGAGCTCCCTTGGCCTTCTTGGTCTTCTCCGGCACCTCATAAGGGGCCGGAGTCAGCATCTTCGCCAGAAGGGCGTCTGCAGGGCCTTCGGGCAAGGGAGCCGGACAGTTGATTTGTCCGGCCATCTTCTGCCAGTCCTGTCAAAGGCACGAGAGTTTAGATCCCACATAGAGTCAATCTATACAAAAATAAGTATCCCGTGAAAGGTAAAACAACTTACCGCACCGGCATGGCGCTTCGCGCTGAATTCGCGATCCTCAGTGATGGGGGGAGGGACCTCGGCACTCTTGAACAGCACCCTCCAGGCGTCTTCATGAGTCGTATCGAAGAGCCTGTTCAGAGTTCGGTGCTGTGCCGGATTGAACTCCCACAAGGTAAACTCCTGTTGTTGGCACGGGAGTATCCGCCGGATGAGCATGACTTGGACTATGTTGACGAGCTTGAGCTTCTTGTCCACCATGTTTTCAATACATGTCAGGAGTCCGATCAGCTCTTTTGAATTACCCCAGGACAGGCCCTTCTCCTTCCAGGAGGTGAGCCGCATGGGGGTGCCAGGTCAGAACTCAGGGGCCGCTACCTATGTGGGGTCGCGCGGCTCGGTGATATAGAACCACCCCGATTGCCACCCCTTTATGGTTTCCACAAAGGAGCCCTCGAGCCATGTTATGTTGGGCATCTTTCCCACCATGGCGCCCCCGCACTCCGCCTGGCGGCCGCCCACCACCTTCGGCTTGATGTTGAAGGTCTTCAGCCATAGGCCGAAGTGGGGCTTGATGCGGATAAAGGCCTCGCACACGAAGATAAACGTCGAGATGTTGAGGATGAAGTTCGGGGCCAGATCGTGGAAATCCAGGCCGTAATAGAACATGAGCCCCCGGACGAAGAGATGGGAAGGGAATCCCAGTCCGTGGAAGAAATGGGTGAGGAATACAACCCTCTGATGGGGCCTAGGGGTGGGGATGAGTTGCCCCTCATCTGGGAGCCGGTGCGCGATGTCGTCGGGCAGCTATCCGGCTCTCCTCAGTTTCTTGACGTCTACCTCCGTGACGAAGGAGACCATCCACTTGCCTCCCGCTCCGGACATGGTTGGAGAAGGTTGAGATGGAAGTGAGGACTTGGGCGCTAGATCTCGAGTGTGCGGGAGCGGATGAGCAGAGGAGGAAGAAGGCATGGATAGAAAGGTGAATCCTTATCCCTTTATATGGGCGGACAAAACTAAGCGTCCCCACTTGCCTGGTAAAACTCGCTTATCCCCCAAATGCCTTAATTGATGGCGCGGTTGGGTTACCCATGCCCGTATTGATGAGAATCCCATAATAAGGGGACACGATCTCTGCTTTGACAAGACGTGTCGAAAAACTGCCTCGCGTTATGTGCGGGGCTGGTTAAAATAAACGGTTCGAATAATCACCGGGCCATGACGTAACGTCGTGTTGCCAAAACAAGCTAGCGAATTAGATCTATGAAAACATTATTTTCTCTATGGTGGAATGTGGAACTTATTTTGTAGGGTCGGACACTATCCTCGTATTCAACTTCTTCTGTGATGTATTCGGAGAAGGAACCCGCCTTGCAATGCCGAAGACAACTCCACGCCAGACTCATCGTCATTGAAGCCTGGTTCAGGGGCTACGGAGGGAGTCCTGGATTAGGGGGTCTCCGGATAGCCGGAGTATCTCCATTGGCCGGTGTAGGATCGAAAGTATGTCTAGAGGGGGGGTGATTAGACTACTTGACCAAATAAAAACTTAACCTTTTCCCAATTTTAGTTCTTGGCAGATTTTAGCTATTTTACGACAAGTCAAGCAATCATCACACAATTCAAGCAAGCATGCAAAGAGTATATTGGCAGCGGAAAGTAAAGCATGCAACTTGCAAGAATGTAAAGGGAAGGGTTTGGAGAATGCAAACGCAATTGGAGACACGGATGTTTTTCCCGTGGTTCGGATAGGTGGTGCTATCCTACATCCACGTTGATGGAGACTTCAACCCACGAAGGGTAACGGTTGCGCGAGTCCACGGAGGGCTCCACCCACGAAGGGTCCACGAAGAAGCAACCTTGCTACAAACTCGGTCACACCGAAATAGTAAACCTAGTGACCGTTAGAGATTTTCGGTGGGACTGACAAGCAACTCGGTAGGACTGATTTTGTTAGGGTTAGGGCATAACGTAATCTCGGTGAGACCGGTTACACAAACTCGGTGCGACCGATTTTGGTAATTAGCTAACCAGAGAGTTGGTCAGGTAAACTCGGTGGGACCGATTTGCTCTTTTGGTGAGACCAAAATGTTACAAAAAGGAAACACTGAATTTATATTGCAATCTCGGTGGGACCGATCCGCTCTTTCGGTGAGAACGAAAAGTTACGAAAGGGAAACAGAGAGTTTGCAATCCCATCTCGGTGAGACCGAGATCCCTATCGGTAGAACCGAATTGCTAGGGTTTGGCAGTGCCTTATGACAAGTGAAACTCGGTGGTGCCGGATTGAAAGAATCGGTAGGACCGAGTTTGGCTTAGGGTTTAGGTCATATGTGGATATGGGAAAGTAGTTGAGTGTTTTGGAGCATATCACTAAGCACATGAAGCAAGAGGCTCATTAAGCAACACCTCATCCCTCCTTGATAGTATTGTCTTTTCCTAAAGCCTCAATGTGATCTTGGATCACTAAAATATAAAATGAAGAGTCTTGAGCTTTTGAGCTTGAGCCAATCCTTTGTCCTTAGCATTTTGAGGGTTCCACTTCCACCATCCATGCCATGCCAATCATTGAGCTTTCCTGAAATAATCATCTTGGAATAGCATTAGCTCAATGAGCTATTTGTTGTTATGAATTACCAAAACCACCTAGGGATAGTTGCACTTTCAATATCCCCCTTTTTGGTAATTGATGACAACATATAGATCAAAGCTTCGACAAATGATAATAAGCATGAAAAATATCGTCACTTTGAGAAGTATGTGATAAGTAAGAGCTCCCCCTAAATTTGTGCATATTTAAGATTTGCTTTGGGCTGCAAATGCACAAAGAGTTAGAGTCATGGGTTACTCTTCCATGTCACATACATCTTGGTGGAGCGCTCAGAATGATTAATAATGAAATACATGCACTCATCACCAAGGAAAAGTGAATAACCACATAAGATAGATAAGATATATCAAGCATGCATAAGTGTAGCTTATGATCAAACACGTGATCATGAATGTCTCACAAGCATATCAAAGTATCTCGACCAAAAGCAAACAATGTTCGAAAAACCGCCAAATAAAGCAAGAGAGAAAAGCAACACTCTCTCTCGAAGCCTATGATCTATACATTTTCTCCCCCTTTGGCAACAAGGTACCAAAAAGTTCCTAGAAAATTCATAGTGCTAAAACGACACTCAGGCTTGATCTTCAGGTGGTGGTGGAGTCCGGATCACTCCAAGGACGAAGGCTTCCATAGACGTGGTTGGAGTTGGAGCTGATGTAGATGCTGGAGCAGGTTGGGCTGGTGCTGCGGCTGCAGCTGAGGCGGTTGCTCTTGTGTCAGGAACTGGCACTGCAGACGACCTCGGACCTCGTGGCACTCTGACAAATGCATCAGTGGATGTCTTCCCTTTCCTCTCCTGCATGTCATCTTGGAGCTGCTCCACTGCAGTCTGAATCTCTGTCACCTTGATATCCAAGTCATAGAACTTTTGTTCTACGATTCTCTCTAGGCTTGCCTGGTTCTGAGTTAGGGTGGCCAGTCCTTTCTCAATCCGCAGGGTGGATGCAATCAAGTAACTGAGCTGCTCTTGCTTGTTCTTCAAGAAGTACTCAGATGCCTCCTCTTGAGTTGGCATCTTGGCAGCTTTCTCCTTTATTGCCTTCTCCTTCTTGGCTTGTGCATGGGCTGAAGATGGTTCATCTTTGGTCATCACAACTTGGTTGTCCTCGAAATCTGGATAGATAGGCAAATGTTAAGCACTTTGGCTACGGTCTTCTTGACCCTTTCCTTCCTTTTCTTTCCTTCAGCAGCAACTGGCTCTATGGTTGCAGGCTTTTAAGGAATCTGAGTTGAAGCTCTGGCCTTTGGCATAGGCTGCCTGCCTGCTGGCCTTTTGACCTTTAAGCATGGCTTGGTGCTCTATCTTGAGCCATGCTCCTTTTTGAGTGCAACTCTCTTTGATGTGGCTTCCTCTTCCTCTGCCACATAATCTTCATCCTCTGATTCTGAGGTTCTCTTCTTTCGTTGTCTTGTGGCAGCTTTTGGCAGGTTGCTAGGGGTGCTCCTGCTGCCATCATCTGAAGAACTGGAGGGACTAGTGCCCTCACTCATTTGCACTGGCTGCTCTGACAAATTATGGCTATCACTTTGGTCTGACATGAAGAACAAGCTGACTGCTGACCCTGTGAACAGTTTACAGATGAGGTAGAGTGGATGAGCATCACAAAATGTAGAGATTTTTGCAAAAGAATGATTCAAAATCTTAGTTTTAGTTTCCCACAGAAAGCATTTCGGATCTACCGATTTTTAAACTCGGTGATACCGAAGCAGTTTTTGGAACCTAAACTAGTGAACTCGGTCAGACCGAGTCATAGTTCGGTGGCACCGAGACTGCTAGGGTTTCACAAAGTTCCAAAATCGGTCACACCGATTGGTAATACTCGGTCAGACCGAGTCTTACTTGTGCAATGGCATGAGCCAAATCGGTGGGCCGAGTTTTTCAACTCGGTGGGTCCGAGGTGGTTTCGACGGAAACCTAACCCTAAAACTTTCGAATCAAACCTAATCTACAAGTTCATTGACTGGATAGAAGTTTATCAAACGTGGCAAGAATCATTATGATCACAATGTGCTAAGAATCGGATTGGGGAATAGCACAAAGATCGAGTCCATACCCTAGTTCGGCGGAGACTCGCTACGGCGGCAACGGCGGGGTTGATTCCCGTTGACAGCGATGGAGACCAGCGACTGGAGGCGGCTGGCGGCGAGGAGATGATCCGGAGACCACGTTGGCAGAGCGAGCTATCGCGCAGGCGAAGGGATTCGGAGAAATTTCCAAATTTTTGCCCGTGACTATATATAGCCGACCCTGTTGGTGTGACCGAGTGGAACAACTCAGTGGCACCAAGATGCAAAACTATATACAGTTGTTGCAACTCGGTGTGACCGAATGGTTCAAATCGGTTGCACCGAGATCGAAAACATAGATCAACTTAATGATCTCGGTAGGACCGAAAGTAGGATATCGGTCAGACTGAGAATCACAAAGAGGTTTTGGAAGTTTATGTCTATGAAGAATCGGGGACTCCGAGTGCTCTTCACACAGAGTGGTTCGAATCTGACTTGATCAAATTTTGTGATGTAGCATGAATAGAGTTTGAGACGAGAAAAGCATAGATAGCTAGAGGAGGTTCTTAGGCATTCTTGTCCATCCACTTGGCAAAAGGAAATAAAACCAAACGATCAAAACAACAAGTGGATGTCCTCGAATGAGTAAAATATGCAACCAACATGCTCACACAATAAGATGGCAATTGAAATTTGTGACAAAGCATGCACAACCAATTCTAGCATCTACCAAGCAATTTGGGATGACTAAGTCATCTATATATGAGTATATTGACTTAGGAGTCAAGTGTGAACACTTGATCATAGGTCATACTCATCGTTTAAGCTCAAGTGGGGTTACCACTTTTACATAAAGCATTGTTGTGTTCACATCTTTAGAGTTGCTTTAGCTCAAGTCTTAGAGTAAAGCTCCCCCTAGATGTGATATCCCCCCTAAGAGGGATGAACTAACCTTGGGTTTTGTCGATGATGACTTCATATAGATGTTGAAGATGTGGATGCTCAATGTTGATGTAGATCACTTGGAGCTATCCATTTGAGTGAATTGCACTTTCAATACCTACATGGGTTAGTCCCACAAGGAACAAACAAGGATATCCATAGACATAGAGTGATGCACACACAAGATGATGTCCATGAAAACTTTTAGGTTACCTTGTCCCTTGTCTTACCAACAAGAGGGTTTGTGACTCCTTGAACTAGTGCAAGATGTGGAAGTTGATTGCACTTGTTCTTGCCAAAATGATAAGAGTGAAGTATGTTGGCGGAGTCACTCTCAAGAACTTTCTAGTTCTTCTTCTTTTGGATCCACACCATCTTGATGGGAATCCTTGGAGTTGTAGTCGTACTTGATGAAGTGAAACTTGAAGTGGTCTTGGGAATCCACTTTACTAAGGTCTTAGGAGCTTCTTCAAATGCATCAATTTCCTCTTGAAGCTTGTCCTTGCCTTTTTGCTTGTAGTCTTGTGGTGGAAGATCATCTTGAGCTTGTGTCCCCTTGAAGGAAGTATCATACTTCTCTTGTTGAGGAACAAACTTTGTCTTGGGGTATTGATCTTCTTCCCACTCAACTCCATTGGCATTGAACTTTCGTTCAAAACCAACACCTTGATTCTTCGAGTGCATTCCTTGCTTGCGCACAATTTCTTCGAATTGCTTACTCCCGGCAAGGCTTTTGTACACTCCTTTCTCTATAATTCCCTTCAATAAGCTATTTTCTTGCTCAAGTGTAACTTGGCTAAGAGAATCATTAGTGAAATCAAGAGAACTACTAGAAGCAACAATATTGGATTTAGCATGATCATTGTTACTACTAGAGGAAGAACTACTAGAAGCAACAATATAAGAGCAAACGCTTGGCAATGTAAGAAGAACTTTTCTTGTGGAGATCATCATTGATTGCCTTTAAAAACTCATGCTCTTGCTCAAGATTGAGCTTTTCAAAGCGTAACTTCTCATGAGCTCTTAAAAGTTCTCGATGATCTTCGAAGATAGTTTCATGAGCTAACTTAAGAGTGTTTAGTTCTTTAGTTAGAGCCTCAATATTCTCCTTATCATTGTCATTCGTTTTTATGTTGATTAGCATGATTAATTGACGTTTCATCATAGTATTCATCACTAGAGTTGTCAACAAGTAAATCATCATCACCTAACAAGTCATCTTCATCACTATGAAAATCAACATACTCGGGGTGTGTTACCTTAGGACCTTTGGCCATGAAGCATCTTCCAATTCCATCATTTGGTGAGTCAAATATGTCGTACGAGTTGGTTGACACAAGTGCTAGACCGGCAACACCTTCATCTTGAGTATATTCGGAATCGGAGTGATAACTTCTCTCGGAGTGGTCGTCGGAGTCGGAGCCGGATACCCATTCACCAATATGAGCTTGATGTCTTCGTTTTGTGTAGCTCCTTGATGATTTTTCCTTCCTTTCCGAATCCTTGCTTCTCGTGAGTATCTTCGTTCATAACGATCATCTCTACTCCTTCTCTCTCTTGGTGGTGATTCTTCTCTTTTGCTTCTTCTTTTTGGAGAGTCTTCTCTTCTCTTGTAGGGAGCCGTACACTCATTGGAATAGTGTTCGGGTCTTCCACAATTGTAGCAGTTTCGCTCTCGACTAGAAGATCTTTTTTCATTGTAGGACCTTGACTTGAAGCTTCTATCTTTGCCTCTACTCTTGTAGAACTTGTTGAAGTTCTTCACCATTAAGCTCAATTCTTCATTGAAGTTTTGTTTCTCACTAGATGATGTAGGCGCTTCACATGAGGCTTTGTAGGCACCACTTGATTTGTTGTGAAGTTCCTCTTTATCCTTAAGTGACATCTCATGAGCAACAATTCTTCCAATTACCTCCGTTGGCTTGAGATCTTTGTAATTGGGCATCATTTGGATCAATGTGCACACGGTATCATATTTTCCATCCAAGGCTCTTAGAATCTTCTTGATGATGAATCTATCGGTCATCTCTTCACTTCCTAAGCCGGCAATCTCATTTGTGATGAGAGCAAGCCTAGAGTACATTTCAGCGACACCTTCACCATCCTTCATTTTGAACTTGTCAAATTGACTTTGAAGCACATCCAATTTGGATTCCTTGACGGAGTCGGTACCTTCATGCATATCAATCAAAGTGTCCCAAATTTCGTTTGCATTCTCAAGACGGCTGATTTTGTTGAATTCTTCGGGGCACAATCCGTTGAAGAGAATATCACAAGCTTGAGCATTGTATTGCAACATCTTCAACTCATCTGCGGTAGCTTCACTGTTTGGTTCTCTCCCATCAAAGAAGTCACCTTGCAAACCAACACACACAATAGCCCAAACGGCGGGGTTATGTCCAAGAATATGCATTTTCATTTTATGCTTCCAACTAGCAAAATTAGTACCATCAAAGTAAGGACCTCTACGGTGATAATTTCCCTCGCTAGACGCCATACTCTCCTAGGTTGCGAAACCAAGGCTATGACCACCAAAGGCTATGGAAATCAAAGCAAATGGAGACCAAGGCTCTGATACCACTTATAGGATCGAAAGTTTGTCTAGAGGGGGGGTGATTAGACTACTTGACCAATTAAAAACTTAACCTTTTCCCAATTTTAGTTCTTGGCAGATTTTAGCTATTTTAGGACAAGTCAAGCAATCATCACACAATTCAAGAAAGCATGCAAAGAGTATATTGGCAGCGGAAAGTAAAGCATGCAACTTGCAAGAATGTAAAGGGAAGGGTTTGGAGAATTCAAACGCAATTGGAGACACGGATGTTTTTCCCGTGGTTCGGATAGGTGGTGCTATCCTACATCCACGTTGATGGAGACTTCAACCCACGAAGGGTAACGGTTGCGCGAGTCCACGGAGGGCTCCACCCACGAAGGGTCCACGAAGAAGCAACCTTGTCTATCCCACCATGCCCATCGCCCACGAAGGACTTGCCTCACTAGCGGTAGATCTTCACGTAGTAGGCGATCTCCTTGCCCTTACAAACTCCTTGGTTCAACTCCACAATCTTGTCGGAGGCTCCCAAGTGACACCTAGCCAATCTAGGAGACACCACTCTCCAAGAAGTAACAAATGGGTGTGTTGATGATGAACTCCTTGCTCTTGTGCTTCAAATGATAGTTTCCCCAACACTCAACTCTCTCTCATTGGATTTGGATCTGGTGGAAAGAAGATTTGAGTGGAAAGCAACTTGGGGAAGGCTAGAGATCAAGATTCATATGGTAGGAATGGAATGTCTTGGTCTCAACACATGAGTAGGTGGTTCTCTCTCAGAACATATGAGTTGGAAGTGTAGATGTGTTCTGATGGCTCTCTCTACGAGTGAAGAGGAGGTGGAGGGGTATATATAGCCTCCACACAAAATCTAACCGTTACACACAGTTTTCCAATCTCGGTGGGACCGAATCTACAAACTCGGTCAGACCGAAATAGCAAACCTAGTGACCGTTAGAGATTTTCGGTGGGACTGACATGCAACTCGGTAGGACCGATTTTGTTAGGGTTAGGGCATAACGTAATCTCGGTGAGACTGATTACACAAACTCGGTGAGACCGATTTTGGTAATTAGCTAACCAGAGAGTTGGTCAGGTAAACTTGGTGGGACCGATTTGCTCTTTCGGTGAGACCGAAATGTTACAAAAAGGAAACACTGAATTTATATTGCAATCTCGGTGGGACCGATCCGCTCTTTCGGTGAGACCGAAAAGTTACGAAAGGGAAACAGAGAGTTTGCAATCCCATCTCGGTGAGACCGAGATCCCTATCGGTAGAACCGAATTGCTAGGGTTTGGCAGTGGCTTATGACAAGTGAAACTCGGTGGCGCCGGATTGAAAGAATCGGTAGGACCGAGTTTGGCTTAGGGTTTAGGTCATATGTGGATATGGGAAAGTAGTTGAGGGTTTTGGAGCATATCACTAAGCACATGAAGCAAGAGGCTCATTAAGCAACACCTCATCACTCCTTGATAGTATTGGCTTTTCCTAAAGACTCAATGTGATCTTGGATCACTAAAATATAAAATGAAGAGTCTTGAGCTTTTGAGCTTGGGCCAATCCTTTGTCCTTAGCATTTTGAGGGTTCCACTTACACCATCCATGCCATGCCAATCATTGAGCTTTCCTGAAATAATCATCTTGGAATAGCATTAGCTCAATGAGCTATATGTTGTCATGAATTACCAAAACCACCTAGGGATAGTTGCACTTTCAATCGGACTGTTAGACTATGAAGATACAAGATTGAAGACTTCGTCTCGTGTACGGATGGGACTCTACTTGGCGTGGAAGGCAAGCTAGGTAATACATACATGGATATCTCCTCCTTTGTAACCGACCTTGTGTAACCCTAACCCTCTGGTGTCTATATAAACCGAAGGGTTTTAGTCCGTAGGACAACAATCACAACATACAATCATACCATAGGCTAGCTTCTAGGGTTTAGCCTCTCTGATCTCGTGGTAGATCTACTCTTGTAACACCCATATCATCAATATTAATCAAGCAGGACATAGGGTTTACCTCCATCAAGAGAGCCCGAACCTGGGTAAAACATCGTGTCCCCTGCCTCCTGTTACCATCCGGCCTAGACGCACAGTTCGGGACCCCCTACCGGAGATCCGCCGGTTTTGACACCGACAGGTAGTGTTGGGGATATTACTACTGGAGGTAAACCGGCCTTATGTAGCCGGGTTAACTCCTTGAAGACTAGAAGCCCATGAAGATGCAAGGATGATGCCGCTTCACGAAGGCCCAATGCCCAAAGGCGGGTTAAAGCCTGTAAATGTAAACCGACCTAGTCATGTAACTTGTATTATAAGATAGAAGGATAGAGACCGAACCGGATACGTTTATGATCCGGCTTCGGGACTGTGTAGCCCGGCGGGCATCAACCTATGTATATGAAGGGACGACCCGGCCGCGGTTTAGGGACGGACAACAACTCGAGAGCCAGACAAAGAGGATTCTCTCCCTGGCCTTCGAAACCCTAGCAATACCAATCACAACTCGAGAGCCAGACAAGGCTTTTACCTTCCTTGAAGGGGCCGAACTAGTATAAAATCCCCGTGTCCCCTTGTCCGATTTAACCCCTTTGAGCTAACCCATAGCGATGGCTCCACGACTAAGTCCTTTCACCAGGACATCTGTCATGACAAACGCACGACAGTTGGTGCCCACCATGGGGCTATCGCACGATGGTTTTGAGTTCTTGAAGGGCAGCTTTGATGGACTTAAGGGATACGCTATGGGCCGGATGACGAAGAGTCGTCGCGGCAAGCTCTACATCGACAATGCAGGATGGGATCCTGAGGCCGATTCAATTGAGTACGGGTACCGGGTCCCCTACGGTGGGATTCACGTCTTCATCGGCAAGATCGGCGAACCGGCCCCTGAGCTGGACATCTGCACCGATATCATCAAAATGGCTCGGCATGCAAGTTCTTCACCGATTTAGCCCGAGGCAAGGCATGTTTTCGTAGGTGTCATCCATGGATCGAGATACAAGGATGGGCCGGTGTCCGATGGAGAGACCGTGGTCTGTTCTGATGACGAGTCTTCTGGGGAGACCGAATCACTTTATCAGTTGCAGGACGGCCGGATTGATGGAGGATCTGAGGGCAACAGTATTATGGATTCCCCTGATCTGCCAAACCGGGCCGCCATCTTCATGGCCGGCACACAATCAGTGCCTCATTCATCGACCGCCGCAGCAATACTCTCCGGTTCAACAACGGCTACACCGGCAGGGGCAGGAAGCTCTGCGCCGCCTCCAGCCCAAGTCCTATCAGATTTGTTCGATGCTTTGGCAACGTTGATGGCCGCAGAGGTGGATGCAGCGGCCAGGGATCAGCACAATGCGGAGAATGCAAAGGTGAAAGATCAGATAGCTCAGGCTAAAGCGGACCTGGCGACAGAGAACGCTAGGATGGCTACAGAGCGGGCTGAATTGGAAGCACAGGCCTACAGGATTAGGCTGGATCAGAATGCTTCAGAGGAAGTCATGAGAAGAAGGTACCGATTGCGTCTCCCATCGGTTTATGAGCCGCAGAATCTCTTCAACACACCAAGAGCAGGAGCTGGTAACCAACCCATACTAAACCGGGCGGAGGCACCGGGAACAGGAGCGCCGGTTCAACCGCGCACGATGGACTCGCCTCGCCAGAACAACGTTGTGCCACAGTATGTACTAAAACCTCCCGGGCATTATTCCAACCCATTGGACAATATTGCGGCCGCCGTTTCACACCTGGCAGCCCTCCCAACCGACGGCGAGTCACCAATTGCGGTGGAAGCACGCCGGACCAGGGATCTCCTTCAAACAGCGCTAAATCAATAGCAGGCATATTCGCACAGTCGTGAGAGGATTCATTCCACTCCCCGTCCAAGCCGAAGCTATAGCAGACACGTGGAGGACGAACCGACTGTGTCCAGCAGTGCACGTCGCTGAAATTCACCGTGAGGAAACAACCCAGCAGGGGGAGGCGCTAATGCGCAGGATGTTGTGGACCACGGCTGCTCACGTCGGGAGGCCGAGTTGGCAGCTCGACACGGAGCACGACAACATACTCCGATTCAGCCTACGGCTTCAGTAGAGCCAGGTGTGGTGTTCAGTTCCTTAGGGGTACCATGTCTCACCCCCGCTTTGCGTAATGTGAGACTGCCCAAGGACTTCAAGGGACCTCGTAAGGTACCAAATTACACCGCAATTTGCAGCCAGAGGCATGGGTGGAGAGCTATGAGATGGCAATGGAGATGTTAGATGTGGATGAGGCAATATGTGCTAAATATTTCACCATGATGTTGGAAGGAACAACTTGTACTTGGTTGAAGAGCTTGCCAACTAACTCTGTCGGATCATGGGCTGAGTTGAAGCACCGGTTTATCCAGAATTTCAAAGATACTTGTAAGCAGCCAATGTCAATCGTGGATCTAGCTGCTTGTGTCCAAGAGGAAGGGGAGTCCACGACCCATTGGGTTAAACGGGTCTCAGCGATTTTGCACTCATCAGATCATATCAATGCAGACACCGCAGTGTTAACATTAGAGGGCAATTGCCGTTTCAAGCCGCTCAAATAGAAATTAGGAAGGCTCAAGCGTCACTGCAACGATATGTCAATGCTCATGGCCGCTTTGGTTAAATACGTCGATTCAGATAATACCAAGGACCCGAATTCAGAGGAGGACAAACCGGAGAAAGGGAAAAAGAACGGCAATGCCAAGGGTCAGCAGCCTAATCTGGCAGGCTATGGGAATAGCGGTAAGCGCAAGGCCGACAACAGCTTGGACTTTGTTGCTAACACCAATGCTCAGGAGAATGGCCAGCGCCGTAAGGGCAAGCAGCCCCAGAGGGGAGGAGGTTCAGGCCCCAATTTGGAGCGCCTGTTAAATCAGCCCTGTCCAAAGCATGGATCAAAGGAGAAGCCAGCATCGCATCTTTGGAAGGACTGTTATATCATGTGGGATTTCAAGAATTCCAATATGTTCCAGTATGATAATGGCCCGCCCGGCGGTTCAGGAGGTGGTTTCCACGGGCCGGGTTACGGAGGTGGTGGTTCCGGTTCAGGGTTTCAAGGAAACCAAACTGGACACATCAATCAAGGGCACCAAAGCAACCAGGGAGGCTACAACCATCAGGGGAATCAGCAACAACAACAGCAGTCGGGTTACTAGAGCAATCCCAAGCAGCTAAATAGCAGGCAATATCATGTTTTCACCACTAGTTTGCGTAAGCGTGATCAGAAACTTCACAAAATGGCAGTAAACTCTGTTGAACCGGTAGCGCCTCAGTACTTACGCTGGTCTGAGCAACCCATTTTATGGAGTAGAGAGGATCACCCACCCCAGGTTGATAATCCAGGTCACTTGGCCCTGGTGGTAGCCCCGCAAGTTGGGGGTTACAAGTTTACTAAAGTACTCATGGATGGGGGAAGCAGTATCAACATTCTATATTATGACACATTCCGCCGTACGGGGTTGACAGATAAGAATCTTAAACCGTCAAATACGGTCTTTCATGGGGTGGTGCCTGGTAAGTCCGCATATCCTATTGGCAAGATAGCCTTAGAGGTAGCTTTTGGAGATGATTATGATTCAAGGTCAGAAACATTGATGTTTGAGGTGGTAAAGATCAAAAGCCCGTACCACGCCTTGTTTGGACAGGCGGCTTATGCTAAGTTCATGGCAAGGCCATGCTATGTTTATCTACAGCTTAAAATGCCAGGTCATAAGGGGACTATCACAATACATGGAAGCAGAAAGATCGCTTTGGAATGTGAGGAAGGTGATGCGGCTTATGCTGAGTCGGTTTGTGTCACGGAGGAGCTGAAATTCTACAAGGAGCAAGTTGATCCGGCAGACATGACTTCTTTGAAAAAGCCAACTATGGAACATGATCCTGCATTGAAGTTTAAATCGGCCACAAATACTAAGATGGTTGACTTTGTTCCCGGTGATTCATCCAAACAGTTCAGCATCAGCGCGAACCTGGATCCCAAATAGGAAAGCGCGATCATCGAGTTCATCCATGAGAATCGGGACATCTTTGCATGGAAACCTTCTGACATGCCAGGTGTACCGAGGGAACTCGCCGAGCACACACTCAACATTGATCCTAAGTTTAAACCGGTCCGGTAGTTTCTCCAACGCTTCAATGAAGAAAGGCATAAGGCTTTAGGTGAAGAGGTAGCCCGTCTGTTGGCCGCAGGGTTTATTGTATAGGTCTTTCATCCAGAGTGGTTGGCTAATCCGGTGCTGGTTCTTAAGAAAAATGGCACTTGGCGTATGTGTGTGGATTACACAGATTTAAACAAATCTTGCCCTGCAGACCCCTTTGCCCCCCCTCGCATTGATCATATAATTGATGCGACTACAGGTTGTGACCGTTTGTGTTTTCTGGATGCTTGTTCTGTCTATCATCAGATCAAGATGGCAGTCATGGACCAGGAGAAGACAGCTTTCATAACTCCCTTTGGAGCCTTCTGCTATGTTTCCATGCCTTTTGGACTCAAGAGTGCCCAGGAAACTTACCAGCGATGTGTTCAGAATTGCCTTCATAAGCAAATTGGGCGCAATGTTCATGCATATGTGGATGATATTGTGGTCAAGTCCAGAAAGGAGGAGACATTGATAGATGATTTGAGGGAAACCTTTGAAAATCTCAGGGTTTACAAGATGATGCTCAATCCGGAGAAGTGTGTCTTTGGTGTCCCGGTAGGCAAGCTCTTGGGTTTTCTGGTGTCAAAGAGAGGGATTGAGGCTAATCCGGAAAAGATTGCAGCAATTACATCCTTGGCTAAACTGGCATGTATCAACGATGTTCAACGTCTGGCCGGCCGGATTATAGCCTTGAGCCGGTTTATCAGTCGCCTTGGAGAGAAGGCCATCCCTTTATATCAGATGATCAAGAAAACAGATAACTTTGTCTGGAGCGAGGCAGCTGATAAGGCATTCGAGGATCTGAAGAGGCAGCTAGCTGAACCGCCCGTGCTTGCAGCACCGATCGATAAGGAGCCGTTATTACTATATGTGGCTGCTAATGCCCGAGCTGTTAGTGTAGCTATTGTGGTAGAGCGCAAGGAGGTTGGCAAGGAATATTCGGTTCAACACCCGGTTTATTATATCATCGAGGTGCTCATTGAGTCAAAGCAGAGGTATCCGCATTGGCAGAAGCTGGTGTATGAAGTGTTTATGGCAAGTCGGAAGCTTAAACATTATTTTTAGGGCCATTCCATCATAGTGGTCAGTTCAGCTCCTCTAAGCGATATCATTCAAAACAGAGAAGCAACTGGCCGGATTGCCAAGTGGGCTATTGAGCTTGGACCTCATGGGCTCAAATATATACCCGTACAACAATCAAATCCCACGCACTCGCGGACTTCATCAATGATTGGACGGAGTTACAGGCACCTGAAGAGAAACCAGACAATACATATTGGACTATTCATTTTGATGGATCCAGACAGTTGGAGGGCTCGGGGGCTGGAGTCATACTAACTTCCCCACGAGGTGACAAGTTTTGTTATGTCCTCCGTTTATTGTTCCCTTGTACTAACAATGCAGGTGAATACGAGGCTTTGCTCCACGGTCTTCAGATGGCTAAGGAGATGAATTTGAGTCGGGTTAAGTGCTTTGGCGATTCAGATCTAGTGGCTCAGCAGGTGTCTGGCACTTGGGATTCTAAGGACCCACTCATGGCTGCATATCGGCGAGAGGTGGACATAGTGGCTTGTCACTTTAAGGGTTATCAGGTGGACCATATAGACCAGCGAAAGAATGAAGCGGCGGACGCTTTAAGTCGTCTTGGTTCCCAGCGTAAACTGGTCTCGCCCAATGTCTTTCTTGATGTGTTGCATAATCCGTCAGTCAAGATGCCAACCAAAGAAGATTTGGCTATTCCTGATCCGGAGGCTCAGTTGGTGGCAGCTCTGCATGCCATACCGGATTGGACAATCCCATATCTGGCTTACATGAACCGGGGCGATTTACCAGACGATGAAACGTTGGCCCGACAGATAATCCGGCGTTCCAAGTCCATGACCATACTCAACGGGGAGTTACATCGCTACAACGTTTCAGGAGCAATTCAGCGTTGTGTTTCTCCTCAAGAAGGTTGTGAGATTTTGCGAGAAATCCATGAAGGGGACTGCGGTCACCACGCCGGTTCAAAGTGTTTGGTTGCTAAAGATTTTCGCCATGGTTTTTACTAGTTGACGGCGCATGCTGATGCGGAAGATTTAGTCAAGAGGTGTGACGGGTGTCAAAAATTCGCCCGCCGTGCGCATGTTCCGGCTCAAGAGTTGCGGATGATTCCAATTATGTGGCCGTTTACAACATGGGGGCTTGATATGGTTGGACCCTTCAAGCGATCTAAGGACAAAAAGACCCACCTGTTAGTAGCAGTTGATAAATTCACCAAATGGGTGGAGGTAGAGCCAGTCAGCAAGTGTGATGCAGCCACGGCGGTTCAATTCATCAAAAAGGTGATATTCCGGTTTGGTTTTCCACACAGCATTATAACAGATAATGGCACTAACCTGTCAAAGGGGGAGATGGAATAATTTTGTCAACATGAGCACATCCGGCTCGATCTAGCGTCGGTGGCTCACCCCCAGTCTAATGGTCAAGCAGAAAGGGCAAATCAAGAAATTTTACGAGGTATCAAACCCTGGCTTATGGTTCCCTTGAAGCAGACACCGGGTTGTTGGGTTGAGGAGCTACCTTCTGTGTTATGGAGCATCAACACCACACCCAATAGGTCTACGGGTGACACACCTTTCTTCATGGTTTATGGAGCGGAGGCCGTTCTTCCTAGTGACATGCGTCACGACTCGCCCCGTGTGACAACTTGTGTTGAAGCTGATAATGAGAAGGCACGTCAGGATTCTCTGGACCTGTTGGATGAAGAGCGTGATCTTGCAGCAGCACGATCGGCGATTTATCAACAAGATCTCCGACGTTATCACAACCGCCGGATTAAAACCAGAACTTTTCAAGAAGGCGATTTGGTGCTCCGGCTCATCCAGGATCAGACTGATATGCACAAGTTATCCCCACCTTGGGAAGGACCCTTTGTGGTCAGCAAAAATCTGCACAACGGATACTACCTCATTGATGTTCGAGAGCATAAAGACTCGCGTCAGTCGGAGGAGGAGACCAAGCGGCCATGGAACATAGCTCTCCTTCGGCCTTACTATACTTGAAGCCATAGGCTCTTCATCTGTACATATTTATGATAGTGTATATATTATATAATAAACCGGAGCCTCCGTTATAAGCGGGGTATCTGTTCTTTTTACATCCTGTGTGTGCTATGCGAGTTAACTGACAAAGCGGAGTTTTATTAATCCGGTCTTAGCAGTTGCACGGATATAAAGAATATCACTAGGGGGCTAGGTCATACTTGAACTACAGCTACACCTCTTGATCGGTTTTGAAACCACGAAGGGATATCATTAGGGGGCTTGGTTGTTATCACACCATAGCTACACCTCTTGATAGGCATTTTGGCCACAAAAGAAAAATATGTGGAGCCAAAGAGAGTGTTGCACAGAGCACATACTCAAACATGGGCACACACTGAGCACAGCTCACAAAGTTACTTGGGGGCTCTTTTTGCAAAGCAACAAAGAGTTTGAAAGGACCCTTGTAATTGGCTATCAAGCCACGACTTGGAAGCCTGGTGTATTCACCTAAAAACCCGGGTTAACCTGCCTTCATCAAGTAAGCCACTCCTGCCCAGGTAATCCTGGTATGACCCATTGAACGTTTGACATGTCAATATTTTATAGACCCTGAACTTGTCAAAGATAAAACGATGATTGGTTAATTGGAGGCCCATCTGAAAAGGCTTTGTTAAATGGTTTAACTCAGAGGCCTGGCAGCCCATGAAGAGCCTCGATTTGGAGCCTGGCAGCTCATAAAAAGCCTTGCATATTTTCCTTTTTGAGTTTTATTTGTTGAAGTTCATTAGTATTTTTTGATAAACCGGCGTTCTTGACCCGGCTTGCTTTTCAACTACAAGTTGTCGGCACATGATCAATTAAAAACCAGTGTTTATTGACCCGGTCTGGTTTGACTAAATCACAAGTGTTATAAAGAAAACCCGGTAGTTATACCGGTTTGGTTTAATATATAGACCGGCATGGCAAAAATGGGGTTATCAACGTTTCGGACTGGTATTAACACCTTTACCGTATACACCATTGGTCAGCCAATGAGGTATGTTATGTATATTGCTTTTTGTACAAACACTTTGATTATCTCTGTCTTATACAATTCCTGGACATTATGACCCGTCTAGCGGTAAACCGCTAGCTACTTTTGAGTTGTTGTACCCAGGAACACAATTCATCATGGGTTGTGTATAAATATATCTCAAAAGGTGGGGAAAGTCTTAATGAGGCATTACAAAACATGCTCGATGGCATGGCAAATTACGGAGTTTTGGCTATCTTATTACAAGAAGATTTCAAAGCGGCTCCAATGGCATAATTGTTTTTCACAAGGTCGGCACACAGTAGCTAGTAAACTGGTGACCGGTTTAGGATGCTTCGTCTGGACAGTTTGATGGTTTAGGGTCAGTTGGTGTCGTCACTTCTTCATCCCTCCCCAGACACTGGAAATCAACCGTTGACCAATCGATTCCAATTAAAGCTTGAAATACTGCTTCCTCATGGATAAGATTGGAGGGGTTGATATCAGGAGCATAAGTGTGCTTATGAATCGGAGGCACAAGTTCTTCAACTTCATGGATGTTGGCCGGTTGTCTTTTCCCTTCAGCGTCATAAACCGCTTGAAAATGGGACACGTCTGTATCATCGGCCAGTATGCTCGCTACTAGCCGCATCTGTTTGGTCAGTCGCCAGAGGTCATCGCTATCAAAGTTTGAACCGTCTTCCTTCACACCTGGATATCCTTTAATGATATCATCCGCTTCAAGGTCTGGAATCCAGGCTTTGGCTCGAATAAGTGCGGTTAAAGCTCCGGACCTGGCAGCTGCCCTCTTCAATTCGGCAATACGGGCTGGTAACATGGCCAACTTCTCAAGTGTTTCTTTAATCAAAGTTGGGGCTGATTTGTTGTAAGCTGTCGTGCAAATAGCCCGCTGAGACACAGAGTACAGCTGTTCAACCAATGTATATGCCGCTTTGAGCTTCATGCGCATATCTGTACCAAGATGAGCAATCCGGGTGCTTGTCACGGTTTAACATCAGCATTCTGGTCAAAGATAAGGTTCCACAAGTTATACCAAATACATAAAGGGTACACTTACCAAAGATTGCAGAAGTCATGGCGTTAATTTGCCGTTTCAAACCAGCCAGTTCCTCCGCAACCGGTTTCAAGGCAGCCTTGGCGTCTTTGGCACTCTTTATTAAACCGGATTTCTCGATCTCCCATTCAGCATAGTCTTTGTTGAAAGATTCTTTGAGTTTTTCCATGCCGGCTAGGGCTTTCGTCAGCTCCTCTTTGGTTTTGGTGGCTTCTTCTTGTTGGGACTTCACATTGTTTTGCAAATCAATGTTTTGGGCCTCTTTATTCCTCAGATCAGACTGCAAACATTGAAGATATATCAAATGACAGGATGCGTACATATTTTAAGTACAAATCGCATAATAGGCTATGCACTTCGTACTTGGGGGCTAATGCCTATTTTCTCTAAATTGCTACAGTTTATACAAGTCTCCAGAACAATGTAAACATTATCCTTGACACTTGGGGGCTAATGTATGTTGATTCAAAAATGGATGCATGGATTAAAACCCGGATTAACTTGCTAGAGTTAAACTGGCCTTTGGGGGATACGCGGCAGAAAGCTATCTATTTGCTAAAGGGTAAATCTGGTTCTTATCAGTGGCTTAAAGTGCTACGAAGACCCGGGTTATGATTCACATTATAACCCGGCCCTTGGGGGCTATTTGGGCTAGCATTTTCAGACTATGAGTCAAGATACAAAGGAGGAAGAAAATACCTCATATCGCTCCTTCATCAAATTTACCAAACCGGCTTCATAATCCCGGTTTGCGTGCAAGCGATTCAAGAAGCCAGAGTGAAGCTCCTCTGCATTGAGATGAGCATAACTTGCCAAATCACGTCTCCATTTGCCTTTTTCTCTAGCAGCCTACTCTTCTTTGGCACTATGTTGAGCCAAAACTACAGGATGGCCAGGAGAGCTATGGCCTATTCCAGTAATAATAACGTCATCACCTTGGCCTTTGGGGTTTTTGGTTGGTGATATTGGAATTTCAGCATCTTTCACCGGACTAGCCCAGTTTGGTTCTGCCGGTTCAGCATCAGGCGCGGCAAGCTCAGCGTCTATTGGCTCATTAGTATTTTGTCCTTCAAGGGGCGGGTCATCAGAAGTAGCTTCAGGATGATGGCCTTCCGGTTCACAAGTTTGTTCTGGTTCAACTTTTGGTTCTTCTTCCTCGGCGACCGGGCCTTCGGGCGGATTGGTGACCCGAGCTTTCTTGCTGGGTCTGGCTTTGGCCCTGCAAACAGAATAAAAGAGGATTAACGTCCTATTCAAAGGATTTATGACGCATTGAAAGGAAAGGTTTTTACAACTTACCCAGCCACAGTTTTCAAAGGGGGGAGTTGAGTTGCTGTCGATTCACCAAAAGATGAAGAAGGTGTCACCTGATAATTTGAATCGGACGTATTAAGAGGTTGTCTGAAATAACCTGCCTTGGGTAAGAATGGTAAGAAGTAGGAGAGACCTCAGACCGGAGCTTCTGAACCGGGGTATCAGGTAAACCGGCTGAAGTGACCTGCTGGCCACTGTGCCGGGTTGTCCGGCGAGCTTCATGCTGCCGAGTCTTCAAAATAAATGTTGGATCCAAGTGAGCAAGAGGATGAGAAAAGCTTACTTTCCTTACTGCTTGGCGAGTTTTTTGTGCTGGCATAGAGTCTGAACCGGAGGAAAGGGTAATTACCTCTACATCATCAGCCTGACTAGCTTCTGCGTCCTCCTGAGGAAGATCATTGTTAATGAGATGCATTAAAAGAGAGTCAAGTGAGTCAAGTTCTACCTCAACTTCTGGATCATCAGTGTCATCATCAAGCTCCATGTTGATCCGGTCAGCCGTTTTCTGTTTTGACGTCCGTTTTACGGCTTTGGTTTTGGGGCGGGATGGCTTGACCATTTTATCCCCAGTCGGCTTTGCCTCTTTCTCTACGGTTTTCCGTTTCCAGAAGGGGTCATCACCCTACATACACAGAAGAAGGATTACAGGTTGCATAAGCTAAAAAAAATTATTAGATGAAAAGGAAGTATAATGCTTACAGCAGGCGGTTTGTTCTTGGCATAGAAGGGACTCGGACCGGTTTGACTACAGACCAGTTCCGATTCATTCAGAATCTTCTTTACACCATCAGTGACTTCTTCCTCAGAGAATTGAAGGTGCAATGGTGTTGAGGGTCGCCAACCTCACCGGTATACTCACACATTAAACCGGAACACTGATTAGTGGCAAGATACTCCAGGATATCCAACAGCGCACAAAGTCCACGCCTGTTAAACCGTTCTCCATAAAGGCCCGGAGTTTGGCGAGTTGAGGGGCATATTTCGCCCTTTCTGAAGAGCTTAGGCGTTGTGGCATTGGATGGGTGTTGGATAGTCTGTGATCACGAAAGCCGGGGAGGGGATTTTCATCTTCAGGGGATGTATATCTGCAATAAAACCAAGTTTGGTTCCATTCCTTTGGATGGCTGTGCAATCTGGCATGAGGAAATTCAACCGCTTTTCGCTTTTGAATTGAGACACCCCCAAGTTCAGTGTTAGGGCCATTTAAAAATTCTGTGCTCCGGTTTAAATGAAAGAAGTCCCGGAACAGCTCGGCGGTTGGTTCTTCGTGTAAATATACCTCACAGAAGACCTGGAACTAGCATAAATTGGAGAGCGAGTTGGGACCAATATCTTGAGGATGAAGTTGGAAGCTGGCAAGCACGTCTCGGTAAAACTTTGACCCTGGCGGTTTGAAGCCACGGCCTATGTGGTCAATAAAGACAACCACCTCACCTTGCCTTTGGGTTGGAGGATTTTCTATTCTTGGAACTCGCCATTTGATTTCAGTTTTCTTAGCCAAAGTGCCAATGCTGACTATATCATTCAATTGTTCCTCTGTGACATGGGAACGAGCCCAGTTGCAAGCGGTGAATTGCTTGGCCATCGTGGAACAAACGAGCTGGAAACAAAAGGCCGGTTTATAAATCACACAGGATAACATACAAGATGCAAGGGACTAAAATATGCCCTGATCAATGCAATAATGCAATAAACCAGAGATCAATGCAAAAATGCATAAAAGGTAGTACCACGACAGGGGTACTTAGACACTGTTAAACCGGAATATAATTATGGAGGTAAAATGCTCTTCCGGTTTATCAAAGGGCTAATGGTATAGATTGCTTATATAAAATTAAATCACCTATGATGGTGTGAGGAGAAACAGATTTCATAGAGGCATGTGAAATTTTCAGATCTAAGATAAGACAGAAAAGTAAAAATAATTGGATCTAGAAAGGGTGAAGAACCGAAGCAACTTATGAAGGACTAGATCAGTTCTTAGCGCATAAGGGTTTGTGGTGATAGCAGAAGATTCGCTACGGTAAGGAGTACGTCATGTACGAAATGTTCACCTAAAGGCCAAGGAAGAACAGCACCGAAAGCTCTGATGAACCTCAAGAACAGCGAAGACCAAGGAAACCCTAATGGATCTAGGAAAGAAGGGGGAAAGGACTTACTGTGACCGCGGAAGCAGCGGAAGGGCGCTGTGGAACTCTCGTGCGAACAGGTTGATGCGGCGGCCGACGGTGAAGCAGAGGCGAGGTCCGAAGATGAGGGCGGCGCTCGAGTGCGGGGTCGTCGAGAGGAAGAAGAAGAGATGAATGGGTAGCGGAATGAAAAGAAAGGGGTCCTCTGCCCCTATTTATAAGGCAAAGTGATAAAACGGCAAGTGCGAGAATCAAGGAGCCCAAAAATGGATAAATTGATAAAAGTGTCGCCTTGGTGACTGAATACACAATAAATGAAGGTAATCGTCGACATCAACGGATAGATGACGTCAGGGCGGTTTATCATAATCTGGGAGTATGACGTCACGGCGGTTTACAAGATCAAGGTGAAGATATGAGGGAAGAATTTTTCTAAGTGTAGAAGATTGACATGAACAAGTTCAAACCAATCTAGGGCCTAATGTTGGGGATATTACTACTGGAGGTAAAATGGCCTTATGTAGCCGGGTTAACTCCTTGAATACTAGAAGCCCATGAAGATGCAAGGATGATGTCGCTTCACGAAGGCCCAAGGCCCAAAGGCGGGTTAAATCATGTAAATGTAAACCGACCTAGTCATGTAACTTGTATTATAAGATAGGAAGGATAGAGACCGAACCAGATATGTTTATGATCCGGCTTCGAGACTCTGTAGCCCGGCAGGCGTCAACCTATTTATATAAAGGGACGACCCGGCCGCGGTTTAGGGACGGACAACAACTCGAGAGCCAGACAAAGCGGATTCGCTCCCTCGCCTTCGAAACCCTAGCAATACCAATCACAACTAGACGTAGGCTTTTACATTCCTTGAAGGGGTCGAACTAGTATAAAATCCTCGTGTCCCCTTGTCCGGTTTAACCCCTTTGAGCTAACCCGTAGCGATGGCTCCACGACTAAGTCCTTTCACAAGGGCAGCTGCCATGACAAACCCACGAAAGGTAGGCTGGCTCCAGCAGGAACTCCATGCCATCGGCATCCAGCGCCGCTCCGCCGCGCCCGCCATTACTGTGAGGTACCTCCCATCACGCTCAATCTCATTGCTAGTCAAACCGCCCCGTCCCGAAGCCCTCAACATGTTTCCCAGACGGATCAGTTCAAGTTCTAAGCCACGGCTCAGACGCCCATACGTTCTGTGCCCACGAATGCGCTACAGTTCACTACCGTATTCCATCGTACGCCAATTTTCCCACACTCCGCGTCAGATGCGTCGGAGCGAATTTTGCGGATCCCAAGCCACGAACAGACACCGGCGATTTCGGGTGCATCTGGGCTCGGGCACCAAATCGTCGCGTCCGGCCTGGATTGGATATTCTTCAGAAAAAATAAACTGGGCTCATTTTCACAAAGAAAAAATAGTTGGGCTGGTCACATGGTGAACATAAAATACAAGCCTGGGCTAGACGGGCCACAGCCCAGTTCAAACCTGGTCCGTCTCAACAATACCAAACAAAAAATACTGCTCGAGTAGCTACGTGCCAGGTGTCAGCCGACCTTGTGCTGTTCTCCTGTCTATTGACTATATACGCTCCCAATGTCATGGGTTCCAGATGTCAGGAAAACACTAGGAGGAAGCATTTTATTTTTCCATACACTGACGTGGTGGGCCCCTACTGTCATCCTCTCCACGTACTTCTGTCGATTCCCGTTGTTTGTTGACCATGTTGACAAGCGAGAGGGCAGCGCCACGGCGAGTGCACCAAAGCGCGCGGAGGACGTCGGTGTTAACGATTTAGGAGACGGTGGGGCGGCGATGCGTGCGCTGAGGCGCAGCCAGCCGCGGGAGGTGGAAGTAGGCAGCCCCGCCGACACTGGTTTGATTTTGGCGGCTGGAGGAAGACAGGACTGAAGAAACACGACAAACTGTAAAAGCAGTAGGAGTACTTAACAACCTTAACTGAAACCAGTAGGGGCACTTAACAACCAAAGCTTAAAGCAGTATGAGTACTTATACAAGTTCAACCGTATAAAGCACGCCTCGAACAGTGCTACTTTGCCTACAGTTAACCAAGGGTGAGGCCGCCAAGCCCCAGGACAAGGCCCAGGCGCAACCCCGCGCATCCACAACCTTCTGAAAGCGGATTCATCTTGCAACGTGGTCAATAAACATGATATTCGCTTTAGAGCCATGGAAAAGCATGAACATAATCTTCTGTCCTATTCTCCAAGATGGATGAGCCTTCATTATTTGAGACCACCCACGAATAAGTATCTTTTCACCTCCAAGGGGAATTGAGTAGGTCGACATAAACATCATGTTGTGACCAAGCGCAAGTCTGACCCGACCATGGTCAGGCATATGTATAGGAACAATAGAACTCGGCAGTTCTTGTTTCAAGAAGATCACAGTTGTAAAACTGTGTATAAGCAATAGTTTGTGAACAACATATATAACAGAAAACAGCTCGTACCATAAGTTTCTGGACACAATTGGACCTGTTCAACGAGTGCAGCAGTGGCACACATATCCCACGTGGCCTTCCACCATTGAAACGCCCCACAAGGACCTCAAGACGATCAATAAAGTGTAGGAACTTGTGGATGTCGATCCAGTCAACTTCAGTGCCATTAGTAAGAGCCGAGTTATTATAGAGTCACAAACAAGCAGACTGCTTAACTCTGAAAAAAACCTACACGTGCCACCAATTATAAGAAAATATTAGTTAGAAGTAGCATCTTCATGAGAGATTGGTTGCTACTTCTAAAGTTAAATTGTCATTAGTTAGACAGAATATGTGGATTACAAAGTAATCGAGGCAACAAGCAAGAACCAGATACAAAACTAACATGCATGAACAATTGGAACGACGTCGGGGTGGAATATCGCAGTGAAGATGAGACCAGGTTCTGCAATTTCCATCAACATTTGTGCGCCAACTTTCAGTCCGTAACACTTGGGAAAGTTTATCCAAGTTCGGCCATAAAGAAGCAGTGATCTTCTTGGTTCATGAACCCAACTCAGAACCTATATCCATGGCTTGTCTTCACTGTGACCATTAAACTAGTGTATTCAGTTATGGCAAGGCCGAGCATCTTGAGTACATGTGTTCTGGCAGAGCAAATAATACACTGCAGGAAAAATAATATGAGAACACAGCATGTTCAAAAAAACCCCACCCTCCCGGATAGAAAAGAGGATTCTAGGAATATACTGTGCGCGTTTCAAAATGCTGTGTTAGGATGAGAAGGAACAAGTGTGGCGTCTCGCTGAGGGCGCAAAAACCTGTAGGTTACTCGCACTTTGGGCACTACAAATGAAACACACTAGATTCAGTAGGAAGAAAAATGCATCAATGGCAGCGGCTGCCATCCTAGGATTACCTGCAACCAAGGGACTTGGGTTTATCGGGGATCGATGAAGAATTCGTACCTGGTTCTCCATGAGAAAACCCTATGCAATCGCCGAGAGGGGTTTTCTCTGAACAAGCAGACGAGGGAGAAGGGGATTCAGGCCTAGTGAAATATTGCCGCTTCATCCATCCAGCTTACTGCTAAAGCTAGAAAGGGGGGGGGTTGTGATTTGATGGCTCATTGGGCATTACTGCGGCGCTACGACCGGGGTGTGTCTACCGTGAAGTTGTGCACTCTAATTTGTGCATACGGCATGTGGACCCCGTTGCCGGTTGCCCCACATATCAGCAAAAGGAAGTAGAAAGACATGAGTAACTAGTTACACATAAATATATTTTTTGACAGAGAGATACTGCCTCTGTAAAGAAATATACAAGTCTTTTATATCACAGGCTCACCTTGCCGAGAAATATACTCCCTCTGCAACGCACATGCATTATGGGGGTTCAACTGAGAATATAATACTCAGATGGCTTTTTGAGGGATAAATGCTGCTTTATCGAAGATTAACAGTCATAGGTATACAAATAATTTCGGGGGTTCCTGTGAGCCAAAGATGGTGTCCACAGGGCAAAGAAGTAGCAGCTTCTGCGAGCACATGCGCTTCAACATTACACTCGCGTTTTTCATGTATGATCTCCATGGTTTCGAACATATTCTTCTTCATCTTGATCTCGTCCATAATAACTTTGCTGGGCCCCAAGTATGCCTCTCCGATATGCTTGACTGTTGCTGAACAATCGGGGCTAATCTGAACTTGTTGCAGGTTTAAGTCAAGAGCCAGAGATAGCCCCTCGCAACATACCATTGCCTCTGGGATCTCTGGATCAGTAACACTTTCGCACACCAGTGCCGATGCTCCAAGGAAGAAGCCTGTATGATCCTGGCTCAAAACTTCCAGGGCTCCCCTTTCACCATTGCGAGATAATGCAGCATCGACATTCATCTTCGCCCAACCCACAACAGGAGGAGGACGCCACTTCTGCACTGAGCTAGTGCTTCTCAAAACCAGGTTCTGGACTTTGGGCCGCTGGCCGACCCTGCATGTTTGGGGGCCCATGTGTTCTACCTCAGCGCTTTTCATATTGCAAGCGATCGGTATGGCGCTGATTTTAGATGCAATCGCAAGGCGAATACACCAATTTGAATAAAGCACGGCAGCTGTTGGAATGAAATCGAATGACAGTTCCTAACTAGCAATCAAAGTTGCAATTCTATCAATGATATACCATGTGATAAATAATACTATCATACTACTTATACACACAGGACACTTGTTTCACCATGCCAGATTATTACATCAAAATCCCTTGGAGGATAGATTAGTTAGGCAGTTGCGTGCTGCTACTGAAGAATTTCAAAGCTGATTTGGACCAGCTCTCCTTGCCGAGAAAGTTCGATTTTGACATCATCCCCTACCGCAAGATATGATTTAGATTTGAACCTTGACCATCCTTTAGCATCAATCATCATGCGACCATCCTTTGTACTTACGATATATTGAGCAGGTTCATGCACACCAAGGCTGCACATGGTAAGAGAAAATTGGCCGCGGTCGCCCGGATTGTTAAACGACTCCCTCATTGCTCTAGGAATTCTCTGTTTGCAAATAGGAAGACATACCCAAATAGTTAGATCAACACAGTGAATCATGTGAAACAACATGGAAAGAAAAAAGAACGAAGCACTTGGGCGGCCAATGCTTACCAAGAAGGTGGACATGTCGGTTTTTGTAAGGACTTTGGTATATGAAGTGCGAACTGCAGCCCAGTCTGTTGCCGGTGCAACTGCATAGGCCGGAGCAGATGCAAGTGCAAGTGTTGGTGCAGGTGCCGAACCCGCTGCTACTGCCGAAGATGGTGCTCCTTGTAGAGCTGGTGCCGGTGTCGGAGCAGGTGCCGGTGTCGATGCCCGATCCTATGGTAGATCAGACTGATCCGCTGACGCGGTCGGTGCCCAATCCTCAGCTGGATGAGACTGAGCTGATGCCGCTGTCAGTGCTAGAGCAACTGTCCGTGCTCGATCTATGCCAGACAACGGCGATTGTGTCTGGTCTACTATGATCAGCTTTCTAACTTGACTAGGATCCGTGACCGTGATCTAGTTTTTTTCTTCATTTCTTTTAAACGCGATAAGGACTAATTGTGGCGTTTTTGTTAAACCAAACTTCAGTTCATCATAGGGATTCAGCTTGTACTCAGACAATAGACTGATCCGATTTTTTCCAGTAATATAAGTGATGGACAGTGCCTTCGTTACTGACACGACACAAGAAGTGAAACCTGCAAAAATAGCCATCGTAGAGCAAACCAAACGGTTTATTCTGTGATGAATGTCACATGGCAAAACCTGCATCATAAAGTTGCAGGAAAAGAAAGAAAACATGACATTAAATCAATGAGATTTTGATAGTAAATCAATAAGATTTACTTTATGTGACACGAGTGAATCCTTACCAGGAAATCACTATGTTGAAGTACTAAAAAGAAGATAGATCGTTCAACTACGCGTGGCATGCAGGGGCCCCGCCTACTCCCACAAGCAGGACAGTCCAAAGGTCATGACAAATCGTATGGACCGAACATCCATGGGGCTGGAAATCCTGGTGGGTGCGATAAACCCTACAATGCATACAGATATTGGAGTGTAACCATAATTGATAGACCGTCCTCACAAAAAATATGATATGGATACTTCAAAATATATAGACTGAATGGAGTGGACAGACATTAACATAGACCATTCTCAGGACTGACCACACACAAAAAGCGGCAGTACTAATAAACAATACAGGGTTCACAAACACAAATCCAGTACTGAACAATAGTACTTACTACAGACAAGCAAAGTTGCACTAACTAAACTCTGCAGACTATTTTTTGCCACCGACCTACGGGATGAACCCCGCATAACTGACTAGGCCATGGACTTCATGTGAGATGTCTACATGCACCATCACCATCTTGTCAACCTTGGAGAACTTAACAGAGTGGTCTTTCCACTCATAAACATGATGATGAAGACATGCCGCATCAGATTTGTTGGGAAGCTTTATAAGAACCACACCCTTTGTAATCAAAGGCACAACCAGGAAATTGTTGTGGTCAAGTACAGCCTCGAGAACACGCCTGACAACAATGCTACAGGAAAACACGAGTTCGGGACACGTGGCGACAAGGACACAGCAGCTGGATAGTTTAGCAGTAGAACTCATCATCAGGTCTTCCAGTTCACAAGGCATGACTTTGAGAACTTCATCTCCACCGCGGACCTGGTTCTAATTCAATCAGAAACCATATTTTATCACTACATCCGTTCAGAAATATAAGATGATTTTCGATATTATACTCCATATATGACTACATATACGGACAGAAATGAGTGAACAAAAACACTACAACATGTCTTCAAAGGCATGAGAGCAGAGGGATTACATGCAATATCCATAACACAAGTTACTGCGGCAAATATACCCTCTTAAAAGGTAGCATTGATGTTCATAAAGTACTCCCTCCGTCCCAAAATTCTTGTCTTAGATTTGTCTAGATACGGATGTATCAAGTCACATTTTAGTATTAGATACATACATATCTAGACAAATCTAAGACACGAAATTTGGGACAGATGGAGTAGTTGAAAGTAATCTATAAGAAAATCAGTGTCAACCTCTAGCATGTTTTGGTCAAAAGAGGAATTTAGAACCGTCATTTGGCACACAAAAATCACATGCAAGATCACCCAGAAAGTTGTACTACTAGTACTAGTACTGCGTGTTAGATGAAAAAACACAATCAAGATCGAGAAAAAGATCATCAAGAAGAGATATTACCTGTACTTGCTTAATGAGGGATCCCGGAGAGGGGGGCTTGGACAGGGCGATGGCTTTGAGCTTGTCTGCCGTAGTCTCGGCGGGGTGCTTACGCTTTTTCGTACCATGAGCCTCGACGGTTTTGGCAGGAGCAATAGACATCACTTTGGTCGGTGCTCAAACGTCTATCAAGAAACTATCAAATAGAAATAAAAGAAAAGAAACCATAATCACAAACCCAAAAGAAGAAAAGAGAGGGAGTTATAGGATCAGTCTCGAGGTTGCAAGACCGGGCCTTGGCCAGAATCAACACCATTGATGCGCACACCTTTCCTTCTTTGGGAGAGAAGAACAATGGCAGAAGCAGGTCGGGGGTTTCTTGAAGAAATGAGGAAAAAGATGAGGCAGAAGCGAGGGTTGGGTAGAAAGGAAGCTGAGAGAGAAGAGTGAAATGATAGTTGCTTCGTCCGTCCAACTTACTGCTCGAAAGGAGGGGGTTTTGTGATTTGACGGCTCATTGGGCATTACTATGGCGCTTCGATCGGGGTAGTCTACCGTCACTCTACTACGGAGTAATTTAGTGCATGGCTAGTGGACCCCGATGCTGGCTATCCCACACGTCGGCGAAAGTGAGTAATTTAGTGCATGCCTGGAGGAGGATCCGCACGGTAGAGCGTGTCCACTGTTTTTCAGAAGAAAAAAATGATTACAGCAAGCGTTTCCACTCTTACGACGGAGGAGTGCGAAACACGACAGCCACTTGAACATACATAGTGCTCGTACTACTAGGCATGTGCAGTGGTTCATACATCAGTAGTACACAATCTTCTTGCTAGTGTAGTAAGATATGACAATAACAAATGATGTTGTGTGAATGTCAACTACTCCTATATGTAACATAGTACTGCTTTTTCGACTGTCCGGTCGAGAATGGACGGTGAGATCAACGTTAACAGAACTAGGTCCACAACGCACGGAGAGTACGGTGCTACAGTACTCCACGAAACATGAACCATATGAAGCATGAATAGTGTTAGGCAGGGTGTATGAAGGGTGCACGCGATGGGAGCAAAAGTTCCCTTCTCGACCCACTTTTGGGTGTTTGGCAGAGTGCATGAAGGGTGCATGAGTCCACACTAGTAGGTTGACAAAAATACACGAAGAGGAAACAACTATATTGAGATGAGAATGCAACCAAACACACCCACACGCTTTGTGCTACAGTGACTGATCTGCACCGTCTGAGTTTGATCCAACAGTCATGTTGCACCGAGGCATGGACATGCCCATGCAGAGGGCGCCTAAACACCACCGAAGTCCCTCTGCTTCTCGAGGCGCACGGCGTTGGTGATGCAGGGTGCAACCGCCCACAGAGCCCGCTCCCGGTCGACGGGAGCCAGCTCGTCAAAGACAGCGTCCAATGGCACGAATGGATTCCGATGACGAAGCCCTGAAAGATTTCGCCTGGCAATGGCGATGGCAGCCCGCAACCCCTCCTTGTCCAGCTCAGCCCCCACCATCGCGCGGAGACGGCTCAGCTCCTCGAAGATATAGGTGAAGAAGGAGACCAGGTCAGGAAGCCGCAGCTCGTTGAAGTCGACTGGGTAGTCGAACGGGTTCAGCCCGACGACCGGCATCGTCGCGCTGGCACGACGGTAGGCATCGCGCAGCCGCAACACGTGCGTGGCAACTTGGTTCACCATGTGGCTGAGGCGATCCTGGACCTCGTCACGATCGGCCCGCTCGCGCTCCAGCCGGCTCCCCTGACGGCCTATCATATCTCCCGCTTTCTGCAGCAACGCCGCCGACGCCTCGAGCATCTTTGTGGTGGACGCCTGCCGCTTTTGAAGCTCCGTGAACTCCCGCACATAATGGAGGATCATGGCACTCCTCTCCTCCTTGAGCTCACGGAGCTCCATGTCCTTGGCCCTGAGCTCCGCATCCTTGGCATGGAGCTCCTGTGTCAGGAGCCTCACCTCGGACTCCGTGATCTGCTGCGCCGCCATGGCACCAGGTAGAAGCAATGGGGAGGAAGCAAAGGGGGCGAAACGGCTGAAAGGCAATGCAATCTACGGGAAGGCGGAGGGAGCGGGGAATCTTTTGGTTTTCACCACGGTAAAACACCAGTCGACGACTTCTCACATCAGGGAGCAGTGGGTATAGGCGGAGTCATCATGACTAATTGTTGCCGCGCCTGCTCCCGTCAATCAAAAAATTAAAAATCCTGCTGTGCCTGCTCCCATCAATCAAAAAATTAAAAATCCTGCCACACCCAAACACCAGAGCAACACCGCGGTGGATATTTAAATTTACCTGCCGGCAAGTAGATAAAAAAGGGGTGAAAAAACAAATGTGGCGGCGGCCTAGCTAATCGGTCGAACTAGCCCAACTAGCTAGCCACCCTGCTTCACTGATGTACTCGGCGGGAAAGGTGGTCTTTTGTGATTTGACGACTCATTTACTTGCTTCGGCGCTACTACCAAGGAGGACCCAGAAAACGTCCGGTAGGGCGTCCCACGTCAAGAAGAATATATGCGTGCACCACCCGGGAGGACCCCGAAACCGCGCGGTAGGGTGTGCCACGTCTCGGCACGGAGGAAAAATGTGCGTGTAAAAATATACTGTATTAGACGTAGTAGAGTACCTATGGTTTGACCTCGGGACCCAGCCAGTCGATTGAAAACACCCTACTAGCCACACAGCTTCATCATGCAAACGTGGCACAGAGGATAGATGTGGTTAGCTCCGTCTCGACCAGCTACAACATCTCTTGTTCTGGGCGATTCTTCTATTTCCAACTTTTTTTAGTTGTAATAACACCACGGCAAGCTAGCGCCGCTCTTCGTGTGTGCCCGTGCAAAGGTTAGACGATGGAGAGAAGAGAGATTGAGATCGCAGACCTGGGACCCACCAGTAAGTGAGATAACAGTCATGCACGTGTTGACGAGGCACTCCCTCAACTCTACTCAACGCAAGTACTGTATAAAATCAAGTTATGGGACAAAGCCAACAACCGTTCGTTTTCCAGGCTATCGACTTACGCTTTGTATTCTAGGTTCCCAGTCGAATCTCGTCTTTCAGATTTGTTAGTTTTAGTTCCAAATTTGATTAATGACAAGTGGGACCCCCGTGTGTTGTTCCGATATTTCAGTGTAGGATGGGTTTTTTGAACAAACACTTTGTGCGGTTAGACAAGTAATGGCACGAATTACACATTTTTTCGCAAGTTTACGAACAAAAGTGGCAGCGGCATAGAATATCACATCCACCCCGCAGCTTACATACTATGGTGATATGAGTTTTTACACTGTTGGAAGTGAGATCCAATGTCTTGGGAGTAGTCTTTGTAATTATGCGCAATTTCCAAACTCTCCAAAGGTTTTTTTGCAAATAAAACATTCAGGCCTCGTGTGTGCTGCTGCATCGTCGATCCAATGGCTCCACGGTGCTCATATTAGGTGCTCCCCGTAGCTTAATTACCCGCTACGGTGATTGGAGTAGTTGTGGGACGAATGCTACGAAAATATAATCTAAACCGACCAGAATAAATGCCTACACAAATTAATCCAAGGTTGGAGTGCCCCTTGCAATGTAAATAGCTCCGGCTTTGCGAGGGATGGAGAGGTAGTAGCTTCAACGCGTGGAAGATACGGTGTGAGAAAGCGAGGTCCATCGAGAGACATATAGATAGAGAGACAAAGTGAGTGTGGTCCGACATTCATTGAACAAATATATATGCTCTGGAGAGATATTGTCCGATTGAGGTTTTTGGCAAGGGTGAGGGCTGCAAGCTAGAGCTTGAGAGATGATCCAGTCACAAACATGTAGATATATTTTGTGCGTGGGAGGAAGCAAGGTCAACCGATCACATAGGGTCGCCGTGCGATCGAAAGAGTGAGACGGGTTGGAGAGGGTGACCTAGATAGATGATGTGCGTGAGAGAGTATACAATGTGAATAGGTCGAATTGGGCTCAACATGGTGATATATCGTTTTTGTCCGAGAAAGAGCGAGGTCAATTGACACATATGGAGAGAGAGAGCGAGAGAGAGAGAGATTGAGTGAGGGTGGCCCACCATGAGGTCGAATGAGTGGTGGCGGCTTGGATGGACTGACCTAGATAGACAATCTGCGTGAGAGGGTATAGAGTGTGTCGATCGAGGCCCGAACAGGGAGATATATCATTTGTGTGTGAAAGAAAACGAGGTTAAATGAGACTCAGATAAACATAGTGAGATTGAGCGAGTGTGGCCCGCCTGTGGAAGAAAGAGTGAGACAATCTCGAGGGAGTGACCTGGATATACAACGTGCGTGTGTGCGCATGCACGAGAGGTTGGGGGGCTTGATAGGCAATGCATGTATTTAGCGCGAGAGGGTGAGAGGGAGAGGGGGAGAGAGAGAGCTCGACATGGGGTGCAATGGCGGGTGTGTGAGGTAAATACATTTGGTAATAGAGTGGAAAACGGGGTTGTGTAGTTGAGAGACGTAGAGATCAAAACATGGAGAGAAAGAATGAACGTGTGTTGAAAACCGATAGCTTCCTAAGGTGGTTAGGAGAGGAAGATTGACCGATACAGGAAGTATGTAGCGTTTGTGCGGGGGGGGGGGGGGGAGGGGGGCTAAAAACAATATTTGAATGTACATAGTACGAGACTTAATATCGATGTTTTAATTCGGTGTACATTGTAAGATTTGAACCGAGGACCAGGCATACGGGTAATTATTTCGAATTCGTGCCATACTAAGTTTCGAAAAATTGACATTGACTCAGTTTGTTGTGCTATTTTGTAGGTCATATGTTTGAATCCATCCAAAAGTTTTCTCACTACCATGGTGTTCATCATATCTATACCTATACTAATTACAGACTCCCAAGAAATTACCATGTTAATTAGTAATTAAGAACCGTTCATCTTAAGTGGGACCAAATTATTACGGTGGAGATCAACCTATTTATCTAAGACCCAAAGCTTATATTCTTTTACTAATTAGATTAGATCTGGGCCTGATTCTCATAAAAAAAATTGAGCCTGCACGTTGATTCTCATAAGCCACGTAAAGTAGCCTCCGCATATGAAACTGTGGTTTAGATAAAAATAAGCAACCGTGGTAGAGTCCTCGTAGTATACGGTGCAATTCCACCCAAAATTTTAAAAACTGTACACGCACCATGGCTAAGAAAAATTATAGATGCACCATCGCTCCCTCATTGCTTGACGCGTGTCCAATCTCCTCTGCTCCAGCCCCTCCTCGGGTCTACCGTAGCCCATAGCAACCCAGCGGCCGCGACGAAGCACCGAATCAACCTAATTTTCTCAGATCAATTCACCTGCAGTACATGTCTAACCTCTTGCTTGCCCATCAACACTTGATCGATTCTGCCCCATGCTACCCCAGGCAATGCTAAATACGTAGACGTACACACCAGTCAGCCGGCAAGAAAATAAACACATGCATCCATAGGAGACATTACTTTATGGACAAAGGTACATAATTTGCATTTTCTCTGTTGCATCATGGGTAGATTAGTATATAAATGTATAAATGCCTAATTAAGCTAGCTGCATACATAACCTATGTCCGGATTACATGTCCGTACATGAACCAAATAAGACGATGTCATGCCTGTATCTTATTTATATTTATATTTATACCTATACTAATTACAAACTCCCAAAAAATTACCATGTTAATTAGAATTTATGAGCCGTTCATCTGGTGCGGCCGAATTATTACGGCGTAGATCTAATGATAAAATTCTGGACATTTTCCCCCTCGGTTGTAATAAAAACTGAAAAGAAAATAAGTCCCGTGTCAATCTTATCACGGTTGTACCTTGCAAAACAAAAACCATATCTTGCTTAAAAACTACCGTGTCAATCTATCCATAGCTCGGCTAACAGAGAATATGAACGCTAACAAACCACGTTCTCCTGATTTTCTGGAATCCGGATCTATACGCAGCTATATCCCAGAAAACCCACGATGCCCCCGCGGCCGCCATCAACTCATTCGTGACGCTGAGGGTGGTCTGATAGGACAGTGCTTGGCCGCCAGTGCTGTCCATCGTCGTACCTCGCTACCTTCAAGTGCGCCCCAACCCGGTGGCTGCTGCCGTTCAAGCAGGGCAGCCCCATCGCCGCATCATAGGATGAGTGTATATTCCCATCGCAGATGACGAACTCAGATGATGAGCAGTTCGCATCGCAGATGACGAGCTCAGATTTATGTCAATATAATAAACATCAGGCATGTAATGGATGCATATGCATATGTGTATAGTCTGTAGTGGTGTTTGTTGGATGCCGGCGTCCGTACTTTGTACATGTACATCTCCCAGTAGTACTAAAGCCTGTAATCAATCCAATGATACAGCGTGCGTGCGTTGTGTGTTGTCTCTAGCCAGAATTGATCAACCTTATGGTTAGCTAGCTAGCTATTGTGTTTGTTTTGTATTTTTTTGTGGTTGGGCTAGCTATTGTGTATTGACGCATTGCTGATTGATTAATACAGATGGAGTTTGCTTTCTACAAGATTATATCACAGAGGAACTGCCAGAGCTTGCTTCGTTGTCGTCATTGTTGCCCCACTTGAGAAAGTACTTATGTAGGCAAGGCAATGAATCGTGATTAGCGAACTAGGATCCTCTGGTGGGTAACTGGTTGCTGCAAACAATATCTTTCTACTAATAATGTATATATATGCATGGTATACAATCTATGTGCGCATGGTAAATTCTCCTGGAAACTTGGTATGATTTTGATCAAGAATTCTCATGTACTTTCATTTACGGTTATCTTATACAGTGGAGTTCCCAGCATGATAATGACCTCACCTGCTTTGACCTTGACATACATTGAGAGAAAGTTGTATCGAAGAGCGTCATGATACGCTGGTTTGGCTGCTTTGACCTATAGAGCAATGAGAAACTATACTGCAGTTGAAAAAGTTGCCCACATATACTAGATCATAAGATGACAAATAAGACTAGCTTCAACCAATAGGAATAACAGTTTATGCATGATTTCGCATGCTTACATTGTTTGGCTAAGAGTTTTTTCCACTTCTGAATGTTGGGTACTTACAGAGAAATCTTATTGCACACCAGATTCGGGATTATGTACGGATTCCTTGTTGTTATTTGTTTAAATTAAAAAGCACCATGGTGATTATCCTAACTGTTATAGTTACACTAGTAGAATTATCCTAGCAGTGGAGCCATTTATTATCTGGTGATTAGACACTATATTTAAGGTAGTTAATTTTATTTATACAGTTTACCATGCCAGGTTGATTTAGTTTCTATGTCAAGATGGAACTTTGTATGATGAAATATTATGTCATGTCTCGGTGTGAATACTAGAAGAAGATCCTCCAGGTTTTCATTCAGAATGTAGAAAAGTATGTTGATCTTTTGATTACAGAATTATGAATATATGAGGAAATCACATGTTACTAATATTCGTGGTACAACCTATTCTCTTTTCTGATATAGTTGTGGTTCATGTCCTAATATTATACTGTCTCTGTGACTAAGTGTGACTATTTCGAATCATGCCACTCGTTTATCACAAAATTGCAGGTAAACTAACATCTCTTCTTTAATTATGTGTATTACAAGCCTGTTCTATAAAAAGTTTACCATTTTGTCCTTAAAACTTTTATTGGACTAGCTGAAACATTCGTTTCTTTCTGAATAAGATTTCTATCAATGAATTTAGAATCAATATGTGGTCTTTTAGAATTAAAAAGGTAATAGTTGTGTTGCAATTAAGCATGCATCATTTCTACGTCCACATTCAGGTCCAATCAAATATATTTTCTCATGATCAAGGATATGAATTCAGAATCTTCCCACTTTCTGAGGTAATGTGTCTTTCAAGGCGAAAGGTCTAAATGTTTGACAAAACATATTGAATTACAAAGTTGTCAAAGCTCGGGGTTCTAATCAGAATGAGCAACAAGAGGAAGTAGCAAGCATGTAAATCTGCCTACTCTATATTGCATTTGTTTTGTTCAGATTGCACAAATCCATGCATTTTGTATATATTTTTTTATTAGTTTCAGCCCTGCAAACATTTTCTCTTACTTGCGTATAATTGTCGACCAAACAGAGCTACCCTATGGATAGTTTTTAAAATAAAGATGCCCACCTATCTACCAGTCTGTCACATTATTTAGTACTATTGTTGTGTCATTACATTGATTGGTACAAAAAAATTGGGCTTTCCAAAAGAATTCTACCTACATTGCTCCATTCTTGGGCATGATGAAGAAGGGGAAATAAGAGTTGTCTTTTTGTTACGAAGGATTAGGAGCTGGTAAAGATGCTTCCAATATGGGATCAAAGACATCCAATGAAAAAGGCAATGTTCTCATGTCGTCCTTCCATATGTCTAAGCTCATTTTTAAGTTCAAAAGAGGAAATAAAAAATAATCAAATTCAAAACCTATAACTCTATCTTAGGCTGTCTTTGCATTCTAATATTCAACAAGTGTATACAATATCTTAAATTCACCTACAACCAATATTGTGTAAAATAATGTATCAAAAAAGTTTATATGCATGGCTATATAATATCATGAAGTTGATAGGTAAACGACTGAAAAATGACTAGCCCGTGCAGATGCACGGGTTGACGACTAGTACATATGAATTTGTATTAAAAAAGTAGCGTGGATACAGTGAAATGCGAAATCCACGTTAGAATTAGAGATCGCTACGTGACACATACTCTAATTCAAATAACTAACTATGTGACACACACTCTAATTCAAATAACTAATTATGTGACACAGAGTCTAATCCACATTAGCGTGGGTACCGTTTCAATTTTTTTTTCAAATAACTCCTCATTAATTAATTTATAGTACTCCCTCTGTTCACTTTTATAAGACCTTGAAGACATTTCAGACAATGTGCAAAACAGTTCATTTTAAGTTGTCTGAAACGACTTACAAAAGTGAATGGATGGAGTATCTCGTTTCGAATGACTAGTTCTTGCAAGGAAAACACGGGCATGGTAATGCATACAGATTCGTTTGCAAATGAAAGAAGATTCGTTTGCATTCTCAAATGTAGGCGCACCAGGCAAACCAAGGTCATGTCGGGCTGGACGCTGCTTCGGTTCCTTAAAGGCAACTGCCTTTGGGTCACTGACATGTGGGCCAGCCACCTATTGGGCCCATATGTCATGGACACAAAGGCAGGTGCCTTAAGGCACCGAAGCATAGTCCTGTCGGGGTGGTCGCGTGTGTCGGACGGACGCGTAGCACCCAGCCACCCACCCCCTCCCCTCCGAAAAAGGACGACGACAATATAAGTTCGCGCTTCCACGTTTCGGATTGAAATATCTGGCGGCCCCAATTCCAGCCCTGCAAAATCTCTCTTTTCCACCGTCCCCTTCCGCGCGCAGATTGCTCAAATCCCTAATTCATTGCCAACCCTCGAATCACCCCTCGTCTCGTCTCTTTCCCCACCATTCCCCACCTCTGTGCCGGACGATGACGACAAAGACGACGGTCATGCTTCACCACCGCACCGGGTGGTCCACCGACAACGTCGGCCGCCGCAACCGACGTGCCTCACAGACACCGAGTTCCACCGCATCAGGTGCGCTTCACCGACGCGGTCTCCCAGCTCATCGGGGCTACTTCACCGAGCACATCGTCGCACCTCCGCCCCCGAGGCCATTGGAGCTTCACCAACGGTCTCGTCCACCGCATCGTAGCGCTCCACTACCACTCAAGATCTGCATCCGTGCGCGGCCAGCCAACGCCAACGCATCACCCTCAATGGCTCTGAAGTGACCCTCACTCTGGCTAGGCGAGCATGCCCAAACGCCGGCCCGAACTAGGTATCCACACATCACTCCCTTGTGCACTGTTCCGATGATGTTTGGATATCCTTTACTTCTCTCTTAGCTTACACGCCTATGCAACTCTGACCTTAACTCTTATTTCCTCTGGAGATATCATCTAAAACAAGCAAATCCATATTTTAGCGAAGCATGACGGCGCTACGGGATTTGGTACACATCCTGCACACCCGTATAACCTTGTAAGTATCTGTCCTCCGGTACAACATCAAGGTCGATTCCTCTTATTTGATCAACCATTCGCCGTGGCAAAAATGCAGAGGGGGATGCAAGGAGCACAAGGCCTGCACATCCAAGCAAGTGGTAACATGGACTTGTACATGGAACATCCCAAGCGCAAGCAGAGCTGCAGTGAGCCTATACAACGAGCTAGCGTAAGTCCCTGCATTTCATTTAATTCGTACTGGCATTCATGTATGATTTGTGTGTAGTGGCTGATCCACGAATTCAAGTTACCAGGGGCGAACATTTAACTTAAAAAATACGAAGGCACTTGCACTCCGGAAATCAACATAACTTGAGAAATGTGAAGCTACATGCACTTTGAAAACCAGCTAATGATCCAAAGTAGTTCAGGTTATAAACACTAAATGATGCAAGCACCAAAAAACACAAAATGCAACATGGTGTACAAGGACTACAAACATGGTCTGTACCTCCTTGAATTATTCGTTCTCTGGCTGAAAATATCGAAGTGTAATTGCACGTATAACCAGTGCGCAAACTGCATATCAATATATCTATTCTGCACAAGTATGCCATAGTTTCAAACAACAGATTAGAAAAGTATTTATGCTATGTTGTCATGATACGGGGACTTTCTGGTAGATGGCCTCGACGTTTCCTCAAGCTATGAAAATGCACTATAATTTGCTTGTCATCAATGCCTGCAAATCTCTGTCTCTCTCAACATAGTAGATCATCATTAGATACTAAATCCTTCCATGAGGTTGCAAAATGCTTGCATTAGATCCCTCATTAGACACTATATGTTCATCACCAGGAGCATGTAAAATGTTTGCATCAAATCCTTCATTAGCAGTCTGTTCATTAGACACTTGAGGCTCAAGAACAACATGAGCTTTTATGTTTGCACCGGAAACTTGATTAGATACATCAGATTCAGTCAGTTCAGTATTGATTGGGGGAGTTATAAAATAAGTAGAAATTGGTTTCATTTTCTCATAGATTCCCTACATACAAGAAGTTTTACAACACCGGTAGGTTTAACTATTGGCCAAAAATTGAAGAGTTGAATTAGATATAATCAGGGATGTGATGTACCTGCTCGTTGCACATGCTACTCTTGCATGCTGCGACTATCTGTTTGCGCAAGCTCGATGCCATGCCCGTGTTGCCGCCGCTGCCTCCCACGCAGGCTACACCCAGGGTTGGATCTTCATCTTCTTGTCCTTCCGTTCGCTTGAAGCCCGACGACCGCCCTCCAACGAGGGCACGAGGAAGTGCTGTGTCGGTTTGTCCAGCGGTGGCTAGGTTAGGAGCGAACCAGACTGGAGGCTGGAGCGAATGAATTGGGATTTTTCCTGATGTCGATCGATATGGGAGGCGCTCGTTTGGGCCGTTAGCCTGCACTTATGTTATTGTCCCATCCAAATTCAAACATTTTTATTCATTTTTTACATTGCCTGCTCGTGCGTTGGGACGAACAAAACTAGTGTGGGCCAACCTGGATGACTCAAACTAGGTGCACACTTTCCAGCCACCTGAGGCGGCCGCCCATACCAGCCCCTATGGTGGTGTCGCCCCTTTTTGCATGTTTGATTGGATAGTGAAAAATATTCCAGTGGCGCTTTTGATTTACCCACAGAATGGTTGAATTGCTTGTTTCTATGAACTGAGTTCGCCAATAATGTGAAGGATGCCAGTCTTTTCATCCTATTGTAGATTGCTTAGATCTCGATATGCCAAAAGTAATCGCATGAAATATACAGTAAAAGCCAGTGTGATGTGTTTGGCTACAACTAGTCTGACTACACGTCCTCATATAACATATCAAGGACGCACCATCTTACCAGATTAACCATTCGACTTACCCATGTGGTGTGGGAAGAAAGAAGTATTGGGACTGCATATCCAAGCAATTGATGCCATGGACTCCTTCGTACAACCTTGTAAGCGAAAAAGAAGTTGCAGTGTGCCTGTACAAAGAACTAGCGTAAGTTCAGTTACCTGCTTCTCAGAATTTTAGTTAGCCACTTATTGCAAAATTGTTCAATTACGTTGCTTGGCTTAATTTAGTTTGCTACTGATTACATAATGGCACAGCTTGTTAATCATATTGTAGACTGTGCCTATCTATGTGTTTGATACTTACTGTTAAGAATTACCTGTTTGCCTTAACTTAAATATCTACTTGTTTGTTTAACTGCTTTGCTACTGCAACAACAGGTTACAATGATGTTACTAACTACTTTTCAGCATCCAATTGAAACTCTTTAGTTCCTTGTTTGTTTAACTGGTTTGCTGTTATAACTCCCAGTTGAGATGTTTTGCTAACTTCAACTTTTCTGAATCCAATCAGAAGTTTAATGGCAAAACAGGTTAGCCCAAGATCAAAGAGCGAGGTCCCCATGGACGTTGCATCATTCCACAGCAGTGGCACTGGCACAATCGTGCATTATGAATTGCCAACTGCGGATGCTCTAGAGGCTAAACTAGTGGTAGAAAGAGATTCTGCTTCTGCACTTAGAGATGAAGTTGACATGTTGAGGAAGCAAACGACACAATCACAAGAAGTACTCAAGACAACCATTAAATATTTGGTGGATTTCAAAACGAAGCAAGCTGAGACTGACCAGATTGTTAAGGTCCTGAAGGAAAAAAAGGAAACTAAATTCCTACTTGGTAAATCATAGGTGAAATGTTCTTTCCATAGTTGAATAACCTTTGTGTTGTTTGTTTATGTAATCAATCAAACCATTTGTTTTAGATATCATGTAATAATTGTTTTTTTGTTTACAATTTTATTTGAGCACAAGTCTATATTAATTGATAAGACTCGGAGACATTTCATTTGGATTGCTGTGCCAGACCTACAAATATGCCAATCGGGCTGAATGTGCATTCAGGAATAGTAGTATAGATGGACCATAAGTGGCACGCATCAGAAAGGGCCAAGATGCTGGCTAAAAAAAGGATGTTGTTGTAGCCAAAAAAAGTACAGCGGCCTGGCTTATGTATGTTAGTTGATATTATTGATCCATATACTCTATAAGTGTTTATATGTCTATTAGTTCCGTACATTCTTGGTTGATTGACTCGGTATTTGAATCTTGATACATCGCTTGTGTACATATCTAAATGGGAGTACACATTATGCTGCGTGTGACATTTGAGTTGGACATGAAGTGTTCCAAATATTCGAATTCACCTTAAATTGGATTCTAGTTTCTGAATTTGAGTATCGGCATTTGTAAACCATGTTCATAGATGATAGTGGAATACATCTTTGTCGTCCTTTTGAAGATATATAAAAACACATAGGATGATTTATAAAGATTCATATAGGAATACAAAATGGATTCGAATTTAGTTGCCAGGGTAAACATGGATGCTTATTGTCCCAAAATTCGAAAGAAACAGCAAAATGTCCACTGCGACATCGGCTACCCGAAGCCAAGTGTTTGGGAGATGGAAATTACTGTCTACCCATTACACGGACAATCCATCGGCCCGATTTCCATTGCTCTAAATAGGGGTAGGTTACTAACTTCAATTAGACATGACATGACCGCCTTTGAGCCCATTCCGACACAGTGGGCATCAAACATGGGCAGCAAAACTCATTTGATCCAAGCTCGTCTGAAAGACCTCTGTTTCTCCCTCCATTCCCCATTCATACACTGTGGGCGGCAAAACACCCTCTCCTCGTCCGAAATAGATGTAGGATAATATTTTAAATAGGGGCGGATGTGTAACTTCCATCAGATGTGACACAACCGCCCTACCTGTCTGCCCCATTCATACACCGTGGGCGCCAACTGTGGGCGGCAAAACACCCTCTCCTCGCCCGAAATAGTTACCGGTAAATATTTGGGAGATACGGGGGATAGGTTCGTAACTTTCCCATATCCCCAACCGATGAGACGTCCAAATTTGAAACGGGGGATAGGTTCGTAACTTTCCCATATTTCAGACAGGCGCGTCCCAAAAAAATGGTTCCCCGTACCTCTCCCTCCATTTTCCCATTCATACACCGTCCGCGCTAGAACACCCCATTCCCACACCAGCCTCCGTCCGCCACCCCATCCATCGCCGCCATCCTCCACCACATCCATCGCCACCGTCCTCCACCATATCGGAGCGCCTACCAAGACCGCGCCGTCCACTGCTAGAGATGGACGTTTCTCATCCACGACGATGGACCAATGGCCTTGCATCGCGTCCTCTCGCTTCATCGGCGCCGTCGTCCTCTTTGCCGGGGCCGCTCACACGACCTTCTCTTCCACCGCAATGGGACTTATCCCCCGATGCACCTGTCTATCGTCGCAGATCTGCTTCAACGCCACTGACAGCCATCGCACCGCCGATGCCTACACGGCACCGCAAGAGAGGTGGTACTTCATAGCTCCTCAACTTTTTGATCTCAACCAGAAAATAGATCTTAACTTGGTTACTCTACTTTCTTTTCAGCTCTTAGAATTTAGTTCTTAGTTCGAAGCAAACAATGGATGCTAAATATCATTTCTCTGGTTTGCAGCTTCAAATCAGCCATGGCACAGCCATAATATGGTTTAATTGATCATGCTTAGGGTTTAATTGATCATGTTGGTTCCGTGGTGGTTTCTTTAATAGAAATCAGAGGGGAAACCCTCTTTTGCTAAAAAAATATATGCTTAGAGTTTCCCCTTTTATGATCACTATATGATCAGAATACATGCTTCGTGTCATGATAACACTGCTCCACCCATCAAGCTAAACAAGCTTAGTTGTTCAAATACGAATCTGATATTATTAAAACAGAGTTGTTTAATTGGTCAGCTAAATGTTCCTAAACTAGTTTCGAAAATGCATGTTCGCCGCTCGGGTGTGTATCTCTGTGTGTGGTCTAGTCAGCACGGTTGGGCAGGTGAACTCTTCATATGCAGGGGTTTATAGGGAGACACTCTCCGAGTTGAAACCGCAATGCATTCCATAGATAATCTGACTACTTTTTATGTTTTCATGAATCTCAAATTCTGAACAGCATCATAATGATTATCAGCTTGCGCGCATGAAAAGAATAAAGCAGAACAATGCCATGGCTGTCAAACTTGGCATTAAGGGACTGAAATCAAGTCTGGATGCAGTGCAATGCAAACACTCTCCACCTACAGATTCATGCTCAGAATATGATCCTAACAGTGATTCTGAGCTAGAGGAAGACCTAAGTCAATGTAGCTCCCTAGTGGAGGAGTCAGAGGAAGATGCCCTATCTTATTCACCCATCAAGGTACTTGCTCTAACTTTCCAAGGATACATTGCTCGCACATATCTTGCAACTGATGCTTTGCATTGCTTCTACTTTGTTGAACTTCCATTAGCTTAGTTTACACATCGTGTATGTGAATACGCCCTGCCTATCCATTTTCAGTACATATTCCATCTGTCATCATACCATATTTATCCATTAAAATGTTGTTGTTGTGTATCAGACATTCAAAAGGAAGAGGGCGATTGCTGATCATGGAGGAGCACAACCAAAGTATTTGGAAAAGGTAGTGGCACCTGATAAATCAAATAGCCCATTAGGTGTAGTTGCAATATCACCTGACCCACAAAATACCCCAACTCTAGCAGACTCTAGCCCTACTACACTGGTCATTCCTGATGCCCCAACTCAGCAGACCCCAACTGCAGCAAACAGTATGATTATGCCAGTTGACATAGCACCAGTTGTACGACGCAAAACCCCCATTCCAGCAAAGAGTACACCAAATCCAGCTGCCAAATCCCTTTTCGAACCAGAGAGAGCCCCAATTGCAGCAAATAGGACCCCTGTTCCATTTCTTCCTAGTTTAGAAGACGAAGCTTTTGTTGTTGTCAGGAACTTTGTGCGCATCTTTCCTTCATGGAAAGATTATACCGCAGACACAGAACAATTTCCAGTCTTCCTCCGCAACTTACGCGTAAGTAATGTACTAATGTTATTCATGGTCATTACTGGACATGTTTCTGCTGACAGAAGACACAAGATTTCATTCTTTTAAATAGGCGAGGGGCAAACTGGATTGTGATGACGAGCAAGGGTTGGTTGCGCTTTCAAGCACTCGTTGATGAAGCATCGTTCCTACCTGAGGCAAGCGCACTTCGATGGCAAGCCTCTGAACGAAATTTTTGTAAAGTCTCCGGTGCTACATTTATCCGACGGTGACTGAAATAATCTTGTTACACATTGGGCTCGGCTGCAGCATAAGGTACTGTCTATGATGTCACATCACAATTTGAACTACAATTCTACATTTGCCTTAATGTCTCACTTGTACGAAAACTGTTAGCAGAAGAACATTCGTTCTCAAGGGACCACAGAATCTCGCACGTATACTGCACACTGCATTGCTCTTGTGAGTACCTCTTGCCCTGTATAACCATACTTACTTTCATAGCTGTTTGATTATGTAGCATCACTGCACATGTTAGCCTCGTAATCGTCCATTTGGTGGACATTATAAGATTCGTATGGACTCTTACATAAATTTAGAATCAACCTAATGCTTTTGAAGAGGTTTAGCTCTGCAGTCCTCTTGTTAGGACGGAACGTGGTCTATCACTGTACTTACATTAACAGCTACTCCCTCCGTCCCATAATATAAGAATGTTTTGTACAGTACACCAGTGTTCAAAACACTCTTGTATTATGGGAAGAGGGATTGGTTCATTTTGTAGCATTCTGTATCTTATCTCCCTCGCCCGCCATTTACTAAAAAAGATCATATCTATATTTAATCTTACCAACAAGTAGAATACACAGACAATGCCAGTGTAGAAGTGTAGCCCATTGCTCTTGTCAGTACATTTTATCCTGTAACGCTTGTACTTCCAGGGATTGGTAGTTGATTATGTAGCATCAATCGGCATCTTATCTTCATTATCCTCTATCCCTTCCAGTATTATCATATCTATAATTACTCCCTACAAAATGTAGAGTATAGGCAATTCTTATGAAGAAGATTCTGTGCTGAAATTCTTGAGTTATCCTTCCCTTGCCATGGAGAAGGTCATTATAAAGCCGGTGTTAACTGTTAATGTAAGTCAGTCCTTCTAAAGCCTTTATCCTCAACTGTTGTTTAATTTGCTCATACTCCCTATCGTTTACTACTGTTTAGTTTGCTGTTTCTACCAAAATGCATGTTCGTAAGAACCGTAAGTTCTAAGTTTTACTTGTAAAACCAAATTCCTTATTCCTACCATGCACATTATTTAATACTCCCTATATGTATGCTTGTTTTTGTGGATCTATAATCCAGTGTGTGGTGAAGTAGCCCACGTTTGCACCTTGTCATCTCCTATTTTATCTTACTTATGTGGCTGATGATATGAACAACATGCCATGCACATTATCCAAAATAGATACAATGATTTTCCTTGCCCTTCATCTATGCTTGTTATGTTGACATGGTAATCCAGTAGTGTGGTGAAGCTCCCCGCATTATGAACAATGCCAAATTATGCTATTGCTATTTTGAACATACTCCTTATTTTCTAATTTGAAATTGGATAGAATTGACAGAACAGTTATCATCTTTTTTTATACACGTGCAAATCCTGTCATCTCTCTGCTTTGTTTCAGGGTGATATGCCTGATGGCATGCACAAGTCTGCTGAAGGCTGTGAGACAAACCCAACATATATTGCAGCAAAGAAGGCAAAACATCTTGAAGATAGCGAGACAACCCCAAAGTCTTGTCTTGATGCAGTGTTCAAGTTACTTGAGACTAACAGTCAGACAAGCTCACATAATTCGTTGTCTAAATCAGTTCGACTTCTTCAGTCCCAAGTTGTAGCAGAAAGGCATTCTGCAACTCAACTTCGACTTGAAGTCCTATCTCTAAGAAAGATTGCGCAGAACACCAATGAGAACCTCATCGCTAAACAGCTACACCTGGAAGCTATGACCGACATGCTAGGCCGGTCTCACAGCCTTGCTCAGCAGCTTGCGCAGTAGTTCCCCCGCAAGGCTAACCTTTCTTGAACTGTCTTGGAAGTGGTGTTGGTTCAGTATTATTTTGTTACGCTGCAATGGTGCCCAGTTTTTGTAATCTGCTTCTTCGTTGCGCTTTATGATCACTGGTGGCGAACTTTGATGCCCAGTGGATGTAATATACCTTAAATCCTTTATTGTGCAGTGTAGGTTTATTCTTAGTTACCATGCCGTAATTTCTTTATTGTATAGAGTAGGTTTGTTCTTAATTCCTACTAGTTATGCAGCAGCCCGAAATGAACCCCGGCCCATGATTGTGCGAATCAAATCACGGGCTTTTAGCAGGCCAAAATTGTCTGGGTCCTTGTTTGGCCCAATCAGATAGCGGCTGCGAGCAGGCCGAATGCAAACCGGGCCGTAGTTAGGCCCAACTATATGACGGGATTTTAACAGGCCAAAATTAATATAGGGCCGAAATGTTAAACAAGCCCTTAACAGGCGAAAACTAATATCAGGCCGAATTACTAAGTGGGCCTTTAGCAAGTGGGCCCAAAAGCATAGTGTCCAGTTGACGGGACAAATCTGATATGGGCCATAATTGAGCCCAAAGCCTCTTAAAGGGCCGGACCTGATCTGGGCCGTAATTTGGCCCAGAACGCGGTAGGCTTTTAATGGGTCGGATCTCATGTGGGCCACTATTAGGCCCGGAGCGTGGCAGGCCATTAATGGACCGGATCAAATATGGGCCGGCCTACTAGGGTCCTCAAAATCTTGTGGGCCTATAGCTGGGCCGGCCCATTAATGTCGGCGAAATCTCGTGGGCCTTTAGCTGGGCCGGCCCATTATGACCCGCAAGAATCTTGTGGGCCTGTACCTGGGCCGGCCCATTATGGCACAAAAAAATCTTGTGGGGCTTTACCTGGGCCGACCCATTATGGTCCGCAAAATCTTGTGGGCCTTTAGCTGGGCCAGCCCGTTATGGTCCGCAAAATCTCGTGGGTCTTTATCTAGGCCGGCCCATTATGGTCCACAAAATCTTGTGGGCCTCTAGTTGGGCCGTGCCACGTGTCGACGTATCATAGGCGCCTTCTGTCTAGTGAGTGGATGACATCTGTTCCGACGATGAGCCGACACGTGTTTCCTCTAGCCAATGATGATTTTACACGTGCAAAATCCCCATTGGTTGGGGCTGTTAACGGGTTATCGGATCCAAAACCCGACCCGATAGCTTAACGGCGTTCCGTTACGGTGGATGCCACGTGTCCGTCACCCTTGACGAAAGCACTTCTGTGACGCGTGATTTATCGTCATGGAAGTGGACACTTCCGTGATGATAATTTTGGTAATGTCATGGAACACTTCTACGACAGCACAGGTATGACTATCTTGATTTTGTCATAAATTTGTCATGGATGTACATGCATGACAAAAAAAGTGACCTACTGTGACAAACACGTATCATCACTGAAGTGTATTTTTTTGTAGTGATGGTTGGTTTATGGTACTGGCAAAAGTTGCGCGGCACTGGAGAGGCTAGCAATGGTGGAAGGTTGAGAGTGCGTATAATCCATGAACTCAACATTAATCATAAAGAACTCATATACTTATTGCAAAAATCTACAAGTTATTAAAGCAAAGTACTACGCGCATGCTCCTAGGGGGATAGATCGGTAAGAAAAGACCATCGCTCGTCCCCGACCGCCACTCATAAGGAAGGCAATCAATAAATAAATCATGCTCCGACTTCGTCACATAACGGTTCACCATACATGCATGCTACGGGAATCAAAAACTTCAACACAAGTACTTCTCAAATTCACAACTACGCAACTAGCATGACTCTAATCTTACCATCCTCATATCTCAAAACAATCATCAAGTATCAAACTTCTCTTAGTATTCAACACACTCATAAGAGAATTTTATTATTGTTGAGTACCTAGCATATTAGGATTTTAAGCACATTACCATGCCATTTAAGACTCTCAAAATAATCTAAGTGAAGCTTGAGAGTTCATCTATTTCTTCAAAATAAAACTACCACCATGTTTTAAAATATATAAGTGAAGCACTAGAGGAAATGACAAACTACTCCGAAAGATTTAAGTGAAGAACAATGAGTAGTCGAATAATTATGCAACTATGTGAAGACTCTCTAACATTTAATAATTTCATATCTTGGTATTTTATTCAAACAGCAAGCAAAACTAAATAAAATAAAATGATGCTCCAAGCAAAACACATATCATGTGGCGAATAAAAATATAGCTCCAAGTAAAGTTATCGATGAACGAAGACGAAAGAGGGGATGCCTTCCGGGGCATCCCCAAGCTTAGGCTTTTGGTTATCCTTTAATATTACCTTGGGGTGCCTCGGGCATCCCCAAGCTAAGGCTCTTGCCACTCCTTATTCCATAGTCCATCGAATCCTTGCCCAAAACTTGAAAACTTCACAACACAAAACTTAACAGAAAACTCGTAAGCTCCGTTAGTATAATAAAATAAATCACCACTTCAAGGTACTGTAATGAACTCATTATTTATTTATATTGGTGTTAAACCTACTGTATTCCAACTTCTCTATGGTTTATAAACTATTTTACTAGCCATAGATTCATCAAAATAAGCAAACAACACACCAAAAACAGAATCTATCAAAAACAGAACAGTCTATAGTAATATGAATCAAACATATACTTATGGAACTCATAAAATTCTAAAATAAATTGCTGGACCTGAGGAATTTAACTATTAATCATCTTCAAAATGAATTAACTAAATATCACTTTTCAAATAAACATGGCAGCAATTCTCGTGAGCGCTAAAGTTTCTGTTTTTATAGCATGATCAACAAGACTTTTCCCGAGTCTTCCCAAAGGTTCTACTTGGCACAAACACTAAATAAACAATAAAACCACATCTAAACAGAGGCTAGATGAATTATTTATTACTAAACAGGAGAAAAAGTCAAGGAACAAAAGTAAAGTTGGGTTGCCTCCCAACAAGCGCTATCGTTTAACGCCCCTAGCTAGGCATGATGATTTCAATGATGCTCACATAAATGATAAGAATTGAAACATAAAGAGAGCATCACGAAGAATATGACTAGCACATTTAAGCCTAACATACTTCCTATGCATAGGGATTTTGTGATCAAATAACTTGTGGAAACAAGAATCAACTTGCATAGGAAGGTAAAACAAGCATAACTTCAAAACTTTAAGCACATAGAGAGGAAACTTGATATTATTGCAATTCCTACAGGCATATATTCCTCCCTCATAATAATTTTCAGTAGCATCATGAATGAATTCAACAATATAACCAGCACTTAAAGCATTCTTTTCATGATCTATAAGCATAGAAATTTTATTACTCTCCACATAAGCAAAATTCTTCTCAATCAGAATAGTGGGAGTATCATAAGAGACTCGAATACAATAAATTGTTTCCATATTAAAAGAGTAATGTTCAGAGAAGGGGTAATCATAATCATGACAAGTTTTATCAATATAATTACTACTTTTTATAGCATAAGTATCATCACAATAATCATCATAAGTAGGAGGCATGCTATCATCATTATAAACTTGCATATCAAAACTTGGGAGACTAAAAATATCATCTTCATTCATCATAGCTTCCCCAAGCTTGGGACAAACATTAATAGCAGAAAATATATTCTCAAAAACATCATCTTCATCAAACATAACATCCCCAAGCTTCGGCCTTTTCATATCCCAAGCATAATCACTCTCATCATTAATAGTATGGATAGCACCAATAGTATAGCAATTATCATATTCTTCCAAGCAAGGGCCAAAAAGATTTTCAAGATCATAGGAAGTATCATTATCTTCCACAATCATATTGTCATGAGGCACAATAGTAATAGGAGCAACACTATTTGGGAGAGATATCTTTTTACCTCTCTTACTTTTTCTTTTCTTCTTCTTCACCACATCCTCTTTTTGGAGCACCTTATTAATGAGATTGGTTGAATAGGAGGCTCCTCCTCGTTACCTGATTCATCATAAGAAATAATAGGAGGATATTGGGAAGTCTCTTCCCTTTCATTAGTATTCTCTTCATCTTCTATTTGTTTTCTTTTCTTTATGTAGCTGACAATATAATTATTTTCAATACAATTCACCACTCAATACATATAAATTTCCTCTAGACCAAATCCAAGAAGTCTATCAAGATTAAACTTTGGAATACCCTCAGTTATACATTTCATTTCCTCATACCCCAAAAGAAGAGTAAGCTCTTTATGATGCTCAAGGGTAATCAAATTATCACAATTTTTGGATAAGATTCGGTCATAAAACAATTTGCATTGGAGATTTAAATGACCATGTTCATTGCAAAGTTCACAAGGAGCGCGAAAAATATTGATTTTTTCAGCACAATCATCAAGACTTTCTTGCAAAAATTCAGGTTTTGCCTCTTGCAATATCTATCTTCCCTATTTGGTGTGTACTTACAAACCCAATGCACTCCACAAACCCTATCATCATAACTAGTGCAATCATCATTAGTGTCATGGATATTCAAAGTATTCGTACTAACAACATTGCAATCATGCTCATCATTAAAATATTTAGTGCCAAACATTTTATAGATTTCTTCTTCTAGCACTTGAGGACAATTATCCTTTCCATCATACTCACGAAAGATATTAAAAAGGTGAAGCGTATGAGACAAACTCAATTCCATTTTTTTATAGTTTTCTTTTATAAACTAAACTAGTGATAAAACAAGAAACTAAAAGACTCGATTGCAAGATCTAAAGATATACCTTCAAACGCTAACCTCCCCGGCAATGGCACCAGAAAAGAGCTTGATGTCTACTACACAACCTTCTTCTTGTAGACGTTGTTGGGCCTCCAAGTGCAGAGGTTTGTAGGACAGTAGCAAATTTCCCTCAACTGGATGAGCTAAGGTTTATCAATCCGTAGGAGGCGTATGATGAAGATGGTCTCTCTCAAGCAATCCTGCAACCAAATAACAAGGAGTCTCTTGTGTCCCCAACACACCCAATACAATGGTAAATTGTATAGGTGCACTAGTTCGGCGAAGAGATGGTGATACAAGTGGTATATGGATAGTAGATAAAGGTATTTGTAATCTGAAATTATAAAAACAGCAAGGTAAATAATGGTAAAAGTGAGCGTAAGCGGCATTGCAATGCTAGGAAACAAGGCTCAGGGTTCATACTTTCACTAGTGCAAGTCCTCTCAACAATGATAACATAATTGGATCACATAACTATCCCTCAACATGCAACAAAGAGTCATTCCAAAGTCATTAATAGCGGAGAACGAACAAAGAGATTATGGTAGGGAACGAAACCACCTCAAAGTTATTCTTTCCAATCAATCCGTTGGGCTATTCCTATAAGTGTCATAAACAGCCCTAGAGTTCGTACTAGAATAACACCTTAAGACACAAATCAACCAAAACCCTAATGTCACCTAGATACTCCAATCTCACCTCAAGTATCCATGGGTATGATTATACGATATGCATCACACAATCTTAGATTCATCTATTCAACCAACACAAAGGACCTCAAAGAGTGCCCCAAAGTTTCTACTGGAGAATCACGACGAAAACGTGTGCCAACCCCTATGAATAGGTTCATGGGCGGAACCCGCAAGTTGATCACCAAAACATACATCAAGTGAATCATGTGGTATGCCATTGTCACCACAGATACGCATGGCAAGACATACATCAAGTGTTCTCAAATCTTTAAAGACTCAATCCGATAAGATTACTTCAAAGGGGAAACTCAATTCATTACAAGAGAGAAGAGGGGGGAAGAAACATCATAGGATCCAAATATAATAGCAAAGCTCGCGATACATCAAGATCGTATCATCTCAAGAACACGAGAGAGAGAGAGAGAGAGAGAGAGATCAAACACATAGCTACTGGTACATACCCTTAGCCCCGAGGGAGAACTACTCCCTCCTCATCATGGAGAGCACCGGGATGATGAAGATGGCCACCGGAGAAGGATTCCCCCCCTTCGGCAGGGTGCCGGAACGGGTGTAGATTGGTTTTCGGTGGCTACGGAGGCTTCTGGCGGCGGAACTCCCGATCTATTGTCTGTTCTTGAAGTTTTAGGGTACGTGAGTATATATTGGTGTAGGAAGTACGTCGGTGGAGCTTCGGGGGCCCCACGAGGCAGGGGGCGCACCCTAGGGGGGGCGCCCCCATCGTCGTGAGCACCTCCCTTGGCTCCTGACATGGGGTGCAAACCCATCCGGTAGCTTTCCTTCTAAAAATAACTTCTCTAGTTGATTTCATTCCGTTTCGACTCCGTTTGATATTCCTTTTCTTCGAAACACTGAAATAGGCAAAAAACAGCAATTTTGGGCTGGGCCTCCGGTTAATAGGTTAGTCACAAAAATAATATAAAAGTGGATAATGAAGCCCAACATTGCCCAAAACAGTAGATAACATAGCATGGAGCAATCAAAAATTATAGATACGTTGGAGACGTATCATAGCTAGAGGTGGACGTGGCGGCGGGAGAGGTAGGAAGGCTGTTGCGCCTTCCTTGCCGCCACCCTCAGCTGATTCTCTGGACCACCGGAGTGCTCTGTCTCAGGTGGACCTGTCAGACTTGGACTCGTCTCGGACTCCGGTCCACGAGCCTCGGGTCGCCGAGCCTTCGTCGCACGAGACTCGGGCCCAAAGTCTTCGTCCCACGAGACTCCAGTCCCAGAGTATTCATCCCACATGAGTCCGGACACTAGTGGACATGCTGATGGTGAGGAGACCTAGTCTGACGATAGTTCTAGCGAGGGTGAGCTTGTTGAGCAGGGCAAGAAGGTCTACCAGCGTGGTGGTATGAAGCTCCCGGCCGTGCCGGCGACCCGCGATTAGAGGTGGTTGATTGAGCCTAACGGGGAGAATCAAGTGCATTTACTATTTTTTAACCTTTGTCCTTCATGTTTCTTCAAATTAATATCTAATGTGTTGGCCTTCCCATACTGTAGGGGTTGGAAATAAGGCTCTAGTGCATGTAGGCCCAACTAGGTCCTTGCTGCGCTTTGCTGGCACCACTTCCTGGGGTGGGTCATGTTGCCCAATGAGGGTCAGGTTCCATAGCTAGCACTAAGCTAGGAGCTGTACGTGGCTGCTCCAGCCCCGCCAGAGGAGAGGGTCGACGATGTCTTGTGCGAGACGGTGGCCGACATTGGGAGGCGGCGGTTTTGCGTAATTTATTCTTTACATAATTAATAATCAACAGTACCTAGTGATTGTACTAATCAGTGTTGTCTTGTTCAATTGCGGACCTTCTATAGGTGTATTGAGGAACCCGAGGAGGAGGCGGCTAGGGTTCTCGAAGCCGAGTGCAAGCGCCTACTTCAGAACTTACGACACGAGGCTAGGGTGCAGGCCGTTCAAGACTACTACACCTCGACTAACATTAGGAGAGCCAAGAAGAAGTGTTGCGCCAAGTATCTGAGTAAGGGGAAGTACATGAAGGTAATTACCTATTCTTAAGGCCTTGTACTTAGTTTCGTTGATTCCATTCGTAGGCATAGCGTTGAAATTTCTCTTTGCCTAACTTAGGTGCCCCCGAGATGGTGTGCGGATTGGATGAACTGTTGGGAGGCACTGGTGGATGAGTGGTGCTCTCCCCAATGGCTGGCCGACCACAACAAGGCCAGGGATAAGCGTGCCCAAATGCAAGGTGTGCCACACCATCAAGGGAGCTCCAACCTGTTTGATAGTTTGGGGATTACTGGGTATGTGGTTTGAGCCCTAACAATTCATGCAATATCTTTCTTCATGCTAGCTTGAGCCCTTAACTAATATGTTGTTCCTCTTTTTTAGGCAAAACACAACAAGAAGGACGTGCCGCCGCTATACAACCTTTATGACATGGCCCATACTGCCCCGTTAAGGCCAAGGCATTCTCTGAGGATGACCTCGATCATCTAGAGAGCTTCACCAACACCTCCTCCCACAACAAGCTCGTGAGGTACAGATACTTTGGGAAGGCGATGAAAGGGGATGACTTCAACCCGATCCAGAGTCCTTTTGATCCAGGGCTCGTGATGCTATCTGGTGACGCGAGGAAACATGGCTCGGTAGCCATTGGGGATGGACTGATACGTTGTCCTAGAAGTATCCCCGAGATCAAGAAGCGCCAGGCGAGGTCTCTTCCTAAGATACCGCCTCCACCACGGCCAATGGAGCTCGCCATCGAGGCTAGGGCCCAAGAGCTTCTGGCGGAGGAAAACAGGCAGGTGGTGTAGAGGGAGAGGGAGTTGGAGGAGAGGACGGTTAGTTTGTTGGAGGCTGATACGTCTCCAACGTGTCTATAATTTTTGATTGTTCCATGCTATTATATTATCTGTTTTGGATGTTTAATGGCCTTTAATATACCTTTTTATATTATTTTTGGGACTAACCTATTAACCAAAGGCCCAGTGCAAATTGCTGTTTTTTTGCCTATTTAATTGTTTCATAGAAAAGGAATATCATACGGAGTGAAACCTTCGGGAGAGTTATTTTTGGAACCAACATGATCCAGGAGACTTGGAGTGGACGTCAAGAAAGAAGCGAGGAGTCCACGAGGTAGGAGGGCATGCCCTAGGGGGGTGGGCGCGCCCCCACCCTCGTGGGCCCCTCGCAGCTCCACCGACGTACTTATTCCTCCTATATAAACCCATATACCCCGAAAACATCCAGGAGCACCACGAAACCCTATTTCCACCGCCGCAACCTTTTGTACCCGTGAGATCCCATCTTGGGGCTTTTTCCGGTGCTCCGCCGGAGGGGGAATCGATCATGGAGGGCTTCTACATCAACACCATAGCCTCTCCGATGATGTGTGAGGAGTTTACCATAAACCTTTGGGTTCATAGTTATTAGCTAGATGGCTTGTTCTCTCTCTTTGGATCTCAATACAAAGTTCTCCTCGATTCTCTTGGAGATCTATTCGATGTAATTATTTACGCGGTGTGTTTGTCGAGATCCGATGAATTGTGGGTTTATGATCAAGATTATCTATTAGCAATATTTGATTCTTCTCTGAATTCTTTTATGCGTGATTTAATATATTTGCAAGTCTCTTCGAATTATCAGTTTGTTTTGGCCTACTAGATTGATCTTTCTTGCAATGGGAGAAGTGCTTAGCTTTGGGTTCAATCTTCCGGTGTCCTTTCCCAGTGACAGCAGGGGCAGCAAGGCATGTATTGTATTGTTGCCATCAAGGATAAAAGATGGGTTTATATCATATTTCTTGAGTTTATCCCTCTACATCATGTCATCTTGCCTAATGTGTTACTCTCATCTTATGAACTTAATACTCTAGATGCATGCTGGATAGCGGTCGATGTGTGGAGTAATAGTAGTAGATGCAGAATCGTTTTGGTCTACTTGTCGCGAACGTGATGCCTATATACAAGATCATGCCTAGATATTCTCATAACTATGCGCTTTTCTATCAATTGCTCGATAGTAATTTGTTCACCCACCGTAGAATTTGCTATCTTGAGAGAAGCAACTAGTGAAACCTATGGCGCCTGGGTCTATCTTCCATCATATTATTTTCATATCAACTTGCTATTTCTATTTTGCAATCTTTATTTTCCAATCTATACAACAAAAATACCAAAAATATTTATCTTATTATCTCTATCTGATATCACTTTCGTAAGTGATTGAGAAGGTATTGACAACCGCTTTATCGTGTTGGTTGCGAGGTTCTTGTTTGTTTGTGTAGGTACGAGGCACTTGCGTGTAGTCTCCTACTGGATTGATACCTTGGTTCTCAAAAACTGAGGGAAATACTTACGCTACTTTTCTGCATCACCCTTTCCTCTTCAAGGGAAAACCTACGCATGCTCAAGAGGTAGCAAGAAGGATTTTTGGCGCCGTTGCCAGGGAGATCTACGCAGAAGTCAAGACATACCAAGTACCCATCACAAACTCTTATCCCTCGCATTACATTATTTGCCATTTTCCTCTCGTTTTCCTCTCCCCCACTTCACCCTTGCCGTTTTATTCGCCCTCTTTTCCGTTCCCCCTTTTTCTGTTCGCCTTCTTTTTGCTTGCCTCTTGTTTGCTTGTGTGTTGGATTGTTTGTCATGATGGCTCAAGACAATACTAAATTGTGTGACTTTTCCAATACCAACAATAATGATTTTATTAGCACTCCGATTGCTCCTCTTACCGATGTTGAATCTTGTGAAATTAATACTGCTTTGCTGAATCTTGTCATGAAAGATCCGTTTTCTAGCCTTCCTAGTGAAGATGCGCTACCCATCTAAACAGCTTTGTGGATTTGTGTGATATGCAAAAGAAGAAAGATGTAGATAACGATATTGTTAAATTGAAGCTATTTCCGTTTTCGCTTAGAGATCGTGCTAAAACTTGGTTTTCGTCTTTGCCTAAAAATAGTATTAATTCATGGAATAAGTGCAAAGATGCTTTTATCTCTAAATATTTTCCTCCCGCTAAGATCATCTCTCTTAGAAACGATATTATGAATTTTAAGCAACTTGATCATGAGCATGTTGCACAATCTTGGGAGAGGATGAAATTAATGATACGTAATTGTCCTACACATGGATTAAACTTATGGATGACCATACAATTTTTTTTATGCTGGATTGAATTTTGCTTCTAGAAATCTTTTATATTCGGCCACGGCAGGCACTTTTATGTAAATCACTTTAGGAGAAGCTACTAAACTCCTAGATAACATTATGGTTAATTATTCTCAATGGCACACCGAAAGATCTACTAGTAAAAAGGTTCATGCGATAGAAGAGATTAATGTTTTGAGTGGAAAGATGGATGAACTTATGAAATTCTTTGCTAATAAGAGTGTTTCTTATGGTCCTAATGATATGCCTTTGTCTACTTTGATTGAGAATATTAATGAATCTATCTATGTGAATTATGTTGGTAGGAACAATTTTGGTAACGACGCGTATAGAGGAAACTTTAATCCTAGGCCGTTTCCTAGTAATTCCTCTAATAATTATGGTAATTCCCACAATAACTCTTATGGAAATATTAATTAGATGCCCTATGATTTTGAGACTAGTGTTAAAGAATTTATGATTTCGCAAAAGAATTTCAATGCTTTGCTTGAAGAAAAATTGCCTAAGATTGATTAGTTGGCTAGGAACGTGGATAGAATTTCTGTTGATGTTGATTCTTTGAAACTTAGATCTATTCCACCTAAGCATGATATCAATGAGTCTCTCAAAGCCATGAGAATTTCCACTGATGAGTGCAAAGAAAGAACCGCTAGGATGCGTGCTAAAAAAGATTGCTTTTATAAAAGCGTGTTCTTCTAGTTTTCATGATAGTAAGGATGAAGATCTAAAAGTGATTGATGTGTCTCCTATTAAATCTTTATTTTGCAATATGAATCTTGATAATGATGGGACTGGAGATGAGTCAACTTTAGTTAAAAGGCGTCCCAATAATTCAGAGTTTTTAGATCGTGATGCGAAAATTGGTAAAATTGGGATTGAAAAGGTCAAAACTTTACATAGCAATGAACCCACTATTTTGGACTTCAAGGAATTTAATTATGATAATTTCTCTTTGATAGATTGTATTTCCTTGTTGCAATCCGTGCTATATTCTCCTCATGCTTATAGTCAAAATAAAGCTTTTAGCAAACATATCATTGATGCCTTTATGCAATCATAGGAAGAAAAGCTTGAATTGGAAGTTTCTATCCATAGAAAAGTTTATAATAAGTGGTAACCTACTATTAAAATTAAAATTAAAGATCATGAATGCTATGCTTTTGGGTGCTAGTGTTTCCACGATTCCAAAAACTTTGTGTGATGTGTTAGGTTTCCGTGAATTTGATGATTGTTCTTTAAATTTGCATCTTGCGGATTCCACTATTAAGAAACCTATGGGAAGGATTAATGATGTTCTTATTGTTGCAAATAGGAATTATGTTCATGTAGATTTCATTGTTCTTGATATATATTGCAATCCTACATGTCCTATTATTCTTGGTAGACCTTTCCTTAAAACGATTGGTGCAATTATTGACATGAAAGAAGGAAATATTAGATTCCAGTGTCCGTTAAGGAAAGGCATGGAACACTTTCCTAGAAAGAAAATTAAATTACCTTCTGAAGCTATTATGAGATCCACTTATGGATTGCATACCAAAGATGACAATACATAGATCTACTCTTGTTTTTATGCCTAGCTAGGGGCGTTAAACGATACCGCTTGTTGGGAGGCAACCCAATTTTATTTTTGTTTCTTGTTTTTGTTCCTGTTTAGTAATAAATAATTCATCTAGCTTCTGTTTGGATGTGGTTTTATGCTTTTAATTAGTTTTTGTGCCAAGTAGAACCTTTGGGAAGACTTAGGGGAAGTCTTTGCGATCTTGCTGTAAAAAACACAAACTTTAGCACTCATGAGATTTGCTGCCATTTTTTTACTGGAGAGTGCGATTAGGTTGATTATTTTTGCAGATGATTAATAGACAAATTACAGACGTCCACAGATTACTTTAGACTGTTCTATTTTTGACAGATTCTGTTTTTTGTGTATTGTTTGCTTATTTTGATGAATCTATGGCTAGTATCGGGGGTTATGAACCATAGAGAAGTTGGAATACAGTAGGTTTAACACCAATATAAATAAATAATGAGTTCATTACAGTACCTTGAAGTGGTGTTTTGTTTTCTTATACTAGCGGAGCTCATGAGATTTTCTGTTCAGTTTTGTGTTGTGAAGTTTTCAAGTTTTGGGTAAAGATTTGATGGATTTTGGAATAAGGAGTGGCAAGAGCCTAAGCTTGGGGATGCCAAGGCACTCCAAGGTAAAATTCAAGGACAACCAAAAGCCTAAGCTTGGAGATGCCCCGGAAGGCATCGCCTCTTTCGTCTTCGTCCATCGGTAACTTTACTTGATGCTATATTTTTATTCACCACATGATATGTGTTTTGCTTGGAGCGTCCTGTATGATTTGAGTCTTTGTTTTTTAGTTTATCACAATCATCCTTGCTGTACACACCTTTTGGAGAGACACACATGAATCGGAATTTATTAGAATACTCTATGTGCTTCACTTATATCTTTTGAGCTAGAATTTTTTTGCTCTAGTGCTTCACTTATATCTTTAAGAGCACGATGGTGGTTTTAGTTTATAGAAATTATTGCTCTCTCATGCTTAACTTATATTATTTTGAGAGTCTTTTAGAACAGCATGGTAATTTTCTTTGGCTATAAAATGAGTCCTAATATGATAGGCATCCAAGATGGGTATAATAAACACTATCATAAAAAGTGCATTGAATACTATGAGAAGTTTGATACTTGATAATTGTTTTGAGATATGAAGATGGTGATATTAGAGTCATGCTAGTTGATTAGTAGTGAATTTGAGAAATACTTGTTCTAAATTTTGTGATTCCCGTAGCATGCACGTATAGTGAACCGTTATGTGATGAAGTCGGAGCATGATTTATTTATTGATTGTCTTCCTTATGAGTGGCGGCCGGGTACGAGCGATGGTCTTTTCCTACCAATCTATCCCCCTAGGAGCATGTGTGTTGTACTTTGTTTCAACAACTAATAGATTTTTGCAATAAGTATGTGAGTTCTTTATGACTAATGTTGAGTCCATGGATTATACACACTCTCACCCTTCCACCATTGCTAGCATCTCTAATACCGTGCAAGTTTCGCCGGTATCATACACCCACCTTATACCTTCCTCAAAAGAGCCACCATACCTACCTTTTATGGCATTTCCATAGCCATTCCGAGATATATTGCCATGCAACTTACCACCGTTCCGTTTTCTATGACATGTTACATCATTGTCATATTTCTTTGCATGATCACATAGTTGACATCGTATTTGTGGCAAAGCCACCTTTATAATTCTTTCATACATGTCACTCTTGATTAATTGCACATCTTGGTACACCGCCGGAGGCATTCACATAGAGTCATATTTGGTTCCAGTATCGAGTTGTAATTTGTGAGTTATAAGTAAATAAAAGTGTCATGATCATCATTATTAGAGCATTGTCCCAAGTGAGGAAAGGATGATGGAGACTATGATTCCCCCACAATTCGGGATGATACTCCGGACGAATTCTAAAAAAAGAGAGAGAAAAAGAGAGAAGGGACAATGTTACTATCCTTTTACCACACTTGTGATTCAAAGTAGCACCATGATCTTCATGATAGAGAGTCTCCTATGTTGTCACTTTCATTTACTAGTGGGAATTTTACATTATAGAAGTTGGCTAGTATATTGCAATGATGGGTTTCCTCAAAATGCCCTAGGTCTTCGTGAGCAAGCGAGTTGGATGCACACCCACTTAGTTATTTTGTTGATCTTTCATACACTTATAGCTCTAGTGCATCCGTTGCATGACAATCCCTACTCACTCATATTGATATCTATTGATGGGCATCTCCATAGCCCGTTGATACGCCTACTTGATGTGAGACTATCTTCTCCTTTTGTCTTCTCCACAACCACCATTCTATTCCACTTATCGTGTTATGTCCATGGCTCACACTCATATATTGCACGAAGATTGAAAAAGTTTGAGAACATAAAAAATATGAAACAATTGCTTGGCTGGTCATCGGGGCTGTGCTTGATTTAAATACTGTGTGTGGTGAAGATAGAGCATAGCCAGACTATATGATTTTGTAGGGATAACTTTCTTTGGCCATGTTATTTTGAGAAGACACGATTGCTTTGTTAGTATGCTTGAAGTATTATTATTTTTATGTCAATATTAAACTTTTGTCTTGAATCTTTCGGATCTGAACATTCATGCCACAATAAAGAAAATTACATTGAGAATTATGCTAGGTAGCATTCCACATCAAAAATTATATTTTTATCATTTACCTACTCGAGGACAAGCAGGAATTAAGCTTGGGGATGCTTGATACGTGTCCAACTTATCTATAATTTTTGATTGTTCCATGCTATTATATTATATGTTTTGGATGTTTAATGGGCTTTAATATACCTTTTTCTATTATTTTTGGGACTAACCTATTAACCAAAGGCCCAATGCAAATTTTTTTTCCTATTTCAGTGTTTCGCATAAAAGGAATATCAAACGGAATGAAACCTTTGGGAGATTGATAGCAGAGGCATGAATGGTGGTAGCCGGGGAGGCATCGATAGCGATAGAGCTTCACGGCTCTTACGAATGCATTTCCCATTGAAACCTGCAAAGAATTTGGGGCACAACGGTTTGCCTCTCTGATGTCATCGAGTTCATCCTTGGTTGTCCGTTTCCAACTCCACAGACAAGTAATCTATCTTCAATTTTCTTAATTTTTGTGCTTTGTTTTCAGTACGTTGGACTCATGAGGAACCCAATAAATTATCTTCATACCTAGCGTCTAATGAAGAAGAAATTAACCTCATACATGCCCATCCAATTATTACTTCAGGTCTTGATTAAGTTGTACAGATAGGAGCCGACCAGATTCAATTGGGGTGATGACATTGTCTCTTGAAGATCGTTATTGAAAGTTAACCAACAGATTTAAGGGATGTACTATGATGCAATGCCATAGAGAGCGACACCAGCTGGTCACTATTCTGGTGTCATGTTGATATCACGCATCCATGAGAAACCTGTGCATGTATGGCATCAAGTCAAATCCGAAGGTCCTGCTGGAAGCATATATGAACAATGAGTATGTTCTCTATGATCACCCAAAAATTAATTGTTGTTTTCCTATAGAGAATTTGGATGCTACATGGTTTTATAATGTTTGATAAATCTCTGATTATATGCACCGCACTATGTATCTACTTATTCCACCTTTTTGAAATATTAAGTAAAGGCATTAATTGATGCCTAGAAGTTCTTGGTTTGGTAGGAAAACAAGAAAAGGACGTGGCAAGGTTTCTTATGTTGATGTGCCTCGAGTATTTAGTGGCTAGGTACTATATCACATGATCATATTTCTTCTCCTAGATGGCACCATATTTTATAAGGGATCCTGCCGTGGACACTAAGGTGACGCTTAGGTGGCAAGACGCCCTGGCAGTGCCTTGCAATTACGCCCGCTTTCAGTGCTTAGGCGTTAGAGCTTTGGGAGCTCGCCTTGCCGCCATGAAAACCATGATGTGCAAACAAGTCGGATGAACATTTAGACCCTATATACTTGAACCTTTCCATTTATATGTGCTGTAAATTCTTATGATATAGTTTGAAATTTAATTATACATTATTATAAGTACAGCATGATTGATAACCCCTACAATGTGAAACTTCACATGTGCATTAGGAGATCTCCTCCCAAGTTTACTTAATGTATCATGAGGGTTCCGCTCTCTATATTGTGTAATATTATCTTCAGTTATGATTTCTGGGTTTGTACTTTTGCCATCTACACCAAGAATATCTTATTTGTTATATGTTAAAGATCATCAAGTTTCATTTTCCACCCAATATGTGGTATGCTAGCTACTCACCATGTACAACCATATAGGTTTAATCTGTTATTATTTTTGATTAATTTCTTAGGTGATATGAACCACTCAACATATGTTGTTGTGTTAGCAATGTATCCAGCAGAATGATGTAGCTTGGATCAATACATTTAATGTGAGGTTGCCTTTGTCCTTCATTTCACTAGGACAAGCTTCAAGCTGAGTCCCATTGTCATGCTTCCATATGTTGTCTTCGGAAGGGCCTCCAATGGCCACCAACAACGAGGGTGCGTCCAATTGTGCGCTTTCACGGATTACACACAATGCAAGTAATCCCTTTGATAAAGGTACTATTGCAGAAATCTACTCTAATTAAATCAAGATCTGTAAAAAAATTGCATAGTACCATACACATCTATTTGTAAGCTAGGAGTGGCATGGGGGATATTTAATAATATATTTTTAGGTTAAATAAGGAGTGCAAACTCATCAAGTGTTGTAAGATGTATGTGATATGACCATCTGAAGCTCACTAGCTCCTCTGATTTCTGAGTTTTCGTTACATTACTCAGCAAATATGTTTTTAATCATGAAAGATTTTAAAATATATTATTTTAAGCATCCCTTCATGTGAGAGCGCAAATTTTTTGGTATGTGATAACGGTGACCGCTATCATATTGTGGATTGCAGATTACATCCGTAGTGTTAGAATTCTTTCTAGACATAGCATGACTCAAACTGCTAGCCATATTTTACTGATAATCTTCTTTGAATTTTTTTCAATATTTGTCTATCTCAGTACATGCAAAAATTTAATTCATACATTAATTCATACAGAAGAGAGGGTACACAGGCTCATGAGTAATGACTAAGATTCAAAATGTCCAAATTTTGCATGAAAAATGTAAATGCTGAGAACATACAAACATATGCTAATACTAGATAAAATTATATTAGTCTTCAATGTGTCCATTCGATGGGCCCAGCTCATAGTAACTCAAGTGGACAAAAAATCTGTCATATTATTCCAAAAGACTTTCCACGTCTCTACATCTGCTAATACAAACATATGTTAATACTAGACAAAACTATATTTATCTTTACTGTGTTCATTGCATGAATAGTATAATAACATGAGCTTTTAACAAAAACTTCATTGCCAAATAAATTTTGAAGAATTTTCAAAACAAATCACTTCTATTCTTTTTATATTTATATAGGAGCCTATGCCACCTTCTATATGATGCATATTTATATTTTGCTAGCCCGTGCGAATGCACGGTTTACCGACTAGTTCTCATAACTACGCGCTTTTCTATCAATGGCTCGGCAGTATTTGTTCACCCACTCTGGAATTTGCTATCTTGAGAGAAGCCACTAGTGAAACCTATGGCCCCCGGGTCTATCTTCCATCATATTATTTTCATATCAACTTGCTATTTCTATTTTGCAATCTTTATCTTCAATCTATACAACAAAAATACCGAAAATATTTATCTTATTATCTCTATCAGATCTCACTTTCGTAAGTGACCGTGAAGGGATTGACAACCCCTTTATCGCACTGGTTGCGAGGTTCGTGTTTGTTTGTGCAGGTACGAGGGACTTGCGTGTAGTCTCCTACTGGATTGATGAAGGAAATATGCCCTAGAGGCAATAATAAAGTTATTATTTATTTCCTTATATCATGATAAATGTTTATTATTCATGCTAGAATTGTATTAACCGGAAACATAATACATTTGTGAATACATAGACAAACAGAGTGTCACTAGTATGCCTCTACTTGACTAGCTTGTTAATCAAAGATGGTTGTGTTTCCTAACCATAGACATGAGTTGTCATTTGATAAACGGGATCACATCATTAGGAGAATGATGTGATTGACTTGAACCATTCTATTAGCTTAGCAGTTGATCGTTTTAGTTTACTGCTATTGCTTTCTTCATGACTTATACATGTTCCTACGACTATGGGATTATGCAAGTCCCGATTACTGAAGGAACACTTTGTGCGCTCACAAACATCACAACATAACTGGGGGTGATTATAAAGGTGCTCTACAGGTGTCTCTGACAGTACTTGCTGAGTTTGCATGAATCGAGATTAGGATTTGTCACTCAGATTGTCGGAGAGGTATCTCTGGGCCCTCTCGGTAATGCACATCACATTAAGCCTTGCAAGCAATGCAACTAATGAGTTAGTTGCGGGATAGTGCATTACAGAACGAGGAAAGAGACTTGCCGGTAACGAGATTGAACTAGGTATTGAGATACCGATGATCGAATCTCGGGCAAGTAACATACCGATGACAAAGGGAACAATGTATGTTGTTATGCGGTTTGACTGATAAAGATCTTCATAGAATATGTAGGAACCAATATGAGCATCCAGGTTCCGCTATTGGTTATTGACCGGAGACGTGTCTCGATCATGTCTACATAGTTCTCGAACCCGTAGGGTCCACATGCTTAATGTTCGGTGACAATACGTATTATGAGTTTATGTGATTTGATGTACCAAAGGTAGTTCGGAGTCCCGGATGAGATGGTCGAGACAAGGAGTATCGAAATGGTCGGGACGTAAAGATCGATATATTGGACGACTATATTCGGACATCGAAAAGGTTCCGAGTGATTCGGTGATTTTTCGGAGTAATGGGCATTTACGGGAAAACAGGGAAGAAGTATTGGGCCTCATGGGCCAAGTGGTGGAAGAGAGTAGGCAGGGCGCGTGGCCCCCCTAGCCCAAACCGAATTGGACTAGGGGGCCAACCCCCCTTTCCTCCCTCTCCTTCCTTCTGCCCTTCCCCCTTCCTTTCCTCCTCCTAGTAGGACTAGTAAAGGGGAGTCCTACTCCTACTAGGAGGAAGACTCCTCCTCCTGGTGCACCCTACAGGGGCCGGCCGGTTTCCCCCCTTGCTCCTTTATATACAGGGGCAGGGGGCACCCTAGAGCACACAAGTTGATCATTGATCACTTAGCCGTGTGCGGTGCCCCCCTCCACCATAATCCACCTCGATCATATCGTAGCGGTGCTTAGGCGAAGCCCTGTGTCAGTACCAACATCATCACCGTCATCACGCCGTCGTGCTGAAGGAACTCTCCCGTGAAGCTCTGCTGGATCGGAGTTCGTGGGACATCATCAAGCTAAACGTGTGCTGAACTCGGAGGTGCCGTGCATTCGGTACTTGGATCAGTAGGATCGTGAAGACTTTCGACTACATCAACCGCGTTATCATAACGCTTCTGCTTACGGTATACAAGGGTACATGGAAGATACTCTTCCCTCTTGTTGCTATGCATCACCATGATCTTGCGTGTGCGTAGGAATTTTTTGAAATTACTACGTTCCCCAACAGTGGTATCAGAGCCAGGTTTATGCGTAGATGTTATATGCACGAGTAGAACACAAGTGAGTTGTGGGCGATATAAGTCATACTGCTTACCAGCATGTCATACTTTGGTTCACTGGTATTGCTGGATGAAACGGCCCGGACCGACATTATGCGTACGCTTACGCGAGACAGGTTCTACTGACGTGCTTCGCACACAGGTGGCTGGCGGGTGTTAGTTTCTCCAACTTTCATTGAACCGAGTGTGACTATGCCCGGTCCTTGTTGAAGGTTAAAACAACACTAACTTGATGAAATATCATTGTGGTTTTGATGCGGAGGTAAGAACGGTCCTTGGTCAGCCTGTAGCAGCCACGTAAAACTTGCAACAACAAAGTAGAAGACGTCTAACTTGTTTTTGTAGGGCATGTTGTGATGTGGTATGGTCAAGACGTGATGAGATATAAATTGTTGTATGAGATGATCATGTTTTTTTAAAGTTATCAACAACTGCCTGAAGCCTTATGGTTGTCTCTTTATTGCATAAGATGCAAGCGTCATACAATTGCTTTAATTTATCGCTATGCGATAGCAATAGTTGCAAGAGCAATAGTTGGCGAGACGACCATGTGACGACACGTTGATAGAGATCAAGATGATGGAGACCATGGTGTCATGCCGGTGACGATAGAGATCATGATGGTGTTGGGGAACGTAGTAATTTTAGAAAATTTCCTACGCACACGCAAGATCATGGTGATGCATAGAACAAGAGGGGAGAGTGTTGTCTACGTACTGTAGGTGTACTAGAGTAGGGGTACCCTAGTATCCCGAACTTGTGCACGGGCAGTCGCAGCATCCCACGGCAAGGCCTGCCGGGTGACCGCCAAGATCCTCCGTGGTTCCTTTGGAGCCATTCAAGAACAAAGTATCCAAGCCAAGGAGACAAGACCCCGGCAAGAGGAGCTTGCCGGGAAGGCCAACCAAGGCATCTCAAGGAACTTGCCGCGACACACCACGCGTCCCGGCAAGGCCCGGTGGGCGACAAGCTCCCGGACGCGACAAGACAACGACCGCGGCAAGGCGCTTGCCGCGGCAAGCCCCCACTCTGTACCTGCGCTCCAGCACATCCACCAATGTGTTGCTCTGGGACCCTTCCAGGCGTACGTGGCGGGAAGCTGTACAGCCAGCGGTACACGGTGGCAAGCGGCACTGACAAGATTGCCATCGTGGAAAGCGGTGGCGTCCCTGGCGGTCCCTTTTGCACTATTTGGGCGATGCAGACGTGCATTTAATGCACTTGTCCCCTGCCGTCAGGGTTAGGTGTGATACACTGTAGTAAGCGGCTGTACCTACCGCAACACCTTTTCCGTTTTTACCCTCATCTACGTTGCCACCTGTCGGTGACCCCTTGAGCATATAAAAGGAGGCCCATGCGCAAAGTAGAGGGGGGGGGGGGGAGGGAGAACACTCACGCTCAGTCTCGTTAGCTGCTGGTGTGTACTGTAGCACTCGGTGCTCCAGAGCAAGAACTCAATACAAACCACAAAGCAGGAGTAGGGTTTTACGCATCCGTGCGGCCCGAACCTGGGTAAACTGCTCGCGTGCTTCGCCTCAATCTGCTCTTCGTGCGATCTCCACCCCCCTGCCGAACCGAAAGGGGCTCGGTCCGCCGGTCCCATAGGTGTTCGCGGATTAGCACCCCCGACATCTTTGGCGCGCCAGGTAGGGGAGCGTCGAGGTTGTGTGAACCTGATCCGGCGTTCGCACGAGCTAAATCTTCACCGTCTTCATCGACATGCCGCCGAAGAAGAAGGCTTCGGAGGCGGCTGCTCCGTCCGCGCCGAACCCACCATCGCCGGAGCAAACAGCTGGTGGGGTAGACGCCGGCGGAAGAATGGGCATCGACGAGGGAGCTCACGGTGCTGCCAGGTCCAAGGACAAGGCTGTGCTGCCCATCGGCGGCGCAGTCGGCTCCCACAACGACCGGGCACACTCCAAGACCTCGGCGTCCGTACATGCACCGCGCCCATCTCAAGAGGCGCGGGACCAGCAGCGTCATGATACTCACGGTACCATACGTTTGCTGGACCAAGATCGAGCTGGTGGATATCGGAGTGCTCAAGACCAGCATGCACGCCAACATGTTGGCACGAGCGGGGTGCGGTCGCTTGCACGGGATACTGCTCCTTCTAACATGGTTAGAAGTCCGAGCATATCCCGCTCCTCGCACCGTTCGCCGCCGCCATCCGCCACTTCAGCAGAAGCTTTGGTGCGGGCTCAACTGCTCCTAGACTACCCTCCAGCGGCAGACAAGATCGACGACTGGAGGGCCACCATTCAGAGTCTCATCGGCTTCGCCAACGGCGACAATCCACGGCAGCCGAGTACATCGCAACCGCGGCAAGTCAGCCAGGCGCGAGCCGGTGGCGACAAGACCGGTGTGGGTGCAACCACCGTGCACTCTCCGCCCCGAAGGCCAAGATCGCCGACTCGCCGGATCTACCCCGACAGCGACTCCACCGCATCATCGGATCCACGAGCTCGTCGCGATCAGCGCCAAGTTCTTCACGAACGACAGCAAGAAGACGCTCGTACTCACATCGAGCGCCGAAGAGAAGCGCGGCGTCAATCAGACCAGCGCGTTCGGCCCTCTGTCGACATGCATGCGCCAGGGGAACCAGGCGACTTGCCATACGCGGTAGGTTGCCCTGCGTTTACTCGTGAGCTACGGCAAGTCCAGTGGCCCAGCAAGAAGAATTTCAAGCCAGATGTACTAGAGAAGTACGACGGCAAGTCGCATCCGTCGGAGTTCCTCAGCATCTACACCATCGCGGTGCAAGCTGCCGGGGGGCGGGACGACAAGATCCTTGCCAACTACTTCCTGCTGGTGCTCAAGCCCAACGTCAGGTCCTGGCTCATGCATTTGACGGACAACTCCATATCCTCCTGGGCAGACCTATGCCATCAGTTTGTCGGTGCCTTTACGGGCGGCCACAAACCTCATGGCCAAGAGAGTGACCTTCACCTGCTCGCCCAGAAGGAAGGAGAGCCCCTGCGCAGGTACATTCAGAGATTCAGCCATGTACAGCACAACATCCCAGATGTCCACCCTGCCGCGGTCATCAGCGCGTTCCATCAGAACGTGTATAACCGCAGGATGCGGGAGGAGATGGCGATGTGCAAGATCAGGGACGTCAGTGAGCTGTATGCCCTGGCCGACAAGTGTGCACGTGCTGAGGAAGGGAGGAAACTCCCCGGAGAGAATACATGAGCAGGAGGATCTGACAGCGAGGATGCTGCCCCGGCAAAGAAAAACCAGCGGCGGAACAACAGGAAGAAGAAAGGCAAAGATGTGCTAGTCGTTGAGCAGTCCAGCAACGACGGTGGCGCCAAGAAAGCCAAAGCTGGTAGCTCCAGCAAGGAGATTGCCGCATGCACCAACTGCCAGGCTGTGGCGGTCGCCGACAAGCATGACGGCACCGACAAGCAGTACTGCAAGATCCACCGCACCAAGGGCCATGACCTCCAGAGCTGCAAGAAAGTCGAGTAGCTTGTCCAGCAGCAAAAGGCTGAATACGAGCGACGCGACAAGGAGAGGGCCCAAGGAGGCGTTGGAGAATCCGGCAAGAAGCGCGCCGGCCGGGGAGGACGCCGCGGCAAGGCCAAGCAGCGGCAAGGAGACAGACCTCCCCGCGGCCGCGACAAGGATGATGATGACGACGACGACGACGACGAAGACATGGATGATGTCGAGACCAGTGAGCAGGAGTTCCAGAAAGCCACAAAGGTCTTATGCGTTCACGGCGGTGCTTCTCTGCATACTTCACACCGCCAACTCAAGCAGTGGGTGCGGGAAGTCAATGCGGCGGAACCACCTGTCGAGTCACGCAAGCTTCTGAAATGGTCCAGCACGCCTATCATCTTTGGTATTGAGGACCACCCTGATCGCACAACTGCGGTCGGGTGCTTGCCGATGTTGGTTTCACCAACTATCCGCAGCCCCAAGGTCACTAAGATGTTAGTTGACGGCGGGGCCGGCTTGAACTTGATCTCCTCCGCTGTACTCCAGAAACTCCAGATCCCTGACAGCGAGCTCGAAGTGACCGGCACATTCCAAGGAATTAACCCGGGAAGGAGCAAGCCGAAAGGGAAGGTCACGTTGCCAGTAACATTTGGCAGCGAGTTGAACTTCAAGACTGAGAGGGTCACTTTTGACGTTGCCGATTTTCCATTGCCTTATAATGGGATACTCGGCCGTCCTGCACTCGCCAAGTTCATGGCAGCCTCTCACTACGCATAGAACATGCTCAAGATGCCAGGCCCGATAAGCGTCATCTTTGTCCCTGGCGACAAGAAGGATGCTCTTATCTGCGCCGACAAGATCTACCGGGAATTGGCAGCCGCAACAGATCACAAATCACCTGCCATTGAAGCTCCCGGGGGGAAGAAGAAGACCAAGTCCGGCAAGAGTTCTGATGCCCACTCCGGCAAGCGCACCTCTTCGGAGTGCTGCGCTACCGTCGAGGACGCACCATCGAGCTCCACCGGCAAGATTAAGAAGGCAATGGCGGCTCCGCCAGAGACCAAGAAAGTGTCCGCCAAGGAGGACGGCACTGGTGGTACCTTCACCATCAGTGCCACTCTTGACCCTAAATAGGAAAGCGCGCTCATTGCTTTCCTACGGGCGAACGTCGACGTGTTTGCGTGGCAACCGTCTGACATCCCGGCGTTCCCAGGAAAGTAATTGAGCACCATCTTGCCGTTTGTCCTCATGCGCGGCCCGTCAAGCAGAAGGTTAGGAAGCAAGCAGTGGAGCGCCAAGAATTCATCGCAGAAGAGATCAAGAAATTGGATGCAGCAGGACTTGTCAGAGGAGTGCTCCATCCTACGTGGTTGGCCAATCCTGTAGTCGTGCGCAATGAAAACAGGAAATGGAGGCTTTGTATCGACTTTACCGATGTTAATAAAGCTTGTCCCAAAGACCCATTTCCCTTGCCGCGCATTGACCAGATTGTTGACTCCACGGCCGGATGTGACTTGCTTTCATTTCTTGACGCATACTCAGGATACCATCAAATCTTCATGGCAGAAGAGGATGAGGAGAAGACCGCATTCATCACTCCATGTGGCATGTACTGTTTCATACGGATGCCCTTCGGTTTAAAGAATGCTGGTTCGACATTTGCAAGGATAGTCCATGTCGCTCTTGAGCCACAAATGCACAGAAATGTGGAAGCCTACATGGACGACATAGTGGTCAAGAGCAAGGACAGGGCAACTCTGATTCAAGATTTAGATGACACCTTTGCAAATCTGCGCAAGATCAACCTCAAGCTCAACCTCGAGAAGTGTGTGTTCGGAGTCCCTTCCGGCAAGCTTCTCGGGTTCTTCGTGTCTCAGCGGGGAATTGAAGCCAATCCCGACAAGATCAGGGCCATTGAGCAGATCGAAGCACCAAAGCGCGTCAAGGATGTACGAAGACTTGCCGGTTGCGTGGCTGCTCTCAGCAGGTTTATTTCTCGGTTTGCTGAGCACGCCCTGCCGTTTTTCAAAATTTTGAAAAAGGCAGGTCCAATGAAATGGACTCCGGAAGCGGAGGCTGCGCTGCAGGACTTGAAGAAATACCTGTCCTCCACTCCAACACTTGTCGCACCTAAGCCACAAGAGAAGTTGCTGCTGTATATAGCAGCAACCAATCAAGTGGTTAGTGCTGCGTTAGTAGCGGAGAGGGAGGCAGATGACGAGCCAGCAACCACGGCAGGCGCATCCAGCGACAAGCAGGGGGCTTCCCCGACAAGCTCTGGTCCCGACAAAGATGGCTCTGCGCATGTGCGCGAGGAGATACAGAAGAGAATGGTGCAGCGCCCAGCTTACTTTATCAGTTCCCTTCTGCTGGGGGCTAGGTCAAGGTACTCTGGTGTGCAGAAATAGCTTTTCGGCCTTCTCATGGCCTCGAGAAAGCTGCGCCATTACTTCCAAGCACATGAGATCACAATTGTCACTCGCTTTCCGCTGAAGAGGATACTACAGAATCCAGAAGCGACAGGAAGGATTGTCGAGTGAACACTGGAACTGTCAAGCTTTGGCCTCAAGTTTGAGAGTACTTCAACTATCCAAAGCAGAGCATTGGCAGAATTCATAGCAGAATGGACGCCAACATCAGATGAAGAAATTCCAGAAATGAGCATCCCCGTCAAGGAAGCAAGCAAAGAGTGGCTGATGTACTTTGATGGTGCTTTCTCGCTGCAAGGCGCCGGTGCTGGCGTGCTGCTTGTCGCACCCACCGGGGAGCACCTCAAGTACGTAGTCCAGATGCACTTTCCCAAGGAGCAAGCGACAAACAATACTGCAGAGTATGAAGGCTTGCTTGCCGGTCTCAGGATCACGGCAGACCTTGGGATTAAGAAGCTCATTGTCAGGGGTGACTCGCAGCTTGTCGTCCGCCAAGTGAACAAGAGTTATCAGAGTCCGTTGATGGAAGCCTACGTTGACGAAGTGAGAAAGCCAGAAAAGCACTTTGACGGCCTACAGATGGAGCATGTTCCATGAGCTCAGAACGACATTGCCGATGGCCTGTCAAAGTGCGCCGCACTTAAGTTACCTGTGGAACCAGGGATCTTTGTGCTCAAGCTGACTCAACCGTCCGTAACGCCATCAACTGGACAGAGCAAGAAAAGGAAGTTGATTTCTGGTGACTATTTTCTGGCAGAGCTTCCCGAAGCCGCCGCCAAGAAGGTCCCCAAGATCAACACCAAGAGTGCTGAGGAGCAGTCTGCTTCGGCAAACCCTAGGGTTTGTTCCGTTGAAGAAGACGCTCCCGACAAGTTTTGCTCCGGCAAGCTTGCCGGGGAACGTCAAGCTCCGGCAGAGCCGCAAGTTCTTGCCATAGAAGCAGATGTTCCTGCAGCAGCGGATGTGCCTTTAGTCCTTGTTGTCGAGCCGCAAGCTCCAGCATGGGCACAGCAGATTATCCATTTCCTTCAGACAGGAGAACTTCCCGAAGAGCAAGAAGAAGCGGAAAGAGTAGCCCGACAGTCAAGTATGTACCAGTTTGTCGACAGCACACTATACAGAAGAAGACTCAACGGTGTGAAATTGAAGTGTATTCACCGAGAAGATGGACAAAAGCTGTTGGCAGAGATACATGGAGGCATATGTGGTCACCACATTGGCGCAAGAGCACTTGCCGGCAAAGCATTCCGGCAAGGGTTTTTTTGGCCGACAGCCCTCCAGGATGCAACTGCACAAGTAACCAAGTGTGAAGCGTGCCAGTTCCATTGCAAGCAGATACACCAGCCAGCTCAAGCTCTCCAGACAATCCCATTGTCCTGTCCATTTTCGGTCTGGGGGCTCGACATTCTCGGCCCCTTTCCCCGAGCAGTCGGGGGCTTTGGGTACTTGTACCTTGCAATTGACAAGTTCACAAAGTGGACGGAAGTGGAAGCAGTGAGGAAGGTGACAGCACAGTCAGCAGTCAAGTTCTTCAGGTCAATTGTTTGCCGCTTCAGGATCCCTAACAGGATAATCACCGACAACGGTACGCAATTCACGAGCCACACCTTCATGCAGTACGTCCAAGATCTTTGCGCTAAGGTCTGCTTCGCTTCTGTTGCTCACCCGAGAAGCAACGGTCAAGCGGAGAGGGCTAATGCTGAAGTGCTGTGTGGGCTCAAGACCAGGAGTTTCGACAGGCTGCACAAATGCGGAAGAAACTAGATCGAGGAGCTGCTGGTGGTTCTTTGGTCGATCAGGATGACACCAAATCAAGCCACTGGCCAGACACCTTTCGCTCTAGTCTATGGAGCAGAGGCAGTTCTCCCCACGGAAGTCGTATACGGGTCACCTCGAGTGCTCGCTTATGATGAGCTTGAGCAAGAGCAGCTGCAACAAGATGACGCGCTGCTCCTTGAGGAAGACCATCTTCAGGCTGCTGTACGAGCTGCTCACTACCAGCAAGCTTTGCGCCGCTACCATAGCCGCAAAGTTAACGCCAGAAGTCTCGAGGAAGACGACTTTGTTCTTCGGCGTGTTCAGTCCGCCAAGAATTCCAACAAGTTGACGCCGAAGTGGGAAGGCCCTTACCGGGTGAAACGAGTCATTAGGCCTGGCGCTGTCCGCCTTGAGACCGAAGATGGCATTCTAGTGAGCAACTCCTGGAACATTGAGCATCTTCGTAAGTTTTACCCGTAAGGCGCGGTTGCCGGAATCCGTTCCGGCAACCACCTTTTGTACAAGTCTTGCCGCTGTTGCATGTAATCCTTTGTACAAAGCCGGGCGCAGACCCCGTGCATAAAGCTTATGTGCTCCACGCATTTTGACAATTTCATGCTTTCTATTTTTCGCATGTGTTATCTGACACTTTGTGCAGCACTTACCCCCGGTAAGCAACAACGAGCCATAAGGCTCCATATCTTTATTTTTCTCCTCTTTCTTTTTTCTCAAGGAAAGGAAGGGTCCCTCGCCCACAAGTTTGCCGGGGGGGACGAGAAGATATGGTATGGACCAGGCGTCGTTGAAGAAAGTTTCGCCTTGCCGGGAGGCAAACGACAGAAAAGCTAAGTTGCCAAAGTTTGAGCAATCAGATTTTTTTTAAATTTTTAAGTTATTTTCCTTGAACGACCGTCCTTTGTATGGAAAACCTGTGCGCGGAGGAACCAACTCGTAGCTAGTTGCGCCCTTACTTTGTTTCGAGTCCGCTCAACAAATTAAGTGAGCTGCGACTAGTTGCGACAAGGTTTCTTGTCGGTAGCGACACCGCCAGCAGGCTGCTGACGTCCCGCACTCAGCGCTCGCGGCCAAGGTGCCTGCGCCGGCAAGTTCCCTAAAAGCGTAGGGCAAAAACATACAAAGGAAGGGATCAAGTAAAGGAGATAGCAATGCAATGATTACCCGAAATAAAGTTATATTACAAGATAGCTTGTCGCGGCTCTAACAGATTGTTCTCATGACATGACCAGCAGCGACAAGAAAAGAAGAAAACGGGCGGCCTAGTCTACGCGGTCGCCCTCAACCCTCTTGCTCCTGCTCATCTTGTCCACAATGGGTGCGACAAGGGTCTTGAGCGCCTCCAGATCGGCATCCGGCGGCAAGGTCCTGAGTACGTTGGTGAGGTTGAGGCCCGGGTTGCGGAAGGCCACCTTCACCAACACCTTCTGAAGAGCTCCCGCGCAGATCTTGCGCGACTCGTTGGCCAGCTGCTTTGGGATCCTCTCCCGGAGTCGCCGGAGGGCCGTCGCCACGCCTTTGAAGAACGAAGTGAGCTTGGCGCTGGGTTGGAGGTTCTCGTCGGAGGGGTACCCGAGATCCTCCATCCCCAGCTGCGCCAGCTCCCTGTCAATGTCCGCGGCAACGTCCACGAGACCCTCCATCCAGTGCTCCACATTCTCCCGGAAAGTGCTCTAGGCGGCAGCAGCACTCGCCAGCAGCGCCTTGCCGGCCTTGACCTCCTCCTTCAGGGCCATCTCCTGCTCCTTGGCGTCGTCCAGCGTCTTGGTTAAAGTGCTCAGCTTCAACTCAAGATCGGCATTGGAGTCCTTGGCGGCGCTAAGCTCTTGGCCCTTCTTGGCGAGACGGGCCTGCAGCTCCGAGTAGCTGTGGGCGTCCTTCTCCCGCTCAAGCTTGAGCGCGGCAAGCTCTTCACCGCTCGCCTTGAGATCGGCCTCCAGCTGCGCCACCTTCATCTCCAGCTCCTTATTGGCGGCCTCGGTAGCTGCGGCAGCGTCCTCTGCTTGCTTGAGGGCTCCGCCAAATGTTCGCTCACGTGCGGCAAGCTCCTCCTCGTGGCTGTCAAGGTTAACCTTCCGCTGCACCAGCTCGCCCTCCTACGCAGACAGCTTCTCAGCGGCAAGCCGTTGCTTCTCTTCGACTTCGGCCTTCTCGAGGAGGAAGGCCCTCTGCTCCTCGGCAAGTTGCGCCCGCTCCTCCGCCAGGGACCGGAGAGCTTCCTGGCTGTGACCCCGGAGCTCCTCCGCGCGCTTTTCGATGTCCTCTCCCGCCCTCGCGACAAGCGCCTCGCGGGATTCCAGCTTGGCTTGCCGGACGCGGTAGAGTGACACCAGCTTCCGCAGCAGCCACTCCTCCTCAGGTTCGCTGCTACTGCTGCTCGGCGCGTCAACCAGCGCCTGCCCAGCGGAGGCGAGCACTTCTCCGTCAAAGCTCTCTCCTTCGAACGGCGCCCTAGAGCTTGACGCCTAGGGGAGGTTGATGAAGACGCCATCGCCGGCCTTCAAGTAGACGCCTGGCTGGGGCTCTTCGGAGCCCGGCGCTGCCGCAGCGGCGGAGGGATCGGCGGTCGACGTAGCGCCTGGCGCTCCTGCGGCCTCAGGGCCGTCAGTGCAATCGCCAGATCCCCCGCCTGCTTCTACGGCGGCAGCCTTGGCGGCCTCTGCGCCGGCGGGATCGTCAGCGCCGGCTGCTTCTTCGGCGGCAGCGGCGTCGTCGGCGGCAACCTCAGTCTCCATCGGCTCGGCAGCAGAGGGATCTGACAGCCGGAAAGGGGAGAAGAGTCAAGCAAATATCCAAAAAAGAAGATCGAAAGAAGAAGAATCCAAGGGAAGTTCTGAAGCGAGAAGATTATCTATGCCAGGTTCTACAGTCGTGGTCTCCGCCGCTGGGGGGCCGCTGGTGCTGTCCCTTGCCGGAGAACCCTCCCTTGCCGGAGACTTCTCCCTTGCCGGAGAGCTCTCCCTTGCCGAGGACCTCTCCCTTGCCGGAGGACTCTCCCTTGGCGTTTCGGGGGCGGCCTCCGGGCGCTCCTGGTGGGACTGCTCTGCTCCTACACAAACCAACAATCAGATATCAGCAAAGCAAGAATCTCCATGCGCCCCAACAGCGGAGAACGAACCATATACTTACGCTGGGGGCTGCTCTGGAGAACAGTTGCCGGCTCCGGCAAGGTTGTCTCGGACGCATTCCCTGCTGTCGCGGTGGGTTCGTCCTCGATCATGATCACCGGGGCCTTGGCTCTCTTCGCTGCTCTCTGGGCCAGAGTCCTGAGAAGGAATAAGTTCAGAGTAAAGCAGATGAGATACAAGACAAAACATCAAGGATTGAAGAACTACAAGGACAACAAGAGAATCTTACTCTTCTTCTCCTTCCTCGTCGGAGCTGAAAGCGGAGAAGTCGAAATCCGGCTCACGCCCGGCGCGAGAAGACGGAGGAGTAGTTTCCCTTGGCCGCTTGGCGGGAACAGTGGCGGTGGTCCGAGACGACCCCGCTCCGGCTGCCGCCGCGGCGCGAGAAGCGGCAGGAGCAGAAGCGGCGGTCCGAGTGGACCCCGCTCCAGTTGCCGCAGCAGCATGAGGCGCTCCCGCGACGACAGTGCTTCCCGCGGTGGAGTGCGTCGCGCGGCGCGGCGATTGTCGACTTGCCCGCCGCCTCGCCACATCCCCGGCCTTGCGGAGACGCCTTCTTGGTGGAGTTGGGGGCTCTGCTTGCGGTGAGCTGTCTGATGATGAAGAGGAAGAGGAGTTGATCTCCAACGAGCCGCTCGTATCCTTGGCAGGCTCGCTCGACTCGACGTCACGCCCGGCAAGCTCTTTCTTGCCGGCGGGCTCCTCTCGCCCGGCGAGCTCTTTCATGCTGGCAAGCTCCTCTCGCTCGGCACGGCTTGCCGCCTCTGCTGCCTCTGCCTCCTCCACGGTGAATCCAAACTCGCCCGCAGCTGCGGCTGCCGCCGCCTCTTCCAGCCTGGTGGCGATGCGTTTCAACTCCGCATCGGTGGTGTAGCGAGTGAGGCCATTCTTCTCGTCGGGGCGGATCGGCACTTCTACCAGGCCGTCAAAGAACGCCTGCATGACGTCGTCTGCAGGCTCTTGCCAAGTTGGGACAATTCCATGCGAGTCGTACAGCGGCAACATTCCCCGGATGCGGTCGAGCGCGGAGTTGTTGCACAACGGAACGACGCCCTGCGGCAACCTGAACACTTCGAGATGCTCGGGTCGTACTTGAAGAGCTCCTGGAGCATCGCGTTGAGCTCCAGAACAGTGAAGTTGTTGTTGAGGCCCGGATGCAGCCTCATGATATCCGCCGCATTCTTGAACTCCCAGGCGAGTCTCCTCCGTTCCTGCAAGGGGGCGATGCGGCGGCGAAGAAAATCTGGGCCAACGGCGCCTACAGTGAGCCCGGCAAGCCTGAGGCATTGGATCCTGGTGACGGCAATCTTCAGCCTATCGTCTTCCAGGGCCACGTCGCTCCAATCGCTGCCGCGTACTGCTGGGGTTTGGCGCCGGGCGGTAAACGGCTGCGGGTTCTCCTCGACAACCCAGCACCAGTCTGCTCTCCATTCCCCCCACTTGCCGCGGAACTCTCCCTCCAGATAAGAGTCCTTCTTGCCGGCCCTCGAGATCCAGGCGATTCCGCCAGATAAAGGCTCTCCTCTCTCTACTCGGGGCATAAAGAAGTGGTGAAAAAGGGCTACGTTGGGATGGACTCCAACAAAGTTTTCGCAAAGATGTGCGAAAACTGCCATGGTCAGAACGGCATTAGGGGTGAAATCAAGGAGGCAGAAACCGTAGGTGTTCATGATATCGCAGAAAAACAACGAGAAAGGCGGGCAGAGCCCGCAGTAGAAGAACACGGCAAAGAACGGATATCCACTTGGAGCCATTTTCCAAGCGGAGGCCGGGAGTACCTTCGTGCTCGGATGCGCTCGCGTCTCCGTCGACCAGAAGAGGTAGTAGTACTCCCTCAGCTCCTTCGCAGCGAGCTTGGGGGGAAGATTGCCCGCTCCTATCGCAGCGCCGCAAGCCGCTGCGCCTCGGTCGACTTCACAACCTTCCCCTTGTCGGATTTCGGAGCCATGGCGGAAGTAGTGGAGGAGGTCGACGACATTGGTGGTGCTGGTGGCAATGGGGGGCAGGGCGCTGCTCTCTTTTCAGCTTTGGGAAGACGGAGGAGCGGCGGAGGTTTTCGAGATTGGAATGGAAAGGGGCGAGTGGGCGCACTACCCCTGCTTCCCCTGCTTATAAAGGGGGAGGGGGCAGACGTTCCGCCTTTCCTAATAAAGAAACCACCCACGATCTCTCCCACGACGCCACATTCGACGCGTGCCGTTCGGGGAGGGCGCGGTGGATACGGAGAGAGATACGGCGTAACCCAGGCCGCGCGTGCCCGTGCCCTGTTTTTGGGCCTGGCCCAACAGCGCTCGGCACCGTGTATGGCCCAGGCCCGGGGGCTCCTGTCGGTGTACTAGAGTAGGGGTACCCTAGTATCCCGAACTTGTGCACGGGCAGTCGCAGCATCCCGCGGCAAGGCCTGCCGGGTGACCGCCAAGATCCTCCGTGGTTCCTTTGGAGCCATTCAAGAACATAGTATCCAAGCCAAGGAGACAAGACCCCCGCAAGAGGAGCTTGCCGGGAAGGCCAACCAAGGCATCTCAAGGAACTTGCCGCGACGCACCACGCGTCCCGGCAAGGCCCGGCGGGCGACAAGCTCCCAGACGCGACAAGACAACAACCGCGGCAAGGCGCTTGCCGCGGCAAGCCCCCGCTCTGTACCTGCGCTCCAGCACATCCACCAACGTGTCGCTCTGGGACCCTTCCAGGCATACATGGCGGGAAGCTGTGCAGCCAGCGGGACACGGTGGCAAGCGGTGCTGACAAGATTGCCATCGTGGCGAGCGGTGGCGTCCCTGGCGGTCCCTTTTGCACTATTTGGGCGATGCAGACAGGCTATTAATGCCCTTGTCCCCTGCCATCAGGGTTAGGTGTGATACAGTGTAGTAAGCGGCTGTACCTAACACGACACCTTTTCCATTTTTACCCTCGTCTACGTTGCCACCTGTCGGTGACCCCTTGAGCATATAAAAGGAGACCCATGTGCAAAGTAGAGGGGGGGAGGGAGAACACAAACGCTCGGTCTCGTTAGCTGCTGGTGTGTACTGTAGCACTCGGTGCTCCCGAGCAAGAACTCAATACAAACCACAAAGCAGGAGTAGGGTTTTACACATCCGTGCGGCCTGAACCTGGGTAAACTGCTCGCGTGCTTCGCCTCGATCTGCTCTTCGTGTGATCTCCGCACCCTGCCGAACCGAAAGGGGCTCGGTCCGCCGGTCCCATAGGTGTTCGTGGATCAGCACCCCCGACACGTACCCTCGTAGACCGACAACAGAAGCGTTGACACAATGTAGAGGAAGTAGTAGTACGTCTTCCCGATCCGACTGATCCAAGTACCGAACGTACGGCACCTCTGAGTTCTGCATGCACATGTTCAACTCGGTGACGTCCCTTGAGCTCCGATCCAGCAAAATGTTCACGGAGAGTTTTGTCAGCACGACAGCGTGATGACGCTGATGACGTTCTACCGACGCAGGGCTTCGCCTAAGCACCGCTACGATATGACCGTGGTGGAATATGGTGGAAGGGGGCACCGCACATGGCTAAGGAACGATCACGAAGATCAACTTGTGTGTCATGGGGTGCCCCCTTGCCCCCGTATATAAAGGAGGGAGATGGGGAGGTGCGGCTGGCTCTAGGGGTGCGCCTAGAGGAGTCCTACTCCCACCGGGAGTAGGACTCCCCCCTCTGGCCTTGTTGGAAAAGGAAGGGGGAAGGGAGAAAGAGGAAAGGGGGGCGTTGCCCCCCTTCCTTGTCCTATTCGGACTAGGGGGGAGGGGGCGTGCGGCCTGCCCAGGCCGGCCCTCCTCTTCTCCCTTATGGCCCATGTAGGCCCAATAACGCCCCTGGGGGGACCGGTAACCCCCCGGTACTCCGGTAAAATCCCGATTTCACCCGAAACGTTTTCGATATCCAAATATAGGCTTCCAATATATCAATCTTTATGTCTCGACCATTTCGAGACTCCTCGTCATGTTCGTGATCACATCCGGGACTCCGAACAACCTTGGAAACATCAAAACACAAAAACCCTAATTACGATCGTCACCGAACTTTAAGCGTGCGGACCCTACGGGTTCGAGAACTATGTAGACATGACCGAGACACGTCTCCGGTCAATAACCAATAGCGGAACCTGTATGCTCATATTGGCTCCTACATATTCTACGAAGATCTTTATCGGTCAGACCGCATAACAACATACGTTGTTCCCTTTGTCATCGGTATGTTACTTGCCCGAGATTCGATCGTCGGTATCTCAATACCTAGTTCAATCTCGTTACCGGCAAGTGTCTTTACTCGTCAATAATACATCATCCCGCAACTAACTTATTAGTTGCAATGCTTGCAAGGCTTAAGTGATGTGCATTACCGAGAGGGCCCAGAGATACCTCTCCGACAATCGAAGTGACAAATCCTAATCTAGAAATACGCCAACCCAACAAGTAACTTTGGAGACACCTGTAGAGCACCTTTATAATCACCCAGTTACGTTGTGACGTTTGGTAGCACACAAAGTGTTCCTCCGATAAACGGGAGTTGCATAATCTCATAGTCATAGGAACATGTATAAGTTATGAAGAAAGCAATAGCAACAAACTAAACGATCAAGTGCTAAGTTAATGGAATGGGTCAAGTCAATCACATCATTCTGCTAATGATGTGATCCCGTTAATCAAATGACAACTCATGTCTATGGTTAGGAAACATAACCATCTTTGATCAACGAGCTAGTCAAGTAGAGGCATACTAGTGACACTCTGTTTGTCTACGTATTCACACGTGTATTATGTCTCCGGTTAATACAATTCTAGCATGAATAATAAGCATTTATCATGATATAAGGAAATAAATGATAACTTTATTATTGCCTCTAGGGCATATTTCCTTCAGTCTCCCACTTGCACAAGAGTCAATAATCTAGTTCACATCGCCATGTGATTTAATACCAATAGTTCACATCACCATGTGATTAACACCCATAGTTCACATCGACATGTGACCAACACCCAAAGGGTTTACTAGAGTCAATAATCTAGTTCGCATCTCTATGTGATTAACACCCAAAGAGTACTAAGGTGTGATCATGTTTTGCTTGTGAGAGAAGTTTAGTCAACAGGTCTGCCACATTCAGATGCGTACGTATTTGCAAATTTCTATGTCAACAATGTGTTGGGGAACGTAGTAATTTCAAAAAATTTCCTACGCACACGCAAGATCATGGTGATGCATAGCAACGAGGGAGAGCATGATCTACGTACCCTTGTAGATCGCAACGGAAGCTTGACACAACATAGAGGAAGTAGTCGCACGTCTTCTTCCCGATCCGACCGATCCAAGCACCGTTACTCCGGCACCTCCGAGTTCTTAGCACACGTACAGCTCGATGACGATCCCCGGGCTCCGATCCAGCTAAGCTTCGGGGAGGAGTTCTGTCAGCACGACGGCATGGTGACGATCTTGATGTACTACCGACGCAGGGCTTCGCCTAAGCACTACAACGATATGATCGAGGTGGAATATGGTGGCAGGGGGCACCGCACATGGCTAAGGAACGATATCAATGATCAACTTGTGTGTCTAGAGGTGCCCCCTGCCCCTGTATATAAAGGAGCCAAGGGGGAGGGGTGCGCCAGCCAGGTAGAGGGCGCAGGAGGAGTCCTACTCCCACCGGGAGTAGGACTCCCCCCCCAATCCTAGTTGGACTAGGTTTCCCAAAGGGGGAAAGAGAGAGAGGGGGGCCGGCCCCTTCTCCTTATCCTAATAGGACTAAGGGAAGGGGGGCGCGCGGCCACCTATGGGCTGCCCCTTTTCTCTTTTCCACTAAGGCCCATGAAGGCCCATATGGCTCCCGGGGGGTTCCGGTAATCCGGTAAAATCCCGATTTCACCCGGAACACTTCTGATATCCAAATATAGGCTTCCAATATATCAATCTTTATGTCTCGACCATTTCGAGACTCCTTGTCATGTCCGTGATCACATCCGGGACTCCGAACAACCATCAGTACATCAAAATGCATAAACTCATAATAACTGTCATCGTAACGTTAATCGTGTGGACCCTATGGTTCGAGAACAATGTAGACATGACCGAGACACTTCTCCGGTCAATAAGCAATAGCGGGACCTGGATGCCCATATTGGCTCCTACATATTCTACGAAGATCTTTATCGGTCAGACCGCATAACAACATACGTTGTTCCCTTTGTCATCGGTATGTTACTTACCCGAGATTCGATCGTCGGTATCCAATACCTAGTTCAATCTCGTTACCGGCAAGTCTCTTTACTCGTTCCGTAATACATCATCCCGCAACTAACTTATTAGTTGCAATGCTTGCAAGGCTTAAATGATGTGCATTACCGAGAGGGCCCAGAGATGCCTCTCCGACAATCGGAGTGACAAATCCTATTCTCGAAATACACCAACCCAACATCTACCATTGGAGACACCTGTAGAGCTCCTTTATAATCACCCAGTTACGTTGTGACGTTTGGTACCACACAAAGTGTTCCTCCGGCAAACGGGAGTTGCATAATCTCATAGTCATAGGAACATGTATAAGTCATGAATAAAGCAATAGCAACATACTAAACGATCGGGTGCTAAGCTAATGGAATGGGTCATGTCAATCAGATCATTCAACTAATGATGTGACCTCATTAATCAAATAACAACTCTTTGTTCATGGTTAGGAAACTTAACCATCTTTGATTAACGAGCTAGTCTAGTAGAGGCAAACTAGTGACACTCTGTTTGTCTATGTGTTCACACATGTATTATGTTTCCGGTTAATACAATTCTAGCATGAATAATAAACATTTATCATGATATAAGGAAATAAATAATAACTTTATTATTGCCTCTAGGGCATATTTCCTTCAGTCTCCCACTTGCACTAGAGTCAATAATCTAGATTACACAGTAATGATTCTAACACCCATGGAGCCTTGGTGTTGATCATGTTTTTCTCATGGAAGAGGCTTAGTCAACAGGTCTGCAACATTCAGATCCGTATGTATCTTGCAAATCTCTATGTCTGCCACCTGGACTAGATCCCAGATGGAATTGAAGCGTCTCTTGATGTGTTTGGTCCTCTTGTGAAATCTGGATTCCTTTGCCAAAGCAATTGCACCAGTATTGTCACAAAAGATTTTCATTGGACCCGATGCACTAGGTATGACACCTAGATCAGATATGAACTCCTTCATCCAGACTCCTTCGTTCGCTGCTTCCGAAGCAGCTATGTACTCCGCTTCACATGTAGATCCCGCTACAACGCTTTGTTTAGAACTGCACCAACTGATAGCTCCACCGTTTAAAGTAAACACGTATCCGGTTTGCGATTTAGAATCGTCCGGATCAGTGTCAAAGCTTGCATCAACGTAACCTCTTACGGTGAGCTCTTTGTCACTTCCATACACGAGAAACATATCCTTAGTCCTTTTCAAGTATTTCAGGATGTTCTTGACCACTGTCCAGTGATCCACTCCTGGATTACGTTGGTACCTCCCTGCTAAACTTATAGCAAGGCACACATCAGGTCTGGTACACAGCATTGCATACATGATAGAGCCTATGGCTGAAGCATAGGGAACATCTTTCATTTTCTTTCTATCTTCTGCAGTGGTCGGGCATTGAGTCTGACTCAACTTCACACCTTGTAACACAGGCAAGAACCCTTTCTTTGATTGATCCATTTTGAACTTCTTCAAAATCTTGTCAAGGTATGTGCTTTGTGAAAGTCCAATTAAGCGTCTTGATCTATCTATATAGATCTTTATGCCTAATATGTAAGCAGCTTCCCCGAGGTCTTTCATCGAAAAACTTTTATTCAAGTATCCCTTTATGCTATCCAGAAATTCTATATCATTTCCAATCAGCAATGTGTCATCCACATATAATATCAGAAATGCTATAGAGCCCCCACTCACTTTCTTGTAAATACAGGCTTCTCCAAAAGTCTATATAAAACCAAATGCTTTGATCACACTATCAAAGCGTTTATTCCAACTCCGAGAGGCTTGCACCAGTCCATAAATGGATCGCTGGAGCTTGCACACTTTGTTTTCTCCCTTTGGATCGACAAAACCTTTCGGTTGCATCATATACAACTCTTCTTCTAGAAATCCATTCAGGAATGCAGTTTTGACATCCATCTGCCAAATTTCATAATCATAAAATGCAGCAATTGCTAACATGATTCTGACAGACTTAAGCATCGCTACAGGTGAGAAGGTCTCATCGTAGTCAACCCCTTGAACTTGTTGAAAACCTTTTGCGACAAGTCGAGCTTTATAGACAGTAATATTACCGTCAATGTCAGTCTTTTTCTTGAAAATCCATTTATTCTCAATTGCTTGCCGATCATCGGGTAAGTCAACCAAAGTCCATACTTTGTTCTCATACATGGATCCCATCTCAGATTTCATGGCTTCAAGCCACTTTGCGGAATCTGGGCTCACCATCGCTTCTTCATAGTTCGTAGGTTCATCATGATCTAGTAGCATGACTTCCAGAACTGGATTACCGTACCACTCTGGTGCGGATCTCACTCTAGTTGATCTACGAGGTTCAGTAGTATCTTGTCCTGAAGTTTCATGATCATCATCATTAGCTTCCTCACTAATTGGTATAGGTGTCGCAGAAACAGTTTTCTGCGATGTACTACTTTCCAATAAGTGAGCAGGTACAGTTACCTCGTCAAGTTCTACTTTCCTCCCACTCACTTCTTTCGAGAGAAACTCTTTCTCTAGAAATGATCCATTCTTAGCAACGAATGTCTTGCCTTCGGATCTATGATAGAAGGTGTACCCAACACTCTCCTTTGGGTATCCTATGAAGACACATTTTTCCGATTTGGGTTCGAGCTTATCAGGTTGAAGCTTTTTCACATAAGCATCGCAGCCCCAAACTTTAAGAAACGACAACTTTGGTTTCTTGCCAAACCATAGTTCATAAGGCGTGGTCTCAACGGATTTTGATGGTGCCCTATTTAATGTGAATGCGACCGTCTCTAAAGCATAACCCCAAAATGATAGCAGTAAATCAGCAAGAGACATCATAGATCGCACCATATCTAGTAAAGTACGATTACGACGTTCGGACACACCATTACGCTGTGGTGTTCCGGGTGGCGTGAGTTGCGAAACTATTCCACAATTTTTCAAATGTACACCAAACTCGTAACTCAAATATTCTCCTCCACGATCAGATCGTAGAAACTTTATTTTCTTGTTACGATGATTTTCAACTTCACTCTGAAATTCTTTGAACTTTTCAAATGTTTCAGACTTATGTTTCATTAAGTAGATATACCCATATCTGCTTAAATCATCTGTGAAAGTGAGAAAATAACGATATCCACCATGAGCCTCAACATTCATCGGACCACATACATCGGTATGTATGATTTCCAACAAATCTGTTGCTCTCTCCATAGTACCGGAGAACGGTGTTTTAGTCATCTTGCCCATGAGGCACGGTTCGCAAGTACCAAGTGATTCATAATCAAGTGGTTCCAAAAGCCCATCAGTATGGAGTTTCTTCATGCGCTTTACACCGATATGACCTAAACGGCAGTGCCACAAATAAGTTGCACTATCATTATCAACTCTGCATCTTTTGGCTTCAACATTATGAATATGTGTATTACTACTATCGAGATTCATCAAAAATAGACCACTCTTCAAAGGTGCATGACCATAAAAGATATTACTTATATAAATAGAACAACCATTATTCTCTGATTTAAATGAATAACCGTCTCGCATCAAACAAGATCCAGATATAATGTTCATGCTTAACGCTGGCACCAAATAACAATTATTTAGGTCTAATATTAATCCCGAAGGTAGATGTAGAGGTAGCGTGCCGACCGCGATCACATCAACTTTGGAACCGTTTCCCACGCGCATCGTCACCTCGTCCTTTGCCAGTGTTCGCTTAATCCGTAGTCCCAGTTTCGAGTTGCAAATATTAGCAACAGAACCAGTATCAAATACCCAGGTGCTACTGCGAGCTCTAGTTAGGTACACATCAATAACATGTATATCACATATAGCTTTGTTCACCTTGCCATCCTTCTTATCCGCCAAATACTTGGGGCAGTTCCGCTTCCAGTGACCAGTCTGCTTGCAGTAGAATCACTCAGTTTCAGGCTTAGGTCCAGACTTGGGTTTCTTCTCCTGAGCAGCAACTTGCTTGCCGTTCTTTTTGAAGTTCCCCTTCTTCTTCCCTTTTCCCTTTTTCTTGAAACTAGTGGTCTTGTTGACCATGAACACTTGATGCTCCTTCTTGATTTCTACCTCCGCAGCTTTCTGCATCGCGAAGAGCTCGGGAATAGTCTTGTTCATCCCTTGCATGTTCTAGTTCATCACGAAGCTCTTATAGCTTGGTGGCAGTGATTGGAGAATTCTGTCAATGAGGCAACCATCTGGAAGGTTAACTCCCAATTGAATCAAGTGATTATTATACCCAGACATTTTGAGTATATGCTCACTGACTGAACTGTTCTCCTCCATCTTGCAGCTATAGAACTTATTGGAGACTTCATATCTCTCAATCTGGGCATTTGCTTGAAATATTAACTTCAACTCCTGGAACATCTCATATGCTCCATGACGTTCAAAACGTCGTTGAAGTCCCGATTCTACGCCGTAAAGCATGGCACACTGAACTATCGAGTAGTCATCAGCTTTGCTCTGCCAGACGTTCATAACATCTAGTGTTGCTCCAGCAGCAGGCCTGGCACCCAGTGGTGCTTCCAGGACGTAATTCTTCTGAGCAGCAATGAGGATAATCCTCAAGTTACGGACCCAGTCCGTGTAATTGCTACCATCATCTTTCAACTTTGCTTTCTCAAGGAACGCATTAAAATTCAACGGAACAACAGCACGAGCCATCTATCTACAATCAACATAAACAAGCAAGATACTATCAGGTACTAAGTTCATGATAAGTTTAAGTTCAGTTAATCAAATTACATAAGAACTCCCACTTAGAAAGACATCCCTCTGATCCTCTAAGAGATTACGTGATCCAAATCAACTAAACCATAACCTATCATCACGTGAGATGGAGTAGTTTTCAATGGTGAACATCGTTATGTTGATCATATCAACTATATGATTCACGCTCGACCTTTCGGTCTCTGTGTTCCGAGGCCATATCTGCATATGCTAGGCTCGTCAAGTTTAACCTGAGTATTCTCCGTGTGCAAAACTGGCTTGCACCCGTTGTAGATGGACGTAGAGCTTATCACACCCGATCATCACGTGGTGTCTGGGCACGACGAACTTTGGCAACGGTGCATACCCAGGGAGAACACTTCTTGATAATTTAGTGAGAGATCATCTTATAATGCTACCGTCAATCAAGGCAAGATAAGATGCATAAAAGGATAAACATCACATGCAATCAAGATAAGTGATATGATATGGCCATCATCATCTTGTGCTTGTGATCTCCATCTTCGAAGCACCGTCATGATCACCATCTTCACCGGCGCGACACCTTGATCTCCATCGTAGCATCGTTGTCGTCTCGCTAATCTTATGCTTCCACAACTATCACTACCGCTTAGTAATAAAGTAAAGCATTACATCGCGATTGCATTGCATACAATAAAGCGACAACCATATGGCTCCTGCAAGTGGCCAATAACTCGGTTACAAAACATGATCATCTCATACAATAAAATTTAGCATCATGCCTTGACCATATCACATCACAACATGCCCTGCAAAACCAAGTTAGACGTCCTCTACTTTGTTGTTGCAAGTTTTACGTGGCTGCTACGGGCTTAAGCAAGAACCAATCTCACCTACGCATCAAAACCACAACGATAGTTTGTCAAATAGACTCCGTTTTAACCTTCTCAAGGACCGGGCGTAGCCACACTCGGTTCAACTAAAGTTGGAGAGACAGTCGCCCGCAAGCCATCTTTGTGCAAAGCACATCGAGGGGACTGGTCTCGCGTAAGCGTACGCGTAATGTTGGTCCGGGTCGTCTCGTCCAACAATACCGCTGAACCAAAGTATGACATGCTGGTAGGCAGTATGACTTGTATCGCCCATAACTCACTTGTGTTCTACTCGTGCAAATAACATCAAACCATAAAACCTAGGCTCTGATACCACTGTTGGGGAACGTAGTAATTTCAAAAAATTTCCTACGCAGATGCAAGATCATGGTGATGCATAGCAATGAGGGAGAGCATGATCTACGTACCCTTGTAGATCGCAACGGAAGCTTGACACAACATAGAGGAAGTAGTCGCACGTCTTCTTCCCGATCCAACCGATCCAAGCACCGTTACTCCGGCACCTCCGAGTTCTTAGCACACGTACAGCTCGATGACGATCCCCGGGCTCCGATCCAGCAAAGCTTCGGGGAGGAGTTCTGTCAGCACGACGGCATGGTGACGATCTTGATGTACTACCGACGAAGGGCTTCGCCTAAGCACTACAACGATATGATCGAGGTGGAATATGGTGGCAGGGGGCACCGCACACGGCTAAGGAACGATCTCAATTATCAACTTGTGTGTCTAGAGGTGACCGCTGCCCCTGTATATAAAGGAGCCAAGGGGGAGGGGTGCGCCAGACAGGGAGAGGGCGCAGGAGGAGTCCTACTCCCACCGGGAGTAGGACTCCCCCCCCCCCAATCCTAGTTGGACTAGGTTTCCCAAAGGGGGAAAGAGAGAGAGAGGGGGGCCGTCCCCTTCTCCTAGTCCTAATAGGACTAAGGGAAGGGGGCGCGCGGCCACCTATGGGCTGCCCCTTTTCTCTTTTCCACTAAGGCCCATGAAGGCCCATATGGCTCCCGGGGGGTTCCGGTAACCTCCCGGTAATCTGGTAAAATCCCGATTTCACCCAGAACACTTCCGATATCCAACTATAGGCTTCCAATATATCAATCTTTATGTCTCGACCATTTCGAGACTCCTCGTCATGTCCGTGATCACATCCGGGACTCTGAACAACCTTCGGCACATCAAAGTGCATAAACTCATAATAACTGTCATCGTAACGTTAAGCGTGCGGACCCTATGGTTCGAGAACAATGTAGACATGACCGAGACACTTCTCCGGTCAATAACCAATAGCGGGACCTGGATGCCCATATTTGCTCCTACATATTCTACGAAGATCTTTATCGGTCAGACCGCATAACAACATATGTTGTTCCCTTTGTCATCGGTATGTTACTTACCCGAGATTCGATCGTTGGTATCCAATACCTAGTTCAATCTCGTTACCGGCAAGTCTCTTTACTTGTTCCCTAATACATCATCCTGCAACTAACTTATTAGTTGCAATGCTTGCAAGGCTTAAGTGATGTGCATTACCGAGAGGGCCCAGAGATACCTCTCCGACAATCGGAGTGACAAATCCTATTCTCGAAATACGCCAACCCAACATCAACCATTGGAGACACCTGTAGAGCTCCTTTGTAATCACCCAGTTACGTTGTGACGTTTGGTAGCACACAAAGTGTTCCTCCGGCAAACGGGAGTTGCATAATCTCATAGTCATAAGAACATGTATAAGTCATGAAGAAAGCAATAGCAACATACTAAACGATCGGGTGCTAAGCTAATGGAATGGGTCATGTCAATCAGATCATTCAACTAATGATATGACCTCGTTAATCAAATAAAAACTCTTTGTTCATGGTTAGGAAACTTAACCATCTTTGATTAACGAGCTAGTCTAGTAGAGGCATACTAGTGACACTCTGTTTGTCTATGTGTTCACACATGTATTATGTTTCCGGTTAATACAATTCTAGCATGAATAATAAACATTTATCATGATATAAGGAAATAAATAATAACTTTATTATTGCCTCTAGGGCATATTTCCTTCACAATGCTCTGCAGAGAGCTACTCTAGCTAATTGCTCCAACTTTCAATATGTAGCCAGATTGAGATTTATAGTCATCTGGATCAGTGTCAAAATTTGTATCGATGTAACCCTTTACGACGAACCTTTTGTCACTTCCATAATCAAGAAACATATCCTTATTCCACTAAGGATAATTTTGACCAATGTCCAGTGATCTACTACTAGATCACTATTGTACTCCTTTGCCAAATTCAGGGCAGGGTATACAATAGGTCTGGTACACAGCATGGCATACTTTATAGAACCTATGGCTGAGGCATAGGGAATGACTTTCATTCTCTCTCTATCTTCTGCCGTGGTCGAGTTTTGAGTTTTACTCAACTTCACACCATGTAACACAGGCAAGAACTCCTTCTTTGACTGTTCCATTTTGAACTACTTCAAAATCTTGTCAAGGTATGTACTCATTGAAAAACTTATCAAGCGTCTTGATCTATCTCTATAGATCTTGATGCTCAATATGTAAGCAGCTTCACCGAGGTCTTTCTTTGAAAAAACTCCTTTCAAACATTCCTTTATGCTTTGCAGAATAATTCTGCATCATCTCCGATCAACAATTTGTCATACATATACTTATTAGAAATGTTGTAGTGCTCCCACTCACTTTCTTGTAAATACAGGCTTCACCGCAAGTCTGTACAAAACTATATGCTTTGATCAACTTATCAAAGCGTATATTCCAACTCCGAGATGCTTGCACCAGTCCATAGATGGATCGCTGGAGCTTGCATATTTTGTTAGTACCTTTAGGATCGACAAAACCTTCTAGTTGCATCATATACAACTCTTCTTTAATAAATCCTATTAAGGAATGCAGTTTTGTTTATCCATTTGCCAGATTTCATAAAATGCGGCAATAGCTAACATGATTCGGACAGACTTAAGCATAGATACGAGTGAGAAATTCTCATCGTGGTCCGCACCTTGAACTTGTCGAAAACCTTTTTGCAAAAATTCTAGCTTTGTAGACAGTAACACTACTATCAGCGTCCGTCTTCCTCTTGAAGATCCATTTAATCTCAATGGCTCGCTGGTCTTTGGGCAAGTCAATCAAAGTCCATACTTTGTTCTTATACATGGATCTCATCTCAGATTTCACGGCCTCAAGCAATTTCACGGAATCTGGGTTCATCATCGCTTCCTCATAGTTCGTAGGTTCGTCATGGTCAAGTAACATGACCTCCAAAACAGGATTACCGTACCACTCTGGTGTGGATCTCACTCTGGTTTACCTACGAGGTTCGGTAGTAACTTGATCTGAAGTTACATGATCATCATCATTAGCTTCCTCACTGATTGGTGTAGTAGTCACAGGAATAGATTTCTGTGATGAACTACTTTCCAATAAGGGAGCAGGTACAGTTACCTCATCAAGTTCTACTTTTCTCCCACTCACTTCTTTCGAGAGAAACTCCTTCTCTAGAAAGGATCCATTCTCAGCAATGAATAACTTGCCTTCGGATCTGTGATAGAAGGTGTACCCAACATTTTCTTTTGGGTATCCTATGAAGACGCACTTCTCCGATTTGGGTTTGAGCTTATCAGGTTGAAACTTTTTCACATAAGCATTGCAAGCTCAAACTTTAAGAAATGACAGCTTAGGTTTCTTGCCAAACCATAGTTCATACGGTGTCGTCTGAACGGATTTAGATGGTTCCGTATTTAACGTGAATGTAGCTGTCTCTAATGCATAACCACAAAACTGTAGTGGTTAATCGGTAAGAAACATCATAGATTGCACTATATCCAATAATAGTACGGTTATGACGTTCGGACACACCATTATGCTATGGTGTTCCAGGTGGCACGATTTTGTGAAACTATTCCACATTGTTTTAATTGAAGACCAAACTCGTAACTCAAATATTTGTCTCTGCGATCAGATCGTAGAAACTTTATTTTCTTGTCACGATGATTTTCCACTTCACTCTAAACTTTTTCAACTTTTCAAATGTTTCAGACTTATGTTTCATCAAGTAGATATACCCATATCTGCTCAAATCATCTGTGAAGGTCAGAAAATAATGATACCCGCCGCGAGCCTCAACATTCATCGGACTGGATACATTAGTATGTATTATTTCCAATAAGTCAGTTGCTTGCTCCATTGTTCGGGAGAATGGAGTCTTAGTCATCTTGCCCATGAGGCATGGTTCGCAAGAATCAACTGATTCATAATCAAGTGATTCCAAAAACCCATCAGCATGGATTTTCTTCATGCGCTTTACACCAATATGACCTAAACGGTAGTGCCACAAACAAGTTGCACTATCATTATTAACTTTGCATCTTTTGGCTTCAATATTATGAGAATGTGTATCACCACAATCGAGATCCAACAAAACATTTTCATTGGGTGTATGACCATAGAAGGTTTTATTCATGTAAACTGAACAACAATTTATTCTCTTGCTTAAATGAATAACCGTATTGCAATAAACATGATCAAATCATATTCATGCTCAACGCAAACACGAAATAACACTTATTTAGGTTCAACACTAATCCCGAAAGTATAGGGAGTGTGCGATGATGATCATATCAATCTTGGAACCACTTCCAACACACATCGTCACTTCACCCTTAACTAGTCTCTGTTCATTCTGCAACTCCCGTTTCGAGTTACTACTCTTAGCAACTGAACCAGTATCAAATACCGAGGGGTTGCTATGAACACTAGTAAACTACACATCAATAATATGTATATCAAATATACCTTTGTTCACTTTTCCGTCCGTCTTATCCGCCAAATACTTGGGGCAGTTCTGCTTCCAGTGAGCAGTTCCTTTGCAGTAGAAGCACTTAGTCTCAGGCTTAGGACCAGACTTGGGCTTCTTCACTTGAGCAGCAACTTGCTTGCCGTTCTTCTTGAAGTTCCCTTCCTTTCCCTTTGCCCTTTTCTTGAAACTAGTGGTCTTGTTAATCATGAACACTTGATGCTCTTTCTTGATTTCTACCTTCATCGATTTCATCATCATGAAACGCTCGGGAATCGTTTTCATCATCCCTTGCATACTAAAGTTCATCACGAAGTTCTACTAACTTGGTGATGGTGACTAGAGAATTCTGTCAATCACTATTTAATCTGGAAGATTAACTCCCACTTGATTCAAGCGATTGTAGTACCCAGACAATCTGAACACATGCTCACTGCTTGAGCTATTCTCCTCCATCTTTTAGCTATAGAACTTGTTGGAGACTTCATATCTCTCAACTCGGGTATTTTCTTGAAATATTAACTTCAACTCCTAGAACATCCATATGATCCATGACGTTCAAAACGTCTTTGAAGTCCTGATTCTAAGCTGTTAAGCATGGTGCACTAAACTATTAAGTAGTCATCATATTGAGCTAGCCAAACGTTCCTGACGTCTGCATCTGCTCCTGCAATAGGTCTGTCACCTAGCGGTGTATTAAGGACATAATTCTTCTGTGCAGCAATGAGGATAAACCTAAGATCATGGATGCAATCCGCATCATTGCTACTAACATCTTTCAACTTAGTTTTCTCTAGGAACATATCAAAAATAAAACAGGGGAGCTAAACGAGAGCTATTGATCTATAACATAGATATGCTAATACTACCAGGACTAACTTCATGATAAATTAAAGTTCAATTAATCATATTACGTAAGAACTCCAACTTAGAAAGACATCCCTCTAATCTTCTAAGTGATCACGTGATCCAAATCAACTAAACCATAACCGATCATCACGTGAAATGGAGTAGCTTTCAATGGTGAACATCAATATGTTGATCATATATACTATATGATTCACGCTCGACCTTTCGGTCTCATTGTTACGAGGCCATATCTGCATATGCTAGGCTCGTCAAGTTTAACCTGAGTATTTTGTGTGTGCAAAACTGGCTTGCACACGTTGTAGATGGACATAGAGCTTATCACACCCGATCATCACGTGGTGTCTGGGCATGACGAACTTTGGCAATGGTGCATACTCAGGGAGAACACTTTTATCTTGAAATTTAATTAGTGAGAGATCATCTTATGATGCTACCGTCAATCAAAGCAAGATAAGATGCATAAAAGATAAACATCACATGCAATCAATATAAGTGATATGATATGGCCATCATCATCTTGTGCTTGTGATCTCCATCTTCGAAGTACCGTCATGATCACTATCGTCACCGGCGCGACACTTTGATCATCATCGTAGCATCGTTGTCGTCTCGCCAATCTTATGCTTCTACGACTATCGCTACCGCTTAGTGATAAAGTAAAGCATTACAGCGCAATTGCATTGCATACAATAAAGCGACAACCATATGGCTCCTGCCAGTTGCCGATAACTCGGTTACAAAACATGATCATCTCACATAATAAAATTTAGCATCATGTCTTGACCATATCACATCACAACATGCCCTGCAAAAACAAGTTAGACGTCCTCTACTTTGTTGTTGCAAGTTTTACGTGGCTGCTACGGGCTTAGCAAGAACCGTTCTTACCTATGCATCAAAACCACAACGATAGTTTGTCAAGTTGGTGCTGTTTTAACCTTCGCAAGGACTGGACATAGCCACACTCGGTTCAACTAAAGTTGGAGAAACTGACACCCGCCAGCCACCTGTGTGCAAAGCACATCGGTAGAACCAGTCTCGCGTAAGCGTACGCGTAATGTCGGTCCAGGTCGCTTCATCCAACAATACCGCCGAACCAAAGTATGATATGCTGGTAAGCAGTATGACTTATATCGCCCACAACTAACTTGTGTTCTACTCGTGCATATAACATCAACCCATAAAACCTAGGCTCGGATGCCACTGTTGGGGAACGTAGTAATTTCAAAAAAAATCCCACGCACACGCAAGATTATGATGATGCATAGCAATGAGAGGAGAGAGAGTTGTCTACGTACCCTCGTAGACCGGCAACGGAAGCGTTGACACAACATAGAGGAAGTAGTCGCACGTCTTCCCGATCCAGCCGACCCAACTACCGAACGTACGGCACCTACGAGTTCTGCACACGTTCAACTCGGTGAGGTCCCTCGAGCTCCGATCCAGCAAAACATTGAGGGAGAGTTCTGTCAGCACGACGGCATGATGACGGTGATGACGTTCTACCGATGCAGGGCGTCGCCTAAGCACCGCTACGATATGACCGTGGTGGAATATGGTGGAAGGGGGCACCGCACATGCCTAAGGAACGATCACGAAGATCAACTTGTGTGTCATGGGGTGCCCCCTTGCCCCCGTATATAAAGGAGAGAGAGGGGGAGGTGCGGCCGGCTCTAGGGGTGTGCCTGGAGGAGTCCTACTCCCACCGGGAGTAGGACTCCCCCCTCTTGCCTTGTTGGAAAAGGAAGGGGGAAGGGAGAAAGAGGAAAGGGGGGCGCTGCCCCCCCTTCCTTGTCCTATTCCGACTAGGGGGGAGGGGGCGCGCGGCCTGCCCTGGCTGGCCCTCCTCTTCTCCCTTATGGCCCATGTAGGCCCAATAACCCCCGGGGGGGTTCCGGTAACCCCCCGGTACTCCGGTAAAATCCCGATTTCACCCGGAACATTTCCGATATCCAAATATAGGCTTCCAATATATCAATCTTTATGTCTCGACCATTTCGAGACTCCTCGTCAAGTCCGTGATCACATCCGGGACTCTGAACAACCTTCGGTACATCAGAACACAAAAACCCTAATTACGATCGTCACCGAACTTTAAGCGCGCGGACCCTACGGGTTCGAGAACTATGTAGACATGACCGAGACACGTCTCCGGTCAATAACCAATAGCGGAACCTGGATGCTCATATTAGCTCCTACATATTCTACGAAGATCTTTATCGGTCATACCGCATATCAACATACGTTGTTCCCTTTGTCATCGGTATGTTACTTGCCCGAGATTCGATCGTCGGTATCTCAATACCTAGTTCAATCTCATTACCGGCAAGTCTCTTTACTCGTTCCGTAATACATCATCCCGCAACTAACTTATTAGTTGCAATTCTTGCAAGGCTTAAGTGATGTGCATTATCGAGAGGGCCCAGAGATACCTCTCGACAATCGGAGTGACAAATCCTAATCTCGAAATACGCCAACCCAACAAGTACCTTCGGAGACACCTGTAGAGCACCTTTATAATCACCTAGTTACGTTGTGACGTTTGGTAGAACACAAAGTGTTCCTCCGGTAAACGGTGGTTGCATAATCACATAGTCATAGGAACATGTATAAGTTATGAAGAAAGCAATAGCAACAAACTAAACGATCAAGTGCTAAGCTAATGGAATGGGTCAAGTCAATCACATCATTCTCCTAATGATGTGATCCCGTTAATCAAATGACAACTCATGTCTATGGTTAGGAAACATAGCCATCTTTGATCAACGAGCTAGTCAAGTAGAGGCATACTAGTGACACTCTGTTTGTCTATGTATTCACACATGTATTATGTTTCCGGTTAATACAATTCTAGCATGAATAATAAACATTTATCATGATATAAGGAAATAAATAATAACTTTACTATTGCCTCTAAGGCATATTTCCTTCGGATGGTACTTTGGAGATGGAGATCAAAGGCGCAAGATGATCATGGCCATATCATGTCACATATTTTTATTGCATGTGATGTTTATCCTTTATGCATCTTATTTTGCTTAATTTGGCGGTAGCATTATAAGATGATTTCTCACTAAATTTCAAGGTATAAGTGTTCTCCCTGAGTATGCACCGTTGCGGCAGTTCCTCGTGCCGAGACACAACGTGATGATCGGGTGTGATAAGCTCTACGTTCACATACAACGGGTGCAAGCCAGTTTTGCGCACGCAGAATATTTGGGGTAAACTTGACGAGCCTAGCATATGTAGATATGGCCTCGGAACACTGGAGACCAAAAGGTTGAGCGTGAATCATACAGTAGATATGATCAACATAGTGATGTTCACCATTGAAAATTACTCCGTCTCACGTGGTCATTTAGATGACTAGAGGGTTGTCTATCTAAGTGAGAGTTCTTAAGTAATATGATTAATTGAACTTTAATTTATCATGAACTTAGTCATGATAGTATTTGCATATCTATGTTGTAGATCAATAGCTTGCGATATAGCTCCGTGTTTATTTTGATATGTTCCTAGAGGAAAATAAGTTGAAAGATGTTAGTAGGAATGATGCGGACTAGCTCCGTGATCTGAGGGTTATCCTCATTGCTGCACAGAAGAATTATGTCCTTGATGCACCGCTTGGTGACGGACCTATTGCAGGAGCAGATACAGAAGTTATGAACATTTAACAAAGCTCGGTATGATGACTACTTGATAGTTTAGTGCACCATGGTTTACGGCTTAGAACCGGGACAACAAAAACGTTTTGAACACCATGGAGCACATAAGATATTCCAAGAGCTGAAAGTGGTAGTTCAGACTCATGGCTGAGTCAAGAGGTATGAGACCTCTGACAAGTACTTTGCCTACAAAATGGAGGAGAATAGCTCAACAAGTGAGCATGTGCTCAGATTGTCTGAGTACTACAATCACTTGAATCAAGTGGGAGTTAATCTTCCAGATAAGATAGTGATTGACAGAATTCTCTAGTCACTATCACCAAGTTACTAGAACTTAGTGATGAACTATATTATGCAAGGGATAATGAAAGTAATTCCCAAGCACTTCGCGATGCTCAAATCGGCGAAGGGAAATCAAGAAATAGCATCAAGTGTTGATGGTTAACAAGACCACTAGTTTCAAGAAAAAGGGCAAAGGGAAAGTAAGAGAAACTTCATAGAAGAATAGCAAGCTAGTTGCTGCTCCCATGAAGAAGCTCAAAGCTAGACCCAAGCATGAAACTAAGTGCTTCTACTGCAAAGGAAATAGTCACTGGAAGTGGAACTGCCCCAGATACTTGGAGGATAAGAAGGATGGCAAAGTGAACAAAGGTATATTTGATATACATGTTATTGATGTGTACTTTACTAGTGTTTATAGAAAAGCCCTCGGTATTTGGTACTGGTTTAGTTGCTAAAGGTACTACCTCGAAACGGGAGTTGCAAAATAAACAAAGACTAGTTGAGGAGGAGGTGACGATGTGTGTTGGAAGTGATTCCAAGGTTGATAAGATCACCATCGAAGACTCCCTTTACCTTCGGGATTAGTGTTGAACCTAAAATAAATGTTATTTGGTGTTTGCATTGAGCATAATATGATTGGATCATGTTTATTGCAATACGATTATTCATTTAAGTCAAAGAATAATTGTTATTCTGTTTACATGAATAAAACCTTCTGTAGTCATACACCGAAGATGAATGGTTTATTGAATCTCGATCATAGTAATAAACATATTCATAATATTGAAGCCAAAAGATGCAAAGTTAATAATGATAGTGCAACTTATTTGTAGCACTGCCATTTAGGTCATATTGGTGTAAAGCGCATGAAGAAACTCCATGCAGATGGGCTTTTGGAACCACTTGATTATGAATCACTTGATGCTTGCGAACCATGCCTCATGGGCAAGATGACTAACACTCCGTTCTCCGGAACAATGGAGCGAGCAACGGACTTATTGGAAATAATACATACTGATGTATGCGGTCCAATGAGTGTTGAGGCTCGCGACGGGTATCGTTATTTTCTGACGTTCACAGATGATTTGAGCAGATATGGGTATATCTACTTGATGAAACATAAGTCTGAAACATTTGAAAAGTTCAAAGAATTTCAGGGTGAAGTGGAAAATCATCGTAACAAAAAAATAAAGTTTCTACAATCTCATCGCGGAGACGAATATTTGAGTTACGAGTTTGGTCTTCAATTAAAACAATGTGGAATAGTTTCATAAACTCATGCCACCTCGAGCACCACAGCATAATGGTGTGTCCGAACATCGTAATCGGACTTTACTAGATATGGTGCGATCTATGATGTCTCTTACTGATTTACCGCTGTCGTTTTGGGGTTATGCATTAGAGACAGCTGCATTCATGTTAAATAGGGCACCATCTAAATCCGTTGAGATTACACCATATGAACTGTGGTTTGGCAAGAAACCAAAGTTGTCGTTTCTTAAAGTTTGGGGTTGCGATGCTTATGTGAAAAAGTTCAATCCTGATAAACTCAAACCCAAATCGGAGAAATGTGTATTCATAGGATACCCAAAGGAGACAGTTGGGTACACCTTCTATCACAGATCCGAAGGCAAGACATTCATTGCTAAGAATGGATTCTTTCTAGAGAAGGAGTTTCTCTCGAAAGAAGTGAGTGGGGGGAAACTAGAACTTGATGAGGTAATTGTACCTGCTCTCTTATTGGGGAGTAGTTCATCATCGTAACCGGTTCCTGTGACACCTGCACCAATTAGTGAGGAAGCTAATGATGATGATCATGAAACTTCAGATCAAGTTACTACCGAACCTCATAGGTCAACCAGAGTGACATCCGCACTAGAGTGGTACTGTAATCCTATTCTGGATATCATGTTACTTGACCATGACGAACCTACGAACTATGAGGAAGCGATGATGAGCCCAGATTCCACGAAATGTCTTGACGCCATGAAATCTGAGATGGGATCCATGTATGTGAACAAAGTATGGACTTTGATTGACTTGTCCGATGATTGGTGAGTCATTAAGAATAAATGGATCTTCAAGAGGAAGACGGATGCTGATAGTACTGTTACTATCTACAAAGCTCGAATTGTCGCAAAATGTTTTCGACAAGTTGAAATAGTTGACTACGATGAGATTTTCTCACTCGTATCGATGCTTAAAAGTCTGTGCGAATCATGTTAGCAGTTGCTGCACTTTATGAAATCTGGAAAATAGATGTCAAAACTGTATTCCTTCATGGATTTCTTAAAGAAGAGTTGTATATTATGCAACCAGAAGGTTTTGTCGATCCTAAAAGGTGCTAACAAAGTGAGCAAGCTCCATCGATCCATCTATGGACTGCTGCAAGCATCTCGGAGTTGGAATATATGCTTTGATAAAGTGTTCAAAGCATATTGTTTTATACAGACTTGCGGTAAAGCCTGTATTTACAAGAAAGTGAGTGGGAGCACTACATCATTTCTGATAAGTATATGTGAATGACATATTGTTGATCGGAAATAATGTAGAATTTTCTGGAAAGCATAAAGGAGTGTTTGAAAAGAGTTTTTCAAAGAAAGACCTCGATGAAGCTGCTTACACATTGAGAATCAAGATCTATAGAGATAGATAAAGATGCTTGATAAGTTTTTTCAATGAGTACAGACCTTGACAAGATTTTGAAGTAGTTCAAAATGGAACAGTCAAAGAAGGAGTTCTTGCCTGTGTTTTAAGGTGTGAAGTTGAGTAAAGACTCAAAACCCGACTACAGCAGAAAATAAAAAGAGAATGAAAAGTCTTTCCCTATGCCTCAGTCATAGGTTATGTAAAACATGCTATGTTGTTTACTAGTCCTATTGTATACCTAAGCATCATTCTGGCAAGGGAGTACAATACTGATCTACGAGTAGATCACCGGACAGCGGTCAAAATTATCCTTAGAGGATTAAGGAAATATTTCTTGGTTATGGAGGTGATAAAAGAGTTTGTCGTAAAGTGTTACGTCGATGCAAGCTTTTACATTCGATCTAGATGACTCTAAGTCTCGATCTGGATACATATTGAAAGTGGGAGCAATTAGCTAGAGTAGCACCGTGCAGAGCATTGTAGACATAGAAATTTGCGAAATACATACGGATCTGAATGTTGCAGACCCGTAGACTAAACTTCTCTCACATGCAAAACATGATCACTCTTTGGGTGATAATCACAAATCAATGTGAACTAGATTATTGACTCTAGTAAACCCTTTGTGTGTTAGTCGCATGGAGATGTGAACTAATCACATAAAGATGTGAACTAGATTATTGACTCTAGTGCAAGTGGAAGACTGAAGGAAATATGCCCTAGAGGCAATAATAAAGTTATTATTTATTCCCTTATATCATGATAAATGTTTAATATTCATGCTAGAATTGTATTAACCGGAAACATAATACATTTGTGACTACATAGACAAACAGAGTCTCACTAGTATGCCTCTACTTGACTAGCTCGTTAATCAAAGATGGTTGTGTTTCCTAACCATAGACTTGAGTTGTCATTTGATAAACGGGATCAGATCATTAGGAGAATAATGTGATTGACTTGACCCATTTTGTTAGCTTAGCACTTGATCGTTTTAGTTTACTACTATTTCTTTCTTCATGACTTATACATGTACCTAGGACTATGAGGAAGCGGAGGTGCAGCGCGCAGATGCCTGCGACGCAGCCTGTTCCACACACTGGCCACCTCTACACCACGCACGACATGGACACGAGCGCGGCGGCAGGGTGGCGTGAGGCTCGTGGTGGACCGGATCCAGCGAGGGGAAGGTCGGATCCGTCGGCTTGGAGAGGGAGGTGTGGAGGAGCACGCGAGACAGAGGGTGGTGGAGGATGGAGGCGGAATGCTGAGGTCGGGCTGTGGACTCGGAGTGGAGGAGCCACGGAGAGGCCCGGGAAACACCACGGCAACCACGAGAGCGAGATGGGCCTGGCCATGCTCGGCGGTCGTCAGCCGACTTCGTGTTTCTCTGCTGATGATCCCTGACCACCTGCTGCCTGGGGTCGGCTACATGCTGTTATTTCAGTTTCCTTGGTAGTTTCATTCTTGCTTAAGATTAGACCTATCCATGTAGATGCAGATGGACATTGGAGGTACAGTGTTGGCTCTGACGACTTGGATAAAAATATTTTTGTATGCACTCCGATTGGGTCACTCTATATACACTTAAACTTTCACATTCAGTTTCCTTCAGTTAGACGACAGCAAGGAGATAATGCACTCCTTTTTCTGAAAAAATATCATAAGGGACATAGTTTGGAAGAATGACGAGCCATGTTGGCCATAGTTGGAGTGAAAGAATTACTACTTTTTTGTGCCAAATAATCAAATATAGCACTGGTTCAGAAAAAAAAACAAAACCATGAGAAATGTTGTTGTTGGATGTCAGTGCACAGCATATATCCTCTTGGCCATGCCGGTCATAACAGCAACAACTTTCTTCAGGCTGGTGATGCTCATATTGTCAATCATTCTCACTGTGGTGCCTGAGACAAAAACTCCTAAGGCAGTTTGGTAATTTATGATGTTATTACACCGGAGCACATGTAATGACAGACCCGGTAAAGAAGAATAGAACATAAGTGTGTGCCATATTTTTTTCCCGTTGCAGCGCACGGGCCCTTTTGCTAGTATATATAATGTGGTTAGAAGGGAAAACATAAATTCGACACAGAATTACTTTTATAAGAGACCTGTGTTTTATACCCCACAGTAGGCATACTAACAAATTCACACACAAATACAACAGAAAAGGTAAACATTCATATCAAACTCAGGTTCATAGGCCACGTTCATATTCATAGCCAACATTCACTATCAACAACTCAAAAAGATTCATATATACACAAGCTCAGCATATCTATGCATCCAAATGATTGATAGATCACACGACAATATTCATACATAATTCACAAAAAGATTCAGATATACACATGTTCAGTATGTTTATGCATCCAAATGATTGAGATCACAGCCAATATGATCCATGGATGAACTTCAATTACCTAGGGTACAGACCGGTAAATGTTGTTCAATTGGAGGTAATTCTTGCTAAAATTAGTTCTCGTACGAGTAAACTTTCGAGTACATAAGATGCAGCACAGACAATCCGAACTTTGCTTGTAGGTTTATCCTCAAATAGTGGCCTCGTGCCGAGGGAGATTTGAGCAACTTGGCCACTACTTTCATCCAACTAGTTTACTGGCTCATCTTGGTCCTATATCTCGCCAAAATTCTACATTGCAGACGAGAAAGGAGGCGGTTGAGAAAATGAACCACCCAAATTTTTTGTGCAGTTCAACTGAAATGGAGCATCCTTGGCGTACAGACTGATTAAGTGCCAGATGAATATACGCATCAACCAACTTGTCTGTAATCTTTAGACTCCATGCCATATAGTTCGCTACCATATGTGTCGATAACCAAAAGGCACAAGTTGGGACCAAAGACTAGACTACTTTTTTCTGGGCTATGCAGCAAGCAATATTTTTGGCGTTCACTCTCCTAATACTTGGAGTTTGACAATTGGTTGACACCAGTTGATACTCGAATGAATATAGGCACTTCTTCTCAACATCAATGCTTGTCTGAGTGAACTTTGGAGTACATAGCAGCAGCATAAGTACCTGTCCATCTGATCATTTTGTGCAGTTCTACTGAAATCACCCTATGTAATGATTTTCCTGCGAGTTCAGGCTCCAAATTACTCCTTTATGAAATCGGCAAATAGTAGCACAATACCAAATTACCAATACATATGACAGGCACAATAATCAGGATAAAGACCAGTACCAACCTGTGTGAGGTAGCATATCAATTACTATTTCCTTTGACTGGAAGCTGAGATAAGCCAAGCGACTAACAGCAAAGGAAGAAAGCAAGCGGAGATTAGCGACTGGTAGGAAAGGACGGAAGCCGTCGAGGCAATGAAGCACCCAAAGTTTTTGTGTAGTTCCACCAAAATCGAGCATCCCTGTTGGCACATATATTGAGAGATTGAGATTACTGTAATAGTGGGACTAGTTGATGAAACATACACTAACAAATAGAAGCACCCTCATTATCTTAATGGGTAAAGTTAGCAACATAGTAGTCTTGCTTAAAGAGAGGTATTAGTTTATTTAATCAGTGCCAATTAGCTCAACTCAACACTCAAAGCATTGCCATTTATCATAGGTTGCAAAACTTTAACGTGCAAAGATAAAGGAGTTTCTCATGATAGTAGCACGATACAAATAGAGATGACGGCAAACTAATATGGATGAAGGCCTTAGGCCCGTACCAACCTGAGAAAAAAAGCTTATTCATGTAGTCCCATAAGAGATGATAAAGCCCTCACTCGAATCACACAATAGTATATATTTTTTTGCACTTCAAATGTATGGTTGAAATCACTCTTGTTTACCAGTGCTGAGATTGTATCGAAAGATTATCAAGAACTTCCAGCAGAGTTAAAGCACTGGCTGGGATACAATTCATTGTATTGTCTTGTGTAGTTCCACTAAAATGTATGATTGGCACAACATGATCCCTGTTTGCACAAGTAGGAACAAGGTGAAACCTTCATTAGCTTAGTGAGAAAGGATAGGAATACATTAGCATATTACTCAAATAGTAGCATCAAATTCGTGATGGACAATACGGAAAACATTGCCTCATTTAACCAATGGCAATAAATTGACATGCAAAACAATAGCACTATTATGTCATGACACTAATAATATTCACCATAGACAAACATACACATGTACATGATTCAGCATAGGGTCCTACTAAAGATTTGTTTAACTCCAACAGGAAAATTAGATGGTAATAAATTAGTGGGACTTAAGTACTCCTAATTAATTAAGTGAGACAGCAGAAGTGGAAGGGCTCCCTGGAGGATCGTCTCACATGTAAGGTAGTCGTTACCGGAGCCCTTGAATGGCCTTGACTAAGGCCTCTGGCTTCGGCAAGATCGCCTTGGCACTGTTTATTCTTCTTCTTCCTCCTCTTCATGCTCAGTTTCTCTTTTCTCCTCACCAGTTGGTGAACCCAAGTACATGATTGGCCTTCTAATTCAGAATTGGTTTTGTCGGTGAGGGAGTACAAGTGTACTGATGTCTACTACACAACCTTCTTCTTGTAGATGTTGTTGGGCCTCCAAGTGCAGAGGTTTGTAGGACAGTAGCAAATTTCCCTCAAGTGGATGACCTAAGGTTTATCAATCCGTAGGAGGCATAGGATGAAGATAATCTCTCTCGAGCAACCCTGCAACCAAATAACAAAGAGTCTCTTGTGTCCCCATCACACCCAATACAATGGTAAATTGTATAGGTGCACTAGTTCGGCGAAGAGATGGTGATACAAGTGCAATATGGATAGTAGATAATAGTTTTTTTAATCTGAAATTATAAAACAGCAAGGTAACAAGTGATAAAAGTGAGCGTAAACGGTATTGCAATGCTTGGAAACAAGGCCTAGGGTTCATACTTTCACTAGTGTAAGTTCCCTCAACAATACTAACATAATTGGATCACTTAACTATCCCTCAACATGCAACAAAGAGTCACTCCAAAGTCACTAATAGCGGAGAACAAACAAAGAGATTATGGTAGGGTACGAAACCACCTCAAAGTTATTCTTTCCAATCAATCCGTTGGGCTATTCCTATAAGTGTCACAAACAGCCCTAGAGTTCGTACTAGAATAACACCTTAAGACGCAAATCAACCAAAACCCTAATGTCACCTAGATACTCCAATGTCACCTCAAGTATCCGTGGGTATGATTATAAGATATGCATCACACAATCTCAGATTCATCTATTCAACCAACAAAAAGGACCTCAAAGAGTGTCCCAAAGTTTCGACCGGAGAATCACGACGAAAACGTGTGCCAACCCCTATGCATAGTTTCGTGGGCAGAACCCGCAAGTTGATCACCAAAACATACATCAAGTGAATCACGTGATATCCCATTGTCACCACAGATATCCACGGCAAGACATACATCAAGTGTTCTCAAATCTTTAAAGACTCAATCCGATAAGAAAACTCCAAAGGGAAAACTCAATTCATTACAAGAGAGAAGAGGAGGAGGAGAAACATAGGATCCAACTATAATAGCAAAGCTTGTGATACATCAAGATCGTATCACCTCAAGAACACGAGAGAGAGAGAGAGAGAGAGAGATCAAACACATAGCTACTGGTACATACCCTCAGCCCCGAGGGAGAACTGCTCCCTCCTCGTCATGGAGAGCACCGGGATGATGAAGATGGCCACCGGAGAGGGATTTCCCCCTCCGGCAGGGCGCCAGAATGGGTCTAGATTGGTTTTCGGTGGCTACGGAGGCTTCTGGCGGCGGAACTCCCGATCTATTGTGCTCACGGGTGTTTTTAGGGTATATGGAGATATATAGGTGGAAGAAGTACGTCAGGGGGCCACGAGGGGCTCACGAGGGTGGAGGGCGCACCCAGGGGGGGTGGGCGCGCCCCCCTACCTCGTGACCTCCTCGCAGATCCCCCGACGTGCACTCCAAGTCTTCTGGGCTTCTTTCCTTCCAAAAATGAGTTCCGTGAAGTTTCAGCTCAATTGGACTCCGTTTGATTTTCCTTTTCTTCAAAACCCTAAAACAGGGTAACAACAGAAACTGGCACTGGGCTCTGGGTTAATAGGTTAGTCCCAAAAATGATATAAAAGTGTATAATAAAGCCCATAAACATTCAAAACAGTAAATAGTATAGCATGGAGCAATCAAAAATTATAGATACGTTGGAGACGTATCAGCATCCCCAAGCTTAATTCATGCTCGTCCTCGAGTAGGTAAATGATAAAAGAAATAATTTTTGATGTGGAATGCTAGTTGGCATAATTTCAATGCAATTCTTCTTAATTGTGGCATGAATATTCATATCCATAAGACTCAAGACAAAGGTTTAAAATTGACATAGAAACAATAATACTTCAAGCACACTAACTAAGCAATTATGTCTTCTCAAAATAACATGGCTAAAGAAAGCTACCCCTACAAAATCATATAGTCTGGCTATGCTCCATCTTCACCACATGAAGTATTTAAATCATGCACAACCCCGATGACAAGCCAAGCAATTGTTTCATACTTTTGATGTTCTCAAACTTGTTCATTCTTCACGCAATATATGAGCGTGAGCCATGGATATAGCACTATAGGTGGAATGGAATGGTGGTTGTGGAGAAGACAAAAAGGAGAATATAGTCTCACATCGACTAGGCGTATCAACGGGCTATGGAGATGCCCATCAATAGATATCAATGTGAGTGAGTAGGGATTGCCATGCAACGGATGCACTAGAGCTATAAGTATATGAAAGCTCAACAAAAGAAACTAGTGGGTGTGCATCCAACTTGCTTCCTCATGAAGACCTAGGGTATTTTGAGGAAGCCCATCATTGGAATATACAAGACAAGTTCTATAATGAAAGATTCCCACTAGTATATGAAAGTGACGACATAGGAGACTCTCTATCATGAAGATAATGGTGCTACTTTGAAGCACAAGTGTGGTAAAAGGATAGTAGCATTGCCCCTTCTCTCTTTTTCTCTCATTTGTTATTTTTTTTATTTGGGCCTTCTCTTTTTTATGGCCTATTTTTTCTCTTTTTTTATTTGGGCTTCTTTGGCCTTTTTTATATTTTTTTATTTTCGTCCGGAGTCTCATCCCTACTTGTGGGGGAATCATAGTATCCATCATCCTTTCCTCACTGGGACAATGCTCTAATAATGATGATCATCACACCTTTATTTACTTACAACTCAAGAATTACAACTCGATACTTAGAACAAGATATGACTCTATATGAATGCCTCCGGCGGTGTACCGGGATGTGCAATGATGCATGAGTGACATGTATGAAAGAATTATGAATGGTGGCTTTGCCACAAATATGATGTCAACTACATGATCATGCATAGCAATATGACAATGATGGAGCGTGTCATAATAACGGAACGGTGGAAAGTTGCATGGCAATATATCTCGGAATGGCTATGGAAATGCCATAATAGGTAGGTATGGTGGCTGTTTTGAGGAAGGTATATGGTGGGTTTATGGTACCGGCGAAAGGTGTGCGGTACTAGAGAGGCTAGGAATGGTGGAAGGGTGAGAGTGCGTATGATCCATGGACTCAACATTAGTCATAAAGAACTCATATACTTATTGCAAAAATCTACAAGTTATCAAAGCAAAGTATTACGCGCATGCTCCTAGGGGGATAGATTGGTAGGAAAAGACCATCGCTCGTCCCCGACCGCCACTCATAAGGAGGACAATCAATAAATACATCATGCTCCGACTTCATCACATAACGGTTCACCATACGTGCATGCTACGGGAATCACAAACTTCAACACAAGTATTTCTCAAATTCACAACTACTCAACTAGCATGACTCTAATATCACCATCTCCATATCTCAAAACAATTATCAAGTATCAAACTTCTCATAGTATTCAACACACTCATAAGAGAATTTTATTATTCTTTTTGTATACCGAGCATATTAGGATTATTTAAGCAAATTACCATGCTATTTAAGACTCTCAAAGTAATCTAAGTGAAGCATGATAGATCAATTGTTTCTATAAAACAAATCTACCACCCTGCCCTAAAAGATATAAGTGAAGCACTAGAGCAAATGATAAACTATTCCGAGAGATATGACTGAAGATCAATGAGTAGTCGAATAATTATGCAACTATGTGAAGACTCTCTAACATTTAATAATTTCAGATCTTGGTATTTTATTTAAACAGCAATCAAAGCAAAAAAAATGACATTCTAAGAATGGCAAACATCATGTGAAGAAGCAAAAACTTAGGATCGACCGAAACTATCCGATAGTTGTTGAAAAAGAAAGGTGGGATGCCAACTGGGGCATCCCCAAGCTTAGATGCTTGAGACTTCTTGCAAATATTATCTTGGGATGCCTTGGGCATCCCCAAGCTTGAGCTTTTGTGTCTCCTTAATTCCTCTCATATCACGGTCTCCCTAAATCTCAAAAGCTCCATCCACACAAAACTCAACAAGGACTCGTGAGATAAGTTAGTATAAACCATTGCAAAAACCTTATCATAATATACTGTAGTAAATAACTAAAATTATTATTCAACATTTCATACTAAATTCCTCTGCATATTTAATAGTTATATCCTCAAATAGACTCATTAAAGAAGCAAACAGATGCAAACAATGCAAACATAACAGCAATCTGCCTAAACAGGATAGTCTGCAAAGAATGCTGCAACATCCATACTTCCCTAGCTCAAAAACTTATGAAAGAAAATTCCAACTGTAGTAAATTTATCATATCTTAATATGCAAAAGGTTTCAACATTTTATCACATTCTGACTTTTCTAGGGAATTATTGCAACAGCGGTAAACTTTCTGTTTTCAAACAGCAACATGTATACTTGTAACCTAGGCACAGTGGAGGCTATCAATGCCACTTTTATTGAAATAAAATATGCAAAACATTGTTATAAATAACATCAAGCAAATCCTAACAAAATAAATTGATGCTCCAAGCAAAACACATATCATGTGGCGAATAAAAATATAGCTCTAAGTAAAGTTACCGATGAACGAAGACGAAAGAGGGGATGCCTTCCGGGGCATCCCCAAGCTTAGGCTCTTGGATATCCTTTAATATTACCTTGGGGTGCCTCGGGCATCCCAAGTGTAGGCTCTTGCCGCTCCTTATTCCATAGTCCATCGAATCCTTACCCAAAACTTGAAAACTTCACAACACAAAACTTAACAGAAAACTCGTAAGCTCCGTTAGTATAAGAAAATAAATCACTACTTCAAGGTATTGTAATGAACTCATTCTTTATTTATATTGGTGTTAAACATACTGTATTCCAACTTCTCTATGGTTTGTAAACTATTTTACTAGCCATAGATTCATCAAAATAAGCAAACAACACATCGAAAACAGAATCTGTCAAAAACAGAACAGTCTGTAGTAATCTGGATCAAAAGTATACTTCTGGAACTCATAAAATTCTCAAATAAATTGCTGGACCTGAGGAATTTATCTTTTAATCATCTTCAAACATAATTAACTAAATAGCACTCTCCAAATAAAAATGGCAGCAATTCTCGTGAGCGCTAAAGTTTCTGTTTTTGACAGCATGATCAACAAGACTTTCCCAAAGTCTTCCCAAAGGTTCTACTTGGCACAAACACTAATTAAAAGAATAAAACCACATCTAAACAGATGCTAGATGAATTATTTATTACTAAACAGGAATAAAAATAAGATTGGGTTGCCTCCCAACAAGCGCTATCGTTTAACGCCCCTAGCTAGGCATGATGATGTCAATGATGCTCACATAAAAGATAAGAATTGAAACATAAAGAGAGCATCATGAAGAATATGACTAGCACATTTAAGTCTAACCCACTTCCTATGCATAGGGATTTTGTGATAAAACAACTTATGGGAACAAGAATCAACTTGCATAGGAAGGTAAAACAAGCATAACTTCAAAACTTTAAGCACATAGAGAGGAAACTTGATATCATTTCAATTCCTACAAGCATATGTTCCTCCCGCATAATAATTTTCAGTAGCATCATGAATGAATTCAAAAAAATAAACAGCACCTAAAGCATTCTTTTCATGATCTACAAGCATAGAAAATTTACTACTCTCCGCATAAGCAAGATTCTTCTCATGAATAATAGTGGGAGTATCGTAAGAGACTCGAATACTATAAATTCATTCCACATTAAAAGAGTAATGTTCAGAGAAGGGGTAATCATAACCATGACAAGTTTTATAAATATAATCACTACTTTTTATAGCATAAGTATCATCACAATAATCATCATAAGTAGGGGGCATGCTATCATCATTATAAACTTGCATATCAAAACTTGGGAGACTAAAAATATCAACATCATTAATCATAGCTTCCCCAAGCTTGGGACAAACATTAATTGCAGCAAATATATTCTCAAATATGTCATCCTCATCAAACATAGCTTCCCCAAGCTTGGGCCTTTTCATATCATAAGCATAGTCACTCTCATCATTAATAGTATAGATAGCACTGATAGTATGGCAATTATTATATTCCTCCAAGCAAGTGCCAAAAAGATTTTCAAGATCATAAGAAGTATCATTATCTTCCACAATTATATTTTCATGAGGCACAATAGTAATAGGAGAAGCATTATTTGGGGGAGATATCTTTTTACCTCTCTTCCTTTTTCTTTTCTTCTTCTTCACCACATCATGTGTGGGTTCAATCCTCTTTTTGGAGCTCCTTATTAATGAGATTGGTTGAATAGGAGGCTCCTCCTCATTACCTGATTCATCGTAAGAAATAATAGGAGGGTATTGGGAAGTCTCTTCCCTTTCATTTGTATTCTATTCATCTTCTACTTGTTTTCTTTTCTTTATGTAATTGGCAATATAAGGATTTTCAATGCAATTCACCGCACAATACATATAAATCTTCTCTAGATCAAAATGAAGAACTTTATCAAGATTAAACTTTGGAATACCCTCGGTTATACATTTCATTTCTTCATAACCCCAATGAAGGCTAAGCTCTTTATGATGCTCAAGGGTAATCAAATTATCACAATGTTTGGACACGACTTGATCGTGAAACAAATAGCATTGGAGCTTTAAATGACCATGTTCATTGCAAAGTTCACAAGGGGCATGAAAAATATTGAATTTTTCAGCACATTCATCTAGCTCTTCTTGCAACAATTTGGTTTCTAAGTACTTATGCCTCTTGCAATATGTACCTTCCCTATTTGGTGTGTACTTGCAAACCCAGTCTACTCCACAAAAATTGACATGTTTATAGGAGGCATTTTCATCATAGCTAGTGCAATCATCATTAGCATCATGGATATTCAAAGAATTCGTACTAAAAACATTGCAATCATGCTCATCATTCAAAGATTTAGTGCCAAACATTTTGTATATTTCTTCTTCTAGCACTTGAACACAATTTTCCTTTCCATCATACTCACGAAAGATATTAAAAAGGTGAAGCGTATGAGACAAACTCAATTCCATTTTTTTATAGTTTTATTTTATAATCTAAACTAGTGATAAAACAAGAAACTAAAAGACTCGATTGCAAGATCTAAAGATATACCTTCAAGCGCTAACCTCCCCAGCAACGGCGCCAGAAAAGAGCGTGATGTCTACTACACAACCTTTTTCTTGTAGACGTTGTTGGGCCTCCAAGTGCAGAGGTTTGTAGGACAGTAGCAAATTTCCCACAAGTGGATGACCTAAGGTTTATCAATCCGTAGGAGGCGTAGGATGAAGATGGTCTCTCTCGAGCAACCCTGCAACCAAATAACAAAGAGTCTCTTGTGTCCCCAACACACCCAATACAATGGTAAATTGTATAGGTGCGCTAGTTCCGCGAAGAGATGGTGATACAAGTGCAATATGGATAGTAGATAATAGTTTTTGTAATCTGAAATTATAAAACAGCAAAGTAACAAGTGATAAAAGTGAGCGTAAACGGTATTGCAATGCTAGGAAACAAGGCCTAGGGTTCATACTTTCACTAGTGTAAGTTCCCTCAACAATACTAACATAATTGGATCACTTAACTATCCCTCAACATGCAACAAAGAGTCACTCCAAAGTCACTAATAGCGGAGAATGAACGAATAGATTATGGTAGGGTATGAAACCACCTCAAAGTTATTCTTTCCAATCAATCCATTGGGCTATTCCTATAAGTGTCACAAACAGCCCTAGAGTTCGTACTAGAATAACACCTTCAGACTTAAATCAACCAAAACCCTAATGTCACCTAGATACTCCAATGTCACCTCAAGTATCCGTGGGTATGATTATACGATATGCATCACACAATCTCAGATTCATCTATTCAACCAACAAAAAGGACCTCAAAGAGTGCTCCAAAGTTTCTACCGGAGAATCACGACGAAAACGTGTGCCAACCCCTATGCATAGGTTCATGGGCGGAACCCGCAAGTTGATCACCAAAACATACATCAAGTGAATCGCGTGATATCCCATTCTCACCATAGATATCCACGGCAAGACATACATCAAGTGTTCTCAAATCTTTAATGACTCAATCCGATAAGATAACTCCAAAGGGAAAACTCAATTCATTACAAGAGAGAAGAGGGGGAGGAGAAACATAGGATCCAACTATAATAGCAAAGCTCGTGATACATCAAGATCGTATCACCTCAAGAACACGAGAGAGAGAGAGAGAGAGAGAGATCAAACACATTGCTACTGGTACGTACCCTCGGCCCCGAGGGAGAACTACTCCCTCCTCATCATGGAGAGCACCGGGATGATGAAGATGGCCACCGGAGAGGGATTTCCCCCTCCGGCAGGGCGCTAGAATGGGTCTAGATTGGTTTTCGGTGGCTACGGAGGCTTCTGCCGGCGGAACTCCCGATCTATTGTGCTCACGGATGTTTTTAGGGTATATGGAGATATATAGGCGGAAGAAGTACGTCAGGGGGGCCACGAGGGGCTCACGAGAGTGGAGGGCGCGCCCAGGGGGGGTGGGCGCGCCCCCCTGCATCGTCACCTCCTCGCAGATCCCCCGACGTGCACTCCAAGTCTTCTGGGCATCTTTCCTTCCAAAAATGAGTTCCGTGAAGTTTCACGTCAATTGGACTCCCTTTGATTTTCCTTTTCTTCAAAACCCTAAAACAGGGTAAAAACAGAAACTGGCAGTGGGCTCTGGTTTAATAGGTTAGTCCCAAAAATGATATAAAAAGTGTATAATAAAGCCCATAAACATTCAAAGCAGTAAATAGTATAGCGTGGAGCAATCAAAAATTATAGATATGTTGGAGACGTATCATGTACTAGTAAAAAAAACAGCACTATTTTCTCATGGCAGTCGGAAAATAGAGATGAACACATGCATTAAATATCATTCTTACCTAAAAGAAGGTTATGGCGCAAATATGGATGATGAGGATTGGAACGCAGATCTCCCTTTATGCAGTTCCACCAAAATGAACCAACTGTTCCATTCTGCCATTCTAGTTAAAGAGCACAAAAGTCACTTCTTTTAAGAAGAGTTTTGTCCAGTGCACCAAAAGGTCACAACAACAACCAGGTGAATTGGATATCCCTGTTTGCACAAAAAAGGCATAGAGGAAACAGTCAGAGTCTCAAACAAGTACAGGTAAAGACATTTGGCTAAACTTGTCATGGCTTATAATGGTGGCATGGCTTAATTTTTACCAGGGACATTAGATTAAGAACAGCGGGTGCACCAGCAGTCCAGCACCATGTACGTAAACAGGGGCATAAAGTGGTGATTCATAGTTTGTTGCCCCGAGAAACAAACATCCAAGAAACATATCTGTGTTGGTCCCTTTTTTGTTCACTATAGCCACCTACTCCTATGTGTGGATAGCAAATCTAGTCCTGGTCATACCATTGTGTACAGCGTTACCCCTATATTTCCCTTTTCGATGAAGAGACCGGTTGGATGACCAGTTTGTACTACTTTCACCCCTTTCCTTCTTGTTTGTACCTAGTCCAATGTACATACTAAATTCCCCCACCCCCACTTTATTTCTTGTTTGAACCAAGTACTCCCTCCGTCCGGAATTACTTGTCATCAAAATGGATGTGTCTAGAACTAAAATACATCTAGATACATCCATTTCAATGACAAGTATTTTCGGACGGAGGGAGTACAAGATTCGACTCCATGAAGTAGCTTTACCTCTAACAATAGAATAAAAAATATGTGATGTTGGACCATCCGATCGAGAGGGGCTGAGGGGTAGAAAATGATGCACATGCAGCGACGTGTCGAGTTGGGGAAGTAGAGCTAAGGCGGTCTTGAACGAAGATATACCTGAAGGTCGTCGGGATGTGCACAGGTGGGCGGCGGGAGGCCGGATCCGCCCACAGCCAACGACTAAGGGATCGAAGGACCTGCCGCGCCGGCGCTCGGCTAGAGATAATGGTGTGGCCGGCAGTGGGTCTCCTCCCTCGCTGTCGACGACGGCCTAAACACTCCCCTCCTCCCCTTCACCGGCGGAGGGGGGTACGTCCGGATCTGTAACTCATCGACGAAGGGAGAAAGACAGTGTTACTACCCCTATCTTGTTTAGATCTGGAAAGGATGAGAGTGTGTGAATAGAGCAACCCTAGCAAGCAAGCGCGGAGGCTCCGGCCTATATATACGTAGTGGGGTAGTTTTCCTTTTTCACTCCATCAAAATAATCGTTAAAAATTGTGTACTACTACATGCCAGGTCGCGGTTTTTTTAGTTGTTGATTGTTTTTTGAGATAGCTCCCCGCTTGTTCCAAGTGGTGTTACGGTGTGCCTGGTCGTACTTTGTATCGTTCAAGTCTGGTACTACAAGTCCCTCCATTAAATGAATAACCACCCCCTCGTAAAAATTATGAACAAGCCCACGGCTAAAATTAGCGGAAACGTGGGTTGCCCCAACATGCATTATTATTTATATTTTCTACTCCATCTGTTCCTAAATACAAGTCTTTTTTATTAGCCACACCTAAGACAAGATTTTTTTTTATTAGCAGTGAACCCCACATGTCATAGACACAAAAATTGTGGCAAGATTCCCTTAGGCAAGCCAAAGTGTGTCTAACAATTTGAGCAAAGCAAGTGTGGCAAGTGTGGGGAAAATAATGTGGCAACATAAGACAAACATAGTCACAATCCAAACATCCCCGTAATTTTTTGTGACATGCATGAAAATTTGGTTAGTTAAATTTATAGTCAAAATTTGGCAAGGTGCATCAAATCACCACATGCAAGTATCAAAAGGAAAGTCACATCATGCATGCATGCGTTGTACTCCCTCCGTTTCCAAATATAAGTCTTTTTAGAGATTGCAACAAGTGACTACATACGAAGCAGAATATGTCTACTCCTACATACGAAGTAGCCCATTTGAAATGTGTAAAAAGACTTATATCGAGTACAGTGCTTTGATGTGTCGCGTCAACTCGTACAAGACCGAGAAATTTGATTACTACAACGCCCTCTCCCTCGCGGACTGAGCTCCGGTGCCTTAACTGCACCTGCCTTTGGCTGCATGACAGGAGGGCCAACCACCTGTTGGGCCCACCTGTCATAGACGCAAAGGCAGGAGCAGTAAGTAGAAGCTTTTGCTACACGCTATCCCTCCCGCACGAGGTGGACGGACATGCAGAGGTGGATTCGATACTGTAGAAGTAGGAGTAACATCATTGTTTGTCTTCTCGAAGAGGCGAAGAGCCAAGCGCAACCCGAACGTGGCAGTTGCGAACGCTCGCGTGGTGCGGTTCCTTGGAGTACTAGCCAGGCTCTTGCATGAGGCACAATTGCTATTGTTTAACAATTAAACTCCACTATCCATTGGTTGATACTGATTCTACATAGGTCCATGCGCTTAGCACCGTTTCCTCCTGGGGTCACCAATGTTTATTTTCTAATTAATAGCATTGCATGCAATGAACTAGCCATTGCAAGTCATTAAAAGCATGCACACCTCTTATCTCTTATTGGTTGATATGTCAAGAAACAAGAAACAAGGTAGAAGTTAATGCACCGCGCCTAAGTGTTTTGGGACTATTTGGTTTTCGCAAGATGACTTACACACCTAGATGGTGGGAGTAGTATGGCCCTGTAAACTGGAAAGGAGTATTTGCCTTTCTAGAGATTTCAACAAGTGACTAGACTACACCGTGTGCAGCACTCCCTCGCTTCCGGTTTATAGGGCTCAAATCTCAAATCTCATGAACCAAGGCATTTTGCGATTGGAGGAATGTATCTTGTACTTTACAAAACTACCCTAATTAAACTCATGCATTAATTACGTAGTTCTCTCGTTTTCCTGTCCGCCTTGGTCGTGGTGCACAATATTGAGCACTCCTATATGACTAGCCGCTCTATCTACATGTGGGACATTTCAAAGCATCTGGGCCTGCGTGCCATCCACCAAATCACAGCGAGGTGCTATAGTCGAGACTCACCTGTCACCCCGGTGTGGCCGTCATGACCCGTCATATCACAAAACCCACACCTTTACCAGCAGTGGTAAGGTGGCCTCCAAGTTGGACTGGACGAAGCAACCATCATTTCCCTGGAACGCTCGTTCAAGACCTTTCTTCCCTTTCTTGAAGAAAACTTCACTCCAGGCTACTCACTTCTGCCATTTTTCTTCTGTACCGACGAAGGAAAGGTGGGCAAATCAGTTATGATGCTATATTTTCATTCCAAGAATCTTCTTTTTGCGAAGCACCGACCGATTGTCACATCCTATTCTTTTCCCGTTTTCATTGCGATTGTGGTTTCCTTTCGATTGCTTTTTTGTTTGTCGGTTCATTAATGGATCCTGGAGCACTGGGCAAAGAGTTACCGGCGGACAACCCACTAGAGACAGCAATCTCCAGGAAGCGAGCACCAACCAACTAGTTGACCATGTTTGCGGGCCAACCCATGGAGACGAAGAACTCCAAGAAACAAGCACTGGCCAAAGAGTTGAGGACGTTGGCGGACGAACTCCTCAAAGGAAGTTGGAAGAACAGCAAGGGACCCACCGTGCCTAACCCAGGAACTCTGATTGCCACCTATGTGAGGCTCAAGACCGAGTTTGAGGAGATAATCGCCGTTGAGAAGCAGTATTCCCCTGGCAAGGTGATGGCCCCCTTCGAGGACGAGGAGATGGCCCCCGGAGGGATGAGATCCCCCGATGAGCTGCACAAGGTAAACAATAATGGCTTATTACCATAGTTGTGGTTTTTGATTATTTGCAATGTGCTTGCTAATATGTTAGGGTTGTGTAGGTGCCGGTGGACGTCCTTGATGATTCCGATGTCGTGGCCCGTCCTGTTGGCATCGGCCCGGATATCGATTCCGATGCCGCTGTCCATCCTGTGGACATCACCCCAGAGATCGATTCCGATGTCGCGGTCAGTCCTGTGCACATCGCCCCAGAAATCGATTCCCATGCCGTTGTCCGTGCTGTGGTCATTGCTCGAGAGATCGATGACAAAAAATAGTTGGTTGCGCTAATCCTTCAGGGTATTTTGCATTGCCCTGTGTTTAATTACCAGAACGATGCGTGTTATCAAACCATCTTAGGGCTACTGCACTGTCTTGTGTGGGCGGATCTTTCTACTTTTGTTTGATAGTGAATCATGCGATGAATCATGTGAACCCTCTCCGAGCTATGGAAATAGATGTATCCTCACCAACTTTTGATGCAATATATGGCATGCTTAGATGTAAGTTTGAACTGTTTATCATCTCATCAGGGCTTGTTTGATGATTCTTGGTGTTAGTAGGCCAGCTACTGTACGAGCTATAGTACTTGCAAAAGACTCACCGAAGAGAAACGTTGGGGCTGATGAGCTCGTGGTACGCTTATACTTATCCCTCGTCGATCGACCAATAGCCCTAGCTCCTAAAATTGTAGGCTTAGTGATCGATCAGACAATAGTCGACATACATTCAGGCCTCATTTGGTTCATAGGGTAGGAAAATCGTAGCAAAAGTACAGAGAACATGCAACACAAAATCATAGCAGTGCAGAGACGTACTCCCTCCGTTCCAAAATAGATGACCTAGGCGGGCTAATTTGGCCTAGTGGGTTTCAGTGATATGACGTGGTACAGTGCCGTCCAGTCTTCGCGTGTGGTAGCAGTATTGCGGCTACAGTAAGTTTCCTTGAAGAAGCGGAATTCAACGAAGTCATGATGGTTCCTTTGTCCGAACAACTTACAGTGGGAAAAGTTTGGCCTGCGATACGACTGGGGTAGACCAGGATAATTTTGTGCATGGCAGGTGGACCAGGATGGTCGACGTCCCACATGTCAGTGAATGAAAGTATTCTTTCCGATATAGAGGACGAGCAATGAGTATTCATTGTTTATTTTTGATGAAAGCTATTGTCTCCACTGTTACGACGGAGGAGTGTGAAACACGGCAGCCCAATGAACTTGGCATGTGCACCACTCCCTCCTTCCTCATGTAATGCCCAGGTTACAGGTTTTTCTGACTTTCTCTCTATCTATTTCCTCTCAAATGTTTTGTTCCTTTCTTTTTTTAAGACACAATTGTTTTTATGCCTTTTTTAGAATTATTTTTTTATACCTAGGAGCATGTGTAGAGACGGGCTCTTGCAGCGCCCACTCCTTGACTTTGTCAATGCCTCTCTCTCCTCCACATAAGGAGTACTACTTGCTATGCATGCATGCGGCGGGCAGCTGGCGTCTTGAGGGGCCAGGGCGGTGAGAGCGGGCTCCGGAAGTGGTCCGGACTCCAGCATATCCCACCTCACATTATCACCATATATTTCTTGGAGTCCGTGTGCGGCGGGCGGGCGATCTCTTCTCCCTCCCCGTTTCTCACTTCTCAGCCGACGCCCGTAGGGCGATTATATTTCGGCTATCAACGGTTTATTCAATTACGGTCCCACATGTCAGTGAAATTGCAAGACAACGCGTGTCCCCTCTGGTGAGCGGCGTGCGAGCCAGACTGTCGGGGTTGCGACACGTACGAGTCGTAAGTCTGCCGCCTTTTCCTTTAGAACATGCAAAGCGTAACATTTTCGCGCGATCGATCGATAGAAATCCAGAACAAAATGACAAGGGCGGTGCTTTCCCGCACATTAGGCGGGCTAGTTCGAGACATGCTACAGTGCCGTCCACTTGCTCCATTTTTATGTAAGCAAGAGTTTACACTCTTACGCGGGAGGAGTGCGAAACACCGCGGATCTGATTTTGATCGAGGGATAACTGTTCCCTGCCAAATAATGGAGGATTGTTAGCGGTTATAGCATGATAGTTAGGGCATCTCCAGCGCTGGCCCACAAATTTACACTGGCATCTGTCCGAGGACACTGATGGATGACATCCGATGCTGCCCGCATACCTTTCGACAACTATATGAACTAACCGGACGAAATTCGTGCAAACAAAGCAAATTTCAAATTAACCGGATGAAATTCATTACATTTCAAAAACTTTTCCTACAAACTGGATGAAATTCATTACATATTTCGCACAAACCGTACTAAAACCTACTGTAAACCTAATCTAAACGATCGCCGGCGCCCGACCACCATGTCCGGCCATGAACCCGAGAAAGCCGGCCATTGCCTTTGCCGCCTCCTCATCCGCCTCGATAACCTCCTCCTCCGGAGCACAAGGTTATGAAGTTTTCCGCCTCCACATCACCGTCAAGTGGCTAATCGGTCGCCGATGTTTACCCCACCAAGCTTGGCGTCGACTGAGTGGAGTAGCGGTGGCCTTCCCGGGACCAGAGCGGCGACGGCCTATTGTGTACTACTCTTCCTCGCTGTCGGCTGCGCCCGCGCACGCGCGCCGGCTTCGTGGTCGTGGCGGCGGAGGGCGGCTGGGGGGTGGCGGCGATCTCCTTCGTTTGCTCCTGCGACAGTACATCGAAGAGAGCTTTGGAGCGCTCCCGGAGCGGAGCCGCCGATGTCCCTCGTCTGTTCCTGCGACAGTACGTCCAAGAGAGCTTCGGAGCGCCAGGAGGCCATGGTTGAAGTGGTGCCGACAGAAGGAAGGGACCGGAGGAGAATAAGTGTGGGTCTTTGGCTATGGCCGGGAGCTGGTGCTCAAGTTAATATAGCGGGCGAATGGCAATGAGCCGCGGCAGACGGGTGGACAACTGGCGCCGGAGTAGGTTCGTCAGGCGTGAAAGCGGACGCTGCTTCAGTGACTTAACTGCAGATGCGTTTGGGTTACTGACATGTGGGCCCAACGGGCATCTGGCCCGCATGTCAGTGACACACCAATTGCACCTGCAGTTAAGTCCGGTGAATGCGGCATTGACATTCTGGAGAGACGGTGACCGTTTCAGGTGGGAAGCGCGCGCTAGCGATGGAACGGGTTTCAGTGTGCAGTGGCACTAAGATCGGTCGCTCACGATAGTACATACTCCGTACCATACTACCATATTATCCTCTCTAGCTTAGGCTGTTTTATAGATTGTCGTTGTGATGGACGATATACATGAGCAAGGCGGTCCGAGTATGACCGTTGATGTTGAGCCAGGTGAATACATGCTCGGCGTTCATGTAGGCCTCCATCAAACGTCTAAACAGTAATGTCAGGCACCGCCGGGGCGCGCAGGTGATGGGCTCACCGTTTGCGTTGGGCCATGAGCAGGACTTTGATTTAGAGGGCGACGTGCATGCATTGGCATGCTTTGACAGTGTGAGCGTGAGTGTCTGACACGAAGTATTTCATTTTCATTTGGCTGACGAGGGTGCGTTGCAGCGACGAGTCCGTGGTTTGATTCCCCACATATGCATAATTTTGGTTTTTACAGTATTTCTTTCTCCATTGACAGGTAGGCCCGCGTAGATAAATAAAGAACACGAGCTGATGAGGCGCATGCGGACTATTTGACTGGTCAACCAGACAAATACGGAGCTATACGCTGAGCTAGTGACCGTATAATCATCATATCTCGTATACAATGATCAAAGTGAGCTATCAAGACAAGTTCTGTCGGGGTAAATAGCTATGGGTAGCCCAGCCGGCTTCCCCTTGCCCCTCAGAAAAAATTATGAGCCCATCCGGCTCATAAGAAGACTCAAGACTGGGGCCGCCTCCCCCCAGCCGGCTACCTTCCTGGCTGGCTTCGGGGGCGGCCCGCCTTTTCACCCTCCTGAAGAAGGCTGCGGAGGGCCGGCTACGGCAAGGCCAGCTACGGCGGGGCCGGCTACGGCAGGGCCGGCTACAGCAAGGCCGGCTACTGCCGAGCCGGCTCCCATAAATCAGTCAACGTCGTACCTGCGATGTATGCATCCGCTCCGCAATGATGAAGCGGGGCGTGGTTACAGTCGAGCCTGCCACCCCCAAAACCCAGAGCACGCCTGGTACAGCGCGTCGTGCGGGCAGCTGCGGCCTGCCCGGCGCGGCACTGTAGCCACGGCGGCTCTGACGCCGTCCACGATGGGTCACCAGCGTGGCCCCCGAGGCGGTGGGCCCCTTCGGGCAGAGAGATGCCGGAGGTGGCCGAACCTCCTCTCAAGCCGGCAAGACAGAGGGCCGGCTTCACGTAGCCGGCCTGCCGCCCTCCTCGAAGGAGACGCCCATTAAGGAGACAAGATGCGGCGGGGCTACAGTAATCGCCCGCCAGGGCGGCGGCACTGTAGCCACGCTTACCCCGACCAAGCCTGCGTCAACGACATGGAGAAACAGTCACCAGCTGCCGACCAGGCCCTAGCCAGTGGGGCTGGCCTGTCGACCCAGGAGCCGGCAGCCGGCGGGACCCACCAGCCGGCGGAGAAGCCGGCGAGCATAGTCGCAGACAGCTGGGCCCCCGCGCCCAGTCGGATTACCATTGTACCCCCGGGGGGTAGGCCTATATAAACCCCCCGGTGCACCCATGCAAAGGGTTGGACTCTCATTCTAGACCTAGACACATACAAGGAGAGGGAGCAGGCTGAGCTGAGCCCTTCTTCCTCCTTCCACCCAAAACAGCTCAAGGAGCATTGTAGCTACTTGTCCACTTAGTAACCATGTGGAAACCCCGCAGAGCAGCAGTAGGGGTGTTATCTCCCCGGAGAGCCCTGAAGCTGGGTAAGATTCGCCAGCGTGCATGTCTTCGCCTCATCCCGTTTCCAGGCACCGACGACGCTCTATTGGCCCCCGCAATGATAAGCCACCCATTGGCATATGTCGCTCCTACCACCCGACATTTGGCGCCCACCGTGGGGCCAGGTGCACCGTCGTCCAGAGACCTGTTCTATACGGGAACCCTTTTCCTTCCTCGCGAGCGTAGCCAGCCTGGCTCGTCTGATGGCGCTTGCCGCGACGCGCTGCATGGCGTCGCCAACGTTTGCGCGGCTAGCGGCCTCGCCAACCTCTTCGATAAGGCCCGCATCTCCGACGAGCTTGCCTCCGATGCGGGCACAGATCACCTCGCCAGCCTCCTCAGCCAGCTCCACGTCTCCAGCGAGCCCGCTGCGGATTTGGAGTTGGTTGGCTCCACCGACCCGATGCCCATCGACTCCGACGCGGCATCCTACGATACCTTCCCCACCAACGTCATGGTCTACAACGACCCACTCCCTCCGGCTGGCGATCGTGATTCTGACACCCCCGAGGTGATGGTTATCGGCCTCGACGGCCCGACTGACGAGGGCGCCCGCGACACCCCACGTGCGGCTGCCCAAGACATGTCCGCCCCCCTTCCGGCTGACGCCAGCGACGAAGTTCTGGAGGCACGCCGCCTCGCCCTCCTCGCGGAGGGCCGGCGGCTGGCCTCCGTAAGACGCCTCACCGAGGCCTACCAGCGCGAAGCTGACCGCGCCGCCTTCGGCACGCCGGCTCCGGCTGGCCCTAGCCGGGCCGGTGTTGTCAGGCAACGCGGCGCCGTCATCGCCGACACGCTTGGAGTGGATCGCCCGTTCTACGCCACCCCGCTCGAGAACCTGCGCGCTGCCCAGGCGGCCGTAGACGAGCTGGACGGCATGGAAGCCGAAGACCTCCCCCACAGGACGCGGTGCATCCAGCAACTAATCGATGCGGCCGCACGACGGCACGAAGCCGACGCCTGCGCGGGGAGCCCTCCCCTGCGCCGCGAACACAGCGTGACTTCCCGGTCGCCGACTACCAGCAACACCCGCGTGCGGCGCGAGAAAGGGCCGGCTTCCAGCCGAAGCCGGACCCAAGTCTCCATCAAGCGAGACGCGGACGACCGCCCCCGAGCCATGGATTGGCGGGGCACCCCGCCTCCGCCTCGAGCTCGCGGAGAGAGATATCCTACCCCGCCTCCAGTGGCTCACCCGACTCTCAGCGGCCGGCTTGGTCGCCGCGAGGGAGTCGGCGAAAACGACGCCCGCCACCGGATCGACCGCCTGGCCCGATCCCTGGCGCTAGAAGAAGAAGACGATGTCGGCCCGCCTTGCTTTGGCCCCCGCATCCGCAACGAGCCCTTCCCCAAAGGGTTCTCGCTCCCAAGAGACACACCCAAGTACAACGGCTCGGTGAAGCCGGAAGATTGGCTGACCGACTACTCCACAGCCGTCAGCATCGCCAATGGCAACCGGCGCGTTGCCGTAAAGTACGTGCCCCTCATGCTGCAAGGCACGGCACGGACTTGGCTTAACAGCCTCAAGCCCCTCAGCATCAACAGCTGGGTGGATTTCACTGAAGCCTTCGTTAGCAACTTCACCAGCACCTACAAGCGGGCTCCCAAGCCCAGACAGCTCTCCCTGTGCGTACAGGGCCCAGCCGAGTCCACTCGCGACTACCTGACGCGTTGGGCCGAGCTCCGCAACTCCTGCGAGGGGGTGCACGAGGTGCAAGCCATCGAATACTTCACTGCCGGGTGCCGAGAGGGCACCCTCGTCAAACACAAGCTTCTCTGTGATGAGCCGACTACCCTCGACGAGCTCCTAAACATCGCCGACAAGTACGCCACCGCCGACTCTTCAATGAAGACTGAGCTCCGGGTGGACGCATCCGGAAAAGTGCTCAATGCGGCGCCCCAAGCGCCGGCTGGAGACGGCAGCCGACGCCAACACCAGAATGATCAAAAGCGCAAGGGCCCTGCGCCGCCTCCCGCCAGCCGGCAGGTGGCCATGGTCGAAGACGCGCCGCCTGAAGGGCGGCCCTCACCCAAGAAGCCCAAGGGCGGCCGGCCGGCTTGGCAGCCGGCCTTCTCCTATGAGCAAACCCTTGATGCCCCGTGCAAGTTCCACAGCGGCGCGAAGCCGTCCAACCACACGACCCGCAAATGCAACTGGCTCGCCCGAATCTCGAAGGGCGAAGGGCTCATGCCGACTCCGCCTGCCGGCCCGCCGCCGCCGGCTCCGCCGCCCAAAGCCGCCCGGCCCGCGGTCGACGCCGTGCAGGACGAGTTCCCCCATGAGCAAGCATCTTATGTTGTCTTCACGAGCCAGCCCGAAGACCGGCGCAACAAGCGCCGAGAGCAACAAGAAGTCAATATGGCCGCCACCAGCCCAGCCGGCCACATGCACTGGTCGGAGAAACCCATCAGTTGGAGCCGGGCCGACCACCCAGAGGAGATGACATCCCCCGGCTCCTACGCATTGGTCCTGGAGGCCACCCTTGCAACGGATACGCGCGCCGCACACTTCTCCCGCATGCTGATCGACAGAGGAAGCAGCATCAACATCCTGTACCGCGACACCATGGAGAAGCTGGGCGTCAAGGCAAAGCAGCTTGCGCCGACTCGAACGGTGTTCCACGGCATCGTACCCGGTTTGTCCTGTGCCCCCATCGGCAAGATCAAGATCGATGTACTCTTTCGGGGCAAGGACCATTTCCGCCGGGAAGCAATCTGGTTCGAGGTGGTGGACCTGGAGAGCCCTTACCATGCCTTGCTTGGCCGACCCGCCTTGGCCAAGTTCATGGCGGTCCCCCACTATGCTTACCTCAAGATGAAGATACCGAGATCCAAGGGTGTCATCACCATCGCCGGCGACTACAAGAAATCCGCCGACTGCGCCGCGGCCAGCAGCCGGCTGGCCGAATCCCTCATGATCGCTGCAGAGAAGAAGACGCTGGACCGGGTCATGGCCCTGGCCAGCAAGCAGCTAAACCAACCCGCCGACTCCAAGGAGTATGATGCCCAAGGATCTTTCCAGCCGGCCAAGGAGACCAAGAAGATATAGCTCGACCCCGAGCACCCCGAGAGGTTTGCCGTCATTGGGGCGAGCCTGGATAACAAATAGGAAGGCGAGCTCGTCGATTTCCTTCGTGAGAATCGGGATATCTTTGCATGGTCCCCCAAGGACATGCCGGGTGTTCCGAAGGATTTTGCCAAGCACAAATTGCACGTGCGGGAGGATGCTAAACCAGTCAAGCAGCCCCTCCACCGACTGTCAGAAGAGAAGAGAAGGATCGTAGGGGAGGAGATAGCCCGGCTTCTTGCAGCCGGCTTCATCATGGAAGTTTTCTTCCCCGAGTGGCTCGCGAACCCGGTTCTCGTGCTGAAAAAGAATAACAAGTGGCGCATGTGTATAGATTACACAAGCCTCAACAAAGCCTGCCCAAAAGATCCCTTCGCTCTGCCCAGGATTGATCAAGTGATAGACTCCACAGCCGGATGCGAGCTGTTGAGCTTTTTGGATGCCTACTCGGGATACCACCAGATCAAGCTGAACCCGGATGACCAACTAAAGACCGCCTTCATCACGCCGTTTGGAGCCTTCTGCTACCTGACTATGACGTTCGGCTTGAGGAATGCCGGCGCCACTTTTCAGCGTCGCATGCAGAAGTGCCTCCTCACGCAGCTCGGCAAGAACGCCCACGTTTACGTGGATGATGTCGTTGTGAAGACGGAGAAGCGTGGCACTCTGCTGGAAGACTTGAAGGAGACATTCGAGAACCTGCGCCGGTTCCGGATCAAGCTCAACCCGGAGAAATGCGTGTTCGGGGTGCCAGCCGGCCAGCTCCTAGGCTTTCTGGTCTCCGAACGCGGCATAGAGTGCAACCCTATGAAGATCAAGGCCATCGAGAGGATGGCGGTCCCAACCAAGCTCAGAGAGATTCAGAAGTTCACCGGGTGCCTGGCCTCTCTGAACCGCTTCATCAGCCGGCTTGGAGAAAAAGCTCTCCCCCTCTACCGCCTCATGAAGAAGAGCACTCACTTCGAGTGGAATGACCAGGCCGACCAAGCTTTCCACGAGCTGAAGAAAATGCTGTCCACGCCGCCTGTCTTGGCGGCACCGACTGAGAAGGAGCCCATGCTCCTATATATTGCCGCCACTAGCCGGGTGGTCAGCACCGTCATTGTGGTCGAGCGCCCGAAGAAGGCCGAGCCCAGCCGGTCCAGAGGCCGGTTTATTACCTGAGCGAGGTGCTGTTCGCCTCAAAGCAAAATTACCCGCACTATCAGAAGATGTGCTATGGCGTGTACTTCGCCGCCAAGAAGCTGAAGCCGTACTTTCAAGAGCATCCCATCACGGTCGTATGCACTGCCCCGCTAGCCGAGATCATAGGCAGCCGAGATGCATCCGGCCGGGTGGCTAAATGGGCCATCGAGCTGGCCCCCTACACGATCTTCTACCAACCCCGCACCGCCATCAAGACGCAAGCGCTGGCCGACTTCCTCGTCGACTGGGCCGAGACCCGGTACTTACCACCAGCGCCCGACTCCACCCATTAGCGCATGCACTTTGACGGATCAAAGATGCGCACCGGCCTGGGAGCCGACGTCGTCCTTACCTCTCCAAAGGGCGACAAGCTCAGATACACACTGCAGATCCACTTCGCCGCCTCCAACAACGTAGGCGAGTACGAAGCGCTCATACACGGGCTCCGGCTTGCCAAGGAACTTGGCATTCGCCGGATCCTGTGCTATGGCGACTCGGATTTGGTGGTGCAGCAGTCTTCTGGCGACTGGGACGCCAAGGACGCGAACATGGCGAGCTACCTCTTCCTAGTGCAACAAATCAGCAGATATTTTGACGGGTGTGAATTCCTTCATGTACCGCGAGCCGACAACGAGCCAGCAGATGCTCTGGCCCGAATAGGCTCCACGCGGCAAGCAATACCAGCCGGCGTCGCCCTACAGCGCCTCCTCAAGCCATCAATCAAGCTGTCTCCAGAATCCGACTCCATCTTTGTGCCGCCTAACCCCGAGGAGGCCGGGTCCGGCTCGAAGAATCAAGCAGTCGGCCCGGGGACTTTAATATTTGGCTCGGGGACTGCAGTACCCGGCTCGGGGACTGCCGCACCCGGCCCGGGGACTGCGGTAGCCGGCCCGGGGACTTCTTCAGCACAGCAAGCGGTGGCCGACTCCAGCACTGCATTACCCAGCCCGCCCACCCTGGTGGCTGTGGCCACATTGGTAGCAGAGGAAGTCGCCACCCCATCATGGGCCCAAACCATCCACAACTTTTTGGCGAACCATGACCTGCCGGCTGACAAAAACAAAGCAAGACAAGTCCAGCGCCGGGCCGGAGCATACACAATCATCAACAGAGAGCTTGTCAAGTGCAGCGCCACCGGAGTCTTGCAGCGATGCGTCGAGCAGGAGAAAGGCATCGCGATCCTCAGGGATATACACCAAGGAGAGTGCGGCCACCACGCCGCATCAAGATCACTTGTCGCCAAAGCCTTCCGCCACGGTTTCTTCTGGCCGACTGCTTTGGACGATGCCAAAGAGCTAGTCAAACACTTCAAAGGCTGGCAGCTTTTTAGCTCGCAGCAACACATGCCGGCCTCAGCACTCAAGACCATTCCCATCACCTAGCCCTTCGCCGTCTGGGGATTGGATATGGTGGGCCCATTCAAGACGGCACGCGGCGGCATGACACATTTGCTCGTCGCCGTCGACAAATTCACCAAGTGGATCGAGGCAAAGCCGATCAAGAAGCTGAATGGGCCGACTGCAGTGACTTTCATTGCATATATAACAACCCGGTACGGCGTACCGCATAGCATCATCACCGACAACGGCACGAACTTTGCCAAAGGTGCCTTGGCACGGTTCTGCGCTGCGCAAGGTATCCGGCTGGACCTTGCGTCAGTCGCCCACCCGCAGTCAAACGGCCAAGTGGAGCGAGCAAATGGCCTCATTTTGTCCGGCATCAAGCCTCGACTGGTCGTACCTCTGGAGCGTTCAGCCGGCTGCTGGCTCGATGAGCTGCCGGCTGTCCTATGGAGTCTACGCACTACTCCCAACAAATCAACCGGCTTCACTCCCTTCTTCCTTGTATATGGTGCCGAGGCGGTCATCCCAACAGATATCGAGTTCGACTCGCCTCGGGTAACCATGTACACGGAAGCGGAAGCCAAAGAAGCACGAGAAGACGGCCTCGACCTGCTGGAAGAGGCCCGGCTGTTAGCCCTCAGCCGGTCTGCCATCTACCAGCAGGGTTTGCGCCGCTACCATAGCCGGAGGGTCCGACTAAGATCCTTCCAGGAGGGCGACCTTGTGCTCCGGCTGATCCAGCGAACAGCCGGCCAGCACATGCTCGCAGCCCCCTAGGAAGGCCCCTTCATCATCAGCAGAGCCTTGGGCAACGACGCCTACTACCTCATCGACGCGCAGAAGCCGAAGGCACGCAAGAGAGACGACTCCGGCAAGGAGTCGGAGCAACCATGGAATGCAAATCTCCTTCGGAAGTTTTACAGTTAAAAACGCAGTATGTGTTATGCCCACTTCCGTATTAAGTACGAAACAGTAGGCTCCCCGAGAAAGACTCGGGGACTGCCACCCTTTATTTTATGAATGAAAGTTATCATGCTTATGATATTACCTATTCATTTATTTTGTCCGGTACCGGGTCCGACGAGTCGGCCCGGGGACTGGCCGACTAGAGTTATATTAGGAGCCCTACCCGCAGCCAGACAAGTAATGTGCCGACACCCAGGCTTGGGTCTTGCCGAAATCACAGCACGAAGCACCGACTGCCCGGCTGGCAAGAGCCACAAGCCGGAAAGGGTGCGCACATGAAAAACGGCTAGGGACCAAACAGGCTCGCATATATAACAAAAGCCGGCTGACCGCCTCCCGCCGATCGACTACCAGAGTAGCCGGCCGGCCGGCTTACATTCAGTCTGCTTCAAATCCAAGAAAGCTCAAGTACTTGCCTTCCCAAGGAGGGAAGGCGGCAAAGGAAAGAGCCTAAGGACAAAAAAGTACACTTGAATGAACGCCAACACATGCATATATTAATATTTACACAAAAGGCCTCCAGAGAGGTCGACATCCAACATTGTTCGATACACCCCCAGTGGGTGGAATTGCAGAAACTTAAAAATTGTCCGAAAACGTAAAACAGGGACAAAAGGAACGGCAGATCAAGCCGGCGAGGCCGCAGACGAGCCGGGCTAGGCGGTGGAAGCAGTCGCGCCGGCTGAAGGAGCGGTCGGCTGGCCAACCTCGGCTTGATCGTCGTCTCTGGCAGAGGGCGCGCTCCCGCGTGGCTCGTTGCTGGAGGCACGGTCGGCTGGGGACGGTCGGCCGTCTCACCAGTCGGCTCGGCGTCTTCGCCCTCCTCCTCCTCGTCGTCCTCGCCCTCATCGCTGGAGGCGATCTCTTCAGCCGAGTCCTCGCTGTCCGCCGGGTTCAGCCCGAACCATTCCTCCGGCTGGGCGGCACCATCGTCGTTGAGCTCCGGCGTGAAGACGCTGGTGTCGGTGCACTCGGTGATCGTCGAGGCGCGTTGTGCGATCGCCGGCCGCACCTCCTCCAACTCCGCGTCGGCTTCCGACCGCCACGTCCGCAGCTGGTCCAGGCTTAGCCCTGGGTACCACGCGCGGACGAACTCCAGCGCGCGCCCAGCTCCAAGACGGGCCGCGGACGCCTTCCAGGCCTCGAAGCGGCCGACTGCCACTTCGAGCCAGTCGGCCGTCCGGCTTGGGGTGCGGGGAATTGTCTGGCCGGGCCAGAGCGCGGCCAGCATCGTCGCCCCGGCACGTTGGAGCCAGCGGAGCTGCCGGTGGGCCGGCTGCAGCCGCGCCTGGACGGCGATGAGCTGCTCCGACAACGTCCGATTCGCGTCCGGCGGAATCATAACCCTGGCCTGACGGCGCTCCTCACGGTAGGCTTCGATGGCTTGGGCGGCGAGGACGGATTGACCGGGAAAGTACTTTGCGCAAGATAGCAAACACATGTCAAAACAAAGCCGCAGGCGGCCGGCGGATGGAAGAAGGGCAAGAAGGACGGCCTACCATCGATAAGATCCTCGATCCGGCCGAAGCCTTCTTCCAGCGCCTGGCGCGTCTCGGCCCAGCTCGCCTCCCTGGCCTCGAACTCCGCCTTCAGGGTAGCCTCGCCATCCTGCGCCTTTTACAGGGCCGCCTTGTGGCTCTCCTCTTGGTCGGCCAGTTTCGTCGCCAGGCGGTCGCGCTCTTGAACCAAGTCAGCATACTCGGCGTCCTTGGCGCGAAGAGCGGCCTGCACCTCGCCGAGTTCCCTCCGCAGGTCGGCGTTGGCCTCTGCACGAGCAAAAGATAAAGAGAAAAAGTCAGCAAAGGAAAAGTCGTCGAGTAAGATCCGACCCGACTGCGCTGCAGTCGGCCCGGATCTCGGGGACTACACCTAGTGGGTGCGCTGTCGCACCCCCACGAGAAACAAATAAGGACAAAACACTTATGCCGGCTGCTGGCGAGGTCTTCGGTCCTCCGGCTCAGCTCTCGAGCCTGGGAGTTGAAGGCGGCAGCACGAGAATTATGATAATCCTAAGAGATCAGAAAAACAGTCAAAGATAGTCGTCGAGTAAGATCCGACCCGACTGCGTTGCAGTCGGCCCGGATCTCGGGGACTACACCCAGTGGGTGCGCTAGCGCGCCCCCACGGAAAAAATTCAAAGGACCAGAATGGTCAATGAGCGAAGACTTATCCGGATTGCAGACCGCGTCGACAGAAACTCCTGAGTAAATTGCCTCAGGAGGCCGGCCTGTGCCTGCAGCCGGCTCCGAACCCCTTGAGCCGCGATGTTCAGCTCGCCGCTCCCTCCGCTAGAAGTCCATCCGGACGTGGCGGAGCTGGCCGCCTCCAAGGCGTTTGTCGTCTGCTCAGCCCTCGCGGCTCGGCGCGTGTCCGGCGGGGCCGTGCCCCCTCCGGCATGCCGGCCCGCCGCCAGCTCGATCTCAAGGCCGGCTCCGGCCTCGGGCGCGGCCCGGGCCGGCTCCTCCGGCACCGCCGACGATTGGCCGCCTTCGCCTGCTCCGGCTGGCGCTGCCGACGGTGTCCTCTCGACGGAAATCTCGAAGACTTCGTCCCTCTGCACCGGCGGCTGCTCGGGGATAATCTCCTCCGCCGTGGGCAGAGGGATGTCCGGATCCAAAGTTTGGAGGGGGATGGTGAGTAGCGGAGGCTGGCTACGCGCGCCTTCCGCCTCCGTCTCCGCGGCCGCCCGCTTCGACGGAGTCTCGGCCGCCGCGCTCGCTCGCCCCGGCGCCGTCTGGGCGGTCTCCCACTCCGCCGTCTCCCGCTCGGCTGCCTCCCTCTCTCGACGCGCCTCGCGAGCGTTGCGCTCCATGGCTGCTTCAAGTTCGGCGCGGGGGTCCACTCGGCGGGACCCTGAGGATCCGGCACTCGGCCCAACCATGGAGCCGGCTGGGCCTCGCTCGAGGGAGAGCGGCGCCCTGCTCAGAAAATCAGAGAAGCATTCAAGCAAAGGAATACTTCAGAATAACAAGCACGTAGGCGGCTACTAGACTTACGCGGAAACTGAGGGGGGCTTCTTCACCGCCTTCCGGAAGCGGGCCGCCTTCGCCGCCGCCTCCTCGCGCTTCGTGGCCGCGGCGGAGGCCTTCGGCTTCTTCGGCCGGCTTCCGAAGAGCGGGAACGTGGCCCGGCGTTTCCCCTTTCCACCACCGGCAATCGGCGCGGCAGACGAGCCCGCGCCGCGGCGGTCGTTTGCCGGCTGGTGGCGCGGGATTTCTTCGGCTTCGAAATCATCCGGCCAGTCGTCGAAACTGGCCGAGAGCCCCGTGCCGTCGAGCTCGGCGGCGTCCCCCATGGCAGCATCCTCCATGGCGACTGCGGAAAGATCCGGGTCGTCGAGGTCGTCCACCGTGTGGTCCGGGGCATACTCGCGATCGACTCCGGCCGCCCCGGCTGGCGGCGGGAGGAGAGGATTCTGATGAAGAGAAAAAAGAGAAGAGCCGCCTGGTCAGAAGCCGGCTGAGTCAAGCCGGCAGACGACGAGAAGAAAGACTTACCACAGGCGGAGGATGGGCGCGGGAGTACGGCACCTTGCCGAATTGCCACTCGTCGGTGAGCTTCGGGTTGGCGATGTAGTTCACCATCAGAGCCACCTCGGCATGGGGCATCTCCCATGTGCTCAGCCGGCAAGGGTCGAACCGGCCACTCATCTGGCACATCATGTGCGGCCGGCTTTGGAGGGGCAGAATCCGGCGCTCGACGAAGGCGGCTACCAGGTCGGATGCAAGCAGGCCTTCCGACTAGATCATCACCCGAAGCCGGGCGATGGAGGCATTCCCAGCCGGAGACAAGGACTTCGACCTGTAGCCCCAAGACAGCTGCCTCCCAGCCGGCGGGCCGGCTACGTAAGCCGGCAGATTGACGTAATCGCCATGCGGGGCGATGTTCTTGACATAGAAGTAGGATTTCTGCCAAAGCTTGACAGACTGGATCAGAGCAATGTGGGGGAAGGGGTTGTCGTCGCTTGCCCTCTTCATCGCGATGAAGGCGCTGCAGGGAGCCGGCACGCCGGCGGAGACGGTGCCGAGCTTGTTCTGGAACAGCTCCGCCCAGAGCTCCAGCGTCGGCAGCACCCCCAAGAATCCTTCGCAGAGCGAGACGAAGGCCGAGAGCTGCAGCACTGCGTTGGGCGTGACGTGGTGTGGTTGGAGGTTGTAGAATTCGAGGAAAGAGCGCATGAAGCTGCTCGCCGGGAAGCCGAAGCCACGGAGGAAGTGCGTGCGGAAGACGACGCGCTCGCCTTCCTCCGGCGTCGGCGAGACCTCCTTCGTGGGCGCCAGACGCACCTGCACGAGGTTGGCGGCGGGCAGGCGCCGGGTCTGGCGGAGGAATTCAATATGGTCCTCGTGGACATTGGACCCGTCCCACGAGCTCGACAGAGCCAGAGACATGGCGGCGTGGGTGGGCTGCGGCGCGAAACTGCGTCGGGCGCGAGGAAGAAGAAGAAGAAGAGGAGCAGGAGGGACGGGGAGCGGGGGAGCGAACGGGCCTGTGCCTCTCCCCCTCCCCCCCTACTTGTAGGCGCATGCGCCAGAGCCGAGGAGGCGCGGCGTGGGGGATCGTGGGGATCGATCGTGCCCATCTCCCCCACGGCCGCTTTAATTGCGCGCCTTGATGACGCGAAGTAACGGCCGCGGGGAGGCGAGCAGTCCCCTCGGGCCACAGAAGATCTGCGCCCGGGCCGAGGCCAAGGAGTGGCGGGCCCGGGCCTGCGGCGGCGTCCCGTCGCGCGCGTGCGACGGCAGGACTACCCCGCCACGTGGCTTGTCGTGGGGCCTGCGGCCGGCCCGCGGGTCAACCACTGCCACCCCGATAAACAAAAAGTGCTCCGGAGTCGGCTACAACGACGAGGTCGGCCCCTCAGGGTATGAAGCCGGCCAAGCTTCCCGTCCTTCCGTCCGCCGTGAAGCTCGCCCGCCTTCGGGGACTACTGTCGGGGTAAATAGCTATGGGTAGCCCAGCCGGCTTCCCCTGGCCCCTCAGAAAAAATTATGAGCCCATCCGGCTCATAAGAAGACTCAAGACTGGGGCCGCCTCCCCCCAGCCGGCTACCTTCCTGGCCGGCTTCGCGGGCGGCCCGCCTTTTCACCCTCCTGAAGAAGGCTGCGGAGGGCCGGCTACGGCAAGGCCGGCTACGGCGGGGCCGGCTACGGCAGGGCTGGCTACAGCAAGGCCGGCTACTGCCGAGCCGGCTCCCATAAATCAGTCAACGCCGTACCTGCGATGTACGCGTCCGCTCCGCAATGATGAAGCGGGGCGTGGTTACAGTCGAGCCTGCCACCCCCAAAACCCGGAGCACGCCTGGTACAGCGTGTCGTGCGGGCAGCTGCGGCCCGCCCGGCGCGGCACTTTAGCCACGGCGGCTCTGACGCCGTCCACGACGGGTCACCAGCGTGGCCCCCGAGGCGGTGGGCCCCTTCGGGCAGAGAGATGCCGAAGGTGGCCGCACCTCCTCTCAAGCCGGCAAGACAGAGGGCCGGCTTCACGTAGCCGGCCTGCCGCCCTCCTCGAAGGAGACGCCCATTAAGGAGACAAGATGCGGCGGGGCTACAGTAATCGCCCACCAGGGCGGCGGTACTGTAGCCACGCTTACCCTGACCAAGCCTGCGTCAACGACATGGAGAAAAAGTCACCAGCTGCCGACCAGGCCCTGGCCAGTGGGGCCGGCCTGTCGATCCAGGAGCCGACAGCCGGCGGGACCCACCAGCCGGCGGGCCCCAGAAGCCGGCGGAGAAGCCGACGAGCATAGTCGCAGACAGCTGGGCCCTAGACACATACAAGGAGAGGGAGCAGGCTGAGCTGAGCCCTTCCTCCTCCTTCCACCCAAAACAGGTCAAGGAGCATTGTAGCTACTTGTCCACTTAGTAACCATGCGGAAACCCCGCAGAGCAGCAGTAGGGGTGTTATCTCCCCGGAGAGCCCTGAAGCTGGGTAAGATTCGCCGGCGTGCATGTCTTCGCCTCATCCCGTTTCCAGGCACCGGCGACGCTCTATTGGCCCCCGCAATGATAAGCCACCCGTTGGCATATGTCGCTCCTACCACCCGACAAGTTCGATGACCGCTAATGCATTTTACTTGGTAATAAATGACCAGGATTGAAGGGGAATCCAAATTTGCTTCGTCTTCTGTCCTTGAGCTCTTGACAAACCAATGCACTATACGATTGTCCGGCCACTCCACCCAGAGCTCTCACCAAGCGTCATTCATGCCACCGCGCCGCACACTAACCGGTAAGGCAGCGATGGCATCCCGCCACGCCGAGTTCCTCGCCACCCACGACCACACACAAAATGTTAGGGAAGCGATGGCATCCCGCCGTGCCGAGTTCATCTCCGCTCGCGACCTCACAACTATGTGGGAGGAATTTGAAGATGCCAAGGCCGAATGGGCAGTAGAGCAAGAGGCGGCCAAAGCCGCACAGAGGGAGCGGAAAAGTTAGAAAGCACTCAAGAAAATAGAGGCCCGCCGCCGCAAGAAAGAAAAGGACGCACGCGCTGCTGCGGAGAGGTCGGCGGAGATCCAAGCGCGGTGGGGTGTCGTCGACAAAGCCGGGAAGGAGAACGATGGCGTCTGGCCAGCATGTGAGAAGTAGTAGTACTAGTAGTTAGTGTGTGTGTCGGTGTCTAAGTACGAGCATGTACCAATACTACTAGTTACTACTATAGTTTTTAGAGCAAATTACCAGTACATTAGCCTAGACTAAATGGAAAATTTCCTATCCTAAGCATCAAATGGCATCTCTTTCTCCATAGGAATTGAGATGCATGTCATCTCACTTCCTATGATTATCATATTCCTATCCTATGAACGAAAGGGGGCCTCTGTTGGAGTTACTACTCTAGCTAGCAGTACTGCTGGTACATTAGTTTTCTTCAAGAAGCGGAATTCAACGAAGTCATGATGGTTCCTTCATCCGAGCAACTTCAAAGTGGGAACTGGGCCTGTGATTTGACGGCTCATTAGTCATTGTTAATGCGGCGCGACAGCCTGTGTGACTTTCCCTTGGAGTTCTGCGTGCATGGCAAGTGGACCAGGATGGTCGACGTCCCACATGTTGGCGAACGGAAGTATTCTTTCCGATATCGAGGAGCAAGTAAACCACGTGGTATAGTATCACTGCTGATTGGTTTGCAAAAAAATAGTATCACTGCTGATTTATAATTATTTTTTATTTCTGATGAATGGTAGCGTTTCAACTCTTACGACGAAGGGTGCCAAACATGGCATGTGCTGGATGTCCCACACGTCAGCGAAAGGAGTGGGACATGAACAACGTGGTAGAGCCCAGCATAAAAAAACAGCGTGGTAGAGCGTCTCCACTTCTTCCACTTCTGGGTCGGAGACCACACATAGTAGTACATAGTGGTATGAACGATACAAGGTGCGACCTGGAGAGAAAGACACGTCTAGTTGGAAGGTCTCGGGGCATACACGTAAACAAATATAAAAGTTAATATGTGCCTCCTACTAACATAGCCGTGCATTGCACGTACACCATAACATCACCGTGCATTGCACGTACAACATTCAGTGGTAGTACGTAGTAAGAGACAAATGCCGCCCAAGAGTTCCCTTCTCGACCTACTTTTGTGTGTTTGGTAGAGTGTATGGAGGGTGCATGAGTCCACACTAGTTTAGCACAAATACACTAGAAGCATGCATGAAGAGGGGGGTTTAGTTGAGCATGCATGAAGAGGGAACAACTATGCTGAGACGAGAACGCAACCAAACACACCCTATATGCCACGCATGTTCATACCATTTGTGCCTTTCTACTTCACTTACTGCGCTACATTACTCAGGTTTGTACGTCCACTCCTGGGTACATCTCCGTCTCGTAGTTCCAGTCCCACGTGTTCTTCATATAAATGGAATGATCCCTGCATAACACGAGCACCATGATGCTAGATGTCTCGCATGTTGGCAAAAGGATGAACAAAGCTCACGTAAAAAAATAGAGTGGCAGAACATAGATTTCGGATGACCAAGAAGGAGCAAGGAACCTCGTGGTGGAGCGTCTGCACTCATAATATTTAATATTGTTCAGCGATATAAAATTAACCAATCATCTCCAGAGTGGACTGGAAGAGTACGAAACACGGCAGCCCAGTGTAGTTACATCATACTAGTACATGGTTAACCCACGCTATCACCATATTTCTTGGCTTCCATGCGACACCTATCTCTAGTAATCCAGCAGCCTGTATCGCTTCTCCCTCCTCGTCTCTATCAAAGTGCGGCGGGCTGGCGTTTCTGCCGTCTATTGAGGTCGGTTAACTATCACATGTTAGCGACATGCCAAGAACATTCTAAAAAAATTCCTTTCACGTTCTGTTTTCAAAAAGAAAAAAAATCCATTCACGTACGAATTTGCCTATATGCTTTGAGCAACTTGCATGTCCTATACTGCTCCTGTTTGATACTCTAACTTAGCTAGAGGTTAGACTAACTCATGACTAACCCTGAACTAACTGTAGCCAAAGAGGTGTTTGGGTGACAGGGTGAGATTCACAATAAATGCACTTCATGGAGAGAGAAAAGTGATTTTTTCAGTTGTCACAATGAGAACTATCTCTAGTTACCACCTCTTGGGTGGGATAGTTTTTTTGCTGGGTTCAGTGCAACTTGCTCCAATTTAAACCCTCATGCTTGGATACTTTAGGGCTATTTGAGCCCCAACTAGCTCAAACTAACTCTAACCCATGGATCCAAACAGGGCCTATGGCCAGTCTCGACGTGGAGCAGTTGCGTGCACCGGGAAGCGGCGCTCTCTCGGTCGTCGCGCCACTTCAAAGCCGGCACTAGTGAGAGGTCGCCTCTGCTCTGGCCGGGTATTAATGCGGCACTGACGCTCCAGGGCGACGCTGACTGTTTCACGCGGGAAGCGCGCGCTAGCAAGGGAGTATAGGTTTTGAACCGTTTCAGGTGTAGTACTATTAGTTTGCAAAACTACTTAACTATTGCACTCAGCTTCCTAAGAAATTGTGGTAAAAACGTTACCCCACAGCCCACTTCCGTTCTCCTTCCTCTTCCACCGCCCGCGCACGTCTGCGGGAAGCGGCCGGTCAACCCTTATATAGGAGTGCTAGCACAAAAAGATGCATGCATGACCACTAAAATTTCCATATTAAAGCGCCGCTCTGGCGGGAGTATGGCGTATGTTGTTACCTTCAACCGGCCCATGGCTACCGGGCGACGGTGACTAGAGAAGAGGCGGCGGGAGGGGAATGAATGCACCTACTGTTTGGGTTCGCCTTCCGGATTAAATAAATGCGCAGCATCACATGTAACCGCGGGTGCACAAATTGTAACATACGTGTCTGCTTAAGTGGGCATCATGTAACTGGTGTGTGTGTGAGAGATTCTGAGAGACAGAGTGCGTGTGTGCGACTCTACTCTTCGGACATGTACTCAACCTTTTGCATCGGGATATAAGTATAATGGTATTTAGTTTAGCTAGTGATTTACGTGGCCATGTTAACGTGGTTGTGTCAAAAAAAATGTCACTTCCTGCTCGTGATTTGCGTTATATAATGACAAGCAAGATTCTCGTCCATTGCAGGGAACATCAATATGCATTTTTCTTACAAAACACCTATTGTGATTGACCCATGCAGGAGTAATCCCATGTGTAAAAACTAATCATATCTCGAGAATTATATCTCGAGAATTTTATCGGAAAACTGGTATCTTGAGAATGTCATTGAAAAAATGAAAGATGAGAGATAAGGCGAGGAGGAGTGGAGCGTGGTGGTGACCTGTGGTCGGAATGGGCGGAGGCATGGGGATGGACGGCGCCGGCAGGCGGTAGCGGCCACCATGCATGCTAGATTGTTCCAGAGACTTATTCCTTTTTTAATTCCTGAGCAATGAGGTTGCGGGAGATAATGATGTGGAGAGAGGTGCGGGTATATTTTGTAAAATTATCATAGTTTTCTTTCTATCCTCAGATATAGACCATACGATCCGTATTACAAGATGGCAGGCACACCATCACCGCCAACTCGTTTTATATAAGGGTACAGATGATAAGTTTGCTGACTACTAAGGTAAAGTGGAATTTGTCCATGTTACACAAGTAAATAAAGGTGATTGTTTATCATACGGGTAAGGTTGGATGAAGGGTGGTTGGAATAAATGCTCCGCCTAGAGCATGTGTGTGTGAGATGGAGTCTCTGTGAGAGAGAGAGAGAGAGAGGAGAGAGAGAGAGATGCAGTCTTAGTTTGTGTGTGTGAGAGAGAGAGAGAGATGGAGTCTTACTGTGTGTGGGGGGTGCGTGCGTGCGTGTGTGAGAGAGAGAGAGAGATGGAGTCTTAGTGTGTGTGTGGGGTGTGTGTGTGTGTGCGGGTGTGTGTGTGTCGCGGTGTCCTCTGTGGCGGATGTAATTTAAGTGTGCATGGCTTCATCATGGAGAGGTGATGTGTATGGCAGAGGCCACCAACGATGGGGTGCGAGAGAGAAAATGCCCGTAGAGAGGGAAGAGAAGGTGTGTGCGCGCCAGAGGAGTCGACATCGAGAGAACGTGTTTGTTTGAGAGACACCGAGGAAGACTACTATGTATCGATGGTCCATGTAGGTGGGAATTAAACAAAGGGATGGTCTTATTGGTTTCAGGGATATAGGGGAAGAGTGAGAGGCGCGGGGGGGGGGGGGGGGCGGGTAGCTTGAAGGATATTGTTAAGTGTGAGTGTGTGGTTTACCCATCCAGGCAGAAGTTATGTGCACAAAAGAGAAGAACGATTCGATGTGGCATGAGGATTGAGGGTAATTAACTACGTATGGAGACATAGAGACCTTGAACATGCATGTGTGAGAGGTATACATGTATACGTGGGATGTGTGTGTGTGTGCGCGCGCGCATGATCGAGATAAAAGAAGGAAGACATAAGTCATAAGATCAACGACATGGGAGAGACGGATCGGTATGACAATATGCATGCATGTGAGAATGTAGGGAAGAAGGTCTGACAATTGAGCATGTGTTTTTGTGTTTAAGAGATAGTGGTGTGGGCTGGAGAATGCATCTATGGCGAGTAGAGGGAGTGAGGCGCAACGATTGTGCAAAAGAGACCAACCTACAAATGCATATGTATGGAGAGACATATATAGTGTGGGTGATAGGAAGCAAGACTCCGTGCGAGAAAGAAATGTTGACAGAGAAACTAAAGATAGATACAGAGATGGAGATGCGAGCTAGAGGGACATCCGCAAGTTTGGGTGTTGGAGATGACCGTCGGGTGGTTGAAAGGGTGAAGTTATATATGTGTGCGAGAGGGCACTTGACTGCATTTAGAGAGAAACATATGTAGTGTGCGTGATAGGAATCAAGAGTGAGGGCGAGAAAGAAGGTTGATGGAGAAATAGATAAATAGAAAGATAAAGATGCTAGCTAGTGTGCGTTAGAGATATGAGTCGAGTGGATCAGAAGGCTGGGTTATGTGTGTGGGTGTGAGAGAGATAGAGAGAGGGTGCATGTGAGTCACGTACAAACATATATCAGAGAGAAATGAGAGCTAGAGAGACATACGAGGGAACGCAAGATATCTCTAGGGAGAGAGGGTGTGTGTGAGCGACATACAAGAGAACAATGGAGAAATATGAGACCCTGGGAGACAGAGTTTGTGTTTGTGTGTGAGAAAGAGATATTGAAGAGGAAGAGTCGTAGGTTCTCATATCTAAGGAGCAAAAGACATCTCTGTATGAGGGGTGTGCGAGTGGCACACATGGGAATAGTAGAGAGAAATGAGACCCCGGGAGACAAATTTTTGTGTTTGTGTGAGAGAAAGAGATTCCACATGGAGAATCATAGTTAGAGACACTTAGCAGGGAGAGAGATATACTTAGAGAGAGATAGAGTGATGAAGGTCGAGGGAGAGAGTACCATTAGTGTGTTACGAAGATAAAAGATCATTGTCGACATACAGGTAGCACGAGAGATACCTGAGAGACGATGAACGCGTATAGGTCCAGAGAGATAGTCCTATATAAGCATGAGTGATAGCTATATGTAACATCCCAAATTTTCAGTTTGGAATGTTATACATTAGATCATCATGCATATCATATTTTCTTGCATTTGGTCGATCCTAGAAATTTCACGCAACTCAAGGACCCTCGGAGAGAGTTGGAGATTTCGTTATTTTCATATTTGAGTTTTCTCAAATTTTGAAAAGAGGATCATTTGATTTATTTATTTCATCTTCAATGATTTTTTTCCAATATCAAAATATGAGAGAGGGGAATGATATGACTTTCCCAAATTTAGGAAAAATGAAGATTTAATAAGTAAATCAAACTTCGTTTTTCCGGTGTTTATTTGCATTTTATTTGGATAGGGAAAAATGCGCATTTTCAAAAATTTGCACTTTAGGCCCAGGGAAAATTTCATTTTGTTCGACTCATTTTTAGGAGTCGGGGAAAATTTACTTTAGATTTTTCGGAGTTCGTTTAGATTTTCTTTCTTTTGTTTTTTCTGCGCGCGTAACCGATTAAAACAAAATCCTGCTAGGCCCAGCCGGCCAGGCCCAGCCACCCCGCCGCCCCAGGCCGAGTCCTAGAAGGACTCTAGGCCGCCGCCTCTCCCCCTCTTTCTTGCCCCCTCCCCCAAGCAACACCCCCCTCCTATATAAATACCCAACACCCCCCCCCTCTTCCCCACACCAAGCCGCGCCGCTTGCCACCCGCACCCCGAGCCGCGCCGCTGCCCGCGCGCAGCCCCGCCGCCTCCCTGCCGTCGCTGCCTAGTCGCCGCCGCCGCAAACGCCCTTGCACCCCGCCGCCGCCGGAGCCCCCTCGCAGGAGCCTCGCCGGAGGTAGCCGCGCCGCGCCTCTCTTTTTCCCTGGTTTGGTTTTTCTTATAAACCGTTCCGGTTTTTCTTTTGGTTCTTTGTTTCGGTTTTTTTTTCGAAACCCTAGATCGGTTTTTGTTCCGGATTAGTTGCTTAGAGACCGTTCGCCGGACCGTTCGTCTTAACGAACATGATCACCGGTTATTCTCGGTTAACGAGCGCCCGTTTGTTTAACCGTTCTTCTTTTTCTTTTTGTCGGATTTATTCCGGGATCGCGATCTCAGATCTGATCTTCGTTCTAGTTTTTCTTCTCGCCCGTTTATCGGAATCAGGTGATTCAAGCACCTGGTGTTTCGTTTTGAAACCGCCGTTCTGACTAATCAACTTAAACAAAGTTTTTGCTACTGTAAAATTTGACCTAGTTTCAACTTGCTAGAACCGAGCTGTTTTCTTCCGCCGTTTGTTTTCCGTTGCTATGTTCGGTTTTTCTTTCTTTGCAACCGGAGTTCTTAAGTTGAACTTTCTGGTTCGATCTCTTGTTCGAGTTTTACCTGTGCATTAGATGAGTACTTATTGTATGCTTGTTGTTTGTCTACGATAGATTACCCGGATTGTGCCGCCTGTTACATCGAATCTCTAGGACTCGCGGATCATCAGCAAGGCAAGTAACACTTTGATCATACCTTTTCTACAACCCAGTTTTATTGCACTAGATCAATCCTCACACATTGCATGATTAGGATCTAATTAAACTGTGGGATGGGAAGTAGATTGAGGTAGTACCTATTACCTGTATATTATGAAACCTTTCGGAGTTACTTCTACGTTTTGCTTATTATGCCATGCTATGCTAGTAGACGTGGATTGGGTGAGTGATATCCATGACAGATGTGAGTATTGTTAATTAATGGTTTATCTAAGGTGGCAACTTAAATACACATCTGGGTGGATTGAGGCACCTGATGTCTATCAGGACTTGCCTGTTTTCTTTTGGACCGCCACCCAGGCTCAAAGGGATCATAAGATCATTCATACTAAATACTTCCGTGTGCAGCCACAAGCCATTATGGGCTCTGGCATAGTTGAATAAGTCGTGCGAACTCTTACAGGGGTAGACTAGCAGATGTAGGGGATGTAGGTGGTACGGTCTACTCCATCGTAAGGTGCTAGCGCTTCTGAAAGACTATGTCTCGGTCATCCGTCTTCTCAAACACCATGAAGTGCGAGAAAACAAACGGAGGCAATCGAGTCTTTTGGGGAAAAGTACGCAAACCTCTGCAGAGTGTAACAAGCTAATCATGATTAGCCGTGTCCCCGGTTATGGACATCTTGAGTATCTAGTACTTGAATATCGTGTGAATCTCATCATGTTACTTCTAACTAATATTGTTGGGTTTTAATTGTTCACTTAATTGGGATCGGAATGCTGTCAACCATTCTCGATGTTCAACTACCATGATAGTTAAATAAATTCATTCCTTTGCAGTAGGGAAAAACTGGCTTTACGCAAAACTGTAACCATAGAGCTTTCCACCCGCCAAATATGCATATAGTATAGGTGTTGCATTCCATTACTCTCTATGTGTTACATTGCCAGCATATTCCATGTGCTGACCCGTTTTCGGGCTGCAACTTTCATGCTGCAGACTTTTTCAGACGACGAGTAAGGTGCTGTTAGGTCGTGGTTCTATACTCAGTGATGCCGTTGGAGTTGATGGACCCATTTATCTTCCAAGTCTTCCGCTGTTATCGATATTAGATGGCCTTAAGCCATATTTATTGTAATAAGTCCTCTTTTGAGACATCGATGTAATAAGTGTGTGATTGCTACTCTGCTATAAAACCTTCGAAGTACTGTGTGGTGTCAGTATTACTGATCCAGGGATGACACCGGAGCACGGAGAATTGATCCATTCGGGTCGGGTCGCTACAGAGATGGTATCAGAGCACACGCTGACTGTAGGACACGACCACTAAGGTAAAGCCATAGATCACTACTCTCTCCTCATTTTCTAACTCCGCATCTTTTCTACTCTTTTAGGATGAGGGACGCGAAGATTAAGTACGCTCAACCGGATGAAGGCACACCTTTTGGATTTCACTTGAAGGAAGTCACCAAGTACCTGAACATTGGATTACCAAGTTTCACGGGAACCTTCAACGCCACTCTGCCTGAAGAGGAGCGTTGGAAGATTCAAGCTCACGTTCCGGGAAGGACATTCGCGCCAATCACAAAGCCCATAGAGTCTGGGAAAGAGCATGGCAGCCCATATCACCATAGGACGCATTGGAGAAGTTTATCAAGAAGACCTCATGGACACTATCTACCAGATTTGCGGACGCCGAGATGAACAATGGGAATTAGTCAGCAGCAAGAAGGATAGAACCCTTGCAGCTTTCATCTAGGAGTTAAACCAGCACATTCGACGCCACGAGAACCAGATGTGCAATGATATGATAGAGTTGAAGAATGCGAAGGCAAGGATCATCGAGCTAGAAGGAGAACTGAAGGCTACACGCAAGGACTACATGGACGAGATAGTAGCTCTAGCAAGACACAATGGCGATCTTAAGCAGGGGATTGAAGAACTCAAGAGGGAGTTAGCATCCAGGAAGGAAGGCATGTACGTCTCATGTCCGGACAACTACATCATCCTTGACGACACCGATTCGGATCCAAGTGAACCCGACTTTGAAGACGAAGCTGGAGCGGACATCATGGAGTCTTCCACCGGTTCAAATTTCTAGATGACCACCAACTATTAGTAGTATTTCCCCCCATGTATACATTATAGTTCGAGCACTTTTGCGATAGCTAGATCGATTGTAAGCCCTTGTTTGAATTGAATGAAGTGATTTTTGTGTGTTTTTGCTCATGTGCATTGGTGTAGTGTCTTCTCTTTAGACCTCAATCTATTCTTAAATCTCGTCTTTTCTAAAACCTCGGATGCCTCCGAGACGTGACAATGGATTTTCACCGGAGCTCACTCAGTTGATCGAGCAACAGAATCTATTGATGCAGATGTTAGTCCAGAACCAGCAGAACAACAACAACAACAACCCACCACCACCGCCACCTGTTGACCACTTAGCCTGTTTCCTTAGGCTAAATCCGCCGGTGTTTTCTAGTAGCACCGAGCCGATAGTAGCAGACGATTGGCTCCGCAAGATAGGAAGGGAGTGGACCACTGCAGGATGCACAGATGGTGAGAAAGTAAAGTTTGCCGCACACCAGCTTGACGGACCCGCGGCAGCATGGTGGGAGAATTTCATAGCCACTTACCCAGTTGACACTGTCACATGGGATCAGTTTCTGCAAGCTTTCTGCACTGCCCATGTTTCAGCAGGAGCTATGGCCATGAAGAAGCGTGAGTTTCGCAACTTACGCCAAGCAGGAAGGACAGTTGGCCAGTATGTTGACGACTTCAGCAAGTTAGCACGTTAAGCCCCAGATGACGTTGCTACGGATGCCACTAAGCAGGAGAAGTTTCTGGAAGGACTGAATGATGAGTTGAGTATGCAGTTGATGGTAGCAAGTTTCAGAAACTACCAGGAGTTGGTAGATCGTGCCATCATGATTGAAGGGAAGCAACAGCAGATTGAGAACCGCAAGAGGAAGTATGGACAGGGGAAGTATAGCCCTGGAGCTATGTGTAACCATAGAACTTTCCACAAAACTGTAACCATAGAACTTTCCACCAGCCAAATATGCATATAGTATAGGTGTTGCATTCCATTACTCTCTATGTGTTACATTGCCAGCATATTCCATGTGCTGACCCGTTTTCAGGCTGCAACTTTCATGTTGCAGACTTTTCAGATGACGAGTAAGGTGTTGTTAGGTCGTGGTTCTATACTCAGTGATGCCGTTGGAGTTGATGGACCCATTTATCTTCCAAGTCTTCCGCTGTTATCGATATTAGATGGCCTTAAGCCATATTTATTGTAATAAGTCCTCTTTTGAGACATCGATGTAATAAGTGTGTGATTGATACTCTGCTATAAATCCTTCGAAGTACTGTGTAGTGTCCGCATTACTGATCCAGGGATGACACCGGAGCACAGAGACTTGATCCATTCGGGTCGGGTCGCTACACTATATGAGACGAATATCTGGATTAAAGGGGATTCAAATATTTAAACTGGAGATCGCGACATCAATAATATAATAACACAAATTGGTGTATCAGACATGCATATTCATTTGAATTTGGGCACATGTGTAATGTTATATAGTTTATCAATATTGGTGATCCATAGATTCTTCAATTACAAAAAATGCATGGTTTATATGCAATTAATGTCTAAACGAGATTACACTATATGTTGCGTGTGTGAAACACATTATACATGTTTGAGAAGTAAAAAAACCCCGCATGAAACACACATTAATTGGAGACAGTTAGCGAGGAATGCATACATTGGATTTCAACATAAAGTGGTTTCAAATTTTTGAAAATCCAAATTGATGGATACAACCTTATGAATCCGAGATCATGCCATTTGTAAACCATAGTTACGTATAAATGGTGTTGTGCTTTTGAAAGTATATATAAAAAATGATGTATATAGAATGTAATTCCAATTGAAAATGGATCCCGCCCGAAAAAAATAGAATACAAACGGGATTCGAATTGAGTTGGCACGGTAAACGTGCACTCTGCAAAATTTGAATGAAGCGGGGAAAGTCGCGGTAACCATCCGAAACCAAAATCCGCGAGATGGAAATCACTACTGCCTATCCTTGCCACGCAAAGCCAATCTGCTGGATTTCTATAGGTTTTGATAGGGGTAGGTTTGTAATTTCACTCAAACATGACGTAACCGCCTCTCACCCGAATTCATACACGGTGGGCGCCAAAACCCAGTGTGTCCTCGACCGAAATCAACTCCCTCCCCGATTCATATTCATACACGGTGGGCGCCCAAAACAAACTCTCGTCGGCAAATATTCGGTGTATGCGAGATTACCGTCCTATCCCCAACCGACTAATGTTGCTGTCATGTTGTCACATCCCTAGTTCTATTAATGCCTTGTGCTAGCATCTGGTGTTGCATCATGTCTAAATTTCTGAAACTTGAATTGAGGAAAATTGAAAGCCTCAAAATTTTATTTAAAAGAAGGGCAAATAACCCTGGAAATGCATCCAATGTTTCCAAAATGCTCCCCAATGATGTTTAATATTTATGGCAAGGGTTTTGGTCCAAACCAAAAATATGGAACATTTTTGAGGAATTATTTTGGCCATTTGGATTTAAATCAATAAATATTTGAGTTGGATTTAATTCTTATACAAAAGAATTGCAGGTCCAAAAATCCTGAAAACCTGTGAGTGGCTTTGAATATATTGCATCAAGCCACATAAATATTTTCAGGAGCTACTAAATGATTTGGTCTATGAATCAAATCAAAACAGAATTGAAATATTAGAAAACAGAAATTAAATAGGTTCAACCAAAATATTTTCAATGACCTCCAATATCCTTTTAAAATGTTCATGATATATGGAAAAGGGTGAAAGCCTCTACCAGAGATGATGCATATTTTTTCAGGACATTTTGGTCATTGAATTTAATCATTATGGTTTTTGAGTTGGAGTTTAAAAGTTACCATTAAATATTGGTTGCTCTAAATATTCTGAAATTTATTGTGTGGTTTGGAAATAATTCAAATATCCCTTGCAAAAATTTACAGAAATTACCAAAGTGTTTTGGTTGGTATTTTATTTGCAAACATAAAGCAGAATATAGAAAACAGAATAAATTAGAATAAAACAGAGAGAGAGGAAACCCACCTGGCCTCACCTGAGCAGCCCACCTACCTGTGCGGCCCAGCACCGTAGCTGGCCGGCCCAGCCAACTGGCCCAGCCCAGCCAACGCTGCCTGCTTCTTCCACCTTCTGCCAGAAGGAGAAGCAGGTGCGTGGCGAGCGCGTGCGCCCGAGCTCCACCTCCTGCCTGCCACCGAGGCGCCCCCGACGCGTCAGGAGATGGCCCGCAGCCCCCTCGTTCCTCTCCCTCACTCTCTGCTCTCACCCTCACCCTCTGCTTCCTCTCCCGAGCACACCCGAGTGGAGCTCGTTGTCGCCGACACAATTTGCCGCGATCACCGCCGTCCCGACGATGCCCCGAGCTGTTCCCGAGCTCCTGCACCTCGTCGCAAACCTCCTCACCGACTCACGCCACCAGGAGAGCCCCGAAGGAACGCCCTCAACATCATCTCCAACCACGGCCGACCGAGATCGCCGCCGTCAATTCGCCGTCGCAGAAGCTTCCCCGAGCCCGCTGAGTTTCTCTTCCAACCCCTTGTGAGCTCCTGCACCTTCCCTATGCTCGCCCCCTCTCCGTTTCTCTCCGCTAGCTCGATTCCGCCGGAGCCGAGAGCTCATCGCCGCCATCCATGGTGTCGCCGTTGTTTTAGCCACCATAGCTCGTGCCTGATCGCGTCAACGCGTTCGGTGGCTTCCCAGGAGCACGCAGCTCCCACCAGCTCCTCCTCCCGAGCACCCTAACGCCGAGCCTAAACTAACCCGAACCACGGCCGCCGCAAACCTCGTCGCCGGCGTCGATTCCGGCGACCATCCGGCCCAACTCCACCACCCACAGACGCGGCTCAGCCCCAGCTCTCCAACGAGCCCAACCCTGCCTCTTCTCGTCGCCGGAATCACCGGGACGAGCGACGCCGCCGCGTCTGTGTGCCACCGGCGGTTAGCCGGCGACGTGGGCATCATTAGTGACTAATGACCCACCAACTAACCCCTCCTGTGACACCGACAGCTGGGCCCTGCGCCTAATTAGCTCCGGGTTTATTTCTCTGTTTAGATTAGTTAAATAATGCAGGGCCCACCAGTCAGAGTTGACTGCGCTGACGTGTCCATTGACTGGGCCCACATGTCAGTGACTCTAGCTAGCCCCGTGTCACTGACCAGTGGACCCCACTGGTCAGGTTTGACCTGGAGGCGCCTAGTTGACCTGCGGACATCAGGGTGATGTCATGCTGAGGCAGTAATCCTTTTTCTGGAATTTAAATAAATCTTAAATGATTTATTTATTTCAGAAAATAACCAAAACTTCTAAAATTTATAGAAATTAAACCGTAACCCCAAATGAAATAAATTATATATGAAAAATTATCAGAAAAATTCAAGGAACCCATCTGTACCATTTTCATGCATGTTTGAACAATGTTTGTCCTCTGGTTTGGACAAAACAAATAAAGGGCATTTAAATAATCATATATGGGGTTGGAATTTGAATCTTGTACTGAAACCAACTTCATTTAAATCATAGCTAGTTGCATTAGCTCAAACCACAGCATATTGACATGTCATGATCATGCATCATACTGTGCATTGCATTGATTGTATTTCTTTCTCTGTTGCCGGTATTTGTCCCCTTTCGATAGACGTGGTTTCGACGATGGGATCGGTGACACCGATGAAGAGTTATATTATCTTCAGAAGTGCCAGGCAAGCACAAGCCCCTTGTTCATTCCGATACAAGCCCACTCTCTCGCTCCTGCTCTCTTTTACTGCATTAGGACAACAACGATTCATCTGTTACTTGTTGCGGTAGTTGAACCCCTTATCCTCTGCATGACCTGTCATTGCCATAGTAATTAGATGAAACCCACTAGCATGAGTAGGACTTGTTTGAGCCCTGATGTGCCTACTCATTCATGCTTGTTTGTCATGCCTGCTACTGCTTAGAGTTGAGTCAGGTTTGATTCATCGGGGATGGATCGAAGGTGTGTAAACATGTCCTATTGTGTGTGAGCTAAGTGTGTGAACACGTTTTGGTAAAGGTAGCGGTGAGAGGCCATGTAGGAGTACATGGTGGGTTGTCTCATTGAAACCGTCCTCAGGAACTGAGTTCTGTGTTTGTGATCCATGAAACAGCTACTACCACACGTTGGGCCCTGAAATATGACCCCGCTCGACTTACTGACCCCTCTCGTCCTCTGTCCAGGAGTTGCAATTAGTTTCTGGTGTTTATAGGATATGTGTTGGCGGCCGTGCGTAGCGCTGACCCTAGGGGTGGGCTATGATGCGGTAGATACACTGTGGCACGGTGTACCGGGCGCCCGTTTGGTGTCTCGGGAACCCTGCACACATCATTTGGGGCTGTGAGCGAAACTCCGGCCGGATCTCCTCGCGGATGGAACCTGAATAGGCGATAAACCTGGACCAGAGACTTGTGTGGTTAGTCAGGTCGTGGTCTACACCCACGTCGGCTTTCGCTTGAAGTCTGCCGAGCACATGTCGTGTGCAGACGCTAAGTGGTGGAAACATGTGTGACGAAGTACACCCCTGCAGGGTTATAAATGATCTATTCGAATAGCCGTGTCCGCGGTAAAGGACTTCTGGGTTGCCTATAACAGTTCATAGACAAGTGAAAGTGGATACTCTAAAACTCACAAGATAAGTGTGAGTGCTATGGATGGCCTTCTCGTAGGGAGACGGGAGCGGATCCATAGTGGTGTATTGATTGGTGAATATGTGGACTCGTGTGCGCCACCTCAAAAGAGTTGCTTGCAATCGTAGTTCAGGTTAGCCACTGAGTCAAAGCTGGCTTGCCGTAGTTAAACTCCACCCCCCCCCCCTTTGTTGATACCGATGCATATGTGGTTTAGTTCTGATGTAAGTCTTGCTGAGTACCTTTGTACTCACGTTTGCTTAATTTATGTTTTGCAGAGAGACTTTAGTCTCGCTAGTAGTTCCGCGTGGACTTCGACGTTTAGCTTGATACCTCAGCTACGATCTTGTACCCTCGACAGGATCGGGTAGATAGTCATGCTTCTTAGCCTTTTCCATTTATACATGTCTGTACTCAGACATGTTAAGCTTCCGCATGTGCTTTGCATTGTATGCTATGATTGTTGGGTCATGAGACCCATGTTTGTAATATCTCGCTCCTCGGAGCCTAAGGAATAAATACTTGAGTCGTAGAGTCTTGTTGTGATGCCATGTTGTATGTACTCATATCGGGCATATTGTGTGTATGATTGAAATGCTTGGTATGAGTGGGATCCGACAATCTAGTTGTTTATCCTTGGCAACCTATCATATGGGGAAATGTAGTCTAGTGCTTTCTGAGCGATAGTAGTCCGCTACAGCCCCATTCACTGGAGTCCTGCTAGCCCAGCACTACTACTCAGGACACTTGACTGGCCAACATGTGTTTCACTTCGTTCCTGTGTCTGTCCCTTTGGGGAAATGTCACGCGGTGACATCCGGAGTCCTGCTTAGCCTGCTACAGCTCGGGTTACCGGAGTCCTGTTAGCCCAGTGCTACAGCCCGGATTCACACGCTGTTGACCGACATGCTCGAGGTTGATTCATGTATGCCTGTCCCCATGGGTTAGTGCCGCTTTGGGTTCACGACTAGCCATGTCGGCCCGGGTTCTCTGTCATATGGATGCTAGCGACACTATCATATACGTGAGCCAAAAGGCGCAAACGGTCCCGGGCCATAGTAAGGCGTCACCCATGGGATACCGTGCGTGAGGCCGCAAAGTGATATGAGGTGTTACCGGCTAGATTGATGTGACTTGGAATCGGGGTCCTAACAGCGTTGGTATCAGAGCCTGACTGCCTGTAGGATTACCAAGCCAAACTGGTCGAAGTTGAGTCTAGAAATGCTTTACTTATGTAAGGGAATTGATTGCGGAAGGGAACGTAAGGCTCTTTTTACTCCTTATACCTCATGCCCTTCTGATCTGAGTCATCCTCTTCCTTTCTACGGGGATTAAGAACTAGGCCTTCTTATCTATCTATCAGGATGACGTGTTACTAACCCATTGACTTATAGGGTTGATGGATTCATGCCGCAGTTCGGTTCCTACTACTTCCATATATTCATAACTGGCCTCAGAACCTTGATATTATGATTCTGAGTGGTTATGCCACCATTTTTGCAGGATGTCTCAAATCTTTTCGAGCATTTACAGCCGTTATGCTGTCCGAGTCATCCCAGGTTTCTAAATAGTCTGACGCATTTGCAAACCTTTTCCCCTGTTCTTGTTGTCCATTTAGGCCAGGTTAATCACACTAATTGTGAGTTGGGGGTATTATTTTGCCTCGACATATATTTTGGAATTATTACTATGACCCTAGGTGTTTTAGGGAGTCACCTAGTAACCTAACCATGTTTTGCGTTTCCAGTGTGATGATTCTGGCCGTTATTCTTGAAAGCATCCCATGATGCCATTTAGTTAGTAGGCATTCTATTCCTGGGTTTTGAACCCGAGACTCACCCTACCTGCTTCATGTTGATAGTGTTTGCTAGTTCCTTAGGACATTAGTAAACCTTGTGATAGACCTCGAGGTCCGTGGTATATCCTTCTTCCAAATACTATGAACCGCCTATGCCAGAAGTTCTTTGAACCATAAGATCACAACCAGGGTGCTCTTGATGAGTTCTCCATTCTATATTGTGGCTCTGCCAGTTCTACCTTTCTGCATGGGTTATCCGGAAGAAATATGTTGAACTCGTTCGACATACTAATCTATGCATCCACAACTCAGAAAGTTATATGTACCTTTGAGTTGTTCCCCTTCCGTTATATTCCGATCTTCGTCTATCAATTGATAGTGAGGAGTATCTATGCATTCGTGTTCATCGATGCCTAGTATTCTTGTGGTTCATCAAGCCGTTCTATTTCAGAATGACTAGGAGAAACAAACTCCAGTACCTCATCCATTTCTGGGATCGGGTCAAAGTGGTTGTATTCCGTAGATCAAAATGCCAATCCAGCTTTTGTTCTGTTCTACCTCGGAGTATTACCCATTTTATGTCAAGAGCGTCGCGAGAATTGCGCCTTCTCCTATGAATTCTTGATGCAGTGATACTTCTTGCCATCATTGTTCATTCCTTGGTTCCTATGTTATTGTAACCGGAATGCCGGCAAGTGAGTCATGATGTGTGAAATCAATACTCCTAGCAACTCTGTTGCTTGGTGGTTAATGGACAATATTCTCATTCTTAGCATGTTGGTTATTGAATTATCATTCTAAGACTGATCGTGCTACCTAGTCCATATTCTGGTGCACACTTCGATCAATGGGTTAGGATTGTGCCAATCCCTCACCTTTGATCATATCATCTTGCCCTGAAAAGCAAGGTTGTTCTCGAGCTTAGTAACATACCGGTGGTTCGTGATTTTCCGAATATCTTCTCGGAAGTGTTACCAGGTTGTCACCTGACCGTTATGTTGAGTTCGTGATCAAGATGGTTTTTCAATAAACCACTTTTCCCCAAGAATCTGTGTTGGATACCCCTGAGCTAGTTGGTTAAGCTTAACAACAACTTGGAGAGTTGGAAGATGAAAACTTGTCCGACTTAGCTCATCCCTAAGGGATATCCTTGTGTGTGTGTGTGTGTGTGTGTTGAAGAAAGATGATATCTTCACCAATTGGTCCTCGTGATCAGTTGTTGTATCTATTATCTTGTCCAAACCTTGATTTGAGTGTGGGCTATCGTCAAATCAAATCAGAACCAACGATGTTCGTAATGTTATCTTACTTACGGTTGTCCCTCGAGCATACACCATTATATCTTTGGTATGACCAATACTATCACATTGTTCACATAGTGGTGGAAGTCCAGTGATATGGAAATACCGATGCGTTGTTGTTGAGCCCATCAGCAGCATTTTGTCTCCCCCATGAGTCATGTTGAACGCTACACTAGTATTGGAAACTTATAAGCATTATCTTTGTGTTTCGTTCATGAAGCATATGTTTGGATGAAAGAAGTGACTTCCTCTAATTCATGTGCACTTGATGTAAGTTGCCGCCATGAATTGAGCAAGGTTTCTTTTGTTTCCCTTGGAATCATCCCAAATCAGTCATGCATATGTGCGAAGTATTCTATGGTTTGGTAGATTAATTACCTCCACTCCATATGTGTTCCTAGCACACCGAGCCACTGATTGGTTTGTTCAAGGAGAAGATGTTTCTTCTTAGGAGCTAGACTTACGCAAGGACTTTGATATCCTCGTTGATGGTTCCCTCCTGAACTCGGTAGTGTTTCATTGTAAGACTACCAGGTGGCCATGCTTGTCTAGGACAACATGTTCATGCTTGTAGCAGAACCGGCTCATGTTTTGGGGCTTGCTATCGTAGTTCATTCCCCGAGAATCTCGCAACGCCGTCTCGTCGATTTGTGTTGCAAACCTTCCTTTTCCTTTCTAGACTCGATGAGTCTGGAATATCCTGACACCAACTAGATCTGAATCTCAGGCAGATATGATGGTTGGAGCATTTTCCAAGAACTATAATATTGGTCTCTGGATATCCGGTAAAGTGGATGTCGTGGCCAACACATCCAGCCGGAAGACCTATTATTATAGTATCTCGATTGAAGAAAGTTGGCCACCTTCCCATAAGGATTTCGGATGGTTTAATCCAGAAGTTGTTCCTTATGGATCTATTGTATTCCGAAGTCCGACCACTACTTGGTGGCTATGCCGATGCTTAAAGCATGACCGTGGTAACCAGTACATCAAGGAGAACATTAGAAGCGGAGTGCTAAATGTCTCTCGGTTGATCATCCAGATTTTGTTTCCTTGGCTTTGCTAAGGTGAAATCTGAGAGAGTGTTATCTTTCTTTGCATCTGCATCTTCCACCCTTATTCATCATGGTAGCATGTGGTGTTGCCAGGATCCTTGACACGGATATTGGCAGAACCTTGATGAATACGGAAATGCTCAACTTCTTGAGAGCACGCTCAGGCACTAGGTTCTGACGTTGTCATTAACTGGAATGTGCCTCCGTCCTCGCAGTTGTTGATTGCCATCCAATTGGTGGAATCACCTTTGCCGGTGAACCTTCTCCCCAGTTACTAGAATCATTCCCAACATTTGCATTTTGTTCCCAGCTTGCACCTCAGTAGTTGTTGTTCATGGTCATCTTCAAAAGTGGACTTACCATGGGTCCCATCCATTTCCGATGATAAGCAAATCATCCATTGCGTTGTCTTCAACAAGGTAGTCCACATCATCCATTCTAGTCCGAGTATGTCATTCTTTCAAACTCCTTCAAACGATCAATTGAAAATTGCCTTAAGCTGGTATGAAGAGTTTCAATGATCTCTGAATCAAAAGTAATTATTTTTGCCACTTAAGGGAATATCTCTACGAGTCACTTTCCTTAAGATGTCTCGTTATGGTATTATGGGCAACATAACTTCTCGCTACTTTGAAACCCCCTCACCATCTATTTAGGCGTGGAATTGTTGTCCACCAAATCAAACCCCGTCGTTGTTCTTCCATCCCTCTTGATGTGTCTTGTGTCTCAACTTGAGATGTTTCAACATCTCATTCCGCGAGTTGATATTGTTTAGTTCGATCTTTGAGAAGATCAATCCTAGTTGAGTTTCTTTCCGTCGTCATCGCGTGGATGAAGATCTCAAAAGCAAGGATGCCAAGATCGACATGATGCAATGAATCAACATCTTTGAGAAGGGCAATCGGATCGTGAAGATTCTTTATTGGCGTTCCCTCTGTCTTCTTACCTCACGTCTTGAATCTCGGGACGAGATTCTTGTTTAGTGGGGGCGAGTTGTCACATCCCTAGTTCTATTAATGCCTAGTGCTAGCATCTGGTGTTGCGTCATGTCTAAATTTCTGAAACTTGAATTGAGGAAAATTGAAAGCCTCATAATTTTATTTAAAAGAAGGGAAAATAACCCTGGAAATGCATCCAATGTTTCCAAAATGCTCCCCAATGATGTGTAATATTTATGGCAAGGGTTTTGGTCCAAACCAAAAATATGGAACTTTTTTAAGGAATTATTTTGGCCATTTGGATTTAAATCAATAAATATTTGAGTTGGATTTAATTCTTATATAAAAGAATTGCAGGTCCAAAAATCCTGAAAACCTGTGAGTGGCTTTGAATATATTGCATCAAGCCACATAAATATTTTCAGGAGCTACTAAATGATTTGGTCTGTGAATCAAATCAAAACAGAATTGAAATATTAGAAAACAGAAATTAAATAGGTTCAACCAAAATATTTTCAATGACCTCCAATATCCTTTTAAAATGTTCATGATATATGGAAAAGGGTGAAAGCCTCTACCAGAGATGATGCATATTTTTTCAGGACATTTTGGTCATTGAATTTAATCATTATGGTTTTTGAGTTGGAGTTTAAAAGTTACCATTAAATATTGGTTGCTCCAAATATTCTGAAATTTATTGTGTGGTTTGGAAATAATTCAAATATCCCTCGCAAAAATTTACAGAAATAACCAAAGTGTTTTGGTTGGTATTTTATTTGCAAACATAAAGCAGAATATAGAAAACAGAATAAATTAGAATAAGACAGAGAGAGAGGAAACCCACCTGGCCTCACCTGAACAGCCCACCTACCTGTGCGGCCCAGCATCGTAGCTGGCCGGCCCAGCCAACTGGCCCAGCCCAGCCAGCGCTGCCTGCTTCTTCCACCTTTTGCCAGAAGGAGAAGCAGGTGCGTGGCGAGCGCGTGCGCCCGAGCTCCACCTCCTGCTTGCCACCGAGGCGCCCCCGACGCGTCAGGAGATGCCCCGCGACCCCCTCGTTCCTCTCCCTCACTCTCTGCTCTCTCCCTCACCCTCTGCTTCCTCTCCTGAGCACACCCGAGCGGAGCTCGTCGTCACCGACACAATTTGCCGCGACCACCGCCGTCCCGACGATGCCCCGAGCTGTTCCCGAGCTCCTGCGCCTCGTCGCAAACCTCCTCACCGACTCACGCCACCAGGAGAGCCCCGAAGGAACGCCCTCAACATCATCTCCAACCACGGCCGACCGAGATCGCCACCGTCAATTCGCCATCGCAGAAGCTTCCCCGAGCCCGCTGAGTTTCTCTTCCAACCCCTTGTGAGCTCCTGCTCCTTCCCTATGCTCGCCCCCTCTCCGTTTCTCTCCGCTAGCTCGATTCCGTCGGAGCCGAGAGCTCATCGCCGCCATCCATGGTGTCGCCGTCGTTTTAGCCACCATAGCTCGTGCCTGATCGTGTCAACGCGTTCGGTGCCTTCCCAGGAGCACGCAGCTCCCACCAGCTCCTCCTCCCGAGCACCCTAACGCCGAGCCTAAACTAACCCGAACCATGGCCGCCGCAAACCTCGTCGCCGGCGTTGATTCCGGCGACCATCCGGCCCAACTCCACCACCCACAGACGCGGCTGAGCCCCAGCTCTCCAACGAGCCCAACCCTGCCTCTTCTCCTCGTCGGAATCACCGGGACGAGCGACGCCGCCGCATCTGTGTGCCACCGGCGGTTAGCCGGCGACGTGGGCATCATTAGTGACTAATGACCCACCAACTAACCCCTCCTGTGACACCGACAGCTGGGCCCCGCGCCTAATTAGCTCCGGGTTTATTTCTCTGTGTAGATTAGTTAAATAACGCAGGGCCCACCAGTCAGAGTTGACTGCGCTGACGTGTCCGTTGACTGGGCCCACATGTCAGTGACTCTAGCTAGCCCCGTGTCACTGACCAGTGGACCCCACTGGTCAGGTATGACCTGGAGGCGCCCAGTTGACCTGCTGACATCAGGGTGATGTCATGCTGACGCAATAATCCTTTTTCTGGAATTTAAATAAATCTTAAATGATTTATTTATTTCAGAAAATACCCAAAACTTCTAAAATTCATAGAAATTAAACCGTAACTCCAAATGAAATAAATTATATATGAAAAATTATCAGAAAAATTCAACGAATCCATCTGTACCATTTTGATGCATGTTTGAACAATGTTTGTCCTCTGGTTTGGACAAAACAAATAAAGGGCATTTAAATAATCATATATGGGGTTGGAATTTGAATCTTGTACTCAAACCAACTTCATTTAAATCATAGCTAGTTGCATTAGCTCAAACCACAGCATATTGACATGTCATGATCATGCATCACACTGTGCATTGCATTGATTGTATTTCTTTCTCTGTTGCCGGTATTTGTCCCCTTTTGATAGACGTGGTTTCGACGATGGGATCGGTGACACCGATGAAGAGTTATATTATCTTCAGAAGTGCCAGGCAAGCACAACCCCCTTGTTCATTCCGATACAAGCCCACTCTCTCGCTCCTGCTCTCTTTTACTGCATTAGGACAACAACGATTCATCTGTTACTTGTTGCGGTAGTTGAACCCCTTATCCTCTGCATGACCTGTCATTGCCACAGTAATTAGATGAAACCCACTAGCATGAGTAGGACTTGTTTGAGCCCTGATGTGCCTACTCATTCATGCTTGTTTGTCATGCCTGCTACTGCTTAGAGTTGAGTCAGGTCTGATTCATCGGGGATGGATCGGAGGTGTATAAACATGTCCTATTGTGTGTGAGCTAAGTGTGTGAACACGTTTTGGTAAAGGTAGCGGTGAGAGGCCATGTAGGAGTACATGGTGGGTTGTCTCATTGAAACCGTCCTCAGGAACTGAGTTCTGTGTTTGTGATCCATGAAACAGCTACTACCACACGTTGGGCCCTGAAATATGACCCCGCTCGACTTACTGACCCCTCTCGTCCTCTGTCCAGGAGTTGCAATTTGTTTCTGGTGTTTATAGGATATGTGTTGGCGGCCATGCGTAGCGCTGACCCTAGGGGTGGGCTATGATGCGGTAGATACACTGTGGCACGGTGTACCGGGCGCCCGTTTGGTGTCTCGGGAACCCTGCACACATCGTTTGGGGCTGTGAGCAAAACTCCGGCTGGATCTCCTCGCGGATGGAACCCGAATAGGCGATAAACCTGGACTAGAGACTTGTGTGGTTAGTCAGGTCGTGGTCTACACCCACGTCGGCTTTCGCTTGAAGTCTGCCGAGCACATGTCGTGTGCAGACGCTAAGTGGTGGAAACATGTGTGACGAAGTACACCCCTGCAGGGTTATAAATGATCTATTCGAATAGCCGTGTCCGCGGTAAAGGACTTCTGGGTTGCCTATAACAGTTCATAGACAAGTGAAAGTGGATACTCTAAAACTCGCAAGATAAGTGTGAGTGCTATGGATGGCCTTCTCGTAGGGAGACGGGAGCGGATCCATAGTGGTGTATTGATTGGTGAATATGTGGACTCGTGTGCGCCACCTCAAAAGAGTTGCTTGCAATCGTAGTTCAGGTTAGCCACTGAGTCAAAGCTGGCTTGCTGCAGTTAAACTCCACCCCCCCTTTGTTGATACCGATGCATATGTAGTTTAGTTCTGATGTAAGTCTTGCTGAGGACCTTTGTACTCACGTTTGCTTAATTTATGTTTTGCCGAGAGACTTCAGTCTCGCTAGTAGTTCCGCGTGGACTTCGACGTTTAGCTTGATACCTCGGCTACGATCTTGTGCCCTCGACAGGATCGGGTAGATAGTCAGGCTTCTTAGCCTTTTCCATTTATAGATGTCTATACTCAGAAATGTTAAGCTTCCGCATGTGCTTTGCATTGTATGCTATGATTGTTGGGTCATCAGACCCATGTTTGTAATATCTCGCTCCTCAGAGCCTAAGGAATAAATACTTGAGTCGTAGAGTCTTGTTGTGATGCCATGTTGTATGTACTCATATCGGGCATATTGTGTGTATGATTGAAATGCTTGGTATGGGTGGGATCCGACAATCTAGTTGTTTATCCTTGGCAGCCTATCATATGGGGAAATGTAGTCTAGTGCTCTCTGAGCGATAGTAGTCCGCTACAGCCCGGTTCACCAGAGTCCTGCTAGCCCAGCACTACTGCTCAGGACACTTGACTGGCCGGCATGTGTTTCACTTCGTTCCTTTGTCTGTCCCTTTGGGGAAATGTCACGCGGTGACATCCGGAGTCCTGCCTAGCCTGCTACAGCCCAGGTTACCGGAGTCCTGTTAGCCCAGTGCTACAGCCCGGATTCACAAGCTGTTGACCGACATGCTCAAGGTTGATTCATGTATGCCTGTCCCCATGGGTTAGTGCCGCTTTAGGTTCACGACTAGCCATGTCGGCCCGGGTTCTCTGTCATATGGATGCTAGCGACACTATCATATACGTGAGCCAAAAGGCGCAAATGGTCCCGGGCCATGGTAAGGCGTCACCCGTGGGATACTGTGACGCCCCCGATTTAATCGTACACTAATCATACACGCAAACGTGTACGATCAAGATCAGGGACTCACGGGAAGATATCACAACACAACTCTACAAATAAAATAAGTCATACAAGCATCATATTACAAGCCAGGGGGCCTCGAGGGCTCGAATACAAGAGCTCGATCATAGACGAGTCAGCGGAAGCAACAATATCTGAGTACAGACATAAGTTAAACAAGTCTGCCTTAAGAAGGCTAGCACAAACTGGGATACAGATCGAAAGAGGCGCAGACCTCCTGCCTGGGATCCTCCTTACTACTCCTGGTCGTCGTCAGCGGGCAGCACGTAGTAGTAGGCACCTCCGGTGTAGTAGGAGTCGTCGTCGACGGTGGCGTCTGGCTCCTGGGCTCCAACATCTGGTTGCGACAACCAGGTAGAAGGAATAGAGGGAAAAGAAGGGGAAAGCAACCGTGAGTACTCATCCAAAGTACTCGCAAGCAAGGAGCTATACTACATATGCATGGGTATCAAATGGAATAAGGGTATCATATGTGGACTGAACTGCAGAATGCCAGAATAAGAGGGGGATAACTAATCCTGTCGAAGACTACGCTTCTGGCAGCCTCCATCTTGTATCATGTAGAAGAGAGTAGACTGAAGTCCTCCAAGTAGCATCATATAGCATAATCCTAACCGATGATCCTCTCCTCGACGCCCTGTGAGAGAGCGATCACCGGTTGTATCTGGCACTTGAAAGGGTGTGTTTTATTAAGTATCCGGTTCTAGTTGTCATAAGGTCAAGATACAACTCCGGGTCGTCCTTTTACCGAGGGACACGGCTATTCGAATAGATAAACTTCCCTGCAGGGGTGCACCACATACCCCAACACGCTTGATCCCATTTGGCCGGACACACTTTCCTGGGTCATGCCCGGCCTCGGAAGATCAACACGTCGCAGCCCTACCTAGGCACAACAGAGAGGTCAGCACGCCGGTCTAAATCCTATGGCGCAGGGGTCTGGGCCCATCGCCCTTTGCACACCTGCACGTTGCGTACGCGGCCGGAAGCAGACCTAGCCTAGTGGCTTTCCAGTCCAATCCGGCGCGCGCCACTCAGTCGCTGACGTCACGAAGGCTTCGGCTGATACCACGACGCCGGGATACCCATAACTACTCCCGCGTAGATGGTTAGTGCGTATAGACCAAATGGCCAGACTCAGATCAAATACCCAGATCTCGTTAAGCGTGTTAAGTATCCGCGAACACCGACCAGGGCCAGGCCCACCTCTCTCCTAGGTGGTCGGAACCTGCCCTGTCGCTCCGCCACAAAGATCCACACAGAGGGCCGTCGGGATAAAGGTCCTTTCAGCCCCCAATCCGTGAATCACTCGCGGGTACTCCTCGAGCCAACCCGACTTTGGTCACCACATGTATCATGTTTAAAGTATAGTATATATCCATGATCACCTCCCGAGGTGATCACAGCCCAATAGTATAGCAAGGCAGACAGACAAGAGTGTAGGGCCACTGATGGAACCTAGCATCCTATACTAAGTAGTAGGATAGCAGGTAAAGGTAACAACAGTAGTAGCAAGGACAGGCTATGCAGCAGTATAGGATTAACTCAAAGCAGTAACATGCTACACTACTCTAATGCAAGCAGTATAGAGAAGAGTAGGCGATATCTGGTGATCAAGGGGGGGGCTTGCCTGGTTGCTCTAGCAAGAGAGAGGGGTCGTCAACTCCGTAGTCGTATTGGGTAGCAGCGGCGTCGGTCTCGGTGTCTATCGAGAGAAGAGGGGGGAGAAACAGTAATTATTTAAGCAAGCATATGCATAGTGATGCATGACATGACAAGTAACGACGTTAGAGGTGCCCTAACGCGGTAGTAGGTGATACCGGTGCAGGGGGATGACATCCGGGAAAGTATCACCGGTGTTTTGCGTTTTCGGGCAGAGGGGCCGGAGGGGGAAAGTTGCGTGTTTGCTATGCTAGGGATGCATGGCGGACGAATGGGCTGCGTACCCGGGTTCGTCTCGTCGTTCTGAGCAACTTTCATGTAGAAAGTATTTTCATCTGAGCTACGGTTTATTTTATATTAATTTTAAAAGATTTAAATCATTTTTAGGATTTATTTAATTAATTTAATCAACATTATCCAGAATAGTGACTGCTGACGTCAGCATGACGTCAGCGTGATGTCGGCAGTCAACGTTGACCGTTGACCTGGTCAACCTGGCGTGTGGGTCCAATGGGACCGACCTGTCATTCTCTGCTTAGCCTAATTAGGGTTTAGGTTAATTAACTAGGATTAATTAGGTTAATTAGTCATAATTAGTTAACCTAATCAGAATTAATTAAGTTAATTATTTAGTTAATTAATTATTTTAATTATTATTTATTTCTTTACTTCTTTTAAATTCTTCTTTTTTTATTTCGTCCTAGGGCTTGGGCCCCGTTGTCCAGTGGCTCATGGCCTTAGCGGGCGCGGGCGCCAGCAGAGCCGGGCGATGGGCGCTAGCGGTTACGGGCGTAACGCGGTTGGCCCCGGGCGCCGGCCAGGGTGGCCAGGGGGCACCGGGCGCGGCCACGGGGAGCAGGGGCTGGGCAGCGCACCGGCATGGAGCTCCGGTGGGCTAAGTCCGGGCGAAGCAGGGGGGCCGCGGCGAGTAGAGGTAGCGGGGCATGGTCGGGCAAGGGGTGCGGCGACGGGGGCGCGCGGCCGGTGAGGCCATAGCGGTGGAGCAGGGCGAGGGCCGGTGCGAGGCGCGTAGGCGTGTGCGGCAGTGATGCGCGAGGCTGGCGGCTGGGCGGGGGCGCAGCCACTCGCGTGCGCGAGGGCCCGTGCTGGGGCACGTGGGCGGACGATGTGGCGGCGCGGTGCGAGTGCGCGCACAGGAGCAGAGCTCCGGTGTGGCCACGAGAGGATGCGGGGCGAGGGAGAGAGGAGGCCGGGGCCTCACCGTTCAGTGCAGGGACAAGGCAGCGGTGCGCGGGGAGGAGATAGAGACGACAGCGGCGTGGTGACGAGTTACAGGCCGGCGAGCAGGAGGAGGCAGGCCGGCGAGGTCGTCCTCCAGGGGGTGGCGATGCGGGCTCGAGGAGGCGGAAGGGCGCCGGTGGTGCGGTTGGAGCGGTGGCACGCGATGACGTCGGGGGCGGTGAAGCGACGGCGTGGTGGAGGCGATGGGCGTTGGGGGCGACGGGGTCACCGGGATCGGGGAAGGCGAGTGCCCCGATCCAGATCGGGCCCTTGGGTGGGGGGGGAGAGAGCGAGGGGAGAGTGGGGAGGCGATGGGGTCGTGCGCCCTCTCCTGTGACGGCGCTGGAGGGAGAGGGTGGGATCGTGGGGGAAAGTGGGGTGGGGCTCTAGGGTTTGGAGTAGTGGGGGGTGTTAGTAGTGGTTAGGTGGACCGGGGTGGGTCGGCCTGTTGGGCCGAAGCCCAGTGGGGGGGGCTTCTCTCTTTTCTTTTCTTTTTTGTTTGTTTTCTTTTCTTTTGTTTATTTTTCCCTTTTCTGTTTTATTTTACTTTTAATTTCTTTAGTTTTGTAAAAATATGACAATAGCTCCTAAAGTAATGTCTCTGAATAACCCACGGCCTTAAAAAGTTTGGTGACTACATAAACTAGGTTAACAATTATTTATTAATTTAAAGGCATTCACATAATTGTTTTGCTACTATTTTATTTAGTTAAGTGTATTTAAACACTTTTATAAAAGTGTGGTTTCTCGACCATAATTACCTATGCATTATTCGGCAATCACCAAACATTTTTGTTTTAATTTTTGAAAACTGTTATTATTTACCAAACTTTGAATTTGAATTTTGGACCGGTTTTTGACCTAACGATAGATTAGCATCAGTAACCGAGGTGACATGGCCTGTTTAGCGTGGGATTACTGTAGCATGATTATCCGGGCGTCACAATTCTCCTCCACTACAAGAAATCTCGTCCCGAGATTTAGGAGCGGGAGTAAGGGGGTGGGGGATCTGGTTACATAATTCTAACAATTCTTCGTGGTCATAGTTGCTCTTCTCAAAGAGGTCGATCCATTACATTGATGTCTTCATTTCTTTATTCCAATGCATCATGATGAAGTTGTCGTCCTTTCTTCGAGGAACTCCATCGTACTTACGAATAGGTAAGGGGCAGCTCTACAACGATAGGATGTTATAAGGGAAAATCATCTGGGGTATCCCAAGAACGAACATATGAGTATGTCTCGAGTTGAACCAATGATACACATTGAGAGCAAAGTAGGACAGTGCAATAAGAAGTTTTGAGCGGATAGGCAATCGTTCATTGCCTGAAACATAGTGTGAAAGGGGTTCAAAGCAATGGGAATAAGTATTGTGCCTGATACCAGAATTGATGATCTTTCGAAAGGTGGCTCGTGAATTACATACGAGTCCACGCGGGAGGAATAACTTTGGGAACAAGGGGTGTACAGGAGTCAGGTTTCGATCCTAGGACCTGTGGGTTATGGGCCCACCATGTGGGGTAAAAGTAGGAAGGGTGGTGACATCTCGCGTGATTATGTAAGAAAGGCATGTCATAGGATTGCCTGTCATTTATCTCGGCAACAACATCGGTACCAAGGGCGAGGAACGAAGAGAACCATTTTCCTGCTCGTTGAACGAGGCGGACCATTAGGCAAAGTTCTCGTCCATCGGTGGTTACCGGAATGTCATCAACAATAGTAACAGGGTCATGCTAACCGAATTGTACACCACGGTGTTTACATAAACAGGAGAATATTTCTGCTTGGATCATATAGATCACAAGAAAGGTTAAACCAAACACTGGAAAGGAAAAATGTGATTCTTAGATTAAATAGAAGAATGGAAAGGAAAAATGTGATTAAACACATATTTCAGGGGTATATCCTTCCCAAGAACAAGCAGAGTATGATATCCAAGACCGGATAGAAGGTAGAAAACTCTTTCAGGTAGGAGAGACAAATTTCATGACATTACCCATACAACGGTGTTTCGGTAATTTCAACAAGAAACATTTAGCATGGTTCTTCAAATGTTCTTATTGAAAATCGGAGTACCATAGACATGCTTCGAGATAGCGCTGACATGGTCAACGGTGAAAATCAGACTTTGGAAACAAAAAGGATCCATTAGGAATAACTTGTAGAATAAGTCTTACAGTTTCCTCATGGAAGAATGGATAACATTGCTAAAAGGGAAATATAACAATAGGGCCTCCGGCCAGGTGGGCTAGGTATGATACCACCTTACCGGGTCATTCAAAGACCAACATTATAACTCTTGGAAATATGTTCCAATCATCATATCTGACCGAGATTCAGATTTGATTGGTGTTAGGATACCTCAGACTCGGGATGCCTGAGAAGAAAAGGTGCAACACAATTTGACGAGACGACATTGTGAGATTCTCAGAAGTGATCTATGTAAGTGAGCTCTGAAACAAGAGGTCATCAGTAAACCAAGGAGAGGATGAGGAGGTGGCTGATAGGCTCAGCAATAAATCATCGCGATTTCCAAAGGATTGATTTCCACAATTATGTGAACAAGGAAATATCATTTGTCGGATCAAATGATATAATGATGTATGCTCGAGGGAAACATACACAACTTAACAATGATAGAAGGGTGCACCCAGGAATCTGGACTATGTAGCATGAACAATGTTCGAATGATGATTCAATAAGCAATAGAATTCTAATGAAACTGTGGACCAATAACTTCAAAGCAATAGGGTTGCTAGAAGTTTAGAATTTACACATCACAGACCATTTGTCGGTATTCCGGTTAGAAACAACACGGAGACCAAGAAATGAACGCAAATGGCGAGAGATATTACTATATCAAGAATTCTCAAGAGGTGGTAAAATTACCACGACATTCTTGACATAAAAGGTGGTAACATTCCAAGGTAAAGAAGAACAAATGCTGTATAGCAAGGATCTCAAGGTATAACTCAAAACACGAATAAGTTTGTGTTGGAGGGAAGGCAATAAAGTGGCCGATGATAATACAATTCATCGGGGGCAAGGATGGTATTTCTCATCATGAATTCAATTGATATCCAGGAAGACCTCATAAGGTTGATGATCTTCATGGCACATTGGTCGAGAGATTTCAAGATGTAATCAATCAGTGACAACATCAAATCAAAGGAAGGATGAGGCGGAAGGTTATTGGAACCATGGGTAGGGCACAAACTCGAAATCAAGCTTGTTGTTCAAGGTGAATTGATATGACGAGGAAGATCGACGTAAGCTTAGCTCATCATCGAAAGTGGTGCTCCGGGATTAAGGACCAGGTAGCACAGTTAAAATTTAGCACGATAATGATATAGCCGATCAGGCTAGGAATGACATGATCGAGTACAAACTCGGACATAAAGAAGATTATCAAGAGTTGCTGAACCGTAGTGCAGACTCGGTTCAGTTATCGGTGTCTTTGAGTGTTTAATAACTCAGAGCCCATGAAAACTGTAATCAGTGAGAATGTAGTACTTGATGAAGAACTCATAAGAAGTTATGCAGTTTCAAGATAATCTCGAGATACCAGGGGGGTAATACTCGAAGACGGATCAAAGTAGAGGTTGGACCGAGGTATTGATCCACATGAGACAAGTGCTTACACTTGCATCGAAAACGGTATTTAAAAGAGAACATGGTCGGAACCATGATTGTAAAGGATCAAACATAGATACAGGACGAACTTATAACAAGAGGATTAATATCATTTACAAGAAGCTTCGATGATAAGTTCCACATCGGGTCCATGGGCATGAACGCAAAGGCTCAAGGTCGACTCCCACTTCTTCCATGCATAACCTTTCATTTTACTTCCCGCTATTGATGAAGCTGTAGTGTAGAAATTTTATTCAGCAAAGTACCAGAAGAGTATGACTCGTGAAAACTTTCGAGTTCACACATAATTAAGGAAGGCATAGGTTCAACCCATTAGGGTATCGTGGAAACACATACCACAAGCTTCAATAGTAAATACAACCAGCTCAAAAACAAAGCATTATTGAGGAAGCAGAGGATACAATTTACCAAAGGCTTTATATATCCATGTAAAGGCTCACAAGGTTACTTGAATAAGAAGGACACTGTCGGATAAAATCCAGCAAATGATCTGGTGGCCCTCAAGGGATCTGGTGCGAGCATCGGTACTCAACCAGAGGGAGAAACAATGCAAGGGGGTCAGACTTTGGAAACAACTGACTAATTCAAGGCTCAAATGCAAAGGAATTATCAATTCCAAGACAAGGGATCAGAAGCAATGCTCTGATCAGGGATGGATAAGTTGACTAGCCTTAAGGGTACAATCAACAGCAATTTGATTGGTCGAGATCCAGCTCATGTTTTAAAATAACGTCTGAGCCGGAAAGATAATTTAAAAGGATCAACTGATGATTGTGTGCATTCGCACTCATGTTGAATCAATAGGATCAAAAAGACGATGCCTAAGGATACTAACGAATATCGCCAGACATATGGAACGCATCCATAATGCAAGCAGGCAAGTATTGCAGAGCAATAAGCTACTAAGGATTTTTGGAGGATCGAATAGTATTTCGAAGACCATTGTGAAACACATGAACAACTGGGGATGAGTGGATACTCGACAAGTGCGAGAATTATCCGTAGGGGGTGTATATGTGGAAAATGAACTGCAAGGCAGTAGGCACAAAGTATTCTTGTAACAATAGAATGAATTTCGATGTATCTTGTAATAACAAGACCATCTGGGGATGACTGTAAAAATAACAACTGTAAGTAGTTATCCTTAAGGGTTTACGGTGGAAGGGGAATTGCAAGAGGGATGGCACAAAGTCTCGAAAAAATTATCGGAGAGTATTATCAGAATCTTCCGTTGAAGCAGTCGATCATCCGTAATGAAAGGGTTCTCCGGCAGGAAGTGGTAATGAGAACCTAGAGTTAGATTTTAGCAAAATCATTTAACCCGAATAGAAGAGAGATCAGAGTCCCAGGGTATAGATTGAGGAATAAAAGATCCTAATAACACCCGATGGCGACGTGGGCCCAGGGGCCGCACAGCCAAGTTAGTAAAACAATTTTCATTGACTAGACTCAACTTCGGCCAAGGAGTGTGGAAGGGGGATTCCTACAGGCAGTCGGCTCTGATACCAACTTGTGACGCCCCCGTTTTAATCGTACACTAATCATACACGCAAACGTGTACGATCAAGATCAGGGACTCACGGGAAGATATCACAACACAACTCTACAAATAAAATAAGTCATACAAGCATCATATTACAAGCCAGGGGGCCTCGAGGGCTCGAATACAAGAGCTCGATCATAGACGAGTCAGCGGAAGCAACAATATCTGAGTACAGACATAAGTTAAACAAGTCTGCCTTAAGAAGGCTAGCACAAACTGGGATACAGATCGAAAGAGGCGCAGGCCTCCTGCCTGGGATCCTCCTAACTACTCCTGGTCGTCGTCAGCGGGCAGCACGTAGTAGTAGGCACCTCCGGTGTAGTAGGAGTCGTCGTCGATGGTGGCGTCTGGCTCCTGGGCTCCAACATCTGGTTGCGACAACCAGGTAGAAGGAATAGAGGGAAAAGAAGGGGAAAGCAACCGTGAGTACTCATCCAAAGTACTCGCAAGCAAGGAGCTATACTACATATGCATGGGTATCAAATGGAATAAGGGTATCATATGTGGACTGAACTGCAGAATGCCAGAATAAGAGGGGGATAACTAATCCTGTCGAAGACTACGCTTCTGGCAGCCTCCATCTTGTATCATGTAGAAGAGAGTAGACTGAAGTCCTCCAAGTAGCATCATATAGCATAATCCTAACCGATGATCCTCTCCTCGTCGCCCTGTGAGAGAGCGATCACCGGTTGTATCTGGCACTTGAAAGGGTGTGTTTTATTAAGTATCCGGTTCTAGTTGTCATAAGGTCAAGATACAACTCCGGGTCGTCCTTTTACCGAGGGACACGGCTATTCGAATAGATAAACTTCCCTGCAGGGGTGCACCACATACCCCAACATGCTCGATCCCATTTGGCCGGACACACTTTCCTGGGTCATGCCCGGCCTCGGAAGATCAACACGTCGCAGCCCTACCTAGGCACAACAGAGAGGTCAGCACGCCGGTCTAAATCCTATGGCGCAGGGGTCTGGGCCCATCGCCCTTTGCACACCTGCACGTTGCGTACGCGGCCGGAAGCAGACCTAGCCTAGTGGCTTTCCAGTCCAATCCGGCGCGCGCCACTCAGTCGCTGACGTCACGAAGGCTTCGGCTGATACCACGACGCCGGGATACCCATAACTACTCCCACGTAGATGGTTAGTGCGTATAGACCAAATGGCCAGACTCAGATCAAATACCCAGATCTCGTTAAGCATGTTAAGTATCCGCGAACACCGACCAGGGCCAGGCCCACCTCTCTCCTAGGTGGTCGGAACCTGCCCTGTCGCTCCGCCACAAAGATCCACACAGAGGGCCGTCGGGACAAAGGTCCTTTCAGCCCCCAATCCGTGAATCACTCGCGGGTACTCCTCGAGCCAACCCGACTTTGGTCACCACATGTATCATGTTTAAAGTATAGTATATATCCATGATCACCTCCCGAGGTGATCACAGCCCAGTAGTATAGCAAGGCAGACAGACAAGAGTGTAGGGCCACTGATGGAACCTAGCATCCTATACTAAGTAGTAGGATAGCAGGTAAAGGTAACAACAGTAGTAGCAAGGACAGGCTATGCAGCAGTATAGGATTAACTGAAAGCAGTAACATGCTACACTACTCTAATGCAAGTAGTATAGAGAAGAGTAGGCGATATCTGGTGATCAAGGGGGGGGGCTTGCCTGGTTGCTCTGGCAAGAGAGAGGGGTCGTCAACTCCGTAGTCGTACTGGGTAGCAGCGGCGTCGGTCTCGGTGTCTATCGAGAGAAGAGGGGGGAGAAACAGTAATTATTTAAGCAAGCATATGCATAGTGATGCATGACATGACAAGTAACGGCGTTAGAGGTGCCCTAACGCGGTAGTAGGTGATACCGGTGCAGGGGGATGACATCCGGCAAAGTATCCCCGGTGTTTTGCGTTTTCGGGCAGAGGGGCCGGAGGGGGAAAGTTGCGTGTTTGCTATGCTAGGGATGCGTGGCGGACGAACGGGCTGCGTACCCGGGTTCGTCTCGTCGTTCTGAGCAACTTTCATGTAGAAAGTATTTTCATCTGAGCTACGGTTTATTTTATATTAATTTTAAAAGATTTAAATCATTTTCAGGATTTATTTAATTAATTTAATCAACATTATCCAGAATAGTGACTGCTGACGTCAGCATGACGTCAGCGTGATGTCGGCAGTCAACGTTGACCGTTGACCTGGTCAACCTGGCGTGTGGGTCCAGTGGGACCGACCTGTCATTCTCTGCTTAGCCTAATTAGGGTTTAGGTTAATTAACTAGGATTAATTAGGTTAATTAGTCATATTTAGTTAACCTAATCAGAATTAGTTAAGTTAATTATTTAGTTAATTAATTAATTAATTAATTATTTTAATTATTATTTATTTCTTTACTTCTTTTAAATTCTTCTTTTTTTTTATTTCGTCCTAGGGCTTGGGCCCCGTTGTCCAGTGGCTCATGGCCTTAGCGGGCGCGGGCGCCAGCAGAGCCGGGCGACGGGCGCTAGCGGTTACGGGCGTAACGCGGTTGGCCCCGGGCGCCGGCCAGGGTGGCCAGGGGGCACCGGGCGCGGCCACGGGCAGCAGGGGCTGGGCAGCGCACCGGCATGGAGCTCCGGTGGGCTGAGTCCGGGCGAAGCAGGGGGGGCGCGGCGAGTAGAGGTAGCGGGGCATGGTCGGGCAAGGGGTGCGGCGACGGGGGCGCGCGGCCGGTGAGGCCATAGCGGCGGAGCAGGGCGAGGGCCGGTGCGAGGCGCGTAGGCGTGTGCGGCAGTGATGCGCGAGGCTGGCGGCTGGGCGGGGGCGCAGCCGCTCGCGTGCGCGAGGGCCCGTGCTGGGGCACGTGGGCGGACGATGTGGCGGCGCGGTGCGAGTGCGCGCACAGGAGCAGAGCTCCGGTGTGGCCACGAGAGGATGCGGGGCGAGGGAGAGAGGAGGCCGGGGCCTCACCGTTCAGTGCAGGGACAAGGCAGCGGTGCGCGGGGAGGAGATAGGGACGACAGCGGCGTGGTGACGAGTTGCAGGCCGGCGAGCAGGAGGAGGCAGGCCGGCGAGGTCGTCCTCCAGGGGGTGGCGATGCGGGCTCGAGGAGGCGGAAGGGCGCCGGTGGTGCGGTTGGAGCGGTGGCACGCGATGACGTCGGGGGCGGTGAAGCGACGGCGTGGTGGAGGCGATGGGCATCGGGGGCGACGGGGTCACCGGGATCGGGGAAGGCGAGCGCCCCGATCCAGATCGGGCCCTCGGGTGGGGGGGGAGAGAGCGAGGGGAGAGTGGGGAGGCGATGGGGTCGTGCGCCCTCTCCTGTGACGGCGCTGGAGGGAGAGGGTGGGATCGTGGGGGAAAGTGGGGTGGGGCTCTAGGGTTTGGAGTAGTGGGGGGTGTTAGTAGTGGTTAGGTGGACCGGGGTGGGCCGGCCTGTTGGGCCGAAGCCCAGTGGGGGGGGCTTCTCTCTTTTCTTTTCTTTTTTGTCTGTTTTCTTTTCTTTTGTTTATTTTTCCCTTTTCTGTTTTATTTTACTTTTAATTTCTTTAGTTTTGTAAAAATATGACAATAGCTCCTAAATTAATGTCTCTGAATAACCCACGGCCTTAAAAAGTTTGGTGACTACATAAACTAGGTTAACAATTATTTATTAATTTAAAGGCATTCACATAATTGTTTTTCTACTGTTTTATTTAGTTAAGTGTATTTAAACACTTTTATAAAAGTGTGGTTTCTCCACCATAATTACCTATGCATTATTCGGCAATCACCGAACATTTTTGTTTTAATTTTTGAAAACTGTTATTATTTACCAAACTTTGAATTTGAATTTTGGACCGGTTTTTGACCTAACGATAGATTAGCATCAGTAACCGAGGTGACGTGGCCTGATTAGCGTGGGATTACTGTAGCATGATTATCCGGGCGTCACAGATACCGTGCGTGAGGCCGCAAAGTGATATGAGGTGTTACCGGCTAGATCGATGTGACCTGGAATCGGGGTCCTGACACATGTAGTAGAAATTTGAAACGGGGGCTAAGTTTGTAAATTTCCTCGCATTTGAGACAAGCGCGCCATGAATACATGGTTTGCCCGTTCCTCTCTACCTTCCTTTTCCCCATTCGTACTCCGTGGGCGCCAAAACACCCTCTCCACCCCACCCTCCTCCGTCCGCCGCCGTCCGCCACCCCATCCACCGTCGTCCTCCTCCACCATGCCGAAGCTGATACCCCGACGCCGCCGTCCATTACAAGAGATCGACGTTGCTCATCCACAGCTTTGAACCGGGATCCTTGCATCCCGTCCTCTCGCTTCATCCCCGCCGTCGTCCACCTTGCCGGCGCCGCTCCTACGACTGTCTCATCCACCGTGCCCCGCCACCACCGTCTACCCTCCTAGATCTGCTTCCACACCACCGACAGCCATCGCTACTGCAGCACCGTCAAATTGTCAGCAGATGCGTACACGGCGCCGCACCAGAGGCGGTACTCTTTCATATCTGCTCAACTTGTTTATCGCAACAAGAAAATAGATCGCCACTGCTTTACTCTGATTTCTTGTCTTGGTTGCGAAGTTGCCTTTGTCTAGTTTGCACCTTCAGATCCGCCATGGCACGCTCAAGACTATACTCCCAATGCTTATGGTTTTCCCCTTTTATATTCCACACTAGTTAAATCACAGTAGACTAAATTTCAAAATTGGGTCAGTCGATTTTTCAGAGCTCGCCGGAGTTCGCCGGTGCGATCGAAGGGGCTCGGGTGGTTGTGGGGCCTCCCCAAACGAAGAAAACTCGACGGGGGTGGGGGTTGGAGCGAGGGTGGGGGTGGGGGTGCCGGAGGAACACAAGCGGTGGGAGCCGGTGGTCCAGCCGGCGGCCCGTGCGGTGTTCTGTATGGGAAGAACCAGAGACGAGGAAGAAGGAGGGTTAGGAGACGTAGGACCTTCATCCAACCGCCTGAAATGGTTGAGAGACAGATGGGAGTTGAATTCTTAATGCGCTGTAGTTCATCATGTGTGGGCACTGCGCAACCAACATTTTATTATCCAAAATCTGCTTGCTCTTCCTTACCATGTTCCTCTTCCATTCTTCTTTAATATGTACTCTCTCCGTTCCTAAATACAACTCTTTGTATAGATTCCACCATGGACTACATATGGAGCAAAATGAGTGAATCTACACTCTAAAATGTATCTGGATACATCTGTATGTGATCCATAGTGGAAATCTCTACCAAGACTTATATTTCGGAACGGAGGGAGTATGATTGTAGTACAATATATGTTCCTTGTACTGAAGATGAGCAGGGACATTTGCAGTGTAGAGGTCTATACGGTCGGTTGTGATGGACACTTTGAGCCTCTTTGATTCGTAGGATCTTGTAAACATAGGAGTAGGATTTGTAGTGGTTTGCCCACTTGAATCCTATAAGAATAGTAAGGAAATGCGGGGAGTTGTGTCTCCTTTGAGAGTTACACTGATATTAACATTACCACACCTTCACTTGAAGAGATCTGGTATCCGGAGCCTTTCTAGCCGTACCGGCAATACTAGCACATATATTCCAGCAAGTTCCACTTTGCTGATTTTACTCTGATGCTTAAGGTTTTCCCATTATATCTACACTATGATCTGTGTAGCTGGTTTGTGTCGCACTAGCAGCAGTCCACTCTTGAAGCTAAACACTGCAATGACTTACAAAATTGGCACCAAGGCATTGAGTGCCATTCTGGATGTAATGAAACTCATACGCTCCCCACCTGTTGATTCTTGTTCAGAATATGATCCTAATGACTATTCTAACCTCGAGGAGTCAAAGGCAGATGGCATGTCCTGTTCACCCATCAAGGTGCATGTTCTAATTTGGCAATGTTTTATTGATTATGGGTATCTTGCATATGTTCTCTTGCATTTCTTTTACTTTGTTGCACCGCCATCTGCTTAGTTTACTCATCATATATGTCGAGATGCCATGCCCATCCATTATCAATACATATTCCATCTGTCATCATACCATGTTTTTCCACTCAAATGTTGTTCTTGTGCATCAGACAACAAAAGGGAAGAGGGTGATTGCCGAACCTGGAGGAGCACCAGCAAAGTCCTTGAAAAACGTGGTGGTGCTAGAGAAATCAGACAGCACCCCACTTATACTGGCTGTACAACCAGTGACACAAAACGTAGGACCGACTCCAGCAGACTGTACCCATACTTCACTGGCCACACCACTAGCCCCACCAGACAGGACCTGCACTCCAGCAAAAGGTATACCGATTTTATTTGCCATAGCAAGTCCACCGGCCGAAGACCTATCCCAACTACAAGAGGCGGCCAATTCCTGCCGATTGGAACCCCATTCAATTTATTGCCAGTTTAAAAGACAATGCTTTCAATGTTGTTAGGGACTACGTGCATATATTCCCATCATGGGAAGATTATTGTGAAGACAAACACCATTTTCACATCTTCCTGTCCAACTTACGTGTAAGTGCTATTATTCATGGTTATTATTTACCTGTTTTCTGCTGATTGAAAACATCAATGATTTACATTACATTGTTGTAACTAGGCGAGGGTTAATCTGGATAGTCATGACGTGCAAAGCCTGCTTGTGCTTTTCAAGGAAGCATTGCAGCAGTATCGGTGTTACCTGAGGAAATCATACTTTGATGGCAAGTCTATAAACGAATTTCCGGTGAAGTCTCATGTGCTAAAGTTAGAAGACATTGAATGGAAAAACCTTGTTATGCACTGGTCTCGTTCCCAAGATGAGGTACTGTCTATGAAATCACATGACAATTTGAACTTCTACTTTTTCGCATGTGCCTTACGGATCTTTTTTGCAGGAAATCTGCTCGAAGAAGAATTCCGGTTTGACAAGAACGACAGGATATCGCAAATATGTTGCCCGCTGCTTTGCTCTTGTTAGTACCTGTTGTCCTGTATCACTGTACTTGCATACATACTTGGTTCGTTATGTGACAGCAGTATGCATGATAGCTTGCTTATCAATTGTTCGCTCCAAATTATCTGATATGTATGAATGGTTACATTAGTGTAGAATATATCCAATGCCAATGTTTTTTTAGCTCTTGTAAGTACATGTTGTCATTTATCAGTGTACTTATAATGACAGGTAGTTGTTCATGTACCATCACTCTTCAGCTTATTTTCCTTTACCCTACATTTTCTACACATCAGATCTATATTTAATCTTACCATAAGGTTGGTACTGAAGAAGTTTAGCTATGCATTGCTCTTGGTTGTACCTTTTGCCTGTATCACTGCACTTACATTTATAGCTACTTGGTTATGTAGCATCACTCTTCATCTTATCTTAAATATTCTACATTTTTCGTATATTATCACATCTATATTTACTCTTAACAAAATGTAGAATAAAGGCAATGCTTTTGAAGAAGATTCTGTGGTAAACTTTTTGAATTGCCCCCCCCATCAGCATGGACAAGGCCTTTATAGAGCCTGTCTTCACCAATAATGTAAGTTTTTCCATCTCAAGCCGTCAAATTTTGTTGTATATATTTGGTTAGGCATGACTACAACAGCTGTTTATTTTTGGTGTTTGCATCAAATTGCTTGTTTAAAGTTTATTATGTAGTTCATAAACAAAAGTCCGTCCTTTCTCAGTTTAAGTTTTCAGTTGTACAGCCAAGTTCCTTCTTCATACCATGTAAATTAAACTATACAAAGCAAGTGATCTTCTTTTGCATTGCATGTATGCTTCTGTTCTTCATCCGTAATCCAGTGGTGTGGCGAACCTACCCACCACAGCACAATGTCATATTCTGGAATGTCTTAACTATGAACAATGTCATATCATTCTACTATTATTTAAACCGTCTCTTTATTTGCCAATCTGAAATGGTATAAATTGACAGCACACTAACCATTGATACTTATGAGTTCTTGATCTGTAATCCAGTGGTGTCATGAAGCTGCCAACTCCTTCACAATGTCATTTCCTGCCATGTCTTGACCTGAACAATACCATATTGTGTTAGTGCAAGTTTAAACTGTGTCACTTTATTCGTCAGTAAGAAAGGTGATGAATTGTTAGCACTGATACTTTTATGTGCAAAACCTGTCATCTGTCTTCTTTTTTATCTTTCAGAGTGAGGAAGATATAAGTGTTGAACAAGCGCAGTCTCATCATCTTGCTCAGCTGCTTGCGCTGTAGCTCCCCAGCAGGGCTAACCTTTCTTGAACTCTATTGAAGTGTTGTTGTTTTTGTATATTATTTTGTCGTGGAAATGCTGGGTGTTGGAAATTAGCACACAAATGCATTTGTGGTTAACTAAAAACTGCAATGGAAACAAGTAATCTTAGTACCACATCATGTATCAACTCAAGGATCGTTGCTTAGCACGGAAAGAAAACATATGCAGCAAGATATATGGAGGCAAAAAATGTTACTCAGCAGGCAAGAGACTCCCCAGCCGAGTGTCTTGTGGTAGGAGTAACTTTTCTGGATAGCACCAAACATCAACAAAGAGACACCCGATTTTACATGGAAACCCCCTCAACTTGAGGGAAAAAACCACAGGCCGAAGCCACCCAAATCATATCCCACTAATATCAAATTTGGGATACAACAAGTTCTCCTCTAGACAGCACTAGAGGATCTCATACATCAAGATTTCCGAATCTTGGATGAACACAACAAGATTTGGGGCTCACGAACTAGAGATTGGAACAATCCCAGCAAAGATGATGGAACCGAAGCTTGAAGGAGACAAGGTAGTGGATCTGGACCATCACAACCTTGGGGAGGAGCTCCCTTTGCTTCTTCCTTGAATCTTCCTCTTCTTCCCTTGCTTTCTTTCTTTTCTATCTTCTTCCCTCTTGCAGGATGAACTGATTTTCGTCACACTTGGTGGTGGCTGCTGGATGGAGGGTAAGGCATCCCCATCCACTCATGTGCAAAGTCCAAAATGACCCTAGGTCATAACCCTAATGGGTAGTGGGATTCTGCACCTCTTTGGGCTGCCTAAAAGGCCTCAAATGTTCATCCCCTCATAGCCCACATGAGGAGGATATCCCAATAAATCTCCCCCTCCGACTCATGAGGGGTCACCGCCATGCCCTCTACCTTGCAACATGTTGTAGCTTCTCATTTGGCAATATCTTGGTCATCATATCCGAACCATTTTCGTCGGTATGGATCTTCTCAAGTTTCAGCAACTTGGAACTCACAACATCTCGAATCCAATGGTACCTCACATCAATGTGCTTGGTTTGAGAGTGATAGCTTGAATTCTTGGCAAGATGAATAGCACTCCGACTGTCACAAAACAGGACATACTTCTCTTGCTTCATGCCGAGCTCTTGCAAGAAGTTCTTCATCCACAAAACTTCTTTGCCAGCATCAACTGCTGCAATGTACTCAACTTCTGTAGTTGATGTACAAACACATTTCTGTTATATTGATTGCCATGACACTACTCCCCCTGCATAAGTCATCAGGTATCCAGATGTGGACTTCCTACTATCCTTGTCACCTGCGTAATCTGCATCTGTATAGCCCTGCGATACAGTATCACAGATTCCAAAGCATAGACAAGATGTAGAAGTACCCTTGAGATACCTGAGAATCCACTTCACTGCTTCCTAGTGAGTATTACCTAGATTTGTCATGAATCGGCTAACAACTCCAACTGCATAGGCAATGTCAGGCCTTGTGCGTACCATGGCATACATCAAACTGCCCACAGGAGATTGGTAAGGTACTTTCCTCATTTCTTCTTTCTCCTTCTTGCTTGTAGGACATTGTTTTGAATTCAGTTTGTGATGGCGTGCAAGCGGAGAGATAACAGATTTTGCATCTTTCATACTGAACCTTTAAAGTACCTTCTCAATGTATCTTTCCTGTGACAGCCAAAGCAGATTCTTTGATCTGTCACATGAGATCTTCATGCCAAGTATTTCCTTAGCTGGTCCTAAATCCTTCATGGCAAATGATTTACTCAATGCCTTCTTGAGGAGAGCAATCCTCTATGTGCCATTTCCAACAATCAGCATGTCATCAACATACAACAAGAGAATAATGAAGTCACCCTCGACGTACCTCTTCATAAAGGCACAATGATCAGGTTGTGCTTTATGGTAACCAACACCAATCATAAAAGATTCAAACTTCTTGTACCACTACCGAGGAACTTGCTTCAAGCCATACAAGCTCTTCTTCAATTTGCAAACTAAGTGCTCCTTGCCTGCAACCATGAATCCCTCTGGCTGCTCCATGTATATCTCATCCTCTAGGTCACCATGTAAGAACGAAGTCTTCACATCAAGTTGTTCAATTTCCAAGTCCATGGTGGCAGCCATGCCAAGCACAACTCGGATCGAAGACATCTTGACCACTGGAGAGAATATCTCACTATAATCAATGCCCTTTTTCTGACTGAATCCTTTCACAACCAATCTGGCCTTGTACCTTGGATGTGAGGTGTTTTTTTTCAGTCTTCACTCTGTACACCCACTTGTTCTTGAGTGCTTTCTTGCCCTTTGGCAGATTCACCAACTCAAAAGTATCATTCTCATACAGGGAACTCATCTCATCTTGCATGCCTTCTGACCATTCTTCTTTGTTATCATCAGACATTGCCTCCTCATAGCATGAGGGCTCACCTGCATCTGTCATCAACAAATATTGACGTGGTGGATATTTAGAAGAAGGAATGTGACCTCTCTCACTTTTTTTCCTGCTGCACTAGTGATGAATCAGGTGGATTTTCATTGGCATTATCATTACCAACTTCATCATTATCATCACTTGATGGCTGCTCGTCACTTTGACTTGTACTGCCTTGGTCAGTTTCATCTCCACTATCTTCAGTGTCATCATCTCCTCCATGATTGTCATGCGCAAGAGGAGGACGTATTGGATCCATGTCAATCTGAGGTGTGCTGGTCATTGGCTTCTCTGGTTTCCCAATATCTTTTGTTGTTTCATCTTCAATGAACACCACATCTCGGCTTCTCCCAATCTTTCTATTGGTTGGATCCCACAACCTGTAGCCAAACTCTTCACTTGGTAGGCAGAGGTAGATGCATTACTTTGTCTTGCTATCAACCTTGGATCTCTCATCCCTTGGAACATGTACAAATGCCCTGCAACCAAAGACCTTCAAGTGCTTGTATGATACCTCATTCCCTGTCCAAACTCTCTGAGGAATATCACCTGTAGGAGGAACTGAGGGAGATAGGTTAACCACATACATAGCATTCATCAAAGCTTCAGCCCAAAAAGAATTAGGTAAATGAGCATAAGAGAGCATAGCTGTCACCCTCCTGAGTGTCCTGTTCATTCTCTCTGCAAGACCATTGAGCTGAGGTGTCTTTGGTGGACTCTTCTCGAGTCTGATGCCAAACCTTCTACAATAGCTTTCAAAAGGACCTCTGTATTCACCACCATTGTTTGATCTCACACACTCAATTTCCTGCCAATTTCTCTTTCAACCTTGGCATGGAAATCCTTGAAGGCTTAATGCGTCAGATATTTGTGTTTCAGCACATATACAAAAACCTTTCTGGAATGGTCATCAATAAAAGTCACAAAGTATAATGCTCCACCATCATATTTTTCAGTCATGGAGTAAACATTAGTGTGCACAATATCAAGAAAATTTTCTGCATGATGTGGAGGGAGTGTATGAAATGCAAACCTATGTTGTTTTCCAACAAAACAATGTGCACAGGGTTTCAACGATATACCTTTCAACTAAGGGAGGTACTCCATGCGAGCAAGAGCATGCATGCCCTTCTTACTCATATGCCCAAGCCTCTTGTGCCACAATTCAACCGAAGTGTCTTTTTTAGCAATATTCAACACCTCATTGCATCACTTGGTTTTAGTCGCATAGTGATTACCTTGCTTACTTCCTTGATCCACACTCAAAGAAGCTTTGGTGAGCTTCCATTTTGCTTCACCGAAATAACTAGGATGTTTGATATCATCAAGCTTTCCCACTGACAACAAGTTCAGCCTTATGTCAGGAACATGCCTCACATCATCGAGCACCAATCTGCAACCTATGTTTGTTTCAATGCATATAGAGCCATTGCCAACAATTGCTGACAAACCACTATTTCCCACCCTCACTTGGCCAGTAACACCACTAGTGTAAGATGTGAAATAATCCTTGTGTGATGTGATGTGGAAGGATGCACCTGAATCCACAACCCAACTCATGGCATCATCACGAACATCACTATGGCAATCTTCATCTTCAATGATTAGATAGTCCTCATCTGTTGCAGTCATGGCTGAACTGGTCTCAGCCTTTTGCTCAGTTTCCTTTGTGAGTTTCCCCTCTGCAAGCTCCCTTTGTACTTCCTGCACTCGCACTTTATGTGTCCCGGATTGCCACAATGAATGCAAGTAATATATTTTCTTTTTTTGACTTTGATCTCCCCTGGATTTACTTTTGCCTTGCTGAAATCTTGTATTGCTGCGTCCACGATTCTCACTCTTCCCATGGATTTAGCCACATACGCATCAGAAGAAGAGGCATCACCCTTTTCCTTCTTTTTGGCTTCTTCATTCAGCATATTGTTCTTCACCATCTTCAAAGTCAGCTTCCCATCCGGAGTTGAATTGCTAAGTGACACAACAAGTATGTTCCAACTATCAGGCATGGAACTCACCAGCAACAATGCTTGCACCTCATCTTCAAAGTTGATCTTCATGGATGAAAGTTGATTTATATGGCATTCAAAGACATTTAAGTGTTCAATCACACTTGTGCCATCTCAGTACTCAAGGATTGCAAGTCTCTTGATCACCGAGGCCTTATTCATTGATGTCTTCCTCTCATACTTAGACTCCAACTTCTGCCACATCGCATAAGCATTTGTGTCATTTGCAACATGGTGGAAAATATTGTGGTTGATGTACAACCGAATCATACCTACTGCCTTTCTGTGCAACACTCTCCATTCTTCTTCCATGACACCGGTGGGTATCTTGTCTTTCACAATTGTCTCATACAAATCCTAGCAATAAAGGATGTCTTCCATCATGGGCTTCCATAATGACTAATTGTAAGAATCAAGTTTTATCATGCCACTTGTAGTAGCGCTTTCTTCCAAAGCCATTGTGAGCAGTACTTCCAGTAATAATCAAGCAACTGCGATTTGCAATCATCTAAGAAACCAAGCCTTTGACGGCACTCTGTTGGGAATTAGCACACAAATGCACTTGTCGCTAACTAAAAACTGCAGCGGAAACAAGTAATCTCAGCACCACATCATGTACCAACTCAAGGATCATTGCTTAGCACAGAAATAAAACATATGCAGCAACATATATGGAGGTAGAAAATGTTACTCAGCAGGCAAGACACTCCTCAGCCGAGTGTCTTGTGGTATGAGAAACTTTTCTGGACAGCACCAAGCATCAACAAAGATACACCAGATTTTACATGGAAAACCCCTCAACTCATGGGAAAAAACCACGGGCCGAAGCCACCCAAACCCTCTTCCACTAATATCAAATGTGGGATACAACAAGTTCTTCTCTAGACAGCACTAGAGGATCTCATACATCAAGATTTTCTCAATCTTGGATGAACACAACAAGATTTGGGTCTCAAGAACTAGGGATTGGAACAATCTCACCAAAGATGGTGGAACCAAAGCTTGAAGGAGACAAGGCAGTGGATCTAGACCATCACAACTTTGGGGAGGAGCTCCCTTTGTTTCTTTTGTTAATCTTCCTCTTCTTCCCTTGCTCTCTTGGTTTTCTCTCATCTTCTTTCTTGAATGATGAACTGATTTTCATCACACTTGGTGGTGGCTGCTGGATGGAGGGTAAAGCATCCCCATCCACTCATGTGCAAATTCCAAAATGACCCTAGGTCATAACCCTAATGAGTAGTGGGCTTCTGCACCTCTTTGGGATGCCTAGAAGGCCTCAAATGGTCATATCCTCACAGCCCACATGAGAAAGATATCCCAACAGTGGGTAGCACTGACTACCACCGATGAAGTCATTGGACTCGTGCAGTTAAGCAGGAAGCAACGTGGACAGACTGGGACTGATGGCGGATGGACCTCGGGCGGAGGAAGTGCGAGAGGTGGATCGATCAAGGCAGATGTGGTGTGCAATGGTCAAGTGATTATTGATAGGTACTCCCTTCATTCGAAAAAACTTATCCCAAGCTTGTTTTTCAAATGGAAGTATCTAGTACTAACTTGGTGATAGATACATCCATTTGAGGGACAAGCTTTCTCGTATGGAGGGAGTAGTGTTTTTCTAGAGTAAACTTTGATAACCGAGTCTAATTGATACAGACCCAGAGGTTGTGTTTCATGGTTCAACAAGCTTCATAGGCGGCCGTGTATTAGTATGCACAAAGTCTATCATACTAATCGTAGTGGTATATACAAACACAGTAGTCCAGTACTCCATCTGTCCAAAAATATGTTCCTCATCTTGTACTAACTTTAAGACACTTATTCTGGGACGAAGGAAGTATAGTATATTGCTACATGTTCAAGGCATCTCTTTTCAAGAGTGTGAGGAACGCCTGAATGTATTTTGCAATGGACGCATCCGTGCATAATTTTCTAAGCTCCCACATGATTGGTGAAAAATAATGCCTCCCCAACCAGCAGTCCATTGGTCTCCAATCTTGCAGGTTGCATAGTCTGTCAGACAACTCTGAAACTGTTTAGTACTACATCACAATATGATGAATTGATGATCTATATTGCCTGTGTTTGTTACAATGTTGCTACCAATTAATAATTATCTGGATTGGGTCATTGATAATGATAGCCACGATAATCGATTGTCCAGATATACGTTATGGGCCTTGTAATGTTTGGCTCTTTCTGTGTAGTTTCCTACTCACTCGTGCCTGCTCTTGAAGACGGACTGTGGGACTCAACTCTAGAGCCAGTGTCCGCCCATAGACGTGGCCGCTATTTCATATACACCTTCGGAAGTTGTCAGCCGCTGTGACTGATCCGACGAGCAAAGTCACATAAGATCTGAGAAGTCAAACCTTTATTTTTGAAGGAGGGCGGTATATATACCGACTATACCTTCGGTGCAAACATTTTGTAAAATTGTTGTCTGGAGAGTGACAATCATTAGAAATTGTTACCTTGATGAAGTATAATCCCTGGCAATGGTTGGTGAATCAAACAATTCAAAAGCGTTAGAACTGGGCTTAATGCATATCGGGGCCGTTGTATTTGACAGTCGGTGGAGTGTTATGCTCCACCATGGATCTGATCAGCCTAGTCTAGTCTTGCAGCATAAGACCCCAAGAGATTTATGGTCGACCGTGCTGTAGACTTGTAAGGCAACCCATAGTGGATTCTACTATGGCACACCTCACCTCACAATCCACATTGCCTCGCATATGTTACCAACAGTAAACGAAAACCACAAATTTTGTGATCCCTCCAAGCGTTGACACAAGAAGTAATGTAAGATTTACCTGGCTTAATAAATTTGGATAATGGAAATTAGGAATGCTAGTAGAAGATTTACTTGGGCTAATAACCAGGATAATCTAATTATGGCTACAATTGATAGGATTTTTTATTACTGTTGAATGAGATTGTATGTTTCCTAGGGTCCAGATTAAGGCTATGCCTAGAGTGGCGAGTGATCATACTCCTTTGGTATTGGAGACTACAACTATCCATCTCCATAAAACTAAAATGTTCAGGTTTGGAAAATGGTGGCTGGGGATTGCAGGCTTTAGAGAAGTAGTTCATAAAGCTTGGGCACTTAATTATCCCATACCAAAGTTATTGATATTTCGTACTTTAAGGTGGGGTGTTATGAGAAGAATTTTAACAGGGTGGAATGCTAATCTTTAAGCTGCTCAGAACATACATAAGCAAGCTTGATTGCTGAATTTGATATGGTAGACGTTCTTTCTGAATCTCAATGTCAATCTCCCAACTATAAACATTGAATATCTACTATTGTACGAAAAAATGAGCAAGTAAAATCTAGACAAAGATCCAAGGGGAGAGAGGTGCTTGAAGGGTAAATGAACACATACACAACTTAGTTCCACTCCATTGTTAATCAGAAGAGGAGAAAAAAGTAGATTATAATGCTAGAATGTGATGGTGGAACTATTCAAGACCCGAAAGGTATTATTGATGTTGTTGGTGAAGTAAATATGCCCTAGAGGCAATAATAAAGTTATTATTTATGTCCTTATATCATGATAAATGTTTATTATTCATGCTAGAATTGTATTAATCGGAAGGAGATTGTTAAGTGTGAGTGTGTGTTTTACCCATCCAGGCAGAAGTTATGTGCACAAAAGAGAAGAACGATTCGATGTGGCATTAGGATTGAGGGTAATTAACTACGTATGGAGACATAGAGACCTTGAACATGCATGTGTGAGAGGTATACATGTATACGTGGGATGTGTGTGTGTGTGCGCGCGCGCATGATCGAGATAAAAGAAAGAAGACATAAGTCATAAGATCAACGACATGGGAGAGACGGATCGGTATGACAATATGCATGCATGTGAGAATGCAGGGAAGAAGGTCCGACAATTGAGCATGTGTTTTTGTGTTTAAGAGATAGCGATGTGGGCTGGAGAATGCATCTATGGCGAGCAGCGCAACGATTGTGCAAAAGAGACCAACCTATAAATGCATATGTATGGAGAGACATATATAGTGTGGGTGATAGGAAGCAAGACTCCGTGCGAGAAAGAAATGTTGACAGAGAAACTACAGATAGATACAGAGATGGAGATGCTAGCTAGAGGGACATCCGCAAGTTTGGGTTGTTGGAGATGACCGTCGGGTGGTTCAAAGGGTGAAGTTATATATGTGTGCGAGAGGGCACTTGACTGCATTTAGAGAGAAACATATGTACTGTGCGTGATAGGAATCAAGAGTGAGGGCGAGAAAGAAGGTTGATGGAGAAATAGATAAATAGAAAGATAAAGATGCTAGCTAGTGTGCGTTAGAGATAGGAGTCAAGTGGATCAGAAGGCTGGGTTATGTGTGTGGGTGTGAGAGAGATAGAGAGAGGGTGCATGTGAGTCACGCACAAACATATATCAGAGAGAAATGAGATCCAGAGAGACGGAGTTTTGTGTCTGCGAGAGAGAAAGATATATCACAATGAGAGTGATAGTTAGAGAGACATACGAGGGAACGCAAGATATCTCTAGGGAGAGAGGTTGTGTGTGAGCGACATACAAGAGAACAATGGAGAAATATGAGACCCTGGGAGACAGAGTTTGTGTTTGTGTGTGAGAAAGAGATATTGAAGAGGAAGAGTCGTAGGTTCTCATATCTAAGGAGGAAAAGACATCTCTGTATGAGGGGTGTGCGAGTGGCACACATGGGAATAGTAGAGAGAAATGAGACCCCAGGAGACAAATTTTTGTGTTTGTGTGAGAGAAAGAGATTCCACATGGAGAATCATAGTTAGAGACACATAGCAGGGAACGAGATATACTTAGAGAGAGATAGAGTGATGAAGGTCGAGGGAGAGAGTACCGTTAGTGTGTTACAAAGATAAAAGATCATTGTCGACATACAGGTAGCACGAGAGATACCTGAGAGACGATGAACGCGTATAGGTCCAGAGAGATAGTCCTATATAAGCAGGAGTGATAGTTATATGTAACATCCCAAATTTTCAATTTGGAATGTTATACATTAGATCATCATGCATATCATATTTTCTTGCATTTGGTCGATCCTAGAAATTTCACGCAACTCAAGGACCCTCGGAGAGAGTTGGAGATTTCGTTATTTTCATATTTGAGTTTTCTCAAATTTTGAAAAGAGGATCATTTGATTTATTTATTTCATCTTCAATGATTTTTTTCCAATATCAAAATATGAGAGAGGGGAATAACATGACTTTCCCAAACTTAGGAAAAATGAAGATTTAATAAGTAAATCAAACTTCGTTTTTCCGGTGCTTATTTGCATTTTATTTGGATAGGGAAAAATGCGCGTTTTCAAAAATTTGCACTTTAGGCCCAAGGAAAAGTTCATTTTGTTCGACTCATTTTTAGGAGTCGGGGAAAATTTACTTTAGATTTTTCGGAGTTCGTTTAGATTTTCTTTCTTTTGTTTTTTCTGCGCGTGTAACCGATTAAAAAAATCCTGCTAGGCCCAGCCACCCCGCCGCCCCAGGCCGAGTCCTAGAAGGACTCTAGGCCGCCGCCCGTCCCCCTCTTTCTTGCCCCCTCCCCCAAGCAACGCCCCCCCTCCTATATAAATACCCAACACCCCCGCCCCCTCTTCCCCACACCAAGCCGCGCCGCCTGCCACCCGCACCCCGAGCCGCGCCGCCGCCCGCGCGCAGCCCCGCCGCCTCCCTCCCGCCGCCGCCTAGTCGCCGCGCCATCGCCGCCCTTGCACCCCGCCGCCGCCGGAGCCCCCTCGCCGGAGCCTCGCCGGAGGTAGCCGTGTCGTGCCTCTCTTTTTCCCCGGTTCGTTTTTCTTATAAACCGTTCCGGTTTTTCTTTTGGTTCTTTGTTTCGGTTTTTTTTAAACCCTAGATCAGTTTTTGTTCCGAATTAGTTGCTTAGAGACCGTTCGCCGGACCGTTCGTCTTAACGAACATGATCACCGGTTATTCTCGGTTAATGAACGTCCGTTCGTTTAACCGTTCTTCTTTTTCTTTTCGTCGGATTTATTCCGTGATCGCGATCTCGGATCTGATCTTCGTTCTAGTTTTTCTTCCCGCCCGTTTATCGGAATCAGGTGATTCAAGTGCCTGGTGTTTCGTTTCGAAACCACCGTTCCTACTAATCAACTTAAACAAAGTTTTTGCTACTGTAAAATTTGACCTAGTTTCAACTTCCTAGAACCGAGCTGTTTTCTTCCGTCGTTTGTTTTCCATTGCTTTGTTCGGTTTTTCTTTCTTTGCAACCGGAGTTCTTAAGTTGAACTTTATGGTTTGATCTCTTGTTCGAGTTTTACCTGTGCATTAGATGAGTACTTATTGTATGCTTGTTGTTTGTCTGCGATAGATTATCCGGATTGCGCCGCCTGTTACTTCGAATCTCTAGGACTCGCGGATCATCAGCAAGGCAAGTAACACTTTGATCATACCTTTTCTACAACCCAGTTTTATTGCATTAGATCAATCCTCACACATTGCATGATTAGGATCTAATTAAACTGTGGGATGGGAAGTAGATTGAGGTAGTACCTATTACCTGTATATTATGAAACCTTTGGGAGTTACTTCTACGTTTTGCTTATTATGCCATGCTATGCTAGTAGACGTGGATTGGGTGAGTGATATCCATGACAGATGTGAGTATTGTTAATTAATGGTTTATCTAAGGTGGCAACTTAAATACACATCTGGGTGGATTGAGGCACCTGATGTCTATCAAGACTTGTCTGTTTTCTTTTGGACCGCCACCCAAGCTCAAAGGGATCATAAGATCATTCATACTAAATACTTCCGTGTGCAGCCACAAGCCATTATGGGCTCTGGCATAGTTGAATAAGTCGTGCGAACTCTTACAGGGGTAGACTAGCAGATGTAGGGGATGTAGGTGGTACGGTCCACTCCATCGTAAGGTGCTAGCGCTTCTGAAAGACTATGTCTCGGTCATCCGTCTTCTCAAACACCATGAAGTGCGAGAAAACAAACAGAGGCGATTGAGTCTTGTGGGGAAAAGTGCGCAAACCTCTGCAGAGTGTAACAAACTAATCATGATTAGCCGTGTCCCCGGTTATGGACATCTTGAGTATCTAGTACTTGAATATCGTGTGAATCTCATCATGTTACTTCCAACTAATATTGTTGGGTTTTAATTGTTCACTTAATTGGGATCGGAATGCTGTCAACCATTCTCGATGTTCAACTACCATGATAGTTAAATAAATTCATTCCTTTGAAGTAGGGAAAAACTGGCTTTATGCAAAACTGTAACCATAGAGCTTTCCACCAGCCAAATATGCATATAGTATAGGTGTTGCATTCCATTACTCTCTATGTGTTACATTGCCAGCATATTCCATGTGCTGACCCGTTTTCGGGCTGCAACTTTCATGTTGCAGACTTTTCAGACGATGAGTAAGGTGTTGTTAGGTCGTGGTTCTAGACTCAGTGATGCCGTTGGAGTTGATGGACCCATTTATCTTCCATGTCTTCCGCTGTTATCGATATTAGATGGCCTTAAGCCATATTTATTGTAGTAAGTCCTCCTTTGAGACATCGATGTAATAAGTGTGTGATTGCTACTCTGCTATAAATCCTTCAAAGTACTATGTGGTGTCAGCATTACTGATCCAGGGATGACACCGGAGCACACAGACTTGATCCATTCGGGTTGGGTCGCTACAGAGATGGTATCAGAGCACACGCTGACTGTAGGACACGACCACTAAGTTAAAGCCATAGATCACTACTCTCTCCTCATTTTCTAACTCCGCATCTTTTCTACTCTTTTAGGATGAGGGACGCGAAGATTAAGTACGCTCAACCGGATGAAGGCACGCCTTTTGGATTTCACTTGAAGGAAGTCACCAAGTACCTGAACATTGGATTACCAAGTTTCACGGGAACCTTCAACGCCACTCTGCCTGAAGAGGAGCGCTGGAAGATTCAAGCTCACGTTCCTAGAAGGACATTCGCGCCAATCACGAAGCCCATAGATAGTGTTTTCAATGCACCAACCTGGAGTCTGGGAAAGAGCATGGCAGCCCATATCACCATAGGACGCATTGGAGAAGTTTATCAAGAAGACCTCAAGGACACTATCTACCAGATTTGCGGACGCCGAGATGAACAATGGGAATTAGTGAGCACCAAGAAGGATATATCCATTGCAGCTTTCATCCAGGAGTTAAACCAGCACATTTGACACCACGAGAACTAGATGTTCAATGATATGATAGAGTTGAAGAATGCGAAGGCAAGGATCATCGAGCTAGAAGGAGAACTGAAGGCTACACGCAAGGACTACATGGATGAGATAGTAGCTCTAGCAAGACACAATGGCGATCTTAAGCAGGGATTGAAGAACTCAAGAGGGTGTTAGCATCCAGGAAGGAAGGCATGTACGTCTCATGTCCGGACAACTACATCATCCTCGACGACACCGATTCGGATCCAAGTGAACCCGACTTTGAAGACAAAGATGGAGCGGACATCATGGAGTCTTCCACCGGTTCAAATTTCTAGATGACCACCAACTATTAGTAGTATTTCCCCCCATGTATACATTATAGTTCGAGCATTTTGTGATAGCTAGATCGATTGTAAGCCCTTGTTTGAATTGAACGAAGTGATTTTTGTGTGTTTTTGCTCATGTGCATTGGGGTAGTGTCTTCTCTTTAGACCTCAATCTATTCTTAAATCTCGTCTTTTCTAAACCCTCAGATGCCTCCGAGCCGTGACAATGGATTTTGCACCGGAGCTCACTCAGTTGATCCAGCAACAGAATCAATTGATGCAGATGTTAGTCCAGAACCAGCAGAACAACAACAACAACAACAACAACAACAACAACAACAACCCACCACCACCGCCACCTGTTGACCACTTAGCCCGTTTCCTTAGGCTAAATCCGCCGGTGTTTTCTAGTAGCACCGAGCCGATAGTAGCAGACGATTGGCTCCGCAAGATAGGAAGGGAGTTGACTACTGCAGGATGCACAGATGGTGAGAAAGTAAAGTTTGCCGCACATCAGCTTGACGGACCCACGGCAGCATGGTGGGAGAATTTCACGGCCACTTACCCAGTTGACACTATCACATGGGATAAGTTTCAGCAAGCTTTCCGCACTGCCCATGTTTCAGCAGGAGCTATGGCCATGAAGAAGCGTGAGTTTCGCAACTTACGCCAAGGAGGAAGGACAGTTGGCCAGTATGTTGATGACTTCAACAAGTTAGCACGTTATGCCCCAGATGACGTTGCTACGGATGCCACTAAGCAGGAGAAGTTTCTGGAAGGACTGAATGATGAGTTGAGTATGCAGTTGATGGTAGCAAGTTTCAGAAACTACCAGGAGTTTGTAGATCGTGCCATCATGATTGAAGGGAAGCAACAGCAGATTGAGAACCGCAAGAGGAAGTATGGACAGGGGAAGTATAACCCTGGAGCCCAGCAGAAGCCCCGTTTTACCCCTAAACCGGGATTTCAGTTTCAGCATACCCATGGAGGAGGTAGTTCGCACAACCACAATGGCCACAAGAATGGTAATGGGAATGGAGGAAGTAACGGCCAGAACCGGACCATCCCATCAACCCCAACCAAGAGAGATCTGAGTCAAGTCACCTGTTTCAAGTGTTCCAAGACCGGACATTATGCCAATGAATGTCCTGAAGGCCAGAGTGGAAATGGCAATGGAAGCTTTGGGAAGAAGCCAAACCCTTTCAACAGGGGACGGGTGAACCACGTTAGTGTGGAGGAGGTTGAATATCAGCCTGATGCAGTGATCGGTAAGTTTTTGGTTAAGTCATTTACCGCACTCATTTTTTTCGATACTGGTGCATCGCATTCATACATATCAAGGGGATTTGTGGATAAATATAACCTGCCAACCCAAGCCCTTAGGTCACCCATGTTAGTAAGCTCACCAGGAGCGGAGTTTATGGCTAGACGATGGTGTGATCGGTTACCATTAAGAATTGGTAACTATGTGTTTCCCTCAGACCTAATAGTATTGGAATCTCAAGGATTGGATGTGATATTAAGCATGGATTGGTTATCACAGTATGAAGGGAATATTGAATGCGCTAGTAAGTCAATTTTGCTTACCACACCGGAAGGAAGAAGGATCAAGTATGTATCACGACAAGGATCAAATAAGAATCAAGTGAATTCTTTATCAGGAGTGGTGCAGGAAGAAGTACAAGTGGTAAAGGATTTCCCTGATGTATTTCCAGAAGAGTTGCCAGGAATGCCACTGGATAGAGACATTGAGTTTTTGATTGAGTTATTGCCAGGCACTGGACCAATATCAAATAGACCATATAGGATGCCAGCAAAGGATTTGGTGGAAATTAAGAATCAGATTAAGGAGTTATTGGAGAAAGGTTACATTCACCCAAGTTCTCCGCCTTGGGGATCACCCGTACTTCTAGTGGAGAAGAAGGATGGATCATTAAGGATGGTTGTTGATTACCGTGGATTAAATGAAGTAACCAGCAAAAACAAGTACCCACTGCCAATGATTAATGATCTGTTTGATCATTTGCAAGGAGCTAAAGTGTTTTCGAAGATTGATTTGCGATCAGTGTACCACCAGTTGAAGATTCGAGAGCAGGACATACCTAAGACAGCATTCACCACAAGATATGGACTGTATGAGTATACCGTTATGTCATTTGGATTGTGTCGATGTACTAGAGTAGGGGTACCCTGGTATCCTGAACTTGTGCACGGGCAGTCGCAGCGTCCCGTGGCAAGGCTTGCCGGGTGACCTCCAAGGTCCTCCGTGGTTACTTTGGAGCCATTCAAGAACAAAGTATCCAAGCCAAGGAGACAAGACCCCGGCAAGAGGAGCTTGCCGGGAAGGCCAACCAAGGCATCTCAAGGAACTTGCCACGGCGGCAAGGCCCGGTGAGCGACAAGCTCCCGGACGCGATAAGACAACGACCGCGGCAAGGCGCTTGCCGCGGCAAGCCTCCTATCTGTACTTGCGCTCCAGCTCATCCACCAACGTGTCGCTCTGGGACCCTTCCAGGCGTACGAGGCGGGAGGCTGTGCAGCTAGCGGTACACGGTGGCAAGCGGCGCTGACAAGATTGCCATCGTGGCGAGCGGTGGCGTCCCTGGCGGTCCCATTTGCACTATTTGGGCGACGCAGACGGGCATTTAATAACCTTGTCCCCTGCCGTCAGGGTTAGGTATGATACACTATAGCAGGCGGCGGTGCCAACCGCAGCACCTTTCCATTTTTACCCTCGTCTACGTTGCCACCTGTCGGTGACCCCTTGAGCATATAAAAGGAGGCCCAGGCGCAACGTAGGAAGGGGCCGGAGAGAACACTCATGCTCGGTCTCGTTAGCTGCTGGTGTGTACTATAGCATTAAGTGCTCCCGAGCAAGAACTCAATACAAACCACAAAGCAGGAGTAGGGCTTTACGCATCCATGCGGCCCGAACCTGGGTAAACCGCTCGTGTGCTTCGCCTCGATCTGCTCTTCGTGCGATCTCCGCCCCCCTGCCGAACCAAAAAGGAGCTTGGTCCGCCGGTCCCATCGGTGTTCGTGGATTAGCACCCCCGACATCTTTGGCGCGCCAGGTAGGGGGTGCGTCGAGGTTGTGTGAACCTGATCCGGCGTTCGCACGAGCTAAATCTTCATCGTCTTCATCGACATGCCGCCGAAGAAGAAGGCTTCGGAGGCAGCTGCTCCGTCCGCGCCGAACCCACCATCGCCGGAGCAAACGGCTAGTGGGGTAGACGTCGGCGGAAGAACGGGCGTCGACGAGGGAGCTCATGGTGCCGCCAGGTCCAAGGACAAGGCTGCGCTGCCCATCGACGGCGCAGTCGGCTCCCACAACGACCGGGCGCACTCCAAGACCTCGGCGTCCGTACATGCACCGCGCCCATCCCAGGAGGCGCGGGACCAGCAGCGTCATGATACTCACGGTACCATACGTCTGCTGGACCAAGATCGAGCTGGTGGATCTCGGAGCGCTCAAGACCAGCATGCACGCCAACATGCTGACGCGAGCGGGGCGCGGTCGCCTGGACGGGATACTGCTCCTTCTAACATGATTAGAAGTCCGAGCATATCCTGCTCCTCGCACCGTTTGCCGCCGCCACCCGCCACTTCAGCAGAAGCTTTGGCACGAGCTCAACTGCTCCTAGACTACCCTCCAGCGGCAGACAAGATCGACGACTGGAGGGCCACCATTCAGAGTTTCATCGGCTTCACCAACGGCGACGTTCCATGGCAGCCGAGTACTTCGCAGCCGCGGCAAGTCAGCCAGGCACGAGCCGGTGGCGACAAGACCGGTGGGGGTGCAACCACCGTGCACTCTCCGCCCCGAAGGCCAAGATCGCTGACTCGCCGGATCCACCCCGACAGCGACTCCACCGCGTCATCAGATCCTCGAGCTCGTCGCGATCAACGCCAAGTTCTTCACGAACGACAGCAAGAAGACGCTCGTGCTCGCATCGAGCGTCGAAGGGAAGCGCGGCGTCAATCAGACCAGCGCACTGGGCCCTCTGTCGACATGCATGCGCCAGGGGAACCAGGCGACTTGCCGTACGCGGTAGGTTGCCCTGCGTTCACTCGTGAGCTGCGGCAAGTCCAGTGGCCCAGCAAGAAGAATTTCAAGCCAGACGTGCCAGAGAAGTACGACGGCAAGTCGCATCCGTCGGAGTTCCTCAGCATCTACACCATCGCGGTGCAAGCTACCGGGGGGCGGGACGACAAGATCCTTGCCAACTACTTCCCACTGGTGCTCAAGCCCAACGTCAGGTCCTGGCTCATGCATTTGCCGGACAACTCCATATCCTCCTGGGCAGACCTATGCCATCAGTTTGTCGGCGCCTTTACAGGCGGCCACAAACCTCATGGCCAAGAGAGTGTCCTTCACCTACTTGCCCAGAAGGAAGGAGAGCCCCTGCGCAAGTACATTCAGAGATTCAGCCATGTACAGCACAACATCCCAAATGTCCACCCTGCCGCGGTCATTAGCGCGTTCCATCAGAACATGCGTAACCGCAGGATGCGGGAGGAGATGGCGATGTGCAAGATCAGAGACATCAGTGAGCTGTATGCCCTGGCCAACAAGTGTGCACGTGCTGAGGAAGGGAGGAAACTCCCTAGAGAGAATACAGGAGCAGGAGGATCTGACAGCGAGGATGCCGCCCCGGCAAAGAAAAACCGGCGGCAGAACAATAGGAAGAAGAAAGGCAAAGATGTGCTAGTCATTGAGCAGTCCGGCAACGACGGTGGCGCCAAGAAAGCCAAAGCTGGTAGCTCCGGCAAGGAGATTGCCGCATGCACCAACTGCCAGGCTATGGCGGTCGCCGACAAGCAGGACGGCACCGACAAGCAATATTGCAAGATCCACCGCACCAAGGGCCATGACCTCCAGAGCTGCAAGAAGGTCGAGCAGCTTGTCCAGCAGCAAAAAGCTGAATACAAGCGACGCTGGAGAATCCGGCAAGAAGCGCGCCGGCCGGGGAGGATGCCGCGGCAAGGCCAAGCAGCGGCAAGGAGACAGACCTCCCCGCGGCCGCGACAAGGATGAAGATGACGACGACGACGAAGACATGGATGATGTCGAGACCAGTGAGCAGGAGTTCCAGAAAGCCACAGAGGTCTTGTGTGTTGATGGCGGTGCTTCTCTGCAAACTTCGCACCGCTAACTCAAGCAGTGGGTGCGGGAAGTCAATGCGACGGAACCACCTATCGAGTCACGCAAACTTTTGAAATGGTCCAGCACGCCTATCATATTTGATATTGAGGACCACCCTGATCGCACAACTGCGGTCGGGTGCTTGCCGATGTTTGTTTCTCCAACTATCCGCAACCTCAAGGTCACTAAGATGCTAGTTGACGGCGGGGCCAGCTTGAACCTGATCTCCTCCACTGTACTCCAGAAACTCCAGATCCCTGACAGCGAGCTCGAAGAGACCGGCACATTCCAAGGAATCAACCCGGGAAGGAGCCAGCCGAAGGGGAAGGTCACGTTGCTAGTAACATTTGGCAGCGAGTTGAACTTCAGTACTGAGAGGGTCACTTTTGACGTTGCCGATTTTCCATTGCCTTACAATGGGATACTCAGTCGTCCAGCGCTCGCCAAGTTCATGGCAGCCTCTCACTACGCATACAACATGCTGAAGATGCCAGGCCCGATAAGCGTCATCTCTATCCCTGGCGACAAGAAGGATGCTCTTATCTGCGCCGACAAGATCTACCGGGAAGCGGCAGCCGCAACAGATCGCAAGTCACTTGCCGTTGAAGCTCCCGGGGGGAAGAAGAATACCAAGTCCGGCAAGAGTTCTGATGCCCACTCCGGCAAGCGCACCTCTTCGAAGTGCTGCGCTACCGTCGAGGATGCACCATCAAGCTCCACCGGCAAGTATAAGAAGACAATGGCAGCTCTGCCAGAGACCAAGAAGGTGTCCGCCAAGGAGGACGACACTGGTAGTACCTTCACCACCAGTGCCACTCTTGACCCTAAATAGGAAAGCGCGCTCATTGCTTTCCTGCGGGCGAACGTCGACGTGTTTGCGTGGCAGCCGTCTGACATCCCCGGTGTTCCCAGGAAAGTAATTGAGCACCATCTTGCCGTTTGTCCTCATGCGCGGCCCGTCAAGCAGAAGTTCAGGAAGCAAGCAGTGGAGCGCCAAGAATTCATCACAGAAGAGATCAAGAAATTGGAAGCAGCAGGCCTTGTCAGAGGAGTGCTCCATCCTACATTGTTGGCCAATCCTATAGTCGTGCGCAAGGCAAACAGGAAATGGAGGCTTTGTATCGACTTTACCGATGTTAATAAAGCTTGCCCCAAAGACCCATTTCCCTTGCCGCGCATTGACCAGATTGTTGACTCCACGGCCGGATGTGACTTGCTTTCATTTCTTGACGCATACCCAGGATACCATCAAATCTTCATGGCAGAAGAAGATGAGGAGAAGACCGCATTCATAACTCCATGTGGCACGTACTGTTTCATACGGATGCCTTTCGGTTTAAAGAATGCTGATTCAACATTTGCAAGGGTAGTTCATGTCGCTCTTGAGCCACAAATGCACAGAAATGTGGAAGCCTACATGGATGACATAGTGGTCAAGAGCAAAGACAAGGCAACTCTGATTCAAGATTTAGACGAGACCTTTGCAAATCTACGCAAGATCAACCTCAAGCTCAACCCCGAGAAGTGCGTGTTTGGAGTCCCCTCCGGCAAGCTTCTCGGGTTCTTCGTGTCTCAGCGGGGAATTGAAGCCAATCCCGACAAGATCAAGGCCATTGAGCAGATCGAAGCACCAAAGCGCGTCAAGGATGTACGAAGACTTGCCGGTTGCGTGGCTGCTCTCAGCAGGTTTATCTCTCGGTCTGCTGAGCGTGCCCTGCCGTTTTTCAAAATTTTGAAAAAGGCATGTCCAATGAAATGGACTCCGGAAGCAGAGGCTGCGCTGCAGGACTTGAAGAGATACCTGTCCTCCACTCCAACACTTGTCGCACCTAAGCCACAAGAGAAGTTGTTGCTGTATATAGCGGCAACCAATCAAGTGGTTAGTGCTGCGTTAGTGGCAGAGAGGGAGGCAGATGACGAGCTAGCAACCGTGGCAGGCGCATCCAGCGACAAGCAGGGGGCTTCCCCGACAAGCTCTGGTCCCGACAAAGATGGGTCTGCGCAGGTGCGCGAGGAAATGCAGAAGAAAATGGTGCAGCGCCCAGTTTACTTTGTCAGTTCCCTTCTGCAGGGGGCTAGGTCAAGGTACTCTGGTGTGCAGAAATTGCTTTTCGGCCTTCTCATGGCCTCGAGAAAGCTGCGCCATTACTTCCAAGCACATGAGATCACAGTTGTCACTCGCTTTCCGCTGAAGAGGATTCTACAGAATCCTGAAGCCACAGGCAGGATTGTTGAGTGGGCACTGGAACTATCAAGCTTTGGCCTCAAGTTTGAGAGTACTTCAACTATCCAAAGCAGAGCATTGGCAGAATTCATAGCAGAGTGGACGCCAACACCAGATGAAGAAATTCCAGAAACGAGCATCCCCGTCAAGGAAGCAAGCAAAGAGTGGCTCATGTACTTTGGCGGTGCCTTCTCGCTACAAGGCGCCAGCGCTGGCGTGCTGCTTGTCGCACCCACCGTAGAGCACCTCAAGTACGTAGTCCAGATGCACTTTCCCAAGGAGCAAGCAACAAATAATACTTCAGAGTATGAAGGCTTGCTTGCCGGCCTCAGGATCGCGGCAGACCTTGGGATCAAGAAACTCATTGTCAGGGGTGACCCGCAGCTTGTCATCCGCCAAGTGAACAAGAGTTACCAGAGTCCGTTGATGGAAGCCTACGTTGACGAAGTGAGAAAGCTAGAAGAGCACTTTGACAGCCTACAGATGGAGCATGTTCCAAGAGCTCAGAACGACATTGCCGATGGCCTGTCAAAGTGCGCCGCACTTAAATTACCTGTGGAACCAGGGATTTTTGTGCTCAAGCTGACTCGACCGTCTGTAACACCATCAACTGTACAGAGCAAGAAGAGGAAGTTGATTTCTGGTGACTATTTTCCGGCAGAGCTTCCCAAAGCCGCCGCCAAGAAGGTCCCCAAGATCAACACCAAGAGTGCTGAGGAGCAGTCTGCTCCGGCAAGCGCTAGGGTTTGTTCCGTTGAAGCAGACGCTCCCGACAAGTTTTGCTCCGACAAGCTTGCCGGGGAACGTCAAGCTCCGGCTAAGCCACAGGCTCTCGCCGTAGAAGCGGATGTTCCCGCAGCAGCAGATGTGCCTTTAGTCCATGTTGTCGAGCCACAAGCTCCAGCATGGGCACAGCAGATTGTCCGTTTCCTTCAAACAGGAGAACTTCCCGAAGAGCAAGAAGAAGCGGAAAGAGTAGCCCGGCAGTCAAGTATGTACCAGTTTGTTGACAACACACTGTACAGAAGAAGACTCAACGGTGTGAAATTGAAGTGTATTCACCGGGAAGATGGACAAAAGCTGTTGGCAGAGATACATGGAGGCATATGTGGTCATCACATTGGCGCAAGGGCACTTGCCGGCAAAGCATTCCGGCAAGGTTTCTTTTGGCCGACAGCCCTCCAGGATGCAACTGCACAAGTAACCAAGTGTGAAGCGTGCCAGTTCCATTCCAAGCAGATACACCAGCCAGCTCAAGCTCTCCAGACGATCCCTTTATCCTGGCCATTTTTGGTCTGGGGGCTCGATATCCTCGACCCCTTTCCCCGAGCATTCGGGGGCTTTGAGTACTTGTACGTTGCAATCGACAAGTTCACAAAGTGGCTGGAAGTGGAAGCAGTGAGGAAGGTGACAGCACAGTCAGCAGTCAAGTTCTTCAGGTCGATTGTTTGCCGCTTCAGGATCCCTAACAGGATAATCACCGACAACAGTATGCAATTCACGAGCCGCACCTTCATGCAATACGTCCAAGATCTTGGCGCCAAAGTCTGCTTCGCTTCTGTTGCTCACCCGAGAAGCAACGGTCAAGCGGAGAGGGCAAATGCTGAAGTGCTGCGTGGGCTCAAGACCAGGACTTTCGACAGGCTGCACAAGTGCAGAAGAAACTGGATCGAGGAGCTGCGGGTGGTTCTTTGGTCGATCAGGACGATGCCAAATCGAGCCACTGGCCAGACACCTTTCGCTCTAGTCTATGGAGCAGAGGCAGTTCTCCCCACTGAACTCGTATACGGGTCACCTCGAGTGCTCGCTTATGATGAGCTTGAGCAAGAGCAGCTGCGACAAGATGACGCGCTGCTCCTTGAGGAGGACCGTCTTCAGGCTGCTGTACGAGCTGCTCGCTACCAGCAAGCTTTGCGCGGCTACCATAGCCGCAAAGTTAACGCCAGAAGTCTCAAGGAAGGCGACCTTGTTCTTCGGCGTGTTCAGTCCGCCAAGAATTCCAACAAGTTGACACCAAAGTGGGAAGGCCCTTACCGGGTGAAACGAGTCACTTGGCCTGGCGCTGTCCGCCTTGAGACCGAAGATGGCATTCCGGTGAGCAACTCCTGGAACATTGAGCATCTTCGTAAGTTTTACCCGTAGGGCGCGGTTGCCGGAACCCGTTCCGGCAACCACCTTTTGTACAAGTCTTGCCGCTGTTGCATGTAATCCTTTGTACAAAGCCGGGCGCAGACCCCGTGCATAAAGCCCTTGTGCTCCGCACATCTTGTCAATTTCATGGTTTTTATTTTTTGCATGTGTTATCTGACACTTTGTGCGGCACTTACTCCCGGTAAGAAACAACGAGCCATAAGGCTCCATAGCTTTATTTTCCCCTCTTTCTTTTTTCTCATGGAAAGGAAGGTTCCCTCGCCCACAAGTTTGCCGGGGGGGAAGGGGGAAGATAATGGTATGGACCAGGCATCGTTCAAGAAAGTTTCGCCTTGCCGGGAAGCAAACGACAGAAAAGCTAAGTTGCCAAAGTTTGAGCAATCAAATTTTTTAAATTTTTAAGTTATCTTCCTTGAACGACCGTGCTTTGTATGGAAAACCTGTGCGCGGAGGAACCAACTCGTAGCTAGTTGCGCCCTTACTTTGTTTCGAGCCCGCTCAACAACTTAAGTGAGCTGCGACTAGCTGCGACAAGGTTTCTTGTCGGTAGCGGCACCGCCAGCAGGCTGCTAACGTCCCACACTCAGCGCTCGTGGCCAAGGTGCCTGCGCTGGCAAGTTCCCTAAAAGCGTAGGGCAAAAACATACAAAGGAAGGAATCAAGTAAAGGAAATAACATTGCAATTAGTACCCGAAATAAAGTTATATTACAAGGTAGCTTGTCGCAGCTCTAACAGATTGTTCTCGTAACATGACCAGCAGCGACAAGAAAAGAAGAAAACGGGCGGCCTAGTCTACGCGATCGCCCTCAACCCTCTTGATCCCTCTCACCTTGTCCACAATGGGTGCGACAAGGGTCTTGAGCGCCTCCAGATCAGCATCCGGCGGTAGGGTCCTGAGGAAATTGGTGAGGTTGAGGCCCGGATTGCGGAAGGCCACCTTCACCAACACCTTTTGAAGAGCTCCCGCGCAGATCTTGCGCGACTCGTCGGCCAGCTGCATTGGGATCCTCTCCCGGAGTCGCTGGAGGGCCGTCGCCACGCCTTTGAAAAACGAGGTGAGCTTGGCGCTGGGTTGGAGGTTCTCGTCGGAGGGATACCCGAGATCCTCCATCCCCAGCTGCGCCAGCTCCCTGTCAATGTCTACGGCAACGTCCACGATACCCTCCGTCCAGTTCTCCACATTCTCCCGGAAAGTGTTCTGGGCGGCAGCAGCACTCGCCAGCAGTGCCTTGCCGGCCTTGACCTCCTCCTTCAAGGTCGTCTCCTGCTCCTTGGCGCCGTCCAGCGTCTTGGTCAAAGTGGTCAGCTTCAACTCAAGATCCGCGTTGGAGTCCTTGGCGGCGCTAAGCTCCTGGCCCTTCTCGGCGAGACGGGCCTGCAGCTCCGAGTAGCTGTGGGCGTCCTTCTCCCGCTCACGCTTGAGCGCGGCAAGCTCTTCACCACTCGCCTTGAGATCGGCTTCCACCTGCGCCACCTTCGTCTCCAGCTCCTTCTTGGCGGCCTCGGCAGCTGCGGCAGCATCCTCTGCTTGCTTGAGGGCTCCGCCAAATGTTTGCTCGCGCGCGGCAAGCTCCTCCTCGTGGCTGTCAAGGTTGACCTTCCGCTGCACTAGCTCGCCCTCCTGCGCAGACAGCTTCTCAACGGCAAGCCGCTGTTGCTCCTCGACTTCAGCCCGCTCGAGGAGGAGGGCCTTCTGCTCCTCGGCAAGGTGCGCTCGCTCCTCTGCCAAAGACCGGAGAGCTTCCTGGTTGTGACACCGGAGCTCCTCCGTGCGCTTCTTGATGTCCACTCCCGCCTTCGCGACAAGCGCCTCGCGGGATTCCAGCTTGGCTTGCCGGGCGCGGTAGAGCGACACCAGCTTCCGCAGCAGCCGCTCCTTCTCAGGCTCGCTGCTGCTGCTGCTCGGTGCGTCAACCAGCGCCAGCCCAGCGGAGGCGAGCACTTCTCCATCAAAGCTCTCTCCTTCGACCGGCGCCCTGGAGCTTGACGCCCAGGGGAGGTTGATGAAGACGCCATCGCCGGCCTTCAAGTAGACGCCTGGCTGGGGCTCTCCGGAGCCTGACGCTGCGGCAGCGGCGGAGAGATCGGCGGTCGGCGTAGCGCCTGGCGCTCCTGCGGCCTCAGGGCCGTCAATACGATCGCCAGATCCCCCGCCTGCTTCTGCGGCGGCAGCATTGGCGGCCTCTGCGCCGGCGGGAGCGTTAGCGCCGGCTGCTTCCTCGGCGGCAGCAGCGTCGTCGGCGGCAACCTCGGTCTCCATCGGCTCCGCAGCAGATGGGTCTGACAGCCGAAAAAGGGAGAAGAGTCAAGCAAATATCCAAAAAAGAAGATCAAAAGAAGAAGAACCCAAGGGAAGTTTTGAAGCGAGAAGATTACCTGTGCATGGTTCTGCAGTCGTGGTCTCTACCGCCGGGGGGCCGCTGGTGCTGTCCCTTGCCGGAGAGCTCTCCCTTGCCGGAGACTTCTCCCTTGCCGGAGAACTCTCCCTTGCCGGAGACCTCTCCCTTGCCGGAGGACTCTCCCTTGGCATTTCGGGGGTGGCCTCCGGGCGCTCCTGGTGGGGCTGCTCTGCTCCTACACAAACCAACAATTAGATATTAGCAAAGAAAGGGTATCCATGCGCGGCTAACAGCGGAAAGCAAGCCATATACTTACGCTGGGGGCTGCTCTCAAGAATAGTTGTCGGGTCCGGCAAGGTTGTCTCGGGCGCATCCCCTGCTGTCGCAGTGGGTTCGTCCTCGATGATAATCACCGGGGCCTTGGCTCTCTTCGCTGCTCTTTGGGCCAGAGTCCTAAGAAGGAATAAGTTCAGAGTAAAGCAGATGAGATGCAAGACAAAACAGCAAAACTTGAAGCACTACAAGTACAACAAGAGAATCTTACTCTTCTTCTTCCTCGTCGGAGCTGTACGCGGAGAAGTCGAAGTCCAGCTCACGCCCGGCGCGAGAAGGCAGAGGAGTAAGTTCCCTTGGCCGCTTGGCAGGAACTGTGGTGGTGGTCTGAGAGGACCCCGCTCCGGCTGCCGCCACGGCGTGAGAAGCGGCAGGAGCAGAAGCGGTGGTCCGGGTGGACCCTGCTCCAGTTGCCGCAACAGCATGAGGCGCTCCCGCGGCAACAGTGCTTGCCGCGGTGGAGCGTGTCGCGCGACGCGGGGACTGTCGACTCGCCCGCCGCCCCGCTACTTCCCCGGCCTTGCGGAGACGCCTTCTTGGTGGAGCTGGGGGCTCTGCTTGCGGCGAGCTGTCTGATGATGAGGAGGAAGAGGAGTTGATCTCCAACGAGCCGCTCGTATCCTCGGTGGGCTCGCTCGGCTCAACGTCACGCCCGACAAACTCTTTCTTGCCAGCAAGCTCTTTCTTGCCAGCAAGCTCCTCTCGCTCGGCACGGCTTGCCGCCTCTGCTGCCTCTGCCTCCTCCACGGTGAATCCAAACTCGCCCGCGGCTGCGGCTGCCGCCACCTCTTCCAGCCTGGTGGCAATGCGTTTCAACTCCGCATCGGTGGTGTCACGAGTGAGGCCATTCTTTTCATCAAAGCGGATCGACACTTCTACCAGGCCGTCAAAGAACTCCTGCACGACGTCGTCTGCAGGCTCTTGCCAAGTTGGGACAATTCCATGCGAGTCGCACAGTGGCATCATTGCCCGGATGCGGTCGAGCGCGGAGTTGTTGCACAGCGGAACGACACCCTGCGGCAACCTGAACACTTCGGGATGCTCAGGGTCATACTTGAAAAGCTCTTGGAGCATCGCGTTAAGCTCTAGAACAGTGAAGTTGTAGTTGAGGCCCGGGCGCAGCCTCATGATATTCGCCGCATTCTTGAATTCCCAGGCGGGCCTCCTCCGTTCCTGCAAGGGGGCGATGCGGCGGCGAAGAAAGTCTGCGCCAACAGCACCTACAGTAAGCCCGGCAAGCCTGAGGCGTTGGATCCGGGTGATGGCAATCTTCAGCCTATCGTCTTCCGGGGCCACGTCGCTCCAATCTCCGCCGCGTGCTGCTGGGGCTTGGCGCCGGGCGGTAAACGGCTGCGGGTTCTCCTCGACAATCCAGCACTAGTCTGCTCTCCATTCCTCCCACTTGCTGCGGTACTCCCCCTCCAGATAAGCGTCCTTCTTGCCGGCCCTTGAGATCCAAGCGATTCCGCCGGATAAAGGCTCTCCTCTCTCTACTCGGGGCATAAAGAAGTGGCGGAAAAGGGCTACATTGGGATGGACTCCGACAAAGTTTTCGCAAAGATGTGCGAAAACTGCCATGGTCAGAACAACATTGGGGGTGAAATCAAGGAGGCAGAACCCGTACGTGTTCATGATATCGCAGAAAAACTCAGAGAAGGGCGGGAAGAGCCTGCAGTAGAAGAACACGGCGAAGAAGGGATATCCGTTTGGAGCCATTTTCCAAGCGGAGGCTGGAAGTACCTTCGTGCTCGGATACGCTCGCGTCTCCGTCGACCAGAAGAGGTAGTAGTACTCCCTCAGCTCCTTTGCGGCGAGCTTGGGGGGGAAGATTGCCCGCTCCTTTCGCAGCGCCGCAAGCCGCTGCGCCTCGGTCGACTTCACAATCTTCCCCTTGTCGGCTTTCGGAGCCATGGCGGAAGTGGTGGAGGAGGTCGACGGCGTTGGTGGTGCTGGTGGTGATGGGGGGCAGGGCGCTGCTCTCTTTCGGCTTTGGGAAGACGGAGGAGCGGCGGAGGTTTCCGAGATTGGAATGGGAACCGGCAAATGGGCGCACTACCCCTGCTTCCCCTGCTAGTAAAGAAACCACCTCTCCCACGACGCCGCATTCGACGCGTGCCGTTCGGGGAGGGCGCAGTGGATATGGAGAGAGATGCGGCATAATCCAGGCCGCGCGTGCCCGTGCCCTATTTTGGGCCTGGCCCAACAGCGCTCGGCACCGTGTATGGCCCAGGCCCGGGGGCTCCTGTCGGTGTACTAGAGTAGGGGTACCCTAGTATCCCGAACTTGTGCACGGGCAGTCGCAGCGTCCCGTGGCAAGGCTTGCCGGGTGACCGCCAAGGTCCTCCGTGGTTACTTTGGAGCCATTCAAGAACAAAGTATCCAAGCCAAGGAGACAGGACCCCGACAACAGGAGCTTGCCGGGAAGGCCAACCAAGGCATCTCAAGGAACTTGCCGCGGCAGCAAGGCCCGGTGAGCGACAAGCTCCCGGACGCGACAAGACAACGACCGCGGCAAGGCTCCACTTTGTACCTGCGCTCCAGCACATCCACCAACATGTCGCTCTGGGGCCCTTCTAGGCATACGTGGCGGGAGGCTGTGCAGCCAGCGGTACACGGTGGCAAGCGGCGCTAACAAGATTGCCATCATGGCGAGCGGTGGCGTCCCTGGCGGTCCCTTTTGCACTATTTGGGCGATGCAGACGGGCATTTAATGCCCTTGTCCCCTGCCGTCAGGGTTAGGTATGATACACTGTAGTAGGAGGCGGTGCCAACCGCAGCACCTTTCCATTTTTACCCTCATCTACGTTGCCACCTGTCGGTGACCCCTTGAGCATATAAAAGGAGGCCCATGCGCAACGTAGGAAGGGGCCGGAGAGAACACTCACGCTCGGTCTCGTTAGCTGCTGGTGTGTACTGTAGCACTAAGCGCTCCCGAGCAAGAACTCAATACAAACCACAAAGCATGAGTAGGGTTTTATGCATCCGTGCATGCTATTCGTGCGATCTCCGCCCCCTTGCCGAACCAAAAAGGGGCTCGGTCCAACGGTCCCATAGGTGTTCATGAATTAGCACCCCCGACAGATTGATTAACGCACCTGCCTATTTTATGAACCTGATGAACAAAGTGTTTATGGAGTTTTTGGATAAGTTCGTCGTAGTGTTCATCAATGATATCCTGGTTTATTCAAAGAATGAAGAGGAACATACAGTACATTTGCGTTTGGTTTTGGAGAAACTAAGGGAACATCAGTTATATGCCAAATTCAGCAAATGTGAGTTTTGGTTAAAGGAAGTAGGATTTCTTGGGCATGTTATATCCGGAGAAGGAATAGCAGTTGACCCCACAAAGGTTGAGACCGTAACCGAATGGGAATCACCAACGACAGTTGGAGAGATCCGGAGTTTTCTTGGACTCGCAGGATACTACCGGAGATTCATTAACAACTTTTCAAAGATTGCAAAGCCTATGATGGAGTTGTTGAAGAAGGATACTAAGTTCAAATGGACTGAGGAGTGTGAGGCTAGTTTTCAGGAGTTGAAGAAACGATTGGTTACCTCACCAGTATTGATTTTGCCAGATCAGACCAAGGATTATGAGGTGTATTGCGACGCTTCACGTTGAGAACTTGGAGCAGTGCTTATGTAGGAAGGTAGAGTTGTTTCGTATGCTTCACGACACCTGAGGCCTCACGAATTGAATTATGCTACGCATGATTTGGAGTTAGCAGCCGTAGTGCATGCATTGAAAACTTGGAGACATTTTCTCATTGGAGATTGCTTCTATAAAGAAGAAAATGAGCGAAGGAAAAGCCAAGGGATTTCATGAGGATGAGCACGATACCCTATGGTTTGAGGACCGTGTTCATGTGCCAAATGACCCGGAGATCAGGAAGTTGATTCTACAAGAGGCACATGATTCACCGTATTCGATTCACCCAGGAAACACCAAGATGTACTTGGATTTGAAGGAAACATTCTGGTGGACCGGAATGAAGAAGGATATTGCAGCATATGTAGCAGTTTCTGATGTATGTCATAGAGTAAAGGCAGAACATCAGAAGCCAGCCGGATTGTTACAACCATTGCCGATACCCGAGTGGAAGTGGGATAAGATAGGCATGGATTTTATCACAAGACTACCCAGGACAAAGGCAGGCTATGACTCGATATGGGTAGTAGTTGATCGTTTGACGAAAGTAGCACATTTCATTCCAGTTAAGACCACTTACACCAGTGCTAAGTTGGCAAAGATATACATGACTAGGATCATTTGTTTGCATGGGGTTCCGAGGAGTATTGTATCAGATAGAGGAACCCAATTTATCTCAAGGTTTTGGAATCAGTTGCATGAAACTTTGGGAATCAGGCTAGAGTTCAGCACAGCTTTTCGCCCACAAACAGATGGACAGACCGAGAGAGTCAATCAGATTTTGGAAGATATGCTGAGAGCTTGTGCACTAGATTATGGATCTAGTTGGGACGATAACTTGCCATATGCGGAATTTTCTTATAACAACAGTTACCAAACCAGTTTGAAGATGGCACCTTTCGAAGCTTTGTACGGAAGGAGGCGCAGGACACCGTTGTCATGGGACGAAGTTGGAGACCGTCAGTTCTTTGGACCAGATTTGATTAAGGAGTCTGAACGGAAAGTTAAGTTGATTCGCGATAGGCTCAAGGTAGCCCAGTCCAGGCAGAAGAGCTACGCAGATTCTAAACGCAAGGAGACAGTTTACGAAACCTGAGACAGAGTGTATCTTCGAGTATCCCCACTTCGAGGAGTTAAGCGCTTTGGAGTTAAGGGAAAATTACCACCGCATTTCGTTGGACCGTATAAGATCTTGCAACGTATGGGAGAAATCGCTTATAAGTTGGAATTACCAGAGGGACTGTCAGGAGTTCATGATGTATTCCATGTTTCTCAGCTGAAGAAATGTCACGCCGAGATGGCAGAGGTACTGCTAAGAGATACAGTGCCGCTTGAAGCGATTCAGTTGAAGGACGATTTAACATATGAGGAGAAACCAGTCAAGATTCTCGATTTTGCCAGCAGAGTTACCCACAGAAAGGTTATCAAGTTTTGCAAAGTTCAGTGGAACCACCACTCAGAGGATGAAGCCACCTGGGAGAGATAAGAAGATTTTCTCAAGGACCACCCTCACCTATTTTCTAGCCAACCCGAATCTCGAGGGCGAGATTCATCTTAAGGGGGGTAGGTTTGTAACATCCCAAATTTTCAATTTGGAATGTTATACATTACATCATCATGCATATCATATTTTCTTGCATTTGGTCGATCCTAGAAATTTCATGCATTCTTAAGTTGAACTTTTTGGTTCGATCTCTTGTTCGAGTTTTACCTGTGCATTAGATGAGTACTTATTGTATGCTTGTTGTTTGTCTGCGATAGATTACCCGGATTGCGCCGCCTGTTACATCGAATCTCTAGGACTCGCGGATCATCAGCAAGGCAAGTAACACTTTGATCATACCTTTTCTACAACCCAGTTTTATTGCATTAAATCAATCCTCACACATTGCATGATTAGGATCTAATTAAACTGTGGGATGGGAAGTAGATTGAGGTAGTACCTATTACCTGTATATTATGAAACCTTTGGGAGTTACTTCTACGTTTTGCTTATTATGCCATGCTATGCTAGTAGACGTGGATTGGGTGAGTGATATCCATGACAGATGTGAGTATTGTTAATTAATGGTTTATCTAAGGTGGCAACTTAAATACACATCTGGGTGGATTGAGGCACCTGATGTCTATCAGGACTTGCCTGTTTTCTTTTGGACCGCCACCCAGGCTCAAAGGGATCATAAGATCATTCATACTAAATACTTCCATGTGCAGCCACAAGCCATTATGGGCTCTGGCATAGTTGAATAAGTCATGCGAACTCTTATAGTGGTAGACTAGCAGATGTAGGGGATGTAGGTGGTACGGTCTACTCCATCGTAAGGTGCTAGCGCTTCTGAAAGACGATGTCTCGGTCATCCGTCTTCTCAAACACCATCAAGTGCGAGAAAACAAACGGAGGCGATCGAGTCTTGTCGGGGAAAAGTGCGCAAACCTCTGCAGAGTGTAACAAACTAATCATGATTAGCCGTGTCCCCGGTTATGGACATCTTGAGTATCTAGTACTTGAATATCGTGTGAATCTCATCATGTTACTTCTAACTAATATTGTTGGGTTTTAATTGTTCACTTAATTGGGATCGGAATGCTGTCAACCATTCTCGATGTTCAACTACCATGATAGTTAAATAAATTCATTCCTTTGCAGTAGGGAAAAACTGGCTTTACGCAAAACTATAACCATAGAGCTTTCCACCGGCCAAATATGCATATAGTATAGGTGTTGCATTCCATTACTCTCTATGTGTTACATTGCCAACATATTCCATGTGCTGACCCATTTTCAGGCTGCAACTTTCATGTTGCAGACTTTTCAGACGACGAGTAAGGTGCTGTTAGGTCGTGGTTCTATACTCAGTGATGCCGTTGGAGTTGATGGACCCATTTATCTTCCAAGTCTTCCGCTGTTATCGATATTAGATGGCCTTAAGCCATATTTATTGTAATAAGTCGTCTTTTGAGACATCGATGTAATAAGTGTGTGATTGCTACTCTGCTATAAATCCTTCGAAGTACTGTGTGGTGTCAGCATTACTGATCCAGGGATGACACCGGAGCACAGAGACTTGATCCATTCGGGTCGGGTCGCTACACTATATGAGACGAATATCTGGATTAAAGGGGATTCAAATATTTAAACTGGAGATCACGACATCAATAATATCATAACGCAAATTGGTGTATCAAACATGCATATTCATTTGAATTTGGGCACACGTGTAATGTTATATAGTTTATCAATATTGGTGATCCATAGATTCTTCAATTACAAACAATGCATGGTTTATATGCAATTAATGTCTAAATAAGATTACACTATATGTTGCGTGTGTGAAACACATTATACATGTTTGAGAAGTAAAAAAGACCCGCATGAAACACACATTAATTGGAGACAGTTAACGAGGAATGCATACATTGGATTTCAACATAAAGTGGTTTCAAATATTTGAAAATCCAAATTGATGGACACAACCTTATGAATCCGAGATCATGCCATTTGTAAACCATAGTTACGTATAAACGGTGTTGTGCTTTTGGAAGTATATATAAAAAATGATGTATATAGAATGTAATTCCAATTGAAAATGGATCCCGCCCGAAAAAAATAGAATACAAACGGGATTCGAATTGAGTTGGCACGGTAAACGTGCACTCTGCAAAATTTGAATGAAGCGGGGAAAGTCGCAGTAACCATCCGAAACCAAAATCCGCGAGATGGAAATCACTACTTCCTATCCCTGCCACGCAAAGCCAATCTGCTGGATTTCTATAGGTTTTGATAGGGGTAGGTTTGTAATTTCACTCAAACATGACGTAACCGCCTCTCACCCGGATTCATACACGGTGGGCGCCAAAACACAGTGTGTCCTCGACCGAAATCGACTCCCTCCCCGATTCATATTCATACACGGTGGGCGCCAAAACACAGTGTGTCCTCGACCGAAATCGACTCCCTCCCCGATTCATATTCATACATGGTGGGCGCCAAAAACAAACTCTCGTCGGCAAAAATTCGGTGTATGCGAGATTACCGTCCTATCCCCAACCGACTAATGTTGCTGTCATGTAGTAGAAATTTGAAACGGGGGCTAAGTTTGTAAATTTCCTCGCATTTGAGACAAGCGCGCCATGAATACATGGTTCGCCCGTTCCTCTCTACCTCCCTTTTCCCCATTCGTACTCCGTGGGCGCCAAAACACCCTCTCAACCCCACCCTCCTCCGTCCGCCGCCATCCACCACCCCATCCACCGTCGTCCTCCTCCACCATGCCGAAGCTGATACCCCGACGCCGCCGTCCATTACAAGAGATCGACCTCGCTCATCCACGGCTTTGAACCGGGATCCTTGCATCCCGTCCTCTCGCTTCATCCCCGCCATCGTCCACCTTGCCGGCGCTGCTCCTACGACTGTCTCGTCCACCGTGCCCTGCCGCCACCGTCTACCCTCCTAGATCTGCTTCCACACCGCCGACAGCCGTCGCTACCGCAGCACCTTCAAATTGTCAGCAAATGCATACACGGCGCCGCACCAGAGGTGGTACTCTTTCATATCTGCTCAACTTCTTTATCGCAACAAGAAAATAGATCGCCACTGCTTTACTCTGATTTCTTGTCTTTGTTGCGAAGTTGCCTTTGTCCAGTTTGCACCTTCAGATCCGCCATGGCACGCTCAACACTATACTCCCAATGCTTATGGTTTTGCCCTTTTATATTCCACACTAGTTAAATCACAGTAGACTAAATTTCAAAATTGGGTCAGTCGATTTTTCAGAGCTCGCCGGAGTTCGCCGGTGCGATCGAAGGGGCTCGGGTGTTTGTGGGGCCTCCCCAAACAAAGAAAACTCGACGTGGGTGGGGGTTGGGGCGGGGGTGGGGGTGGGGGTGCCGGAGGAACACAAGCGGTGGGGACCGATGGTCCGGCCGGCGGCCCGTGCGGTGTTCTGTATGGGAAGAACCAGAGACGAGGAAGAAGGAGGGTTAGGAGACGTAGGACCTTCATCCAACCGCTTGAAATGGTTGAGAGACAGATGGGAGTTGAATTCTTAATGCGCTGTGGTTCATCATGTGTGGGCACTACGCAACCAACATTTTATTATCCAAAATCTGCTTGCTCTTCCTTACCATGTTCCTCTTCCATTCTTCTTTAATATGTACTCTCTCCGTTCCTAAATATAAGTCTTTGTATAGATTCCACCATGGACTACATATGGAGCAAAATGAGTGAATCTACACTCTAAAATGTATCTGGATACATCTGTATGTGATCCATAGTGGAAATCTCTACCAAGACTTATATTTCGGAACGGAGGGAGTATGATAGTAGTACAATATATGTTCCTTGTACTGAAGATGAGCAGGGACATTTGCAGTGTAGAGGTCTATACGGTCGGTTGTGATGGACACTTTGAGCCTCTTTGATTCGTAGGGTCTTGTAAACATAGGAATAGGATTTGTAGTGGTCTGCCCACTTGAATCCTATAAGAATAGTAAGGAAATGCGAGGAGTTGTGTCTGCTTTGAGAGTTACACTGATATTAACATTACCACACCTTCACTTGAAGAGAGCTGGTATCCGAAGCCTTTCTAGCCGTACCGGCAATACTAGCACATATATTCCAGCAAGTTCCACTTTGCTGATTTTACTCTAATGCTTAAGGTTTTCCCGTTATATCTACACTATGATCTGTGTAGCTGGTTTGTGTCGCACTAGCAGCAGTCCACTCTTGAAGCTAAACACTGCAATGACTTACAAAATTGGCACCAAGGCATTGAGTGCCATTCTGGATGTAATGAAACTCATACGCTCCCCACCTGTTGATTCTTGTTCAGAATATGATCCTAATGACTATTCTAACCTCGAGGAGTCAAAGGCAGATGGCATGTCCTGTTCACCCATCAAGGTGCATGTTCTAATTTGACAATGTTTTATTGATTATGGGTATCTTGCATATGTTCTCTTGCATTTCTTCTACTTTGTTGCACCGCCATCTGCTTAGTTTACTCATCATATATGTCGAGATGCCATGCCCATCCAATATCAATACATATTCCATCTGTCATCATACCATGTTTTTCCACTCAAATGTTGTTCTTGTGCATCAGACATCAAAAAGGTAGAGGGTGATTGCCGAACCTGAAGGAGCACCAGCAAAGTCCTTGAAAAACATGGTGGTGCCGGAGAAATCAGATAGCACCCCACTTATACTGGTTGTACAACCAGTGACACAAAACGTAGGACCGACTCCAGCAGACTGTACCCATACTTCACTGGCCACACCACTAGCCCCACCACACAGGACCTGCACTCCAGCAAAAGGTATACCGATTTTATTTGCCATAGCACCAGCTGTACCACAGAAAAATCCCACTCCAGCAAAAAGTATAGCAAGTCCACCGGCCGAAGACCTATCCCAACTACAAGAGGCGGCCAATTCCTGCCGATTGGAACCCCATTCAATTTATTCCCAGTTTAAAAGACAATGCTTTCAATGTTGTTAGGGACTACGTGCATATATTCCCATCATGGGAAGATTATTGTGAAGACAAACACCATTTTCACATCTTCCTGTCCAACTTACGTGTAAGTGCTATTATTCATGGTTATTATTTTCCTGTTTTCTGCTGATTGAAGACATCAATGATTTACATTACATTGTTGTAACTAGGCGAGGGTTAATCTGGATAGTCATGACGTGCAAAGCCTGCTTGTGCTTTTCAAGGAAGCATTGCAGCAGTATCGGTGTTACCTGAGGAAATCACACTTTGATGGCAAGTCTATAAACGAATTTCCGGTGAAGTCTCATGTGCTAAATTTAGAAGGCATTGAATGGAAAAACCTTGTTATGCACTGGTCTCGTTCCCAAGATGAGGTACTGTCTATGAAATCACATGACAATTTGAACTTCTACTTTTTCGCATGTGCCTTACGGATCTTTTTTGCAGGAAATCTGCTCGAAGAAGAATTCCGGTTTGACAAGAACGACATGATATCACAAATATGTTGCCCGCTGCTTTGCTCTTGTTACTACCCATTGTCCTGTATCACTGTACTTGCATACATACCTGGTTCGTTATGTGACAGCAGTATGCATGATAGCTTGCTTATCAATTGTTCGCTCCAAATTATCTGATATGTATGAATGGTTACATTAGTGTAGAATATATCCAATGCCAATGTTTTTTTAGCTCTTGTAAGTACAGGTTGTCATTTATCAGTGCACTTATAATGACAGGTAGTTGTTCATGTACCATCACTCTACAGCTTATTTTCCTTTGCCCTCCATTTTCTACACATCAGATCTATATTTACTCTTACCATAAGGTTGGTACTGAAGAAGTTTAGCTATGCATTGCTCTTGGTTGTACCTTTTGCCTGTATCGCTGCACTTACATTTATAGCTACTTGGTTATGTAGCATCACTCTTCATCTTATCTTAAATATTCTACATTTTTCGTATATTATCACATCTATATTTACTCTTAACAAAATGTAGAATAAAGGCAATGCTTTTGAAGAAGATTCTGTGGTAAACTTTTTGAATTGCCCCCCCCCCATCAGCATGGACAAGGCCTTTATAGAGCCTGTCTTCACCAATAATGTAAGTTTGTCCATCTCAAGCCTTCAAATTTTGTTCTATATATTTGGTTAGGCATGACTGCAACAGCTGTTTATTTTTGGTGTTTGCATCAAATTGCTTGTTTAAAGTTTATTATGTAGTTCATAAACAAAAGTTCGTCCTTTCTCAATTTAAGTTTTCAGTTGTACAACCAAGTTCCTTCTTCATACCATGTAAATTAAACTATACAGAGCAAGTGATCTTCTTTTGCACTGCATGTATGCTTCTGTTCTTCATCCGTAATCCAGTGGTGTGGCGAACCTACCCACTACAGCACAATGTCATATTCTGCAATGTCTTAACTATGAACAATGTCATACCATTCTACTATTATTTAAACCGTCTCTTTATTTGCCAATCTGAAATGGTATAAATTGACAGCACACTAACCATTGATACTTATGAGTTCTTGATCTGTAATCCAGTGGTGTCATGAAGCTGCCAACTCCTTCACAATGTCATTTCCTGCCATGTCTTGACCTGAACAATACCATATTGTGTTAGTGCAAGTTTAAACTGTGTCACTTTATTCGTCGGTAAGAAAGGTGATGAATTGTCAGCACTGATACTTTTATGTGCAAAACCTGTCATCTGTCTGCTTGTTTATCTTTCAGAGTGAGGAAGATATAAGTGTTGAACAAGCACAGTCTCATCATCTTGCTCAGCTGCTTGCGCTGCAGCTCCCCAGCAGGGCTAACCTTTCTTGAACTCTATTGAAGTGTTGTTGTTCTTGTATATTATTTTGTCAGCGTGTTTATTTGCACTGGTGGCGATATTTGATGCCCAGTGTATGTAATATGTTGTCTGCTTGTGCTTTATTATCATAGTGGCGAACTTTGATGCCCAGTGCATGTAATATGCTGTAATTTCTTTATTGTATAGTAGGTTTTTTCTTATTCACGATGCTGCAGTTATTTTACTATATATATATCATGTCTTAGGAGTAAACCGGCCAAACCGTAAAATTACGGTACATAATCGGGTCATCATGCAATCACGATGTAGGTTGGGCCTGAAACATGCCGAACAGCTGATGGGCCGGCAGCAGCCCAAAATGAACCCCGACCCATGATTGTGCGAATCAAATCACGGGCTTTTAACAGGCCAAAATTTTCTTGGTCCTTGTTTGGCCCAATCAGATATCGGCTGCGAGCAGGCCGGATGCAAATCGGGCCGTAGTTAGGCCCAACTATATGACGGGCTTTTAACAGGCCGAAATAAATATTGGGTTGAAATGTTAAACGGGCCCTTAACAGGCCAAAACTAATATCAGGGCAAATTACTAAGTGGGCCCAAAAGCATAGTGTCGAGTGACGGGCCGAATCTGATATGGGCCATAATTGAGCCCAAAGCCTCGTAAAGGGTCGGACCTGATCTGGGCCGTAATTTGGCCCAGAACGTGGTAGGCTTTTAACGGGCCGGATCTCATATGGGCCACTATTAGGCCCGGAGCATGGCAGTCCATTAATGGACCGGATCAAATATAGGCCGGCATTTGGCCCAAAACATGGCAGCCAGTTAATGGGCCGGCCTACTAGGGTCCTCAAAATCTTGTGGGCCTACAGCTGGGCCGGCCCATTAATGTCGGCGAAATCTCGTGGGCCTTTAGCTGGGCCAGCCCATTATGATCCGCAAGAATCTTGTGGGCCTTTACCTGGGCCGGCCCATTATGGCACACAAAAATCTTGTGGGCCTTTACCTGAGCCGGCCCATTATGGCCCGCAAAATCTTGTGGGCCTTTAGCTGGGCCAGCCCATTATGGTCTGCAAAATCTCGTGGGCCTTTAGCTGGGCCGGCCCATTATGGTCCGTAAAATCTTGTGGGCCTTCAGTTGGGCCGGCCCATTTAAACTTGAATGGCCGGTCCACGTGTCAACAAATCATAGGCGCGTCTCGCCCATTGGATGAGTGACACCTGTGCCAACGCGGACCTGACACGTGTCTCCTCCAGCCAATGATGATTTTACACGTGGAAAATCCCCATTGGTCGGGGCTGTTAACGGGATATCGGATCCAAAACCTGACCCGATAGCTTAACGGCGTTCCGTTACGCTGGATGCCACGTGTCGGTCACCCTTGATGAAAGCACTTCTGTGACGCGCGATATATCGTCATGGAAGTGGACACTTCCAAGATGATAATTTTGGTAATGTCATGGACCACGTATACGACAGCACAGGTATGACTATCTTGATTCTCTCATAAAATCATCATGGATGTACATGCATGACAAAAAACGCGACCTACTGTGACAAACACGTATCATCACGGAAGTGTATTTTTTTGTAGTGAACCCTTTGCCATAGCTTATTCAGCCGGCCCTGTTGCCGTTTACTGGCGGACGGCAAAGTGCCTGATTCCTTTAGTGCAAGCTTTTGAATTAAAAAATTGCTCCGTCAATACTAAGGCCCAGAAACGGCATCTCGAGTTATGCTCACAGCTCGCCGCTAGTAGATGTAGAACGAGGAAGACTTCGGAGCCCTCAAGATTTCGAATGTAATTTTATTTTTCTGTATGAAGTGTGTTTGTAAGGACCTCTGATGCTTAATATATAGGCTTAGGCACTTTCACAAAAAAATAATATATGCATTATAAATAATAATCATTTGTTATTCAAAATCAAAATTAATGTAACAGCCCATCTATTCCTATGGTCCAATGGGCAATTAACTGGCGCAAGGATAGATTTATCACCATTGGGTTTGCGTAGTACAAAGAAGGAAGACACACATAAAAGAGGTAGAAGAAACACACACAACTTTGGCACGCACACTCCATACGTCGTTTTCTGTATTTCCTCACACCTCAAAAGACAATGCAAATACATGAGCTTTAATAACCAGACTCACCCGGCCACCAAACAACCATGAGATACTGTCGGTTTTAAATCTTGAAGTTGTACATCTCGTACGTAACAAACCCTCACCTTAAAATCCTTGAAGTTTGTGCCCCACACACACTTATCCTAGTCAATCTCGACCCTGGTCCTGTTCGGCGCATCGGAAAAAGATACACCCCGCTCGGGATTAAAGTTTGTCTCTCAAGTGGATGCCTACCCCACATGTTGTAAATCGTCATCTCCCGGCCGTGGAAATGCTGGGTGTTGGAAATTAGCACACAAATGCATTTGTGGTTAACTAAAAACTGCAACGGAAACAAGTAATCTTAGTACCACATCATGTATCAACTCAAGGATCGTTGCTTAGCACGGAAAGAAAACATATGCAGCAACATATATGGAGGCAAAAAATGTTACTCAGCAGGCAAGACACTCCTCAGCCGAGTGTCTTGTGGTAGGAGTAACTTTTCTGGATATCACCAAACATCAACAAAAAGACACCCGATTTTACATGGAAACCCCCTCAACTCGAGGGAAAAAACCACAGGCCGAAGCCACCCAAATCATATTCCACTAATATCAAATTTGGGATACAACAAGTTCTTCTCTAGACAGCACTAGAGGATCTCATACATCAAGATTTCCGAATCTTGGATGAACACAACAAGATTTGGGGCTCACGAACTAGAGATTGGAACAATCCCGGCAAAGATGATGGAACCGAAGCTTGAAGGAGACAAGGTAGTGGATCTGGACCATCACAACCTTGGGGAGGAGCTCCCTTTGCTTCTTCCTCGAATCTTCCTCTTCTTCCCTTGCTTTCTTGCTTTTCTCTCTTCTTCCCTATTGCAGGATGAACTGATTTTTGTCACACTTGGTGGTGGCTGCTGGATGGAGGGTAAGGCATCCCCACCCACTCATGTGCAAAGTCCAAAATGACTGTAGGTCATAACCCTAATGGGTAGTGGGATTCTGCACCTCTTTGGGCTGCCTAAAAGGCCTCAAATGGTCATCCCCTCATAGCCCACATGAGGAGGATATCCCAATAAATCTCCCCCTCCGACTCATGAGGGGTCACCGCCATGCCCTCTACCTTGCAACATGCTTGTAGCTTCTCATTTGGCAATATCTTGGTCATCATATCCGGACCATTTTCGTCGGTATGGATCTTCTCGAGTTTCAGCAACTTGGAACTCACAACATCTCGAATCCAATGGTACCTCACATCAATGTGCTTGGTTCGAGAGTGATAGCTTGAATTCTTGGCAAGATGAATAGCACTCTGACTGTCACAAAACAGGACATACTTCTCTTGCTTCATGCCGAGCTCTTGCAAGAAGTTCTTCATCCACAAAACTTCTTTGCCAGCATCAACTGCTGCAATGTACTCAACTTCTGTAGTTGATGTAGAAACACATTTCTTTTATATTGATTGCCATGACACTGCTCCCCCTGCATAAGTCATCATGTATCCAGATGTGGACTTCCTACTATCCTTGTCACCTGCGTAATCTGCATCTGTATAGCCCTGCAATACAGTATCACAGATTCCAAAGCATAGACAAGATGTAGAAGTACCCTTGAGATACCTAAGAATCCACTTCACTGCTTCCTAGTGAGTTTTACCTAGATTTGTCATGAATCGGCTAACAACTCGAACTGCATAGGCAATGTCAGGCCTTGTGCGTACCATGGCATACATCAAACTGCCCACAGGAGATTGGTAAGGTACTTTTCTCATTTCTTCTTTCTCCTTCTTGCTTGTAGGACACTGTTTTGAATTTAGTTTGTGATGGCGTGCAAGCGGAGAGATAACAGATTTTGCATCTTTCATACTGAACCTTTAAAGTACCTTCTCAATGTATCTTTCCTGTGACAGCCAAAGCAGATTCTTTGATCTGTCACATGAGATCTTCATGCCAAGTATTTCCTTAGCTGGTCCTAAATCCTTCATGGCAAATGATTTACTCAATGCCTTCTTGAGGAGAGCAATCCTCTATGTGCCATTTCCAACAATCAGCATATCATCAACATACAACAAGAGAATAATGAAGTCACCCTCGACGTACCTCTTCATAAAGGCACAATGATCAGGTTGTGCTTTATGGTAACCAAGACCAATCACAAAAGATTCAAACTTCTTGTACCACTGCCGAGGAACTTGCTTCAAGCCATACAAGCTCTTCTTCAATTTGCAAACTAAGTGCTCCTTGCCTGCAACCATGAATCCCTCTGGCTGCTCCATGTATATCTCATCCTCTAGGTCACCATGTAAGAACACAGTCTTCACATCAAGTTGTGCAATTTCCAAGTCCATGGTGGCAGCCATGCCAAACACAACTCGGATCGAAGACATCTTGACCACTGGAGAGAATATCTCACTATAATCAATGCCCTTTTTCTGACTGAATCCTTTCACAACCAATCTGGCCTTGTACCTTGGATGTGAGGTGTTTTCTTCAGTCTTCACTCTGTACACCCACTTGTTCTTGAGTGCTTTCTTGCCCTTTAGCAGATTCACCAACTCAAAACTATCATTCTCATACAGGGAACTCATCTCATCTTGCATGCCTTCTGACCATTCTTCTTTGTTATCATCAGACATTGCCTCCTCATAGCATGAGGGCTCACCTGCATCTGTCATCAACACATATTGATGTGGTGGATATTTAGAAGAAGGAATGTGACCTCTCTCACTTTTTTTCCTGCTGCACTAGTGATGAATCAGGTGGATTTTCGTTGGCATTATCATTACCAACTTCATCATTATCATCACTTGATGGCTGCTCGTCACTTTGACTTGTACTGCCTTGGTCAGTTTCATCTCCACCATCTTTAGTGTCATCATCTCCTCCATGATTGTCATGCGCAAGAGGAGGATGTATTGGATCCATGTCAATCTGAGGTGTGCTGGTCATTGGCTTCTCTGGTTTCCCAATATCTTTTGTTGTTTCATCTTCAATGAACACCACATCTCGGCTTCTCCCAATCTTTCTATTGGTTGGATCCCACAACCTGTAGCCAAACTCTTCACTTGGTAGGTAGAGGTAGATGCACTACTTTGTCTTGCTATCAACCTTGGATCTCTCATCCCTTGGAACCAAAGACCTTCAAGTGCTTGTATGATACCTCATTCCCTGTCCAAACTCTCTGAGTAATATCACCTGCAGGTGGAACTGAGGGAGATAGGTTAACCACATACATAGCATTCATCAAAGCTTCAGCCCAAAAAGAATTAGGTAAATGAGCATAAGAGAGCATAGCTGTCACCCTCCTGAGTGTCCTGTTCATTCTCTCTGCAAGACCATTGAGCTGAGGTGTCTTTGGTGGACTCTTCTCGAGTCTGATGCCAAACCTTCTACAATAGCTTTCAAAAGGACCTCTGTATTCACCACCATTGTTTGATCTCACGCACTCAATTTCCTGCCAGTTTCTCTTTCAACCTTGGCATGGAACTCCTTGAAGGCTTAAAGCGTCAGGTATTTGTGTTTCAGCACATATACAAAAACCTTTCTGGAATGGTCATCAATAAAAGTCACAAAGTATAATGCTCCACCATCATATTTTTCAGTCATGGAGTAAACATTAGTATGCACAATATCAAGAACATTTTCTGCACGATGTGGAGGGAGTGTATGAAATGCAAACCTATGTTGTTTTCCAACAAAACAATGTGCACAGGGTTTCAATGATATACCTTTCAACTCAGGGAGGTACTCCATGCGAGCAAGAGCATGCATGCCCTTCTTACTCATATGCCCAAGCCTCTTGTGTCACAATTCAACCGAAGTGTCTTTTTCAGCAATATTCAACACCTCATTGCATAACTTGGTTTTAGTCGCATAGAGATTACCTTGCTTACTTCCTTGATCCACACTCAAAGAAGCTTTGGTGAGCTTCCATTTTCCTTCACCAAAATAACTAGGATGTTTGATATCATCAAGCTTTCCCACTGACAACAAGTTCAGCCTTATGTCAGGAACATGCCTCACATCATCGAGCACCAATCTGCAACCTATGTTTGTTTCAATGCATATAGAGCCATTGCCAGCAATTGCTGACAAACCACTATTTCCCACCCTCACTTGGCCAGTAACACCACTAGTGTAAGATGTGAAATACTCCTTGTGTGATGTGATGTGGAAGGATGCACCTGAATCCACAACCCAACTCATGGCATCATCACGAACATCACTATGGCAATCTTCATCTTCAATGATTAGATAGTCCTCATCTATTGCAGTCATGGCTGAACTGGTCTCAGCCTTTTGCTCAGTTTCCTTTGTGAGTTTCCCCTCTGCAAGCTCCCTTTGTACTTCCTGCACTCGCACTTTATGTGTCCCGGATTGCCACAATGAATGCAAGTAACATATTTTCTTTTTTTGACTTTGATCTCCCCTGGATTTACTTTTGCCTTGCTGAAATCTTGTATTGCTGCGTCCACGATTCTCACTCTTCCCATGGGTTTCAGCCACATACGCATCAGAAGAAGAGGCATCACCCTTTTCCTTCTTTCTGGCTTCTTCATTCAGCATATTGTTCTTCACCATCTTCAAAGTCAGCTTCCCATCCGGAGGTTAATTGCTAAGTGACACAACAAGCGTGTTCCAACTATCAGGCATGGAACTCACCAGCAACAATGCTTGCACCTCATCTTCAAAGTTGATCTTCATGGATGAAAGTTGATTTATATGGCATCCAAAGACATTTTAGTGTTCAATCACACTTGTGCCATCTCAGTACTCAAGGATTGCAAGTCTTTTGATCACCGAGGCCTTGTTCATTGATGTCTTTCTCTCATACATAGACTCCAACTTCTGCCACATCTCATAAGCATTTGTGTCATTTGCAACATGGTGGAAAATATTATGGTTGATGTACAACCGAATCATACCTACTGCCTTTCTGTGCAACACACTCCATTCTTCTTCCATGACACCGGTGGGTATCTTGTCTTTCACAATTGGCTCATACAAATCCTAGCAATAAAGGATGTCTTCCATCATGGGCTTCCATAATGACTAATTGGAAGAATCAAGTTTTATCATGCCACTTGTAGTAGCGCTTTCTTCCAAAGCCATTGTGAGCAGTACTTCCAGTAATAATCAAGCAACTACGATTTGCAATCATCTAAGCAACCAAGCCTCTGATGGCACTCTGTTGGGAATTAGCACACAAATGCACTTGTCACTAACTAAAAACTGCAGCGGAAACAAGTAATCTCAGCACCACATCATGTACCAACTCAAGGATCGTTGCTTAGCACAGAAATAAAACATATGCAGCAACATATATGGAGGCAGAAAATGTTACTCAGCAGGCAAGACACTCCTCAGCCGAGTGTCTTGTGGTATGAGTAACTTTTCTGGACAACACCAAGCATCAACAAAGAGACACCAGATTTTACATGGAAAACCCCTCAACTCATGGGAAAAAACCACGGGCCGAAGCCACCAAAATCCTCTTCCACTAATATCAAATGTGGGATACAACAAGTTCTTCTCTAGACAGCACTAGAGGATCTCATACATCAAGATTTTCTGAATCTTGGATGAACACAACAAGATTTGGGTCTCAAGAACTAGGGATTGGAACAATCTCACCAAAGATGGTGGAACCAAAGCTTGAAGGAGACAAGGCAGTGGATCTGGACCATCACAACCTTGGGGAGGAGCTCCCTTTGTTTCTTTTGTCAATCTTCCTCTTCTTCCCTTGCTCTCTTGGTTTTCTCTCATCTTCTTTCTTGAATGATGAACTAATTTTCATCACACTTGGTGGTGGCTGCTGGATGGAGGGTAAAGCATCCTCATCCACTCATGTGCAAATTCCAAAATGACCCTAGGTCATAACCCTAATGAGTAGTGGGCTTCTGCACCTCTTTGGGATGCCTAAAAGGCCTCAAGTGGTCATATCCTCACAGCCCACATGAGAAAGATATCCCAACAGTGGGTAGCACTGACTACCACCGATGAAGTCATTGGACTCGTGCAGTTTAGGCAGGAAGCAACGCGGATAGACTGGGACTGATGGCGGATGGACCTCGGGCGGAGGAAGTGCGAGAGGTGGATCGATCAAGGCAGATGTGGTGTGCAACGGTCAAGTGATTATTGACAGGCACTCCCTTTGTTCGAAAAAGCTTATCCCAAGCTTGTTTTTCAAATGGAAGTATCTAGTACTAACTTGGTGATAGATACATCCATTTGAGGGACAAGCTTTCTCGTATGGAGGGAGTAGTGTTTTTCTAGAGTAAACTTTGATAACCGAGTCTAATTGATACAGACCCAGAGGTCGTGTTTCATGGTTCAACAAGCTTCATAGGCGGCCGTGTATTAGTATGCACAAAGTCTATCATACTAATCGTAGTAGTATATACAAACACAGTAGTCCAGTACTCCATCTGTCCAAAAATGTTCCTCCTCTTGTACTAACTTTAAGACACTTATTCTGGGACGGAGGAAGTATACTATGTTGCTACATGTTCAAGGCATCTCTTTTCAAGAGTGTGAGGAACGCCTGAATGTATTTTGCAATGGACGCATCCGTGCATAATTTTCTAAGCTCCCACATGACTGGTGAAAAATAATGCCTCCCCAACCAGCAGTCCATTGGTCTCCAATCTTGCATGTTGCATAGTCTGTCAGACAACTCTGAAACTGTTTAGTACTACATCACAATATGATGAATTGATGATCTGTAGTGCCTGTGCTTGTTACAATGTTGCTACCAATTAATAATTATCTGGATTGGGTCATTGATAATGATAGCCACGATAATCGATTGTCTAGATATACGTTATGGGCCTTGTAATGTTTGGCTCTTTCTATGCAGTTTCCTACTCACTCGCGCCTGCTCTTGAAGACGGACTGTGGGACTCAACTCTAGAGCCAGTGTTCGCCCATAGACGTGGCCTCTATTTCATATACACCTTCGGAAGTTGTCAGCCGCTGTGACTGATCCGACGAGCAAAGTCACATAAGATCTGAGAAGTCAAACCTTTATTTTTGAAGGAGGGCGGTATATATACCGACTATACCTTCGGTGCAAACATTTTGTAAAATTGTTGTCTGGAGAGTGACAATCATTACAAATTGTTACCTTGATGAAGTATAATCCCTGGCAATGGTTGGTGAATCAAACAATTCAAAAGCGTTAGAACTGGTCTTAATGCATATCGGGGCCGTTGTATTTGACAGTCGTTGGACTGTTATGCTCCACCATGGATCTGATCAGCCTAGTCTAGTCTTGCAGCATAAGACCCCAAGAGATTGATGGTCGACCGTGCTGTAGACTTGTAAGGCAACCCATAGTGGATTCTACTATGGCACACCTCACCTCACAATCCACATCGCCTCGCATATGTTACCAACAGTAAACGGAAGCCACAAATTTTGTGATCCCTCCAAGTATTGACACAAGAAGTAATGTAAGATTTACCTGGCTTAATAAATTTGGATAATGGAAATTAGGAATGCTAGTAGAAGATTTACTTGGGCTAATAACCAGGATAATCTAATTATGGCTACAATTGATAGGATTTTTTATTACTGTTGAATGAGATTGTATGTTTCCTAGGGTCCAGATTAAGGCTATGCCTAGAGTGGCGAGTGATCATACTCCTTTGGTGTTGGAGACTTCAACTATCCATCTCCATAAAACTAAAATGTTCAGGTTTGGAAAATTGTGGCTGGGGATTGCAGGCTTTAGAGAAGTAGTTCATAAAGCTTGGGCACTTAATTATCCCATACCAAAGTTATTGATATTTCGTACTTTAAGGTGGGGTGTTATGAGAAGAATTTTAACAGGGTGGAATGCTAATCTTTAAGCTGCTTAGAACATACATAAGCAAGCTTGATTGCTGAATTTGATATGGTAGACATTCTTTCTGAATCTCAATGTCAATCTTCCAACTATAAACATTGAATATCTTCTATTGTACGAAAAAATGAGCAAGTAAAATCTAGACAAAGATCCAAGGGGAGAGAGGTGCTTGAAGGGTAAATGAACACATACACAACTTAGTTCCACTCCATTGTTAATCAGAAGAGGAGAAAAAAGTAGATTATAATGCTAGAATGTGATGGTGGAACTATTCAAGACCTGAAAGGTATTATTGATGTTGTTGGTGAAGTAAATATGCCCTAGAGGCAATAATAAAGTTATTATTTATGTCCTTATATCATGATAAATGTTTATTATTCATGCTAGAATTGTATTAATCGGAAACTTAGTACATGTGTGAATACATAGACAAAGAGAGTGTCACTAGTATGCCTCTACTTGACTAGCTCGTTGAATCAAAGATGGTTATGTTTCCTAGCCATAGACATGAGCTATCATTTGATTAACGGGATCACATCATTAGAGAATGATGTGATTGACTTGACCCATTCTGTTAGCTTGGCACGATGATCGTTTACTTTGTTGCTACTGCTTTCTTCATGACTTATACATGTTCCTCTGACTATGAGATTATGCAACTCCCGAATACCGGAGGAACACTTTGTGTGCTACCAAATGTCACAACGTAACTGAGTGATTTTAAATGTGCTCTACAGGTGTCTCTGATGGTACTTGTTGAGTTCGCATAGATCGAGATTAGGATTTGTCACTCCAATTGTCAAAGAGGTATCTCTGGGCCCTCTCAGTAATGCACATCACTATAAGCCTTGCAAGCAATGTGACTAATGAGTTAGTTGCGGGATGATGCATTACGGAACGAGTAAAGAGACTTGCCGGTAACGAGATTGAACTAGGTATTGAGATACCGACGATCGAATCTTGAGCAAGTAACATACCGATGACAAAAGGAAACAACGTATATAGTTATGCGGTTTGACCGATAAAGATCTTCGTAGAATATGTAGGAGCCAATATGAGCATCTAGGTTCCGCTACTGGTTATTGACCGGAGATGGGTCTCGGTCATGTCTACATAGTTCTCGAACCCATAGGGTCCGCACGCTTAACGTTCGGCGACGATCGGTATTATGAGTTTATGTGTTTTGATGTACCGAACGTTGTTCGGAGTCCCAAATGAGATCAAGGAAATGACGAGGAGTCTCGAAATGTTCGAGACGTAAAGATCGATATATTGGAAGGCTATATTAGGACATCGAAAAGGTTCTGAGTGGTTCGGGTATTTATCGGAGTACCGGAGAGTTACAGGAATTCGCCGGGGAGTATATGGGCCTTATTGGGCTTTAGGGGAAAGAGAGAGGGGAGGCTGCGTGCCCCCAAGGCCTAGTCCGAATTGGACTAGGGGGAGGGGCGGCACCCCCTCCTTCCTTCTCTTCTCTTTTCCCTTTCCTTCTCTCCTACTCCTACTACATGGAAGGGGGGAATCCTACTCCCGGTGGGAGTAGGACTCCCCAGGGCGCGCCATAGTAGAGGGTCGGCCCTCCCGCTCCTCCACTCCTTTATATATGGGGGAGGGTGGCATCTCATGGACACACAAATTGATCATTGATCTTTTAGCCGTGTGCGGTGCACCCTCCACCATAATCCACCTCAGTCATATCGTAGCGGTGCTTAGGCGAAGCCCTATGTCGGTAGCATCATCATCACGATCATCACGCTGTCGTGCTGACGGAACTCTCCCTCGAAGCTCTACTGGATCGTGACTTCATGGGACGTCACCGAGTTGAACGTGTGCAGATCACGGAGGTGTCGTACGAGATTCGGTAACAGTCGATCATGAAGACGTACGACTACATCAACCACATTGTCATAACGCTTCCGCTTACGGTCTACGAGGGTACGTAGACGATACTCTCCCCTCTCGTTGCTATGCATCACCATGATCTTGCGTGTGCGTAGGAAATTTTGAAATTACTGTGTTCCCCAACAGCTGACTAATATTATAAGAATCTCTTTAGTTGTGAACCTAAGTTAAATATAGAGTTAAAAGATGATTTCTGGGAGGAAAAATATAAAGTCTCTAATAGCATAACTCCAAATTAGAGGCCCATTATTCTGAACAGGAATCTAAGGATGCTGAATTTGGCTCTCATGTTGAAGGTGCTTCTGGCCAGATGGACTCCCTTTCTTATTTTATCAACAATTTTGCGATATTAGTAAACCAGAAATCCTTGCATGTTCAAGGACTCGGAGAAAGGAGAATTAGATCTATATAGATTGAATTTATACTTTCTTACTCTAATTCTAAAGAAGGTGGTGTCGTTAGGATCGATAAATTTAGACGTATATCTCTAACCAATTGTAGTTTCAAAATATTTACTAAATGCTGTATTAATAGATTTGGAGAGATATGTAATGAACTAATCTCTCCAAATCAAATTGCTTTATGAAAGGTGGATTTATTTTAGATAGCATTGTACCTTTTTTCTGAGCAAAAACAGTAGGGCAGACCCCTACTGTAAGTCTTTTCATTAATAAAGATGGACCATATACAAGGTGATCTGGTGATGTCTTATCAGTGTTACAAGTGACAATGGTTCACAAGTAGTCTAGCCAAGATTAGGTGATGTTACATCAGTGTTAAACCTAGCCTTTTTGGTAATAGTGCCAAAGTTCTCGGGGAAGCAAGATATGTAGTATTCCAGATATCATATCATGTTCACAAAGGTAATGTTGTTTCTGTGTCTTCAAATGCTCTAGCGGCCAACAAGCAAACATTCTTTGAAACAACTAATGGGATACATCTATTTTCACTTCCATCAACATATCAATTATATCATGGTCAGTGTTCCATTCAAAGCCAATAGTCATCTAGAAATTCTAGCTGAAATCACAACCAAAGAAAAGATGCATGAAGTACTCAGATGGCTCATCATCATATAATACACATTTACTTGTCTCAGTGTAGAACTTCTTCCTAGTTAAAAGGACTCTGGTGTTTAACCTGTTATTTAAAAGCAAGTAGCAGAAGAATTTCTGTTTAGGTAGTCCACAAGAGATCCATGTCCATTGGAATTGTTTTGGGGCCTCCCGTGGATTACCAATCAGCTGAAGATATAATCTCTTGTTGAAATCCTTACTACTATTCCATATTAAGCTCCATCTTACCAATCAGCTGAAGATATAATCTCTTGTTGAAATCCTTACTACTATTCCATATTAAGCTCCATCTTTCTTTGTTATTGTAATCATTTCTCTCAAACAGTAAATTCTGCATTGTGATGCTTGTCTGGATAACAATGGAGGACATAGGCATGGAATATGTCATAAAATCCATAAGATGTGTAGCTTAGAGCAGAATCCATGGTGATGTTGGTATTTGTAACATATGAGTATAGATGTCGAAATTGGGACTGCATAGTTTCCTTATTCTATCTGTCATGCCATAACTTCACTATGCTTCCAGATGATGGTGAACGTGTGGTCGCATTTTTTAAATCCTCCAAGATAGAACATCAATCTCCTCACCATAACGATCCAATTCTCCCGGGATAACTTGGCCACTCACCATTAATGTAGTAGGTGTTCCAGATCAATTGGACAAAAGGAATATCATGCTGGTTAAACAAAATTATATATGAATTTGGTTAGTAGTGCCCTATTTTGCACTCCTAGATCGAGCACACTCATACCACCAGCTTTTTTGGGAAGGCAAACAACATCCCATTTCACAAGGCACTAACCATGCTTGTTAATATCTTTACCATAGCATAAAAACCCTCTTCCTGAATTTTCAAAATGGTCAAGGATTGGATTCGAATCACTTGTAGATTCGCTTTAGTGGTAAAGCTGATTTGTTGCCACCGAAGTACACTTTGAAGTGCTTCAACAGATTGCACTAAAAATGGCTTCAACAGATGGCAGCCATATGCTCACAACGTTCACCTCCACGATCTATTCTGGCCGCCTTCTAGTGGAAACCGGTGAAAACAACTTACAAAACATGTTTACATGTTTCAAATAAATCATGAAGGTTGCAATAATGTTGAAGCGGTGGAGTTCTATAAAGACATACAATTGAAGGGTCAGACTTGAAACCATTTTGGAGGTATAAAATTTGCATACCTACGAACTGTGTTCACTGTGTTCCTGATGCCTCTCAATCTCGGACTAGGGAAACATATTTTGGTTCCAGTCAAAATCAATGTTCGAAATATGGTGATGAACTTCTATTTGTCTTGCTTCCTTGCTTCTTCTTTTGCATTAGCCTCAGCTCATGTTTGTGCAAAGCCTCATGTTATACCATTGTCTGGATGGGCATAGTGTATAAATGATTCAAAAATTAAATGTTGCTGAAGTTTGAAGGTAGTTTAGAAAATAAAGACTCATACTGATTATCTTGTTTTGTTGTGGCCACAAGGAGAGAGCACATGGTTGATCACTTCTCTTCTCACCTAAAATTCCACGTGATGTTTATTTTCATAAAAATCATTTTGCAGCAGCCAGATGGTTCATATTCCTTCTTCAAGGTCTGACATGTCGACGGTGTTAAATTAAAGTACGGTGTAAATCAAGCTAACAACAGCTGCTTCCGATCTCATAGTGTTACTTTGTACTACTAGTGTGCATCTCGATTAAGAGAACGAATGGACATGCGCCGAACAGGATCGTGAATCGTCATCAGTCCCTCGTGGATCTCGATCTTGCACCCTCTTCATCTAGTTGACCAATAGAGATAATGTTGTTGCGGAGGTTTGGGATGAAGTAAAATTCTGACAGTGCACGTTGATTGCCGCTCTATCCTCTGAGGATGACTTATCCCCTTCCTTGGATCGTGACATGTGACCCATCTCCAAACATGATAGTGCCCTTCGTGGTGCTCATCCCCTTCGCGGAAAAGATGTGCTTGGCCCTATTTGGCCTGCTCTTCCCGATGCTTGATCCTGGTGAGACAATCCTTTATCCAATGCCCTGGTTTACCTTAATAGTGGCATTTCCCTCTATCTTCTAGCTAGAGCCGCCCACACCACCATTCCCCGTTGTAGGTCTTTCATCGGCGCCCGGTTTGGGTGTGCCCTGAGGATTACTTTTCCTGCCGCCACTCGAAGAGGATCCACGGGTGTGTTGCTGTTGACTGTCAGCCAACTGTTGGGCAAATTCATGAAAAAATTAAATTCAAACTTTCAAATCTAGTCAAACATGATATCTACAGAAACTTCATAAAATTTCTAATCTAATGCAAAAAGAATCAAATTAAAATACTAAAAATCTTATTTGTATGAATTTTTTTTAAACGGTAGAGTAGGTGTTGGCCGAAAAGGGACTCTTTGGCCAACTGTTGGCCGAGAAGTACTTTTTGGCCAACGGTTGGCCGAAAAGTGCCAACAGGAGGCTGACGGGGTGATACTTTTGATTTTTCTTTATTAGGGTGTATAGTTTCCGAATTTGCTATAAAAATCATCATAGTTTCAAAAAAAATCCTTAATAGACTTGTCATCCATGAACCAGAGTTCCTCAAATAGCGGCGGCGCACGTGCGCCCTGGCTTCATGGACGTGCTCACTGCCCATTCACAGGGACTTGATCATCTCCCACGCGGTCTTGGTGGTGTCCTTGCCGCCAACATGCGCATCAGCTCCAGCGGCACGGTGGTGAGGATGGCGGCGAGCATGGAGATCCTCGTGCTCATCGTCGGTCCAAGCCTTGATCGCAGGAACAAGAACTACTCCATGTAGTTGGTGTGGGTGAGCATCAGGGCATATACAATGGGGTTGACTCGGCTGTCTGTAAGCAAGTACACGTAGGACATTTGATTACGTGGTGGAAAGAGAGAGAGGACAGAGAAACTACCCATCTGTACAATTACCGATCGTCTAATCGCACAAAATTCGCTGCTTAGCAACGTCCATCCTCCCGTTGTACGAAGGGGTGTCTGCATCGAGCAGTTTCTCCTTCCAGAATCTGTCCAACCACTTCATGATTTTAGCACGATACAGACAACTAAATAGACGATCCATTGTAAAAGCTGTCTACAGTAAATAATTAAAGACTATATCTGACATGGATAGGGGCTACAGACGAAACCTGTCTAGACTGTTGTACATGCCCTCATGGACGCCGATGACTCCGTCTCGCGCACCACCCTCTCCACCACGCGGATTTCTCCACTGCCGCGCAGTGAGTCATGCAACCGGTGCGATAGTGGTTTGATCTCCTTTCGTCTTCTCCTTCTCCATCTCGAGTCCAACATGACAGTAGTAGTTGAGACACCACTTGATCTACCAGGCTTAAGGTCGAATATCCATGACTCTGATGCCAATTCTTGTTGCCAGAATCGCCGAGAAGGTTAGAGAGAGAGAGAGAGAGAGACTAACGGGAGAGAGACAATGCTTTGCCTCGCCTAACTTCGCGACCTTTTCTTATATTCTTTCCTCTGTATACGTCGATTACAAAGGATCTCACCAAACTGCTAACAAACTCCGGTCTAGCTGCCCCAGGACTCACGTAATGCCACACCATCCCATGGCTGCTTCCTGCGTGCCTTGCTAGCCGGAGAGTATAAGAAAAATGCAAAGGAAAAAGTTCGTGCATGCAGCACTATACTGTGCATGTGCATGTGCATGGCAACATCACATCGACATGCACTACATTATTCAAAGTTGAGCTTATTTCCTACAACGACGGAATGATCGGATGGGCCATCCACTCTGGAGGATTCGAGCAGTTAACACCAAACCGATCTTTTTTTTTGTAAGCTACCTCCCGATGGGTTGAGGCATAGCTTGAGGAGTCAACAAGTCAACAGGCACCTGGCCGGAATCCGAGTCTACCACCCCTAACGTCGTACAACATCTCCAACGTTCTCATTTGGACGTTACTGATGGTCCCGCCGTAACCATCTGGCCCGGACTCGCCGAAGGCTAGACAGCCGTCCAACAGAACCCCATTGGGGACATCGAGGTCAATCGTGATGCCACCGCTGAACGTGAGAGCGACCTTGGGCACGGTGACGTTGCTGTATCCGGTGAAGTTGTAGCATGTCTCGTCCGGGTCGCTTGGGACGAGCGGATAAGCCGCCATGGCCGCCTGGAATGCGGACTTCAGTTTCGCGCGGGGCGTCGTTGGTAGCATTGTGATGATACTGCCGCAGTCAACGAGCATGCCCCCCTTGAGCGCCTTCCGTGGGATGCGGAGCTGCTTCCCGCCGACGCTGATACCGGTGAGCTTCACCACGTAATCCATGAAGGGGGTAATGGGCGTGAATGAGAAGGCCGAGGTGTTGCTGGGCGCGCCAAGAGCAAGGAACCCGGTGCCGCTGCTCACCGGCGGGAGGCAGTAGGAGAAAGAGCCGCCGTATACTGCGGAGGTCTGAACCGGGAGCGACTCGGGCGATCTGCCGAGTGCGAGCAGGCCGTCAAACTTGTCGCTCGGGCCACCCTGCTTGTATCCGCAGCCGAAATGGAAGTCCTTGATGACGACGCCGGGCGCCAGCGTGAGCGCCTCGTTGCTGTACACGCCGCTGGTCTTTAACCCTCCTGCGTACTCGACTCGGTACTCACACTGGGGCTGGCTGCCATTGCCGTTCATGCTGCAGCCATTGTTCAAATGGTGGTCAGACCGGAGGATCTTGCAGACGTCGGAGCCGCACGAGATGGGAGCGTAGGTGGAGGACTTGCGCGGGTCGAACAAGGGATCCTTCTGAGGGTAGCAGTCGCTGGAGTTGCATGGCGCGCACTGCACCCACGACAGGTCACTGCCAGTGTCGAGGAGGAGGACCTGCTCCACGGCGGGTGTGCCCAGGCCCAACGTGACCACGTACTCCTGCGAGTCGACGGAGGTGCCCAGGTACGCCGGGATGCTCACCTTGTCCTCGTCCTGGTCCTGCATCGTGGTGCCCCTCCGCGCTCTGCTCATGATGTAGTAGTCTGCGCGGACACGGCTTCTGTGAAGCGCCTCAGCGAAAGATGGCTTGTCGGTGGACTGCGACTTGGCGCAGGGTCCGTGCCTGTGCACCAGCGGCGCAGCGGCGCGGTTTGGCCACGACGTCACTGAAACATCCGAGTGTCATACTGCTGAATTATACCATACTCAATTCATGTACCGCTGTACGTACCTGTTGATGTGGAGCAGACATCTTCAGTCTGAAATAATCTGGTTGACACCACAACGAAGCTTTGCTTACCGTCGCCTGCAGCAGAAATGGAAAGGTAGCTGCCAAATATGACCAGGAGGATGGACAAGAACACGCGAGCAGCCATTTGAAGTTAGTTTACACCAGGGCTCAGTCTAGGACGCCCTAATTTATACACCAACTACACAGCGCAGGAATCTATGCGGGACTGAACAATCACGGGAAATGAAAATGGGAAGATTATACCAAGCATGGGTGGAGCCGTGGATATGTTTAAGGTACACTCGTCTTATTAGCAGTGAGTAGACAAATTAAACAAGGATAGTTTCTGTCATCGAGTTAACCCGCACTCCTTTGTCATGTACGTTCACTGCCCGCTTCCTACCTTGTAACTAGCGTGCAATATATTCTTTGAGTAAAATATAATGTCCCAGTCTCCCGACGTACCAAATTAATGAATATCATGAAAGAAATGTGTTGATTTAAAACCATGATATTTAATCTCGGTCTCTGACTATCCAACTTCTAACCCCTTGGGGTTTCTTTTTCCTGAAATGAGGCAAAAGATTTGCCATTCCATTGTGCTGTAGAGACGAGTACGGTTTTTCGACAACACAGCCCCGCCAAAGTGAAAAAGGGACAAAGGCCTACTCTCACGGCATCAAATTACACAATTGCTAGCGCCCGGCAGAGCACAGATATACGCCTCCTCTTTAACAGTTTGCACGATCACCGCCACAAGAGCCACCTTGGTCCTGAACACATATGCATTTCGTTCCTTCCAAATCTCCCGGCCTTCTACTTTTATAATGCCGTTTATTTTGGACCCTATGCTTGTTTGCTAAAATGAGCAAACAGGGCATCTGACACTAGTACAACTAGATAAATGCCCCGTGCGTTGCTGCAGATGTTATTGTGTAAAACTTAAAAAATTCATGATGTGTATTCTAGAGGACAAATAAAGAGATAGAAAGAAAAATAATATTACCGAACATGCTCTAAATTGCAAGCTAAATAGGCCTTAGCGGTTAACCGCCCGACTAGAAGACCTTGCATGTTTTGGATTTGCCCGATCAGTTGACGCCTCGCGGACAAAGGAATTGAGCCAAAGCGCTCAAAAACGGGATATTTTTTTTAGACCGATGGAGCGCCGCTGTGTTGGTTTCCTTCTCCGGTGAGACCTCAGCCCTCTTCCAACACTACCAAAGCCAGCTTTCCAGGAACAGCGCGCCCGGATCAGTGACTGCTGGCATACCGTCGTCTGCGTCCATTTGCCACTGCGTGCCCTGGATGGAGATCGAGTACGCCACAATGAGCTCCGAGCCGCACCGGCGGCTGCCCAAGGCTGTGATCATACCCCAGCCGGCACAAGGCCACGTAGCGCCAATGCTGCACCTCGCCAAGTGCTTCCGCGTCAACTTCGTCTACTCCGAGTGCAACTGCCGCCGCCTGCTCCGGTCCCGCGGCCTGGGCTTGCTGGATGCCGGCGGCGGCTTCCGCTTCGAGGCCATCTCGGACGCCCTAACGCCATCTGATAGCCAAAGAGACGATTTCACACAGGACATTGCTGTGATCTGTGTGTCCGCCACCAAGCACAGGGCCATGCCGTTCAGGGAGCTCCTGGCCAAGCTAAATAACAGCAGCACGCCGGTGAGTTGCGTCATGAGCCATAGAGGGTCGCAGTGGAGATGGGTTTCCCAGCTTGGCCTTCTGAACTACTCCCTCCGTTCCGAATTACTTGTCACAGATATGGATGTATGTAGATGTATTTTAATTCTAGATACATCCATTTCTGCGACGAGTAATTTGGAACGGATGAAGTACGAGTGAGGGGAGAAGATATTCTCGTATACGAGTACTCTTTTCTTCATAGTTTTAAATAACGCACTAAGCCTCCTAGCGGCGGTTCTCTCTTTTTTTTTTAAGAAAAGGTATACGTCCGACTTTATAAATAAAGCCATAAGGCAGGTAGCATCCACATAACAGAGTAGTTCCAAACAACACCTAGGCCCCAACGACGGGCGAGACAAAAAAAAAGACAGCCAGGTACATGGCTCCTAGGCCAGTACACGGCACGCAGGCCGGAAGAGAAGGATCAGCTAACGCTAAAGCCACCGATCCAAAAGAAGCACTTAAACATCCTGCTCTTGTCTGCATAACTTAGACGCGGTAGCCCGGACTTTGGAGATCAGCAGAGAGAGCGCCTGTTGGTCGTCGACCTTAGTCAATGATTTCCACTGCTGCAGGAAAGCACATGATTTAAATAAGCAGTCAGCAGGTTTAGCCGGAAACACGTGCTCAATAGTAAATTTATTCCTAGTCATCCAAAGGGACCAGCAAAAAGCTCCCAGGCCCACCCAAAAGATACGTTTGGAGACGCCCGCATGGTTGTTTGCCAAGCTGCGCAGCTCGGAAAAGGAGCCAGGGGCCCAGGAGACAAGAAGCCAATCCCTTACACAACTCCAAATGAGTTTAGCCAGTGCACAATGGAAAAAAATATGATCCGTGTCCTCCACAGCACCACACAAAGCACAGAACTGGGAGCCCGACCCATTTCACTTACGAATTTGATCAGCCGAGGGCAACCGGCCTCTGAAAGCTTGCCACAAGAAAATCTTAATCTTAGGGGGAGTACGGGCCTTCGAGATCGGGGAAAACCGATTAGTGGGCGTGCCACCAACAAGCTTAGAGTATAGCGATTTAACAGAGAAACGCCCAGAGGCACACAGCGGCCAGACCACCGAATCCCTATTCGTCGAGAGCGAGGGGAAGAAGGCAGTAAGACGTTGCAGTCTTCAAACTCTACAGGCGACTGGGAGCGGCGGAAGACCAGGTTCCACCCCTAGGAAGCCAAATCCGCAATATAAATATTCGGGTCAAAGCAGTAAGAGAAAAGGGTGGGGAAGGTCACCAAGAGGGGTGAGTCTCCACACCACCAATCAAGTCAGAACCTAATCGAGGAGCCATCCCCAACAACAAACTTAACCAAAGATTGGAACACAGGTCTAACTTTAACCAGGGACTCCCAAAACTGAGAGCCACCACGTGACTGAGCAAACATCAGACTGGAGGACGGGAAATATTTAGCCTTAAGAATTGACATCCAGAGGGGCTGATCCTCAGCACTAATAATCTTCCACCACCATTTGATCATCAAGCATTGATTCATGATGGAAGTATTAAGAATCCCTAACCCCCCAAGGTTTTTGGGCCTACACATCAACTTCGATTTAACAAAGCGGTATTTGTGGCGGTTGTCCGCCGCGTTCCAGTAGAACGCCCCACGGTGTTTATCAAAACCAGCATGAATCCCAGCCGACAAGAGATAGAAGCCCATCAGAAACATGGGGAGGGAGGATAGACAAGCATTAATTAGAGCCACTTTGCCCGCATTAGTATTATACCTACCCCGTCAGGGAAGGACCCTGTTGCCCACCTTGGTGACCACCAGGGCAAAATCTTTGGCATGAAGCACGTCCAGGGATATTGGCAAGCCCAAGTATTTGAAGGGGAAGGACCCCAACTTACAGTTGAGACGATGTGCCACACGCATAGCTTCCGATTCGTCCACACCAGTAACAGTCACTTCACTTTTGGCAAAGTTAATCTTAAGGCCCGACATCGCCTCAAAGCAGAGTAAAATAAACTTGAGGTGTGCAAGGCAGGCATCGTTCAGCTCAACCATAATAATAGTGTCGTCCGTGTATTGGAGGTGGGTCAGTCCTTGGGGAAGAAGATTAGAGCTAAGCGGAGAGATGTGCCCATAGGTAGCTGCCCTAGATAGCAAGCGGGATAAGGCATCCGCAAGAAAGTTGAACAGAATGGGTGAGGCAGGGTCACCTTGCCGCAGGCCCCTACCATTGGCAAAGTACTTACTAACCTGACCATTAACATTGATGGCAGTGTGGCCTCCCGAAACCAACTGCATGATTCTATGAAAAAGGGGCCCCTTAAACCCTTTAGCCAATAAGACCCTACGCAACAAAGGCCAACTCACGTAATCTTAAGCCTTCTCGAAATCTAGTTTAAGAATCACCGCTTTCGAATTACGAATCTTGAGGTCATGAACAATTTCATGAAGGCAGAGAACCCCGTCCAAAATGAAATGACTCTTAATAAATGCCGACTGAAACGGACTGATGGTCCGATGGGCAATGGGGGAGAGGCGAGTGGCTAGCCCTTTGGCAGGAAACTTGGCGAAATTATTGATAAGGGCAATAGGCCTAAACTGCGAAATCGATTCCGCTCCCTTGACTTTAGGTATAAGGGTAATGACAGCGTAGTTAAGACGAGAGATATCCACCGTTCCCAACCAGAACCCTTGGATAATTTTACATATGAGATTCCGCAATTGCGTCCAAAATTTCTTAAAGAAGGGGATCGAAAACCCTTTTTCTACTAGTGACAGAACCTTCCACATTAATTTCTCCATCCCCCGAATTTAACTGGGTGGGCACATTTCCTTGATTTTCACCGAACCACAAAATTCAGCCTAAGTCTATCAGTTAATCTTCTCTAATGCAGTTCTACATGCAGTATCACTACAAAATTAGAAGAGCATCTGCGAATAAACTCAGAGGTGATCCCTGAGATCCCAACTCAACCCATGAAGCGAGAAAAGGTAAGTTCTAGTCCAAATCAATATTTGGAACATTGTGAGGAGTCCTGCTTCCTTACCTATTTCATGTTACCCTCAGTCATGTTATCTCTAACCTGGCTTTTTGTAACATGTTGGGCATGGCTATACAATGTTTCAAAAATTAAATGCAATTGAATGTTGAAGCTGGTCTTGATTCTCTTGTTCTGTTGTGGCCAATATATATGGGCAGAGAGCCAGAGAGCACGTGATTGATCACTTCACTCCTCACTGAAGTTCATTGTTTTCTGTTATACATAGCATTTTGTGCATTTATTTATGTGGATGAACTCCAGCTATGCATACAACTTTATATCTGTTATTTAACAATGTCAAGCAATGCAATGTATTCATGACGGATGAACTGGGTTAGGAAAAAGCAAGGCCTTCCACATCGAATTTGAGAATCCAGAGGTCCTCATATAAGCGAGCAATGAAAAGTATGCTGCTCCAAGATCAAACCTTCATTTCAAGAAGAGATCACATACATGCGCCCATGTTTATGAGTCCAACAAAAGATTGATCTTAGGATTTTCATCCTCGTGGCGAAGCTTTGAGCTAACACGTTCAATAAAGACAAAACACACATGTTGATAACACCTGATCTTGTCAAAGGTGAAATCATGAGTTCTCACCTAGAGAATCTGAATACTTTAAATAATTCTCAATATATGTTCAAAAAGGCGGCGGACTTCAGGTGGGAGGAGCCAAGAGACAGGTGCTGATCGTGTCGTGTTCAACATGCTGGTTGGAGAGCAGGGCGATGTTTCAGGTGTCTGTTCGAGGCTGTCCACGCCTTTGAGGCTAGATTCTTGTCTTGTGGTTCGACATGCGGTTCGTTCCTCTAAAAAATTGGTATCTAAAAAGAGTTAAAAGCACCAGGAGTCCTACAACTTGCTCTGAATGTGATAATTTAGTCCTACAACTTGAAAAATGACCCTACCTAGTCCCTGAACTTGCTCAAGATGTGCAAAACTAGTCCTGGCGAATCAGAGAGCGCCATGTGGACTCATGGGTGCGCACCCGGTCAGCGCGTCACCTTTTGCAAAGACCCCCCTGCCGTTGCTTGGAATCAACCCGCACTACCACCATTTCACGTGAATTAATTAAAGGAGACCACGGTCTGGCCCCCCCGATCCAGACAACCCGCAGCTCACTCCCCGATCTGTTTTCTTGCTTTGCTCCTCTGCTTGACACCGCAGCTCTTCGCCGCCGTCCAGCCCGCCGCAGCCGCCGAGCAAGCTAGCGGCCATGGTTTCATGGAGTGATTCCGGATCGAGCTCGTACGCGTCAAGTGGCGACGAAGTCACCAGTCGGGTGAGATCCTGTCTAGGTTGAAATGAGCATCTAGGGTTTTTGAAAAATGCGATTTCTTACCAGATTTTGTTTTAGGGTCCTCGCACCATTGAGAGCACCGATTGGGCAGGCCTTGCTGCAGATCTACCTAATAGGTGTGAGCACCAAGCAGTGTGTGAGAAGTTTGTTGCATTTGAGTCTGTTGACAGTGGAAGAAGATTTCTGTGTTGTGCACAAAAGGTTAGTACATGTTGGTAGTGTTTGTTGACAATTGTAGATTGAGATGGTAGTGCTGTAGTACTAGTTCATTTGATATTGAACTTGAACTGTTGTTGTGCCATTTAGTTTATTTTAGTTGTTCAAATATGTATTTTTGTGCAAACAGACATGTTGTACTGAAACTTGATTCAGTGAGTTAACTGCATTTTGATCCAGTTAACTTAGTTTTGTCCAGTTAACTGCATTTTGATTCAGTGTTACTGTATTTTCTTCAGTTAACTGAATTATGCATTTCCTCACCAATTTTAGGATGGGCCTAAATGCCCCTATGTGCATTGGGTTGACCCAGAGTGGCCTCCACAATTGAGGACCAGTCAAGCTAGGATCTGAGGTTTGTGAAAGAGAAGGAAGCCATGGAAAAAGACCTGAGGTTTTTTAAACTTGATTTTGCTAAGATGGTGGCTGACAAAGAGCAGGCAATTACTGAATTGGGCAACACAAGGCTAGCTCTATCTGACCTAAAGTTAGAACTTGAGAAGAAGAGAATGGCTGACAAATCAGTGACCAACATTCATCAGGTGGTTAGGGCTAAGGCAGAGAAAGAGAGGGATGAGATGAAGCAAGAGAGGGACAAATTGAAGGAAGAAAGGGATGTGTTGAAGAAAGAGATTAAGAAGCTAGAGTATATGATTGGTGACCTGTTCAAGCATAAAGAGGACACCAAGTGCAAGATAAGGAAGGTCAGGGAGCTGCTAGATGAATTTGAGTGATCATATGGACTTGTTTAGTTAATGATTATCAGTGGACTTGTTTAGTTATTTTGGGTTATCTTTGATGCCCTGTATCCAGATGCACTGTACTATTTGCTGCAATCAACAAGCATGCACTATGTTATCTGAATTTGGTTAAGTGAATTTGGATTATCAATGCTCTGCCAGTTAACTGAACTGCTTTTTTGTTGAACTTAACTATTATTCAGTTATCTGAATGTAGATTGAGTGAAGTGAGTATTTCTTTGGTTAACTGAACATTGTTTCAGTTTACTGATTTGTTATGTCAGTTCATTGTGTTTTTTATATATACAATGAAATTTTATCAAAAAAATTTGTATAAGATTGTTTTTGCAGTTAACTGAAGTTTGCTATATAATGTTAACTGAATATGGTTCAGTTAACTGTTATTTGTTGAGTTATCTGAAAGTTGTATACACTGGTATTTTGGATCACAGAATGGTAGATGCAGGATTTCATTAAGTTACTTCATGCATTCCATACACTGCATCACATATCATAGAAGAAGGAGGAACTAGGATTTATTACAAATAAACACCAGATACTGCATCACATAAAAACTTCAGTTAACTGCAAATAGCCAGGAGGATCTAGATACTGCATCACATAAAAACTTATTCATCTGCATACAAAATTCTACTCCACCTCATCCTAGTCACCTGAAAGGGATGGAAGTTTGCCCTCCTCCTTGCCCAGTGGATGACATCATCATCACTAGGGTTGGAGCCAAGGGGGAATGCCTCCTGGAACTGCTCCATGTCTTTGCGGTTGCGTGCTGCAAGTATCCGCTGAGCTATGTTCCTTCTCTCCCTCCTTCTTGCCTCTCTGCGCCTGGCTACCCTTGGCACCTGTTCTTCTTCATCGATGACCTCTCCAAGATCCATCTCTCTCTGTCCTAGGGTTTTCTCTGGCGGCTAGGGGGAGGAGAAGGGATTGTGGCTGTTGTTTGTGGCAAATGTGGGTGCTTTATATAGTAGAAATGGTGGTTGGTAGGTAGGCATTAGATTTATGGTGGTAGGTAGGCCCAATGTTAGAGTCAACTGTTGGTTTCCAAAGTAATAAACACTCTGAATTTGAACTTAACTGAATTATAACTAACACTCTGAATTCTAACTAAATGGAATTTGAACTTAACTAGATTATAACTAACACTTTGAATTTAAGTTAACTGAATTCTTACTAAAGGGAATTATAACTTAACTGAATTTTAACTTAACAGTCTGAACTAGACTGAAGTTTTACCAAACTGAATTCTTACTAAAGGGAATTATAACTTAACTGAATTTTAACTTAACAGTATGAACTAGACTGAATTTTGACTAAAAAATGAGTCTGAAACCTGAATTTCTGTATGAGGTGCCATATGTACAGATTGCTATTTATAGTAAGTGCTCCACATGCAGAAAGAAGAGAAAGAAACAAGTAAAGCAGTACTGTATGCAACATTTGCATCACAGCAGTGATGCACACCACATTTGCAAGATTGGAAGCAGTCCAGTTGCATACCAACATCATGCATGTTCAGATAATTACAGATAACTTATGTGTTGTATATAGTAGCACACCTAACCATAGAATGTCCAAAAGAGTTCTAACTTATATGCTGTGATGATATAGCAGCATACCTAGCTAACAGTCCCATGTTACTAACGTATATGCTGTCATATATATCAGCATACCTACCTAACAGCATCATATCTCTAACTTATATGCTATGGTATAACAACATACCTAAGCAGCACCTCTTGCAACCGCAGCATTCTTCAGTCCTTGAGCAGCTTCAGGCGCTCGGAGCGGCGCACCTCCAGAACAGCTGCCCTCTTCATTGTTGCTTTCTTCTTCTTGCTAACCTCCTGAACAGCCGGCGCCACCACCTCCTCCTCAACCTCCTGCTTGATGATAGCGGATTCAGGTAGATCTGGCAGGTCGTCCACCTCAATGGGAACGTTGCGGCCACCATCCACGGCGGCTCCGACCGGCGCAACGATCTGCACCTCCGGCTCATCGTCTGGCAACAGGACGACCTCCGGCACCTCCTCATCAGATGACTCATCGTCAGAGTCGTTGTCAGGCCCGAAGAGGACAGACGGACCTTGACGGTCCCAGTAGGTGGCGTTGACGGGCACCGGCAGGGCAAGCACGAATTCGTGGACGTGCTCGGTCCTGGACGCAACGCGCTCTGCATCCGGCTAGGCCGGCGCCGCGGTGGATGAGCGGTACATCCACCAGCGGGCCCGCTGCTTGGGGTCAGGGGAGCGCTGAACCTCGCGCATTGCCCAGAGGAGGATGGTCGCCGGAGGAACGTTGATGCCGTCGGGGAAGGCACGCCGCTTCTCAGCATCCGTCATCACCTTGACGAGACCGCGTGCGTGGATCTTCATCATCTGAACACTTGGGAACCACTGCGCGATCTCTCTGTATTGCGCGCGAAGCTCAGGGTTGTCGCCGGCCAGCTCTTCGACGACTTTCTGCCATCCGAGACTCTGCTCCATGGCGGCGGCGGTGGCGTGGTCGTCGAGACGGTGAGTGGCGTGGTTTTTTTGGTGGTTGGCGGAGTGGTGGAGGAGTGGGGTGTGCGAGCGGTGAGTGGAGAGGGAGAACGGCAGGTCGCCACGTCTTAAAATGAGGAAACCGAAACGACTAAGCTACGGTGTGCTCGATCATCAGATAGAGGCCGTAACGCATGCTTAACTGCAGGACCACAGAAGTTACAATATGTATATCCAGAGGTGCTATTAGAACAAATCACTAGTTCTATCCCACTGGCATTGCACGCAGCGATATAAACCCCAGGTCCTGGGTTCGAGCCCCGGGCAAATTTTTTTTTAAACTACATCATTGTGCACATTGAGTTAGCTAGCTCATTGTGCACATTCAAATAAGTAGAAGAATATTTTTATTTTATTTTATTGAACAACATCATTATGCACATTCAGTTAACTAGAAGAGCAGGTAGAAAATTCAGATAGCTAGAACAACATGCATTAAAATTCAGTTACCTAGAACAACACAATGAGGGCAAATTCAGTTAACTAGGTCATTGAGCATATTCAGGCATTAACTAGTTTTGCCACCAAAAGAAGGCAAATCTTGCCACTTCATGCCACTGTTTGGCATACTTAATAGGCCAGTCTTAAAGTTACATCAGTCTAGGCCTTTACAAAAAAAATGGCAATTGCAATAGCCAGCTAATCAGGGAGCAGGTGCATTCAGATCTTCAGCAGGTGCATTGAGATCAGGTATTTGCCTCTGAATCTGATCTCCAAACAACAGCCACCATGCCCTCTCACCTGAAACACTTCCTCTACCTGCAACTGGAGCAGCACCTCTTCCTCTGCCTGCAGCTGGAGCAACACCTCTTCCTCTACCTGGAGCTGGAGTTGCACCTCTTCCTCTGCCTGGAGCTGGAGTTGCACCTCTTCCTCTGGCTGCAGCTGGAGTTGCACCTCTTCCTCTTCCTAAAGCTGGAGCTGCACCTCTGCCTCTACCTGCATTTGGAGCTGCACCTCTTCCTCTGCCTGGAGCTGAAGTTGCACCTCTTCCTCTGCCTGGAGCTGGAGTTGCACCTCTTCCTCTGGCTGCAGCTGGAGTTGCACCTCTTCCTCTTCCTAAAGCTGGAGCTGCACCTCTGCCTCTGCCTGCAGCTGGAGCTGCACCTCTGCCTCTACCTGCAGCTGAATCTGCTCGTGTTCCTCTGCCTGGAGGTGCATTTCTTTGTCTTTTATTTGCTCTTCCTTCTTCTCTTTGAGCTATTGTGTTTGCCCTTGTCTGTCTACCAAGGAGCATCTCTGTGGTGATCACTGGCTGAGGTATTGCAGCACAAGCAGCAGCAACAAAGGCAGACTGCTGCAGTAATGGGCCATATGCCCTTTGAGGAGCTCTTGTAGAAATTTCCCTTTGAGCCATGGTGAAAACCATACTTGTTGGTGAATCAATTGGATCCAACAGAGGGTCTACATTGTTTGGGAAAATGTTCTGCACACATTCATTTAAGCACATTAAGTTCCACAATGACATAAGTACAGTACAAATGCAGTACAATGACATATGTAGTTAAGTGCTTGCTATACCTGAAGAAAGGTAGGGTCATCATAGCTTTCATCAACCACCTCTATCCCATCTTGAATGAGACTTTCCTGCCATTTGTAGTGCCCCTTCCTATTGTGATCAGCTCTGCCACAGATTGAGCAGTGCATTGTCACACCTTTTCTGTTCAGAACCCTAACACCATTCTTGACCTTCTCCTTTGGTGCTTTCTTCCTATTCTTCTTGGGTCTTCCCAACTGTTTAGTAAACACTGGTGGATGCACCTTGTACCCATTCTGTTTCTCCCAATGCTTTGGGTCTGCAAGAGGAACAAGAGTGTACCCATATGCCTTGAGATATGTCTGAACTGTGTAGCAGTCATGAACCATTGTCTCTGGGTCAATCCTCTCCTCCCTGCAACATGATATACAATGACCACATGGTACTCCTGACAACTACCATCTTCTGCAATCACATGTGTGCAAAGCAAGATCCACTGTGTAACAATTGTTACCAGACTGTACTTTGAACAATTGTTGTCCAGCTTCAGATACATGGCAGTTTGCAGCAAACTCTGTATTCTTATCCAATTTCTTCTGAATCTTTGGGCATATTCTCTGGCCTACCCACTTTTCTATAGCTTCCCTTTGTTTACTCACTAGCCTGTGCATGATCTTGTAGAAGATATATTCAAGCATACTAAGCATTGCCATCTCTCTGCCATCAAGAATGTAGCTGTTAAACACTTCAGAGTTGTTGTTAAGCAGGATGTCACATTTGGGAAAATCCCTGAAGAATGCCTTGCACCATGTGTTTGGCTCAAGCCTCTCAGTCCAGTGGAAGGCAGCTTGGCGGTGATCATCCATTTTCTGACAGTTCTCTCTCCATTTAACCTTGTTTGGTGATCTTGCAATAGCCCACAGATCTTGCTTCAGTACCTCTCCTTTGTGCTTCTCATTAAAATTTTGGTAAATATGCCTCACACAAAACCTGTGTTCTGCATCTGGCCAAACCTTCTGCACAGCAATTATTAACCCTTTCTGCTTGTCACTCATAACTGTGAAAGGAGCTATGTTTGTAATATTTAGATCATCTTTTAGAGTGGTCAAAAACCACTCCCATGAACATTTGCATTCTACTTCCACCCAGCCCATTGCAATGGGAAATATGCAGTCATTAGGATCAATTCCAACAGCACTAAGAAGCACTCCTTTAAACCTTGTTTTCATATGACAACCATCAATAAAGAGAATAGGCCTGCAACCCTTTAGCCATCCTCTCTTACAGGCATCATATGACCAATATAATGTTTTCAAACATTTTCTGCCCATTGGAAATTTTGTATCTTTGACAAGTGTAGTTGTTAGCAGAAATGTAGACCCAGGGTTTTTGCTCCTTAGCTCATGCCCATAATCCCATAGCCTGCTGAACTGCTCTTCCTCATCACCACGTTTCTCCTTAAGTGCTTGCTTCCTAGCCCTAGCAAGCTTCCATCTATTAGGAGTAACATTGAATTCCTTTTTTATTTTTCTTGAAAATGTTCCAATGGACATCTTCTGGTCATCTCTGAACTCATCAATGAAAAAGTTGCATAGGAATTTTGCTGTCATATCCTTTAACTTCCACTTCTTCTGGCACTTATGCAATCCATTATATGCCTTGATGACAAAACCTCCAGTCCTGTTGTCATTTCCAGCCCTAAGCACCCATGGGCAACCACCACGCTGACAAACTGCCTCCAATCTGATCTTGTCATTCTTAAGCTTCTTGATCTGCACTCTGTTCCTTATTGAATAGGCCTTGAGAGCTTTCCTCAACTCAATCACATCAGCAAATACCATACCTAGTTTAAAAACAGGGGATTTCATGTCAACCTTCGAATTGAAAGCTCTGAATTTGTACTTCAGTTGATCTTGTGCTTGTGTGGAGAGGTTGAGATCTTCATCTTCAAAGACATAGCCAGGCTCAACCTCTACCTCCCCTTGCTCAGCCTCTTCATCAACATCAAAGTCAATGTTTTCTTCATAAAGATCATCATCTCCATCATCTATTTCATAATCACTGTCACTGAAATCTGAATCTGACAGCACATCATTTTCAGGTTGCAAATTTGGATCTGCAGCAGCAACAATCACATTTGTCTCTACAGCATTAACCTGGTCTAGCTGTGCACAATTAAGGAGGTCTTGCTCTGCACTTATAAACAGGTCAGGCTCTGCACAGTATGTCAGCAAATTTAGGTCAGCAACAGAATTAAGCAAAACTGTCAGAACATCATCTTCTGCTGTCCCATCAACTACAACCTCTGAAATTGGATCTTCAACATTCACTGAAATAATGCTCTGACCACATGATGCACTGCTTGCACCAACAATTGAGTTGCCCATTCTGACAGGGTTTACAGTAGATGGCAGCTTTATTATCCAATCTACTCTGAAATTGCAGATGAAGTCTGCATGGTCAACCATAATTGCAAGAACTTTGTGCTGAGCACTAGCTGTGATAAGATGCTGCAAATCCTCATCACCCTTAATTCTCACCAAGCCATCTGAAAGTGTTTTCTCAGGTAAACACCAGTAAATAATGTGCTCATTGGCAGGATATCCCAACCATTTTAGGTGTTCTTCTAAGACTGCATATGAAAACGTGCAAGCATCAACATAGTCAAGGACCTCCAAAGAAGAGTTATAATACTCTGGGGCAGTGATAGATCCACAGAAAAGACCACCATGTTCCAGCTCAATTGTAAACAAAGGAGTGTGAACACTCTTTCCCATTGCTGAGTCACACACTGCATACCAAAAAGAGAGATATTCAGTTAAAATTCAGTTAACTGAACATGAACTGCCCAAGTTCAGTTAAAAATACAGTTAACTTAACTGAACATGTACTGCATACAAAAAGTAGATACATTCAGTGCAAAATTCAGTTAACTTTATATAAACTGCACAAAGTCAGTTAAAAATTCAGTAGTACTTAACTGAACATGTACTGCATGCAAAACAAATTCAAATAAATTACACATTCAGATTTATTATATCTACTTCACCAAAACCATAGCATGGTAAACCAATGTACAGTACAGAACACAACATGTCAATCTCACACAAGAAGTAGAACATAGCTCACAACCCTAGCTTCATGCAAAAACCACACCTTCTTCACCAAACCCATAACGACGAAGAGTAAACCCTAGACTAAATGCATCGCTCATAACCCCAAGCGCACTTCATAGGATTGCCACCTGGCTACATCGAAGCAACTAACAAGCACTGTATCAGCTTCCCCAAGCGCACGGATCCGCCGTACGAGGCCGTACTGTTGCCGACACAATCAAGAAACGGAATAGGGAGAGAAGATGCAATTCGGAGGATCTCACCATAGTCTGGAGGAATGACTGCAGGCGGCCGGACCAGATGAGCCGACGGAGGCGGCACATCTCCACGGAACTGCTCCGTCGAGGCAGCCATGGTTGCTGATGTCAGCAACGGCCGCTCCAGCGCCGACAGAGACAAGGATGGAGAAGAATGAGTTGCGATAGGCCACAGGAGTTCCCCCCTCGATAGATTAAATGCGGTTAATAAATTCAGGTGCTCTGGTGGTGGTAGTGCGGGTTGATTGAGAGCAACTCCAGGGGGTTATTTGCAAAACAGCACGCGCTGACCGGGTGCGCACCCACGAGTCCACATGGCGCTCTCTGATTTGCCAGGACTAGTTTTGCACATCTTGAGCAAGTTCAGGGACTGGGTAGGGTCATTTTTCAATTGTAGGACTAAACTATCACATTCAGAGCAAGTTGTAGGACTCCTGGTGCTTTTAACTAATCTAAAAATGCCTCAAGTAGTGATTCCATAAGAACAAAAATAGAATAACTAGGCAGTCAACATGGCATCTCAATCCATTTCAACGTGATATTTGCGGAGTAGTACAATAGATAGGATAGCCATGTCATTGCCGTGACATCATGTTCATAACGTGACTGTGGCTATGAGCTCTGTGTTCATGGTGTTTGTGCCGCATGCATGAGTTCCAGGCCATGTTGTGCCACATAAGGGCTGAGTTATTCTTCTTATTCTTCATGTCGTTTGTTGGCGTCCATGACGGTATTCATGTACCTCCCGAAGATATAGGGTGTGCCCATTGTGCACCTGGACAAGGTGTGGCGCCAGACTGGTTCTCGGGAGGGCCTAGGAATCCAAGGAGGCCCTAGCGATCTGGAAACAGGGTTACGTGATGAAGCTATGTACCTAGGGTAGGGTCATGGATCTGTCCAACATATCCTCCCCAAGGACATCTCCACAAAGAATCAGAAGCAGTCGAAGAGAAAACATCATCCACTCGACCATGAAGATGTGTTCACTCGACTTCCTTGAAGAGACTCGACCACCTTGAAGACACTCGACCACCAGAAGATGAGAAGCCCTCCACTCTGCAACGGTTGTGACTTAAACCATAGCTTTATGGGCATTTATAACACTTTATTGTAGATGTTACCAATAACGCCACACCTTTATGAACATTGAACCCTGTGTAACGGAGGGGAGCTGGGGTCCCGGCGCACTCTATATAAGCCACCCCCTCCTCTGGGACAGGGGTTCGCACTTTTGTAAACTCTCACACACACATATAATCTAGTCGACTGCCTCAGGGCACCGAGACGTAGGGCTGTTACTTCCTTCGAGAAGGGCCTGAACTCGTAAAACTCGTGTGTACAACTACTCCATAGCTAGGATCTTGCCTCCTCATACTTACCCCCCATTCTACTATCAGTCTTAGATCCCGTTGGCGCCCACCTTGGGGCAGGTGTCTTAGCGACTTATTGGAGAAGTTGTAGTTTTTCCGATACCCTTCATCATGGTTCCAGGCGGAGGTTTGGCTGAGGGCCGCGAGATCCGTCTCGGCGCGCTTGTGTTTGTCGCCAACGACTCCGCTTGGCTCCAGGAGGCACCACTCGATGCCGACGCGCTCCCCACCCGCGGGGCGGTGCACTTTCGCGCGTGCGTCCGTGGCGTCCTCCTGCGGCAACCGTCGACCCAGTACCAGTCGACTCCAGCAGCTTTCCCCCTCCCAGCGGCTCGCCGGAGCAAACGCTCCGGTCGGTCGAGGCTTGAGCGGTGGGTGAGGCATGCGCTGGCCCGCCAGTCGGCCACCCCTCAAGTCGCGGCGATCGAGCCCGACGAAACTCTCTACGACATGTTCGATCTGTCGACTGGCTCCGTAGAGACCGCATCCGAGTGCGACAGCTGCGACCCAGCGGCTGAAGTTCTGATGGTCAATGGACCATGCAGCCCTCCTGGCTTCAACCGTGAAGATGGAGGCAAGGGGAACGGCGATCCATCGCACGTTCACGAGGAGTACCGTCCCGAACCCCTCTACTTGCAGCAGAGGGAGGAACTTCGCCGCCGGAACATGGATGCATTGCATACTCCTATAGTTGGAGAAACCCCTGAGGCCCGGGCCTTGGAGCAGGCGCTTTGGCCAACCTGGCTGAGCGCGCTCGGCTGGAGAACCGCCAGCGCGCACTCAATGATCGCGCTCGACAGCGCGCTCCTGAATCCAGTCGACGCCAGCTTTTTTCTCCTCCAACTCAGGTATACCAAACCGCGATCCAGAATCTAGCTGCTGCTGCCTGGATAGCGGAGTCGATCCAACCCTCCCAGTCAGAAGCTCGTCAAGGTTTGGTGCAGATCCGAGCCTTGCTCCGGGCGGCGGGAGAGCAGAATACAGTTGTATCTTAGTCGCGGGATAGGATCCACATCAGATCCGTCATGGCAGACACAGTTCAGTCGGCCGATAGCCCAAGATCGCCTCCGGGGCGTGAGGGACGTGGAGATCAACAAGATCGGTACAGAAACCGAGAGCAGTATTATCGCCGAGTCGATCGTGATGATCGCCGCCGAGTGCCCACGCCTCCCCCGAGGAGCGGGTCGTACGTGCCTCGGCAGCATGAAGACAGACGCCCTCACAGTGTTGGGTGAGGTATTCCAATTGACCCCAGGGAGCCATGCTTTGATCCGAGGTCTATTCTCGTGTAGGGCTTGGTCGACAGAAACAGAGCTCACCGAGAGGGCCATGATGGAGGTCCACAAACCAGCAACAGGGTGCATGTCTCTAGTCCAGAGTGCTTCAGCAGAGCTATCAGAGTTGCGGTGATTCCCCCCAACTTCAGGTTGGCGTCTCGAGTTAGTAAGTTCACCGGAGAGTCCAAGCCTGACACTTGGCTTGAAGACTACCGAGTGGCTATCCAGATTGGTGGCGGCAATGATGAAGTGGCCATGAAACACCTTCCTCTAATGTTGGAGGGCTCAGCTAGACCATGGCTGAATCAGTTAGCGCCTGGCAGCATCTATACTTGGGAAGATCTCGCCCGAGTGTTTGTCAGAACATTTGAGGGCACATGTAAACAACCGGCAGGGTTGAAAGAGTTACAATGTTGTGTTCAGAAGCCGAATGAAACTTTGAGGGATTATATCCAGAGATGGATCACCCTACACCACACGGTAGAAGATGTGTCGGATCATCAGGCAATTTGTGCCTTTAAGGAAGGCGTCAGGTATAGGGAGTTGAATATGAAATTCGGCCGGACAGGAAATATGACTCTGGCTCGGATGATGGAAATTGCCACCAAGTATGCCAATGGTGAAGAAGAAGAGAGACTCCGGAGCGGCAAGCACAAATCAGTCGCCCACGAAGCCGGAGGAGGAAATTCCAGTCAGAAACAGAAGCGCAAGGCCGAGCCATTTGCTCCGGGTGAAGCCTTGCCTGTGGTTCAGGGAAAGTTCAAGGGGAATCCCAAAGGGCCATGGAACCCCAAGAGAGTAAAAGATCAAGATGGGAATGACGTGTTGGATTTGCCGTGCCATATCCACACCAAAAAGGATGAAGAAAGCAAATTCATTTATCCGAAGCACACCACTCGGCAGTGTCGCCTCCTAATCCAGCAGTTCCGAGAGAAACAGCCCAAGGAGAAGGAGAAAGAAGCAGACAAGGCCGAGGATGAGGGTGAGGATGATGATGGTTATCCCCACGTGAATTCCACTCTGATGATTTTTGCTGATGTTAAGAGCAAAAGTCGATTGAAAGTTATCAATAGGGAAGTGAACATGGTCGCTCCGGCGACACCCAGTTACTTGAGTGGTCACAAACTGCCATTACATTCGACCAGTCTGATCATCCAGCACACATCGCCACCCCTGGGAGGCAAGCACTGGTGGTCGACCCGGTGGTCGAAGGCACTCGACTGACAAAGGTCCTGATGGACGGTGGCAGTGGTTTGAACATACTATATGCAGAAACATTGAAAGGAATGGGCATTCCAATGTCCAAACTCAGTGAAAGCCATATGAGTTTCCATGGGGTCATTCCAGGCAAGAAGGCTGCATCCCTCGGTCAGATTGCACTCAACGTGGTTTTCGGTGATTCCAAAAATTACCGCAAATAAAAGTTGACGTTTGAAGTTGTGGATTTCCAGAGTGCTTATCATGCAATTCTGGGCAGGCTAGCTTATGCACGATTTATGGCTCGACCATGTTACGTGTACCTCAAACTAAAGATGCCTGGTCTCAGAGGAGTGATCACTATCTCTGGTAATCGGAAGAAGGCAGAAGAGTGCTTCCAGAAGGGCTCAAAGATCGCCGATGCCCAGATGGTCGTGGTAGAATTGCAAGAATACCAGAAAAATGCAGATCCGAGTGACTTGCTGTCAGCCAAAAAGCCAGCCACAGATTCAGCATTCCAGTCGTCTGGTGAAACGAAGTCGATTCACATTCATCCGACAGATCCCAATGCTGCTCCGACTCACATTTCAACCTCACTCGACTCCAAATAGGAAGAAGCGCTCATCCAGTTCCTCCATGAGAACTGGGACATCTTTGCATGGAAGCCTTCTGACATGCCGGGTGTTCCCAGGGGACTGGCTCAGCATCATCTGAGAGTCGACCCGAAGGTGAAACCAGTTAAAGAGCATCTTCGACGGTCCACCATCTAGAAAAGAAAGGTAATCGGTGAAGAGGTGGCTCGGCTTTTGGCAGCTGATATCCGAGAGATTTATCACTCCGAGTGGTTAGCCAATGTTGTCATGGTCCCAAAGAAAGACGACTCACTTCGTATGTGTATTGATTTCAAGCATATCAATCGGGCCTGCCCGAAAGATCACTTCTCTCTCCCTCGCATCGATCAGATAGTCGACTCGACTGCAGGGTGCGAGTGTTTGTCCTTTTTAGACGCCTATTCCGGGTACCACCAGATCCGTCTGTACGGGCCCGACGAAATAAAGACAGCTTTTATCACCCCGTCTGGGTGCTTCTGTTATGTCACAATGCCATTCGGTTTGAAGAACGCCGGAGCCACATTCATGAGGATGATTTAGAAGTGCCTGCTCACTCAGATCAGTCGGAATGTGGAAGCATACATGGATGACATTGTGGTCAAGTCATGTAAAGGTTCCGACCTACTGACTGACCTTGCTGAAACCTTTGCCAACCTCAGAAGGTATGATATCAAGCTCAATCCATCAAAGCGCACGTTTGGAGTTCTAGGCGGAAAGTTACTCGGTGTTCTTATTTCCGAACGAGGAATCGATGCTAACCCAGAGAAAGTAGGCGCTATACTCCGAATGAAGCGCCCTGTGCGTGTGCATGATGTCCAGAAGCTTACTGGTTGCTTGGCCTCCCTAAGTTGATTCATTTCTCGCCTCGGTGAAAAGGCGCTGCCTCTTTACCGACTGATGAAGAAATCAGACAAGTTCGAGTGGACCCCAGAAGCTGATGCAGCATTTGCAGAGCCAAAAGCCCTGCTTTCCACCCAGCCGGTGCTTGCTGCTCCAATCAGCAAAGAGCCTGTGCTGCTTTATATAGCAGCCACTGGACAAGTTGTCAGTACAGTACTTACGGTCGAGCGGGAAGAAGAAGGAAAAGCTTATAAGGTTCAACACCCAGTTTATTATATTTCTGAAGTCCTGACCCCGTCAAAGCAGAGATATCCTCATTATCAGAAGCTTGCCTATGGGATTTACATGACCGCGAAGAAGGTTTCTCACTATTTCCCGGATCACTCTGTTACACGACGCTCCATTGTTAGAGATTCTGCACAACAGAGATGCAACTGGTCGAGTGGCCAAATGGGCAATTGAACTCCTTCCCTTGGATATCATGTTTGAGGCAAAGAAAGCTATCAAGTCCCAAGCAATAGCAGATTTCCTCGCCGAGTGGATCGAACAGCAACTACCGACTCAAGTTCACTCTGAGCACTGGACCATGTTCTTTGACGGATCCAAGATGCTGAACGGTTCTGGTGCTGGAGTAGTTCTGGTATCCCCCCGAGGAGACAAGCTTAGATATGTCCTCCAGATTCACTTTGATTCCTCCAACAATGAAGCAGAATATGAAGCACTCCTGTATGGGTTGCTCATGGCCATCTCACTCGGTGTCAGTCGCCTCATGGTCTATGGAAACTCAGATTTGGTAGTTAATCAAGTGATGAAGGAGTGGGACGTCAGAAGCTCAGCCATGACTGGTTACTGCAACGCGGTGAGAAAGCTTGAGAAGAAGTTTGAGGGGTTAGAACTCCACCACATACCCGACTGAAAAATCAAGCAGCCGACGATTTGGCAAAGATAGGTTCCAAGAGAGAAGCCATTCCCAGCAATGTATTTTTGGAGCATATCCACTCGGCGATAGTTCAGGAAGATCCTTTTACTGCAGAGCCCCTGCAACCTAAGAGTGCCACAGATCCGACTGAAGTCGAGGTCCGAGCCGTGGTCGACCTGATCATGGAGGTTCTGGCCATTACTCCCGACTAGACGGTGCCCTACATTGCGTACATCCTTAGGAAAGAACTCCCGGAGGATGAAGAAGAGGCTCGACAGATCGTCCGTCGATCCAAGGCCTTTACTGTGATAAGAGGGCAGCTGTTCAGGGAAAGTGTGACTGGAGTCGGTCAGAAATGCATAACACCAGAAGAAGGTCGAATGATCCTCAATGACATCCACTCGGGGACCTGTGGTCATCATGTGTCCTCTCGGGCCATCATGGCTAAAGCATACCGAGATGGATTCTATTGGCCACGATCAAACGAAATGGCGAAAGATAAAGTCGACAGATGTGAAGGCTGCCAGTTTTACTCCGACATGTCTCACAAGCCGGCATCAGCCCTGAAGACCATCCCCCTCATCTAGCACTTTGCTGTTTGGGGTCTGGATATGGTTGGACCACTGAGAACTGGCAGGAGCGGCTTCAATCATGTGCTCATTGCAGTCGATAAGTTTACCAAATGGATCGAAGCTAAACCTATCAAGAACCTTGATGCAAGCACCGCTGTCAGTTTTATCAGAGAATTGACATTTAGATATGGAGTTCCACATAGCATCATCACGGACAACGAGTCGAACTTCGATTCTGATGAGTTCAGAGCTTTCTGCGCCTCTCAGGGCACTCGAGTCGACTATGCTTCGGCCGCTCATAGTCGAACGGACAAACAGAAAGAGCCAATGGCCTAATTCTCAAAGGACTGAAACCCCGACTGATGCGTGATCTCAAACACGTAGCAGGCGCTTGAGTTGATAAACTTCCGTCAGTTCTGTGGGACTTGAGGACAACCCCTAATCGGTCGACCGGATGAACCCCTTTCTTCTTGGTTTACGGAGCCGAAGCTGTTCTGCCAAGTGACCTGCTCCACAACGCACCCCGAGTCAAGCTCTTCTCCGAAGAGGAAGCAGAACAGGCCCGGCAAGATTCAGTCGATCTCTTGGAGGAGGAAAGAGAGATGGCCTTGATCCGGTCGACCATCTATCAGCAAGACTTGCATCGATTCCATGCCAGAAATGTGAGGGGTCGAACCTTTCAAGAAGGAGACCTAGTTCTTCGAGTGGATCAACAGAAACCACACAATCTTGCCCCGACTTGGGAGGGCCCCTTCATCATCACCAAAGTTCTCCACAACGGAGCATGCCATCTTTACAGTATTGAGCATCAGAAAGACGAGCCACGGTCTTGGAACGCAGAGCTGCTCCGCCCCTTTTATACTTAAGCACTCGTTCGAATAAAATGTAATAAGAAACACCTTTGTAATTTGTTTATCAAAGACAAGAGCTTATGGTCCTATCATTCGATTGTTGTGTTCTTATTTACTTCTGAAATCCCCCAGTGGGTGGCTTAGTCGTGAATCCGTTTCGCCTAAGTTCAAAAGAAAATCCTACCAAGTGGAGAGCAACCCTCCCACTTAGGGGCTTAGCTGCAGTCCAGCACTCGCCTAAGTTCTCCCACTAGGAGACTTAGCTGCAGTCCAGTACTCGCCTAAGTTTGAAAAATCCTACCGAGTGGAGAGCAACCCTCCCACTCGGGGGCTTAGCTGCAGTCCAGCACTCGCCTAAGTTCTCCCACTAGGAGACTTAGCTGCAGTCCAGTACTCGCCTAAGTTTGAAAAAATCCAACCGAGTGGAGAGCAACCCTCCCACTCGGGGGCTTAGCTGCAGTCCAGCACTCGCCTAAGTTTGAACAAATCCTACCGAGTGGAGAGCAACCCTCCCACTCAGGGGCTTAGCGGCAGTCCAGCACTCGCCTAAGTTCTCCCACTAGGAGACTTAGCTGCAGTCCAGCACTCGCCTAAGTTTGAAAAAATCCTACTGAATGGAGAGCAATCCTCCCACTCGGGGGCTTAGCTGCAGTCCAGCACTCGCCTAAGTTCTCTCACTAGGAAGCTTAGCTGCAGTCCAGCACTCGCCTAAGTTTGAAAAAATCCTACCGAGTGGAGAGCAATCCTCCCACTCAGAGGCTTACCTGCAGTCCAGCACTCGCCTAAGTTTGAAAAAATCCTACCGAGTGGGGAGCAAACCTCCCACTCGGGGGCTTAGCTGCAGTCCAGCACTCGCCTAAGTTCTCCCACTAGGAGACTTAGCTGCAGTCCAACACTCGCCTAAGTTCTCCCACTAGGAGACTTAGCTGCAGTCCAGCACTCGCGTAAGTTTAAAAAAATCCTACCGAGTGGAGAGCAACCCTCCCACTCGGGGGCTTAGCTGCAATCCAGCACTCGCCTAAGTTCTCCCACTAGGAGACTTAGCTGCAGTCCAGCACTCGCCTAAGTTTGAAAAAATCCTACCGAATGGAGAGCAATCCTCCCACTCGGGGGCTTAGCTGCAGTCCAGCACTCGCCTTAGTTCTCTCACTAGGAGGCTTAGCTGCAGTCCAGCACCCGCCTAAGTTTGAAAAAAATCCTACCGAGTGGAGAGCAATCCTCCCACTCAGAGGCTTAGCTGTAGTCCAGCACTCGCCTAAGTTTGAAAAAAGTCCTACCGAGTGGAGAGCAATCCTCCCACTTGGGGGCTTAGCTGCAGTCCAGCACTCGCCTAAGTTCCCTCACAAGGAGACTTAGCTGCATTCTAGTACTTGCCTAAGTTCGAAAAAAAATCCTACCGAGTGGAGAGCAATCCTCCCACTTGGGGGCTTAGCTGCAGTCCAGCACTCGCCTAAGTTCTCTCACCAGGAGGCTTAGCTGCAGTCCATCACTCGCCTAAGTTCGGAAAAATCCTACTGAGTGGAGAGCAATCCTCCCACTCGGGTGTTGGGGAACGTAGCAGAAATTCAAAATTTTCCTACGTGTCACCAAGATCTATCTATGGAGAGACTAGCAACGAGGGGAAGGAGAGTGCATCTACATACCCTTGTAGATCGCTAAGCGGAAGCATTCAAGTGAACGGGGTTGATGGAGTCGTACTCGTCATGATCCAAATCACCGATGACCAAGTGCCGAACAGACGGCACCTCCGCGTTCAACACATGTACAGCCCGGTGACGTCTCCCACGCCTTGATCCAGCAAGGAGAGAGGGAGAGGTTGAGGAAGAATCCATCTAGCAGCAGCACAACGGTGTGGTGGTGATGGAGGAGCGTGGCAATCCTGCAGGGCTTCGCCAAGCACCACGGGATATGAGGAGAAAGAGAGGGAGGGCTGCACCAACAAGCAGAGATCAGATCACGTGTTATGGGCAGCCCTAGGCCTCACTATATATAGGGGAGAGGGAGGAGGGTGCGCCCCCTCTAGGGTTCCCACCCCTAGGAGGGGCGGCAGCCCTAGATGGGAAAAGGGGGGCGGCCAAGAGGGGGAGAGGGGAGGCGCCCCCTAGGGTGGGCCTTAAGGCCCATCTGGACCTAGGGTTTGCCCCCTCCCACTCTCCCATGTGCCTTGGGCCCTTGAGGGGGGCGCACCAGCCCACCTGGGGCTGGTCCCCTCCCACACTTAGCCCACGCAAGCCTCTGGGGTTGGTGGCCCCACTTGGTGGACCCCGGGACCCTCCCGGTGGTCCCGGTACGTTACCGATAAACCCCGAAACTTTTCCGGTGACCAAAACAGGACTTCCCATATATAAATCTTTAGCTCCGGACTATTCTGGAACTCCTCATGACGTCCGGGATCTCATCCGGGACTCCGAACAACATTCGGTAACCACATACTAACTTCCTTTATAACCCTAGCGTCATCGAACCTTAAGTGTGTAGACCCTACGGGTTCGGGAAGCATGCAGACATGACCGAGATGTTCTCCGGTCAATAACCAACAGCGGGATCTGGATACCCATGTTGGTTCCCACATGTTCCATGATGATCTCATCGGATGAACCACGATGTCAAGGACTCAATCTATCCCGTATACAATTCCCTTTGTCTATCGGTACGATACTTGCCTGAGATTCGATCGTCAGTATCCCGATACCTTGTTCAATCTCGTTACCGGCAAGTCTCTTTACTCGTTCCGTAACACATCTTCCCGTGATCAACTCCTTGATCACATTGTGCACATAATGATGATGTCCTATCGAGTGGGCCCAGAGATACCTCTCCGTCACACGGAGTGACAAATCCCAGTCTCGATTCGTGCCAACCCAACAGACACTTTCGGAGATACCCGTAGTGTACCTTTATAGCCACCCAGTTACATTGTGACGTTTGGCACACCCAAAGCATTCCTACAGTATCCGGGAGTTGCACAATCTCATGGTCTAAGGAAATGATACTTGACATTAGAAAAGCTTTAGCATACGAACTACACGATCTTGTGCTATGCTTAGGATTGGGTCTTGTCCATCACATCATTCTCCTAATGATGTGATCCCGTTATCAACGACATCCAATGTCCATGGTCAGGAAACCGTAACCATCTATTGATCAACGAGCTAGTCAACTAGAGGCTTACTAGGGACATGGTGTTGTCTATGTATCCACACATGTATCTGAGTTTCCTATCAATACAATTCTAGCATGGATAATAAACGATTATCATGAACAAGGAAATATATAATAATAACCAATTTATTATTGCCTCTAGGGCATATTTCCAACATCGGGGACTTAGCTGCAGTACAATAACCTAAGTTTGAAACATATCCCTATCCGCAAGGACGACGAGGTGCAGGTCGACTACAACCTTCTTCTTCGGAACTGCGGCACAAATACAACGTCCAGTCCATCCCTATCCGCAAGGACGACGAGGTGCAGGTCGACTGCAACCTTCTCCTTCTGAGCTGCGGCACAAATACAACGTCTGGTCCATCCCTATCCGCAAGGACGACGAGGTGCAGGTCGACTGCAACCTTCTCCTTGGAGCTGCGACACAAATACAACGTCCGGTCCATCCCTATCCGCAAGGACGACGAGGTGCAGGTCGGCTGCAACCTTCTCATTCGGAGCTACGGCGCAAGTACAACGCCCGCTCCATCCCTATCCGCAAGGACGACGAAGCGTAGGTCGATTGAGCCGCCACCTCAGAGCTGCGTCTCCAGCGCAAATACTATTCAAAGCAGTGAGCAAAGTCCATTCGAGGACAAACACAAGCACATTCGGAAATAAACCAAATTCAGATAAATCCTAAAGGTTCCGAGCAGCAAATCAAAAGTACTCGGGCATCAAGCCCGAAGGAGTTCAACGGTTACAGCAATCACTCGGCATTCCGAGGCAAATTTAAAGTGTATGCAGGTTTCATTAGTCTGTTCACTCGGCCGGAGGAGGGCTGGCAGGCTCCACGAATGAGTCCAGGTCGATCCCATCAGCAATCCGAGTGGCAGCAGCGATGAAAGTCTCCATGAAGGACTGGAATTCGTGCTTTTTGGTGTTAGCGACTTTGATCGCAGCTAGCTTATCTTTACGAGCCTCCTTGCAATGGACTCGCACCAAGGACAGCGCAACGTCAGCACCGCACCGGGCATAGGATTTCTTCCATTCTTGCACTAGGCCAGGGATCTCGTTCAGTCGAGTCATCAAGGATTCCAGGTCATTCTGAAGCATCGCCCCCGGCCAAAGCGATGAGTCAATTCAAGAGACAACCTCCTTCAGGCGTGCGAGGTAGCTTGTGGCACTGGCGATACGGGACTCCAGTTGGAGCACGTTCATCGCAGTTTCGTCGCAGACTGGGGAAGTGATAGGGTCCAGACCCGTCTCGACCCTTCCAGTTTCTTCGTCGAAGTCTTGGCAGAGTTCTGCAGCCAAAAGTTAGTCAATCGACCGAGCAAGATCCGATCGCAAGCATCAACACAGCCGGATTAAAGGAAATACCTTCCAGCGCGAGATAAAGCTTCTTGGCGAGAGTCCTCACATAAGCTTCTGTGTCATTCCTCTTGCGGATTGCAGACTCCAACTTTTCATTCAGAACGACCTTGTCCTTCTTCAGACTGGTCACTTCGCGGTTAGCGTCATTAAGACAAGATTTCAGTTTGTTCACCTCTCCTTCAAGCGTTCCGATTGAAGCAAGCTTCTTGTCTGCAAGAGCGGTTTTGTCTTGGGCTGCTTTTTGCGCGGCGGCGAGGTCCGAATCCTTCTTCTCCAGAGCCAACTACATTTTCTCTGCAAAAGAAGCAATCGAATCAAAGAAGAAATCAAAGAGATATATTGAAAGTCAGTCGAGAATCAGTTACCTTCCATACCAGCGGCCTTGTCTTGAGCTTTTTTCAGATTTTGCTGAGCCAATTCCATGTCTAAGTTGAGTTGCCTCCGCTTCTCCTCGAGTTCAGCAAACTTGGAAATAAGAGTACAAGACTTCTGCAGAAGGCAAAAGACAGATCGATCGATAGGATCAAAGGCGGTTCACTTCCGAGTGAATAAAACCTAAAGAAGTCCATTTAGACCCCAGCCGACTGCACACAGTCGACAACGGTCTCAGGGGCTACACCCAGCGGGTGCACTTGGCGTGCCCCCGCTGACTAAGACTCAACTCATCCGGTCCGCCCGGGCCAGGTCAAAAAAAGGACAGCAAGCTGTTCAGACCCCAGTCGACTGCCAACAGTCGACCGCGGTCCAGGGGACTACACCCAATGGGTGCACTTGGCGTGCCCCCTCCGGTTCGGATCCTACTCGACCGGCCCGCCAGAGTCGAGTGTAAGGAGTAGAAAGGAAAGAAAGAAGAACTCAGACCCTAGTCGACTGCCAGCAGTCGACCGTGGTCTCGGGGACTACACCCAGTGGGTGCACTTAGCGTGCCCCCACCGGTTCTGATCCCACTCGCCCAGACCGAGTGGAAGAGCGAAACTACCAAAAAAACACCTAGTGGGTGCTCCAATTCGACGCAAACAACAGGAGATTGTGCAGAAGAAGATTTTTCAAGAACAAAAACAGTCGAAAAGTCTACTCACCTGGACATTGGCCCGAACGACGGCACTGGCGTCGTAGGCAGCCTGGCTATTCTCGTGCACCATCTTCACCCGCTCCATCATCATGTTAGCCTGTCAGATGGCTTCCGCAGCCGCTTCCGATTGGTTGTCCGGGACAGGGTAGCTAGTGAAAAAGTGTGTAGAAGACCCAGGTGCGGCGGCTTGGAGCTCCGTGGCGTGGAGTTGGACAGTTTAAGGAATCACAAGTGCAGTCGACAGTGCGGGATGCCCACTCGAAAAGGGTGCAGCGAACGTCACAGAGGCCCTGCCCGCGTCTTCAGCTTGACGAACAGGAGGTGTTGTACTTGGTTCTTGTCGAGCCACCCTGCCAGCTGCTACCTTCTTGCTCTTCCTGGGCTTAAGAGCCACATCTTCATCGTCATCTGGAAGATCAATGATGTTGGGTGGAGCTACAAGGCAGATCATTCGACCCCAAGTGAACCACTCGAACGCAGTCGACCAAAGAATCAAGAACAAAATCACAAGAGTTTATACCTGGGTTGGAGGTTACCTCATCTTCCATTTCCTCGTCCCAGTACTGGAAAGAAGAGGTTCCTGACGTAGCAGCACTGCAAAGACCCGTATTCAATCGGCTACGTCTGGTTAATCGAGTCGACGAAAAAGACAAGTTAGATGGTCACTTTGATCCTGGGCAAAGCTTTTGGCAGTTTGGAAGAGGTGGCTTTCGGCGCTGGAGGCGGCGCAACTTTGGAATGCTTTGGAGCCTTCTCAGTCGGCGTTGGGGAAGACGTCCTGGGGCGCTTCGACGACTGCCCAATCGGCGCGGCCACCAACTCCGGAGCGCTTGCCGGGTCGTGAGCGTGCTTGGATCTCCTCTCCCTGTGAGGAGGCGAGTCGACTTCTTCGTCATCAGTTGATTCATCGCTCTCCTCGTCCTCCTCGGCTTTCGAATGCTCCTTGCCGCTCTCGCCCCCGCTCCCTTCTTCCTCAGCGTCTTGGTCTTGCACTCTGTTGGGCATTGAGTACATGTCGATGAGGGCCTGAAAGGATAACAATCAAAGGAAATTTAGTCGACCACAAACAAGACATCACACGGTGAATCGGAAAGATACTTGATAAAACAGAAATATACCTGCTTCAGCTGGTGCGAGTTGTCGAATGGAATCACCCTTCCAGACCCCCGGGGGTTGTCTTTGTTGCTGGTGATCCCCATCAACCACTTCTCCAAGGTATCCTCGCTGACGTCCTCCTGGTGGATCCGAGTGGAATCTTCGAGCCCAGAGTACATCCACATCGGATGCTTGCGCGCCTGAAGAGGTTGGATGCGTCGACCGAGAAAGACCTCCAGCAGGTCCATCCCGGTCACCCCGTCGCGGACAAGCTGGACGACCCGCTCGACCAGCACCTTGACCTGCGCCTTCTCTTCTGGACACGAGCGGGCTTCTCCACTCGAGCCAAAGAAAAAGGAGGAAGTCCAGTCGACTGGTCCGGGGTCGGCTGATCCTTGCAGTAGAGCCAAGTCGACTGCCAGCCCTGGATCGAGTCGGGAAGAATCATGGCTAGGAAAGTACTCTTGCTCCTCATCTAGATCCCTAGACCCCCGCACATCTGGATCACTTGTGTCTTATCGTCACTCGACTTGGCCTTTTTGACCGACTGGGATCGGCAGGTGAAGATGTGTTTGAAAAGGCCCCAGTGCGGTCGACAACCCAAGAAGTTTTCGCACATCGACACAAAAGCGGCCGGATAGACTATGGTGTTTGGGGTGAAATGGTGGAGTTGAGCCCCAAAGAAGTTCAAAAAAACCCGGAAGAAAGGATGGGGAGGCTGTGAGAATCTGCGATCTACGTGGGTGGCGAGAAGGACACACTCACCCTCCCTCGGCTGCGGCTCGGTTTCGTCCCCCGGGAGCCGTGCTGACTTGTGGGGGATCAGTCCCCCCTCCACCAGGTCGTCTAGGTCGTCCTGGGTGATTGTCGAGCGGATCCAGTCGCCCTGGATCCAGCCCGTCGGCAGGTCGGATCTTGACGAGGATCCGCCCCGGCTGGTCCGCTTGCCCTTCGCCTTCGCTGTCGCCTTCTTCGCGCGTTCCAGCGCCACCGTCCCTTCCCCATGGCGGCGGGTCGAGCTCGAGTAAAGGTCCGGCGACGAGGTGAAGAGAGAATGGGAGCGCACGGGGCAAATGCCTGGTCCGAGGCCTTTTATAAGGTCTTCATCCGAGTGACTGACTAGTGGACCCAGGCGATCTAAACAAATCCCGCAACAGTCGCGTGCGCAATACGTGGCGAAAAAGGTGGCGCGGGAATCAACGAGACTTGCCTAATCCGTCCCGATAACCTCGGTTCTGTCCGTCTGGCGCACTTCCCAAAATTCGAATCCCGCGAGATCCGCGGAGAGCAGAACAACCTGTCAGACTGAAGACAAACATCCTCTACATCATCATTCGGAATCCTACCGTGAAAATTCACTCGACAAAAAACCAAGAATTGACCAAGGCGAATGAGAAAGGAGTCGACGTCCTCACCTCAACTCATTGTTCCAGAATGAGATATACTCGTAGCACAAAGAATGGGTCGGAAGTGTTCCGAACTCTTTCCCCACTCAAACCCTGGTCCATTCGAGGGCTAATGATGAAGCTATGTACCTAGGGTAGGGTCATGGATCTGTCCAACATACCCTTCCCAAGGACATCTCTACAAAGAATCAGAAGCGGCCGAAGAGAAAACATCATCCACTCGACCATGAAGATGTGCTCACTCGACTTCCTAGAAGACACTCGACCACCTTGAAGACACTCGACCACCAGAAGATGAGAAGCCCTCCACTCTGCAACGGTTATGACTTAAACCGTAGCTTTATGGGCATTTATAACACTTTATTGTAGACGTTACCAGTAACACCCCACCTTTATGAACATTGAACCCTGTGTAACGGAGGGGAGCTGGGGTCCTGGCGCACTCTATATAAGCCATCCCCTCCTCTGGGACAGGGGTTCGCACTTTTGTAAACTCACACACACACACACATATATAATCCATTCGACTGCCTCAGGGCACCAAGACGTAGGGCTGTTACTTCCTCCGAGAAGGGCCTGAACTTGTAAAACTCCTTTGTACAACTACTCCATATCTAGGATCTTGACTCCTCATACTTACCCCCCCCCCCCATTCTACTATCAGTCTTAGATCCACGACATACGGCGCACCGGATTATAGGGCAGAGGCAAGATTGGGGTTCAAGTTGTGGGTGCCTTCGCTGGCACTGGATTAACAACAGTTATTTCAGAATTTAAAGTGTTACCGATGTGTAGGTTCATTCTTTCACAGCTTGGCTTGGCTGATCTGAGTCAGAGAATAAGCCAGATATGGACAGGAGGCACGCAACTAATCCAAATATTGACATCGCTATGGCACATGGCGAGAGTATGCATCTACAAAGGACATAGATACACTCATCCTTGCATATTTTCTGAGGGTGATGCCATCTTTGGTGTTGGCGCAACCAACATCAGCAAAGCATGGTGGAGGCCAGAGCCACCGATGCCGGGGCCATAATAGGTGTGGCAACAAGTTATTTGTGAGGGACCCTGGTCGTACGATATGACTGGTGATCATTGAGTTAATGATGACTCTCAAGCTCACGACATGTAATCATTTTTCTCCGACATTCAAATTAACGCCAGAAACGTGAAGGCCAACTTTCAACTCTCTCCCTTGCTTCTTTTGTAAGCACCCCATATGCACCCTATATATGCTGCCTTTTTATAGTTTGGGTTGCAAGGGCTATAGTACAATGTCTTATTGAACGAATGGAATTAAATAATGAAACTTGAAATGCATACAATACTGACTACTACTGATTCCCCTGTTCTGTGGTGACCATATACAGTCGAAGAGAAAGTGTTTGATCACTTCCCTTCTCTTGCAAAGTTCTTATAGAGATGACTATGTCTTATCTAAGGAATTTTTATTTCTGTGCCCCTGGTTCCTTAGCTGAACTAATTCATCCCCACTTTGTTAACTTTTGCTAACTTTTCCCCACTCCCTTGCCCAAAACCCTCAGAACAGGTAATAACGGACGTTGTCGTCGGGTCAATGCCTTTGACCCTTAACTCTGACGAGTGGGGCTGCGTATACGTGGGCGCATGCAAGACCGCGGTCGTGGGGTAGCACGTGTCCATGGACATGCTTGAAACGTCCCATCATATAAAGAGGGGCAACCACCTCCATCGCCCCTACCATTTTCCCCCAAATCCCCTCCCTGCCGCATCGTCTTCCTCTCCCCCACCGGCGTTGTCTCGATCTCCTCCACTGCCTCCACCACACCGTCTCGCTCTCCCCCACCGCATCCTCTTCCTCACCTTCATCGCCTCCATCTGTCAGATGGCCGATGCTTGTGGCGATGCCGGCGCAGCGGCCGGAGATGTGGTGGAGCTGCAGGGTCAGGGCGCGGTGACCGCGGATGTCGGCGGCATCCACGGCGGTGCGGGGAAACTTGCAACTGCTGCGGATGTGGCGGGCTCCGCCTCATCGGTGTAGAAGGTGACGGCATCGAGCGGCGCAGTCCGTCCCGATGCCCCCGATGTGCCGCCTACCGTGGAGCAGCAGGTATTTGCTTAGCTTGTAGAGTTAGTTGCTCCCTAGTTGCATTGGTTAGATTGTGATGCATACGGTAGTTCAGATGGTTAGAGTAGTTGGTTTGACGGATGGGCCGGGGTTTTTTGTATGGGTTGGGGGGATGGTGGTTTTTGGACTAGGGTCTGTTGGATAAATTCATTGCAAAAATGCTAGATGTTGTGAACTATGATTTTAGGTGCTGCAATGATTGGGGTTTTTATATTTGTTTTTAGATTTGGATAAATTCATTTCAAAAATGCTAGATGTTGTGAATAGATGCATGCTTATTAGATTTGTTTTTAGTGCTCATAGATTGGGGTTTTTTAATGCTACTCAGATTCGTTGTCTTAGATTGGGTCCCTATTAGATTTGTTTTTGAATGCTACTCAGATTGGGGTTTTGAATGTCATATGCCCAAAATGGAATACATTGAAGTTAGTTATGTTTAGAATCACAATCCTACCGTATGAATCACAATATAAATTTGAATGTCATAACCAAAAGTAACCCTTGATTCATTAGTATATAAATTTGTCCACAATATGTAGTTATATTAGCTCTGTTGTTCAATTTGTGTGCATGACAATGGAAAATACAAAACAATGATCATAGTATATTGAGAGTATATTAGCCCTATGATCAATGTGTCATGTGTGCATATCTAAATTTTCAATTGTCTTCCGTATTTACTAGTGATGGATGTAATTATATGTTCAGGAGGATGATGGTTGGGGGTAGAAAGAGGAAGCTGGCCCAGTACGACCCGTATGATCCAGAGGAAAGTGAAGATGAAGAATATGAGGTAAGCCTACTTGAAATTTAGATTGTTCATTCAGTTCCTTTGACATAGTGTATCCATGAATCTATAATGTATTAATGTAAATCATTTATGTGTGCAATATGATTCTGAAGATGAAGTGTCCAAGGGCAACGTGGCATGCTTCATAGCCAAGGAGGTGGTGAAGATCAAGGCCAAGGGAGTTTATTCCTTCTACAACCGCAAGACCAAGAAGTGGCACTGCCCCTACTGCACCACCAAGCCAAAGCCAAGGGAAGGCTGCTTCGATCACCTTCTGTCTCATGCGGAGGATGTAGCGATTCGCAGGGAGGACTACATGATCAGGGGGTAGCATGCCACCCTCGCGAAGGCCCTGACTCCGGCGTGATGTGATCAATGATGTGACGCTCGGAACTGAATCTTTAAGTTTATCTGTTGGGTAACTTTTGGTTTGTTGAACTGAATCTCGTTGGTTATGGTTTGTTGAACTGAATTTAGTTTTCATGAACTTGGTTATGGTTGGCTATATTGATGCTAGTAATTTGGTTGCTATCTATATTTGTCTGTCGTTAAATTTGCATGTGGTATATATATTTGTCTATCCTGAATCTATGGTTAGTTATGTTTAGATGTTGTGAACTATGATTTTAGGTGCTGCAATGATCACACATGTTGTGTAGGAAATCAAATGCATGCTCCAAATGAGATCATATAAACCTTGGCAAACCTGGACAATATAAATTCAAGAAAATGCAAAAACAAGTAAAACCTTGGCAAACTATCTATGTTTGTGTAGGAGATCATGTGTGCAAAATTTGAAGTGATTTAGAGGAGGTCAAATAAATTTGAATTTTAGAAATGTGCTTCAGATGAGCTCCAAGGCTAGGGTAAACAGCCCATTTGTAATCAATTTTTTTGGACCTACTCTAAATGAGCCAAATGTTTTTTTATTAACACATATTCACTTTCCATAGTGTAGATTCAAAGTCTCACTATTTTTTGAATTAATCTTCGTATTTTTACATTTTCTTTTTAAAACATATGCTTCAATATAAAAGCTATTAAAAACAGATTTGAAATATGAAAATGGAAAACTAACTTCAGATCCTTTTTATTCACTTTGAAATAAAGCTTTGGTGATTTTTTTTGATATTTTTTTAATATTTCAAAAACAGAAGGTAACGCTACCTCCTCTCCTTGAACTCTATGAAATCATATACGTGATAGCTCATATGTGTGAAGGTTTTCTCATGAAAATGACCATAGACCAAGTTTATGAATTTTGGTTGTAACATGCCACATAAGACAACACCGTGCGCAGGTTTTATAATTTTTTGATTTTATTTAAAATTAATGTTGCTCATTTGACCTCGATCGTGCCAGCTAGGGGTTTTTCATGAAAATTACCATAGACCAACTTTAGTATTTTCCTTGTTAGTTTGTCTTATAAAACGACGAACGGGGAATGTTTCATATATTTTCGATTTTTTTAAATAGTTATGCTCAGTCAAAGCCTTCGAAACCCCGTTGACCATCTCAAAACCCCTCTAGACCGCGTGGGGTTTCTCCTAACCCTAGCTCCCAACGTCAGCCGTCCGATCATACCCTCGCGCCAAGCGACAGCCCTCAGATCTGGTCTTCTAGAAGGAATTAGGTGGGTTGGCTACTAGCAGGCTCCGCGCCATTGGATCACAATGACGGGTCTGCATCACTGGATCGTGGGGCGATCCGCGAGAGGTGATCCTATTGGTTGTGCTCGGCTGCTCACCCACCACTGACTCCATGAAAAAAATATTGTTATTGGGCCCAAAAGGAAACCAAGCTTTTGTTGGGCCGTCGAATTGCATCGTTTTTTTGCATCGTTTGCTCTGTTTTTTCTGAACGTGCTGGCTCTATATTTTTTGCATCATTTGAAATCAATTGACATTGTGTAGCAAAATTTAGTTCTTTTTGTTCTATACAAATGCAGAATGACCAAATTTTTAAGGGCCAAATTTAATTTTATCATGCAAAATGACCACAAACTATTCAAAAATTGTCTCTTTTTTGTTCATATAATATATATGACCACATATTCCCATGAATGCAATTAGCTTCTTTCTCTTCTTCTTTTTCAATCCACTGTTTCCCATGCGTGTACACTCCCGATGCTGCGGTGGGTTTGAAAACGGGCTACTTCACATTTAACCCCGTTCTTGCCTCGGCCAAATGACACGTAGCACTACCGCTATTTAAGCCACCCTCTGCCTCTGCCATCCCTCATCCATCTCCCATGCTCTCTGCCATCTGCCCTTCTTTCTCTTCCACCACTTCTTGTTCTTCTAGCACATCCTCAGCCATGCAGTACACCGGACCAACCTACCACTTCCCACCCACCGTGCCGGAGAGGCTCCTCCTGGCATGTACGTTAAGCGCACACTACGTGTGTGGGTGATATCAAGGTGGAGGACCGCAAGGAAGTTCACCGAGTTCTTCCTCACGTCCGGCTACCACCACCTCCCGCGGGGATCTCCAAAGATGTTCCGTGTCGAGGAGGTCATCCAAAACGGGGTGGTGGTTGCTCTCCTTGCCCACTTCACCAACACATTCGACGCCTTCTACCCCCTCGGCCGGGTGCTTTGGTGTGGTTGGGAGTTCATCGCTTTCACCACCCACAACATGTTCACGGAGTAGACCAACATCTTCCCCACCGCGTCGCGCATGCACACTCTTCCGTACCCCATCGACAAGGCCCCGAAGGAGCAGTGAAGGGCGCTTGGAGGAAGAGCGAGGTGGTTCTAAACCCTCTATCTATTTTTCTTTTTTTGAGTCTATGTTATGTTAAGTTGTAATTGAACTATGTTGGAGATGCTATGGGCTTCTTGGCCCTTTTATCAAGTTCTATTATTAAGTTTTCTATCTATTCTATTATGAAGTTCTTCCTAGTTTCAACTATGTGATCGTGCTATGGGCTTGTTGGCCCTAACTACATGTTTGTTGATTGTTTTCTTAGAGAGCTCACTTTGTTAGTAACCACCTAGTGCATGCAGCCACAACGAACCCTTCTTTTTTTACACAAGCCACAAATATGTAGCCACCTAGCTAGTCCATGCAGCCACAAGATATTTGTTCAATTTATTTGTCGTAGCAAAACGGGTGCAGATGGGAGTGGATTGAAAAGGCTGCAACTGATCATAAAAAATGATGCTCTAAATCGAGGAGACAAGCGTGCGAGAAGAGAGGAACCAGCCGCAGCGACCGTCGATGTATCCGTGATGGCTGACGTGCACGAAAGCGGCTCGGTCAGTGCATCCTGGCGGAACGCATCAGCGCATGCAGGCTCGGTTGGTTCATCGTGTCGGCACGTCTCGACGCATGCAGGCAGGCTTGTTGGGTGAATGCATAGCAGGCAGGCTTGTTGGGTGCATGCATAGCAGGCTTCTATCGTGGCGGCGCGTGCAGGCGTTTAATGCAAGGGACGGCCCAACGGTCGAACAGCTACACCGCCCAACACGTCCACACTCGTCAGAGTTAACGGTCAAAGCACTGACCCGACGGCGACGTCCGTTGCGACCTCTTCTGATGGTTTCAGGCAAGGCAGTGGGGAAAACTGAGCAAAATTTAAAAGCGTGGGGATGAATGAGTAGAGCTAAGGAACTGGGGGCACCGATGTAAAAAACCCTATCGATAAATAATTTTGCTTGTCTTTTCGATATTTGAAACGATTCATAACACTTGAACAAACATAGCTTCAGTACATTCAGTTTCGCAGATGCAAGAAATGAAGAGTACATTGATTTAGTATTTAAGTGGTAAGTAGTGCAAACAAATCACTAAATTCGAGTGGCAGGTCTTGCCAATGCATGCCTTTCGTAGCTTTTTCGCCAAACTATATGTTTAGTATTGTTTTCATTTCTTTTTAATATAGAGTTCTATCGTGCCACACAAAACTAGCTACGTACCAAGTAGAAACGTGATTAGTTTCACGAACAAACTAAATTGACCGCCTTCTTATACTACATTATTAGATTGACCTTTAGGCTAAGACAACATAGATGACCGCTTCAAGGGCAACAGAGACTCAGATAGGCAAGACATGGACACATGTATAACTGAGAAAACATCCATCAAAAAACGGCGAATAGCACTTATAAAACATGTTTGCAAGTTTTCAAATAAAATCTCAAAAGATACAACTATGTTGTAGCAGTGGAGTGTTCTATAAATAAGTAAAGTTTTAGGTTGAAACTCAAAATTCTTTGGGAGGTACAGAATTTACATCTCTCTGAAATGAATATGAGTTGGAACTTAAAATTTGGCATAATTCTAGAATATCATAAACGGTGGAGTTTTGTGAACACGCACATATTCATGTTCAAGCACATAACTACTTTAGAGGTATGAAACTTACATACCTCTGAAATGCATATCAGTTGGATCTTGAAATTATGCATGTTTCTAGAACATCACAAGGAAAGATAACAACTACTGAGTTACTGTGCTGAAAGATCGCTTAGAGCATCTGTAGCCGATCCTCTAAAAAATAGAAAAGTAAACCGCTGAGTAAATCATACTGAAGTAGTTTTACTCCATTATGTGTTGGTCGGACCTGCCGATCTCCTAAATTTAGTGGATTAATTTTTTTTTGTCAAATTCATTTCATGTTCAGCCACCAAAATAAACTTTACTACTTTTTTTATTGAACAACATCTTGATACACCAGAGTACATGATTCAAAAATTCCTTGCTACGAGAACCGATACAAAGAAAATTACAACCAAAATTACACACTTAAATAGAAATCCGACCTTAAAAATTGGTTTCACTAGTTGGATTAATATTTTCTGTATGTATTCATTTTCTACATTGTTGGTTTCCTCAATTGGCTTCTCGAGCTTGTACACTTCTTACTTCTTCACTTTCACACAATTCGATATTGCATCGTCTCTAGTCTCTACTATAGCAAGTAGTGCACAAACATCTACCAAATTCCTCGCTATAAATAGATGGATGTACTCTTCTTCCCAATACCAAAACTTGCATCCATTCTACACACAGTTTTGAGCAAACAATAAGCTACAAATTGCGACGAATCCATGGAGCAACTGTAACAGCAAGCACTCACCCTATCCTTTTTGTACTTGAAAAACACCCATCTGAGATGTTTCGGCGTGCTTGAAACTCCGCACAGCACTAGCCGTGGGAAGTGGTCACACTTGGTGACCGGTAGCGGGGAGCCGATGAGCTGTTGGGCTAGTGCCAAGCCCGGCCGACGGCCGCCGGACGTGGCTGTGCCGGTGGTCCGTCAATGGGTGAGATCCGAGCGCCTACAAGTGGCTGCCATACCGAGATGCGGCGCAGAGTCGTCGCGGGGGCTGCGCAATTCGGTACCCATAGAATCTATCCAAAATACGATGGCGCTGGTTGCCGTATTGGTCGAATCCGGTGCCGGCGGCGAGGGCCGTAGGTATGCCGATTTATGCACCGACGACGGCGAAGGAGGCCCAAACCCGGATGGGTGAGGGGCGCGGCTGGACGTACGAAGCGTCGGTTGTGGCGGGAAGGAAAGCGCTGGAGTAGATACGGCACACGGGTGGGATGGGTGCAGCCGAGGAGGGATATGATTTTTTTCCTCAAGCGTTGCACGGCCGGGTAAAAATAAGCGCCCGCGGGGCGGAGGAGTAAATTATTTACTCCTCTATAAAGTTTAGGAGTTCGTCTTTAGAGGAGTAAAATTACCTCTATAACCTTTTAGAGGACTGGCTAAAGATGCTCTAACTTGTTGTCTAATTGACCGGCCATGTGTGTGGGGACAAGTTCGACCGAAGCTATCGTGGAGGCGGAGTGTGGTCATTGAGTCGTTACTGCACAAATTCTTTGTCGAGGTGTATCGGGAGATGAAGGGCCTCTCCACTCGGGTTAGCAACTACTGCAAGTTTGACAGCCAGCTTCTCAGGGCATCTCCAGCCGTTGGCTCCTCAGGGGGCCTCTAAAAGCGCCGCCTGGGGGTGAGCCGGCGCAAAAAATGGCCCTGGGGCGAGTCGGTCCCCAACCGTCGGCCCCCAGGGCCGACCCAGGTGCGTATTAAAAAACAAAAAAAAAAAGTTCGGCGAAGTTACGATAAAACTAGTTAAATTTCGGCCAAACATGGCAAAATTCGGCGAAATTCGTCCAAACATTACATTAACCTAATCTAAAAAAAGGGGGGGAAGTCGTCGCCGCCGTCGCCGCCATCGTCGTCGTCGGCCTTCTCCTCCTTGACGCGGGCGCCCCTGCTGGACCCATGCCCGGCGTCGCCATGGCGAACAGGCGGCGGCGCGTCGTCGTCGTCGCTGCTGTCGCAAAGGACGACGACCCCGCCTTCCTCGCGGCCGCGTCGGCGCTCCTCGAAGCGGCGTAGGGTGGCACGTTGGCGCTCCTTCTCCTTCTTGCGGCGCGCCTTCTCCATCGCAATGGAGTCCTGGCGCGCCCACTCGAGGGCGGCGTCGCCGTCGTCGGCGAACTCGGCCTTCACCGGCGCCAGACCCGGCTCCCTTTTCGGCTTGACGAAGCGCGGAGGAGCCGACGAGGGGGCGCGCCGGCCGCCCTCGTTGATGACGATGCCGGCGCTGCGAGTGCGCCGGCCGAGTGGCGTCTCCGCCGCGGGCTCGGCCTTGACGCCGAGCAGCGCCGGAGAGCCGGAGGAGTGGTAAGAAGAATGGGACGACGAGGAGGAAGAAGAGGACGCGCCGAACCTTCTTGGAGCCCATAGCCCGGCGCGTCGGTGCTGCGCCGGGGCGGCCACCCTCGCCGGGGGGTACGCCAACAGCGGGTCGTTGCCGCCCTCAAGGTACGTGAGCACGCCCTCGAGTGTGCGGCCGGGGACGCCCCACCAGAGGTAGCGTCCCTCGCTGTTCTGCCGGCTGCCGACCACCAGCGCGCCGTTGGTGGACGCCAAGCGCTGCTGTTGGCGGCGCTCCAAGTACGCCGCCCAGGCCGCGTGGTTGTCGGCGGCGTACTGGGGGAGGGAGAGCTCGGCGTCGGTGAGGGACGCGCGCACGATGTCGACCTCCTCGGCGAAGTACTTCGGGTCCGCTGCGGCGTCGGGCAACGGGGGAATGGGCACTCCCCCGGCGCTGAGTCTCCACCCCGTTGGCCCGGCGCGCATGTCCGGCGGCGCCGGGATGTTCGCCTGGAACAGGAGCCACGACTCCTGTTTGCGCAGCGAACGGCGGCCGAAACCGTTGGCCGCCGCCGTATCTCCGGGGAAGCGCTCTGCCATGGCGAAGGCAGGGCTGGGCGGGCTCGAAAGAGGTAGAGGGAGGGGCTGGGCGGCGGCGCTCAGGGAGAGAGGAAGGGTTGGACGGCGGCAAGGGGCGGCGCTGGTGTGGGCGCAGGTGAGCGGAGGCCGCCGGCTTTTATAGCCGGGCCGCGCCCGTGTGTACGCGTGCGAGGGAGTGGAGGCGTCGGCGCGCCGTCCCGTGAACGCGCCGCCCGTGAGGAATCAATCGCAAGGCTGACCGGCGGCAGCCTTGCCATTGATTCCCCACGGGAACCGAGGCCGTTGGGGGAAGACGAGGCGCCGAGTCGCTGACGCGGCTGGCCCGCGTCATTTCCGTGCCAAAACAGCTCGCCCCGGCGCCCTCGGGCGCCCCCTAGCGCGCCGGGTTCGGCCTGGGTCCGCCGGCGCTGTTTTCGGCCCAAGCCGGCGAAAATCGGGCTCCTGGGGGCGCGACTCAGCCGTTTTTTCGGCGACGGCGCGAAAAAATCGCCTGGGGAGGCCTTCCTGGGGCGCGGCTGGAGATGCCCTCATGGCCATTCCCAAGAGTGTATAGCAAAAAACTACCACATTACAGGCTATCGCTACAAAAAACTACCGCTTTTTTTAATTTTTCAAAATGCTACCACAATTTTGGTTGGCTGTTCAAAAAAACACTAATGATCCAATGGTTAAGTTTTGATCAGGTTTATGACAGGGAGGGTCCACGTGTCAGCAGAAAAATCATTTGACCGTTTGCTGACTGTTAAGTTTACTGTTGAGCCCACAAGTCAGGGTCAACCTCTCCTCCCACCTCCAGCCACCAGAGGGAAGAGAGTACCCCGATAGAGCGGGTTGACCTCTGCCTCACTGTGCGTGCTCGCCGGTGAACCGTGAACGCCGCCGCCATCCCAAGAGGCGCCCCACACCTCCAGCCCTCCTCTCCTCGTCCTCCCTGCTCCATGGACGAGCCGCCGCCGCCATCCACATTGGCATGCAGCAAAGCCACCGCCGCGCCATCCCCGCTGGCATGCAGCAACGCCGCCGCCGCCGACATCCCCGCCGGCATGCAGCAACGACCATGTGCGCTGCAGGAACGGGCGTGCTGCAGGTGCGCGCGGTGCCGCTCGAAGTGGCCGGCTCCGTGCAGACTCGCCAGCGCGCCGTCATGAAGCTTGTGGTGGCCGCCTGTGGTCCTCTTCAACGGGCGGGCACGCGGCGGTGGTGTGGAGCAGCAGCCGCGAGCGGCACGCAGCGGCGGCCAGGAGCAGCGCCGGCGAGCGGCAGCAGCACACAGCAACTTCCGGCCATGGCGAAGGCGGACGGGAGCATAGGGACCCGATTGCTTTTTTCTGAAACTAACAGGGACCCGATTGCTTTTTTACAAAACTTACAGGGGCCGGTTTGCTTTTTATTTTTTGGAGGGACCGACATGTGGGTTCCACATGTCATAACGGTCAACTAACCGTCCAATATAACGGTGACCTGACGAGTGGACCCCCTCTGTCATAAACGCGGTTAGAACTTAACACTTCAGCAATTTGGGTTTTTTGGAATAGCCAGTCAAATTTATGATAGCTTTTTGAAAAATTAAAAAAAGCAGTAATTTTTTTGTAGCGATAGCTTATAATGTGGTAGTTTTTTGCTATATACTCCCATTGCCAAAGATGCTCCTCGGTGCTGCCACCTTAGAATTTAATAGGTACTATATATGTATAGTAATAGTAGTGAGCATTGGGCTTCCCTGCATAGTTTCCGAAGACCATGCTGTACTGTGCTTCCACACACAACAGCAGTAGAGGAGCAACAAGGCCGGAGCCGTCTTTCAAGACAGGGATCGTTGACAGCGTGGCCACAAAGTCAAGCTCACAGACCCTGGGGAACTTCCACCTCTCTTCATTGCTTCTTTGAAGTCCCCTCGTGCTGTTTTTTATAGCTTACTAGTTTCTTACGGTCCTACTATAATGTTCACTAGTAAAATGGAAGTAAATAATGAAACTCGAATAAGAATACAAGTGAACACTCTCTCGGTCCAGAAATTCTTGTCACACTGGTGTTTTTGCAAAAAATAAAAAGAGCTTCAAGTTTATCAAACCGAACCCGCGGTCCATTCATCTCCTCCACTGCGAAGCTCCACCACACCGGTCCCCAAGGAGGCCAGCGACACTCAGCTCCAGCACGCCCGGCCGCCGCGCAGCTCCACAGTGTCCCCTTTCCGCATCCCTAAATTTCCCACCTTTCCCCCATCCTATTTCCTCCAAGACCATGGCTTGCAGTGGCGCTGCAGCTAGTGGTTGCGACTGGAAAGGTGGTGGTGTCCGTTGTCTGCCTGGACCTGAAGAGGATGTGAAGCTCCAAGACCATGGCTTGCAGCGCCTGCCAGGAGGTACCTGACAAGGAGGAGCTCCAACACCTCCAAGCCGCCATGGAGCTCCGATCCCACAGCTCAGGCTGGACGTACCAAGCGAGCTTTTCGGCCCGCTCGTGGCCCGTTCGGTCTTGGCCCGCTACTGAAATTGGACGGTCCGGTCTGCGTAATTCGGCCCGAAAAAATGTCGGTCCGGTCCGGTCTTTAACCGGTCCGACCGAGCGGACCGAGAAAACACAGCGACAGCCGCCGCCGTTCGTCATCTTCGCGGCCACCGGCAGCCCTCGGGTGAACCACCGTATCTCCAAGATTGCCCTCTCCTTCCATTCTCATCTCCCCGTGTCGTCCTAGCATCTTGCCGCCGCTCGCCGTCGCTGTTGTGTGTGAACCGCAGCCGCTCTGGAGTTCTCAACCATGCCATCGACCCCAACCGTTGTACGGTTGCATTAATTTCGGCCATGGCAGCACTTTTCGCGGTAGAGACCAAGTGCGACGGGAACCGCTTCAGCACAGCACGCACGCACACAATCCACCAATCGAATCGTGGGAGAAACGTCTGCCGTGATTTTTGGATCGTGAGAGAAATGATCGGCCGTGACTTTTGCGTCCAACAAATTAGGCAAGTGCAATATTGTTTTGGAAAGCGCTAAATTGAATACCAACGACTTCCTATAATCTCGCGTCATTGATCCCACGCCGCCGTTCCTTTTATTGAGTCGAACAGAAAATAGAAAGTATGAGAGAAAATGGGTTTGATCCAAAAATCATGGCGTCATTTGACAACTTTCTTCACGTCAGATGTGATCCACTAATTATGGCAAGGCCGCCACAGAGAAAATCATGGGCTCATGCACGACCTACATTACTTGCATGCAACAGAAAAACTGATAAGGAATATATCGTGTGCAGGTTCATGGCTATATCGAAAGTCAATCAAACAACAGCCGCGCCTCCCAGCGCACTTCCACTGCACGTCGTCCACCTCGCCGTAGTACAGCGCACGTCGCCTACCTCGCCGTTGCACCTATGGACGTCGCCGCCGATGGTTGTTGGCCGGTCCGCTCGGTCCGGCCCGGGCTTCGCCGCCCCCGGTCCGGTCCCTAAAAACAAGACCGCCGGGTTGGTCGGTCCGGACCGCTGGCGGCCGGTCCACACGCTGGCTCGGTCAGGGACCGGACCGGCCCGGACCGTGTCCACCCGCACCCACAGCTGCCGCACCTTCCCCCTCCCCTTGGAGCACCTCAAGTCTTTTTGGTAGGAACTTGTACCCTACCACGCCTGGGGCGTAAGCAGTAGGGGAAGGAGGGAGCTAGGCGAGGCGATGAGCGGCCGCGCCGGCGGTTGAGCGCCGCCGCGGAAGAGGAGGGAGATGGCGGCGGCTAGGGTTTCGGCTCCTCTGGGAACCGGGCAATAGAGATAATAATCTTTTTATTGCTTAATTTCAAAAAGAGCCTCACAACCTATATTTATAACCTAGATAACTTATAGAAGAATTAACCTAAGATAACTTGTGGGCTAAGATTGCCCGGTGGGCCTAGCTAAACCGGCCATAACACTTCTCCCCGCCTGCACAAACAGCTCGTCCTCGAGCTGTAAGGTGGGGAAGCGCTTGCGGAACTCTTTAGGTGATCAACCAGCGTCAAACACCTTCTCGACAGCTGGGGCGGCCAGGTCGGCGGCGACGGCGTCCTCCGGAATGTAGTCTGCAACCTTCAGGTAGAAGAGTCGCGGGCAAGCATGGCCGGGCGTGTAGGGCTCGTCGCAGTTGAAGCACAACCCTTGGCGGCGACGCTCGAGTAGCTCGGCTCAGGTGAGCCGACGGAACGGGCGCGCCGCGGTCACGGCGAGGGGTGCCGCAGTAGCCTGTGCAGGCCGACCCTGTGCGGAATCCGTCCAGGGTAGCGACCCAGCGGTCCGGGATGGTGATTCCTGCTGGATGGCCACCGCGCGGCGCTCGAGAGCGCGGGTGTAGTACATGGCCGACTGGAGATCCTGGGGTCCCCGAAGCTCCACGTCCACGCGGATGTGATCCGGAAGTCCACCGACAAAGAGGTCGGCCCGCTGCTGCGCCGTCACACCCGACGCATGGCATGCCAGGGCCTGGAAACGGTCAGCGTAGTCCTGCACCGTGAAGGTGAAGGAAAGGTGGCCGAGCTCCGCCAGGTGGCTCCCGTGAACCAGAGGCCCAAAGCGAAGGAGGCAGAGCTCGCGGAAGCGCTCCCAGGGGGGCATGGCACCCTCGTCCTGCTCGAGGGCGTAATACCAGGTCTGTGCCGCGCCGCGGAGGTGATACGAGGCGAGCCAGGTACGCTCCGATGCGAGAGTGCGCTGCCCGCGAAAGAACTGGTCGCATTGGTTGAGCCAGTTGAGGGGGTCCTCCGTGCCGTCATAGGTGGCGAAGTCGATCTTGGCAAACCGTGGCGGTGTCTGGGTCGGAGCGCTGTGTCGAGCTGGCTCAGAGGTGCGAAGCAGCGAGGCGGGTGGCGCCTGGTCGGAGTACTCCACGTAGGGACCCACGGAGCTGGATGGCCCGCCGAACTGCAGAAACGGGGTTGGTTGCTCCGGAGCCATGGTGTAGACCGGCGATGGCGAAGACCCAGCCGCCCACGCTGGAAGTGGCGACGGGGAGGGCGGGAACCGCACCTGATGAATCGGGAGGCCGGTCGGTGAGGGTGCCCCTGAGCTAGGCAGGGTCGGTGCCGGTGGTTGGAGCGTCGGTGGCGGGGGGTGCGCGGGGGCGTCGGTGGCCGCGGGAGGGGGTGGCTGCAAGTACCACAGAGGGGCCGCGGCCGGCGTAGTCCCGCCGGGGTGTCCCGCTGGAAACGGCCGCAGGGGCTGCCCGGTGCAGGTCGGCGCGGAGAACGGCTGCAGCGGTCCGGTGGCCGCCGCCTGCGGCATCTGCTATAGCGTCCAGGGGCCCGAGGACGGCGTCGGCGCCAAGGGCCAGAGGGGCGCACCGTACGGAGAGACGCCCTGGAGCGGCCACGGCGTGTGGCCGTAAGCGGCAAGGGGTGCCGTCGGCAGGGCCATGTAGGGCTCGGTCGCGTACTGCTGCTGTTGCAAGTAGAGGCTCTGGACGGCGGTGACGAGGTCCCGCAGGGTGGCCGTGACCTGCTCCGGTGTGAAGACGGCGGATGGCGGTGGCGCATGAGGAATTGTGGAGGACGGCGCGGCCGGGGTCACGGTGGAGACGGGGCCCGCCAGCGTGGTTGATCCGGCGGCGGACGTCGTCGGCGCGGTGAGGGACGGCGCCGGCAGCATCGGCGCGGTGAGGGACGGCGCCGTCGTCATCGGCGCGGTGGATCCGCTGGAAAGCGCCGGCGGTGGTGGACTGGTGGTGGCAGTGACATGATCAGAACTTGGTCTCTGATACCAAATTGGTAGGAACTTGTATCCTACCAGCCTGTGGCGTAAGCAGTAGGGGAAGGAGGGAGCTGGGCGAGGCGATGAGCGGCCGCGCCGGCGGTTGAGCGCCGTCGCCGAAGAGGAGGGAGATGGCGGCGGCGGCTAGGGTTCCGGCTCCTCTGGGAGCCGGGCAATGGAGATAATAATCTTCTTATTGCTTAATTCCAAAAAGAGTCTTACAGCCTATGTTTATAACCTAGATAACTTGCAGAAGAATTAAACTAAGATAACTTGTGGGCTAAAATTGCCCGGTGGGCCTAGCTAAGCCGGCCATAACACCTTTGTTCCCCTCCCTGCAACTCTGTTCTTGATTTTTTTTTTCCTGTGTAAATCTTTAGCTTGATTCCTCAAAAATCTGTGTACTGATGAGCTTGCTTCAATATAAATTTGCGTACTGCTGAGCTCAAGAAAACTTGTTGACTGAAGATCTGTCACTCTTTGAGAAAATTCGGACATTTGATGTTTGAGCCTTTGAGCCAATTCCTGTTGAGCACTAATTCTCAACTGAATTCTCAAAAAATAGTGGTGAGACGGTCACTGCAAAGTATTCTGTGTTTGAATCTTTGATGTTTCTCCGAGTGGATTAGACCGAAACTATTTCAGATTTTGTAGCACAGACTTGTAGTTTCAAATTGTGGATGGTATGCCAGTATAGTTGGTAAACCGTTTGAGATTGTGTACCACATGCTTGAAACTGGTAGCTAAACAGTATTGTTTTCTCATGCAGGTTTATACTAGTGAAATTAATGGATATATGGAAGGAAGTGCAGTGCCATATTTGCTTGGGTAAGCATACCTTCTCAACTCGCTTTCAGATTCAAAGAGAGCAACGTTGCTTACTTTTGCATGATTTATGTGTTGACAACATCACTTGTAACTCATAGCTGAATAATGTGGTTCTGTGAATCTTTTTGTGATTATTTCCCTACCAATGTTAAAGCTAGAACATTCATCAAAGCCCACATGTTTCTGTTCTGTAAATATGCATGTTTGGACTGTCCATGTCACCAATGACATGTTCTATACAATCCGAATTTGTCGTGTTAATTCAGAAGATTGCAGTTGGTACAAATCATGATTTTTCTCAATACACAATGAATTCGACAGTTACAACTCAGCTAACTGAATTTCATGTTTATTCAGAACATTTGCAGAATTCTCATCAGTATACAATGAAATTAACACTTACAGTAACACTGACTTTTCATAAATAAAATTTTAATCCTCATCATACTAGTGCATTTACTACTCTCACTGGATTTTTAAAATTAGTCCTTAGAAGTGATTGACAAAACTACTGCATTTACTATTGTCAATTTTTCTGCTTCTACTACTGCATTTCTGAAAGATGTTTGGATTAGGGGTGCTGAGGGTTTTGATCATCACTGAGTCAAACAATTCTCCGGAGTACTCAGCTAACTTAAGTTAAACAATGCTTTGTTTGTCTCAGTTTTCACAATTTAGTAAAATGCTGTCAAAATTTGCCCAAATTCATGACTCTGATATGACTGTAATGATTCAAATGTTTATAGTAATCCGATTGTGAATATGACATACAGGTATTCATGACTGTGAACATACAGTACTGATTCAAATCATAGCATCACCAACAGCAGCAGGTATTCATAACTGTGAATATGCTGCCATTTAGTCAGAACTTATAGTAGCAGCGGCAGTTTTGCATCATTAATTATTTGCTTTCTGGAGTATGCAAATAATTGAACATTTTTCTTCTTTGGAGTTTGCATCATTTAGACATCATAATCTGACTATAATCTGACATATAGCATCATTACTGTGAGGGAGTACCTTCTTCTTCTCCAGAGACAGGGAATCTGCAGCAGGCCAGCAGCACGTGCTCCACCATGGATCAGAACACGGGAAAAGTGGCTTGTAGAACAGGCAGATCGCCCTGAAGCTGTTGAACGGCTCCGGAAGCAAGAGGAGGCGTGACGCCCGTCGAGCTCCTGTGCAGAAGCGGAGGACGGCGTGGGAGGAGACAGACTCGATTCCGTCAATCCACGGCTTCCCAGCAAGCGTGGCTCGAGGAGGCCGTAGCTATCGGAGAGGTGGAGCTCCGGGTCTGCTCGGGGAGGACTGAGGATGCTCGACGGCGTTGAAGTGGAATCGGCGGCTGGAGTGGAGGAGACGGCCTTGATTCCGAAGTGGGAGGAGCTCTTGTGGGCCGCAAAGTTCCTATGTGGGCAAGCGGAGGCCGGCGGCAGGGGAGAAGGAGGAGGAGACTTGCAGGCCAACGGTAGGAGCTCCACCTGCGTGGAGCCTGGAATGTTTCTTTTCTAAATAGTGCAGTAGTTTAAATTTAAACCCCCACGACAGGAATTTCTTTTATCTTTGGGATCAATTATGCTGCTTTATTAAGTGTAGCTAGGAATCTCGTCCGAAACAATTCCCAGAATGCAATCTGGGGGAACGGAAAACCAAACTTTACAAAGTTCATCGCTCAAACCTAATTTAGCTAACTTACCCGCGGCAGAATTAGCACGACACCTTACCCACCATACTTTCACCTGTTGGAAGAATTTCAGCAACCCCTGGATCTCCTCTACATATGGTCCTGAAGCCGATAGATTCTTTCCCAGCTCATTCAACAAGCTGGCAAGTGAAGCACAGTCCAACACCACATGTCACTTCGTCGTGTTGAACTCGGCCGCCACCTGAATTGCCCTCTTCCAAGCTTGGATTTCAGCAACCTCTGGATCAGAAATGCCATCGAAGAAATCGCATGTAGCCTTTCTAAGACCTCCTGAATGATCTCGCGGGATTGCACCAACGCCACATTTGCCACCTTGTTTGTAAACAGCTCCATCAGAGTTGGCCTTAACCCTGCCCTCCTCCGGTGGTACCCATCTCTGTTTGATTTTGTTTTTGACGTAGGGAGTAGTGGATACTCAATCATCTTTGTTTTCCATGGAGTGCTATACTCGATCATCTCTGTGTGGACTGAAAAGAACGTGTATTGGTTAGGTTACGGTAAGATAAGCCACGTCGTGCTAACGAAACTCTCTCCTTGACCCTGTCAGTTCAATGGACGGAAACCAATGGGTAGCATTCAAGCTGGTGGCAGCCAACCCAACCCGACCTCTGGATGGATCCTAAATAGCAAGAGAAATGATCCACACCAAACCAGTTATATCAGGCTCCTAACCAATTATATGCAGGATACTAGTATAATAAAATCTTAATAGTGCATAGTATCATAAATTAGTAATCAAAGATGATCTTATTTATTGTCATGCATGACATATAATAGGATAGTATTTATTATGATATGATATTTTAATATGATAATCAACCCTTTGTTTCTTCATTTTATTTTATGACAACCCGTTCATATCACCCTGATTGAGAGATTAATTTCTTTGACACCATGTCTCACCATCCTCGCATGTTGCAACTGCTATCAGACCAATCAGTCATGGTGGCCGACAATGTCGTCTTTGAGATAACGGAGCAAATGGCAAGGAGAAAGGATAACTGGTTTCATGGTCCTACAGCATCCCGCGTAAAATGGGAATTTGCTCACTTTTATTAATATTTATCTTCATCATCATGCTTATCTTCAAAACGGTCAAACCAAGCTCCAGCCCCCTTTCATGTTACACACAAAGACGATACTCCAAGTGATACGTCTCCATTATTGAACCACTAATATACTACTAGTCCGTGTGTCATGAAAACATTATGTGTTCACTATATTCCTGACACCTCTCAAACTCACTACCGAGAAACATTTTTAGCTTCTGTCAAAATCTATGATCGGAACATAGCGACGAACTTCCGTTTCTCTTGCTTCTTCCCTTCCTCTCTCACATTTCACCTCCTCATGTTTGGGTTAAGTCACCTTTTATAACACTGTTTGGTTGGAGACAAGAGTACAACGTTTCACTAAATAAATTGAAATACTTTTTGTAGCTCAGATAGGAAATAATGTCTTCAATTATCTTGGTTTGGTGTGGCAAACTGACATAAGGCCATATGGATAGACATCACGAGGTTGATCATTTCTCTTCCCTAGCAAAGTTCCTTTGCAAGTTTTTGTATTTCTTGTCACTTGTTTGGTAAATATCTTTTATATATCTCTGAGAAAAAAGATAAAAAAAGCTAGAAAATCAAACAACAACAAGAAACATCTGACAGTAGTTTAACACATCATAAAACATGAACCATTAGATGTTCAAAATTATGACTTTCACATTGAAGGTCATAGAACCGACCCACCTATGCCATTCTAAAAAAATGTTTCATCTCTTTTACCCTAATAAGACAACGTTGCAAAACACCCGATAAAATAGGTTCTCTTTTACACCACCGAGAAAAGAGTTGTGGTGATTGTCCACTTGTCCTATTGTCTAGTTTCAAGGGGAACTCATAAGCCACCGATCTCAAAGGCGCAAACATCCAGGCCTACAACCCCACCAGGATGAGGTACGTGAAGAACATCTCAACATAGGATTTCTCGGTTCCGGATTGGTTCCTGCAGTCCTGCTGATGTCCATCGATATTGCTGACATCCTCGACTCAAGAGACCTGGAGGACAGTGCGGAGATTTTTAGGTTTTGCACGTAGAGCAGAAAAATTCGTATGGAAAGGTATTCAGATCCAAGAATTGAATTGCAGTCAGTAATAATTTTCTCGCTGACAAGAGCCGCTAAAGAGAATTGATCTGTTAGAATTAATTATTGTTGTCCTCACTGTTGAACATATTATGTGCATGTATCTGTTAGGATAATCTTCTTTCGGCCCCTCTGTTAAACTGTATAGTTATCGGATATGGCTAGTATCTAGGGATGTAGTTATCTTGTATAACAACCTGTACTTATCCTCTGTAAACCCTAGCGGCAGCCCTAGAGGCGCCCTATATATTGATCCTGACACCACCGCATTAGGTGTGTCGATCCAATCTCTTTCTCTTTGTTTCACATGGTATCAGGCCATCTCGCATAACTGCACGATGGGTTCTCCCTCCTCCGCCGCCATGACCTCCTCGGCCCTTGCTTCTCTGCCCATGCCGACTGGTCTCCAGGCGCCGCTGTCTTCCGCTGTTCCCCAACCCTTTGCTAGCCTCATTACTGCCAAACTCACCTCCTCCAACTACCTTCTCTGGAAAGCTCAGATCCTTCCTCCCCTTCGCATCGCCGGCGTCACCGGCTATGTCGACGGCACCACCCCTACACCAGATCGCCTCCTCCCGCCTGATGACAAGGGGAGCGTGCCCCTAATCCGGAGTATGCTACCTGGTTTCGTCAGGATCAAATCATCCTGAGCTACCTGCTCGCCTCGCTCACCGACGATGTGCTTCAGCAGGTCCACCTCTTCGACACCTCCCGTGCCATCTAGGCGCACCTCGAGGAGATGTACGTCACGCACTGCAGCACCAGCGTAGTGAAGATCAAGATGGACATGATGAACTTCCGCAAGGGCAACCTCTCCATGGTCGACTACTTTGCCAAGATCCGCTCCAACGCCGATCAGCTCGCTGCTGCGGGCCGTCCCATGCGCGAGGAGGACATCATCACTGCCTTCATCACCGGCCTCGACAGCGACTACGAGCCCCTCATCACCGCTATCACGACCCGCATCGACGTCATGACGCTGGGCGAGCTCTACTCCCATGCCATCTCCTTCGAGCGTCGCCGTGAGTATCACGTGGCTCGTCTTCAACTCCACACGGGCGGCTCCTCCGCCAACTATGTCGCTCGCGACCACAACGGCAACACCAACAACCGCGGCAAGGGCCGCGGCACCTCCGGTGACCGCGGTGACTACAACAAAAACAACCGCGGTGGGTATCGCGGTGACCGCGGCGGTGGCGGTGGCAACCGCCAGAACGGGAATGGCAACCGTGGTGGTGACCGCGGTGACCACGGTGGTGGCGGGGACGCACGTCTGCGGTGCCAACTCTGTCAGGGTCCCGGGCACTATGCCTGGGAGTGTGCTCAACGCTACAACCACGCCTTCCAACCCCAACACTCCAAGATGGCGGGTCTAGCAGCTGCGTCACCGCCATCCATCCTCGGCGACCCAACCTGGTTCACCGACACGGGGGCCACCGACCACAGCACGTCGTACTTAGACCGCCTCACCGTGAGGGAGAAGTATCCTGGCAGGGACCGCATCCACACTGCCGACGGATCAGGTTTGCACATAGCTCATCGTGGTCATGCTCTCCTTCCTACTCCCTCTGCCAATCTTAAACTTCGCAACATACTACATGCTCCCAATGCCGATAAGGACCTCCTCTCTGTTAATCGTCTTGCCACTGACAATCATGCTTATCTAAAATATTATACTACTCATTTTCTTATGAAGGATTTGACAACCAAGAGGGTTCTTCTTCAAGGCAGATGTGAAAATGGGCTCTATCCCATTCGGCCTTCACGTTCTCATGCTCTATCTTCAGTGAGACTCTCTGCTGAAGATTGGCATGCTAGGCTCGGTCATCCATCCACACAAGTCGTTCAACATGTTTTGGCGTCCAATAAACTAGCATCGTCAAGTCGGGCATTGACCCATGTGTGTAATGCTTGTCAACAAGGCAAAGCACATCAGCTACCTTTCCCTAGATCTTCGAGTGTTTCTTCGTTTCCTTTGGAACTTATTTTTTCAGATGTCTGGGGACCTGCCAAAACCTCTTCTGATGGGTTCCAGTACTATGTTTCATTAATTGATGATTATAGTAAATTTGTGTGGATTTATCTTCTCAAACGAAAGTGTGATGTGTTTGATGTCTTTCGTGATTTTCTTGCCCATGTTGAATGCCTCTTGTCTCGTAAAATCCTTCGTGTTCAATCAGACTGGTGTGGGGAATACGAAAAGCTTAGCAACACATTCTTTCGGCAACTTGGCATTGCTCATCACGTCTCCTGTCCACACACACACCAACAGAACGGCTCGGCCGAAAGGAAGCACTGTCACATTGTTGACATGGGTCTCTCCTTATTATCGCATGCATCTATGCCTCTTCGTTTTTGGGACCAGGCGTACTTGTCCGCATGCTATCTTATCAACCGACTACCCAGTCGTGTCATTGGCAATATGAGTCCCATGGAAAAATTGTCCTCCACCAAGCCTTACTATGTATCCCTTCGCACATTCGGATGTGCATGTTGGCCTAACCTGCACCCGTATAACACTCAGAAACTTGCCTTTCGATCACAGCAGTGTGTGTTTGTCGGGTACAGTATTCGTCACAAAGGCTATAAATGTCTTCACATACCTACCACTCGTATATATATATCACGAGATGTTACTTTTGATGAACAAATTTTTCCTTTTGCCAATGCTCAACCCTCTCCAATACCACCGCGCGTCGCTGAACATGGCATACTTTTATTTCCAGATGACCACATGAACTATGGTACACCTGTTTCTCGAACTAATCTGGATGCAGGTACCACTTCGGCACAGAAAATCCCTCCCACGGTCTCCCAGGCTGATCCTGTCTCCCGATTTGCCGCCGCATCCGCCTCGGATCACGCGTCACCTGGCGACAGCGACGTGGCGGCGGCCGACCGCGCGACAACAGGGGACCGCACGCCAGGCGACCAGACTGGGCCCGGGTCTCCGGCCCCCGCCAACCCTGTGTCTCCTGCGGGCGAGCGGACCGGGGCGCCTCCCGCGTCGGCTTCTGCATGCGAGCGCCCGCCTCACATGGTGGTGGGGACCACCCCTACACGGACCGCTGTGCCTCCCGATTCGCCACAGGCTGCTGTCCACCTGACGCCTACGGAGCGGGCCGTTGCTGCTGGCGGTGCTGGATCCCAGGAGGATCTGGCGGCCGCGTCGCCTTCCTCATCCGACACGGGATCCTAGGGGGATTCGCCTGGACGCTCAGCTGCATGCGCTCCACCCGGATCTTCTGTGGCCACCGGATCTTCTGCTCCACCTGTGCATACAATGACAACGCGCACACGTGATCACACTCGCAAACCGCTGCAACGCACTGATGGTACTGTCACGTACAATCCCTCCTGACGTGCCTTCTTGGCCCTGCGGGAACCAACTGATCATCGTGAAGCGGTCTCATCACCGGAGTGGCGTCTGGCCATGCAACTTGAGCTCGATGCTCTCCGACAAAATGGCACCTGGACTTTGGTTCCTCCTCCTCCTCGTGTCAACGTCATTGATTGCAAGTGGGTGTTCAAGATCAAACACAAACCGGATGGATCTGTTGATCGTTACAAGGCCCGTCTAGTTGCAAAGGGGTTCAAACAACGCTATGGCTTGGACTATGACGACACGTTCAGCCCGGTTGTTAAACCTGTCACTGTGCGCCTAGTTCTCTTCATTGCAGTCTCTCGAGGATGGTGTTTGCGTCAGTTGGATGTTCAAAATGCCTTCCTTCATGGCATTCTCCAAGAAGAGGTATACATGCGCCAACCTCCTAGTTTTGTGAATCCTTCGGTGCCTCATCATTTGTGCAAACTTCGCAAGGCTCTATATGGTCTCAAACGGGCTCCTCGAGCGTGGTATTCTCGGCTCAGTTTTCGGCTCCAACAACTTGGTTTTATAGCATCCAAAGCTGACACATTTCTCTTTGTCTACAACCGGAGTGGTGTCACCATTTTCATGCTTGTGTATGTCGATGACATTATTGTAGCCAGCTCCTCTCCTCCTGCTACTACCAAGCAACTTGCCGATCTTCAAGCCTCTTTTGCTCTCAAGGATCTGGGCCCCTTGCATTATTTCCTTGGCGTCCATGTGGAGTCATCGCCAGGGGGAATTGTTCTATCTCAGCAGAAGTATATCAGCGATATTCTTCTTCGTGCCAACATGGAAAATTGTAAAGTCTCTACGACGCCCATGTCCTCCAGTGAGAAGATTAGTAAGGACAGTGGTGATCCACTGTCTCAGGATGATAGCACCAATATCGCAACTTGGTTGGAGCCCTCCAATATCTAACACTCACGAGGCCAGACATTTCCTTTGTAGTTAACCGTGTTTGTCAGTTTCTTCATGCACTCACGACTGCACATTTTTCAGTAGCAAAGAGGATCTTGAGATACTTGAAGTATACTCGCAGTATGGGCATGTCTATTCGAAAGTCACCTTCCATGCAGATAAGCTATTTTTCAGATGCAGACTGGGCTGGATGCAGTGATGATCGCCGGTCCACAGGTGGCTTTGCAGTCTTTCTTGGACCTAACCTTGTCTCGTGGAGTTCAAGAAAGCAAGCTACGGTGTCCAGGTCAAGCACGGAGTCTGAATACAAGGCACTTGCGAATGGAACAGCTGAGGTAATATGGATACAGTCAGTCCTTGGCGAACTTGGGTTCTTCCTCTCTCGACCTCCTGTTCAGTGGTGTGACAATCTAGGAGCCACTTACCTATCTGCGAATCCGGTATTCCATGCCAGAACCAAGCACATAGAAGTGGACTTCCATTTTGTTCGTGAACGAGTTGCAGCCAAGGCAATTGATGTTCGGTTCATATCTTCTAAGGATCAAGTTGCGGACATATTCACAAAGCCTCTAGCTGAGACGCCATTTGTTTTAAATAGGCACAATCTAAATCTTTGTGTGGGAAGTTCAGATTGAGGGGGAATGTTAAACTATATAGTTATCAGATATGGCTAGTATCTAGGGATGTAGTTATCTTATATAACAACCTGTACTTATCCTCTGTAAACCCTAGCGGCAGCCCTAGAGGCGCCCTATATATTGATCCTGAGACCACCGCATTAGGTGTGTCGATCCAATCTCTTTCTCTTTGTTTCACACCCTCCTCTAGTTTCCTTGTATAGATGAGGCTGAGGGCTACCCTTATACTTATATATGTGCACCGTGCACCCGATTAATATATCAAGAGTTGCATTGCCTTCAACATGGTATCAGTTTCCTTCCCGATCCTAACCTAGCTTCCGCTCCCACCCTATCCTAGCCGCCGCCGCCACCTTTCCGTGCCGCCGCCGCTCCTCGACGCCGCGTGCGCCTCCCTCCACTCCCCTCCTTCCCGATTGCCACCCGCCTCCCTACCCTCCCTCCCGATCGCCACCAACCGCGCCACCGCCCTTCAGACGCTGCGCCAACTCCCTCCACCCAAGCCACCACCGCCCCAACCCACCCGCGCCGCCCCCCCTTCGGCCGTCGCGCCTCCCTACCGGTGGCCTCTCCCCACGCCGCCGCATCCCTCCCCTCCAACCCCTTCGAAGGTCTGGCTCCTCCCCCGGTGGAAGTCGTTCGCGATCTCGACATCTTTGCCCGCGTGCCCATCATTCTCGACTACGCCACCTCCACCTACTACGCCTGGAAGATCTACTTATCCCTCGTCTTCCGCGAGTACCACCTCATCGATCACGTTGATGGCTCCGTCGACTCCGACCTCATGTTCGCGAACGACGACTGGCTGGCCATCGACGCCACCATCACCCGCTGGCTGTACCAAACCATCTCCAAGGACATCTTCCACACCATCGTTTGCGACACTGATGACGCGCAGACGGTGTGGGCAAAGCTGAATGGGCTCTTCCGCGATAACGCCCTCCAGCGCCGCGTGTTCCTGCAGCAAGATTTTTTTGGCTGTCATCAACTTGACTCGTCTATCGACAACTATTGTATGCGCCTTAAGAGACTTGCCGACGAGCTTGGTGACCTCGGGGAGCGGGTCTCCGGCGATCTTCTCCTTAGCACGCTCACCGCTGGCCTGAACGAAGAGTTCAACAATGCGGCCTCCAACCTCATGTTCGTTCCGGACCCGACCTTTCCTCGGGTTGTGGCCTATCTTCAGTTGGAGGAGAGGAGGATGAAAATGGTGAAGTCCCGGGCCACGCACACGGTGATAACCCACAAGTATAGGGGATCAATTGTAGCCTCTTTTGAAAAGTAAGAGCGTCGAACCCAATGAGGAGCTAAAGGTAGAACAAATATTCCCTCAAGTTCTATCGACCACCGATACAACTGTACGCACGCTTAACGTTCGCTTTACCTAGAATAAGTATGAAACTAGAAGTACTTTGTAGGCGTTGTTGGATAGGTTTGCAAGATAATAAAGAGCACGTAAATAAAAAGTAGGGGCTGTTTAGATGAATACACAACTAAATTAGTTTTAGTAGAGAGCTTTTTGTCACGAGAAAGTTATTTGTCCCTAGGCAATCGATAACTAGACCAGTAATCATTATTGCATTTTTATTTGAGGGAGAGGCATAAGCTAACATACTTTCTCTTCTTGGATCATATGCACTTATGATTGGAACTCTACCAAGCATCCGCAACTACTAAAGATCATTAATGTAAAACCCAACCATAGCATTAAAGTATCAAGTCCTCTTTAATCCCATACGCAAGCAACCTACTTACTCGGGTCTATGCTTCTGTCTCTCATGCCACCCACCATAAGAAAATCATGAACATATTGCAAACCCTACAACGGGGATCCCTCACGCTTGCGCCACAGGGAGAGCACCATAGGACAACACCAGTAATAAAACATGCAACTCAAACCTAGTCCAATTCGGCCCCCTAGTCCAATTCGGTTTGGGCTAGGGGGCCGCGAGCCCTGTCTTGTCATGCCTCCTCTCTTCCACCACTTGGCCCATGAGGCCCAATACTTCTTCCCCGTATTCCCGTAACTCCCCGGTACTCCGAAAAAGACCCGAATCACTCGGAACCTTTTCGATGTCCGAATATAGTCGTCTAATATATCGATCTTTACGTCTCGACCATTTTGAGACTCCTCATCATGTCCACGATCTCATCCGGGACTCCAAACTACCTTCGGTACATCAAAACACATAAACTCATAATATCGACCGTCACCGAATGTTAAGCGTGCGGACCCTACGGGTTCGAGAACTATGTAGACATGACCGAGACTCATCTCCGGTCAATAACCAATAGCGGAACCTAGATGCTCATATTGGCTCCTACATATTCTACGAAGATCTTTATTGGTCAAACCTCATAACGGTATACGTTCACTAGTAGAAAACAGGGCTTTAGTCCAGGCCGGGTCAGCCCATTAGTCCCGGTTCAGTCTAGAACCGGGACCAATGTGGGCATTGGTCCCGGTCCGTGAGCCCAGGGGGCCAGCCGGGCCACGTGGGCCATTGGTCCCGGTTCATCTGGACCTTTTGGTCCCGGTTGGTGGGACGAACCGGGACCAATGGGCCTCACTCCTGGCCCACCACCATTGGTCCCGGTTGGTGGCTTGAACCGGGACCAAAGGCTCCCCTTTAGTCCCGGTTCATGCCACCAACCGGGACTAAACGGTCGGTCCTTGTTGCGATTCACAGTTTAGTCCCACCTCTCCAACCGAAGGGCGCCCACACTGGTTTATAAGCCTGTCCCTCTCTGCATTGTTGAGCTCCTCTCAAAATGAAAATAGATGCCCCTATACATGAAATTTGACCTAAATTCATAATGAATTTCTATGAATTTTAACTATTCAAATTTGAAAACTAGTGGCACTAGCAAAGTTAATCACAAACTTGAGATTCACACAAATTTCAAAGAATTCAAATTTTAACTATTCTAATTTGAAAACTAATGGCACTAGTAAAGTTAATCACAAACTTGAGATTCACACAAATTTCAAACAATTCAAATTTTAACTTTTCTAATTTGAAAACTAGTGGCACTAGCAAAGTTAATCACAAACTTGAGATTCACACAAATTTCAAACAATTCAAATTTTAACTATTCTAATTTGAAAACTAATGGCACTAGCAAAGTTAATCACAAACTTGAGATTCACACAAATTTCAAACAATTCAAATTTTAACTATTCTAATTTGAAAACTAACGGCACTAGTAAAGTTAATCACAAACTTGAGATTCACACAAATTTCAAAGAATTCAAATTTTAACTATTCTAATTTGAAAACTAATGGCACTAGTAAAGCTAATCACAAACTTGAGATTCACACAAATTTCAAACAATTCAAATTTTAACTATTCTAATTTGAAAACTAATGGCACTAGCAAAGTTAATCACAAACTTGAGATTCACACAAATTTCAAACAATTCAAATTTTAACTATTCTAATTTGAAAACTAATGGCACTAGTAAAGTTAATCACAAACTTGAGATTCACACAAATTTCAAAGAATTCAAATTTTAACTATTCTAATTTGAAAACTAATGGCACTAGTAAAGTTAATCACAAACTTGAGATTCACACAAATTTCAAACAATTCAAATTTTAACTATTCTAATTTGAAAACTAGTGGCACTAGCAAAGTTAATCACAAACTTGAGATTCACACAAATTTCAAACAATTCAAAATGTAACTATTCTAATTTGAAAACTAATGGCACTAGCAAAGTTAATCACAAACTTGAGATTCACACAAATTTCAAACAATTCGAATTGTAACTATTCTAATTTGAAAACTAATGGCACTAGCAAAGTTAATCACAAACTTGAGATTCACACAAATTTCAAACAATTCAAATTGTAACTATTCTAATTTGAAAACTAATGGCACTAGCAAAGTTAATCACAAACTTGAGATTCACACAAATAGTAAAGTTATTCATAAACTAGTGATTCACACAAATCTTAAAAAATTCAAATTTAAACTATTCAAATTTTAACTATTCATAAACAAATTTTGTGACCTAAAGTAAAAAATAAAGCAAAAAACAAAAGAAATGAATAATGCAGAAAACAAAACAAAAAATCTAGAAAAAATACTTATATTAACAATAAGTATTTTGTTATAAGTAGAAAAAAATAAATAAAGCAACAAAGAATAAATTATCTAAGTATTTTCTGTTCAAAACATTATAAGCAAAAAGAAACTTTAATAGCAAAAAGAATTATCATAAATATTTCTATTGTTACAAACTAGTGATTCACATAAATTTCAAAGAATTCAAATTTAAATAATTCAAATTGGAAAATTAATGGCACTAACAGAAATTTTATAATTTTTATTACCTAAAACCAAAAATAATAACTGAAAAACTAGTAAGTATTTTGCTGTTAGTAAAAAAACAAAAAATTGGATTTTTTTTAAAAAAAATGCCACCTACTGGGCCACCACAACCTGCATACGACTAGAAACCCGCTAGTTGGGCCAGGATGCAGGCCCACAGTAGGCCCAGTAGGCCCACAGGCATAGAGAGTGGATTTAGGCCCGTAAGCCTACAGTAGAGAGGAGCTCAAAGTGGTCAGCTCCGCAGGGCTTATAAACCACTCCGAGCCCCTCTCGGCTAGCGAGGTGGGACTAAACATCCCAACGCACCGCGGCAGTTCCAGTACACGACCTTTGGTCCCGGTTGGTGGCACCAACCGGGATGAAAGGGAGCCTTTGGTCCTGGTTCGTGGCACCAACCGGGACTAAAGGCCGCCGCTTCCCGCCCTTTGGGCTGCCGAAAATTGGCCTTTGGTCCGGGTTCGTGGCACAAACTGGGACGAAAGGGGTGCACTGGTCCCGGTTTGTGCCACGAACCGGTACCAATGGCTTTGCTATATAAGCAAAGACTTGGGAAATTTTCACATTTCCCTCGCAGTTGCCCCCGACGACGCCGAGCACATCGCCGCCGCCAGGCTGCCCCAACGCCGTCCGCCGCCCCTGCCGTCGCCCCGACCGCGCCGTCGCCCGTGCCTCGCCGTCGCCGCCGCCGCCCCGTGCCCCCCCGCCTCCTCGCCGCCAACGCCCGTGCCTCGCCGTCGCCCCCGACCGCGCCATTGCCGTCGCCCGTGCCTCGCCGTCGCCGTCGCTGCCCCTCACCGTCGCCGTCGCCGCCCCGTGCCCCCCTGCCTCCTCGCCGCCGACGCCGTGCCCCTCCTCGTCGATCGCCGCCCCGGCTTGCGTAATTTCCTAATTTAGAATGTATAGTTAATTTAGTTGTATAGTTAGGATGTATAGTTAATTTAGATGTATAGTTAATTTAGTTGTACTTAATTTAGATGTATAGTTTAGATGCAAAAGTTAGAATTTTTTTCTGTTCATACATTTTTTTGGTGATATTATTGTTCCATATGCAAAAGTTTGTGTGTTCATATATATGCAAATAATATGTCAATTTGTTCATAGAATTTTTATGATTTTTTTGTTGTAATTTTGTTCATAGAATTTTTATTTTGTTCATAGAATTTTTATTATTTTTTTCTGTTGTAATTTTGTTCATATTGTGTAGGAATCTGAACGTTATGTATGATCAAAGTCATTTATGTATATGTTCATATTTAGAAGAAAAAGAAGGAGAGAAAAAACGAAAATAAGAAGAGGAAGAAGGAGAAGAAGAAGAGGAGAGAAATAACAGGAGAAATAAATAAGAAGATGAAAAAGAAGAAAAAAAAAGAAGAGAAGAAGAAGGAATAGAGGAGAAGAAGAAGAATTCTTCTTGTTCTCCTCTATTATTCCTTCTTCTTCTCCTTTTTTTCTTTTTCTTCTTCTCCTTTTCCTTTCTTCTCCTTTTTTTTCTTCTTCTTCCTCTTCTTATTTTTTGTTATCGGGTATGTCGTTGTCGACATACCCCCCTCCCCGATAATTAACTTTTAATAATTAGTACTACTTAGAAAGTGTTTAATGGAATTAGTTAGAACTAGGTAAACTTGTTTATTTTTAGTAAGTACTACATTATTCTATTTATAGTAAGTGCTTAGTAGTTGAACTAGTTGATTTAATAAAACTGGTTTATTTTACTATAGAAGTAGTTTATTTTTAGCAAGAAAATTGATAGAACTAGTTTATTTTTTTAGTTAAAGCAATTATTCCCGCATCGACGTGGACGATGCCTATCCCGCATCCTCGTCGTTGAGTCGGCGGCGGACGACACCTGCTTGACCAGATGGGCCATGTCCGGGACTAGGCTCCGCCGGTGTGGTACTGGGAGGCGCTACCTTCCGGGGGGCGTAGCTTGGTGAGGAGCCAGCCCATCGTTGACCCGATCCTTGTTTGGTGGCGGTTGCGTGGGCCAGTGACGATGCCGAGGCTTCCGGACACCCCGGAGGTGGTACGTCACCGTGTCAGCGAGGAGGACGAGCACGTCCGTCGCTATATGGTTGCGTTGGAGGGCAGGTTCGAGAATACCTGGCAGGTTCTTCAGGGATCTCATTGGAGCTATGATCCTGTGATGGTTCCTTCCCTTTGGGTGTCCACCACCCGCGCCGATACCTGTCGGGCGCTACGGTTCTAGCTGTACTGGCGATATGTATGATATATAGTATTCGACGTGCATTAGTGATAATATTTGATGTACGGACACATGGAGATGATGTAGTTTTTCTTATAATTGAAGGCATCCTAATTTGAATACTACTTTATTTTGCGATTTGATTTTTCTTATTGAATGCTCAAATTGGAGAGCACTATGCAAGGCATATGCATATGATTAGTTGAATAATAATGATCTAATTTAGTCTTTGAATTATGAACGTATAGGAAATGTCATCATCGGACGACGAAAGTCTCCCGGGGGAGTGCGACTGGTGTCACGGCGATCGAGGTGAGTGTGACAGGCCTCACCTGGACGATGGTCGGCGCTTCAGCATTAAGCTCGAGGAGACCTTCGAAGTTGAAACGGTACGCAACGACGACAAGTGTTTTTTTCATAATTAAGCATGACTTCAACTATTTCAACGTGTAATTTTCATCTTTTACAATTCGAGTATAGTTTATCCCATGCCATGCAAGACGCTATGTCTTGGAGAGGATGGATTTTGAAGACCATGAAAATTTTGAAACGAAGAAAATTCACCTAAGGACCCATCATGATGCGGATTTTGAAGTAAAGTTGTATAATGTTGAGAGCGTAACTCATTTTGGTTGCAAAAATTGGGAAGCATTTTGCAAATTGTATGGTTTTGATGAGGGTATGCTTGTCACTATGGATCTTGGTGATCCTGAAATCGAGCAAGACAATATGGACATTTGGGTCCTTGTTGATACTCCTCCAGTTCTACCGCTATGTGAGTTTCTCAAACATACTTAATTATGAACTAATTTATATTGTTCATTTCAAAATAGTTGACAGCATATTTCCATTGACAGCTTATTTTGAAGTATCAAAGAATGTGCAGAAGATGGTAGATAGAACTTACTACACCGATGGCTCTGAGTTAACTTACAAGGAGAAAACTCATCTGGTTGGATTTTGTAATGATCTTGAGAATTACAATATCTACAATCGAACTCCTCAACATTATGGTCAATACGTGCCACTAGTGCACGTGTTGAACTACGGTAACTACCATGGAGATACCCTGGTAAGTTTTTTTTACTATTACGACATCCGTGCATCTTTTTGCATACTTCTAAAACTAGTACATCATTGCTAACTACGAAGTTATTACTATGTTTTTCAACAGAGAATCCCAGAGGATTGTGTGCCTCATTTGATGTATCAGAATGGCGGCAGCCTTCGTGTTTTGAACATATATCCAGGTCATCCTACGAATCTCAACTGTCCATACCGGATTTCTAAAAGAAGTGGAGACATGACAATCAAAGGATGGAAAAAATGTATGGACAGTCGTAAGGAGCTTCTTGGAAGCAAAAGGAAGCGAGGCGCAAGAATTGGAGACAGGATGATCTCCATTCTTCGTAATGGAGAGTCAGGGTCTATATTGTTTTATGCTATTTTACCTTAAGTGTGTTTAGGACCTACCTGACACTGATGATCATGTGCTAAGAACAATTATGTAGGGTTGGGTTCGATGACTATGAGGATGATGATCGTATGACTTATTATTAATAACGAGTAGAAGTTGTATGATGATGCTTGATTAATTAGTAGGACTTGTTATTATATATGATGATGTATGATGCAAGCATGCATGAGTTATTATATATATATCTGCGGGTGAAATGAACATAGCAGTAGCATAGGTAAACCAAGGACGAAGATATAAGAGAGGACACTTCTCTCTATTAGCTAGCTAATAACAACCTAAAAATAACCCCCTAAACCCCTAAAACAGCCACTTTTTTTAAAAAAAAAGAAAAACCTCAGCTCCAGCCAGATGCTGACGCGTGGAAGCCTATTGGTCCCGGTTTATGTCATCAACCGGGACCAAAGGTCCCCCTGCCTGGGCTGCCGGCACTGCCCATGTGGAGGCCCATCAGTCCCGGTTCTGGATTGAACCGGGACTAAAGGGTCGGGGCATTAGTACCGACACTTTAGTCCCGGTTCAGGAACCGGGACTAAAGGCCCTTATGAACTGGGACTACAGGCCCTTTTTCTACCAGTGGTTGTTCCCTTTGTCATCGGTATGTTACTTGCCCGAGACTCGATCGTCGGTATCTCAATACCTAGTTCAATCTCGTTGCTGGCAAGTCTCTTTACTCGTTCTGTAATGCATCACCCCGTAACTAACTCATTAATCACATTGCTTGCAAGGCTTATAGTGATGTGCATTATCGAGAGGGCCCAGAGATACCTCTTCGACAATCGGAGTGACAAATCCTAATCTCGATCTATGCCAACTCAACAAGTACCATCGGAGACACCTGTAGAGAACCTTTATAATCACCCAGTTACGTTGTGACGTTTGGTAGTACACAGAGTATTCATCCGGTATTCGGGAGTTGCATAATCTCATAGTCAGATGAACATGTATATGTCATGAAGAAAGCAGTAGCAATAAACTAAACGATCATCGTGCTTAGATAACGGAACGGGTCAAGTCAATCACATCATTCTCTAATGATGTGATCCCGTTAATCAAATGACAACTCATGTCTATGGCTAGGAAACTTAACCATCTTTGATTCAACGAGCTAGTCAAGTAGAGGCATACTAGTGACACTCTGTTTGTCTATGTATTCACACATGTACTAAGTTTCCGGTTAATACAATTCTAGTATGAATAATAAACATTTATCATGATATAAGGAAATAAATAATAAATTTATTATTGCCTCCAGGGCATATTTCCTTCACAATGAGCATTCTATAAATCAACCATGAACTATCTCATACCAGCATGGTGCATCAAAGAAAAGTGAAAACTAAATGCAAAAGACGCTCCACGATTCACGCATATCATGTGACGAATAAAAATATAGCTCCAAGTAAAATTACCGATGATCGTTAGAAGAAAGAGGGGATGCATTCTGGGGCATCCCCAAGCTTGGTTGCTTGGGAGTCCTTGAATATTTCCTTGGTGTGCCTCGGGCATCCCCAAGCTTAGGCTCTTGCCACTCCTTATTCCTTCATCCATCGTGATCTCTCCCAAAACTTGAAAACTTCAATCACACAAAACTTAACAAAAAGTTCGGTAAGTTCAGTTAGTATAATAAAGCAAATCACTACTCTTAGTACTGTTGAAAACCAATTCATATTTTGTTTTTGCATTGTAGCTAATGTAATATTACTTTTCCATGGCTTAATCCATTGATAGAATTCGATAGTTTTATCAAAACAAGCGAACTATACATCAAAACAGAATCTGTCTTAAAGAGGACAGTCTATAGTAACACGAATATTCACCATACCTCTGTACTCTAAAAATTCTGCCAAAATTACGAAAAATAAAAAATTTGTGTAGAAAGACAGTGCAAAAAATTTCAGAACCGTTTGGCGTTCCAGTAAAAAGTGTAAAATCGCGCACTACACCCCAAAGTTTCTGTTCTGCACCGCACAAACCAACAAGCAAGGTAAACATCCTAAAGGAAAATATTGATACATTATTTTTATAATACAATGGAATTGTACAATGGGATAATTATTTTTGTTGAAAAGTTTCTGTAATGAAGATTTTCAAAGTATTCGTGAGCATGAACAAAGTTCAAGGAGCTCCCCCACTTCAACAATGCTTGTCTCTCTCACTCTCACTTTCCTTTTTGAAAAGTTTTGGGTTTCCCACTTTATTTATTTTTTGTTTTTTAAACTATATAAAAGCACTCAATAGAAATAAATGACGCTTTAAAACTTCCGGGTTGTCTCCCTGGGAGCGCTTTCTTTAAAGCCACTAAGCTAGGCATATAGTGCTCAAGTAATGAATCCACCCGAATCCCAAGGTATATGTAACACCCTCGATGCGACTATATCTCCCACGTGTCGAGGCACGACTTAGAGGCATAATCGCATTGAAGGCATATGTCGCAAGTTAGGCAATCTTCACAACATCCCATGTAATATAGATAATAAAAGGGGAGATAACGTAGTTGGCTTACACTCGCCATGTCAATCAAGTACATGAATAGCATTACAACATTCAAACACTCATGGCCCGTCTACGGCGCCAAAATAAAAGATAACCCAACATGCGACACGGTCCCGATCACCCCAATTGGGCACCACTACTGATCATCAAGAAAGGAAACATAGTATCGCTGAGAGTCCTCGTCGAACTCCCACTTGAGCTCAAGCGCGTCACCTGGAGCGGAATCATCAGGCCCTGCATCTGGTGTAATAGTAATATGTGAGCCACAGGGCCTCAGCAATCTCGCACCCTCGTGATCAAGACTATTTAAGCTTAATAGGTAAGGCAAGGTAAATATATGTGGAGTTGCAGCAAGCGACCAGCATATATGGTGGCTACCCTGTTCGCAAAAGAGAGCGAGAAGAGAAGGCAAAGCGCGAACGCATAACTAAAGAGGGCAATCCTGCGGCAAACATAACTCCAACACCGTGTCCACTTCCCAGACTCCGCCGAGAAGAGGCCATCACGGTAACTCACACAGTTGATTCATTTTAATTAAGTTAAGGTTCAAGTTATCTACAACCGGACATTAACAAATTTCCATCTGCCCACAACCGCGGGCACGGCTTTTGAAAGTTCAAATCCCTGCAGGGAGTCCCAACTTAGCCCATGACAAGCTCTCACGGTCAACAAAGGAATAGACATCCTCTCGAGACGTTCCGATCAGACACGGTACCTCGGTTCTTCAAGACACTTCGACAGGTCAAAACAAATCCAGCAACACCGCCCGAATGTGCCGACAAATTCCGATAGGAGCTGCACATATCTCTTTCTCAGGGCACACTCAGATTGTCTAAACTTCCGGTAGGCCAGCCCAGAGTTGCCCCTGGTAGCCACCGGTGGCTGACGAGTTGGACCAACACTCAGAGGAGCACTGGCCCGGGGGGGGGGGGGTTAAAAATAAGATGACCCTCGGGCTCCGGAAACCCAAGGGAAAAAGAGGCTAGGTGGCAAATGGTAAAACCAAGGTTGGGCATTGCTGGAAAAGCTTTACTCAAGGCAAACAATCAAGGGGTTCCCATTATAACCCAACCGCGTAAGGAACGCAAAATCCGGGAACATAACAAACTAGGGCGGCAAGAGTGGAACAAAACACTAGGCGAGAGGCCGAGCCTTCCACCCTTTACCAAGTATATAGATGCATTAAGATAACATGGCAATATAGTGATATCCCAACAAGTAAATAATGTTCCAACAAGGAACGGTCTCCAATCTTCACCTTCATCTAGCAACGCTATAAGAGGGGCTGAGCAAAGCGGTAACATAGCCAATCAACGGTTTGCTAGGACATGGTGGGTTAGAGGTTTGACATGGCAATTTGGGAGGCTTGAAAGCAAGTGGTAGGCATCGTAGCATTGGCATAGCAAAAGAGCGAGCATCTAGCAAAGCAAAGATAGTAGTGATTTTGAGGGTATGATCATCTTGCCTGCAAAGTTGTCAGAGTTGACTGGATCCTCGAAAGCAAACTCAACGGGCTCCTCGTTAGTGAACTCGTCTCCCGGCTCTACCCAAACAAGACAGACAAGCAACAAGGACACAATCAACCACGTGCAAACTCAAACAACAAGATGCAAAGATGGTATGCTACGCGGGATGCAATATGTGATGCATATGCAAGATTTGACAAGGAAAGCATGACCTTGGCCTCAACTTGGAAAACCAAGTGTGTCACTGGAAAGATGAGATGAAATTGCTTGAAAACGATATAAAGATCACCGGAAACGGAGTTACGATTTGGAAATGGCAAGCGATTCAAATATGACCACGTTCTGCGATTTACCGCAAGTAGCCATCTAAATGCAATGAAATGAACATGCTAGAACACCCAAACATGACAACAAAATGCATGGCAGGGATGCATTCAAGATGCTTAACAATAGTCTAGCACTGAGCTACGGCCAATTCATCCATTAACAGGTTCAAACAAGCATGGCAAAACTGCATATGGTAAACAGATCTCAGACTTAGTGAAATTAACACTTGTCTGGAATTTCAGATCAGATAGCACTCTTCGGAGCAACAAAACTATATGCTACAAGACCTGAACATGGAAAAGTAAAGCATGACATGGAGCTACTCAAAGAGCTTAACAAAAGTCCCTTAGAGACATTGAGCCAAAAGGGATCAGAAAATACAATTGCAAGCATGTGAACATGGCAAAAACATAATCAGTTCTTAGACTTAGAGAAAACTGGAGCATGCTGAAACATATCTCAAGTAGGCATGTTTACGAGCTCGATGCACTCACTACAGAGCAAGTCATGGAAACCTAAGCATACATCCATCAAGAATACACAAAATGCAAGCTAGACATGGCAAGAACAATAGCATAGCATGCACGGATCAACTACAACATCATCGGCAAAATCGCTAGGGTGCTCCATAATTGCAAACAAAGACATGGATGGATAGAGCACTACAAGATTAACAAAACATCCTTACTGATAATCCTCAAAAGAGGCACGGATCACTAGGAAACAACATGAACATATAACAACATGAGATAAAGAGCTCAAGGACTTAGTGGAATTACTAAGTCCCTGAAATCAGCATTATCAAGTGCCTCACTTTGCAAGCTCGTGCTAGTCACCAAACACATCACAAAAATACATGGGTTGCACCTCTGGAAAGATAACAAAACCCTTAACAAAACATATGTAGAGCTCATGGGCATATCATGCACACATTAATCATGGCAAAAATGACAAATATCTAAATGGAGTAGCAGATCTGACAATTATCTCAAGTAGCACTCTTCTAACAGCATTTCGGGCATCAAGATGAACTCAAATGAAAATGATGCAATGGAATGAAGTGATGTGCTCTCTGAGACGAACATTTTGATATGCTATATGCCCAAATCGGAGCTACGGATGAGGAGATACGACACGATGAACAGGAGCATATGGATCTGAGATTTGAGGACTTAGGGAAAAATCCAAAGTCGACCTAGGTTTTACTGTAGCGGCGGATCCAGATCGAGCGCGCACGTGAACCGAGGTGGACAAGGAGCTCGCCGGAGCATCTCGCCGGAGTAGGAGGGAGAGGCCGGCCGGGGCTTGCCGGCGAGGGGCGCGGGGTCGCGGGGTCGGCGCGGGATCCGCCGGCGACGAGGGGGACGAGGCAGCGGAGTTGATGGGGCGGTGCGGCCGGAGAAGGTCGCCGGCGCGGGGCGACGGAGTTGCGCCGGCGAGGCGGAGGCGGCGGCGCGGCGATGTCGGCGGGTGGCGGCGGCCGACTTGGGCCTCGGGGCCTTCCGCGGGGTCTGCGGGCCGGCGAAGTGGGCACAGGCGCGGGCGAACCGGCGATCGACACGTGGCGGCGGCGGGCGCGATTTCTGTCCGGCGGCGCCCGGACACGTCCGGCCGCACGGAGGGAGCGGGGCTAGGGTTAGGGTTGATCCGGAATTTCGGGGGAGATGCCTATTTATACATAGAGGGAGCTAGGAGGCTCCAAATTAAGCACGGTTTTCGGCCACACGATCGTGGTCGAACGCTCTAGAAGATGGAGAAGGGTTAGGTGGGTTTTGGGCCAAATTGGAGGGGTGTTGGGCTGCAACACACACGAGGCCTTTTCGATCCCTCGGTTAACCGTTGGAGTATCAAACGAAGTCCAAATGGTATGAAACTTGACAGGCGGTCTACCGGTAGTAAACCAAGGCCGCATGGCAAGTCTTGGTCCAATCCGGAAATGTTTAATCCCCACACACAAAAGAAAGGTAGAAATGACCACCGGAGGAGAAGGAAGCACCGGATGCAAAACGGACAATGGGGAAAATGCTCGAATGCATGAGACGAACACGTATGCAAATGCAATGCACATGATGATATGATATGAGATGCATGACAACGATAAAAACACACGGAGACAAAGACCCAAACCCGAGAAAATAAAATAACTTGAGGCCGGAAACGGCAAGAGTTGGAGTACAAATTGGGTAAAACATATCCGGGGTGTTACAGTATATCAAAGCCAATGTTAATTTACAATGATTTGTGATTTAGTAGTGAGCACAAAGTAACATATATCATGCAACAACGAAGTCTAACTCTTTTTCTATGCATCGGCATGTCATAAAAGAACAATTCATGCACACATAGTAAAGGCCAATGCATAGTATACATAGTTTCTTGCAATTTTATCATATTGAAAACATGGAGAGGTGGAGATGTAGTTCCTCTCTTATAATAATTGCAAGTAGGAGCAGTAAGCACATGCATATTATATATATCAAAATCATCATGTGTAGTAGTGAAATGCAACCCATCAATATAATCCTTAATAAGGGCAAACTTCTCCGATATAGTGTAGTCGGGAGAATTCAAATAGATAATAGGACTATCATGCGTGGGTGCAATAGCAATAATTTCATGTTTAACATAAGAACTATAGCAAGTTCATCTCCATATGCATAATTTATATTGGCATCTTGGCCACAAGCATAGCAGTGCATCATCAAAAAGGGATATTTCAAAAGAATCAACAGGATCATAACAATCATCATATCATTCATCCTTTGGTAAGCATGAAGGGAAATTAAATAATGTATGAGTTGAAAAGTTACTCTCATTAGAAGGTCGGAACGGGTGATCAATCCGCTCTTCCTCCTTTTGTTCTTCACTCTCCTCCTCATCTTTTTCATCCAATGAGCTCACAATGTCATTAATTTCTTCTTCCATAGATTCCTGTAAAATATTAGTCTCTTCTTGGTAGGTGAAGTGAAGTCGCCATATCCTCGGCCAAATCCCCATCTCCTCCCCCAAATCCCTCCTCTCTTCCGCCACTCTCTCCTCTCACTTTCCATACGCTCTCACTTGGACCTCTTGCCCATGCGCCCATCCTCCTCCATGGCGCCAAAAGAGGCCGCCGCCTCGCGCCACCGGCGTCTAGGAGCTCGCCGCCCGCGCCACCACACCGGAGCACCTCACCACCGGTGACTAGCTCCGCTGCTCCCTCCATCACCTTCCTCCCTCCCTCGGTTTTCCTTTTCTCGCTCTCCCTCTGGTTTGACTCACCCTCCCATGTCCATGCCCGTACAGGTCGGCGCCATGGACGACCCGGAGCTATCTGGCATGGTCGAGAAGAGGAGCCCCACGCCGCGGCCTGGCTCTGCCATAGAAACGGGCCCTCTCCAACAGCCACCGCCGGATCAGGTCTTCCGTTGTCCGTTCATGCCTCAGGCGACGCCAATCGTCACTAGATCGAACCACTACTGCCATTGACAACACGCACGGGACCGAGATTTTTTCGTTTATGAAAGTAATAGCGGTAGCGTGTGTCAACACGCGCTACTGCTACAAGTTAGTTGTGGCGCCGTATCAGTAGCGCGAGCACCCGCGCTACTGATACAGCCAAAACCTGCGCTACTGCTAGGCTTTTCCCTAGTAGTGTACTATCATTAGAAGGTGGGAACGGGTAGCTAATCCACTCTTCCTCCTTTTGTTCTTCGCTCTCCTCATCATCTTTTTCATCCAATGAGCTCATAGATTCATCAATTTCTTTTTCCATAGACTCCTACAAAATATTAGTCTCTTCTCGGACAGCGGAGACTTTCTCAATAAATTCATCAATATCATAATTGAATTCATAAGTCTCATAGCAATATCTAAGTATAGCAAAATTTTCAGGTCTATAAACAGCATCATCAAGATTTCCACACTCTTTAAACAAAGATTCAATTTCATAAGCGCCCATAAAAGCAAATAATTCTTCTATTTGTTCCACATCATAGTAATCATATATACCATTAGCATTAGAAGCTAAGCTTTCATTATCATTAAATTCGCATGAAAAGGGAAGGTGTGGAGTCTTCATCCTAGAGCAACAAGTATAATCATATCTCAAGCATAGTTGCCGAGCATACCAATGCAACATATAAATTTGATCCCATAATAGTTTCCCTTTTTGAGTCAAGCAATAATCCCTAAAGTATTCACGTTGATCCAACATTACTCCCATTATAAAGTTGAATGAGGTTTTCTTAGGATTATCAAAGTAGTACATAATATCTTTCACATAATGAGCATAAAGGGTTTTAGGACGTTCCCCATCTCCATGAGTAGCAAGTAAACCTAATTTTTTTTGGTATTTCGTGTTCCATATACATAACGAAAGATAGAGAACAACTTAGAACAGCAAATAAAAATTACTTAGTGATAAAGCAAACAAGCACACACGAGAATATTCACCCCACGCTATAACTCCCCGGTAACGGTGCCAGAAAAAGATCTTGAGAACCCACAGGTATAAGGGATCAATTGTAGCCTCTTTCGATAAGTAAGAGTGTCCAACCGAACGAGGAGCTAAAGGTAGAACAAATATTCCCTCAAGTTCTCTCGACCACCGATACAACTCTACGCACGCTTAACATTTCCTTTACCTAGAATAAGTATGAAACTAGAAGTAATTTGCAGGTGTTGTTGGGTTAGTTTGCAAGATAATAAAGATCGCGTAAATAAAAAGTAGGGGATGTTTAGATGAAGACACAACTAAGTTAGTTTTAGTAGAGAGCTTTTTGTCACGAGAAAGTTATTTGTCCCTAGGCAATCGATAACTAGACCGGTAATCATTATTGCAATTTTATTTGAGGGAGAGGCATAAGCTAACTTACTTTTCTTCTTGGATCATATGCTCTTATGATTAGAACTCTAGCAAGCATCCGCAACTACTAAAGATCATTAAGGTAAAACCCAACCATAGCATTAAAGTATCAAGTCCTCTTTAATCCCATACGCAAGCAACCTACTTACTCGGGTCTATGCTTCTGTCACTCACGCCACCCACCATAAGCAAATTATGAACATGTTACAAAACCTACAGCGGGGATCCCTCACGCTTGCGCGACACGGAGAGCACCATAGGACAACACCAATAATAAAACATGCAACTCAAACCAATCACGATCATCAATTAACCCATAGGAGAAAACGGATCTACTCAAACATCATAGGTTAGCCATACATCATTGGGAAATAATATATAGTGTTGAGCACCATGTTTAAGTAGAGATTACAGCGGGTAAAAGAGGGGTTACACCGCTGCATTGAGGGGGGAAGAGTTGGTGATGATGGCGATGAAGTTGTTGGTGTAGATTGCGGTGATGATGATGGCCCCGGCGGCGTTCCAGCGCCACCGGGAGAGAGGGGGAGAGGGCCCCTCTTCTTCTTCTTCTTCATCATCTTCTTCTTCTTCTTCTTCTTCTTCTTCTTCTTCTTCTTCTTCTTCCTTGACCTTCTCCCCAGATGGAAGAAGGGTTTCCTCTCTAGTCCATGGCCTCCATGGCGTGGGAGGGGCGAGAGCTCCTCCAAGATTGGATCTGTCTCTCTGTCTCTCTCTGTTTCTGCGTTCCCGGCTCTGCCATTTCACCGTTTCTTAAATTCCCGGAGATCCGTAACTTCGATTGGGCTGAATTTTGGACACAATTTTTATCCAGATATTAGCTTTCTTGCGGCGAAAGAAGGGCACCAACCGCCTTACGAGGTAGCCACGAGGGCCCAGGGTGCGTCTGACCCCCTGGGGCGCGCCCCCTACCTCGTGGTCCCCTCGGACATCGTCTCGCGTTGATTCTTCTTATCAAAAATCACATATATTCCAAAAAAATCTCCATTGATTTTTATCCCGTTTGGACTCCGTTTGATATGGATTTTCTGCGAAACAAAAAACATGCAACAAATGGTCAAGTGAATCATCTATAAGGGCAGTGACCACACTCGGATTCTCAGACTGGAATATAATAGGAAAATCTGAGCACTGCAAACTCGAAGATAGTCCTTCTAAGATAGCACTTACCTATGCTTGCTGGACATCCTTGCAATAAAATAGACATCAATATGCTATGAAAATAACTGAACCGACAGAATTGCTTAGTATCATACCAATGCTGGCCTCCACTGTTTCATTCATAAACGTGGCGGCTGTCGAGAGGACAGTCCAGCCTTGAGGCATATGGGTGTCATGATTAGGTGGTGGAAATTTTAGTACCACGCCGCTAGTAGAAGAAGCTTTGGACCTCCTTAAAACTGATTCTTTTCCACATGCTATTGGAGCTTCATAAGAGAATGGTTTTCACGTGCTCGTCCTCCGCCGCTCGCCATGCCTTGCCTGTCCGCACGTCGTGTTTCGCGCTTGAGCCGAGACGAGCTCAAACCTATGTCATGTGTGCATTTGTTTTTTGCCGGTGAAAATGAATAATTAATTGGCCATTAATTACTAGTCATTAATGGACGCGTCACGAATCCGAGATATCGGATTGTGGGTTGTTGCCGACTCGGACGTGGGTGCCTCCCAAACCGAGTGCGCTATATATTGGAGGCGTAGCAACCCTATGGTCGGCCACTCCTTGTGGCGGCAGCTGAGCTATGTAGGCCGCCATGTTCTGTGACGGTACCCTATGATGTGGCCACTGCTGAAGAGTGGATGCATCAACGTTACATCTTCTCGGGTGTAGAAACTCCATACCGATGAACGTTGTGGCGGCCACCTTAGACGAAAAAGGGTTTCCTCCAGCTTTATATATAAAGCACCAACACTAACATCCAAGTAACCGATACAAACGCACGCCACACAACCTAAGGCAAGATACAAGAATGCCGGGCATCGACACACAACTTCAACGACTAGCACGATCAACAGAAATGAGCAACAAGAACCGCTTGTAGCCGACGGAGACCACCATCAAGATGAGAGATCGTCCGGGAAGAAGTGCAACGGACCACGCCGGACCGAGGGTTCCAAGACGATGCCTCCAAGAAGGGCACGACCACGGACCGTCGCCATCGTCCGAACCAAAGATCAGGTTTTCACTCGGAACACGACGGGGGGAGTGAGTGCACCACGACGGAGCCTGCAGGGAGGAACACGACATCCGCGGACGCCGCCACCGTCGACCCCGGTGCTCCACCCTTCCGCTGCATCCCTGGTCCGCCAACCACCTGCAACCATGACACCCCAGCGGCCGTGGTTGCTCGCCCACATCCGAGTCACGCAGTCCGCCTACGACCAACGCGACTCCCACCGCCAGGGCCGCCGCCCCGCCACAGGACCACCCCGAGAGGCCCGAAAGGTCACACCTTGGACAAGATCCATGAGCCCAACCACCTCAGAACCGCTGGCGACCACTGCCTCAAGAGGAACCGTGCCCAGTTGGTCGGGGGAAGGGCGAGGAGGAGGAGCGGCCTATGGCCACGACTGGCATCGCTGCGCCGGCGACGGGGTACGCATCGGCGCACCTGTCCCCCCTACCAGCTCCCCCCCAAGACCACCGAACGCCCAGATCCGCAAGAGAGCGCCGGCCACGGCCCGCTGCCGAGGAGGAGGGAGCACGGAACCGCCGAGCCGCAGCCATGAGAGGTCACTAGGGAGGCCTTCCCGCACCGAGCGCCACCGTCCAGCTGCAGGGGCTCGGCTGGACAGGGGCCGCCCACCTCCACCGCTGCGGCGCCGCCCCTCCACCAAAGATCCACAGCGAGAGGGGCCGCCCGTGACCCGGTCGCCCACGACCCGCAGTGCCAGACGAGGCGCCGAGGCGCTGCTGCGAAGCAGCAGCCGCCGCCGCCACCCGCTGGCCTGCACCACCACCATGCCGCCTGTCGCCCGACGTCACGCCGCCGTCGCTGGCCCACTCCGGAGCGCCGCCGCACAGCTACGTCCGGCATCGAGCGCGGCATCCCCACCGGCGAGATCCGGCCCACGCTGCACCCCCCGCGCAAGGAGACGAGATGGCCCCGCCGCCGCCGGCGACGACCGGGCTTCGCCCGCTCGTGCCCCCTGGCGGCGGCGAGGGAGGAGAGAGAGAAGGAGGGGGTGGCGGCGGCAGCACTAGGGTTGCTTCCCGGACGCCCGCGGGAGCGTCGCGGGAGGGAAGGGGAAAGTTTCAAAGTATCTTTTCGAAATTATGTAGACTTACTTGCCGGCGGCCACCTTATCGCACACTCTAATCAAGTATACTAATGAAGACACTATATTTTATAGCTATTGAAACGTGGCCATCTAGTCCCTGAATCTGCATACCCATCACCAAGTGCATGCGTGCTAGTAGGATCATTCGAACGGAGAAGGCAGAGCTAGGCCGCTAGCAACAGTGGCGTGTTCACAACAACTCACAACTCGATCAATCACAAAGACACAACGAGGGGTAACAGAGCTCAGCATACCGCCACACCCAATGATGACGGAAATTCGCAGGGGACACGCACCAACAGGGCCCTGCCCCGGCCAATGGATTACCTGGCTATTTACGAAGTAGTTGAATCTCACACGAGGGCACATGAGCTTCTTAGTTTCAGTCGTTAAAACTTAAGAATTTTAATCTGAAATTTGTGATTGTAACACTCGCTCTTACTAAGTTTTATAGATTTTTTTTTGTTTGTTGTAAGCACAAAAATCGTGATTTAATAGGCCACCCGTACTAAGTTTCAAGAGTTGAAACTTATCAATTTTGTTTCAAAAATCATCAAAATGTATTCAAAACGGTGTTATTTAGAAGCCCTTGGCACAACAAACACGATATGAAAAAAGAATTTAATTTGGATTGTTTATTCAAAAGATATAAAAGTTTAAAATACGGAATCCAAAAACGAAAGCACGCTCGGGGTACACAGTGCCCCGAGACCGGCGTCCACAAATCTGCTCGCGCCGTGGCGGCAGGCTCCATGTGTCCGCGCCATTCCGTTTTTTGTATCCGCCTCGTCTGAATGCAAAGGGTGCCGCCTTGGGCTGTGGCAGCAGGCCTAGCTGCCTTGGTGTTTGTGGGCAGGTGCCATGTGTCGCCTGTTGGGCCAGCCGGCACTGTAGTTTCGGCAATTGCATTCCCAGGTGGTTTTCTTTTCTGTCATTACACTTCTGCATGTGGTCTAAAATGCCAAAAATTCAAGCATGGTGGATGCGCGAAACCTCACCTACTGACTACTCACTCAAGAGTGCGTGCAATTGTGCATGCTACAAATGGCCAATTTTAGTTCAATCTTTATGACAGATGCAGCATGTAGTGAATTGAAGGTTGGACTACCCCCCCCCCTCCCCAACCACCCACCGTGCACCCCCCCCCCCCCCCCCCCCCACGCACACACATCCATGGGTTGATCCAGGGGATGCCATGTGATATCAACTCTAAATTTGGAAAAATAATCCGTAATCTGTAATGTGTACTAAACAATGCTTATCAAAAAATGTAAAGGAATTTTGTGATTGTTTGTTTGAAGAAGGATAGTGATTAGACCAAATTATACTGGATATACTGCACATTTCCACATAATTAGAACTGTGCCACTCCTAATGTTTAGACCATGCATAGATCTACCAGTGACACACCGAATTCAAAATCTACAAGCTACACGCATATCTGTTGGGAATCGCCTTGAGTAGTTTTTTAGACATGCAAAATGAACTTCAAGAAGAAGAAAAGAAGAAACAACTCGCATATAAGTTTCCCGAAGACGAGAAGTTGTCAACTAGGTGATGTACCCATATGGCTATATTGCCACACCAGATCAAGAGAATCAATATATGTCACCACTTCATATGTGAGCAACATCATTCATTTGCATTTACTTGCTGAAATATTGTACACTTGTACTCAACCAAGCAGTGTTATAAAAGGTGACTTAGCGCAAAAATAAGGAGGCTAAATGTGGGAGAGGAAGAAAAGAAGCAAAAGAAATGGAAGTTTGTTGCCATGTTTCGAACATTGATTTTAATGGGAACGAAAACGTTTTCCGTTATGTGAGTTTGAGCGGTATCAGGAACATAATGAACACATATAAGCTTTGTTCGGTGGCATGGGAGCGCATAGGTTGTGCGCGGCCAGCCACGACGCTCAGCTAACTGCCACTAGCGTGGCCCTTGCTCTGTGCATAGACCAGTGAAGTGGCGACGCGTTGTGGCGCTGGCAGGAGAGGGGGGAGTGGGGGAGACTAGAAGGCATAGAAGAGGTAGTGTGGCGAGCTGTCCGGCGTTGCTACATGCTGGCCAGAACAGGATGTTATTCCATTGTTGAGCTAAGCTAGCTAGGAAGCAACGCACCACGATGCGTGAAGCACATGTACGTCCGCAAGGCAGAGATACATGTGTGTACCAGTGTACGTCCGCAAGGCAGAGCTAAGCTAGCTAGGAAGCAACGCACCACGATGCGTTGCTACACGCTGGTCAGGAGGCAGGAGAGAGAAATGAGTCAAACGGTGTACTTGATTTTTTTTGCCACATCATCCCTGACTAATGGCCCCACTAGTCAGTTTTTCTGTCAAAAAGGGGATGAAATTATGATCAGCGCAATATGTGACCATCGGCCCTAGAATAGGTACTGCTCTGAAAAAATGAAAAGAGGTACCAATTTGTTAACTTAGTCTCAATTATGATACCTCTGTGCAATTAACTCCCTACAGTGCCTCTATCTAGGATAGACTATTTCGGCCATCGATTTCCATCCAAAGCCCTTATGCTTCATCATGGAGATAAGAAACTCTACTAATTTTGCGATAAGCTTTTTCATAATCTAGCTTAAAAAGCCAGTTGGACCAGATGAAGCAACATCATGATAATTCCATGGGTAGCTACAGTGCTATCAAGAAGAGAAGATAAACACGGGGCCTGTTAATTCTGCATACATTGCCCTAACCCTAAAAAAAGATAACCTAGAGACACCAAATGTGTTTAGACTCATATCTTTGGTAAGCATGCCTATCAAAATTATCACAAAAATTCTTGCTAACAGATCTCGAGATATGATTATACCACTCATTAGAAAAAAAAACCCAGTGTGGCTTCATTAAAAGCAGAAATATTTAGGATTGCCTAGCATAGATTGTTGAATACTTATTTGTCACAAATCCAAATAAGAGTTAGTTATACTTAAGATTGATTTTGAAAAGGCATCTGACAAAGTGGACTATAGTGCAATAACTTTTATGCTAAATCACTTGGGTTTTGGTGAAAAATGCAATAGATGGGTCAACATGATTTTATCTTGTGCAACCACATTTGTTATTCTGAATGGTGTACTGGTAAGATGATTAATCGCATGAGAGGGGTCAGACAAGGTGACCCTTTGTCACCTCTATTATATGTCAATGTTGTTGAATTACTACAGATTTTGGTCTGAAGCATGGCATAATGATATCTTGAGTTTACCTGTGGCCAATAATCACACCAAGTGCCCTATCATCCAATACATCGACGACACAGTATTTACAATGCCAGATGATGTTGAACAATTAGCTACTCTGATGAGCATCTTACCAATTTTCTCTAATTTTACTAGTTTTAAAGTAGATTACAATAAGTCCTCCTTGGTTCCTATTAATATTAGTGAAGAGAAAGCAGAGGATCTTGCAAACATACTTGGGTGCAAAAAGAAGTTATGCCTTTCACATATCTTGAGTTACCATGGGGCTCCACTAGACCTAAAGTAGATGGTTTCTAGATTGGACAAAAGGATTTATGGAATTGCTACAATTATGACATACTCTGGCAGACTGGTTCATTAAAAATTAGCAATATCTGCCCTCCCTATCTTTGCCATGTGTTGCATCAGAATGACATTCACTATCGTTGACCATTTTGGAAAATCAGGAAGACGGTTTTTATGGTATGTTAAAGATATTAACAAGCATGGTAAGTGCCTTGTCAAATGGAATGTAGTTTTCCCTCCTAAGAAAGTTGGTGGTATGGGTGTTCTCGATCTAAGAATGAAATACAACGCACTACTAACCAAATTCATATATAAATTCTTCAACCAACAAGATATTCCTTGTGTCCAATTGATCTGGAACCCCTACTACAGTGATGGTGAGTTGCCAAGTTATCCCACCAGAATTGGATCATTCTAGTGGAGAGATTGATGATATATCTTGGAGGAGTTTAAAAATATGACCACCTTCTCACCATCATCTGAAAGCACAATGAAGTTATGGCATGACATATGGAAAAAGGAAACTATGTAGTCCCAATTTCCTCATCTATACTCATATGTTAAAAATACCAATATCATCATGGCATCTACTCTAATTAAGCTACACATCTGAGGGATTTTATGACATATTCCATCTGCTTATGTCCTCCCTTTTTATCCAGCAAAGCTTAAAAATGCATAATTTACTATCTGAAAGAAATGATTACAATAACAAAGGCAATGGGGCTTCATATGGAACAACAATAGGCATTCCAACAAGATATTATGTCTTCTGCTAATTGTAATCCACAAGAGGCCCCAAAAACCATTCCAATGAATATGTAGATCTTGTGGACTCTAGCTAAACAAAAATTCTTCTTCTAGTTGCTTTCACAGGACAGGTTAAACACCATAGTACTTTTAACTAGAAAGAATGTCTATATTGACCCAAGTAAATGTGTACTATGTAATGGTGAGCCATCTAAGCACTTCACGTATCTTTTCTTCAATTGTGATTTTAGCCCGAACTTCTGGATGACTATTGGCTTGGAATGGAACACTGACCGTGATATAATTGATATGTTCATGGAAGGAAAAAGAGATATATCATGTTGATTGTTTCAAAGAATGTTTGATTGCTGGGTGTTGTAGCATTTCGAAACACAGAAACAACATTATGTTCTACAACATGATAAGACATATCTTACTTCAAGGAGAACTTTGGTAACATTTTAAAAAAAGGTTAGGTTTAACATTGATGTAACATCACCTAATCTTGGCTAGTCTACTTCTGAACTACCGTCACTTGTAACACTAATGTAACATCACCTTGTATATGGTTCATCTTTATTAATGAAAAGAGTTACAGTAGGGGTCTGTCCTACTGTTTTTGCTCAAAGAATAGCTACAATGCTATCTGAAATAAATCTACCTTCCATAATGCAGTTTTGATTTGATGAGATTAGTTCATTACATATCTCCCCAAATCTATTAATAGAGCATTTGAAAAGATTTTAAAACTACAATTGGTTAGAGATATAGGGCTAAATTTTAATAATCCCGACAGCATCATCTTCTTTAGAATTAGAGTAAGAAAGGAGAAATTCAATCTACATAGATCTAATTCTCCATTCTGCGAGTCCTTGAACGTGGCAAGGATTTCTGGTTTAATCATATCCAAAAGTTTCTAATAAAATAAGAAAGGGAGCCCATCTGGCCAGGAGCACCTTCAACATAAAAGAGCCAAAGACAACATCCTTAATTTCCTTTTCAGAAAAAAGAACCTCTAATTTGGAGTTATGCTCATTAGAGTCTTTATATTTTTCCTCCCATAAGTCATCTTTTAACTCTATATTTAACTTAGGTTCACAACTAAATTGATTCTTATAGTACTGGGAAACAATCTGAATAATACCTTTTGGGTCTTGAACAGTTCCACTATCACATGCTAGCATTATGATCTACTTCTTCCTCCTCTTCTAATTAGCAATGGAGTAGAAGTGAGCTGTGTATGTGCTCAGTTACCCTTCATGCACCTTTCTCTCCGTGGATCTTTGTCTGGATTTTACATAGCCCATATACTTTACGTGCAACAGAAGATATTCAATCCTTATAGTTGGGATATAGACTCTGGGATTCGGAAAGAACGTCTAACATATCAAATTCAGCAATCAAGGCTTGCTTATGTTTGTTCCGAGCAGCTTGAAGATTAGCATTCCACCCTCTTAAAAACCTTCTGAAACACCTCACCTTAAGTACGAAATATCCATAGCTTTGGTATGGGGACCATTTTCCTAGCCACCATATCCCTAGCCACCATTTTTCAAACCTGAACATTTTAGTTTTATAAAGATGGATGATAGTTCTAGTGTCCAGGACCGAAGGAGTATGATCACTCGTCACTCTAGGCATAGCCTTATTCTGGACCCTAGGAAACATACTATCTCATTCAGTAGAAAGAAAAATCCTATCATGAGTAGCCATAAATTAGACAACCCTAGTTATTAGTCCACGTAAATCTTCTACTAGCATTCCTAATTTCAATAATCCAAATTTATTAATCCAGGTAAATCTTACATTACTTGTTGTGTCAATACTGGCAGGGATCACAAAATTCGTGGCTTTTGTTTACTGCTAGTAACATATGCAAGACGATGTGGATTGTGAGGTGAGGTTTGCTACAATAGAATCCACTTTGGGTTGTCTTACAAATCTACAGCATGGTCAACCGTCAATCTCTTGGGTTGTCCTGCTGCAAGACTAGACTAGTCTGATCAGATCCATGGTGGAGCCAAACAACCTAACGACTGCCAAATACAACAACCCCGATGTGCATTAAGCCCAGTTCTGACGCTTTTTGGATTCTTTGATGCACCAACCATCGCCAACAATTATAGTTCATCAAGGTAACAATTTTGGTTGATTCTCACTCTCCAGATTACAATTTTACAAAATGTTTGCACCAAAGTTATAGCCGGTAGAGCAAGTAGGAAACTGCAGAGGAAGAGCTAAAGATTACAACATAGTAGAAGATTTAGGTGGGCTACTGGACTAAGTGTCTTATAGTTAGTACAAGTTGAGGCACGTATTTTGGGACGAAGAGAATACTGGACTACTGGTGTTATATAATTAGTATGATAGACTTTGTGCATACTAATATACAGCGACAGGACAGACACGGCCGACTATGAAGCTTGTTGAAACCTGAAACACGGCCTCTGTGTCTATCAATTAGACTCGGTTATCAAAGTTTACTCTCCAAAAACACTACCAGTCAATAATCACTCGACCGTTCCACACCACATCTGGCATGATCGATCCACCTCTCGCACTTCCTCCGCCCGAGGTCCATCCGCCGTCAGTCCCAGGATGTCCACGTTGCTTCTTGCCTAAACTGCATCAGCGGGGTGTGCTCTCGCGCACTGTACGCTGCAGGCCGGCGCCGGCTCTCCCGCGCTGCATGGACACGCACGCTCCCGGCGTGGCCGTGTTTTGCCTACACGCACGCATACTGTGTGGCCCACCGCTGGCTCACCGTGCCATATGCTTCATCCGCAGTTGTATCCAGGAGCCGTGATGCGTGCAATGCCCATGTGCATGTACATGTGGCAATATGTCTAACGGGAATTTCTGAAGATTGTCAAGTACGCGCATCTCTTCAATCGAGCAACAGACTGCTGCTGCGTCGTCCCGTCGGGCCGCATCGCCGCCGCCCCGTGGTTTTCCGCGTGGCTGCATCAATCCGCGCCGCCGCTACGTCGCCCATTCGGGCCGTAGTGCCGCGGCAAGTGATCTCTGCTGCCGCTCTGAGGTCGTTCCCGTAGTTGCATCACCTTGCGCACTGCCGCTGCATCATCCCTTCGGACCGTAGTGCCGCGGCCCGCGGTCAACCGCCGCACCGGAGGCCGTCCGCTCCAGACCGTCCCCAAGGCTGCACCGACCCTCGCGTTGCTGCTACGTCGCCCCGTCGAGCCGTAGCGAGCGTGACACACGAACCCTACAACCGCCCTGAGGTCTTCCCCGCCGTCGCCCTGACCTGCCCGCCGCCGTTGCGTAGCCCCTTCGGGCTGTAACGCTGCGGCCCGCGGTCCACCGTCATCCACGCGCGTTGACTTTCTTGTGATAGGCGCTGCAACGCCTCCCTTGGCGCGGGAACGTCACCGTCCGCGCCGGTCTTCGTCACGCTGTTGGGTTCATTATTGCCTACTTCGAGCACTGCCGTCGTGTTTCTTCCCTAGCCGCCACTGCCTCCTTAGGCCGCCGCCTTCGCTGCTCTTCTTCTGCGGCTCAACGATGACTACCTCGACACCGGTGACCCCCAACTCGATAGCGACCACGGCGTTCTTCGCATGGCTACCTTAACTACGGCTATACCACCTACACACTCGGCTACCTCGACAAACGGCACAAAGGGCTACCGCATGCTTGAGCGACCTCATCGGTTTCCACTCCAGCCACAACTCCGCGATGCATCGACCGTTATGAGGGGGCGAGGGGGGTGTCCGTTGCTTGCCTTCAGATTTTTCTCCAGTCTCATCGTCTACGTCGCTACCGTTGTGACTGCGGGTTGAGTAACATGATTGTATGGGAAACATATGATAGACTAGAAAGTATTCTGACTTGTCTTGTACTTCAAATAGATCATGTACTCCTATATATATGCCCACAAGGCTCAAACAATATATCGACGATTCCACCAATCCCCCTCTCTCCTTTTTAACATGGACGTGTGGAGCTGCAAGTACCAAGTCATGAGGTACACATGCGCTAGGAGCTTTTAGTGGTCTGCATGCTTGATGCGTGCTAACGTTGGTGTAGCCGGTGGAGTGATTAGTGGCTTGACGATGTGTACGTGCGTCTGTGCATGGGAGAGTGGTTGTGGAGTAAAGTCCGCTAACAAAGATTAAACTTGCGAAAAGGTGCCATAACACCCGGGTACCCTGACACCCCCTAATCCGGTGCGTTGAGCGAGTTCAAGATTCGTGCTGTTGAATAGTCAGTAGCAAGTCAACTGCCGTGTCAGGTTAATTCAGCAGGCAATTCACAGAGACATACAGGACTGAGACTAGGCTGTAGCCTGCAGTGTAGACCAGGCACTAGGGTGCATGGGTAGGTTAGTGCTAGCCCTGGCATGAGGCTAGATGGGCCATCGGTTGAATAGACAACACATGTGTGGTGTATGCAGTGTATACATATGCCGCAACGTGCTGGTCGAACCATCACGGGGCCCTAGGGAGTTCACATCTGTGGCAGTTTTCATAGCTTCTTCCTTTATCTTCGGTCAGTGTAGATGGGACAACTCATTTTAAGCGGTGCATGCTGCATGCGTATTGAGTAGGCTGCATCCACAGGCAAATTTTCATATTTTAACCCTATTCACGTATCAATTCAGGATCTAACCTCGATTAAAAAGAATTTCAGAATTTGACCTTTTCACTAGGGTTAGACAGGCTACCGTTAGGGTTTCTGGCGGTCGGGTGCGACGAAAGGGGACGGCGGCCGTTGGCCCGAACTTACGTGGATAATTACCCTACCGCCAGGGGAATTGGCGGTAGCCTGTCTAACCCTACCGCCAGAACCCCTAGCGGTATGCTGTGGCAGGGGTTTTTGCCTCGGAATGTTTCTGTAACAAAAAATCGCAGTGCCCTGGTGACAGGTTCTACCTACCGCCAGGGGGTTGGCGGTAGGATGTGTGACCCTACCGCCAGGGTCCTTGGTGGTAGGGTCCTGTGTTTTATGGTTTCAAATTTAATTGCTTGCTTCTTTTTAAAAACAATATGACGGAAATGATATAGAGCCTAAAAACAGATCTCAAATAATTAAACTTGGGCATCACATACACATTAATAAAACTTGAAATACATAGACATGTCAAACGAAGTTCAACTAATTACCAAACGGAGTTCCACATAGTTTCACAAGTAGCACACACATAGTTTCACAAATAACAAACACATAGTTTCACATAGTTTCACAACCACTAGACAACTATAAGAGCCAAGTATTCAAAAGCAGAATTACTTGCTCCTGCTCCTCTTGGAGGTACGGTCCTCGTTCCTCTTTGAACGAGTCTCTTCAGTCTTCTTCTTGGGCCGTCGAGTAACCAGTCTCTGGAAAGGGTCTGGACTCAGCAAATCCTTCTTCTTTGAATTCTTCTTCGGTAGCTGAGATGGTTCAGATGATTGAGTTGGTGGAGGTCCATAATCTTCATCGTACTCCTCCTCCCCATTTCTCTCATCCTCCTCTTCCTCATGATACTCCTCCTCCTCCCCTTCTTCATGTGTGGCCTCCTCATCCTCCTCCTCCTCCTCCTCAACCAACCTAGACGACGAGGGAACATGGCTCGATGAGCCAATGTGACCCTGTGTGGCTGCAGGATGATAAGCTTCAACCGACCCAGCTCCAACACACCCAAGCAGGCCTACCAGCTTGCGACAACGCTTCACGAACTTCTGCACTTACAATGAAACAAGGGCATAATAAGTATCAGATTTATGATTGCAAGTGAACAGGATGCATCTGTTCCGAGGAGGCTGGAATTGTACCTTCATCGTCCCCCTCACTTTGTTCTCAGATTGTACGCTCCTGGGGGCATCACCTAGTGCATTTGAGGCTTCAAAGATGCATCTGTTCAGCTCACCGGACTATAATGGCATAAGGCAGTCACGATGACGAATGAAATAATTTAAATACAACCGTTCGTTCAAACTTACCACTCTGTTGATGAAGGGTGCAAACTCCCTAAATCCACTATGCATGTCTCTGATGACGGTCTGGTAGGCCTCTTCCTCGGGGTCATCCCTCTCCAGCTCTGCGATGTCTTCCGCCGTCCACCGAGGCCTGAGACAAAGACGGTGCTTCTGGCCATCATTGTACCACCTCATGTATCGGCCCAGGTAAGTATCCCATTCAGTCACTTTCCTCTACCCATCTTTACGAAACCTCCGTCGGTTCCACTCCGTCACATGAGTTTTATACTCCTCTCCCCAGTTTGTGATCGACTGATTCTTCTGCCGGCTCATCATGCAAGGCATAGGCCACAAGAAACATCTTAATAAAGTCGAACACAATGAAATCATGGGCACGGAGAACAAGTGCACTCACATGTGGAACACCGTGGCCGCCGGTATCGGTCGGCGGGCCCGGTGGGGTATGCTGATACATCCCAAACTGCGTGGCCACGTGGTGTGGCAAGTGCCACTCGACGGCGTATGCACAGATCATGGGCACGATGCACCGCCAAAGACCACTTTCTGCATCGCACATCATGTTTAGATCGAAGTCCCGCTTTCGGTCATGATACGGCCACCAGTTTACCTATTACATATACATTGGTAAGTACCACTCTCGGTCAAAAGTGGAATCAAAGAGAAATATGGTGAGCGAGTTTATATACCTGCGTATGTGTCAAAGCGTCCAACTCGTTGGTGTAGGTCTTATACGAAGTCTTGTTTAGGCCCATGTAGAGTTTGACAACGTCCAACTCATAGGCTACAGTGGGGTGTCGAGTCTCGTCGCCGTCTTTGCTATAGGCACCCCATGGGCATCTTGGCATCTTCTCCGGATGCCGCACCACAGCCGCTCCCACATCCAAATGGAGAGGGCCCAGACAAAGACACCCATATTGAACTTGTCTCCCGCCCCACATCCAAATGGAGAGGGCCCAGACAAAGACACCCATATTGGACTTGTTTCCCGTCCTCTGGGTTGCGTCGTCAAGCTGCAAAACATCAAATGAGGATCAGATATAACAAAATGTCATGGACATACTTTTGTAGGTAGGCAACGAGATACTCTCTTATCGAACGGTATAGGCAGGCGAGAAATGCGGTCCCCCAACTGTACCCTGCATCCCAGTCGGCTAGGAAGAACAGATACTACCAGTTGGCAGAGTTCCCTGAGCTTTCTGGAAACACGACCTCAGTGAGAAGATACCACAGGTAGGCCCTCGCGTACCACTCCACAGTCGCCTCATCGGCGTCTTCGGGGCATGTCTTCGGTGCTCCGAGAGCCAGGGCAATGATACACTTAGCACCGGGTCAGTCGCCGATGAGGGTGGTAACCCTCTGCTGCCAGTTGGTCCTCTCCACTCGCCCGGTGAGTGCTTGACCCTCGATCGGCATGGCAGTAATCATCGACCAATCTTCGAGGGTCACCATCATCTCCCCGCATGGCAGATGGAAAGAATGGGTCTCTGGTCGCCACCGGTCAATCAAAGCTGTCAGAGTTGTGTGGTCAAGCGTCAACGCTGACTCTTGAACTGCAACACGAAACCCAACAGTCGGGCTCTCTTGAAGTACTGCGCGTAGCGCTTGTCGTAGTCCATATTCCCGGCAACCCCGTGACCCCTCATGCGCAGTGGCTGGAGCATCCGTCAAAAAGTGGACGAAAAAAGTTAGGAGCTTATTTTCATCAATCCGAAAATTTTGATCAATATTTCCTTCATATTACTTACCACTCCATTCTCTATGAAACGGGCACGATGACCCTTGTCGAATGTGTAGTCAAGCATGGAGTACCATGGGCTGATGTTGTCCGCAAGAGGTGCCCGCCTTAATAAAATTTCATAAACAAAAGCATCATAAGAATAAGCATACATAAACAAAAAAATGAAATTTCTTGGTTACATGAACTAGGTTTCATCTTCCAACATGCATATTCCTCCAACAACATCTACCACACATGAGGGATCACATCATATCAAAATAAAATCCTCCAACATGCATCATATCATCATTTTTTTAACATTTTTTTTGAAATAGAGTTCATCTTGAATGTATTTTCTCCGAGCAACATCTTCATATCATCATATCAGCATGCATCATAAAACAAAACAAGTCCTCTCACATGCATTACATCATAATTTTTTAACAAAAAATATATTATGAACTAGGGTTCATCGTCACACTAACATATGAACTATTGATTAGAGTTCATATTCAATACCACTAGTTACTAAAGAACTAACAACTAGAACTACAATCAAACTAAAACAATCCTAGGTGGAAAAAAATTCCAATCTAAGTTCAAAAATATGAGGGATTTCAAGCAAATAATGCGTCGAATCGGAAGCAAGTTTGCAAAAACTACTTGGAGGGATCGGAGGAGCTTATGTTTCTCTCTTCGGGGCCATCTCGATCCGCAAAAACGATGAAGAAATGGTGAAGATCTGAGGGGGAGAGTGGAGGAGATGAGAGAGGGAGAGAGGGGCGGGGGGGGGGGGGGAGAAGAAACTGCGGACGGGGGAGGGGGAGGGGTGGGGAGATGGGCAGGGGCGCGGGGTCAGGCAAAATTATTGCTCGCACCCTACAGCCAGGGGTGCTGGCAGTAGGGTTAGACATCCTACCTCCAGGGACCCTGGCAGTAGGGTACTAATCCATGTCAGCACCCTACCTCGTATCGCCAGGGACACTGGCAGTAGGGTACTAATCCACGTCAGCACCATACCGCCAAGGTCCCTGGCGGTAGGATGTCTAACCGGCCTACTGCCAGCACCCCTGGCGGTAAGAAAAAGGGTCAAATCCCCAAAAAAAAATCCCAACCGGGATGAGATCTTGAATTTGTATGCTAAAAGGGTCAAAACACGAAATTTTGTCGCATCCACATGACCCTGCCTTCCTCTGGCTTCATGTGCTCCACAACAAGCCAACATGCAGAAGTTTTTTGAAGGACTCAGATTGTTTATGTAAAGAGCCATGTGGCATCTCCTATAAGTTTATCTATGTGGAACAACATTTTGTGAAATACTAGTGTACACGCATTGGTCATGGAAGATCCTAGTGAATAGTAAAAAGTAAATAGACTTTTTTACTTAGCTCATGTTGCTTGAAACCCACACACGCTAGCCGTCTAGCCATTCCTGGTTTCTTTCTTATGACACTTCTCCTTTTCCCACTGTTCTCCGGATCCAAGACAATGTGGGATGTACATAAATTAATTGGGTAAAATATAGGTCTCAGCTATAAGGATATGCTCTAGAAAAACAAAAGGACGAGAAGCTAGCTTGACTATCTATCTTGTGTGAGGCAACACCATTTGACAAACCCAAGCAGCCAGGAATACATCCAAACGTGGGCGGTGGCGCCTATATCCATGTACCATTTGAAAGGAGGTGCAACGGAGTTGCTCATCGCATGGTGGATCAGGGCGCCATGATCGCAAGAGTTAGGGTGCAGCAGCAGGTGGCGGCCTAGAGTACATCACAGGGTATGCCTGCGTCTGGATGCCGGGACGAGGGCCACATGGCTGAGTTCGAAGGGACCCAGAGAGGGTGTGGCAGAGGGAACTATATGCCCCATTGGGCAAAGTAGCCGAGCCACGGGTGCTGGGTGGATCCACCACTTCCGCCATTGTGATCGCCCCGACCACCTCCAGGATGGTCGCCACGGCCGCGACCCTGCCCGTGGCCAGGATGGTCCCCAGGCCACGATCACCTCTGGGAGGAGCAGAGCCACGCTGCTGCTGGGAAGATTGTTGACCGCCAGCACCGCGGTGGGCGGTGGCCACCACCACGGTCAGAGGGAGCTCCGCCCTAGACGAAAAGCACATGAGCGGTCTCATTGCGGGTCTTCTTGGCCATGGAGGCCTCAGCCAACATAAGACGAGAGCGAGCCTGCGCAAAGGTGGGAAACTTGTCCAACGACTGGATAATTTCAACCTGTACCTCGAATATCTTGCCAAGGATGTCGATCACCTACATCGTGAGAGTACGATCTTTGACTGGTTCATCAACATCAGCAGGGGACCGAGTCAGCGATCTGTTTGAGGCGGTGGTAGTATTCGGAGATGGACATGTCGCCGGCTCGCCGCGGACGGTGTTCCCAAACTCCTTGTCCAGGAACATCGCTTGAGCGGCCCTGTTGTCGAGGAAGAACTACTGAAGCGCGGTCCAGGCAGCGAAGGCGGAGGTGCTGTTCTCCATGACGAGATCCTTGAGCACATCGCTGACCATGGAATGCATGCATCGATAGGAAGCGGTTGATGAAGAAGGTCATGTACCGGCGCCATCGAGAGTAGTTGTTGGAGGCCGGATCAAGGCGGAAGGTAATATGATCAGCGACGGCAAACTCATCGATGGAGGGTGCGGGGAGCGGTGCATAGACATGCTTGGTGGCGAAGGGGAGGAGGGGCGCCATCTTGGGGGCTGATCTGGGCACGAGACATGACGGACGGAGAGGAGACGGAAGGTTGCAGTGCCAGAGTGGGCCGCAGGCATGGTGCCTTGGGCGGACGATGGGGAGGCATCAGGGGAGGAGGCTGAGGAGGTGGACATGGCGAGGAAGAAGATAGGCTATGATTACCAAGTTGACTGGGAGAATCGCCACAGTTGTATTGCTCTCAATCTAGGTTACACATACGCAACCGAACAGTAACATCCCATGAGGAGGCGCACATAGTAGCACATGCAGGTGCGTGCGTGCGTGAGACCCCGAATAGCTACAGACAAGGGGTTTGTTACAGGAGTTACAGGGTTACACGTGACAGTACAAACATTACAATTCAACACCAACATCTACCCAGAGTCCCACACGCGAGTGGAAGCAAACGTGTTGAAGGGTTACAACATATTACACCATCGCACCACTAAAGAATTAGTAGTACATCACTCGTGGGACTACTACTAGCAGTGATCTTTGAGTTCCCGACCCTTCTCAATCTCACGAAACTTGGTATAACATTTTGTCCATGTGTAAATTTTGTTCAAAACATGTCGATGAATTGTGCCACTCTTTCTTCTTTACTTCCACTCTCGCCCTCATGTTTGGTTTGAGACCCCTTTTATAAAATGTGTTTGGCTTGGCGTAGGTGTATAGTCCTGAACAAAAATAAATGCAATTCAATGTTGAAGCTGACTCCCATTGTTTCCATTGTTTTGTTGTTGCCCATACTACAGAGACCACGTGATTAATCACTTTTGTGCTATTTTAGTGTCCCTCTGCAAGTATTTATGTTTTCTTTTTGTTAAAGATCGTTTGCACTCTAAAAAAATACTAGACGCAAGGATCACTACCGGAATTTGCCCAAATCCCAACGGCCTATATTATGCCGACGATAGCCGTCGGCATATATAGAGGTATGCCGACGGCCTATGGCAAGCCGTCGGCGTTGAAAAGTCGTGGGCATACCTCAACATATGCCAACGGGGCCGTCGACATCGTACGACCGTCGGCATTCCTGTCGATATGCCTACGGTGGCCGTCGGCAAAGATGAGCCTTCGGCATATCAATGGGCCCGGCTACCCGGCGGGCGACCGGCTTTGACGTCGTCATATCTATGTTGACGGCCCTAACGACGGCCGTCGGCATAGGCCTGACTCACATCATCGATCCACGGCGCGTGCCATGTCATTGATCCGAGCCCCTCAACGATCCGGGGGGTGGGCATAGATATGTCGACGGCCTTGCCCTGTGATGGTGGTGGCGTTGGTTGTGATGATGATACTTATATGTGTTGTGTATGTCCATTTCATCATATTTATCTGTTGTGTATTCCCTGTGTTTTTGAATTGAATTGAAATGAATTCAAACAAAGAACAGAAGAAAATCAGAAAGAAACTATGCCGACGGCTTGGCCGCCGGCATAGGGGAGGGTTGTGCTACCAGTGGGCGCCACGTGTCCACTATGCCAACGGCGTTGCCGTTGGTATAGTTTTATATATATGGCGACGGCCTGGCCGTCGGCATAGTGGACACGTGGTCGCCACTAGGCGCATCCTGGCACACAGGTATGCCGACGGCTTAGCCATCGGCAAAAGGTGACATGTGGCGACGACTGGGCGATTCCTTCCCGTCGGCATAGACTCAAATCTATGCCGGCAGCCCGGCCGCGGGCATACGTGTGCCACGTGGCACCTTCTGGTTGGGCAGTACTTGAAGATGGTGTCGTCAGCCGCCGTCAAACGTGGAAGTTTGCCGATGGTGAATCTATGCAGACGGCCGTATGGAAGCCGCCGACATAGGCCTCTCCTCGATGCCGACGGTTTTCCTATGTCATCGGTCGGTCCGGGTTACGCCGATGCAAAAGTTGCCGACAGCCCTATGCCGACTGTGGCTGTCGGCATAGGCCTATCCCGACGGCTCTAGGTCGTCGGCATAGGAGGTCATTCCGGTAGTGAATGCCCGCAGTGAACAATGCATGGTCAACTGACCTCGTCTTTGTCAGCGCTTGCACCTCAGCGACCTTGCAGTTCGGGACGTTCATGGTGCCAGTCTGGCTCTACGCGCCTGGAGGGTTTGACTGCAGCATCGTTCACATCTGCAGCATACTGACCCCCACCGATGCTGTAGTCACCTTCATATACCTCATGACAAACTTGAGATTCACAAAAATAGTAAAGTTATTCATAAACTAGTGATTCACACAAATCTTAAAAAATTCAAATTTAAACTATTCAAATTTTAACTATTCATAAACAAATTTTGTGACCTAAAGTAAAAAATAAAGCAAAAAACAAAAGAAAATGAATAATGCAGAAAACAAAACAAAAAATCTAGAAAAAAATACTTATATTAACAATAAGTATTTTGTTATAAGTAGAAAAAAATAAATAAAGCAACAAAGAATAAATTATCTAAGTATTTTCTGTTCAAAACATTATAAGCAAAAAGAAACTTTAATAGCAAAAAGAATTATCATAAATATTTCTATTGTTACAAACTAGTGATTCACATAAATTTCAAAGAATTCAAATTTAAATAATTCAAATTGGAAAATTAATGGCACTAACAGAAATTTTATAATTTTTATTACCTAAAACCAAAAATAATAACTGAAAAAACTAGTAAGTATTTTGCTGTTAGTAAAAAAACAAAAAATTGGATTTTTTTTAAAAAAATGCCACCTACTGGGCCACCACAACCTGCATACGACTAGAAACCCGCTAGTTGGGCCAGGATGCAGGCCCACAGTAGGCCCAGTAGGCCCACAGGCATAGAGAGTGGATTTAGGCCCGTAAGCCTACAGTAGAGAGGAGCTCAAAGTGGTCGGCTCCGCAGGGCTTATAAACCACTCCGAGCCCCTCTCGGCTAGCGAGGTGGGACTAAACATCCCAACGCACCGCGGCAGTTCCAGTACACGACCTTTGGTCCCGGTTGGTGGCACCAACCGGGATGAAAGGGAGCCTTTGGTCCTGGTTCGTGGCACCAACTGGGACTAAAGGCCGCCGCTTCCCGCCCTTTGGGCTGCCGAAAATTGGCCTTTGGTCCAGGTTCGTGGCACAAACCAGGACGAAAGGGGTGCACTGGTCCCGGTTTGTGCCACGAACCGGTACCAATGGCTTTGCTATATAAGCAAAGACTTGGGAAATTTTCACATTTCCCTCGCAGTTGCCCCCGACGACGCCGAGCACATCGCCGCCGCCAGGCTGCCCCAACGCCGTCCGCCGCCCCTGTCGTCGCCCCCGACCGCGCCGTCGCCCGTGCCTCGCCGTCGCCGCCGCCGCCCCGTGCCCCCCCCCCCGCCTCCTCGCCGCCAACGCCCGTGCCTCGTCGTCGCCCCCGACCGCGCCATTGCCGTCGCCCGTGCCTCGCCGTCGCCGTCGCTGCCCCTCACCGTCGCCGTCGCCGCCCCGTGCCCCCCTGCCTCCTCGCCGCCGACGCCGTGCCCCTCCTCGTCGATCGCCGCCCCGGCTTGCGTAATTTCCTAATTTAGAATGTATAGTTAATTTAGTTGTATAGTTAGGATGTATAGTTAATTTAGATGTATAGTTAATTTAGTTGTACTTAATTTAGATGTATAGTTTAGATGCAAAAGTTAGAATTTTTTTCTGTTCATACATTTTTTTGGTGATATTATTGTTCCATATGCAAAAGTTTGTGTGTTCATATATATGCAAATAATATGTCAATTTGTTCATAGAATTTTTATGATTTTTTTGTTGTAATTTTGTTCATAGAATTTTTATTTTGTTCATAGAATTTTTATTATTTTTTTCTGTTGTAATTTTGTTCATATTGTGTAGGAATCTGAACGTTATGTATGATCAAAGTCATTTATGTATATGTTCATATTTAGAAGAAAAAGAAGGAGAGAAAAAACGAAAATAAGAAGAGGAAGAAGGAGAAGAAGAAGAGGAGAGAAATAACAGGAGAAATAAATAAGAAGATGAAAAAGAAGAAAAAAAAAGAAGAGAAGAAGAAGGAATAGAGGAGAAGAAGAAGAATTCTTCTTGTTCTCCTCTATTATTCCTTCTTCTTCTCCTTTTTTTCTTTTTCTTCTTCTCCTTTTCCTTTCTTCTTCTCCTTTTTTTTCTTCTTCTTCCTCTTCTTATTTTTTGTTATCGGGTATGTCGTTGTCGACATACCCCCCTCCCCGATAATTAACTTTTAGTAATTAGTACTACTTAGAAAGTGTTTAATGGAATTAGTTAGAACTAGGTAAACTTGTTTATTTTTAGTAAGTACTACATTATTCTATTTATAGTAAGTGCTTAGTAGTTGAACTAGTTGATTTAATAAAACTGGTTTATTTTACTATAGAAGTAGTTTATTTTTAGCAAGAAAATTGATAGAACTAGTTTATTTTTTTAGTTAAAGCAATTATTCCCGCATCGACGTGGACGATGCCTATCCCGCATCCTCATCGTTGAGTCGGCGGCGGACGACACCTGCTTGACCAGATGGGCCATGTCCGGGACTAGGCTCCGCCGGTGTGGTACTGGGAGGCGCTACCTTCCGGGGGGCGTAGCTTGGTGAGGAGCCAGCCCATCGTTGACCCGATCCTTGTTTGGTGGCGGTTGCGTGGGCCAGTGACGGTGCCGAGGCTTCCGGACACCCCGGAGGTGGTACGTCACCGTGTCAGCGAGGAGGACGAGCACGTCCGTCGCTATATGGTTGCGTTGGAGGGCAGGTTCGAGAATACCTGGCAGGTTCTTCAGGGATCTCACTGGAGCTATGATCCTGTGATGGTTCCTTCCCTTTGGGTGTCCACCACCCGCGCCGATACCTGTCGGGCGCTACGGTTCTAGCTGTACTGGCGATATGTATGATATATAGTATTCGACGTGTATTAGTGATAATATTTGATGTACGGACACATGGAGATGATGTAGTTTTTCTTATAATTGAAGGCATCCTAATTTGAATACTAATTTATTTTGCGATTTGATTTTTCTTATTGAATGCTCAAATTGGAGAGCACTATGCAAGGCATATGCATATGATTAGTTGAATAATAATGATCTAATTTAGTCTTTGAATTATGAACGTATAGGAAATGTCATCATCGGACGACGAAAGTCTCCCGGGGGAGTGCGACTGGTGTCACGGCGATCGAGGTGAGTGTGACAGGCCTCACCTGGACGATGGTCGGCGCTTCAGCATTAAGCTCGAGGAGACCTTCGAAGTTGAAATGGTACGCAACGACGACAAGTGTTTTTTTTCATAATTAAGCATGACTTCAACTATTTCAACGTGTAATTTTCGTCTTTTACAATTCGAGTATAGTTTATCCCATGCCATGCAAGACGCTATGTCTTGGAGAGGATGGATTTTGAAGACCATGAAAATTTTGAAACGAAGAAAATTCACCTAAGGACCCATCATGATGCGGATTTTGAAGTAAAGTTGTATAATGTTGAGAGCGTAACTCATTTTGGTTGCAAAAATTGGGAAGCATTTTGCAAATTGTATGGTTTTGATGAGGGTATGCTTGTCACTATGGATCTTGGTGATCCTGAAATCGAGCAAGACAATATGGACATTTGGGTCCTTGTTGATACTCCTCCAGTTCTACCGCTATGTGAGTTTCTCAAACATACTTAATTATGAACTAATTTATATTGTTCATTTCAAAATAGTTGACAGCATATTTCCATTGACAGCTTATTTTGAAGTATCAAAGAATGTGCAGAAGATGGTAGATAGAACTTACTACACCGATGGCTCTGAGTTAACTTACAAGGAGAAAACTCATCTGGTTGGATTTTGTAATGATATTGAGAATTACAATATCTACAATCGAACTCCTCAATATTATGGTCAATACGTGCCACTAGTGCACGTGTTGAACTACGGTAACTACCATGGAGATACCCTGGTAAGTTTTTTTTACTATTACGACATCCGTGCATCTTTTTGCATACTTCTAAAACTAGTACATCATTGCTAACTACGAAGTTATTACTATGTTTTTCAACAGAGAATCCCAGAGGATTGTGTGCCTCATTTGATGTATCAGAATGGCGGCAGCCTTCGTGTTTTGAACATATATCCAGGTCATCCTACGAATCTCAACTGTCCATATCGGATTTCTAAAAGAAGTGGAGACATGACAATCAAAGGATGGAAAAAATGTATGGACAGTCGTAAGGAGCTTCTTGGAAGCAAAAGGAAGCGAGGCGCAAGAATTGGAGACAGGATGATCTCCATTCTTCGTAATGGAGAGTCAGGGTCTATATTGTTTTATGCTATTTTACCTTAAGTGTGTTTAGGACCTACCTGACACTGATGATCATGTGCTAAGAACAATTATGTAGGGTTGGGTTCGATGACTATGAGGATGATGATCGTATGACTTATTATTAATAACGAGTAGAAGTTGTATGATGATGCTTGATTAATTAGTAGGACTTGTTATTATATATGATGATGTATGATGCAAGCATGCATGAGTTATTATATATATATCTGCGGGTGAAATGAACATAGCAGTAGCATAGGTAAACCAAGGACGAAGATATAAGAGAGGACACTTCTCTCTATTAGCTAGCTAATAACAACCTAAAAATAACCCCCTAAACCCCTAAAACAGCCACTTTTTTTTTAAAAAAAGAAAAACCTCAGCTCCAGCCAGATGCTGACGTGTGGAAGCCTATTGGTCCCGGTTTATGTCATCAACCGGGACCAAAGGTCCCCCTGCCTGGGCTGCCGGCACTGCCCATGTGGAGGCCCATCAGTCCCGGTTCTGGATTGAACCGGGACTAAAGGGTCGGGGCATTAGTACCGACACTTTAGTCCCGGTTCAGGAACCGGGACTAAAGGCCCTTATGAACCGGGACTACAGGCCCTTTTTCTACCAGTGGTTGTTCCCTTTGTCATCGGTATGTTACTTGCCCGAGACTCGATCATCGGTATCTCAATACCTAGTTCAATCTCGTTGCTGGCAAGTCTCTTTACTCGTTCTGTAATGCATCACCCCGTAACTAACTCATTAATCACATTGCTTGCAAGGCTTATAGTGATGTGCATTATCGAGAGGGCCCAGAGATACCTCTTCGACAATCGGAGTGACAAATCCTAATCTCGATCTATGCCAACTCAACAAGTACCATCGGAGACACCTGTAGAGAACCTTTATAATCACCCAGTTACGTTGTGACGTTTGGTAGTACACAGAGTATTCATCCGGTATTCGGGAGTTGCATAATCTCATAGTCAGATGAACATGTATATGTCATGAAGAAAGCAGTAGCAATAAACTAAACGATCATCGTGCTTAGATAACGGAATGGGTCAAGTCAATCACATCATTCTCTAATGATGTGATCCTGTTAATCAAATGACAACTCATGTCTATGGCTAGGAAACTTAACCATCTTTAATTCAACGAGCTAGTCAAGTAGAGGCATACTAGTGACACTCTGTTTGTCTATGTATTCACACATGTACTAAGTTTCCGGTTAATACAATTCTAGTATGAATAATAAACATTTATCATGATATAAGGAAATAAATAATAAATTTATTATTGCCTCCAGGGCATATTTCCTTCACAATGAGCATTCTATAAATCAACCATGAACTATCTTATACCAGCATGGTGCATCAAAGAAAAGTGAAAACTAAATGCAAAAGACGCTCCACGATTCACGCATATCATGTGACGAATAAAAATATAGCTCCAAGTAAAATTACCGATGATCGTTAGAAGAAAGAGGGGATGCATTCTGGGGCATCCCCAAGCTTGGTTGCTTGGGAGTCCTTGAATATTTCCTTGGTGTGCCTCGGGCATCCCCAAGCTTAGGCTCTTGCCACTCCTTATTCCTTCATCCATCGTGATCTCTCCCAAAACTTGAAAACTTCAATCACACAAAACTTAACAAAAAGTTCGGTAAGTTCAGTTAGTATAATAAAGCAAATCACTACTCTTAGTACTGTTGAAAACCAATTCATATTTTGTTTTTGCATTGTAGCTAATGTAATATTACTTTTCCATGGCTTAATCCATTGATAGAATTCGATAGTTTTATCAAAACAAGCGAACTATACATCAAAACAGAATCTGTCTTAAAGAGGACAGTCTATAGTAATACGACTATTCACCATACCTCTGTACTCTAAAAATTCTGCCAAAATTACGAAAAATAAAAAATTTGTGTAGAAAGACAGTGCAAAAAATTTCAGAACCGTTTGGCGTTCCAGTAAAAAGTGTAAAATCGCGCACTACACCCCAAAGTTTCTGTTCTGCACCGCACAAACCAACAAGCAAGGTAAACATCCTAAAGGAAAATATTGATACATTATTTTTATAATACAATGGAATTGTACAATGGGATAATTATTTTTGTTGAAAAGTTTCTGTAATGAAGATTTTCAAAGTATTCGTGAGCATGAACAAAGTTCAAGGAGCTCCCCCACTTCAACAATGCTTGTCTCTCTCACTCTCACTTTCCTTTTTGAAAAGTTTTGGGTTTCCCACTTTATTTATTTTTTGTTTTTTAAACTATATAAAAGCACTCAATAGAAATAAATGACGCTTTAAAACTTCCGGGTTGTCTCCCTGGGAGCGCTTTCTTTAAAGCCACTAAGCTAGGCATATAGTGCTCAAGTAATGAATCCACCCGAATCCCAAGGTATATTTAACACCCTCGATGCGACTATATCTCCCACGTGTCGAGGCACGACTTAGAGGCATAATCGCATTGAAGGCATATGTCGCAAGTTAGGCAATCTTCACAACATCCCATGTAATATAGATAATAAAAGGGGAGATAACATAGTTGGCTTACACTCGCCATGTCAATCAAGTACATGAATAGCATTACAACATTCAAACACTCATGGCCCGTCTACGGCGCCAAAATAAAAGATAACCCAACATGCGACACGGTCCCGATCACCCCAATTGGGCACCACTACTGATCATCAGGAAAGGAAACATAGTATCACCTGGAGCGGAATCATCAGGCCCTGCATCTGGTGTAATAGTAATATGTGAGCCACAGGGACTCAGCAATCTCGCACCCTCGTGATCAAGACTATTTAAGCTTAATAGGTAAGGCAAGGTAAATATATGTGGAGTTGCAGCAAGCGACCAGCATATATGGTGGCTACCCTGTTCGCAAAAGAGAGCGAGAAGAGAAGGCAAAGCGCGAACGCATAACTAAAGAGGGCAATCCTGCAGCAAACATAACTCCAACACCGTGTCCACTTCCCAGACTCCGCCGAGAAGAGGCCATCACGGTAACTCACACAGTTGATTCATTTTAATTAAGTTAAGGTTCAAGTTATCTACAACCGGACATTAACAAATTCCCATCTGCCCACAACCGCAGGCACGGCTTTTGAAAGTTCAAATCCCTGCAGGGGAGTCCCAACTTAGCCCATGACAAGCTCTCACGGTCAACAAAGGAATAGACATCCTCTCGAGACGTTCCGATCAGACTCGGTACCTCGGTTCTTCAAGACACTTCGACAGGTCAAAACAAATCCAGCAACACCGCCCGAATGTGCCGACAAATTCCGATAGGAGCTGCACATATCTCTTTCTCAGGGCACACTCAGATTGTCTAAACTTTCGGTAGGCCAGCCCAGAGTTGCCCCTGGTAGCCACCGGTGGCTGACGAGTTGGACCAACACTCAGAGGAGCACTGGCCCGGGGGGGGGGGTTAAAAATAAGATGACCCTCGGGCTCCGGAAACCCAAGGGAAAAAGAGGCTAGGTGGCAAATGGTAAAACCAAGGTTGGGCATTGCTGGAAAAGCTTTACTCAAGGCAAACTATCAAGGGGTTCCCATTATAACCCAACCGCGTAAGGAACGCAAAATCCGGGAACATAACAAACTAGGGCGGCAAGAGTGGAACAAAACACTAGGCGAGAGGCCGAGCCTTCCACCCTTTACCAAGTATATAGATGCATTAAGATAACATGGCAATATAGTGATATCCCAACAAGTAAATAATGTTCCAACAAGGAACGGTCTCCAATCTTCACCTTCATCTAGCAACGCTATAAGAGGGGCTGAGCAAAGCGGTAACATAGCCAATCAACGGTTTGCTAGGACATGGTGGGTTAGAGGTTTGACATGGCAATTTGGGAGGCTTGAAAGCAAGTGGTAGGCATCGTAGCATTGGCATAGCAAAAGAGCGAGCATCTAGCAAAGCAAAGATAGTAGTGATTTTGAGGGTATGATCATCTTGCCTGCAAAGTTGTCAGAGTTGACTGGATCCTCGAAAGCAAACTCAACGGGCTCCTCGTTAGTGAACTCGTCTCCCGGCTCTACCCAAACAAGATAGACAAGCAACAAGGACACAATCAACCACGTGCAAACTCAAACAACAAGATGCAAAGATGGTATGCTACGCGGGATGCAATATGTGATGCATATGCAAGATTTGTGACCTTGGCCTCAACTTGGAAAACCAAGTGTGTCACTGGAAAGATGAGATGAAATTGCTTGAAAACGATATAAAGATCACCGGAAACGGAGTTACGGTTTGGAAATGGCAAGCGATTCAAATATGACCACGTTCTGCGATTTACCGCAAGTAGCCATCTAAATGCAATGAAATGAACATGCTAGAACACCCAAACATGACAACAAAATGCATGGCAGGGATGCATTCAAGATGCTTAACAATAGTCTAGCACTGAGCTACGGCCAATTCATCCATTAACAGGTTCAAACAAGCATGGCAAAACTGCATATGGTAAACAGATCTCAGACTTAGTGAAATTAACACTTGTCTGGAATTTCAGATCAGATAGCACTCTTCGGAGCAACAAAACTATATGCTACAAGACCTGAACATGGCAAAGTAAAGCATGACATGGAGCTACTCAAAGAGCTTAACAAAAGTCCCTTAGTGACATTGAGCCAAAAGGGATCAGAAAATACAATTGCAAGCATGTGAACATGGCAAAAACATAATCAGTTCTTAGACTTAGAGAAAACTGGAGCATGCTGAAACATATCTCAAGTAGGCATGTTTACGAGCTCGATGCACTCACTACAGAGCAAGTCATGGAAACCTAAGCATACATCCATCAAGAATACACAAAATGCAAGCTAGACATGGCAAGAACAATAGCATAGCATGCACGGATCAACTACAACATCATCGGCAAAATCGTTAGGGTGCTCCATAATTGCAAACAAAGACATGGATGGATAGAGCACTACAAGATTAACAAAACATCCTTACTGATAATCCTCAAAAGAGGCACGGATCACTAGGAAACAACATGAACATATAACAACATGAGATAAAGAGCTCAAGGACTTAGTGGAATTACTAAGTCCCTGAAATCAGCATTATCAAGTGCCTCACTTTGCAAGCTCGTGCTAGTCACCACACACATCACAAAAATACATGGGTTGCACCTCTGGAAAGATAACAAAACCCTTAACAAAACATATGTAGAGCTCATGGGCATATCATGCACACATTAATCAGGCAAAAATGACAAATATCTAAATGGAGTAGCAGATCTGACAATTATCTCAAGTAGCACTCTTCTAACAGCATTTCGGGCATCAAGATGAACTCAAATGAAAATGATGCAATGGAATGAAATGATGTGCTCTCTGAGACGAACATTTTGATATGCTATATGCCCAAATCGGAGCTACGGATGAGGAGATACGACACGATGAACAGGAGCATATGGATCTGAGATTTGAGGACTTAGGGAAAAATCCAAAGTCGACCTAGGTTTTACTGTAGCGGCGGATCCAGATCGAGCGCGCACGCGAACCGAGGTGGACAAGAAGCTCGCCGGAGCATCTCGCCGGAGTAGGAGGGAGAGGCCGGCCGGGGCTTGCCGGCGAGGGGCGCGGGGTCGCGGGGTCGGCGCGGGATCCGCCGGCGACGAGGGGGACGAGGCGGCGGAGTTGATGGGGCGGTGCGGCCGGAGAAGGTCGCCGGCGCGGGGCGACGGAGTTGCGCCGGCGAGGCGGAGGCGGCGGCGCGGCGATGTCGGCGGGTGGCGGCGGCCGACTTGGGCCTCGGGGCCTTCCGCGGGGTCTGCGGGCCGGCGAAGTGGGCACAGGCGCGGGCGAACCGGCGATCGACACGTGGCGGCGGCGGGCGCGATTTCTGTCCGGCGGAGCCCGGACACGTCCGGCCGCACGGAGGGAGCGGGGCTAGGGTTAGGGTTGATCCGGAATTTCGGGGGAGATGCCTATTTATACATAGAGGGAGCTAGGAGGCTCCAAATTGAGCACGGTTTTCGGCCACACGATCGTGGTCGAACGCTCTAGAAGATGGAGAAGGGTTAGGTGGGTTTTGGGCCAAATTGGAGGGGTGTTGGGCTGCAACACACACGAGGCCTTTTCGATCCCTCGGTTAACCGTTGGAGTATCAAACGATGTCCAAATGGTATGAAACTTGACAGGCGGTCTACCGGTAGTAAACCAAGGCCGCATGGCAAGTCTTGGTCCAATCCGGAAATGTTTAATCCCCACACACAAAAGAAAGGTAGAAATGACCACCGGAGGAGAACGAAGCACCGGATGCAAAACGGACAATGGGGAAAATGCTCGAATGCATGAGACGAACACGTATGCAAATGCAATGCACATGATGATATGATATGAGATGCATGACAACGATAAAAACACACGGAGACAAAGACCCGAACCCGAGAAAATAAAATAACTTGAGGCCGGAAACGGCAAGAGTTGGAGTACAAATTGGGTAAAACATATCCGGGGTGTTACAGTATATCAAAGCCAATGTTAATTTACAATGATTTGTGATTTAGTAGTGAGCACAAAGTAACATATATCATGCAACAACGAAGTCTAACTCTTTTCCTATGCATCGGCATGTCATAAAAGAACAATTCATGCACACATAGTAAAGGCCAATGCATAGTATACATAGTTTCTTGCAATTTTATCATATTGAAAACATGGAGAGGTGGAGATGTAGTTCCTCTCTTATAATAATTGCAAGTAGGAGCAGTAAGCACATGCATATTATATATATCAAAATCATCATGTGTAGTAGTGAAATGCAACCCATCAATATAATCCTTAATAAGGGCAAACTTCTCCGATATAGTGTAGTCGGGAGAATTCAAATAGATAATAGGACTATCATGCGTGGGTGCAATAGCAATAATTTCATGTTTAACATAAGAACTATAGCAAGTTCATCTCCATATGCATAATTTATATTGGCATCTTGGCCACAAGCATAGCAGTGCATCATCAAAAAGGGATATTTCAAAAGAATCAACAGGATCATAACAATCATCATATCATTCATCCTTTGGTAAGCATGAAGGGAAATTAAATAATGTATGAGTTGAAAAGTTACTCTCATTAGAAGGTCGGAACGGGTGATCAATCCGCTCTTCCTCCTTTTGTTCTTCACTCTCCTCCTCATCTTTTTCATCCAATGAGCTCACAATGTCATTAATTTCTTCTTCCATAGATTCCTGTAAAATATTAGTCTCTTCTTGGTAGGTGAAGTGAAGTCGCCATATCCTCGGCCAAATCCCCATCTCCTCCCCCAAATCCCTCCTCTCTTCCGCCACTCTCTCCTCTCACTTTCCATACGCTCTCACTTGGACCTCTTGCCCATGCGCCCATCCTCCTCCATGGCGCCAAAAGAGGCCGCCGCCTCACGCCACCGGCGTCTAGGAGCTCGCCGCCCGCGCCACCACACCGGAGCACCTCACCACCGGTGACTAGCTCCGCTGCTCCCTCCATCACCTTCCTCCCTCCCTCGGTTTTCCTTTTCTCGCTCTCCCTCTGGTTTGACTCACCCTCCCATGTCCATGCCCGTACAGGTCGGCGCCATGGACGACCCGGAACTATCTGGCATGGTCGAGAAGAGGAGCCCCACGCCGCGGCCTGGCTCTGCCATAGAAACGGGCCCTCTCCAACAGCCACCGCCGGATCAGGTCTTCCGTTGTCCGTTCATGCCTCAGGCGACGCCAATCGTCGCTAGATCGAACCACTACTGCCATTGACAACACGCACGGGACCGAGATTTTTTCGTTTATGAAAGTAATAGCGGTAGCGTGTGTCAACACGCGCTACTGCTACAAGTTAGTTGTGGCGCCGTATCAGTAGCGCGAGCACCCGCGCTACTGATACAGCCAAAACCTGCGCTACTGCTAGGCTTTTCCCTAGTAGTGTACTATCATTAGAAGTTGGGAACGGGTAGCTAATCCACTCTTCCTCCTTTTGTTCTTCGCTCTCCTCATCATCTTTTTCATCCAATGAGCTCATAGATTCATCAATTTCTTTTTCCATAGACTCCTACAAAATATTAGTCTCTTCTCGGACAGCGGAGACTTTCTCAATAAATTCATCAATATCATAATTGAATTCATAAGTCTCATAGCAATATCTAAGTATAGCAAAATTTTCAGGTCTATAAACAGCATCATCAAGATTTCCACACTCTTTAAACAAAGATTCAATTTCATAAGCGCCCATAAAAGCAAATAATTCTTCTATTTGTTCCACATCATAGTAATCATATATACCATTAGCATTAGAAGCTAAGCTTTCATTATCATTAAATTCGCATGAAAAGGGAAGGTGTGGAGTCTTCATCCTAGAGCAACAAGTATAATCATATCTCAAGCATAGTTGCCGAGCATACCAATGCAACATATAAATTTGATCCCATAATAGTTTCCCTTTTTGAGTCAAGCGATAATCCCTAAAGTATTCACGTTGATCCAACATTACTCCCATTATAAAGTTGAATGAGGTTTTCTTAGGATTATCAAAGTAGTACATAATATCTTTCACATAATGAGCATAAAGGGTTTTAGGACGTTCCCCATCTCCATGAGTAGCAAGTAAACCTAATTTTTTTTGGTATTTCGTGTTCCATATACATAACGAAAGATAGAGAACAACTTAGAACAGCAAATAAAAATTACTTAGTGATAAAGCAAACAAGCACACACGAGAATATTCACCCCACGCTATAACTCCCCGGTAACGGTGCCAGAAAAAGATCTTGAGAACCCACAGGTATAAGGGATCAATTGTAGCCTCTTTCGATAAGTAAGAGTGTCCAACCGAATGAGGAGCTAAAGGTAGAACAAATATTCTCTCAAGTTCTATCGACCACCGATACAACTCTACGCACGCTTAACATTTCCTTTACCTAGAATAAGTATGAAACTAGAAGTAATTTGTAGGTGTTGTTGGGTAAGTTTGCAAGATAATAAAGATCGCGTAAATAAAAAGTAGGGGATGTTTAGATGAAGACACAACTAAGTTAGTTTTAGTAGAGAGCTTTTTGTCACGAGAAAGTTATTTGTCCCTAGGCAATCGATAACTAGACCGGTAATCATTATTGCAATTTTATTTGAGGGAGAGGCATAAGCTAACTTACTTTTCTTCTTGGATCATATGCTCTTATGATTAGAACTCTAGCAAGCATCCGCAACTACTAAAGATCATTAAGGTAAAACCCAACCATAGCATTAAAGTATCAAGTCCTCTTTAATCCCATATGCAAGCAACCTACTTACTCGGGTCTATGCTTCTGTCACTCACGCCACCCACCATAAGCAAATTATGAACATGTTACAAAACCTACAGCGGGGATCCCTCACGCTTGCGCGACACGGAGAGCACCATAGGACAACACCAATAATAAAACATGCAACTCAAACCAATCACGATCATCAATTAACCCATAGGAGAAAACGGATCTACTCAAACATCATAGGTTAGCCATACATCATTGGGAAATAATATATAGTGTTGAGCACCATGTTTAAGTAGAGATTACAGCGGGTAAAAGAGGGGTTACACCGCTGCATTGAGGGGGGAAGAGTTGGTGATGATGGCGATGAAGTTGTTGGTGTAGATTGCGGTGATGATGATGGCCCCGGCGGCGTTCCAGCGCCACCGGAAGAGAGGGGGAGAGGGCCCCTCTTCTTCTTCTTCTTCTTCATCTTCTTCTTCTTCTTCTTCTTCTTCTTCTTCTTCTTCTTCTTCTTCTTCTTCTTCTTCTTCCTTGACCTTCTCCCCAGATGGAAGAAGGGTTTCCTCTCTAGTCCATGGCCTCCATGGCGTGGGAGGGGCGAGAGCTCCTCCAAGATTGGATCTGTCTCTCTGTCTCTCTCTGTTTCTGCGTTCCCGGCTCTGCCATTTCACCGTTTCTTAAATTCCCGGAGATCCGTAACTTCGATTGGGCTGAATTTTGGACACAATTTTTATCCAGATATTAGCTTTCTTGCGGCGAAAGAAGGGCACCAACCGCCTTACGAGGTAGCCACGAGGGCCCAGGGTGCGTCTGACCCCCTGGGGCGCGCCCCCTACCTCGTGGTCCCCTCGGACATCGTCTCGCGTTGATTCTTCTTATCAAAAATCACATATATTCCAAAAAAATCTCCATTGATTTTTATCCCGTTTGGACTCCGTTTGATATGGATTTTCTGCGAAACAAAAAACATGCAACAAATGGTCAAGTGAATCATCTATAAGGGCAGTGACCACACTCGGATTCTCAGACTGGAATATAATAGGAAAATCTGAGCACTGCAAACTCGAAGATAGTCCTTCTAAGATAGCACTTACCTATGCTTGCTGGACATCCTTGCAATAAAATAGACATCAATATGCTATGAAAATAACTGAACCGACAGAATTGCTTAGTATCATACCAATGCTGGCCTCCACTATTTCATTCATAAACGTGGCGGCTGTCGAGAGGACAGTCCAGCCTTGAGGCATATGGGTGTCATGATTAGGTGGTGGAAATTTTAGTACCACGCCGCTAGTAGAAGAAGCTTTGGACCTCCTTAAAACTGATTCTTTTCCACATGCTATTGGAGCTTCATAAGAGAATGGTTTTCACGTGCTCGTCCTCCGCCGCTCGCCATGCCTTGCCTGTCCGCACGTCGTGTTTCGCGCTTGAGCCGAGACGAGCTCAAACCTATGTCATGTGTGCATTTGTTTCTTGCCGGTGAAAATGAATAATTAATTGGCCATTAATTACTAGTCATTAATGGACGCGCACTGGTAGAAAACGAGGCTTCCATACGCCCCCATTAGTCCCCAAAACAATCGAACCGCGACCAAAGGGGTCTTTAGTCGCGGTTCGGGAGAAGACCCGCGACCAACTACCTGGGCCCAGCGCGCTCGGTCGACAGCTGGCGGACGGGAGGGGCTTTAGTCCCGGTTGGCGTGGCCAACCGGGACTAAAGGTCCCAGAAGGCCTTTAGTCGCGGTTGGCCAGGCCAACCGGGACTAAAGCCCATCCAGCTGGCGGACGGGAGGGGCTTTAGTCCCGGTTGGCCTGGCCAACCGCGACTAAAGGCCCTATATATACTCAGCTCACTTCACTTCACTCGGCTCACTTCACAATTTTCAGAAGGTGGTGGTGGGGTGGTGGTGGGTTTGCTTTTGGTTTCTCCTATGCACACAAGGTGTTTGATGAAATGCCCGAGAGCCTGAAACAAGCCACATTTGAGCTTTCTCATTTATTTTTCCTCCGCGATCGCGGTTAGCAACTCGAACCTTTCATGTGTCATTGATAAAATACGCATGTGTGTATAGTTCATTGTTTAATTTGTATTATTTCTAGCTAGTTAGTTTAACAAATGCATGATGGTTAATTATATACTTTATATAATAATAATGCAGATGAATCGGCAATGGATGTACGGTTCCCGACTCTCCGGCGAGTTCACTACGGGTTTGAAAGATTTCCTCGTAGTGGCAAATGCGAACAAGCAGCAAGGTTTTATTATCTGTCCATGTGCTGTCTGTAAGAATGAGAAGGGTTACTCCTCCTCAAGAAGAGTTCACATGGACCTGCTTAAGCATGGTTTCATGCCAAGCTATTATTGTTGGACCAAGCATGGAGAAAGAGGGGTCAGAATGGAAGAAGATGAAGAAGGGGATGATATCGATGACAACTATCGTGATCTTTTCGGTGATACTTTCATGGAGGATGATGCTGAAGGTGTGGAAGGGTTAGGTGAAGGTGAAGAAGAGGCACATGATGAGCCCGCTGATGATCTTGGTCGGACCATTGCTGATGCACGGAGACGCTGCGAAACTGACAAGGAGAGGGAGAATTTGGATCGCATGTTAGAGGATCACAAAAAGTCGTTGTATCCAGGATGCGATAATAGTCTGAAAAAGCTGGGCTGCACACTGGATTTGCTAAAATGGAAGGCACAGGAAGGTGTAGGTGACTCATCATTTGAAAATTTGCTGAAAATATTGAAGAATATGTTGCCGAAGAATAATGAGTTGCCCGCCAGTACGTACGAAGCAAAGAAGGTTGTCTGCCCTCTAGGTTTAGAGGTTCAGAAGATACATGCATGCATTAATGACTGCATCCTCTACCGCGGTGAATACGAGAATTTGAATGAATGCCCTGTATGCACTGCATTGCGTTATAAGATCAGAGACGATGACCCTGGTGACGATGTTGAGGGCGAGAAACCCAGGAAGAGGGTTCCCGCCAAGGTGATGTGGTATGCTCCTATAATACCACGGGTGAAACGTCTGTTCATGAACGAAAAGCATGCCAAGTTGTTGCGATGGCACAAAGAGGACCGTTTGTCCGACGGGCAGTCGAGACACACCGCTGATGGAACGCAATGGAGAAAGATCGACAGAGTTTTCAAAGATTTTGCAGCTGACGCAAGGAACTTAAGATTTGGTCTAAATACTGATGGCATTAATCCTTTTGGCGAGCAGAGCTCCAACCATAGCACCTGGCCCGTGACTCTATGCATCTACAACCTTCCTCCTTGGTTGTGCATGAAGCGGAAGTTCATTATGATGCCAATTCTCATCCAAGGCCCTAAGCAACCCGGTAACGACATCGATGTGTACCTAAGGCCATTAGTTGAAGAACTTTTACAGTTTTGGGCGAAACCTGGTGTACGTGTCTGGGATGAGCACAAAGGAGAGGAATTTGACCTACGAGCGTTGCTTTTTGTAACCATCAACGATTGGCCTGCTCTCAGTAACCTTTCGGGACAGAAAAATAAGGGATACAATGCATGCACGCACTGCTTACATGAGACTGAAAGTGTACGTTTGGTTAATTGTAAGAAGAACGTGTACCTGGGTCATCGTCGATTTCTTCCCCGAAATCATAACGTAAGAAAGAAAGGCAAGCATTTCAACGGGAAGGCAGATCACCGGCCGAAGCCTGCGGAACATACTGGTGCTGAGATATTTGATATGGTCAAGGATTTGAAAGTCATCTTTGGAAAGGGTCCTGCCGGACAATCAGTTCCGCGGGGAGTTGACGGGCACGCACCCATGTGGAAGAAGAAATCTATATTTTGGGAGCTAGAATATTGGAAAGTCCTAGATGTCCGCTCTGCAATCAACGTGATGCATGTTACGAAGAATATTTGCGTGAACCTGCTAAGCTTCTTGGGCGTGTATGGGAAGACAAATGATACAAAGGAAGCACGGCAGGACCAGCAACTTTTGAAAGACCCAGATGACCGGCATCCGGAATGGTTTCAAGGTCGTGCCAGCTACGCTCTTACCAAAGAAGAGAAGGTCATTTTTTTTGAATGCCTGAGCAGTATGAAGGTCCCGTCTGGCTTCTCGTCGAATATAAAGGGAATAATAAACATGCCGGAGAAAAAGTTCCAAAACCTGAAGTCTCACGACTGCCACGTGATTATGACGCAATTGCTTCCGATTGCTTTGGGGGGGCTCCTACCGGAAAATGTTCGAGTAGCCATTGTGAAGCTATGTGCATTCCTCAATGCAATCTCTCAGAAGGTAATCAATCCAGAAGATCTACCACGGTTACAGAACGATGTGGTCCAATGCCTTGTCAGTTTCGAGTTGGTGTTCCCACCATCCTTCTTCAATATTATGACGCACCTCCTGGTCCACCTAGTCGAAGAGATTTCCATTCTCGGTCCTGTATTTCTACACAATATGTTCCCCTTTGAGAGGTTCATGGGAGTATTAAAGAAATATGTTCGTAACCGTGCTAGGCCAGAAGGAAGCATCTCCAAGGGCCATCAAAATGAGGAGGTAATTGAGTTCTGTATTGACTATGTTCCTGACCTTAAGCCGATTGGTATTCCTCAATCGCGGCACAAGGGGAGACTAAGTGGAAAAGGCAAGATCGGAAGGGATACCACGATATGTATGGACGGTCATTCTATGACTGAAGCACACCACACAGTTCTGCAAAATTCCAGCTTGGTGGCTCCGTACTTCGAGCAATACAAGAATATTTTACGCTCGGACAACCCGGGGAAGCCTGAATCCTGGATTAGAAAGGCCCACATGGAGACTTTCGGCAGTTGGTTGCGAAAACATTTAATGAATGACAATGATGTTGGAGATCAGCTGTACATGTTGGCCAAGAAACCATCTTCGACTATAACGACTTTCCAAGGGTACGAGATAAATGGGAATACATTTTACACCATCGCCCAAGATAAAAAGAGCACCAACCAAAACAGTGGTGTCCGCTTTGATGCAGCAACCGAGAATGGGCAAAAGGTCACATATTATGGTTACATAGAGGAGATATGGGAACTTGACTATGGACCCTCCTTTAAGGTCCCTTTGTTCCGGTGCAAATGGTTCAAGCTAACAGGAGGTGGGGTAAAGGTGGACGAGCAATACGGAATGACAATGGTGGATTTCAACAATCTTGGTTACCTTGACGAACCATTCGTCCTTGCCAAAGATGTCGCTCAGGTTTTTTATTTGAAGGACATGAGTAGCAAACCGAGGAAACGGAAAGATAAGAAAACGATCAGTACATCATGCGATGATCCAAAGCGCCACATTGTTCTTTCAGGGAAAAGAAACATCGTGGGAGTGGAGGACAAGACAGACATGTCAGAAGATTATAATATGTTTGGTGAAATTCCGCCCTTCAAAGTGAACACTGACCCAAGCATTAAGTTAAATGATGAGGATGCTCCATGGATACGGCACAATCGTAAGCAAGCAGGGACGTACAAGGGAAGAATTGATGTGTAATAATTTATTGTACCAAACTTTGTATTTGGTCGAACCTTCAAGGGATTTTAAAATGAATTAGTTTTATTTTTCTGATTTTTTTGATATATAATTGTATTTTTAAGATTTTAAAATGTCAGAAGATTTTAAAAAAGGAAAAAGGAAGAAAGGAAGAAAAACAAAGGAAGAAGAAAAAAACAAAAGAAAACAAAAAAACAAACAGAAGAAAAAACAATAAAAAGGAGGAAAGAAAGAATAGAAAGGAAGAAGAAGAAAGAAAGAATAGAAAGGAAGAAGAAGAAAGGAAGAAGAAGAAAGAAAGAAGAAGAAAGAAAGAAAGAAGAAGAAAGAAAGAAGAAGAAAGAAAGAAGAAGAAAGAAAGAAAAAAGAAAAAGGAAGAAGAAGAAAGAAAGAAGAAAGGAAGAAGAAGAAAGAAAGAAGAAAAAAAGGAAGAAGAAAAAACAAGAAAGAAAAAGGAAGAAGAAAAAAATGAAAACCAAATAAAAATCAAATGAAAACCAAGAAAAAGGAAAAAGGAAGAAGAAGAAAGAAAGAAAGAAGAAGAAAGGAAGAAGAAGAAAGAAGAAGAAAGAAAGAAGAAGAAAGAAAGAAAAAAGAAAAAGGAAGAAGAAGAAAGAAAGAAGAAAGGAAGAAGAAGAAAGAAAGAAGAAAAAAAGGAAGAAGAAAAAACAAGAAAGAAAAAGGAAGAAGAAAAAAATGAAAACCAAATAAAAATCAAATGAAAACCAAGAAAAAGGAAAAAGGAAGAAGAAGAAAGAAAGAAAGAAGAAGAAAGGAAGAAGAAGAAAGAAAGAATAGAAAGGAAGAAGAAGAAAGGAAGAAGAAGAAAGAAAGAAGAAGAAAGAAAGAAGAAAAACAAGAATTTAAAATGAATTAGTTTTATTTTCTGATTTTTTTGATATATAATTGTATTTTTAAGATTTTAAAATGAATTAGAAACAAAATAATATAAACTTTAATAAAATAAAATAATTATCATAAAGTAAAATAAATAAGTAATTATCATAAAGTAAAAATAAATAAGTAATTAGAAACAAAATAAAATAAAATAAATAAGTTTTTTGTTGTAAGTAGAAACAAAACAAAATAAATAAAGCAAAAATGAAAACAAAAAACAGGCAAAAAAAAGAATATGCCACCTACTGGGCCACCACGGCCTGAATACGACTAGAAACCCATTAATGGGCCAGGATTCAGGCCCGCAGAAGGCCCAGTAGGCCCACAGGCACATAGTAACAGAATAGGCCCGTAAGCCTGCATTCGAGAGGAGCTCGAAGTGGTGAGCGCAGCCGCGCTTATAAACCACTGTCGAAGCCTCTCGGCTAGCGAGGTGGGACTAAACATCCCACCGCACCGCGCCAGTTCAGCACAGACCCTTTAGTCCCGGCTGGGGAGGCGGACCGCGACTAAAGGGTACCCTTTAGTCGCGGTTGTTGTCCCCAACCGCGACTAAAGGGTCTTTCTGCGCGGGAAAGGAAGCGGCGCCAAAACCCTTTAGTCGCGGTTGGGGAGGGGGACCGCGACTAAAGGGTACCTTTAGTCGCGGTCCGCCTCCCCAGCCGCGACTAAAGGGTACCTTTAGTCGCGGTCCTCCTCCCCAACCGCGACTAAAGGTGCGTCTATATATACACTTAGCCGATTCCTCTGTCTCCCCAAACGCCGATCGACGCCGACGCCGAAGCCCTGCCCCGACGCCGACGCCGACGCCGAAGCCCTGCCCCGACGCCGACGCCGAAGCCCTGCCCCGACACCGACGCCGAAGCCCTGCGCGCCGCCGCCCCCGTCCCCAGTGAGCGCCGCCCTTGCTCGCCGCCCTTGCTCGCCGCCCTTGCCCGCCGCCCTGCCGCCCTTGCCCGACGCCCTGCCGCCCGCCGCCCGACGCCCGCCGCCCTGCCGCCCTCCGCCCGCCGCCCGCCGCCCTGCCTGCCGTCCTCCGCAGGAAGGAAGAAAGGAAGAAGAGAAGAAAGGAAGAAGAAGAAAGAAAGAAGAAGAAAGAAAGAAAAAATAAAAAGGAAGAAGAAGAAAACAAAAGAAAACAAAAAACAGAAGAAAACAAAAAACAGAAGAAAAACAAAGGAAGAAGAAAAAAACAAAAGAAAACAAAAAAACAAACAGAAGAAAAAAAACAATAAAAAGGAGGAAGAAGAAAAGAAAGAAGAAAAAAAGGAAGAAGAAAAAACAAGAAAGAAAAAGGAAGAAGAAAAAAATGAAAACCAAATAAAAACCAAAAGAAAGAAGAAAGAAAAAGGAAGAAGAAAAAAAGAAGAAGAAAGGAAGAAGAAAGGAAGAAGAAGAAAGAAAGTAAAAAGGAAAAGGAAAGAAGAAGAAAGAAAGAAGAAGAAAGGAAGAAGAAGAAAGGAAGAAGAAGAAAGGAAGAAGAAGAAAGAAAGAAGAAGAAAGAAAGAAAAAAGAAAAAGGAAGAAGAAGAAAGAAAGAAGAAAGGAAGAAGAAGAAAGGAAGAAGAAGAAAGAAAGAAGAAAGGAAGAAGAAGAAAGAAAGAAGAAGAAAGGAAAAAGGAAGAAGAAGAAAGGAAGAAGAAGAAAGAGGAAGAAGAAAGGAAGAAGAAGAAAAAAAGAATTTTTACTTAAAGAATCTTATTTTTTAATTCCTCCTCCTCTATGTCCCCTTAATCTTATTTTTTAATTCCTTTATACTTAAAGAATTTTTACTACATGCAGGAGTGACATATGGCGGACGATAGAACCGAGCCACTTAGGGATCCGGAGGCTGAACGTTATTTAATGGACATCATCAACAACGAGATTCCTTATGTGCCGGGCTCAGAATATGAGCAACAAGAGGATGTAGTCTCTTCTTATATGAACCTTGACGGTGACGATGATCGAGAAGGTGAAGGAACGGACATTGTCGACGGAGGTCAACCGTCAACAACCGACGATCTCCAATTGCAAGAAGCAACCACCTCCGGATCGAGTACGACAAAGCAGCGTGGCAAATCCAAGGCGATGAAAACAGGAGAAACATATGCCATTGAGTCTGTCAGTGAAACCGGCAAGCCCCTACAGCACACCTCAAAGTTTGTCAACCAATGCGGAGTCATTGTTAGAGACAACGTCCCGATCACCGTCCAGGAATGGAAAGAGCCAAAGAAGGCACGTCTTGGTTTCAGTTTTGTCGACAAGAGAACGAAAAAGGATTGCTGGAGAAAGCTTATGGAACATTTCATTCTACCTCCGGAATACAACAAAGTCGATGAATTCGGTAACGAGGTTCCGGGTGGACGTCAGAGGAGGAGGCTAGTTAAAGAGTTCGCTCTTTAGAAGATGGCCGATGCATTCCGGAACTTCAAGAAAAATTTAACCCGTGACTATGTCAACAAGGGCAAGACTCCGGATTTCAATGGACAATATGAGAAACTGAAAGATGATTGGCCAGAATTTGTGAGGCAAAAGCAATCGGACCATTTCAAGGAAATATCGAAAAAAATAAGGATAATGCGGCTAAGAAAAAGTACCATCATATTATGGGGCCAGGAGGATACCGCCTTGCGGACCCTAGGTGGCAGAAGATGGAGGAGGACCTGAGGGTGCGAGGAATCCCTCTAGGTACAGAGGGATGGGACCCAAGGGCCAAAAGCTGGTGGTACGGGCATGGGGGATCGCTAGACCCGGAGACAGGGGTGTGTGTTCACCGGCATCGACGCTTTGCTCCGACCCAAGCCCTTATTGACGCAATGACCCAAGCTCAAGCGGGCTTGATCAAGTTCAACAGAGAGAAAGACGCACTGACTTTAGCCCTTGGGAATGATGAACACGGAGGACGTGTACGAGGCAAAGGCAAAGTTTCGTGGAAAGTAGGGTTTTCCCAAGACAATGACCCGTACGGTTACAGAAGCCGTAAGAGAAAGACGGACCGGGATGCAGATCTTATGACGAAGTTTGCATCGGAACTCCATGAGTTGAAGCAGAGCGTGCATGAACTATTGAAAGAAAAATCGGCTGCAGGGCCGCATGAAGATCATGAAGCGGATTGCGGAAGCCAGCAGCGGAGAAGCAGCGTGGCTTCCACGGATGCTGGTGCTAGTGCACCGATGATCGAGATTCGTGCACCGGAGCCTCACTACCCCGTGGATGATGTAAAGAAGATGAAAGACTGTGATCTGCATTATCCCGTGGGGAACATTTCCACGAAGGTAGCTAGCGGCAGTGCTTTACCCTGTAAACCTGGAGCACTCCACCACAACAACCCCATTCCATATGGCTATGCTTGTGTCACGGTGGAAGACATAGTCCAAGGGTTTGAGGACCTGGAGATTGACAAACCTACACCCGAAGGGGATAGCAGACTTGGAGATGTCAAGCGCCAGTTCATTCTATGGAAAAAGAAGTACATAGTGTTTCCAGACGAGGCGCCAAGGCTAGCAAGTCCACCCCCCTCCGATGGTGGTGGTGGTGGTGGCGGTGGTGGCGGTGGTGGTGGTCGTGGTGGTTCACCTACACCTCCTTCACGCCATTCGACGCCGTCCCCCGATCCACAACCTCCGGCGGGTACGACGCCCCCCAATCCTCCTTCGGCGGGTACGACGCCCCCCAATCCACCTCCGGCAAAGAAGCAGAAGCAGGCGGACAGCAAGGAAACCTGCTCCTGGACTATTAACCCGGACCCTTATGTACCTAAGACCACAAGGGTACCGGAGCCATCGCTGAAGCCTCTCCTCCCAAGGCCTGGGGAACTTAGTGAAGCTGACCTCACATTGGCCGCGTCTACTGATTATGAGAAATGGAAGGCGGATATGAAGGCGAAAAAAGTGCCTGAGCCCAAGCAAGTATTCACTGAGAAGCAAAAGAAGTGGGCTAAGGATTTTTTGACGACACCGTCCCAAGCCGAGCTGAATATGCCTGACGACTATGGACATGAACTTCGTAGGCAAGCAAAAATATTGAAGGAGGAAGAAAGTAAAAAAAGCGGGAAACAAGTTGACCAGCTCGGGATGCAGAAGAAACAATCGATCCCCCCGCTCATAGTGAAAGCCGGTCCGGAAGAGGACCCCGAGATCATAGCAGCTGCGGCAGCACTTGGATTGACTGTAGCGGCTGCCATGAAACAAGCGTCCGAGATGGGTTTGACTGTTCGTGCCTTCTTAGGCCTTGAGGAGGCGCCTGTAGGTGAGATAGCATTCCAATATGTGCGGAAGGGGCCTCTCGTTGAGCCTGAGAAGGAAAATAGTCTACCAACACAAATGCGAAATCTGCTACGTTGGTACAAGCAATTCATAACATGGGCCGACAAAGAATATGTTTATGCGGATGTTACACATGAGCATCACATCAAACGGTACTCTGTAGAAGTTCATATGAGTGAATTATTCCAGCTGTTCAATCTGCGCGCCCTCGACAAATCTATGCTGAGTTGCTACGTTCTGTAAGTGATTTATTTCTACCTCATCTCGTTCTTCATTGCCTGCACTATATATATATTGTCCTAACTATATTGTTGCGTACGCTATTATGCAGATTAAAGATTTGGGAATGCAAAATAAGAAACATCCATGATGTTGGGTTCATTGACCCACATATCGTTAATGGACATGTGTTAGAACATCACCCCAAAGACATGGAGAAAGACCTGTACAAGTTTCTTAAAAAGCATCAACTCAAAAGTCATATTCTATTTCCTTACCATTTTGGGTGAGTGTTTCTCTCTTGTGCCCATTCTATTTTGTTTACTCCATGCATGGTATGTCTAATCGATGAGTTATGCATGACTGTGCATGTAACGTGTCCGCAGGTTCCACTGGATTCTGCTAAATATTGAACTTCACACCTCCACAGTTCTAATCATGGACTCTAAGGATTCGGATCCAAAGCGTTGGGCCGACATGAGAAAAATGCTGCAAAAGTAATTATTTTCAATCATTTGAGCTCTATATCGATCGGTCTCTTCATTTCCTAATATCAACTAACTAATAAATCCCTTATTCATTTAATTTTCTTTGCCCTGTAGGGTTTGGAGACGGTTCTCAGAAGAAACTGTCGGTGAATTCAAACATGAGCTAGATTTCAGAAAGTTAGTTAATGTGGATCAGCAGCCATCGGGGACCGATCTATGTGGATACTATGTTTGTGAGAACATCCGGAGACAAACCACTGAGCGGAAGGCATCAGCTAGCGTGCGGAACGCGACGGATAACTTGCAGAGGAGGCTTAGTCCAGAAGCTCGCTTCCGACCAATTCAAGAAGAATTAGCAGGATTTTTCATGAGGGAAGTCATCAATCCTAAAGGACAACACTATACCGAGGACGAAGAAATTTATATGCATACCCGAGGTTGAAACTTGTTCGAAGTTGTATATGGTCATCCATCCTAATTGTGTATGGAAACTTGTTCGAAGTTGTATATGGTCACCCGAGATTGAATATATATTATATATTCCTCTTGAATTCTTCTTGTTTGAAATTTCATATGCATGTATATAGAAGCGTAGAATATGTGTACTGAAACTTCATCCAAAATAAAATAAAACACAAAATAAAATATAAAACAAATAAAACACTACAAATTAGAAAGAAACCAGGTTTAGGGGGGCTAAAACCCTAAACCTGCGGAGGAGGCCTTTAGTCCCGGTTGGCCACGAGAGCCGGGACTAAAGGTCCTCGGCCCCGACGGACCACGGGCGCCCACGTGGCGGGCCTTTGGTCCCGGTCAGCCACAAGAACCGGGACTAAAGGCTTTTGTCGCGGTCCGTAAGAGCCGCGGCTAAAGGGGGGGTCTTTAGTCGCGCTTATTTAGTCCCGGTTGCACAGTCGGGACTAAAGGCTGTTGCGAACCGGGACTAAAGGGCTTTTTTCTACCAGTGGCGCCACGAATCCGAGATATCGGATTGTGGGTTGTTGCCGACTCGGACGTGGGTGCCTCCCAAACCGAGTGCGCTATATATTGGAGGCGTAGCAACCCTATGGTCGGCCACTCCTTGTGGCGGCAGCTGAGCTATGTAGGCCGCCATGTTCTGTGACGGTACCCTATGATGTGGCCACTGCTGAAGAGTGGATGCATCAACGTTACATCTTCTCGGGTGTAGAAACTCCATACCGATGAACGTTGTGGCGGCCACCTTAGACGAAAAAGGGTTTCCTCCAGCTTTATATATAAAGCACCAACACTAACATCCAAGTAACCGATACAAACGCACGCCACACAACCTAAGGCAAGATACAAGAATGCCGGGCATCGACACACAACTTCAACGACTAGCACGATCAACAGAAATGAGCAACAAGAACCGCTTCTAGCCGACGGAGACCACCATCAAGATGAGAGATCGTCCGGGAAGAAGTGCAACGGACCACGCCGGACCGAGGGTTCCAAGACGATGCCTCCAAGAAGGGCACGACCACGGACCGTCGCCATCGTCCGAACCAAAGATCAGGTTTTCACCCGGAACACGACGGGGGGAGTGAGTGCACCACGACGGAGCCTGCAGGGAGGAACACGACATCCGCGGACGCCGCCACCGTCGACCCCGGTGCTCCACCCTTCCGCTGCATCCCTGGTCCGCCAACCACCTGCAACCATGACACCCCAGCGGCCGTGGTTGCTCGCCCGCATCCGAGTCACGCAGTCCGCCTACGACCAACGCGACTCCCACCGCCAGGGCCGCCGCCCCGCCACAGGACCACCCCGAGAGGCCCGAAAGGTCACACCTTGGACAAGATCCATGAGCCCAACCACCTCAGAACCGCTGGCGACCACTGCCTCAAGAGGAACCGTGCCCAGTTGGTCGGGGGAAGGGCGAGGAGGAGGAGCGGCCTATGGCCACGACTGGCATCGCTGCGCCGGCGACGGGGTACGCATCGGCGCACCTGTCCCCCCTACCAGCTCCCCCCCAAGACCACCGAACGCCCAGATCCGCAAGAGAGCGCCGGCCACGGCCCGCTGCCGAGGAGGAGGGAGCACGGAACCGCCGAGCCGCAGCCATGAGAGGTCACTAGGGAGGCCTTCCCGCACCGAGCGCCACCGTCCAGCTGCAGGGGCTCGGCTGGACAGGGGCCGCCCACCTCCACCGCTGCGGCGCCGCCCCTCCACCAAAGATCCACAGCGAGAGGGGCCGCCCGTGACCCGGTCGCCCACGACCCGCAGTGCCAGACGAGGCGCCGAGGCGCTGCTGCGAAGCAGCAGCCGCCGCCGCCACCCGCTGGCCTGCACCACCACCATGCCGCCTGTCGCCCGACGTCACGCCGCCGTCGCTGGCCCACTCCGGAGCGCCGCCGCACAGCTACGTCCGGCATCGAGCGCGGCATCCCCACCGGCGAGATCCGGCCCACGCTGCACCCCCCGCGCAAGGAGACGAGATGGCCCCGCCGCCGCCGGCGACGACCGGGCTTCGCCAGCTCGTGCCCCCTGGCGGCGGCGAGGGAGGAGAGAGAGAAGGAGGGGGTGGCGGCGGCAGCACTAGGGTTGCTTCCCGGACGCCCGCGGGAGCGTCGCGGGAGGGAAGGGGAAAGTTTCAAAGTATCTTTTCGAAATTATGTAGACTTACTTGCCGGCGGCCACCTTATCGCACACTCTAATCAAGTATACTAATGAAGACACTATATTTTATAGCTATTGAAACGTGGCCATCTAGTCCCTGAATCTGCATACCCATCACCAAGTGCATGCGTGCTAGTAGGATCATTCGAACGGAGAAGGCAGAGCTAGGCCGCTAGCAACAGTGGCGTGTTCACAACAACTCACAACTCGATCAATCACAAAGACACAACGAGGGGTAACAGAGCTCAGCATACCGCCACACCCAATGATGACGGAAATTCGCAGGGGACACGCACCAACAGGGCCCTGCCCCGGCCAATGGATTACCTGGCTATTTACGAAGTAGTTGAATCTCACACGAGGGCACATGAGCTTCTTAGTTTCAGTCGTTAAAACTTAAGAATTTTAATCTGAAATTTGTGATTGTAACACTCGCTCTTACTAAGTTTTATAGATTTTTTTTTGTTTGTTGTAAGCACAAAAATCGTGATTTAATAGGCCACCCGTACTAAGTTTCAAGAGTTGAAACTTATCAATTTTGTTTCAAAAATCATCAAAATGTATTCAAAACGGTGTTATTTAGAAGCCCTTGACACAACAAACACGATATGAAAAAAGAATTTAATTTGGATTGTTTATTCAAAAGATATAAAAGTTTAAAATACGGAATCCAAAAACGAAAGCACGCTCGGGGTACACAGTGCCCCGAGACCGGCGTCCACAAATCTGCTCGCGCCGTGGCGGCAGGCTCCATGTGTCCGCGCCATTCCGTTTTTTGTATCCGCCTCGTCTGAATGCAAAGGGTGCCGCCTTGGGCTGTGGCAGCAGGCCTAGCTGCCTTGGTGTTTGTGGGCAGGTGCCATGTGTCGCCTGTTGGGCCAGCCGGCACTGTAGTTTCGGCAATTGCATTCCCAGGTGGTTTTCTTTTCTGTCATTACACTTCTGCATGTGGTCTAAAATGCCAAAAATTCAAGCATGGTGGATGCGCGAAACCTCACCTACTGACTACTCACTCAAGAGTGCGTGCAATTGTGCATGCTACAAATGGCCAATTTTAGTTCAATCTTTATGACAGATGCAGCATGTAGTGAATTGAAGGTTGGACTACCCCCCCCCCCTCCCCAACCACCCACCGTGCACCCCCCCCCCCCCACGCACACACATCCATGGGTTGATCCAGGGGATGCCATGTGATATCAACTCTAAATTTGGAAAAATAATCCGTAATCTGTAATGTGTACTAAACAATGCTTATCAAAAAATGTAAAGGAATTTTGTGATTGTTTGTTTGAAGAAGGATAGTGATTAGACCAAATTATACTGGATATACTGCACATTTCCACATAATTAGAACTGTGCCACTCCTAATGTTTAGACCATGCATAGATCTACCAGTGACACACCGAATTCAAAATCTACAAGCTACACGCATATCTGTTGGGAATCGCCTTGAGTAGTTTTTTAGACATGCAAAATGAACTTCAAGAAGAAGAAAAGAAGAAACAACTCGCATATAAGTTTCCCGAAGACGAGAAGTTGTCAACTAGGTGATGTACCCATATGGCTATATTGCCACACCAGATCAAGAGAATCAATATATGTCACCACTTCATATGTGAGCAACATCATTCATTTGCATTTACTTGCTGAAATATTGTACACTTGTACTCAACCAAGCAGTGTTATAAAAGGTGACTTAGCGCAAAAATAAGGAGGCTAAATGTGGGAGAGGAAGAAAAGAAGCAAAAGAAATGGAAGTTTGTTGCCATGTTTCGAACATTGATTTTAATGGGAACGAAAACGTTTTCCGTTATGTGAGTTTGAGCGGTATCAGGAACATAATGAACACATATAAGCTTTGTTCGGTGGCATGGGAGCGCATAGGTTGTGCGCGGCCAGCCACGACGCTCAGCTAACTGCCACTAGCGTGGCCCTTGCTCTGTGCATAGACCAGTGAAGTGGCGACGCGTTGTGGCGCTGGCAGGAGAGGGGGGAGTGGGGGAGACTAGAAGGCATAGAAGAGGTAGTGTGGCGAGCTGTCCGGCGTTGCTACACGCTGGCCAGAACAGGATGTCATTCCATTGTTGAGCTAAGCTAGCTAGGAAGCAACGCACCACGATGCGTGAAGCACATGTACGTCCGCAAGGCAGAGATACATGTGTGTACCAGTGTACGTCCGCAAGGCAGAGCTAAGCTAGCTAGGAAGCAACGCACCACGATGCGTTGCTACACGCTGGTCAGGAGGCAGGAGAGAGAAATGAGTCAAACGGTGTACTTGATTTTTTTTGCCACATCATCCCTGACTAATGGCCCCACTAGTCAGTTTTTCTGTCAAAAAGGGGATGAAATTATGATCAGCGCAATATGTGACCATCGGCCCTAGAATAGGTACTGCTCTGAAAAAATGAAAAGAGGTACCAATTTGTTAACTTAGCCTCAATTATGATACCTCTGTGCAATTAACTCCCTACAGTGCCTCTATCTAGGATAGACTATTTCGGCCATCGATTTCCATCCAAAGCCCTTATGCTTCATCATGGAGATAAGAAACTCTACTAATTTTGCGATAAGCTTTTTCATAATCTAGCTTAAAAAGCCAGTTGGACCAGATGAAGCAACATCATGATAATTCCATGGGTAGCTACAGTGCTATCAAGAAGAGAAGATAAACACGGGGCCTGTTAATTCTGCATACATTGCCCTAACCCTAAAAAAAGATAACCTAGAGACACCAAATGTGTTTAGACTCATATCTTTGGTAAGCATGCCTATCAAAATTATCACAAAAATTCTTGCTAACAGATCTCGAGATATGATTATACCACTCATTAGAAAAAAAGACCCAGTGTGGCTTCATTAAAAGCAGAAATATTCAGGATTGCCTAGCATAGATTGTTGAATACTTATTTGTCACAAATCCAAATAAGAGATAGTTATACTTAAGATTGATTTTGAAAAGGCATCTGACAAAGTGGACTATAGTGCAATAACTTTTATGCTAAATCACTTGGGTTTTGGTGAAAAATGCAATAGATGGGTCAACATGATTTTATCTTGTGCAACCACATTTGTTATTCTGAATGGTGTACTGGTAAGATGATTAATCGCATGAGAGGGGTCAGACAAGGTGACCCTTTGTCACCTCTATTATATGTCAATGTTGTTGAATTACTACAGATTTTGGTCTGAAGCATGGCATAATGATATCTTGAGTTTACCTGTGGCCAATAATCACACCAAGTGCCCTATCATCCAATACATCGACGACACAGTATTTACAATGCCAGATGATGTTGAACAATTAGCTACTCTGATGAGCATCTTACCAATTTTCTCTAATTTTACTAGTTTTAAAGTAGATTACAATAAGTCCTCCTTGGTTCCTATTAATATTAGTGAAGAGAAAGCAGAGGATCTTGCAAACATACTTGGGTGCAAAAAGAAGTTATGCCTTTCACATATCTTGAGTTACCATGGGGCTCCACTAGACCTAAAGTAGATGGTTTCTAGATTGGACAAAAGGATTTATGGAATTGCTACAATTATGACATACTCTGGCAGACTGGTTCATTAAAAATTAGCAATATCTGCCCTCCCTATCTTTGCAATGTGTTGCATCAGAATGACATTCACTATCGTTGACCATTTTGGAAAATCAGGAAGACGGTTTTTATGGTATGTTAAAGATATTAACAAGCATGGTAAGTGCCTTGTCAAATGGAATGTAGTTTTCCCTCCTAAGAAAGTTGGTGGTATGGGTGTTCTCGATCTAAGAATGAAATACAACGCACTACTAACCAAATTCATATATAAATTCTTCAACCAACAAGATATTCCTTGTGTCCAATTGATCTGGAACCCCTACTACAGTGATGGTGAGTTGCCAAGTTATCCCACCAGAATTGGATCATTCTAGTGGAGAGATTGATGATATATCTTGGAGGAGTTTAAAAATATGACCACCTTCTCACCATCATCTGAAAGCACAATGAAGTTATGGCATGACATATGGAAAAAGGAAACTATGTAGTCCCAATTTCCTCATCTATACTCATATGTTAAAAATACCAATATCATCATGGCATCTACTCTAATTAAGCTACACATCTGAGGGATTTTATGACATATTCCATCTGCTTATGTCCTCCCTTTTTATCCAGCAAAGCTTAAAAATGCATAATTTACTATCTGAAAGAAATGATTACAATAACAAAGGCAATGGGGCTTCATATGGAACAACAATAGGCATTCCAACAAGATATTATGTCTTCTGCTAATTGGTAGTCCACAAGAGGCCCCAAAAACCATTCCAATGAATATGTAGATCTTGTGGACTCTAGCTAAACAAAAATTCTTCTTCTAGTTGCTTTCACAGGACAGGTTAAACACCATAGTACTTTTAACTAGAAAGAATGTCTATATTGACCCAAGTAAATGTGTACTATGTAATGGTGAGCCATCTAAGCACTTCACGTATCTTTTCTTCAATTGTGATTTTAGCCCGAACTTCTGGATGACTATTGGCTTGGAATGGAACACTGACCGTGATATAATTGATATGTTCATGGAAGGAAAAAGAGATATATCATGTTGATTGTTTCAAAGAATGTTTGATTGCTGGGTGTTGTAGCATTTCGAAACACAGAAACAACATTATGTTCTACAACATGATAAGACATATCTTACTTCAAGGAGAACTTTGGTAACATTTTAAAAAAAGGTTAGGTTTAACATTGATGTAACATCACCTAATCTTGGCTAGTCTACTTCTGAACTACCGTCACTTGTAACACTAATGTAACATCACCTTGTATATGGTTCATCTTTATTAATGAAAAGAGTTACAGTAGGGGTCTGTCCTACTGTTTTTGCTCAAAGAATAGCTACAATGCTATCTGAAATAAATCTACCTTCCATAATGCAGTTTTGATTTGATGAGATTAGTTCATTACATATCTCCCCAAATCTATTAATAGAGCATTTGAAAAGATTTTAAAACTACAATTGGTTAGAGATATAGGGCTAAATTTTAATAATCCCGACAGCATCATCTTCTTTAGAATTAGAGTAAGAAAGGAGAAATTCAATCTACATAGATCTAATTCTCCATTCTGCGAGTCCTTGAACGTGGCAAGGATTTCTGGTTTAATCATATCCAAAAGTTTCTAATAAAATAAGAAAGGGAGCCCATCTGGCCAGGAGCACCTTCAACATAAAAGAGCCAAAGACAACATCCTTAATTTCCTTTTCAGAAAAAAGAACCTCTAATTTGGAGTTATGCTCATTAGAGTCTTTATATTTTTCCTCCCATAAGTCATCTTTTAACTCTATATTTAACTTAGGTTCACAACTAAATTGATTCTTATAGTACTGGGAAACAATCTGAATAATACCTTTTGGGTCTTGAACAGTTCCACTATCACATGCTAGCATTATGATCTACTTCTTCCTCCTCTTCTAATTAGCAATGGAGTAGAAGTGAGCTGTGTATGTGCTCAGTTACCCTTCATGCACCTTTCTCTCCGTGGATCTTTGTCTGGATTTTACATAGCCCATATACTTTACGTGCAACAGAAGATATTCAATCCTTATAGTTGGGATATAGACTCTGGGATTCGGAAAGAACGTCTAACATATCAAATTCAGCAATCAAGGCTTGCTTATGTTTGTTCCGAGCAGCTTGAAGATTAGCATTCCACCCTCTTAAAAACCTTCTGAAACACCTCACCTTAAGTACGAAATATCCATAGCTTTGGTATGGGGACCATTTTCCTAGCCACCATATCCCTAGCCACCATTTTTCAAACCTGAACATTTTAGTTTTATAAAGATGGATGATAGTTCTAGTGTCCAGGACCGAAGGAGTATGATCACTCGTCACTCTAGGCATAGCCTTATTCTGGACCCTAGGAAACATACTATCTCATTCAGTAGAAAGAAAAATCCTATCATGAGTAGCCATAAATTAGACAACCCTAGTTATTAGTCCACGTAAATCTTCTACTAGCATTCCTAATTTCAATAATCCAAATTTATTAATCCAGGTAAATCTTACATTACTTGTTGTGTCAATACTGGCAGGGATCACAAAATTCGTGGCTTTTGTTTACTGCTAGTAACATATGCAAGACGATGTGGATTGTGAGGTGAGGTTTGCTACAATAGAATCCACTTTGGGTTGTCTTACAAATCTACAGCATGGTCAACCGTCAATCTCTTGGGTTGTCCTGCTGCAAGACTAGACTAGTCTGATCAGATCCATGGTGGAGCCAAACAACCTAACGACTGCCAAATACAACAACCCCGATGTGCATTAAGCCCAGTTCTGACGCTTTTTGGATTCTTTGATGCACCAACCATCGCCAACAATTATAGTTCATCAAGGTAACAATTTTGGTTGATTCTCACTCTCCAGATTACAATTTTACAAAATGTTTGCACCAAAGTTATAGCCGGTAGAGCAAGTAGGAAACTGCAGAGGAAGAGCTAAAGATTACAACATAGTAGAAGATTTAGGTGGGCTACTGGACTAAGTGTCTTATAGTTAGTACAAGTTGAGGCACGTATTTTGGGACGAAGAGAATACTGGACTACTGGTGTTATATAATTAGTATGATAGACTTTGTGCATACTAATATACAGCGACAGGACAGACACGGCCGACTATGAAGCTTGTTGAAACCTGAAACACGGCCTCTGTGTCTATCAATTAGACTCGGTTATCAAAGTTTACTCTCCAAAAACACTACCAGTCAATAATCACTCGACCGTTCCACACCACATCTGGCATGATCGATCCACCTCTCGCACTTCCTCCGCCCGAGGTCCATCCGCCGTCAGTCCCAGGATGTCCACGTTGCTTCTTGCCTAAACTGCATCAGCGGGGTGTGCTCTCGCGCACTGTACGCTGCAGGCCGGCGCCGGCTCTCCCGCGCTGCATGGACACGCACGCTCCCGGCGTGGCCGTGTTTTGCCTACACGCACGCATACTGTGTGGCCCACCGCTGGCTCACCGTGCCATATGCTTCATCCGCAGTTGTATCCAGGAGCCGTGATGCGTGCAATGCCCATGTGCATGTACATGTGGCAATATGTCTAACGGGAATTTCTGAAGATTGTCAAGTACGCGCATCTCTTCAATCGAGCAACAGACTGCTGCTGCGTCGTCCCGTCGGGCCGCATCGCCGCCGCCCCGTGGTTTTCCGCGTGGCTGCATCAATCCGCGCCGCCGCTACGTCGCCCATTCGGGCCGTAGTGCCGCGGCAAGTGATCTCTGCTGCCGCTCTGAGGTCGTTCCTGTAGTTGCATCACCTTGCGCACTGCCGCTGCATCATCCCTTCGGACCGTAGTGCCGCGGCCCGCGGTCAACCGCCGCACCGGAGGCCGTCCGCTCCAGACCGTCCCCAAGGCTGCACCGACCCTCGCGCTGCTGCTACGTCGCCCCGTCGAGCCGTAGCGAGCGTGACACACGATCCCTACAACCGCCCTGAGGTCTTCCCCGCCGTCGCCCTGACCTGCCCGCCGCCGTTGCGTAGCCCCTTCGGGCTGTAACGCTGCGGCCCGCGGTCCACCGTCATCCACGCGCGTTGACTTTCTTGTGATAGGCGCTGCAACGCCTCCCTTGGCGCGGGAACGTCACCGTCCGCGCCGGTCTTCGTCACGCTGTTGGGTTCATTATTGCCTACTTCGAGCACTGCCGTCGTGTTTCTTCCCTAGCCGCCACTGCCTCCTTAGGCCGCCGCCTTCGCTGCTCTTCTTCTGCGGCTCAACGATGACTACCTCGACACCGGTGACCCCCAACTCGATAGCGACCACGGCGTTCTTCGCATGGCTACCTTAACTACGGCTATACCACCTACACTCTCGGCTACCTCGACAAACGGCACAAAGGGCTACCGCATGCTTGAGCGACCTCATCGGTTTCCACTCCAGCCACAACTCCGCGATGCATCGACCGTTATGAGGGGGCGAGGGGAGTGTCCGTTGCTTGCCTTCAGATTTTTCTCCAGTCTCATCGTCTACGTCGCTACCGTTGTGACTGCGGGTTGAGTAACATGATTGTATTGGAAACATATGATAGACTAGAAAGTATTCTGACTTGTCTTGTACTCCAAATAGATCATGTACTCCTATATATATGCCCACAAGGCTCAAACAATATATCGACGATTCCACCAATCCCCCTCTCTCCTTTTTAACATGGACGTGTGGAGCTGCAAGTACCAAGTCATGAGGTACACATGCGCTAGGAGCTTTTAGTGGTCTGCATGCTTGATGCGTGCTAACGTTGGTGTAGCCGGTGGAGTGATTAGTGGCTTGACGATGTGTACGTGCGTCTGTGCATGGGAGAGTGGTTGTGGAGTAAAGTCCGCTAACAAAGATTAAACTTGCGAAAAGGTGCCATAACACCCGGGTACCCTGACACCCCCTAATCCGGTGCGTTGAGCGAGTTCAAGATTCGTGCTGTTGAATAGTCAGTAGCAAGTCAACTGCCGTGTCAGGTTAATTCAGCAGGCAATTCACAGAGACATACAGGACTGAGACTAGGCTGTAGCCTGCAGTGTAGACCAGGCACTAGGGTGCATGGGTAGGTTAGTGCTAGCCCTGGCATGAGGCTAGATGGGCCATCGGTTGAATAGACAACACATGTGTGGTGTATGCAGTGTATACATATGCCGCAACGTGCTGGTCGAACCATCACGGGGCCCTAGGGAGTTCACATCTGTGGCAGTTTTCATAGCTTCTTCCTTTATCTTCGGTCAGTGTAGATGGGACAACTCATTTTAAGCGGTGCATGCTGCATGCGTATTGAGTAGGCTGCATCCACAGGCAAATTTTCATGTTTTAACCCTATTCACGTATCAATTCAGGATCTAACCTCGATTGAAAAGAATTTCAGAATTTGACCTTTTCACTAGGGTTAGACAGGCTACCGTTAGGGTTTCTGGCGGTCGGGTGCGACGAAAGGGGACGGCGGCCGTTGGCCCGAACTTACGTGGATAATTACCCTACCGCCAGGGGAATTGGCGGTAGCCTGTCTAACCCTACCGCCAGAACCCCTAGCGGTATGCTGTGGCAGGGGTTTTTGCCTCGGAATGTTTCTGTAACAAAAAATCGCAGTGCCCTGGTGACAGGTTCTACCTACCGCCAGGGGGTTGGCGGTAGGATGTGTGACCCTACCGCCAGGGTCCTTGGTGATAGGGTCCTGTGTTTTATGGTTTCAAATTTAATTGCTTGCTTCTTTTTAAAAACAATATGACGGAAATGATATAGAGCCTAAAAACAGATCTCAAACAATTAAACTTGGGCATCACATACACATTAATAAAACTTGAAATACATAGACATGTCAAACGAAGTTCAACTAATTACCAAACAGAGTTCCACATAGTTTCACAAGTAGCACACACATAGTTTCACAAATAACAAACACATAGTTCCACATAGTTTCACAACCACTAGACAACTATAAGAGCCAAGTATTCAAAAGCAGAATTACTTGCTCCTGCTCCTCTTGGAGGTACGGTCCTCGTTCCTCTTTGAACGAGTCTCTTCAATCTTCTTCTTGGGCCGTCGAGTAACCAGTCTCTGGAAAGGGTCCGGACTCGGCAAATCCTTCTTCTTTGAATTCTTCTTCGGTAGCTGAGATGGTTCAGATGATTGAGTTGGTGGAGGTCCATAATCTTCATCGTACTCCTCCTCCCCATTTCTCTCATCCTCCTCTTCCTCATGATACTCCTCCTCCTCCCCTTCTTCATGTGTGGCCTCCTCATCCTCCTCCTCCTCCTCCTCAACCAACCTAGACGACGAGGGAACATGGCTCGATGAGCCAATGTGACCCTGTGTGGCTGCAGGATGATAAGCTTCAACCGACCCAGCTCCAACACACCCAAGCAGGCCTACCAGCTTGCGACAACGCTTCACGAACTTCTGCACTTACAATGAAACAAGGGCATAATAAGTATCAGATTTATGATTGCAAGTGAACAGGATGCATCTGTTCCGAGGAGGCTGGAATTGTACCTTCATCGTCCCCCTCACTTTGTTCTCAGATTGTACGCTCCTGGGGGCATCACCTAGTGCATTTGAGGCTTCAAAGATGCATCTGTTCAGCTCACCGGACTATAATGGCATAAGGCAGTCACGATGACGAATGAAATAATTTGAATACAACCGTTCGTTCAAACTTACCACTCTGTTGATGAGGGGTGCAAACTCCCTAAATCCACTATGCATGTCTCTGATGACGGTCTGGTAGGCCTCTTCCTCGGGGTCATCCCTCTCCAGCTCTGCGATGTCTTCCGCCGTCCACCGAGGCCTGAGACAAAGACGGTGCTTCTGGCCATCATTGTACCACCTCATGTATCGGCCCAGGTAAGTATCCCATTCAGTCACTTTCCTCTACCCATCTTTACGAAACCTCCGTCGGTTCCACTCCGTCACATGAGTTTTATACTCCTCTCCCCAGTTTGTGATCGACTGATTCTTCTGCCGGCTCATCATGCAAGGCATAGGCCACAAGAAACATCTTAATAAAGTCGAACACAATGAAATCATGGGCACGGAGAACAAGTGCACTCACATGTGGAACACCGTGGCCGCCGGTATCGGTCGGCGGGCCCGGTGGGGTATGCTGATACATCCCAAACTGTGTGGCCACGTGGTGTGGCAAGTGCCACTCGACGGCGTATGCACAGATCATGGGCACGATGCATCGCCAAAGACCACTTTCTGCATCGCACATCATGTTTAGATCGAAGTCCCGCTTTCGGTCATGATACGGCCACCAGTTTACCTATTACATATACATTGGTAAGTACCACTCTCGGTCAAAAGTGGAATCAAAGAGAAATATGGTGAGCGAGTTTATATACCTGCGTATGTGTCAAAGCGTCCAACTCGTTGGTGTAGGTCTTATACGAAGTCTTGTTTAGGCCCATGTAGAGTTTGACAACGTCCAACTCATAGGCTACAGTGGGGTGTCGAGTCTCGTCGCCGTCTTTGCTATAGGCACCCCATGGGCATCTTGGCATCTTCTCCGGATGCCGCACCACAGCCGCTCCCACATCCAAATGGAGAGGGCCCAGACAAAGACACCCATATTGAACTTGTCTCCCGCCCCACATCCAAATGGAGAGGGCCCAGACAAAGACACCCGTATTGGACTTGTTTCCCGTCCTCTGGGTTGCGTCGTCAAGCTGCAAAACATCAAATGAGGATCAGATATAACAAAATGTCATGGACATACTTTTGTAGGTAGGCAACGAGATACTCTCTTATCGAACGGTATAGGCAGGCGAGAAATGCGGTCCCCGAACTGTACCCTGCATCCCAGTCGGCTAGGAAGAACAGATACTACCAGTTGGCAGAGTTCCCTGAGCTTTCTGGAAACACGACCTCAGTGAGAAGATACCACAGGTAGGCCCTCGTGTACCACTCCACAGTCGCCTCATCGGCGTCTTCGGGGCATGTCTTCGGTGCTCCGAGAGCCAGGGCAATGATGCACTTAGCACCGGGTCAGTCGCCGATGAGGGTGGTAACCCTCTGCTGCCAGTTGGTCCTCTCCACTCGCCCGGTGAGTGCTTGACCCTCGATCGGCATGGCAGTAATCATCGACCAATCTTCGAGGGTCACCATCATCTCCCCGCATGGCAGATGGAAAGAATGGGTCTCTGGTCGCCACCGGTCAATCAAAGCTGTCAGAGTTGTGTGGTCAAGCGTCAACGCTGACTCTTGAACTGCAACACGAAACCCAACAGTCGGGCTCTCTTGAAGTACTGCGCGTAGCGCTTGTCGTAGTCCATATTCCCGGCAACCCCGTGACCCCTCATGCGCAGTGGCTGGAGCATCCGTCAAAAAGTGGACGAAAAAAGTTAGGAGCTTATTTTCATCAATCCGAAAATTTTGATCAATATTTCCTTCATATTACTTACCACTCCATTCTCTATGAAACGGGCACGATGACCCTTGTCGAATGTGTAGTCAAGCATGGAGTACCATGGGCTGATGTTGTCCGCAAGAGGTGCCCGCCTTAATAAAATTTCATAAACAAAAGCATCATAAGAATAAGCATACATAAACAAAAAAAATGAAATTTCTTGGTTACATGAACTAGGTTTCATCTTCCAACATGCATATTCCTCCAACAACATCTACCACACATGAGGGATCACATCGTATCAACATGCATCATATCAAAATAAAATCCTCCAACATGCATCATATCATCATTTTTTTAACATTTTTTTTGAAATAGAGTTCATCTTGAATGTATTTTCTCCGAGCAACATCTTCATATCATCATATCAGCATGCATCACAAAACAAAACAAGTCCTCTCACATGCATTACATCATAATTTTTTAACAAAAAATATATTATGAACTAGGGTTCATCGTCACACTAACATATGAACTATTGATTAGAGTTCATATTCAATACCACTAGTTACTAAAGAACTAACAACTAGAACTACAATCAAACTAAAACAATCCTAGGTGGAAAAAAATTCCAATCTAAGTTCAAAAATATGAGGGATTTCAAGCAAATAATGCGTCGAATCGGAAGCAAGTTTGCAAAAACTACTTGGAGGGATCGGAGGAGCTTATGTTTCTCTCTTCGGGGCCATCTCGATCCGCAAAAACGATGAAGAAATGGTGAAGATCTGAGGGGGAGAGTGGAGGAGATGAGAGAGGGAGAGAGGGGCGGGGGGGGGGGGGGAGAAGAAACTGCGGACGGGGGAGGGGGAGGGGTGGGGAGATGGGCAGGGGCGTGGGGTCAGGCAAAATTATTGCTCGCACCCTACAGCCAGGGGTGCTGGCAGTAGGGTTAGACATCCTACCTCCAGGGACCCTGGCAGTAGGGTACTAATCCATGTCAGCACCCTACCTCGTATCGCCAGGGACACTGGCAGTAGGGTACTAATCCACGTCAGCACCATACCGCCAAGGTCCCTGGCGGTAGGATGTCTAACCGGCCTACTGCCAGCACCCCTGGCGGTAAGAAAAAGGGTCAAATCCCCAAAAAAATTCCCAACCGGGATGAGATCTTGAATTTGTATGCTAAAAGGGTCAAAACACGAAATTTTGTCGCATCCACATGACCCTGCCTTCCTCTGGCTTCATGTGCTCCACAACAAGCCAACATGCAGAAGTTTTTTGAAGGACTCAGATTGTTTATGTAAAGAGCCATGTGGCATCTCCTATAAGTTTATCTATGTGGAACAACATTTTGTGAAATACTAGTGTACACGCATTGGTCATGGAAGATCCTAGTGAATAGTAAAAAGTAAATAGACTTTTTTACTTAGCTCATGTTGCTTGAAACCCACACACGCTAGCCGTCTAGCCATTCCTGGTTTCTTTCTTATGACACTTCTCCTTTTCCCACTGTTCTCCGGATCCAAGACAATGTGGGATGTACATAAATTAATTGGGTAAAATATAGGTCTCAGCTATAAGGATATGCTCTAGAAAAACAAAAGGACGAGGAGCTAGCTTGACTATCTATCTTGTGTGAGGCAACACCATTTGACAAACCCAAGCAGCCAGGAATACATCCAAACGTGGGCGGTGGCGCCTATATCCATGTACCATTTGAAAGGAGGTGCAACGGAGTTGCTCATCGCATGGTGGATCAGGGCGCCATGATCGCAAGAGTTAGGGTGCAGCAGCAGGTGGCGGCCTAGAGTACATCACAGGGTATGCCTGCGTCTGGATGCCGGGACGAGGGCCACATGGCTGAGTTCGAAGGGACCCAGAGAGGGCGTGGCAGAGGGAACTATATGCCCCATTGGGCAAAGTAGCCGAGCCACGGGTGCTGGGTGGATCCACCACTTCCGCCGTTGTGATCGCCCCGACCACCTCCAGGATGGTCGCCACGGCCGCGACCCTGCCCGTGGCCAGGATGGTCCCCAGGCCACGATCACCTCTGGGAGGAGCAGAGCCATGCTGCTGCTGGGAAGATTGTTGACCGCCGGCACCGCGGTGGGCGGTGGCCACCACCACGGTCAGAGGGAGCTCCGCCCTAGACGAAAAGCACATGAGCGGTCTCATTGCGGGTCTTCTTGGCCATGGAGGCCTCAGCCAACATAAGACGAGAGCGAGCCTGCGCAAAGGTGGGAAACTTGTCCAACGACTGGATAATTTCTACCTGTACCTCGAATTTCTTGCCAAGGATGTCGATCACCTACATCGTGAGAGTACGATCTTTGACTGGTTCATCAACATCAGCAGGGGACCGAGTCAGCGATCTGTTTGAGGCGGTGGTAGTATTCGGAGATGGACATGTCGCCGGCTCGCCGCGGACGGTGTTCCCAAACTCCTTGTCCAGGAACATCGCTTGAGCGGCCCTGTTGTCGAGGAAGAACTACTGAAGCGCGGTCCAGGCAGCGAAGGCGGAGGTGCTGTTCTCCATGACGAGATCCTTGAGCACATCGCTGACCATGGAATGCATGCATCGATAGGAAGCGGTTGATGAAGAAGGTCATGTACCGGCGCCATCGAGAGTAGTTGTTGGAGGCCGGATCAAGGCGGAAGGTAATATGATCAGCGACGGCAAACTCATCGATGGAGGGTGCGGGGAGCGGTGCATAGACATGCTTGGTGGCGAAGGGGAGGAGGGGCGCCATCTTGGGGGCTGATCTGGGCACGAGACATGACGGACGGAGAGGAGACGGAAGGTTGCAGTGCCAGAGTGGGCCGCAGGCATGGTGCCTTGGGCGGACGATGGGGAGGCATCAGGGGAGGAGGCTGAGGAGGTGGACATGGCGAGGAAGAAGATAGGCTATGATTACCAAGTTGACTGGGAGAATCGCCACAGTTGTATTGCTCTCAATCTAGGTTACACATACGCAACCGAACAGTAACATCCCATGAGGAGGCGCACATAGTAGCACATGCAGGTGCGTGCGTGCGTGAGACCCCGAATAGCTACAGACAAGGGGTTTGTTACAGGAGTTACAGGGTTACACGTGACAGTACAAACATTACAATTCAACACCAACATCTACCCAGAGTCCCACACGCGAGTGGAAGCAAACGTGTTGAAGGGTTACAACATATTACACCATCGCACCACTAAAGAATTAGTAGTACATCACTCGTGGGACTACTACTAGCAGTGATCTTTGAGTTCCCGACCCTTCTCAATCTCACGAAACTTGGTATAACATTTTGTCCATGTGTAAATTTTGTTCAAAACATGTCGATGAATTGTGCCACTCTTTCTTCTTTACTTCCACTCTCGCCCTCATGTTTGGTTTGAGACCCCTTTTATAAAATGTGTTTGGCTTGGCGTAGGTGTATAGTCCTGAACAAAAATAAATGCAATTCAATGTTGAAGCTGACTCCCATTGTTTCCATTGTTTTGTTGTTGCCCATACTACAGAGACCACGTGATTAATCACTTTTGTGCTATTTTAGTGTCCCTCTGCAAGTATTTATGTTTTCTTTTTGTTAAAGATCGTTTGCACTCTAAAAAAAATACTAGACGCAAGGATCACTACCGGAATTTGCCCAAATCCCAACGGCCTATATTATGCCGACGATAGCCGTCGGCATATATAGAGGTATGCCGACGGCCTATGGCAAGCCGTCGGCGTTGAAAAGTCGTGGGCATACCTCAACATATGCCAACGGGGCCGTCGACATCGTACGACCGTCGGCATTCCTGTCGATATGCCTACGGTGGTCGTCGGCAAAGATGAGCCTTCGGCATATCAATGGGCCCGGCTACCCGGCGGGCGACCGGCTTTGACGTCGTCATATCTATGTTGACGGCCCTAACGACGGCCGTCGGCATAGGCCTGACTCACATCATCGATCCACGGCGCGTGCCATGTCATTGATCCGAGCCCCTCAACGATCCGGGGGGTGGGCATAGATATGTCGACGGCCTTGCCCTGTGATGGTGGTGGCGTTGGTTGTGATGATGATACTTATATGTGTTGTGTATGTCCATTTCATCATATTTATCTGTTGTGTATTCCCTGTGTTTTTGAATTGAATTGAAATGAATTCAAACAAAGAACAGAAGAAAATCAGAAAGAAACTATGCCGACGGCTTGGCCGCCGGCATAGGGGAGGGTTGTGCTACCAGTGGGCGCCACGTGTCCACTATGCCAACGGCGTTGCCGTTGGTATAGTTTTATATATATGGCGACGGCCTGGCCGTCGGCATAGTGGACACGTGGTCGCCACTAGGCGCATCCTGGCACACAGGTATGCCGACGGCTTAGCCATCGGCAAAAGGTGACATGTGGCGACGACTGGGCGATTCCTTCCCGTCGGCATAGACTCAAATCTATGCCGGCAGCCCGGCCGCTGGCATACGTGTGCCACGTGGCACCTTCTGGTTGGGCAGTACTTGAAGATGGTGTCGTCAGCCGCCGTCAAACGTGGAAGTTTGCCGATGGTGAATCTATGCAGACGGCCGTATGGAAGCCGCTGACATAGGCCTCTCCTCGATGCCGACGGTTTTCCTATGTCATCGGTCGGTCCGGGTTACGCCGATGCAAAAGTTGCCGACAGCCCTATGCCGACTGTGGCTGTCGGCATAGGCCTATCCCGACGGCTCTAGGTCGTCGGCATAGGAGGTCATTCCGGTAGTGAATGCCCGCGGTGAACAATGCATGGTCAACTGACCTCGTCTTTGTCAGCGCTTGCACCTCAGCGACCTTGCAGTTCGGGACGTTCATGGTGCCAGTCTGGCTCTACGCGCCTGGAGGGTTTGACTGCAGCATCGTTCACATCTGCAGCATACTGACCCCCACCGATGCTGTAGTCACCTTCATATACCTCATGACAAGGAGGTTCACGCCAATTTGAGTGAATTAATTGCAAGGCAGTGTGTCGCATCGTTCACATCTGCTACCGTACTGATCAGTCCTCGAAGTCAGCATCATGATCTCTGGGGTACGGGAGCAATGGACAGCCGAAAAGGTTACTGTCTTTCATATTTGTGACCTCTTTTAAGTCATATTTAAGGAAGATAGGCTAAGTTTACATCACCTCATCGCTAAAGTACTGCCAGTAGTGCAGCTGTAACGAGGACAGTGTGTGTTTACTATATTCTTGATACCTCCCATGCCCATGACTCACAAAATATTTTTAGTTTCAATCAAAAATCAATGTTTGGAACATGACAATAAACTTATGCTTTCTCTTGCTTCTTATCATTCCTCTCTCACATTTTTTTCAGACAACCCCTCTCTCACATTTACCCTCCTCATGTTTGCACCAAGCTGCATTTTTTCAAGGATATGGCAAGCAGACGTACAAATATCATAGATAGAAGATGCCAAGATGGCGGGTTTTTCAACGTCACAACATTACCCATGGATGCACGAGCCCGAGACCGCATGATGACTACTCGCTACTACTCAAACAATCTATTCTAGCTCGGAGCGATCTTGACTCCCGCAGCAGGGCCACAACCCTCCAGTTTTGTCCCTCCGCTTCGATCTGCCAAAGAACCACGTTCACGGATGGTGAAGCTCCGCTGTACACGATACCGTTCCTGTGTTTCCTCAATGTCCAAGCCACTAGAGTGATCACCGTCCATGTTTTCTTTCTTTTGTTCTTCTGAATGTCGAGGGAAGTCCAGCATCCTATGAGCTCAGCCTCTGGCTCCGGTGTCCAGTGAGGCTTTCCCCAGTTACCCATGATGACGAACCAGACTTGTCTAGCGAGAACACATCCAAGGAGCAGGTGATCGGTCGTTTCTGGCTCCTGGACGCAGAACGGGCATGCCGCCGGGTGCGGCAATAGCCGTCACTGCAATCTGTCCGTCGTCCAACATCTTTTCTTTGCCGCCAGGCAGGAAAAGAACTTGCAAGTTGCTAGTGCTCGAGACTTCCAAAGCTCCATGGCTCCTGCCGACTCGATATGTGCAGCAAAATGAGCACGATAGGCTGACAGGGCGGAGAACAAGCCATCTCCTTCCCAAGTCCAGACAATTTTCTCATCAATCACGTCCACTAGTTCGACACTCCGTAGTCGATCGACAAATCTTAGGAACTCTTGTTTGGCCTGGGCGTCCATGTTGGGTGACGCATCACACCACCACTGCCCTGGCATTGCTTCTCTCGGTGTTCTATCCTTGGTTGCGCTCTTCTTGACGGCACCAAATAGGTTTGGCATGATATCATGTACGTGTCCCTCCTGAAGCCACCAATCCGTCCAGAATAGGACCGTGGATCCGTATCCGATGGTGCATTTTGTGGCTGCTTTGTAGATGGCCAGCGAGTCCGATGAGACTTGAAGGTTGAATTCTGCCCATGGTCTGGCCGGATCCGTCCGCGCCAGCCACGGACATCTCGCTCTCAGTGATGTATTGAGTGGGCATAGGTTGGGCACTCCCAGACCACCGTACTTCGGCGAACAGACTTTGTCCCGGGCCAGCAAGCTGCATTTTATAACATTGTTGGTTGGGCACAAGTGTACAATATTTGACAAAATAAATACAAATAAATGTTGTGCCTAGATAGAAAATACTCCTTTCGCAAACTAATATAAGAGCGTTTAGATCACTACTTTAGTGATGTAAACGCTTTTATATTAGTTTACGAAGGAAGTAATGACTTCTATAAAAAAATCTTATCGTGTGGCAAACTAACCCTACCCGCACTGGTAGTATAATAACTAGTGTCTTACATGCAAACTGAGCAATTTTAATGAGGTCTCATCACTAAAGACTCTAAGCTTCCTAGGAATGGAGGCTTAGGAGCGATCTTATGTTTTCTTTTTGTGGCCCCTCCCCATTAGTGTCAGGCTTCAGTGTGGACCCTGCGATCTGTGCACGCAACCACGGTTTTCGTTCTGGTCAAACTCCGTGCGCCTGTGTCCTCTCGCTATGCATTGGGGGCTTCGCGATGCGCTCGCGTTCTGCCTTGCGTTCTCAGCTGAGATGAATTGATTTTGGGATGTGGTGAGGGCTTATTTGGTCGTTAGAGAGGAGCCACCAGCTTCGGGGTGGCCTGCCGTGGTTCTGTACGTGCTCCGGCGCCGCATCGGGGCTTTTTGGTTGTGTTGCACCAGCTTGCTCCGTCCCGGCGGCCGGCCGGCTGCCCTGTTGTGGTGAGCCTTCAATCTTTCTGCAGTCGTGTAGTGCGATTTGGTGTGCTGTGTCGCCATATTATTTAAGAATTGAATGTGTATTTTGCGAGTGTTTTCCAAGTCAATTCTATTTCCCTTCGGCATTACGTTTTCCCGTTTGTGCATGTTGTGTCCATGGTTTGGAGCGTTCTGGTTTAGATGATTTAATCCGTATGGAGCTCATGCTGTTTTTGTGTCAACAACTAACTTAGTTGACAGATCTTACCGTGGTGGCCTTTATGCTTGTTTAATCAAAATGCAAAATAATCTGGCATTGTGCTAGCAATTAAACTAGAGTATTGAAACTTGCATCATTCTATTTTCACTATTGAGATAAAGATTGGACGTTCTATCACCACTTATGTGGCTGCTAGGTGTTTGATGATTTTCCTGTGGTATCCAGAACATTTGTGTCTCTCTATGTTAAGTTGGTACACTATCTTCAAGTTGCCGGAGATGTCTATGATACTTCTTGAAGCAAACTTTTCAGAAGAACTGACCAGATAGTACTAAAACAATTTCTTATTCATAAAGAGCTTAGAGCTTAGAGAAGCACAATAACCTTACAAAATTGCATAGGAGCACTCGGCGACGACCCTCACTGAAATCATGCCCATCCAGTCGTTTTGGGATCCTCACCCAATATAATAGCCCCACTATATTCATTACTTTATCATCATGTATTCTCTTTTCACTGCTTAGTGTATCAGACATAAAGTCCACGCGTTTCTGTCTCCGCACTGCAAAGTGTCTCCGCACTGCAAAGTTTTTCCTGAGCATGGAAATGAGCTCACCTAACAACGTCCAACCACCTAAATAGAGTTCAATGCCTAGCCAGCGTTTCTGCTTTATCAACTCCGTTGATGTAGAAAGAAAAAAAACCGTTGTACTAGTTTCAACGAAAAAGGTTCCCCCGCTTTATATTATAAAACATACCACCAAGCATCCAACATCAAGTACAAGTACAATAAGTCATAGAATCATGCTGGGGGCACAGCAAGACAAACCCCAAAGAAGCCTACTAGGAGGCGAACCGTTGTACTATTTGACAAGGCTACCTTGACGTCGAGGAAATTTCTTGGGAATTATTTTATTTTGCCTAAAATAAAGCATGCCACCGTGAGAATTGACTTGCCAGACGAGTTAATACTACATTTACGAGTGTCTATCTGTTTATGACGCAACTTTATTTTTTACCACAACCATATACAAAGTTACCAGAAACGATGTTTCTGTCTCCGCCTCCGCTCGCTCGCGTCGCCTCCAGGGGGCGACTCGGGCGCCCCATCCGCCGCCGCCCTCGACCCCCCTCCTCCCCTTCTTCCCCGCCGCCGCCGAAGGAGGCCGGCGAGCGAAGCTCGCCCGGCGGACGGCGGACGGCGGGCCTTCCTCCTCTCTTCACGAGGGGATCCTCTGGCTGAGATGCATCGGCGTCCTTGGGCGTACAGCATGGAGGCGGAGTTGGCGCGCTCGGGCGGCGGCCCGATGGGATCCCGGCGGCGTTGCGGGGGCTGGCGGCGGCGGATCTGGGGTTTCCCGCCCTAGATCGGTTCTCCTTCGGGTGGTCGGGCTCGGGCGCCGTCCGGCGGTCCTAAGCGGTGGTGGACGCTCGCGTTGGCTATCCTCCTTCACCGATCTGATTGGGGGCAGCCGAAGGTGTTGGCGTGATGCCGGATCCGAGCACGGTGGTGGCGTCGTCCCCTTCAGGGATGACGGTCGGGTGGTGGGTCCTTCTGGCGGCGCCGGTGGCGGCGGATCTTGGGATCCCGCTCCCGGGGACGTCGCATGACGCGGCGGCCCGTGCACGAGAGATGAAGTTTCTTCGAACAGATCTGAGTGAAAACTTGCTTTTGACTACTGCAAAGGCCGGCGATGGCGGCGCTGTCGGTGTCGTTCCCTTCTTGAAGGCATCGCCGTGGAGAAGTTCAAGGTCACTCTCTGCTACCTCCGGGGGAAACCCTAGATCAGTTGATCGGATGATGGCGGCGCTCCGGTGTCGTTTCCCCCTTGGGGGCGTCATTCATGGAGGTACACACGGGCTCGGGGAACAGAGGACGGCTTCTTTGGTGGAGTGGTACTTCATCTTATACATTGATGGCGGCGGATCTTGGCGGCGTGGCGTTGTGGAGATTCGGAGTCCGATGCGCAAAGATGAACTCGCGCAGGGAGGTGGCGCTGTCTGGCGTCGTGGTAGCGTCGACGGCAGTTAGACCGAACAAGGTTGATGCAGCAGTACAGCACTGAAGATGGATTGATGGCAGGCGGCTGCGGCGGCCTCATACCCGGCAGGGGGCCTGGTTGAAGAGCACGCCGGACTGGTGGGTGCCCATACCCGGAAGGAGTCCTGGTTGGGACCTCAGGTCTCAGATGTTAGGTTTGGCTACGAGGTCTGTTTAGTATTAGGCCCAGACCATCAGCGCCCCTTCATCAGTTAGATAGGAGTAGCGACAGAGGTTGCGAAGATGGTGGCTTTAGTCTTACTGTTGTACGACTTTGTAAGGTCTTGTGTTATAATCAATAAAGTGACCGTATGCATCGTCCAGATGCAGAGGCCGGGGGTATTCCTCCTTTTCGAAAAAAAATATACAAAGTTACGAAGCTTTCTCGTTGTGTATTGGTTTGACTATTAATGTGCCAAATGCTCGATGAAAAAATTTAAGCGACCTTCCGACACGAAGTTCCGCTCTACACGCCTCCCTGTAAATGCTCCCAAGTGGAACGGGGATTCAAACCCAGAAGCTCACCTAGCACGAGAACACCGCTAACCACTTTGCTACATAGGCTGCTTTTTAATAACTTTGGCCTTTTTATAATTCATATATCCTTTAGCTGGATAAATAAACTAAAGAAAACGTTGTGAGAGAAACAAACTGAAAAAAAAACGTTGCAGGAGAAAAACATTTTTTGAAATTTCTCTAACAAACCAGACACACCATTGAAAAGGCGTTCATGCCAAATTATAACAACGCACAAATATAAACGCAATTAAAGATAAAGACTTATTAATAGATCAAGTCCAGTCTAAAAGCTTTACATTAAACCAGTAGCTACATCATAATTGAGATCTTAAATAATTTATTCTCAGAGCTAGGCCCTCCATACGTAACATAACTCCTTAAATAAACATACTAAGTGCCTAACTAGCTGTGCCAACAGCGGACCTAGTGATCTTTAGCCTTTTGCATGCAATGTTGTCCAACCTGTTCGCCTTCATCCTCCACGTCAACCTCAGTATTTGATGAAAACGTGTGAAGCAGAAAGGAAGGGGATGGGAGAGAGTTAATTCGCCACGTCCTGTTCTGTACTTTAGTGTCCCCTGTGCACATATATTAAATGACGTAGAACAACGGGTACAAACTGTTCCGTCCTACGTGTGGGTCTTGTATTCACACATAAGAAATCATTACTTTAAAAGTGAAATGAATCCCAAGCGATCATGGCAGCGAACGTGATTTCAACGGGCTGCGTCGCCGAGTGCTCCTAGTTCGCTTCCGAAAGATTCATACTACCATATGCATGTCGTGAAGAACTATGGACACAAGTGGGTCAGAAAGACTATGATATGGATCTAATTTGTCAATCATTCCAAAACCAACTAAACAAATTGAAGAATCCTTAAATCACCCAAACCAACATACATAAAAGTCTATGTACCTATTCAAAAATCTTCACAAATACTTCGTTCTTAAAAAAAATCATGGAACAAAACTCTTTCGGATGTCCATTTTCATAGTAAGATTTCTCAAATACCAACTTAAAGAAATTGAAGATTCATGAAATGATCAAAACAAAATACATAAAAATATCTATGCACTTCTTCGAAAGTCTACCAATAAGTCATGGTAGTAGAAAATGGACTCTGGAACAAACTCTTTCGGATGTCCATTTTCAAAGTGATATTTTTCGCGTATAAACCATAGGTCGGTTGGACATTGGCATCTTTACCAAACTTAGTGGTTACTGACGTGTGAATAAGTTATTAATTATTGTGTATATTTCACATTTCCCTTCACTCGCTAATCGACAGACCTATATTGAGATTATTCAAAAAGCCTTAACGAGTGTATTCTTATTCTTATTTATTTATTTTTAGATCTGGTGCTCTCTTAGTTATATGGTGAGCAAAGGATAGATAGAGTGTTCACAGATGAAATGTGTGCCTTCAAATTTAAAAATCATAATCTTCTTGCATTATAATAGGTCATTCTTTAAGTTGGAGAACTTTTAGTTCCATAAAACCCTTTTGTTTCAAATAGCATATTAGGTGTTTGTAATTTTTTTTCATCAAAAAGAGATACACCGATGAAGAAAAAAAACGTACAAATCACAACAGACGTGTTTCAGCGTTTGTTTAAGTGGGCTATGTATGATCATGATCATCAAAATGTAGTACTACCTTTTTTCCGAATAGGAAATAATGCGGGAGTATATGTACAGTTCGAGACGTGTCTGATGGAACTGCATCAGATGCAAAATTGAAGGGGCAAGCTATGCTTGTCGGTCAGGCTTTATTATGGACCGATCAGTCATGTGGGAGCAGGCCCACAAAAATGATAAAAGGATGCACCACAAAATAATGTCAGGTGTGTTGATCGCAGTTGAGACCAACAGATATACTATAAAGATAAAATGTGCATAATTAATATGCAGAGTGGCTGAAAGAGATACAGTCCATGAGTTTTTACTGAGCCCTAGAACGATCGGTTGGCATGTGTTCAGCAGAAAATATGCACACCACCAACACTACAGTTTCCACAGAATTATTCAGCTGACACGCTACGTTCATTAATTAAGGAGTGGACGAGTGAGTGATTACTAGACAACCACAAAGAGAGAAAAAAAGGAGTGATTTCTAGACATCATTTTTTCAAACCGGGCTGAACTCCTTTCCATTGCAAATGAACGGAAATACATCAATTCTAGAAAACATTTCAGTGAGGGAAAAGAGGTAAAGCGAGTTCGGGCATTGCTAGGAAATCCACTGCACTACGCCCGACATTGGGACGAGTGCCATGGGGCGAAAACCTAACAATACCAATAGTCTGCCTACAGGAAAAGTCTAATACAATCCCTCAGGACAACATGGACCCAACACAAGATCATGATCAGGCAGGCGTAGACCAAAACGCCAACGGCATAAGTCAGAGTTGGAGGATCTCGGGCCATTGCCCCGCAATCGGACGCCTTATTGCTTCACATCTTCATTATCTGCATCGTGCCTCACCTGATCATCTCAGCCCCCTGCACGTTGTTAGCTTTAATCTTGATTCATATACCTGCATATTTAGTTTGATTTCGTTATGCATGTTGGATAGGTTAGAGAGTATCTAGTCCGGTGAAGCTTCAGCGGAGGCATGAGGAGAAGGCGAGATGCCAAGACGTCGTGCGATACGGCGACGATGGCGAGATGCCTATTGCAGCGGAAGCGTGGTGGGCCCATAACCAACATTTGGTATTCAGAGCCTTATCGGTCCGTGGTGGAGGCGGAGGCCGGCGGCGGCGCGATGCCGCTTGTGGGCGGTTGCTGTGTGATGCCGCAAGATGATGATGGCGTGGTGATCGGCGTTGCGAAGGCGCCGTCCACGCCAAAAGGTGGCCGCTGCGTGCGACAAGAGGACCTGGTGATGGATGCTGCGACAGCATCGACCACGATTATAGGGAGACGGCGTGGTGACCGGCACTGCAACGACGTTGTCCACGGCAAGACGACATGGTGATTGGCGTTGCGAGGGCGTCATCGACGAGGAGATGGTCCATGACAACCGGCACCGCGACGGTGTCGACAACGGAAAGTGGCTGCGGCGCGGCGATGGCTTGGCCAAGTGGTTGCAGGTGATCCGCATCGGAGATTGGAGAATCAAGATTAAGGGGGAAAATGTTAGCTTTAATCTTGATTCATGTATCTGCATATTTAGTTTAATTTCGTTATGCATGTTGGATAGGTTAGAGAGTATCTAGTCCGATGAAGCTTCAGCGGAGGCATAAGGAGAAGGCGAGATGCCAAAACGTCGTGCGATACGGCGATGATGGCGAGATGCCTATTGCAGCGTCAGGCTGTAGTGCTACGCGAGGCAGCGTGGCCATGTGATGTGGCAAGTGCGACGAAGGCTGGAGCGTGGGGCTCTACGTGCATGTGGAGTTGGCCTAGTCCTTTGGCCGTTAAGAAGAGGTTGAACAAGGGCCGGGCATACACGTGCATGTAGTAGCGATTAGGCTGTATGAGTTTGTTAGCCGAGTCGTGGGGATGTAGTTAGTAGAAAGCATGCATGTAGTGGCATGAGTGGTGGAGCAGTTTGTTGCTGTGCATGCGTGAGTTGGTTAGTGGCCGACTGTGCCGGTCAAGTTAGTGCGTGAGTGCATAGTGGGTTAGTGCGGCCGGGTGTGGCGGCTGGCTTGGCAAGTCAGCCAACCCCTTGTCTCTACTATTAAAAGGGAATCGAACATCGCGATAGTTCGAGCTCTAGCACCCCCATCCCATCGCTCGATCCCGCACGCATGAGAAATCCGGAAAATGAGCCCACGCTCCCATCCAAACTTTGTTATAGCTACGGACATTTGTTACGGGTTGCAATCTACACGAGTATGTGGGGCAAACTAATTGAAAATTAACGAAAGTCACACCACTGAATTCACGAGGGAGAAGGGATTACAGGTGGGGTTGTAGTCTTCCGTAGAGGGTAGCCACCCGTAAGTTTAGAATTTTCGCTCCCACCCCATCATCGCTAAAAAAAAGAATAAACTGCGCCCACAAACACGTCCCGCCCCCACCTCTCCCCAACCCCTCGCTCCCGATCTCGTCTCTCTCCTGCCAAAAATCGTCACGGACACAGAGAGGAAGGAGCGCACCGTAGACGGCGAGGAGGAGGGGGCCGCCTCGCTCGCTTCTGCTGATGACGATCATGCCCACCGCCAACCCTCACCGACGTCGCTGCCGCGGCGGATGCGGCAAGCCCCAAGCCGCGGGGACACCGGACGCGGCCACCCCGCCGTCGACGCTGCCGCAGGGACAGGAAGAGCAGGGCTGCGGGCGCCAATGCCGGCGCTGGCTGGGCGTGCGAGGAGAGCGCCCACCCTGAAGACCCCCACCCCCAGGCGAGCTCCAGTTCCGCCTCCCTGTAATCTGCTCCTAAGTCCTAACGCCATGGCTTATTGCAGGTGGAGGTGGAGTACGCGCCGGAGAAGCCCGACCTCAGTGCCGACGACCCCCTCCTGCCGTCCTGGGCTGCCCTGTACAACCACAAGACCAACTACACCTCGTCGAGGTCGCGGTTCCTCCATTACAAGCCCGACCCCCTCGGCGCTAGCGTCGGGCGCCTCGAGGACAGCTTTGCCTCCGCCTTCGAGAGCAGCGATGAAACCGACGCCACTGCCACCACGGAGGACGACCTGACGTACGGAGGAGGAACAAGAGCAACCACAGCAAAATCACCTGCCAGGGGAGCAGTCAGCTCTCACCGCTCCATCTGAGGCCGCTGAGGCTTCCGTCCTGGCGCCAGAGCTCGTGCCAGTTCGCCGCGGCCCCCTCTGCTGTCATCAGAGGTTGCTGCGGACTGCGGTGAAGCCAGAGCCGGCTCGCGTCTCTACACCGGAGCCTAGGGCGACTCCTCCGCGAGCTCGTGCACTGACACCGGAGCCGGAGCTTGGGGTGCGAGCTCCAGCGAAGAAGGGATAGGCGTTGAGGTTCCTGCTTCCCCTTGCTTTCGTTCTGTTCATGTCTGCTGCTTTCGTCTGCGTTTGCTGCAGAGCCGGAAGGTGATGTTGTGGTGGAAGAAGAACCAGTTGATGATGCTGGAGTGGGAGAAAAATCTGATGCATCAGACTACTACGACATGGTAGTAGATGAGCTTGATGTTGTAATGTAAGAAGAAGCTCCTGGTAGTGCCAGTGCCTTCGAGGAGCAGTTGAATATCCAGGATGCGGTTTCTGGCTTGATTGCAGAATCAGAGGGTGTTGCCGCAGTGGTAGAAGAATTTGATGCATCAGACTACTCCAAGGCAGTAGATGAGCTTGATGTTGGAGCATCAGAAGCAGCTCCAGGTAGCAGCAATGGCGAAGAGATCAGCGAGGATTTGGACACCCCATCTCAACCTGCTGAGCAGCGTGAACATGATGTTTAGAGTAGTGAGCCCGAGAACAATCACGGCAGTGGCAAGGAGGGCCAGGAGCCGCATCTTGGTCTTGAGTCGGATTCGAGCGTGTCGATCGCCAGGCTACCTGGACAGAATCTCAAAGCCTGCAGCAGCAGCAGGTGATGCCATTGCCCTGGTTATTCTTTCAGCCGGCATTGCTGCCCTCTCCATGAGGAAGTGGCAAGCTCAGGTTTGATGCATGGTTGCAGATGGCTACCAAACTGTAAAATTATCAACCTTGTGCAAATGTAGATGTATTTTGTACGTGCAGGTTTGATGCATGATTTCAGCTGCATGTAGGTTTTGGTTTGTGTCCAAAACAAATATATGTATACCAATATTGATTTTTTTTGTTTTTTTTTCAAATGGTTCCGGCTGAGGGCATGACAAGTGCATGTGTATAAATTAGTATTATGTTGCCTGCACATTGAATTGTGTCATATTTTGATTCCTGTCAAAATGGCCATTGCTATTTGCTTTCTACACATCTTGTATGTTGCTTATGCTGATAATAATTTTATTTTTCTCAGGATTTGATTATGCTCTTCAAGGGTACATTAAGAGCATGTAAACTTCTCTGATAATCAAAGTGCCATATAGACTAATTTATTTTGGTTCTGTACTGCCTTTTATGCATTCATCAGAGCTATTCCACAATTTTGTCCCCAATTATACCTTTTTACACTTTTATATGTGTAGCTTTTTTTAATTTTTTAAGACATTAATTTTTGTTTTTGAAGTCTTCATGTGTGCAGAACTACTTCTGTGGTGAGCCGGCATTTGGTGTACTTGACGAGTACTTCTTGAAGGTTGATGTCCGCTTTCGCTGGGTCACTGATCAAGACCACATCTATGTGGAAAGCTGATTTTTTTTGTTAGATTGGCCATGAGACACTTGGATAGGAGAAACGAAACGGGAAGAGCATGAGAGATAGTGTTGAGAACCTAAATAGTGCACACACACAAACACACACACACACACACACACACACACACACACACACACACACACACACATACACACACACACACACACACACACACACACACACACACACATTTGCATATTTCGGGTGATGGTAGTATGTCGTCGTAGTTTTCGTGTTGGTTGTGCTACTTAATGTTCCTGTCAGTCATAACTTATCACATCGCTCTCAGTTTTCAGGCATGCTTGGAGCTTTGACATGCAACTATACAAAATCAGAAAGAATATCTAAGGCTCAAGGTAATCTTGAAACTTTAAGGTGATCAATTCATATGATTTTTGGCCTGTAAGAGATTAAACTAACTATTGCAGACATCATGGCTCTAAATTGTTGGTTTGTATTTGACCATGATGAAGGCAAGGTGCACGTATAGCTTCTTTCTATTCTCAGGGAGGTCAGGAGTTCCTTTTAAGGAGGTAGAGGGCAACCTTGAACTCAAGCTGCCCCTGCATAGAGAAGTGCTCTAACACAAGATGCTCCCCCGAGTCATTTGGCAGATACAGAAATAACTTTTAATGAGAGTGACCTAAAGGTCAGTTGTTTTGAATTAAATATACCTCGTTTGAAAGTCTTTTTCTTTGGGTTTGGGAATGGTATATGCTGTAAAATGGGAGTCTATTTTTCAGAATTTTTTTGTTCTTTTGTTTTTATACTCACCGGAGTTCATGTTTCTTTTCAGTTAGTTGTGAGGTACTTCTTAAGTTTCCATTCAACTAATTGACCACCAAAAAAGAGATCAAAATAATATTTTGTCAATAGTATTATCAGTGAAATACAAGATTTTGAAGAGGGGCTTGCTCGCAGTGTGAAAAAAGGCGAAGGGAAAGGAAGGGTAATTAAGGAGAAAGAAATGATGTAAGGGGGGATAGGTTAAAGAGATACAATGATTGCCTAGGAAGAAAGACGTGGGAGAGATATTGATTTGTTGGAATTGAAATCACGTCTTGTCATTTTGATGCACACTTTACTTAGAACAATTATTTGATTATTTATTTTTTATTGATCCATGGCAACGCACAGGCATTCAGCTAGTGTATATAAGTTTTGCATTGAGTTAATGATAAAGGAGGAGGCCGTGAGGGCTGAGGCAAAATGTAGCCTATGTGATATTCACCGGGAGACAAGGCAAAGCTAGTTTCTCCTTGGTGAAGTGTGTGTCCGTGTGAGTTTTCCTTCATAGTGTGTTCTTATGTGAGACAAAGAGAGAAGGGCGAGCTGTGAGAGGCAGCCAGAGGAAGAAGAAGCGGTGCTGCGAGGGGAGGCGGCGCCAACACACGTAGACCCCTGCCATACTAGACATCATGATCAGCTCCCCTTCCCAGGTTGCCATCAGCCACATCATGGCTCAGTGACAAACCGCGAGGATCAAGGGGCAACGCGAGGAAGCATCTCGGGTCGACGGCTCCTTAGCGGCCGGGTGGGCTGATGATCCGACGCAGAGAAGAGGCCAGCCAAGAACAGGAGCAGCTAGCTAGCAGTATGTGCTCGTATACTGTGGAATGGTGGATAAGACAGATCGCACATGTTTCTTTCAGACACATCGACGGGTTTTGCGTGCGGCCGGACAGGTCATTGATCGTTAGCAAGTGGACTACTCCGTATATTTTAGAGCTTCTATTTCGTTGCGCAAAAAAAAAAAGAGCGCCGTTGCCGGGATCAAACCCCAGTAAGATTTGACACCCTCGCATGAGTAAGACGTCAGAGGAGGAAACCACACCTGCCATCCACGAACTACGAACCCAAAACACAGTCCACCATATTTCAGATATTGTCGATGCAGATCAAAATTTGCATTCGCTTCTGGATTACGTTCCAGGCTCCAAGGCCGCGCTAGAGCAAACGGTGTCGCAACGACGGAGCCCAAGGACAAGTCTATCACGAGGATGCCGCCGCCGTCACATCATCCTTACTTGAACAATCTGGTTTCTAAATTCATCGGCAACCATAGAACCGATGGCCTTGTCGGGGAAGGATCTGAAGAATCTTTATTGCGCGCTACCATCACCGCTGCCGAAGTCAAGACAATGAACAACCTACAAACGAAGCTATTTTGGCTTAAAATTATCCATGCGCGTGGTACCGGCGACCCCCTCACTACTAACGATCTAAGTCATCAGGGGAGGGAGCCGCTGCATTTTATCTTTTTTTTTAACTAGATAAGTGGCCCGCGCAACTTAAAAATGTTTAATAACGACAACATATTATTTCATCGTACAAGAAAAAAATGGGATCAAGTGTGATGAAATTTGCAAATATAAGAGTTTTGCGAATATAGTTTTGTCTTAGGTATGTTTCATTGATGCGAACGTGATAAAATGTATAGTTCTATGAACTTCTTCCATTAAAAGTTTTCCATCATAAAGGAATGATAAACATTGTTGTTTAGGGCAGTCGACAAACAGTGACTTCGAAGACTTTTGCACCTCCTATTATCTAGCATTCTTTTGCTTTCCAAACCATAATCTCACTTGTACGGGCATAATCTTTAAAGGATGCATCGTCTCTAAATGTTTGTAAATCTATGCTGACTATATCTATACTCTAAAATCCACATGGATAGCCAATTACCATAAACTCTTGAATAAGACATTTACTTGTATCTGGTACGTAAAAAGTCTATGCAGACCACTGCTTGACTTCTTTCATGGAGAACGTTTGTGACTAATTTATATGAGAGCTTAAGTTTAACAGAACACCATTCTCTCGCCATTTCATTATGTAGTACCAAAACAGAAAAAAAAAGTTGCTTGTATAGTATTGCAATAGTTCTCCATGTCATAGAAAATTATTTCACGAAGAAGTGTCTAAAAGACTACACAATTTGCTTACGCAGTAGTACAATTGCATGTGACATAAGGTGTTCCCTAAATTTGATGAACAGTTATGACAATAGAAAACATGCTTTTAGTTAAAAGGACGATGCGTCATCCCTAGCCATGAAGCCACAACAATTATAAGAACCATTACATTGCAACAAATGGGTATACAAATAACTTTTTATGCTCGACCTAGATTAATTGCAGGGAAAATAAACCCATGTAGCATCTTCCATATCCGTTTGAATCTTTAGAGCTCTACTTATTCAAACTCACAGTCATTTAAGACTTTGAAGATACTCTAGACAGTTGTATATACAACCATCCTAGGTTGGTATGAGATGAACATTTTCCTTATTTTCCCAATAGAAACGCACTTATGGAAAAATTATTTTCTGGATTCAATCATTAGATTCAAAAGTCAGCACGCTTAACCTTTCAGGTGAGAGAACTTCAAATACTCAAAAAGAAGCAACAATCTTGCATAGAGAGATTTACTCATGCATGCTTAGTAAATCAATCGATGCACTTTTGATTTCCCCATTGGCACATCAACTTTCACAATCCTAAACGACTTGAACCATTATATACAATTTGCTTTCAAGAGCATTATAGGCATACAAAATGTAGAACAAAAAGGAACATGAAAATGATTTTTTTCTTTCAAAATTCATAATTTTCAGTTTCTAAACCTTCTGAAAATTACACATGTATGCAAGGATGTAATGTGTATATGTGTTGATTTTCAGGATGGAATACCTTGAATTGTGATCTGCAAAAATAAAAATAAAATCATGGACTTTCAGGATGAACAGTACATATGCTAAAAGCCCCAATTTGTCTTTTTTGTGTAGCTCTCATTTTAACGTATTTCGATCTGAAAATTTGCAAACATGTACATTATGTACCTAGGTATATGTGTATTTACTTTTACAAAATTTAAATTTTTTTAAAAGTTTTAAATCTTTAAAATAAGGCCTCCATGGAGCTCGGTCTCCGTTTGGCATTATTTAATAGCAATTCCATCTTCACTATTCCTGTACATGTACTCCCTCCGTACCGAAATATATGTCGCTGGTGTAGTTGAACTACAGCTACACCAGCGACATATATTTCGGTACAGAGGGAGTAGCTAGAAACATTTAAGAAGCCCGAGTACACACGAAAACATAACTTCTGCTCATAAGACATAGACCATGGCAAGCCAACAAAATTCTGAGGTCATCATGAGCCTCTACAGTTAAATTATTTACTGTCATCAACTCATCTTCGGAGAAGCCCCTCCAGCGAACACCTAAAATATTTGCAAATGCATAGGAGTAAAATTCTAAGGTATGACTGTGTGATGATTTATTTCCTTATGTAATCAGATCTATGCCAAGCATTTGGGCATGTGAAGTTGAACATCAAATTTCTTTTCTACGTGAGCATACATATGCAATTAGCAAAAAAACATGTGGGAAGTGTCATTATTTATCCTCATCTTAACAATCCTACACCAACCCATTCGGCATGTGTCAAACAAAAAATAAAGAGAAAATCAAACATCTATTGTACTGAGATTCTCAAATAGAAGAACACGATTTTCATCTAATGCTAGAAAAATACAAAGGCATCGCAAAGAAATTGAGGGGTTTGCGTTAGGCGGACCAAGTATGAGGGCGATTCTATTGAACTGCTCGGCCAGAAAACCCGGAAGCTCATTTCTCCACCATGTTGCTGCTTGCTTTGCTGTCGAATCAGCTGATCCATGGTCTTGTTTCGCTGTAATGTACGTTGTCTTGTGGTAGCAATGGTTGGCTCTTCCTCGTGTAGTTGAATGTATTGGACCTCTGGGAGTATCTTGCAGCCTGCACTGATCTGGTGGAGTGTACTCTGCGGCATGGATTTTGTATGCTAGCATGTTAACCTGACGCCGCGGACGCAGTCTTCACAACATGAACACCGTAATGGTGGAAAGGTAGGCTCGTGCATTATTATAGTGTATGTGTCTGATTTTGGAGGAATTAGGAAGAGGACGTCCTTACCTGCGATTTTTGTTGGAATGCACTGCCCCACATACGTAGAACTTCTAGCAAGATGACCAAGCAAGCTGGCTTGGTTGCTCCATATTGCAATCCTGAAAAAAGTTAAATCAATCTGTAATGAATGATTAGGTGCAGACGTACATACACAGCAGGTAGCAGCGTAGCACATACCCAGGAACCTGAGTTACGTGTGTATGAATCAATTTTTAGTTTTTACAGCATCCATCCCAACATGCTGACGTCCGCCGTCTTAGACCTCTAGCAGTTTAATTAGATGAGGTAGCAAGGCGAGGAAGAAACATATCAAGTACAACAGCTTCCGCATCAACAGTTCATCTTGAATAGTGAGCCCAACTATATATCTCAATCATCAGTCATATACAGAAACGTGGGATGGTAGCATGCTGCATCATAAGTGGCTAAGTGCGAAGTTATATTAGTGGAAGTAACTAAGGATAGCAATTACCTAATGAACGTGTTTCTACTATAGGATGATGTACGAATATGGTTTCTAGAAGAAGAAAAAATGTATTGGATTAGGATAGAGAAAGGTAACACATTGCATTGTTCGGAAATATACAGGCAACATACCTGACGTTCCAATTGTAGAAAATGTGATACTATAAAGAAGAGAGTAGAGCACTCAGAATTGCTTGCACGGAGCCCTGGACCATCCAAAAGCACAACCTAAGGTGAAGCTCATGGAAGCTTGGATATCTAGGAGGATCAGCCTCGCCAAGTGCTGAAGCAGAAAACCTAGAACTGCAAAACTTTGCAAGCCTAAAATTTGATCAAAGAAAATAATTTCAAAAATACTTTGGTGCTTAACTTTCTTCTCTTAAGGTCATTCATAAGACGTAATTGATATAATAAAGAACTGAAAAATATCAAGCCTGTCATTTGTGGGCCGATAAGAATTATCCTACTGTATCCAAGTACTATCTCTGAATAATTCTTAAATCTCTATATCTGTCACTTTAACTTTTCAACACAAAGGTAGTAGACAGTAATAGGCTAACAACACCAGCACGCATTGATCCCATTGCTTGTATGCCCAAGCATGAAGCATTCATGTGTTCTGAAACATGCATGTGCTTATGCATATGGACGAAAGTGAGGTCTGGATACTGTCCCACAGAGTCAATCAAGTAGCAAAGTAGTATGACTTTGAGATGAAGTAGATTCATATCTTTGATAGTCCAAGTAATTTGTAAGCCTAATCATCCGTATATATGAGTGGTTCCTCGTCTTCTCTTCCACACACGCGCGCAGCACATAGCAAAGTTGTCCATAGCGAGAAAAGATCCACGACGACAAATGACCATGTGAAGAGGCACGATAAGGTGATGGGAACTCCGCTGGATCATGACGGGGCAAGACGAACAAATTTTGGGGGAGGATCAAATTTTACCACAAAAATCTAGCTGTTCGGCAAGGATACCTCAGGAATTTTTGGGAAGATGGAACAAATCGCTGCTGCAATTCTGAAGAGAAGAAAGGAGAAGGGCTGGGAGGTTCTGGCGGTGTTAACGGGGATGGGGATAGCCTAGTAGTGCTAGCTTTTTACCCCATCTTCGCAGCCGCGCGAGTCGTCCTCGCCTGTTCGCCTCTAGGTTCCTCCTCTTGCAGTTGGCGCACTACCTAGGCCCTCCTCCCCTTTCACCAACGTACAGTTATGCGCCTCGCCATCTCCTGGCCTCTGGAAGACTTGTGCCCCTGGTCTGCCTCCATGGCCCAGCGTTGTCTCATGATTTTTGGCCTGTAAGAGATTAAACTAACTATTGCAGACATCATGGCTCTAAATTGTTGGTTTGTATTTGACCATGATGAAGGCAAGGTGCACGTATAGCTTCTTTCTATTCTCAGGGAGGTCAGGAGTTCCTTTTAAGGAGGTAGAGGGCAACCTTGAACTCAAGCTGCCCCTGCATAGAGAAGTGCTCTAACACAAGATGCTCCCCCGAGTCATTTGGCAGATACAGAAATAACTTTTAATGAGAGTGACCTAAAGGTCAGTTGTTTTGAATTAAATATACCTCGTTTGAAAGTCTTTTTCTTTGGGTTTGGGAATGGTATATGCTGTAAAATGGGAGTCTATTTTTCAGAATTTTTTTGTTCTTTTGTTTTTATACTCACCGGAGTTCATGTTTCTTTTCAGTTAGTTGTGAGGTACTTCTTAAGTTTCCATTCAACTAATTGACCACCAAAAAAGAGATCAAAATAATATTTTGTCAATAGTATTATCAGTGAAATACAAGATTTTGAAGAGGGGCTTGCTCGCAGTGTGAAAAAAGGCGAAGGGAAAGGAAGGGTAATTAAGGAGAAAGAAATGATGTAAGGGGGGATAGGTTAAAGAGATACAATGATTGCCTAGGAAGAAAGACGTGGGAGAGATATTGATTTGTTGGAATTGAAATCACGTCTTGTCATTTTGATGCACACTTTACTTAGAACAATTATTTGATTATTTATTTTTTATTGATCCATGGCAACGCACAGGCATTCAGCTAGTGTATATAAGTTTTGCATTGAGTTAATGATAAAGGAGGAGGCCGTGAGGGCTGAGGCAAAATGTAGCCTATGTGATATTCACCGGGAGACAAGGCAAAGCTAGTTTCTCCTTGGTGAAGTGTGTGTCCGTGTGAGTTTTCCTTCATAGTGTGTTCTTATGTGAGACAAAGAGAGAAGGGCGAGCTGTGAGAGGCAGCCAGAGGAAGAAGAAGCGGTGCTGCGAGGGGAGGCGGCGCCAACACACGTAGACCCCTGCCATACTAGACATCATGATCAGCTCCCCTTCCCAGGTTGCCATCAGCCACATCATGGCTCAGTGACAAACCGCGAGGATCAAGGGGCAACGCGAGGAAGCATCTCGGGTCGACGGCTCCTTAGCGGCCGGGTGGGCTGATGATCCGACGCAGAGAAGAGGCCAGCCAAGAACAGGAGCAGCTAGCTAGCAGTATGTGCTCGTATACTGTGGAATGGTGGATAAGACAGATCGCACATGTTTCTTTCAGACACATCGACGGGTTTTGCGTGCGGCCGGACAGGTCATTGATCGTTAGCAAGTGGACTACTCCGTATATTTTAGAGCTTCTATTTCGTTGCGCAAAAAAAAAAAGAGCGCCGTTGCCGGGATCAAACCCCAGTAAGATTTGACACCCTCGCATGAGTAAGACGTCAGAGGAGGAAACCACACCTGCCATCCACGAACTACGAACCCAAAACACAGTCCACCATATTTCAGATATTGTCGATGCAGATCAAAATTTGCATTCGCTTCTGGATTACGTTCCAGGCTCCAAGGCCGCGCTAGAGCAAACGGTGTCGCAACGACGGAGCCCAAGGACAAGTCTATCACGAGGATGCCGCCGCCGTCACATCATCCTTACTTGAACAATCTGGTTTCTAAATTCATCGGCAACCATAGAACCGATGGCCTTGTCGGGGAAGGATCTGAAGAATCTTTATTGCGCGCTACCATCACCGCTGCCGAAGTCAAGACAATGAACAACCTACAAACGAAGCTATTTTGGCTTAAAATTATCCATGCGCGTGGTACCGGCGACCCCCTCACTACTAACGATCTAAGTCATCAGGGGAGGGAGCCGCTGCATTTTATCTTTTTTTTTAACTAGATAAGTGGCCCGCGCAACTTAAAAATGTTTAATAACGACAACATATTATTTCATCGTACAAGAAAAAAATGGGATCAAGTGTGATGAAATTTGCAAATATAAGAGTTTTGCGAATATAGTTTTGTCTTAGGTATGTTTCATTGATGCGAACGTGATAAAATGTATAGTTCTATGAACTTCTTCCATTAAAAGTTTTCCATCATAAAGGAATGATAAACATTGTTGTTTAGGGCAGTCGACAAACAGTGACTTCGAAGACTTTTGCACCTCCTATTATCTAGCATTCTTTTGCTTTCCAAACCATAATCTCACTTGTACGGGCATAATCTTTAAAGGATGCATCGTCTCTAAATGTTTGTAAATCTATGCTGACTATATCTATACTCTAAAATCCACATGGATAGCCAATTACCATAAACTCTTGAATAAGACATTTACTTGTATCTGGTACGTAAAAAGTCTATGCAGACCACTGCTTGACTTCTTTCATGGAGAACGTTTGTGACTAATTTATATGAGAGCTTAAGTTTAACAGAACACCATTCTCTCGCCATTTCATTATGTAGTACCAAAACAGAAAAAAAAAGTTGCTTGTATAGTATTGCAATAGTTCTCCATGTCATAGAAAATTATTTCACGAAGAAGTGTCTAAAAGACTACACAATTTGCTTACGCAGTAGTACAATTGCATGTGACATAAGGTGTTCCCTAAATTTGATGAACAGTTATGACAATAGAAAACATGCTTTTAGTTAAAAGGACGATGCGTCATCCCTAGCCATGAAGCCACAACAATTATAAGAACCATTACATTGCAACAAATGGGTATACAAATAACTTTTTATGCTCGACCTAGATTAATTGCAGGGAAAATAAACCCATGTAGCATCTTCCATATCCGTTTGAATCTTTAGAGCTCTACTTATTCAAACTCACAGTCATTTAAGACTTTGAAGATACTCTAGACAGTTGTATATACAACCATCCTAGGTTGGTATGAGATGAACATTTTCCTTATTTTCCCAATAGAAACGCACTTATGGAAAAATTATTTTCTGGATTCAATCATTAGATTCAAAAGTCAGCACGCTTAACCTTTCAGGTGAGAGAACTTCAAATACTCAAAAAGAAGCAACAATCTTGCATAGAGAGATTTACTCATGCATGCTTAGTAAATCAATCGATGCACTTTTGATTTCCCCATTGGCACATCAACTTTCACAATCCTAAACGACTTGAACCATTATATACAATTTGCTTTCAAGAGCATTATAGGCATACAAAATGTAGAACAAAAAGGAACATGAAAATGATTTTTTTCTTTCAAAATTCATAATTTTCAGTTTCTAAACCTTCTGAAAATTACACATGTATGCAAGGATGTAATGTGTATATGTGTTGATTTTCAGGATGGAATACCTTGAATTGTGATCTGCAAAAATAAAAATAAAATCATGGACTTTCAGGATGAACAGTACATATGCTAAAAGCCCCAATTTGTCTTTTTTGTGTAGCTCTCATTTTAACGTATTTCGATCTGAAAATTTGCAAACATGTACATTATGTACCTAGGTATATGTGTATTTACTTTTACAAAATTTAAATTTTTTTAAAAGTTTTAAATCTTTAAAATAAGGCCTCCATGGAGCTCGGTCTCCGTTTGGCATTATTTAATAGCAATTCCATCTTCACTATTCCTGTACATGTACTCCCTCCGTACCGAAATATATGTCGCTGGTGTAGTTGAACTACAGCTACACCAGCGACATATATTTCGGTACAGAGGGAGTAGCTAGAAACATTTAAGAAGCCCGAGTACACACGAAAACATAACTTCTGCTCATAAGACATAGACCATGGCAAGCCAACAAAATTCTGAGGTCATCATGAGCCTCTACAGTTAAATTATTTACTGTCATCAACTCATCTTCGGAGAAGCCCCTCCAGCGAACACCTAAAATATTTGCAAATGCATAGGAGTAAAATTCTAAGGTATGACTGTGTGATGATTTATTTCCTTATGTAATCAGATCTATGCCAAGCATTTGGGCATGTGAAGTTGAACATCAAATTTCTTTTCTACGTGAGCATACATATGCAATTAGCAAAAAAACATGTGGGAAGTGTCATTATTTATCCTCATCTTAACAATCCTACACCAACCCATTCGGCATGTGTCAAACAAAAAATAAAGAGAAAATCAAACATCTATTGTACTGAGATTCTCAAATAGAAGAACACGATTTTCATCTAATGCTAGAAAAATACAAAGGCATCGCAAAGAAATTGAGGGGTTTGCGTTAGGCGGACCAAGTATGAGGGCGATTCTATTGAACTGCTCGGCCAGAAAACCCGGAAGCTCATTTCTCCACCATGTTGCTGCTTGCTTTGCTGTCGAATCAGCTGATCCATGGTCTTGTTTCGCTGTAATGTACGTTGTCTTGTGGTAGCAATGGTTGGCTCTTCCTCGTGTAGTTGAATGTATTGGACCTCTGGGAGTATCTTGCAGCCTGCACTGATCTGGTGGAGTGTACTCTGCGGCATGGATTTTGTATGCTAGCATGTTAACCTGACGCCGCGGACGCAGTCTTCACAACATGAACACCGTAATGGTGGAAAGGTAGGCTCGTGCATTATTATAGTGTATGTGTCTGATTTTGGAGGAATTAGGAAGAGGACGTCCTTACCTGCGATTTTTGTTGGAATGCACTGCCCCACATACGTAGAACTTCTAGCAAGATGACCAAGCAAGCTGGCTTGGTTGCTCCATATTGCAATCCTGAAAAAAGTTAAATCAATCTGTAATGAATGATTAGGTGCAGACGTACATACACAGCAGGTAGCAGCGTAGCACATACCCAGGAACCTGAGTTACGTGTGTATGAATCAATTTTTAGTTTTTACAGCATCCATCCCAACATGCTGACGTCCGCCGTCTTAGACCTCTAGCAGTTTAATTAGATGAGGTAGCAAGGCGAGGAAGAAACATATCAAGTACAACAGCTTCCGCATCAACAGTTCATCTTGAATAGTGAGCCCAACTATATATCTCAATCATCAGTCATATACAGAAACGTGGGATGGTAGCATGCTGCATCATAAGTGGCTAAGTGCGAAGTTATATTAGTGGAAGTAACTAAGGATAGCAATTACCTAATGAACGTGTTTCTGCTATAGGATGATGTACGAATATGGTTTCTAGAAGAAGAAAAAATGTATTGGATTAGGATAGAGAAAGGTAACACATTGCATTGTTCGGAAATATACAGGCAACATACCTGACGTTCCAATTGTAGAAAATGTGATACTATAAAGAAGAGAGTAGAGCACTCAGAATTGCTTGCACGGAGCCCTGGACCATCCAAAAGCACAACCTAAGGTGAAGCTCATGGAAGCTTGGATATCTAGGAGGATCAGCCTCGCCAAGTGCTGAAGCAGAAAACCTAGAACTGCAAAACTTTGCAAGCCTAAAATTTGATCAAAGAAAATAATTTCAAAAATACTTTGGTGCTTAACTTTCTTCTCTTAAGGTCATTCATAAGACGTAATTGATATAATAAAGAACTGAAAAATATCAAGCCTGTCATTTGTGGGCCGATAAGAATTATCCTACTGTATCCAAGTACTATCTCTGAATAATTCTTAAATCTCTATATCTGTCACTTTAACTTTTCAACACAAAGGTAGTAGACAGTAATAGGCTAACAACACCAGCACGCATTGATCCCATTGCTTGTATGCCCAAGCATGAAGCATTCATGTGTTCTGAAACATGCATGTGCTTATGCATATGGACGAAAGTGAGGTCTGGATACTGTCCCACAGAGTCAATCAAGTAGCAAAGTAGTATGACTTTGAGATGAAGTAGATTCATATCTTTGATAGTCCAAGTAATTTGTAAGCCTAATCATCCGTATATATGAGTGGTTCCTCGTCTTCTCTTCCACACACGCGCGCAGCACATAGCAAAGTTGTCCATAGCGAGAAAAGATCCACGACGACAAATGACCATGTGAAGAGGCACGATAAGGTGATGGGAACTCCGCTGGATCATGACGGGGCAAGACGAACAAATTTTGGGGGAGGATCAAATTTTACCACAAAAATCTAGCTGTTCGGCAAGGATACCTCAGGAATTTTTGGGAAGATGGAACAAATCGCTGCTGCAATTCTGAAGAGAAGAAAGGAGAAGGGCTGGGAGGTTCTGGCGGTGTTAACGGGGATGGGGATAGCCTAGTAGTGCTAGCTTTTTACCCCATCTTCGCAGCCGCGCGAGTCGTCCTCGCCTGTTCGCCTCTAGGTTCCTCCTCTTGCAGTTGGCGCACTACCTAGGCCCTCCTCCCCTTTCACCAACGTACAGTTATGCGCCTCGCCATCTCCTGGCCTCTGGAAGACTTGTGCCCCTGGTCTGCCTCCATGGCCCAGCGTTGTCTCATGATTTTTGGCCTGTAAGAGATTAAACTAACTATTGCAGACATCATGGCTCTAAATTGTTGGTTTGTATTTGACCATGATGAAGGCAAGGTGCACGTATAGCTTCTTTCTATTCTCAGGGAGGTCAGGAGTTCCTTTTAAGGAGGTAGAGGGCAACCTTGAACTCAAGCTGCCCCTGCATAGAGAAGTGCTCTAACACAAGATGCTCCCCCGAGTCATTTGGCAGATACAGAAATAACTTTTAATGAGAGTGACCTAAAGGTCAGTTGTTTTGAATTAAATATACCTCGTTTGAAAGTCTTTTTCTTTGGGTTTGGGAATGGTATATGCTGTAAAATGGGAGTCTATTTTTCAGAATTTTTTTGTTCTTTTGTTTTTATACTCACCGGAGTTCATGTTTCTTTTCAGTTAGTTGTGAGGTACTTCTTAAGTTTCCATTCAACTAATTGACCACCAAAAAAGAGATCAAAATAATATTTTGTCAATAGTATTATCAGTGAAATACAAGATTTTGAAGAGGGGCTTGCTCGCAGTGTGAAAAAAGGCGAAGGGAAAGGAAGGGTAATTAAGGAGAAAGAAATGATGTAAGGGGGGATAGGTTAAAGAGATACAATGATTGCCTAGGAAGAAAGACGTGGGAGAGATATTGATTTGTTGGAATTGAAATCACGTCTTGTCATTTTGATGCACACTTTACTTAGAACAATTATTTGATTATTTATTTTTTATTGATCCATGGCAACGCACAGGCATTCAGCTAGTGTATATAAGTTTTGCATTGAGTTAATGATAAAGGAGGAGGCCGTGAGGGCTGAGGCAAAATGTAGCCTATGTGATATTCACCGGGAGACAAGGCAAAGCTAGTTTCTCCTTGGTGAAGTGTGTGTCCGTGTGAGTTTTCCTTCATAGTGTGTTCTTATGTGAGACAAAGAGAGAAGGGCGAGCTGTGAGAGGCAGCCAGAGGAAGAAGAAGCGGTGCTGCGAGGGGAGGCGGCGCCAACACACGTAGACCCCTGCCATACTAGACATCATGATCAGCTCCCCTTCCCAGGTTGCCATCAGCCACATCATGGCTCAGTGACAAACCGCGAGGATCAAGGGGCAACGCGAGGAAGCATCTCGGGTCGACGGCTCCTTAGCGGCCGGGTGGGCTGATGATCCGACGCAGAGAAGAGGCCAGCCAAGAACAGGAGCAGCTAGCTAGCAGTATGTGCTCGTATACTGTGGAATGGTGGATAAGACAGATCGCACATGTTTCTTTCAGACACATCGACGGGTTTTGCGTGCGGCCGGACAGGTCATTGATCGTTAGCAAGTGGACTACTCCGTATATTTTAGAGCTTCTATTTCGTTGCGCAAAAAAAAAAAGAGCGCCGTTGCCGGGATCAAACCCCAGTAAGATTTGACACCCTCGCATGAGTAAGACGTCAGAGGAGGAAACCACACCTGCCATCCACGAACTACGAACCCAAAACACAGTCCACCATATTTCAGATATTGTCGATGCAGATCAAAATTTGCATTCGCTTCTGGATTACGTTCCAGGCTCCAAGGCCGCGCTAGAGCAAACGGTGTCGCAACGACGGAGCCCAAGGACAAGTCTATCACGAGGATGCCGCCGCCGTCACATCATCCTTACTTGAACAATCTGGTTTCTAAATTCATCGGCAACCATAGAACCGATGGCCTTGTCGGGGAAGGATCTGAAGAATCTTTATTGCGCGCTACCATCACCGCTGCCGAAGTCAAGACAATGAACAACCTACAAACGAAGCTATTTTGGCTTAAAATTATCCATGCGCGTGGTACCGGCGACCCCCTCACTACTAACGATCTAAGTCATCAGGGGAGGGAGCCGCTGCATTTTATCTTTTTTTTTAACTAGATAAGTGGCCCGCGCAACTTAAAAATGTTTAATAACGACAACATATTATTTCATCGTACAAGAAAAAAATGGGATCAAGTGTGATGAAATTTGCAAATATAAGAGTTTTGCGAATATAGTTTTGTCTTAGGTATGTTTCATTGATGCGAACGTGATAAAATGTATAGTTCTATGAACTTCTTCCATTAAAAGTTTTCCATCATAAAGGAATGATAAACATTGTTGTTTAGGGCAGTCGACAAACAGTGACTTCGAAGACTTTTGCACCTCCTATTATCTAGCATTCTTTTGCTTTCCAAACCATAATCTCACTTGTACGGGCATAATCTTTAAAGGATGCATCGTCTCTAAATGTTTGTAAATCTATGCTGACTATATCTATACTCTAAAATCCACATGGATAGCCAATTACCATAAACTCTTGAATAAGACATTTACTTGTATCTGGTACGTAAAAAGTCTATGCAGACCACTGCTTGACTTCTTTCATGGAGAACGTTTGTGACTAATTTATATGAGAGCTTAAGTTTAACAGAACACCATTCTCTCGCCATTTCATTATGTAGTACCAAAACAGAAAAAAAAAGTTGCTTGTATAGTATTGCAATAGTTCTCCATGTCATAGAAAATTATTTCACGAAGAAGTGTCTAAAAGACTACACAATTTGCTTACGCAGTAGTACAATTGCATGTGACATAAGGTGTTCCCTAAATTTGATGAACAGTTATGACAATAGAAAACATGCTTTTAGTTAAAAGGACGATGCGTCATCCCTAGCCATGAAGCCACAACAATTATAAGAACCATTACATTGCAACAAATGGGTATACAAATAACTTTTTATGCTCGACCTAGATTAATTGCAGGGAAAATAAACCCATGTAGCATCTTCCATATCCGTTTGAATCTTTAGAGCTCTACTTATTCAAACTCACAGTCATTTAAGACTTTGAAGATACTCTAGACAGTTGTATATACAACCATCCTAGGTTGGTATGAGATGAACATTTTCCTTATTTTCCCAATAGAAACGCACTTATGGAAAAATTATTTTCTGGATTCAATCATTAGATTCAAAAGTCAGCACGCTTAACCTTTCAGGTGAGAGAACTTCAAATACTCAAAAAGAAGCAACAATCTTGCATAGAGAGATTTACTCATGCATGCTTAGTAAATCAATCGATGCACTTTTGATTTCCCCATTGGCACATCAACTTTCACAATCCTAAACGACTTGAACCATTATATACAATTTGCTTTCAAGAGCATTATAGGCATACAAAATGTAGAACAAAAAGGAACATGAAAATGATTTTTTTCTTTCAAAATTCATAATTTTCAGTTTCTAAACCTTCTGAAAATTACACATGTATGCAAGGATGTAATGTGTATATGTGTTGATTTTCAGGATGGAATACCTTGAATTGTGATCTGCAAAAATAAAAATAAAATCATGGACTTTCAGGATGAACAGTACATATGCTAAAAGCCCCAATTTGTCTTTTTTGTGTAGCTCTCATTTTAACGTATTTCGATCTGAAAATTTGCAAACATGTACATTATGTACCTAGGTATATGTGTATTTACTTTTACAAAATTTAAATTTTTTTAAAAGTTTTAAATCTTTAAAATAAGGCCTCCATGGAGCTCGGTCTCCGTTTGGCATTATTTAATAGCAATTCCATCTTCACTATTCCTGTACATGTACTCCCTCCGTACCGAAATATATGTCGCTGGTGTAGTTGAACTACAGCTACACCAGCGACATATATTTCGGTACAGAGGGAGTAGCTAGAAACATTTAAGAAGCCCGAGTACACACGAAAACATAACTTCTGCTCATAAGACATAGACCATGGCAAGCCAACAAAATTCTGAGGTCATCATGAGCCTCTACAGTTAAATTATTTACTGTCATCAACTCATCTTCGGAGAAGCCCCTCCAGCGAACACCTAAAATATTTGCAAATGCATAGGAGTAAAATTCTAAGGTATGACTGTGTGATGATTTATTTCCTTATGTAATCAGATCTATGCCAAGCATTTGGGCATGTGAAGTTGAACATCAAATTTCTTTTCTACGTGAGCATACATATGCAATTAGCAAAAAAACATGTGGGAAGTGTCATTATTTATCCTCATCTTAACAATCCTACACCAACCCATTCGGCATGTGTCAAACAAAAAATAAAGAGAAAATCAAACATCTATTGTACTGAGATTCTCAAATAGAAGAACACGATTTTCATCTAATGCTAGAAAAATACAAAGGCATCGCAAAGAAATTGAGGGGTTTGCGTTAGGCGGACCAAGTATGAGGGCGATTCTATTGAACTGCTCGGCCAGAAAACCCGGAAGCTCATTTCTCCACCATGTTGCTGCTTGCTTTGCTGTCGAATCAGCTGATCCATGGTCTTGTTTCGCTGTAATGTACGTTGTCTTGTGGTAGCAATGGTTGGCTCTTCCTCGTGTAGTTGAATGTATTGGACCTCTGGGAGTATCTTGCAGCCTGCACTGATCTGGTGGAGTGTACTCTGCGGCATGGATTTTGTATGCTAGCATGTTAACCTGACGCCGCGGACGCAGTCTTCACAACATGAACACCGTAATGGTGGAAAGGTAGGCTCGTGCATTATTATAGTGTATGTGTCTGATTTTGGAGGAATTAGGAAGAGGACGTCCTTACCTGCGATTTTTGTTGGAATGCACTGCCCCACATACGTAGAACTTCTAGCAAGATGACCAAGCAAGCTGGCTTGGTTGCTCCATATTGCAATCCTGAAAAAAGTTAAATCAATCTGTAATGAATGATTAGGTGCAGACGTACATACACAGCAGGTAGCAGCGTAGCACATACCCAGGAACCTGAGTTACGTGTGTATGAATCAATTTTTAGTTTTTACAGCATCCATCCCAACATGCTGACGTCCGCCGTCTTAGACCTCTAGCAGTTTAATTAGATGAGGTAGCAAGGCGAGGAAGAAACATATCAAGTACAACAGCTTCCGCATCAACAGTTCATCTTGAATAGTGAGCCCAACTATATATCTCAATCATCAGTCATATACAGAAACGTGGGATGGTAGCATGCTGCATCATAAGTGGCTAAGTGCGAAGTTATATTAGTGGAAGTAACTAAGGATAGCAATTACCTAATGAACGTGTTTCTACTATAGGATGATGTACGAATATGGTTTCTAGAAGAAGAAAAAATGTATTGGATTAGGATAGAGAAAGGTAACACATTGCATTGTTCGGAAATATACAGGCAACATACCTGACGTTCCAATTGTAGAAAATGTGATACTATAAAGAAGAGAGTAGAGCACTCAGAATTGCTTGCACGGAGCCCTGGACCATCCAAAAGCACAACCTAAGGTGAAGCTCATGGAAGCTTGGATATCTAGGAGGATCAGCCTCGCCAAGTGCTGAAGCAGAAAACCTAGAACTGCAAAACTTTGCAAGCCTAAAATTTGATCAAAGAAAATAATTTCAAAAATACTTTGGTGCTTAACTTTCTTCTCTTAAGGTCATTCATAAGACGTAATTGATATAATAAAGAACTGAAAAATATCAAGCCTGTCATTTGTGGGCCGATAAGAATTATCCTACTGTATCCAAGTACTATCTCTGAATAATTCTTAAATCTCTATATCTGTCACTTTAACTTTTCAACACAAAGGTAGTAGACAGTAATAGGCTAACAACACCAGCACGCATTGATCCCATTGCTTGTATGCCCAAGCATGAAGCATTCATGTGTTCTGAAACATGCATGTGCTTATGCATATGGACGAAAGTGAGGTCTGGATACTGTCCCACAGAGTCAATCAAGTAGCAAAGTAGTATGACTTTGAGATGAAGTAGATTCATATCTTTGATAGTCCAAGTAATTTGTAAGCCTAATCATCCGTATATATGAGTGGTTCCTCGTCTTCTCTTCCACACACGCGCGCAGCACATAGCAAAGTTGTCCATAGCGAGAAAAGATCCACGACGACAAATGACCATGTGAAGAGGCACGATAAGGTGATGGGAACTCCGCTGGATCATGACGGGGCAAGACGAACAAATTTTGGGGGAGGATCAAATTTTACCACAAAAATCTAGCTGTTCGGCAAGGATACCTCAGGAATTTTTGGGAAGATGGAACAAATCGCTGCTGCAATTCTGAAGAGAAGAAAGGAGAAGGGCTGGGAGGTTCTGGCGGTGTTAACGGGGATGGGGATAGCCTAGTAGTGCTAGCTTTTTACCCCATCTTCGCAGCCGCGCGAGTCGTCCTCGCCTGTTCGCCTCTAGGTTCCTCCTCTTGCAGTTGGCGCACTACCTAGGCCCTCCTCCCCTTTCACCAACGTACAGTTATGCGCCTCGCCATCTCCTGGCCTCTGGAAGACTTGTGCCCCTGGTCTGCCTCCATGGCCCAGCGTTGTCTCATGTTGACTCTAGGCTTGTTGCTTCAACTCCACCGCCCCTCTACGAATACCTATGCAGATCTGACATGATCCTGCAGGTATACAATTTTTAGTGTTGTGCTGAGATGGGGTTAGGTGGCTCCAATGGCATGCACCACGGTGGGGATGGCGTGGTGGTGCTTCTCACCAACAGCCGTAGATGAATGATTAATCTGGAGTCAAGTACACAAGGACTCGTGTGCAATAATTAATCGACGTGCGGCCGGCCGGAAACCAATTCACGTCACGCGCGCGCGTAGATTACAGCGGCTGATTGATATTTCCTTGATCGATTCTGGCTGTTTGGGAACACATGAACATACCTATGTTTGCTTTATTTGATCCACAACATATAGATTGCATGGAAAGGTCATTGTGGCAGTGAAAGGATCGATATGGTTGACTAGGGGTGGGGGTGAGCAGGCAACTGACAATTTTTAACTTTTCTTTACCAAATTAAACTCTGCATCAAAGTAGATTGTCTAGATATGCAACTAGGTGAACAACCCATATGATGCAACAACAACGAACATACACGCAAGCAAGAGAAATAATACTAATAAGCTTGCATAAGTAAGGTATGAGATAACAAAGAGTGGACACGGTGAAGACGAGGATGTGTTACCGAAGTTTCTTCCTTTTGAAGGGAAGTATGTCTCCGTTAGAGCGGTGTGAAGGCACAATGCTCCCCAAGAAGCCACTAGGGCCACCGTATTCTGCTCACGCCCTCACACAATGCGAGATGCCGTGATTCCACTATTGGTGCCCTTGGAGGCGGCGACCGGACCTTTACAAACAAGGTTGGGGCAAACTCAACAACTCAATCGGAGGCTCCCAACAACACCATGAAGCTTCATCACAATGGACTATGGCTCCGTGGTGACCTCAACCGTCTAGGGTGCTCAAACACCCAAGAGTAACAAGATCCGCCAGGGATTAGTGGGGGAATCAAATATCTCATGGTGGAAGTGTAGATCGGGGCCTTCTGAACTACTCCCGAGCAAATCAACAAGTTTGGTTGGCTAGAGAGAGAGATCGGGCGAAAATGAAGCTTGGAGCAATAATGGAGCTTTTGGGGGAAGAGGTAGGTCAACGAAGAAGAAGAGGACCCCCTTTTATAGTGGGGGGAACAATTCAACCGTTACCCCACTAAACAGCCCCGCAGAGGGCGGTACTACCGCAGTGGGCAGCGGTACTACCGCTCCCCCTTACAGTACTACCGCCCAGCCAGAGAGGGATTGAAGATAGAGGAGGGACAGGCCCAACGCGGTACTGCCGGACAGGCCAAGCGCGGTACTACCGCGGTGGCAGGGCGGTACTACCGCTCACGAGCGGTACTACTGCACCTACTACCGCTGCAAGAGCCGCTCAACCCGACACGAGAAGTGCCCCCCTCGAGTCGAGGCGGTAGTGGCCAGGTACCGCAGTGGTACTGCCGCTGAGGACACACAAGCGGTACTACCGCTGGGCACCGTGGTACTACCGCTGGGGCTAAAGACTGCCAAACAACAGGGAATAAGACCACCAACGACGCGGGAAGGCTCAGAGGGTGTGAAACTAAAGTGTACGTGATGATTCCATGCTTGCCATACCAAAGTGGACCCCCTCTTGATAGTACAGTGAATCCTACGAAACTAATCCACCAAAAAGAAATGAAAGAGCTACACCGTCTTGAAAAACACTCCGAGGGGAAAGAAATCATCTCGAGCCAAAGGATGGATCTCTGAAATGCACAAAGCACAAGGTTAGTCCGCAAATATGTTGTTATCAATCACCAAAACTACATGGAGAGATATATGCCTTAACAATCTCCCCCTTTTTGGTGGATTGATGACAACCAGGGATTTGCACAGGGAAAAGACATAAAAGTAAGGATACTTAGAACAACAAAATATTGACGGGCTCCCCCTGAATGTGTGCACCTAGTTAGTAGTGCCTTTAGAATGCAAGACACATTCGGATTAACATTCCCCCTATATTTTATAGTCTAAAAGTTCTAAGCACGGGATACATGAGAGCAGGGTATAAAACAGGATAAGCATGCAACTCATAAGATACTACAGTACTCAATAGACATAGATAATAAGGTAAAGATAGGGTAGCATATGTCTCACACCATATGTCTAGAACTTAGGTCTCACTGGCACCAAACCAAACCACAAAGACACACTCGCAACACGGCAACAACACAAATCCCTAAACTCCCCCCTTTGGTAGAGAGACACCAAAAGGAGAAAGAGTGAAGCTACGGCTCCAGGTGATAGCAACCTCATCATATCCTGGCAGGGTCATCCGCACTGCCATCCTTAGTCGGAAACTGCTCGGTGTCTGAATCGGTCCACGGATAGTGCTGCTGAATCCATTCCTCCTCTTCAGTGATCTGGCCCTCAGAACTGCTGGCAACGATCGCACACAGCTGACGCATGACCTCCTTGTGACGCCCCCTGGCCTACTTCTCAGCCACATGAGTCATGTACTAACCATGAGACTCCATGCAGAAGAGCTTCTTCATCTTGCGTTTAAGCTTCTTTGCCTAAGAGGGTTCTGCACTAGAAGGCCCAAAGTCCTCATCGCGATCATCGGCCGCAGCCCCACCCTCGATCTCCATGTCAGCAGCAGTAGATGGACCCCCTGGTTTAGGCGCTGGGGTGCCCCAATTGTCCTTCTTCCTCAGATGCTTGATCTCATGAGAAACCAATTCTCCAGTTTCCAACATCTCCTTGGGATAGACACGTGCCCAGGCCTTCTCAATGAGACGCATGATGAATGGACCATAGATTGGGAACTTGCGCTCAGAAACGGTAGAGAGAAGTTCAGACCACATAACATGAGAAATGTCTAGGCACTCTCCAGTGTTTGCTTCCTTCTCATGCCGGCAGAATAGAAGCATGTCGACAAGATAGGAGTGGACCATATCCAGATTCCCGATGCGAGGGAAGAGAGTCTCTCGGAAGACACGATGAAGGATGTCCAGAAAGGTAGACAGCTCATAGGTTTCCTTCTTAGTCACAGGGTGAACCTTCATAGTACAGTATGGCCAGAGGGCTTGCATGTGGTGGAGGTAGCATTGTGGTGTGGGCGGAAGCCGACTGGAGTCTCAAGCCCGTGATCTTCCACCTCAAGTAAGTCCATGAAGACCTTCCACTTGACGGAAAGCAACTTTCCATTGGTCATCCAAGTGAGAGTCTTGTCGGCATTAGTTCCAAGATGAACAGTAGCAAAGAATTGAGCCACCAAATCTGTATCAAAATCCTTGTTGAATTGCATGATTCTAAGAATGTTCAGCTGAGAACACATCTGAAGGGCTTAGTCAAAGTACTCAGGGTCCTTCTCCATAGCACCCGTGTCGATGGAGCATACATCAACATAGAGATTCTTTTTAGCCTTGATCACATCAAAATAGATGGAAAACTGAAAGCGGTTCCAGAACGGGCGGTTGACCAAAGTGGGATCTTGGTCTTCCTCATAGGGGTTGCAGCGACGCTTTGCCGAAAACTCCTTGGCAGTCATCTCAGTCACAGTCTTTCCCTTTGGCTTGTGGGCGGATCTCTTTGACTGCTGAGGTGGCGGTGGAGCACTTGAGGTTGCGCCTACTGGCGGCGATTGAGTACTAGAGGAACCACCTGCTGACTCAGAAGTGCGGTAGCGCTTTGACGTTGCATGACCGGGTTGACACGGCGGACCTGCTGCTCAGGATGATCATCACCTGGAACCAAAACACACGACCAGAAGAAACACACGAAAGAAAGAGCATAAGCCACCAAACAAAACAACACGGATCCAAGCTTGGTCGGAAAAGATGGCACTGGGCATCCAGCGGTAGTACCGCGACCCAACAACGACAGTAACGCATGAGCGGCAGTACCGTGACACAATAGCGGCAGTACCGCTTGAGCGGTAGTACCGCTTGAGGAGAGCGGTAGTACCACACCAGATGGGGAACCTCGGTTCCCTACTACCGTGGTCAGACCCGACACTACCGGAGATGCCAAATTCAAAAAGAAACCTACCAAACTTCAATCCACAGTGCCTAGAACCATCTCCATCCTACTCAAGCCTCGCCTTGGCCAAAAGACGAGAAGAACAATGCCTATTGCCCCTAAAAACTAGATGCAAGATCTAGGCAAAGAGAGAATGGGAACGGGGGCAATACTGGCATCCATGGCAAGAGGACGTGGTGGGGATCGACTCCACCGGAGGAAATGGAGAGGGATGACACGAAAACGGCGGCCGGCCGGGCCCCTCCTGCGGCGAGAGGTTGCAGGAGCAACGAGGAAGACGAGTGGGCGCGAATGGGTATGGGGGAGAAGCAACTCCCCCTGCCCCGACATAACCCCCCGTCACCCGCCCCGCAGCGGTAGTACCGCTAGGGTGGGCGGTAGTACCGCTTGACGCTTGTCAGCTGTAGTACCGCTCACGCAGCGGTAGTACCGCTCGGCCGCAAAAAGGGCCGACCAAACTGGGCAGAACACAAGAGAAAAAAATGAGAACACACACACACATAACCGACAAAAAGAAAGAAGACACACACCTCTCCAAGAGAGGACGGTGGCCGAGGCCACCTATGTTTGAGTTCAGAGGTATGGCGCCACGAAGATTTTAACCTTGGGCCCATGACCAACACTCATCTTTGAAGCACAAGTACCATAAAAAAGGGCTAATGTGAAAGAGTTTGGTTAGTTTATGCATTATGGGGGGAGGGAAAGTTCATTGAGAGAACAACACTCCCCCTATATCCATGCCTACACCTAAACTAGACAACAAGTTGAGTGAGGTGGGGTGTGCAGGGGTTCAAGCCACATTGCTCGAATCAATGATATTTAGCTCATGCCTTAACTCACGAAATCTTGCTTCATCCAAAGGCTTCGTGAAGATATCTGCATGGTTATTATGAGTGTTGACATAGTTAAGCTCGATCTCCCCTCGCCTAATGTGATCCCGGATGAAATGATACCTAATCTTAATATGTTTTGTCTTGAAGTGTTGCACTGGGTTGAGAGAAATCTTGATGGCACTTTCATTGTCACACCAAAGAAGCACTTTGTCAAAAGTGACACCGTAATCGTTTAAAGTTTTCCTCATCCATAAAAGTTGTACACAACAACTACCGGCGGCCACATATTCCGCTTCCGTGGACGAGAGACACACACAACTTTGCTTCTTGGAAGACCAACTCACCAAAGAGCAACCAAGAAATTGGCACCCTCCGGAAGTGGACTTCCTATCCACTTTGTCTCCCGCCCAATCCGAGTCCGAATAACCTACAAGCTTAAAGTTTTCTCCTCTTGGGTACCAAAGGCCAAAGTTTGGGGTATGAGCCAAATATCGAAAGATTCGCTTAACCGCCACAAAGTGACTTTCCTTAGGTGCGGCTTGAAACCATGCACAAATTCCCACACTCAACATGATATCCGGTCTAGATGCACAAAGGTAAAGCAAGGAGCCAATCATGGAATGATATACCTTTTGATCCACCGCTTTACCATTGGGATCAATGTCTAGTTGGCACTTGGTGGGCATGGGAGTGGAAGCCGGCTTGACATCACTTAGCTTGAATCTCTTGGGCATGTCTTGAGTGTATTTGGCTTGGTTGATGAAGGTTCCTTCTCTCCTTTGCTTCACTTCGAACCCGAGAAAGAACTTCAACTCTCCCATGGAAGACATCTCGAACTTTGAGGTCATGAGAGCGGCAAATTCCTCATGGAAAGCTTTGTTAGGGGAACCGAAGATAATATCATCAACATATAATTGGCACACAAACAACTCCCCTTTGACCTTCTTGGTAAAAAGAGTGGGGTCGATTAGCCCAACTTCAAAACCACAGTCTTGTAACAACTCGGTAAGGTGCTCATACCACGCACGTGGGCTTTTTTAAGTCCGTAGAGTGCCTTATCGAGTTGATACACGTGATCGGGAAAGTAGGGATCCTCGAACCCGGGGGGTTGCTTGACATAAACCAATTCATTAATAAGACCATTAAGAAAAGCACACTTCACATCCATTTGTTGTAACTTAAAGTTATGATGAGAAGCATATGCAATCAACATGCGAATGGATTCAAGACGAGCAACAGGAGCAAAGGTTTCATCGTAGTCGATACCCTCGACTTGGGAGTAGCCTTGTGCTACCAAACGAGCCTTGTTGCGAATGATAATCCCATGAGCATCTTGCTTGTTCTTGAATATCCACTTGGTTCCAATGACATTGTGGTTCCCCGTTGGCCTTGGCACCAATCTCCACACTTTGTTGCACTCGAAGTTGTTGAGTTGTTCAAGCATGGCAGTGAGCCAATCCGGATCTTCGAGCGCCTCATAGACCTTTTGGGGTTCAACACAAGAGACAAACGCGTGATGTTCACAATAGTTTGCTAATTGTCTATGAGTGCTTACCCCCTTTCTTAAGCTTCCAAGCACATTTGTCATGAGATGATCCTTGGTGGAGAGCTTGGAAGCAACCTTGGAGGCACGACGCACCAGTTCCTCCTCGTGGGTGAGACAAGGAGTGGTCACTTGATCATCTTGAGTGTCGTCTTGAGCTTGTTCTTGATCTCGTGGAAGCTCTTAATCTTGAACTTGCTCAGAGGAGGGAGTTTGATCTTGGGCATCACTTGATGTTACAATACCATCTTCAGATTGATCTTGTCCTTGGTCTTGTTCTTGAGGTTGAGGGCCCTCACTTTGTTCTTCGGAAGCTTGTGGGTCTTGGGTTGGTGAAGGTTCCACTTGAGTAGAAAATTATCCTTCTCCTTCGGCCACAAGGGGTTCCTCAATGGGTAGGATATGACCAATACCCATTCTTCTTATGTCTTGGGGAGGAATTTCATCACCTACATCACAAGTACCACTTTGCTCCACTTGGGAGCCGTTATTCTCATCAAACTCCACATTAAACGTTTCCTCAATAAGCCCCGTGGACTTATTGAGAACACGGTAAGCATGAGATTTTGTAGCATAACCAACAAATATGCCCTCATAAGCTCTAGCCTCAAATTTAGACAAACGGACACCTTTCTTGAGAATGAAACACTTACACCCGAACACCCGGAAGTACTTGAGGTTGGGCTTGTCACCGGTGATTATCTCATATGGAGTCTTGTTCAAGCCTTTGCGGAGGTAGAGCCGATTAGATGCATGGCACGCGGTGTTGATGGCTTCGGCCCAAAAGTTGTAGGGAGACTTGAACTCCGCCATCATGGTCCTTGCCCCATCCATCAACGTCCGGTTCTTCCTCTCCGCTACACCATTTTGTTGAGGGGTATAAGGTGCGGAATATTGATGCTTGATTCCCTCGTCACTCAAAAACTCATCCAAGGTGTAGTTCTTGAACTCGGAGCCGTTGTCACTTCTTATTGTCAAGATCTTTGCATTGTGTTGTCATTGAGCTTCATTTGCAAAGACGATGACGATTTGTTGGGTCTCGCTCTTCCTCTTGAAGAAATATTACCCAAGTGTATCTTGAATAGTCATCTACAATCACCAAGCAACACTTTCTACCCCCAGGACTATCAAAGGATGGAGGTCCAAAGAGATCCAAGTGAAGGAGCTCCAAAGGCCTCTTCGAGTAGATGATAGTCGTGGGAGGGTGAGCCTTCTCATGTAGCTTTCCTTCGATGCAAGCACTGGAAGCACGATCTTTGGCAAAACTAACATTTGTTAGTCCACGAACATGGTCCCCCTTGAGAAGACTTTGCAAAGATCTCATATTGACGTGGGCTAAACAGCGATGCCAAAGCCATCCCACGTCAACTCTAGCCATTAGGCATGTCGCAGTCTTAGTGGGTCGCTTAGAAAAGTTAATCACATAGAGACCGTTCTCGACATGCCCAACAACGGCTACTTTAAGAGCCTTGCTCCACAAGAGGGCCACGGAATCAATATCAAAGAAAGTGGCAAAGCCCATGAGTGCTAGTTGACAAACGGAAAGTAAATTGTATGCAAGGGACTCAACAAGCATGACCTTCTCGATCGTAAGATCATGAGAAATGACAACTTTTCTGAGTCCCAATACCTTAGAAGATGACGCATCACCCCACTCAACATTGGTGGGCATGGATGGAATCTTTTGCACATCCACCACCAAGTCCTTGCTTCCGGTCATATGATTAGTAGCTCCACTATCGAGCAACCATGATCCCCCACCAGAAGCAAACACCTACAAGAGATCAATGCTTGGTTTTAGGTACCCATTTTGTAATGGGTCCTTTGATGTTAGTAACAAGGATCTTAGGAACCCAAATAGACCATTCAATGTACTCATAAGGAGAACCAACAAATTTGGCATAAACATGTCCATCTCTAGCGTGGCACAACACATAGGAAGGGTTAAAGTCGCCGGCTTTGTTGGGAAGGGGAGCATTTCCCTTCCTGGCATCACTAACCCTCATGAAGTTTTTCTCCTTCTCCTTAGTAGCACCATCACCCTCCTTCACAAAGGTTTGCTTGAGAGGAGGAAGTCGTTTGTCCTTGTCATTCTTCTTCTTGTTCTTGGACTTGGGCACGTACCTGAAAGTGCGTTATATCGACTAGAGGGGGGTGAATAGGCGATTTTTATGGAAGTCTTCAAAACGTGGAAGTTTCGAAGACAAACGATAGAAATAAACCTATTACCATGCAGCGGAAGGTAGACTACACTAGGTAAACCATAGTCAAGTATTCAATGAAGTGAAAGCACAATGACTAATAGCAGCTAGGTAGTAAGGATCAGGTTGGAAGATATTATGAAGCCAAACAGAACACGCAGTCACTCAGTGAAGACAAAAGATAGAGTAATCATACAATGACTTCACAAGGACCAACAGTAAGTAAAGGGAAGGGAAGGATGAAACCAGTGACTCGTTGAAGACAATGATTTGTTGGACCAGTTCCAGTTGCTGTGACAACTGTACGTCTGGTTAGGGTGGCTGGGTATTTAAACATGAGGACACACAGTCCCGGGCACCCAGTCCTGAACACACAGCTCAGGATACCCAGTCCTCACCGTATTCCCCTTGAGCTAAGGTCACACAGACCTCGCCCAATCACTCTGGTAAGTCTTCAAGGTAGACTCCCAAACCTTCACAGACTTCGTTCACCGGCGATCCACAATGTCTCTTGGACGCTCAAAACACGACGCCTAACCGTCTGGAGGATTCACAGTCCTCAACTGTAATAAGTCTTCAGATCACACAGACAAGTGGACTTAAGTGATGCCTAACACTCTTAGGCTCTGGGTGGTTAGGGCTTTACCCTCGCAAGGAATTCTCTCTCAAAGGCTTCGAGGTGGGTTGCTCTCAAACGACAAAAGACGTACTCTAACTCTCAGCAGCCAACCATTTATGGTTGTAGAGGGTGGGCTATTTATAGCCACTAGGCAACCCGACCCGATTTGTCCGAAATGACCCTAGGTCACTAAGGAACTGACACGTGTTCCAATGGTCAGATTTCAAACTCACACGGCAACTTTACTTGGGCTACAAGCAAAGCTGACTTGTCCGACTCTGGACAAGATTTGCTCTCATAGTCTTCACTCGAAGACATAGGTTTTGGTTAAGCATCACTTCAATCATTCTAACTGGTTCTCTTGGACCCCACTTAACAGTACGGTGGTTCCTATGACTCGACAAAGAAGAAAAAGAACTACAAAAGATCTAAGTCTTCGAGCTCCATAGGCTTCATGCGATGTCTTCTCTTGTCATAGTCTTCAATGTGAATATCTTCATATACCACCTTTGACATCAATGTCTTCATACATTTTTAGGGGTCATCTCTGGTAGGAAAAACGAATCAATGAGGGACTTCTACCTGTGTTATCCTGCAATTCTCACAAACACATTAGTCCCTCAACTAGGTTTGTCATCAATACTCCAAAACCAACTAGGGGTGGCATTAGATGCACTTACAATCTCCCCCTTTTTGGTGATTGATGACAAACTAGTTGAAGTTTTCAACGGGGAATATAATATGTGAAATTGTAGAGGAATTGTCTTCATTAGTTGCAAGGGCTCCCCCTGAAGATGTGCATATAAGTAATTTGCTTTTAGAATGCAAATGCACATGGCAGGTTGTACTCGTGGAGATCCTCTTCAACTTATGATGACAATCCATTATGCATGAGAAGGTATGTGAAGATAATGACATGCATAATGGAAAATGGACGTCTGTAAAATGATCTAAGTGCGGAATTTATCGTCGCACATGCGGAATTTATCGTCGCATCACGAAGTAGCAAATAAGTGGCAGACGACCATCGAGTTTAAGTGTTACAACTCAAAGAACCAAATGTATCAAAACGAGAGTTGTAAACACGAAGCAAAATATAAAGCAACCGCCCATATGGACCCGCTTGAAGACTATCAAACTCATATGCTTCTCCCCCTTTTGTCAGCAAGGACCGAAAATGTTTGATGACATAGAGCATCTACTCGTTCCCATGAAGAGTAGGTGAAGCAGCAGGGTCTTCGGTGGTGCTCGGCGGTGCAGAAGAACTTGGAGCAGTGTCGAAGCATGTTGAAGGAGGTGGCGGTGAAGTAGCATCGTCTTCATCCTCGATCACTCTGGCATTCACAGTTGCAGCAGAGGAAGAGAACTCAGAGTCTTCAAGAGATGGAGTTCGTCGCAGCACTACCCTTCGAGGAGGTGTGGAGTCAAACTTGAAGCATTCAGAGAAGCCATCCTCTTGAAGATCATCTTCAGAGCACATAAGCGTCAGCCCTTTCGATGTGCGTCGAGAGGTTTCATGTGCAACAAAGGCATTCTTGGTGGCAAGATTGCGAATACGGTCGACATCCACCAAGAGGCTTTGCATTTGGCGCTTCAGCTAGTCATGATGCCTATCCTGTTTCTGATGAAGAGCCACCAGAAGCTCTCGGTCATTGAGAACACGAGTGCGCTTCTTAGGTCGTTGGGCAATTGTGCTATCGGTGGCTTCAGTAAGGGCAGGATGTGGTGCACGTGTAGTTCCAGCCAAAGGATACACATGAGTGACAGCTTGAACTCCTTCAATGTTCTGAAAAAAACTTTGATGCTCCGCATTCTGAAGACTTAGATGTTCCTTGGCAGGCTCAGGATAAATGGCTTCAACAGACATATCCACATCAGGCAGAAAGATCCGATGATTGCAAGCAGATGGCTAATATGAGATAGTGGAGTGAAGTTTAATCAGCCGCATTATCCATGGAGCGCAGAACTTCAAGCCAAAAAGATCAGAGCCTAATGCAGCAAGTTGGCGGATGAAGAAGTCCTGTGCATTGAAGCATTTGCCATGAATAATATAGAAGACCAAAGTCTTCATTGCACCTTCCAGCTTGGCATGTGGAGAATGTCCTTTGATTGGCCAGAGAGTTCGCCTTATGATGTGATAAATTGTCCTTGGCAGATACTCAAGGTCTTCAATGAAGAACTCCTTGGGATATGCAGCATCTTGGGGCAATGGCTTCATCATACTGAGCATCTGACTCATGTTAGGTTCAGGCTTCTGAAAGATGCTCGCCACAGCTTCACTGTGAAGCTGACAGCCATGTTCGTAGAGATCGCCTGGAGTGGGCAGACCAGTGAGCTCAATGATATCAAAGGCTTTGGCTTCGTGATGAACATTTCCTGTCATCCACTCCAGGACCCAAGTCTTCGGATCTTTGTTGTACCCACGGATGTGAAGTGTGGCATAGAATTGGAGCAGCAACTCTTCATTCCAGTGCTCTTGGTCGGTGACAAACGCCAGCAATCCAACCTCTTTGAAGCAATCCAGAGCTTCTTCCAGACAGGGTAGACCAGCTATTGCTTCGATGTCAAGACGTTTATGTGGGAATATGCGACCTTGATTGTATAGAATGCAGGAGTAATAGCTTCGCTACGGATAGCTCCAGAACCGATCAGATGATATCCTTTCCCTTGAGTTGGGGTTCCTGGAGCTATTGAAGAAGGTGTTGTCTGCTTTGAAGCCATTGACATTGAAGGATCCAAGTGCTGATGCAGGACCTGGAAACCTGGGCAATCTGGGGATTGGTTTCTGTACCTGAGGCATGTGCTCAACATGGTAGTCAAACTGAGCACCAGCAGCAGGCGCAGGAACAGAAGCAGTAGCATCATTGGCTTCACTGACTTCTGGTGCTTGGGTCGGTGAAGGCTCCACATTGGCTTCAGCCATGACAGCATCAGTGGCGTCGGTGGCAGCCTCAAAATTCTCAACCTCCACTTGATGAGCTGGATGGTCGGTCACAGTCACGTTCTCCTTGAGAACAGCTTCTTGGTGAGACGGGGGTGTAGCAGCGCTTGGGGTTTCTTCTTCATCGGCTGATGCAGCCAGAATGTCTTCAGCAGCTTTAGCTTTAGACTCAGAGACTGGAGGCCGTGGTCCTTTGCGAAGCCTGCGTAACGCTGGCGACGCCTGTGGAGTTGGAGTTGGCTGTGAAGGAAATATGCCCTAGAGGCAATAATAAAGTTATTATTTATTTCCTTATTTCATGATAAATGTTTATTATTCATGCTAGAATTGTATTAACCGGAAACATAATACATGTGTGAATACATAGACAAATAGAGTGTCACTAGTATGCCTCTACTTGACTAGCTCATTAATCAAAGATGGTTATGTTTCCTAACCATGGACAAAGAGTTGTTATTTGATTAACGAGATCACATCATTAGGTGAATGATCTGATTGACATGACCCATTCCATTAGCTTAGCACCCGATCGTTTAGTATGTTGCTATTGCTTTCTTCATGACTTATACATGTTCCTATGACTATGAGATTATGCAACTCCCGTTTGCCAGAGGAACACTTTGTGTGCTACCAAACGTCACAACGTAACTGGGTGATTAAAAAGGTGCTCTACAGGTGTCTCCAAAGGTACATGCACTACAGGAATCAGCTACTTTGCCGTCTGCCATGGCGGACGGCAAAGGCACGAACGGCGGACGGCAAAGGCCTTTGCCGTCAGCGGTGGACGGCAAAAGGCTCCGGCAAAGTAGGCTTCGGTAAACAGCTACTTTGCCGTCTGCTACCGACGGCAAAGTCTTTGCCGTCTGCGGCGGACGGCAAAGAGAGAGCGGCAGACGGCAAAGACGGCCGACGGCAATAGGTGCGCTGTCAGTCCGTTAAGTGGCTAACGGAAGGCCTTTGCCGTCCGCCGCTGACGGCAAAATTTCTAGGGTCTTTGCCGTCCGCCGTATGATGTCATCTGCACGTCACTACGTGGCAGGTTCTTTGCCGTCTGCCACTGACGGCAAAGTCTTTGCCGTCTGCCACTGTAGGCAAACTGACCAAACGGGTCAGCTCCCAGGAAGCACAGGTGGACGCCACGTGGCTTCTTTGCCGTCTGCGGCAGACGGCAAAGAGCCCATTGCCGTCAGTGGCAGACGGCAAAGAGCCTGCATATTGGCTCTTTTTTCTGTTTTTTCATATACCCAACCATTTTCACAGCAAATAGATGATACATATATATTTTTCACATGGCAAGTTCACAGCAAATATATGAGATATCCAACACATATAATTTCATCATACATGCATAGTTCCATCAACCATACATAGCAAGTTCGACATACATGCATCCAACCATACATATTACAATAGTGTCATCCTACCATACATGCATAGTTCATAGATACAAAGGAAACATAGTTCATCCAAACAGGCACTCCATCTATGCAAGCTTTCGTGAAGTGAATGAATTCTGCAAAATGGGAAATAAGAAAGTTAGAAGAAGAAGATTAGAAGAAGAAGAAGAAGAAGAAAATGAAGAAGAAGAAGAATATATATGACATTTATGAGCTAATTTAGGTGAAATTGATCATTTTTGAGCTAACTTAGGTGAAATGGATCGTTTATGAGCTAACCTAGGTGCAATGGATCGCTTATGAGCAAACTTAGGTAAAATGCATCATTTTAGAGGTAACCTAGGTAAGATGGATCATTTTGGAGCTAACCTAGGTAAAATGGGTCATTTTAGAGCTAACTTCGGTAGAATGGATCATTTATGAGCTAAGTAAGGTTAAATGGATCATTTTAGAACTAACTTAGGTAAAATAGATTGTTTATGAGCTAACTTAGGTAAAATGGATCGTTTTTGAGCTAACTAAGGTGAAATGAATCGTTTTTGAGCTAACTAAGGTGAAGGGCATCATTTTTGAGCTAACTAAGGTGAAATGGATCGTTTTTGAGCTAACTAGGTGAAATGGATCATTTTTGAGCTAACTAGGTGAAATGAATCGTTTTTGAGCTAACTAAGGTAAAATGGATCGTTTTTGAGCTAACTTAGGTGAAATGGATCGTTTTTGAGCAAACTTAGGTGAAATGGATCATTAGGAGCTAATTTAGGTGAAATGGATCGTTTTTGAGCTAACTAAGGTGAAATGGATCGTTTTTGAGCTAACTAAGGTGAAATGGATCGTTTTTGAGCAAACTTAGGTGAAATGGATCATTTAAGAGCTAATTTAGGTGAAATGGATCGTTTTTGAGCTAACTAAGGTGAAATGGATCGTTTTTGAGCAAACTTAGGTGAAATGGATCATTTAAGAGCTAATTTAGGTGAAATGGATCGTTTTTGAGCAAACTTAGGTGAAATGGATCATTTAAGAGCTAATTTAGGTGAAATGGATCGTTTTTGAGCTAACTAAGGTGAAATGGATCGTTTTTTAGCAAACTTAGGTGAAATGGATCATTTAAGAGCTAATTTAGGTGAAATGGATCGTTTTTGAGCAAACTTAGGTGAAATGGATCATTTCACAGCTAATTTAGGTGAAATGGATCGTTTTTAGCTAACTTAGGTGAAATGGATCGTTTAGGAGCTACTCTAGGTAAATTGGGTCATTTTAGAGCTAACTTGGATAAACTGGATCATTTATAAGCTAACCTAGGTAAGATGGGTCATTTTGGAGCTAACTTAGGTAAAATGGATCGTCTATGAGCTAACTAAGCTAATTATGCAATTTTTGACATAAGTAAGCTAAGTATAGATCGTTTTAGAGCTAACTTAGGTAAAATGGATGGTTTTGGAGGTCAGTAAGCTTATTAATTCATTTTGGAGGAGAAGAAGCTAAGTCTACGTCATTATGGTAAGCATTGGAGGAAATAAAGCTAAGTCTAGGTCTTTATGCATGTGTTAAGCAAAACAGTAGATAAACTTACCAAGATCCAGGAGGTGTAGGAGCGGGGTGGCTCGTGTCGGTAGCTGGAGAAGGATCGTGCGATGCTTGTCTGGAGTTACGCTGCACCAAAGATCATTTCCAATGTCTTGTTAGCATGATGACACTCAAATGTTAAGACTAGCAAGTAATGTCCATTCAAATAAAACTCACCGTGGTCCCAGGAGCAATCACTCGCATCGGCGGAGCGGTCTGACCTGTCTTCTCGCACACAGACTGCACATTTGGTTTTGACGACTCAGTCATACTAGTTAGTAATGAGACAAACACTACATGAATGTTTTGGCTAATCTGCAGAAGAAACTTACCACAAGGAGCTCGTACATGGCCCTTGCCTGCATGTCATTCCGTGCCCTCTCCTCCTCCATCATCTTTGTCGTCCTCTCCTCCAACTCCCGCCGCCTCTCCGCCGCCTCCGCCAGAAGTTTCTCCGTTCTATCTCTCTCACTCTGTATAGCAGCCTGCAACACCACTCACATGACCATTTGTAATCATTGATGGAAGCGCACACAATGTAATGGAGAAAGATAACTCATTACGTATCACTAACCTTGATGGCGAGTTGCACTGGCCGTTCACGAGGCCTTATCTCAGGAGCGGAGCTCGACTGGCGTGCCTTGATCTCCGGGAGAGTGCTAGGACAACGGATAAGTCCATCTCCAATGGCTATGGAGCCATGGGACCTCCCGCCACCAGATATCATCAACAGCTCTGGATCAATGGGACCCTGGCTCGGGTTAAAGTTCTCCCCTTTCCTCGCCTTCCCCTCATCTCTATATCTCACGAGCTTGTTGTGGGAGGAGATGTTGGTGAAGTTGTTTGCATCATCGAGGTCAGACTGAGAGAAAGCCTTGACTTTCTTGAAAGAGGCAGTGTGGGCCATGGCATACAGGTCATACACCTCTGGCACCTTATCCGCCTTATTGTAGCGTGCCTGAAAGAGAGAAACAATGAAAATTAGTAATTAAAGGGCTCAAGCTAGCATGATGAATGAATTGCATGAATCATGAAGCAAACCACATACCCAGTTGCGCCCGAACTGATATAAGTTGGAGCTGCCTTGATGGTGTGGCACACCTTCCATTTGGGCACGTTTGTCCTTGGCCTCCTTGTGGAGGGCTAGCCATCGTTGTGAGCACCACTCATCGACCAACACCTCCCAACAATCCATCCGATCCGCACACCATCTCGGAGGCGCCTAAGTTAGCAAATAGAAACTTGAGCGCTACGGCTAAGAATTACTAAATGAAGGAACTTAAGTAGAGAAGGCATTAAGAATTACCTTCATGTACTGCTCCTTACTCAGGAACTTATCGCGGCACGCCGGCTTGGTCTTCTTGATACCACGCAAGGCGTAGTAGTCTCGAACAGCCTGCACCCGAGCCTCGTGCCGTAAGTTCTGGAGTAGGCGCTTGCAGACGTTCTCGATAACATGTGCCGCGTCCTCCTCGTATCCCTCCTCACACCTGTAGAATGTCTGCAATCAAATGAGACAATGTTGATTAGTACAATTAATAACTAGCTAGTTGAAGATTTTTAAATGTGTAAAGGAGAAATTACCCAGAACTTTCTGATCACCATGTCTGCCCTCGTGTCACACATGACACCGTCGATAATCTCATTTGGCGGGGCCGGGGCAGCCACGTAGTGCTCCCAGCTCAATCCAAGCTCTCGAAACCGACCCTCACCAGGCAACGTGACAAACCCCGGGAAGTTTTGCCGACAAAGAACTCCAAGGACGGAGTTGGGCCGGCGGACACTATGATGGTGGTCCCAACCCCTGCAGCATGACAAGGCCAACGCATTAGTTATTTGAAAAAACGTGAATGCACAAGGTACAAAAATATTAAATGCACTTACGTACCTCTCCCCATCAGGGAAAATCAACCACCTCTGCTCGCGGGTCACCGGCACGGACGGGAGCCGTGTAGCACCACGCTGGTAGACGGTGCCCCCCTCCTCCTCAAGATCAGTCGGCTCCCCGCCATCATCAGCATGGCCACTCGGCTCCTCGGGCTGATCCGGCCAGGTACCCCATCCGGACGTGTGCTCCTCTGGGGTCACGTGGGCCGAACTCTCGTGGGCCGAAGACCAGTGGACCGGAGGCTCGTGGACCGGAGTCCGTGTAGCCTCCTCCTCGGACGAGTCCACCCTAGCAGTCACGTGCTCGGGTGAAACGGCTGGGGGTGGCGGCGAGGAAGGCACCGTAGCAGTCACCCTACCTCCTCTCCCACGACCACGTGCCCCACCTCCTCTCTTCCTACCTCGTCCCCTGCTGGGCACCACGGTCGACGAAGAAGGGCCCGGCGGTGTGGCCATACTGTCCAGCAACGCTCGGCGGAGAGGTGCGTCTGGAATGGAAGACCTCAGACCACGCTCCCGACCAGCGCCCACCATCTTTCAACACCTGCCATGACAAACAGTAAACGAAATTAGTACAACATAAAAAAAGACCGACATGAATAATAATATGTGTATCACTTAAGTGTATCATCATCAAGTACAACATAAAAAAATGTAATACCTGACACTACTAATAATCTCGATCAGTATCATCAATAAATGCATAATCATCATCATCACTATAATCAATGACGGGCTCATAGGGTTCATTGGCATCAACATGTGCAAGGCCACCTTGACGTAATCGGTCAAGCATTGACAGGTCATCCGCAGCAGTAACCTCTTCTTGTTCCGGCTCTTCTTGTTCCTCCTCTGGGGTGATGTCGGATTCATTGTCGCTGTCTACTTCAATGTTTTGGGGTGAAGTATAGTGGTTCTTGACATGCTTTTTGGAAAGACGTGTCTCTTGGAAGAATTCTCCTTCATATGTGTCTGGGTTAATGTGAGGTTCATAATCCTCTTCCTTTGGGGGAGAAAGTCTAGCACATGGCGGCACTTCATAAACGACATCCCAACCTTTCAGATTTGGATTAGTTTGGCAGGCCCACGGTAGATAGAATACTTGGGTCGCCTGTTGAGCCATAATATAGACATCAGGAACATCTAAATGAGTGCTTTGGTTGATTTCAACTAGCCCTACATGTTCATGAGTCCTTCTAGTCTCCTTCGGCTGAAACCAATAACATTTCAAGACTACGACATTCGGTGGGTTTTCACCATAGAACAGAAGTTCATAAATTGCTTCAACTCTCCCATAATACTCGGTACCTCCTTCACCGATAGCAGATACACAACAATTTGTTGACTTTCGGTCCGCCATCGATAGCTCTTTGCCATAGGTACGAAAGCGATACCCGTTGATGTCGTACTTGTCAAATGAACGGACCTTATAGTCAAAACCATTAGCGACTTGTCTCAATTCGGCGTCCATAGACTCTGAATTAGCCTACAGGTTTACTATGAAAGGATTGTTGCATTATGCACAAATTAGCGAATGAAATGAAATTGTCTAATAGAAATTACCGTTTGTTTGAACCAAGAGATGAAACCGGGATAGCCACCTCCTTGCTTTGCGAGAAGCTCATACTCTTCGACGGAATCCTTTTGGATCTCCGCTCCATATGAGAATATGGTAACGTATCGACTGTATGACATATCCAGGAATAAGAGTAGTTCAAAGGAAATAGAAGTTGCGAAACAATGTACCGAGAACTTACTCGATGTACGGCCGCACTTCTATCAGGTTGTTGAAGATATACAACGAAATGGTCCGCCATTCTTCGTTATCCAAAGATACTGGATGTGAAACACTAGCTGGTGCGAGATTCCCTTTGAATAGGCTGAGGTTGGATCCACCCTTTTTAGGCTCGTCAGCATTGTACCGAGGCTTCGGATTATGCAAATGACGATTTTTGGCTTCGTAGTGCGCTGTTACGAAGTTTGCCGCCTCCTCTGTAATGAATGCCTCAGCCATCGATGCTTCAATTCTACGTTTATTTTTACATTTTTCTCGAAGCGTCTTCTGCATCCTCTCAGTTGGGTAGCATCAACGATTTTGCACGGCCCCCCCCAATCTTGCCTCGGTCGGGAGATGCAAAATCAAATGCTGCATTGGATTAAAGAAGCCCGGTGGAAAGATCTTCTCTAACTTGCAGATCAACTCCGGCGCCAACTCTTCCATTTCTTCTAGCACGCCAGGCGATAGTTCTTTCGCACAAAGAACACGGAAGAAATAGCCGAGTTCTGCCAGTACTAGCCATTCATCCTCAGGGATGAAGCCACGCAACATCACCGGCATTACCCGCTCAATCCATATGTGCCAATCATGACTCTTGAGACCAAATATCTTCAGTTTATCAAGATTCGCTCCCCTCTTTAGATTCGCTGCATACCCATCGGGAAACATCAACTGCTGTTGCACCCACAAGAGAATTTCCCTCATAGCTGGCCTTCCAAGATTGAACCATGCCTTTGGCTTCGTCCAGTTCTGCTTTCCTTTCGGTTCTTTCATGTTTTGTAACGGCCTATCACATAGCGCCTCTAGATCGACTCTAGCCTTAGTATTATCCTTTGACTTCCCATCTATGCCGAACAATGTACCAAAAAGTGCCTCGGCGATATTCTTCTCAGTGTGCATCACGTCGATGTTGTGTGGGCAAAGGAGGTCTTTGAAGTAAGGCAGATCCCATAAGCATGTTTTGTGAGTCCACGCGTGCTTAGTATTATACCCCTTGAAGTACCCTGGACGTTGTGGATCTGGCTCGAGAGCGTTTAACTCATCCAGGGTCTGTTGGCCTGTCAATGCAGGTGGTGTAGAGTTTTTGACAACTCTACCCCTGATGAAGTTCTTCTTGTCTTTCCTGAACTTATGGCGAGGATCCAGGAACTGTCTATGCATGTCGAAGCAAGAAAACTTGCGACTGGCCTGAAGCCAACGAAACTCAAGAGCTCCCTTGCATGTGGGGCACGGGAACCTTCCATGCACACACCAGCCAACGAATAGCGCATACGCCGGCAAGTCATGCGTCGAGTACATGTACCAGACACGCATTATGAAGTTCCATTTGCTAAAGGCGTCGTATGTCTTGAACCCATTATCCCAGGCTTCTTGCAATTCGTCCTTAAGCGGCTGCATGTACACATTCATATTTTTGCCCGGATAGTTGGGTCCTGGAATTATCAACGTCAGGAAAATGTTCTTTCTTTGCATAATCTGTCCGGGGGGAGATTGAGTGGAAAGACAAATACGGGCCAACAACTATATTGGGCTGCCGTCATACCAAACACACTGAACCCATCCGTGCTGATGCCGACTCGAGGATGCCTCGGATCTGCCGCTTTGTCAGCATGTAATTCATCAAACTTTTTCCATGCAACACCATCCGATGTGTGTACCATCATCAGATTCCCATCTGCATCTAGTTCGGTTCTTTTGCCTGTTTTGTGCCATGTCATCTGTCTGGCCGTCTCTTCGACCATGAAAAGACGTTGAAGTCTTGGTACGATTGGCATATACCGAAGAACACTAACGGGGATTTTGGTCTGTGTCTTCTCACCCATACCGTTGTCTACCACAATATACCTGGAAGACTTGCAAATGGGACAATAGTTCAAGTCCGCATAGTCAAGCCTAAATAAGGCACACCCTTTCTCACAGGCATGTATCTTCTCATAGGGCATCTTCAGTGCACGGAGGATTTTGTCCGACTGGTACAGGTTTGCAGGCATTACATGGCCTTTGGGTAGAAAGCGTCCAAATACTGTCATAATTGCGTCATAGCATTCTCTGCCCAAGTTGAACTGAGCCTTCAGAGCCATTACTTGTGAGATGGCATCCAACTGACAAAGCTCAGTGTGCTCGTGGAGCGGACGTTTCGAAGACTCCAACATTTCATTGAAGGCCTTTGCAGATTCCTCCATCTCCTCGTCCGAATCCCGAGCATCATCATAGTCTTGCACCATGTTTTCCATCCCGGTACCATGCTCGCCGGTGCGACGACGATCCACCTCAGCTCGGTCACGTTGGGCAGACTCACCATGAAATGTCCACACCGTATAATCGGGCGTAAAACCACTCTTCTGCAGGTGTTTGCCCATTTCAGCCTCTGTCTTCTTTTCCCAATTGCCGCACCGGAAACAGGGGCACCAGGTTTTCTTTTGGCCATTTGCAAATGCGGCTTGCACAAACCCCTTAGTTTTTGTGAACCATTCAGCGCTCCATTTGTTCTGACCAGTGTGACCGGTATACATCCAAGCACGGTCACTCATCTTGACTTTCAGAGGTACTGGACACACAACAATTATATATGTAATTCACCATGTATATATTCATCAGTTGATCTACTTTGTCAATTTTATTACGTCCATGCAACCTACACTCTAATAGGTAATGATAGGTCCTAATCCCACCCGTGTATGTGTAGATTGGGTTCATTTTCCCATGCTATGCTCCGGATCCGACGCAAAATTTCGGCAGCACCTCCCCGCCGTTCTCCTGATACACGTCTCTGCAATAAACAGAGAGGATGTGTACCCGGAGAACAACAGGGGAGGCACTGACGAAATATATGCGTCGGATCCGGAGCAAAGCATATGGGAAAACGAACCCAATCTACACATACTCGGGCTGTCCATGGATAGCGTTGGACAATTCGAAAGAATAAAGGTTATAAATATGCAAATGCATGCATATTTATAACTATGACGCTTTCGAACGGGAGACACATATTGGTTACGCATACTGATGATTCAAGACACATATATAGCTAGCTATCAAGTTTCATCGGAATAGATCAAATAATTAATGGGGGAGGAGGACTTGTCATTTGTGCTCACCCACGAACGAAGGGGCAGAGCTCGTCAAACGCACGGCGAGGTCGTCGAACACCAAACCTCGCAGCGATGAAACAACTGCACATTTAAAACTACACGATCAACACAATTATATATGATGTTTTTCATAACTAAATCGAAAAATATATGACCTAACTAATAATTCACAAATATATGACCCCGTCGGCCTCTGGAAGGCCAAAGAACACCTTAATTTTCGGGAGGTATCGGTGGTCGGGGTGCCCTGTCGGTGTCGGGGTGCCGTGTCGGGGTCGGGGTCTCGGGGTCGGGGTGTCGGGTCGGGGTGCCGGGTCGGGGTCGGGGTGCCGTGTCGGTGTCGGGGTCGGGGTGTCGGGTCCGACTCGCGGTCGGGGTCAGGGTCTCGGGGTCGGGGTGTCGGGTCGGGGTGCCGGGTCGGGGTCGGGGTGCCGTGTCAGTGTCGGGGTCAGGGTGTCGGGTAAGGCCCGGGGTCTCGGGGTCGGGGTCTCGGGGTCGGGGTGTCGGGTCAGGCTCGGGGTCGGGGTCTCGGGGTCGGGGTGTCTGGTCGGGGTGCCGGGTCGGGGTCGGGGTCGGGGTGTCGGGTTGGGGTCGGGGTGCCGTGTCCGTGTCGGGGTCAGGGTGTCGGTGTCGGGGTGTCGTGTCGGTGTCGGGGTCGGGGTCTCGGGGTCGGGGTGTCGGGTTGGGGTCGGGGTGCCGTGTCCGTGTCGGGGTCGGGGTGTCGGGTCAGGCTCGGGGTCGGGGTGTCGGGGTCGGGGTCGGGGTCGGGGTCTAGGGGTCGGGGTCGGGGTCTAGGGGTCGGGGTCGGGGTCGGGGTGTCGGAGTCGGGGTCTAGGGGTCGGGGTGCCGGGTCGGGGTCGGGGTGCGGTGTCGGGTCGGGGTGCCGTGTCGGGTCGGGGTGCCGTGTCGGGTCGGGGGTTTTTCCTCTTTTTTCCTTTTCTTCTTCTTCCTTTTCTTCCTTTTCTTCCTTTTCTTCCTTTTTTCCTTCTTCTTCTTCTTCTTCCTCCTTTCCTTTTTCCTCTTCTTCTTCTCCTCCTCTCCTCTTTTTTCTTCTTCTTTTTCCTCTTCTTCTTTTTTCTTCTCCTCCTCCTCTTCTTCTTCTCCTGATCTCCTCTTTTTTCTCTTTTTCTTCTTTCCTAAAACTAAACTAAACCTAAAACTAAAAAAACAGAAAAAGAAAAAAACTAAATCTAAACCTAAAACTAAACTAAGACTAAACCTATAAACCTAAAACTAATCCTAAAACTAAAAATAAATCTAAACTAAATATAAACCTAAAACTAAAAAAACAGAAAAAAAAGAAAAAAAGGAAGAAGATCTTACCTGCAGGGTGGAGGAGGGGGGCGGTGCGGCCTGGGGCGGTGGAGGAGCGGGGCGGGCCGGCCTGGGGCGGCGGAGGAGGGGGGCGGGGCGGCCTGGGGCGGCGGCGCCGGGCCCGGCCGGGGCGGCGGGGCGCGGAGGTGCCGGGGCGCCGGGGCGTGGCGGCGCCCAGACGGCAGGGCGGTGGGGGCGGCGGGGGCGACGGGGTGGGGGCGCTGGGGCGGCGGCGGGGGGCGCTGGGGCGGCGGCGGGGCGTGGTGCGACGGGGCGGTGGAGGTGGGAGAGAAAGAGAGAGAGAGGGGGGTGTGGGGCGCGGCCCCGTTAACGTTACGTGGGGCCTCCCTCTTTGCCGTCCGCCACCCTTTGCCGTCCGCCTTCTTGCTCTTTGCCGTCCGCTAGCGGACGGCAAAGAGGGGGCCCGTTAGGTTTTTTTGCAGGTCGTCAGTGGGGCCCCTCCCTCTTTGCCGTCCGCTAGCCGACGGCAAAGAATCTTTGCCATCCGCTAGCAGACGGCAAAGAACTGGCTGATGGCAAACTTGGTCTTTGCCATCAGCCAGTTCTTTGCCGTCTGCTTTTTGGAAGTTGATGGCAAAGAGGTTCTTTGCCGTCCGCTAGCGGACGGCAAAGAACTGGCAGATGGCAAACTAGCTGATTCCAGTAGTGATGTTTGGTTGGCGTATTTTGAGATTAGGATTTGTCACTCCGATCGTCGGAGAGGTATCTCTGGGCCATCTCGGTAATGCACATCACTTAAGCCTTGCAAGCATTGCAACTAATGAGTTAGTTGTGGGATGATGTATTACGGAACGAGTAAAGAGACTTGCCGGTAACGAGATTGAACTAGGTATTGAGATACCGACGATCGAATCTTGGGCAAGTAAAATACCGATGACAAAGGGAACAACGTATGTTGTTATGCGGTCTGACCGATAAAGATCTTCGTAGAATATGTAGGAGCCAATATGAGCATCCAGGTTACGCTATTGGTTATTGACAGGAGACGAGTCTCGGTCATGTCTACATTGTTCTCGAACCCGTAGGGTCCGCACGCTTAAGGTTTCGATGACAGTTATATTATGAGTTTATGAGTTTTGATGTACCGAAGGAGTTCAGAGTCCCGGATGTGATCACGGATATGACAAGGAGTCTCGAAATGGTGGAGACATAAAGATTGATATATTGGAAGCCTATGTTTGGATATCGAAAGTGTTCCGGGTGAAATCGGGATTTTACCGGAGTACCGGGAGCTTACCGGAACCCCCCGGGAGGTATATGGGCCTTAGTGGGCCTTAGTGGAAGAGAGGAGTGGTGGCCAGAGATGGGCCGTGCTCCTCTCCCCCCTTGGTCCGAATAGGACAAGGAGAGGGGGCCGGCCCCCCTTCCTCCTCTCTCTCCTCTTTCCCCCCTCCACGAACCCTATTCCAACTAGGAAAAGGGGGGAGTCCTACTCCCGGAGGGAGTAGGACTCCTCCTGGCGCGCCTCCTCTTGGCCGGCCGGCCCCCCCTTTGAGCCTTTACATACGGAGGCAGGGGCACCCCCTAGAGACACAAGTTGATCCACGTGATCATATTCTTAGCCGTGTGCGAGGCCCCCTTCCACCATAGTCCTCGATAATATTGTAGCAGTGCTTAGGCGAAGCCCTGCGACATTAGTACATCAAGATCATCACCACGCTGTCGTGCTGACGGAACTCTTCCCCGACACTTTGCTGGATCGGAGTCCGGAGATAGTCATTGAGCTGAACGTGTGCTAGAACTCGGAGGTGCCATAGTTTCGGTGCTTGATCGGTCGGGCCGTGAAGACGTACGACTACATCAACCGTGTTGTCATAACGCTTCCGCTATCGGTCTACGAGGGTACGTAGACAACACTCTCCCCTCTCGTTGCTATGCATCACCATGATCTTGCATGTGCATAGGTTTTTTTTTGAAATTACTATGTTTCCCAACAGTGGTATCAGAGCCTAGGTTTTATGTGTGGATGTTATATGCACGAGTAGAACACAAGTGAGTTGTGGGTGATATAAGTCATACTGCTTACCAGCATGTCATACTTTGGTTCGGCGGTATTGTTGTACGAAGCGGCCCGGACCGACATTACGCGTACGCTTACGCGAGACCGGTTCTCCCGACGTGCTTTGCACATAGGTGGCTTGTGGGTGATAGTTTCTCCAACTTTAGTTGAACTGAGTGTGGCTACGCCCAATCCTTGCGAATGTTAAAACAGCACCAACTTGACAAACTATCGTTGTAGTTTTGATGCGTAGGTAATATTGGTTCTTGCTTAAGGCCGTAGCAGCCACATAAAACTTGCAACAAACAAAGTAGAGGACGTCTAACTTGTTTTTGCAGGGCATGTTGTGATGTGATATGGTCAAGACATTATGCTAAATTTTATTGTATGAGATGATCATGTTTTGTAACCAAGTTATCGGCAACTGGCAGGAGCCATATGGTTGTCGCTTTATTGTATGCAATGCAATCGCGCTGTAATGCTTTACTTTATCACTAAGCGGTAGCGATAGTCGTGGAAGCATAAGATTGGCGAGACGACAACGATACTACGATGGAGATCAAGGTGTCGCGCCGGTGACGATGGTGATCACGACGGTGCTTCGGAGATGGAGATCATAAGCACAAGATGATGATGGCCATATCATATCACTTATATTGATTGCATGTGATGTTTATCTTTTATGCATCTTATCTTGCTTTGATTGACGGTAGCATTATAAGATGATCTCTCACTAATTATCAAGAAGTGTTCTCCCCGAGTATGCACCGTTGCGAAAGTTCTTCGTGCTGAGACACCACGTGATGATCGGGTGTGATAGGCTCTACGTTCAAATACAACGGGTGCAAAACAGTTGCACACGTGGAATACTCAGGTTATACTTGACGAGCCAAGCATATGCAGATATGGCCTCGGAACACGGAGACCGAAAGGTCGAGCGTGAATCATATAGTAGATATGATCAACATAGTGATGTTCACCATTGAAAACTACTCCATCTCACGTGATGATCGGACATGGTTTAGTTGATTTGGATCACGTGATCACTTAGATGATTAGAGGGATGTCTATCTAAGTGGGAGTTCTTAAGTAATATGATTAATTGAACTTAAATTTATCATGAACTTAGTCCTGGTAGTATTAGCATATCTATGTTGTAGATCAATAGCTCGCGTTGTTGCTTCCCTATGTTTGTTTTGATATGTTCCTAGAGAAAAACTATGTTGAAAGATGTTAGTAGCAATGATGCGGATTGGATCCGTGATATGAGGTTTATCCTCATTGCTGCACAGAAAAATTATGTCCTTAATGCACCGCTAAGTGACAGACCTATTGCAGGAGCAGATGCAGACGTTATGAACGTTTGGCTAGCTCAATATGATGACTACATGATAGTTTAGTGCACCATGCTTAACGGCTTAGAATCGGGACTTCAAAGACGTTTTGAACGTCATGGACCATAGAGATGTTCCAGGAGTTGAAGTTAATATTTCAAGCAAATACCCGACTTGAGAGATATGAAGTCTCCAACAAGTTCTATAGCTACAAGATGGAGGAGAATCGCTCAAGCAGTGAGCATGTACTCAGATTGTCTAGGTACTACAATCGCTTCAATCAAGTGGGAGTTAATCTTCTAGATAAGATAGTGATTGACAGAATTCTCTAGTCACCATCACCAAGTTAGTAGAACTTCGTGATGAACTATAGTATGCAAGGGATAACGGAAACGATTCCCAAGCTCTTCGTGATGCTAAAATCGACGAAGGTAGAAATCAAGAAAAACATCAAGTGTTGATGGTAGACAAGACCACTAGTTTCAAGAAAAAGGGCAAAAGGAAAAAGGGGAACTTCTAGAAGAACGGCAAGCAAGTTACTGTTCAAGTGAAGAAACCCAAGTCTGGTCCTAAGCCTGAGACAAAGTGCTTCTACTGCAAAGGGATTGGTCACTGGAAGCGGAACTACCCCGAGTATTTGGTGGATAAGAAAGGATGGCAAAGTAAACAAAGGTATATTTGATATACATGTTATTGATGTGTACTTTACTAGTGTTCATAGCAACCCCTCAGTATTTGGTACTAGTTCAGTTGCTAAGATTAGTAACTCGAAACGGGAGTTGCAGAATAAACAGAGACTAGTTAAGGGTGAAGTGACGATGTGTATTGGAAGTGGTTCCAAGATTGATATGATCATCATCGCACACTCCCTATACTTTTGGGATTAATGTTGAACCTAAATAAGTGTTATTTGGTGTTTGCGTTGAGCATAAATATGATTTGATCATATTTATTGCAATACAGTTATTCATTTAAGTTAGAGAACAATTGTTGTTCTGTTTACATGAATAAAACCTTCTATGTTCATACACACCAACGAAAATGGTTTGTTGGATCTCGATTGTAATGATACACATATTCATAATATTGAAGCCAAAAGATGCAAAGTTAATAATGATAGTGCAACTTGTTTATGGCACTGCCGTTTAGGTCATATTGGTGTAAAGCGGATGAAGAAACTCCATGCTGATGGGATTTTGGAATCACTTGATTATGAATCACTTGATGCTTGCGAACGATGTCTCTTGGGCAAGATGACTAAAATGCCGTTCTCCGGAACAATGGAGCAAGCAACAGATTTGTTGGAAATCATACATACTGATGTATGTGGTCCGATGAATATCAAGGCTTGCAGCGGGTATCATTATTTTCTGACCTTCACAGATGATTTGAGCAGATATGGGTATATCTACTTGATGAAACATAAGTCTGAAACATTTGAAAAGTTCAAAGAATTTCAGAGTGAAGTGGAAAATCATTGTGACAATAAAATAAGGTTTCTACGATCTGATCGCGGAGACAAATATTTGAGGTACGAGTTTGGTCTTCAACTAAAACAATGTGGAATAGTTTCACAAATTCGTGACACCTGGAACACCACAGCATAATGGTGTGTCCGAATGTCATAGCCGTACTTTATTAGATATAGTGCAAATCTATGATGTTTCTTACCAATTTACCACTATCGGTTTTGAGGTTATGCATTAAAGACAGCTGCATTCACGTTAAAAAGGGGCACCATCTAAATCCGTTGAGACGACACTATATGAACTGTGGTTTAACAAGAAACCAAAGTTGTCGTTTCTTAAAGTTTGGGGTTGCGCTGCTTATATAAAAAAGTTTTCATCCTGATAAGCTCAAACCCAAATCGAAGAAGTGCGTCTTCATAGGATACCCAAAAGAAAATGTTGGGTACACCTTCTATCATAGTTCCGAAGGCAAGATATTCGTTGCTGAGAATGGATCCTTTCCAGAGAAGGAGTTTCTCTCGAAAGAAGTGAGTGGGAGGAAAGTAGAAAACTTGATAAGGTAATTGTACCATCTCCCTTATTGGAAAGTAGTTCATTACAGAAATCTGTTCTTGTGACTACTACACCAATTAGTGTGGAAGCTAATGATGATGATCATGTAACTTCAGATCAAGTTACTACCGAATCTCCTAGGTAAACCAGAGTGAGATCCGCACCAGAGTGGTACGGTAATCCTGTTTTGGAGGTTATGTTACTAGACCATGACGAACCTACGAACTATGAAGAAGCGATGGTGAGCCCAGATTCCGCAAAACGGCTTGAGGCCATGAAATCTGAGATGGGATCCATGTATGAGAATAAAGTGTAGAATTTGGTTGACTTGCCCGATGATCGGCAAGCGATTGAGAATAAATGGATCTTCAAGAAGAAGACTGATGCTGATGGTAATATTACTGTCTACAAAGCTCGGCTTGTCGCAAAAGGGTTTCGGCAAGTTCAAGGGATTGACTATGATGAGACCTTCTCACCCGTAGCAATGCTTAAGTCTGTCCAAATCATGTTAGCAATTGCCGCATTTTATGATTATGAAATTTGGCAGATGGATGTCAAAACTGCATTCCTGAATGGGTTTCTGGAAGAAGAGTTGTATATGATGCAACCAGAAGGTTTTGTCGATCCAAAGGGAGCCAACAAAATATGCAAGCTCCAGCGATTCATCTATGGACTGGTGCAAGCATCTCGGAGTTGGAATACACACTTTGATAAGTTGATCAAAGCATATAGTTTTATACAGACTTGCGGTGAAGCCTGTATTTACTAGAAAGTGAGTGGGAGCACTACAGCATTTCTGATAAGTATATGTGAATGACATATTGTTGATCGGAAATAATGTAGAATTATTCTGCAAATCATAAAGGAGTATTTGAAAGGAGTTTTTCAAAGAAAGAGCTCGGTGAAGCTACTTACATATTGAGCATCAAGATTTATAGAGATAGATCAAAACGCTTGATAAGTTGTTTCAATGAGTACATACCTTGACAAGATTTTGAAGTAGTTCAAAATGGAACAGTCAAAGAAAGAGTTCTTGCTTGTGTTACAAGGTGTGAAATTGAGTAAGACTGAAAACACGGCCACGACAGAAGATAGAAAGAGAATGAAAGTCATTCCCTATGCCTTGGCCATAGGTTCTATAAAGTATGCCATGTTGTGTACCAGATCTATTGTATACCCTAGACTGATTTTGGCAAGGGAGTACAATAGTGATCTAGGAGTAGATCACTGGACAGCGGTCAAAATTATCCTTAGTGGAATAAGGATATGTTTCTCAATTATGGACGTGACAAAAAGGGTTCGTCGTAAAGGGTTATGTCGATGCAAATTTTGACACTGATCTAGATGACTCCAAGTCTCAATCTGGATACATATTGAAAGTGGGAGCAATTAGCTAAGAGTAGCTCCGTGTAGAGCATATCTGAATATGGCAGACCCGTTGACTAAACTTCTCTCACAAGCAAAACATGATCACACCTTAGTACTCTTTGGGTGTTAATCACATAAGCGATGTGAACTAGATTACTGAATCTAGTAAACCCTTTGGTTGTTGGTCACATGGCGATGTGAACTATGGGTGTTAATCACATGATGATGTGAACTATCGATGTTAATCACATGGTGATGTGATCTAGATTATTGACTCTAGTGCAAGTGGGAGACTGAAGGAAATATGCCCTAGAGGCAATAATAAATTTATTATTTATTTCCTTATTTCATGATAAATGTTTATTATTCATGCTAGAATTGTATTAACCGGAAACATAATACATGTGTGAATACATAGACAAACAGAGTGTCACTAGTATGCCTCTACTTGACTAGCTCGTTAATCAAAGATGGTTATGTTTCCTAACCATGGACAAAGAGTTGTTATTTGATTAACGGGATCACATCATTAGGTGAATGATCGGATTGACATGACCGATTCCATTATCTTAGCACCCGATTGTTTAGTATGTTGCTATTGCTTTCTTCATGACTTATACATGTTCCTATGAATATGAGATTATGCAACTCCCATTTGCCGGGGGAACACTTTGTGTGCTACCAAACGTCACAACGTAACTAGGTGATTATAAAGGTGCTCTACAGGTGTCTCCAAAGGTACATGTTGGGTTGGCGTATTTCGAGATTAGGATTTGTCACTCCGATCGTCGGAGAGGTATCTCTGGGCCCTCTCGGTAATGCGCATCACTTAAGCCTTGCAAGCATTGCAACTAATGAGTTAGTTGCGGGATGATGTATTACCGAACGAGTAAAGACACTTGCCGGTAACGAGATTGAACTAGGTATTGAGATACCGACGATCGAATCTCGGGCAAGTAACATACCGATGACAAAGGGAACAACGTATGTTGTTATGCGGTCTGACCGATAAAGATCTTCGTAGAATATGTAGGAGCCAATATGAGCATCCAGGTTCCGCTATTGGTTATTGACCGGAGACGAGGCTCGGTCATGTCTACATTGTTCTCGAACCCGTAGGGTCCGCACGCTTAAGGATTCGATGACAGTTATATTATGAGTTTATGAGTTTTGACGTACCGAAGAAGTTCGGAGTCCCGGATGTGATCACGGACATGACGAGGAGTCTCGAAATGGTCGAGACATAAAGATTGATATATTGGAAGCCTATGTTTGGATATCGGAAGTGTTCCGGGTGAAATCGGGATTTTACCGGAGTACAGGGAGGTTACCGGAACCCCCCGGGAGGTATATGGGCCTTAGTGGGCCTTAGTGGAAGAGAGGAGAGGTGGCCAGAGATGGGCCGCGCGCCTCTCCCCCCTTGGTCCGAATAGGACAAGGAGAGGGGGCCGGCCCCCCTTCCTCCTCTCTCTCCTCTTTCCCCCTCCACGAATCCTATTCCAACTAGGAAAAGGGGGGGGGGAGTCCTACTCCCGGAGGGAGTAGGACTCCTCCTGGCGCGCCTCCTCTTGGCCGCCCCCCCCCTTTGAGCCTTTATATACGGAGGCAGGGGCACCCCCTAGAGACACAAGTTGATCCACGTGATCATATTCTTAGCCGTGTGTGGTGCCCCCTTCCACCATAGTCCTCAATAATATTGTAGCAGTGCTTAGGCGAAGCCCTGCGACATTAGTACATCAAGATCGTCACCACGCCGTCGTGCTGACGGAACTCTTCCCCGACACTTTGCTGGATCGGAGTCCGGGGATCGTCATCGAGCTGAACGTGTGCTAGAACTCGGAGGTGCCGTAGTTTCGGTGCTTGATCGGTCGGGCCGTGAAGACGTATGACTACATCAACCGCGTTGTCATAACGCTTCCGCTATCGGTCTACGAGGGTACGTAGACAACACTCTCCCCTCTCGTTGCTCTGCATCACCATGATCTTGCGTGTGCGTAGGAATTTTTTTTGAAATTACTACGTTTCCCAACAGGCTGGGCCTCAAAGTCTTCTTCCTCTTGTGCTTGTGGGTGATCAGCCCATGATGCATCCTGAGCAATTGGCGTCAGAGGACGACCAATGCTGATGAGCTTGCTGTGTGTGAGCACAGACGATGATACCTATTGGTGCTTGAGCTGAGGAAGAACTGCATCATCTTCAACATGGTCATGGTGACCAATGTCTTCAGCTTCATGAGCCCCTATGAAATCAGGCTCATGGACAGTCAGTTGGTGCTCTTGAGGTTCAGCGTCAGGGAGAACCATGGAGATGGGTTCAACAATCAAGGGCTCTGAGGGAGTAGCCCGTTCCTTCTTGGTCTTCCTCTTCTTCTTGGAGGGAGCAGCATCAGAGGCTTCAGAATGTTTCCTCTTTCTGGCTTCAGCCTTAGTAGTCCTCATCTTCTTCAATTCTGAAGCGGTTGACCTGGCCTGTGGCTTCGAGCCAGTCATGCTAGTTGGGAAGACAATGGGATCTGCTTCCTGCCTTGGTGTGGGTTCGGCCATAGCGGGCTTCTTCTTCTGCTGCTTTGCAGCCATCCCGGGGTCGATGCCTGGACGCCCAAGGGCCTTGCGCTTCTCAGCCTCGTTGTAGCCTTGCACATACTTGTCAGCCAGGACCTTCATGCGCTCACGAGAACCCTGAGCTTCTGCACGTATCTTGAGAAAGGCTTCTTTGAGCTCGTGCAGCATAATCTTGAAGTTCTTCACCTCTTGCACGCTAAGCTTGGCCATATGCTTCTTGAACTGAGATTTCTCAAAGTCAATCTTCTGCTTCAGTTCAACAATGCGCTGGGCGATAGCTAACTCTGAAGCAATGGCGCCATGGAAGGCAACACTAAGGCCAATGGGAAGTTGCAGATCTTTGAAGCTGAGGTTGGGCGTGTCAAATCACTCATCAATGAAGTTGTGGATGATTGCTACGTCAAAAAGAGGCAGATCATTGAAGATTTCTGCTTCTTCTTTGCTCTTGATCAGTTGCTCAAGAGCGTCATCTACAAGATCTTCATCACTGGACAGATCGATGGCATCATTACGCAGAATAGCAGCAGCTGTCAGTTCTTGGCCGGTGTGTGGCAGAGGCATCTTGACCTTCTGGGGCTTGGAGATGCGTGACAAATCTTCAGACTGCACACTGTCCTCAGGAGGTGCAGTTGCCAGTGGCTTCGCCCGTGAGATTTTTGGTGCAGAGGCAGGCTTTGAAGCTTTAGGCTGCTTCTTTGGCTTCGGCGCTGCAGGCGCTTCATCGGATTCAGCGTCTTCTATAGGCTCATGCACGGTTGTCCCTTGAACTATGATGTGAGTGATGAGACCTTCCAAGTTGTAGAAGGGCCCAAGAAGATTGGGTTCAGCTTCACGAGTTCCATCGGCACGGGGAGCAGAGGAACTAGGGTTGAAGTCTAATCCCAAAGACTTCTTGTTCTACTTCGCTGAGTTCTGGGCAAACTGGAAGTTGCGCTTAAACAGATTGTCATCATGACACCATAGCAGTGACGATGGGTCGGCATCCACAGGCTGAGGTCCACGGACCATGCAGGGATAGAAGCCTTGTTCAATGGCTTCATCTTTGGTCCTGGGTTGAAGATTTTTGTAGGGGATGTCTCCCCAAGGTCGCTTGATGGCATTCTTTTCAGCATATTCCTTTGTCACAAATATGTACTTGAACCACTGTTCTGCCCAATAGCGTCGAATCCATTGGATTCGTGTCTTGCGCTGATTGTAATCCTCTTGAGGATCTGTCTTGTACAGCTCTGAGAGGTCATCGGGTAGATCTCTTGATGTTTCTCCTCGACGCTTTCTGCCACCCTTCCTTGCTGATTTCTCTGAAGCCATGAAATTTAAACTGAATGGCTTCAATACGTTCAAAGGCTTCAAAGGCTTTTGCTTGCTGGACAAATAGGAACCGGCTTCGGGAGAATTTATGTGATACTGTAAGAATTCTGCAAATGAATACAAACTATGAGAACCAAGGGATTCTCCCACGGACATGTACCTGTGACAGCATTAAGGTGCGAGGGAATGGGAAGAGGTCATATGCATTCTCAGAAGATTTTGAAGATAAATCACTTTAGAAGACATTGACCTCATCGTGCGAAGACATTCACTCATAGATAAGGAGTTGGTTCCAGATTTGTACGAATCCACGGATCAGTACAAGTGAGGAATCTAACTACTTTGTGAAGCATAAGTGAATATACTAGGCATATTATGAGATGCAGTTTGAAGTGGATCCAACATGTGTGAACAAAAACCACTTGTGGTAGAAAGTGACGAATCTATAGGATCAAAGGGGCTGTAAAAAGGAAGTTTTATTTACCACACGTAGAACTGCTAGACGGAGTGGAAGAGGAGGCCGAGCAGTTCGATCATCCGTGCCCTAACTTGGAGACGGAGGAAACCTATGGCGACGGTGGAGAGGACGATGCCCGCGGTCGGCGTGAAGACGGCGTCGGAGAGGTTGCGACAGCGAAGCGCTTCGTCGCCGGCGTCGTCGAGGGCTAGCGGTGGCGCTAGGGTTCGTGCGAGAGTGGAAGAAGAGATAATGACTGTGGTGAGGCGTGTATTTATAGGGACAGGGACGGCTCAGTGTTATTACACAGGTGCCCCTGGCGATTCACATCTGAGGAACACGTGGCCATCATGCAGCATATCGGGGGTTGTTCCACGTGCCACGCACGCCTGGATTGTCGGGTAGTCGTTCCCACTTCTCCGGGTTTCAGGCGAAGGAATGAGCATTGAAAACGGACTTAAATTTTGTCTCTGTATCTTCTGCTGACAAGGACGCAGAGAAGACATTCGACAGTTTCAATAGAATGCACATGATTTGGAGAGATAGAGTTTGAGATAGAAAGCATAGAAAGGTTAGGGTCCGATCACATTCACTTAGTTTAAAAGATTCAACAAGGAGACATAGCTATAAGTGAATGATGTAGAGGACAGGACACTAGTATATATATATATATATATATATATATATATATATATATATATATTCAACATAGTGAAGATAATTATGAAGACATGTTGAGATTGAAGCCAAACCAAATGTGAAGACACAGCAAATGTAAAGCCGTGAGTGGAACACTTCAAACAGAACATTTGGTGGTGGCGTTACCCACCGTATAGGAAGTATTAGACCCATACATGGCGCACAATTATCGTGGCGCTCCGAAGTCAAATTCCACATTAATGTATTCACACTTAGAATGTATGTCTTCATTAATTGAAGATATACTTTACTTCGTGTGTTGCACATCTAAGTCATCAATATGCATAAGTGTTAGGATGTGTGCCTGATCACAGGACATTTGAGGATTCTAAGATATTTAGCTCACACCGTAACTTACAAAATCTCTTCTCATCCAAGGGCTTGGTGAAGATATCTGCCAATTACTCTTCAGTGTTGACGTGTATGATATCAATATCTTCCTTCACAACATGATCTCTGAGAAAGTGATGACGAATTTCAATGTGCTTTGTCTTCGAGTGCTGATCTGGGTTGTAGGCAATCTTTATGGCGCTTTCGTTGTCGCAGTAGAGTGGCACTTGCTTTAGATGAATGCCATAGTCCTTGAGTGTTTGCTTCATCCACAGAAGCTGAGCGCAGCAAGATCCAGCAGCAATGTATTCAGATTCAGCAGTGGAGAGAGATACACAGTTCTGCTTCTTTGAAGACCAACATACAAGTGATCGTCCCAGAAAATGACATGTGCCTGATGTAGACTTGCGATCCACCTTGTCACTAGCATAATCAGCATCCGAGAATCCAACCAGATCAAACTCTGAGCCCTTTAGATACCATAATCCTAGAGTTGGGGTGTGAGCCAAATATCGAAGAATTCGCTTCACAGCTAAGTGATGCAACTCCTTTGGTGCTGTTTGGAATCGAGCACACATGCAAACACTAAGCATAATATCTGGCCTAGATGCACATAGATAAAGTAAAGAACCAATCATGGAGCGGTATACCTTTTGATCGAACTCTTTACCATTGTCGTTGGGACCCAGATGATGTTTGGCTGGCATTGGCGTCGTGAAGCCTTTGCAGTCTTGCATACCGAACTTCTTCAGGCAATCTTTGAGATACTTCTCTTGAGATATGAAGATGTCGTTGCGTTGTTGTCGTATTTGAAGACCTGGGAAGAACTTTAGCTCACCCATCATGGACATCTGATATTGCCCTTGCATCATATATCCAAACTCTTCATTGTACTTCTGATTGGTGCAGCCGAAGATAATGTCATCCACATATATTTGGCACACAAATAGTTCACCATCATATGTCTTCGTGAAGAGAGTGGGGTCGAGGGAACCAGGTATGAAGCCTTTGCTCTTCAGGAAGTGCTTGAGTGTGTCATACCAAGCCCGAGGGGCTTGTTTGAGGCCATACAGTGCCTTGTTGAGCTTGTATACCATGTCAGGATGTTTTGGATCTTCAAAGCCAGGCGGTTGTGCAACATACACTTCTTCTTCAATCTTGCCATTGAGAAACGCGCTCTTCACATCCATTTGATATAGGAGTATGTTATGATGATTTGCATAGGCCAGCAGTATGCGTATGGCTTCAAGTCGAGCCACAGGAGCAAATGTTTCATCGAAGTCAATCCCTTCCACTTGAGTATACCCTTGAGCAATGAGACGAGCTTTGTTTCTGACAACTTGACCATGCTCATCTTGCTTGTTGCGGTATATCCATTTGGTGCCTATTATATTGTGCTTCCGAGGGTCAGGACGCTTAACCAGTTCCCATACATTATTCAGCTCAAACTGTGGAAGCTCTTCTTGCATAGCTTGAATCCATTCAGGTTCCATGAAGGCTTCTTCAACTTTCTTGGGTTCGGTTATTGAAACGAATGCGAAGTGCCCACAGAAATCTGCTAGCTAAGTTGCCCTTGAACGAGTGAGTGGACCGGGTGCATTGATGCTATCAATTATTCTTGCAATCTGCACTTCATTGGCAACACGAGGATGTACAGGGCGAAGATTTTGCTCTTGCAGATCATTGTCATTGTTAGAGGGATTGTCTTCAGGCTGAGCATTGTCTTCAGGTTGATCAGGTGCGGATATGATAAGTTCCTCTTCAAGTTGAGCTTCAGAGGGTATGATTTCTCCAGTTCCCATTAGTTTGATTGATTCACTGGATGGAACTTCATCTAACACATTTGGCAGGTGCTCTCTTTGTGAACCGTTAGTCTCATCAAACCGCACATCCACTGTTTCAACCACTTTATAATGAAAGAGATTGAAGACTCTGTAGGAGTGCAAATCCTTTCCATATCCAAGCATAAAACCCTCATGTGCTTTTGGTGCAAATTTTGAAGTGTGATGTGGATCCTTGATCCAGCACCTGGCGCCAAATACTCTAAAGTAACTGACATTTGGCTTCTTGCCTGTAAGGAGCTCATAAGATGTCTTGTTCAGAAGCTTGTGAAGATAAACACGATTGATTGTATGGCATGCAGTATCAATGGCTTCAGGCCAGAATTTTCTTTGAGTCTTGTATTCATCAAGCATCGTTCGGGCCATCTCAATGAGTGTTCTGTTCTTGCGTTCGACGACGCCATTCTGCCGTGGCATGTACGGGGCTGAGAATTCATGTGTGATGCCCAAGGTATCAAGATATGTATCAAGGCCGGTGTTCTTGAATTCAGTGCCATTGTCACTTCTGATGTGCTTTATCTTGGCGCCATAGTTGTTCATTGCTTGATTGGCGAAGCGTCTGAAGACAGCCTACACTTCAGTCTTGTAGAGGATTATGTGCACCCAAGTATATCTAGAATAATCATCAACAATGACAAAGCCATAGAGACAAGCAGTAGTAGTAAGAGTTGAGTAATGAGTGGGACCGAAAAGATCCATGTGGAGAAGTTCGAAGGGTCGAGTAGTAGTCATGATTGTCTTCGAGGGATGTTTGGCCCTCGTCATCTTTCCTGCTTCACAGGCACTGCATAAGTGATCTTTCTTGAACTTGACGCCCTCGATGCCTATGACATGCTTCTTCTTTGCAAGGGTGTGGAGGTTCCTCATGCCAGCATGCCCTAGCCTCCGATGCCAGAGCCAGCATTCTAAAGCTTTTGCTAGAAGACATACAGCAAGTTGTGGTCCTGCTGAGAAATCTACCACTTACAAATCATCTTTCCGATACCCTTCAAACACTAGAGACTTGTCAGATTCCATTAGAACAAGGCAACGACATTTTCCAAATATTACGATCATGTTCAAATCGCAAAGCATTGAGACAGACATTAAGTTGAAGCCAAGGGATTCAACAAGCATGACTTTATCCATGTGTTGATCCTTTGAGATTGCAACTCTACCTAGACCCAATACCTTACTTTTACCAGTGTCAGCAAATGTGATGTGACTCTTGTCGGATGGACGTAAGGTTGAGTCCATAAGAAGGCTTCTTTTGCCAGTCATGTGATTGGTACACGCACTACCAATAATCCATTTTGAAGACGCTGGTGTCGTACCCTACAGTGCAGTTAGGGGGATAGGCTTCACGAAGAGAATTGTGAAGCAAAAACATTTGACGAACCAGTGGGTTATGAAAGCTTAGATCCAGATTAGGACTGATAGGGAGAGTAGCAAGCGATTCAGGAACGAAGTACATAGTAAGACCATTCGGGCATTTGATCTTGCGCCCTACAAGATGTTTAAGGTCCCCAGCAATAGCGTCAGACGATTTTGGTTTTCTGCTGGAGATCTTTCCCTGCAAAAGAGAGTTAAGCTTTCTTAGCCACCCACATCTTCAAGGGTGGCTTAGAAGCGATAAGTCTAAGTGCAGCGTCTGAGAACTTTGGCTTTGGAGCCCTAGCAAAAAGCCTTGCAGGCGGACAATAATACTCATAAGAATAAGAAGAATAGTTCTTGGTCTTATGAACATGGCGGTTCTATGGAACCGCGCTCATATTCATAGGCCTGGGTATGGTTTCCCTGCAAAACATTTGTGTTAGTGCGACTTAGGTGAGTCCTCTGTCTGTATGAAGCCTTTGGACCGTATGAAGCCTGTGGTCTGGGGTTTGTCTTCTTCACCTATGGTGTCATGATGACATTCATAGGAAGATTTTCCAAACACTTTTTCGGCACCCAGATCTTCTTCATAGGCGGCCCATTCCTGCAGTTAGTACCAATATACCTGGCAAACACTTCACCATTCTGATTCTTAAATAGTTTATAGTTTGCATCAAAGGATTCATCAATAACAATGGGGTTAGCACAAGTGAAGCCAGATAGATTGGATGGATCTGCTGAAGGTTCCTTTGCAGCAACCCATGTGGTTTCGGGGTACTGCTTAGGTTTCCAGTAAGAGCCATCAGCATTCATTTTCCTTACGGACCCAACACCCTCTTTCCTCAGGTTTCGGTTCAGAATCTGCCTTTTGAGGACATCACATAGTGTCTGATGCCCTTTAAGACTTTTGTACATCCCTGTTTCAAGCAATGTCTTCAACCTAGCATTCTCATCAGCAATAGCAGTGGTATCCTCAGTAGAGGGGTTAGTTACCACATAAACGGTTGAAGATATTGCAACAGTAGCAGCAGTAGAATATTCAGCAACAGAAGTAGCATTATCATGCTCAATGCATCTAAGACATGGTGGTTCAAATCCTTCCTGAGCGGAACTGATCTGTTCGGCGCGAAGTGACTCGTTTTCCTTTGGAAGATCTTCATGAGCCGCTCTCAATTTCTCAAGATCTTGCTTCCTTTGAAGATAATCATAGGAAAGCTTTTCATGAGTTGTTGAGAGCGTTTCATGACGACTTTCAAGTTCCTCATACTTAACATGAAGATTTTTTATGTCTTCAATTAAGGACTCAGATCGAGTCATTTTAGCGCCTAACAGATCATCGCTTTTGTCTAACAGTTTTTGAATATGTTCCATAGCTTTCTGTTGTTCAGTTGCAATTTTAGCAAGTGTTTTGTAGCTGGGTCTTGAACCACAATTAGAGTCATCTTCACTAGATGTTTGATAGTGAGTAGTGCGTGTGTTTACCTTGGCACCGCGTGCCATGAAGCAGTAGGTAGGAGCGGAGTAATCCTTGTCATTTGCATCGGTGTCGGTGATGAAGTCATTGTCTTCAGTGTTGAAGATGGACTTGGCAACGTATGCTGTAGCCAGACTTGCAACGCCAGAATCGGACTCCTCCTCAGACTCCACCTCCGCCTCCTCAGAAGCGGACTCCTCCTCTGAATCCTTGCCAACAAACGCACGTGCCTTGCCAGATGAGCTCTTCTTGTGTGATGAAGACTTTGAGGAAGACTTGGAAGAAGACTTTGAGTATTTCTTCTTCTTCTTGTCGTCAGAGTCATATTCCTTGCTCTTCTTCTTCTTTTTGTTCTCATTGTCCCACTTCGGACACTCAGAGATGAAGTGGCCAGTTTTCTTGCACTTGTGGCATGTTTTCTTCTTGTAGTCATGAGCAGAAGCTTCATCATTCCTTGAGCTTGATCGTGAAGACTTCCTGAAGCCTTTCTTCTTGGTGAATTTTTGGAACTTCTTCACAAGCATAGCAAGTTCCTTTCCAATGTCTTCAGGGTCATCAGAACTGCTGTCAGATTCTTCTTCGGATGAGGAGACAGCTTTTGCCTTCAAGGCACGAGTTCGCCCATAGTTTGGACCGTAGATATCTCTTTTCTCAGAAAGCTGAAACTCATGTGTGTTGAGCCTCTCAAGTATGTCAGACGGATCGAGTGTCTTGAAATCAGGACGTTCTTGAATCATCAGGGATAGGGTGTCAAACGAACTATCAAGTGATCTCAGTAGTGTCTTGATGACTTCATGCTTGGTTTCTCAGTAGCGCCGAGGGCTTGAAGCTCATTTTTTATGTCAGTGAGTCGATCAAACGTGAGCTAGACATTCTCATTGTCATTTCGCTTGAAGCGGTTGAAGAGGTTGCGAAGGACACTAATTCTCTGATCTCTCTGGGTTAAGACGCCTTCGTTGACCTTGGAGAGCCAGTCCCAAACTAGCTTAGATGTTTCCAAAGCACTCACAGAGCCATACTGTCCTTTGGTCAGATGACTATAGATGATATTCTTGGCAGTAGAGTCTAGTTGAACGAACTTCTTGACTTCAGCAGCAGTGACACTTCTCCAGCCTTGGGAACGCCATTCTTGACGACATACCATAGGTCGACGTCAATGGCTTCAAGATGCATGCGCATCTTATTCTTCAGTAGGGATATTCAGTTCCATCGAAGACGGGGCACGCAGCGGAGACCTTAATTATCCCTGCAGTCGACATAGCTAAAACTCCAGGTGGTTAAACCGAATCACACAGAACAAGGGCGTACCTTGCTCTGATACCAATTGAAAGTGCGTTATATTGACTAGAGGGGGGGTGAATAGGCCATTTTTATGAAAGTCTTCAAAACGAGGAAGTTTCGAAGACAAACGATAGAAATAAACCTATTACCATGCAGCAGAAGGTAGACTACACTAGGTAAACCATAGTCAAGTATTCAATGAAGTGAAAGCACAATGACTAATAGCAGCTAGGTAGTAAGGATCAGGTAGGAAGATATTATGAAGCCAAACAAAACACGCAGTCACTCAGTGAAGACAAAAGATAGAGCAATCATACAATGACTTCACAAGGACCAACAGTAAGTAAAGGGAAGGGAAGGATGAAACCAGTGACTCATTGAGGACAATGATTTGTTGGACCAGTTCCAGTTGCTGTGACAACTGTACGTCTGGTTAGGGCGGCTGGGTATTTAAACATGAGGACACACAGTCTCGGACACCCAGTCCTGAACACGCAGCTCAGGACACCCAGTCCTCACCGTATTCCCCTTGAGCTAAGGTCACACAGACCTTGCCCAATCACTCTGGTACGTCTTCAAGGTAGACTCCCAAACCTTCACAGACTTCGTTCACCGACGATCCACAATGTCTCTTGGACTCTCCGAACATGACGCCTAACCGTCTGGAGGATTCCCAGTCCTGAAGTGTAATAAGTCTTCAGATAACACAGACAAGAGGACTTAAGTGATGCCTCACACTCTTAGGCTCTGGGTGGTTAGGGCTTTAGCCTCGCAAGGAATTCTCTCTCAAAGGCTTCGAGGTGGGTTGCTCTCAAACAACAAAAGCCGTACTCTAACTCTGAGCAGCCAACCATTTATGGTTGTAGGGGGTGGGCTATTTATAGCCACTAGGCAACCCAACCTGATTTGTCCGAAATGACCCTGGGTCACTAAGGAACTGACACTTGTTCCAACGGTCAGATTTCAAACTCACACGGCAACTTTACTTGGGCTACAAGCAAAGCTGACTTGTCCGACTCTGGACAAGATTTGCTCTCATAGTCTTCACTCGAAGACATAGGTTTTGGTTAAGCATCAGTTCAGTCATTCTGACTGGTTCTCTTGGACCCCACTTAACAGTGCGGTGGTTGCTATGACTCAACAAAGAAGAAAAAGAACTACGAAAGATCTAAGTCTTCGAGCTCCATAGGCTTCATGTGATGTCTTCTCTTGTCATAGTCTTCAATGTGAATATCTTCATATACCACCTTTGACATCAATGTCTTCATACATTTTTAGGGGTCATCTCTAGTAGGAAAAACGAATCAATGCGGGACTTCTACCTGTGTTATCCTGCAATTCTCACAAACACATTAGTCCCTCAACTAGGTTTGTCGTCAATACTTCAAAACCAACTAGGGGTGGTACTAGATGCACTTACAGTACCCAATCCCTTCCTTGCCCACAACTCCCTTTTGGTTGGTCAAGATGTCGTTGAGGCTCTTCTCGCCTTGTATGCAAGACACAAGACCTTTCTCAAGTTGCACCTTTAGCTTAGCGTTCTCCTCAACAAGATGCACATGCTCACAACACGGGTTAGTAGCATTTGCATTATAAATTAACATCATACGAGGAAAAGTGGCTTTCTCCTTGGTTAGCTTTACTTGAAGTTGATCATGAGACTCTTTGAGGCTAGCATGAGCACCCTTCAAGACCTTCTGAGCCTTGTCAAGTAGATCAAACTCCTCTTTGAGTCTAGCAAGATCAACCTCAAGTTTGTCCTTCTCGGAGTTTAGCACACGAGAAACAATAAGAGCATGATCCAAATCTTTCTTTAACTTAGCATGATCAACATTCTGTGACTCCTCAAGAGCCAAACGAAGACCACGCTCTTTCTCAAGAGCATTGAAATGATCCGAAATCTCATCGACATAGTCATGACTATGCCCCTCAATCTTGGAGATAGTATCTTCGTGAGCCTCGATCACGTCATTGGCTTCACCAAGTTGTTCCATGAGAGCAACAAAATGCTTCTTGGTTTTACCCTTGAGTTTACCCATAAAGGACTCAAACTCATTTTTCTCCACATTAGGTCCCTCACATTCATCAATGCAATCCGTCAAGGAAGGATTATTAATGATGGTGGCTTTGATGTTGGGAGTTACCTTGTTGGTGGCTTTAGCCATGAGGCACTTGGCGGTGATGTTCTCATTGGGTGAGTCAAAGAGAGATATTCGTGGAGTTTTTGCAATGGCAACGGAGGCCATGGCAACCGACTCACCATCTTCTTCATCATCATCATCATCCTCATGGTACTCTTCTTGAACCACCAACGCCTTGTGAGGGGTTTTCTTGGTGAAGTTGCTCTTGTTGGGGAAAGACTTGGCTTTGTCCTTTCGAATGAGCTTGCCACCATTGTCTTCCTTCTTCTCATACGGGCACTCCGCAACAAAATGACTTACATTGCCACAATTGTAGCAAGTCCTTACACGTTGCTTGCTCTTCGTGCCACTTGAGTTGTTCTTGTTGAAGTTTGGCCTTTAGTTTTTCTTGCTCCAAAATTGCCTTGAAGCAAGTGCCATGTGTTCATGATAGGCATACTTTGTATCTTCGGGGTTGCTTTCCTCTTCTTCCTCTTCTTCTTCTTCAACGCAAATCTTGGCCTTCAATGCAAGGTTGGGCTTCTTTGCCCTTCGAGAGTGAAGCACCGTATTGTCGGCGGTCTTGTCCATGACGTTCATAGCCATAAACTCATCCAACACTTCACTTGAGGTCAAAGTGTGGAAGTCCGGCCTTTGACGAATGACGGAGGACATGGCCTTGTGGTAAGGCATCATTGCCTTGAGGAATTTGCGCTTGATCCAATTGTCACCCGTGTCCTTACTCCCGTGATCTCGGAGTGAGACCGTGAGTTTGGTTACTCTCCGATAAAGCTCACGAGGTTCTTCATCTTCTTTCATTGCAAACTCATCGGCTTCATCTTGCACTACTTCATAGTGGGAGCGTTGAATGCTTGCGCTTCCTCGGTAGAGAGAGACAACACAAAGCCATGCATCTTTGGCCAATGCGAAGGTCCGAAGATGAGGTAGATCTTCGGGTGGAATTGCATCTTGAATGATGAAGAGAGCATTCTCATTGAATTGATTATCCGCAGCTTCTCGAGGAGTGAAGTTGCTTGGATCATGCAGATGGAAACCTTCTTCAATGTTTCTCCAAAGATTAGTGTTCACATTATTTAAATGACGCTTAAAGCGATAAGCCCAAGAATCAAAGTCCTCATTTTTCACAATCTTAGGGGAAGGACCGGCATGATTCAAATGAGTGGAAGGAATCGGTCCACCATAAACAAGTGGTGGTTCCACATGGGCAAAGATGCCGGTGCCATTTTTACCACTAGAAGTAGGAGCCTTTTCACTACTAGCTTCCCCCTTGTCGGAGATAGCATCCGTCACCTTGTCGGTGGGATCACCCACTTTCAACAGTGTGGTGGATAGTTTAATCCCTTCAATGAATTTAGTAAACATGCTTTCAACCTTGGTCTTCATTGAGGTTTTCAATGTCTTCAAGGCTACATTGAATTCCTCATGGGAGACCGAGATTCCCCCATCACCCGTAGACGAGATCGGATTTACACCGGAGCGCTCCTCCACACCATCTACGGTGTCAACCCTACTCTTCGGACGGCAAAGTCCTTAGTAAAGACATGAGGCTCTGATACCAATTGAAACGATCGATATGGTTGACTAGAGGGGGGTGAATAGGCAACTAACAATTTTTTACTTTTCTTTGCCAAATTAAACTTTGCATCAAAGTAGGTTGTCTAGATGTGCAACTAGGTGAGCAACCTATATGATGCAACAACAACGAACATATACGCAAGCAAGAGAAGTAACACTAATAAGCTTGCACAAGTAAAGGTAAGAGATAACCAAGAGTGGACCCGGTGAAGACGAGGATGTGTTACCGAAGTTCCATCCTTTTGAAGGGAAGTACGTCTCCGTTAGAGCGGTGCGGAGGCACAAATGATCCCGAAGAAGCCACTAGGGCCACCGTATTCTCCTCACGCCCTCACACAATGCGAGATGCCGTGATTCCACTATTCGTGCCCTTGGAGGCGGCGACCGGACCTTTACAAACAAGGTTGGGGCAAACTCCACAACTCAATCTGAGGCTCCCAACAACACCACGAAGCTTCACCACAATGGACTATGGCTCCATGGTGACCTGAACCGTCTAGGGTGCTCAAACACCCAAGAGTAACAAGATCCGCTAGGGATTAGTGGGGGAATCAAATATCTCTTGGTGGAAGTGTAGATCGGGGCCTTCTGAACTACTCCCGAGCAAATCAACAAGTTTGGTTGCTTAGAGAGAGAGATCGGGCGAAAATGGAGCTTGGAGCAATAATGGAGCTTTTGGGGGAAGAGGTAGGTCAACGAAGAAGAAGGGGACCCCCTTTTATAGTGGGGGGAACAATTCAACCGTTACCCCACTAAACAGCCCTGCAGAGGGCGGTACTACCGCAATGGGCAGCGATACTACCGTTGGACCCAGCGGTACTACCGCTCCCCCTTACGGTACTACCGCCCAGCCAGAGAGGGCTTGGAGATAGAGGAGGGACTGACCCAGCACGGTACTGCCGGACAGGCCCAGCGCGGTACTGCCATGGTGGCAGGGCGGCACTACCGCTCATGAACGGTACTACTGCACCTACTGCCACTACAAGAGCCGCTCAACCCGACACGAGAAGTGCCCCCCTTGAGTCGAGGCGGTTGTGGCCCGGTACCGCAGTGGTACTGCCGCTGAGGACACACAAGCGGTACTACTGCTGGGGCTAAAGACTGCCCAAACAGCAGGGAATAAGACCTCCAACGACGCGGGAAGGCCCAGAGGGTGTGAAACGAAAGTGTACGTGATGATTCCACCCTTGCCATACCAAAGCGGACCCCCTCTTGATAGTACGGTGACTCCTACGAAACTAATCCACCAATAAGAAACGAAAGAGCTACACCATCTTGAAAAACACTCCGAGGGAAAAGAAATCGTCTCGAGCGAAAGGACGAATCTCTGAAATGCACAAAGCACAAGGTTAGTCCGCAAATATGTTGTCATCAATCACCAAAATTACATCGAGAGAGATATGCCTTAACAATCTCCCCCTTTTTGGTGGATTGATGACAACCAGGGATTTGCATAGGGAAAAGACATAAAAGAAAGGATACTTAGAACTACAAAATATAGACGGGCTCTCCCTGAATGTGTGCACCTAGTTAGTAGTGCCTTTGGAATGCAAGGCACACACATTCGGATTAACCCCCCCCCCCCTATATTTTATAGTCCAAAAGTACTAAGCACGGGATACATGAGAGCAGGGTATAAAACAGGATAATCATGCAACCCATAAGATACTACAGTACTAAATAGACATAGATAATAAGGTAAAGATAAGGTATAGAATATGTCTCACACCATATGTCTAGAACTTAGGTCTCACTGGCACCAAACCAAGCAAAACAACGAGAAAACACAAGACACCACAAACAACAAAAACACACTCGCAACACGGCAACAACACAAATTCCTAAACTCTCTCCCCCTTTGGCAGCAAGACACCAAAAGGGCAAAGAGCGAAGCTACGGCTCCAGGTGATAGCAACCTCATCACATCCTGGCAGGGTCATCCGCACTGCCATCCTCAGTTGGAAACTGCTCGGTGTCTGAATCGGTCCACGAACAGTGCTGCTGAATCCATTCCTCCTCTTCAGTGATCTGGCCCTCAGAAACAGGATAATCAAGATCCAACTCATATGCATTTCAGAGGTATGAAAGTTTCATACCTCTTAAATAATTACGTGCTTGAACATGAATATGCGCATGTTCACAGAACTCCACCGTTTATGATGTTCTAGAATTACGACAAATTTTATCAGCCAACTCATATTCATTTCAGAGAGATGTAAAATTTGTAGCCCTTAACAATTTTGATAATGAACCGAAAACTTTACTTGTTTATAGAACAATCCACTGCTACAATACTGTTGTAACTTTCGAGATTTTATTTGAAAACTTGCAAACATGTGTTGTAAGTGCCATTCACCATTTTTCGATGCATGTTTTCTCAGTTATACATGTGTCCATGTCTTGCCTATCTGAGTTTCGGTTGCACTTGAAGCGGTCATATGTTGTCTTAATGAAAAGGTCAATCTAATAAGACGGTGGTCAATTTAGTTTGTTCCTGAAACTAATGATGTTTCTACGTGGTACATAGCAAGTTTTATGTGGCACGACATACCACTATATTACAAATAAATGAAAATAATACAACATATAGTTTGGACAAAAAGGTACGAATGGCATGCATTGGCAAGATCTGCCACTCGAATTTAGTGATTTGTTTGCACTACTCACTACTAAATACTCTTCATTTCCTCCATGTGCGAAACTGAATGGACCATACCTATGTTTGTCCTAGTAATAATTATTTTTACTGTCTAAAAGTCTTGTGTTCAAGTGTTAAGAATCGTTTCAAGTATCGAAACGACATGCAAACTTATTTTTAGATAAGACAGTCATCTCTATAAGAACTTTGCAAGAGAAGGGAAATGATCAATCAATTTCTCTTCAACTATATATGGTCACCACAGAACAGGGGAATCACTAGCAGTCAGTATTGTATGCATTTCAAGTTTCATTATTTTATTCCTTTCGTTCAGTAAAACACCGTACTACAACCCTAGCAGCCCAAACTATAAAAAGGCAGCATATATAGGGTGCATATGGGGTGCTTAAAAAATAAGCAAGGGAGAGAGATGAAAGTTGGTCTTAAATTTCTAACATTAATTTGAACAGGGAGAAAAATGATTGCATGGCATGAGCTTGGGAGTCATCAGGAACTCAGTAAACACGTGTCATATACGACCGGGGTCTGTCACCAATAACCTGTGGCCACGTCGACTCTGGCACCTGCTTCTGCGGCTCTGGTCTTCAGGCTGCTCTGCTGCTGTTGGTTGCAGGACCCTCAAATGTGGCATTGTCTTTGGAAAATATGCAGATGCAGGCTCTCACCTTGTGCCGTAATGATGTCCAAAGCGCTGCTGATATTTGGATTGGCTGCGTGGCTCCAATCGTCCATTTTCTGGCTTGTTCTCCGAGTCGGACCAGCCAAGCCAAGCTGCGAAAGAAAGAACCAACACATCATATGCTTCGTCTAGCTGTGGTTCTTGCTTGTCGGTCGCATGGCTGGGAAGGGGTCAGGTCAGGTCGAGTATGTGTACACATTCATTCATTTTGCTCATAAGTATTCCAGGTAATGTGTAATGTAGAAGGAACATGAACTAAAGTAGTGAGGATTTAAGTTCAAAAAATGTAATGAGGATTAATTTATGATGAACGTTCTCAACCAATACCCACAAAAAAATACGTTTCTCAACCAAGCCCCGTGAACTATATCCATATAAGAGGTATGCCAGTTTTCTCTTCAATTTTGAAATCATAATCTGTAAGGGTGCTCCATGATGGCTGACTTCATCCATGCAGCATTTCTGTACTTCCACATGCAACGCTCTTCAATATTGCAATTGATGTGGTCTGTCACACACCTATATGCAAAATTATTATGATGATTTGTTTACCCGAATCTATTAATCATGGTACAACTGTGATCATACATTCTCTTAATCAAGCTGCAAATTACTAATATATACTAAGTAACACTTTGAAGTCTGAAATAACTTCCTGTAATCCAGTTCCAGCAACGGCACCGACAACTTGAACCCCAGTCTTGCCTCTGCCTCACCTCACTTTCTTTTTCTAGAAAATTGATTTGTATTTTTCAGCAAAGTTTTAAATAGACGGCTATAGCTGCTATAACCTTTGGAGAGCTCTCACACAAGAGGTATGCACTTTTAATGCTAAATTGGAAATGATGCTAATAGACCGCTATTTCCCGCTATAGCTCTAAATTTGGAGTCATTTAGCCCGCTAAGCCGCTATACAAAACCATCCTTCTACCTCATTCTTCATTCTTGTTTATCCATAATAAAAAGTTATATGTGACTGCAGTGTTCAGTAATTGCTTAAGCACGTGTGGCACGCTAGAATTCATCCTGCGATGCACCATTTCTAAACTCCCACGTGCACGATACAGTCAAGCCACCAGCACTGTATCACTCTTCAATCACGAATTAATGCGGTCTGCACACGCAGGTCTGAAACTACTGTATGCAGCATTGTTACGATGATTCATATTTGTGTTGTGTGCTCTAAATATCTGTCGATGAGTGAATCTCAAACCCAATTGCCAGCCATTCAGCATAATCCGGGCGATGGATCATGAACATTCATGCAATGTCTCCTTGATTATTTATTCAGAGTTTCCAGATCGCTGTGGCCTCCTTGGATTCCTAGACCCTGCGTCAGAACCAGTGTTGGCACAATACCTTGTCTAGTTGCACAATGGGCACACTCTTCATCTCTAGGAGCTACACGAACGCCATCATGGCCGCCGACCATGCTGCAAAGAAGAAGAATTACTCGGCCCTTATACGGCATACCATGGCCAGGAACGCATGCGACACAAACACCGTGACTATAAAGCTCGTAGCCACCATCACGTTATGAACATGATGTCACGGCAATATGTTACTATCCTATATATTATACTACTCCGAAAGATCACGTTAATGGTTTGAGATGCGATGTTGACTGCCTAGTTAGCCTATTTTTGTTTTTGTGAAATCATTACTTGACACTTTGAGATACCAAATTTCTTTTTTTTAATGAACAAACCACAAGACAAGAAGCTAGCCTCGAAGGCGTCGACAGCCTCGAACAGACTCCTGCACCCGCGCCTAGATCTCCAACCAGCATGTTGAACCCGACACGATCTCCACCAAAGTCCACCGTATTTTTGAACATATACTCAGAATCATTTAAAGTGTTCATATTCTCTAGGAATGAACTCTTGATTTCGCCTTCAACAAGATCAGGTGTTATCGACATGTGTTTTGTGTCTTTATTGAAGGTGTTAGCTCAAAGGTCAGCCTCAAGGATGAAACACCTAAGATCAATCTTTTGCTGGACTCGTCAACTTGGGCACACATACATGATTTCTTCTTGAATTGAAGATTTAGTCTTGGAGTAGCATAGTTGCCGTTGATCGACAATATGTCGACCTCTGGATTCTCAAGTTCGATGTGGAAGGCCTTGGGCTTTGTAATCCAATTTGTCCGTCATGGATACTCTGCTTTTCTTGACATTGTTAAGTAACTGGTATAAGGTTGTGCGCATAGCCAGGGGTTTATCTTCCTCAGAAAAAATGTGCAAAATGATATTTAGGAAAAGAAAGACATAGAACTTCACTGAAGAGTTAAGTAATCAATCACGTGCTCTCTGCCCATATATATTGGCCACGACAAAACACGAGAATCAAGATGAGTCATTATTTTTTCTTCCAAGCTTCAACATTCAATTGCATTTAATTTGTCAAATATTGTACAGCTATGACCAACCAACAATGTTATAAAATGGCAGCTTGGAGCAAATATGACTTGAGGCTATTGTGAGAGAGGAAAGGAAGCAGGAGTCCTCACCATGTTCGAAACATTGATTTGGACTACAAGTTATCTTTTCTCGGCTCATGGGATTGAGAGGAATTGGGATCTCAGGGATAACCATTCACCTCTGATTTCTGTCGCAGACACTCTTCTAATTTTTTAGCGATGCGTGTTGGAACTAGTCCAAGATGATTCAGTGTACAATGGTTAACTAATAGACACTAGTTTAGAGAAGATAACTTCGATAGTTACGTTTGCAAGGATGTAGTCTTAGGCTATCGCCGTTAGTCAGAAACTGGAAAATGCCAAAAATCTGAAGGCTGCTTTGACTTATGAGTTATGAGTGCTTTGGAGTGACTCACGGGCCAGGGACTGAAGATTAGTTTTCATGAAAATGAGCTAGTATGCGTTGATGAGGCATATGAAGTTGCAGATCAGAATATAGAATCGTTTGGGTGTGCGACTGAACTGTTGCCTATCTATATTTTTGTATCAGATCATTCCTATACACTACGGATTTACCATAGGCACAGGAAAATACGGACTGTAAATAGGTGAAAATGGCAAGATAAAATGCTGTGTAGGCTGAAAGTAAATGAATTTTCCATGCCAACATGTCTTAATTAACAAGTGCTCAATAGTATTTTATTCTGCATATGCATTTCCTTCTTCGAAATATCTCAACAACTGGATCGAATGGAGTCTTCGCCAAGGAGTATGGACAGGCAGCGGTGAGCAATACTGCACGTACGACTGCATCAGCCAGGATTAACAGATAGACTTAGTTCGAATTCTGTTGGTTGGATGAAAATCAGGGGAATGGGCCCACCCAGTTAAATTCCAGGGGTGGAGGGTGGAGAGATTAATGTGGAAGGTTCGGTATTGAGTATGTAGATTACCCGTATGGGTAGGCCATGGTGGGACATGGCCTGGGTGGCAATGAAGGTGGTTATTAGGCCAGCAACGTAGTAGAGCAAGGAGATGAGGGACATGCGGGCGGTGATGCATAAGAGCACCACTAACGCGCTGAAGTTCCACCACCTCCTCCTTCACTGCTCCACGCTGGTATTACAGGTAATTACGGGCTGGGATTGATTACATTCTGACACGGAAAGGGTGATTGGAAAGAAGGAGAGTGACGCGGGCCACCCCGGTGGAAATTCAGGGAGCAGGGGGCAGAGAGATTTAAGGAAGGCTCCCTAACAACCCTGTAAAGAGCCTATACGTCTAGGATTATAGCGGATCGATCAGGCCAACCGGAGCTAGCTGCACGCCATGTACGCAATGTTTGACTGGTCGCCAATAATTGTTATCTTTGCTACAGTGCAGCCATGGATTGTGGAAGGTAAAAAATAGTACGTCCATCGGGTGACTGATAGTCATGGTTGACTGGTCTGCGTGCTGAATGGTTGGAAACTACGATGCTGATTTTGTTCCCTTCTTCTTGTGCAATCTCGTTTACAATTCAATGAAGCCACTGTCAGTGAACGGCACAAGTAGGCATCCATGGCGATGTTATATATTCAGGGCACATCTCCACCGATGATGTCGTTGTCCAATTATACTCCCACGCATCCGTAGTGTTGACTGGTTTGAGAGAGATGTGAAGTTGGTTGCCCAGTTTTGTATTTCACATGCCGATTTGCTACTACCTCGTACGCAAGTAGAACGGACTAACCAATCATCTATGAATATTTTCACAAAATTTTGTAACGTGCTTTATAGCCTGGTGTTTCCTTGCTTGGTAACAACGAGAGAAATGCCCTCTTGAGCTTTGGCCTTGTGCTCATGGGCTCTCACATTTTATGCCCATACCCGGGACAAGAAACTGGCCGCCAAGACAACCGCATGATTTTTGCCCGACGACGGGTTGGCCACAACAGAACAAGAGAATCAATACTAGTCATTATTTTCTATCGAGCTTCAACATTCAATTGCATTTATTTTTCTAAACATTCTACACATGTACCCAACCAAATAATGTTATAATAGAAGGTTTGGTGCAAACATGAGGACGCATAATGTGAAGGAAGAAGCAAGGAAGCCAGACAGACAGAAGATAAGTCACCATGTTGCAAACACAGATTTGGATTGGAACCAAAATTGTGTCCCAAATTGTGAGCTTGAGAGGTATCTCGAACACGATGATCACTTGGACGCTCTGGAAGTGATGAGCTACTAATTTGTTAGTGGTGCATGTTGGAACAAGTCGATGAACATCGTTGCTACATTGTTAACTCATAGACCTGAGGTTGGCAGATAGGTACTTTGATTTAGTCGTAGGCTAGGCTTTAGGCATAACTAAAAGGCCAAAATTTTGGTGGGGGCCTTTTGGTCTATGGGTGTGTTCGTCACCACAGTCTCGATAGAAGGTCGAGTTTAAAAACAAACCAAAGACAAAGCAATGAATGAAAGGAAGGACGGCTCGCTTCGCTTTACATCCAGGGTGGGTCTCGCTGCCGGATCAATGCGCAGGACACACGATCTATACACCCTATATGAAAAAATAGTAATTAAATAAAAAGTCGAAATAATCTTAAAATATTTTTGAAATAAACTTGACCTTCCATTGTGCATGTGAAAATTAAACAATTCCAAAAAAACAAAAATCCCCTTTGAATTCTTTTTAGAAATATCGGTCATAATAGTGTGAATAGTAACGAATAGTAGCAAATAGTTTTTCTTTTGCCCTGAAGTCAACGCTGGGTTTTTGTTCGCGAAAAATTCATATACTAGTGCAAAACAAAGTCAAGTTTATTCCATAAAAATTTCTAAACTTTTTTAACTTTTTTGTAATTGTTAGAATTTTTCTCTCATATAGGTGTATATATACGTACCGGGCCCTTCATCCGCCCCGTATATGTTCATGAAGAACTTTTGCAAGAATATTGAATTTGTTTCATTGTCATGCAATTTCCTATTGCAGCTAAAACATTATTTTGCATTTATTTTGCTAAAACATTGTGGACTCAAGCCCAACCATAGTGCTATAAAAGGCAGCCTAGCAAACACATGAGGATGCTAAATGTGAGAGTATGGAAAAAAGAAACAGAAACGGAACTTCGTCACCATGTTTCGAACTCTGATTTCGATTCACACTAAGAATGTTACCGAGACATGAGCTTGAGAGGCATCAGGAACATAGTGAATACTTTTCAACCCCATGAGAGGTTCACTACTTATACCTTAGTGTTGCAATAATGTAGTTTTAGGCTATCGTCTTTTGGTACTGTGGTGGTGTTTTGCAATTTACTCTCTTTTGGTGTGACTGGAGCAATGTGAAGATCTTGAGGGCATTGGAGCTGCCGTTGCGCTGAAGACAACATAATCGCTGCTGTAAGAAGTTTATCAAGAGCCCCTTTGGGAGCCACCGTGAGATATCAGCTAGGTGTTTTAGTGGGCCGTCATGTTAAGCTCGGTTATGTAAACTGTCTTTTCTTTTATTCTTGATCCTAGGATCCGACCCACCTTTTTGTATTTCCCGCCTGCCCCCGTGCTAATGATTAATAGTAGTATATGGCAGCCATTAGTTGAATCTTTCAAAAAAGAAAAAAAATAACTATTGCGCTGAAGATTGAATTTTTGTTGAAGAAATGAGACTACTTTTGGCAGCACACTGTAACGCACAACCACGTTGATCCTTCCGCCTCCCCTTTGTTTTTGTATCTGGGAGACGACACTGCCTTCCGTCATGGATGATGAAGCAAGCTGGTAGCCGCCTCGACTTGCAAGAATTGATGAGATGTGCCTTGGATTAATCACTCAACATAGCCAGTAGAAATGGCAGATCTGGAACCGTAGCGTGGTTTGCATAGGTGGGTGTACAAATATGGTAGAGCTGACCATGATGCCTCCGTAACATTTCGTCCATGCTTACGGTAAAAACTCTTAAAATAAGTTGCAAATCGAGTACTTCTACGGGGATCTGTACTGTTGCGAAATTGATTTACCCAGGACAGGATTCTTGTTTACAACCTGAAAATTGACAGGCCCTCAAGAAAGAACAACAACCAGTGTTTTTTTTATAAAGGAAGTTTTTATTGACCCAAAATATAGCAGTAAGTGATGCAAATTAAGATAAGCAACACTCGGTCTTTGCATAACTAATATGCAGACAATCAGTATCACTAGCCTGACTAAAAAAAGACATATCGGCAATAGAGAAGTCATATGACTGACATTATGTCTATGTTGAAGGAGAGTGATGGACTGATCTGAAGATTATGTTGTCACCCATGTTGCGTAAAAATCTTCATAGTCATCTGCTCTAACTGCTTAAAAACCGCCTTCAACAACGGTTGGCACTTCGTTCGGTGCAACATAGACCACGTATGAAGCGAGTGCACAGAACGAAGAATAAGGTGCAAAGATGAGCAATTTTTGTCTTAAAAACTCAGATAATTTACACATACATAAAGCGACCATAATAACGCCTACGCTCCCCAACCTATTAGTGTTTTGAATCCATTCAGAATACCATTCAACCAATGACCAAAAATATTGGCAACATTTGTGGGCGGATACAAATTAGGCGCTACTTAGATAGTTGATCATGCAAATCGCGCGAACTTGCGTCGAAACAAAAAAGGTGTTTGATTGTCTCATTATGAGTGCTACCTGTGATAGGCGTTGGGATTTCCTCGAAGATGAAGGGTGATGTAGTATAGTAGCAGATTGTATTTCACTAGTTAAGAAGAAGGTTATCGAACCAGTAGGAGACTCACGGAAACAAACATCAATAGTACCCGCACAGACACAAACAAAAAACTTGCACCCAACGCGGTCAAGAGGGTTGTCAATCCCCTTATACTCGTTAATTGTAAGGATTAATTCTGGTAGTGATGGATACAAAAATTGCAAAATAAAATAAATTGCCACAAGTAATTTAGGGTTTTAGTAAATATAAAGTGAATGGACCAAGAGGCCATAGCATGAGCATAGCAATGGTGGATAAACAAATTACTGTTGGGCAATTGATAGCAAAGCGCATAATTATGATAATATTCATGGCATGATCAATATATAGGCATTACGTCCGACACAAGTATTCCGACATCCATCTGCATCTACTACTGTTACTCCACCTCTCGACCGCTATTGAGCATGCATCTTAAGGGATTAAACTCATAACAAGCAGAGTAATGCTTGGAGCATGATGGCATACTGTAGACAAAGCAAGATCAAATAATACGTTTGAACCCCATCATTTTACCCTTAATAGCAACAATACAATACATATCTTGCTACTCCAAATTTGAACCAACTACCAAGCACCTCTATCATTGCGGATAAAATCAATCTATTTGGCTAAAAAAGACAGATAGATCGGAGAAAAATACAAGACTATAAAATCACAAATAATAATTCTCAGAAAAGACTCAGTTACTTTCAATGAATAATTTGATCATAAACCCACAATTCATCCAACCCCAACAAGCACACCGCAAAAGTTCACATCAGATTGATCTCAAATAAGATCATTGTATTGAAAATAAAAAGAGAATGATAGAGAGCCATTTAGCTACTGCTATGGACCCGTAAGTCCTGTGGGAACCATTCACACATCATCACGGAGGCAGCAAGATTGATGAAGATGGCCTCTGTGATGGATTTCCCCTCCGGCAGAGGCAGAGTACTAGAAAATGCCTCCACATTGGATCACGGAAAAACAGAGACTTGCGGCAGCGGAATAATTGTTTCGGGCACTCTCCTGGGGGTTTCTGGATATTTGAAAAATTATAGGCTACGAATTATGGTAAATGGATCAGCAGTAGGGGGGGCACAAGAGGACAGGGTGCCTACCCTCCAGGGTGCACCCACTACCTTGTCGCTTTATCGTGTGTCGTCTGATCTCTCCCCGAAGCTTCTAGGATCTCTTTTGGTCCAGAAAAAATTGCCAAAAAGTTTCATCATGTTTGGACTTTTATTTTGGTATGGATTTTCATTAAAATAAAAAACAAGCAGAAAACAACAACTGACACCAGGCACTGAGTTAATAGGTTAGTTTTTAAAAATGATATAGAATGGTATATAAAAGCAAAAAAGATTTGTAATATAATACCATGAAACAATCAAAAATTATAGATACGTCGGAGACGTACCAATGAGTACAAAAGCTACACATGTTGCTTTCTTGCCAATTGTGACGCGCGAGGTAGTCTTTGATTAGAACAACCCCCTTTGAAGATACCACATGTAACTTTTAACTTTTACTGGTATATCCGACTACCAAAATTTTCTTATTATTATCCATCAGAACTTCTAAATGTGTTAGTGCACGATACGTAGAGCTGACTTACATAGAGCTGACTGTAAAGGGCCCCGATGTATTCCAGGGAAACTCATCTTGTCTATGTGTCTAATTAACCGACTCAAAATGGGATAGAAGATTTTTTTCCATGACGTAAGACGGGGGACAATCAAATCCCACTTGAAAGAAATATCTGGCGGGGATGATTGAGCACCTGTAAAATAGTATCACTCTTATCATGGGCAATGCGGTATAAAGCAGGATATTGTTCTCGGAGAATAGCATTGCCTAGTCAGTTTTCCTCCCAAAATACGAATCTTTAACCCATATTTTATCGCTAATGATCCAAAGAAAAAAGATATTTTTTGCAGCCATTGGTCCAGCACAAAAAGGCAAGTCAGCAGGTTTTCAATAGTCCCGAGACAGACCTTTTTGACTAAGATATCATTTACTAAGTAAGATATCATTTTTGACATGTGGGCATGAATTCCAAGGCCATCTTGATCTTTCCACCTATAAACCATGCTCCATTTGGCTAGCGTGTATTTTTTTTTATCTTTTCACTGTCTCCTTGCCAAAAGAATGTGGATCAAAAATAATCTAGCCTTTGCAAGACCACTTTTGGGAGTTGAAAAAAGAAAGCATATAGAGAATGATATTTGTGAGGACTGATCAAGACTAGCCGTCCTTCAACAGAGAGCAACTTGTCTTTCCAATTTCTCAAGTGTCTCTAAGAATTCCTCTACTCCCTCCTTCCATCTATATAGGGCCTAATGCGTTTTTGAAGACCGCCTTTGACTATTGACAAAATTAATACTACATGACATGCATAATGTGAAAATTATATCATTGAAAGCTCCTTTCACATACGAATTTGATGATGTGCTTTGTGTAAGTTGCATGTCATATATTATTGCTCTAACATTTGGTCAAAGTTAGCCTCGAATAACGCATTAGGCCCTATATAAATGGAAGGAGGGAGTACATGTTTTCACTTCGCATTACTGAAGCATCGATAATGAATCGGAATTCCAAATATTAAATCTAGAAATGACCTCGCTCACGATAAAACTAGTTAGCATAATTAGTCACCGCCTCACTAGCATATCCCAAGCAAAACAATTCACTTTTATGAAAATTAATTTTGAGGCCTGGCATCTAGTCAAATGTTGAAAGCAAGAGACTCAAGTTTTGACGCTTGTCCATGTCCCATGATAAGAATCGTATCAACGGCGTATTGCAGAATAGAGAGGCCGCCATCTACAATGTGTGACACGACCTCTGCAATCTAACGATCTTACTTGACGTGATCAATCAGAATGGAAAACATGTCTGCAATAATGTTAAAATAATATTGGAGACATGGGGTCACCATGATGTAGTCCTTTTTTGTCTGGAAGTAGTGGCCCCATCATCATTGACTTTATAGCCATACTATCTCCGGTAACAAAACTTTCGATCCACCGACGCCATTTATCAGAGAATTCTTTTATTCGCTGGGCCTATTGAAGAAACGACCACTTGCTTGTTATAGACCTTTTTAAAGTCAATCTTAAACACTACTCTAATTATGTTTTTTGGGTGCATCTCGTGAGTGGTCTCATATAAAATTACTATTCCATTGAGTATATTTCTTTCTTGCATGAGAACCATTTAGGATGGCCCTAGGACATGATTAGCAATCGTGTTAAGCTTATTAGTAGCTGCTTTGGTGAAAATTTTGAAGCTGACATTAAGGACACATATGAATATATATTGGTAGATTTGCTCAGCTTCCATTATTTTTGGCAACAAAATAATCTCACCAAAATTTAGCCTAGATAGGTTGAGTTGGCCGGCATGAAGACAACTGAACAACTTCATAAGGTCATTCTTTATAACATCACGAAATTCTGATAGAACTTTGCGGGGAAACCGCCAGGGCCTGAAGAGTTGTTATGTTTCATGTGAAACACCGCAGCTCTCATCTTCACTACAGAGAAAGGTACCGTGAGTGTATTGTATATTTTCACATGCCGCAACCATATGTGTTCAGGATTCAGCATTCAGCAAGCCTGTGCACTCGTTCAGGTATACCTTATACTGGTTGTTCGATGTTTTATCACCATATATGTGGTTCCTCCCTGTTCCTCGGACGGTTCTCTGTGTTGATCAGCTGCCAGCCTGCACCGCCAATGTTCTCTGTGTCGACGGGCCTGAGCTGCTTCGTCCTGTTGCTGGTTGCCACTTGATCGGAAGCTATGGACGAAGTAATGTCGAACTCACGGATGGGCAGGCGTCAGATCAAGCATTTGGACGTACAATGTGGCCATAAGTGGTATTCCATCTGTTTGCTTGTCATCTCAATGGTTATGTCGACCTGGGAAGCTCGGCCAATTATGGTATCCCCGAAATTATACATCCTCGGAAAATCTTACTAACAACTGCCGTGTTAACTAGTGTGGACGTGGTTGATTTACATATTTTGCTTAACGTGCACGTGCCCCAACCGTGTGTTTCAGGGTTCAGCAAGAACATCCATGAATTTTATCTCTCCATATTAGTTATCCAAGTTCTTTACTAAATAAATCAGCATACTGATATTTATATACCATATGCGAGCACTCCACTGTATATATGTAGCTACGCCTCCAGGTTTTCATCTTCAAATTAAGGAGCTACTCGCTCCTCAATTTCATTGTAGAAAACTGATAAAACAGACAAACCAGGCTCACATGACGTCACCAGGCAACCCCATTTATCAAGCTCTACTACCTTATCACTAACTCCTCTATTATGAAATATAAGACATTTTAGCAGTTCAATTTAAACTATCAAAATGTCTTATATTTAAAAACGGAGGTAAGTACAACACATCAAGCAGCATTACTGTGGAAACCAGTGACAAACTACTAGACTATTATTAGACCATTACAAAGCATGAACTAGCACCCTAACCAGGATTACTCCTATAAGAATAGCTTCTTCAGAAGTATCTCCATGATGGGCATCGGCCTGAATTCATTCCTGTGATCACAATGTGTTGCATGTCGTGCATCATTTTCTGAACTCTGCAAGATCGATCAATAAGGCCCGACCAAAGCACATCATTTGTCTTTAATCTTGCATTTAATATGGTCGGCCAGACAGCATTGAGACGTCTGGACGTTGCATTATTATGATCTGTACTTATTTGTGTCTCAATTTTCTATAGCACCAAGATGAATTCCGGAACATCGTAAGCAATGGATCACAGATAGCTGTGTGCCCGCATAAACTAAACGGTTACGGATACGTGATGTGATTCGTGTGATGTGCATAAATGTTTCAAGCCGATGTATCCTCTCAGATAATTGGTGTTGCTCAATACACGGTTAAACTTGAGTACCACTTTTTTTTCCGGGCGAAAGGAAGATTTTGTTTCATCAATCAAGACATAAATCATTCTTACAAATATCAGGGACGTCTCCTGGTCCCGAGCCCAACCACACCACAGTGCGACCTTCTGTCCGTTCAAAGGAGGTCAGATAATGGCTTGCACCATTCTATTCCCTACGAACATGAGATAGCTTAAACATCCTCCCTTGCCTCAAAAGCCTTTGAATTTGACCAGCCAAAATGGTATAGCGAGACCGGTCCCTGCCCGGGCCATTAATCATGTTAAGAGCGACAAGGCAGTCCGTCTCTACTTCTATCAGCATCTCCATCCATTGCATGACGAGGTTGATGCCCTCCATGCAAGCTGAGAGCTCAGCCTCCAATGGTCCTGCACATGCGCGCAACTCTCTACGGAATGAGAATATGATGTCGCTGGTGGAGCCGCGCAGAATCATGCCCGCCCCTGCAGTTCCCGATGTGGCGCAGAACCATCCGTCAACGTTCAGTTTTGCCCAGACTGTACTGTTGTTATCTTAATTTTACTTGGGATTTGTACACCCTGAACGTGACAGGTCCTGAAAGAAGGAACAAGAACCGGAGGTATGTATGCTTCATGCTGAACAAATGCCAACCAAGTGTTTCGTCCAGGTTTGAACGAGGCCCGTTGACTGTATCTTTTCTGTCACTCTAACTCTGTATATTACTAGTAGTTATGAATGTTTTTTAATTGTAAATCATACTACTACATACGAGCACTAGTACTATGTACGTTCAATGCAACTGCTCTCAAGACCGTGCAACACACCTGCATTCATTTTGTGATGCATACATCCGTGCCTAATCCTATCCGACCAGCACAGCTTTGCTCTTCAAAATTGCGCGTGAAGCACTATGTCGGGCAGCTATGAAACTGTTTAGTACTACATTACATTATGATGGTTTATTTTGTGTGTTTGTTACTAATTTGACAGCAACTCAGCATGATCTGGATGAACGGATAATGCCATAATGGATAGCCGCGTAAAGGAACGGTCACAGATGTGTTATGAATGCTAACCGTGATCAGCGCCCTAGCCGTCATCCCGTTGCTCGTCACCGTCGTGTTCGAGTGAATGGCCGGTCATGATTGACTAGACGAGTTAACTAGTTAGAGATGTGCACAATATTTTGTAACGAAATTTATAGCATGGTTTGGCCCGCCTAAAATCTAAGCAACAAGAAAAAAGATGCACCGGAGAACTTGGCCGCTTCTAGGCTCTCGCATGTTCATCCCAAACCTCCAACAAGAAACAGCCCTTGAAGGAGCTCATGTGTCCTGGTCAAGCACTGCGGTGTCAGCTTTATCATAATTAACTTACTTCTTACTAGTATGATGCAATACTAGACATAATGCTTGTCTTTGAAAGCCCTTCCAAGCAAGGATGGGCGCTGGAGAGGGGTGGCCGGGTGGGACATGGTAGTTGTGCTGGGCCATGACCTTGACCTTGGCATATGAAAGGTAAGCAGGCTGATGATGTTTAGTGAGGAGGTAAAGCCCATAAGAAGATATGTTAACTTGGGAATCACCCTTCATCTGCTCGGTACATCTTCAGGAACAACTTCGGTTAGAATGCCGATTTCCACTAGTACAAAACAGGGCTTTGGTCACAACACAATACATTAGTCCCGGTTGCATTACAAACCGGGACTAATGTCAGCATTAGTCCCGGTTCGAGCGGCATCAGTCTTGGTTCAGATGGGCCCTTTAGTCCCGGTTTGAGACACGAACCGGGACAAAAGGGCATCACACCATTTAGTCGCGGTTCGTGTCTCAAATCGGGACTAAGGGCCCATTTCTCAAACTCTAACCCCCCCCCCCCCCTTCGTATCGCCATTTCAGTTTTGAAAAAAAAATAAAATGATAAAAACTTCAAAAAATAAAATCCTTCGAGATGTAGTTATATTACTACATCTACTAGTTAGGAAAACTAAAGAACTTATATTTGACATGTTTTGCAAAAAAATGTCATGAAAAAGTAAAACGGCTATAACTTTTGCATACGATGTCGAAAAAAACATATAATATATCAAAATGTTCAACACGAAAATCCGCATCCGATTTTGACTGCCTACGACCTGTTTGCGAATTTTTAGAATCCTCAGATTCTAAAAGGAAAAAAAGATATGCTCAAATTTCAGTTTTTTTTATTTTGGTTAAATCTGGTCAAACTACTTATTCAAGAAGTATTAGTGTTACTACATAATTATTTAAGAATATTAGTGTTACTAAATAATTTTTACAATTTTTTGAATTTTGGTCAAATCTGGTCAAACTATGGTCAAACTACTTATTCAAGAAATATTAGTGTTACTAAATAATGTTTTTTAGAATAATAGTTTCAAACTCAAGCAGTGAAACGTGTGACTTCATGCTCAAACTAAACTCCTGAGGGTTAATAGGATTGACATCTTACTATTGTCAGGAACATGACAATGGTTTTGCTATGTATTGTGCTACTCAGCAGCGAATGCTGACATCATTGACATGCGAAGAGAATCAATCAACCATGTCATGTCTGTCCATATGTATGCATGGCCACACTAGAAAAAAAGAATCAATAGAAGTCTATCTGAGCTACAACATTCATGTGCATTTATTTTGTGGAACAGTATACACTTGTGGCCGGGCAAACAATGTTATAAAAGGAGGCTTAGCACAAACATGAGGAGCCTAAAGAGAGAAGGAAATAAGAAATAGAAAAGGAAGTTACTTGTGGCCGGAAATAAGGAAGAGGAAGGGAAGTGACGATGGACAGTCTCCTGCTCCACCGCGCGCGGGTAGATGTCAGCTTGAGAGGTATCAGGAACATGTGCGGGCTGAATGCCGAGAGCAGGCGGGGAGGTGGCTCTGTGGAGGTGTGTGGAGCTTCGACCGAGAGCCTCCCACCCCGGTGGTACTGCAGTCAGCGAGGGACATCTACCTGCGGTGGAGCAGGAGACTGTCCATCGTCACTCGGATCAGCCTCAGCATCCAACGGACAAAATTTCTATTCTAACCTTTTGTGCTAACAAAATTAAGAATTGACCTCGTTTGCGAAGAAATTTTAAATCTGACTTTTTTTGGTCACGCCAACAACCTTGGCGTTTGGCTTGCACGAAAGACGCCGCAGTTGGTGGCGTTTGGCCCTGGCCCACACTAGCTTAGTTGGCGCTGAAGTGGCACGGCCAGACGCCATCCATCTTGGCGTTTGGGCAAACGCCATGAGTCCTGGCGTTTGGGTTCTTCCATTACGTAACAAGAAAATCATGTGGAGCCTGTCTGATTATTCTCGTTCGATGTTGATTACTGTGGTTGCTTAATCAGTGAGGAGGCAGAAAGCTAAACTATCACGTCAGCAAGGAATCTGTGTTTTTTTAGGAAGGCGCGCGGTTTGGATGGATTAATCTCATGTTAAGTGGTCGCGTACCTAAACTTATTTAGGGCATCTCCAACGCCGATCCGTAAACTTTCTACAACAGTTCAGACCATGGAAGCAATCCAATGTCAATTTGTATCGGTCTGCAGTATGGTCCAAACATGATTTCTCCCGCAAACCAGAGACAAAAATGGGGTAGGTTTGCAGGAGTCCGAACTGATCTCAAGCTCGTTGCTCATCGTCCTGGCCCACCAAAACCCTCCCGCCTCCAGCGTGTTTTTGGTCAGCCGCTCCACATGGTCGGCGCCCGCATTCATGCCCGGCCAGAGCAGACGCAACCGCTCACTAGCACCGGCATTGAAGCGGCGCGCCGGCCGAGAGAGCGCCGCCTGTCGTGGTTCTAAGTCTGACAGTCGGGTAGGCTAGACCTTAGCTATTGGGAAGTCGTAAGCATGCGAGGTTTACGAGTTCAGGCCCTTCTCGGAGGAAGTAACAGCCCTACGTCTCGGTGCCCGGAGGCGGTCGACTGTATTATGCGTGTGTAAAATGACAGGGGTGCGAACCCTTGATACTGAGGAGGGGGATGGCTTATATAGAGTTCGCCAGCCCTCTCCCGCCCTCAGTAATGCAGGGTTTAAGGTACATTTAAGGTGGGGCGTTACTGATAACGTCCCTAATAAAGTGTCATAATAATCATAAAGACTACTTAATAGCCGACCGTTTGCCTGCGGAGTGACTTGAGGTCTTCTGGCAGTCGAGTGGTTGGCTTCTTGGTCGAGTGACAGCTTCTTGGTCGAGTGTCTTCAACCCGTCGAGTGGGATATCTTTAAGTTGATTGAAAGGTGACTTCTTCCAGGGATGTCCTATGGTAGGGCTCTTTAGGACGGGTCCGTGTCCCTACCGTAGGTACATGACTTCATCATTAGCCCCCGAACGGATCGAGGCTAGAGTGAGAAAAGGGGTTAGGGACCTTTCCGACTGATTCTTCGGGTTATTATGGGTGCTTCGTTCTGGGTCGACTGTCACGGATGACGTCATTAACCTCTTTCAGTCGCCTTGATCCGTTCCAGGCCTTTCGTCGAATGGATTTCTTTACCTGTGAGGCATCGAGCGCCGGTGCGCGCGGGATTTCTGTTTTGTCAAGTTGTTCTGCAGCCAGCGGAGATCACGGGATTCGGATTTTTTGGGAAGCGCGCGGAACGGGGGCGGCCGCAGTAATCGGGAGCGACAGTGCGAAGGCTCCTCGATCTCCGCGCCGCCTTTTTCGCCACGTACTGCGCGCGCGCCTGCCATGGGATTTGACTGGATAGCTCGGGCCTACCTGTCAGCCACTCGGAAGCGGCCCCTTATAAGTAGCTGGCTCGGAGTCCTCAACCGTGCGCGTGCTCATCTCTTCCCCTTCTTTCTCTCTTTCTCCGTCGCCTCCCCCGCTTCCTTCGCTTCCGCCTAGCCACCGCAAACCAGCTCGAGATCTCGCCGGCGACGATGGTGAAGGGCAAGACGACCGCTCTGGAGCGCGCGAAGAAGGCGGCGGTGGCGGGGAAGGGGAAGAAGTCTGCGCGCGGCGGATCTTCTTCTTGGGCGGCCCTGCCCAAAGGGTGGATCCAGGGTGACTGGATGCCATTGGTGCTCCGTCAGGAGGATCTTGACGACCTGATCGAGGGCGGAGCCATTCCCCACAAGGCTGCGCGTCTCCCGGGGGGCGAAATCGAACCCCAACCTCGCGACGGTGAGTGCGTGCTCCTGGCCACTCATATTGACCGAGGGTTTTCTCTGCCGCCCAATTCTTTCTTCCGCAACTTCTTGAACTTCTTCGGAGCGCAGCTCCATCACTTTACTCCAAACTCCATAGTCTATCTCGCCGCCTTTATTTCTATGTGTGAGGCGTTCCTGGGGTGCCGCCCACACTGGGGGCTTTTCAAGCACATCTTCACCTGTCGCTCTCAGTCGGTTAAGAAGGCCAAGTCGAGTGACAAGAGGACACAAGTGATTCAGCTGTGTGGGGGCTTGGCGATCCAGACGAGGGGGAAGAGCTGTTTCCCCTCTATCACTTTCCCGGAGTCAGTCCGAGGCTGGCAGGCGACTTGGTTCTACTGCCAGGATCAGGTGACTCCAGGGCAGTCAACTGGGCTCCCACCTTTCACCCTCGATCGAGCCGAAAAGCCTGCTTCCCTGAAGGTGATGCCCGAAGAAAAGGCCCAAGTCAAGATTCTGGCGGGTCGAGTGGTTGAACTTGTTCGTGAGGGCGTGACGGGGATGGATCTGCTGGAAGTCTTCCTCAAGAGGCGAATCCAACCGCTCCAGGCTCGGGACCACCCAATGTGGCTGTACTCTGGCCTCGAGGACACCACTCGGATCCACCCGGAGGAGGTCACCGACGAGATGTTGGTGGGGTGGCTGTCAAGCATCACGGGGAACAAGGACAACCCCGAGGAGCTAGGAGGGTCATTCCACTCGACAGGTCGTATGAGGTCGACCAGGTGCGTTTTTATGTTTCCGACTGAAGTCTTTGTTTTCTGCATTGGTCTTCTTTTGAGCAGGTCGACTGACCTTTCGTTTTGTCTGTTGTCTTTCAGGCGACTACTGAGATGTACTCGACGCCCAATGGGGCGCAGGGGTCGACTGAGGAAGGAGAAGGGAGCGGAGGCGAGAGCGGGGATGACCAGGGCGAGTGGGAGTTAGACGGTGAAGGAGAGGGAGGCGATGACGTCTTCTCCAGCGAAGAGGAGGAGGAGGAGACCGAACCTCCCCGCCCGGAAAGGCGATCCAAGCTCGTGCACGACCCGGCGCAGGGACGTGGCCAGGCGACTGCCTCCGTCGGGCCATCGTCGAAACGCCCTCGGACTTCTTCTCCAACACCGACTGGGAAGGTCCCCAAGCAACCACACACGACGCTATCCAAGCCGCCCAAGACTCTGCCCAAGATGAAGAAAACTGTCCCTGTTATTTCCGAGTAACAAAGCTTGTCTCCCTTCGTCGATGGAGGACGGATCCTCGGTCGACTCGTTATGCTTAACTGGCTGATTCTTCGAAATTTGCAGTGCTGCTACCTCCGAGATCTCTGCCAAAGACGATGACCAAGAGATGGGGGACGCTGCTACCTCCAACCCTGGTACGATTATTGACGTCCTGTTTTTTGAGTTGACTTGGTCGTTTCTTGCAATTCTGGTCGATTGAAAGTTCTTCCTGCAGCGCCTCCTCATGTTATCGACCTCCCGGATGATGACGACAACGAACCGCTGAGGATAGGGAGGACCAAGAGGCCGTCGGCTGACAGGACTCCCCAGCCTGCTCTGTCGCCTGAGACCATGGCTCGGGATGGTGGCGATGCCCCTCGGGCTTCTGTGACCTTTGCCAATCCCCTGTCGAGTGCGCAGCCCTCGGCGTCGACTGCCAATCCGACTTCGCTCTTTGTCGCGTACCCTGTCCCTGAAGACGAAGTGGCCGCTACGAAGGAGGCTATACGCCAGGCGGGGGTCATGATGGAACAGGTGAAGAAGGCTCGGGAGGCCAGCCAGGCAGCTTACGACGCAAGTTCGGCGCTTCAGAGCAATGTCCAGGTCAGTCGACTTGATACTTGATTATTTGAAGAGTCTTTCTCCCTCTCTCTTTTTTTTGAAGATCTTTGTATCTGTACACCCACTGGGTGTGTTTTCTGTTTCTTGGACTAGTGGGGGCACGCTGAGTGCACCCACTGGGTGTAGTCCCCGAGACTACGGTGGACTACTGGCAGTCGACTGTAGTCTTTATATTGCGTTTCTGAATCTGTTTTCCTTTCTTGATCTGGTCGAGTCATGTCGAATGGATCTGTGTCTGGTCGACTGCGGACACTCAACTTTTTTTAGGACCAGTGGGGGTACGCTGAGTGCACCCACTGGGTGTAGTCCCCGAGACTACTGTCGAATGTTTTCGATTCGGCTGTAGTCTTAGAAACATCACCTTTTTCCCTTAGTTACTCAGAAGCAACTTATCTTGTATATCTGTCGACTGAATTTCCCTTTTGCAGAAATCTTGTGAACTTGCGTCTCGCTATGCTGAGTTGGAGAAGCAGTAGATTCAACTGTCTCTCGATCTGGAACTGGCCAGAACGGAGCTGCAGAAGGTCAGAGATGGCGTTGCTGGTAAGATGACCTTGTCGACTGGTTTTGTTTTAGGCTTGGGTATCTTTTTGCTGTTTCTGAACCAATCATCGTTTCTTTTGCAGGAGAACTGAGCGAGGCCCTGGCGAAGAAGGATCGGGACTTGGCTGCTGCCCACAAGGAGGCTGATGATAAGATCGCACTGGCTGAACAGAAGCTGTCTTCGGTCAGCCAGATAGAAGATGAGAACACCAAGCTGAAGGCCACTCTGAATGAAGCCAACAGGGAGTGCTCGCATTGGAAGAAGAAGCACCTCACTCTGGGGAGCAGATGGAAGGCGTCGCTCGCAGGAGGGACGACCTGGAGAGCTACCTGAGGAGTCTCGCCAAGACGCTGTACATTAAGCTCGAAGGTGCGCGTTCAATTCCGACTGGTTTTCTTTTGTGTCGACTCAGTTTGCGATCGTTGGCTTATCTTTGGGTCTTGTATGCAGAATTTTGTCAGAACTTCGAAGAGGAGACCGGGCGGATTGAAACGGGTTTGGACCCAATCAATTCTCCGGTGAAAGATGATACTGCCATGAACCTGCTCCGACTGGAATATCGAATCGATGGCGCCGTGGATTACTTGGCTCGGCTGAAGGTTGCCATGTCGCGGATCGACTCGACACTTTGGCCAGAGTCTACGCTCCAGAACGATCTCGAGTCTCTTATGGCTCGACTTGACAAAATCCCCGATCGAGTGCAGGAGTGGAAGAAGTCTTCTGCCCGGTGCGGCGCCGATGTGGCTCTATCTTTAGTCCGCGTCCATTGCAAGGAGGCGCGAGAAGAAAAGTTAGCCGCCATCCAAGTCGCCAATACCAAGAGGCACAGCTTTCAAGACTTCATGGAGACCTTCATTGCTGCTGCCACTCGTATTGCGGACGGAATCGACCTGGATGAGTTCGTCGCCCCTACCAGTCCTCCTCCTGAGGAATGAAAAAACTTTTAAGCCTTTCCTTAAATTTTCCTCGGAATGCCGAGTGGATTTGTAATCGTTTAAACTCTGCCGAGCTGAGGGCTCGAGTACTTTGATTCGGGGCCTGGGGCCTTTCAAGCTTTATCCGAACTTAATTTCTTGCTGAATGTCTTCGTGGTTTTGAACTGTCATGTGGGACTTTGGTCTTGTATTCAGACAAGTGCTGGGCTGCAGCTAAGTCCCCGAGTGTGAGGTTAGCTCTCCACTCGGTAGAGTTTTTCTTCAAACTTAGGCGAGCGCTTGACTGCAACTAAGCCCCCGAGTGGGAGGATTGCTCTCCACCCGGTAGGAATTTTCAAACTTAGGCGAGTGCTTGACTGTAGCTAAGTTTCCGAGTGCGAGAACTTAGGCGAGTACTGGACAGCAGCTAAGCCTCCGAGTGGGAGGATTGCTCTCCACTCGGTAGGAATTTTCAAACTTAGGCGAGTGCTTGACTGCAGCTAAGTTTCCGAGTGGGAGAACTTAGGCGAGTACTGGATTGCAGCTAAGCCCCCGAGTGGGAGGATTGCTCTCCACTCGGTAGGATTTTTTTTTCATACTTAGGCGAGCGCTTGACTGCAGCTAAGTTTCCGAGTGGGAGAACTTAGGCGAGTACTGGACTGCAGCTAAGCCTCCGAGTGGGAGGATTGCTCTCCACTCGGTAGGAATTTTCAAACTTAGGCGAGTGCTTGACTGCAGCTAAGTTTCCGAGTGGGAGAACTTAGGCGAGTACCGGACTGCGGCTAAGCCCCCTAGTGGGAGGATTGCTCTCCACTCGGTAGGATTTTTTTTCATACTTAGGCGAGCGCTTAACTGCAGCTAAGTTTCCGAGTGGGAGAACTTAGGCGAGTACCGGACTGCAGCTAAGCCCCCGAGTGGGAGGATCGCTCTCCGCCCGGTAGGAATTTTTCAAACTTAGGCGAGTGCTTGACTGCAGCTAAGTTTCCGAGTGGGAGAACTTAGGCGAGTACTGGACTGCAGCTAAGCCTCCGAGTGGGAGGATTGCTCTCCACTCGGTAGGAATTTTCAAACTTAGGCGAGTGCTTGACTGCAGCTAAGTTTCCGAGTGGGAGAACTTAGGCGAGAACTGGACTGCAGCTAAGCCCCCGACTGGGCGGATTGCTCTCCACTCGGTAGGATTTTTTAAAACTTAGGCGAGCGCTTGACTGCAGCTAAGTTTCCGAGTGGGAGAACTTAGGCGAGTACTGGACTGCAGCTAAGCCCCCGAGTGGGAGGATTGCTCTCCACTCGGTAGGATTTTTAAAACTTAGGCGAAACGGATTCGCAGCCAAGTCACCCGCTGGGGGTTTTGTATGCAAACAAGGTGACAGCTATTATTGGAACACTCTTGTCTTTGATAAAAATGAACTGTAGAAATTATTCTTCTTATTACAAGGGGAACTTAGGTGTAAAAAGGGCGGAGCAGTTCCGCGTTCCAAGCTCGTGGCTCGTCGATTTGGCGATCGACATTGTAGAGGTGGTACGCTCCATTGTGGAGGACTCTGGTGACTATGAAGGGGCCTTCCCAAGTAGGAGTAAGTTTGTGTGGCTTCTGTTGATCCACTCGGAGGACCAGATCCCCTTCTTGGAAGGCTCAACTTTTCACATTTCGGGCGTGAAAACGGCGCAAGTCTTGCTGATAAATGGTCAATCTGATCATGGCCATCTCCCTTTCTTCTTCCAAGAGGTCGACTGCGTCTTGCCAGGCCTGCTCTGCTTCATCTTCGGTGTAAAGTTCGACTCGGGGCGCATTATGAAGAAGATCACTCGGCAGGACAGCTTCGGCTCCATAAACTAGAAAGAATGGAGTCCTTCCAGTCGACCGGTTAGGGGTGGTCCTTAGTCCCCACAGAACTGACGGAAGCTCGTCGACCCAAGCGCCTGCCGCATGCTTGAGATCGCGCATCAGCCGAGGTTTTAGTCCTTTGAGAATCAGACCATTAGCTCTCTCAGCCTGTCCATTCGACTGGGGATGGGCGACTGAAGCGTAGTCGACTCGTGTGCCTTGAGAAGCGCAAAATTCTCTGAACTAGTCTGAATCAAAGTTTGACCCGTTATCAGTGATGATGCTATGCGGGACTCCATATCTGAATGTTAACCCTCTGATGAAACTGATAGCGGTGCCAGCATCGAGGTTCTTGATGGGCTTAGCTTCGATCCATTTGGTAAATTTGTCGACTGCCACAAGTACATGGGTGAATCCACTCCTGCCCGTTCTCAGGGGGCCAACCATGTCCAATCCCCAGACGGCAAAGGGCCAGACGAGCGGAATGGTTTTCAGGGCTGATGCGGGCTTGTGCGACATGTTGGAGTAGAACTGGCACCCTTCACACTTGTCGACTATCTCTTTTGCTAGCTGATTTGCTCTTGGCCAGTAAAATCCAGCTCGGTATGCTTTAGCCACAATAGTCCGAGAGGACGCATGGTGACTGCAGGTCCCCGAGTGGATATCATTAAGGATTATCTGACCTTCTTCTGGCGTTATGCATTTCTGGCCGACTCCGGTCGCACTCTCTCTATACAGTCGTCCCCTTATGACTGTGAAGGTCTTAGATCGGTGGACGATCTGTCGAGCCTCCTCCTCGTCCTCCGGAAGTTCTTTCCTTAGGATATATGCGATGTACAGTATTGTCCAGTCAGGGGTGATTGCCAAGACTTCCATGATTAGGTCGACCACTGCAGGCACTTCAACTTCAGTCGGATCTGTGGCACTTTTCGGCTGCGGGGCTTCTTCTGTGAAAGGATCCTCTTGGACTGACGGTGAGTGAATGTGTTCCAAGAACACGTTGCTTGGAATGGCATCTCTCTTGGAGCCTATCTTTTCCAAGTCGTCAGCTGCCTGATTTTTCAGTCGGGGGATGTGGTGGAGCTCTAACCCCTCGAACTTCTTCTCTAGCTTTCGCACTGCATTGCAATATCCAGTCATTGCCGGACTCCTGACGTCCCACTCCTTCATCACTTGATTAACCACCAGATCTGAGTCGCCATAGACCATGAGGCGACGGACGCCGAGTGATATGGCCATGCGCAACCCATACAAAAGTGCTTCATACTCTGCTTCGTTATTGGAGGAATCGAAGTGAATCTGGAGAACATATCTGAGCTTATCTCCTCGGGGAGAGACCAAAACTACCCCCGCGCCCGAACCATTCAGCATCTTGGATCCATCGAAGAACATAGTCCAATGTTCCGAGTGAACTTGAGTCGGAAGTTGCTATTCAATCCACTCGGCGATGAAATCCGCGATTGCTTGGGACTTGATGGCCTTCTTTGCTTCAAACTTGATATCTAAAGGAAGGAGTTCAATCGCCCACTTGGCCACTCGACCAGTTGCGTCTCTGTTGTGCAGGATCTCTGATAACGGGGCGTCGCTGACGACTGTAATGGAGTGGTCAGAGAAGTAATGTGCAACTTTCTTCGTGGTCATATAAATCCTATATACAAGCTTTTGGTAGTGGGGGTATCTTTGTTTTGAAGGGGTCAAAACTTCAGACACATAATATACAGGGCGTTGAACTTTGAAGGCCTTCCCTTCCTCTTCCCGCTCGACCGTAAGTACTGTACTGACAACTTGTCCTGTGGCTGCAATGTAAAGCAATAGAGGCTCTTTGCTGATTGGGGCAGCTAGCACCGGCTGGGTGGAGAGCAGAGCTTTGAGCTCTGCAAACGCTGCATCAGCTTCTGGAGTCCACTCGAACTTGTCAGACTTCTTCATCAGTCGGTAAAGAGGCAACGCTTTTTCACCGAGTCGAGAAATGAATCGACTTAAGGTGGCCAAGCAGCCTGTAAGCTTTTGGACATCATGCACACGTACAGGACGCTTCATCCGGAGTATGGTGCCAATTTTTTCAGGATTGGCATCGATTCCCCGTTCAGAAACGAGAAAACCGAGTAACTTTCCACCTGGAACTCCGAAAGTGCACTTTGACGGATTGAGCTTGATATCATACCTCCTGAGGTTGGCAAAGGTTTCAGCAAGGTCAGCCCGCAGGTCGGAACCTTTCCGGGACTTGACCACGATATCATCCATGTAAGCCTCCACATTCCGACTGATTTGAGTGAGTAAACACTTCTGGATCATTCTCATGAATGTGGCTCCGGAGTTCTTGAGGCCGAATGGCATGGTGACGTAACAGAAGCATCCGAATGGAGTGATGAAAGCTGTTTTTATTTCGTCGGGCCCATACAGACGGATCTGATGGTACCCAGAGTAGGCATCTAGAAAGGACAATCTCTCGCATCCTGCAGTTGAGTCGACAATTTGGTCGATGCGAGGGAGGGGAAAATGATCTTTCGGGTAGGCCCGATTGATATGTTTGAAATCAATGCACATACGGAGTGACTTTTCCTTCTTGGGGACCATGACGACATTGGCGAGCCACTCGGAGTGGTAAATCTCTCGGATGAACTCAGCTGCTAAGAGCCGAGCCACTTCCTCGCCAATGGCTTGTTTCTTCTGGACGGCGGACTGTCGAAGATGTTCCTTCACGGGCTTGAACTTTGGGTCGACTCGCAGACGGTGCTCAGCCAGCCCCCTGGGAACTCCAGGCATGTCAGAGGGTTTCCATGCGAAGATGTCCCAGTTCTCACGGAGGAGCTGGATGAGCGCTTCTTCCTATTTGGAGTCGAGCGTCGTCGAGATGTGAGTCGGAGCAGCGTCAGGATCGGTCGGGTGAATGTGGACTGCCTTTGTTTCGCCAGCCGACTGAAAAGCTGACTCGGAGGCAGGCTTCTTAGCCCGCAGCAATTCACTCGGGTCGACAGCCTTTTGGTACTCTTTCAGCTCGACCACTTCCGTCCGAGCGTCGGCGATCTTTGATCCCTTCTGAAAACATTCTTCTGCTTTCTTCCGGTAGCCCGTAACAGTGATCACACCTTTGGGGCCAGGCATCTTTAATTTAAGATACACGTAACATGGTCGAGCCATGAAGCGTGCGTAAGCTGGCCTGCCCAAAATGGCGTGATAAGCACTCGGGAAGTCCACAACTTCAAATGTCAATTTTTCCTTGCGGTAATTCTTTGAATCACCAAAAACCACATCAAGAGCAATCTGGCCGAGTGACTCGGCTTTCTTCCCAGGAATGACTCCGTGGAAGCTCATGTTACTGGTGCTGAGTCTGGACATCGGAATGCCCATTCCTTTCAAAGTTTCAGCGTACAGTATGTTCAGGCCACTGCTGCCGTCCATCAGGACTTTGGTCAGTCGAGTGCCTTCGACAACTGGGTCGACCACCAAAGCTTGCCTCCCAGGGGTGGCAATGTGCGTCGGGTGATCGGACTGGTCGAATGTGATGGCAGTCTGAGACCACTTCAGGTAACTGGGTGTCGCCGGGGCAACCATGTTCACCTCACGGTTAATGACTTTCAGTCGACTTTTGCTTTCGACATCAGCAAAAATCATCAAGGTGGAATTGACTTGGGGGTATCCATCGTCACTATCCTCCTTGTCCTCAACTCTGTCTGGCTCTTTTTCCTTATCCTTAGAATTGCTGAATCAGAATCCGACACTGTCGAGTGGTATGCTTTGGGAAAATAAAATTTCCTTCTTCATCTTTCTTGGTGTGGATGTGACATGGCAGGTCCAAAACATCATTCCCATCCTGATCTTTAACCTCCTTGGGCTTCCACGTGCCCTTGGGCTTTCCCTTGAAGTTTCCCTGGGCCACAGCCAGGGCCTCCCCAGAGGCGGCTGGCTCGGCCTTCCGCTTCTGCTTCCGACTGGAGTTTCCTCCAATTTCTTGGGCGACTGATTTGAGTTTGCCACTTTGGAGTCGGTCCTCGTCTTCTCCATTAGCGTACTTGGTGGCAATCTCCATCATCCGATTCAGGGACATCTCTCCTGTTCGACCAAACTTCAGATTCAACTCCCTGTATTTGACGCCTTCCTTGAAAGCGCAAACTGCTTGATGGTCAGGCACGTTCTCGACCGAGTGGTGCAGTGTGATCCACCTCTGGATGTATTCTCTCAGAGTTTCATTTGGCTTTTGTACGCAAGACCGCAGCTCCGTAAGACCTGTAGGGCGCTTCCACGTCCCTTCGAAGGTTGTGATAAACACTCGGGAGAGATCCTCCCAAGTGTAAATGCTGCTGGGCGCCAACTGATTCAGCCACGCCCTAGCTGAGCCTTCCAACATGAGAGGTAAATGCTTCATGGCCACCTCATCATTGCCGCCGCCAATCTGCACAGCCACTCGGTAATCCTCGAGCCAAGTGTCGGGCTTGGATTCACCGGTGAACTTGCTGACTCCAGTCACCAGCCTGAAGTTGGGAGGGATCACCGCGGCCCTGATGGCTCGACTGAAACATTCAGGCCCCGAGGCGTGTGCTCTGCTGCCGGTGGGCGTATCTCTGTTGTGGCCCTCTCGATGAGCCCCGTTCCTGTCCACCAGACCTTGAACAAGGATGGATCTCGCATCAAAGCCTGGGTCTCTGGGGTCGACTGGGATCCTCTGCCCAACATTATGGGGGCGCCTGTCATCTCGATGTCGAGGTGCATACGACCCACTCCTCGGGGGAGGGGACGGCACTCGACGTCTATCATCATGGTCGGGTCGGTGATCATATTGTTCATTCCTCCTGTACTGATCGTGCCGGTCTCCACGTCCCTCACGCCTCGGGGGCGATCTCGGGCTGTGAGCCGACTGGACGGTTTCCGTTGCAACGGATCGACTGTGGATCCTGTCCCGCGACTGAGAGACGGCGGAATTCTGATTTCCCGCCGCTCGGAGCAATGCTCTGATCTGCAACAATCCTCTACCAGCCTCTGACTGAGAGGGCTGGATTGACTCTGCTATGCGGGCCGCGGCAGCCAGGTTCTGAACCGGAGTTCGGTATACCTGCGGTGGCGGGAAGAGCTGACATCGACTGGATTCGGGAGCTTGCTGGCGTCGACTGGACTCGGGAGCCCGCTGACACGCACGCTCGTCGAGAGCTCGCTGTAGATTCTCCAGTCGAGTGCGCTCGGCTAGATTAGCCAAGCGCGCGTCCTCCAAGGCCCGCGCCTCGGGGGTCTCTCCAACAATAGGAGTGTAGAGCGCGTCCATGTTCCGGCGATGAAGCTCCTCCCGCTGTAATGACGTAAGAGGTTCGGGGAGGTATTCGTCGTGAGGATGCGACGGATCGCCTCTATTTGCACCACTATCAGCGCGATGGAATCCAGGAGGACTGTCTGTCCCCTCGACCGCCAGAACCTCCGCCAAAGGGTCGCTGCTATCGCACTCGGATGCGGTCTCCGCGGAGCCAGTCGACAGATCGAACAGGCCGCAGAGGGATTCATCGGGCTCGATCGCCGCGACTTGTGGGGCCGCCGACTGGCGGGCCGCGGCGTGCTTCATCCACCGCTAGAGTCTCGACCGACCCGAGCGCTTGCGCTGGCGGGAGACAGGACGGGGAGACGACACGGGAGTCGACCGATATGGGGTCGACGGCTGCCGCAGGAGGACGCCACGGACGCACGCGTGGAAGTGCGTCGCACCGCGGACGGGGAGCGCGTCAACGTCAAGCGGCGCCTCCTGGAGCCAGGCGGATTCATCGGCGATGAAAGTGAGTCCGCCGAGACGGATCTCGCGGCCCTCTGCCAAAGCTCCGCAGAAAAACATGATCAAGTGGATCGGAAAAATCGCAACTTCTCCAATTAGGCGCTAAGACTAATGCCCCACGGTGGGCGCCAACTGTCGTGGTTCTAAGTCTGACAGTGAGGTAGGGGGTGTGTATGAGGAGGCTAGACCTTAGCTATTGGGAAGTCGTAAGCACATGAGGTTTACGAGTTCAGGCCCTTCTCGGAGGAAGTAACAGCCCTACGTCTCGGTGCCCGGAGGCGGTCGACTGTATTATGCGTGTGTAAAATGATAGGGGTGCGAACCCTTGATACTGAGGAGGGGGATGGCTTATATAGAGTTCGCCAGCCCTCTCCCGCCCTCAGTAATGCAGGGTTTAAGGTACATTTAAGGTGGGGCGTTACTGATAACGTCCCTAATAAAGTGTCATAATAATCATAAAGACTACTTAATAGCCGACCGTTTGCCTGCGGAGTGACTTGAGGTCTTCTGGCAGTCGAGTGGTTGGCTTCTTGGTCGAGTGTCTTCAACCCGTCGAGTGGGATATCTTTAAGTTGATTGAAAGGTGACTTCTTCCAGGGATGTCCTATGGTAGGGCTCTTTAGGACGGGTCCGTGTCCCTACCGTAGGTACATGACTTCATCACCGCCCGCGCCGCCTCCCATTGCAGGCAACTGTCACGCGTTCAAACGACACGATGGCCGCCCGTTCGTCTATCTACCGCCAGGATTGATGACACACGGTTGTTCAGTCTCCTCCGGCGCCACTCGTCCATCCCTCTACCGCCCACCGGTGCTATATAAATAGATGGCCCGGTCATAGTCACAGTCATGTCATCCCTCTCCGCCACCACTTCCCGCCATGGACTCCCCCCCCCCCCCCCCCCGCACAACCAAAGCTCTCTGGGACGGGCTGACTTGGGGGTAGAAGAAGGCCATGGACGCCATTACTGCCGACTTGTAGGTTGGCAGGCAGCCGGTGGACGCCTCCTGCGACGTGCCAGCGCCACCCTCCTCCTCCGCTCCACCCTCACCGGTGCATTGCACCATGACCACCGACAAGCCCCGTGCCCACTATATGGACATGATGCACGGAGCGGGAGGGCCAGTTTCGAAAGGCGCAGGCCGACACCAAGTACAACCACAACCTCCTCTAGGAGCATATGCAGGAAGAGGAGTAGGTCATCGCCGGCAGGGCCGCCGGGCCGGACGAGGACCTGGCGGAGCAGGAGGCACTACTTGAATCCTACCGCTCCGCCCACGAAATACACCTCGCCCGCTGGTGATACTGGCAGCGGGTGGCGGAAGTGGCGGCCGCCGACATGGAGTGGGACAATAAGGCGGGAGAGGCATTGTTCGGCGCCGCCGACAACGAGGAAGAGTAGTGCGCGGTAGGTCGTCACCACTCGTGTCCCAAAAAGGCCACCACCCCTCCCGTCCCGTCGACGCCAAGCTTGGGGGCGACATGGAGGCGGACAACTTCAATTCTTGTATAGAGGCGGCACGTGCGGGTTGTCATTGAAAATGCCCTTAGCACCCCTAGTAAGCGCCCGTGTAACCATATAGTATGTTCGGATGGTTTCCTAAGTTCTAGAATACATTTTATTGCTAAATAAAAGCCTACTACCAATTCTTTTAGTTTCCTTATAAGATTAATTAACCTACTATAATTATTGACGGAAGTAAGTCCATTATTGATGCAGGCATGCAGCGCAGTTTCTACATGAAGCGTAGCTCCCAAATGCCAATATCTTTTCTTGTCTACTCACAATGGATGGGCTCAAAACGCTAGGCTCCATGGCGTTTGCCCAAACGCCAAGATGCATGGTGTCTGGCAGTGCCACTTCAGCGCCAGCTAGGTTTATATGGGCCAGGGCCAAACGCCACAAAGTCTGGCGTCTCCTATGCAAGCCAGACGCCAAGGATATTGGCGTGATAAAAAAAGGTCAGATTTAAAATTTCTTGGCAAACGAGGTTAATTCTTGATTTTGTTAGCATAAAAGGTTAGAACAGAAATTTTGTCCGCATCCAACCGCTCCCAGGCGGCTCTGTGCGTCGGATATGGTGGCCAAAGTACCGCGGTTGCTATGCATACCAGATCAGCCAGATCTCTATACAAAATGCATATTGTTTTAATTTTTTAGGGTAAAACAAAGCTTTATAATTTTAATGGTGTTCGGGTAAATCAGAAACAAGAAACCACTTGGCATATATCACGAGACATAATTTTTATACTTCATTTTGTACATATGGACAATAAGATTTGAAAAAATAATAATTTTATTTATAAAAATTAGATGCACTAGCTACGTGGCATGACGAATGGGGCTTTAATTATCTTACCGAGTAATTAGCCAGCAGTTCACATGGAGATGATAGTGGTATCTATAATGTAACTAATAATAATGTACGTGCAATGCACGTTTATATTAGGTAAGATATTAATTGCACGTTATATTATGTAAGATATATCTGTTGCACGTTGATATTTAGTAGTATATCAATTAGTTTTTCACGGGAATGGTAGGATATTAATTACATGGCAGATTTCATGGGATAGCGTTGAGTCAAAACGTGTTTATAACCAATGGCAGTGGTGGGTAATTAAAGTGTTAAACGTGTTTCGTGCTCACCATTGGAAGGATTTGAACCGTTAGATAACATGATTTGACGGTTGAGATGGTTTGGATCTGCCCCTTTGGGTCTTTTTATATTGGTATAGAAAAAGCCTACTACCAATTCTTTTAGTTTCCTTATAAGATTAATTAACCTACTATAATTATTGACGGAAGTAAGTCCATTATTGATGCAGGCATGCAGCGCAGTTTCTACATGAAGCGTAGCTCCCAAATGCCAATATCTTTTCTTGTCTACTCACAATGGATGGGCTCAAAACGCTAGGCTCCATGGCGTTTGCCCAGACGCCAAGATGCATGGCGTCTGGCAGTGCCACTTCAGCGCCAGCTAGGTTTATATGGGCCAGGGCCAAACGCCACAAAGTCTAGCGTCTCCTATGCAAGCCAGACGCCAAGGATATTGGCGTGATCAAAAAAGGTCAGATTTAAAATTTCTTGGCAAACGAGGTCAATTCTTGATTTTGTTAGCATAAAAGGTTAGAACAGAAATTTTGTCCGCATCCAACCGCTCCCAGGCGGCTCTGTGCGTCGGATATGGTGGCCAAAGTATGGCGGTTGCTATGCATACCAGATCAGCCAGATCTCTATACAAAACGCATATTGTTTTAATTTTTTAGGGTAAAACAAAGCTTTATAATTTTAATGGTGTTCGGGTAAATCAGAAACAAGCAACCACTTGGCATATATCACGAGACATAATTTTTATACTTCATTTTGTACATATGGACAATACGATTTGAAAAAATAATAATTTTATTTATAAAAATTAGATGCACTAGCTACGTGGCATGACGAATGGGGCTTTAATTATCTTACCGAGTAATTAGTCAGCAGTTCACATGGAGATGATAGTGGTATCTATAATGTAACTAGTAATAATGTACGTGCAATGCACGTTTATATTAGGTAGGATATTAATTGCACGTTATATTATGTAAGATATATCTATTGCACGTTGATATTTAGTACTATATCAATTACTTTTTCACGGGAATGATAGGATATTAATTACATGGCAGATTTCATGGGATAGCGTTGAGTCAAAACGTGTTTATAACCAATGGCAGTGGTGGGTAATTAAAGTGTTAAACGTATTTGGTGCTCACCATTGGAAGGATTTGAACCGTTAGATAACATGATTTGACGGTTGAGATGGTTTGGATCTGCCCCTTTGGGTCTTTTTATATTGGTATAGATGTTCGGGTAAATCAGAAACAAGCAACCACTTGGCATATATCACGAGACATAATTTTTATACTTCATTTTGTACATATGGACAATAAGATTTGAAAAAATAATAATTTTATTTATAAAAATTAGATGCACTAGCTACGTGGCATGAAGAATGGGGCTTTAATTATCTTACCGAGTAATTAGTCAGCAGTTCACATGGAGATGATAGTGGTATCTATAATGTAACTAGTAATAATGTACGTGCAATGCACGTTTATATTAGGTAGGATATTAATTGCACGTTATATTATGTAAGATATATCTGTTGCATGTTGATATTTAGTAGTATATCAATTACTTTTTCACGGGAATGGTTGGATATTAATTACATGGCAGATTTCATGGGATAGCGTTGAGTCAAAACGTGTTTATAACCAATGGCAGTGGTGGGTAATTAAAGTGTTAAACGTGTTTCGTGCTCACCATTGAAAGGATTTGAACCGTTAGATAACATAATTTGACGGTTGAGATGGTTTGGATCTGCCCCTTTGGGTCTTTTTATATTGGTATAGAAAAAGCCTACTACCAATTCTTTTAGTTTCCTTATAAGATTAATTAACCTACTATAATTATTGACGGAAGTAAGTCCATTATTGATGCAGGCATGCAGCGCAGTTTCTACATGAAGCGTAGCTCCCAAATGCCAATATCTTTTCTTGTCTACTCACAATGGATGGGCTCAAAACGCTAGGCTCCATGGCGTTTGCCCAAACGCCAAGATGCATGGCGTCTGGCAGTGCCACTTCAGCGCCAGCTAGGTTTATATGGGCCAGGGCCAAACGCCACAAAGTCTGGCGTCTCCTATGCAAGCCAGACGCCAAGGATATTGGCGTGATAAAAAAAGGTCAGATTTAAAATTTCTTGGCAAACGAGGTCAATTCTTGATTTTGTTAGCATAAAAGGTTAGAACAGAAATTTTGTCCGCATCCAACCGCTCCCAGGCGGCTCTGTGCGTCGGATATGGTGGCCAAAGTACCGCGGTTGCTATGCATACCAGATCAGCCAGATCTCTATACAAAATGCATATTGTTTTAATTTTTTAGGGTAAAACAAAGCTTTATAATTTTAATGGTGTTCGGGTAAATCAGAAACAAGAAACCACTTGGCATATATCACGAGACATAATTTTTATACTTCATTTTGTACATATGGACAATAAGATTTGAAAAAATAATAATTTTATTTATAAAAATTAGATGCACTAGCTACGTGGCATGATGAATGGGGCTTTAATTATCTTACCGAGTAATTAGCCAGCAGTTCACATGGAGATGATAGTGGTATCTATAATGTAACTAATAATAATGTACGTGCAATGCACGTTTATATTAGGTAAGATATTAATTGCACGTTATATTATGTAAGATATATCTGTTGCACGTTGATATTTAGTAGTATATCAATTAGTTTTTCACGGGAATGGTAGGATATTAATTACATGGCAGATTTCATGGGATAGCGTTGAGTCAAAACGTGTTTATAACCAATGGCAGTGGTGGGTAATTAAAGTGTTAAACGTGTTTCGTGCTCACCATTGGAAGGATTTGAACCGTTAGATAACATGATTTGACGGTTGAGATGGTTTGGATCTGCCCCTTTGGGTCTTTTTATATTGGTATAGAAAAAGCCTACTACCAATTCTTTTAGTTTCCTTATAAGATTAATTAACCTACTATAATTATTGACGGAAGTAAGTCCATTATTGATGCAGGCATGCAGCGCAGTTTCTACATGAAGGGTAGCTCCCAAATGCCAATATCTTTTCTTGTCTACTCACAATGGATGGGCTCAAAACGCTAGGCTCCATGGCGTTTGCCCAAACGCCAAGATGCATGGCGTCTGGCAGTGCCACTTCAGCGCCAGCTAGGTTTATATGGGCCAGGGCCAAACGCCACAAAGCCTGGCGTCTCCTATGCAAGCCAGACGCCAAGGATATTGGCGTGATAAAAAAAGGTCAGATTTAAAATTTCTTGGCAAACGAGGTCAATTCTTGATTTTGTTAGCATAAAAGGTTAGAACAGAAATTTTGTCCGCATCCAACCGCTCCCAGGCGGCTCTGTGCGTCGGATATGGTGGCCAAAGTACCGCGGTTGCTATGCATACCAGATCAGCCAGATCTCTATACAAAATGCATATTGTTTTAATTTTTTAGGGTAAAACAAAGCTTTATAATTTTAATGGTGTTCGGGTAAATCAGAAACAAGAAACCACTTGGCATATATCACGAGACATAATTTTTATACTTCATTTTGTACATATGGACAATAAGATTTGAAAAAATAATAATTTTATTTATAAAAATTAGATGCACTAGCTACGTGGCATGACGAATGGGGCTTTAATTATCTTACCGAGTAATTAGTCAGCAGTTCACATGGAGATGATAGTGGTATCTATAATGTAACTAATAATAATGTACGTGCAATGCACGTTTATATTAGGTAAGATATTAATTGCACGTTATATTATGTAAGATATATCTGTTGCACGTTGATATTTAGTAGTATATCAATTAGTTTTTCACGGGAATGGTAGGATATTAATTACATGGCAGATTTCATGGGATAGCGTTGAGTCAAAACGTGTTTATAACCAATGGCAGTGGTGGGTAATTAAAGTGTTAAACGTGTTTCGTGCTCACCATTGGAAGGATTTGAACCGTTAGATAACATGATTTGACGGTTGAGATGGTTTGGATCTGCCCCTTTGGGTCTTTTTATATTGGTATAGATGTTCGGGTAAATCAGAAACAAGCAACCACTTGGCATATATCACGAGACATAATTTTTATACTTCATTTTGTACATATGGACAATAAGATTTGAAAAAATAATAATTTTATTTATAAAAATTAGATGCACTAGCTACGTGGCATGACCAATGGGGCTTTAATTATCTTACCGAGTAATTAGTCAGCAGTTCACATGGAGATGATAGTGGTATCTATAATGTAACTAGTAATAATGTACGTGCAATGCAAGTTTATATTAGGTAGGATATTAATTGCACGTTATATTATGTAAGATATATCTGTTGCACGTTGATATTTAGTAGTATATCAATTACTTTTTCACGGGAATGGTTGGATATTAATTACATGGCAGATTTCATGGGATAGCGTTGAGTCAAAACGTGTTTATAACCAATGGCAGTGGTGGGTAATTAAAGTGTTAAACGTGTTTCGTGCTCACCATTGGAAGGATTTGAACCGTTAGATAACATGATTTGACGGTTGAGATGGTTTGGATCTGCCCCTTTGGGTCTTTTTATATTGGTATAGAAAAAGCCTACTACCAATTCTTTTAGTTTCCTTATAAGATTAATTAACCTACTATAATTATTGACGGAAGTAAGTCCATTATTGATGCAGGCATGCAGCGCAGTTTCTACATGAAGGGTAGCTCCCAAATGCCAATATCTTTTCTTGTCTACTCACAATGGATGGGCTCAAAACGCTAGGCTCCATGGCGTTTGCCCAAATGCCAAGATGCATGGCGTCTGGCAGTGCCACTTCAGCGCCAGCTAGGTTTATATGGGCCAGGGCCAAACGCCACAAAGTCTGGCGTCTCCTATGCAAGCCAGACGCCAAGGATATTGGCGTGATAAAAAAAGGTCAGATTTAAAATTTCTTGGCAAACGAGGTCAATTCTTGATTTTGTTAGCATAAAAGGTTAGAACAGAAATTTTGTCCGCATCCAACCGCTCCCAGGCGGCTCTGTGCGTCGGATATGGTGGCCAAAGTACGGCGGTTGCTATGCATACCAGATCAGCCAGATCTCTATACAAAATGCATATTGTTTTAATTTTTTAGGGTAAAACAAAGCTTTATAATTTTAATGGTGTTTGGGTAAATCAGAAACAAGCAACCACTTGGCATATATCACGAGACATAATTTTTATACTTCATTTTGTACATATGGACAATACGATTTGAAAAAATAATAATTTTATTTATAAAAATTAGATGCACCAGCTCCGTGGCATGACGAATGGGGCTTTAATTATCTTACCGAGTAATTAGTCAGCAGTTCACATGGAGATGATAGTGGTATCTATAATGTAACTAGTAATAATGTACGTGCAATGCACGTTTATATTAGGTAGCATATTAATTGCATGTTATATTATGTAAGATATATCTGTTGCACGTTGATATTTAGTAGTATATCAATTACTTTTTCACGGGAATGGTAGGATATTAATTACATGGCAGATTTCATGGGATAGTGTTGAGTCAAAACGTGTTTATAACCAATGGCAGTGGTGGGTAATTAAAGTGTTAAACGTGTTTGGTGCTCACCATTGAAAGGATTTGAACCGTTAGATAACATGATTTGACGGTTGAGATGGTTTGGATCTGCCCCTTTGGGTCTTTTTATATTGGTATAGATACTATTATTTTCTTTTAGAAAATCTATAATCTAGTCCACTACGTACTGGGGCAAGTGCACGTAACATGCATATATGTCTATGGGCGCGTGTCCCATAAGTAGAGATCGTAGCTACCGAATAGTTCATATATTCGCCAAGAATCTGTACGCTGACACCGCGGTCGAAGAACCTTCTCAGATGTTTTATGCCCATCTCTCGTGTAGCAGCTGTCTGGCGCTTGATCTGAAGCTATGGCCAAAGTAATGGTGACGCGGGGTCCAGGCCGGGGGATTAAATGGACGAAAAATGGTCAGATCCGGCATGTTTAGATATGCTTTACCCATAAGTATTCCCAGCTGAATTGACTGTCCCCTCAGTTATTATTTTTTTTAGGAAAAGCATAGCTTTATAACTTAACGGTGCACGGACATATCACCCGCAACACAAATCGCCACTTAGGGCGGTACATCAACGTTCCAGGTTTCAGACTCACTAGGAGAACAGATACGCCCAAGTTGGGCAAGCTCATGTGCTGCCGTATTAGCCTGACGGCGGCAAAGTTCTACAGCTATATGTGAGAACCACAACTTTAACTGAAGTTTGGAATCCTCGATGATCGCTGCATAGGGTGTGTAGTCCACTTTCTTGAAATCGAGAGCTTCTTGCAGCAACTTGGAGTGTGCCTCAAGAACCAGCCGGAGAGCACCCAATTCTGATGCCATGTTGACAGCCTCGGCCATTGCCGTCACCTCGCCACCAAATGGATTGGCCACATGTGCTGTCTTGCCTGCTCGCGCCTGCACCACATCTCCGGCAGCATCACGTATGATCACGCCCCAAGTGACAAAATTATCTCCCGGTTTGTAAGCCCCATCCACATTTGCTTTGAGCATATCAGTAGGTGGTGGTTGCCATTTGGCTGGCTCTTGCCCTCTCCTCTTGGCCTTGAAGATCTGCATATACTCAATGGAGTTGCATGTCACTCGTCGTCTCACCTCCTCAGCAGTCACTGGTAGCTCTCCCTCTCTTAGCCTATTCGTGTTATTCTACCAATGCCACCACATTGTGACGATCTTCACTCGTGTTTTTTCCTCTAGAACCCAAAGGAAATCAAGCATTGCATGCACACCCCCTAAGCTTTCCAGTTCGATCCTCTCCTTCTCTAAGCCCATGAAGCGCCATACTTCTTTGACAGATTTACACTTAATGAACAAATGTGCTCCATCCTCATCCGCACAACTACAGAACAAGCACTTTGTACTCTCGAGTTTGACCCCTCTTCTCTCCAGGTTAGTCCGGAAGGCCAACGACTCGTGTTTCAGGCGCCATGTGATCATCTGTATCTTCGGCGGGCAAGGTAGCTTCCATATGGCATTGTGGTTGATGCTGTCCTGGCAAGGGAGATGATCATGATGGTGTCGTATCTGGGAAATCTTAGAAACAACATTTCAGGCATCCTGAAAGAATAGGAATTATGGTGCGGTTAATAATTTTTTTCCTGCTGAACATTGCAACCACGTATTTGAGAGTTCAGACAGAAGCTCAATAAAAGGTATGTTACTAACAATTAACCTACTTAAAGTGATCACTCAATAAAAGGTATGTTAGTAACAAGTAGCCCCCCGATCCCATCTGCCCCGCGCTGCTCCCTCCCCGGGCCGACACAGGCGGCGAACCCCCCAAGCCTCTTCTCGCCCCGCCAATCCCGGCCCATCAACCCCCTCGCCATCGCCGGTGTCCTCCGGCGGCAAAGCCTGCGTGGAGCCGGCGGCGGCAGGGCTCGTGCCCATCATCGGCTGCTCTTTTGATGGGAAGATCTCAGACGGCTGGTGACTGTCTGGAGCTCGTCTTCATGGCGGCGTCCTCGTTCGGAGCAGCGGTGGTCGCTGGCGTGCGGCTCGGCGTCGCCATGATGGAAACTGTGTCGCGGGCATGCGGTCGCGGTCCTGGCCGCTCGTGCAGGGCCGATCTGGTTCCTCGCGGGTCGCGGCTAGCATGGGTTGTGGGGGCAAGATTCGGGCTTGGCCGGCGTGCCGTTCGCCGGATCTGGTACGGCGCGGTGCTGCGGCTCAGCACGCGGGCTGGTGGTGGCACCGGCTGTAGGTATTGTGGTGGTGCCATGGCCGGTCAGGCAGCGGCAGCCTGGATCCTTTCGTCCAGGCCCCGACACATATGGAGGTGGACCGTGCACAACATGCTTGAGGGAGGCTCTTCGAATAGATCCGGGTGAAAACCTGCTCTCCGCTCGCTGCCAAGGCCGGCCGTGGCGGCGCTGTCTGCGTCGTTCCCTTCTTAAAGGCATCGCCATGGAGAAGTTCAAGGACACACTGTGCTACCTCCTGAGGAAACCCTAGATCAGTAGATCAGATGACGGCGGCGCTCTGGTGCCGTTTACCTCTTGGGGGCGTCATTCTTCGAGGTATACACCGGCCGAGGGATAAGTGGTAGGCTTCTTTGGTGGAGCGGTGTTTCAGCTTACGCATTGATGGCGGCAGATCTCGGCGGCAATATAAAAAGATGATGGATGTTACATTGTCTTATTGTGCAAGACCATTCTACTGAATTATCCTATCAGGGGTAGGATTGCATAATGTAATGTCATCTCATTTATTGGTAGCTGTTGGAGGCTGTTTGTGTCATTGCAGAATGTTGACTAGTGTCAATGCACATCGCCTTGGAAATTTGTCTGTAATTTATGGTAAGTAAGGTGGCCAAAAAGAAACAGAGGTTTTACAGTAAATTCCCTAGGCATATGCATTCAAAAATAGAGGGGGTACAGTATCAAAGGGTATCCACGTATCCACCTAACCTTTGTCATCATGTAACACCTTCATGATTTTGACATCTGTCCAACTAAGTAGAACATGATAGACGTGTGGCATGTTACTCATGTTCTTAGTTGGTACAGTATGACATTAACTAAGCAGTGGTGATTATGAAACATGGACTGGTTAGGGGCTTCCATCCAAGGCATTCACATGGGGTTCACCAAGATTTGTGGTAAAGATTCCATCTTGACATGTGCATGATCAGAAATTAAATTATATTGTATTCTTTTGTGGCAAGGTATCCATTCGAACAATTTTCACTACAATAGTATAATTAACCTCTTAGACAATTGATAGTACCATAGAGAGATTAATCCACCACTAATACTTTGTTGGGCAGAAGTGTTTGACTCTGAATCCTAACCTATTGTCCATTGAAGAACTATGTACCTAATAAGAAAAGGGAAATCTCATGTACAATTGAGGAACTAGGTACCCAAGCACTGGCATCTCTTATGTATACTTTACTCTAGCAAAGAAAAAGAAACAAAGGTAGCATTGTTGTGAGGATGACACTGGAAACAATAATTACATGACCGTGCTTCATCCAATATTTGAGAATGTGTCGTATCTCTTAGACAACTAGTTTTAGTTGATAACTGCAAGGTTGTGTGAAAATATGCATGAAATTTTGTCTAAAACAACCACATAAATATATGTACGAAAAAGGCTTAGAGAAGACCTATGAGGGTCACTTCCTGCCTATTGTATCTTTGTCACTATCAGTAATCAATCAAGCTGGTTGGAAATTTTACTTTCAAGAGTCTATTTTCTTATAACAGAGTTAGGTGCATATGATGTAGCTAGGTGAGCGAGGTGCACATGGATAGTAAACAATTGAAGGTATTTTTTTTTCTTGGTTGTGAAAGAGGAAGAAGGGATGTATTGACTTTTGGTTGTGTGCACACAAACAAAGCCAGCATGCACAATGACGTGGATAGCCCAAATGCAGGACAAACGGAGGCAACAATATTGTCCTTTATTGCACGACAACTTCATTTCTTCTGTGGCATCTATTGTCATCATTATGTTGCTACTGCCACGATGTCCGAAGAGGAAACAACGGTTGCACACCAAGGTGATGCGCAAAATCGTTTAGTTTGATTTGTTGGCTCTCCTAGCGGCCTACACCACCGGCTCCAGTAGGAATTGGCAATCATCTGTGGTTGTTGCTGCACTGGTCATGCCCATCCTGACCGACATTGCAATCAAGGTGGTGATCAAATATCTGCATGTGCGTTCAAGTCTATGGGCTGCCACATTGCCTCCATTTCATGTGAGGGTGGGGTTGTGGTATTCGATTTGGGATTACTACACATGTAAATCTAGAGTTACTAGACCACTATTATATACAGTTGTGCTTCCATTTGATATATTTCTTGATTTGAGTATGTTTGTTGATTAAAATAGTTACCAAGAGGTTGCATGGCAGTGTGAGCAAACATGCCAGGTGTATGTAAGAGACCAAGAGTAAGATACACTTGACTGGTGAAAGGGAGATGTTTTAAGAGGGATAGATGGTGAGTGAGATACTTCCTGAACTTAAGTGTATTGCTTTGGCTATGCCTCATGCAGCACATCGTGCATACTTCTCCTTTGTGGTGAGTGAGCTACTTGTTGAAGCTGATCTACAATTTGAGTAGCTAGGAGTAAACCGTGGACGTCTACATCAACACTAGGAATCGTAGCTTGAACTGTGAATCTGTGATGCAGGCCGAAATGGCCACCATGTTGGCATGGATGTAAACTCCAAGACCTGTAGCATGATTGTCAGAGGGGGAGGGAGGGGGAGTGTGTGTGAAGTAAATTGCATCAGGGTGCTGAGCACCTTGAACCAAACGTGTTGTTCTTTTGTGGACATTTGGGCCATCTGCGGCGGCCTGCGGATCGAGCCATCTACATCCACATCAATCCATATCCAGGTGATTTTGTTCCATGTACATTAACCATTTATGCAACTTGTTAGGTGACATGTCTTTAGAAAGGATAAAATATTACATGCTCTTCTGCTAAGTACCCAGCTCATAAACATGGACTGAAAGATTGATTGAAGAAAGTACTTGGCCAGTAAAAGCTGGAGACAGCACTGGCTAGAGATGTTGATGCTGCTGGATTATATTTGACAGCATGTCTACGACCTGCTTTCAACTCCATCAGCCACCACATTCTTCAACTCATATTCATTTCAGAGATATGCAAATTTCATACCTCCTAAATAGAGTTTGATCCGCAAATTTTACTTGTTTATAGAACTCCACCGGCCAACCCTTCAACATAACTGTAACTTTTGAGAGTTTTATCTTGAAACTTTCAAACATAATTTGCAAGTTGTATTCATGGTTTTCAATGGATGTTTTGTCTTGTCTGTGTCTTACCTATGTGTGCTTATGTTGCACTTGAAGCACATTGTCTCCATAGGTTGTGCAACAAGTTGTGTTGCAGAGATGTGCCAAGTGTAGGTAATGGCAATCATCCATGTTATCTTGGCGAGAAGGTTAATCTGATAATGTAGTATAAGACAATTAGCAATTGAGTTTGTTCCTGAAACTAATTGTATTCCTACTCTGTACTTAGCAAGTTAGATGTGGCATGACAAATTATTACATCTATATTCAAAATAAATAAAACACATACTAAATATACAGTTTGGCGAAAAGCAGAGAAAGGCGTGCATTGGCAAGAGCAACCACTCAAATTTAGGGATTTATTTTCACTACTCATCCCTTGAATACCGAAAGCAATGTACTCTTCATTTTTCTTGCCTCTGATTGAACTGAGAGTCTTATGTTTGTCCTAGTGGTAGTGATTTATACTGTCTAAAAGTCTTATGTTCAAGTGTTGAGAATACTTTCAGGTAGATGTGCAAAATTATTCTAGGAAAAGAAATAGACATCTATGTATTAACTTTGCAAGCGAAATGATCAATCACATATTCTCTGACCATATGGCCGCTATATTTCAAGGGAGTAAATAGTACTCACTTGTATTCTTATCCGAGCTTCACCAGTTAATTGCATTTATTCAATGAAACATTGTAGTACAACCATAATAAACCAAACTAAGCTATACAAAGCTACATAGAGAAAGTATGAGGGGCTTGAAAGAAGAAGCAGGGAAGAGAGACAAAAGTGTGTCTTCATGTTTCTAATTCTGATTTTAACAAGGAAAAAAATGAATCCATCTCATGAGGTTGAGAAGCATGGGGAAATCGGTGAGAACTCCGCTGTTGTACAACTGGGGTCAGCGTGCTTCATGTCACGGCCGCGCGGCCTGTGCTCCCTACTTCATCGGCACGGGCCTACACGGTCCTCTGCTCCTATATTGGCTTTGGAAGCACTAAAACACCATCGTCTTTGGAAATTCCGTAGCCATGATCGTATCCTTTGAAGACGCAGGATGCACACCGTGTGCCATAGTGATGTCCATATTTGGTTTAGCTTGCTGGCTCGAGTCAATTTTCTGCCATGTTCTCTTCATCTGATCAGCCAAGCCAAGCTGCGCAGGACTCAACATACTCATCAGGTTGGTTCTCCTTGCGGTTTTTCCTTGTTCTGAGCCAGAACATCACATGGCTGGGAAGGCGTCAGGTCAGAACAGGCATGCCTATGCGTTCGTTCGTTGTACCTATAATGTACTCCAGCTGATTCGTCTCATCTCAATTATTGGTGATGTCATGATGTGGGTGATGTTAACGAGCGTCTGCTATCATCCACCCAGCTAATCAAGTTTCACATTACAAATCCTAAGTAACACTCTTGTCTGAAACAACCGTTGGTAACTTGATCTGGGCCGGACTTCAACATTACACCCTGGACATGTCAGACCATGTGCAAGGAACATGAACTATTGTAAGGAGGTTTACTTTATGCTCAACGTTTCTCGACTTTATCTCTCAGTTTCTTTGTACTTCGCATTCAGTAATTTGAAACACACTTTAATTCATTCATGCAGCATTTCTGAACTCTCACCTGCAGCGCTCTTCAATATTGCAATTGATGTGGCCTATTAAACACACTTTAATTCATTCATGCACCATTTCTGAACTCCCACAGGCAGCGCTCTTCAATATTGCAATTGACGTGGCGAGTCACACGACTCTGAAATTGTATTGTCTGTACTTAACTATGATGATTTGTATTGGTCTATTAATTTGCCAACAATTTAGCATATCATTTGTTCCAGGTGGACAAGTCATTGGTCTATTAATTTGCCAACAATTTAGCATATCATTTGTTCCAGGTGGACAAGTCATATTTGTGTTATGTTTTTCAGACAACTCTGAATTGTACTCTATTGTCTGTACTTAACTATGATGATTTGTATTGGTCTATTAATTTGCCAACTATTTAGCATATCATTTGTTCCAGGTGGACAAGTCATTGGTGAACGTCACCATCGCCTTGTCATTTATCTTTGTCATGGCGATGTCTTCCCATGAATCTTTATATTCTTTTTCATTCCGGCTGGGGAACAAGAACCTATTGTGCAACTTCTTTAGGAGCATGTTCTACATATGTGGTATGAGCCTCAACCTCTCGTTGTTGATGTTGGCAGTTTCCCTGAGGATGCAACCAAGTTGATTTCCCCAGCACTTGCGCGCTTCCTCTGGCACTGTTGGCTCTAACTTCTTGGGGTGCATCACCGTGACTGATACGTCTCCAACGTATCTATAATTTTTGATTGTTCAATGCTATTATATTATCCATCTAGGATGTTTTATATGCATTTATATGCTATTTTATATGATTTTTGGGACTAACCTATTAACCTAGAGCCCAGTGCCAGTTTCTGTTTTTCCTTGTTTTTGAGTTCTACAGAAAGGAATACCAAACGGAGTCCAATTGAACTGCCAAATTTTGTGGATTTTTTATGGACCAAAAGAAGCCTCCGGAGAAAAAGAGTTGGGTCAGAAGAGTCCCAAGCCATCCACGAGGGTGGGGGCGTGCCCTACCCCCCTAGGCGTGGGCCCCTATCTCGTGGATGACACAGATACCTCCCTGACGTGAGACCTACGCCAAAAATTTCTATAAATACAGAAACCTCCAGAAAATAACCTAAATCGGGAGTTCCGCCGCCGCAAGCAACCATAGCCCCCGAAAACCAATCTAGACCCGCTCCGGCACCCCGCCGGAGGGGGGAATCCCTCTCCAGCGGCCATCTTCATCATCTCGGCGCTCTCCATGATGAGGAGGGAGTAGTTCACCCTCGGGGCTGAGGGTATGTACCAGCAGCTATGTGTTTGATCTCTCTCTCTCTCTCTCTCTCGTGTTCTTGATTCGGCACGATCTTGATGTATCCTGAGCTTTGCTATTATAGTTGGATGTTATGATGTTTCTCCCTCTCTACTCTCTTGTGATGAATTGAGTTTTACCTTTGCAGTTATCTTATCGGATTGAGTCTTTAAGGATTTGCGAACACTTGATGTATGTCTTGCATGTGCATATCTGTGGTGACAATGGGATATGACGTGACCCACTTGATGTATGTTTTGGTGATCAACTTGCGAGTTCCGTGACCTCATGAACTTATGCATAGGGGTTGGCACACGTTTTCGTCTTGACTCTCCGGTAGAATCTTTGGGGCGCCCTTTGAAGTTCTTTGTGTTGGTTGCATAGATGAATATGAGATTGTGTGATGCATATCGTATAATCATACCCACGGATACTTCAGGTGACATTGGATTATCTAGGTGACATTAGGGTTTTGGTTGTTTTGTGTCTTAAGGTGTTATTCTAGTACAAACTCTAGGATAGATCGATAAGAAAGAATAACTTTGAGGTGGTTTCGTACCCTACAATAATCTCTTCGTTTGTTCTCTGCTATTAGTGACTTTGGAGTGACTCTTTGTTGCATGTTGAGGGATTGTTATATGATCTAGTTATGTTATTATTGTTGAGAGAACTTACACTAGTGAAAGTATGAACCCTAGGCCTTGTTTCCAAGTATTGCAATACCGTTTTCGCTCTCTTTTATCATTAGTTACCTTGCTGTTTTTATATTTGCAGATTACAAAACCTATATCTACCATCCATATTGCACTTGTATCACCATCTCTTCGCTGAACTAGTGCACCTATACAATTTACCATTGTATTGGGTGTGTTGGGGGACACAAGAGACTCTTTGCTATTTGGTTGTAGGGTTGTTTGAGAGAGACCATCTTCATCCTATGCCTCCCACGGATTGATAAACCTTAGGTCATCCACTTGAGGAAAATTTGCTACTGTCCTATAGACCTCTGCACTTGGAGGCCCAACAATGTCTACAAGAAGAAGGTTGTGTAGTAGACATCAACCTCTTTTCTGGCGCCGTTGCCGGGGAGGTTAGCGCTTGAAGGTATATCTTTAGATCTTGCAATCAAATCTTTTTGTTTCTTGTTTTATCACTAGTTAGTCTATAAAAGAAAACTACAAAAAATGGAATTACGGTTGCCTCATATGCTTCATCTTTTTAATGTCTTTCCTGAAAATAAGGATGTCGATAATTGTGCCAAAGTGTTAGAATAAGAATGCATTAGAATGTTTGGCACTAAATTTTTGTATGATGAGCAGGACTGCAATATTGTTAGTATGAATTCTTTGAATACCCATGATACTAATGATATGCAAATCCACAAGCTTGGGGATGCTATGTTTGATGAAGATGATATGTTTAGTTCCCCAAGTTTTGATGAGCAAATTTATTATGATGAAAGCATGCCTCCTATTTATGATGATTATTGTGATGACACGTATGTTATAAATAATAGAGATAACCATGAAACTTGTCATCATGATTTTAATTTTCAATTGGATTATGCTTCACATGATAGTTATTTTGTTGAGTTTGCCCCCACTACTATTCAGGAGATGAATTTTGCTTATGTGGAGACTAATAAAAATTCTATGCTTATGAATCATGAAAAGAATGCTTTAGATGATAGTTATATTGTTGAATTCATTCATGATGCTACTGAAAATTATTATGAGGGAGGAATATATGCTTGTAGGAATTGCAATAATATCAAGTTTCCTCTCTATGTGCTTAAGGTTTTAAAGTTATGCTTGTTTTGCCTTCCTATGCTAGTTGATTATTGTTTCCATAAGTTGTTTGCTCACAAAATACCTAGGCATAGGAAGTGGGTTAGCCTTAAATGTGCTAGTCATATGCTTCATGATGCTCCCGTTATGTTTGAATTGTTATCTTTTATGCGAGCATCATTGAAATCATCATGCTTGTTGGGAGGCAACCCAATTTTATTTTTGTACTTTGCTTTTTGTTCCTGTTTAGTAATAAATAATTCATCTAGCCTCTGTTTAGATGTGATTTTATGTTTTAATTAGTGTCCTTGCCAAGCAGAACCTTTGGGAAGACTTGGGTGAAGTCTTTGCGGTCTTGCTGTAAAAAACAGAAACTTTTGCGCTCATGAGATTAGGTACCATTTTTTACTGGAGAGTGCGTTTAGGTTGATACTTTTTGCAGATGATTAATAGAAAAATTTCTCAGGTCCACCAATTTATTTCAGAATTTTTGGAGTGGCAGTAGTATTCGAGTAATACAGATTACTACAGACTATTCTGTTTTTGATAGATTCTATTTTCATTGTGTTGTTTTCTTATTTTGGTGAATCTGTGAGTAGTATCGGAGGGTATGAACCATAGAGAAGTTGTAATACAGTAGATATTACACCAATATGAATTTAGAATGAGTTCACAACAGTACCAAAGTGGTGATTTATTTTCTTATACTAACGGAGCTTACAAGTTTTCTGTTAAGTTTTGTGTTGTGAAGTTTTCAAGTTTTGGGTAAAGATTCGATGGACTATGGAATAAGGAGTGGCAAGAGCGTAAGCTTGGGGTTTCCCAAGGAACCCCAAGGTAATATTCAAGGACAAAAAGGAGCCTAAGCTTGGGGATGCCCCGGAAGGCATCCCCTCTTTCGTCTTCGTTCATCGGTAACTTTACTTGGAGCTATATTTTTATTCATCACATGATATGTGTTTTGCTTGGAGCGTCATTTTGTTTTCTTTTGTTTTGATTGCTGTTTGAATAAAATACCAAGATCTGAAATTCTTAAATGTTAGAGAGTCTTCACATAGTTGCATAATTATTCAACTACTCATTGATCTTCACTTATATCTTTTGGAGTAGTTTGTCGTTTGCTCTAGTGCTTCACTTATATCCTTTTAGAGCACGGAGGTGGTTTTATTTTGAAGAAATAGATGAACTTTCATGCTTCACTAATATTATTTTGAGAGTCCTAAACAGCATGGTAATTTTCTTTGGTTATGAATTTAGTCCTAATATGATGGGCATTCAAGATGGGTATAATAAAAACTTTCATATAAAGTGCATCGAATACTATGTGAAGTTTGATTCCTTATGATTGTATTGAGTTATGGGGATGATAATATTAGAGTCATGCTAGTGATTAGTTGTGAATTTGAGAGATACTTGTGTTAAAGTTTGTGATTCCCGTAGCATGCACGTATGGTGAACCGTTATGTGATGAAGTCGGAGCATGATTTATTTTTTGACTGTCTTCCTTATGAGTGGCGGTCGGGGACGAGCGATGGTCTTTTCCTACCAATCTATCCCCTAGGAGCATGCACTTAGTACTTGTTTCGGTAACTAATAGATTTTTGCAATAAGTATGTCAGTTTTTTATGACTAATGTTGAGTCCATGTATTATATGCACTGGACGAGGAGGAGGTTGGACCGGTGGGCACGGGTCACGATGGCGGGCAGGGGCTGAGGTGCGACGAGGGCGGGCAGGGGTGACTGCAGAGAGAGGGAGAGGGGGGGGGATGGGACTGTTGGGGAACGTAGTAATTTCAAAAAATTTCCTACGCACACGCAAGATCGTGGTGATGCATAGCAATGAGGGGGAGAGTCTGATCTACGTACCCTTGTAGATCACAACGGAAGCGTTGACACAACGTAGTGGAAGTAGTCGTATGTCTTCTTCCCGATCCGACCGATCCAAGCACCGTTACTCCGGCACCTCCGAGTTCTTAGCACATGTTCAGCTCGATGACGATCCTCGGGCTCCGATCCAGCAAAGCGTCGAGGAAGAGTTCTGTCAGCACAACGGCGTGGTGACGATCTTGATGTACTACCGACGCAGGGCTTCGCCTAAGCACTACAACGGTATGATCAAGGTGGAATTTGGTGGCAGGGGCACCGCACATGGCTAAGGAACGATCTCAATGATCAACTTGTGTGTCTAGAGGTGCCCCCTGCCCCTGTATATAAAGGTTGCCAGGGGGAGGGCTGGCCGGCCAAGCTATGGAGGCGCAGGAGGAGTCCTACTCCTACCGGGAGTAGGACTCCCCCCCCCCAATCCTATTCCTAATAGGACTCCCAAGTGGAAAGAGAGGGAGAGAGGTGGCCGGCCACCTCTCCTAGTCCTAATAGGACTAGGGGAGGGGGGAGGCGCGCAGCCCACCTTGGGCTGCCCCTTTCACCTTTCCACTAAGGCCCAATAAGGCCCATTTGGTTCCCGGGGGGTTCCGGTAACCTCCCGGTACTCTGGTAAAATTCCCGATTTCACCCGGAACACTTCCGATGTCCAAACATAGGCTTCCAATATATCAATATTTATGTCTCGACCATTTCGAGACTCCTCGTCATGTCCGTGATCACATCCGGGACTCCGAACAACCTTCGGTACATCAAAATGCATAAACTCATAATAACTGTCATCGTAATGTTAAGCGTGCGGACCCTACGGTTCGAGAACAATGTAGACATGACCGAGACACGTCTCCGGTCAATAACCAATAGCGGGACCTGGATTCCCATATTGGCTCCTACATATTCTACGAAGATCTTTATCGGTCAGACCGCATAACAACATACGTTGTTCCCTTTGTCATCGGTATGTTACTTACCCGAGATTCGATCGTCGGTATCCAATACCTAGTTCAATCTCGTTACTGGCAAGTCTCTTTACTCGTTCCGTAATACATCATCTCACAACTAACATCTTAGTTATAATGCTTGCAAGGCTTATGTGATGTGTATCACCGAGAGGGCCCAGAGATACCTCTCCGACAATCGGAGTGACAAACCCTAATCTCGAAATACGCCAACCCAACATCCACCACTGGAGACACCTGTAGTACTCCTTTATAATCACCCAGTTACGTTGTGACGTTTGGTAGCACCCAAAGTGTTCCTCCGGTAAACGGGAGTTGCATAATCTCATAGTCATAGGAACATGTATAAGTCATGAAGAAAGCAATAGCAACATACTAAACGATCGGGTGCTAAGCTAATGGAATGGGTCATGTCAATCAGATCATTCAACTAATGATGTGACCTCGTTAATCAAATAACAACTCATTTGTTCATGGTCAGGAAACATAACCATCTTTGATTAACGAGCTAGTCAAGTAGAGGCATACTAGTGACACTCTGTTTGTCTATGTATTCACACATGTATTATGTTTCCGGTTAATACAATTCTAGCATGAATAATAAACATTTATCATGATATAAGGAAATAAATAATAACTTTATTATTGCCTCTAGGGCATATTTCCTTCAGTCTCCCACTTGCACTAGAGTCAATAATCTAGTTCACATCGCCATGTGATTTAACAGCAATAGTTCACATCACCATGTGATTAACACTCATAGTTCACATCGTCATGTGACCAACACTCAAGGGTTTACTAGAGTCAGTAATCTAGTTCACATATCTATGTGATTAACACCCAAAGAGTACTAAGGTGTGGTCATGTTTTGCTTGTGAGATAATTTTAGTCAATGGGTCTGTCACATTCAGATCCGTAAGTATTTTGCAAGTTCTATGTCTACAATGCTCTACACGGAGCTACTCTAGCTAATTGCTCCCACTTTCAACATGTATCCAGATTGAGACTTTAGATTCATCTGGATCAGTGTCAAAAACTTGCATCGACGTAACCCTTTACGACGAACCTTTTTGTCACGTCCATAATCAAGAAACATATCCTTATTTCACTAAGGATAATTCTGACCGCTGTCCAATGATCTACTCCTAGAACACTATTGTACTCCCTTACCAAATCAATGCAGGGTATACAATAGATCTGGTATACAGCATGACATACTTTATAGAACCTATGGCCAAGGCATAGGGAATGACTTTCATTCTCTTTCTATCTTCTGCCGTGGTCGGGCTTTGAGTCTTACTCAATTTCACACCTTATAATACAGGCAAGAACTCTTTCTTTGACTGCTCCATTTTGAACTACTTCAAAATCTTGTTAGGGTATGTACTCATTGAAAAAAACTTATCAAGCGTCTTGATCTATATCTATAGATCTTGAAGCTCAATATGTAAGCAGCTTCACCGAAGTCTTTCTTTGAAAAACTCCTTTCAAACACTCCTTTATGCTTTACAGAATAATTCTACACTATTTCCGATCAACAATATGTCATTCACATATGCTTATCAGAAATGTTGTAGTGCTCCCACTCACTTTCTTGTAAATACAGGCTTCACCGCAAGTCTGTATAAAACTATATGCTTTGGTCACACTATCAAATCGTTTATTCCAACTCCGAGAGGCTTGCACCAGTCCATAAATGGATCGCTGGAGCTTGCACACTTTGTTAGCTCCCTTTGGATATATAAAACCTTCCGGTTGCATCATATACAACTCTTCTTCCAGAAATCCATTCAGGAATGCAGTTTTGACATCCATCTGCTAAATTTCATAATCATAAAATGCGGCAATTGCTAACATGATTCTGACAGACTTAAGCATCGCTATGGGTGAGAAGGTCTCATCGTAGTCAACCCCTTGAACTTGTCGAAAACCTTTTGCGACAAGTTGAGCTTTATAGACAGTAATATTACCGTCAGCGTCAGTCTTTTTCTTGAAGATCCATTTATTCTCAATTGCTTGCCGATCATCGGGCAAGTCAACCAAAGTCCATACTTTGTTCTCATACATGGATCCCATCTCAGATTTCATGGCTTCAAGCCACATTGCGGAATCTGGGCTCACCATCGCTTCTTCATAGTTCGTAGGTTCATCATGATCCAGTAGCATGACTTCCAGAATTGGATTACCGTACCACTCTGGTGAAGATCTCAATCTGGTTTACCTACGAGATTCGGTAGTAACTTGATCTGAAGTTACATGATCATCATCATTAGCTTCCTCACTAATTGGTGTAGTAGTCACAAGAATAGATTTTTGTGATGAACTACTTTCCAATAAGGTAGAAGGTACAATTACCTTATCAAGTTTTCTACTTTCCTCCCACTCACTTCTTTCAAGAGAAACTCCTTCTCTAGAAAGGATCCATTATAAGCAACGAATGTTTTGCCTTAGGATCTGTGATAGAAGGTGTACCCAACAGTCTCCTTTGGGTATCCTATGAAGACATATTTCTCCGATTTGGTTTTGAGCTTATCAGGATGAAACTTTTTCACATAAGCATCACAACCCCAAACTTTAAGAAATGACAACTTTGGTTTCTTGCTAAACCACAGTTCAGATTGTGTCATCTCAACGGACTTAGATGGTGCCCTTTTTTAACGTGAATGCAGCTGTCTCTAATGCATAACCCCAAAACGATAGTGGTAGATCGGTAAGAGACATCATAGATCGCACTATATCTAATAAAGTACGGTTATGACGTTCGGACACACCATTACACTATGGTGTTCCTTGTGGCGTGAGTAGTGAAACTATTTCACATTGTTTTTAACTGAAGGCCAAACTCGTAACTCAAATACTCTTCTCTACGATCAGATCATAGAAACTTTATTTTCTTGTTACGATGATTTTTCACTTCACTCTGAAATTCTTTGAACTAAATGTTTCAGACTTATGTTTCATCAAGTAGATATACTCATATCTGCTCAAATCATCTGTGAAGATCAGAAAATAATGATACCTGTCGCGATCCTCAATATTCATCGGACCACATACATCAGTATGTATGATTTCCAGCAAATCTGTTGCTCGCTCCATTGTTCCGAAGAACAGAGTCTTAGTCATCTTGCCCATGAGGCATGGTTCGCAAGCATCAACTGATTCATAATCAAGTGATTCCAAAAGCCCATCAGTATGGAGTTTCTTCATGCGCTTTACACCAATATGACCTAAACGGCAGTGCTACAAATAAGTTGCACTATCATTATTAACTTTGCATCTTTTGGTTTCAATATTATGATTATGTGTATCACTACGATCGAGATCCAACGAACTATTTTCATTGGGTGTGTAACCATATAAGGTTTTATTCATGTAAACAGAACAACAATTTATTCTCTTACTTAAATGAATAACCGTATTACAATAAACATGATCAAATCATATTCATGCTCAACGCAAACACCAAATAACACTTATTTAGGTTCAACACTAATCCCGAAATTATAGGGAGTGTGCGATGATGATCATATCAATCTTGGAACCACTTCCAACACACATCGTCACTTCACCCTTAACTAGTCTCTGTTTATTCTGCAACTCCCGTTTCGAGTTACTAATCTTAGCAACTGAACTAGTATCAAATACTGAGGGTTTGCTATAAACACTAGTAAAGCACACATCAATAACATTTATATCAAATATACTTTTGTTCACTTTGCCATCCTTCTAATCCACCAAATACTTGGGGCAGTTCCGCTTCCAGTGACCAGTCCGTTTGCAGTTGAAGCACTTAGTCTCAGGCTTAGGACCAGACTTGGGCTTCTTCACTTGAGCAGCAACTTGCTTGCCGTTCTTCTTGAAGTTCCCCTTCTTCCCTTTTGCTCTTTTCTTGAAACTAGTGGTCTTCTCAACCATCAACACTTGATATTTTTCTTGATTTCTACCTTCATCGATTTCATCATCATGAAAAGCTTGGGAGTCGTTTTCGTCATCCCTTGCATACTATAGTTCATCACGAAGTTCTACTAACTTGGTCATGGTGACTAGAGAATTCTGTCAATCACTATTTTATCTGGAAGATTAACTCCCACTTGATTCAAGCGATTGTAGTACACAGACAATCTGAGCACATGCTCACTAGTTGAGCGATTCTCCTCCATCTTTTAGCTATAGAACTTGTTGGAGACTTCATATCTCTCAACTCGGGTATTTGCTTGAAATATTAACTTCAACTCCTGGAACATCTCATATGGTCCATGACGTTCAAAACGTCTTTGAAGTCCCGGTTCTAAGCCATTAAGCATGGTGCACTAAACTATCAAGTAGTCATCATATTGAGCTAGCCAAACGTTCATAACGTCTGCATCTGCTCCTGCAATAGGTCTGTCACCTAGCGGTGCATCAAGGACATAATTCTTCTGTGCAGCAATGAGGATAAACCTCAGATCACGGATCCAATCCGCATCATTGCTACTAACATCTTTCAATACAATTTTCTCTAGGAACATATCAAAGTAAACACAGGGAAGCAACAGCGCGAGCTATTGATCTACAATATAATTTGCAAAATACTACCAGGACTAAGTTCATGATAAATTTAAGTTCAATTTAATCATATTACTTAAGAACTCCCACTTAGATAGACATCCCTCTAATCCTCTAAGTGATCACGTGATCCAAATCAACTAAACCATAACCGATCATCACGTGAGATGGAGTAGTTTTCAATGGTGAACATCGTTATGTTGATCATATCTACTATATGATTCACGCTCGACCTTTCGGTCTCCGTGTTCTGAGGCCATATCTCCATATGCTAGGCTCGTCAAGTTTAACCTGAGTATTCCGCGTGTGCAAAACTGGCTTGCACCCGTTGTAGATGGACGTAGAGCTTATCACACCCGATCATCACGTGGTGTCTGGGCACGACGAACTTTGGCAACGGTGCATACTCAGGGAGAACACTTCTTGATAATTTAGTGAGAGATCATCTTATAATGCTACCGTCAATCAAAGCAAGATAAGATGCATAAAAGGATAAACATCACATGCAATCAATATAAGTGATATGATATGGCCATCATCATCTTGTGCTTGTGATCTCCATCTCCGAAGCACCTTCATGATCACCATCGTCACCGGCACGACACCTTGATCTCCATCGTAGCATTCTTGTCGTCTCGCCAATCTTATGCTTCCACGACTATCACTACCGCTTAGTAATAAAGTAAAGCATTACATCGCGATTGCATTGCATACAATAAAACGACAACCATATGGCTCCTGCCAGTTGCCGATAACTTGGTTACAAAACATGATCATCTCATACAATAAAATCAGCATCATGCCTTGACCATATCACATCACAACATGCCCTGCAAAAACAAGTTAGACGTCCTCTACTTTGTTGTTGCAAGTTTTACGTGGCTGCTACGGGCTTATGCAAGAACTCATCTCACCTACGCATCAAAACCACAACGATAGTTTGTCAAATAGACTCCGTTTTAACCTTCTCAAGGACCAGGAGTAGCCATACTCGATTCAACTAAAGTTGGAGAGACAGTCGCCCGCAAGCCATCTATGTGCAAAGCACGTCGAGGGAACCGGTCTCGCGTAAGCGTACGCGTAAGGTTGGTCCGGGTCGTCTCGTCCAACAATACCGTTGAACCAAAGTATGACATGCTGGTAGGCAGTATGACTTGTATCGCCCACCACTCACTTGTGTTCTACTCATGCAAATAACATCAAACCATAAAACCTAGGCTCTGATGCCACTGTTGGGGAACGTAGTAATTTCAAAAAAATTCCTACGCACACGCAAGATCATGGTGATGCATAGCAACGAGGGGGAGAGTCTGATCTACGTACCCTTGTAGATCACAACGGAAGCGTTGACACAACGTAGTGGAAGTAGTCGTATGTCTTCTTCCCGATCCGACCGATCCAAGCACCGTTACTCTGGCACCTCCGAGTTCTTAGCACACGTTCAGCTCGATGACGATCCTCGGGCTCCGATCCAGCAAAGCGTCGAGGAAGAGTTCCGTCTAGCACGACGGCATGGTGACGATCTTGATGTACTACCGACGCAGGGCTTCGCCTAAGCACTACAACGGTATGATCGAGGTGGAATTTGGTGGCAGGGGGCACCGCACACGGCTAAGGAACGATCTCAATGATCAACTTGTGTGTCTAGAGGTGCCCCCTGCCCCTGTATATAAAGTTTGCCAGGGGGAGGGCTGGCCGGCCAAGCTATGGAGGCGCAGGAGGAGTCCTACTCCTACCGGGAGTAGGACTCCCCCCCCAATCCTATTCCTAATAGGACTCCCAAGTGGAAAGAGAGGGAGAGAGGTGGCCGGCCACCTCTCCTAGTCCTAATAGGACTAGGGGAGGGGGGAGGCGCGCAGCCCACCTTGGGCTGCCCCTTTCACCTTTCCACTAAGGCCCAATAAGGCCCATTTGGTTCCCGGGGGGTTTCGGTAACCTCCCGGTACTCCGGTAAAATTCCCGATTTCACCCGGAACACTTCCGATGTCCAAACATAGGCTTCCAATATATCAATCTTTATGTATCGACAATTTCGAGACTCCTCGTCATGTCCGTGATCACATCCGGGACTCCGAACAACCTTCGGTACATCAAAATGCATAAACTCATAATAACTGTCATCGTAACGTTAACCGTGCGGACCCTATGGTTCGAGAACAATGTAGACATGACCGAGACACGTCTCCGGTCAATAACCAATAGCGGGACCTGGATGCCCATATTGGCTCCTACATATTCTACGAAGATCTTTATCGGTCAGACCGCATAACAACATACGTTGTTCCCTTTGTCATCGGTATGTTACTTGCCCGAGATTCGATCGTCGGTATCCAATACCTAGTTCAATCTCGTTACTGGCAAGTCTCTTTACTCGTTCCGTAATACATCATCTCACAACTAACATCTTAGTTATAATGCTTGCAAGGCTTATGTGATGTGTATCACCGAGAGGGCCCAGAGATACCTCTCCGACAATCGGAGTGACAAACCCTAATCTCAAAATACGCCAACCCAACATCCACCATTGGAGACACCTGTAGTACTCCTTTATAATCACCCAGTTACGTTGTGACGTTTGGTAGCACCCAAAGTGTTCCTCCGGTAAACGGGAGTTGCATAATCTCATAGTCATAGGAACATGTATAAGTCATGAGGAAAGTAATAGCAACATACTAAACGATCGGTTGCTAAGCTAATGGAATGGGTCATGTTAATCAGATCATTCAACTAATGATGCGACCTCGTTAATCAAATAACAACTCTTTTGTTCATGGTCAGGAAACATAACCATCTTTGATTAACGAGCTAGTCAAGTAGAGGCATACTAGTGACACTCTGTTTGTCTATGTATTCACACATGTATTACGTTTCCGGTTAATACAATTCTAGCATGAATAATAAACATTTATCATGATATAAGGAAATAAATAATAACTTTATTATTGCCTCTAGGGCATATTTCCTTCAGGGACTTGGTGAAATTTTGAGCCCGCGCGACGGTCAAAATAGCGGTAGCGCTGGTTTAGAAACAACCTCTATAGCTAACTTAACTATATCGCTTGTCCTAAACAAGCGGTACCGCTAACTGTTCCAATTTCAATTTTTTTAATTCAAAAATACTTAGCTATAGCGCTGTGTAGGAGTAGCGCTAACTCAGGATCCAGCGCTATAGCTAACTTAGCTATACCGCTGGTCCACGATCCAGCGCTACTGCTAACTGTTCCAATTATTATTTTTATTTTCCTTTTCTTGTTTCTAATTTTCTTTTCTTTTATTATTTTCCTTTTCTTTTATGTTTATTTTTATTTTTCTTTTGTATTACTTTCTTCCTTTTATTTTTAGTTTTCTTTTCATTTATTATTTTCCTTTCCTTTTTCTTTTCCCACTGCGCGAATATCATCAGAACCATGCATGTGAAGGTAACATATCAGTTGACCGATAACAATTACTTAAGTTCATACACAAAATAGATACATACATACATATATATATATATATATATATATATATATATATATATATATAAATGTAGGTTTCTGATCAGCTGTATCGACGACGTTTCACATTGAGCTTCTTCCCTTTCTTGTTCGTTGCCGAGTAATTAAGCCCCTCCTTGTGACTTTTCCGGAGCCATGGAGTACGATCTTTCCTAGGTAATGTAGTATTGATTGTTCTTTTCACGTATGCTTCATCGTCATCGTCATCTTCCCTCATCGGGTTGCCGTATTGGTCGTACTCTTCCTCATTGGCGACTCTATCCATTCCGACGATGCTTCTTTTGGATCTCCCCACGACAACACGACTGGGATTGGCCTGGTCGGTGATGAAGAAGTATTGTGTCACGTGCTTAGCATGTAGCCATGGATCATTTTTGGCGATGACGTTAATGTTCACCGGAGTGCTCTTCGCGTCGGGTATACACTACTAGGAAAATGCTTATAGACAGTAGCATAGTAGTAGCACTTTTTATAACAAAGCACTGCTACTTATCAACAACGCATTATTATAAAAAGCGCTACTACTATGCACTTACCAGTAGTGCTGTTTTATTAAAAAAACGCTACTACTACAATTGCCATGCCATTGTCGGCAGGCTAGGCATAGTAGTAGCGCTTTTATGTATCAAGCGCTACTTCTACCAGACGTAGCAGTAGCGCTTTCTACATATAAGCGCTACTACTACGGGCTCTTTATACAACCCAACGGCCCGCGCTCGACCTCTCTCTCTCACCCCCCCCCCCCCCCGCCCTCACACACGCACTCGCCTCTCTTCGTCGTCGTCGTCGCCGCCCTCCCCCATGCACCATCGTCCCCCGTGCCGGAGCTCTCCCGCCGGTCGCCCTCGCCCATGCCGGCTCTGCTCCCCCGCTGGCCACCCTCCCCGCGCCGGCCTCCTCCCCCGCTGGCCACCCTCGCCCGCGCTGCCTCTGCTCGCACGTCGGCCTCCTCCCCGCGCCGGCCTCCTCCACCACCGCGAGGTACTCCTCCTCCCTCCATTTAGTTCATTAGGTTAGGTAACTTAGGTGAATTTAGTTAATAAACTTAGATGTTTTTTAGTTAGGGAAGTAGGTTAGGTAACTAATTAAGTAGATGCTAATTTAGGGCAGTGGTGTTTAGTTTATAGAAAAAATTCAATATAGATTTTTTACTATTTTTAGTAAGTGTTTAATACAATTAGTTAGAAAATTAATAGAACTAGTTAAACTAGTTTATTTTTAGTAAGTACTAGTTTATTTTATTTAGAGTAAGTGCTTAGTTGAACTAGTTGAATTAATAAAACTAGTTTATTTTTAGTAAGAAAATTTAGGTATATGAGATTTGATGATCTAATTAAAATTTTACTATAGAACTAGTTTATTTTTAGTAAGAAAATTAATAGAACTAGTTTATTTTTTAGTTAAACCAGTTATTTTTACGCATCGACGTCGATGATGCCTATCCCGCTTCCTCGTCGTCGAATCGGTGGAGGAGGCCTGGGCTTGGTGAGGAGCCATGTCCGGGACTGGGCTCCGCCGGGCTGGTACTTGGAGGTGCTACCTTCCGGAGGGCGAAGTTTGGTAACCAGCCAACCCGTCGTGGACCCGAACCTTTTTTGGTGGCGGTCGGGTGGGCCAGTGATGGTGCGGAGGCTTGAGGACCCCGCGGAGGTGGTACGTCACCGTGTCAGCGAGGAGGACGAGCACGTCCGTCCTTACATGGTTGCGTTGGAGGGCAGGTTCTCCAATACCTGGGAGGTTCTTCAGGGATCTCACTAGAGTTATGATCCAGTGATGGTTCCTTCTCTTTGGGTGTCCACCGCCCGCGCCGATACCCGTCGTTCGCTACGGTTTTAGCTGTATTAGTGATGTTATATGTATGATACTATTCGAGATCTATGAGTGAGAATATTCGACGATGTACGGACGAAAGAGATAGTTTAGTTTTTCTTATTGAATGAATGCTAATTGGAATACTAATTTATTTTACGATTTGGTTTTGATTATTGAATGCTCAAATTGGAAAACTACTCCATCAAGTATGAATGCTCATATGATGTAGATATAAACATGTATATCTTGTGTTGCTCAAATAGGATATGTGCTTGCCCAAGTGGCCGGACATGTTTGCAGGTTACATCTCCTATAGTGGCCTATGTTTTGCCGGAGTGTTGATTAATTTCTGTTCCAGCCAATTTCAGGCGCTCGATATGTCCTTTTTTAGAAAAGGTCATGCCGGATTTTTTTGTGAATTCTGGCATGACTTGTGCTAGAATATGTAGGAAATATCAAGTGGCCTGGATTTTCTCGAAAAATAATTAAACGACATTTCGGATTGACTTTAACCTACTGTATTAAGCTCCGTTAGCGAAAGAAAACAAAACACCACTTCAAGGTACTGTAATCAACTAATTCTTTAGTTATATTGGTGTTAAACCTACTGTATTCCAACTTCTCTATGGTTTATAAACTATTTTACTAGCCATAGATTCATCAAAATTGTTGGGGAACGTAGTAATTTCAAAATTTTCCTACGAACACGCAAGATCATGGTGATGCATAGCAACGAGAGGGGAGAGTGTAGTCTACGTACCCTCGTAGACCGACAGCGGAAGCGTTATGACAACGCGATTGATGTAGTCGTACGTCTTCACGGCTCGACCGATCAAGCACCGAAACTACGGCACCTCCGAGTTCTAGCACACGTTCAGCTCGATGACGATCCCCGGACTCCGATCTAGCAAAGTGTCGGGGACGAGTTCCGTCAGCACGACAGCGTGGTGACGATCTTGATGTTCTACCGTCGCAGGGCTTCGCCTAAGCACCACTATAATATTATCGAGGATTATGGTGAAGGGGGGCACCGCACACGACTAAGAGAACGATCACGAAGATCAACTTGTGTGTCTATGGGGTGCCCCCTGCCCCCGTATAAAAAGGAGTGGAGGAGGGGAGGGCCGGCCCTCTCTATGGCGCGCCCTAGGGGAGTCCTACTCCCACCTGGAGTAGGATTCCCCTTTCCTAGTGCAACTAGGAGTCCTTCCATGTAGTAGGAGTAGGAGACAAGGAAGGGGAAGTGGGAAGAGAAGGAAGGAGGGGGCGCCGCCCCTCCCCCTAGTCCAATTCGGACTAGTCAATGGGGGGGCGCGCGGCCTACCTCTCCCTCTAGCTAAAGCCCTATAAGGCCCATATACTTCTTCCCCGTATTCCCGTAACTCCCCGATACTCCGAAAAATATCCGAACCACTCGGAACCTTTCCGATGTCCGAATATAGTCGTCCAATATATCGATCTTTACATCTCGACCATTTTGAGACTCCTCGTCATGTCCCAGATCTCATACGGGACTCCGAACTCCTTCGGTACATCAAAACTCATAAACTCATAATATAACTATCATCGAAACCTTAAGCGTGCGGACCCTACGGGTTTGAGAACAATGTAGACATGACCGAGACACGTCTACGGTCAATAACCAATAGCGGAACCTGGATGCTCATATTGCCTCCTACATATTCTACGAAGATCTTTATCGGTCAGACCGCATAACAACATATGTTGTTCCCTTTGTCATCGGTATGTTACTTGCCCGAGATTCGATCGTCGGTATCTCAATACCTAGTTCAATCTCATTACCGGCAAGTCTCTTTACTCGTTCCGTAATACATCATCTCGCAACTAACAAATTAGTTGCAGTGCTTGCAAGGCTTATGTGATGTGCATTACCGAGAGGGCCCAGAGATACCTCTCCGACAATCAGAGTGACAAATCCTAATCTCGAAATACGCTAACCCAACATGTACCTTTGGAGACACCTATAGAGCTCCTTTATAGTCACCCAGTTACGTTGTGACGTTTGGTAGCACACAAAGTGTTCCTCCGGTAAACGGGAGTTGCACAATCTCATAGTCATAGGAACATGTATAAGTCATGAAGAAAGCAATAACAACACACTAAACGATCGAGTGCTAAGCTAACGGAATGGGTCAAGTCAATCACATCATTCTCCTAATGATGTGACCCCGTTAATCAAATAACAACTCTTTGTATATGGTTAGGAAACATAACCATCTTTGATTAACGAGCTAGTCAAGTAAAGGCATACTAGTGACACTCTGTTTGTCTATGTATTCACACATGTATTATGTTTCCGGTTAATACAGTTCTAGCATGAATAATAAACATTTATCATGAAATAAGGAAATAAATAATAAGTTTGTTATTGCCTCTAGGGCATATTTCCTTCAGTCTCCCACTTGCACTAGAATCAATAATCTAGTTCACATTGCCATGTGATTTAACACCAATAGTTCGCATCATTATGTGACCAACACTCAAAGGGTTTATTAGAGTCAATAATCTAGTTCACATCGCTATGTGATTAACACCCAAAGAGTACTAAGGTGTGATCATGTTTTGCCTGTGAGAGAAGTTTAGTCAACGGGACTGCCACATTCAGATCCGTATGTATTTTGAAAATTTCTATGTCAATAATGTTGTGCATGGAGCTACTCTAGCTAATTGCTCCCCCTTTCAATATGCATCCAGATTGAGACTTAGAATCATCTGGATCAGTGTCAAAGTTTGCATCGATGTAACCCTTTACGACGAACCTTTTGTTACCTCCATAATTGAGAAACATATTCTTATTCCACTAAGGATAATTTTGACCGTTGTCCAGTGATCTACTCCTAGATCACTATTGTACTCCCTTGCCAACATCAGTGTAGGGTATACAATAGATCTGGTACACAGCATGGCATACTTTATAGAACCTATGGCTGAGGCATAGGGAATGACTTTCATTCTCTTTCTATCTTCTGCCGTGGTCGGGTTTTGAGTCTTACTCAATTTCACACCTTGTAACACAGGAAAGAACTATTTCTTTGACTGTTCCATTTTGAACTACTTCAAAATCTTGTCAAGGTATGTACTCATTGAAAAAACTTATCAAGCGTCTTGATCTATCTCTATAGATCTTGATGCTCAATATGTAAGCAGCTTCACCGAGGTTTTCTTTGGAAAAATCCTTTCAAACACTCCTTTATGCTTTGCAGAATAATTCTACATTATTTCCGACCAACAATATGTCATTCACATATACTTATCAGGAATGATGTAGTGCTCCCACTCACTTTCTTGTAAATACAGGCTTCACCGCAAGTCTGTATAAAACTATATGCTTTGATCAACTTATCAAAGCGTATATTCCAACTCCGAGATGCTTGCACCAGTCCATAGATGGATCGCTGGAGCTTGCATATTTAGTTAACAACTTTAGGATCGACAAAACCTTCTAGTTGCATCGTATACAACTCTTCTTGAATAAATGCATTAAGGAATGCAGTTTTGTTTATCCATTTGCCAGATTTCATTAAATGCGGCAATTGCTAACATGATTCAGATAGACTTAAGCATAGATACGAGTGAGAAACTCTCATCGTAGTCAACACCTTGAACTTGTCGAAAACCCTTTGCGACAATTCTAGCTTTGTAGATAGTAACACTATTATCAGCGTCCATCTTCCTCTTGAGGATCCATTTATTTTCTATGGCTTGCCGATCATCGGGCAAATCCATCAAAGTCCATATTTTGTTCTCATACATGGATCATATCTCAGATTTCATGGCCTCAAACCATTTCGCGGAATCTGGGCTCATGATCGCTTCCTCTCACAAGTTCGTCATGGTCTAGTAACATGACTTCTAGAACAGCATTACCGTACCACTCTGGTGTGGATCTCACTCTGGTTTACCTACGAGATTTGGTAGTAACTAGATCTGAAGTTATATGATCATCATCATTAGCTTCCTCACTAATTGGTGTAGTAGTCACAAGAACAGATTTCTGTGATGTACTACTTTCCAATAAGGGAGAAGGTACAATTACCTTATCAAGTTTTCTACTTTCCTCCCACTCACTTCTTTCGAGAGAAACTCCTCTGGAAAGGATCCATTCTCAGCAACGAATATCTTGCCTTCGGATCTGTCATAGAAGGTGTACCCAACATTTTCTTTTGGGTATCCTATGAAGACGCACTTCTCCGATTTGGGTTTGAGCTTATCAGGATGAAACTTTTTCATATAAGCATCGCAACCCCAAACTTTAAGAAATGACAACTTTGGTTTCTTGCCAAACCACGGTTCATACGGTGCCGTCTCAACGGATTTTGATGGTGCCCTTTTTAACGTGAATGCAGCTGTCTCTAATGCATAACCCCATAACTATAGTGGTAAATCGGTAAGAAACATATTGTGAAACTATTCCACATTGTTTTAATTGAAGACCAAACTCATAACTCAAATATTTGTCTCCGCGATCAGATCGTGGAAACCTTATCTTCTTGTCATGATGATTTTCCACTTCACTCTGAAATTCTTTGAACTGTTCAAATGTTTCAGACTTATGTTTCATCAAGTAGATATACCCATATCTAGTTAAATCATCTGTGAAGGTCAGAAAATAACGATACCCGCCGCGAGCCTCAACACTCATCGGATCGCATACATCAGTATGTTTTATTTCCAATAAGTCAGTTGCTCGCTCCATTGTTCCAGAGAACGGCGTTTTAGTCATCTTGCCCATGAGGCATGGTTCACAAGCATTAAGTGATTCATAATCAAGTGATTCCAAAAACCCATCAGCATGGAGTTTCTTCATGCGCTTTACATCAATATGACCTAAACGGCAGTGCCACAAATAAGTCGCACTATCATTATTAACTTTTGCATCTTTTGGTTTCAATATTATGAATATGTGTATCACTACGATCGAGATCCAACGAACCATTTTCATTGGGTGTGTAACCATATAAGGTTTTATTTATGTAAACAGAACAACAATTTATTCTCTTACTTAAATGAATAACCGTATTGCAATAAACATGATCAAATCATATTTATGCTCAATGCAAACACCAAATAACACTTATTTAGGTTCAACACTAATCCCGAAAGTATAGGGAGTGTGCGATGATGATCATATCAATCTTGGAACTACTTCAAACACACATCGTCACCTTACCCTTAACTAGTCTCTGTTCATTCTGCAACTCCCGATTCAAGTTACTAATCTTAGCAACTGAACTAGTACCAAATATTGAGGGGTTGCTATGAACACTAGTAAAGTACACATCAATAACATGTATATCAAATATACCTTTGTTTACTTTGCCATCCTTTCTTATCCGCCAAATACTTGGGTAGTTCCGCTTCCAATGACCAGTCCCTTTGCAGTAGAAGCACTTAGTCTCAGGCTTAGGACCATACTTGGGCTTCTTCACTTGAGCAACAACTTGCTTGCTGTTCTTCTTGAAGTTCTCCTTTTTTCCTTTGCCCTTTTCTTGAAACTAGTGGTCTCGTCAACCATCAACACTTGATGTTTTTCTTGATTTCTACCTTCGTCAATTTCAGCATTACGAAGAGCTTGGGAATCGTTTCCGTTATCCCTTCCATATCATAGTTCATCACGAAGTTCTACTAACTTGGTGATGGTGACTAGAGAATTCTGTCAATCACTATTTTATCTGGAAGATTAACTCCCACTTGATTCAAGCGATTGTAGTACCCAGACAATCTGAGCACATGCTCACTAGTTGAGCGATTTTCCACCATCTTTTAGCTATAGAACTTGTTGGAGACTTCATATCTCTCAACTCGGGTATTTGCTTGAAATATTAACTTCAACTCCTGGAACATCTCATATGGTCCATGACGTTCAAAACGTCTTTGAAGTCCCGATTCTAAGCCGTTAAGCATGGTGCACTAAACTATCAAGTAGTCATCATATTGAGCTAGCCAAACGTTCATAACGTCTGCATCTGCTCCTGCAATAGGTCTGTCACCTAGCGGTGCATCAAGGACATAATTCTTCTGTGCAGCAACGAGGATAAACCTCAGATCACGGATCCAATCCGCATCATTGCTACTAATATCTTTCAACACAATTTTCTCTAGGAACATATCAAAATAAACTTATGAAAGCAACAATGCGAGCTATTGATCTACAACATAATTTGCAAAATACTACCAGGACTAAGTTCATAATAAATTTAAGTACAATTAATCATATTACTTAAGAACTCCCACTTAGATAGACATCCCTGTAATCATTTAAGTGATCACGTGATCCAAATCAACTAAACCATGTCCGATCATCACGTGAGATGGAGTAGTTTTCAATGGTGAACATCACTATGTTGATCATATCTACTATATGATTCACGCTCGACCTTTCGGTCTCCAGTGTTCCGAGGCCATATCTGTATATGCTAGGCTCGTCAAGTTTAACCTGAGTATTCCGCGTGTGCAACTGTTTTGCACCCGTTGTATTTGAACGTAGAGCCTATCAGACCCGATCATCACGTGGTGTCTTAGCACGAAGAACTTTCGCAACGGTGCATACTCAGGGGGAACACTTATACCTTGAAATTTAGAGAGAAATCATCTTATAAAGCTACTGTCGAACTAAGCAAAATAAGATGTATAAAAGATAAACATCATATGCAATCAAAATATGTGACATGATATGGCCATGATCATCTTGCGCCTTTGATCTCCATCTCCAAAGTACTGTCATGATCTCTATCGTCACCGGCATGACACCATGATCTCCATCATCTTGATCTATATCAATGTGTCATTACATGGTCGTCTCGCCAACACTTGCTCTTGCAACTATTGCTATCGCATAGCGATAAAGTAAAGCAATTATTTGGCACTTGCATCTTATGCAATAGAGAGACAACCATAAGAATTTTGCCAGTTGCCGATAACTTCAACAAAACATGATCATCTCATACAACAACTTATATCTCATCACGTCTTGACCATATCACATCACAACATGCCCTGCAAAAACAAGTTAGACGTCCTCTACTTTGTTGTTGCAAGTTTTACGTGGCTGCTACGGGCTGAGCAAGAACCGTTCTTACCTACGCCTCAAAACCACAACGATAGTTTGTGAAGTTGGTGCTGTTTTAACCTTCGCAAGGACCGGGCGTAGCCACACTTGGTTCAACTAAAGTTGGAGAAACTGACACCCGCCAGCCACCTGTGTGCAAAGCATGTCGGTAGAACCAGTCTCGCGTAAGCGTACGCGTAATGTCGGTCCAGGCCGCTTCATCCAACAATACCGCCGAACCAAAGTATCACATGCTGGTAAGCAGTATGACTTATATCGCCCACAACTCACTTGTGTTCTACCCGTGCATAGAACATCAACATATAAAACCTAGGCTCGGATACCACTGTTGGGGAACGTAGTAATTTCAAAATTTTCCTACGCACACGCAAGATCATGGCGATGCATAGCAACGAGAGGGGAGAGTGTAGTCTACGTACCCTCATAGACCGACAGCGGAAGCGTTATGACAACGCGGTTGATGTAGTCGTACGTCTTCACGGCCCGACCGATCAAGCACCGAAACTACGCCACCTCCGAGTTCTAGCACACGTTCAGCTCGATGACGATCCCCGGACTCCGATCTAGCAAAGTGTCGGGGAAGAATTCCGTCAGCACAACAGCGTGGTGACGATCTTGATGTTCTACCGTCGCAGGGCTTCGCCTAAGCACCGCTATAATATTATTGAGGATTATGGTGGAGGTGGGCACCGCACACGGCTAAGAGAACGATCACGAAGATCAACTTGTGTGTCTATGGGGTGCCCCCTGCCCCCATATAAAAAGGAGTGGAGGAGGGGAGGGCCGGCCCTCTCTATGGCGCGCCCTAGGGGAGTCCTACTCCCACCGGGAGTAGGATTCCCCCTTTCCTAGTCCAACTAGGAGTCCTTCCATGTAGTAGGAGTAGGAGACAAGGAAGGGGAAGAGGGAAGAGAAGGAAGGAGGGGGCGCCGCCCCTCCCCCTAGTCCAATTTGGACTAGTAAATGGGAGGGCGGCGGCCTGCCTCTCCCTCTCCCTAAAGCCCAATAAGGCCCATATACTTCTTCCCCGTATTCCCGTAACTCCCCCGTACTCTGAAAAATACCCGAACCACTCGGAACCTTTCCGATGTCCGAATAGAGTCGTCCAATATATCGATCTTTACGTCTCAACCATTTCGAGACTCCTCGTCATGTCCCCGATCTCATCGGGACTCCGAACTCCTTCGGTACATCAAAACTCATAAACTCATAATATAACTGTCATCGAAACCTTAAGCGTGCGGACCCTACGGGTTCGAGAACAATGTAGACATGACCGAGACACGTCTCTGGTCAATAACCAATAGCGGAACCTGGATGCTCATATTGGCTCCTACATATTCTACGAAGATCTCTATCGGTCAGACCGCATAACAACATAGGTTGTTCCCTTTGTCATCGGTATGTTACTTGCCCGAGATTCGATCATCGGTATCTCAATACCTAGTTCAATCTCGTTACCGGCAAGGCTCTTTACTCGTTCCGTAATACATCATCTCGCAACTAACTCATTAGTTGCAGTGCTTGCAAGGCTTATGTGATGTGCATTACCGAGAGGGCCCAGAGATACCTCTCCGACAATCGGAGTGACAAATCCTAATCTCGAAATACGCCAACCCAACATGTACCTTTGGAGACACCTGTAGAGCTCCTTTATAATCACCCAGTTACGTTGTGACGTTTGGTAGCACACAAAGTGTTCCTCCGGTAAACGGGAGTTGCATAATCTCATAGTCATGGGAACATGTATAAGTCATGAAGAAAGCAATAACAACATACTAAACGATCGAGTGCTAAGCTAACGGAATGGGTCAAGTCAATCACATCATTCTCCTAATGATGTGACCCCGTTAATCAAATAACAACTCTTTGTCTATGGTTAGGAAACATATCCATCTTTGGTTAACGAGCTGGTCAAGTAGAGGCATACTAGTGACACTCTGTTTGTCTATGTATTCACACATGTATTATGTTTCCGGTTAATACAATTCTAGCATGAATAATAAACATTTATCATGAAATAAGGAAATAAATAATAACTTTATTATTGCCTCTAGGGCATATTTCCTTCAAAAATAAGCAAACAACACACGAAAAACAGAATCTATCAAAAACAGAACACTCTGTAGTAATCTGTAACTAACGCAAACTTCTGGAACCCCAAAAATTCTAAAATAAATTGCTGGACGTGAGGAATTTATCTATTAATCATCTTCAAAAAGAATTAACTAAATAGCACTCTCCAATAAAAAATGAAAGCAATTCTCGTGAGCGCTAAAGTTTCTGTTTTTTTACAGCATGATCAACAAGACTTTCCCCAAGTCTTCCCAAAGGTTCTACTTGGCACAAACACTAATTAAAAGCATAAAACCACATCTAAACAGAGGCTAGATGAACTATTTATTACTAAAAAGGAGCAAAAAGCAAGGAACAAAAATAAAATTGGGTTTCCTCCCAACAAGCGCAATCGTTTAACGCCCCTAGCTAGGCATGATGATTTCAATGATGCTCACATAAAAGATAAGAATTGTAACATAAAGAGAGCATCATTAAGAATATAACTAGCACATTTAAGTCTAACCCACTTCCTATGCATAGGGATTTTGTGAGAAAACAACTTGTGGGAACAATAATCAACTAGCATAGGAAGGCAAAACAAGCATAACTTCAAAACTTTAAGCACATAGAGACGAAACATGATATTATTGCAATTCCTACAAGCATATATTCCTCCCTCATAATAATTTTCAGTAGCATCATGAATGAATTCAACAATATAACCAGCACCTAAAGCATTCTTTTCATGATCTACAAGCATAGAATTTTTATTACTCTCCACATAAGCAAAATTCTTCTCATTCGGAATAGTGGTGGGAGCAAACTCAACAAAATAACTATCATGTGATTGAAAATTAAGACCAAGATGACAAGTTTCATGGTTATCATTATTCTTTAAAGCATATGTGTCATCTCAATAATCTTCATAGATAGGAGGCATGCTCTCATCATAATAAATTTGCACATCAAAACTTGGGGGACAAAAAATTTCATCTTCATCAAACATAGCTTCCCCAAGCTTGTGGCTTTGCATATCATTAGCATCATAGATATTCAAGGAATTCATACTAACAACATTGCAATCATGCTCATCATTCAAATATTTAATCACTAGTAGAAAAAGGACCTAATGTGAGACACATTAGTCCCGGTTCGATTTTGGCCCGGTACTAATGGCATCATTCGTGCCGGTTCGAATGGCTATGCATTAATGCCGGTTCGTGTTGAACCTTTAGTACCGGTTCGTGCCACGAACCGGTGATAAAGGGGTGGTGGCAGGATGGCGTCAGGCCAGGGCCCCATTATCACCTTTAGTACCGGTTCGTGCCATGAACCGGGACTAAAGGGGTCTGACCTATAGTCCCAGTTGGAGACACAAACCGGGACTATAGGGCAATTTTCAAACTCTACCCCCCCCCCCCCCTCCCCGTGTATCACTATTTTGGAAAATAAAATCCTTCGAGAGGTAGTTATATTACTACACCTACTAGTTATGAAAATTTGAAAACTTAAATTTGGACATGTTTTGCAAAAAGTGTAGGGAAAATGTAAAACGGCTATAACTTTTGCATACGATGTCGGAAAAACGTATAATATATCAAAAATTCAGCACAAAAATCCGCATCTAGTGTTGCGCTTGCAGCGGGTTTGTCATCTAGCGGTGCTTCCACGACGTAATTCTTCTGTGCAGCAATGAGGATAATCCTCAAGTTACGGATCTAGTCCGTGTAGTTGCTATCATCATCTTTCAACTTAGCTTTCTCTAGGAACGCTTTAAAATTGAACGGAACAACAGCACGGGCCATGTATCTACAACAACATAGACATGCAAAATACTATCAGGTACTAAGTTCATGATAAATTAAAGTTCAATTAATCATATTACTTAAGAACTCCCACTTAGATAGACATCCCTCTAATCATCTAAGTGATCATGTGATCCATCTCAACTAAACCATGTCCAATCATAACGTGGGATGGAGTAGTTTTCAATGGTGAACATCACTATGTTGATCATATCTACTATATGATTCACGTTCGACCTTTCGGTCTCAGTGTTTCGAGGCCATATCTGAATATGCTAAGCTCGTCAAGTTTGACACGAGTATTCTGCGTGTGTAAAACTGGCTTGCCCCCCGTTGTATGTGAACGTAGAGCTTATCACACCCGATCATTACGTGGTGTCTCGGCACGACGAACTGTAGCAACGGTACATACTCAGGGAGAACACTTGTACCTTGAAATTTAGTGAGAGATCATCTTATAATGCCACCGCCGAACTAAGTAAAATAAGATGCATAAAGGATAAACATCACATGCAATCAATATAAGTGATATGATATGGCCACCATCATCTTGTGCCTTTGATCTCCATCTTCAAAGCACCGTCATGATTACCATCGTCACCGGCTTGACACCTTGATCTCCATCGAAGCATCGTTGTTGTCTCGCCAACTATTGCTTTTACGACTATCGCTACCGCTTAGTGATAAAGTAAAGCAATTACATGGCGATTGCATTTCATACAATAAAGTGACAACCATATGGCTCCAGCCAGTTGCCGATAACTCTGTTACAAAACATGATCATCTCATACAATAAAATTTAGCATCATGTCTTGACCATATCACATCACAACAGGCCCTGCAAAACAAGTTAGATGTCCTCTACTTTGTTGTTACAAGTTTTACGTGGCTGCTACGGGCTTCTAGCAAGAACCATTCGTACCTACGCATCAAAAACCACAACACGGTATAGTGATTGCTTTTTGATCTTCAGAAAGAACCTTGTTCATTGAATCCGATTCAACTAAAGTTGGAGAAACTGACACCCACTAGCCACTTGTGTGCCAAGAACGTTGGTAGAACTAGTTTCGCGTAAGCGTACGCGTAATGTCGGTCTGAGCCGCTTCATCCAACAATACCGCTGAATCAAGAATCAACTAGTAACGACAAGCAATATGTATATACCCACGCCTACAACTCCTTTGTGTTCTACTCATGCATATAACATCTGCGCATAGACCTGGCTCGGATGCCACGATTGGGGAACGCGGTAATTTCAAAAAAAATCCTACGCACACACAAGATCCATCTAGGTGATGCATCGCAACGAGAGGGGAGAGTGTTGTCCATGTACCCTCATAGACCGTAAGCGGAAGCATACGTTATGACAATGCGGTTGATGTAGTCATACGTCTTCACGATCCGTCCGATCCTAGCACCGAAGGTACGGCACCTCCGCGATCTGCACACGTTCAGCTCGGTGACGTCCCACGAACTCTAGATCCAGCTGAGGTCGAGGGAGAGTTTCGTCAGCATGACGGCGTGATGACGGTGATGATGAAGTTACCGACGCAGGGCTTCGCCTAAGCACTACAACGATATGACCGAGGTGGAAATCTGTGGAGGGGGGCACCGCACATGGCTAAACAATCAACTTGTGTGTCTATGGGGTGCCCCCTCCCTCGTATATAAAGGAGTGGAGGAGGGGGAGGTCCGACCCTCTATGGCGCGTCTCAAGGGGGGAGTCCTACTCTCGGTGGGAGTAGGATTGCCCCTTCCCTTGTTGGAGTAGGACAGAAAGGAAGGGGGAGAGAGAGGGAAGGAAGGGGGGGGGGACGCAATTCGGATTGGGCTTAGGGGCGTGCCCTCCACCTTGGCCGCCTCCTCCTCTCTCCCACTAAGGCCCAATAAGGCCCATACACTCCCCGGGGGTTCCGGTAATCCCCCCCCCCCCCCCCCCCCGCGTACTTCGATAAATGCCCGAACTCACCCGGAACCATGCCGATGTCCAAACATAGCCTTCCAATATATCGATCTTTATGTCTCGACCATTTCGAGACTCCTCGTCATGTCTGTGATCATATCCGGGACTCCGAACTACCTTTGGTACATCAAAACACATAAACTCATAATACCGATCATCATCGAACGCGAAGCGTGCGGACCCTACGGGTTCGAGAACTATGTAGACATGACCGACATGACCGAGATCATAGGGTCCGCACGCTTAATGTTTGATGACGATTCGTATTATGAGTTTATGTTATTTGATGTACCGAAGGTTGTTCGGAGTCCCAGATGAGATCACGGGCATAACGAGTAGTCTTGAAATGGTTGAGACATATGGATTGATATATTGGAAGGTTATATTCGGACACCGGAATGGTTCCGAAGTGTATCGGGTATTTTCCAAAGTACCGGTGGGTTACCGGAACCCCCCGAAGGGGTTAATGGGCCTTCATGGGCCCTAGTGGAAGAGAGAAGGCAACAACCAGGTGGAGGCGCGCGCCCCCCAAGCCCAAACCGAATTGGACTAGGGGTTGGGGGCGGCCCCCCTTTCCTTTCTCTCCTCCTCCTATTTCCCCCATCTCCTTGTAGGAATAGGAAGGGGGGGGGGCGAATCCTACTTGGAGTAGGACTCCCCCCCCCCCCGCTTGAGCGTGCCACCCTTGCCGGCCTCCTCCTCCCTCCCTCCTTTATATATGTGGGGAGGGGGCACCCTAGAATACACAAGTTGATCCTTTAGCCGTGTCCGGTGCTCCCCTCCACAGAAACACACCTCAGTCATATCATCGTAGTGCTTAGGCGAAGCCCTGCGCAGGTAACTTCATCATCACCATCACCACGCCGTCGAGCTGACGAAACTCTCCCTCGGCCTCAACTGGATCAAGAGTTCGAGGGACGTCACCAAGCTGAACGTGTGCAGATCACGGAGGTATTCGACTACATCAACCGCGTTACTAAATGCTTCCGCTTTCGGTCTACGAGGGTACGTGGACACACTCTCCCCGCTCGTTGCTATGCTTCTCCTAGATAGATCTTGCGTGTTCGTAGGCAAATTTTTTGAAATACTATGTTCCCCAACAGGTGGCTGGGCCAAAAGTGAACAAGTGCCAGCCATGGTGAATTGTCGCTAACTTCAAGAGATGTGCATATGATCGCGAGGTTGCAAATGGATGGAGCATGCTTCTCTTCAAATTCTTAGAATTAGTTACCTTTTTTCCTCTGCAGTTTCTATCTTCAAATTCTCTTAATTCTTTACCCATTTTCCTCTGCAGTTTCTATCCTTTTCAAAGCTATTTCTGTTGTTTATATGCCTAACCTGAAAATATATACGGTAATATATGGTGAGTATTTTTCCTTTTCAATACCTTCTTATGGTTATTCGATTCAGTTAGCTAGATGAACAACTACAGTTATACGAATTGCATGCCTTCAATGCTTAAGCTGTTGTTATATTGGCTTGCGAAACATGCACATGACTGTACCTGTGGATAAAAATTACCCTAGAAGCCCAACATTGAGAATACAGACTGAATGCCATGAAAGTTTGAGAAATGCAACAAGTGAAAGACTTTGATTTGCCTAATCGGCTGCAGGAAAATGTTGTATTTTTTTAATCTGAAAATTGGACCCAGGGCTTATAGATCGTTTCTGCTGTTCGATATTACATACATTATCACAGTTTGTCACTGCTTGGTGTAGACTTTTCTAGCCCAACACACGTTTGACCTTCTACCACAGATACGGACACCATAATGTGACCTTTATGAATTTTGTTGTTGTTGAAGATGTACTGATTCACATTAGTTAACCAGAGACATAAAAATATCTGATGTCTCCATACGAAAACAATCTCAAAACATTATCACTGCCTCCAATATGGGGTCACCTCCCATAGTAAATATATAGATGAAGCTGGGACAGCAGTTTATTATTGGTATCACTCTGCATTGCTAGTTATCTTATGTCAAAGAATTATGTTGGCACTAGAGTATGTCTGCAAATTTCCAACTAACTTAAGTTAGATACAGTAAGATGTTGTGGATTCTTATAGTTATATAAATTAACATTCTTTTATCATTATGATAATAAGAAGTAATAGTACACATGATTTGCACCTTAGTTTGGAGTACATAAGAAGACCGAAATAGAGAAGATGGCTGCAAAAATTTTATTCACACTTGCATCTAACATTTCTTTTCAATACATATGTTTAGTAGCACTAAAGCAGCATGAATGGCTCGAGCACCATCCATTATGTTTGAAGTCTCTTTTGGTTTCAAATGCTCCAACCACTACCATCAACTCGCTGGGGTACTAATAGATAATATTTGTTGATATTCTACCTGTGAAAATCAATGTAAACCATCAAATATTTTGGTGGTAATATTTTACATCTATAATCATAATGTCCAACAACTTGAAATTGTATATTTTCGTGTGTTTAATAAACATAGGAGATAAATTTAGTATGTAATCTATACTTTAGTATGTAATCGCTACAACATAGAACTAGCCCGTGCTGGTGCACGGGTCGATGACTAGTTCCTACTAACTCCAATGCCCTCCCTACTAGTAGTACACTGGTATAACTCCGTATTACTACTTTTCTTTCATGGTATTCATGATTTAAAAAATAAATAAACCCTAAGGGTTTAGAAATTGGATAGTCGGACCGAGATTAGACATCAAGGTTTTAAATCAACACTTCTCTTTCATGGTATTCATTAATTTGGTACGTCAAGAGACTGGGAGATTTTACTCTAAGAATATATTGCACGCCAGTTACAATGTAAGAAGCGGGCAGTGAACGTACATGACAAAGGAGTGCGGGTTAACTCGAGGACAGAAACTTATCCTTGTTTTGTCTACTCACTGCTAATAAGACCAGTGTACCTTAAACATATGCACGGCACCGCCCCATCCTTGGTATAATCTTCCCATTTTCATTTCCCGTGATTGTTCAGTCCCACATAGATTCCTGCGTAGTTGGCGTATAAATTAGGGCGTCCTAGACTGAGCCCTGGTGTAAACTAACTTCAAATGGCTTCTCCCGTGTTCTTGTCCATCCTCCTGGTCATATTTGGCAGCTACCTTTCCATTTGTGCTGCAGGCGACGGTAAGCAAAGCTTCGTTGTGGTGTCTACCAGATCATTTCAGACAGAAGATGTCTGCTCCACATCGACAGGTACGTGCATATGTACATGAATTGAGGATAGTATAATTCAGCAGTATGACACTTGGATGTTTCAGTGACGTCGTGGCCAAACCGCGCCGCTGCGCCTCTGGTGCACAGGCACGGACCCTGCGCGAAGTCGCGGTCCACCGACAAGCCATCTTTCACGGAGGCGCTTCATAGAAGCCGCGTCCGCGCAGACTACATCATGAGCAAAGCGCCAAGGGGCACCACGGTGCAGGAGCAGGACGAGGGCAAGGTGAGCATCCCGGCATACCTGGGGACCTCCGTCGACTCGCAGGAGTACGTGGTCACCTTGGGCCTGGGCACGCCGGCAGTGGAGCAGGTCGTCCTCCTGGACACCGGTAGTTACCTGTCGTGGGTGCAGTGCGCGCCATGCAACTCCAGCGACTGCTACCCTCAGAAAGACCCCTTGTTCGACCCGCGCAAGTCCTCCACCTACGCTCCCATCTCCTGCGGCTCCCACGTCTGCAAGATCCTCCAGTCCGACGACAAGTTGAACAATGGCTGCGGCATGAACGGCAATGGCACCCAGTCCCAGTGCGGGTATCGAGTCGAGTACGGAGGAGGGTTAAAGACCAGTGGCGTGTACAGCAACGAGGCGCTCACGCTGGCGCCCGGCATCGTCATCAAGGACTTCCATTTCGGCTGCGGATACAAGCAGGGTGGCCCGAATGACAAGTTCGACGGCCTGCTCGGACTCGGCCGCGCGCCTGAGTCGCTCCCGGTTCAGACCTCCGCAGTATACGGCGGCTCTTTCTCCTACTGCCTCCCGCCGGTGAGCAGCGGCACCGGGTTCCTCGCCCTTGGCGCGCCCAGCAACTCCTCGGCCTTCTCATTCACGCCCATGACCCCCTTAATGGATTACGCCACGTTCTACGTGGTCGAGCTCACCGGTATCAGCGTCGGCGGGAAGCAGCTCCACATCCCACGGAAGGCGTTGGAGGGGGGCATGATCGTAGACTGCGGCAATATCATCACGCAGCTACCAATGACACCCCACGCGAAACTGCAGTCCGCGTTCCGGGCGGCCATGGCGGCTTATCCGCTCGTCCCAAGCGACCCGGACGAGACATGCTACAACTTCACCGGATACAGCAACGTCACCGTGCCCAAGGTCGCTCTCACGTTCAGCGGCGGCGTCACAATCGACCTCGATGTCCCCAATGGGGTTCTGTTGGACGGCTGTCTGGCCTTCGCCGAGTCCGGGCCAGATGGTTACGGCGGGACCATCGGCAACGTCCAAATGAGAACGTTGGAGATGTTGTACGACGTTAGGGGTGGTAGACTCGGATTCCGGCCAGATGCCTGTTGACTCCTCAAGCTATGCCTCAATCGATCAGGAGCTAGCTTACAGAAAAATAAGATCGGTTTGGTGTTAACTGCTCGACTGCTCCACAGTGGATGGCATGTAGTGCTTTAGGAAATAAGCTCAACGCTCTTTATGCTTTGAATAATGTAGTGCATCAAAAAAAAGAATAATGTAGTGCATGGCGATGTGACGTTCCCGTGCACATGCACGTACTCCTAGATAGGTTAGTCTAGTGCTGCATGTACGTACTTTTTCCTTTGCATTTTTGGTTTACTCTCCGGCTAGCAAGGCACACTGGAAGCAATCATGGATGGCGCGGCATTAGGTGGATCGTGGGGCAGTTAGACTGGAGTTTGTTAGCAGTTAGTTGAGACCCTTTGTAATTGACATATATAGAGGAAAGAATAAAAGAAATGGTCGCCAAGTTAGGCGACGCAAAGCATTGTCTCTCTCTCGTTCGTCCTTCTCACTCTTTCTCTCTCTCACTTTGTAATCATCTCGGCGATTCTGGCAACAATAATTGGCATCAGAGTCATGGGTATTCGGTCGCACGCCTGGTTGATCAAGTGGTGTCTCAACCACTACGGTCGTGTTGGATTCCGAGACGGAGAAGGAGAAGGAGAAGAAGAAAGGAAGCCAGGCCACTACGGCACGGGTTGCACGAGTCACCGCTTCCGGCAGTGCAGAAATCCACATGGTGCAGCGGCTGGTGCGCGAGACCGAGTCATCAGCGTCCATGATGCTCAACCACACCAATTATCGAGTAGTTCTTGTTCATGCAGGTCAAGCTGCAGGCGGGCGGGCTCTGGGCTGCGATCGAGGCTTGTGCCGACGATGAGCGCGAGGATCGCCGCACGCTCTCCTTCATCCTCACCAGCGTTCTGATCGAAAACATGAACTTAGCATAGTCCAAGCGTTTTTGTAACCCATTTTTCATTATTATATTACTCGAGAACTACTTATAAGAACCCATAGTAAGAAGAAATTCCTCTTGTTTTGCTGGTAAAGAAGATACCGCTGCCGGTCTACGACGTCACCGCCGTCCAGGCACTGGTAGAAAAAGAGGCTTCCGTCCAGCCCCATTAGTCGCGAAACTGTAGGAACCGCGACTAATGAAGTCTTTAGTCGCGGTTCGGCAGACGAACCGCGACCAAAGGCTTGGGCCCAGGGCGCTCGGTGGCCAGCTGGTGCACGTGAGGGGCTTTAGTCGCGGTTGGCCAGGCCAACCGCGACTAAAGCTCCTCCCCTATATATACCAGTTCAGCACACTCACTTAGCCATTTGATGCCACTTCTCTTCGCAAGCTTCACAAGGGGGTGTAGGTTTGCTTTTGGTTCCTCTTATGCACACAAGGTGTTTGATGAAATGCCCCAAGAGCGTGAAACAAACATGATATGAAGTGTTGGAGCCACACTTGAGGTTCCTCATTTATTTTTTCCTCCTCGATCGCGGTTAGCAACTTGAACCTTTCATGCATGTGTGTCATTGATAAAATATGCATGTGTGTTGTTCATTGTTTAATTTCTATTGTTTATAGCTAGTTAGTTTAACAAATGCATGATGGTTAATTATATATTTTATATTATAATAATGCAGATGAATCGGCAATGGATGTACGGTAACCGACTCTCACGCGAGTTCACTACGGGTTTGAAAGATTTCCTTGTAGTGGCTAATGCGAACAAGCAGAAGGGTTTTGTTATCTGTCCATGTGTTGACTGTAAGAATCAGAAGGGTTACTCTTCCTCAAGAGAAGTTCACCTGCACCTGCTTCGGCACGGTTTCATGCCAAGCTATAATTGTTGGACCAAGCATGGAGAAAGAGGGGTTATAATGGAAGAAGATGAAGAAGGGGATGATTTCATCGATGAAAGCTATCTTGCTCATTTCGGTGATACTTTCATGGAGGATGCTGAAGGTGAAGGGGAAGATGAAGGGGAAGGTGAAGGTGAAGAAGAGGCACGTGATGAGACCGTTGATGATCTTGGTCGGACCATTGCTGATGCACGGAGATGCTGCGAAACTGAAAAGGAGAGGGAGAATTTGGATCGCATGTTAGAGGATCATAGAAAGTCGTTGTACCCCGGATGCGATGATGGTCTGAAAAAGCTGGGCTGCACACTGGATTTGCTGAAATGGAAGGCACAGGCAGGTGTAGCTGACTCGGCATTTGAAAACTTGCTGAAAATGTTGAAGAATATGTTTCCAAAGAATAACGAGTTTCCCGCCAGTACGTACGAAGCAAAGAAGGTTGTCTGCCCTCTAGGTTTAGAGGTTCTGAAGATACATGCATGCATCAACGACTGCATCCTCTACCGCCGTGAATACGAGAATTTGAATGAATGCCCGGTATGCACTGCATTGCGTTATAAGATCAGAGGCGATGACCCTGGTGACGATGTTGAGGGCGAGAAACCCAGGAAGAGGGTTCCCGCCAAGGTGATGTGGTATGCTCCTATAATACCACGGTTGAAACGTCTGTTCAGGAACAAAGAGCATGCCAAGTTGTTGCGATGGCACAAAGAGGACCGTAAGTCGGACGGGGAGTTGAGACACACCGCAGATGGAACGCAATGGAGAAAGATCGACAGAGAGTTCAAATATTTTGCAGCTGACGCAAGGAACATAAGATTTGGTCTAAGTACAGATGGCATGAATCCTTTTGGCGAGCAGAGCTCCAGCCATAGCGCCTGGCCCGTGACTCTATGCATCTACAACCTTCCTCCTTGGTTGTGCATGAAGCGAAAGTTCATTATGATGCCAGTGCTCATCCAAGGTCCGAAGCAACCCGGCAACGACATCGATGTGTACCTAAGGCCATTAGTTGATGAACTTTTACAGCTGTGGGGCAGACCTGGTGTCCGTGTGTGGGATGAGCACAAAGAAGAGGTATTTGACCTACGAGCGTTGCTTTTCGTAACCATCAACGATTGGCCTGCTCTTAGTAACCTTTCGGGACTGTCAAATAAGGGATACAATGCATGCATGCACTGCTTACATGAGACTGAAAGTGTACATTTGCCAAATTGTAAGAAGAACGTGTACCTTGGGCATCGTCGATTTCTTCCGAAAATTCATCCAGTAAGAAAGAAAGGCAAGCATTACAACGGCAAGGCAGATCACCGGCCGAAGCTTGCGGAACGCACTGGTGCTGAGGTATTTGATATGGTCAAGGATTTGAAAGTCATCTTTGGAAAGGGTCCTGGCGGACAATCAGTTCCGAAGGGAGCTGACGGGCACGCAGCCATGTGGAAGAAGAAATCTATATTCTGGGAGCTAGAATATTGGAAAGTCCTAGAAGTCCGCTCTGCAATCGACGTGATGCACGTTACAAAGAATATTTGCGTGAACCTCCTAAGCTTCTTGGGCGTGTATGGGAAGACAAATGATACAAAGGAAGCACGGCAGGACCAGCAACGTTTGAAAGACCCTGATGAGCGGCATCCGGAATGGTTTCAAGGTCGTGCCAGCTACGCTCTGACCAAAGAAGAGAAGGTCATCTTTTTTGAATGCCTGAGCAGTATGAAGGTCCCGTCTGGATTCTCGTCCAATATAAAGGGAATAATAAACATGGCGGAGAAAAAGTTCCAAAACCTGAAGTCTCACGACTGCCACGTGATTATGACGCAATTGCTTCCGATTGCTTTGAGGGGGCTCCTGCCGGAAAATGTTCGAGTAGCCATTGTGAAGCTATGTGCATTCCTCAATGCAATCTCTCAGAAGGTAATCAATCCAGAAGTTCTACCACGGTTACAGAACGATGTGATCCAATGTCTTATCAGTTTCGAGTTGGTGTTCCCGCCATCCTTCTTCAATATTATGACGCACCTCCTGGTTCACCTAGTCGAAGAGATTTTCATTCTCGGTCCTGTATTTCTACACAATATGTTCCCCTTCGAGATGTTCATGGGAGTATTAAAGAAATATGTTCGTAACCGTGCTAGGCCAGAAGGAAGCATCGCCAAGGGCTATGGAAATGAGGAGGTAATTGAGTTTTGTGTTGACTTTGTTCCTGACCTTAAGACGATTGGTCTTCCTCGATCGCGGCACGAGGGGAGACTAAGTGGAAAAGGCACGATCGGAAGGAAATCAACGATATGTATGGACGGCCATTCTCTGACTGAAGCACACCACACTGTACTGACCAATTCCAGCTTGGTGGCTCCGTACTTTGAGAAACACAAGAATATTTTACGCTCGGACAACCCGGGGAAGCCTGAATCCTGGATTAGGAAGGCCCACATGGAGACTTTCGGCAGTTGGTTGAGAAAACATTTAATGAATGACAATGATGTTGTAGATCAGCTGTACATGTTGGCCAAGACACCATCTTCGACTATAACGACTTTCCAAGGGTACGAGATAAATGGGAATACATTTTACACGATCGCCCAAGATAAAAAGAGCACCAACCAAAACAGTGGTGTCCGCTTTGATGCAGCAACCGAGAATGGGCAAAAGGTCACATATTATGGTTACATAGAGGAGATATGGGAACTTGACTATGGACCCTCCTTTAAGGTCCCTTTGTTCCGGTGCAAATGATTCAAGCTAACAGGAGGTGGGGTAAAGGTGGACCAGCAATATGGAATGACAATGGTGGATTTCAACAATCTTGGTTACCTTGACGAACCATTCGTCCTAGCGAAAGATGTCGCTCAGGTTTTCTATGTGAAGGACATGAGTAGCAAACCGAGGAAACGGAAAGATAAGAAAACGATCAGTACATCATGCGATGATCCAAAGCGCCACATTGTTCTTTCAGGGAAAAGAAACATCGTGGGAGTGGAGGACAAGATAGACATGTCAGAAGATTATAATATGTTTGCTGAAATTCCGCCCTTCAAAGTGAACACCGACCCAAGCATTAAGTTAAATGATGAGGATGCTCCATGGATACGGCACAATCGTAAGCAAGCAGGGACACAAGGGAAGAAATGATGTGTAATAATTTATTGTACCAAACTTTGTTGAATGGATCATGTGAATTATATTACCCGTGATGTGTTTGGTGACCATTTTCGAATGATTCGAGATACCACTGATGATACATGAAATTTGGAGTGATTTAGTCATACTCCTGCCTAGGCGTATAATATGCATACTCGTAGTCTTCATAGCCGCCATCGTTGTACTGCTGGTAGTCGTCGCCTTCTAAGTTGCCGTCGTCGTCGTCGCTGCTGTCGTCGCTGTCGTCGGGCGGCGCTCGTGGCTCGAACTGAGGGTAGCGCAGGCGGGCGATATCGCCGGCCATGATGTAGTCCATGACGCTCTGCAGAGTCCGGCCGTACCACCATAGCCGACGGCCGGCCTCGTGGAAGTTCCCAGGAGGCAGACCGTCCTCCTCATACCTGGCGAGCGCCCTCTCATGCCGATTGATGAAGAAGGCGTCCCAACTATGCTGGTTATCGGGATGCCAGCGGGAATTCATCCGCTGCTCCGGCGTGAGGTCGAGGTAGTAGTGGTTCGTGATGGCCGCCCGGCGCGCAGTACCCTGAGGGACGGGAGGGACCGGCACGCCGCCGGCGCTTAGGCTCCAGCCGGTGGGGACGCGGTAGCCCGGTGGACAAGGGTAGTTCGAGGCGCAAAGCTCCTCCACCTGCTGGTAGGTTAGAGTGGGTGCGGTGGAAGTCATGAGAGAGTGATGAGAGATTGTAGAGATGTGATAATGCTGGCCAAGCCGGGCTACATATATGTAGTGAGAAATGGCGGGAAAAATGGGAGCGGGAAGACAGGAGGCGGGAAGAAAGTGGCGGGAAGAAGAGGAATCCAGAGCTGGTCATCTAACCTTTAGTCCCGGCTGGTTGGTGCAACCGGGACTAAATGTGGTTTTTGTGTGATCTAAGAAAACTGTCGGTGGGATAAGGACGTTTGGGTAAGCTTTAGTCCCGGCTGGAGGGTGCAACCGTGACTAAAGCTGTCGGCAGGATAAGGACGCGTGGGTAGCGCACGACGCCCTGTCGGAGGAACAAGACAAAGAAGAAGCGGCGCCGTGCCTATAAAAGGAGCATCGATACGCGGGAAGATAGAGGCGTGAAGAAATGTTGGGAAGACATAGGCGGGAAAGAACTGGCGGGAAGAACTTGTGGGAAGACAGAGGCGGCCGGGAAGAACTTCTCTGAATTTTTTGATATATTATTTGTATTTTTAGAATTTTGAAATGAATTAGTTCTATTTTTATAAATTTTTTGATATATTATTTGTATTTTTAACATATTGAATTGAATTAGTTTTATTTTTCTTAATTTTTTGATATATTATTTGTATTTTTAAGATTTTGAATTGAATTAGTTTTATTTTTCTGAATTTTTTGATATATTATTTGTATTTTTAACATTTTGAATTGAATTAGTTTTATTTTTCTTAATTTTTTGATATATTATTTGTATTTTTAACATTTTGAATTGAATTAGTTTTATTTTTCTTAATTTTTTGATATATTATTTGTATTTTTAACATTTTGAATTGAATTAGTTTTATTTTTCTTAATTTTTTGATATATTATTTGTATTTTTAACATTTTGAATTGAATTAGTTTTATTTTTCTTAATTTTTTGATATATTATTTGTATTTTTAGAATTTTGAATTGAATTAGTGTTATTTTTCTGAATTTTTTGATATAATATTTGTGTTTTTAACATATTGAATTGAATTAGTTCTATTTTTCTGAATTTTTTGATATATTATTTGTATTTTTAACATATTGAATTGAATTAGTTTTATTTTTCTTAATTTTTGATATATTATTTGTATTTTTAAGATTTTGAGTTGAATTAGTTTTATTTTTCTGAATTTTTTGATATATTATTTGTATTTTTAACATTTTGAATTGAATTAGTTTTATTTTTCTTAATTTTTTGATATATTATTTGTATTTTTAACATATTGAATTGAATTAGTTTTATTTTTCTGAATTTTTTGATATAATATTTGTGTTTTTAACATATTGAATTGAATTAGTTTTATTTTTCTGAATTTTTTGATATATTATTTGTATTTTTAAGATTTTGAAAAAGAAAAAGTATTTTAAAAAATACCTTTAGTCGCGGTTGGCCTGGCCAACCGCGACTAAAGGTCGTTGCGCGCGGGAACGCAAAAACCCGCCAAAAATACCTTTAGTCGCGGTTGGCCTGGCCAACCGCGACTAAAGGTCGTTGCGCGCGGGAACGCAAAAACCCGCAAAAAACCCTTTAGTCGCGGTTGGTCTGGCCAACCGCGACTAAAGGTTACCCTTTAGTCGCGGGTCGCCTCCCCAACTGCGACTAAAGGGGGGGCTAAAAATATAAGGGCCCGAACCTTCGTCTCCATTTCTCGTCTTTTCCGATTCTCTGCCGCGCCGAAGGCCTGCCGTCATCGCTGTCGCCCTCGCCCTCGACGCCGCCCGCCGTCGCCCTCGCCCTCGACGCCGCCCGCCGTCGCCCGCCATATGTTTGCACACCGGCCTCCCTCGCCCACCGCGCGCGCGCCGCCTCGCTCGCCCGCCCTCAACGCCGCCGGCCCGCCCGCCCCTCTGCTGCGTTTCCGGCCTTCTCCGGTGAAGTGCCGCCACGGGAGAGGCTCATCGGAGCTCTCTCCGGCACCCGCCTACGTGGCATTCCCCCGGGGCCACCCGCTGGGTCGCTGACTAGTGGCCCCCAATGGCCCCCCTTACCTATGTCAAACGGGGCCCACGCCCTTGGAACGGTTTAAAAAAATGAAAATAAATAAATAAAATTAAATATTAAACAATTAATTAACTAAATAATTAACCTAATTAATTCTGTTTAAATTAATTAATCAAGTTTAATTAAACTAATTAACTATTTAATCTAACTAATCTGAATTAGGACTAAAAGTGAATGACATGCGGGTCCCCTGGCCCACTTTGACCAGTCAACTGGGACTGTTGACTGCTGACTCAGCAGTTAACGGGTCCCATCTGTCATACACATGAACACACTGCTGGGTGCACTTCCGTGTACCCATAGCAGTTTCTGTATTTAATAATTTGAATTAAATTAAATTAGGATATTAGAAAATGAACCAAAACTTTGAAAATTAATACAAAATAAACCGTAACTCGGATGGGAAAACTCTGTACATGAAAGTTGCTCAGAACGACGAGATGAATCCGGATACGCAGCCCGTTCGTCCATCACGCATCCCTAGCATAGCGAACACGCAACTTTCCCCCTTCGACCCATCTGTCTGAAAACGCGAAACACCGGGAATACTTTCCCGGATGTTTCCCCCCTTCACCGGTACCACCTCGTACCGCGTTATTGTAAACATGTCGTGGCAACTTTATTGTAAACCCTATTACAACTTGAGTGTAAACCCTCTCCCACCCCTTCCTCGCCCCCTCCTTTTGCCACCGCCCTTTCGCCACCGCCACCGCCCCCCTTCTTCACTTAATTAATTTGTTTTTACTACATGTTTTCAGGACTGACATAATGGCGGACGATAGAGCTGACCCGATTATGGACAACTATGATCCGGACGGTGAAGCACATATGTTCGGCATCATAAACGGCGATATTCTATATGTGCCGACCAGACAAGAAGAAGATGATATCTCTTCTTATCTGAACCTTGACGGTGAAGATGAAGGGCGCCGTCAGCAAGATGATGCCGAACAAACGTCGATAAACGATGATCTTCAAATGGAAGTAGCAACCACCTCCGGCGCCGAGGTATATATATACATTGAGCCTCTGGTGATACAAACTAACTAATTTGAATAAATATGTGTGTACTAACGCGCGCGACTCTCTTTCTTATTTTAGCCCTCGGCCGGATCGTCGAAACAATCGAGTACGTCGTCAAAGCGTGGCGCAACCAAGACGATGAAACAAGGAGAAACATGCACCATCGAGGTTGTCGACAGTGCAACCGGCAAGCCGCTGGAGCCCCGCAAGAATGCCACCAAGTTTGTCAGCCAATGCGGAGCCGTTGTTAGAGACAACGTCTCGATCACCGTCCAGGAGTGGAATAAGCCAAACAAGGCACGAATTGCTGGTTTCACTTTTGTCGATAAGAGAACAAAAAAAGATTGCTTCAAGAAGCTTATGGAACATTTCGTTCTACCTCCGGAATACAACAAATTCGATGAGGAGGGTAACAAGATTGAGGAAAACAAGGAGAGGAGGAGGCTAGTCAAACAGTTCGCTCTTCATAAGATGGCCGACGCATTCCGGAAATTCAAGCAAAATCTAGCCCATGACTTTGTCAAGCAGAACAAGACTCCGGATTTCAAAGGACAATATGAGAAACTGAAACATGATTGGCCAGAATTTGTGAAGCAAAAGAAATCGGAGCAGTTCATTCAAATATCGAAAAAAATAAGGAAAATGCGGCTAAGAAGGAGTACAATCATATTATGGGGCCAGGAGGGTATCGCCTTTGGGTGCCTAGGTTGGAGAAGATGGAGAACGAGCTGAGGGCACGAGGAATCCGTCCAGGTACGGAGGGATGGGACCCAAGGGCCAAAAGCTGGTGGTACGGGCATGGGGGAACGCTGAACCCGGAGACAGGGGAGTGTGTTTACCGGGGCAAAATAATTAAACCCACCCAAGCCCTTATTGACGCAATGAGGGATGCTCAAGAGGGGAAGATCAAGTTCAACAGAGAGAACGACGCGCTGACAAAAGCCCTCGGGAATCCTGAACACGGAGGACGTGTACGAGGCATGGGGCACATTCCGTGGAAAATAGGGTTCCCCCAGAACGATGACCCGTACGGTTACAGAAGCCGTAAGAGAAAGATGGATCGGGAAGCAGATGTTGTGGCGCGGTTGGCATCGGAAATGGATGTGATGAAGAAAACCGTGAGTCTACTAGTAGCCGAAAGAGATGCAGCTCGGGCGCAGCATGAAGATCATCCAGCGGATCTCGGAAGCCAGCAGCGGAGAAGCAGCGTGGCTTCCACGGAGGCCCCACCGGCTGGTGCAGATGCACCGACGATCGAAATTACTACACCGGAGCCTCTGGTGGTCGAAATTACTGCACCGGAGCCTCCTCGCTACCCCGTGGACGATATAAAGGAGATGAAAGAATGTCATCTGTATTATCCTATCGGGAACATGTCCATGAAGGTAGCCATCGGCAGTGCTTTACCATGTTTACCTGGAGCACTCCACCACAACAACCCCATTCAAGATGGCTATGCTCGTGTCACGGTGGAGGACATAGTCCAAGGGTTTGAGGACCTGGAGATTGACATTGCTACACCTGAAGGGGAGAAAAGACTTGGAGATGTCAAGCGCCATTTCATTCTATGGCAAAAGAAGTTTATCAAGTTTCCAGGCGAGGCGCCAAGGACAACAAGTCCACCCCCTTACGGTGGTGGTGGTGGCGGTGGCGGTGGTGGTGGTGGTGGCGGTTCACCTACACCTCCGTCACGTCAGCCGACGCCCCTCAGTCCACAACGTCCGGCGGGTGATCAGACGCCGCCCCCCAGTCCTCGTCCGGCGGGTGATCAGCCGACGCCCCCGAGTCCACAACGTCCGGCGGGTGATCAGACGCCGCCCCCCAGTCCTCGTCCGGCGGGTGATCAGACGCCGCCCCCCAATCCACCTCCGGCAAAGAAGCAGAAGCAGTCCTGGATTATTAACCCGGACCCTTATGTACCTAAGACCACAAAGGTACCGGAGCCATCACTGAAGCCTCTCCCCACAAGGCCTTGGGAATGTAGTGCCGAGGAAACTGCCGCGGCCGCGGCTGCGGATCATGACAAATGGAACGCGGACTGCAAGAAGAAAAGAGAGCCCGAGCCCAAGCCAGTATTTTCTGATGAGCAAAAGAAGTGGGCTAAGTCATTTTTGAGCACACTGTCCCAAGCCGCGAAGAATCTGCCTGACGACTATGCACGTGAACTTCGTAGGCAGGCACTCATGTTGAAGGAGAAGAAAGAGCGGGCGGAGAACCAGGAGAACAAAGCCTTGGACGAGGTCGAGAAAACGGAATTAGAAAGTAAAAAAAGCGGGAAACGAGTTGCCCAGCTCGGGGAACAAAGTAAACAATCGATTGCCCCGCTTATAGTGAAAGCCGCCGGTCCGGATGACCCCGATATCATAGCAGCTGCGGCAGCACATGGATTGACTGTAACGAGTGCCAGAGAACAAGCGGCCAACTTAGGTATTACTCTTCGTGAACTGTTAGGCCTTGATGAGGCGCCAGTGAAGGAGGTAGTAATTACATATGTGAAGAATGGGCCTCTTGTCGAGCCTGCGCAGGAAAAGGATCTACCTCCACAAATGAAAGGTCTGCTGAAATGGTACAAGGGTTACATAAAAAATAAAAACGCCAAAGAATATATTTATGCGGAAGTTAGATATGAGCATCACTTCAAACATTACTATGTACAAATTCATCTGAGTGAATTGTTCCAGCTTTTCAATCTGCGCGAGCTCGACAAATCTATCATCAGTTGCTACGTTCTGTAAGTGATTTATTTCTACCCCATCTCGTTCATATTGCCTGCACTATATATATGTCCTAACTATATTGTTGTGTCCGCTATTATACATGCAGAATGAAGATTAAGGAATGCAGAGTAAGGAACATCCATGATGTTGGGTTCATTGACCCACACATCCTTAATGGATATGTGTTGGAGCATCACCCCGCCGACATGGAGGCAGACCTGTGGCAGTTTCTTACAAAGCAGGAACTCAAAAGTGATATTCTATTTCCTTACCATTTTGGGTGAGTGTTTCTGTCTTGAGCACATTCTCTTTTGTTTACTCCATGCATGGTGCACATTCTCTTTTGTTTACTCCATGCATGGTATGTGGCCGGCTAATGGATGAGTTATGCATGACGTACTGTGCATGTATCGTGTCCGCAGGTTCCACTGGATTCTGCTAGTAATTAAAGTTGACACCTCAGAATGTCTCGTCCACGACTCTCTGAATATGGATCCAAAGCTTTGGGGCGGCATGAGAAGAATGCTGCAGAAGTAATTATTTTCATTCATTTGCGCTCTATATCGATCGGCCTATTTCGTTCATTTCCTAATATCAAGTAACTAATAACTCTCTTGTTCATTTAATTTTCTTTGCCTCGTAGGGTTTGGAGACGGTTCGTAGATACAAAGGTCGGTGAATTCAAAAAAGAGCTAGAATTCAAAAGGTCAAAGGCTAAGAATGCTGGGGATATTCAGCCAGCGGGGACCAATCTATGTGGATACTATGTCTGTGAGATGATCCAGAGATACACCTCTGAGCGGGTTCCGAGTGATACCAATGCTCAGAGGAATAACCTCCGGATGATGCTTAGTCCAGAAGCTCGCTTCCGACCACTTCAAGAGGAACTAGCTGGATGGTTCAGCAGGGAGGTCCTCCATTCTAAAGGAGAACACCATTACGAGGACGTAGAACTTTATATGCATTAAATTATGTATGGAAACTTGTTCAAAATTGTATATGGTCATCCGATGATATTGAATATATATTGTATATTCCTCTTGAATTTTTTTTGGTTCTAATTTCAAATTTGTTTAAAATTGTACATTCATATGCATGTATGTAGTACCGTAGAATATGTGAAACTCCTTCAAAATTAAAATAAAGCACAAAAGAAATAAAACAATACAAATTAAACAGAAAACAGGTTTGGGGGGGGGGGGGCTAAAACCCTAAACCTGTGGCGGCCTTTAGTCGCGGTTGGCCAGAAGAACCGCGACTAAAGGTCCTCCGCCCCGACGGCCGCCTGGCGCCCACGTGGACGGGCCTTTAGTCGCGGTTCTTAAGCAACCGCGACTAAAGTGGGGGTCCTTTAGTCGCGCCTATTTGGTCGCGGTTGCGCAACCGCGACTAATGGCAGTTGCGAACCGCGACCAAAGGCCCTTTTTCCACCAGTGAGGAGTACTGGGCGAAGCGGGCGGAGCAGGCCCGTGAGTACAACCATTAAAAAAAGTAGGATGTTTTTCTGTTTCCATCCCCACAAATGTCAAAATCTTGAAACCAAGACCCTAACATCTTGCATTCAACACCCTGAGTCTTTTGTTTTCTTACAAAAAATGAAAAAGAAACGCATGCACAACCCTGAAAGCCTCATTTAAGAGACCATATTTTCCCTCCCCCATAGAGATCAGTATTGGCAATCAATGGCAGCAGAGCATTAGAGCGCCCTCCTCTATCTCTCATTTTTCTCATCCCCGAAAATCTACATCATGCCTGTTAGGCAGTAGCCTTCCAACAATGTATTGGTCGGTGCTTTACCTAACCATGAACAAATCCACCCGGCCACACAACAGCTTAGGAGTAAGAGCTACCGCGAGGACGACATTACCGGAGGAAGAAAAGCTCCATCGCGAAGCCTCCGCCGCCGCCACGCCAACCACACCCGAAGACACCAAGCTCGCCGCTAGCTAACCAACACGCCATGCATGCATGTCTTGTATTTTATATTTCACATAGTCTTGCAACTGTATAATTGTACTCTGGCACATGACTTGTGTCAAGTACATCATCTTTCTCTTTGTTGTTTCTTACTATTTTAACTTCTTCAATCTGGTTGGGCTCAGGTTTACCTGCAAACTTGGCCAAAATCGAGGTTCAGCTTTCTGCTATCTTTGCAAACTTGTGTCTCCATGTTCTTGCATCTGGCTTCAAGTATCTGCACATCATTTGTTAGTCCGACAATATTTCCGGTCAATTGACCGAGTAAGTTATCATGATTCTTCAAGATATTCTTGAAGTTCTCATTCTGCTCCGTCTGGCTAGCAATAAAACTTTTTAGAATTCTTCAAGAGTATTTCTATTGCTACCATTAGCTCCATTATAATTGTTTGATGCTCCTTTATATTATTACGATAATGAAGTTTAGGAACATAACTACTATTTTTCCAATTGGGATTATAGCTATTACGAGCAATGAAATTCAAATCACTAGTATCTTAATCAGTGATGGCATTGACATTTACCTCTTCTTTACCTTTCATCAAAAAGACAGGTTCTTCTAGCTTGGTTGTTAACTCTGAGCTATTTTCTTCTATGACAATCAGCTTATTGGTGGTGGTTCTCTCAATTTGCCATTGGGCATGGTTCTCTTGCATATCATCTAGTATCTTCTTGACATCTTCTATGGGTTTTCCCATGATTGTTCCTCCTGCAGCTGTATCAAGCATAGTTTTTGACATGTGATTCAAGCCATTATAAACCATATGAAGGATTAACCACTCCTCCATTCCATGATTGGGGCAGTTTCTTATAGTTTCATTCATTCTATCCCATGCAAGCGCTAGTGGCTCGAGTTCCTCTTGCTTGAAACATGTAATCTGATAACGTGATTGCATGAATTTTGGAGGTGGACAAAACTTAGATAAAAATTTACTGAATGAGTTATAGCTATGTCTGTCATAGTGGAGTGATTTCTAGCTTCTAAAAGTATAATGATCAAGTGTTGAGAATCCTTTCAAGTGTTAGAGAGACGTGCAAGTTATTTTAGAAAAAGACATGGATATTTCTATAGGAACTTTACAAGAGAAGAGAAATGATCAATCACATGCTCTAAATGTATGACCCTTATAAAACATGGGAATCGGTAGCAATCACTAATATATGTATACGAGCTTCAGTATATAATTGCATTTATTCAGTGTAACATTGTACGTAGTACAGCTGTACCGTAGCAAACCGAACTATACTAGAAGGCAGCATAGTGCAAAGTATGAGGGGACTTGAAAGAAGAAGCGATGAAGAGAGACGAGAGCTCGTCCTCACATTTCTAACCTTGATCCATAACGGGGACAAAATCATCTCTTGTGGTGAGCTTGAGAGGCATGGGGAAATTAGCGAGAACTTGGCAGCTATGCGGCCAGGGTCGGCCAGCTTCATATTGTGGCCACGCTGCATGTGATCCCTGCTTCGCTAGCTCGGACCTTCACTCTTCCCTACTTCTATTGGCTTTCGAAGACCCAAAATGGCAAAATCTTCGGAAACTATGCAGGGCTGATTGTAGGCTTTGGAGACGCAGGCTGCACGTCGTGTGCCACAACAATGTCCATATTTGGCTTGCTTGACTGGCTCAAATCCATTTTTGGGCTTGTTCTCTCGGTCTCATTAGTTAAGCCAAGTCGACAAGGTCTCCTTGTAGACATCATCCTACTTATTCTCATTGCAGTTGCTGCTTGTTCCGAGTCAGGTGATCATATGGCAGGGAAGGTGCCAGGTCAAACGGCACATGTCTACTGTTCGTTCGTTTTTACCACAATGGCCACAAAGTACTCCAGCTGATTTGTGCCTCGTCTCAGCCAGCCTCGTCCTTCTCCGCCTCGTCAGCAAGGGCGGAAGAGACTTGCCGCCGCTCCAGCTGCTCCGGCGCGTCGTAGTCCTTCTCCTCCGCCTCTTAAGCAAGTAAAGAAGACAATCGCTCCGTCTGCTCGGTCGGCGTCTAGCAGTACAACCAGAGGCGGTCGGACATACAGATTCGGTGCTTCTCTGAAGACTCCAGAGAACTTACCATACGAGAGGACCCAGGAGGAGAACGCCGAGATCGCGCGAGAAGAAGTGAGGAAATTCTATGAAGGGGTGAAAGCAAAGAAACATCCACCTCCGGAGGAGAAGGTAGATCGGGTGAAAGTGAAGCGCACTCTGGCTGCCCTGACAAAACCACCGAAGTCTGATCCGCCGAAAGGAAACTATGACCGCATTATTGGAAAGGAATCTGCCGAAGCGGAGCGGTCGGGAAGTACTGTCAGTGATCAAAGGCTGAAAGAATGACGAGCTGAGAAACAAATTGCCCAGCTCAGCGAACAAGCGAAGCAATCGTGCCCTCCGCTCAAGGTGCCTAGCCACAACGTCGCTAATGATCCGCGGATGGTGCCCGGTTATAGCAATCTTGCAGATTACCTGCCCGACGGAGTACATTATGAACCCATGGAGATGCAGATACAAAGATACGAGTACGGGAAGCCTCTCATTAAAGATGACAGATCTCTATCAACAATGATGTGAAGATTGCATGATTGGTACTTGAAAATCTGCAGAGACTCTGGTGGGAGGAGTACTTTGTATTTGAAAGTTAAAAAGGAGCATGACCTCGTTGGAATTGATCTGTTGCATGTTCCATTTGAGGAGTTCTATCAGTTTTTCAATCAATTGGCCCTCGATAAAACAACGGTCGCCTGCTACTGTCTGTAAGTAGTACTACTTCTGTCATTAAGTTTCTCTATATAGCTTAGCTCTTTCATTGCATGTATTTATAATCATCCTCACTATATTATGCAGATTGAAGATCGTCGAATTGAAGAAAAGACAAGTCGGTGATATTGGGTTCATTAACACATATCTCATATATGCAACTCAGTTTAAATTTCATGCCGCAGAAACCGAGGCCAGCATGCTACAATCGTTGATAATAAATCAAAACAAAGATATAATACTCTTTCCTTACAACTTCAAGTGATTGTTACTGTCTTGTGCGTATTCGGTTTCCCTTATATATTAGTCAAGGTTATAGTAATGTAATTGATGAGTTATGCATGCGTGTGCAGTTTCCACTATATTCTCCTACATATTAAGCTTGAGCAGGGACTAGTAACCGTCTTAGACTCAAGACGAAAAGATCCCAAGGACTATGCAGACATGACTCAAATACTCGAGAAGTAAGTTAAATCGATCATTATCCACCATATCAGCAACTTTGTTTATTTCCTGATATATCAAGTAATTGTTTTCTTTGTCCGGCAGGGTTTGGAGAAAATTCACCAGAAAAGCTCCGGGACTGCCGAAGGAGCTACAATTTAGACACCCGAAAGTAAGTACTAGCTATAGTAGCATTTTAAGCGCATCTACTAGTCATTCAAGCGTTAGTTTCATCAATACCATTTGGCATTCTTGCTTATCAGTTTGATTAACCTCTATTTCTTGTAAAGTGGTTGTGGCAGGAACAAGGGAATGATTTCTGTGGATACTATGTTTGCGAGTCCATCCGCCACACGACCTGTGAGCGGGGCTACACTGACGAACAATATGAAGTACGTAAATAACAACATTCACAATTTTATTTTATTACCATCATTTGTGTTGAGTTTCATTCATTCATATATATATGTATTGACCCCCTTCTTTAAATTAGATGTTTTGGAAGCGGGATGAACTCCTAGCACCAACTCGCATGCGAGGAATTCAAGAGGAATTGGCGGCATTCTTTCTTGACCAGGTGATCCCTGCAGACGGAGAATTCTATGTTAAACCTGAGTCCGTATGATTATATTTGTAAGAGATAATTACTGTATATATGTAGCCGGTAGTGTCAGATAGATATACGAGAACGTGTGTTTCGACCAATCTCTCGGAGTAGGAGAGGTGGTCGATATCACTTCTCTCTGTATGCATATATGTTCATGACGATCTTCTGTTTCCTTCGTTTTCTTACTAGCTAGCCAGCGTGTCTAGTCCTCTCTATACATATGTATAGTACGTAGCGTCGACCAAGCACAGACATAAAAGACGACACTTCTCTCTATTAATTATAGCTAGGTAACACAATATATGAAACACCTAAATTAACCCCCCAAAACCCCCAAACCACCCCCCCCTTCAAAAAAACTAAAACCCCAGCCACAGAAATGCTGACGCGTGGATGCCTATTGGTCCCGGTTGGTGCCACCAACCGGGACCAAAGGGTCTCCTGCCTGGGCTCTGCGCACTGCCCACGTGGAGGGCCTTTAGTCCCGGTTCTGGATTGAACCGGGACTAAAGGGGGGAGGTATTAGTACCGACACTTTAGTCCCGGTTCAGGAACCGGGACTAAAGGCCCTTACGAACCGGGACTATAGGCCCTTTTTCTACCAGTGTTATTATTACAATAATGAAGTTTAGGAACATAACTACTATTTTCCCAATTGGGATTATAGCTATTACGAGCAATGAAATTCAAATCACTAGTATCTTAATCAGTGATGGCATTGACATTTACCTCTTCTTTACCTTTCATCAAAAAGATAAGTTCTTCTAGCTTGGTTGTTAACTCTGAGCTATTTTCTTCTATGACAATCAGCTTATTGGTGGTGGTTCTCTCAATTTGCCATTGGGCATGGTTCTCTTGCATATCATCTAGTATCTTCTTGACATCTTCTATGGTGTTTCCCATGATTGTTCCTCCTGCAGCTGTATCAAGCATAGTTTTTGACATGTGATTCAAGCCATTATAAACCATATGAAGGATTAACCACTCCTCCATTCCATGATTGGGCAGTTTCTTATAGTTTCATTCATTCTATCCCTTGCAAGCGCTAGTGGCTCGAATTCCTCTTGCTTGAAACAAGTAATCTGATAACGTGATTGCATGAATTTTGGAGGTGGACAAAACTTAGATAAAAATTTACTGAATGAGTTATAGCTATGTCTGTCATAGTGGAGTGATTTCTAGCTTCTAAAAGTATAATGATCAAGTGTTGAGAATCCTTTCAAGTGTTAGAGAGACGTGCAAATTATTTTAGAAAAAGACATGGATATTTCTATAGGAACTTTACAAGAGAAGAGAAATGATCAATCACATGCTCTAAATGTATGACCCTTATAAAACATGGGAATCGGTAGCAATCACTAATATATGTATACGAGCTTCAGTATATAATTGCATTTATTCAGTGTAACATTGTACGTAGTACAGCTGTACCGTAGCAAACCAAACTATACTAGAAGGCAGCATAGTGCAAAGTATGAGGGGACTTGAATGAAGAAGCGATGAAGAGAGACGAGAGCTCGTCCTCACATTTCTAACCTTGATCCATAACGGGGACAAAATCATCTCTTGTGGTGAGCTTGAGAGGCATGGGGAAATTAGTGAGAACTTGGCAGCTATGCGGCCAGGGTCGGCCAGCTTCATATTGTGGCCACGCTGCATGTGATCCCTGCTTCGCTAGCTCGGACCTTCACTCTTCCCTACTTCTATTGGCTTTCGAAGACCCAAAACGGCAAAATCTTCGGAAACTATGCAGGGCTGATTGTAGGCTTTGGAGACGCAGGCTGCACGTCGTGTGCCACAACAATGTCCATATTTGGCTTGCTTGACTGGCTCAAATCCATTTTTGGGCTTGTTCTCTCGGTCTCATTAGTTAAGCCAAGTCGGCAAGGTCTCCTTGTAGACATCATCCTACTTATTCTCATTGCAGTTGCTGCTTGTTCCGAGTCAGGTGATGGCAGGGAAGGTGCCAGGTCAAACGGCACATGTCTACTGTTCGTTCGTTTTTACCACAATGGCCACAAAGTACTCCAGCTGATTTGTGTCTCGTCTCAATTATTCATGATGTTGCTGATCTTAACCAGCGTCCATAGCCTTCCATTAACTTAATCAAGCTTCAGTGCTTCACACTACTAATCCTTAGTACCAACAATCTCAAGTCTGAAACAACCATTGCTAACTAACTTGATTTGCTCAAGACTTCAACATTACACCCGGGACATGTTAGAGATGCATGTAGAAGGAAGTGGAGCTAATGTAATGAGGTTTACCATATGTTAAACGTTTCTTAACCGTTAGCTATATATCTAAGTTACTCTGTATTCGCGTTCAGTACTCTGCAACACGCCTGAATTCCTCCATGTACCATTTGTGAACTCCCACATGCAGCCAGCGCACTTAAATATTGCAAGTAACATGGGCTGCGCCTTGGCTCTGACACTGCATGCTACATTATAATGACGATTTGTATTTTGGTTGTCTTTGTCACATAACTTTGAATCCACACTCTAGAGTCTGTACTTAACTAGGATTGTATCTGCGTATTAATTTCCAAAATTAAGCATATCAGGTCGATGCATACTAAGTTGAAACACAGGGTTTAGGGTTTTACGTGGGTGGCTAACATCCAGCCTCACGTCTCAATATATAAATGATCAGAATACAATTACATACGTATACAAATACGTGTACATGTACAATATGCTAGACCCTATTTTACATGCCCCCTCAATCTGAACTACATACAAGATTCAGATTGGTTCTAAAACGGTCTAGCATCTGTCGAGTAGCGGGTTTAGTAAATACATCCGCTAACTGATCATCAGTTGATATAAACCTGACTTCCAGTTTACCAACAGCTACCCGTTCCCTCACAAAATGGAAATCAATCTCAATGTGTTTGGTACGAGCATGAAACACTGGATTCGCCGTCAGGTAAGTTGCCCCTAAGTTATCACACCACAATATGGGTGTGCGCTGCCGTGTGACTCCAAGTTCTGTGAGAACTGTGTCTATCCAAATGGCTTCAGCCGCGCCATTTGCCAATGCCTTATACTCTGCCTCGGTGCTAGACCTCGAGACCGTAGGTTGCTTCTTGGAACTCCAAGATATAAGATTGGGTCCAACAAATACAGCAAAGCCACTAGTAGAACGCCGGTCATCAACACAACCTGCTTAGTCTGCGTCGGTGAATATACTGACTCCAGTAAATCTGGACTTACGAATCCGTAGTCCCGTGTCTAGCGTACCTTTGATATACCTCATAATACGCTTAACTGCTTCCCAATGAACCTGGGTAGGCTGAGACAGGAACTGGCACACTTTGTTCACGGCAAAGGAGATATCTGGACGGGTGAGTGTCAGATACTGCAGTGCTCCAACTACACTGCGGTACCTGAAAGAGTCATCGATACTCAGCAATGCTCCACTATGACGCGAGAGGCTCTCGGATGTAGCAAGTGGAGTGGAAGTGGACTTGCAGTTCTCCATGTTGACGCGATGAAGAAGATCAAGTGCATACTTCTTCTGTGTCAATGTCATGCCCCCAGAATGAAAGGACGCTTCCAATCCAAGAAAGTACTCCAGCCTGCCCAAGTCTTTGGTGGGAAAACTCGCAGACAAGGACTGCACAAGGCGATCCACCACATGAGGTGTAGAACCGGCAATCACAATATCATCAACATACACCAGCATGTAGATCTGAATAGCACCATGTGAAAATATGAACAAGGACGCATCCGCCTTGGATGGAACAAAGCCAAGCTGTGAGAGACGCTGACTCAACCGAGCATACCAGGCACGCGGCGACTGTTTGAGCCCGTAGATGGACCTCTGGAGTTTGCAGACATGAGAGGGATGATGAGCATCCTCAAAACCAGGGGGCTGCTGCATGTAGACATCTTCGGCCAAAAATCCGTGAAGAAAAGTATTACTCACATCAATCTGGCGAAGACACCACCCGCGGGAGACGGCAAGAGAGAGGACCAGACGAACCGTGGTAGGCTTCACCACGGGGCTGAAAGTATCTCCATAGTCTATCCCTTGTTGTTGAGTAAAACCGCGAGCAACGAGGCGAGCTTTGTGCTTGTCAACAGAACCATCCGAACGATGTTTGGTCTTAAAGATCCACTTGCAACCCACAATATTAACACCAGGAGGCCGAGGCACCAACACCCATGTGTTTGTGTGACGAAGGGCAGCAAATTCCTCAGACATGGCGGCACGCCAAGCCGGTTCACCAAGAGCATCACGATGAGAGGTGGGTGCGGCGAAGAATGCACGCCGACGAGTGTCGTACCGCACCGTACCATCCGTGTATGTCTTGGCCTTACGCGTATGATCGCGGTGACGGGTGACCATAGTGTGCCCGGTAGCTGCATCACCGGTAGAAGGGGGCGGCGATGAAGGAGACCCGGCCGGTGGTGTCGCGGCTGAACGATCGTCAGCAACAGGCGACACGGGCCGGGGGGACGCGTTGGACTGGGCCGAAACAGGCGACGAGGGTGATCCAGGCGGAGACGGCAGCCCAGAGGACGCGGCTGGCGACTTGACGACAACCGAAGTAGGCGAGGCGGGCTGGGCCGACCCAGGCGAGGCGGGGAACGCAGCGGGCAACCCATTCGTGCCTGCGGTCGCGCCAGCGGGCGAGGCAGACGGGACCGCGGACGCGCCAGTGGGCGAGGACGACAAGGCTGCCTCGGGAGGCGTGACATGCACGTCGGGGCCATGCACGTCGATCGCGCCGGTGGATACAGGTGCGACGACGGGTTCCTAGGAAGAAATTAGAGCAACATCTGCAGAAAACTAGTCAGGTGACAAATAGGACAGGTCATATTTCCGCACATGGACATCCGAAACCGGTTCATTAGATGGAAAAGTGAGAGCATGCTCAATGGAGGCAATGTCAACCGAGACACCTGGGCTGGAGTAAGGGAAAACTGACTCGTCAAAAACAACATCACGAGAGATGTAGATCCTACCCGAGGTGCGATCAAGACACTTATAGCCCTTATGCAGAGGGCTATAGCCAAGGAAGACACACATCTTCGAACGGAACTCCAGCTTGTGAGCATTATACTTGCGGAGACTAGGCCAGCAAGCACACCCAAAAATCCTGAGAGAGGAATAATTGAGTTGAACATGAAACAGGCGGAACAGAGGCGTGTCTTTGTTGAGAACCGGAGTGGGCATACGGTTGATGAGATAACACGCCGTAAGAAAGGCCTCATCCCAAAACCAGAGTGGGAGAGACGAGTGTGCCAGTAAGGAAAGACCAGTCTCGACCAAATGACGGTGTTTGCGCTCGGCAATACCGTTCTGCTGAGATGTATGTGGACACGACACACGGTGAGAGATGCCCGTGCGTTGAAAATAGCGATGGAGCTTGTGGTATTCACCACCCCAGTCGGACTGAACAACCTTGATTTTGCAATCCAAAAGGCGTTCGACATGAGCCTGAAAGTTATAGAAGACTTGCTCAACATCGGACTTATGTTTAAGCAAATAAATCCAAGTGAAGCGCGTGTAATCATCACCAAACTGACATAATACTTGTACCCCCCCCCCCCCCCGAAGACGCAATAGCGGGACCCCAAACATCTGAATGTATTAATTCAAGAGGTACAGTAGTGACATGATAAGACGTGGAATACGGTAGCTGATGACTCTTAGCACGCTGACATGCATCACACACTAATGGTGAAGTATTTGAACTAGAGCAAGGAAGATCATGACTCCGAACAATGGAGGTGACCACATTATTGGTAGGGTGACCTAGACGTTGATGCCATTGCGACGACGAAACACGGACACTGGATGAAGCATGGCGAGATGACGAAGCACGAGTAAAGGGAATCGGATAGACCCCCCCTCGACTACTACCTTGAAGAATGACGCACCAGGTTGCTTTGTCCTTAACAAAGAAAAAACGACGGTGAAATTCAACAAACACGTCATTATCACAAACAAGGCGATAGACAGAAAGAAGATGCTCTCTGATGTGTGGAACATGAAGGATGTTGCGCAGTTTGAGAGATGAACCGGGTAAACGGGAATGACCAATGTGTGAAATAGACAAACCTGCACCATTGGCTACCTGAACCTGGTCCTTGCCATCATAGCACTCATGAACCTGGAGGCGTTCAAGATCACTCGTCAGGTGATCCGTAGCCCCGGTGTCCAGCACCCAAGGATAGTCGACGATGTTGGTGGAGGCCGAGTTGGCGGAGCGAGAGTTGTGGTCCTGGTCATAACGCTTGCGGCAATCATCGGCCTCATGCCCCCAGTTTTTGCAAATTTGACACCGGGGGCGCCAGCGGTTGTTGCGACGGCCACCACCACCGTTGTTGCCGCCGTTACCCCCGCCACCTTGCCGACCATTGTCGGCGTAGGAGGAGTTGCGGTCGCCGCCACCGTTGGGGCCGCCGTTGCCGCCTTGACGGCCTTGCCCGGGCTGGCCGGTGCCATCGGCCGGGCGACCCCCACCCTGGGAGGGGTAGGGCTCCTAGTAGGGAGCGCGTCCACCATGTCCAGAGGGGCCAGAGCGAGTCACGGCGTTAGCCGAGGAAGTCCACCCCTCCACCGCACTCTGTTGTGCCTGCAGCGCCTCGAAGGATAGAACCAATGAGTAAAAGCTGGAGTAGGGCATGGGTGCGTTACTCACACCCAAGGAGGCGGCGATGGAGTTGTAGGCGGAGCCGAGGCCGGTGAGGATGTGATCGATAAGCTCATCATCGCGGATCGGGGAGCCGGCAGCGGCCATAGTGTCGGCAAGCGCCTTCATCTTGTGCATGTATTCCGCGGCGGAGAGATCGTCCTTCCTCAGCGACTGAAGTTGCCGCCGGATGTGACGGACGTTGGCGCGGCTCTGGGCGCCGAACATGGCGGTGACGGCTGTCCACACCGCATGCGCCGACTCGCAGCCAATGAGTTGGCATGCAATATCCTCATCCATGGAGGTGAGAAGGAGCCCCTTGACACGCTGATCTTGAACCCACCATTGGTGGTACTCCGGGTTGTCGACAGCGGTAGCAGCGTCGCTGGTGCCGACAACGAGTGTTTTGGCCGGTGCCGCCTTGGTGCCATCGAGGTATCCGTGGAGGTTACCACCGGCAAGGACAGTGCTGGTGATGCCTCCCCAAAGCATGAAGTTGTGACGACCGAGGCGGATGGAGATCGTCGGGACGGTGAGCGCGGCGGGGATCGTGGCGACGGGGGACGAGACGAGGGCGCCGGCAGTTTGGCCGGTGGAGAGGGCGGAAGACGACATCGTTGCGGCGGCGTGGAGAAGAACGTCACGCGGCGGCGGCTGAGGCAAGATGCGGCGGCGGCGCGGAAGATGACACGCGCGGGAGCAGCGATCGGAAGCGGCGCAGCGTACAGGCAAAGCTAGCTAGCTAGCAAGCAGCTGGATGGATTCCTCTGGCTGGATTAATCTCGTACGTGAAGCAACAAGCGGAAGCGGCGGCTACGCGGAGAGAGGATCGGGCGGCGGCGCGAGGGACCTGCGGCGGCAGCCTGACCTAGCTGATACCAAGTTGAAACACCGGGTTTAGGGTTTGCGTGGATGGCTAACATCCAGCCTCACGTCTTAATATATAAATGATCAGAATACAATTACATACGTATACAAATACGTGTACATGTACAATATGCTAGACCCTATTTTACATACTAGAGACACGCATTGCAGTTCGTGCGATGTTTCCTCTTCCGCCTCAGAGACGCAACCCAGGATGACCCTCCTCCCGAACCAGTTCCCCTTCTACACCTCTGCTCGACAAGCACCCCATTCGTCTGCAGCAGAAGGTGGTACACGAACGTTGTGATGGCCACTAGCCACGCCGGGAAGAAGAAGAATATCCTGGCCCTCATGTGGCACAGACTTTTCAAAGCGTTCAATGGCCTATTCGCATCATACTTCTTAACAAAAGTATATGAAGTGTAACAAATCATAAAAACATGTATATAAGTTAATTTGGGAACATATTGCACATAAATATTTATAGTAGTTAATCTAGAACAATTTTACCTATGTAAGTTATGATCGAAAGGGACTGTTGAATTTTTTTGGTAAACACGTCACATGTTTATGTTTACTGAATATCTCTTGATATTGTCTTGGAGATTAAGGTAACTCAACCACATGTACAAAAAACATAACTAATCCAGATTGAAACTAATTTTTGAGCAATATATATGCACATGCTCCTAGGGGATCGTAGATATGCTTCATCAAACTTTAATCCGGATTGGAGACATCTCTTGTGGCTTCGTTGTGGTGCCAACCAGTTCATTTCAGAATTCAGACAGAAGATGTCTGCTCCACATCGACAGGTACATACAGCGGTACATGACTTGAGGATGGCATAATTTTCGATCTGCATGCTAGGAACAGTATGACACTCGGATGTTTCAGTGACACCATGGCCAAACTGTGCCGCTGCACCGCTGGTGCACAGGCACGGACCCTGCGCGAAGTCGCAATCCACATCGGTCTCTGAGACCGACGTTGCGAAGAATTTCAAAAATGCTAGACATACGGGGTCTTACATGCCTTTACACGCTCCTTCCTAACCAACTAAACATGCCCCCCTGATTTTCAGGTGGGTGGGGCCTCTCCCTCCCCTTAGTCCAATCACAAATTGCCAGCTCAATCTCACCTTGTAAAACTCTATAAATCTCCGTCGATGTAGCATTGCTGCACAAATTGGTGGTTCCTTGTGACATACCTCAGATGTGGTACTAAGTTGTTACCCTGACCCCACATCCTGTCCACCAGCTTGATGGGCACCCCCCCTCGCCTCCGGTAGCAGTAGGTTGACGAAAACCGTCATGGCGGCTAACCACGCCATGAAGAAGAAAATATCTTGGCGCTCATGTGTCACAACATGGCTATGAAAGTTAGTGCAATGAACACCATGAACACGAAGCTCGTCGCCACCGTCACGACCTGCGCTGCCAGATTGAAACTAACTTTTTATATAGATGCACATGGCTCGTAAGGGATCATAGACATCCTTCATCAAACTGTAATCAGTCTTTGTATAATAGTGTGAGTTTCAGAATGGCTTCTTTGCCATGGTCTGCTAGCAGCATTTCGGTGAAGGTTGCTCATATTTATATATGCCATGAGTGCTACAAACGTCGAGAACTACACCACCTACAGTTGAAATAAATGATCACAACAGTTAGTATTTGGTGGTTAATGAAGCAATGACGATGCCTGGGCCACACACAATATTGAACACTTGCTGGCCTCCCATATATAACTACCTTATTCCTCATGTAGTAGGATTACGTTTAGATGCTATGAGAGAATAGCACAATACAAGGGGGGAGTAACAATGAACAGTTGAATAAGGGGCACAGATGGTCATATAGCACGATCTAGCAGGAATGGGATGTATTGAAAATTTATGTCGGGGACCAACATGGAAATATTGTCCACACATGAACCATGGCACAAAAATATTTCAAGTCTTAAATATTGTAGCAATATCAAACACATACCAGAATGTTTTTTACATTAAAAAAGCTACATTTCTACTCACTGGTTTGAATGATCTACGACCCCATCCCGGCCAATCGAACAAATCAATAATCTCATAAACATTGAACCTCGCAACTATTTCCTTCCCAATATATACCACCATGTAATATCGAACAAAACCGTCACCCATTTTATTTTAAAGGCGCGTCTTGATAAGTTTGATTACTAAAAAAAGCTCCATATTTGCAATTGAGACCGGAAGAGAGATGACCAATTGCAATAATCTATCAAGCATTGAATGTGCGGAAGTTTTACCTGTTATGTCGAGTAGGTTGCTTTGTGGCATGTATCTCCATGATTGGATTTGCATCTTCAACAGTAGGTTGCTCGGTGGTGTCTTCCTCTTTATGATCTATGCAATTCTAGTATGAACAGATACATAATCTGTTAACTAGTCTGGTAACCAACAAAATGCACTAACGACTAACAATTGATTGATTGGTTTGTGTGATAAAAAATGACGCTGAAATATTATGAATCTATAAACAATAATACCTCTACCTCAGATCAAGTTAGAGGAATTGGGTGTGGCGGTGCCGCCCGGCTGATCATTGTCCCATAGAATTGTACTGGATTGATGAGCGACAGCCCAACAGCTTTGCTAAACATGGAACGTCGACGGCGCGGATGCCCAGCGGCGATGATGTTCAAGTGCTCGCTGCAGCGCTAACCCTAGCCGCCTAGCGCGTTCGTGCGCAGCGTCGGCGCGGAATATGTGTAGTCTAGGAAGTCGCCACAAGCCCACAATGCATTAGTTAGTATTAGTGCAGCCGATGGATGGTGTGTATTGGGTAGGTACGTGCAGCCTTGCCGTTGTTCCGTTGTTGGGCTTTGACACTTAGAGCTTAGCCCATATCCTTGCTAATGGGGTCCCCCCCCCCCCCCCCCCCCTGCCTCCGCCTCTGCTGGCGGCCCCCCCTTGTCTCCGGCGGTCCTCCCTCCCCTCGAGCCATGGTGACAGCTTTTGTGTGGTGGCAGCGATGCTTATGTGGTGTGGCAGATATGGGGCTCCTCGTGATGGATCATTGCTGACGCTGTTCCGGCCCCAGCGGCTTTGAAACCCTAAATTAAAATCACACCCTAAACCTAAACAAGTCGTATTTCCCTTGCTCCTCTCTCTTGTGTGTGCTGCGGGGGCAATGCGCACAGAGTCTGCAATAGGTAACTCCGTGTATTTTTTATGAGGTGTGTTTAGGACACATCTAGATATGACATAATTATGTCATATCTAAGTCTTTTTCATCATATATATTTCTATCTCAACACTTGTTTTCTTTCTTTGTTTGTTTTGTGTTTTGAGGTTGTCCGTCTGATCGACCAATGGCCCACGTACATAGAAGAGCAATGTGCTACCACCACAGAATTCACGCACGTGCATCATATGCTCCGCCCAGTCACTAACAAACTTAAGAGAGCTGCCATTATCACTGATTCAATTTAGCTTAGTACCACTGTGGCGTCAGCGGCATTCCTAAGCGGTAGTGTATACTAGCAATGTCAGCACACGTACGTGCTTCCAAAATTACAACAGACACACACCCCAAGTGAGTCTATGATCGACATGTAATTGGGGACTCTTCACAAACACACACATTCTTAGTTGTGAGTCGATGATCGACATGTAACTGGTACCCTCGATAAACACACACACATCCTTAGTTGCGAGTTGATAGTCGACATGCAACTGGGGACCCTCGATAAAGACACACACACACATGTAGTTGCGAGTCGATGGTCGGGTTGCAAACTGGAGGCCACGACAAAACACACACTTCCCTGGTTGCGAGTCGATGGTTGACATGCAACTGGGAACCCTCAACAAGCACACACACTACCCTAGTTACGAGTCGATGGTAGGCATGCAACTAGGGACCCTATAACAAACATGCACACCCTAGTTGCGAGTCGATGGTCAGGTTGCAACTAGGGACACGACAAACACACACCCCTAGTTGTGAGTCGATGGTCGGCATGCAACTAGGGACCCTCGACAAACACACACACGCACACACCCCTAGTTGCGAGTCGATGGTCGGCATGCAACTGGGACCCTCGACAAACACACACACACACATAGAGAGAGAGAGAGAGTTGCGAGTCGATGGTCAGCATGCAACTGAGGACCCTCGACAAACACACACACCCCTAGTTGCGAGTCTATGGTTGACATGCAATTGAGGACCCTCGAAACACACACACACATAGTTCTGAGTCGATGGTTGACATGCAACTAGGGACCCTCGACAAACACACTCTCACACACACACATCCCTAGTTGCGAGTCGATGGTCAGCTTGCAATTGGGGACCCTTGACATGCAATTGGGGACGCTCAAAACACACACACACACACACACGCACACACACACACACACACACATATAGTTGTGAGTCGATGGTTGACATGTAACTCGGGACCCTCGACAAACACACACACACACACCCCTAGTTGTGAGTCAATGGTCGGGTTGCAATTGGGGACCCTTGACACACACACACACACACACACACACACGCCTAGTTGCGAGTCGATGGTTGACATGCAACTGGAGACACTCGATTAACACACACAGACCCCTAGTTGCGAGTCAATGGTCGGGTTGCAATTGGGGACCCTCGAAACATACACATACACACCCCCGAGTTGCGACTCGATGATCGACATGCAACTGAGGGCCACGACAAAACATACATACCCATAGTTGCAAGTCGATGGTCGACATGCAACTGGAGCCACGCCACACACACACATACACACCTAGTTGCGAGTCGATGGTTGACAAGCAACTGGGGACCCTCGACAAACACACACAGACCCCTAGTTGCGAGTCGATGGTCAGGTTGCAACTAGGGACCCTCGACAAACACATATACACACCCTCGAGTTGCGACTCGATGACCGACATGCAAATGGGGGCCACGACAAAACATACACACCCCTAGTTGCAACTCGATGGTCGACATGCAACTGGAGCCACCACACACACACACACACACACACACACACACACACACACACACATTTAAGATTGAACAAAATCCGATTTGAAAAGTCTTGAAATATTTTTAAATGTTCATGAATTTGAAAAATCATTTGATATAAGTGTTCACAAAAAAACTAAATTTTAATAAGTGTCATGAACGGAACCTTAGTATCATACATTATATGGGCGTACTAAAAACAAGTTAGCCTCTTTGAATTATTACAACACAGCCTACAAAAGACACACAAAAAAAACAGCCGGGCCATCCAACGAAAGGCAGGACCAACAGAAGGAAATAAAGCAACGCCCGCGCAAGCGACAGCGACGTGGGACGAGGGACGCGCGCAATTCGATTCAGCTCTACATGATTTACAGGGGATGGATCCAATGGTTAAAAATTTAGATGTGACATCCTTAAAAAATATCTAGATGTAAATTCGTCATTCTGTTCTTTATGAGAGATATTTTAGCGTGATGGTTGATGCAATTAACAAATCATTTCTTTTTCATTTGCTCTTGAAGGCTGCGGCGTGGTGCTCCATTGGTTCTGCTTGATTTTAAAGTTTGGTCAAATTTCCGTCAAATTATGGCCAAATTTCGATCATTTTGTTCCCAAATTCAAATTATCATTTCGCAGTTCCACCTAAGATTTTGCCGAAATTTTTGAAATCGCCCAGGGGTAAGAAAAAATGCAAACCGAAAACTAAAACTCTGCTACTCCCACGACCACCTGGGAGCCCGTCCTACCCGCGACGCTTTCGTCTAGCGCGAACACTCCGTCCTCCACTCGCGTCAGAAGGGCTCCGGCGCACACACCTCGGCCCTCGCAGCCGCACACGGTAGCCATCCAAGCGGCGTCCTCAGTTGTACATTCATACCTGAGTTTGCTTGTGTACACGTCTAGCCGGCGAATCGATCGAGCTGACTGTTTAGGCTAGCCCTTCCATGTGTTGTACGTGCGTGTCTCCGGTGGATTAAATTGGCTAGCAGCTCCTGTACTAGCACATTCGGAGCCACAAGTGCGCCCAGAGTACGCCGCCGGTGTCATCCTTCGTCCTCGTGGGCAACGGATTCCCCGAGCACAGAAGTCATGTCCTGGCGCTCTGCCTCGCCCAAGGGAACCTTCCCACGAAGGAACTGTCTGAGGCCTACATAATCATCGCCTTCGCCATCGTCTTCTCTGCCTCAGGCAATGGTCCTCCTCCGAGCAATATCTCTCTTCATCCCACGGCTTCACTTTAGTCTCCTGCGGGCATTGGCGCTCCATTCCTCCCCTCGCGTCCTTGTACCTGCCTCGCCACGGTGCTGAGCTTCGGCTATTGCCGCCACTGGCCTTATCGGCAGCTAAGGCACGAGCACCCTGAACTCGCCTACAGCTGCATCTGGCTTCTCCTACATCCCTGGTAAGCCTCCTTCTTCGGCTCTGGCGAGCCGTGCTGCCGCAGCCACCATGTCTCTTACTTATCAGACGAGATGTTGCGGGCATAGAGCATAGAGAGCTTGAGGGAGAGGAGTGTTAGTGCTGACAAGCAGGCCCGGAATGCAGATTAAAGGTTTAGTGTAATGGTGTAATATTTGGTGCCAGGTCAGCGCTTACAGGTGGACCACATCTGTCCTAGATGTATACTCTATTTTAACCAGTTGCATAATCAGTGTTGGCTGTGATAATTTGTCGCAATACCAATAGGTTTTAGTGAAAAGTTCTAAATTGGTGTTTCTTTGTAACCTTAAACGTAATCATGCTATTTTTTGCTATTAGTCTAGTGGAACAAGTGGCTTGAAAAGGTCCTATGAAATGTAAACTAGACGGGGCAAGCAACCTGCATGGCAAGGGAAAAGACAATAATGGTCCGTGCGTGACCATCAATGTTGTGCAAACACCCAGCTGAAGACATACTGGTGGGGCAATAATGCTACACCTACGTATATCTACGAAAAGTTTTACGTAAACTACCTAACTAACCCTCTCTCCCCCCTAATTTTCAGGGGTTGGGCCTCAGCCTTCCCCAATCTCCAATTAAAACTCCCCCTGTTGCTGATTACGTTAATTACGTAATAATCCTTATGTAGATATTGCATTTCCCGTGGTGGGGTATCCCTCAAGATTGCCTTGGACAGCTAGGGGTGTGTGCCCCACGACACACCGGCTATACAAGATGGACTCTGAGTGGGAGGAGTTGGTCGGTTGGGAAGATTATCTGGTGCCACGTCAATGGCGGGGAAGCTCTATGGTACAGGTGAGAGCGTTAGGTGACCGACACAATGTTGGCATATGTTGCACTTGACCTATTCTACCAGGGGTGGAGCTACATGGTGGCCAGGGTGGGCCGCCGCCCACCCTGGGATTTCTGATAAGCCTATATACCTACAGATCTCTAAATGGGCCAGAGAAAAAGAAACAGCTCAATAAGACTTATGTGTTGACCCAGAATGAAGGCGAACCCTATTTGGCGCTGCAGGCGCCCGTTATAAGGCATTTTTCTACCGGCTAACCGACGCCTGCAGCGCTCCCATGCTGTTTCTGATAAGCCTATATACCTACAGATCTCTAAATGGGCCAGGGAAAAAGAAACAGCCCAAATAAGACTTACCTGTTGACCCAGAATGAAGGCAAACCCTATTTGGCGCTGCAGGCGCTAGTTATAGGGCATTTTGCTAACCAGCTAACTGGCGCCTGCAGCACTCCTGCGCTGGGCGGCCCATCTAGAGTTTTTACTAAATCTACCTGTTATGTAAAAAGGTTCAAAAAAAGGTGCGGCCGGCCAAAGTCGAACTCACGATCAAACATACATCTACAATGACAATAAGCACTACACCATCGAACTACTAGTGCAATATGATTTGATGTACTTTCTTTGTTCTCTACAGCCGCGAGAATCCCTCGGTTTTGGGAAGCTTCCCAAACCGGGGTTTTCCCTGGTTCGTGGTGATTGTGTGGGCGGTTTTTATTGGGTTTCTTTTATTTATTTTTAAATGCACATTTTAAAACTAGTTTTTTCTTTTCTAAATTGATGATTTTCTATTTTTGTGTTTTTACATAAGAAATCGATGAAATTTTTCAAAATTTATGATTTTTTTTCAAAATCGATGAACTTTTTTCTAATTTGATGAACCTTTTTGAAATTCGAAGAACCCTTTTTGAAATTTGATGAACTTTTTTCAAATTTCTATGAACTTTTTATCAACTTCGTTCAACTTTTTTTCAAAACCGATGAATTTTTTTCAAATGTGATTAACTTTTTATTAAATCCAACAACTTTTTTTCAATTTTTTAACATTTTTAAATCCAATGAATTTTTTTTAAATTGCATCAAATTTGAAAAAAGTTCATGAAAAAATGAATAAATGTCATCGATTTGAAAAGAGTTCATGAATTTTGAAAAAAAAATCATCATATAAAGAAGAAGAAAAGAAATAGAAAAGAAAAAAGGGAAAAGAAAGCAGAAAAGACAAAAGAAGAAACAATAAAAGAAGGAAAAAGATGGATGGTATCGCATCCGCCTAAGTGGCCGAATCGTTTTGCTCATGCTACTATAGCACAACATGTCGCTGGTTTGATTCTTCTCGTGCCCCCCATTTTGCCGAGGAGGATCCCGCCTCTCCTTCCCGTGGTCCCTCCACACTGCCCTGCGTTGCCGGTCTGCGCCCTACCCTGTGATGCGCGGCTGCGCTCCTGCTTTTCCGGCTGCCTCACACCGCCGCAAAGACCGGCGGCGGCCGCCCAGTGCCCCATTGGCCCAGTCCGACGGCAGAAACTAAGCTACTAAGCTATGGGATGGTCGGCCTCTTCGGGTAGAGATTGAACTAGCCATGGACTTAAGACCATTTGCTGACTCACGAGGAACTCCCGACATGTTGCCATCTTGCCCCTGGTTCGTGTGACATGGCAAAGTCGGATTCAAACGGCTTCAATGACCATTCATATTTTATGATTTTTGGCTTGACTAATTAAGAAGAAGTGGTACATCTTTTATAGCACGCAAAGCATGTCTAAAGCTGACCTGTGTCATTTTCCGTTCATGTGATTGTCGAGTTCCCGATGTCTCTCAATCTCACAACTTGGTAACGTGTTAGCCTTGTCCAAATAATGGTTGAAACACGGCCATACGTTTTGTCCTCTCTTCCTTTCATTGCTTTGTCTATCGTGATCTACTCACTCTGGTCTATGCTAAGCCACCTTTTATAATGCTGGTGGGTTGGGTGTGAATATATAATATCTTACAAAATAAATGCTGATGGATGTTTTTCTTTTGCGAGAAAATACAGTTGAATGTTGAAGCTCACAATATGTTGATGTACTGTGAAAGGACTTCCATATTACTACTCCAATAGTGGGTTGGGTGTGAGTTTTAATGTTTTGTTATCATTTACGGTCTGTACCATGCCATTGGTTTCATGTACCATACAATACATGAAGTCCAACACCTCTTAGTTCGATCTATTTGCAAAGCACAAGAAAATTAGTATCTAAAACATGTCATCGATAGAGCTTGTTAAACACTGAAACACTATTAGGATCGGTTAGCAGAGACCAAATTAATTTTTAAGTTCCTTCTGTAGAGTCTGACATGTTCAAGGTGTAAAAATCCATGGCAAAATCAAGTTAACAAAGATGTTATAGATCAAGACATAAAGTTTCTAAGTTACAGCCTAATTCCATCAATATGATAAGCTTATCATGACCAGCCACCTTAGTAGATCAACATCAACCACATTACCAGTCATCATGTGGTTACCGGAGTTTGTTGGGCGGGGCACAGTAAGATGAAGCCACCAAGGTGATCGGAGCATCACCATGGCCCCGTTGTATAGCGTCTGCATTAGAAGCCAGACACTCATACTTGGTCGATAAAAGAACACAGAGCTGATACCTGCAGTATAAAATTTAGAGGGCTGGAGCTCGGTTAGTGTGTTCTGATTGTTTTTTTTTTGCGATAAAGCTATAATTGTATCTATGGTCCATTTCAGAAGGAACTCCATCTATATTTCCACTATGCTTGTTATCATAAAGTAGAATTAAGTTGTTCTATAAATCTAGTTGGCAACCATTTAGATATTGTGTAGCGTTAGGCTGATTTATGTTCAATTTTGCAGTTCGTAGAGTAAAGTATGCATCGCCTTCAACTTTATGGACTAATAACGCATCTCACTGCATCCAAAAGGCTGAACTATGCCATATTTAATTATGGTTCGAGAACTTGGATGCTAATTTGAACATCCTAATGAGGTTTAAGATTCATTTGGGGTGCCTTTTGACTTTTTCTTTCACCAATGGCCCAAACTACGCACAGAACTGAGACTACCGTGGTTCTTGCCCACCCAATTGAGGGGAAAGCCTAGTTCAAGCTATTGATGTTTGCTCATGCATCTCAGCCTCAACATATCCTAGTCCACACCTAGGAATGAGGGTAGCGACCAAACATGCACCCCTGCGTGGTAATAAGACAACCCACTCTGGGGTTATATGCCTCCCCCTAAAGGTTTTGGGAAGGCTCAAGAACTTTCCTTAAACAAAATTTTTTATTAGTGCATCTTTTTTGCTAATTTGTACATGCTTTTTGGGGTTTTATTTTTTGTTTTAATTTTCTATTTATGATTTTTTAAATCTGGTGCAAGTTAGAAGTTTTGATCTTTTTTGAAATTTTGAAAATAAGAATAATTCATTAACATTTTCTAAAAGCCAAGCAATTATTAACTCCTTAAAAAACTATATTTTTTAATTTATGAACAGTTTTTGAAATCCAAGAAGTTCTATTGAATTCACAAAAAAATCTTGGAACACTTTTTAATTCATTAACATTTTAAGCAATTCAAGAACATTTTAACAATTCATAATTTCTAAAAAAATTCGGGAATAGTTTTGAAATTCGTGAAAATTTTAAAATTCTGAATGTTTTTTATTTTTTTAACAAAGTATTTTAAAAGGAAATCAACAAAAAAACAATAATAAAAAGTTGAGAATAAGTACGCTAGCCTTGCATTCCTTATTGGGCTGGCCAGTAGCATTAATGCTCGGGATGGTTGCTCCTCTCACCCTCCATCCTCTCAAAAAAGAGAAAATTCGCCACCCTCTATTAGTTTACACCCCATTAGTTGGAGGTCAGCTCTCACCCACCATCCGTTAATTTAGTTGGAGGCTAGTTCTCACTAGCACAACAACTTTTTTTTATTTCACTCACTCGACCTTTGTGTGCTCCCACTGGGCAATATCTGTGGTTTTGTTTTAGACAGTCCTCTCTAGTACCCATTTGGTACTAAATACTGGCTTTGCTAGTTGTTTACCATATGTTGGCTATTCATCTGGTATTGCCTATGTGACGTGCAGAAAGCAAAATATGGAACATGATTTTTTGGCTACTCTGAGTCAATGATGTGCCACATATCTAAAAACACTGAAATATTAAGGTCTAATATGAAAAAGCCTAACGAACCTAGGTTTTTTACTAGGTCTATGAATAAACACGTGTTTCCTGGTAGGTGTATAGGCCACCAAGGCAGCGTTGTGTGATATGGATGTCATGTGCTCAAAGCCATCCTGAAAAAGTAGCAGGGATAATTCAATTTTGTTTCAAAAAATTCAGAGTAATTCAAACCACACACTTTCCTCTCTCCCTCCTACCCCGCTTTCTCTCCCACGACGCTGATCCGTGCCCCATCTTCCGGCTGCCCGCCGCTCCTCCAATGATGCTGTGCTGGATGGTTCTCACGTGCGCACGATCCTTGTTGTTGCTGCTCTTTGGGCGCGCCACTCATTTGGTCCTATGCCAGATCGTGCCCCGGATGCTCAAGATCGTGGCAACCCCGACTGCTCAGTACCCAAATGCAGCAGAAGGATAACAGTCGGAACATGTCATCGAAGAGGATCCAAGGCAGCAACAATGGTACACTGCAGGAATGCAGCGGGGGTCTCGTGATGTGGAAAGTGGCCCGATCTGGCCTCCCAATGTTCAGTGGATGAAATGACAGGAGCCTGAATCGGTGGTTCCTAGTCGGTTACAACTAGAGTCAGGATTTCTGGATATGTACACATGTTGTCTTGTATCCCAAGCTGATGGTCCACCCCCGTGTAGGTGGACTTCGAGTCATCGGCCCGGGCCACCTTATCGCCAGAGGGCTGGCTTTGTCCTCCTTGACTATACATGTGTGGTCATTAGCCCCTCGAGTCCTTCACGAGCTCGCAAATTCCGCCTAATGCTTGTCTTGAAAGCATCTCAGCATGAACAAAGTGCTTTAGCCTTTCTCTTGGGCAAGTTTCCCGAGTGGTATCTGCCTGAGCGTGCATTCTTGTTTTCTGTAGGGAGATTGTGAGAGACTCATAGAATTCATGTGAAATATAAATAACCCGAGTTATATTCACCCGTAAGGCATGAATACCATGGTAGGTGAGTTAATAATGGGTAAATCCTGGTTGCTAGTGATCCGGCATTGGGAACCAAAAATCCCGACTGAATTCCCAAATGGATAAGGTCCGACTAGTGTCCCTCTAGGAATGCCAATCCATGTCTGAATCAGAACATGGACTATGGTTCTTCGACCCCGAGTGATTCGGTATCTGGCTAGCGGCCTGTTGGAACTTGGATGCCCTTCACTCAGGTGTATTCGAAGGCGAGCAGAAATCTTGGACGAAGTTGTGGAAGATAGATGTTTCTTCAAAGATCAAAATCTTCCTCTGGAGATTAGCTCAGTAGTCTATCCCAACTTCAGACCTTCTCCATCGCCGTAACATGTCTACGGTGACGACATGCGGACTGTGCGGCAGTGAGGACTCCTGGCAACATTCTCTATTACATTGCCATGCAGCTCGGTGTGTGTGTGGGCTTTGCAGAACCCAGACTTCGTCGAGGCAATAAACAGCATCAGGGAGCCGGACGCTAAACGCTGGGTCTTTGCGGTCATGGATACAATCCCTTCCAGTGAATTCACTCAAGTACTGGTCACCCTTTGGGCCATCTGGTAAGAAAGAAGGCAAGCATCGCACGAGAATATTTTTCAAAGTCCCCAAGCCACACATGCTTTTATCATGAAATACTTGCATGAGCTGGAGGCGTGCAAGCCACAACAGACTGCTGCTCAACTACATGCAACCCCAAACAGATCACGTCCAGTATGGATTCCTCCTCCCGGGGGGGTGGCCAAGATTAGAGTGGACGGCGTTGTGTCAAGGGTGGCTGTTGAAGGCTCCGTTAGTGCGGTCTGCTGGGACTCGCAGGGACACTACTTAGGCTCATCAGCTATGAAGATCCCAGGGGTGAACGACCCTGTGACACTTGAAACTTGGCATGTCGGGAGGCGATGGCCCTGGCCTAGGATCTTGGACTCACACATGTGATAATAGCATGTGATAACATGGGTGTGGTAGGAGACATCAATCAAAAAAATAGGAGGAAATTATGCTGCGGTGGTAAAGGAGATAAACGCCACCTTGAATCAGTTCCATCAGTGTATCTTTATTTTCGAAGGTAGAGGGACAAACTTAGAGGCACATAGCCTTGCCAAACATGTTTTTGGGTTGGGTCTTGGTCGCCATGTATGGTTACTGAACCCACCAAATTTGAGTTGTATGCCTATGAGCATTATTGAGTAATAAAGAAAGTATGTTTGGATGCAAAAAAAAAATGGTTGTGGACCCTGAAGGTCAACCATCGGAACCCATTGTCAATCGGTTGGTTCAATGAGGCCTGCTAGTTTTCTTTGCCGTGTTTTGAATAAGCAATGATGGTTGGTAGTCTATTTAATAGGCTTCTTAGAACATGCTTAAGCCCATGCCAGATGGGCTGATCAGCACAACAAGTATAATCAAATAGGAATTTTTAAAAAATCAAATAGGAAGAACGCAACAAAGGTAGAAAAAACAAGCCAATAGGAATGTGATTATTCTAAACAAATCAAAGAAACATTATGAGGCATGGTTGAGAAATAATTTTTCTAGTCGACTAAGCTCAATTAGTGCTCAACTAAATGGGCATGGATTTTTACCCAGGTTCGGACACTCCTCAGAGGTAAAACCCTACATAATGCTTGCATTTTATTGCTTTTGGGTGAAGTACAAAGTACAGATAATCTACCACAAGATCGATGTGTGTTAATCTGATGATTTAAGTTGTGTTCTATGGACTAGCCCCGAGTCTGGTTCATATAAGTTACCGGAGGCCTAAGATTACATGATTCTTAGTCGGCTACGTCAGTGGAGAGGAGTCATTGTCTTGAATGGTGATGCTTCTTCCTTTTCCTTTTAAATTGTCATGGGTCGCTCAAAGTGGCACATGATGTATCCGACAAGGGGGGCCTTAGCCCGGCCCACCAGACCGGGAGTCGATATGGTGAGAAGCCTCCTACCTGGGGCACCTTTAAATAGCGATGTGGTTATTTTAAAACAATTAAGAGAAACATTCTGAGTCATGGGTTGAGAAAAAAATCTAGTTGACTAAGCTCAAGTCAAAGCCAACTAAATTATGAGCAAGCTCGAGCTAGCAAGGACCACAAATAATTTCAAAACGAAGATCTAGGATCACAAATTAATTACTACCAGACCTTGAAGATAAGCTTTTCTAAAAAAGAAACATAAGAAATAAGTTGAATACATACAAACAACTTCATCTTCCCTCGGCAAGAACGGTCGCCGAAGACCCGTAAGACACCGCAACACTGCTAGTCACTGATGGAGGGTACGACATAATGTACGAATCAAAGCCTTCGACCTGCATTAGCGCTAACATACTGTAGCTCATGTAAGTTGGCGAGAGGTCAGGAACCGATTGCCCACGATCTAGATATTGCATGACCTTTCGCATACTGGGCCTTGCATCAGGCAATGGGTGGGAGCACAACAAACCTAGTTGCAGCACAAGGATAACCTCCTCTATGTCAAACATTCCCGCTAGTCGTGGATCCACCGCCTTGAGTAACGATCCGTTGCGGTGTCGCTCAAGCACCCAATCAATCATCACTACAGGGTTGTTTCGATCGCCTCGCTCGATTGGTCGTCGTCCACATGCAACCTCGAGGAGAAACACACCGAATGCGAATACATCAGTTAAGGGCGTCGCCTTCCCGGTGCGCACAAGCTCTGGTGCAAGGTATCCCATGGTGCCGACAACATGGGTTGTTTGTGCAACGGTTCCATGGTCGTATAACCTTGCCAGGCCGAAATCGCCGAGGCATCCATTCATTTGTTTATCCAAGAGCACATTGCTTGCCTTGATATCTCGATGGATGACAACTTTTTCCCAATCTTCATGGAGATACAGCAAGCCCGATGCAACCCCTTTGATGATCGAGAACCTTTCTGGCCAAAATATGGCTGGCATGTTCGGATCGTACAAATACTTGTCAAGGCTGCCATTTGATATGTAGTCATACACCAAGATAAGCTCGTCCTTGCGCCGGCAGTAGCCCAATAACTGCACGAGATTCCGGTGCCGTAGACGGCCAATGCTCGCCATCTCGGCAACGAACTCTCGCAGTCCTTGCCTTGATTCATGTGACACCCTCTTCACTGCTATCTCCAAATTGGATGCAGAAAGCAGACCTTTGTACACTCTCCCGAACCCTCCCACGCCCAGTAAATTCCTCTCGGTGAACCCATCTGTGGCACGATGCAGATCCTTGTATGCATATCGGTGGGGGCCGAACTCATCTTCCCAGCCTTCAAGCACCTCCGCGAACCGGTGCCGACGCCATAGAAAGAAGAAGACCGCAGCCAGCGCCGTTGCGACGAGCAACGCGCTGGCCAGTGGCAACACGATGGCCAGGACCTTGGACCGAGGCTTGGGCCCCAGGCGTGGCAGGGCAGGAAGCTTGGAGAAGTCCAGTGGCGGGGCAGGCCCATCCAAGCTGAAGCTCCATCCGAGCAGGTAGTGATGCCCGGACACGACTCCTGACGACGCCGAGAAGCCGACGTACATGGCGTCCGCCATGAGCGTTGAGAGATCGATGGCTTCGGAGAGCAGAGGCCTTCTGGGCTTGGGCACTTTTAAGGGGGCTAGTGTCACCTCGAGTCGCTTGGACTGGGCGTCGTAGTCCACCCACACCTGCATGGGGTTGCGGCTGTTAAGCTTGAGGTCCCGGAAGGCGCCGCCGTTGTGGTCATAGTAGCCAGCCGGCTGGGCCTGCCTGGACACGAGGCTGTTGACGTCGATGCCAACGTGGTTGCTGTTGATGTCGCGGAACTCGGGGCTGAGGATGGTGTCCAGCTCGACGGCCAAGATGGGGGCGCTGGCCGTGCCGTTGGTGGCGTTAAGGAGGCCCAGGTACTGACCGGAGTTGGCCGTGGTGAAGTTGGTGGTCGGGGCGACGACAAAGGCGAGCCCATGGTCGCTGAGACCATCGTAGCCCGACACGATGGCGAAGACGAAGGACGTGGAGAAGGAGCGCGCCGCCGTGGCGTTGGCCGAGCCGCCGAGGAAGCGGAGCGGGGCGGGGTGGAAGGCGTGGGCTTTTGTCTGCTGCGTGAAGTTGGTGAGCGCGAGCAGGCCGCTGGGCGTTACGGCGGCGAGGCCGTCTAGGGTAAGGTTGGCGCCGGCGAAGCCTTGGTAGGCGAACTGGCCATCGTCCAACGACGAGGCCACCTGGCTGACGCTGTCACGGCTCAGCAGCAGGAGTATGAGCAGGAGAAGGGCCGGCATAGTTTCCTGGACAAAACTCGGTATGGCTGACCAAAACTTACTTTGTTTGCATGCGCTATACTTTTACGGTGTGGTGGTTGTGCGGTTGGTGTCTGACTGACGTTGAGCATGCTGAAAGTCAGATATAGAGAGAGATGACAAGGACGTGCTGGAATTAATGCCACTCCGATGGCTATGGATGGATGGATCGAACGCTGTTACCATCAAAGATTGCTACATTTTCAACAGCCGTTCGACTTGTTTACTTGTATAGAAGTACACCTTATGAACTGCTTGGTGTGAGATCGTTTGTCACTGCGTACTCATGGTAGGACAAAGATGGCCCGTCAAAGAACCAAGGGATGTAATTGCCAAATAATCGACGTCCGCGAGTCTCGTTTAGTTAGCTTTACCTAACTTCATAATTCGTTTTCCCCAAGATTTTTTTTTGAACTGTTAGATTATTATAAGGGCCACAGCGTGACGTTTTTTTAGGGGAAAACATCTAATCTATTCATTTTCAATCATGACGGTACAACGGACATCAGAAATAATAAAAATTGCATCTAGATCCATAGATCACCTAGCGACGACTATAAGCACTTAAGTAAGGCGAAGACACGCCGTCGTCATCGCCCCTCCATCACTGGAGCAGGGCAAAACTTGTAGACAGTCGGGAAGTCGTCGTGCTAAGTCACCATAGGACCAGCACAACAGAACAGCAACCGTCGCCGATAAAGAGTAGCATATATCGGAAGGATCCAATCTGAAAACACAGGAATGTAGACGAATGACGAATAGATCCGGGCAAATCCACCAAGGACAGATCCGCCGGAGACACACGTCCAGGCGACCACCGACGATGCTAAATGCACCACCGAAACGGGGGCTAGACGGGAACAACCTTATTTCATTTTCAGGGAGCCGTCGTCGTCTCGCCTTCCTAAAATGGACACAAACCCTAACAAATCTCCAAGACATATCTAAAAATAGATCCCTCCCACCGGCAAGGGCCGGGATCCGCCCCGCTCCCATGACCCTAAGGCCACCAGAGACGAGGAGGACCGGCAACGGCGCCGGTGGGAGGCTGAGGAACCCTAGTTGGGAAGGAGGCGGCTGCCTGAGTCACGCACGTAACTCTCTTCGACACGATAAAGCCAATCTTCACAGCGTGACGTTTTGCCGCCTCTAACAACTTGAAGTTTGCCTTTATACGTTGCACACGACTCGGGCGGCGGCTAGGGTTCCCGAGCGCCGCCTCCCCCACCCCTCCTCTCCCTCCTCGTCGCCACTTGAGGTAGTCGCCGGGCAAGCCCGCGCGGCCGCCAGTGACGGTGGCGGCGAGGCCCTCGTCGCTCCTCCAGTGGAGGATCTGGATCCCAGGGACGGCGGCCCCTGCCGGCGTGGCGTCGCCGTTCTTGCCCTGAACGGCGCTCGCGGAGGGCTCTGGCCGGCGTCCTCGACTGCGGGGGCGGTGGGGCGTCGGCGGCCGGTGGCTATAGCGTGGAGGCCTCCTCTTTCTCGCCAGATCTGGAGGTTTGCCGCCCCCAATTCGCTCCCTCCCCCTCTGCGCTTGGTTTCCCGCGCCTGGTCGCTGGATCCGGTGGAGTTTGGGGCTGTTGTTGCAGATCGGGACCGGGGGAAACCCCTGGTCGGCTGGTTCGGCCCGGCATCGACGTCGGCCTTGGGTGACGTTTCTTTCTTGGAGGCGATGTCATGGTCTCCTTCTCCCCACCTCCGTTCCCTCTCTCAGGTGAAAACCCAAAATCCGGCAGGATTGGGCAGCGGCGGCGTCGTGTGTGTCGTTCCCTCCATGGAGGCGTTGTTTGGGGAGTGTGGTTTCGGGCGTAGGGTTGCTGAAGGTGGGATTTTTGGCCGGCAGCAGGTGCAGTGCCTCTCGCTGTCCCGCTGTCCGCCTCTCTGTTGTTGCTCGGCGGCTTTCCTGCAGCCTTCAGACGTTCTTCGCGCGTGATGGTGTGTCCGGCTTGGTGTTTGTCACAGCGGCATTCCTCCTGTGTCTTTGGAGCCTGAGGGTTGCGGTCATCGGTTTATGCTAGTAGTGCCCTTTCTTAGTACCTCTTGTAACTAGCTCTCCGATGTGTTGTAAGTTCAGAGTGCCCCCTTGTATCTTTTGGGCTTTTCTTGTTTTCTCGTTTGCTTGGAGATGTTCTAGCGTAGGTGGTGGTCGTCATTTGGCGTCATGGTGGCGTTGATGGCGGAGGATCCTGCCAAGGTTGGCACATCAATCTGCTTGGAGATGGACCAGTGGAAGATGGTGGAGACGACACCTGTGAGTGCATCAGACCGGTTTATGCCCCAGACCTGGTATGTGGCTAGGCTGGGGATTCCGACTTTCGATGTTAGTTAGGTGAGTGGTCTGTGTAGTGGCCTAGCTAGCACCCCTTGATCATATGGATAGGATGAAGGAAATATGCCCTAGAGGCAATAATAAAGTTATTATTTATTTCCTTATATCATGATAAATGTTTATTATTCATGCTAGAATTGTATTAACCGGAAACATAATACATGTGTGAATACATAGACCAACAGAGTGTCACTAGTATGCCTCTACTTGACTAGCTCATTAATCAAAGATGGTTAAGTTTCCTAACCATGAACAAAGAGTTGTTATTTGATTAACGAGGTCACATCATTAGTTGAATGATCTGATTGACATGACCCATTCCATTAGCATAGCACCCGATCGTTTAGTATGTTGCTATTGCTTTCTTCATAACTTATACATGTTCCTATAACTATGAGATTATGCAACTCCCGTTTACCGGAGGAACACTTTGGGTACTACCAAACGTCACAACGTAACTGGGTGATTATAAAGGAGTACTACAGGTGTCTCCAATGGTAGATGTTGGGTTGGCGTATTTCGAGATTAGGATTTGTCACTCTGATTGTCGGAGAGGTATCTCTGGGCCCTCTCGGTAATACACATCACATAAGCCTTGCAAGCATAATAACTAAGATGTTAGTTATGAGATGATGTATTACGGAACGAGTAAAGAGACTTGCCAGTAACGAGATTGAACTAGGTATTGGATACCGACGATCGAATCTCGGGCAAGTAACATACCGATGACAAAGGGAACAACGTATGTTGTTATGCGGTCTGACCGATAAAGATCTTCGTAGAATATGTAGGAGCCAATATGGGCATCCAGGTCCCGCTATTGGTTATTGACCGGAGACGTGTCTCGGTCATGTCTACATTGTTCTCGAACCGTAGGGTCCGCACGCTTAACGTTACGATGACAGTTATTATGAGTTTATGCATTTTGATGTACCGAAGGTTGTTCGGAGTCCCGGATGAGATCATGGACATGACGAGGAGTCTCGAAATGGTCGAGACGTAAAGATTGATATATTGGAAGCCTACATTTGGGCACCGGAAGCGTTCCGGGTGAAATCGGGATTTTTCCGGATTACCGGGAGGGTTACCGGAAACCCCCGGGAGGTAAATGGGCCTATTGGGCCTTAGTGGAAAAGAGAGAAGAGGCAGCCCACACCTGGCCGGCGCCCCCCACCTTTCCCAAGTCCTAATAGGACTAGGAGAGGTGGGCCGGCCCCCTCTTTCTCCTTCTTCCCAAGAATCCTAGTTGGAATAGGATTGGGGGGAAGGAGTCCTACTCCCGGTGGGAGTAGGACTCCTCCCTGCGCCTCCCTCCTAGCCGGCCGAACCCCCTGCCCCTGGCCTTTATATACGGGGGCAGGGGGCACCACAATACACACAAGTTAATCGTTCCTTAGCCGTGTGCGGTGCCCCCTGCCACCAAATTCCACCTCGATCATACCGTTGTAGTGCTTAGGCGAAGCCCTGCGTCGGGAGTACATCAAGATCGTCACCACGCCGTCGTGCTGACGGAACTCTTCCTCGACGCTTTGCTGGATCGGAGCCCGAGGAACGTCATCGAGCTGAACGTGTGCCAAGAACTCGGAGGTGCCGGAGTAACGGTGCTTGGATCGGTTGGATCGGGAAGAAGACGTACGACTACTTCCTCTACGTTGTGTGATCGCTTCCGCAGTCGGTCTGCGTTGGTACGTAGACATCACTCTCCCCTCTCGTTGCTGTGCATCACCATGATCTTGCGTGTGCGTAGGAAAATTTTTGAAATTACTGCGTTTCCCAACAGTGGCATCCGAGCCTAGGTTTTTATGGTTTGATGTTATTTGCACGAGTAGAACACAAGTGAGTTGTGGGCGATACAAGTCATACTGCCTACCAGCATGTCATACTTTGGTTCGGCGGTATTGTTGGACGAGACGATCCGGACCAACCTTACGCGTACTCTTACGCGAGACCGGTTCCCTCGACGTGCTATGCACACAGATGGCTAGCGGAAGACTGTCTCTCCAACTTTAGTTGAACCAAGTGTGACTATGCCCGGTCCTTGAGAAGGTTAAAACGGAGTCTATTTGACGAACTATCGTTGTGGTTTTGATGCGTAGGTGAGATGAGTTCTTACTTAAGCCCGTAGCAGCCACGTAAAACTTGCAACAACAAAGTAGAGGACGTCTAACTTGTTTTTGCAGGGCATGTTGTGATGTGATATGGTCAAGGCATGATGCTGATTTTATTGTATGAGATGATCATGTTTTTGTAACCGAGTTATCGGCAACTGGCAGGAGCCATATGGTTGTCGCTTTATTGTATGCAATGCAATCGCGATGTAATGCTTTAGTTTATTACTAAACGGTAGTGATAGTCGTGGAAGCATAAGATTGGCGAGACGACAACGTTGCTACGATGGAGATCAAGGTGGCGCGCCGGTGACGATGGTGATCATGACGGTGCTTCGGAGATGGAGATCACAAGCACAAGATGATGATGGCCATATCATATCACTTATATTGATTGCATGTGATGTTTATCCTTTTATGCATCTTATCTTGCTTTGATTGACGGTAGCATTATAAGATGATCTCTCACTAAATTATCAAGAAGTGTTCTCCCTGAGTATGCACCGTTGCAAAAGTTCTTCGTGCTGAGACACCACGTGATGATCGGGTGTGATAGGCTCTACGTTCAAATACAACGGGTGCAAAACAGTTGCACACGCGGAATACTCAGGTTATACTTGACGAGCCAAGCATATACAGATATGGCCTCGAAACACGGAGACCGAAAGGTCGAACGTGAATCATATAGTAGATATGATCAACATATTGATGTTCACCATTGAAAACTACTCCATCTCACGTGATGATCGGTTATGGTTTAGTTGATTTGGATCACGTGATCACTTAGAGGATTAGAGGGATGTCTATCTAAGTGGGAGTTCTTAAGTAAATTAACTGAACTTAAAAATTATCATGAACTTAGTACCTGATAGTATCTTGCTTGTTTATGTTGATTGTAGATAGATGGCTCGTGCTGTTGTTCCGTTGAATTTTAATGCGTTCCTTGAGAAAGCAAAGTTGAAAGATGATGGTAGCAATTACACGGACTGGGTCCGTAACCTGAGGATTATCCTCATTGCTGCACAGAAGAATTACGTCCTGGAAGCACCGCTGAGTGCCAGGCCTGCTGCAAGAGCAACACCAGAAGTTATGAACGTCTGGCAGAGCAAAGCTGATGACTACTCAATAGTTCAGTGTGCCATGCTTTACGGCTTAGAACCGGGACTTCAACGACGTTTTGAACGTCATGGAGCATATGAGATGTTCCAGGAGTTGAAGTTAATATTTCAAGCAAATGCCCGGATTGAGAGATATGAAGTCTCCAATAAGTTCTATAGCTGCAAGATGGAGGAGAACAGTTCTGTCAGTGAGCATATACTCAAAATGTCTGGGTATAATAATCACTTGATTCAATTGGGAGTTACACTTCCGGATGATTGCGTCATTGACAGAATTCTCCAATCACTGCCACCAAGCTACAAGAGCTTTGTGATGAACTATAATATGCAAGGGATGAACAAGACTATTCCCGAGCTCTTCGCTATGCTGAAAGCTGCGGAGGTAGAAATCAAGAAGGAGCATCAAGTGTTGATGGTTAACAAAACCACTAGTTTCAAGAAAAAGGGCAAAGGGAAGAAGAAAGGGAGCTTCAAGAAGAACGGCAAGCAAGTTGCTGCTCAAGAGAAGAAACCCAAGTCTGGACCTAAGCCTGAAACTGAGTGCTTCTACTGCAAGCAGACTGGTCACTGGAAGCGGAACTGCCCCAAGTGTTTGGCGGATAAGAAGGATGGCAAGGTGAACAAAGGTATATGTGATATACATGTTATTGATGTGTACCTTACTAATGCTCGCAGTAGCACCTGGGTATTTGATACTGGTTCTGTTGCTAATATTTGCAACTCGAAACAGGGACTACAGAATAAGCGGACACTAGCAAAGGACGAGGTGACGATGCGCGTGGGAAACGGTTCCAAAGTCGATGTGATCGCGGTCGGCACGCTACCTCTACATCTACCTTCGGGATTAATATTAGACCTAAATAATTGTTATTTGGTGCCAGCGTTGAGCATGAACATTATATCTGGATCTTGTTTGATGCGAGACGGTTATTCATTTAAATCAGAGAATAATGGTTGTTCTATTTATATGAGTAATATCTTTTATGGTCATGCACCCTTGAAAAATGGTCTATTCTTATTGAATCTCGATAGTAGTAATACACATATTCATAATGTTGAAGCCAAAAGATGCAGAATTGATAATGATAGTGCAACTTATTTGTGGCACTGCCGTTTAGGTCATATCGGTGTAAAGCGCATGAAGAAACTCCATACTGATGGGCTTTTGGAACCACTTGATTATGAATCACTTGGTACTTGCGAACCGTGCCTCATGCGCAAGATGACTAAAACACCGTTCTCCGGTACTATGGAGAGAGCAACAGATTTATTGGAAATCATACATACCGATGTATGTGGTCCGATGAATATTGAGGCTCGTGGCGGATATCGTTATTTTCTCACCTTCACAGATGATTTAAGCAGATATGGGTATATCTACTTAATGAAACATAAGTCTGAAACATTTGAAAAGTTCAAGGAATTTCAGAGTGAAGTTGAAAATCATCGTAACAAGAAAATAAAGTTTCTACGATCTGATCGTGGAGGAGAATATTTGAGTTACGAGTTTGGTGTACATTTGAAAAATTGTGGAATAGTTTCACAACTCACGCCACCCGGAACACCACAACGTAATGGTGTGTCCGAACGTCGTAATCGTACTTTACTAGATATGGTGCGATCTATGATGTCTCTTACTGATTTACCGCTATCATTTTGGGGTTATGCTTTAGAGACGGCCGCATTCACGTTAAATAGGGCACCATCTAAATCCGTTGAGACAACGCCTTATGAACTGTGGTTTGGCAAGAAACCAAAGTTATCGTTTCTTAAAGTTTGGGGCTGCGATGCTTATGTAAGCTCGAACCCAAATCGGAGAAGTGTGTCTTCATAGGATATCCAAAGGAAACTATTGGATACACCTTCTATCACAGATCCGAAGGCAAGACTTTTGTTGCTAAATTCGGAAACTTTCTTGAGAAGGAGTTTCTCTCGAAAGAAGTGAGTGGGAGGAAAGTAGAACTTGACGAGGTAACTGTACCTACTCCGTTATTGAGAAATAGTACATCACAGAAAACTGTTTCTGTGAGACCTACACCAATAAGAGAGGAAGTTAATGATGATGATCATGAAACTTTAGATCAAGATACTACTGTACCTCGTAGATCAACCAGAGTAAGATCCGCACCAGAGTGGTACGGTAATCCTGTTCTGGAAGTCATGCTACTAGATCATGATGAACCTACGAACTATGAAGAAGCGATGGTGAGCCCAGATTCCACAAAGTGGCTTGAAGCCATGAAATCTGAGATGGGATCCATGTATGAGAACAAAGTATGGACTTTGGTTGACTTGCCCGATGATCGGCAAGCAATTGAGAATAAATGGATCTTTAAGAAAAAGACTGACGCTGATGGTAATGTTACTGTCTACAAAGCTCGACTTGTCGCAAAAGGTTTTCGACAAGTTCAAGGAGTTGACTACGATGAGACTTTCTCACCCGTAGCGATGCTTAAGTCTGTCAGAATCATGTTAGCAATTGCCACATTTTATGATTATGAAATTTGGCAAATGGATGTAAAAACCGCATTCCTGAATGGATTTCTGGAAGAAGAGTTGTATATGATGCAACCTGAAGGTTTTGTCGATCCAAAGGGAGCTAACAAAGTGTGCAAACTCCAGCGATCCATTTATGGACTGGTGCAAGCATCTCGGAGTTGGAATAAACGCTTTGATAGTGTGATCAAGGCATTTGGATTTATACAGACTTTTGGAGAAGCCTGTATTTACAAGAAAGTGAGTGGGAGCTCTGTAGCATTTCTGATATTATATGTGGATGACATATTACTGATTGGAAATGATATAGAATTTCTGGATAGCATAAAGGGATACTTGAATAAAAGTTTTTCGATGAAAGACCTCGGGGAAGCTGCTTACATATTAGGCATAAAAATCTATAGAGATAGATCAAAACGCTTAATTGGACTTTCACAAAGCACATACCTTGACAAGATTTTGAAGAAGTTCAAAATGGATCAAGCAAAGAAAGGGTTCTTGCCTGTATTACAAGGTGTGAAGTTGAGTCAGACTCAATGCCCGACCACTGCAGAAGATAGAGAGAAAATGAAAGATGTTCCCTATGCTTCAGCCATAGGCTCTATCATGTATGCAATGCTGTGTACCAGACCTGATGTGTGCCTTGCTATAAGTTTAGCAGGGAGGTACCAAAGTAATCCAGGAGTGGATCACTGGACAGCGGTCAAGAACATCCTGAAATACCTGAAAAGGACTAAGGATATGTTTCTCGTATATGGAGGTGACAAAGAGCTCACCATAAGAGGTTACGTTGATGCAAGCTTTGACACTGATCCGGACGATTCTAAATCGCAAACCGGATACGTGTTTACTTTAAACGGTGGAGCTGTCAGTTGGTGCAGTTCTAAACAAAGCGTCGTAGCGGGATCTACATGTGAAGCGGAGTACATAGCTGCTTCGGAAGCAGCGAACGAAGGAGTCTGGATGAAGGAGTTCATATCCGATCTAGGTGTCATACCTAGTGCATCGGGTCCAATGAAAATCTTCTGTGACAATACTGGTGCAATTGCCTTGGCAAAGGAATCCAGATTTCACAAAAGAACCAAACACATCAAGAGACGCTTCAACTCCATCCGGGATTTAGTCCAGGTGGGAGACATAGAGATTTGCAAGATACATACGGATCTGAATGTTGCAGACCCGTTGACTAAGCCTCTTCCACGAGCAAAACATGATCAGCACCAAGGCTCCATGGGTGTTAGAATCATTACTGTGTAATCTAGATTATTGACTCTAGTGCAAGTGGGAGACTGAAGGAAATATGCCCTAGAGGCAATAATAAAGTTATTATTTATTTCCTTATATCATGATAAATGTTTATTATTCATGCTAGAATTGTATTAACCGGAAACATAATACATGTGTGAATACATAGACCAACAGAGTGTCACTAGTATGCCTCTACTTGACTAGCTCGTTAATCAAAGATGGTTAAGTTTCCTAACCATGAACAAAGAGTTGTTATTTGATTAACGAGGTCACATCATTAGTTGAATGATCTGATTGACATGACCCATTCCATTAGCATAGCACCCGATCGTTTAGTATGTTGCTATTGCTTTCTTCATAACTTATACATGTTCCTATAACTATGAGATTATGCAACTCCCGTTTACCGGAGGAACACTTTGGGTACTACCAAACGTCACAACGTAACTGGGTGATTATAAAGGAGTACTACAGGTGTCTCCAATGGTAGATGTTGGGTTGGCGTATTTCGAGATTAGGATTTGTCACTCTGATTGTCGGAGAGGTATCTCTGGGCCCTCTCGGTAATACACATCACATAAGCCTTGCAAGCATAATAACTAAGATGTTAGTTATGAGATGATGTATTACGGAACGAGTAAAGAGACTTGCCAGTAACGAGATTGAACTAGGTATTGGATACCGACGATCGAATCTCGGGCAAGTAACATACCGATGACAAAGGGAACAACGTATGTTGTTATGCGGTCTGACCGATAAAGATCTTCGTAGAATATGTAGGAGCCAATATGGGCATCCAGGTCCCGCTATTGGTTATTGACCGGAGACGTGTCTCGGTCATGTCTACATTGTTCTCGAACCGTAGGGTCCGCACGCTTAACGTTACGATGACAGTTATTATGAGTTTATGCATTTTGATGTACCGAAGGTTGTTCGGAGTCCCGGATGAGATCATGGACATGACGAGGAGTCTCGAAATGGTCGAGACGTAAAGATTGATATATTGGAAGCCTACATTTGGGCACCGGAAGCGTTCCGGGTGAAATCGGGATTTTTCCGGATTACCGGGAGGGTTACCGGAAACCCCCGGGAGGTAAATGGGCCTATTGGGCCTTAGTGGAAAAGAGAGAAGAGGCAGCCCACACCTGGCCGGCGCCCCCCACCTTTCCCAAGTCCTAATAGGACTAGGAGAGGTGGGCCGGCCCCCTCTTTCTCCTTCTTCCCAAGAATCCTAGTTGGAATAGGATTGGGGGGAAGGAGTCCTACTCCCGGTGGGAGTAGGACTCCTCCCTGCGCCTCCCTCCTAGCCGGCCGAACCCCCTGCCCCTGGCCTTTATATACGGGGGCAGGGGGCACCACAATACACACAAGTTAATCGTTCCTTAGCCGTGTGCGGTGCCCCCTGCCACCAAATTCCACCTCGATCATACCGTTACAGTGCTTAGGCGAAGCCCTGCGTCGGGAGTACATCAAGATCGTCACCACGCCGTCGTGCTGACGGAACTCTTCCTCGACGCTTTGCTGGATCGGAGCCCGAGGAACGTCATCGAGCTGAACGTGTGCCAAGAACTCGGAGGTGCCGGAGTAACGGTGCTTGGATCGGTTGGATCGGGAAGAAGACGTACGACTACTTCCTCTACGTTGTGTGATCGCTTCCGCAGTCGGTCTGCGTTGGTACGTAGACATCACTCTCCCCTCTCGTTGCTGTGCATCACCATGATCTTGCGTGTGCGTAGGAAATTTTTTGAAATTACTGCGTTTCCCAACATAGGAGTAGCGGCATATGTTGCCTAGATGGTGGATTCAGGCTTATTGTTGTAACACTTTGTAAGGTCCTCGAGAATAATCAATAAAGTGATCATATGCATCTCCCAGATACAGAGGCCGGGGGTCATCCTCTTTTTCTAAAAAAAACATGCGGCCTCATAGATAAAAATGCTTGGACGGGCCTCCAAACATAGAGGCCGACGCTATGGATTTCTACCACATAAAATAATTGATGGACCCCACTTGTCAGCGTATGTACATCTCACAACACCTATCTCTGTTATGCAAAGTAATATATTTTACTAGCATGTGGGCCTGCTTTTAGAGGCAACTAGCAGAGTGGCCCGCTGAGCGGGCTAGAAATTTACAAAGTTTATAATGAGAATATATTATTTTTTGTGTAAAGAAAAACTGAGACCAAAATGTGAATATAAAATCCCATTGTTTGTAGTTACAAAGAACTTGCTAGGGCGTTGTCTATAGTGTGCTGAAAGTAGGGTTCATATTATAGGTTAGGTAATACAATAGCCATCGTGAATATCAATAAAATATTATAGTCTATAATTTTTGGAATAATGATTGTTAAGAACACCATATTAGTGAATGGTTGTATCTATCATTCGTGTAGAATACTACACGCCGTCAAAGAATTCAACTTTACATATCAAGCTAGCTGATATTTCCATATGGTACAAATATTAGAGCAACACTTGGAGTGACGACTCAAATTAGAATCCATAGTTTCTACTTGACATTAGATGTGAAAATATGAATATCAATGTGGTGCAAACTATTAATAAAATAGGGTGAACCAAAGAAGTGATTGTAGTCACCACCATTTGCTTGGTGGCTATTGCTTTCACTTTTTCTCATCAAGATGGTCAATAGCTATTGATATGACTTTTAGGGAGTAGTTATCACAATGTTAGTCCACATATATCTTTAACGACTATGCTATAGCCTCCATGAAGACACCAAGAAGTGTTGGTACGTAACCAAATTTGGACTTATAGCAACCAACCACATTATGTAGTGGCCAAAAGTCATAGTTGTAGTAGTGTTAACAAAGAATCGTTGTTTGATACAACATCTATTAAATCAAAGTAGATAAATGTAACAGTCCTGGTCCGATGTTGAAATCAAATTTAGGAACGTAGAAAAGTAAGGGATTCAAAGTTCTTATCTGATAGGAAGCCCATCACTAGCAACAAAGAAAATATTCTATTGAAAAGAGAGTTGATCTCACTAGAAACATATAAGAAGTACTAATACATGCACATCTACCATGCATAAACATCAATCAGTTAGGAAACATCTATCATAAGCAGGCAGCATGCATGATATAGATGTTTGCTATAAAGATACATCTATACCAAAAAGAAAGTGAACCATTGCAATCATTCAAAACTAACTATCAAAACATCAAACAAACTTCTACAAAGTAGTGCTAGTTACGTCTTACAGGGATATACAAGTATTAGAAGTCCAACTCAATATTCATAAAAAAAGTCCAACTCAGTTATTTTGACACGGTACGCACCTTTGTCACCTTCCTCCGGAGAGATCAGAGATGACACCCGATGACACATATGACGTTACATTTTTGTTGAAAAACTCCGCGTTGTACACAAGCTCCAGCATGATTGAGCCTAGGTACTCCAGTGGAAACTCCGGGAGGGGCACGTCACCATCGAGGTATTGCGTGACTTCTCGCATGGTCGACCTTGCATTGGGCAAAGGATGGGAGCATAGAAGCCCGAGTTTCAGCACTCAAGAGACTTGATCGAGACTAAACCCTGGCATCCTAATGTCTGCCGCCTTGGTGATGCAGCCCTGACACCAATGTTCGGCAACCCAGTCCACGAGCATGACGCGGCTGTTCCCCTCGTATTCCTCGATTGGCCTCCGCCCGCAGGTGACCTCCAGGAGGAACACACCGAACGTCTGGATCGTCGTAGTAATCGTATTGATGGTGACGTGTTCGAAAAGGGTTGTAGAGTAGAGACGCCATACCGGCCTCGGCCTGCATAATTTTTGAAGGCTGCTCCACATCAAGCCCGTCAGCCTTCATATTTGGAGGCCGGGGGCAATGATATAGAGCAACGTCCAAACCAAACCATTCGCACAGGGGGAAGTTTTAGCTCGTCCCTTATTCCCATGCCCGGCCCTGCCAATGGCGCAGTCATCCATATGACTACCGCTTCCATTCCTGCCAATTGTGCAACCACTTCTCCACCGGGAAGAGTGCCATTAGTGGTCATCTCCATGTTTGGCACACATTTCCCACCAGCGCGCACCAAATCCGGCATCATTTGCCCACTAGCATGCCCATTTGTTGGTATATAGACCGGCCCTCCCCACTCAGAAACACCACTCCTCACGAATCTTCCCCCTTCATCGGTGCCATTCCTCACCTATCTTCCCCCTTACCCATCACTACGATACTCACCCCTTATCAGCCATATCGCGACGAACGAGCTTTCCTTGCCGACCTTTCGCCGAATGTGTCAAGAAAAAAGTTCTGGGAGAGGGTGTAGGACCACTCTCAGTGTCAAGAATCACAAGCTTTGTAGGGTTGAACCAGTCATCGGTAGGGAGCGCCTTTTCGTAGCCCACCGCTACCTTGCTCGCATAAAAGGGACGCTGCACTCAGGGAGGGCTACAAAGTTGTTGTATTCTCCCACATCAAGGATGCACATGCATTCGTCAACAGTGTGCAGGGATGAATTTAAGGGGGCGAAGGGGGGCTAGACCCCCCTCAACGAACTACTTCTTCTATTGCACTAGCTGGTGCAGACAAAAATATTCCGTGAGAGTTGCACCCCTCCATGAGAAACTCGCCCCATCTATGCGAGAAACCTAGCTCCATCCTTGACAGTGTGACCATAGAAGTCACTTCAAAATAGAGGAAAAGGACAAATTGGTGTACTCCACTTGTTGAAGTCACAGTGGAAATCTTAACTAATCTTAGTTAAAATTATAGGAGAAATCCTAGTTGAAATCGTTGTAGGAATTCAAGTTGAAATTGTTGTAGAAACCTTTGTTAAAATCAAGTTCGAAAAAACTTTCATTGTTTGTTTGATGAGATGGGGAAGAACAAGGTATTGTTAGCCAATGACAGGCAGATCCCACATGCAAACAACTTTTGGCAGCTCTGCTTATGGTGATTTTATGTTTACACATCAACTCACCGATGTCCATAATGTTATAAGGGATGATCCGTTACTATTAAGGAGACTCCTAATATGGCGACTCTACTAGACTTGCTTTTAGGCTCTCACATGTTCATGTCCAAACTTGCTACAAAAAGTTGGCCTGGAAGGCATCAATGCATGTGTGCAGTCCTGGTAAAGCACCAGAGAGACCTACACAACGACGCTCCTCTCTATTCGACCAGCATTCCCATAAGAAGAAAAACATAACAAAAATTGTGACAACAAAAGTGATCACAATGCTCTCTCTCTCTCTCTCTCTCTCTCTCCATATGGACAAGAAAATCAATGGGAGTCATTATATTATATCTGAACTTCAATAGTTGCATTAATAGTTCGAAATGTTCATGCCCAAAATATTCAGAATTTTAAAAAAAAATTCCTATTTCAAAACTTATTCGAAATTTCAAATTTTTGTTCTCAATAAAAAAACTTACAAAATGTTCCCTTTTTTTGAAAAATGTTTGTGTTCTCCAAAATCTTTCGAGATTGTAAATTATGCATTTTCCAAATTCTAAACTATTATTGTTTTAGTAATAATGTTCAAAAATTCAAAATAATGTTTGTTTTAAACAACACATTTTTTACTTTTATGAATGTTCAAAACATGTTACAGTTTTGAAAAATTGTTTAGAAATTAAAAAAATCTGCGTGTTTTTATAAAAGTTTCATGTTTTCGAAACATGTTTGTGAGTTTCAAAAAAGGTTCCCATTTCAAGTTATGCTCATGTTTTTCCAAAAATGAATGGAATTTTAAAAAGAATTGCTCGCATTATTTAAAAATGTTCGGGATTTCAAAAATTGTTAATGTTGCCAAGAATATTCAGAAATTCTTAATTATTATTATTTCGAAGTTTCAAAAATAAACAATCAAGAAAGCAGAAAAAATTTCAAATTTTAAGCGGCACTATGCTCTTAAATAATCACGTTGGTCATGGGTTAGCATGACACATTTGTTAGTGTCTAGCACCACGTGATCAGGTCTTTGAGGTCAAGAGTTCTATTCTTCAACGTGTCTTTTTTTTTTGAGATTTTTACCCGCGCCTTACAAACATAGGTCATTTCGGTGACTGTCAGTGGGGTGACCCGGACGCGAACTGTACCTTCCACGCGCTATTTGATGCAACTAGCATCATATAGTAGCTCCTACGCAGCTGGCCCAAGAGAAAGCAAAAATAATTGCTATGTCCCCTAGGCTGTATTGGGCCTCAACTGCACTCCCCTACTAGGCCTGCTCTACATCCGGATCATCGATCCTCGTTGAGGGAGGCAAAAATATTTTGCGGTCGAGGAACCAAACTTCCACGTCCCATCCAGTTCCTCGGGCGGATGCCAACTAAGCTAGGCAACTTTGTTACATAAAAACGACTGGTCCTCCTATTAAAATACGTATGGATTTTGTTCCATCCGTTCCGCACGTGGTGCCAATAACAAAGAATATGTTGTTGGCTATAATTGAAAGAAATTGCGGGCACATTGCCAATAAACGAGAATATGTTGGTTCGATTCTAAATTAAAAAATTACGGGCGCTAAAATAATCAAAAAAACGGACTCTGGTAGAGAAGGGATATTCATGCCTGGTTATGCGTAGATTATGCTAATGAAACGGGGTTTATATGTGGCATTTAATCCATTCACTTACGCCATCGTATAAGAGAGTAGTCGAAGCAACCATGCCCCGAAGGTCATCAGGAAGCCACCAAATGAGGAGGCAACCACCACCCCGAGATGGAGGCAGGCCCGGAGGAAAAAAATGCACGAGTTGGCTGATCGCCGCCACGCTGATCAACCCCACCATTATCAAGATCTCGTGGACCAAATATGCCGGAAGAAGACTGCAGCTCCTCGCCGTGGAGACAGTTTTTGATGGACACATCAATTATCTCTCTTGTTGCTTCTCACAAAAAACATCACTTTTGTTGCAATGCATGGACATATATGCTAGTTTATACTGCCCGCTTCTCATAATGTAAGACCTTTTTTGATACTACACTAATATAAAAAAACGGCTTACATCACTGGTAGAAAAAGGGTCTATAGTCCCGGTTCGTAAGGGCCTTTAGTCCCAGTTCCTGAACCGGGACTAAAGTGTCGGTACTAATGCCCCGACCCTTTAATCCCGGTTCAATCCAGAACCGGGACTGATGGGCCTCCACGTGGGCAGTGCGCAGAGCCCAGACAGGAGACCCTTTGGTCCTGGTTGGTGGCACCAACCGGGACCAATAGGCATCCACGCGTCAGCATTTCTGTGGCTGGGGTTTTTGTTTTTTTGAAAGGGGGGGGTGGGGGTTTTGGGGGGTTAATTTAGGTGTTTCATATATTGTGTTAGCTAGTTATAATTAATAGAGAGAAGTGTCCTCTCTTACGTCCGTGTTTGGTCGACGCTACATACTATACATACGTATAGAGAGGACTAGACACGCTAGTTAGCTAGTAAGCAAACGAAGGAAACAGAAGATCGTCATGAACATATATGCATACAGAGAGAAGTGATATCGACCACCTCTCCTTCTCCGAGAGATTGGTCGAACAACAAGTTCTCGTATATCTATCCGACACTACCGGCTACATATATATAATAATTATCTCTTACAAATATAATCATACGGACTCATGGTCCACATAGTATTCTCCGTCTTCAGCGATCACTTGGTCAAGAAAGAATGCCGCCAATTCCTCTTGAATTGCTCGAATGCGAGCTGGTGCTAGGAGTTCATCCCGCTTCCGAAACATCTAATTTGAAGAAGGGGGTCAATACACACACACACACACACACACACACACACACACACATATATATATATATATATGAATGAATGAAACTCAATACAAATGATGGTAATAAAATAAAATTGTGAATGTTATTATTTACGTACTTCATATTGTTCGTCAGAGTACCCGCCCCGCTCACAGGTCGTGTGGCGGATGGACTCGCAGACGTAGTATCCACAGAAATCATTCCCTTTTTCCTGCCACAACCACTTTACAAGAAATAGAGGTCAATCAAACTGATAAGCAAGAATGCTAAATGGTATTGATGAAACTAGCGCTTGAATCACTAGGAGATGCGCGGAATATGCTACTATAGTACTTACTTTCGGGTGTCTAAATTCCAGCTCCTTCGGCAGTCCCGGAACTTTTCTGGTGAATTTTCTCCAAACCCTGCCGGACAAAGAAAACAATTACTTGATATCAGGAAATGAACAAAGTTGCTTATATGGTGGATAATGATCGATTTAACTTACTTCTTGAGGATTTCAGTCATGTCCGCATACTCCTGGGGATCTTTTCGTTTAGAGTCCAAGACGGTTACTACTCCCTGCTCAAGCCTAATCTCTAGGAGAATATAGTGGAAACTGCACATGCATGCATAACTCATCAATTACATTACTATAACCTGGACTAATATATAAGGGAAACCGAATATGCACAAGACAGTAACACTCACTTGAAGTTGTAAGGAAAGAGTATTATATCTTTGTTTTCATTTTTTTTGAATGATCGTAGCAAGTTGGCCTCGGTATCTCCGGGACGATGTTCAACCTCAGTTGCATCTATGAGATATGTGTTAACGAACCCAATATCATCGATTTGTCTTTTCTTCAATTCGGCGATCTTCATTCTGCATAATATAGTGAGGATAATTATAAATACATGCAATGAAAGAGATGAGCTATATAGAGAGACTTAATGATAGAAGTAGTAGTACTTACAGACAGTAGCAGGTGATCGTTGTTTTATCGAGGGCCAATTGATTGATAAACTGATAGAACTCCTCAAATGGAATAGGTAACAGTTCAATTCCAATGAGGTCATCCTCCGGTTTAACTCTCGCATACAAAGTACTCCTCCCCCAGACTCTCTGCAGATTTTCAAGTATCAATCATGTAATCTTCGCATCATCGTTGTTAAAAAAATTTCATCTTTGACGAGAGGCTTCCCGTACTCGTATCTGTGTATCTGTTGGAAATATGCCCTAGAGGCAATAATAAATAAGTTATTATTATATTTCCTTGTTCATGATAATCGTTTATTAACCATGCTATAATTGTATTGATAGGAAACTCAGATACATGTGTGGATACATAGACAACACCATGTCCCTAGTAAGCCTCTAGTTGACTAGCTCGTTGATCAATAGATGGTTACGGTTTGCTGACCATGGACATTAGATGTCGTTGATAACGGGATCACATCATTAGGAGAATGATGTGATGGACAAGACCCAATCCTAAGCATAGCACTAGATCGAGTAGTTCGTATGCTAAAGCTTTTCTTATGTCAAGTATCATTTCCTTAGACCATGAGATTGTGCAACTCCCGGATACCGGAGGAATACTTTGGGTGTGCCAAACGTCACAACGTAACTGGGTGGCTATAAAGGTACACTATGGGTATCTCTGAAAGTGTCTGCTGGGTTGGCACGAATCAAGACTGGGATTTGTCACTCCGTGTAAACGGAGAGGTATCTCTAGGCGCACTCGGTAGGACATCATCATAATGTGCACAATGTGATCAAGGAGTTGATCACGGGATGATGTGTTATGGAACGAGTAAAGAGACTTGCCGGTAACGAGATTGAACAAGGTATCGGGATACCGACGATCGAATCTCGGGCAAGTATCGTACCGATAGACAAAGGGAATTGTATACGGGATTGATTAAGTCCTTGACATCGTGGTTCATCCGATGAGATCATCGTGGAACATGTGGGAGCCAACATGGGTATCCAGATCCCGCTGTTGGTTATTGACCGGAGAACGTCTCGGTCATGTCTGCATGTCTCCCGAACCCGTAGGGTCTACACACTTAAGGTTCGATGACGCTAGGGTTATAAAGGAAGTTGGTATGTGGTTACCGAATGTTGTTCGGAGTCCCGGATGAGATCCCGGACGTCACGAGGAGTTCCGGAATGGTCCGGAGGTAAAGATTTATATATGGGAAGTCCTGTTTTGGTCACCGGAAGAGTTTCGGGGTTTATCGGTAACGTACCGGGACCACCGGGAGGGTCCCGGGGGTCCACCAAGTGGGGCCACCAACCCCGGAGGCTTGCATGGGCCAAGGGTGGTGAGGGACCAGCCCCTGAGTGGGCTGGTGCACCTCCCACAAGGCCCAAGGGCAGCTAGGAGGAAAAAAGGAGGAAACCCTAGGCTTATATGGGCCTAAGGCCCACCCTAGGGGGCGCCTCCCTCTCTCCCCTCTTGGCCGCCCCCTTGCTCCCCATCTAGGGCTGCCGCCCCCCCTAGGGGTGGGAACCCTAGAGGGGGCGCAGCCCCTCCCCTTCCCTATATATATGAGGCCTAGGGCTGCCCATAAGTCTCACGTGATTCGATCTCTCGTTGGTGCAGCCCTGCATCTCTCTCTCCCTCCTCTTCTGTGGTGCTTGGCGAAGCCCTGCAGGATTGCCACGCTCCTCCATCACCACCACGCCATTGTGCTGCTGCTGGATGGAGTCTTCCTCAACCTCTCCCTCTTTCCTTGCTGGATCAAGGCGTGGGAGACGTCACCGGGCTGTACCTGTGTTGAACGCGGAGGTGCCGTGCGTTCGGCACTTGGTCATCAGTGATTTGAATCACGACGAGTACGACTCCATCAACCCCGTTCACTTGAACGCTTCCGCTTAGCGATCTATAAGGGTATGTAGATGCACTCTCCTTCCCCTTGTTGCTAGTCTCTCAATAGATAGATCTTGGTGACACCTAGGAAAATTTTAAATTTCTGCTACGTTCCCCAACAGTGGCATCATGAGCTAGGTCTATTGCGTAGATTCTATGCACGAGTAGAACACAAAGTAGTTGTGGGCGTTGATTTTGTTCAATATGCTTGCCGTTACTAGTCTTATATTGATTCGGCGGCATCATGGGATGAAGCGGCCCGGACCAACCTTACACGTACTCTTACGTGAGACCGGTTCCACCGACAAACATGCACTAGTTGCATAAGGTGGCTGGCGGGTGTCTGTCTCTCCCACTTTAGTCGGATCGGATTCGATGAAAAGGGTCCTTATGAAGGGTAAATAGCAATTGGCATATCACATTGTGGTATTTGCGTAGGTAAGAAACGTTCTTGCTAGTAACCCATAGCAGCCACGTAAAACATGCAAACAACAATTAGAGGACGTCTAACTTGTTTTTGCAGGGTATGCCATGTGATGTGATATGGCCAAAGGATGTGATGAATGATATATGTGATGTATGAGATTGATCATGTTCTTGTAATAGGAATCACGACTTGCATGTCGATAAATATGACAACCGGCAGGAGCCATAGGAGTTGTCTTTATTTATTTATGACCTGCGTGTCAACTTAAACGTCATGTAATTACTTTACTTTATTGCTAACCGTTAGCCATAGTAGTAGAAGTAATAGTTGGCGAGGCAACTTCATGAAGACACGATGATGGAGATCATGATGATGGAGATCATGGTGTCATGCCGGTGACGATGATGATCTTGGAGCCCCGAAGATGGAGATCAAAAGGAGCAAAGTGATGATGGCCATATCATGTCACTATTTGATTGCATGTGATGTTTATCATGTTTATACATCTTATTTGCTTAGAACGACGGTAGTAAATAAGATGATCCCTCACAACAATTTCAAGAAGTGTTCTCTCCTAACTGTGCACCGTTGCGACAGTTCGTGTTTCGAAGCACCACTTGATGATCGGGTGTTAGATTCTAACGTTCACATACAACGGGTGTAAGACAGATTTACACACGCAAAACACTTATGGTTAACTTGACGAGCCTAGCATGTACAGACATGGCCTCGGAACACAGAAGACCGAAAGGTCGAGCATGAGTCGTATAGAAGATATGATCAACATGAAGATGTTCACCGACGTTGACTAGTCCGTCTCACGTGATGATCGGACACGGGCTAGTTGACTCGGATCATGTAATCACTTAGATGACTAGAGGGATGTCTATCTGAGTGGGAGTTCATAAGATGAACTTAATTATCCTGAACATAGTCAAAAGGATTTTACAAATTATGTAGTAGCTCGCGCTTTAGTTCTACTGTTTAGATATGTTCCTAGAGAAAAATTAGTTGAAAGTTGATAGTAGCAATTATGCGGACTAGGTCCGTAAACTGAGGATTGTCCTCATTGCTTCTTAGAAGGCTTATGTCCTTAATGCACCGCTTAGTGTGCTGAACCTCGAACGTCGTCTGTAGATGTTGCGAACATCTGACATACACGTTTTGATAACTACATGATAGTTCAGTTAAACGGTTTAGAGTTGAGGCACCAAAGACAGTTTTGAAATGTCGCGAAACATATGAGATGTTTCGAGGGTTGAAATTGGGATTTCAGGCTCGTGCCCACGTCAAGAGGTATAAGACCTCCGACGATTTTCTTAGCCTACAAACTAAGGGGAAAAGCTCAATTGTTGAGCTTGTGCTCAGATTGTCTAAGTACAACAATCACTTGAATCGAGTGGGAGTTAATCTTCCAGATGAGATAGTGATGTTTCTCCGAAGTCATTACCACCAAGCTGCTAGAGCTTCGTGATGAACTATGATATATCAGGGACATATATGATGATCCTTGAGATATTCGCGATGTTTGACACCACGAAAGTAGAAGTCAAGTAGGAGCATCAATTGTTGATGGTTAGTTAAAAACCACTAGTTTCAAGAAGGGCAAGGGCAAGAAAGGGATACTTCATGAAACGACAAGTCAGTTGCTGCTCAAGTGAAGAAACCCAAAGGATGAACCCCAACCCGAGACTAAGTGCTTCTGTAATAAGGGGAACAACCACTAGAGCGGAATTACCCTAGATACTTGGTAGATGAGAAGGCTGTCGATGGAAGTATATTGGATATACATTATGTTAATGTGTACTTTACTAGTACTCCTAGTAGCACCAGGGTATTAGATACCGGTTCGGTTGCTAAGTGTTAGTAACTCGAAATAAAAGCTACGGAATAAACGGAGACTAGCTAAAGGTGAGATGACGATATCTGTTGGAAGTGTTTCCAAGCTTGATGTGATCAAATATCGTACGCTCCCTCTACCATCGAGATTGGTGTTTGCGTTGAGCATAGACATGATTGGATTATGTCTATCGCAATACGGTTATTCATTTAAGGAGAATAATGGTTACTCTGTTTATTTGAATAATACCTTCAATGGTCTTACACCTAAAAATGAATGGTCTATTAAATCTCGATCGTAGTGATACACATGTTCATGCCAAAAGATAGTAATGATAGTACCACCTACTTGTGGCACTGCCACGTAAGTCATATCGGTATAAAACGCATGAAGAAGCTCCATGTTGATGGATCTTTGGACTCACTCATTTTTGAAAAGTTTGAGACATGCAAACCGTGTCTATTGGTATATATGCATGAAGAAACTCCATGCAAATGGACCGTTTTGTACTCACTTGATTTTGAATCACTTGAGACATGCAAATCATACCACATGGGTAAGATGACTGAAAGCCTCGGTTTCAGTAAAATGGAACTAGAAAGCAACTTGTTGGAAGTAATACATTTTGATGTGTGCAGTCCAATGAGTGCTGAGGCATGTAGTGGATATCGTTATGTTTTAACTTCACAGATGATTTGAGTAAATGTTGAGTATATTTACTTGACGAATCACGAGTCTGAATTATTGAAAGGTTCAAGTAATTTCAAGGTGAAGTTGAAAGATCGTCGTGACAAGAGGATAAAATATCTATGATATGATCATAGAGATGAATATCTGAATTACGAGTTTTGCACAGAATTAAGACATTATGGAAATTGTTTCACAACCGATACAGCCAGGAACACCATAGTGTGATGGTGTGTCCGAACATCATAACTGCACCCTATTGGATATGATGCATACCATGATGTCTCTCATCGAATTACCACAATAATTTATGGGTTAGGCATTAGAGACAACCACATTCACTTTAAATAGGGCACCACGTAATTCCGATGAGATGACACCGTATGAACTATGGTTTAGAGAAACCTAAGCTGTCATTTCTTAAAAGTTTGGGGCTGCGACGCTTATGTGAAAAAGTTTCAGGCTGATAAGCTCGAACCCAAAGCGGATAAATGCATCTTCATAGGACACCCAAAACAGTTGGGTATACCTCCTGTCTCAGATCCGAAAGCAATAAGGGATTGTTTCTAGAATCGGGTCCTTTCTCGAGGAAAAGTTTCTCTCGAAAGAAATGAGTGGGAGGATGGTGGAGACTTGATGAGGTTATTAAACCGTCTCTTCAACTAGTGTAGCAGGGCACAGGAAGTTGTTCCTGTGGCAGCTACACCAACTGAAGTGGAAGCTTATGATAGTGATCATGAAACTTCGGATCAAGTCACTACCAAACCTCGTAGGATGACAAGGATGCGTACTACTTCTGAGTGGTACGTAATCCTGTCTTGGAAGTCATGTTGCTAGACAACAATGAACCTACGAGCTATGGAGAAGCGATGGTGGGCCCGGATTCCGATAAATGGCTCGAGGCCATAAAATCCGAGAGAGGATCCATGTATGAAAACAAAGTGTAGACTTTGGTAGAACTACTTGATGGTCGTAAGGCTGTTAGGTACATATGGATTTTAAAAGGAAGACGGACAATGATGGTAAGTATCACCATTAAGAAAGCTCGACTTGTCGTTAAGAAGTTTCCCGACAAGTTCAAGGAGTTGACTGCGGTGAGACTTTCTCACTCGTAGAGATGCTAAGAGTCTGTTGGAATTATATTAGCAATTACTGCATCATTTAATCTTGCAGATAGGATGTCAAAACATTGTTTCCTCGACGATTTTTTAGGAAAGGTTGTATGTGATACAACCGGAAGGTTTTGTCTATCCTGAAATATGCTAATAAGTATGCAAAGCTCCAGCAATCCTTCTGAGGACTGGAGAGAGCATCTCGGAGTTGGAATGTATGCTTTGATGATGATCAAAGATTTTGGGTTTATATAAAGTTTATGAGAAACTTGTATTTCAAAAGAAGTGAGTGGGAGCACTATAGAATTTCTGATGAGTATATGTTGTTGACATATTATGGATCAGAAATGACGTAGAATTTCTGGAAAGCATATAGGATTATTTGGAAAGTGTTTTTCAATGGAAAGCCTGGATTAAGCTACTTGAACATTGAGCATCAAGATCTATAAGGATAGATCAAAACGCTTAATGGAACTTTCAAATGAGCACATACCTTGACATGATCTTGAAGGTGTTCAAAATGGATCAGTCAAAGAAGGAGTTCTTGCCTGAGTTGTAAGGTATGAAGTTAACACTTAAAGCTCGACCACGGCAGAGTAGAGAGAAAGGACGAAGGTCGTCCGCTATGCTTAAGACATAGGCTCTACAGTATGCTATGCTCTGTACCGCACCTGAAGTGTGCCTTGCCATGAGTCAGTCAAGGGGTACAAGAGTGATCCAAGAATGGATCACAGGACAGCGGTCAAAGTAATCCTTAGTAACTAGTGGACTAAGGAATTTTCTCGATTATGGAGGTGGTAAAAGAGTTCGTCGTAAAGGGTTACGCCGATGCAAACTTTAACACTAATCCAGATTATTCTGAGTAGTAAACTGGATTCGTATAGTAGAACAGTTATTTGGAATAGCTCCAAATAGAGCGTGGTAGCTACATCTAGGAGATGACATAGAGATTTGTAAAGCACACACGGATCTGAAAGGTTCAGACCCGTTGACTATAACCTCTCTCACAAGCATAACATGATCAAACCCAGAACTCATCGAGTGTTGATCACATGGTAAATGTGAACTAGATTATTGACTCTAGTAGAACTCTTTGGGTGTTAGTCACATGGGGATGTGACCTTGAGTGTTAATCACATAGCGATGTGAACTGGATTATTGACTCTAGTGCAAGTGGGAGACTGTTGGAAATATGCCCTAGAGGCAATAATAAATAAGTTATTATTATATTTCCTTGTTCATGATAATCGTTTATTATCCATGCTATAATTGTATTGATAGGAAACTCAGATACATGTGTGGATACATAGACAACACCATGTCCCTAGTAAGCCTCTAGTTGACTAGCTCGTTGATCAATAGATGGTTACGGTTTGCTGACCATGGACATTAGATGTCGTTGATAACGGGATCACATCATTAGGAGAATGATGTGATGGACAAGACCCAATCCTAAGCATAGCACTAGATCGAGTAGTTCGTATGCTAAAGCTTTTCTTATGTCAAGTATCATTTCCTTAGACCATGAGATTGTGCAACTCCCGGATACCGGAGGAATACTTTGGGTGTGCCAAACGTCACAACGTAACTGGGTGGCTATAAAGGTACACTACGGGTATCTCTGAAAGTGTCTGTTGGGTTGGCACGAATCAAGACTGGGATTTGTCACTCCGTGTAAACGGAGAGGTATCTCTAGGCCCACTCGGTAGGACATCATCATAATGTGCACAATGTGATCAAGGAGTTGATCATGGGATGATGTGTTACGGAACGAGTAAAGAGACTTGCCGGTAACGAGATTGAACAAGGTATCGGGATACCGACGATCGAATCTCGGGCAAGTATCGTACCGATAGACAAAGGGAATTGTATACGGGATTGATTAAGTCCTTGACATCGTGGTTCATCCGATGAGATCATCATGGAACATGTGGGAGCCAACATGGGTATCCAGATCCCGCTGTTGGTTATTGACCAGAGAACGTCTCGGTCATGTCTGCATGTCTCCCGAACCCGTAGGGTCTACACACTTAAGGTTCGATGACGCTAGGGTTATAAAGGAAGTTGGTATGTGGTTACCGAATGTTGTTCGGAGTCCCGGATGAGATCCCGGACGTCACGAGGAGTTCCGGAATGGTCCGGAGGTAAAGATTTATATATGGGAAGTCCTGTTTTGGTCACCGGAAGAGTTTCGGGGTTTATCGGTAACGTACCGGGACCACCGGGAGGGTCCCGGGGGTCCACCAAGTGGGGCCACCAACCCCGGAGGCTTGCATGGGCCAAGGGTGGTGAGGGACGAGCCCCTAAATGGGCTGGTGCGCCTCCCACAAGGCCCAAGGGCAGCTAGGAGGAAAAAAGGAGGAAACCCTAGGCTTATATGGGCCTAAGGCCCACCCTAGGGGGCGCCTCCCTCTCTCCCCTCTTGGCCGCCCCCCTTGCTCCCCATCTAGGGCTGCCGCCCCCCCTAGGGGTTGGAACCCTAGAGGGGGCGCAGCCCCTCCCCTTCCCTATATATATGAGGCCTAGGGCTGCCCATAAGTCTCACGTGATTCGATCTCTCGTTGGTGCAGCCCTGCATCTCTCTCTCCCTCCTCTTCTGTGGTGCTTGGCGAAGCCCTGCAGGATTGCCATGCTCCTCCATCACCACCACGCCATTGTGCTGCTGCTGGATGGAGTCTTCCTCAACCTCTCCCTCTCTCTCCTTGCTGGATCAAGGCGTGGGAGACATCACCGGGCTGTACGTGTGTTGAACGCGGAAGTGCCGTGCGTTCGGCACTTGGTCATCGGTGATTTGAATCACGACGAGTATGACTCCATCAACCCCGTTCATTTGAACGCTTCTGCTTAGCGATCTACAAGGGTATGTAGATGCACTCTCCTTCCCCTCGTTGCTAGTCTCTCAATAGATAGATCTTGGTGACACGTAGGAAAATTTTGAATTTCTGCTACATTCCCCAACAGTATCTGGACCTCCATGGTATCATAATGTACATCGTCGGGCAGGTAATCGTCAACATTGCCATAACCGGGCACCATCCTCGGATCGACGATGTCGCTAGGCACCTTGAGGGGGGGGGCACGATTGCTTCGCTTGTTCGCCGAGCTGGGCAATTTGTTTCCCAGCTGCTCGTCGTTCTTTCAGCCTTTGATCACTGACTGTACTTACCGACCGCTCCGCTTCGGCCCATGTCTTTGCAATAATGCGCTCATAGTTGCCTTTCGGCGGAGACTTGGGTGGTTTTGCCAGGGCAGCCAGAGTGCGCTTCACTTTCACCGGATCTACCTTCTCCTCTGGAGGTGGATGTCTCTTTGCTCTCAACCCTTGAAACCAGTCATCCACTTCGGTTCGCGCGATGTCCGCGTTCTCCTCCCGGGTCCTCTCATATGGTAACTTCTCTGGAGTCTTCAGAGAAGGACCGAATCTGTATGTCCTCCCGCCTCTGGTTGTATTGCTAGACGCCGACCGAGCAGACGGAGCAGTTGTCTTCTTTACTTGCTTACGAGGCGGAGGAGAAGGACTACGACGCGCCGGAGCAGCTGGAGCGGCGGCAGGTCTCTTCCGCCCTTGCTGACGAGGCGGAGAAGGAGGAGGCTGGCTGCTCGGGCGCATCGGCATAGGCGGAGTGCCGCCATGCGCCGGAGAAGGAGCCGACCGAGGGCCCTGATCGTCACTCGCTGGAGGAGGAGGCGGTGGAGGAGGCGGAGTGCCCTGACTTGCCGGAGGAGGAGGAGGAGGCAGAGGCGTCCAGTTCGGAAGGTTGATGAGCTCCTTCCGCCATAGGCATGGAGTCTTCAGAGCATACCCCAGTCGAGTCTCCCCTTCACCGGTAGGGTGGTCAAGCTGGAGGTCCTCAAATCCCTCCGTTATTTCATCCACCATCACCCTAGCATATCCTTCTGGAATCGGCCGGCAGTGAAAAGTTGCGCCAGGTTAAGTAGGATAAACAGAGCCAACAGCCGCCTTGACCTTCAAATTCATCCATTGCGTCATAAGGTGGCAATTTTGAGACTCCGTTATAGCATCCATGGGATAGCTGGCAGGAGCCATCAAGGCATGCTCCGGCTGAAGCAGCTCGGTGGAAGCCACGCTGCTTCTGCGCTGAGATGGCGGGGTAGCTTCGGAGGAGGCTTCGGCAGTACGTTTGCTATGATTTGCTTCTCGTTCCTCTATCGCGTCTACCCTTGCTTGCAGCGCCTGCATTTGGGTCTGCTGCACTTTTTTCCTCCTCTCATGGGATTTGTAACCGCGTGTGTCCGGAAACCCAACCTTCCACGGAATGGAGCCTGGCGTGCCTCGTGTCCGTCCAGGGTGCTCAGGATTCCCGAGGGCCATTGTGAGCTCGTCGTTCTCTCTGTCTGGAAAGAACTTCCCTTGCTGCGCTGCTTCGATATACTGCTTAAGCTTCCTGACTGGTATGTCCATTTGATCGTTCGTCCAAATGCACTTCCCTGTTACAGGGTCCAAGGTTCCGCCAGCCCCGAAGAACCAAGAACGGCAATGGTCTGGCCAGCTAATTGTCTCTGGTTCAATCCCTTTATGAACCAGATCATTCTCAGTCTTGGCCCACTTAGGCCGGGCTACAAGGTAGCCACCTGACCCTGTGCGATGGTGAAGCATCTTCTTCGCAGCATTTTGCTTGTTTGTCGCCGACATCTTCTTACTCTTTTCTGATGTCTTGTGGGCCACAAATGCGGGCCAGTGATCTCTGATCTTCTCATATCTGCCCTTGAATTCTGGTGTCTCATTATTTTCGACAAACTTATTCAGCTCTTTCTTCCACCTCCTGAATAGTTCTGTCGTCCTCCTAAGAGCAAAAGACTTGATTAATTTCTCTTTAATTGGGTTCTCTGGATTATCCTCTGGCGGTAGGGTGAATTTTGACTTCAGCTCAGTCCAAAGATCATTTTTCTGCATATCATTGACATAAGACACCTCAGGGTCTTCTGTAGCCGGCTTAAGCCATTGCTAGATGCTTATCGGGATCTTGTCCCTAACCAGAACCCCGCACTGAGCAACAAATGCCCTCTTTGTCCGGAGGGGTTCAATAGGTTGACCGTCGGGCGCGATTGCTATGATCTCAAACTTTTCATCCGAGCTCAACTTTTTCTTTGGGCCTCGTCTCTTTACCGAAGTTGTGCTCGATCCGGAGGGCTAGAAAAAAGAACAAAGACTTAATTAATATGTGTACATACCAAAACAATGAATGCATCAATCAGCTAGTCAGCACAAGCTTTACTAATATATATACCTGGCTGGACTCGGTTCTGTCACCGGAGCCATCATCACGGTCTCCTTCTTGCACCGGCATTGGGTCACCGGAGCCGTCCTCATGTTCTTCTTCTTGCACCGGCATTAGGTCACCGTAGCCAGCTTGTTCACCCTCTCCTTCCAGACCATCGGTGTCGTTGAGAAACAACGAGATGGCATCACTTCCTTCTGCGATTATGTCCCTCAACAACGCTTCTTTTGCTTCGTCTAGGGCGGTGTCCATAGTTTCTACAAATATTTACAACATGGCAATTATTATTCAAACATGATTGATGGATATATTAGTGCCAAACGTAGAACTAGCTACCTAATCATAGTAAGCTATCGGGAGGGGGTATATATCGACAACGACGACACTACATCTATGTCCCTCGACAACCCTCGTTCCCGATAAAAAAAAGAGGAAGAAGAAGAAAAAAAAGAGGAGAAGAAAGAATAGAGGAGAAGAACTCCTCTATTCTTTCTTCTCCTCTTTTTTTTCTTCTTCCTCTTCCTTTTTTATCCTCTTCTTCCTCTCATGTTCGAGAGCATCGCCGAGGGGTCGGGAGGTTGCATAGTGTCAAAGGATTCAACAAAACCATGTCTTCATCATTAGGCAAAAGTAACATGTGCATGATGGTACGAAGCTCTTCAAAATTGTTTTGGAACGGAGTCCCAGATAAGATAATTCGCTTTTTGGTACAAAGTTCAGCAAGAGCCTTCCAAATATCGCTATTCGGAAGGCCTTTGCTGAATTCGTACCAAAAGGCGGATTATCCAATCCGGGACTCCATTCCAGAACAACTTTGCGGAACTTCGTACCAACATGCCCTGGTTACTTCCGGCTAATGATGAAGGCATGGATTTCTTCTATACTTTGACACTAGGAAACCTCTCTCGACCCCTCGGCGATCCTCGACCCCTCGAACCCTCGACGACCCTGGAACCCTCGACCCCTAGACGACCCTGGAACCCTCGACCCTCGACCCTATAGAACCCTCGAACCCTCGACCCTGAAACCCTCGACCCTGAAATCCTAGAGGAGGAGATCGAAGAAAAAAAAGAAGAAAAAAAAGAGGAATAGTGGAGAAGAAGAAAAAATAGAATCTATTCTATTTTTTTCTTCTTCTCCACTATTCCTTTCTTCTTCTCCTCTTCTTTTTCTTCTTTTTTCTTCTTCTTATTTATTTCTCCTCTTCTTCCTCTCCTCTTCTTCTTCTTATTTAGTTCTCTCGACCCCTCGTCCCTCTCTCGACCCCTCGACGACCCTCGTCCCTGATAACATTTTTTTTCTCCCCTCGACACCTCTCGACCTCTCGTCCCACTCTCGACCCCTCATCATCATCTATCACCTCCCTTGTTTTCTTTAGCATATATCCATGAAGAAAAAAGAAGTCTTCCTCTTCTTATTTTCCTTTTTCCACTCCTTCCTTTTCTTCTTCTTCTTCTTCTTCCTTCTTCGTTCTTCCTTCTTCCTCTTTTCTTCCTTTTCCTTATTTTACTTTTTCCTCTACACTAACCTAAAATCGATATCTACTAATTAACAACCTAAATAAAAAAATGAATACATATATGAAAAAAACATCATATGAAAAAAACATCTAGCATTTCATCAAACACCTTCTATATGGACAAAAAAATCAGAAATTCCAAAAAATTCAAAAAAGTGGACAGTGCGTTGTTGCTGCTCCACTTCTCCTCTCATCTACTTCTCCTCTCCTTCTGCTCTTCAATGCATCGGGGCCGGCGGCGACCATGGAGCAGGGGCGGAGCAAGGGGCGCTCGGGCGCAAGAGTGGCACTCGAGAGGGGGGCTCACTTTGAGGGGGGCGGCGACGGCTGGAGTCCGGCAACGAGGACGGCGGGCTCGGGGCGGCATGCGATGACGGGGACGGCAGCCTCGGGGCGGCACGCGGTGACGGGGACAAGGAGGCGGGCTCGGGGAGGCACGCGGCGACGGGGACGAGGGCGGCGGGCTCAGGGATGCCGGCGACGAGGACGGCGCGGGCTCAGGGAGGTGACGACGTGGTCTGGAGGGCTCGGCGGCGACGAGGACGCGGAGCAGCCTGGCGGCGTCGTCGGAGGAGAGGACGAGGAGATCGATCGAACTGAATCGAGAATTTCACAAGTGTTGGCTTATATAGCCAGAGCACTAGTCCCGGTTCGTGAAACCAACCGGGACTAATGCCACTCTTTAGTCCCGGTTGGTGCCACCAACCGGGACCAAAGGCCAATTTTCAGCAGCCCAAAGGGCGGGAAGCGGCGGCCTTTGGTCCCGATTGCTGGCTCCAACCGGGACTAAAGGGGGGCATTGGTACCGGTTGGTGCCACGAACCGGTACCAACGGTGGGCATTGGTCCTGGTTCGTGTCACCAACCGGGACCAATGGCCTTGCACAGCGGCGTGGTGGTGGGAGTTTAGTCCCACCTCGCTAGTTGACAGCGCCCAACACCTGTTTATAAGCTCTGCTGCCTCCTCCCTCTCGAACTCCTCTGAACTGCAGGCCTATGGGCCTAATCTGACACTGCTTTGCCTGTTGGCCTATTGGGCCTTCTGCGGGCCTGAATCCTGGCCCATGTTGGGTTTCTAGTCGTATTCAGGCCTTGGTGGCCCAAAAGGTGGCAATTTTTTCATTTTTTCCAGTTTTTTGTTTTGTTTTTTTGCATTATTTATTTCCTTTTGTTTTTTGCTTTATTTTTTATTTTTTTTTGCTTTTACGTCAGAAAAATTATAAACTTTCTGTTAGTGCCATTACTTTTCAAATTTGAATTCTTTGAAATTTATGTGAATCACAAGTTTGTGATTAACTTTCCTATAAAAATATTTTTTCTAGTTTTTTTGTTTTGTTTTTTGCATTATTTATTTTCTTTTGTTTTTTGCTTTATTTTTTAATTCTTTTTGCTTTTAGTTTTAGGAAAAACTATAAACTTTCTATTATTGCCATTAGTTATCAAATTTGAAAACACTTTTTTGTTTTTTGTTTTCTTTGTTGCTTTATTTATTTTATTTTGTTTCTACTTACAACAAAATACTTATTGTTGCTATTTTTATTTTTTTCCCATTTTTTTTTGCTTTCTACATTATTTATTTTCTTTTGTTTTTGCTTTATTTTTTAATTCGTTTTGCTTTTCGTTTTAGAAAAGTTATAAACTATCTGTTAGTACCATTTTTCAAATTTGGAAACACTTTTTTTGTTTTCTTTGTTTCTTTATTTATTTTATTTTGTTTCTACTTACAACATAATACTTATTGTTGCTATTTTTATTTTTTTCCGGTTTTTTTGTTTTTTTCTGCATTATTTATTTCGTTTTGTTTTTGCTTTATTTTTTAATTCTTTTTGATTTTAGGTCAGCAAAATTATAAACTTTCTGTTAGTGCCATTAGTTTTAGAAAAATTATAAACTTTCTGTTAGTGCCATTAGTTTTCAAATTTGAATAGTTAAAATTTGAATTCTTTACAAATTGTTTGAATCACAAATTTGTGATTAACTTAACTTACTAAAAAAATGAGAATAGATGAAAGTTGAAAGTTTCTGTTAGTGCCATTAGTTTTAGAAAGTTGAAAGTTGAAAGTTAAAAGTTGGCATGGGCCAGGGACTAATGGTCATGGTATTACGAGGGCTGAACCATAAGACATGAAAGCATTTCAAATGAACTCTGAAAAAGTTGAAAGTTGGGATGGTATCATAATTTCACCACATAGCATGTGCATGTACAAGACGGACAATGGTAGCATGTTCGTGTGTTGCAATGTTGCGGGAGAAAGTCTTCACTTTTTCTTCGCCTGTGTCATTTGCTTATTGCACCGTAATCATGGATAATCTTCATTGTTTATCAGGATGCTTGGTCAGCCTTGACGTTGAAGGGAGGAATTTCATGAAACTTTTCATAATCTTCAGACATGTCTATCTTGCCGTCCACTCCCAGGATGTCCCTTTTTCCTGAAAGAACTATGTGGCGCTTTGGCTCATCGTACGATGTATTCGCTTCCTTATCTTTTCTTTTTCTCGGTTTGGTAGACATGTCCTTCACATAGATAACCTGTGCGACATCATTGGCTAGGACGAACGGTTCCTCAGTGTACCCAAGATTTTTCAGATCCACTGTTGTCATTCCGTACTGTGGGTCTACCTGTACCCCGCCGCCTAACAGATTGACCCATTTACACTTAAACAAAGGGACCTTAAAATTAGGTCCGTAGTCAAGTTCCCATATGTCCACTATGTAACCATAATATGTATCCTTTCCGCTCTCGGTTGCTGCATCAAAGCGAACACCGATGTTTTGGTTGGTGCTCTTTTGATCTTGGGCGATCGTGTAAAATGTATTCCCATTTATCTCGCATCCTTTGTAATTAAGTCAATACAGTCAAAGATGGTCCCCTAGACAACAAGTACAACTCATCACAAACAGTGTTGTCACCTCTGAGACGTGTTTCCAACCAACTGCTGAAAGTCCTGATGTGTTCACATGTAATCCAGTCGTCGCACTGCTCCGGGTGTTTAGAGCGCAGACTGTTCTTGTGTTCATCGACATACGGGGTCACCAAGGTAGAGTTCTATAGAACTGTGTAGTGTGCTTGAGATCAAGAATATCCGTCCCTGCATATTATTGAGTCTCTTCCAAGAGTGCCTTTTCCAGTCAGTCTCCCCTCATACCACGATTTAGGGAGACCTATCTTGTTAAGGCCAGGAATGAAGTCAACACAAAACTCGATAACATCCTCTGTTTGATGGCCCATGGAGATGCTTCCTTCTGGCCTAGCGCGATTACGGACATATTTCTTTAGGACTCCCATGAACCTCTCAAAAGGGAACATATTGTGTAGAAATACGGCCCCCAGGATAACAATCTCGTCGACTAGATGAACTAGGACGTGCGTTATGATATTGAAGAAGGATGGCGAGAACACCAGCTCGAAACTGACAAGACATTACGCCACATCACTCCTTAGCCTTGGTACGATTTCTGGATCGATCACCTTCTGAGATATTGCATTGAGGAATGCACATAGCTTCACAATGGCTAATCGGACGTTTTCCGGTAGAAGCCCCCTCAATGCAACCGGAAGCAGTTGCGTCATAATCACGTGGCAGTCATGAGACTTTAGGTTCTGAAACTTTTTCTCTGGCATATTTATTATTCCCTTTATATTCGACGAGAAGCCAGTCGTGACCTTCATACTGAGCAGGCATTGAAAGAAGATTTCTTTCTCTTCTTTCATAAGAGCGTAGCTGGCAGGATCTTTATACTGCTTCGGAGGCATGCCGTCTTTTTCGTGCAAACATTGCAGGTCCTCCCGTGTCTCAGGTGTATCTTTTGTCTTCCCATACACGCCCAAGAAGCCTAGCAGGTTCACGCAAAGGTTCTTCGTCACGTGCATCACGTCGATTGAGGAGCGGACCTCTAGGTCTTTCCAGTAGGGTAGCTCCCAAAATATAGATTTCTTCTTCCACATGGGTGCGTGTCCCTCAGCGTCATTCGGAACAGCTAGTCCACCGGGACCCTTTTTAAAGATTACGTAGTGTAAATCATTGACCATAGCAAGCACGTGATCACCGGTGCGCATGGCGGGCTTCTTCCGGTGATCTGCCTCGCCTTTGAAATGCTTGCCTTTCTTTCGACATTGATGGTTGGTCGGAAGAAATCGACGATGGCCCAGGTACACATTCTTCCTGCATTTTTCCAGGTATATACTTTCAGTGTCATCTAAACAGTGCGTGCATGCGTGGTATCTTTTGTTTGTCTGTCCTGAAAGGTTACTGAGAGCGGGCCAATCGTTGATGGTCACGAACAGCAACGCCTTAAGGTTAAATTCCTCCTGTCTGTGCTCATCCCACGTACGTACACTGTTTTCATTCCACAGCTGTAAAAGTTCTTCAACTAATGGCCTTAGGTACACATCAATTTCGTTGCCGGGTTGCTTAGGGCCTTGGATGAGAACTGGCATCATAATGAACTTCCGCTTCATGCACATCCAAGGAGGAAGGTTATACATACATAGAGTCATGGGCCAGGTGCTGTGATTGCTGCTCTGCTCCCCGAAAGGATTAATGCCATCCATGCTTAAAGCAAACCATACATTCCTTGGGTCCTTTGCAAACTCATCCCAATACTTTCTCTCGATTTTTCTCCGCCGCGACCCGTCAGCGGGTGCTCTCAACTTCCCATCTTTCTTTCGGTTCTCACTGTGCCATCGCATCAACTTGGCATGCTCTTCGTTTTTGAACAGATGTTTCAACCGTGGTATTATAGGAGCATACCACATCACCTTCGCAGGAACCCTCTTCCTGGGGGGCTCGCCGTCAACATCACCAGGGTCATCTCGTCTGATCTTATACCGCAATGCACCGCATACCGGGCATGCGTTTAGATCCTTATATGCACCGCGGTAGAGGATGCAGTCATTAGGGCATGCATGTATCTTCTCCACCTCCAATCCTAGAGGGCATACGACCTTCTTTGCTGCGTACGTACTGTCGGGCAATTCGTTATCCTTTGGAAGCTTCTTCTTCAATATTTTCAGTAGCTTCTCAAATCCTTTGTCAGCCACAGCATTCTCTGCCTTCCACTGCAGCAATTCCAGTACGGTACCAAGCTTTGTGTTGCCATCTTCGCAATTGGGGTATAACCCTTTTTGTGATCCTCTAACATGCGATCGAACTTCAGCTTCTCCTTTTGACTAATGCATTGCGTCCTTGCATCGACAATGACCCGGCGGAGATCATCATCATCGGGCACATCGTCTGGTTCCTTTTGATCTTCAGCAGCTTCACCCGTTGCAGCATCATTGGGCACATCGTCTGGTTCCTCTTGATCTTCACCAGCTCACCCCGTTGCAGCATCACCGTATTCAGGGGGCACATAGTTGTCATCGTAGTCTTCTTCTTCGTCGTCTTCTATCATAACCCCTATTTCTCCGTGCCTCGTCCAAACATTATAGTGTGGCATGAAACCCTTGTAAAACAGGTGGGAGTGAAGGATTTTCCGGTTAGAGTAAGACCTCGTATTCCCACATTCAGTGCATGGACAACACATAAAACCATTCTAATTGTTTGCCTCAGCCGCATCGAGAAACTCATGCACGCCCTTAATGTACTCGCGGGTGTGTCTGTCACCGTACATCCATTGCCGGTTCATCTGCGTGCATTATATATAATTAAGTGTCCAAATTAATAGAAGTTCATCATCACATTAAAACCAAAGTGCATACATAGTTCTCATCTAACAACATATAGCTCTCCAGAGCATCTAATTAATTAAACCATACATTGAAACTATGTAAAACATTTCAATGTGAAAACAAATGCGATCATAATCGCAACTAAGGTAACAATTGATCCAACGGCATAATGATACCAAGCCTCGGTATGAATGGCATATTTTCTAATCTTTCTAATCTTCAAGCGCATTGCATCCATCTTGATCTTGTGATCATCGACGACATCCGCAACATGCAACTCCAATATCATCTCCTCCTCCTCAATTTTTTTTATTTTTTCCTTCAACAAATTGTTTTCTTCTTCAACTAAATTTAACCTCTCGACAATAGGGTCGGTTGGCATTTCCGATTCACATACATCCTAGATAAATAAAATCTATGTCACGTTGGTCGGCATAATTTTCATAAACAATAAATGAACCAATAGTTATAAAGATAATATGCATACCACATCCGAATCATAGACAGGACGAGAGCCGACGGGGGCGGATACCAAAACCATCGCACTATATAAGATGCAATAATAAAGGTAAGAAAATGATACAAGTATCTATCTAAACATACAAGTAAGAATATTTTTCCTTTCAGAAAAAAGATAAGAATAAGAGGCTCACCATGGTGGTGTCGGTGATGAGATCGGCGCGGGTGATCGACGGCGGTGAAGACGGGAACGGGGCGTGACGGACCGCTAAATCTAGACAAATCTCGGGGAAAATGGAGTTTGGAGGTCGAGTTTCGAGAGGAGAAAGCTTAAGTAGTGTGGCTCGGGCATTCCATCGAACACCTCATGTGCATAGGAGGTGAGTTAGAGCACCACAAAGCCCTCTCCCCCTCGGCCAGAAAAAACAGAGCACTGTGCTCTACTCTTGCGCGAGGGGGTATATATAGGCAACTCATTGGTCCCGGTTGGTGACATGAGCCGGGACTAAAGGGGAGCCTTTGGTCCCGATTCAAGCCACCAACCGGGACCAATGGTGGTGGGCCAGGAGCGAGGCACATTGGTCCCGGTTCATCCCACCAACTGGGACCAAAAGGTCCAGATAAACCGGGACCAATGGCCCACGTGGCCCGGCCGGTCCCCTGGGCTCACGAACCGGGACCAATGCCCACATTGGTCCCGGTTCTAGACTGAACCGGGACTAATGGGCTGACCCGGCCTGGACCAAAACCCTGTTTTCTACTAGTGCATTATGAGACATAGGAAGTACCTATGTAACCCACGTTGTGAACTACCAAAAAAAGCAATAAAGCATATACCAGCCTTGAGACAAGCATGTTACAATTCATCGATTCCAGTTGTGCGCATGTTTTGTTCTCGCCGTTCGGCTGGGGAAGTCAATTCGATCGTGGCGCAGCGGAACTGAGCAAGCTGCGCGTACATACGTCTCTCTGGTTACACATACGTTCGTTGCTTTCGGTTGAACCGATCCAGTGTTCTTCAAATCAACAATTGATATCTAGAGCCTACGATTTACAGTAATGAACAACAACACTGAGTCAGTCATGTCCGGCAATGACGGTTTCAAGGTAAAAAAGTATGGCAATAATGGCTTCAAGGCAAACAAAAACAGCGACAAAGTAAAGAAGTGCAACAAATCAGCGACTAGTGATGGAAAAATGAGCGGCGCCATTATACTCACTTTTTTTTTCTAAAAACCACTGCTGCATGCTACATTTCTTATCAATTATGGCATAGTCCTCAACCATGTTCTCCGTCTCGACCCGTTCAGGTTCACCATGGATGCAGCCGCGTTTACCTCCATCCCACCGGGCCACTATAGCAAAGTGCAACGCCCGACATACAATCCTACTTCGTCAGGGTTTTGAATTTCGGTCGAGAAAATCATATTTCGGCCGAATTTTGGCTATCACACTTGGGCCTACAAAATGTCATTGTTGGCCAAAATTTTCGTCCCAGTTTGATTTTTTGGGCCTGATCGAACTTCTGAAGCATTCTATTACGTTTGCCTAAATTAAAATCGTGTCTTAACCCTAAACAGGTCGTATTTCCCCTGCTCATCTCTTCTGTGTGGTGGCACTGCTGCAAACAACGTACTCGCAGCACATGGGCCTTCTTGACTCATCAACACCTGCCTCCCAGCTTGAGCCTCCCTTTTCTCCCCTTTCACGACTCTCCGACTTCCGCATGTTGTGGCTTAAGTCGTCGACAAGTCCTCAACTTTGCAGCCTCTCGCAAGAAGATAGATAACTGCTTGTCTTCTTTGTGAGAGATGTTTCTGAGGCTCTTTTAGCATGATGGTTGATGCAATTAACAAACCATTTAATTTCCCTTTTTTGAAATCCGAGGGGTTTGCCCTCGCCCCAACCTTTTATTAAAGCTAAGGCAAAACAAAATCAAACAGATGTCTTACAGGTTTTGGCTTGCAATTTATTGCAACTGCAACGACCCCCTTATTATAGCTGTGAAGCAGCAATTTCAACCAAGTATCAGGCTAATAGAGGAAGATTACATCCATCACAGGGGAAGATGAAACCCTTTGTACATCCCTGGGTAGATGGGGGACCATGCCAGGCAATTCTAGTAATTCTCCTCGCCGATGACCAAGTAGTCTTAGGCACTCTAGGAGCAATGAAGCTTTAACATTGGAATACAGGATTTTCCACTAACGCACCAGCGAGCCCACCAAACCCACGATGCACTTGATACTTCGCCATTCTCGTCCCTAAAAGACAAAATCATTGCGCAATCGCCATTAGCCGCACAAGGTGGCAGAGTCACCAAAAGGATAACAGACTTAAAGGATCAAGGTACTGGAATATGTAATATATCAATCACAATTTATAAAAATTTGTTTAGCAAGAATGCAATCAAAGAACAAATGTTTGATAGTGTCAGTTTCTGAACAGAAAACACAATAAGTTATGAATAATAAGCAACAAGAAAGCATGTATATGTTCGGAGGGCCTTTAATCTTCCAAATACAATTCGGAGTGTGTTTTTTCAAAGACCGAGCTGCATGGTACCTGCTATCTACACCGTCTGCAGCAGATGCCTTTTCCTCAAGATCTGAACAAATGAACTACTATTCCAACATGATTTGCAGAATATGTGGACAAAAATCTGTGCATGTGTACTGTAGCAGCAGCAGCAATGTCCCGTCGTTCTTCATGCACATCCACACTCTTGTCTCCCCACGTTATCTCTCTTCCTCCTTCCCTGCTTTTTCTCCTCTCTCTCTCTCCTTTGTTCTCTCTCACAGCCACGTTGTCTCTCTCTGATCTCTCTCACACGTCTCATCATCTCTCTCTTATTTTCTTGTCCAATCTCCTCTCTCATTTTCTTGTTCGTCTCTCTCCTCCCCATTTCCGTTGACTGGTCCAGCCTCTCTCTACTGCTGGCCGTTCTGCCTCCCCATTTTCGCATGCTCTTCTCTCTCTCCTCACACGTGTTCTTCTTCTCTCTCCTTTCGATTCCTGCTCTCTCACAACCCCTCTCTCTACTGCTCCACAAGAATCTTGGATGGTGCATTTGCATGTGTTGTGTGGGGCAGCCCTTCACGTGTGAGGAGTGGGGAAAGGTGAATAGTGACAGATGACAGAAGATGCCAAGAGAGGACTGCTAAATGCCTGCTAATGATGCTGGAGCTGTCAGATGTTGGCTCATGGTGCTCCCAGCTGCACAGATCCTGAGGCCAAATAGATGGCCATGATAGCAGGTACCGCAGAGCTCGAGCTACAACGAAACTTTCCGAATCTTGAAACACATCATGAACCCCTCCAAAGTTAATTAGTTTGTAAAAAGATCTAACAGTGTAAAGACTTGATTTTTCAAGCACCCAAATGAGTTTGTCTTTACTAGCAGAAGGAGTTGTATTCTGAACTAAAGATAGTAATTCCAACCATCTCTTATAAAGGGTCACTTCGGGTGGCCTGAGAGCGCGCCACTCAGCCACGACCACATGTCGCGCTCTGGGAGCTCCTTCGGATTTTTGTGTGTGTGTTTTCAGCTTTTTAGATGGGGTTTTTCACCGGTCTTTCTTTGCTTTTGGACCAGAAAAATTTACGCGAAAATGCGGCTTTTTTTTTCTTCAGCGAGAGGCACGGCCATACCTCTCGGAAACAAAAAAAACATGTTTCTCTCTTTTTTTTCTTCCACAAGAGCCATGGTTTTGCTTCAGCGAGAGGCATGGGCGTGCCACTCAGAAATGAAAAAAATCCATTTTCTTTTTTGTTCTTCCGTGAGGGGGGTGGTTTTGCTTCCGCGAGAGGCTCGGCTGTGCCTCTCAGAATTTAAAAAAAAACATGGTTCTTGTTTTGGTTTCCTTCCACTTCTGCGAGAAGCATGGATTTGGTTCCGTGATAGGCATGCTTGTGCCTCTCAAAAACTGAAAAATAAACTTGTTTTTTCCTTCCATGAGAGCCGAGGTTTTGCTTCCGCGAGACGCGCGGATTTGTTTCCGCGAGAGGTGCCTCCCGAAAATGAAAAAAACGTGTTTTCTTTTTTTTCTTCTGTGAGAGGCATGGGTTACTTCTCGTGGAGGCACATATTTTCTTCCGCAAGAGACACAGTCGAGCCTCTTTCGCAAAGGAAAAAAATATGTGTTTCCGGTTTGGTTTTTTCGTACGATTTTTTTGTCAAAAAAAGTTCGTTAAAACCTATCAACGGGTATCTTGTTTTGAACATATAAACACGAGGAATCCAACGGTGAAAACGGCTCAAGATTTGGGTGCCCTATTTAAGAGATAAAACATTTTAAATAAACAATGTACAAAAAAAAACTCTCAGGCTACGACAAATGACGCACATGCACTGCACCACTTGCCGCAACCTAGGAGGTAAGAGTGGCCTTTGCAAAAAGTATTCTTTAATAAGTGATTTTGACAGTTATTAGTCCATTTAATGGGCTTTTTAAAACATGCTTAAGCCCATGCTAGATGGGCTGATATCAGCCCAACAAAGATAATCAAATCGCAAGAGCTCAACTTTTTTTTGAGGGGTAAGGCCAAACTACAATTTGTGTCTTGTGATTGGCCAAAAGAGACATGATGACCAGGAGCTAAAAAGGCGAAAACCTAGCTAAACTATGTGCGTCAACATTGACCGCACGACTTTCAGAATTAAAGATACAATTAAACGCCGCTGCTCTGGTTTTGATCTCAGTGAGTATAGCAAGAACTCAACTAAGGTAGACAAAACGAGCCATTAGGGATGTGATTCTGAGGCATGAGTTGAGAAAAAATATCTAATCGACTAAGCTCAAGTAAGACTCAACTAAATCAGCCAGCTCGAGCTAGCTAGGATCACAAATCATATCAAAAAGAAAAGTTAGGATCACAAATTAATTATTATCCGACCTCAAAGATAAGCTTCTTCTAAATGAAACATCAAAAATAAGTTGAACACATACAGACAACTTCATCTGCCCTCAGTGAGAACGGTCATCGTAGACCCATAAGACACCGCAGCAGTGCTAGCCGCTGATGGAGGGTACGACATAATGTACGAATCGAAGCCGTCATTTTGCATCAGCGCCAGCATACTGTAGCTCATGTAAGTCGGCGACAGATCAGGAACCGACTGCCCACGATCTAGGTATTGCGTAACCTTTCGCATACTAGGTCTTGCATCAGGCAATGGGTGCGAGCACAACAAACCTAGTTGCAGCACGAGGGTAACCTCCTCTGTGTCAAACTTTCCCGCTAGTCGTGGATCCACCGCCTTGAGTAATGATCCACTGCGGTGGTGCTCAAGCACCCAATCAATCATCACTACAGGGTTGTTTCGCTCGCTACGCTTGATCGGTCGTCGTCCACATGCAACCTCTAGGAGAAAGACACCGAATGCGAACACATCGGTTATGGGTGTTGCCTTCCCGGTGCGCACAAGCTCTGGTGCAAGGTATCCCATGGTGCCGACAACATGGGTTGTTTGAGCGACAGTTCCGTGATCGTATAACCTTGCTAAGCCAAAATCGCCGAGGCATCCATTCATCTGTTCATCCAAGAGCACATTGCTTGCCTTGATATCTCTGTGGATGACAACCTTTTCCCAATCCTCGTGGAGATACAGCACGCCCGATGCGACCCCTTTGATGATCGAGAACCTTTCGGGCCAAGATATGGCGGGCATGTTTGGATCGTGCAAGTACTTGTCAAGGCTGCCATTTGACATGTAGTCATACACCAAGATAAGCTCGTCCTTGCGCCGGCAGTAGCCCAATAACTGCACGAGATTCCGGTGCCGGAGCCGACCAATGCTCGCCACCTCGGCAACGAACTCGCGCAGTCCTTGCCTTGATTCATGCGACACCCTCTTCACGGCGATCTCCAAATTGGATTCAGAAAGCAGACCTTTGTACACTCTCCCGAATCCTCCGACGCCGAGTAAGTTTTTCTCCCTGAACCCATCAGTGGCACGATGCAGATCCTTGTATGCATATCGGTGGGGGCCGAACTCGTCTTCCCAGCCTTCGCGCACCTCGGCGAACCGGCGCCGACGCCACAGAAAGAAGAAGACCGCAGCCAGCGCTGCTGCCACGAGCAAGGCGCTGGCCAGCGGCAACACGATGTCCAGTACCTTGGACCGAGGCTTGGATCCCAGGCGTGGCAGGGCAGGAAGCTTGGAGAAATCAAGAGGCGGGGCAGGCCCGTCCAAGCTGAAGCTCCATCCGAGGACGTAGTGATGCCCCGAGATGACTCCCGAGGACGCCGAGAAGCCGACGTACATCGCGTCCGCCATGAGCGTGGAGAGGTCGATGGCCTCGGAAAGCAGAGGCTTGCTGGGCTTGGGCACCTGCACGGGGGCTATTGTCACTTCGAGCCGCTTGGACTGGGCGTCGTAGTCCACCCACACCTGCATGGGGTTGCGGCTGTTAAGCGTCAGGTTCCGGAAGGCGCCGCCGCGGTCGTCATCGTAGTAGCCAGCCCGCTGGGCCTGCCGCGACACGAGGCTGTTGACGTCGATGCCGACGTGGTTGCTGTTGATGTCGCGGAACTCGGGGCTGAGGATGGTGTCCAGCTCGACGGCCAAGATGGGGGCGCTGGCCGTGCCGTTGGTGGTGTTGAGGAGGCCCAGGTACTGGCCGGAGTTGGCGGTGGTGAAGTTGGTGGTCGGGGCGACGACGAAGGCGAGCCCGTGGTCGCTCAGGCCGTCATAGCCCGACACGATGGCGAAGACGAAGGACGTGGAGAAGGAGCGCGCCGCCGTGGCGTTGGCCGAGCCGCCGAGGAAGCGGAGCGGCGTGGGGTGGAAGGCGTGGGCTTTTGTCTGCTGCGTGAAGTTGGTGAGCGCGAGCAGGCCGCCGGGCATAACGGCGGCGAGGCCGTCCAGCATAAGGTTGGCGCCGGCGAAGCCTTGGTAGGCGAACTGGCCATCGTCCTGCGACGAGGCCACCTCCCCGTCACGGCTCAACAGCAGGAGTATGAGCAGAAGAAGGGCCGCCGGCGCCATAGTATCCTGGACAAAACTCGGTAGTATGACGGAATCATAGACTAACCACAATTTGCTTCGTTTGTGATCATGCGCTAGACTTTATCGGTGTAGTGGTTGTGCACAGCACAGATGGTGGTTGTGCAGTTGGTGCATGAATGTGCCGTTGAGCATGCTGAAAGTCAGATTACTACACAGAGATATGATAATGAAGTGTTGGAATGCTACTCCGACGGCTATGGATGGATCTTGAATATGTCAGCGTAAGAGTACTAGTCCTCCTTGAGAAGAAGAATAAAAAACCCAAATTCCTTAGATCATACGGCACCGGCGTTGCAGGCCACAGAAAATTCTGCGATCCATCGTTGTTACCATCACAGATTGCTCATTTTTCAACTGCCGTTCTACTTGTTTACAAGTAGAATCCTATCTTGTGAGAAAAGCTGGGCAGACGCCGTGCCCTGCATTGCTGGGTGAGATCGCCGTCACTGCGTAGGGATGGTAGGAAAAAGATGCATGACTGGCGGGTCAAATAACCCACGCGCTGATCTTTTGATGCTGCCGGCAAGAGGACAACTACCATAGCTGTTCACCACTGATGAAATATCTTGCAGTTTCTTATCTACCAAAATGAATCTAGTCGAATTTATTCTCCGCTCTCTCTACAAAATTGTTAATTTCAGGGGCATAACTCCAATTCATCTACATGTGATATGGATAGATGTCTGTAATTGTAAGATTTCTTGCAGAGTGCAAATGTCAGTGTGTATACTGTAACGATGTTTTAATTTGTTTGTCATGACTTTAGTCACCAAGGGTTGCAAGTATGTTTTGTTTGAAAGTTGTCTAGTCATTCAACATTTCATGGTGTAAATATTTTTAGTCAACAAGCGTTCATTTCTTGCAAGATGTCTAGTCACCGAACATGTGCATGGCGGCTAAGCTACCAAGTGCCACTTGGTCACTAGATGCTATGAGTAACCACCATTTGGTTGGTAGCTATTGCTTTCACTTAGTCTCACCAAGCTGTAGTCGGTAGCTATTGACATGACTTTTAGTGACTAGTAATCACAATGGTGGTCCCCAAATATCTGTAGCGACTAGCTATGCTATAGCCGCCATGAAGAGACCAAGTAGTGTTGGTAGTAACCAAGTTTGAACTTTTAGCAACCAACCACCTTATCTAGCGGCCAAAAGTCATAGCTCTAGTAGTGTTGACGAACGATCATTGTTTGATACAACGTATTAACAATTTAACATCAATCAAATCAAAGTAGATAAATGAAACAGTCCTCGTCAGATGTTGAAATCAAAGTAGGAACATAGAAAAGTAAGGGATTCAAAGTTCTGGTCTGATAGGAAACACATCGCTTTCAACAATAAAATATTCTATTAAAAAGAGTCATGAACTCACTGGAAACATATAAGAAGTAGTAACATATATGGGGCCTGCTACGCGTCCGCCGGCTGATCTTTTTAAAAGATCAGCCGGGTCGTGAGCCATCCGATTGTGTGCCGCAAGCATTCCAATCGTTTCTATTCTCTGTTCTTTATTTTCCTGCAACAAGGCATTTGTTGCAAAACTCCTGCAACAAGACTCTTGTTGCAAAAAAAAATGCAATGACATCCTTGGCCTCTTCTCTATACTTGTGCAACAAGACCTTTGTAGCAAAACTACCGCAAAAAGACCCTTGTTGCAAAAATACAACAACATCTCCAGACTCTCCTTTCTATTCCCGCAATATTTTTGTTGTCGCAAAAAATGCAACAAATGTGATGTTGCGAACATCGACACATCCCACAGTATCCCTAATGTTGCAGACATTGGCGTGTTCCGTATCATCGCCGTCGTTGATGGCCGGTTTGCAACACCGTCACAACAACTCCACCATGTTTCTGTCCCAATACGGTAGCAAGCGGTGCCCATCTGAAACACTTGTAGCATCAGCTCGTGGATTTAATCCACACCTCGATGGTGAGCGACACATGCTTATAGCATCCTAGCCCTAGTCTACAACGTCGGCACCTTGAGGAAGGCACCAGTTCGGGAGCCACGTTGTTGGGCAGCAGACCAAGGAAGGCGCTGGATCGGAAGGAAGAAGAAACCTCGTCAAGGAGAGAGAGATACAGAAGGGAATGAATATCTGTTGTGGAGATAAGATGCAAAGCGATGGAGTGAGCGCTAGGCAGCCGTGCAATCGCACCCGATCCGATGGTAGCACGTTCGGCGGATGCCCATCATGGATCAGCCGGCTGAGGAAAAGTGGTTTCTCTAATATATGCACATCTACCATGCATAAACATGAACCGGTTAGGAACATCTATCATAAGCAGGTAGAATGGATGATTCACCTGTTTTTTATAAACATACATCTATACCGAAAGAAAGTAAACCATTACAATCATTCAAAATTAAATATCAAAGCATCAAACAAACTTCTACAAAGTGCTAGTTACATCTTACAAGGATATAAAAGCATTAGAAGTCCAACTCAATTATTTTGGCACGGCATGCACCTTTGTCACCTTCCTCCGGAGAGATCAGAGATGACACCCGATGACACATATGACGTTACATTTTTGTTAAAAAACTCTGTGCTGTACATCTGCTCCAGCATGGTTGAGCCGAGGTACTCTGACGAAAATTCCGGGAGGGGCATGTCGCCGTCGAGGTACTGCATGACTTGTCGCATGGTTGGCCTTGCATTGGACAAAGGATGGGAGCACAGAAGCCCGAGTTTCAGCACTAGAGAGACCTCGTCAAGACTAAAGTTGTTTGGCATCCTAATGTCTGCCGCCTTAGTGATGCAACCGTTACGCCAATGTTCGGCAACCCAGTCGACGAGCATGACGCGGTTGTTCCCCTCGTCTTCCTCGATCGGCCTCCGCCCGCAGGTGACCTCCAGGAGGAACGCACCGAAGGCAAAGACATCGGTAGATGGGGTTGCCTTGCCGGTGTGGCCTAGTTCAGGGGCTAGGTAGCCCATGGTGCCGACCACGTGCGTGGTCCGCGCATCGGACCCATGGTCATAGAGCCTGGCTAGGCCGAAATCCCCTAGCCGCCCGTTCATCTCGCCATCCAAGAGGACGTTGCTTGCCTTGACATCTCGATGGATGACGATTTGCTCCCAACCCTCATGGAGGTAAGATAACCCGGAAGCGACTCCCCTGATGACGTGCAACCTCTGAGGCCACTCCAATGTAGCCTTACCAGGCCTGGGATCGTGTAGGTATTTGTCCAGACTACCATTTGGCATGTGATCATAGACCAAGAGAAGCTCCCCCTTTCGCCGGCAGTAGCCGAGCAGCTGCACGAGGTTGCGGTGGTGCAGCCGGCGCATGCTCGCGACCTCGGCGATGAACTCCTTCATCCCCTGCCTTGACTGGTGCGACACCCGCTTCACGGCCACCTCCGTGTCCATGTCGGGCTTGCGGAGCACGCCCTTGTAGACGCTTCCAAAGCCGCCGGCCCCGAGTAGGTTTGTCTCGCTGAACCCCTTGGTAGCCTGGTACAGGTCCTTGTAGGAGAAGGGCTGCGGCCCGAACGCGACCTCCCAGTCCTCCCGGACCTCGGCGTACCTGAGTCGCCGTCGGACGATGATGTAAGCTGCGATGCCGACGGCCAGAACCACCGTCGCCGACGCTATGGGCAGCACGATCTCCAGCACCCTGGACCGTGGCTTGGGCCCGGTGGGCGGCAGGGCGGGCAAGGAGGAGATGTTCAGCGTCGGCGCCGGCCCGTCCAGCGCGAAGCTCCAGCCGACGACGAAGTGGCGCGCGAAGAGGATTCCCGTGGCCGACGAGAAGCCGACGTACGCCGTGTCCTGGTGCTGCACCACGGCCGAGAGGTTCACTGCGGTCCGCAGCAGGGGCGTCTTGGGCCTGGCGACGCCCAGGGGAGCCATGGTGACCGTGATCTCGGCGGCGGCGCCATCGTAGTCCACCCACACCTGCATCGCCTGCCTGCTGATCAGGCTGAGGTTCTGAAACCGGCCCGTGGCGTCGTCGTAGTAGCCGGCGTCGGCGGAAGCGCGCGACACCATGCTGTCGACGTCGACGCCGACGTGGTTGCTGTTCATGTCGCGGCACTCGGAGTTGAGGAGGGTGTCCAGCTCCACGGCGAAGATGTGGGCGTTGGGGTTGGTGTTGTTGGTGGCGTTGAGGAGGCCCAGGAACTGGCCCGGCAGCGCGGTGGCGAGCACCTCCTTGGAGGTGGTGACGAAGAAGGCCATGCCGGGGCTGCTCAGATCGATGTACTGCCCGAAGATGGCGAAGACGAAGGCCGTGGAGAAGGAGCGCGCGGCGCGGAGCGGCACCGGGGACGGGTGGAAGGCGTGGCCTTTCTGCTGGATGGTGCCGTTGGTGAGCATGAGGAGGCCGTTGGGCGTGACCTCGGCCGCGCCGTCGAGGTCGAGGCTCCTGCCCGCGAAGCCATTGTAGGCGAACTGCCGACCGTCGTCGGCGCCGACGGGGGCCGTGAGAGCTCGGCCAGCAGCCACGAGGAGAAGGAGCAGAGCGACCAAGTGGAAGCGCTGGAGAGGCATGGCTTGTGCATCCGTTTGCTTGCTCGATCGGGCGTCTGTCTCTTTGGTATTCGACTGATTTAGCTTTTTGTAATACTAACTAAATCCACTGTTTGTGTGCTTCCCGGGAGTTAGCAAGAGGAAACTCTCTTGCCAGTGTCTACTGAAAGGCATGGTCATGTCACGGGGATCAATGGTGGAGGAATAAAAATCAATGGTGTCGCTCATTCCACGAACCTACCTACTGAAAGCAACGAAAAGAGCGGCCAGGCGACCAAGGGGTTCAGCGAGACCAACCTCCTCGTCTGGGCTCAGATGCGGATTTTTCTAGTATTTGGTTTTGAATTGTTTTTTGAGCGGGAGGGCTCAGATGCGGATTTTCGGTTTTCTATGACCTATTGTACTATATAACGCAATAAAAGAGCCCCAATAATGTCACATGTAATTACTACTTGTAACAAAAAAGCTATGGGTAGACGTGGCGGGGCCCTTCAAAAAGGCATCCCAATCGGGGCCGCCATCACGCTCACGGACACCGCCCCCATCTCTTGCGCCGCCATCGCCAGAGTCATCTATGTTGTGCCCACGGCCGTGGCAGTCTCCGGCCCGATTCATTGCTCGTTGTGTTTTTTAATGAATCATATGGATCATATGGAAATGTAACACGGTATTCAAACAAAAATTAAGAGTTCATAGGGCTCCTTTTACAGCTTGTTCGAAAAACATGCTACCGGGCCTGATTCATTGCTCCTTGTTTTTAAAAATAAAAGGGATTAATACTACTTTAAATTCAAAAATCTGGTAAGCCTGACTGGCCTGAACAGAACTACACTTCAAAACTGAGTCAGTTAGAAATGTGTTTTTTTCACTATCAACCCCCCAAAACCCAACTCTGCCTAATGTATAGTTGCCAGAGTATATATGATTAATCTTAGACTTGAAAACAGTGGTAACTAAGACACCTTGGGAAATAGGGATGTCTCCATACATTACCCATGATATGTGGAGGTATTGACATAATTTGATAGTCATTTGATCTAAATGCTACATGAAGAACATAAGCCAGATGATGGAACAAAGTATACTTATTTGGAACTGAGGTCTTCTCAAACACGAACATTAGGGGAATACGTTCTCTCGAGAAAAGAAGATATTATAGCTTAAGGAACTTACTAGAAATGACAAACTATCTATCTTCCGGCAGAGGCGGTGGCACCGCTAGCCACACCAACCATCATTATGGAGCATGACTATGATGACGAGATGATGGATGACGGCTTCAATCCAGAAGGAATGCAGGTGGTGGATGGTGCCGGTGATGTAGGGCGGTGGAGATGGTGGTTGCTGCGCCGCAGCCCGGCATTATAGCCATGCCGCTTGAGGCTAACGACTACCCTGTGCGTGAACCTATCCGCCGCTCAGCCCGCCTCGCGGCTCGCCGCGCTGGAGGCCACTGAAGTTGGTATGTTATCATAGTATATGGTACTAGTAGTCTCAATCTGATGGTCCGACTTTATGCATACCTTACGAATTGTTAATTTGCTTGTATGACTATTGTGAATTTGTGATATCGATCAATGCAATGGTTTTATGCTTATATATCTTTCTAATATGTCTAGTATTTGTTTCGTCCTCACTCCACGAACCTACCTACTGAAAGGCATGTAGTACTTAGAACTTAGACAAATATGGCTCTTTGGGTGACTTTGCGTGAGAATGCAAACGCACGGTTGTCATTCTCCAAACCCAAGCATACGTCGACCGGCAGGAGAAGACCGGGCCGTTTCAAGCCCTTCTAGTAGACTTCAGAGTACAGTGACGATGAGATGGTCAGATTTTTCATCGATCATTTGCTCAGCAAACTTGTATATAATTCACACATACTCGAGCTAGCTGAAGCAGTTAGTTCTCTATCTACCACCAACAAAAATGGCGATCTCACTCACCTCGCTGCTCCTCTCCCTGCCCCAGCAATGGCAGCCCGTGCTCCTGGCACTTGTCACTGTCCTTTCCCTCCTGCTGTTGACCAGGAGAAAAGGGCTGAAGCTGAAGCTGCCACCAGGCCCCGCGACGGTGCCCCTCCTGGGCAACCTGCACCAGCTCGGCCCGCTGCCGCACCGGACCCTGCGAGACCTGGCGCAGGTCCACGGGCCGGTGATGCAGCTGCAGCTCGGCAAGGCGCCGACGGTGGTGCTGTCGTCGGCGCAGGCGGCGTGGGAGGCGCTCAAGACTCACGACCTCGACTGCTGCACGCGGCCCGTGTCCGCGGGGACGAGGCGGCTGACCTATGACCTCAAGAATGTGGCGTTCGCGCCCTACGGCGCCTACTGGCGCGAGGTGCGCAAGCTCCTCACCGTCGAGCTCCTCAGCGCGCAACGCGTTAAGGCTGCATGGTACGCACGCCATGAGCAGGTACATACAACTCAATCCATGTGTCACATGCCTACTCACCAGACATGGCTCATGCTGTGCTGAAATAGTCTTCCTAGTTAGTTATTTTACTTCAATTATAATATAATAAAATAATAATGTATATTTTCTTTTTTTAAAGGCCTTGACCTTTGCGTCCGTTGATGCACACAACTATTTATATAAAAATACCACAATGTATATTGTATTCATGGTTAGGTGGAGAAACTCATAAGCACCCTCAACCGTGCGGAAGGAAAGCCGGTGGCCTTGGATGAGCACATCTTGAGCCTCTCCGACGGCATCATCGGCACAGTGGCGTTTGGCAATATCTATGGAGGCGATAAGTTCTCCCAAAATAACAATTTTCAGGATGCACTCGACGATGTTATGGAGATGCTATCTAGCTCTGGCTCCTCCGCTGAAGACTTGTTCCCAATAGCTGTCGGCCGTCTCGTCGATCGCCTTACCGGCTTCATCGCCCGGCGTGAGCGGATCTTCTTGCAGCTCGATGCCTTCTTCGAGATGGTCATTGAGCAACACCTGGACCCTAACCGTGTGTTGCCTGGAAATGGCGGCGACCTCATTGATGTCCTCATCGATCTTTGGAAGAGGCCGCGTGGTACATTCATCTTCACCAAGGACCACGTCAAGGCCATAATCTTTGTATGTCAATAATTCCACACTTACACTCCATTCATGGATTCTGACAGAAGAAAAAATAGGTATCATCATTGATAATTATATTAATCCGTCATGAGTTGCATTTATGATGTGCAGTCAACTTTCGTTGCTGGCATTGACACAAATGCGGCGACCATTGTGTGGGCAATGTCAGAGCTAGTGCGGAAGCCACACGTGCTCAAGAAGGTGCAGGACAGTATCTTGGACGTGGTGGGAGACAACAAAAGTGTGCAATCAGACGACATTTCGAAACTCAGCTACCTCAGGATGGTGGTGAAGGAGACCCTACGGCTGCACCCGCCGGGACCACTGCTATTGCCGAGGGAGACCATGCGACACATACAAATTGGTGGGTATGACGTGCCAGCCAAGACAAAGATCTACGTGAATGCATGGGCAATTGGCAGAGACCCGGTAAGCTGGCCTGACGACCCGGAGGAGTTCAACCCTGATAGGTTTGAAGCGAATGAGATAGACTTCAAGGGCGAGCATCCTGAGCTGATGCCATTCGGCACGGGGCGCCGGATATGCCCAGGCATGTCCATGGCTGTGGCCACCATCGAGTTTACACTCGCCAATCTGCTCTTCAAATTCCAGTGGACGCTTCCGGAGGGGACAACGGCGGACAATGTGAACATGGAGGAAGAAGGGAGGCTCATCTTCCACCGCAAGACGCCACTAGTGCTAGTTCCCAAACCATATCACCACTAACTTGAATAAAAAGCGAGTGATCATAATTTGAATAGGTGCAGTTGTGTGCACACCCTAGAAAGGTTGGTGCCAGCAGGACAAAAAGAATTACTCATGTATGCAGCAAATAAATTTGGAGGCTAATCCAAACCAAATAAAAATAAAATAGTTTATAATTATGTATTGCTCGTGTAAAATGTAATGAAATATAATGGCATGTTCTTCGCCTTTTTGGTGATATTTATTTTGTGTTAGGATCATCATTGCTTTCTTTCCCCTCGTTTTTGTAATGATTTGGCTATGTGGATCTTTTTGTAATGATGCGACACATGGATGGCAGAGTGCATCATGGCTAAAAAAGTCACTTTTCACTAAAACGGGAATAAAGCAAACCTATTTATTTGGCAGCTTTTACAGTACCCTGGTACTCCCTCGGGTAGAGATGGAGTACCACTCAAATCTGACCATCCACCTAGAGGGGTAGTTTAGTCTATTTTCTCGTGGTCTTATCTTATCCTGATCAGATCACGGTAGATAACTAGGAGCAACGCGAGTCATTATCGGCCCATCACGCGCGCCATTAGAGCAGTTAATCACGCCGCCAACAATGGAATCCCTTGCGCATGCTTCCTATCTCGGCTGCATGGTGGTGTCGTCGTCACATGATGACGGCGCCATTGCAGCTGCTCGTATTTGGAAAGCATCACATGTGAATTGATAACAACACAGATCGATCTTCCAAATAATAGAAGCATGGCAAATTGTATCGATTAATGGAAATATCATATTTTCTTTGCGTTGGGAGTTATCGATCAAACAGATCGTGGCTAAAATTTCTGGACAAAACACACAAAATCACTCATGTACATGGATAATTAAAACAAAAAATATTCTTATGAGATACTCATGTACACGGGAGGGTCTTCTCGCACCCAACACGTTCATCAGACCCGTGGATCCTAAGCTTGCTTCGATCAAAGTAATTCCATGTTTAACCTATCGGCCAGATCAACGGCGAATTTGAACGTCCAGCACTTGGACGACCCGCCAAATGATAGAACTCCAGCCAGCCTGCGATCCCGCCTCGACGCGACTCCGACGAGTCCTTGGCTTGCGACCATGCCTTGGTCGTTGTCTGTCACTCTGATATGCGCACACCAAAGACGCCGCCGGTGCCTATCCCGGTGAAGATTTGTTTTTTTTTGATAAAGCCCTGTGAAAAATTAGGGTTCCAGAAATGATTAATCATGATTGAGTTGAATGGTTACTCCTCCTATGATAATTACGATGAAAATTATGTAGCAGCCGTGATGTACGCTGAGATGAGAATAAAAGTAAAAAGAAAAAAAAAGCAAATCGCTTCTTGATTACATTTTTGCCCCTATCCTTGAGGTACTCCCTAGCTTTTTTAGTTGGTACTTTCTCGTACAAGTGTTGGAGTACCAATTACGATCATCCGCTGGATTAATGAAAATGGATGGCTCATAACCATTTATTTATCTTAATTGGAAAACGATGTCCTCAAGAGGTCATATTTTCTATCAATTCAAGCCAAATACCTACAGATTGGAATGACACTTCATTGTTCTTATTCCCAAAGTTGACTCCCCTGAGTTAATTACACAATATAGACCTATCAGCTTATGTAATATGGTGTACAAAACAATTTCAAAGATGCTAGCTGCTAGACATAAGGGGATTTTACCTAATATCATCTCTCCAACTCAGAGTGCATTTGTCCCTGGAAGACTCAACACTGAAATGTTCTAATTGCCTATGAATGTGTTCATAAAATTAAGAATACTAGGTCAGGGCAGGGCAGGCAGGACTTTGTGCAATCAAGTTGGATATGCATAAGGCCTAGGACCGTGTGGAGTGGATTTGCTTGAGAAGCATGGCGGAGAAACTTGGATTTCATAGCCTTTGGATTGATAAGATCATGGCATGTGTTTCATCTGTGAGATACAAAGTAAGATTTAATTCCCATGAAACTGACATTTTTATCCCTTCTAGGGGAATTCGGTAGGGAGACTCCCTCTCTCCATATTTGTTCCTTATATGTGTAAAAGGTCTGTCTAGTATGTTGCAGTCTGAAGAAGAAGTTGCTGGCATGGATGGGATTAGGGTGTGCAAAAATGGACCATTGGTTTCACACCTTTTATTTGAGACAGAAGCCTTCTCAGATAAATATCTTGGGATTTGAGCTATAGTTGGGTAGATAAGAGTGATTGTTTCAGGCACTTTGTTGAAAGAATTAAGGTGGAATTATTAGGTAGGATGGAGAAACAATTGTCCACTGGGGACAAAGAAATATTGACAAAATCTGTCGCACAAGCTAGTCCCGTTTTTTGCAATGTCAGTGTTTAGTATTCCTAAGGGGATATGCAAGGAAATTACAGGTATTATTGCTTAGTTTTGGTGGGGTGATGATGAAATTCATAAGAGGATGAACTGGATGGCATGGTGGAAACTTTGTATTCCTAAGAGTGAAGGAGGCATGGGGTTTGGTGACCTATACTCTTTCAACCTAGCTATGCTCGCAAAACAATGTTGGAGACTTGTTACTCAACCAGACTCTTTGGTGGCAAGAGTTTTAAAGGCTAAGTACTATCCTAGTGGAAATATATTAAGTGCTACACCAAAGAAAGGGTCCTCTATCACATGGAAAAGTATCCTAAAAGGATTGGAAACCTTCAAAAAAGGTACATTAGGATTGAGAATCGATACAGGAGAGGAAGTAAACATTAGGAAGGACCCTTGGATTCCTTCTAGCTTGGACATGACAGTAATCACGCCAAGGAACCAAACAATTCTATCAAGGGTTTGTGAACTTATAGATTGGTATCCGACACTTGGGATAAGGACCTTGTGAGAGATATATTCTATCCAGTGGATGCTCGAAGAATACTACAAATTCCTATTCACCATCAAGCATTCGATGATTTCATAGCATGGCAACCCAACCATTCAGGTTTCTCCTCGGTCCGAACAGCTTACCATTTGCAATGGTTACACCCTTTCAGGGCGCATGCAAATAGGATGGAGTGGTCGAGTGGTTCCACACCTTTGGCAGTACGGAAATACGCTATGGAAAGTACCAGTGCCATGTAAAGTTTAGGTATTCGGATGGATGTTTTGCATGTAATCATTCCTTTAATGGCTATCCTGACGAACAGACATGTCGGTTCGAACGGAGCAGAGCGTGCCCAATCTATCATAAGGGGACGAAGGACATCAGACACTTATTATTTCAGTGCATGCATGGGAAGAATATTTGGCGTCAGCTGGGCATTTGTGAGCTTATTGAACAATCGATTTCAGTTGATAGATCGGGTTCAATTATATTTGAGCATATCCTATCGCTACCTGATCGTCCTATATATCTTTACACTCGAATGTTAATTTGAAGCAAGCCTTGGCTATAGGGGTATGGTACCTGTGGTGGATTAGGAAAAAAATGACGCACACTGAAGCAGTCCCACCTTCTTGGAGATGGCAAATATCAATTCTTTCCATTATTCAGAATTTCCAATCATCATCTACTAGGGTATTGGATTTGCCTCAAACCAAATGGTCAAAAACACATCCGGGATCCACCAAACTAATGTGGATGCAACGTTCTTTGTAGATGAAGGAATGGGGGTGACATCGGCTGTTCTTCGAGACGGAAGGGAAACTTCATCACCTGCCAATGCAAATTTATTCCTTTCACAGTTGATGCAATCACTACTGAAGCTTTGTCATTGAGAGATGGTCTTTTATTTGCTAGTTCTCTTGGCTCTAATCGGACAAAGGCGGAATCCGACTCTCTCCAAGTTATTAACTTTTGCATTGGTCATACATGATAGTGGGACGAAGTAGCGGCAGTGTTTGTGAAGTGTGTGGATAGTCTCTTCAATTGGAAAGGATATCTTTATGCATTGTTTACGTTCTTGTAATCAAGCAGCTCATGCGCTAGAGAGTTTTAGTTTTTGTAATAACTACTCTCTTAGTTGGTTGGATGAGCCTCCTGGCTGTTTGGTTAAGGAGCTCGTGGATGATGTAAACGTTATTTCTACTCAATAAAGCTAGCCATGATGACCTTTCCTAAAAAAACAATGTCATCTCTTGTAATATCTTTGAATCTACAATAACACCTAGATGTATCATTTTTGCCCATTTGGTTTCTATGAATTGCTAAAACTAAATGTTATTATCCAGGTTTGTATTACGATCGTAGCCCACATGGCAGCATATCATAGAAGACATAATCTCCAAAACCGTGGTTGGATGGTTAGGAGGGCAGTGGTACAATCCACTAGGGTTCAAGTCTTATTGCTTCATGGGTTTATTTAAGGATTTTTGGTGATGCGCTTTTAATGGGAAGAGACGTTGCCGTCTACTACGAGGCGTCTTTGGTGACTTCGTCAATCTCAAGATGATATGTCGGCTTGGTCTCTGGGAGGTGCTGACAGGGGTAGAGTGTGTTGGGTTCATATGGATGAGTGTATACGCGTGTATATGAGTGCCTGCTCTGTACTATGTTAAAAAAGGAAAAGAGTAGTGTTCCTTTTCGTGCCAGGCAGGGTGCTTTCTTCAACCTTATGTATGTTACCCTTCTTCTCTCCGTTTTGGGATTTTCTCTCCTATCTCTAGTATTTTCATCGGTTTTCTTGAAAGCCATCTTAATCGCCTCACCTTTTGTTGACTTATCAAATAAACTTCTTTTAAGTCAATAAGTTCTTTCCAAATATGTGGTTATGCAATAAAATCCTAAAAATTATAGGTAAATCATGGCAGGATTTGATAAATATTTATGTATATAATAACATTAGTATGGCAGGTAAATCATTGACTAATTGTATTAGAATATATAAACTCCATTGCAACGCACAGGTAATTATTCAGTATTAGTTTAAGTTTCTAGGTAAGTTTTAAGAGCATTTGTATTACTTTTGAGAAACGCGGTACCGACACAGATGCTCATAAACATGGAACACACGTATGCACACCATACACCTATGAGCACCTCCGAGATACTGCACCGGCGTGTCTTGAGATTGGCGAAGTCACCACAGTAGTCTCGCTATCGACGGAAACGTCGGCTCCCGCTGAAAGAATATTTCTGCCTTTTTAACACCGTACATACATAGACGCTCATACATACACACATGCACTCAATCCTATGAGTGCATGCATGCACACCCTAGTGCTATGAGCATCTCCAAGAGTGAGCTGACACATTATCTTGATATTGACAAAGTCACCATGGACGCCTTCATAGTTGACAGGAACATCTCTTTCCACTGAACGCATATCGCTCGAAGGGCTGAAATAAATTCAAAAAATTACGAGCACCAACGTCAAGTCTAGGACTTGAACTCTGGTGAGGTGAGGCTAGGGTGGGCTGTTGAGGGCGGGGCAGGCCACATCGCTACGCCGCAAACGCAAGGCGGCACACACACCAATAGTCCAAATTAAGTTCCGTTTGCATATTCGTGTTTTTTATGTAGTGGGCTTTCAAACAAGATGCATTTTAAATGCAGTCTAGGGTGTGCCCCTGCAAGTTTTTGATACAAATAAGAAGTGAAGAAACATGAAAAGATGTAATAGCACGCAGGTTCCACCAAAGAGGTGGAAAAAGTCGTGCACGTGTTTAGGCAAGACTCACAACCTGACTATAAACGAGTGTTGTGTATCGCGGCTCGAACAGTTCCCTAGAATTTTCCCGGTAAACCCAACAGGAACGCTGGACATAGATGTCTAGGCCCATACCAGCCTACAGTGCAGCATGTCTCCTAAACAAGATTACGGTCAATAGTCTTGGTCGTCGGTCGTCACACCATGAATGAAAAGTTGTAACGAAGTCACGGAGGCTGGTAATAACTTTTTGAGGAAGAAAACAATGACCAGTGTTGTAAGGCCGAGTGAAGCTAGATTTAGGTGAGAACTAGATACTTTTCTGTGCCTTCAGGTGGACTTGAATCCGAGCATTGATTTAGACTAGCCACAATGAAGAGTAACATACATCAGTAACATACACATATCCTTAAACTATATTACTACCTTCACAATCGGTAGTAACAAAAATGTAATGTCATGCAAAATTCCATTTATTAGGTTATAGACTCATATTGCATTGGGCATGTGATGTTACAGTAACTAGCTAAGTTACTAAAACTACCTCTCTCCTCGTTAACTCATTGCCATATAAGCAAATTTGCTGAGTTAGACTCGATGTTACTGCTGAAGTTACTTTCATTATGGCTAGGCACTAGCAAAGGGCGTCGATTTAACTCGTCCATCTTGAGATGGAGGGCCTCGCTACAAGAGAGAGCAACTCATCATCCCACCGTCAAGATTTCGCCTCCTGTGCGATTGACGAGCGCCCGGATGAGTCCCAGTTAGAATTGGCATCACGACGGCGCCAGAATGGTGCCGCAACCACCGAGCATGTGAGTGAGAACATGCTGCTTGACAGCAGCAAGTTCGGAGCTCTCAAGAGGCGCCAGTTCTTCGACAACCTGTAAAGAACCTCGAAGACGACCACCTCCACTTTCTGCGCGGACAAAAGGAAAGAATTGACAGGCATGTTTTCTTTTTCAGAACACTGTTCTAAGTAACTGGATGAAGATTAGACTCTGTTTATGCAACTGTTTATTTTTCCCCTGTGATCCATTTCTACAGGGTTAATGTCAAGTTGCCAGCAATTGAGGTGAGGTATAATAATCTGTTTGTGGAGGCAGAGTGCAGAGTTACTAAAGGAAATCACCTGCCGTCTCTATGGAATAGTACCAAAGGTGCCTTCTCGGTAAGAAACCTCCGAAGCAACTGTTTTTTCGACGAATCATTGAAAATGGAACTGATAAGACAGTTATATGTTGGATACTTGGATGGTATTGACTAACTTACCAGTTTTTCATTTGAGTTACAGGGCCTCGTGAAGTTGCTAGGCTTCGAAACGGAAAGAGCAAAAACCAACGTTCTAGAAGATGTCAGTGGAATCATCAAACCCTGTAGGTATGTGCCATGTTTCAGGAGTGTTTAGTAAAATGGAAAAGAAACCATAAACATACAAAAGAAAACGTGCGAAATTTAGTGCATCAAGTGTCTGTAGTTCTCGCTTTAGAGATTAAGGTTAGTTCTGATTCCATATGTTACCATCTTTGTAGATTGACTCTTCTACTGGGACCTCCTGGATGTGGCAAAAGCACTCTGTTGCGAGCTCTTGCCGGGAAACTAGATAAATCTCTAAAGGTACAAATACTGTCTTCCTTTCATAATTAAAGAAAAATGAATGTATTTGTTTTCACTGATTGCATCTGCTCCTATAAAGATCTCAAGATTATTCAATACTTGGCCAAATGAAAGAAAATCAAAATTAAGATCTCAGCGGGCTGCTACAGAATAGACCACATATGAAGCCAGTACATAAATCTGTATCTGTACCACTATATAGTATACACATTTTTTCGAACTTGGAAGTGCCACTTCAGCTTCCCACCAAATTCTCACTGGAATGATCTGAGACGTTTATTTGCAAGTTAGGGTTGCTATCCACCGCTCATCAAAACACCACTCAACAGATCGGACGGTTGAAAATGACTGGATTTGCCACCATCCCTTCGCGCGCGAAAACTTCTCTGTTGAAGCCGGCCGCTAGACACTTCTGGACGGAAACATCACATCAGCAATAAAGCTCCACCTTCTGCCATTAGCACAGGTGAACCGGGCTTGTGAGCTGGGAGACTGACACGGCCATACACGATACACCCCTCAAGATCTTGTGTGTATGGTGACATTATGGCCTACGGTACAACCAAAGTGCATGGTGATATTATCTACTATAATAGTTTTGTAAATTAACTACTACGATAGCTCCCTCAGTGAAAAAGAACTAATACGTTTGTTGCGGAGACATGGCATTTTATTGTTATCAAACTAAAAACGTGACTATTTAATCATACATTGTTTTTTTTCCTGACAAATATTAGCATACATAGATTACAAAAATGTGAGATTGATAAAATGATATCAAACTGCCATGCATTTGACAGTTTGCCTATGGCTCGAATCATTCAACGTGTGATAATTTTACAAAAATTAAAGTTACCGTTCCCTCCTACATGACAAAAGGAATATAGAATCACACTTACCTCAATGTGATTACAAATACGAGAGAGTGATAAAATATTATTTGTAATACAATATTTAATAAATTTCATTGTCCGTCGCATACCGAACAAAAGAAAATGTTAACTGGGTGGCAGTTCTCACTTTCTTATTTACTTAAGTAGAATAACGTGCATAGCACGTGCAATTTACTAGTAAATGTATAGCCTACAATCTTTTCTCAAAATCTACATCATTCATGAATAGCCAAAGAGCCAAACTTAATTTTTTTTATCAATACCCCACACAAACAATAAACTCGTGCCTCTTGAGAGCTCCGACAAGCAGCAAGTTCTCATGCACATGCTCAAGTGTTTGCAGCACCATTCTGGTGCCGTCGCACTGCCAATTCTAACTCGGACTCGTCGGGACACTCGTGGTCATACGCCAGTGCTCCACAATCCTGATACCGGAACAGGCAACGACGCTGACGCTGCCAGAGGAGACGACACAATTGCCTTAATCCCTATACATAGTATACATGTGCCCAACTACTCCTCGGCACCGCGCACGCCGGAAAACACACCGGCGCTCCTGCCCCCTAACCATGACACCGACGTCAAGAATCTCCTCCTAGAACTCTTGCACATCCTCCTCCGTCTTCTGGTGACAGGAACGAGCCACCATCATCCGCATATGACCCAACCTCCAGCAGCATCCTGAGATTCAACACATGACACCTCCGCCGCCCTCTCCTCCATGGCATCCGCGGCAGCCAGGAAAGAGAATCTCACCCGCTGGATCCCCCTAAAGTAGGCGATCACTGTGGCGGCAGGGTGAGTCAGCGCTCTCATCCAATTCCTACTTCCTAGGTAGGTTTGCTACTACTGCACGGGGAGAGTGAGAGCAAGCTAGAGAGAAGAAAGGGGAGGGAGACAACAGCCTTGCCTTCCAGCGGAAGATACCTATCAGATGTATCTCACAGTCTTACAGACCAATTAGATACATCGATGGTCAAATTTGGACCATGTTTGGATATAAAACTCAGGCCCATGTTCCATCTTTTTAACTGTGTATACGCCCTAGCAGCGTTAACGTACTACTGGTCCTGCTAGAACAAGCGGCGGGCAAAGATGGGCGCTTGCTTGATACTTGCCAGTAAATTAGCATGATTACCTTGCAGAAAATATGGGCAATATTACCATTAAGCCTATTTACCGAAATCTAACCCAAACTTTTGACTGTACGAAACAAAGAATCAATCCTACTGACAGATTTTTCTTTTGTTCGAGAAAATGCTTGTGGGTGTCTCGATGCATTAAAAGGAAAGAGAATAACAGACATTCAGGATTACAAGCCCTAAGAAGGACTCGTGGAACTCCTAAACCAAGGTTACACGCCAGGTAGGAGGAGCTGGAGTTTCGCCGCAGCAGCGAAACCCAGCAAGTCACCTCCGCACTACGCTAGGTCTAGCCCTATTGAAGGATACATCATTGTGATGCTTCCGTAAGCACCAGGCTGTCATCTGAATGAGTGTCAGACAACTGACAGAATAACACTACTCACATCAAAAGCAAAAGTTGTCCATCACCTGATAGTCTATTGTTTTCATTAGTTGCACATGGTTAACGACCTCTGACAAAGGCTGAAATTCGACAATGCCTTGCACTTAATGACGAATATCCGTATACGTAAGTTGCTTTTTTACAGCAACAAGCCAACAACTGATGCTGGAGTTCTCAAATTGAACTGTCCCAACTCCCCAGCAAAGCCACCTATATTGTCCCAAAACATGTCAAAACATATAATTATTGGCATGGTCTGCACATGTATGAAACCGGCACTATTTACTGGCTTAAATGAGTAGTTCATCATGAAGATACTGACTGCTGAATACTAATAAATAACAGCTTTTAATTATTTTCAGATCCAAGTACTTTCAGAGAACTATTTTCAGATAAGCTTCTAATTAATACTCCCTCAGTTCCAAAATATAAGGTGTATTAGTTTTTTCAAGAGGCAACCATGTTCATGTTTGACCAATTTTTTAGAAAAAATATATCAGTGTCTACAATACCAAATTTGTATGATTAGATTTATCACGAAAAGTATTTTTCATATTTTATTTATTTTATATTGCAGATATTAATATTTTATTCTATAATCTTGGTCAAACATACATTAGTTTGACTTGCACGAACACTGGTGCACCTTTTATATTCTGGAACGGAGGGAGTAAATAACAGCACACAATAGATTATGGGTACTGCTGGGTGTTCCTGGTTAGAGATATAACCACAGAAAAGCAGAGCAGAACAGCACAAATGCCCTTTAGCCATTGACACCACACTTAGTTTCAAAGCTACAATTTTGCAAAATCATGAACAAAAGAAGAAAAAAAATGGCAAACTGCATGTAACGATGCAAGCTTTTACAGGTAACAGGGGATATCTCTTATAATGGTTATGAACTTCATGAATTTGTACCTGAGAAAACAGCTGTGTATATCAACCAACATGATCTGCACATAGCTGAGATGACTGTGAGGGAAACTTTAGACTTCTCAGCCCAGTGCCAAGGTGTTGGAAGAAGACCAAGTAAGTCTATTGGACAGTCCTCACAAGAATTCATGATCAGAAATAAGTTCTTAAATAATCACAACATTTGTTGCTCACTAAATTTGTTTGCCCAAAGAAATACTCAAGGAGGTGAACACAAGGGAGAGTGTGGCTGGGATCATACCTGATGCGGACATCGATCTATACATGAAGGTAAAAAATTGTGTATCCTATGTACTGGCTGGCATTATCCTTTCTCACTTTACAATTAAAAAAAAGCAGACCTGCTTATCTGAGTTACAAAGAAAAAGGTAACTGAACGTCGAATGAATATTGGAACTGCTCTAGCAGAATAATATTTGGTTGTATTAAAGCTAAGCTAGCTTTTCAATTTTCATTAGTCAACACTTCTGTTTCTGTTTCTACAAATTAAACATAACTGTTTTTCAAAAGTAAAGCGGCTAATGCAGGTAGTAGCAGTTGAAGCTTCAGAGCGAAGCCTACAGATAGATTATATTTTGAAGGTACCTCTTGCCAAAACATATGAGTTTATGCATAACTTGGTGCTGAAGGCAGATAGGAACAATATACTGACAGAATCACACTACTGATTTATTTGTAGATCATGGGGCTAGAGATATGCGCAGACACGATGGTTGGGGATGCAATGAGAAGAGGAATATCAGGGGGGCAGAAGAAAAGATTAACCACAGGTATAGTAAAGCCAATGGGAAATACATTAACCAACAAGGGATCACCTTGTATATAATCTTTCACCTACTTGTACCAGCCGAGATGATTGTGGGCCCCGCAAAAGCATACTTTATGGATGAAATATCAAATGGTCTGGATAGCTCTACCACTTTTCATATAATCAATTGTTTCCAGCAACTGACAAACATCAGTGAGTACACGATGGTTATTTCACTTCTTCAACCAACACCTGAGGTATTTGATCTTTTTGATGACCTCATACTAATGGCAGAAGGGAAGATTATCTACCATGGCCCTCGAAATGAAGCTCTCAATTTTTTTGAGGAGTGTGGGTTCATATGCCCAGAAAGAAAAGCGGCAGCTGACTTTCTCCAAGAGGTAATTGTTCTCAATCACAAAAATAACTGCAGCAACTGAGATGATTTGCACGTTGATGAAACCAGTTTTGTTTTCTAATTTTGAAATCATTAGATCTTGTCCTGGAAGGACCAACAACAGTACTGGTTGGGTCCACATGAATCATACAGATATATCTCACATCATGAATTATCAAGCATGTTCAAGGAGAATCACAGGGGGAGAAAACTACATGAGCAAAGTGTACCTCCCATAAGCGAGTTGGGCAAGGAAGCTTTAGCACTCAATAAGTATTCGCTACGAAAACTGGAAATGTTCAAAGCCTGTGGAGCAAGGGAAGCACTCCTAATGAAAAGTAATATGTTTGTTTATGTCTTCAAAACAGGCCAGGTTACACTTCATTCTGAGGCACTCTTTCCTGTACAAAGTAAATTATGAGTCCAAACTGAGATTTACTCCTTGATGCAGCTTGCCATTATTGCACTCGTAACAATGTCTATATTCCTTCGAACTCGCATGACAATAAGTTTCACTCATGCAAATTACTACATTGGAGCATTATTTTTTTTCCATCTTCATGATTATGCTAAATGGCATACCATAGATGAGCATGCAGATTGGGAGACTCCCAAGTTTTTACAAGCAAAAGAGCTACTATTTCTATTCATCATGGGCATATGCAATACCAGCTTCAGTCCTAAAGGTCCCTGTTTCGATACTAGATTCGCTTGTATGAATATCTATCACATATTATGGTATTAGTTATACACCTACTGTTTCGACGTAATTATGGAATTTTCTCAAGCTTACAATGATAAGAACAAACATTGAAAACTCTAACATATTTTATTTATATTCATTTCTAGGTTCTTCTGCCAGTTTCTGATACTTTGTCTTCTCCATCATTCAGTCATCTTGCAGTATCGATTTATTGCTTCATACTTCCAAACACCTATTGTGTCCTTCTTCTACCTTTTTCTTGCTCTAACAGTATTCCTTACATTCGGAGGTTTCATTCTTCCCAAGAGTAAGATAACCTTTGCTCATTAAATGCATATAACTTATAGCCCTAGCAAATCTAAACAAACTTTGTTACTTTATTGTCCCAGCCTCCATGCCAGGATGGTTAAACTGGGGATTTTGGATATCACCAATGACATATGCAGAAATCAGCATAGTTCTTAACGAATTCCTGGAACCAAGATGGCAGAAGGTGAAATGATTTTTTTTCCAAATAAAATATTGAGTGATCAGCTGATGTCAAGCATCTAACACCATTGCTACTTGTATTATTTTCAGGAAAGTATTCAAAACATAAAAATTGGGAACCAAATCCTGGTTAATCATCGCCTATATTACAGTTGGCATTTTTATTGGATATCCTTTGGAGCCTTGCTTGGATCTATTCTTTTATTTTATATCGCTTTTGGATTGGCACTAGATTACAAAACTCGTAAGTTTGCTACTAATGAAGAAAGTACATCTATATTATAGTAAGAGGCACTGTGATTTGAAATACAACAAATTTGGGTAATATAACTGGTTGCCATTGCTAGGTATAATTTCAAAATATCCACTCGATCCCAAATAGTTTTGGGTAAACTCATCCATATAGTAGTTTTATAAACATACAGGTACCTACAATCCAAGCAATAACAAAACAAAGTACAGACTGAAAAGATCAAACTAGTTTGGAATAAATTAGACTTCACAAATATCTCGATGAATCTAGATACGGGAATATAGAGCCGAGGCACTATGGAGCACCAGTTAATTAGACTTTATACACCTATGTTACTTACTTTAGAATCCTACTATAATTTTGCCAATTTCAGCTACAGAAGAATATCACGGAAGCAGGCCTACAAAGAGCTTATGTCAACAGCAGGAAAAAGATTCCACTATTGAAAATAAGTCTGATGATCAATCAAATATTTCCAAAGGTAAAGACATAAACATCTCAATACTAATTAATAGTAAAAAAAAATGAAGGTCCCATAAAAGTGCATGCTTCTTCAATGCATTCATCTTATTGCAGCAAAGATTACAATACAAGTTATGCATCTTCCAATCACATTCCACGATCTGAACTACTACATTGATACCCCACCGGTAATTAAGCAAGCCCCATCACTAGTAGAAAAAAGGGTCAAATGTGAAGCACATTAGTGCCGGTTTGAATTTGAGCCGGCACTAATGTGACCATTAGTGCCGGTTCCAACGGCTAGGCGGGCGGGCATCATTAGTACCGGTTCATGGGCAACCTTTAGTACCGGTTCATGCCATGAACCGGTACTAATGAGGCCAGTGCGGCTATGGTCAGGCTGGGGCCTCCACGAAGACCTTTAGTACCGGTTCATGGCATGAACCGGTACTAGAGTTTCTTAGTAAGCTGATTTTTAGTCCCACCTCGCCAAGAGAGAGGCAGTATGAGCGGTTTATAAGCCATGAGTGCAGAGACAATGACGAAGAGGCGCAATGGTCACCTGCACGTTGATTAACTTCAAGACTTTCGGAATAGCATAGATTGCACTGAGCTATGTGCAATGCAGTCTACACTCACTAGTGCAGAACCAGGCAATAGCACCGATTTGTAAGGCCCTTTAGTGCCGGTTTGGTAACCGGCGCTTAAATGTAGGCACTAAAGCTCCCCCCCCCCCCTTTTAGTACCGGTTCAGCACGAACCGGTGCTAAAGGGCAACCACGTGGCATGAGCCAGCTTCGGGGGCAGGGAGCCCTTTAGTACCGGTTGATGTCACCAACCGGTATTAAAATGTTGGGGGAGGGTTTGGGTTTATGATTTCTTTTTCATTCAATTTTGTGTTTTCCATTTAATTTTTTTTCGTTTGCTGGTATTTTACGTTACTACATATTGTACATGTTATGCATATATATAAATAGAATTTCTAGTAGAACCGATCATAATATATATATATATATATATATATATATATATATATATATATAGTGTTATTATTCATCACCCAGGGTGTACAATAAGTTATTCTTCACCCGACGTAATTTTACGATTATTTCATAATTAAATTACGTTTATATTTCAAATAGTTACGTTCATATTGATTAACTACGCAAAATTTGGCATAAGAAAATAAAAATATAGGTCATAAAATAAGAAAATTTGCAGTTTATGTGTATTTTACACTATGTTTTTACGTTTGTAATTTTACATGACATAAAATATTTTTTATGACGATTATATATTTTCTTACGGTCTCTTTTTACGTTAGAAATAAGACAAAACTGACGGAACGTAAAATTACGGTGCATTTATGGCAAAATAGAGGGGGTGAAGAATAACTATTCCTCACCCAGGGTGACGAATAGTCAATCCCTATATATATATATATATATATATATATATATATATATATATATATATATATATATATATATATATAGTGATGCTATTCATCACCCAGAGTGTAGAATAGGTTATTCTTCACCTGAGGTAATCTTACGATCACTTCATAATTAAATTACGTTTAGAATTCAAATAGTTGCATTCCTATTGATTCATTAAGTAAAATTTGGTATAAAAAAATAAAAATATAGGTCATAAAACAAGAAATTTACAATTTATGTATATTTTACACTATGTTTTTACGTTTGTAATTTTACATAACATAAAATATTTTTTACGGCGATTATATATTTTCTTACGGTCTTTTTTTACGTCAGAAATAAGACAAAATTTACGGAACGTAAAATTACAGTGCATTGATGGTAAAATAGAGGGGGATGAAGAATAACTATTCCTCACCCAGGGTGACGAATAGTCAATCCCTATATATATATATATATATATATATATATATATATATATATATATATATATATATATATATATATACAATTTCTCCTAATTGGTGCCTTCGGAGCCAGTGGCATTAGCCAATTGGTGCCTTCGGAGCACGATAACAATTGGAAGTGGTTCATGGGGGCGGTAGCGGATAATAGTATTCTCCTTTGGGATCTATGACCTGGTCGAGCAAAAATCCCGCTATTTCCTCTGGAATTGCTTCTATGCGGTCCTGTGCTAGGAGCTTGTCCCGCACCTCTTTGAACTATTAGAAGAAGATCAATATGCATGTGTATTAGTTGTGTGACTAGATATCGATAATGGTGTAAGATTGTGAATAGTGTTCTGACAATCGATATCGTACCCACTCCTGTCTTTGAGATTTGCTCCTTTCGTACGCCATCATGCGAATGTTCTCGCAAACGTAGTATGCACATAAATTATTCCCCGGCGCCTGCTTCAGGGCCTTTACGAGAATGGAATTTGATTAGATAATAATTAATCAAGCATGATAATTAAAGAGATCGCAGCTAGCTAGCAAGTACTACTTAATTACTTACCTTAGGTCGATACCATTTCAGCTTTCGTTTCCATTGGCCTGTAGTGACGCTGATGAACTTTGCCCAAGCCCTGTCCACCGACAAAGAAAATGAATAAATAGGTTATTAAATAGTTCATATCAGGAAATGACGAACTAAATAGGTCGAGATATAGTTAATAATGATTGGAATTACCTGTTGACTATCCCAAACAAGATGGTATGGTCACTTTCTTTTTTAAGTAGTGAGTCCAGTATTTCAACTGTTCCTTCATCAACTTTAATGATTAACAAGATCCAGTGAAATCTGCATGCACACACGTTTGCATGTCTTAATTAAGTGGGCATATGTAAGCAAAAACATGTAGCATATAGTATTTATTGTCGACGATGCCCGGCCCGCATCCTCGCCGTCGACCAGTTCGCGACGACGTCCTGCTTCAGAGGACCCATGTCCGGGACTGGGCTCCGCCGGGCTGGCACTGGGAGGTGCTACCTTCAGGGGCGCGACGCTTGGTGAGGAACCCGGCCCCGGGTCCCGTCATCGACCCTGATCTCCTTTGGTGGCGTTCGCATGGGCCACTTTCGGTGCGGAGGGAGCCGGCCCCGCCAGAGGTGGTACGTCGCCGTGTCAGGGAGGAGGACGAGCACGTCCATCGCTACATGGCTGCTATGGACGTCAGGTTCTCCAATACCTGCCAGGTTCTTTCGGGAGATCACCCGAGTTATGATCCAGTGATCCACTTTGGTTGTCCACCGCCCGCGCCTCACGAACCGCGAGTAGCCTAGATTACTCTCTAGTATTCGATCTTTATTAGCTAGCTAGCTAGCTAGTGATGTATTCGATATATAACATTCAAGATGATTTGTTCGAGATTATATATGTTATTCGAGATGATGTATTCGAGATTATATCTATTATTCGAGACGACGTATTCGAGATTATATTCGATGATGCTTATTATGTACTATGATTGATTCAGTTTTTCCTTATTAATTGATTGCATCCATGCATTGTAATTTGAATATATTTCTTTTGGATTAGTTTAATAAAACCTATGGCGGACAATACCGGCAGAGAGGGAGAAGAGGCCCTATTCAATATCATATGCAATCCTCGCGGGCCAGATGGTGATCAGAATGAAGAAGATTATGACGGCTCCGAATATCTAAACAACACCGGGGAGGGTGATATGATATTCGATCGCGACGACCGAATTGATGAAGTCATGAACTATGAACATGACGAAGAAAATGTTGATCTTGAAACAACAAAGACCGGCGAGGTATATTTATATAAACATGCATATGGTGATCATCACATGTTTTAAATGACTTGAAGATATATATTAACGAATCGATCTTTCTTCTTTCATCCATCTGGATCGAGCAAATCTTCAGGCAGCAGGACAGTACGAGGCCCGAACAAAAAGTTGAAGGAGGGCGTAAAATACAATATCGAGGCCATCAAACCTAATGGCGAACCATTAGCACCTGAGAAGATTGCAGACAAGTTCATTCGTCAGTGCGGAGTTCTTGTGAAGGACCAACTCCCGATCTCCCTTCATGAATGGAGAGAGCCAGCAAAGCCACGTCCAGATCTTACTTTTGTCGATGACAGACAAAAACTTCTGCTTTGGGAAACGCTCATGGAACATTTCACCCTACCAGATCATTTCACAGATGCAGATGTGGAGAAAGTCAAGGACGCTGCTCTTAGAAAGATGGCGGTTGCATTCAACAACCACAAAAATCATGTATGGGACCAGTACATCAAGGAAGGAAAGAAGACTCCAGTATTCAAGGGAACACTAGAGAAGCGAAGTGCTCATTGGGACGATTTTGTGAAATTCAAGGAATCGGAATTATCTAAGGAACAGTCGAGAATAAATAAGGCAAATGCCGCAAAAAGGATAAGTTCCATAAGCTGGGGCCAGGTGCCTACGCGATGGAAATGCCTAAGTGGGATAAGTCTGAGAAAGAGATGGAGGATGCAGGTGTCACTCCAGTTACATTGAGCTGGCCCCCAGGTGCAGGACTTGATTCTATGCGCATGGGGGGGAGGTTGACCCGAAGACAAGCTTAGTTTTGAGGAAGGCATGTCTGAATGGAGCCGAAGATAAGATACTTGTTGCAATAAAAGAGGCTCGATGGGGGGTGTTTGATCCCAACAGAGAGAATGACGAGCTTACGCGTGCCCTGGGAAATCATGAACACCCGGAAGAACACGAGGCAAGGGTGTTCTTTCGTGGTATGAGGGGTTTTCGGACTGGAACGCCGACTACAGAAAACGTGCGAGAAGGAAGATTGTGGAGGAGGGGAAGAGGAAGATGGAGGAGGAGTAGAGGAAGCAGGACTATGGACGCCTTCAAGGCCTAGAATCGGCGCACGCGGACTTGGCAGTCAAATTCCAGCGGCAGCAGGAGCAGATCGACTCACTTAGCCAGCAAAGGGGGTCTCAGCAGCTAGCGGATGATCCAGCATTGGATAGTACCGTCCCATCCATGCCGAGAAGCAGCATGGGTTTCGCCCCGGGTGACGCATTACTGGATACCTACCCAGTGGATGACATCATGGAGAACACTAACTGCGAGCTACACTTCAAAATGAAGAACATATCAATGAAGGTGGTCGACGTCGTTGCTTTTACAAATCCCCCCGAGGCAACCTTCCATTGCAACCCGATTCCAGCGGGCTATGTTCGTGTCTTGGTTGATGAGGTGGTGGACCAATATTCGGGGCTAGAGCTTGACATTCCTGGAGGTGACGAGGAGCACACACTGGGAGAGGCCAACCATCATATCATCCTATGGAGAAAGGATTGCATCATCTTTCAAAGGCCACCGACACCGCGTCAGGCTACTCCTCGTTGAAGTCTGCCACCGAGTCAGCAGACTCCCGCTCCTCCAAGTCCACCAACGCGTCAAGCCACTCCTCCTCCTCCTCCAAGTCCGGCAAAGCGTCAGGCCACTCCTCCTCCAAGTCCGGCACAGTTTCAGGCCACTCCTCCTCCTCCAAGTCTGTCAAAGCGTCAGGCCACTCCTCCTCCAAGTCTGGCACAGCTTCAGGCCACTCCTCCTCCTCCAAGTCCGTCAAAGCGTCAGGCCACTCCTCCTCCAAGTCTGGCACAGCTTCAGGCCACTCCTCCTCTTCCAACTCAGCCACGTCAGCCGTCTCCACCGTCTCAGCAATCACGGAAGAGAGCCGCCGCAACTATGGTGCCTAGCGGTACAAGTTGCGGTAGTACTCGAGGTACAAGCGGAGGCAAGCGAATTCAATATGGTCCAAGCAGCCTTGCGCCTCTTCCGCAGAGGCCTTACGACAAGTCCGAGAAGGAAAACACAGCCATATCGAAGGCCGAGGTGGAAGCCCATTTTGCACCGAAACTGCCACCGCCGCCAAGGGACAAAGTGCCTGAGGAAAAGATTGACCACTTCATTCGTATGGCTAGACCACCAGCTTCCAAGCCCGTTGACATAGACTATGAGCGCCACCTCAGGAAGTTAAATTGAGCACGTCTACAGAAAGAGGCGAGCTCGAGCTCGAGCAAATCAGCTGGCAAAAGGAGCGGTAAAACCGTTCCCCACCTGGGAGAACAGGCGGCACAATCAACCCCCCCCCCCCCCCCGCCCGCTTGTTGTGCCAACAACACATGAGAGTACGTGCACCCAATATTATTGTGGGCAAACCGTTAACGTTCCCGGGCTGGGCGATGTGGTAATAACCGAGGAGCATATTGAGCAGACTAAAAGGCTCATGATCACTGTTGGACAATTCCTCGATATCGAGCTCATGTCTCTGCTTAGAGAGGAGGAAATAAAACGAAAATATGTCCGGGGCCAACCTTTGGTCGAGCCAGACAAGGTCAAGAAGCTCCCAACGAGAATGTATGAATTGTATCAATGTTACATGGACATTACCAAGATTTCCAATCGAGATTCCCTCATGGTGAATGTCAAGAAGGATCATTACTTTCATGAGAAAGTTGTGTCCATTGAGTATTCAGAACTATTTCAGTTATACAATCAAGACGCACTCGAGAAATCTATCGTCGGTTGCTATTGTCTGTAAGTGATTTCTTTCTGTAATTTAAGTCTCAAGCTAGCTGTAGTGATCATTTTGATCAATCATTACCTGTAATTATCCTCACTATATTCTTTTCTGTGATATTATGCAGGATGAAGATGTATGAAATGAAAAAAGATGGACGCTATGGCATTGGGTTCATTGACCCAAATATCATTAATGAATACACATGGAAATTAGATGCATATTATGAAAAAAGTGTAGAGGAAAGCATGCTAGAGTTCTTCAAGCGCCTCAATACCAATGAAGATATACTACTTCCTTACAACTTCGAGTGAGTCACACTGTCTTGTACTACAAATTCTATTTTTGCCTACTAGCTAGCTACATGTTTTTGCTTACATATGCCCGCTTAATTAAGAAATGCAAATGTGTGTGCATGCAGATTTCACTGGATCTTGTTAATCATTAAAGTTGATGAAGGAACAGTTGAAATACTGGACTCACTACTTAAAAAAGAAAGTGACCATACCATCTTGTTTGGGATAGTCAAATGATCATTATTAACTATATCTTGACCTATTTAGTTCGTCATTTCCTGATATGAACTATTTAATAACCCGTTTATTCATTTTCTTTGTCGGTGGGCAGGGCTTGGGCAAAGTTCATCAGCGTCACTACAGGCCAATGGAAACGAAAGCTGAAATGGTATCGACCTAAGGTAAGTAATTAAGTAGTACTAGCTAGCTAGCTGCCATCTCTTTAATTATCATGCTTGATTATTTATTATATGATCAAATTCCATTCTCGTAAAGGCCCTGAAGCAGGCGTCGGGGAATAATATGTGTGCATACTACGTTTGCGAGTACATTCGCATGATGGCGTCCGAAAGGAGTAGATCTCAAAGACAGGACTAGGTACGTTTGTCACAACACTATTCACAATTTTTACACCATTATCAATATCTAGTCACACAACTAATACACATGCATATTGATCTCCTTCTTAACAGTTCAGAGAGGTGCGAGAGCAGCTCCTAGCAGAGGAGCGCATAGAAGCAATTCAAGAAGAAATAGCGGGATTTTTGCTCGACCAGGTCATAGATCCCAAAGGAGAATACTATCACCCGCTACCGCCCCCATGAACCACTTCCAATTGTCATCATGCTCCGAAGGCACCAATTAGGAGAAATTGTATATAGCTAGCTAATTGTATATATATATACATACATGTGTGTATATATGTGTGAATTAATTGTGGTTGTGAGACATTCGATGATATATATATATATATATATATATATATATATATATATATATATATATATATATATATATATATATATATATATATATATATATACAATTAGCACTATTCGTCACCTTGGGTGAGGAATAGTTATTCTTCACCCCTCTATTTTACCATCAATGTCCCGTAATTTTACGGTCCGTAACTTTTGTCTTATTTCCGACGTAAAAAGAGACCGTAAGAAAATATATAATCGTTGTAAAAAATATTTTATGTTATGTAAAATTACAAACGTAAAAACATAGTGTAAAATACACAAACTACAAATTTTTTTGTCTTATGACCTATATTTTTATTTTCTTATGCCAAATTTTACATAATGAATCAATAGGAATGTAACTATTTAAATTGCAAACGTAATTTAATTATGAAATGATGGAAAGATTACCTCGGGTGAAGAATAACTTATTCTGCACCCTGTGCGATGAATAATAGTGGGGGTGAAGAATAACAATTCTTCACCCAGGGTGACGAATAGTCAATCCCTATATATAGTGTTACTATTCATCACCCAGGGTCCAAAATAAGTTATTCTTCACCTGAGGTAATATTACGATCATTTCATAATTAAATTACATTTGGAATTGAAATAGTTACATTCCTATCAATTCACGACGTAAAATTTGACATAAGAAAATAAAAATATAGGTCATAAGACAAGAAAAATTACAGTTTATGTGTATTTTACACTATGTTTTTACATTTGTAATTTTACATAACATAAAATATTTTTTCCAACGATTATATATTTTCTTACAGTCTCTTTTTACTTCGAAAATAAACCAAAATTTACAGAACGTAAAATTACGGTCTATTGATGATAAAATAGAGGGGGTGAAGAATAACAATTCTTCACCCAGGGTGACGAATAGTCAATCCCTATATATATATATATATATATATATATATATATATATATATATAGAGAGAGAGAGAGAGAGAGTAATGCTAAATTAAGCGTGAGTGTAGAATAGCTTATTCTACACCCCAGTAACGGTATATACAAAATATGGTAACACACTATATAAAATATAGTAATTTTCATAAAAATGTAGTAAATTACAAACATAGATGATAAAAAAATATTTTCTGAATTACTACATTTTGTACACCGTTTTACTAGATTTTGTACATAGCGTTACTACAGGGTGTAGAATAAGCTATTCTACACACGCTTAGAATAGCGTTATATGATCGGTTCTACTAGATATTCTATTTATATATATGCATAACGTGTACAATATGTAGTATCGTAAAATACTAGCAAACGAAAAAAAAATAAATGAAAAACACAAAATTAAATAAAAAAGAAATCATAAACCCAAAAACCCTCCAACCTTTTAATACCGGTTGGTGTCACCAACCGGTACTAAAGGGCTCGCTGCCCCCGGAGCCGGCTTGTGCCACGTGGTTGCCCTTTAGCACCGGTTCGTCCAGAACCGGTACTAGAGGGGGGGGGGGGGCTTTAGTGCCGGTTACCGAACCGACACTAAAGGGCCTTACGAACCGGTGCTATTGCCCGGTTCTGCACTAGTAAGCGGTGGGAAAACAATCTACAGTGGACCAATAGGAGAGCGCTCGTGCAAAGTGATTGAGTACTTTGAGGCAAGTTTCTTGAACATATTTCCACAAATGTATCTACCTTTTTCTTGATTATTCATTTTCACTGTTTTTTTTTCTGGAATTGGGACAATAAATGTGAGAGTTCCAAAGGAACGAACCCCAAAACCAGTGCTCAAATGTTCAACATGCCATGGCCAAAACACTTAAGTCAACTCTAGCAGTCATTTGTGTTCAATATATAACTTGGCTAACAATTCACATGAAATATATAGGTTTATCAAAATTTTGATGTGATCATATGCATTTCACATGTTGAACTTAAAAGCAAATGTGACAATAAACGTACAGATTGGCAAGGGAAACTAAAAACATACTAAAGAACTTTGTTTGCATATCCATGTATGTGTTTCGGTGTTTTCAGAGAGGAAGCACGGTTGTGGCATGGCTCTGCCATATTTGTGACATGTGTCCTTTGGTTCTAATAGATTGAATTTTGCTTGTCCACTTGATAGAAAATTTCTGGAGTCCCAAAAATAAAGAGTAACTGTAATCCAGCTACTTGGATGATGGATGTAACATCGACATCAATGGAGGTCCAACACAATATGGACTTTGCAATTTTGTATGAAGAGTCGTCACTGCATAGGTACATATCTTGTGGATTTAGTTAGGATATCGAGCAAAAGGCAACATATATGAATAGCTTAAGCAAAATAAAATTCATCTAGCAAAAATATTTAGCCAAACAAAATACTTCCATTTGAAGTTTGGAAGAATTAAAGTTACTTTTCTGCAGAGAAGCTGAAGATCTAGTGGAGCAGCTAAGTATCCCATTACCAAATTCAGAAAATCTATGTTTCTCCCATAGTTTTGCACATAATGGCTGGATTCAACTTAAAGCTTGCTTGTGGAAACAAAACATAACTTACTGGAGAAGTCCTCAGTATAACTTGAGGCACATTATGATGACTGTCATATCTGCCCTGATCTACGGAGTATTGTTCTGGAAGCATGCAAAAGTATTGTAAGTCCACTCCTTTGTTATCCACAACATTGCACATCAGTTGACTTCACAGACTCATTGCAAAATTATTCTAACTTTCTCTTATCTCTTCTAAGAAACAACGAGCAGGACATGCTCAGTGTTTTTGGTGCAATGTATTTGGGTTTCACAACCATAGGCGCCTTCATAACCTAGATGTAGTACAATAGGAGACTTCTACACGAACATGACGCCTTTTTTCCAACTGTGAAATGCAGAATCAGAGCTGATTGGGTGGCTATTTTTCTCAAATCTGATGGGTAAACCTCGTGAATAAGTAATTGTGTACAATAACTTGATTGTGCTAAGTATGATTGTGAGTTGTAATCTTTTTGTTTCACCGTTCAGAACAATTTGATGGTTACAATTCATGTAACCTGCTTGGAAGAGGATTTTGCAATTGTGTTATGCCTTAGATTACTGAATGCATCAACAGGAAAATGAGCACCTAACTGAATGAACCGACGATTCAAAGCAAGCTTAAGCACAGATAACAAAAAGCTAACTTGGATTCCTGCACCGTCATCATCGTGCCTTAATATCCGCGTAAGGTGTGTGAGTGGTGGGTGTTTTCTTAAGAGAAACGTGGCCACATGACACGGCGCGCGGGACGCGGTTTGGATTTCCTTTGAGCTATATAAAACGGGAACGACAGCATGGAATGGTACACTTCTCTCACTTTCGCCCATCTTCGTCTTGCTTGTGTGCTCACTCCGCCGTTGCAAACAAAGCTGCTCGCATCAAGCTTTTCTCCCCTCCCTCTATTAGACAAGTTGAAGCCAGACACACCCGATGGCGCGTAGAGCTGCAAGCCGAAGGAGAGGAGGCAGCGCAACCACCAGGGGTGCTACCAGCAAGAAGGGTGCCACTAGCAAGGGCGCCGCCAACAACACAAAAGGGAAATGGGTCACTTCGTCCAGTGCCGGTCTCCGAGTTTCGAAGGCCCCAGGGCGAATTCAATGAATGGACCCAACGGCGGCAATGGAGGAATTTTCTAATCTCATATATTGATAGATAAATTCTTGCAAAGCTATAGTAAAGAATGATATTTTTTCATGGTGTAACATAGGATGAAGTGTCTTAGTTCAAGTCTAAATCAAATTTCATAGAACTTACATACATATATTGGAAAAAAGAACTGGCATGCTAACTAACCTCCAAGTCTACAATAATCATGAGATCCAATTAACTTATTTGTTCGTTTCCTCTTTCTTCTTTTTATCAGAACCACATAAATATTATTTGGGCAACATGTGTGCAAGAAAAAGAGCAAAGTCAGCTAAACGTTGCAGTAAAATTAGTGAAATCCCATGCTCTTTAGCTATCGAAATCTAATCTTCAAGGACACCTTGAGTCGAGGGCCAAGTTGGCAAGACTAATAACCAAACTCTACTATTGTAAGAAGAAGAACATAAATTTATCAAAGTGTAAGATTGAGGGCTAAGAGAAATTCGTTAGAGATTTATCTCTGCTATTCCTTGCGAATGCCCTAGTATCCGGCAGCCGCTACCATAGAGAATCAGTCGCTCGATAGGCCAATATATGTGAGCGTACGACAGCATACCATTTTTTCTAAGGGGTTACAATTTATTTTTTTGAGAGGGCGCTGGCATGCAAATCGGAGGAGGCAAAGAGCCGCTCGCCCTGTGCAGCCGTGCTCAATTCTAGCCAGTAGTCGTGCGTTTAGGCATCTTAGCAGTTGGGCTTTTGTTAGATGATGGGTCTCCCCTGCGTACAGATTTTTTCTTCCATAGGCTGCAGCACTAAGGTCGGGGCCCCTAGTTTGGCTGGGCCCCGGGCCGTCACCCCTGCTGCCCTGGCCCAGGGCCAGCCCTGTCTTCGTCGGCGACACAACATCATCGACACAGGATCAACTGACAAAGCTCGCCGACTGCTGCTTCTTCCCAAAGCAAATGGAAGTTCACTGGCGTACACCGCCGCGGGAGCAGATCTGCCCAGCGCCATGCCCGAACGAATGCGTATTCCTAGCCCCTTTCTTGGTGTGAGGCTTCTCTTTGCCTCTCCGTGAGTTTTTTCGTGCGTAGCTTTTCTTCTATGAGGCCAATAATATGTCACATCACGTGACACTGGTCGCAAATCAAACTGGCGAGAGGAGTCGATATCGCGAAAATCCCATGTAGGAGACGCTCGAGCAATCTCATGCCTTCGATGCAAGTGATTGCCATTAGTAAATCTGGGAATGGCTAATGGCCCCCACAATACACCACTAGTTGTCACTACACAGCCAGGGCCGCAGTAAGCCAGCATCGTCGGCACTACAACCGTGCACCACCGCCGCCATGCCGCAACGTAGCGATGATCACCGCTACCCGCCAGCACACAAGCAACCAGCGAAATCACAACCAACCACAGACTCGCCAACCAGGCCAAGCTCCAATATAATGCCCCCAAGGAGGATCACATATGCCGAGCACCGCCATCATTCGATTTGGGCAAACCGGAACCTAGGGTTTCCAGTAAAGCATTCTGAGAGAGGAGCCAAGGACTGCATCTAGACACCTTAAGCAAGGGAACAACATCCGCAGGCGCCATCATCATTGGCTTTGACTGAGCGAAGCCTAGCTTTCGCTGACAGTCCCATCCCTCCTTCGCCAAATCGAACCTAGCCGCTCTATCATGCCCACCGCCACCGCCAACATGACCACTAGTGAAGGAGACCACCAAGTCCACATACCCTAGGCCTGTGGCGTCCAGGTCTAAAGCCAAGATTCATGGTTAAGGTGTCGCATGCCTTGTTGCAAGAGAAGAGCATGCCATGCCCCCACATCGTCGGGATCCGCTATCGAGGAAGAGTCGTCGTTCCACTAATCCACGACAATCTGCTGACACAGCAAAGGTGGTCGCGACCACAACGAATCAACGATGCGTCACATGGACCTCTGTACCAAGAGGCGTCGTCATTGTCGGGGGGAAAGGTTGTCCTGCTAATGGACTTGATGGAAAAACGTCATGCGAGGAGCCCTGTCGGTGTCCTCCGACAATGGTGAGAAGGTATGGGATGTGGAGGGCTGCTGGCGGTGAGTCTAGGTGGTTTCGTCCGTGACGCCTGGAAGATCACGCAAGGGTTGGGGATGGCTGGAAGGCAATGCAGGGGACAATACAATTATAACACATTAGTTCAAAGAATCGGCTATGAATTGATTGGCACAAAAGAAATGGTTCTTGGCATCGAATCTCATGGTGGATGTAGTTGTTAGGCATATCAGCATGAGTTGTCGGTAGTACGTCAGTACGTCCCCTGGAGCTTTGTGCACTACTAGGTGGAATCATGCTAAGAGCATCTATTAGAATAAATCCGAGGCGTTCCATTGATCTGTCGAGGACCAAGCAATCACACAAGGCACGACATCGAGATTTGTTAACGAGGTTCACCATCATGGCTACATCCCCGGGGCATGACTACGGGCGCTCCTCCCCATGACACCGTCACAATACCGCACCCCGGCCGCCCGGGCGCCGGCACACGCCGCCGGCTCCCCCGCGTGCCTGTGCTATTATGTTGGCATAGGTTACATCGTGTGTCTAACCCCGCTATATATGAGAGGCCTAGGATACAGGTGTCCTATTAGGACACAACTCCTACCCTGTCTACACATAGTCCAAAACCAAGTCCAACTATAACCTACCTTGTACAATAATATTCGACACAATTCTAACAAACTCCACCTTGACGAATATTCTTCACCACCTTGAATTCATCCATGCATCGAACCTCCTTGTACATTGGACTTGAGGTACGCCATGAGCATTGCTGCTACTCCCAGACTCCATGTGACTCCACCTGCAACTGTAGGCCCTTCTCGTCTTCATCACAGTCAACACTCGAGCAAAAATTAAGTTCCTTGTTACTCTACTTTGTGCTCCCAACTTCCGGAGTATCCGCTCAACGCCATCACACACTGATCATTAATTTGCGTGAAAATGAACAACTCACATATTGGGTGTCACATATAAGAGTTACCTGAACTCAACATCACCGCTCTTTCATGACCGTGTGTCTGAAACTTGAAGGAATTTCACCATCGCCCTATGTCACTTTGAGTCAAATTCACAGTTGTCTCACCGTTTTCCCCGGATAGTCTCTGACATGTCCCACAGCTATAGCACTCAACCTCCTTCTGTACTTGTCACCCGCACTTTGCCATGTGCACCGAACACCACAGAATATACAGCCATGTACTCTCTCAGCTTTTGACAATTTCAGACCCTCCGCCACTTTCTCAGATTCTCCTTGGTCAACTCCTGTCCATCTTCCGGCACCGATAGACCCAGTCACCAACTTGAATCCGGTACTCATCAACACTGCTTCAGCACCCCCTGCACACTTTGTCTAACAACATATCTGACCACCGGTGCCCTGGCCTGTCGCTGTGTCCCGTGCTTACCGCACGCCTCGCCGCTATCACCGCGTCGAGCCTCTGCTGTCCTGATCGAGTCTCCCGGGTAGCTAGCCCCCACTATCTCAACTCCCACTGCAGAGAACCATCGATCATCACCGACCGATGCCGAGTATCACGTCTCCATCAGACCACTGGTACCCAGTCCGATCCACGTGTCTCTCGCTATCCTGCCAAAATAGGCTCCGACTCTCCGAATTCTTACACCATAGCCCCTCCATCAGCACAGAGTGAAGTCACCCGTCTGACTCCAGCTCCACCTTCAACATGACTCCATGGTGGTTGTACGTGCCACCCTCCCGCGCCCTGTCGACTCCAAGCTCTCATGTGCACCGTCTTGAATCAACCCTGCGCAATAGTCTGTCGAAGCCGCCGCACAAGCCCTCAAGCCTGCACCACGTGTTTCCACGCCCCAGAAGTCGGCCACCATCAGCATCACGCTCATGTGTCGTCGTCGCTGAAATCACCACCGTCTTCTGCTTTGACCAACATCCACGTCAGTCCATCAGACAATCTAGTCCGACCCAGCCGAAATTATCCGACTGCAACCATGCTCCACCCTGCGTCGTGTCCACCCGCACATCCGTGCATTGCTTGACGCCCTGTGTATGCATGATCTCTCACGACGCGCTCCAGACTTCACAAGCCTTGTACGCACGCCGCCGTTGCCGCACACGCCCATCTTCCATGGACCTGCAACCGCGCCTTTATGTTCTGTACCATGCACTTCTACCATCCCGTACATACATGTATGTGTACCAAGCAAATAGAGCCATTTGGAGAATCCCTGTAGTAGCCTTCCCATGCGCACAAGATCAATACGTTCATCCTTGCTCACGTGCAGCCCCAAAGCTTTCATCTCCGTCCCTGCTTTTTCTTTGCTTCTGATGGAAATATGCATGCACAAATACCTGACGCCCCTTTTTTCTTTAAACAAATCTCTCTACGTACATGACCTCCACGTTCCATCACAGCTCCATCGCCATGCTGCTACTCCAGCCGCGTGCACCAGCGTTGCTGCACGCCTCATTGCACAATGCCCATCCCATGTGGGCGTTCGCAGCCGTCCTACGCTTCAGCAGCTATGCCGCCGCCTGGTAAACCCTGCTGCCGCTTCTGGCCTGAAGCCATGCAACCTGCTTCCCAACCAACTTAGCCCACTACTGCCACGTGCGCCGGCCACTGCCTGGCCCGGGAACCTGCTGCATCGATGCCTCCGGCTGCTTGCTGCCTCACGATGGAACCAATCCCTACGCAGAACCACGTGCACTCCACCTTTACGTCTTCCGAATCGATCTTCTACAGGCTGCTGCCTTAGTCCTGACGACTCATACGTGTGCCTTCGGTGCACGATCGATCACGCCGCCTGCATCCGTGTTGCTTCCGATCTCGCCGATATGCTTCCAAATCCCATCGATCCAATGAATTTCCGTCGACTTAATTTCCCGAGATTGCTCCCGAGTTTCAATCGCTCGACACATCACGGATCGAACCGATTTTACTGCCACATCCCAGCTCATCACCTCTAGATCAACAAATCGCAACCTCAAATCGAACCTTGCTCATGATACCACTTGTTAGAATAAATCCGAGACGCTCCATTGATCTGTCGAGGACCAACCAATCACACAAGGCACGACATCGAGATTTGTTAACGAGGTTCACCATCATGGCTCCATCCACGGGGCATGACTACGGGCGCTCCTCCCCATGACACTGTCACAATACCGCACTCCGGCCGCCCGGGCGCCGGCACACGCCGCCGGCTCCCCCGCGTGCCTGTGCTATTATGTTGGCATAGGTTACATCGTGTGTCTAACCCCGCTATATATGAGAGGCCTAGGATACAAGTGTCCTATTAGGACACAACTCCTACCCTGTCTACACACAGTCTAAAACCAAATCCAAGTGTAACCTACCTTGTACAATAATATTCGACACAATTCTAACAGCATCTCCAACGGATGACATATAATAGGGCACTAAAGAGTAGGTTTTAAGGCACCAAAAGAGATTCTTCCATAGCATACGATGTAAAATAGGGCACCGGAAAAATTTCTACCGTAGTAGGGCAACATTATCGCATATTTCGACAGTTTCAAACTTCTAATTGTTCAAAGTTAAACTAACAGTACTACGATAGATACACTACTCATCATCACTACTACGATAGAGGCCCAAGTCAATATAGTCGGCTTTGTCATTGTCCAACTGAAGCTTCATCACTCGTGAGGGGCCAGCCTCATCTTCCTCCTTGAGAACCTTCTTGCATTGCACGTCCCTACTAGCAAAGAATTCGTATTCCACCTACACAAGGTGCGGATTTTTCGCGGCGAACCTCGCCATAGCCACCGCATCGCTCTCATGGGCAGTGTGCTGCTCCACAATGAGGCAGCCATCTTCTCCTCGTGAAACACAATCCCCAATTCAGGAGCGAGGAACTCCGCCACCTCTCGCTCATGACGTCGGGAAAGTGTGCTCCGACTTGGGCCAGCGGCCACGGTGTCATACGTGCGCGCAGCAAGCTCTGTTTTCTTGAAGGTACAGAGCCAGTTTTGCATCCCATCGCACAAGATATCGACTGCGTAGCCGTGGGACTACAAAGCCAAACACGGTAGAAGACCGTGCTACTCCTCGGCTTGGCGTTGCAGCGCAACATCTTCAGCTCGGCGATGGTGGTGGCCGACAGCTGAGACGAATGAGGGCGGTGGATCTGGCGGCAGTGGCGGCCAAATGGCGTGGTGTGGCGGACAATTTGGTCAACGTGGTGGTGCAACGGCCGATTTGACAAAAGGGGCGGTAGTTCCGATCGCGGTGGTGGCCGTATTCGGTAGCATCGTTGGCAAGGCAGAGGAAGCGGCTAGGGGGGAGGGGGGGGGGGGGGGGGGGGTTCACGCGGCGGTCGAGCTAAGCACGGCTAAGGTTTTTGTTTTGCGGCAACTGCGCGGCTGTTGTATATTTGTAGAACAAGAGGACTACCCCGAAAATATTCTAGCACAATATAGGGATAAGGCATCTGCTGGAGCACCATTTTGGGTCCAAATGCCATAAAACGGCTTTTTAGGCAGCTGCCCATTTTGCATCATCTTGTAGAGATGCTCTAAGAGTTTTCAGCCTTTTATGGGCTTCTCTTGTTCTATGTTTTACGCACATGCTTCTTTACCTATGTTTATGTTCATAACGTGGTTACGTCTATTTAACCCCCTAAACTATACAGTAATAAACATTTTTTTGCTGAATCTTTTGTTCAGACAATCAACGACACCCCTACAGGCTTATATGTGAAACGGTTTGGTTGAGGCCCTAACAACGCCACTTGGGCTCGTTTTGTTGATGTAGACATGATTGAAGACGAGACTTAAATTGTACATCTCTCCTTTTCTTTCATGATGTTGCCCAACGATTTAATATACGGCCACACGATGATAAGCGGCCGCCTGTACTAGAAAGAAAGGGACTACGCTATTTCTCCCAATCGCCTAAACCCTCGATGCAAGGTTTTCCTTCTCCAGATCATCAACTTGGCCATAGTAAATGCAAACTCAAGCTCTTTCGCTAGGGATATAAATGGCCGAAATAATGTGTCCCTTTCTACACTAGATAATGCCCTAATGCCCCATTTATCAATGCAAGTGTTATTCATAACATGGTATCGACATCATCTTTTGAGTTTTTCTAAGGTTTCTTTTTGGATCATCGAACATTTAGGGCAAATTCTTTTATGGGAGAATTTAAAATTTCTATCTAGAAAGAAGCGTAAATGATCATACGAAGGAATCTTAGCCTCCCTGCCGCCAGCAAAAAAAGTGCACACGTACACCGTCATTTTCACCTGTAGCTAGGGCTAATGATGGCGGTGATGCACCCCACGCCTCCGCTTTCCCCTTCTCCTCCCTTCCACCCTCTCCTTGGATGGACGCCCCCATCATATGCCATCGATCTACGTCGCGCGGCCCCGACTCCGGCCGTTGATGCCTCACAAGGGCTCCGGTGTGGGGTTGGGTGTGGAGCCTGTTAGGAAAGCAACTTATCTTTATTGAAGGCCCAAAGGGCATATATATATTACACATGACTTGAGGTGTAAGGAAACTAAACATAGACTAATAAGGACTCTTAGACCAATACTTATACTGCTTAACCCCCCCCCCCCCCCCCCCCCTCCTCAAATGCAAAGCGTATGCAATAGCATTGCATTTGAAGAAGTGTAATATTAAAAAATGATAATCCAAATCCACGTCTTGAGTGTCGTCGTAACATGAAGAGTCTTCAAAACTAGTCGAGTCGCCAAAGGGAATAACGAAGAGATGGCACATCAGAGAAAGACACCGCATTGATAGAAGATACAAGAGAAGTATCAAGATGGGTTGTCAAAAGAAGATGCCACATCAAGAGAATGAAGCATTGCTTAAAGAATCATGGCCCATGAAAACTGACGACGAAAGAAGCTTGGCGGCAAGAGAATAGTCTTAGATCAACAATGCAAAGAGAGGCCACAGAAATCCTATACAGAGGACAATGACCAGAAAAAAGGCTGACGTTCAAAGATACAGTGGACTCACATGACATAAAAAAACACAAAATATCAACGGATTTGATGGACGCAGCGAAAAGCAAAGAAAACTAGAAAACACATAGTAGACTAGATGCAATGGCACCGAAAGAGCACGCAACACCGAAGGAAGGTGCATGTGCTAGACGAAGTGGGCGAAACGACCACCATCGAGAATCACCGAACAACGAGGGAGAGAAAAGATGTCGGGTGTCATTAGACCATTTTTTAAAGAGTAATGAATCGAGATGGATCAAACCAGCAAAGTAACAGCTCACCAAGTGTGCCCACGTAACCAAACAAATCATGGTCAGATGTACGCGTACAGAGAATCAGGCCAAACTGAAACATCAGCACCAGCTAGAGGAAGTAGACAGAGAAGCACGCAGAGCAGCACGCTAGCAGCAGCTCCGGGAATAGTCTCGCCTCGGACGCACTTGGAGGTGGTTACTAACTACCTCTCTTCTTATTAAATCATTGTCATATAAATAAATTTGTTAAATTCGACTCGATGTTATTGTTGAATTTACTTTCACTGTAGCTAGTCTTAAAAACACGCGCAACACATTCAACGCCTAGAGCTACCTACTATAGACACATTTGCAGCACAACACAGGAGCTACCTACTGTAGAAACATTAACATTTATGGGAAACTAGTCTCTACTTTCTAAAAAGAACCTAAGGTTCTTTTTCCAGCCGACGGACCGTGTTCTGCCCACTTTCGTCCATCCATCTTATCTTTTTTCCCTGCTTGGCAAGTGACGATTTGATTCAATCACCATAATTACATGACCCAATGGACGTCACACCTTTCCTTTAAAAAATTATAATCATCATAATTATATGCCCCAAACGTTACACCTTCCCTCAAAAGTCGCAATCATCATAATTATAAGATTTGACTTCCCCGTAGCAACGCACGGGCACATACCTATACTACTTTGAAAAGCTAGTAGGTTTATTGATCTTTAGGTATGGCAGCCGCCGAGGCTTGCCATGATAGCTGGCATCGCTCCAGCCTCCAGCCTCCAAATGCGAAGGAACACGGGCTCGATATAGAGTGGCCATCATAAGGTTGAGGCTGGTATGACGACTCTTCCACACCGTTCTATATTCAACTGGGTAGTGTAGCCATACAAACAATCAACCTAATACGGTGATTCTGGTGTGCTAGAGTTGCTCTGAGAGCGCAAAACCAACTCAAGAGTGCATTTCTATCTGGTTGCATGTAGTTCAGAATTTGGACATGCCAACAAGGCCGGACAAGAAAAACAAATTTATTCTTTACAATAAATTGTGGAACTAATCAAAGAATCTGGAACACTGACTCGAAGAAGAAGCGTCCATCCATCCGAGCGCCGTTATTGCGAGAACTAAAACCTTACCTATCTAAGCGGAGGCACCAGGAATGCCCTCCCCGCCACCGGCCGCCGGAGCGACAGCGGAGGGACGAATCCACCAGCTTGCCAGTAAAAAAACGAAGAGAATAAGATTTTTCCTAGTCGCCTTGCGAGAGGAACAGAATAACTAGAATAAATAAATTGCGGAGCCCGATGGAGTTCAGAGTTTGGACATGCCAACAAGGCCAGACAAGAAAAAAAATTATTCTTTACAATAAATTGTGGAGCCCGATGGAGTAGTATATTGGTTCGTTCTACTTTCACAAAAGGAAGCAACAAATCGGTATGTGAAACGTGTCAAGTTACAATAGCACAAGAACAAAAAAGCAAAATAGGCAATCAGCTTCACATCTCTCTCTCAAACCAAACCAGCAGTCAACACAACCACTGGTCAGTAGTATAGCAGGAAGAAATCGCCATGGATAGCTACTCGCGCTGGTCACTGACAGCGCCTCGTTGATTAATTTGTAGACGAGATTGCACAAGAAGAAGGAAACAAAATCAGCATTGCGATCTCTTACCAGTCAACACACGGACCAGTCAGCCATGGCGATCAGTCACTGGACGAACTGTTTTGTACCGTCCACACTTGCCACGCACGATCCACAACTGCGCTGCTGCAAAGATAACCATTACTGAGTGCGTGGCCTCACGCAGCTATGGCGGCCGGCAGCGTCGGCGTCTCCGAGAGCAATGACGGAGGAGGCGGCGGAAGGGTCACCACGTTCGTGGTGCTGTCGTGCATCACCGCCGGCATGGGTGGCGCCATCTTCGGCTACGACATCGGGATCGCTGGCGGGGTGTCGTCCATGGAGCCGTTCCTGCGCAAGTTCTTCCCGGACGTGTACCGGCGGATGAAGGGCGACTCGCATGTCAGCAACTACTGTAAGTTCGACAGCCAGCTGCTCACCGCCTTCACCTCCTCGCTCTACGTCGCCGGCCTGCTCACCACCTTCCTCGCCTCCGGCGTCACGGCCCGTCGTGGCCGCCGCCCGTCCATGCTCCTTGGCGGTGCCGCTTTCCTCGCCGGCGCGGCGGTCGGAGGTGCGTCTCTGAACGTCTACATGGCCATCCTGGGGCGCGTGCTCCTCGGTGTCGGGCTGGGCTTCGCGAACCAGGCCGTGCCGCTCTACCTGTCTGAGATGGCGCCGCCGCGACACCGCGGCGCGTTCAGCAACGGCTTCCAGTTCAGCGTCGGCGTCGGAGCGCTGGCAGCCAACGTGATCAACTTCGGCACGGAGAAGATCAAGGGAGGCTGGGGGTGGCGCGTCTCGCTGTCCCTCGCCGCCGTGCCGGCCGGGCTCCTGCTCGTCGGCGCGGTCTTCCTCCCGGAGACGCCCAACAGCCTCGTCCAGCAGGGCAAGGACCGCCGGGACGTGGAGCTCTTGCTGCGTAAGATCCGCGGCACCGACGACGTCGACCGCGAACTCGACGGCATCGTCGCCGCCGCCGACAGCGGTGCCATGGCAACCGGCAGAAGCGGCCTGCGGATGCTCCTCACCCAGCGCCAGTACCGGCCGCAGCTGGTGATGGCCGTGGCGATCCCCTTCTTCCAGCAGGTGACGGGGATCAACGCGATCGCCTTCTACGCGCCGGTGCTGCTGCGCACGATCGGCATGGGCGAGAGCGCGTCGCTCCTGTCCGCGGTGGTCACGGGGGTCGTCGGCGCGGCGTCCACCCTCCTCTCTATGTTCCTCGTCGACCGGTTTGGCCGCCGCACGCTATTCCTCGCCGGCGGCACGCAGATGCTCGCGTCGCAGCTGCTAATCGGGGCCATCATGGCGGCGAAACTGGGCGACGACGGCGGCGTGAGCAAGACATGGGCGGCGGCGCTGATCTTCCTGATCGCGGTGTACGTGGCCGGGTTCGGGTGGTCGTGGGGGCCGCTGGGGTGGCTGGTGCCGAGCGAGATCTTCCCGCTGGAGGTGCGGTCGGCGGGGCAGGGCGTGACGGTGGCGACGAGCTTCGTGTTCACGGTGTTCGTGGCGCAGACGTTCCTGGCCATGCTGTGCCACATGAGGGCCGGCATATTCTTCTTCTTCGCGGCGTGGCTGGCCGCCATGACGGCGTTCGTGTACCTCCTGCTGCCGGAGACGAGGGGGGTGCCCATCGAGCAGGTGGACAGGGTGTGGCGCGAGCACTGGTTCTGGAGGAGGGTCCTCGGAATGGGATCCTCGGAGGCGCCAGCGAGCGGGAAACTCTGAAGAGGAGGACGAGAGAAACAGAGTCGATCATAGTCTAGTTTCAGAGCTGTAGCATACAAATCATCTGACATGCAGTTTCAGAGATATAAATCATCATGCACACAACAGACAGCACAAATACCAACCATCAAATCATCATATGTAGCATACAGTTTCAGAGATCGCACAAAATGGAATATGAAAGATTGTAGATCAATGTATGCAGTGCCCTTCATTATTGCTCGGCAATGCAATAGTTCAGAAAATGATTACCCTGAACGCGCAGTCATTGTAGATTACCCTTAGCGCGTAGTCGCTTACTAGAAGGGTTGGGCGCGTTTTGCTGCGCCATTGGTATTATTGGATTTCTTAAACAGTTTTGCTAGAACTCATCTAGATGAGATTTAATTTGGTCTCATTCACCTTTTATAGCCATTGGATGTGATACTATAAGATGCGTGTGTGCTGACGTGGATTGTATCCATTCTTGTTTTTCAGGTGAATGAGACCAAATTACGTCTCATCTAGATGAGTTCTAGGTACTCCCTTTCTTAAAAAAGATTACTCACCCTGTTTTAAAATACATGGTGTTTTTTTTTTTGAGAAGTCAAACCTTTTAAGTTTGATCAAATTCGTAGAGCGAGGAGGTGAAGGCGGTGAGCAGTTGAAATTCCATAATATCAAATCGGTATGATTAAATCCATCATGAAATTAATTTTCATTCTTTTTTTTGTTTAATATTATGGATGCCGATATTTTTGCTCTGAACTTGATCGAAGTTATAGAAATTTGTCTTTCGGAAAAACTAATATCCTTTATATTTTGCAAATGATGGAAAAAATTAGTTTGGTAGGGGGGGGGGATGGTACAGTGTGTTTTATTTTTATTTATAATGCGGTGATTTTGTGAACTTTTGTGGTATGATTATGTGTTATCCGCTAACCAATCTATATTTATGTGGGAACATTTTTATGCCGGTGGCTACATGCATTATATTGGTGCTATAGTATCACATGATGACGCTTCTTTTTTTCAGCTGGTGGGAGGGTGGGCGGAATTGTTATGTGTTTTATACCGCGGTTGGTACTGATTGATTTGAAAAATTGTTGGCCCGATGCCCCAATCAAAATTGTAAACCAAATCTAAAATTTAATACCTCAATTAGGAAAGAGCTTCAAAATTAGAAAACATAGAAAATTAAAACATTTAAATGGAGAGCTCTTTGAGGAATTGTTGACCCGATCAAAATCAGGTGACCCAGTTTTGAATTAATGACCTCAATTAATTATGAGACCTTGGGAAGCATAGTGTATAGTATAAGCGAGCTTTGAGAAGTTGTTGACACGGTCAAAATCAGGTGATTCAATTCCAATTGGAGATCACAATTAAATATATGCTCTTTAAAACAAGGGAGCATAGTACTATAGAGGATAACATATAGTATGGTCTGCAAATTTTGTAAAAAAAAAATTAATCTTATGATCTTGTATCGTCGATACAAGAATACAAGTTGATGACTCTACACAAGCAGCCATTGGTCCCGATTGATGAGACCTCCTAATTGGTGCCTTTGGCGCAAGCTAACGTAAAGAGCGCTCCCGAATTTGGGAAAAGTTCATGAATTTGTAAAGGTTTGAGTTTGCAAAAGTTCACGTATTTGAAAAAGAAATAAAAATAAAAGGAAAGGAAAAGGAAAAGGAAAAAAGAAAAAAGCAAACCAAGTAAAACTGATGACAGGAAAAAGCACAAGAAAAAACACCCAAAAAATCGTGCGGAAAAAATATGGGAAAATTCTCTTCATGGGCCGGCCCATTTGGCACATAGTGTTGGGAGGCGGTGTGCACTAGTTAGCGAAATTGCATATAACTGCAAAATCACTAATTAAGGAGCACTCTTTGCAAAGTTCACTCCCACCTCCCAAGTTGCGACAATTGGTGCAATGCATATGCGTCACTTGTTGCAACCTGGGAGTTTTCCCTTTTTCGTAGATCCGTTTATTCAAAACGTTTTATCTCTTAAACCCTGCATCCAAATTTCAAACCGTTGGATTTCTCGCGTCGAGATCTTCAAACTAGATCCCATGTTGACAGGTTTTGACGAACTTTTTTCACGAAAAAACCTAGACGAAAAGACCAAACCGGGACACACGTTTTTTCCCTTTCCGAAAGAGGCATGACTGTGCTTTTCACGAAAGCAAATCCATGCCTCTTGTGGAAGAAAAAAAAGAAACACATTTTTTCCCTTTCCGAGAGGCATGGCCTTATCTCTTGCGGAAGGAAAAAGAAAACATGTTCTTTTTTGTTTTCGAGAGGCACGGCCATGCCTCTCGTGAAAGCAAATCCGTGCCTCTTGCGAAAGCAAAACCATGCCTCTCGTGGGAGGAAAAAAATAAAATACATTTTTTCCGGTTTTCGAGAAGCACGGCCATGCCTCTCGCGGAAGCACATCCGTGCCTCTCATAGAAGAAAAAAAAGAATACACAGTTTTGCCTCTCGCCAGGGCAAAAAAACATGTTTTTTCACGCAAAAACGTTTTTTTTAATATTTTTTGTCCAAAAGCTAAGAAAGAACGGTGGGAAACCGAAAAGCCGAAAAAAACCATCTAAAAAGGCAAAAATGCATGCGAAAAAAAATTCCGATGAAAGCGTCCAAAACGCGATACGTCGCGGCGGCTAAGAGCAGCCCACCCCAAGTGACTCGTGGGGAGGCTCCTGAACGAGCACTCCATAGTTACTTGCTCCCTCGTCGCAATGAAAAATAGCAATTATTTTGCTCAAAAAATGGCAGACCTAATTGAACCAACCAATTTAGAAAGATCCCAATAAAAAAACAATTTAAAAAATTTTCATGCGTATCTTCTTCCATGTAAAAAGCCCATGGAAGCACAATATTGTTACATGCAAGACAAAAGAAGTTACAAACAACTCTTTCAAAATTACACAAAATAAAACTTACCGGTCCAACAATAGCATAGTCGACTCAGAATTAAAGGTTGTTTTGAAATAAATGTATAAACAAGAAAAATGTTACCAACAAAAAGATTTATTCTGACTTTTCAAATATGACACCTCAAAACATTATGTGTAACTATACACACATAAAAATCTATATGTATAACTATTTTTAAACTTGAACATATTTGTTTCTTTTGTGTACCTTTAAAAAAATGTAACTGCCCAAGTAAAATATTAGGGCATCTCCAATGGAAGGCGCTTGCTTAGGCGCTTTACTAGCTAAAATGATTTAAATTCAAAGCGTCTGTGCAAGAGGCCATGTCTCCAACAGTAGCAGCGATCCAATAGGCGCCTGGGCCAATTCTTCCTCTCCTTATACGTGAAAAATTCCTTGTAACGCCCGGCGCATCAGTTGGCATCGACGCCCAAGATAATCCCTGGTTCAGCCAGGAATTGAATGTAACGGCCAGGGAAACAATCCTAGCGTCGGGCACCGCGTTGGAGATGTCCTTAAGGACTAAAATTATGAATCTTAATGCGACCTAGTAGCTATTCTCGTCTATATCCCCTAAAAAAATCTATTCTTGTCTATAATTAAAATGCTGCTATAGTGTTTATAATGTGCCTCCAGCGGGCCACTAGTTTGAAAAAAAGCATAGAACCAGAGCGCTACACAGGGGCAGAGGCACCTTAACCTCCAACAGCGAATTGAGCATCTCCTTGATGTCGTGCACCCATGGCCCAACATTGGATAAGTTCTTCCCAGGTTGATTAATCATCTGCACCAGTGTCTTGTTGTCCAGCTCTAGATGTGCTCGCTAAATCTGAAGATCGATCACCACCTGGATTGCCCTTCTGCGTGCCAAAACTTCTGCATACTCAACATTAGTAATACATGGAAAGAAATGACATATACCGGCCAAGAAAGCTGCATTGTGATACCTGGCCATTCCTCGGGCCAGGCCTGACCAAGCCTGACACAGAAATCCTAGACCCGGGCCCGGCCCAGCCCGGGCTTCAGGCCTACAAATCAGGCCCAAGGCTGGCCCATCAACGTAAAAGGCCGCCGGGCCTCGGGCCTCGATCCGGGCCTCTTCGTTAACTCGCAAATATGATGGGCCCGGCCTGGCCTCGGGCTCAATATCTAGGCCCAGGCCCGACCCGTGAGGAGCGTCTGGCCGGGTCGGGTCGGGTCAAGCCGACCAGGCCGGGCTGCCCATGGCCAGGTATGATTGTGATCCCTAGACACCGCACCCCCGCCACCTTTGTCTCCATGCTTCGAGACCGCGCCGTCGGAGTTGATCCTCACCCCTCCATCTTGAGGAGGCTCCCATTTTTGGACGGTCTTCGCCTCCGGTTGTGGCGCCCTCGTCTCATGCGCAGGTTTTCCAATCTGTCAACTGCACCTTCATTGTAGCTAATATTTCATGTGGCTGCGCTATCTTCCTTCCTTTCGTTGTATCATTTCTAGCGAGCCAGATTCCATATGCCACCTATAGCATGATCTCCTTCTCATCCGGCCCCGGCGAACCATTCCAGCAGCCAGGTGGTAAGAGCGCCTTGAGAATTCAAGTGACATGGTGGGATCGCCACCATTATTACTCCCAACACTTCGTACAACTGCTGCCAGAATAGGACTGTATGTTGGCATGCCCAGAAATGATGAACCATGGTTTCCTCTCTGCCACATGCAACATAAAAAACACCCAGCTTTATCCGTCAACGATGGAGCTCCACTCCCATGGCAAGACCATTTCGTATCATTCGGCACAAATGAATCTTGACTTTAGCTGGTGCACCAGTTGCCCACAATGTCATGTACCCTTTATGTTTGGATACCGAGGTAGATGCCTCTGGCTGTCCGGTTCTAGCTCTATTCAGAGACATCCTCAAATGATAAACAAATTTTACCATGAAAATGCCGTTCTTCATAAAGTTCCAAGCTAAAAAATCATCAGCTCCCGGGCCCCAGTTGCAATTTGATTGATATCTATAGCATCCGCTGGGGTGAACATGGCCTCCACTTTTTCCTCATTCCATCTTATTCCATCATCACTTTGAGGGTCAGCGACCTGTATAATTCCCTATATGTAAATCTGACCTAAAGGTTGCCAGCTTCAACTGCGAGGTATCCAGGGATCATGGTGAATATTGATGTGCACTCCATTCCCAATCCTCCAAATCAATCCTTCCCTAAGGAAATCACGTCCATGTAGTATGCTCCACAAAGTGTATGATAACCCCGATGATGGACAAGTGGCAGTCAGGATTGTATCATTCATGAAGTATCGTGCTTTTAGCACTCTCGCACACGGAGAAGTAGGGACTTGTAAAACGTGCCATGCTTGCTTGGCCAATAGGCTTGGTTGAACGGTTTGGTGTCCCGAAACCCCATTCCACCATCACGCTTGCTAGCGGCAAAATGTCGTGTTTTGACCCTTTTCTGAAAGTTAATCGAGATCTGACCCCAGTTTGTAAAAATTTCGGGATCTGACCTTTTTGCTACCACCGGGCACATTGGCGGTAGGAAACACCCCTACCACCAAACAGGCTGATGGTAGACTGTATAACCCTACCGCCAAGGTGCCCAGTGGTAGGTGCGATCATGCACTATGTTTCATACTTAGGAAAATTTTCCGGTAGGGTGTGCAATCCTACCACAGGGACCTTGGCGGTAGGATGTTATACCCTACCGCCATGGACTCTAGCGGTAAGAAAAGGGTCAGATCCCGAAATTTTTGCAAAGCAGGGTCAGATCTCGTTCAAGTTTCGAAAAAGGGTCAAAACACGGAATTTAGCCCTTGCAAGCACACATCTTCTTCCACACGATCCAATGAGCCGTCCTTTCATCATTCATTGCACCCCCACCAGAATTTTGAAGAGATCAAAGTTAGGTTCCGGCCCATCTTCTTAGAGGGGTGAAAACAACTCATGGTGTAGGTCGGTGTCGCCTGGCCGCCCTGGACAACCCTTGTCCCTTGCATCCGCTGACTTTTCCTTTGGAACATTCAGCTACATGCTTGAAAGTGTCATCCTTGGACCTTCCAACCAGTGTTAGAAGTCCCAAATAGCGCTCACTAAGAGTTTCAGACTGAATACCAACCACATGCTTCACTTGCTCCTTCATTTCGCTCTGGCTCCCCTTCCCAAAAAATATAGATGACTTCTGCAAGTTTACTTTTTGTCCAGAAGCTTTCTCATATTTGACAAGGATCTACTTGAGAGACTTCATGTTTCCCCTTTAACCATCGAGGAAAACAATGCAGTAATCTGCAAACAAAAGATGAGTAACATGGGGGCCAGTGCTCCCAAACTTGAAACCTTCAGTTTGCTTGCCTTGTTGTGCTTTCTTTAACAGTGTCGAAAAGCCCTCCACATAAAATAAAAAAAGATATGGTGACAAGGGATCGCCCTTTTTGAGACCACGAGAAGGTGAGAAGCTCCTCAAACAACCCCCATTAATCTTAACAGAAAATCTCGCTGACGTAACACATCGCATGATCATGGAGACCCACTGGGGGGCAAAACCAAACTGGGCCATCATCTGTTCCAGAAAAATCCACTCCATCATGTCATATGCCTTCATCATATCCAACTTCACCACGCACAAACTCTTCTTCTTTCTCTTCCTAGTTCGTATTGCATGTACACACTTGTATGCTACCAAGACATTATCCGCGATCAACCATCACTACTAGGGAAAAGCCTAGCAGCAACGCAGGTTTTAGGCCTATCAGTAGCGCGGGTCGATGCGCTACTGATAAGGCGCTACAGCTAACGTATAGCAGTAGCGTGCCTCCGCCCACGCTACTGCTAAATCGGCTTAGTAGTAGCGTGTTCCTGGAGGTGCGCTACTGGTAATTAGTAGTAGCGCTTCTCCCTGCCCACGCTGCTACTATTATTTCATATTTTATTTCTTTTTTTATTTCATGTTGTATTCGTACACCTTTACACAAGTTTTCATACAATAGGAATTTAGAAATTGTTTTGAAATCATAATGAGTTATTATATCACGGGGTGAAAGAACCGTGGACTAGTTTCAAGTGGATGGACATCCACTTGAAACTAATCCGTGGTTCTTTCACCCCGTGATGTAATAAATATCATCATCATCATCATATCATTAACAACTTATCATCACAATACATCATTGTCATATAACACCTCCTCATATAACACCTCCTCATTGTCATGGGACCTACTACATTCTCTTAGGACCTATTATATTCTCTAAGGTAAAATAGCAAAAAACAAGATAGCCCCTGACTCTCCATTATGGAGAATGGAGATTATCCTGTCTCCAATTCTTGCCTTTCGCTTAATGCTACTTCCAAGAACCTCCTTGCGAATATCCAAACATTTTCCCATTCTTTGATTAGCATGTGTTCATCGGTTTTAGAAATCCGATATGCACAGGTGAGCTCCTTAGATTGACCTGGTTGTAGGTTCATAACTGCAAGGCGACCATTCTGATACATCAGATGAGGCACACAATCCATCGGGATTTCCTGTTGAAAAACATAGTAATAACTTCGTAGTTAGCAATGATGTACTAGTTTTAGAAGTATGCAAAAGATAAACGGATGTCGTAATAGTAAAAAATCTTACCAGGGTATCTCCATAGAAGTTACCGTGGTTCAACACGCGCACTAGTGGCACATATTCACTATAATTTGGAGGAGTTCGATAATAGGTATTGTAATTCTCAAGAAAAGTACAATAAGCAATCAGATGACTTTTCTCCTTATAAGTTAATTCGGAGCCATCAGTGTAGTGGGTTTTGTCTACCATCTTCTGCACATTCTTTGAAGATTCAAAATAAGCTGTCAACTATTTTGAAATAAACAATATAAATTAGTTAATAACTATGTTTGAGAAACTCACATTGCGGTAGAATCGGAAGCGTATCAACAAGGACCCAAATGTCCATATTGACAATCATACCCTCATAAAAATCATACATTTTGCAAAGTGCTTCCCAATTTTGGCAACCAAAATGGGTTACGCTCTGAGAATTGTACAGATTTACTTCAAAATCGATATCATGATGGGTCCTTAGGTGTATTTTCTTTGTTTCAAAATTTTCATGGTCCTCAAAACTCATCCTCTCCAAGACATAGCGTCTTGCATGGCATGGGATAAGCTAGTTGAATTGTAAACGATGAAAATTAGACGTTGAAATAGTTGCATTCATGCTTAATTACGAAAAAAAACACTTGTCGTTGTTGCATACCATTTCAACATCGAAGGTCTCCTCGAGCTTAATGCTGAAGCGCCGATCTTCATCCAGCTCAACGAACCTGTCGCACATACCTCAATCGTCGTGGCACCAGCTGCACTCCCCCGGGAGACTGTCATCGTCCGAGTACGGCATTTCCTACGTTCATAATTCAAAGATTAAACTTGTACAATTAAATATATGTACTAAAAAACCTAAATTAGATCATTATTTTTTGAGAAAATCCAGGCCACTCGATATTTCCTACATATTCTAGCACAAGTCATGCCAGAATTCACGGAAAAATCCGGCATGACCTTTGCTAAAAAACGACATATCGAGCGCCTGAAATTTGCCGGAACGAAAATTAATCAACACTCCGGCAAAACATAGGCCACTCGGAGGTGTAACCAAAACATGACCGGGCACTCCGGCAAAAAAAGCGCCTAAAACTCATAAAGGACTCATATTGACATGGAGATTTTCCTGGTCTCACCTCGGGGTCGGAGGGGGTCGGTGACGGGGAGGACGGCGGGGATGATGGAGGGGCTCCTTGATTTCTGCAAAAGCAAAAACCCTATTAATTCAACTAGTACATCCCGAATAATTGCTTAAACAAAAAAATAACAACAAATATGATATGTTCAACTAGTTCTATTAATTCAACTAGTTCTTACTAAATATAAACTTACTATAAATAGAAAAAACTAGTTCTTTCTAAAAATAAAGTAGTTCAACTAGTTATTTTAATTTTCTTACTAAAAATACATTAGTTCTATTAATTCAACTAGTTTATTAATTTACTTACTAAACTAGTTCAACTAAAACTAAACTAGTTCTATTAATTCAACTCGTTCTTACTAAATATAAACTTACTATAAATAGAAAGAAACTAGTACATCTACTACTAATTAACATCTACTACTGCTAATTATACAACTAGTTTACCATCACTACTACTAATTAATATCTACTACTACTAAAAATCATTATCTATGAACCCTAAATTAACATCTACTACTACTAAAATCATCTACTAACTAAGCAAAGAGAGAGGGGGTGGGGGAGGGGTGGGGGACTTACAGAGAGGGGAGAGACGGTGGCGGGGACACTAGTAGAAAAAGGGGCTATGGTCCAGGCCGCCTCAGCCCATTAGTCCCGGTTCAGTCTTGAACCGGGACCAATGTGGGCATTGGTCCCGGTTCGTGAGCCCAGGGGGCCGGCCGGGCCACGTGGGCCATTGGTCCCGGTTCGTATGGACCTTTTGGTCCCGGTTGGTGGGACGAACCGGGACCAAAGGGCCTCCCTCCTGGCCCACCACCATTGGTCCCGGTTGGTGGCTTGAACCGGGACCAAAGGCTCCCCTTTAGTCCCGGTTCATGCCACGAACCGGGACCAATGAATTGCCTATATATACCCCCTCGCGCAAGAGCAGAGCACAGTGCTCTGTTTTTTCTGGCCGAGGGGGAGAGGACTTTGTGGTGCTCTAGCTCACCTCCTATGCACATGAGGTGTTCGACGGAATGCCCGAGCCACACTACTTAAGCTTTCTCCTCTCGAAGCTCGACCTCCAAGCTCCATTTTCCTCGAGATTTGTCTAGATTTAGCGGTCCGTCACACCCCGTCCCCGTCTTCACCGCCGTCGATCACCCGCGCCGATCTCATCACCGACACCACCGTGGTGAGCCTCTTGTTCTTATCTTCTTTCTGAAAGGAAAAATATTCTTACTTGTATGTTTAGATAGATACTTGTATCATTTTCTTACATTTATTATTGCATCTTATATAGTGCGATGGTTTTGGTATCCACCCCCGTCGGCCCTCGTCCTGTCTATGATTCGGATGTGGTATGTATATTATCTTTATAACTATTGGTTCATTTATTGTTTATGAAAATTATGCCGACCAACGTGACATAGATTTTATTTATCTAGGATGTATGTGAATCGGAAATGCCAATCGACCCTATTGTTGAGAGGTTAAATTTAGTTGAAGAAGAAAACAATTTGTTGAAGGAAAAAATAAAAAAAATTGAGGAGGAGAAGATGATATTGGAGTTGCATGTTGCGGATGTCGTCAATGATCACAAGATCAAGATGGATGCAATGCACTTGAAGATTAGAAAGATTAGAAAATATGCCATTCATACCGAGGCTTGGTATCATCATGCCGTTGGATCAATTGTTACCTTGGTTGCCATTATGATCGCATTTGTTTTCGCATTGAAATGTTTTACATAGTTTCAATGTATGGTTTAATTAATTAGATGCTCTGGAGAGCTATATGTTGTTAGATGAGAACTATGTATGTACTTTGGTTTTAATGTGATGATGAACTTCTATTAATTTGGACACTTAATTATATATAATGCACGCAGATGAACCGGCAATGGATGTACGGTGACAGACACACCCGCGAGTACATTAAGGGCGTGCATGAGTTTCTCGATGCGGCTGAGGCAAACAAGCAGAATGGTTTTATGTGTTGTACATGCACTGAACGTGGGAATACGAGGTCTTACTCTAACCGGAAAATCCTTCACTCCCACCTGCTTTACAAGGGTTTCATGCCACACTATAATGTTTGGACGAGGCATGGAGAAATAGGGGTTATGATGGAAGACGGCGAAGAAGAAGAGTACGATGACAACTATGTGCCCCCTGAATACGGTGATGCTGCAATGGGGGGAGCTGGTGAAGATCAAGAGGAACCAGACGATGTGCCCAATGATGCTGCCACGGGTGAAGCTGCTGAAGATCAAGAGGAACCAGACGATGTGCCCGATGATGATGATCTCCGCCGGGTCATTGTCGATGCAAGGACGCAATGCATTAGTCAAAAGGAGAAGTCGAAGTTCGATCGCATGTTAGAGGATCACAAAAAAGGGTTATACCCCAATTGCGAAGATGGCAACACAAAGCTCGGTACCGTACTGGAATTGTTGCAGTGGAAGGCAGAGAATGCTGTGGCTGACAAAGGATTTGAGAAGCTACTGAAAATATTGAAGAAGAAGCTTCCAAAGGATAACGAATTGCCCGACAGTACATACGCAGCAAAGAAGGTCGTATGCCCTCTAGGATTGGAGGTGGAGAAGATACATGCATGCCCTAATGACTGCATCCTCTACCGCGGTGCATACAAGGATCTGAACGCATGCCCGGTATGCGGTGCGTTGCGGTATAAGATCAGACGAGATGACCCCGGTGATGTTGACGGCGAGCCCCTCAGGAAGAGGGTCCCTGCAAAGGTGATGTGGTATGCTCCTATAATACCACGGTTGAAACGTCTGTTCAGAAACGAAGAGCATGCTAAGTTGATGCGATGGCACAGTGAGAACCGAAAGAAAGATGGGAAGTTGAGAGCACCCGCTGACGGGTCGCAGTGGAGAAAAATCGAGAGAAAGTACTGGGATGAGTTTGCAAAGGACCCAAGGAATGTATGGTTTGCTTTAAGCGCGGATGGCATTAATCCTTTCGGGGAGCAGAGCAGTAATTACAGCACCTGGCCCGTGACTCTATGTATGTATAACCTTCCTCCTTGGATGTGCATGGCGGAAGTTCATTATGATGCCAGTTCTCATCCAAGACCCTAAGCAAACCCGGCAACGAAATTGATGTGTACCTAAGGCCATTAGTTGAAGAACTTTTACAGCTGTGGAATGGAAACGGTGTACGTACGTGGGATGAGCACAGACAGGAGGAATTTAACCTTAAGGCGTTGCTGTTCGTGACCATCAACGATTGGCCCGCTCTCAGTAACCTTCCAGGACAGACAAACAAAGGATACCACGCATGCACGCACTGTTTAGATGACACTGAAAGTATATACCTGGACAAATGCAGGAAGAATGTGTACCTGGGCCATCGTCGATTTCTTCCGACCAACCATCAATGTCGAAAGAAAGGCAAGCATTTCAAAGGCGAGGCAGATCACCGGAAGAAGCCCGCCATGCGCACCGGTGATCACGTGCTTGCTATGGTCAATGATTTACCCTACGTCATCTTTGGAAAGGGTTCCGGTGGACTAGCTGTTCCGAATGACGCTGAGGGACACGCACCCATGTGGAAGAAGAAATCTATATTTTGGGACCTACCCTACTGGAAAGACCTAGAGGTCCGCTCCTCAATCGACGTGATGCACGTGACGAAGAACCTTTGCGTGAACCTGCTAGGCTTCTTGGGCGTGTATGGGAAGACAAAAGATACGCCGGAGGCACGGGAGGACCTGCAACGTTTGCACGAAAAAGACGACATGCCTCCGAAGCAGTATAAAGGTCCTGCCAGCTACGCTCTTACGAAAGAAGAGAAAGAAATCTTCTTTGAATGCCTGCTTAGTATGAAGGTCACGACTGGCTTCTCATCGAATATAAAGGGAATAATAAATATGCCAGAGAAAAAGTTTCAGAACCTAAAGTCTCATGACTGCCACGTGATTATGACGCAACTGCTTCCGGTTGCATTGAGGGGGCTTTTACTGGAAAAAGTCCGATTAGCCATTGTGAAGCTATGTGCATTCCTCAATGCAATCTCTCAGAAGGTGATCGATCCAGAAATGGTACCAAGGCTAAGGAGTGATGTGGCGCAATGTCTTGCCAGTTTCGAGCCGGTGTTCCCACCATCCTTCTTCAATATCATGACGCACGTCCTAGTTCATCTAGTCGACGAGATTGTCATCCTGGGGCCCGTATTTCTACACAATATGTTCCCCTTTGAGAGGTTCATGGGAGTCCTAAAGAAATATGTCCGTAACCGCGCTAGCCCAGAAGGAAGCATCTCCATGGGCCATCAAACAGAGGATGTTATCGGGTTTTGTGTTGACTTCATTCCTGGCCTTAACAAGATAGGTCTCCCTAAATCGCGGTATGAGGGGAGACTAACTGGAAAAGGCACTCTTGGAAGAGACTCAATAATATGCAGGGACGGATATTCTTGGTCTCAAGCACACTACACAGTTCTACAGAACTCTACCTTGGTGACCCCGTATGTCGATGAACACAAGAACAGTCTGCGCTCCAAACACCCGGAGCAATGCGACGACTGGATTACATGTGAACACATCAGGACTTTCAGCAGTTCGTTGGAAACACGTCTCAGAGGTGACAACACTGTTTGTGATGAGTTGTACTTGTTGTCCAGGGGACCATCTTTGACTGTATTGACTTACAAAGGATACGAGATAAATGGGAATACATTTTACACGATCGCCCAAGATCAAAAGAGCACCAACCAAAACAGCGGTGTCCGCTTTGATGCAGCAACCGAGAGCGGAAAGGACACATATTATGGTTACATAGTGGACATATGGGAACTTGACTACGGACCTGATTTTAAGGTCCCTTTGTTTAAGTGCAAATGGGTCATTCTGTTTGGCGGCGGGGTACAAGTAGACCCACAGTACGGAATGGCAACAGTGGATCTGAAAAATCTTGGGTACACTGACGAACCGTTCGTCCTAGCCAATGATGTGGCACAGGTTATCTATGTGAAGGACATGTCTACTAAACCGAGAAAAAGAAAAGATAAGGAAGCGAATACATCATACGATGAGCCAAAGCGCCACATAGTTCTTTCAGGAAAAAGGGACATCCTGGGAGTGGACGGCAAGACAGACATGTCTGAAGATTATGAAAAGTTTCATGAAATTCCTCCCTTCAATGTCAAGGCTGACCCAAGCATCCTGATAAACAATGAAGATTATCCATGGTTACGGCGCAATAAGCAAATGACACAAGCGAAGAAAAAGTGAAGACTTTCTCCCGCAATAAGAAAATGCTATGTGGGTGAAATTATGATACCATGCATCCCAACTTTCAACTTTTTCAGAGTTCATTTGAAATGCTTTCATGTCTTATGGTTTGAAACTTTGATACTTCGAAAGTGATTGTCCATTTTGTACACGAAGTGCATCAAGTTTTTGTCGTAACCCTCTCTACTTTTTGGAACATGCTATGTGGGTGAAATGATGATACCATGCCAACTTTCAACCTTTTCAGAGTTCATTTTGAAATGCTTTCCAATTTCAGAGTCATTTAGCTCAAAGAATGAATTAATAGCAAACAGAATGAACTACAAAACTTTTATGAAAATAAAAACAATCAATTAAAATATTATGTTATGATCAACTAAAATAAAACTATAATATTCTCCAATAGCAAAAAGAATATAATTTGTGTGACCTAAAAGCAAACTATAAGTATTTAATTGTAAGTATAAATAAAAAATAAATAGCAAAGAAGAAAAAAAATCATAAACTAGTGATTCACACAAATTTTAAAAAATTCAAATTTAAACTATTTAAAATTTAAAACTAATGGCACTAACAGAAAGTTTATAATTTTTTTGACCTAAAAGCAAAAAGAAATCACTAAAAAACTGTAAGTATTTAGTTGTAAGTAGAAATAAAAAATAAATAGAAAAAAATTCTAATTTTATAGTAAAGTTATTCATAAACTCGTGATTCACACAAATTTTTAAAAATTCAAATTTAAACTATTTAAAATTTAAAACTAATGGCACTAATAGAAAGTTTATAATTTTTGTGACCTAAAAGCAAAAAGAAATCACTAAAAAACTGTAAGTATTTAGTTGTAAGTAGAAATAAAAAAAATAAAAAACCAAAAAAATTTAGAAACAAAAAAGAAAAAACCAAAAAAATGCCTCCTACTGGGCCTCCACGGCCTGAATACGACTAGAAACCCTACATGGGCCAGGATTCAGGCCCGCAGAGGCCCAATAGGCCCACAGGCAGTAGCAGTTTAGGCCCGAAAGCCTGCATTTGAGAGGAGCTCGAAAGGGGAGGCAGAGCAGCGCTTATAAACCAGTATCGACGCCCTTCAGCTAGCGATGTGGGACTAAACTTCTGGGCGCGGGGCGCACAAGGGCATTGGTCCCGGTTGGTGGCAACAACCGGGACTAAAGGGGGCATTGGTCACGGTTCGTGGCACCAACCGTGACCATTACCCCCCTTTAGTCCCAGTTGGTGCCACCAACCGGGACCAAAGGCCGTCGCTTCCCGCCCTTTGGGCTGTTGAAAATTGACCTTTGGTCCCGGTTCGTGGCACCAACCGGGATCAAAGGTGGGCATTGGTCACGGTTGGTGCCACGAACCGTGACCAATGCTCTGGCTATATAAGCCTACACTTGTGAAAATTTTGGATCAGTTCTTCAACCCGCCCCGACGCCGCCGCCAGGCTGCCCCTCTGCTCGCCTCGCCGTCGCCGCCGTTGCCCCTGCCCCGCCCCCCGAGCGCGCCCGGCCTCGCCGTCGTCCGCGGCCGCCCGTCCATCGCCCCTGAGCACCCCCTGCGCCGCCGAGCACCCTCTGCGCCTTGCCCTCGACGCTGTTGTCCCTGCCCCGTCCCGAGCGCGCCCTACCCCGCCGTCGTCGCCGGCCGCCCGTCCACCGCCCCCGAGCACCCACTGCGCCCCCGAGCCCGTCCGCCGCCGCCGAGCGCGCCCCGCCGTCGCCCTCGCCCTCGCCGACCCCGAGCCCGTCCTCGTCGCCGTCGCCCCCGATGCCGGCCGCCCGCGTCTCCTCCCCGATCCCTCCGGGAGAGGTAGCTACCGCCTCCTACCCCCTTCCTTCCTTCCCTGCTCCTCAATTTGCAGATGTATGTATGTATGTATGATGAATTTTGATATTTATTCATATATATATACTGTAGATGTATGTATGTATGATGAATTTTGATATTTTTTGTTCATATATACTGTTCATATATACTGTTCATATATACTGTAGATGTATGTATGATGAATTTTGATATTTTTTTGTTCATATATACTGTTCATATATACTGTAGATGTATGTATGATGAATTTTGATATTTTTTTGTTCATATATAATGTAGATGTATATGTATGTATGGAATGATATCGATGGATGTATGTATATAGAACATTCGTAGAAAATATAATGAGAGGAAGAAGAGGATAAAAAAGAAGAGGAATAAGAAAAGAAAAAAGAGGAGAAGAAAGAATAGAGGAGAAGATCTCCTCTATTCTTTCTTCTCCTCTTTTTTTTCTTCTTCTTCCTCTTTTTTTTTATCGGGAACGAGGGTCATCGAGGGTCGCCGAGCGGTAGAGGAAGAAGAGGATAAAATAGAAGAGGAAGAAAAAAAAGAGAGGGGTCGACGGTCGCCTAGGGGTCGAGGGTCGAGAGGGGGTCTAGGGTCGCTGAGAGGGGAGGGGAGAGGAAGTCTTCTCCTCTATTCTTTCTTCTCTTCTTTTTTCTTCTTCTTCTTCCTCTTTATTTTATCGGGAACGAGGGTCGTCGAGAGGGTCGCCGAGCGGTAGAGGAGAAACCCTAAATAGAAAGTATCATCGGTGTGAGATACATGTACCGTCGGTGTCGGACACTACATCCACATCCCACAAGTGGCGCGGGCTTGGACGCCCACGTCACTTGTGGGACGTGGATGTAGTGTCCGGCACTGAAGGCCACATGTATCTCACACCCACGATACTTGCTAGCTATTTAGGGTTTCCTTTGACACTAGGCAACCTCCCGACCCCTCGGCGATCCTCTCGAACATGAGAGGAAGAAGAGGATCGTCTAGGGGTCGAGGGTTCCAGGGTCGTCGAGGGTTCAAGGGGTCGCGAGGATCGCCGAGGGGTCGAGAGAGGTTTCCTAGTGTCAAAGTATTGAAGAAATCCATGCCTTCATCATTAGCCGGAAGTAACCAGGGCATGTTGGTACGAAGTTCTGCAAAGTTGTTCTGGAATGGAGTCCCGGATAGAATAATTCGCCTTTTGGTACGAATTCAGCAAAGGCCTTCCAAATAGCGATATTCGGAAGGCTCTTTCTGAACTTTGTACCAAAAAGCGAATTATCCTATCTGGGACTCCGTTCCAGAACAACTTTGAAGAGCTTCGTACCATCATGCACATGTTACTTTCGCCTAATGATGAAGACATGGTTTTGTTGAATCCTTTGACACTAGGCAACCTCCCGACCCCTCGGCGATCCTCTCGAACATGAGAGGAAGAAGAGGATCGTCGAGGGGTCGAGGGTTCCAGGGTCGTCGAGGGTTCGAGGGATCGAGGATCGCCGAGGGGTCGAGAGAGGTTTCCTAGTGTCAAAGTATTGAAGAAATCCATGCCTTCATCATTAGCCGGAAGTAACCAGGGCATGTTGGTACGAAGTTCTGCAAAGTTGTTCTGGAATGGAGTCCCGGATAGAATAATCCGCCTTTTGGTACCAATTCAGCAAAGGCCTTCCAAATAGCGATATTCGGAAGGCTCTTGCTAAACTTTGTACCAAAAAGCGAATTATCCTATCTGGGACTCCGTTCCAGAACAACTTTGAAGAGCTTCGTACCATCATGCACATGTTACTTTTGCCTAATGATGAAGACATGGTTTTGTTGAATCCTTTGACACTAGGCAACCTCCCGACCCCTCGGCGATCCTCTCGAACATGAGAGGAAGAAGAGGGTCATCTAGGGGTCGAGGGTTCGAGGGTTCTTCTCCTCTATTCTTTCTTCTCCTCTTTTTTTCTTCTTCTTCCTCTTTTTTTATCGGGAACGAGGGTCATCGAGGGATATATATAGATGTAGTGTCGTCGTTGTCGATATATACCCCCTCCCGATAGCTTACTATGATTAGGTAGCTAGTTCTACGTTTGGCACTAATATATCCATCTGTCATGTTTGAATAATAATTGCCATGTTGTAAATATTTGTAGAAACTATGGACACCGCCCTAGACGAAGCAACAAAAGAAGCGTTGTTGAGGGAGATAATCGCACAAGGAAGTGATGCCGTCTCGTACTATCTCAACGATATCATCGATGGTCCGGAAGGAGAGGGTGAACAAGCTGGCTACGGTGACCTAATGCCGGTGCAAGAAGAAGAACATGAGGACGGCGCCGGTGACCCAATGCCGGTGCAAGAAGGAGACCGTGATGACGGCTCCGTTGACCGAACCGAGTCCGGCCAGGTATATATATTAGTTAAGCCTATGCTGACTAGCTAATTGATGCATTCATTGTTTTGGTATGTACACATATTAATTAAGTCTTTGTTCTTTTTTCTAGCCCTCCGGATCGAGCACAACTTCGGTAAAGAGACGAGGCCCGAAGAAAAAGTTGAGCTCGGATGAAAAGCTTGAGATCACAGCAATCGCGCCCGACGGTCAACCTATTGAACCCCTCCGGACAAAGAGGGCATTTGTTGCTCAGTGCGGGCTTCTGGTTAGGGACAAGATCCCGATAAGCATCCAGCAATGGTTTAAGCCGGCTACAGAAGACCTTGAGGTGTCTTATGTCAATGATATGCAGAAAAATGATCTTTGGACTGAGCTGAAGTCAAATTTCACCCTACCGCCAGAGGATAATCCAGAGAACCCAATTAAAGAGAAATTAATCAAGTCTTTTGCTCTGAAGAGGATGGCAGATCTATTCAGGAGGTGGAAGAAAGAGCTCAATAGGTTTGTCGATAAAAAAGAGACACCAGAATTCAAGGGCAGATATGAGAAGATCAGAGATCACTGGCCCGCATTTGTGGCCTACAAGACATCGGAAAAGAGTAAGAAGATGTCGGCGACAAACAAGCAGAATGCCGCGAAGAAGAAGCTTCACCATCGCACAGGGTCAGGTGGCTACCTCGTAGCCCGGCCTAAGTGGTCCAAGGTTGAGAATGATCTGGTTCATAAAGGGATCAGACCAGAGACAAATAACTGGCCAGACCGTTGCCGGACTTGGTTCTTCGGGGCTGGCGGAACCTTGGACCCTGAAACAGGGGAATGCATTTGGACGAACGAACAAATGGACATACCAGTCAGTAAGCTTAAGCACTATATCGACGCAGCGCAGGAAGGGACGTTCTTTCCAGACAGAGAGCACGACGAGCTCACAATGGCCCTCGGGAATCCTGAGCACCCTGGACGGACACGAGGCACGCCAGGCTCCGTTCCGTGGAAGGTTGGGTTTCCGGACGCAGGCGGTTACAAATCCCATGAGAGGAGGAAAAAAGTGCAGCAGACCGAACTGCAGGCGCTGCACGCAAGGGTACAAGCGATAGAGGAACGAGAAGCAAATCGCAGCAAACGTACTGCCGAAGCCTCCCCCGAAGCTACCCCGCCATCTCAGCGCAGAAGCAGCGTGGCTTCCACCAAGCAGCTTCAGCTGCAGCATGCCTTGACGGCTCCTGCCAGCTATCCTGTGGATGCTATAACGGAGTCTCAAAATTGCCACCTTATGACGCAATGGATGAATTTGAAGGTCAAGGCGGCTGTTGGCTCTGTTTATCCTAATGAACCCGGCGCAACTTTTCACTGCATGCCGATTCCAGAAGGATATGCTAGGGTGATGGTGGATGAGATAACGGAGGGATTTGAGGACCTCCAGCTTGACCACCCTACCGGTGAAGGGGAGACTCGGCTGGGGTCTGCTCTGAAGACTCCATGCCTATGGCGGAAGGACCTCATCAACCTTCCGAACTGGACGCCTCCGCCTCCTCCTCCTCCTCCGGCGAGTCAGGGCACTCCGCCTCCTCCACCGCCTCCTCCTCCTCCGGCGAGTGACGATCAGGGCCCTCGGCCGGCTCCTTCTCCGGCGCGTGGCGGCACTCCGCCTCCGTCTCCGCCTGCGCCGACGCGCCCGAGCAGCCAACCTCCTCCTTCTCCGCCTCGTCAGCAAGGGCAGAAGAGACCTGCCGCCGCTCCAGCTGCTCCGGCGGGTCGTAGTCCTTCTCCTCCGCCTCTTAAGCAAGTAAAGAAGACAACCGCTTCGTCTGCTCAGTCGGTGTCTAGCAGTACAACCAGAGGCGGGAGGACATACAGAGTCGGTCCTTCTCTGAAGACTCCAGAGAAGTTACCATACGAGAGGACCCAGGAGGAGAACGCCGAGATCGCGCGAGAAGAAGTGAGGAAATTCTTTGAAGGGGTGAAAGCAAAGAAACATCCACCTCCGGAGGAGAAGGTAGATGGGGTGAAAGTGAAGCGCACTCTGGCTGCCCTGACAAAACCACCAAAGTCTGATCCACCGAAAGGAAACTATGACCGCATTATTGGAAAGGAATTTGCCGAAGCGGAGCGGTCGGGAACTACTGTCAGTGATGAAAGGCTGAAAAAACGACGAGCTGGGAAACAAATTGCCCAGCTCGGCAAACGAGCGAAGCAATCATGCCCCCTGCTCAAGGTGCCTAGCCACAACGTCGCTAATGATCCGAGGATGGTGCCTGGTTATAATAATCTTGCAGATTACCTGCCCGACGAAGTACATTATGAACCCATGGACATGCAGATGCAAAGATACGAGTACGGGAAGCCTCTCGTCAAAGATGAAAGATCTCTATCAACGATGATGCGAAGATTGCATGATTGGTACTTGAAAATCTGCAGAGACTCTGGGGGGAGGAGTACTTTGTATGTGAGAGTTAAAAAGGAGCATGACCTCGTTGGAATTGATCTGTTGCCTGTTCCATTTGAGGAGTTCTATCAGTTTTTCAATCAATTGGCCCTCGATAAAACAACGGTCGCCTGCTACTGTCTGTAAGTAGTACTACTTCTGTCATTAAGTTTCTCTATATAGCTTAGCTCTTTCATTGCATGTATTTATAATCATCCTCACTATATTATGCAGATTGAAGATCGTCGAATTGAAGAAAAGACAAGTCGGTGATATTGGGTTCATTAACACATATCTCATAGATGCAATTCAGGTTAAACTTCATGTCGCAGCTACCGAGGCCAACTTGCTACAATCGTTCGTAATAAATCAAAACAAAGATATAATACTCTTTCCTTACAACTTCAAGTGAGTGTTACTGTCTTGTGCGTATTCGGTTTCCCTTATATATTACTCAAGGTTATAGTAATGTAATTCATGAGTTATGCATGCGTGTGCAGTTTCCACTATATTCTCCTAGAGATTAAGCTTGAGCAGGGACTAGTAACCGTCTTAGACTCAAAACGAAAAGATCCCCAGGACTATGCAGACATGACTGAAATCCTCAAGAAGTAAGTTAAATCGATCATTATCCACCATATCAGCAACTTTGTTCATTTCCTGATATCAAGTAATTGTTTTCTTTGTCCGGCAGGGTTTGGAGAAAATTCACCAAAAAAGTTCCGGGACTGCCGAAGGAGCTGGAATTTAGACACCCGAAAGTAAGTACTATAGTAGCATGTTCCGCGCATCTCCTACTGATTCAAGCGCTAGTTTCATCAATACCATTTAGCATTCTTGCTTATCAGTTTGATTGACCTTTATTTCATGTAAAGTGGTTGTGGCAGGAACAAGGGAATGATTTCTGTGGATACTACATCTGCGAGTCCATCCGCCACACGACGTGTGAGCGGGGCGGGTACTCTACCGAACAATATGAAGTACGTAAATAACAATATTCACAATTTTATTTTATTACCATCATTTGTGTTGAGTTTCATTCATTCATATATATATATATATATGTATTGACCCCCTTCTTCAAATTAGATGTTTCGGAAGCGGGATGAACTCCTAGCACCAGCTCGCATGCGAGCAATTCAAGAGGAATTGGCGGCATTCTTTCTTGACCACGTGATCCCTGAAGACGGAGAATTCTATGTTAAACCTGAGTCCGTATGATTATATTTGTAAGAGATAATTACTGTATATATGTAGCCGGTACTGTCAGATAGATATACGAGAACTTGTTGTTCGACCAATCTCTCGAAGAAGGAGAGGTGGTCGATATCACTTCTCTCTGTATGCATATATGTTCATGACGATCTTCTGTTTCCTTCGTTTGCTTTACTAGCTAGCCAGCGTGTCTAGTCCTCTCTATACGTATGTATAGTACGTAGCGTCGACCAAGCACGAATATAAGAGAGGACACTTCTCTATATTAATTATATAGCTAGCTAACACAATATATGAAACACCTAAATTAACCCCCCAAAACCCCCAACCCCCCCCCCCCCCTTCAAAAAAAAAACAAAAACCCTAGCCACAGAAATGCTGACGCGTGGATGCCTATTGGTCCCGGTTGGTGCCACCAACCGGGACCAAAGGGTCTCCTGACTGGGCTCTGCACACTGCCCACGTGGATGGGCTTTAGTCCCGGTTCTGGATTGAACCGGGACTAAAGGTGGGAGGTATTAGTACCGACACTTTAGTCCCGGTTCAGGAACCGGGACTAAAGGCCCTTACGAACCGGGACTATAGGCCCTTTTTCTACCAGTGGGAGGTGCTCGGCGACAGAGGTAGGGGCGGCGAGGGCGGGCTCGGGATCGGGAGGCGGCGGTCCTGGGCGGGCTCGGGCGGCGGCAGTGAGGTCGAGAGCGGCAGCAGGCGGCGGCGGTGAGGTTGAGGGCGGGCTCGGGCGGCGGCGGTGAGGGAAGGGGAGGCTCGGGCTCGGGCGGCGCGGCGCGACAGGAGTAGGGAAACAGAGGGGAAAGGAGGACTTAGCGAAATTTTGAGCCGGGGGTGGTGGTTAAGTCGAACTAGCAGTAGCGCTCGTAAGGAAAACGTGCTATAGCTATCTTATCTATAGCGCGTTTTACATAAAATCGCTACTGCTAATGGAAGCAGTTATTTCTTTTGTTTATCCCAAAATCAGTAACGCTTTGTCCTGAAAAAACGCTGTAAGTCTAAGCAACGTGAAAACATCAAAAATATACATTGGTCATCATTGATCTTTTTGTGTAGAATCTAAATAGTCAACATGAATCCTCACTGTACCTGTATAGGTACAGGCGAGGATTCATATTGCAGCTACAAATCATACACATATAGTTCAATGAAGACCAAGTGCTCGAGATAGGTTGAGAAGTAACATATTTAAGGTGGTAAACACCTTTTTCGCTTAGCAGTATGTGAGTAAACTTAATTAGTTACGGTGATACTTAGCAGCAGCGAGTTTTTAAGAAAAATGCTGCTACTAAGTACTTTAGCAGTAGCGCGTCCCCCGGAAGGTCGCTACTACTATATCTAGCCGGAAGGCGACACCGTGGCAAATATAGTAATAGCGCTTGTTCCGCATAGAGCGCTACTGCTACTTAGATATTAGTAGCGCTGCTCTCTGGAGCTCGCTACTGCTAATTAGCAGTAGCGTCTGTTTTTAAACCACGCTACTGTTAAGATTCCGTGTATAAGGTTTTCCCTAATAGTGCATCCCGGAACAAATTAAATGTGCTCCGTTCCTCTGAAATAAGAATAGGGGGATGCCCTTTAAACGATTTGCAAGCGCCTTAGTAGTCATCTTGTACAACACGTTACAAAGATTAATAGGCCGAAACTGCGAAAGTAACTCCAGTAACTCCAGTGAGTTTACTCTCGTAATCATAACACTGACTGCTACATTAGAAGCATCCAGAGTCAAGGCCCCATTAAGAATCTCCCGGACATCCCGGCATACACCTCTTCTAACCAACAACCAGTGTTGTTGGTAGGAGAGGGCAGGAAGCCTGTCGGGTCCTGGCGCTTTGATTGGTCCCATCCGAAAGAGAGCAGCTTCAATTTCCTCATCTGAAATAGGGGCTGTTAGTTTAATGTTCATATCATCAGAGAGCACCTGAACTATGTTCTTCAACAAAGCATGGGCATCGACAGACCCTTTCGATGTGAAAAGTGCTCATAAAACCGTACTGCCATTTCTCACATCTCCTCATCATCAGTGCACTTCGTCCCATCATCCCTCCGTAATGCCCTAGTCATATTCTTCCTCTTACGGTGGGATGCCTCGTTCTGAAAATAGTTTGTATTTTGATATCTAGCTCGTAACCAGTCCACCTTTGATCTCTGCCTGTTTAGCAGCCCTTCCCTCACACAAATCTCTTTCAGCCGCGTCTCATTCTCCCAGAACTCTAGTGAGGGTTCCTTCTATTTTTTTGAACACAGTAAGAGGGTTCCTTCTATTAGTACATCAATGGACATCAAATCGCATACCACGTTACAAACCCTAGCAACCTTGAGAACATACCTCGAGGCCTTGGGATCGACATATGGCGACAAGCAATACAATCCACCAACATAGGAAGTAGGGTATTACCTTCTATGAGCGATGAACTTATATAAATTATGTGCACCCATATAGATTTGCTACTCGTAAGCTGCCATGTGTTAATGATTGGCGGATCAATACACCGAGAGTTATTCAAGACTAAACCTGTTTTGTGTCCTAATGTATACCGGCTTACTTATAAATCAAATTCTTACACCAATGTTCAACAACGCAATATGCGATCGTGACACAGTTGTTTGCTTTGTCTTGTTTAGTCAGCGTCCTCCCATAGGCCAGGTGGCCTCTAGAAGGAATGCCCTGGACAAGAACTCATCAGTACAGGGGTTGCCTTGCAGGCATGTCCTAGTTTAGGGGCTAGGTAGTCGATAATGTCAATCACGTGTGTGGTCTGCGCATGTGATCCATGGTCGCAGAGCCTTGTTAGACTGAAATTCTCAAGCCTCACATTCATCTGGCCTTTCAAGGCGCAAAACTTAGTGAACGCAATAATAATTGCAGCTTGCCCCCGCTTTTGTTGCCCACGTCATAAGTGCAAAGGAGTATAGACGTGAGGGTGCATGTTAGAGTAGAGCAAGTACAATAAGGTAACATAAGCATGCTATAAGGACTAGACTATTATATCTTTGCTTAGTTGGAGGAGAGAGAAGAGAAGCGTGCTCTTGGTTAGTAGCTGGCTCTAGCATGAGACCTAAGACGCTTTTTGAGGTTGTAAGGTGGGCCAAATACTAAGAGCATGGTTAATAATATAGCTCTTTGTTGGCTATAACATACTATAGCCAATATAATAGGCAACACGTATAATAGTGGGCTACAAGGAAAGTATAACTTTCTATCATATGGCCCACCATACACTCTCACATAGTTTCTTAAAGCACGTGCTACAGCCGGCTGTAAGTCTACAGCCCGCTTCTCTTCTCTCTCCTCTTCTCTCTCTTCCAAGTCAGTAAAGATATAGTATTTAAATTCTTATAGCCCGCTTATGTCACCTTATTATACTTGCTCTAATGAAGTAGTACACATATAAAACTTACTATTATACATGCCGCCTACAAGATTGGCTATAGATGACATGACAACTCCTTATAGCCAATTATTGATTATATTATTAACCATGCTCGTATAATGTTCTGAACCCCTCGATCGCCTGAAACAAGTCTTTGTAGGAAAATCGGTGCATTCCGAATGCAACCTCACATTCCTCACGTTGGGAACTGGCATGGCGGCAAAGTCAAGAGAACCTCCCTGAACTTGGTGATGAAGAAGGGCATGCCGGGGCTGCTCAGGTCGATGTATACTACCTGCAAAGGTTTAAGACGATGGTCGTTGAGAAGGACCGGGCGGCATGGAATGCCAAGGAAGACAGGTGGAAAGCGGGGCCTTTGATGGTGCCGTTTGTCAGCATGAAGAGGCCGTTCGGCGTGACCATGGCCGCACAGTCCAGAGTTAGATTCTTGCCCTCAAAGCGCAAAGCTATTGCTGGCGAAATGCTGGACCATTGACTATCGTCACTGCCGCGGACAGTGGCCACGAGACCGGGATCGGCGGCCACGAGGACAAAGCTCGAGAGGCTTGGCCTCTGCATCAATTTCCCCGCACGTTGCAGGTTCCCAAGAAACGCCCTGATTCTGCGGTACTTGACTACTGATTTGGATTTGTGCAGGAAACACCTTTGTTTTTATCTTTGAGTAATGCAATCAACAGAAAACTCTTGTATGTTTCCTTTTTTTTTTGCATGGTGAAAACTCTTGTGTGTGGCTGGCGTGAGTTGCGTCCTTCCCCGAACCTACTACCTACCTACTCATGGACTAATTTGGCATGGATTATGGGTTTAGTATTAGGCCATTTTAGCTGCGCTGCAGTGTCGAGTGACCGAATTATTTACACCAATTATGTTGACTTGTGAGTTTGTCACTGGTTGAATGCAATCGGTACGTCGACCAGCCGTATAGAAGACTAAAACTTTCAAGTTTCAATTCCTTGTGTTTGACGTGCCGTGTAGGGCGTCTTCCAACATGCCTTTTATATTGAGTGATAACCATGTGATGACTACTCCCCACGTCTTCTTGGTTCCCCGGTGCTCAACATATGAGTATATATTTTATTTTGTGCGTAAAGGATCCGGATTTATTATAAAAATTCATATGAAGTACAAAGCACATCAACATAATAAAAATTACATCAAAATCCTTAGACCATCATATGACCCCTGCTGCCATCAGAACAAGCAGTTATCTCCACTACCTTGCTCTCGAAATAGGCTCTTGTCCCGCTTTATAGATAAATTACTGGAGCCGGCTCCATCTTATTAATGACATCTGTGAAGTCTCCATACACGTGCCCCCAAAGATCAGCGTCCGGAGCCGCAGTGGTTGCCTTTGAACCCATGAAAGGATCTACAACTCCTGACACCATATCTCGTTCTTGCGCACGTACGATGAACCTCGCCATCAAGGAGATGGTAGGAGGCTACGCCGGAGCTTCGCTGACTACGTCCAGACGGACAATCTCGTGGAGGATCGAAGCCCGAAAGACAAACTCAAGAAGAAACGCCGCCATCAGCCCAAGTGCCGCACCTGCAAGAATTAAAAAATCCTAACCTAAACTACTAGCCAGAGAGGAGGCACCCGGATGCCCCTTCTGGCCACCGGCCGCCGGAGCGGCATGCATAGTGGATGCGAATTCACATGCTCATCGATGAAGCCTGGAACAGAGAGTTTGCCCTAGCGACTAAGGGGAAGGGGGTGAAATGTTGGGAAAAGAGTGAGGCACAAATGAAGGTGGCCGGTCGACTCCATCCAACATACTTGGTGTATAACTTACACAACACATACATGAGCTAGCAGAAGTAGTTAGCTCATTTGCTAATTCACACGGGTTATGTTGAGCTAGTGGGTTTGTGAGGGGCGCTCGTGGATTTCTATTAGAGAAACCGCCCAAAGTTCGTTTTCACAAAGTGTACACAGATACTTTCAAACAGCAAAATGGATCGAAAGTAAGTATCATGCGCAGAGGAGACAAATCAGACATATCCATTAGTACATATATTTTTCTTTCCAAAGGAGCACCAAGCAGTTGTAACAACCATCAAGTTCAGGAAGGGCTGACTTCGCAGCCATAGGGTGGTACCAACCATAGAGTAGTACTTAGCTTAGCAGCCGGAGAAGAATTGACTGTTTCAAGTCGTTCTGATGCAAAGTCGTCTCATCTTCTCCTTCAAATACTCATCAACTAAACATGGGATAGTTGACCACATGTGGTAATGCAAAGTCTCTTCTTCGTTTTGTCCCTTTGCACAGCATATTTGGTACTTTCTTTGTTCATTTTTATAAGACATTTTAGACTATTCAGACAGTGCTCAAAACAGTTCAAAACTAGTTGTCTAAAACGTCCTATAAAAACGAACGGAGGGAGTATAAAGTTCGCACGTACACGAGCTAGCTGAAGTAGTCAGTTCTCACCAAACAGAAAATGGCGACCCCACTCACCTCGCTACTCCTCTCCCTACCCCAACAATGGCAGCCCGTCCTCTTGGCACTTCTCTCCATCCTTTCCCTCCTGCTGTGGAGAAGGAGCTCGTCCAGGAAACGGCTCAAGCTGCCACCAGGCCCTGCGAGGGTGCCCCTCCTGGGCAACCTGCACCAGCTCGGCCCCATGCCGCACCGGACCCTGCGAGACCTGGCGCGGGTCCACGGGCCGGTGATGCAGCTGCAGCTCGGCAAGGCGCCGACTGTGGTGCTGTCGTCGGCGGAGGCGGCATGGGAGGCGCTCAAGGCTCATGACCTCGACTGCTGCACGCGGCCCGTGACCGCGGGGACGAAGCGGCTGACCTACGATCTCAAGAACGTGGCGTTCGCACCCTACGGCACGTACTGGCGGGAGGTGCGCAAGCTTCTCACGGTCGAGCTTCTCAGCACGCGCCGTGTCAAGGCGGCTTGGTACGCACGCCATGAGCAGGTATGCCGTATGCCTAGTCACGGTGCACCGAAAATGTACACCATTTTCCCTTCATTGACACGATCTAGATGATACAACCACGTAGAGTTTACATCCGATATCGGCAGTCAAACGAGCACAGTCTGTCTAGCTAGTTACTTAAATGTTGTATATTGTATTCATGTTTAGGTGGAGAAACTGATGAGCACGCTGAGCCATGCAGAAGCAAAGCCAGTGGCACTGGACGGGCACATCTTGAGCCTCTCCGACGGTATCATCGGCACGGTAGCGTTCGGCAACATCTATGGCAGTGATAAGTTCTCCCAGAATAACAGTTTTCAGGCCGCACTCGACAATGTTATGGAGATGCTATCCAGCTCCGGCTCCTCCGCCGAGGACTTGCTCCCCGGAGTCGTTGGCCGCCTTGTTGACCGCCTTACCGGATTCGTAGCCCGCCGCGAGCGAATATTCACACAGTTAGACGCCTTCTTTGAGATGGTCATCCAGTATCACCTGGACCCTAAGCGTGTGCTGCCTCAGAATGGCGGCGACCTCATTGACGTCCTCATCGACCTCTGGAAGAAACCACGTGGCACATTTAGCTTCACCAAGGACCACGTCAAGGCCGTAATCTTTGTAAGTCATAATAATTCAACACTTACAGCCCGTGCATAGATTCTTAAGAAAAGAAATCAAAGCTGGTAATAACACTAATCATTGATGATGTGCAGTCGACGTTCGTTGCTGGCATTGACACTAGTGCAGCAACGATTATGTGGGCGATGTCGGAGCTGGTCCGGAAGCCGCGCGTGCTCAAGAAGGTGCAGGACCATATTAGGGCCTTGGTGGGAGGCAACAAGAGAGTGAAACCAGAAGACATGCCCAAACTCAGCTACCTCAGGATGGTGGTGAAGGAGACCTTGCGGTTGCACCCGGCAGCACCGCTTCTACTGCCAAGGGAGACCATGCGAGACATCAAGATCGGTGGGTATGACGTGCCGGCCAAGACACGGATCTATGTGAATGCATGGGCGATCGGCAGAGACCCGATAAGCTGGTCTAACGACCCAGATGAGTTCAATCCTGATAGGTTTGAAGTAAATGATATAGACTTCAAAGGCGAGCATCCAGAGCTAATGCCGTTTGGCGCGGGACGGCGGATATGCCCAGGCATCTCCATGGCCATGGCCACCATCGAGTTTACGCTTGCCAATCTGCTCTTCTGTTTTGAGTGGGCGCTCCCAGAGGGGACGACAATGGATGATGTGAACATGGAGGAAGAAGGAAGGCTCATCTTGCACCGAAAGGAGCCACTCATACTCGTTCCCGCCGCATACCACCACGACCTTGAATAGAGTGCCACCACCAGGCCATATGCGACCTAATAAAGATGGAAACATCCTGGACTAGTGTCTCACTAAAATGCCGTATGCACAAGTTGGCCAATTTTCTTATTTCGTGTAAAACTGGGAGTAAAGTGGGCCTTTTTCGTTATCTTATAAAAACTGAATTTACTCACATATATTTACTGCCGCCAAATCTACAATGACACCTAGATATATTGATTTGTCGCTTGAATTACTCTGAATGTTCTGAAACCAAATCGAATTATCCCTGCTACTTTTTCAGGACACACGCATATTTATCGCTTTGAGTACACGGCAGCCTTATCATACAATATTGCCTATGTGGCGTATACACATTTCCCAGGACACACACATATTTATTCATAGACCTAATAAAGAAAACCCAGAGCCGTTACACTTGTCCATATTACATCTTAATATTTCAGCGTTCTTACTGGCGAGGCATTTCATTGGCTCAGACTAGCCAAGAAATGAGATTGCATTTTTTGCTATTTGGGCACGTCAAGTAGGCACAGCCAGCATTTAGGAAAAAAAGGGCACTAGGGAGAAGGACTGTCTAACAAAAAAACCACACATATTGTTCTGTGAATCACATGAATATGGAACGGATAGAGTGAGTGAGTACAACAGCGCCGTTGTGCTGGTGGGAGGCAACCTCCAACTGAATCAACTAGTGGAGGTTGAGAGCTGACCCCCAACTAATAATCAAGTAATGGATGCTGGCATTTTTTGTCTTTTTGAGATGATGGAGGGTGAGATCCATTAGGAAACATCCATAGCTCGACCAAGGTTTCCTCTCAATGTGGCGACATGGGTGGGCCTTGCAAATCACAGAAATGCCTCGAAGCACGGCAATGTCAATTATGTGTGCAATTTGTGGCTTTGGTAAAAGAAAAGTAGACCCCCATGAAGCTTAAACCTCGTTTGGATGTTTAAGTTAGGTTTCATGTCCTCGAACTGGAATTAAATATGGCACAGTTCTGTTGTTTGGATGCACAAGGAAAACGAATAGGGGATGTAGATCCAGTTCTTTCTGAATTGGACAACAACTTCAGTTAGAGCTCCCCAATACCAAGCTCCACCCGTGTAAACTTTGAGACTAGAGGTATCCTTTTTTTTTGACCCAGTTCGAGCATCTAGCTTCTAGTGCGGGCGCGATCCAGTGGGACAACATTGATGCTCCTATCACCATGGTGCACTCCTTCTCACCGCACCTTCCCAGCAATCACCAGCAACCCCTTGTTGTAGATAGGCAATCAGTATGGTTGCTCTTGACCCACTAAAGTTGTTGATCATGATGTCTATTGCTCAGTAAATTTAGAAACTTGACGTCTTGATCTTTAACGAGTTTGTTAACTTGATTCACAAGAAATTTTACTCCTTGAGCACATGTGAGGCCCTATAGAAAGAACATGAAAAAAGTGGTTTATGTCTTTCTGCTATCCGATCACATCACTATTTTTTGTTCAACAAGCTCCATCCATGACATGTTTCCGGTACTAATTTGCATGTGCTTGGCAAATAGATCGGAGTACAGTTCCACGGTGAATACATGAAACCTATAGTGTGACATAGAGCACAATTGACAAGAAAAACCTTAACACTATTAATTATGGAAGTTCTTTTATAGTTCAACAAGGCATTATGAGCATCAACATTCAATTGTGTTTATTTTGTAAGATATTATATATTCACACCCAAGGTGGATTTGCGTAGACAAGATTGAGCAGAGAGAAAGCAAGGAAGGGAAGAGAGGCCCAAACATATCATTGTGTTTCAACAATCATTTGCACGGGGCCAAAATGTTACCAAGTTGTGAGCTTGAGAGATATCGTAAACTCGACAGTCACTTGTAGATGACACGCCACAAGTGTGTTAGTAGTGGATGATGTAGTCTTGGGTACCACCTTTAGACATGCTTTGTTGCAATATTTATGATATAACACATCTTACTCTTACCAGATAACACACCGGCCGTGTGTTAAAGTGGACATTTGTAGAACTAGAAACTAAAAGTTTTAAACCACACAAAGTAAACGATTGCGTGACTTGCACTCAGTCTATTTTCATAGATGTTTAGAAACTTTGATTTGCAATGATGCAATTTTCTTTAGCGTGGAAGTTGGAGTTCCAACTATTAATTGCTAAAGATTTTGAGTTTGGTTGGGGTCTGCCTATCCGGTACAAGTGCCTATGTAGTATCTGACAGTGTCACTGATCATCTCATATAAAGAGGCCCAGCCCCACATATAGTATATATAAACCTTGAATTTGGGTATGATTTGAATTATGGGATTAATGTACTTTTCACTCTATGCTTGCAACTGAATTGAATGGTTGAAGTATTTCCAAGGCTACTCCATTATCAGAATCAGCCACATTGTAGGTTGTGTCATCACGTTATTATCGAATCAATGCACTTGATCACCACTTTGTAATCCTAACTAAACTAAATGCTTTAGCTTGAGCTATGTTTGTCCTGCCCCAATAGCAATTCTACTATGTCTCCGAAAGTCTGAATCCCAGTCATACTGAAGTATTGAGAATCACTTCTATTTTTCCAAACATTGGGAAAAGAAAATTATACATATACTTTCATACAAATAAATAAGGGATAAGAGAAATGATTTAAACCACATGCTTCTGTTCCATATTCCTATATCATGACAACAACATAGTAAAATCAAAAGTGGTTAACTGTTTCTTATTTGGACTTCACTAATCTCTACCAAGGTTTTGGTTACCGAATGGGGCATTTTTACCAAGGGGGACCGGTAAACGTGGTTACCACGGTTACCACGAAATTTCAAGCAAATTTTGAACAAAATTTGTAATTCAACTTTGAATTCAAATTCTTTCAAAATAGATATAGATAGCACTTGAACTTATATTTATCATAACAGAGCTACTAGCTCAATGGAACATTGTGTACGCGAGTGCTGTGAGGTGCTGCCATAATTTACTATACATTGAGCGTTTGAATTCAAAAAAATCGATTTTTTTGCTCGAAATGACCACTAATCGAGGGAGGCTGAAATAGGTGGTAATGATAGTAAATCTTGAAATTTCGAGCGGTAACCAAAACCCTGATCTCTACTACATAAAAGAAACGGAATATTCCGTTTCCCGTCTTATGTCGCTCACGGTGACGATCTTCGTCCAGCCTTCGCTCGTCGCGCTCGTTCTCTTGTCCGCGTGGCCAACATCTGCAGGCCCAGAAAGGCCCGAGACAAAGGCCCGTGCAGAGTCGAGCACGCGTGTTCCCCCAGTCGAGCCGCCCCACCTCCAACCGGTGCCCTAGATGAGGTCGTCGCCCCGCCTTCGTGCTGCCATCGGCAGCGCTGAATGAGGATGCCACCTTGCTTCTTCCCTCCGTACCCAAACATGCCTCCCTCGGCAGGAGACCTACCTAGACGGGGTGCTGGTATCCTTCACTCCTTTGCTCGTGCATGTGAGGTGCCAAACGGGGGCGGCGGGGAACGTAGGTATATAGGGCGGTGTTGGAGTGGGGATTGGCAAGGGAGACAGGGCGCCGCTGGGGCAGAAGAGACGATGATGTAGCGGGCCAAGATTGCCGCAGCGCTGGAGACCGGTGAGAGATGAGAGAGAGATTGTTTTGGCTACACTGATGTGTTGTTGTGCGTCCAACTACTACTACTGCTAGCAGGGATGAGAGAGAGATGAGATGACATTTTCTATGCTTATTTGCTTGATGGTACTCACAGATAAGATAGTTTAGGAAGTGCAAGAGATTGATCCCAGCTAGAAGAGAGATGGGATGAGATATATTATGCTGCACGGATGTTGTTTTTGCTATTTGTTGTCACTCAGGGAGGGAGGGAGGGACAGAGTTCAGTAGTGCTTTGTTGTTGCGAACAAATGTGCAAAGTAACATCTAAAACTAAGAAGAATGGTCAAGCCAAGGTCTTCACCGGTAAGAAACTTGACAACATTGTGCAATCCTCACAATACAGCTCTCCTCACAAATATTGGATTATGTGGCTGCCTCCATATAGACAACTAATGCTTATGTCAACACCATGTATAGCTTTGCTAACTCTGTCAAACTTTATATGTTTCTACTTTTTGATTTTCGATCCCCGGAATGAATCTACATTCATTACATGATTTTAGTAATATCTGTTAAATCTTTCTTGAAGCATGCCATGATAGTGTACAAATTTATCTGTTAAATCTTTCTTGAAGCATGCCATGATAGTGTACACATATTTTTGTTCTCTTGAAAATAATAGTCTACTAAACAAAGCTAGGTCAAATGCGAGCTAACCTGTGGTTGGATGGTTAGGGTGATTAGATTGGATGCCCAATGATAGAAGCTGAATATGAGTCGCTGTTATCCAAGGAAAATAAAGTGTATGTTTGAAACATGGTTGAGGGAGAGGGATTGTGAGCCAGATGCGCCATTGAATGATGATGAGTTTGAATTAGGAAGGCGGAGACATGAAGGCAGTGGACAAAAAAATAAGAAGAGAAGAGTAGTGCCTCATGATTGTTGTTAAACCATTAGAATAGTATGCCACGTTGCAATGCACGGGCATTTACCTAGTGAATTAAATTTATTTAGTGAATCTTTTTACGTGCTCACCCAACCAAACCACCTTATAACATGCATCATTTTATTTATAGAAAGACTGCATGCGACACCCGGATTTGAGCTCTAGTGTACCCCCCCCCTCCCCAACTCCACCACCATGATAGATGTAATAGGTGGTTCTCATGTTATAATGTTAGCACCAAGAGGTGGTTCCCATGTTATAATAGGCATCGTAGAGAAAATGTGAGGATGACTACTACGGTAGATATAATAAGCAAGGAATGAATATATATATATATATATATATATATATATATATATATATATATATAGGGAAAAGCATAGTTATTGTGTTTCTCACCAGAGGTGGCAATCAGGGACACACATTCTTGTTGGGATCTGGTCCATCTACTTTCCCATTTTACATTTCTTTCATTTTATGTGATTGATAGTTATTTCCTCATATAGACGGAACAGGACCACGGTCCCCTCTTCATAGCCAGTAGACTTAGTGGGTAGGCTGCCAAACTTGCAGCGGTGCAGACCTCGGCCCGCGCAAGATGGTTCCTAACCCTCGAACGGTTCCAAAATGCTGAAACTGCATATCGCAGGAAAGGTTCATGAGTTTTATTTGGTAATGACAGTCATTCACCTGGTACATGGCTCCATAAACACTGCAATGCCAAACACCGTATTTTTATGTGTTAACCCGGCCTGAGCATTAAGGAAAGGACATTACAACATATATAATATCACCATCCTTTTTTGTAATGCAACGCTTGCAGTTTCTAACATGAAGTCATGCATAGTAGGAACATCAAAGGGTTATGAACGCACTAACCCCGTCATCATATTATTTGGTGCATCAATTGATCGTCTCCCATCACTTATTAATGACTGATGAATGTAAGGTCCATGTAAATATCACGGTGTGCTTAGCTGCTTGCAAAAAATGAGTGTAAATTAACTACTTAATGATGAAAAATAAGGTCCATTTTGCACGGGTGAATGCATAGTGTGACCCATTCCTGACAACATCTCGGAAGCGTAGAGAATGACATGCACGTCGAGACAATATCTCTGAGCCACGTCCGGGTTTTCATGGAACGCCAGGTCACGCACAAGCTGTTCTCTGGTGACAGAAGGACACACCAGCTAGCACGCATCTTTCCAAAATTAGGTATCACGCATGCATGGTTTCAGAGAGCAACGTACAGAGCCTTGCATCAGATCCGTCACAGCAAAACTCGCTAGTCAAAGGCCACATGTGAGTTAAGATATCTTGTTGCTGTCTTCTACACTTTCGAGGCCTAGATTAGACACTGCACTACCTCACATATTCATCCATGCTAGTAGCTCCGTCTCACGCACCTGTCCTCCTCCGATGTGGCTGCCACATGCCATTGCTGAATCTCGTGGTGGATGCATCCCACAATTGTTGTGGTTGAGAACGACCACAGCGACAGCGGTCCCTTTGCCGGAGAGATGGATGCTTTCCAGCACAAGCAAGCCGTCCACTTCGCTGTCGTGAGGTGAGGATGTCCTCCGCGTCCCTGCTTCTGCTTGCCGTCCACACTGCCGTGGCGCTCCACGGCTAGTCCATCTCTCTCTTGCGAGATCTTGGGTGGATGACTACAGTTAAGACCGAGCCACCATCCGACGGCCATCAACGAGCCGCCGTGGAGGACATCATCGCCTCATCTAAGTCGGGCCCGACGTGGAGCCTGCCCTGAGCCCAATGGCCAGCCTGCCCCAGCCTGACGTCGTCGCCGTGTAGCTGGATCTTTATGTTTGATGACCTAGTTCAAAGTATATTTTATAGAGAGACCAAAGTAGGGTGTGTCCGTCAAACTGGGTAGGCGGGCATGACCAACGCTAGTGGTCAGTCCGTGAGCTGTGAGCATGTAGCAGGCTAGCAGCCTTTGACTTGTGAGTATGCACGGAGGGATATGCTCAGATGCTGCAAGCTTCAGTAGCTGTATCGCAGGCTAGCAGCCTTTGACTTGTGAGTATGCACGGAGGGATATGTTTAGATGCTGCAAGCTTCAGTAGCCGTATCTCGTAAAATGATATGCGTAGAAGGAGCTAAAAGAAGGAAGATACATGCATGCGCCCATAGTCATCAGTCTCACGTGCATGCATGTAAGAGCCAATTGAACAGGCATGTGCGTTTGGCAGCTTGTTTGAGCCACTAGTTTGCGGGGAATGGAGCGTCGGTAGAATGAAAACGCTGTTAAGACCGTGAAAACTATTCATTTTTGGTAGCATGTGATAGACTAAACACTAATTAATCACTACTCCCTCGGTCTCAAAATAAGTGCCTCAACTTTGTATCAATTTTAGTATAAAATTGTACTAAGCTTAAGACATTTATTTTGAGACGAAGAGAGTACAATAAAGCATGGAAAATATAATTACTACAGGCTAACATAGAAAATTATATTGGCCACATAAGAAATAACATTGGAGATACTATTCATTTTTGTTCCCATGCTCGGCCAACCCTCTCTCACTAGTGCAGAACCGGGCAATAACACCGGTTCATAAGGCCCTTTAGTGCCGGTTAGGTAACCGGCACTAAAATGTGGGCACTAAAGGCCCCCCTCCTTTAGTACTGGTTTAGCACGAACCGGTGCTAAAAGGCAACCACGTGGCACGAGCCAGCTCCGGGGGGCGGGAGCCCTTTAGTACCGGTTGGTAACACCAACCGGTACTAAAATGTTTGGGGTTTTTTTGGTTTTATGATTTTTTTTCATTTAATTTTGTGTTTTCCATTTTAATTCTTTTTCGTTTGCTGGTATTTTATGGTACTACATATTGTACACGTTATGCATATATATATATATATATATATATATATATATATATATAGAATTTCTAGTAGAACCAATCATATATATATCATCAATCTCTCACAAACCACCATATTAATTTACACATATACACATGTATAGCTATATACAATTTCTCCTACATATGCATGTTGCCTTCGGAGCCAGTGGCATTAGCCTAATTGGTGCCTTCGGAGCACGATGACAATTGGAAGTGGTTCATGACCTGGTCGATGGGGGCGGTTGCGGGTAATAGTATTCTCCCTTCGGATTTATGACATGGTCGAGCAAAAATCCCGCTATTTCCTCTTGAAGTGCTTCTACGCGCTCCGTTTCTAGGAGCTTGTCCCGCACCTCTTTGAACTGTTAAGAAGGAGATCAATATGCATGTGTATTAGTTGTGTGACTAGATATCGATAATGGTGTAAAAATTGTGAATAGTGTTCTGACAAGCGTACCCATTCCTGTCTTTGAGATCTGCTCTTTTCGGACGCCATCATGTGAATGTTCTCGCAAACGCAGAATGCACACAGATCAGTCCCCTGCGCCTGCTTCAGGGCCTTTATTACGAGAATGGAATTTAATTTGATCAGATAATAATTAATCAAGCATGATAATTAAAGAGATGACAGCTAGCTAGCTAGCTAGCTAGTACAACTTAATTACTTACCTTGGGTCGAAACCATTTCAGCTGTCGTTTCCATTCGCCTTCTGTGACGCTGATGAACCTTGCCCAAGCCCTGCCCGCCGACAAAGAAAATGAATAAAGGGATTATTAAATAGTTCATATCATGAAATGACGAACTAAATAGGCCGAGATATATAATTAATAATGATTGAAATTACCTGTTGACTATCCCAAACAAGATGTTATAGTCACTATTTGCTTTGAGTAGCGAGTCCAGTATTTCAACTGTTCCGGCGTCAACTTTAATGATACACAAGATCCAGTGAAATCTGCATGCACACACGTTTGCATGTCTTAATTAAGCGGGCATATGTAAGCAAAAACATGTAGCTAGCTAGTAGGCAAAAACAGAGAATTTGTAGTACAAGAAAGTGTGACTCACTGGAAGTTGTAAGGAAGTAGTATATCTTCATTGTATTTGAGGAGCTTCAAGAACTCTAGCATGCTGTCATCTACCTGCTTTTCATAATGCTTGCTTATTTTCCATGTGTATTCATTAACGGTGTTTGGGTCAATGAACCCAATGCCATAGCGTCCACCTTTTCTCATTTCATACATCTTCATCCTGCATAATACCACAGAAAAGAATATAGTGAGGATAATTACAGGTAATGATTGATCAAAAGGATCACTACAGCTAGCTTGAGACTTAAATTACAGAAAGAAATCACTTACAGACAATAGCAACTGACGATAGATTTGTCGAGTGCGTCTTGATTGTATAACTGAAATAGTTCAGAATACTCAACGGTCACAGATTTCTCATGGCAGTAATGATCCTTCTTGACTTGCACCATGAGGGACTCTCGATCGGATCTCTTGGTAATGTTCATGTACCATTCATGTAATTCATACATTCTCGTTGGGAGCTTCTTGACCTCTTCTGGCTTGACCAAAGGTTGGCCCCGGGCATATTTCCGTTTTATTTCCTCCTCTTTAGGCACAGACATGTCCTCGATCTCGAGGAGTTGTCCAACAGTGATTTTGAGAGTTTCAGCCTGCATTATATGCTCCTGGGTTATTACCACATCGCCCACCTCGGGAACGTAAACTGTTTGGCCACAATAATATTGGGCGCGCGTATTGTCACGTGTTGTTGGCGGCACAACAAGCGGGGGGATCGATTGCGCCGCCTGTTCTACCAGCTGGGCAACGGTTTTCCCGCATTTTTTGACAGTTGCTTGTTGTTTGCTCGAGCTCGAGCTCGCCTACTTCTGTAGACGTTGTCGATGTAACTTCCTGATGTGACGCTCATAGTCTGTGTCAACAAGCTTGGGAGCTGGTGGTTGAGCCATACGAATGAAGTGGTCAACTACTTCCACAGGCACTTTCTCCCTTGGCGGCGGTGGCGGTTTCGGTCCAAAATGGGCGTCGACTTCTGCCCGCACTATGGCATTGGTTTACTCCTCGGTCCTATCGTAAGCCCTCTCAGGAAGAGGAGTACTGAGGTTTGGACCATATTTATATCGCTTGCCTCCGCCTGTACTTCCTGTACTATGACCTCGACTGGTACCGCTACGCACCATAGCTGCGGGGTGTCTCTTCTGCGATTCCTGAGGCGGCGGAGATGGCTGACGGGGCTGAGTCGGATGAGGAGGAGTGGCCTGAAGCTGTGCCGGACTTGGAGGAGGAGTGGCCTGAGGTTGTGCTGGACTTGGAGGAGGAGTGGACGTCTGACGCTGTGTTGGACTTGGAGGAGGAGTGGCCTGACACTTTGCCGGACTTGGAGGAGGAGGAGTGGCCTCACGTGTTGGTGGACTTGGAGCGGGAGTCTGCTGACTCGGTGGCGGACTTCGACGAGGAGTCGGGTGACACGGTGTCAGTGGCCTTCGAAAGATGATGCAATCCTTTCTCCATAGGATGACATGATGTATGGCCTCTCCCAATGTGTGCTCGTCGTCACCTCCAGGAATGTCAAGCTGTAGCTCCGAATATGGGTCCACCACCTCATCAACCAAGACACAAGCATAGCCCGCTGGAATCGGGTTGCAATGGAAGGTTGCCTCGGGGGAATTTGAAAAAGCAACGGCGTCCGCCACCTTCATGGATATGTTCTTCATTTTGAAGTGTAGCTCGCAGTTAGTGTTCTCCGTGATGTCATCCACGGGGTATCTATCCAGCACTGCGTCGCCCGGGGCGGAACCCACGCTGCTTCTCGGCATGGACGGGGCGGTGGTATCCAATGCTGGATCATCCGCTAGCTGCTGCAGCTGATGAGACCCCCTTTGGTGGCTAAGTGAGTCGATCTGCTCCTGCTGCCGCTGGAATTTAGCTGCCAATTCCGCTTGACTTGCTTCTAGGCCTTGAAGGCGTTCATAGTCCTGCTTCCTCTGCTCCTCCTCCATCTTCCTCTTCTTCTCCTCCGCAATCTTCTTTCTCGCACGGGTTCTGTAGTCGGCGTTCCAGTCCGAAAACCCCTCATACCACGGAATAGCGCCCTTGCCTCATGTTCTTCCCGGGTGTTAAGGATTTCCCAGGGCACGCGTAAGCTCGTCGTTCTCTCTGTTGGGCTGGAACACCCCCGATCGAGCCTCTTCTATTGCAACAAGTAGCGCATCGTCGGCTCCGTTCAGACATGCCTTCGTCGAAACATTGCCTGTCTTCGGGTCCAACTCCCCCCCATGCGCATAGAACCAAGTCCTGCACCTGGGGGGCCAGCTCTTAGTAACCGGAGTGACACTTGCATCCTCCATCTCTTTCTCAGACTTATCCCACTTAGGCATTGCCACCGCGTAGCCACCTGGCCCCAGCTTATGGAACTTATCCTTTTTTCGGCATTCTTCTTGTTTATTCTTGACCGTTCCTTAGCTAATTCTGAATCCTTGAATTTCACGAAAAAATCGTCCCAATGAGCACTTTGATTCTCTAGTATCCCCTCGAATACTGGAGTCTTCCTTCCTCCCTTGACGTACTTCTCCCACATCGTTCTCTTGTGGTTCTTGAATGCAACTGCCTTCTTCCTAAAAGCAGCGTCCTTGACTTTGGGCCTTTTGGGCCTACCTCTTCTGCGATGCCCTGTTGGGCCTACTGGGCTAGCGGGCCTGCATCCGGGCCCAACTTGAATTTGGGTTTCTAGTCGTATGCAGGCCGCTGTGGCCCAGTAGGTGGGCTTTTTTTTTCTTATTTTTTTTGCTTTATTTATTTTTGTGAATAACTTAACTTTGAAAATAGATTTTTCAGTGATTCTTTTTTTATGTTAAATATTAGTGTGTTTTATCATTATATTCAATTTGGTAATGCTTAGGTTATTTAAAAAATGAAATGCCTTTGTAACGCATGAGTTTTCGTCCGAAACCCAGATACTTCGAAACAGATTGTCCATTTTGTACACGAAGTGCATCCAGTTTTTGCGGTAACCCTCTCTACTTTTTTGCACATGCTATGTGGGTGAAATTATGATACCATGCCAACTTTCAACCTTTTCTGAGTTCATTTGAAATGATTTTCAATTTCAGGGTCATTTAGGTGAAAAAATCAGTAAATGCATGAAAGAATTTGCTTGCACATAAAATTTCTTCGCGTTTCAAATGCCAAAACACATAACTAGCTACCCTAACTATTACAGAGATTCCCTCCTAGGTGTGAAACACAGAAGAAAGTGATGATAGTTAAGCCGATCACATTCCAGATCTTTGGGTGTGACACTTTTTCTTCGCGTGTGTCCCTTTGCGTCGTAGCCATGGAAAATCTTCATCATTTAACGGGATGCTCGGGTCAATATTCACTGTGAATGGAGCAATTTCATCAAACTTTTCATAATCTTCTGACTTGTCTGTCTTGTCATCCACTCCCACGATGTTTCTCTTCCCAGAAAGAACTATGTGCCGCTTTGGCTCATCGTACGATGCATTCGCTTCCTTATCTTTTCTTTTTCTTGGCTTGGTAGACATGTCCTTCACACAGAAAACCTATGCCACATCATTGGCTAGGACGAATGGTTCGTCTGCATACGCAAGATTGTTGAGATCCACTGTTGTCATTCCGTACTGCGGGTCTTCCGTTACCCCGCCTCGTGTCATATTGACCCATTTGCACCGAAACAAAGGGACCTTCAAACCACGTCGATAGTCAAGTTCCCATATGTTCTGTATATAACCATAATATGTTTCCTTCCCCGTCTTGGTTTCTGCATCAAAGCGGACACCACTGTTTTGGTTGGTACTCTTCTTATCTTGGGCGATCGTGTAAAATGTATTACCATTTATCTCGTACCCTTTGAAAGTCATTATATTCGAAGATGGTAACTGGGACAGCAAGTACAGGTCATCTTCAATAGAGGTGTCATGCATGGTACGTGCTTGCAACCAGCTGGCGAAACTCCTGGTTTGTTCACGTGTAATCCAGTCATCAGACCGTTCCGGGTGTTTGGAGCATAGCAAATTCTTGTGTTCATCCATATACGGAGCCACTAAGGCGGAATTCTGTAGAACTGTGTAGTGTGCTTCAGTGAGAGAATGTAACGCCCTCGATGCGGCTATAGCTCCCACGTGTTGAGGCACGACTTAGAGACATAACCGCATTGAAAGCAATGTCGCAAGTTAGGCAATCATCACAACATCCCATGTAATATATAGAATAAAAGGGGAGATACATAGTTGGCTTACACTCGCCACGTCACATCAAAGTACATAAATAACATACATCATCCAAACACTCATGGCCCGACTACGGCGCCAAAATAAAAGACAACCCAACAAGCGACATAGGTCCCGATCAAACCCCAACTGGGCACCACTACTGATCATCAGGAAAAGACACATAGTAACGCTGAGAATCCTCGTCGTACTCTCACTTGAGGTCAAGCGCGCCATCTGGAGCTGTATCATCTGTCCCTGCATCCGGTGTAATAGTAATCTGTGAGCCACAGGGACTCAGCAATCTCGCACCCTCATGATCAAAACTTTTTAAGCTTAATAGGTAGGATGGGGTAAATATATGTGGAGCTCCAGCAAGCGACTAGCATATATGGTGGCTAACTTATTCACAAAGGAGAGCGAGAAGAGAGAGCCAAGCGCGAGCGAGAAACTAGAGAGCAACCTGCGCAAACATAACTCCAACACCGTGTCCACTTCCCGGACTCCGTCAAGAAGAGGCCATCACGGTAACACACGCGGTTGATTCATTTTAATTAATTAAGGTTCAAGTTATCTATAACCGGGCATTAACAAATTCCCATCTGCCCATAACCGCGGGTGAAAGAACATGCGGTGCCCCCATGTTTGGTTTTGGTAATTGATGACAATCTCTATGGACTAATGGTTGCCTTGAGTTATATTTGAAGGTTTTGTCCATAGGCTTTTCTTGGAGTACATGTGTTGGTTTCAAGGAGAGTTTGTGTCGACCAAGGTGCTATTCAAGGAATTACCTAAAGATTGGTCTTGTGAGAGGTTGATCAAGACTAAGTTAAAGAGTGAATCAAGTTGATCAACCCACAAAGCGTAGAAGATGTACCGAGAGGGATCAAGTGATCCCATGGTATGGTAAGCATTGTCAATTACGCTTTATGTTCTAACCCATGGTCTTCGTGAGAGTTCTTTGTGGGGTTAGGTTGCGGTGTGCAAGTTCAAGTGGAGTATCACGAAGAGATCAAATGCTTGAAGCTTGCCGTCCTTTGTGGTGACAATGGACTTGTGAAGATGTGCGGAAGAGTGGCTCACCCATAGTGGAGTATGGGGGAGCAATCAACTAGTCTTCATTGTGCCAGCGCAATCAAGTAAGGTGGTCCAACTTGAGTGAGTCAAGATCGTCATCATCTAGCTCAAGTGGACCATGTGCAAGGAAAAGGTTTGCCCTTGATAGGTTTTCTATTTTACTGGTCTCATGATGGTTGTTGGGAGACCGGGTTATAGGATCGGTTGCCGTACTATCAAGGGGGGCTCTCGATGAGTAGCTTGACCGTATCATTTGTAGAGAGCTCAAACCATTGCATCCTTGCATCATCTTTCTTGGTTCTTGTTTGGTTCTCTTTGTGAGTCTTAGAGCTTATGGTCATTTGATGACAAGCTTGAGTTCATAAAAAACGGAGTTCGCATGCATCTTCTATGATGTTTTCGATGTTGGAGGTTTTGCCGGTTCTTCTCAGTTGGAGGTTTCACTCCTCCGATGTTGTCGCTGTTTTGATGCTACTCGTCGTCTTGTTTTTAACAAGCTTGAGTTTGCTCAATTCGGAGCTCATATGCAGAAGTTATGGCAGTTCTGGTTTTCTGGAGTGTGGTTTTTCTCCTAGACCCAACGGTAGTACCGCGGGCCACAGCGGTAGTACCGCTGAGGCTCACTAAGCGGCAGTACCGCTCCTCGGAGCGGTAGTACCGCTTGATGGCCTCAGCAGCAGTGCCTCTGCGGATCCGTGCTCCTACCGCCTCGACACAGTGGTTGGAGCGGTAGTACGGCTGCAGTCCACTAAGCGGTAGTACCGCTCCTCGGAGCGGTAGTACTGCTTGCTGGGCTCAGCCGCAGTACCGCTGTGGCTTCGTGCTCCTTCCGCTTCGATTCGAGTGCGCATTTTCTCGTGTCGGGTTTTGCGGTACTAGCTGCGGTAGTAGTGGCGGTAGTGCTGCTTGTGAGCGGTAGTACCGCCCTACCTCCGCGGTAGTACCGCTCTGGGTCCCAGGCCCAACCCTTTTCTTCTGGCGCGGCAGTACCGATGAGGGGGAGCGGTAGTACCGCTTACGAGCGGTAGTACCGCCCTGCCTCCGCGGTAGTACCGCTCTCTGCGGGGCTGAGTGGGGGTTAACGGTTGGATTTTCCCCCTCCTATAAAAGGGGGTCTTCTTCACCGTTGAACCTTAATCTTTTGAGCTCATGTTCTTCCCCCATTGTTGACCTTCTTCGAGCTTGCTAACTCTCAATCCCTCCATGGATTCTTGCTAGTTTTTGAGGGAAAAGAGAGAGGAGATCTAGATCCACATTTCCACCAATCACTTTCTCCTCTATGTGAGGGGAACCCCTTGGATCTAGATCTTGGAGTTCTTGGTGTTCTCCTTCTTGTTCTTCCTCTCATTTTCCTCCCTAGCATTAGTTGCTTTGGTGGGATTTGGGAGAGAAGGCCTTGGGCACTCCATGTGCCCTTGCCATTGCATTTGGTGCATCGGTTTGAGTTCTCCACGTGATACGTGGAAGTTACAAGTTGAGAAGCTTATTACTCTTGGGTGCTTGGGTGTCCTAGACGGTTGTTGGTGTTCGGAGCTCAATCATTGTGGTGCAAAGCTCCGGGCAAGCGTCGGGGTCTCCAATTAGGTTGTGGAGATCGCCCCGAGCAATTTGACGGGTACCGGTGACCGCCCCCAAGGGTTGCCAAAGTGTACGGGTTCGGTGACCGCCCCTAAGGGTTGCCATTTGTACGGGTTCGGTGACCGCCCTCAAGGGTCCCTTAGTGGAATCACGGCATCTTGCATTGTGCGAGGGCGTGAGGAGATTACGGTGGCCCTAGTGGCTTCTTGGGGAGCATTGTGCCTCCACACCGCTCCAAACGGAGATTAGCATCCGCAAGGGTGTGAATTTCGGGATACATCATCGTCTCCGTGTGCCTCGGTTATCTCTTACCCGAGCCCCTTTACTTATGCAATTTACTTTGTGATAGCCATATTGTTTCTTGTCATATATCTTGCTATCACATAGTTGCGTATCTTGCTTAGCATAAGTTGTTGGTGCACATAGATGAGCCTAGTTGTTTTAGGTTTTGTGCTTGACAAATTAACCGCTAGGTTTATTCCGCATTTGTTCAAGCCTAAACCGTAATTATTTTAAAATGCCTATTCACCCCCCCCTCTAGGCGACATCCACGATCTTTCAGCGGGCACGGCTTTGGAAAGTTCAATCCCTGCAGGGGAGTCCCAACTTAGCCCATGACAAGCTCTCATGGTCAACGAAGGAATAGACCTCCACCCGAGACATTCCGATCAGACTCGGTATCCCGGTACAACAAGACATTTCGACAGGTTAAAACAAGACCAGCAACACCACCCGCTATGCCGACAAATCCCGATAGGAGCTGCACATATCTCGTTCTCAGGGCACACCGGATAAGCTAAGCGTACGGGAGCCAACGTAACCCAAGTTGCCAAGGGACGGCCCCGCATGGTGCTCTAGGGTGGACCAACACTCAGAGGAGCACTGGTCCGGGGGGGGTTAAAATAAGATGACCCTCGGGCTCCGGAAACCCAAGGGAAAAGAGGCTAGGTGGCAAATGGTAAAACCAATGTTGGGCATTGCTGGAAAAGCTTTAATCAAGGCGAACTATCAAGGGGTTCCCATTATCACCCAACCACGTAAGGAACGCAAAATCCGGGAACATAACACCGATATGACGGAAACTAGAGCGGCAAGAGTGGAACAAAACACTAGGCGAGAGGCCAAGCCTTCCACCCTTTACCAAGTATATAGATGCATTAAGATAACATGGCAATATAATGATATCCCAACAAGTAAATGAATGTTCCAACAAGGAATGGCTCCAATCTTCACCTGCAACTAACAACGCTATAAGAGGGGCTGAGCAAAGCGGTAACATAGCCAATCAACGGTTTGCTAGGACAATGGTGGGTTAGAGGTTTGACATGGCAATTTGGAGGCTGACAAGCAAGTGGTAGGCATCGTAGCATTGGCATAGCAAAAGAGCGAGCAAACTAGCATAGCAAAGATAGTAGTGATTTCGAGGGTATGATCATCTTGCCTACAAAGTTGCAGAGTTGACTGGATCCTCAAAAGCAAACTCAACGGGCTCCTCATTAGCAAACTCGTCTCCCGGCTCTACCCAAACAAGACAAACAAGCAACAAAGATACAATCAACCACGTGCAAACTCAAACAATAAGATGCAATGATGGTATGCTATGCGGGATGCGATGCGGTATGCAAAATGCAAGATATGACAGGAAATGCATGAACCTGGCCTCAACTTGGAAAACCAAGTGTGCCGCTGGAAAGATGGGATGAAATCGCTTGAAAACCATATAAAGAACGCCGGAATCGGAGTTACGGTTTGGAAATGGCAAGCGATTTAAGAATGACACCGGTCTGCGATTTACAGCAAGTAGGCATCTAAATGCAACGAAATAAACATGCTACAGCACCCAAACATGACAACAAAATACATGGCAGGGATGCACACAATATGCTTAACAAAACACTAGCACTGAGCCACGGTCAAATCATACATATGAGGTTCAAACAAGCATGGCAAAAACGCAAATGCAAAACAGATTTCAGACTTAGTGAAATTAACACTTGTCTGAAATCTGTTTTGCATTTGCGTTTTTGCCATGCTTATTTGCAAAAGCGGATGTGCGCGGACAGGTGCGGCGGCACGGGCGGAAGCCTAGCTTGGTGTCGCTGTTGCCCTGATGGGCACGAGCTAACTAACAGTAAAAAAAAGAGCAACACGAGCTGATAACCAAATAATGGAGCGTGGGAGCTGAGTGGGCTACCCAGGAGGAAACCTCCAGAGGGGTGACAGGGACGAGGAAATTGACAATTTATTATTAAGTTCGTTGGAATTTGATTATAACTACAAAGTTTATTTTTTCTTGACAAAACGTTAACCAGGGACTGGAGCATAAGGGATGATTAGTGCTAGGGGAAAATGAAAAAGATCCCCCACGTGTACACAAGTCATATACAGATCGATTGCTACACACAGAACAGATACTGATCGATCACTCCAAGAGAGAAAAAAAGCATGGAGTAGGAAAGGAAAAAAATGTGTTACGATCCTTTCTTAGGTGCTAGATGTTGTGATCCTATTTTTCTGTAGGATTTGCTACGATCCTTTCTTAGGCGCAACGATTTTCATTGTGTTCTTTTTACTATTGACAATGGTGAGATTAGAAACAGCGTCGGAGAATCGTGAGCGGCTAGCCGGATGTTCGCTGAACATTAGGACTTGACTTGCCGGCGGCTGGCGGCCGGGGCACCAGATGATGAATTCGGCGCTTAGGGTTGAGGATGCGGTGGAGCTGCCTGATGAATTGATGAGTTGCGACGGCTAGGTATAGATGGAGGCGTGGAGCGATGTAGATAGTTATGGGCCGATCACCATCCTTATACTTGGTACATGTATAACACGTGTGTACGCGGGATCTTCTTCTTTTTCATTAGCACTAATCATCTCTCACAATCTAGTCCCTAGGCATTTTTTGTCAAGAAGAAATCAACTTTGTAGTTATAATCAAAGTCCGATGAACTTAGTAATAAATAGTCAATTTCCTCGGGACGAGAGTGGAGTGGGCCTTGCAGACTACAGGCCCGGACCATGGCATTAATTCCGAGCGTAAACATCGCAAGAGTGGGCCTTGCAGACTACAGGCCCAGACGGGGGAAATATCGGGGACTTTTTGTTGTTGATCCAAACACAATTTGAAACCGATAAACATAACAAGGAAGGTCTCAGATGTCTTAAAAGAAACAAGGTCTAAGCTCAAAAAAAACAAGGTCTCACAGTCCACCACACGAGCACAAACTGCCAGATCTGACAACAAGCTACACGCATCAATCTCAAATGACGAAAAATCAGAAACTATCTGCTTGGATGTCACTCCGGATCTGACAACAAGCACACACATCAATCTCACAAGAAGAAAATCAGAAACTATCCACCTTGGATGTCGAATCGATGATGCAATATGTTGGATCCTACCGAGCGTATTGTTTCCAGACATGGTCTTCAGCATTGCTGTTTCTTCGATGTGCAGTTGTCCGAATATAGCCATTAGTTGATGTGTCCGCATTTTGCACATGCTTTTGCTAGAAGTCCATACTTACCAGTAATAGTAAATCTAATAGTGCATGTAGTTGAATTTGTGTATTCTTAGGTTGAAAGAGTACGCTGCCTTAGACATCAACTTTTATAATTGACGATCTATGAATAAAGAGAAATTCCCTAGAAAGAATGGGTTGAATGGAGCTGCCGTGGGCGTGGGCACAAGTGGCCCATAAGGGTAAATGCTACACCTGGTATTACACTTGCTTCGTGTAATCCACACCTCGGGTAAATAATCGATGGTTAGGTGGATCCGTAGTAGGTCATCGTCCGGAATATCTTCGGGATAGCATAAGCGCATGTATGTTAGTACATCCAGTCCGATGTACTTATGAGTTGTACACAGGTGTCCTATGATAGCACAAGTTGTGTTAGATCCAGCCCATACATAGTTAACTTGTTGAGCTTGGCAAAGTTTGAGTTAGTTCTCAACTCGCGTATGATATGACTAGTAATTCTACCATGTGAAGCTTCAGGTCTTGAGAATAAGTTGTTATTATTTGGACCTGCAAAATTATCTTTAAGGGAAAGACAAACATATATAGGTACTTGAGTACAGACTTTATAAGAGAAAATAAGCAATCAACCATGTGCTCTCTCTGCCATTTGGAAAACAATAGAACAACTGTCAATAGCAGTTACCCTTTTTATTACTTGAGCTTCAATATTCAATTGGCTTTATTTTGTGAAACATTATACGGTAGCACTCGACCGAACAATGCTATAAAAGGCGGCTTGGGGAAAGCAACAGGGAGTCAATTGTGAGTGAAGAAGCAAGGAAGGGAGAGAGACATATGTTTATCGCTATTTTGTACTTTATTAGGACGAGGACCAAAGAATGTTAACAATTCATGAGCTTGCGAGACATTAAGAACTCGGTGATAACTTGCAGGCTATGTTGTATATCCCGGGAGGGTCGTGGTGGATGCTGCCAACCTGCCCAGAATGCACGACGCTTGGTTCACGCGCATGAGGCTCAATAGGCCACAAATCACCGGATAAATCATCATGATGCTCCGCCATTTTCCGGTCACATGCAAGTGAGTGGCCAACACCATCATTGGACGAACATTCGAGCTACGCTACTGTCAAGTTGCCACACACGCCACCGAGCAGCTTATATCTGCACTGTGACGTGGAATGCAGTGAAGAGATATGAAAGACAAACACTAGATAAATTGAGAGTCATTTCGATGGGCGATAGCAGGGCGCGTGAGGCAATGGTAGGATTAAAGATGTAGTTTGGTAGTAAATAATGGGCAGTCTGCATTATCTGATACTAAGATTAGAAGTTGTACCCCTTTAAATAAGGACACCGATATCTACCACACGCGTGACATAATAGGCATTGATCCATTAGCCTTGTTTATTAGGGGACGTACACTTTTCCTTTTCCTCCTCCTCTATCGTGACCGCGTCCCTCCCCCCCCCCCCCCCCCCCCCCCCCGCGTGCGCGGGCGGCCGGCCGCGCACCTTCCTCTTCCGCCTCCAGACCCCCTCTCCCCTTCCTCCCCGCCGCTGTCGCTGGCGCCCGCGGCCGGCCTGGCCCCGGGGTCGCTGGTGGCGGCGGCCCTCTTGCCCTTCCCCTTCCCGTGGCTCCGGCGCGGGGCGGAGTTGCACCGGGGGGTGCTCCTAGGCGGCGGCGGTCCTGCTGGTGGCGGGGTTCCTTGTCGCAGAGCGGGCGGGCGGCTGGGCGGCGGCGCCGTCGTTGGCGGCAGGGTGGCGTTGTGGCTCGTCCTGGCGGCAGCGCTCGGCCCAGATCTAGGCCCTACGGGGCCCATCTGGGCCCGGGCGGGCCGCCGGCGGGGCTGGTTGGCGGCGTGATTCCCGGGATGCAGGGGAGCGACGTCGCGCGACGGGGGCTGGCGGCACCGACGTCAGCTTGCTGCAGCACGACCGGCGGGGCTTAGCGGGCCTGTTTTGGGCCTGGCCGGGCCAAGGGTGGCCTGGTATGCCCCGCTGCCGTGTCCGGTCGGCTACCCTGACAGTGCCGGAGGCACGGCTTCTCGCACGACGGCGGTGGAGGTGGTTCCCTTTCGCTCGGCCTTGGTGCTACTGCTCTCGTCGCGTGGCGCTTCTCTCCAGTCTTTCTCGACCTCGTGGTGGTGCTCGTAGTGAGATGGCGTGGGCAGCAGCGCAACCCACTACTAGAAAAAGGGCTATAGATGGAATTGACACTAATGGCGCACCAGACAAGCGGTGCGCCATTAGTATATACTAATGGCGCACCACCTTCTGATACGCCATTAGAGTTGAAACTACTAATGGCGCACCTGGCCTAGGATGCGCCATTAGTATCAATTTTTTTTTGAACTAGTGCGCATGTCCAAACATACTAATGGCGCATCCAGACACAGTGCGCCATTACTAGTTGTAACTAGTAATGACGCACCTGTCGGAAAGTGCGCCACTAATGTTGTTTTTTTATTATATTTTTTATTCCTTTTTTTGCAAAACTATTAATGGCGCACTGTTCCACCGTGCGCCATTACTAGTTTAAACTAGTAATGGCGCACTATGGAACAGTGCGCCATTAGTATGTTTTTTTTACAAAACTACTAATGACGCACCACCAGAAGGTGCGCCATTAGTAACCTGGATTACTAATGGCGCATTTAGAGTTGGTGCGCCATTAGTGCCCAGGAATCCCACAATCCCACATCCATCCATCCATCCGACCCAACGCACCAACACACACACACTATCTCTCTCTCGCTCGAACCCACCCAAACCCTCGTCGCCTCCTCTCTTCCCCCCGAACCCCTCTCTCCCTCGCCGCCGTCGCCACCCACGCCACCCGGTTTCGGCGAGCTCCGTCCGCGCGCAGCACGCTAGCGAGATCCCCTTGGTCCGCATCTGGCTTACCTCCATGCAGATCCGCGGCTCCCCCACTGGCTAGGGTTTTGCATCCCCTTTTGTTCGCCGGGATCCGCCATGGCAGGCCACGGCGAGGCCATAGGTGACCGGATCCAGCACTGGTAAGGCCCTCCCCTCCTTCTTCGCCCACCATCTCCTCCTTACCTCACCTCATCTTCTCTTCCTTCTCTGCAGGTCACCATGGGCGTGCCGACGACGACGGCAGGAGGGGCGCACCTCCGTGGGGCGGGACGCCGCCATGGAGATGGATTCCCTTGTCCGCCACCACGCAGCGGCACCATGGAGCCTTCCAGCGCCCCAAACCCTAGCGGAGAGAGAGGAGCTGCTCCTAGTACAGCACGTCATGGAAGGGATTTTTTTGGTGTTTTTGTTGTTGTTTCTCTTCCCGATCTAATCATGTGGAAGGCCCTTTTCCTCACCATGATTTATTCATCTCCCCTTCCTCTGTTTTGTGCAGGTTCCTCTAATGGCGAAGCTTCTTCTGCAGGACACCCTCCACCCCTCCCCTGCATCCACATCCTACCCCCATACATGGTGAGCTACAACCTCTCTTTCTAGCCCTTGCAAATCTGATCTGGAGTGGACATGAATTGCAATTGTCATGGACACTACATAACAGCAAGTATTGGTTCAGTTTTTGTGTGAAATTCGATTGTCATTGTGCTTTTTGATGCTTGCTTCAGAAAAATAAAGTCATGGATAGATAGAAGATGGAAACAGTGATCTTCCTTTCAAGTTAGTAATACTAAAAATCATTTGGCTCATCAATTTTTTATGTCTTGTGTTAAATCCACTGCATTGCAATCTGGCTATGTATGGATGGTTTGGTATAATTTGCCATGGATGAGTATAGTAGTTACGTACACATGTGCTCTGTAGTTTTAGTTCTTCTTATAGTGGTATAAAATTATAGTTTCTCTTTCAAGCTGGTATCTGTGTTTGATATATACTAGTCTTTATCTAAATACCATGTATTGGTATTTCTTGTATGGTTTAGTACATCATCTACTGGTGGTTTAGTTGTATATTGTACAGGACATAGTCCTGACGGTTGCATCTAGTGATAATTCTTTCTTTGCATTAGCTATTTCATATGTTTCAGATAATTTAGATGCATGCTTATACTCCTATCTATACCAGGTGCATGTGTTGTGCTTGTGTACCTATATACAGAATAGTACCCATGTGTAAGTGGGTGTATGTGTTCTGCTTATAGCAGATGTTTAGTAATGTGCTATCAATGGCCTATTTCTTCTTGCAGGTTATGGACTATATCTTTCCTTGCCAATTCCCTCTCTCTTAAATCTGATTTGAACAGATGCTGCACTGGTCTCTTCACTTTCTTTCTTTCTCTCCTACTCTCACTGATAAGAACAGGTGCTCCTTAATCTTGCCATGCCAATGATGGTGTCCTGAGGCTCTCATCGTTACTTAAAGATGTTGCACTACTTGATCCAATGATGCAATAGTCCTAGCACTACTAGGCTGCCTGAGGACAATCCCTACTTCAAACCCTACCGTTGGGCTAGTTGATTAGTAGTGGTTTGTTGGATTTCATCTGAAAACTAACCCAAGCTTAATTGAGGGATCCCCTAATCATGGAGTTAGTTCTAGTTTGAGTTGATCTTTGGGTTTGGCTTTGATCTATACGTTGCTGGCTCTACTTCTGTCTTTTGGGTTATTGGCTCCATTTATGCAGTGTTGGCTCTCTTCTACTGTTTCTTTGATCAACTTAATCTGATTGGGGTTTGACTAATGTTTCCAAACTCGTAAGTGCTAGCTCCTACAGCAAAGGCATTTTCTAGATACGCCCGCTATCTAGCGGGAGAGGGGAGGGAGCGTTGGAGGAACCGGATGAAGACGAGTTTCATCGTGGTGACCGCGGCTCTCTTCTATGTGATGGTAGTTTAGATGATCGATATCGACTTGTAATGTATAGACAAACTCGCTACTCGCGGTCTCGAGACTTGTAATATAATGTTCTATCTTTGTTCGGTCTTTTCAATTCGGAGACTAATATGATGAATTGTATTCGGAGACTAATATGATGAATTGTATTCAGAGACTAATCTTCTATTGTATTCGATGAATCTGTTGTTGACGTGTGCTGTTTATATTTTGTCCAATTATACATTTTGTAACCTGTGCAAAAAACAAAAAATAAAAAAAAACCTAATATTTATACTAATGGCGCATCACATCACAGTGCGCCATTAGTATGCCAAAGGATACTAATGGCGCATCACTAAATAGTGCGCCATTAGTATGCCGAAGTTACTAATGGCGCATCTTGTTGTTGTGCGCCATTAGTATGCCAAAGCACCTGGGTATACATGGCCCTCTGGGAGGCATACTAATGGCGCACTGTTGTATATACTAATGGCGCATCTGAGGTGTGCCATTAGTATACCAGATACTAATGGCGCACCAGTGGTGCGCCATTAGTAAAATATACTAATGGCGTGGCACTAATGGCGCACCACTAATGCGTCATTAATAGCCAAATTAGGTGCGCCATTAGTAGGCCTTTTTCTAGTAGTGACCGCGGTGGCGCATTGGGTGGTTGTTTGGATGGTTGGCTCCGGATGGGCGGTGGTGTTTGGTGAGCGGGAGAAATCCCTTGCTGGTTTGTCTGGCGCCGATGCGGTGACACCGGCGGGTGCCACCATTCCTTCTTGAAGGACGTCGGTGGTAGCCATCTCCTACTTTCCTCCGCATACCGAGGGAAACCCTAGGAGTTGTCTGGGCAGCAGTGTCGTCGGCGTCGCATATCTTCTTGGAGGTGCTGCTTGGTATGCGGCACTCGGAGTCTCGGGCTGTGGTGGGGTGTTTCCGGAGGGCACTGCGGTGGCGGGCCTTCCATGTTTTGTCGAGCTGCCGTTGTTGGCATTATGTTTCTTCTTCTTTTTTGTCTTTGGGCTTGTTGTGCTGATCGCCCCAACGTCGAGTTGTGTACTATGTTGGTCGGTTGCTTTGGAATACAAAGCGGGGGGAAACCCTTTTCGGTAATAGGCATTCGCCCACACACCTTGTGTGGCATGAGCAGGGAGCAACCCACACAGGCTGTGTGTGGACGAACAGTAGAATTGCTCACACGTGTGGGTGTAGCTACTTGGTGCCACACATGCAACAAGTACAACTCATCCCCATTCCGCACGTGTGGCACCAAGCAAATATGCCCACATGTCCTGACAACTACAATAGGTACCCGCGGGATGACAATTTAGTTGCCATCCGGGATGGCAGATGTTGTTATCTGGGATGGCAAATATGGTTGTAAAAATATGGCAACTCTCTCTGTTTTGGTTAACTATAGTTGCCATGTCTAATTTAAGGTAGTTGCCACGTGTAGTCAAACCAGAGTTGTCGTGTGTGATTAACTACTTGCCACATATGGTCAAACAATAGTTGCCATGTGTCTTTACCTAGTTGCCACGTGTGGTTAATCACAGTTGCTATGTATGTTCACCTGATTGCCACGTACGCGCAACTGCAGTTGCCGTCTAGCAAACCAATCATAGTTGTCATGTGTGTCTACCTAGTTGTCATGTACACGCACCTGCAGTTGCCATCCAACAACGTACGACTGACGTGTGGGCGAAAAGTAGTTCGCCCACACGCACGTGGACTAGGTGGTGGTTGTGTGGGCAGAAACTAGTTCATCCACATAGCGCAGCTGGCAACCGCGTGCTGTGGCGTGTGTGGGCGACCTCTCCAACGCCCACACACCGGCTTTGTCCTACGTGGCACGCGAAAACTGCCTCGATGTGTTAAGATTCGTGCAAACTTAACTGGACGGCGATTCAGACGTGTGGACGAGTTACAATGTTGCCACACATGTGGGTGTTAGTGTTTTTGTTAAAAAGAGGATGTACTTGCTCAATCATGACAGAATCAACATATGTCAGCTATTTAGATTCCACATTCAATTATGTTTATTATGTGAAACATTGTACACATGCACTAAACCAAACAATGTCATCTAAAGGTAGCTTGGTGTCAAAAAGAGGGAGGCTGCCGCACGAGAGGAAGTAACGACCAAAGAGAGACAGAAGTTTGTCGCGATGTTCTAAATATTTATTTCTTTGTGGCAAAATATATTACCAAACTGTCAACTTGAAGGGCATCGGGAACTCAATGATCACTTGCCAGCTTCTTGTATGATCCACTAATAATCTGTCAGTGGCAAAATGATGTTGTATCTAGCTATCACCTTTAGGCATGCTTCATGATTGCGCAAAATTAGTATTATCTTCGCCAAATAATGTGCAGTGTGTATCAACTGATACTAAGGTTAGAAGTTGATATCTATCTATCTATATCTATCTATCTATCTATCTATCTATCCATCTATCTATCTATACCTATATTAATTACAGACTCCCAAGTAATTACCACGTTAATTAGAATTTTTACAGACTCCCAAGTAATTACCATGTTAATTAGAATTTACTAGCCGTTCATCTGAATTATTACGGTACAGATCCACCGACATAATTATTCCAGTTAAGGAAGAGACCTGGTCTCCTATCTCACGTGGATGTGAATCGTCCTCCCCTTGGTCTCTCTTACTCTAAGGGAAAAAAATCTGAGCGACATCTCCTTCTATATTGAGACGGAGGTCCTCCCTTGGTCTCTCTCTTTTTCCCTCGAGAGCAAAATCTGAGCATGATTGCCTCCTAGATTTGGCGACCAAAGGTGAAACCGGCAACCAAGTCTCTGATTTAATCTGGCAGTGCATGATGGAGGAGCCGCTTCTGCCTCCACACGGCCACTTGGGTCTGGGCCGCGTCATCTAGGCTTTGCAGCTCTGCGGATCCACTAAACCAAGTAGTGTTTGCGCCATCCATGTCCGATTCATGCAGCCTTCATCCGTAGAGTTGGCTGGAACCATGCATGTACTCTGCTCTGAATCAGTTGCACTAATTCTCAGGTAAGCAACGTGATATTTCCATGTGTTGGTTCAATCTGGAAAAGTCAAGATCATAAATTCTTTTAGTGATGAATTGATGATCGATGGAATTTAATTACATGAGTATTGATCACCCAGACCTTTTTAGGGACATTCTTGGATTTCAATTTGACATGAAATCAATTTTGTTTCTATGTGGTACTGACATACTGTCATTGCTAGCATTGTTGATGTCCGGCAGCATCGTCCACAGTAGAACGGATCTCCGTCAGCGTCGGCACCCTCCGTGGAACATTGTCATGCTAGCCACCTCACGCTTAGCATCCTCTCCCCCCATGGCATCTGGTTTGGCCGCGGGAACTAAATGGTATTCCACCACCCGGTTTAGACTGAAATCCTCTATTTTTGTGTTGTTTCAGCCAACTATGTATTCCTGTATTGTACCGCTGGGCTCTAGATTGAAGTCGGCTGAGTTATTGGTTGGGTCTGAAGATGCGTTTGTGTTAGACAATAGTTACATGCAAACTAAGTTCTCTACTGTAGGAGGATAGGAAGATTTTTTCTACTGTACTGATAGATTGATGGCAGCACCTCAAGCACATAACCGTGGGAATGCATTATTTTATCCTCATACCTTGCTTTTCTCTAGCAAAATATTTTTGTTATTTCCTTACACTACATTATTTTTTCACCTTTCCTTTGATCTCTTAACTATTTATTTATTCGTAAAAATGGTAATCAGTCTTTGTTTACCTAACCTGAATGTTGTTCTGACCATAAATATGTCCAAAGAATTAGGGTAAGAATGAAGCCAATAACTGTTGAATGTCTCCAGATGTAGCTATTTTAACCAGCAAAAGTTAGTCCAAAAGGTCAATAAAATTATTCCTTTGACCTATCTATAGAAGTGTATCGATCCATTAAGTTTCCTTGAGATACGTGACATATGTCACAAGTAGCACGTGAAGAGAATAATCAGTTCAGTAACTTTCAGTTAGGATGCCTGCAACATTGGGATTCATAAACAATGTTTTACCTCTTTCCATACATTGGTATACGGTGCAGTGCCCTCTCTGAAGACACCCAGAACCTCTTCATTGGCTGCCCTGCAGCTGCTGCAATTTGGCAACGTCTCGCCATCTTCCCCTTTACCATGGTTCCAACACCTGTGGACAATCCCCACTCCGGTACAACATCATTCTTCAGTCTGGCCTGAGATTCTACTACCTATACTTTGGAAAATTTGGGAAGCAAAAAATGCAGCTGCATTTAGGAGCGAAAATCATAGCCCATATGTAGTTATTAGTAGATTATGTAGGGACTTTGAGCTCTAGACTGGCGATAAAATAACCACCTGCCTTGGCGTGATTATCTCTCTTCACGCATCTTTGTGACCCTGTAAATTCTCTGTAACACCTTGGTCGTTGGGCCATTTTTAGCAATATACATACAGGTGGGGATTCCACCTAGTGATTCCTCAAAAAAAGTGAAGGAGATGCGCCTCACTACCTGTTGCTACACAAACTAAAGGTAACAACCTTTTTATGAAGGGAGGCTGGATTCACATGTCTTTTATTATTATTCAATATATATGTAGAAGCGCGTCACTTCTTAGACCATTGGTACTTATATCAAAACAAGAGACCTTTCATATATAACCTTCTAATGGCAATTCATGTACAAGTTTTGTATGTACAATCCTCTAATTAATGTGCTCCAAGAAAACCCGCTTATGCAAGGTACATCTCTATCTATTGGGAATTGGTTGCTTCAATAATTCCTTTGAGTTTGTATTCATGTTGTGCTGATGGTAGTGTTTACAGCAGAGTATCAATGGTAAAGGGATCGTTTGTTCCTAACTGAAATCCTGTAGAACTCCATAGATGCTTCTTTTGTCATGTCTGACTAATTAATTTTTACTCTGCACCGTGATCCTTAGTTTAATGGCTACTGATGTAGTGAAGCAGGAGTGCTCGCTTGGTCGGCTGGTTTTATTCATACGATTAACCAGCATACTGCGATAGCAGATAGAGGGTGACGCAATTCTCCGACTGCAATAATTTTACTTCATCATGCATGATGCAAACACCTTCATATGTATGTGCTAATGTCTAGAGTTGATGCCACTGTAATGCCGACAGCCCATGAAAGGTCACTGATTTAATCTTGGTGTTACAATATACTGTTCATGGTTTATGTAAATAGCATGGAGGCAATCATGAAATTATACATCTCTTTATAAGAAAATAAAATTGTTCATCTTTTATGTTAGTTTTTTTTGCATTTTATTGAGGTTAATCCGTGGTATATCATGTCACTGCAAGATGGTATGTGATTTTTTTTCATGTCTCTATCTACATGCTAATAACAATAATTCAAGCCGTCTGCACATTACGCAATCAACTTCCCACATTAACTGAATCATCTATTAATACTTTTTTGGTGGATTTTAATTTGAATGGACCTAGAGTAAATCATTTCATTTTAAAGTCTGGATGACTTAGTTTTTAATCTGTGAATTTTCTATGTACTTCTAAACTCTCAACCACGGTCATATATTTGGCTGCTTTTATAATGGCTACTGATGTAGTTAAGCAGGGGCGCTTGCTTGGTCGGCTGGTTTTATTCATACGAGTAACGAGCATACTGCGATAGCAGATAGAGGGTGCCGCAATTCTCCGACTGCAATAATTTTACTTCATCACGCACGATGAAAACACCTTGATATGTATGTGCAAATGGCTAGAGTTGATGCCACTGTAATGCCGACAGCCTATGAAAGTTCAGAGATTTAATCTTGGTGTTACAATATACTGTTTCCATATACACACGGCTGAACTATTACTCTGTCACACTCATGTGAGAAACTGACAATGCTTGACCAGCTAGAAAAAGTATTTGACCTGACTCTTGATCTACATCATTTGCTTGGTAAATAATCCTGCTCTTTACTTACTATGGTGCTACCTCTTTTTCCCAAAATATATATTGGAGTGTATAATAATGTGTTAATAACATGGTTTTTTCCTGTCCACATTTATCTTCCCGTAATCAGTGGTTATTCATGCTTTGGTTTGTTCATTTGTTCTACTTTAAGCACAATCTCATTGAATCACATGCGCATATGCAGCATGTATTATTGAGGCTAAATCTGACACCTCATAATTTTCAACTTTGGCCTGACCACACATGTATAAAGGTGGAGATCCGGTTGTGTGGAGTCCCTATGAAGAGAGGGTTCTCATAATTTAAAACATCAGAAATTTGAAATTACAAAAGCCTAAAATATTGAGATCCAGTTTGTGTTAATACATCTTTTCAAATGGTTCTCCTTATTTTGTATTCTCTCATATTATATATCTTTTCAAATATTGATATCCAATTTGTGTTAATACATCTTTTCAAATGTTTCCATCATGCTAAAAGCAGTTTGGTTTTGAAACAAAGTTGTATTCTCACAAGAAAATTATGCAGTTCCCTAAATACAATAGTTAGCAAGATCATTCATGTCAGGTTGGTATCACAACATTATTGATTATATTTCCATGAAATTAGGTATTTGGTTTTCCCATCTATAAATAGTTTTTTGCCAATCGAACATGCACATGAAAACAATTTCATACAATTGAATAAGAATGAAGGCATTATAACCCCCCTCCCCCCAAAAAATTGAAGGCGTTCAGCTAACTTGCAGTAATAATATTACAATTTCATTTCAAATTTATACTAGCCCATGCAAATGCACGGGTTGGCGACTAGTACTAATAATCTGTTAGAATCCCTTATAACATAGTGTGGCTAATGAATCCGCCCTCACCATGGAACATCACTCGGAGGTAGATGGCTGGGTGCGCAATGTGTCTTATTTGTCCAACTTCAAGTATGTCTTGATGATTAAATAAATATAGATACTTGTATGATAACCGTAAAAGAAAAGAGAAGTGACTCACCGCACTAATCTCTACCTAATAATAAAGGACAGAAACTTTCATAGTTCTTCATACGTCACTTTTTTATATCCGTTAATTTTATGTTAATCATAAAGATTGATGGCCGAGATTTAAAAGTAGATCTATGTAATAGATTGAAAAAAAAATACACTTCTCCTCTTGCAATACGAGAAGAAAATCGAAAACAAAAGCGTGCGTGCACACATGCACGAATACGTTTCATGTCCAGTTTGGGCCACGCCTCATGCTCCGTTTTTGTATGTACAAAGATCTGAAAAATCTAACCCGTAGAGCAAACCAGCCAACAAAGTCTCGGCAGCCCACGAAAGACTCCCGACCCAAACCGTATCCCTCTCCCAAGTGCCAACACGCCGCCAATCGGCCCCTGTCCTCCGCGTGCGCTCCAGGCGCTGCAGGCCAAGGCCGGCGTCGTCGTCTCCTCCATGCTCACCTCATAGGCTCCAAGCGGATCTCCGCCAAGTTTCCGTCCATCGTGAAGCCCTGGTCCTCACTCTCGCCTCTCCATCAAGGTTTCGAAGCTTTCGGCGACCTTGGCATCCCGTGCCGGTGAGTCCAAGTCACTCTCTGACCGGAGGCGCAGATCTCCGCGCTCCTGGATAAGGTCGCTTCCCTCAAGACCACGTTGGGCATGCAGCGACCGGTCTTTTCCAAGCTGATTGGGTAAACCACCAGGCTCGGACGGACACCGTGCTGGCGGCCCAACTTAGTCTTCGTAGTAGACCGATGTTGAGGCGAGCCCCAGATGTCTCTGTGTTGGACTAGGGTGGCTTACGGCGCATTCATGGATGTATTACACTCCATCAAACCGTGCATTCACAACTTTTCTAGGCCTGGTGTGATGAGTATGAAATGACATAAGAAATTGGAGAAGAAGAGCGCAGACGCTAGCAAGGTTTTGTTTTCAAGGAATGCACATACAAACTAGCTATGGCAATGATGACTCTAGGTATGGACATAGAGATCATGCTCGGCCAACAGTCAAAAGCTGGAGTTGTACGTAACTCTGTCTTGGAGAGGTACTCGCCGCTTTGCTTGATTTATTGATGATTGACTGTCTTTGATTATTATATATAGTTTTACTTAAATCTCATTGTTCCAGACAGACAAAATATAACTTTATGGTGTCGCATGGTTCGCTGGGGCGGCGCCCAGCCGGACCATATTGGTATGATGCAGTGAGACGGGGATCAGCAGCGTGGTGGGGGTGTTTTCCTACATTCGTGCTGAGATTGAAGGAGCAGACTGGGAGCGATGAGTACCTGTTGCACTAGCTATTGGAGGGCTGCGACCAAGCCCTTAAAAGTATTGCCTTTTGAAAGCATAGTATTTTGTTTTCAAGAATAGTGATTTTACCCTGTAAAAGTAAACAAATTATTTGCACCATGGAAACTTACCCGGTGATGGTCTTGTAGCCGAAACTAAAGCTAGAATCTGGATTGTGAAAACTTAGGATGGATTTGGTGCTCGCAAAGAGGACAATGTTGTCATCTCGTCACCCTGCAATGGAGCCAAGATGCGGCACGTTGCACCGCCGGAGCATATTGATTCAACCTAGGCTTTCGCGGAGGGGATTGCTGGATCAACTGGCTTGGGCAGCGGAGTGTAGCAATTGGTCGTGGCTCCCCACCATTCGTGATACTACTGCTCCTTGTTTTTCCTTTATCTTCTTCCTATTCATGCATGTTGGCTTGTGCTGGTGCTGATTCTTGTGCCTCTATGGCGTCTTGTGTTCCGGCTGATTGGGTAGAACATTTACCTGGAGAGGTCGAGGCGGCACAGGGAATATATGCGGTGGCTGTAATCATGCTATTGTGTACGACATGATTCTGAACCGTTGAGGACTCATCCTGTCTAGCCAAATGTAAAAGCGGCAACGGTGGGATTATGATCTAATTAAACCCTATTTACAAATAACTCTTTATTTCCTTATTTGTGCATGGCTTGCCTTTTTGGAGCTTGGATCATGTATAATCGTTTAGCAAAATTCGGGTTTGCAAATTCACACTAGAACGCAATAATGATCAAGATCGCCATAAGAAGTTCAAACTATTTATGTGCAATGTTTTAAATAGAGGGCTATGAAAAATAGTGGCGGACCTTCAAATCAGCTATAAACTCACACCCAACCCAATAACGGTACGAGTATAAAAGTTGGCTTGCCATAGGCAAGAGTGAGTCTAGTGCGAGAGAGGATATGAGGAAGGAAAAAAGCTAAAATTAATCACCATATCTTGACCAATATTTGGATGGGAGCCAAAAATGTTACCAGGCTGCGAGCTTGAGAGTCATCTAAAACTCAATGATCTGTTGCATGAGGCACATCATAGGTTGGATTGGTGATGCCTGTAGTGTTTGGCTATCACCTTTGGCTCACGAAAAACCATAAAACTTTGACTCATCATTGGAGAGGATGGATCTGACCTCGTCATGGCTCACCGCTCAGGGCATATGGCAAGGTCGACTGGGTGTCTCATGAGTTGGAAAATGATTTCACACTCTGATTGGTTCATGAGCGGGGCCTTTTCTCTCAAGTTTCCAAAACACCAGTTGCCTCCATCTTAGTATGTCATTTGATGGCACAGTTGCAACCATCGATCTCGTATGTGTTTCACTATAGATGAGGGCTTTCCTTCACAGTCGGTACCTACAAGGCTTCTAGTGGCAACAATAAGATATCCATGACATGCATGTTGCTACGATGTTACAATCCTCCAGAGATTTTGTGTTGACTAATTCGAGATATGATGGCTGCAGCCCAATTGTTTTTATAAGTTTGCTACTTATAAGTTTCAAATAAGTATTTGCTTGTGTTGGCCGCAAATGGGACGAATAAATAATTCACTACGGGTCCACGTTAGAAGCAAGCAAAACCTTTTGTATGGGACATGAATGATAGGAAAAACATTCTTTTGATGATTATAAATCTTCCGAGATATATCAAGACAAGAACAACTCTCTCGTTATGCACTGGCGAAAACAATTGTTCGCTAGCCCTGATGGGCCCTTCACACATTTCACACAGGTGCCCTCTCCCTGTGTTGTTGCTCTTGGCATCGATGGCTCATGCTCAGCTGCTAGCTTCCAAGCCCTTCCTCCCCCGGTTGCACCGAGCTACAAATCTGAAGATGGCGACCTTTGCCCTACAGACTTACTGGTGGCCACCGATCCATTTCTCTCCACCCCCCACCATCTCATTGGTGGTGCCGCCTTCCCTGGATCCTCGCCCATTGGTAGTGCTAGCTCGTGGAGGAACGGGGCGCGAAAGAGAAAACCAAAGACCCACTTTGGGTTATAGGTATGATTGGAATATTAGAGATGTGTAGGACTGAATATGCATTGTGATGGAACGCTAAATCCTGTGTTTATAGACAGGATACACCAATATTAAAGACAATAAGTTTACAAATGATTTTTCACTCGATAAAAAGTCAGATCATGAGTTTTGTTAGGTGGGTCAGCCCAACAACCTCACTCTTTTGCGACTCTCCCTCCCATACAAAAATAAAAATAGCCCGGTCAGTCGGGCATGCCTATATGTCACTTATCTTATAGCGCCTTGCGTTAGTAGATCGACATAGGGGTGTTTCCTATATGGCGCCCGTTGTGCCCGTTATAGGCGCCTGCAAACGGGGACACACCCCCTACCTTTCATAAATGCTATTTCCATTTACCTTCTCTGTTAATTTTCAAGAAAGGGTGCGGCCGAAGGATTCAAACTCCAGACCTTATCAAGGACATCACCAGTAACAACAAGGCCACCTAGCGGTTTGTGCCTATTTACTTTGTTTCTCCCTTTTATTATTTATTCAGTTCGCCAGAAGCTATGTTCCTAACCGGTTTCTTTTCCTTTTTTTGATCTGTTTTTTTGGACCGGTGTTATTTATTTTTCTACTCTATTCCTTTCTTTTCCTTTTATTTTATTTACTTTTCTCAAAATGCATAATTTTTTTCAAAATCAATGAACTTTTTAAAAATGTGGTGTTTTTTTAAAATGTTTGAATTTTTCTCAAAATCAATGTTGTTTTTTCAAATTTTATGAACTTTTTCAAATTCAGTGAACTTTTTAAAGTTCGATGAACCATTTTGTAATTTGATGAGATTTTTCCTGAATCAGTGAACATTTTATCAAATTTGATGAACCTTTTTCAAATTTAATGAACTTTATTTCAAGTTTGATGAAATTTTATTCAGAATTGATGATTTTAAAAAATCATTAACTTTGCTGAAGTTTGCGAACATTTTTTTTCAAAATCCATGAACTTTTTTGAATTCATGGTTTTCTTTTTCTTTTGAATTTCCTGTTTCTCACTCTTACCATATCTTTTAAAGTCAGCAATTCACCGGTCAATTGGTCAAACGGGCCCGGTGAAATTGCGGTTGAGTAGGGGAAACCGAGCGCTCGCCTTACATGCGCTGTCTCAGCGCGGAGGCGCATTGTTCCTCCAAGTGGCGCTCCCGATATAGGAGCCATGATCTCCTATACTATGCACCCTCACCTCGATGTATCATATGTTGGTCATTTATTTTATGAAAAGCTTCAGATCTATTATCAAAATTAACCAGAAAATAGAAAGCTTCTCAAATATATTACAAATTAAATTGAGACTTCCCGCTCGATCACTATTGCTCCCGGAACGAGCCGCCAACTTGCCGCTCCCCTATCGGCAATGACATCCCTCACCTCCTATACCGTACACCCTCACCTCGATGTACCATGTGTCGGTATTTTTGTGTCCATGAAGTTTTTTCTTGGTCATTTTTGTACGAGACTTGCTCCTTAGACTGGTCGAGCATGCCCATTTTTCACTTTCATTTTCGTCTCTTTTACTTCACTTTCTTATTTTTATTTTTATAGTTTTAATATTATTTTCCCCTCTTCCTTGCAGTTTTTTCTATTTTCTATTTATTTTATTTCTCTTTTTCTTGCATTTTTTCAATTTTCCATGTTAAATTTTCCCGCTTTCCTTTCCTTTCCTTATTTATTTACTTCTTCTTTTGTTTTTTTCTGTTATGTTTGTAGTCCATATTATTTTTACTTTTACCCTTTTGTGTTTCCTTTCTTTATTGTTTCTACTATTCTCTATTTTTTTTCCTTTTCTAAATATATGTTGGACATTTTCCAAAGTAAGTTTTGAAAAATTGTTAAATATACGTTAGGCACTTCCTAAATACATGGTGAACAATAAAATATTTTTATAACTTTTTTCAACTTCAAAAAATGCACGTTGAACTCTATTAGATAGACATCGCACATTTTTAAATACATAAATGCACGTTGAAAATTTTCTAAACATAAGATGAACATTTTTAAGTTGCACATCTTTGAAATTACTGTTAATTTTATTTTGAAATATGCCACATCTTTCTAAATAAATGTTGAATTTTTTGTTAAACGTTGAATATATTTAGGTAAACAATAATATTTTTTAAATGCATGGTAAAATTATTTTAATACATGATAATAATTTTATAAACACATGATGAACATTTATGAAATAAACCTTCAACATTTTCTATATATAGTAAAATAAAAATATTTTTCTAAACTAACTTTTAGTATAGTTTGTGAAAATATTTTCCCATAAATAGTAAAAAAAAATCCATGTCTTCTGTGTGGCCGAGCACCGAGTAGCCCAATAAGGAAAAAAAAGTCTAACTGGCATTTCTAGAAGGAAATTCGTCGATGCATCCTCTCAATTGGAGATGATCATTTAAAATGTGAGTAATGGAAAATGGGCAACCTAGCTTGAAAATAAGAATACATATACATGTAACATACGACAAGTCTCCGCATGATGAAGGCAGTTGTACTAGTTGTTCAGTGCTGAAACAATAAGTCGAGGAACTAAAGGAAATTTATTAAGTGGACATAAAAACTAAGGAACCAACAAAAGCACCCACAAATTGATGTGAGAACTATTTAACGTACATGCGTTTGTTAAACAACAAGCAGATTGCAGAACAATTCTATCATGTATAGACTACAAGCATGACTATCGGGGGTAGCTCGCAGAGAACATGACCTCTTCTTCCTGGGTATATTGCCTACTCGCGTTCTCCAAGCTTGATCTTCTTATAGGATATGAATATCTTTTTGTGGAATAACTCCCCTCATGTGTTTCTACTGGTAGATCATCCCTAACCCGAACATACTCCTTAGGTCCTCGGAGGGCTTCTAGTGTCATCTCTACTAATGTCATGGTCGGTCGCTCCTCTGCTCTAAGTTTTGTGCATGATACAGCTAGAACAGCTAATTCTTCCACTTGGCTCCCTCCCTCCTCCATGACACGCTGATCTAGTATTTCTACCAATTTACCTTGTCCAAGAAGTTCAATGAAATGTGCAACAAGCCCGTCATCTTTGGGGGACCTATATATAATTGGCATCTTCCTCGTTAGCAACTCAACAAGAATTACTCCAAAGCTATAAACATCACTTTTTTCTGTTAGCCGGCCACAATAAAAGTATGTAGGGTCTAAATATCCTAAAGTTCCTTGCACCGCTGTTGTTATCCCCGTTAGATCCTTAGGGATGTGTCTTGAAGCTCCAAAGTCAGACACCTTTGTAGTCAAAGCATCATCAAGAAGTATATTAGTAGACTTGATATCTCTGTGTATTACAGGGACAGAAACACCTGAGTGAAGGTAAGCAATAGCTTTGCCAATTTCAGTTGCAATCCTTAATATGTCTTTCCAAGGTATTGATCTTAGTGGTTTCTTGTGAAGATAATCACATAAGGTTCCATTAGAAATGAACTCATAAGCCAACAACGGGACTTCTGTCTCAAGACAACATCCAAAAAGCTTTACGATGTTCCTATGGTTGATCTGTGAAAGCATAGCAACTTCATTTATAAAATCTTTAATCTCACTCTTGACCACAATATTTGACTTTTTGATGGCCACAACATGCAAGTCTGACAAAATCCCTTTGTACACGGTACCATGCCCTCCACCACCAAGTTTATGAGTTGGATGAAAGTTGTTTGTAGCCTTTTCCAGCTCCTTTAAAGGAATAATCATCCTCTCTGCAATGTCTGACCTATGAGATACCAATTTTTGCAACAATTGTCCATGATTTTGATGGAAGAACTTTTGCCTCACTTTTTGTTCCTTTTGACGCTTAAGCTTGCTGATTATTATCTTTGAGCTGATAAACAAAAGTATAATAGCTGGGCCACTAGAAACTGATAGACCAATTATTAAACCTGCAAGAAATAGATCAATTTGGTAGGAAATTAGGGTCTCATATGACATAACTCAAATAGATGAGGGTAAAGATACAAGGTTGAATTTACGGCTTAAATTCTTGGTAACGGGAGAGATACAGTCGTGGGGTCATGATACCTACTAAATATGTGTATAATTTTTTACATGTTTCATGTTATAATCTTTTTAATTGTGCACGTTTTATTTTTATTTTTGGACTAACATATCTACCAAGTGCTGGGAAGGAAACTTTCTTATTTGTGGATTTAAGTGAGACAAGTAGTTTCCGTAATTTAGAAAAATATGATAAATCGGGACAGATTTTTAGGTTGAAAGCACATATTCACTAGAAAGAGGCACTTGAGAATGGTCCGAGGGGCCCAAATGTCCTCGCCAGGTGCCTTGGGTATGTAGTACCTGAGCCAAGCTTGTGGGGCCATTAGGTCCTCCCTCTAATAATTTCTTCCCACTGGCTTATATATACCCAAAAAGTCTGTCATAATAATAACACAATTTTAGTCGCCGCCACTTCGTGACTCGAGGCGAAAACTGTTGCTGGAGGCGGGAACTATTGCCTTAGCCATCTCCATCAATATTTGCTTCTCCCATGATGATGTGGGAGTTTTCCACCCTCTAAACTATGGGTTTGCATTAATAGACATGCACCAATCTCTCCCTTGTTGTTCAATATAAATATCACATGAGCCGCCTTACATGATTGATTCTGATCAATCTGACATAGTTCTTGCAATTACCTATGATACGAGAGAAATTATTACTTTATGATCATATTATCTGTGGTGTTTTGCAAGGCTTATATATCCATATTTACTCTTCAATTTGTTAGTATAATCATTGCCTAGTTTAGATTAAAGATCAATAGTAGATGTTGTGTGCATCATATGGGGTAAATCTTTATAAGTAAAGTATTTTGGTAACGGTACTAGAGAAAAGATTTATAATTGTCTTCGCGGCACTAAGGGTGTAACATAGTTGAATCGTTTTCTCGGCCATGAGCTTAAGGTGAGGTCGCATGGTGACCAGCGCATTCGCGCGGCTAGATCTGTCATGTATTACCATATACTATGTTAATTATCCCATGTCAATTGTGTTTGTCTCCCGTCTACTTATTAATTGATTTTATTTTTCTATGGAGTTAAATCTTCAGCTTTTTAGTACCACAACCAGATTTAAGTTTAACTGTTAAAAAATAGCCAACATGCATAGCTGGCGAACTCATGATTTGTTGTTTAGGCAGAAAATATAGCAGAAAGCCTCATATATTTTTAATCTTGTGTATTCATATGTTCTCTTTTACTCGTGTCTACATCAGTAGTACATTATTTAGTTAGACATTGACTATTATAGGGAAGTTTATTTTATAAGTATATGATGCATAACTTATTCTGCACGACTTCTTAGTTGGTTACTGAACCCACACAAATGTATTAGTTGAATTAGGAATCCACTTTTGAACCTCGACCTATTGTTTCCCAAGTTAGCATCTTAATAAAAGAAATACAGAAGATCGAGACAATTATTACTGAATGGAGAAAATGAAACACTTATGTACATTACTAAAATTATTTATTTTTTCTTCATTTGACTATTATAAATTGCCTAAAAGTTATAATAATTTTATTCACTAAAATTATTTATCAGCATTAAATGTATCTTGTCCTATCCTTCTCCATTTTTTCATTTACTACTACTTTACTAAAGATACTAACGTGTATCAATCATGCCACATATTGTATGAATCGGAAGAAAACACCTTGTGATTGAGCTAAATGCCTATTTTTTGGTTCCTTGGTCTATGTCCAGGGTGGCATGAGGAAAAATATGGTGAAACTGAGGGAGTGCCTTTATGTCTCTTCCACTCATTCATTGAGTTCTTTCCGTAGACATTTTATTAGGAAATTTTCAGCACAAGTTAAATCTTACTATTTTCTTCTTCTAAGTCTTACAATTTTTAGTTTGTACATAAACCTTGTTTTCCTGTGTTCTCCAACACTATCCTCATTTGCCGTATTGTACTCATGGATTTTATTTATTCTATTTCATGGCAAGCGTACTTTTCACTGTGATCATCTTCTTAGGATGAGCTTTGTTGCTTAGCTATCTAAGTCAAATGGAATATCTATATTTAAAAATCCTAAAATATTATATTTCATTCACTCTTCTGACATGTTTGTATTGAATGATGATGTGCATGTGGATGTGCATACGCAAGATAAATAGGACGGAAGGCTGGAAATAAGAAATTACGGAAGCATTCATAAGTATGTATGTAGCCATAGATGTGTAAGAGATGGAATAAACATATATATAATGTCCTGTGTGTGTCAGATCCATTGTTCAAATATGCTTGGTTCCACCTAGCTATATTAACTTGCTTTTGTTTGATTCTAACCTTCAGTAATATTCATGAAATCGTTCTTTTTGTGTGTGTGAAGTGCATGCTTACACGTTTACATAGTGAAAATATAGTTTAAAACAATCTTATAAAAGTTCTACTTCCTTGTTTTGAAGCTAATTCTTATTTTCAGAAGCATCTTTTTAGAAAGATGAGAAAATACGTACACATGTCAAACATACCTTGTGCATTCGGCTCCATGCAGCTGGACGGATGATGTACGTAATCATAAGGCTTATTTGACGCGACAGATGTTATATGTATTTTCATCTTTTAATCTCAATCATTCTAATTAGACACATTGTAAAATATTTTGTACATGTACCTATTTTTCCAGCAAAACATATATGTTTGTATTACTGGTGTCCAGTCCAACCGATATTATTCTTCTAGAATAGTCTGGGTGATATTCTTTTTATATTAGTGCAAGGACATATGTCTTTTTTTAGATCAATATATGCAAGGACGTATGTGTAGTGAAGTTTTAAGAGAGGCTCTCTTTAAGGGAGACACTAACTTAGACATGGCCCATCAGGATTGTCCAATCAATTTAAAGAGAAAATTTCCTCGGAAATGCTAAAAAATCGACATCAGTTTTTTAGGCATGGAAAATCAAACATTTTTCATTGCAATTTATGTTGGATGAGGACGGCAAATTTAGTAGACAAGCACTGCGATTTTCTGACAAAAAAAAAACCGGTGTGGATTCGCCATGCTCATCAACTAAACCTGCTGCCTTCAACAAACATAATTTTTCATAAAAACGTCAATTTTCCATGCATAAATATCTGATGTTCGCCAGAATACCGGGTCCAATTTCTTTGGAGCAATTGCCTCTGATTAACACATATACATTAAGCGATATTGATTTTTCCCTTCCAAAACAAAGCATGTACGCGAACCAATCTGTGGTTGGATGGTTAGAAGGATAGTGGTTTCCCCAGCACACCAGGGTTAAAGTACTGGTGCTCGCATTTATCCTATATTTATTTCAGGATTTCCGGCGATGCGCGTTTAGTGGGAGGAGACATTTCAGTCGACTACGAGGTGCCTACGGTGACTTCGTAAAATCTCAAGATAATATGTCGGCTCAGTCTCTCGAAGGTGCTCATAGGGGTAGGGTGAGCGTGTGTGCATTCATAGGGTGAGTGTATGCACGTATTTATGAGCGCTTGCGTCTGTATTGTGTTAAAGAAAACAAAGCATGTACGTCCAAAAGTGGAGTGTTTTTCAAAAGGCTTGTATATGTAGCACCTTTGGAAAGCCACCTTGTTGGTGCACCCTGTTTCTGTACTTGTCCGAGCCAATACGTGTGTGTTTGTCCAAACTAAATGTATTTTATACAGATCTAGTTCTAAATCTCGACTGTTAATTTCATTGGTTAACGGAGATTTAGCGGATTAGATAATTTAGCCTATGTGGAAGAATATGATGACTAATTTGTCTTCTGTTTTACTATATAATAGATTGCTAATTGATCTTACTTGTTGTAGACTATTTAATACTTGTATTGTGCGTAGACATCTGGATCAAATAGTGGAATATTAGCTATACATGTTTGCAGACGGATGTCGGTCTATAGACACGCTACCTATACAATATCGCCACACTATATCTTAGGATTTGATTCTATCAATCATTCACTACACATAATTATGCTTACATTTTTACAATGTTTTTACTCGGGCAGATGTTATTAGTGAATCTCTGAACCCCATTCCAGTCTTCATCATAAAAAGCATCAATTTAATATACATGCAATTGTACTTTCTAATTTTTTTTTGTTCCAGAAAAAAAAACACTTCCAAACATATGAGACACTCATAACTTGTTGCAACTAGCAAAACTTGGAACATTAACAACCTCACTGAAACCATTAGAGACAGAAATAAGGTATTAATTGTGTGGAAGGGCTAGTCATTGAATCAAAAACCTTTGTTTCATAGATTGATAATATTGGTTTCTTAATTGAGGGAAAACATGTTGCGTACTTCAAACCCTTGTACTTGGGGCCCAACAGTTGCTATCTAGTGTGACAATTGTAGCACCAAGTAGCCCAGTACAATAATAGTGAATTGGCTATACTGAATTCTAATTGATAAATTTCGAAAGAATGAGCTAAATTTATCTCATATTCTGATAACCAACGAGTCACCAAAATAATAGGTAGATCACAAGAGAAAGGATGCAAATAAGGGCGTGGCATGCGAAAGGAAGTGTCGAGTTCTATTTCAAAAATTTGGATATGAATTTTGTATATTGTTGTGGCATATTTAATCATACATATATTATAGTACCTATGTTTGTTTCTTCTATATTGATTCGAAAAACCTGCTTATTTATCTTTGATCCTCTTCTTATTTCATTTTTTCTACATAAGATGGTGGAATTCCATTCTTATATAACTAGGTGATACCACACACACTGTCGCAAAAATGTTTTGCAGAATATTGCAATGAAATTTTTTGAACGGAACATGAATATTTGAAGTAATAACATATGATTTATTCTGTTTGATTATTGTATAATATAAATATCATAGCAGAATGAAAATTCCCATGCATGTTTCATGTTGAGGTGGCCTTTTCTTATGCATGGTTGCATGTTGAGGTCAGCCTTTTCCTATACAAGTTGAGCATTGATGTGACATGCTTGCATGTTGAGATAAATATGTTAGTGTAACTTAGCTATTGAGATATAAAATATTGTGTGGCAGGATGGTTTATTTAGGGATTGTTGGCACTTGCAATAACATATTTAAAATCTAAATTTCATAACAATCTATATTGCATAACAGATTAGATTTTTTTTCATGCAATATACTCATAGAGAGCTAAATCATGTGAGCACATTGATCACGTTTACAACAACAAAGGAGTCTATAAATAGGATTGAGAAGAAACAAATATTGTCACAAAAAATGGTACTTGCTGTTTACCATGGCTATTGAGAAATATACCAGCATGTTTGACACAAAATAAATACACCATGTTAGCCTATTTCATAGTTGTTCTGATGGAGCTAATTTGTTGTTATAGATATTGGTCTATTTTTTATAGAATTGGTCAGACTCATAGATGTTGTACTAAGGAAAAAAACAAATATTTGCTCCATAACAAAATGTAAGATGTTTTTGATGTCTTGTGCAAAACCAGAAAGGCCCGAGACAAAGGCCCGTGCAGAGTCGAGCACACGTGTTCCCCCAGTCGAGCCGCCCCACCTCCAACCGGTGCCCTAGATGAGGTCGTCGCCCCGCCTTCGTGCTGCCATCGGCAGCGCTGAATGAGGATGCCACCTTGCTTCTTCCCTCCGTACCCAAACTTGCCTCCCTCGGCAGGAGACCTACCTAGACGGGGTGCTGGTATCCTTCACTCCTTTGCTCGTGCATGTGAGGTGCCAAACGGGGGCGGCGGGGAACGTAGGTATATTGGGCGGTGTTGGAGTGGGGATTGGCAAGGGAGGCAGGGCGCCGCTGGGGCAGGAGAGACGATGATGTAGCGGGCCAAGATTGCCGCAGCGCTGGAGACCGGTGAGAGATGAGAGAGAGATTGTTTTGGCTACACTGATGTGTTGTTGCGCGTCCAACTACTACTACTGCTAGCAGGGATGAGAGAGAGATGAGATGACATTTTCTATGCTTATTTGCTTGATGGTACTCACAGATAAGATAGTTTAGGAAGTGCAAGAGATTGATCCCAGCTAGAAGAGAGATGGGATGAGATATATTATGCTGCACGGATGTTGTTTTTGCTATTTGTTGTCACTCAGGGATGGAGGGAGGGAGAGAGTTCAGTAGTGCTTTGTTGTTGCGAACAAATGTGCAAAGTAACATCTAAAACTAAGAAGAATGGTCAAGCCAAGGTCTTTCTTGTTAAACCATTAGTGTACAAATTTATCTGTTAAATCTTTCTTGAAGCATGCCATGATAGTGTACACATATTTTTGTTCTCTTGAAAATAATAGTCTACTAAACAAAGCTAGGTCAAATGCGAGCTAACCTGTGGTTGGATGGTTAGGGTGATTAGATTGGATGCCCAATGATAGAAGCTGAATATGAGTCGCTGTTATCCAAGGAAAATAAAGTGTATGTTTGAAACATGGTTGAGGGAGAGGGATTGTGAGCCAGATGCGCCATTGAATGATTATGAGTTTGAATTAGGAAGGCGGAGACATGAAGGCAGTGGACAAAAAAATAAGAAGAGAAGAGTAGTGCCTCATGATTGTTGTTAAACCATTAGAATAGTATACCACGTTGCAATGCACGGGCATTTACCTAGTGAATTAAATTTATTTAGTGAATCTTTTTACGTGCTCACCCAACCAAACCACCTTATAACATGCATCATTTTATTTATAGAAAGACTGCATGTGACACCCGGATTTGAGCTCTAGTGTACCCCCCCTACCCAACTCCACCACCATGATAGATGTAATAGGTGGTTCTCATGTTATAATGTTAGCACCAAGAGGTGGTTCCCATGTTATAATAGGCATCGTAGAGAAAATGTGAGGATGACTACTACGGTAGATATAATAAGCAAGGAATGAATATATATATATATATATATATATATATATATATATATATATATATATATATATATATATATATATATATAGGGAAAAGCATAGTTATTGTGTTTCTCACCAGAGGTGGCAATCAGGGACACACATTCTTGTTGGGATCTGGTCCATCTACTTTCCCATTTTACATTTCTTTCATTTTATGTGATTGATAGTTATTTCCTCATATAGACGGAACAGGACCACGGTCCCCTCTTCATAGCCAGTAGACTTAGTGGGTAGGCTGCCAAACTTGCAGCGGTGCAGACCTCGGCCCGCGCAAGATGGTTCCTAACCCTCGAACGGTTCCAAAATGCTGAAACTGCATATCGCAGGAAAGGTTCATGAGTTTTATTTGGTAATGACAGGCATTCACCTGGTACATGGCTCCATAAACACTGCAATGCCAAACACCGTATTTTTATGTGTTAACCCGGCCTGAGCATTAAGGAAAGGACATTACAACATATATAATATCACCATCCTTTTTTGTAATGCAACGCTTGCAGTTTCTAACATGAAGTCATGCATAGTAGGAACATCAAAGGGTTATGAACGCACTAACCCCGTCATCATATTATTTGGTGCATCAATTGATCGTCTCCCATCACTTATTAATGACTGATGAATGTAAGGTCCATGCAAATATCACGGTGTGCTTAGCTGCTTGCAAAAAATGAGTGTAAATTAACTACTTAATGATGAAAAATAAGGTCCATTTTGCACGGGTGAATGCATAGTGTGACCCATTCCTGACAACATCTCGGAAGCGTAGAGAATGACATGCACGTCGAGACAATATCTCTGAGCCACGTCCGGGTTTTCATGGAACGCCAGGTCACGCACAAGCTGTTCGCCCCAGCATGTTCTCTGGTGACAGAAGGACACACCAGCTAGCACGCATCTTTCCAAAATTAGGTATCACGCATGCATGGTTTCAGAGAGCAACGTACAGAGCCTTGCATCAGATCCGTCACAGCAAAACTCGCTAGTCAAAGGCCACATGTGAGTTAAGATATCTTGTTGCTATCTTCTACACTTTCGAGGCCTAGAGTAGACACTGCACTACCTCACATATTCATCCATGCTAGTAGCTCCGTCTCACGCACCTGTCCTCCTCCGATGTGGCTGCCACATGCCATTGCTGAATCTCGTGGTGGATGCATCCCACAATTGTTGTGGTTGAGAACGACCACAGCGACAGCGGTCCCTTTGCCGGAGAGATGGATGCTTTCCAGCACAAGCAAGCCGTCCACTTCGCTGCCGTGAGGTGAGGATGTCCTCCGCGTCCCTGCTTCTGCTTGCCGTCCACACTGCCGTGGCGCTCCACGGCTAGTCCATCTCTCTCTTGCGAGATCTTGGGTGGATGACTACAGTTAAGACCGAGCCACCATCCGACGGCCATCAACGAGCCGCCGTGGAGGACATCATCGCCTCATCTAAGTCGGGCCCGACGTGGAGCCTGCCCTGAGCCCAATGGCCAGCCTGCCCCAGCCTGACGTCGTCGCCGTGTAGCTGGATCTTTATGTTTGATGACCTAGTTCAAAGTATATTTTATAGAGAGACCAAAGTAGGGTGTGTCCGTCAAACTGGGTAGGCGGGCATGACCAACGCTAGTGGTCAGTCCGTGAGCTGTGAGCATGTAGCAGGCTAGCAGCCTTTGACTTGTGAGTATGCACGGAGGGATATGCTCAGATGCTACAAGCTTCAGTAGCTGTATCGCAGGCTAGCAGCCTTTGACTTGTGAGTATGCACGGAGGGATATGCTTAGATGCTGCAAGCTTCAGTAGCCGTATCTCGTAAAATGATATGCGTAGAAGGAGCTAAAAGAAGGAAGATGCATGCATGCGCCCATAGTCATCAGTCTCACGTGCATGCATGTAAGAGCCAATTGAACAGGCATGTGCGTTTGGCAGCTTGTTTGAGCCACTAGTTTGCGGGGAATGGAGCGTCGGTAGAATGAAAACGCTGGTAAGACCGTGAAAACTATTCATTTTTGGTAGCATGTGATAGACTAAACACTAATTAATCACTACTCCCTCGGTCTCAAAATAAGTGCCTCAACTTTGTATCAATTTTAGTATAAAATTGTACTAAGCTTAAGACATTTATTTTGAGACGAAGAGAGTACAATAAAGCATGGAAAATATAATTACTACAGGCTAACATAGAAAATTATATTGGCCACATAAGAAATAACATTGGAGATACTATTCATTTTTGTTCCCATGCTCGGCCAACCCTCTCTCACTAGTGCAGAACCGGACAATAACACCGGTTCGTAAGGCCCTTTAGTGCCGGTTAGGTAACCGGCACTAAAATGTGGGCACTAAAGGCCCCCCTCCTTTAGTACTGGTTTAGCACGAACCGGTGCTAAAAGGCAACCACGTGGCACGAGCCAGCTCCGGGGGGCGGGAGCCCTTTAGTACCGGTTGGTAACACCAACCGGTACTAAAATGTTTGGGGGGTTTTTGGTTTTATGATTTCTTTTTCATTTAATTTTGTGTTTTCCATTTTAATTCTTTTTCGTTTGCTGGTATTTTACGGTACTACACATTGTACACGTTATGCATATATATATATATATATATATATAGAATTTTTAGTAGAACCAATCATATATATATATCATCAATCTCTCACAAACCACCATATTAATTTACACATATACACATGTATAGCTATATACAATTTCTCCTACATATGCATGTTGCCTTCGGAGCCAGTGGCATTAGCCTAATTGGTGCCTTCGGAGCACGATGACAATTGGAAGTGGTTCATGACCTGGTCGATGGGGGCGGTAGCGGGTAATAGTATTCTCCCTTCGGATTTATGACATGGTCGAGCAAAAATCCCGCTATTTCCTCTTGAAGTGCTTCTACGCGCTCCGTTTCTAGGAGCTTGTCCCGCACCTCTTTGAACTGTTAAGAAGGAGATCAATATGCATGTGTATTAGTTGTGTGACTAGATATCGATAATGGTGTAAAAATTGTGAATAGTGTTCTGACAAGCGTACCCATTCCTGTCTTTCAGATCTGCTCCTTTCGGACGCCATCATGTGAATGTTCTCGCAAACGCAGAATGCACACAGATCAGTCCCCTGCGCCTGCTTCAGGGCCTTTATTACGAGAATGGAATTTAATTTGATCAGATAATAATTAATCAAGCATGATAATTAAAGAGATGGCAGCTAGCTAGCTAGCTAGTACAACTTAATTACTTACCTTGGGTCGAAACCATTTCAGCTGTCGTTTCCATTCGCCTTCTGTGACGCTGATGAACCTTGCCCAAGCCCTGCCCGCCGACAAAGAAAATGAATAAAGGGGTTATTAAATAGTTCATATCATGAAATGACGAACTAAATAGGCCGAGATATATAGTTAATAATGATTGAAATTACCTGTTGACTATCCCAAACAAGATGTTATAGTCACTATTTGCTTTGAGTAGCGAGTCCAGTATTTCAACTGTTTCGGCATCAACTTTAATGATACACAAGATCCAGTGAAATCTGCACGCACACACGTTTGCATGTCTTAATTAAGCGGGCATATGTAAGCAAAAACATGTAGCTAGCTAGTAGGCAAAAATAGAGAATTTGTAGTACAAGAAAGTGTGACTCACTGGAAGTTGTAAGGAAGTAGTATATCTTCATTGTATTTGAGGAGCTTCAAGAACTCTAGCATGCTGTCCTCTACCTGCTTTTCATAATGCTTGCTTATTTTCCATGTGTATTCATTAACGGTGTTTGGGTCAATGAACCCAATGCCATAGCGTCCACCTTTTCTCATTTCATACATCTTCATCCTGCATAATACCATAGAAAAGAATATAGTGAGGATAATTACAGGTAATGATTGATCAAAAGGATCACTACAGCTAGCTTGAGACTTAAATTACAGAAAGAAATCACTTACAGACAATAGCAACTGACGATAGATTTGTCGAGTGCGTCTTGATTGTATAACTGAAATAGTTCAGAATACTCAACGGTCACAGATTTCTCATGGTAGTAATGATCCTTATTGACTTGCACCATGAGGGACTCTCGATCGGATCTCTTGGTAATGTTCATGTACCATTCATGTAATTCATACATTCTCGTTGGGAGCTTCTTGACCTCTTCTGGCTTGACCAAAGGTTGGCCCCGGGCATATTTCCGTTTTATTTCCTCCTCTTTAAGCACAGGCATGTCCTCGATGTCGAGGAGTTGTCCAACAGTGATTTTGAGAGTTTCAGCCTGCATTATATGCTCCTGGATTATTACCACATCGCCCACCTCGGGAACGTAAACTGTTTGGCCACAATAATATTGGGCGCGCGTATTGTCACGTGTTGTTGGCGGCACAACAAGCGGGGGGGTCGATTGCGCCGCCTGTTGTCCCAGCTGGGCAACGGTTTTCCCGCATTTTTTGACAGTTGCTTGTTGTTTGCTCGAGCTCGAGCTCGCCTACTTCTATAAACGTTGTCGATGTAACTTCCTAATGTGACGCTCATAGTCTGTGCCAACAAGCTTAGGAGCTGGTGGTTGAGCCATACAAATGAAGTGGTCAACTACTTCCACAAGCACTTTCTCCCTTGGCGGCGGTGGCAGTTTCGGTCCAAAATGGGCGTCGACTTCTGCCCGCACTATGGCATTGGTTTACTCCTCGGTCCTGTCGTAAGCCCTCTCAGGAAGAGGAGTACTGAGGTTTGGACCATATTTATATCGCTTGCCTCCGCCTGCACTTCCTGTACTATGACCTCGACTGGTACCGCTACGCACCATAGCTGCGGGGTGTCTCTTCTGCGATTCCTGAGGCGGCGGAGACGGCTGACGGGGCTGAGTTGGATGAGGAGGAGTGGCCTGAAGCTGTGCCGGACTTGGAGGAGGAGTGGCCTGATATTGTGCCGGACTTGGAGGAGGAGTGGACGTCTGACGCTGTGTCGGACTTGGAGGAGGAGTGGCCTGACACTTTGCCGGACTTGGAGGAGGAAGAGTGGCCTCACGCGTTGGTGGACTTGGAGCGGGAGTCTGCTGACTCGGTGGCGGACTTCGACGAGGAGTCGGGTGACGCGGTGTCAGTGGCCTTCGAAAGATGATGCAATCCTTTCTCCATAGTATGACATGATGTATGGCCTCTCCCAATGTGTGCTCGTCGTCACCTCCAGGAATGTCAAGCTGTAGCTCCGAATATGGGTCCACCACCTCATCAACCAAGACACGAGCATAGCCCGCTGGAATCGGGTTGCAATGGAAGGTTGCCTCGGGGGAATTTGAAAAAGCAACGGCGTCCGCCACCTTCATGGATATGTTCTTCATTTTGAAGTGTAGCTCGCAGTTAGTGTTATCCGTGATGTCATCCACGGGGTATCTATCCAGCACTGCGTCGCCCGGGGCGGAACCCACGCTGCTTCTCGGTATGGATGGGGCGGTGCTATCCAATGCTGGATCATCCGCTAGCTGCTGTAGCTGCTGAGACCCCCTTTGCTGGCTAAGTGAGTCGATCTGCTCCTGCTGCCGCTGGAATTTAACTGCCAATTCCGCTTGACTTGCTTCTAGGCCTTGAAAGCGTTCATAGTCCCACTTCCTCTGCTCCTCCTCCATCTTCCTCTTCTTCTCCTCCGCAATCTTCTTTCTCGCACGGGTTCTGTAGTCGGCGTTCCAGTCCGAAAACCCCTCATACCACGGAATAGCGCCCTTGCCTCGTGTTCTTCCCGGGTGTTCAGGATTTCCCAGGGCACGCGTAAGCTCGTCGTTCTCTCTGTTGGGCTGGAACACCCCTGATCGAGCCTCTTCTATTGCAACAAGTATCGCATCGTCGGCTCCGTTCAGACATGCCTTCGTCGAAACATTGCCTGTCTTCGGGTCCAACTCCCCCCCCATGCGCACAGAACCAAGTCCTGCACCTGGGGGGCCAGCTCTTAGTAACCGGAGTGACACCTGCATCCTCCATCTCTTTCTCAGACTTATCCCACTTAGGCATTGCCACCGCGTAGCCACCTGGCCCCAGCTTATGGAACTTATCCTTTTTTCGACATTCTTCTTGTTTATTCTCGACCATTCCTTAGCTAATTCTGAATTCTTGAATTTCATGAAATCGTCCCAATGAGCACTTTGATTCTCTAGTATCCCCTCGAATACTGGAGTCTTCCTTCCTCCCTTGACGTACTTCTCCCACGTCGTTCTCTTGTGGTTCTTGAATGCAACCGCCATCTTCCTAAAAGCAGCGTCCTTGACTTTCTGCACATCTGCTTCTGTGAAATGATCTGGTAGGGTGAAATGTTCCATGAGAGTATCCCAAAGCAGTTTTTTTTATTCTCGTCGACAAAAGTAACATTTGGACGTGGCTTTGCTGGCTTTCTCCATTCTTGAAGGGAGATCGGGAGTTGGTCCTTCACAAGAACTCCGCACTGACGAACGAACTTGTCCGCAATCTTCTTAGGCGCTAATGGTTCGCCATTAGGTTTGAATGCCTCGATATTGTACTTTACGCCCTCCTTCAACTTTTTGTTCGGGCCTCGTTTCGTCCTTTTGCATGAAGATTTGCTCGATCCGGATGGCTGAAAGAAGAAAGATCGATTCGTTAATATATCTTTAACTCATTTAAAACATGCGATGATCACCTTGTTTGTTGTTTCAGGATCAACATGTTCTTCGTCGTAGTTCATGACTTCATCAATTCGGTCGTCGCGATCAAATATCATATCACCCTCTCCGGTGTTGTTTAGAAATTTGGAGCCGTCAAAATCTTCTTCATTCTGATCATCATCTGGCCCGCGTATGATATCGAACATGGTGTGTTCTCTCTCTCTCTCTGTCGGTATTGTCCGCCATAGCTTTTATTTAACTATGCCAAAAGAAATATAAAACAATTTAGTATAATCTCGAATACATCGTCTCGAATAATAGATATAATCTCGAATACATCGTCTCGAATAATAGATTTAATCTCGAATACATCGTCTCGAATAATATATAATATTGAATAGTACATCACTGGCTAGGCGCGGGCGGTGGACACCCAAAGAGAAGGAACCCTCACAGGATCATAGCTGAAGTGAGATCCCTGAAGAAGCTGCCAGGTATTGGAGAACCTGCCGCCCTCTAACGCAACCATGTAGCGATGGACGTGCTCGTCCTCCTCCCTGACACGACGACGTACCACCTCCGGCGGGGCCGGCTCCCTCCGCACCGAAACTGGCCCACGCGAACGCCACCAAACGAGATCAGGGTCGACGACGGGACCCGGGGCCGGGTTCCTCATCAAGCGGCGTGCCCCTCCAGGAAGCACCTCCCAGTGCCAGCCCGACGGAGCCCAGTCCCGGACATGGGTCAGCTGGACGTCGTCGCGGACGTGTCGACGGCGGGGATGCGGGCCGGGCATCGTCGACAACAAATACTAGCTATATGCCCGCAAAAATTAACATTTTTTTAATGATTGGATTTTGATAACTAAAATTTCTAACATTTCTATAACATTTCTAACAATGCTATATATAACTAACATTTCTAATATTTCTATAACTAAAAAAAAGAAAAATTTCTAACTTTTTTATAACTATTTCTATAACTAAAAAACAGAAAAATTTCTAACAATTCTAACTTTTTTATAACTATTTCTATAACTAAAAAACAGAAAAAATTCTAATAATTTTAACTTTTCTAACAATTCTAACATTTCTAACTATTCTAACAATTCTAACATTTCTAACTATTTCTAAAAAACAGAAAAATGTCTAACAATTTCTAAAAAACAGAAAAATCTATAACTAAAAATGTATGTGTGTGTGTGCGCGCTCACCGGCCGGCGAGGCGAGAGGCGACGGGGGGCGCGCGACGACGGGGACGGCGACGGGCGCGGCGACGACGGGGCGGCGACGACGGGGACGGGGACGTACGGGCCGGGGTGGCGACGACGACAAGGACGGTGACGACGCGGCCGGGACGGGCCGGGACGGGGCGGCGGTGACGACGGGGACGATGGGGACGGGATGACGGGGCGGCGACGGGGGCGGCGACGAGGGATATGGAGACGGCGAGGGCGGCGGGCGACGGTGCAGAGGAGAAGAAGCAGAGGGAGAGATGAGAAACTGACGAAATTTTGAAGTGTTTTCTTATATAGAACACACCTTTAGTACCGGTTGGAGCCACCAACCGGTACTAAAGGTCTGTTTTGGCTAGCCCAAGCGGCGGGAAGCGACCCCCTTTAGTACCGCTTGGTGGCTCCAACCGGTACTAAAGGCCCCCCCCCTTTAGTATCGGTTGGTGCCACGACCCGGTACTAAAGGGTGTGCGCTGCCAGGCGAGGGGCACAAAAGTTTAGTCCCACCTCGCTAGCCGAGGGGCACTCGCACCTGCTTATAAGCCCCGCCGTCGCTGCTGCCTCGAGCTCCTCTCTTAAGCAGGCCTTTTAGGCCTACCTCTTCTGCGATGCCCTGTTGGGCCTACTGGGCTAGCGGGCCTGCATCCTGGCCCAACTTGAATTTGGGTTTCTAGTCGTATGCAGGCCGCTGTGGCCCAGTAGGTGGGCTTTTTTTTTCTTATTTTTTTTGCTTTATTTATTTTTGTGAATAACTTAACTTTGAAAATAGATTTTTCAGTGATTCTTTTTTTATGTTAAATATTAGTGTGTTTTATCATTATATTCAATTTGGTAATGCTTAGGTTATTTAAAAAATGAAATGCCTTTGTAACGGATGAGTTTTCGTCCGAAACCCTGATACTTCAAAACAGTTTGTCCATTTTGTACACGAAGTGCATCCAGTTTTTGCGGTAACCCTCTCTACTTTTTTGCACATGCTATGTGGGTGAAATTATGATACCATGCCAACTTTCAACCTTTTCTGAGTTCATTTGAAATGATTTTCAATTTCAGGGTCATTTAGGTGAAAAAAATCAGTAAATGCATGAAAGAATTTGCTTGCACATAAAATTTCTTCGCGTTTCAAATGCCAAAACACATAACTAGCTACCCTAACTATTACAGAGATTCCCTCCTGGGTGTGAAACACAGAAGAAAGTGATGATAGTTAAGCCGATCACATTCCAGATCTTTGGGTGTGACACTTTTTCTTCGCGTGTGTCCCTTTGCTTCGTAGCCATGGAAAATCTTCATCATCTAACGGGATGCTCGGGTCAATATTCACTGTGAATGGAGCAATTTCATCAAACTTTTCATAATCTTCTGACTTGTCTGTCTTGTCATCCACTCCCACGATGTTTCTCTTCCCAGAAAGAACTATGTGCCGCTTTGGCTCATCGTATGATGCATTCACTTCCTTATCTTTTCTTTTTCTTGGCTTGGTAGACATGTCCTTCACATAGAAAACCTGTGCCACATCATTGGCTAGGACGAATGGTTCGTCTGCATACGCAAGATTGTTGAGATCCACTGTTGTCATTCCGTACTGCGGGTCTTCCGTTACCCCGCCTCGTGTCATATTGACCCATTTGCACCGAAACAAAGGGACCTTCAAACCACGTCGATAGTCAAGTTCCCATATGTTCTGTATATAACCATAATATGTTTCCTTCCCCGTCTTGGTTTCTGCATCAAAGCGGACACCACTGTTTTGGTTGGTGCTCTTCTTATCTTGGGCGACCGTGTAAAATGTATTACCATTTATCTCGTACCCTTTGAAAGTCATTATATTCGAAGATGGTAACTGGGACAGCAAGTACATGTCATCTTCAATAGAGGTGTCATGCATGGTACGTGCTTGCAACCAGCTGGCGAAACTCCTGTTTTGTTCACGTGTAATCCAGTCATCAGACCGTTCCGGGTGTTTGCAGCATAGCAAATTCTTGTGTTCATCCATATACGGAGCCACTAAGGCGGAATTCTGTAAAACTGTGTAGTGTGCTTCAGTGAGAGAATGTAACGCCCTCGATGCGGCTATAGCTCCCACGTGTCGAGGCACGACTTAGAGACATAACCGCATTGAAAGCAATGTCGCAAGTTAGGCAATCATCACAACATCCCATGTAATATATAGAATAAAAGGGGAGATACATAGTTGGCTTACACTCGCCACGTCACATCAAAGTACATAAATAACATACATCATCCAAACACTCATGGCCCGACTACGGCGCCAAAATAAAAGACAACCCAACAAGCGACATAGGTCCCGATCAAACCCCAACTGGGCACCACTACTGATCATCAGGAAAAGACACATAGTAACGCTGAGGATCCTCGTCGTACTCTCACTTGAGGTCAAGCGCGCCATCTGGAGCTGTATCATCTATCCTTGCATCTGGTGTAATAGTAATCTGTGAGCCACAGGGACTCAGCAATCTCGCACCCTCGTGATCAAGACTATTTAAGCTTAATAGGTAGGATGGGGTAAATATATGTGGAGCTCCAGCAAGCGACTAGCATATATGGTGGCTAACTTATTCACAAAGGAGAGCAAGAAGAGAGAGCCAAGCGCGAGCGAGAAATTAGAGAGCAACCTGCGCAAACATAACTCCAACACCGTGTCCACTTCCCGGACTCCGCCGAGAAGAGGCCATCATGGTAACACACGCGGTTGATTCATTTTAATTAATTAAGGTTCAAGTTATCTATAACCGGGCATTAACAAATTCCCATCTGCCCATAACCGCGGGCACGGCTTTCGAAAGTTCAATCCCTGCAGGGGAGTCCCAACTTAGCCCATGACAAGCTCTCATGGTCAACGAAGGAATAGACCTCCACCCGAGACATTCCGATCAGACTCGGTATCCCGGTACAACAAGACATTTCGACAGGTTAAAACAAGACCAGCAACACCACCCGCTATGCCGACAAATCCCGATAGGAGCTGCACATATCTCGTTCTCAGGGCACACCGGATAAGCTAAGCGTACGGGAGCCAACGTAACCCAAGTTGCCAAGGGACGGCCCCGCACGGTGCTCTAGGGTGGACCAACACTCAGAGGAGCACTGGTCCGGGGGGGGGGGGGTTAAAATAAGATGACCCTCGGGCTCCTGAAACCCAAGGGAAAAGAGGCTAGGTGGCAAATGGTAAAACCAATGTTGGGCATTGCTGGAAAAGCTTTAATCAAGGCGAACTATCAAGGGGTTCCCATTATCACCCAACCGCGTAAGGAACGCAAAATCCGTGAACATAACACCGATATGACGGAAACTAGAGCGGCAAGAGTGGAACAAAACACTAGGCGAGAGGCCAAGCCTTCCACCCTTTACCAAGTATATAGATGCATTAAGATAACATGGCAATATAATGATATCCCAACAAGTAAATGAATGTTCCAACAAGGAACGGCTCCAATCTTCACCTGCAACTAACAACGCTATAAGAGGGGCTGAGCAAAGCGGTAACATAGACAATCAACGGTTTGCTAGGACAATGGTGGGTTAGAGGTTTGACATGGCAATTTGGAGGCTGACAAGCAAGTGGTAGGCATCGTAGCATTGACATAGCAAAAGAGCGAGCAAACTAGCATAGCAAAGATAGTAGTGATTTCGAGGGTATGATCATCTTGCCTACAAAGTTGTCAGAGTTGACTGGATCCTTAAAAGCAAACTCAACGGGCTCCTCATTAGCAAACTCGTCTCCCGGCTCTACCCAAACAAGACAAACAAGCAACAAAGATACAATCAACCACGTGCAAACTCAAACAATAAGATGCAATGATGGTATGCAATGCGGGATGCGATGCGGTATGCAAAATGCAAGATATGACAGGAAATGCATGAACCTGGCCTCAACTTGGAAACCAAGTGTGCCACTGGAAAGATGGGATGAAATCGCTTGAAAACCATATAAAGAACGCCGGAATCGGAGTTACGGTTTGGAAATGGCAAGCGTTTTAAGAATGACACCGGTCTGCGATTTACAGCAAGTAGGCATCTAAATGCAACGAAATGAACATGCTACAACACCCAAACATGACAACAAAATACATGGCAGGGATGCACACAAGATGCTTAACAAAACACTAGCACTGAGCCACGGCCAAATCATACATTATGAGGTTCAAACAAGCATGGCAAAAACGCAAATGCAAAACAGATTTCAGACTTAGTGAAATTAACACTTGTCTAAAATCTGTTTTGCATTTGCGTTTTTGCCATGCTTGTTTGCAAAAGCGGATGTGCGCGGACAGGTGCGGCGGCACGGGCGGAAGCCTGGCTTGGTGTCGCTGTTGCCCTGATGGGCACGAGCTAACTAACAGTAAAAAAAAAGAGCAACACGAGCTGATAACCAAATAATGGAGCGTGGGAGCTGAGTGGGCTACCCAGGAGGAAACCTCCAGAGGGGTGACAGGGACGAGGAAATTGACAATTTATTATTAAGTTCGTTGGAATTTGATTATAACTACAAAGTTTATTTTTTCTTGACAAAACGTTAACCAGGGACTGGAGCATAAGGGATGATTAGTGCTAGGGGAAAATGAAAAAGATCCCCCACGTGTACACAAGTCGTATACAGATCGATTGCTACACACAGAACAGATACTAATCGATCACTCCAAGAGAGAAAAAAAGCATGGAGTAGGAAAGGAAAAAAATGTGTTACGATCCTTTCTTAGGTGCTAGATGTTGTGATCCTATTTTTCTGTAGGATTTGCTACGATCCTTTCTTAGGCGCAACGATTTTCATTGTGTTCTTTTTACTATTGACAATGGTGAGATTAGAAACAGCGTCGGAGAATCGTGAGCGGCTAGCCGGATGTTCGCTCAACATTAGGACTTGACTTGCCGGCGGCTGGCGGCCGGGGCACCAGATGATGAATTCGGCGCTTAGGGTTGAGGATGCGGTGGAGCTGCCTGATGAATTGATGAGTTGCGACGGCTAGGTATAGATGGAGGCGTGGAGCGATGTAGATAGTTATGGGCCGATCACCATCCTTATACTTGGTACATGTATAACACGTGTGTACGCGGGATCTTCTTCTTTTTCATTAGCACTAATCATCTCTCACAATCTAGTCCCTAGGCATTTTTTGTCAAGAAGAAATCAACTTTGTAGTTATAATCAAAGTCCGATGAACTTAGTAATAAATAGTCAATTTCCTCGGGACGAGAGTGGAGTGGGCCTTGCAGACTACAGGCCCGGACCATGGCATTAATTCCGAGCGTAAACATCGCAAGAGTGGGCCTTGCAGACTACAGGCCCAGACGGGGGAAATATCGGGGACTTTTTGTTGTTGATCCAAGCACAATTTGAAACCGATAAACATAACAAGGAAGGTCTCAGATGTCTTAAAAGAAACAAGGTCTAAGCTCAAAAAAAAACAAGGTCTCACAGTCCACCACACGAGCACAAACTGCCAGATCTGACAACAAGCTACACGCATCAATCTCAAATGACGAAAAATCAGAAACTATCTGCTTGGATGTCACTCCGGATCTGACAACAAGCACACACATCAATCTCACAAGAAGAAAATCAGAAACTATCCACCTTGGATGTCGAATCGATGATGCAATATGTTGTATCCTACCGAGCGTATTGTTTCCAGACATGGTCTTCAGCATTGCTGTTTCTTCGATGTGCAGTTGTCCGAATATAGCCATTAGTTGATGTGTCCGCATTTTGCACATGCTTTTGCTAGAAGTCCATACTTACCAGTAATAGTAAATCTAATAGTGCATGTAGTTGAATTTGTGTATTCTTAGGTTGAAAGAGTACGCTGCCTTAGACATCAACTTTTATAATTGACGATCTATGAATAAAGAGAAATTCCCTAGAAAGAATGGGTTGAATGGAGCTGCCGTGGGCGTGGGCACAAGTGGCCCATAAGGGTAAATGCTACACCTGGTATTACACTTGCTTCGTGTAATCCACACCTCGGGTAAATAATCGATGGTTAGGTGGATCCGTAGTAGGTCATCGTCCGGAATATCTTCGGGATAGCATAAGCGCATGTATGTTAGTACATCCAGTCCGATGTACTTATGAGTTGTACATAGGTGTCCTATGATAGCACAAGTTGTGTTAGATCCAGCCCATACATAGTTAACTTGTTGAGCTTGGCAAAGTTTGAGTTAGTTCTCAACTCACGTATGATATGACTAGTAATTCTACCATGTGAAGCTTCAGGTCTTGAGAATAAGTTGTTATTATTTGGACCTGCAAAATTATCTTTAAGGGAAAGAAAAACATATATAGGTACTTGAGTACAGACTTTATAAGAGAAAATAAGCAATCAACCATGTGCTCTCTCTGCCATATGGAAAACAATAGAACAACTGTCAATAGCAGTTACCCTTTTTATTACTTGAGCTTCAATATTCAATTGGCTTTATTTTGTGAAACATTATACGGTAGCACTCGACCGAACAATGCTATAAAAGGCGGCTTGGGGAAAGCAACAGGGAGTCAATTGTGAGCGAAGAAGCAAGGAAGGGAGAGAGACATATGTTTATCGCTATTTTGTACTTTATTAGGACGAGGACCAAAGAATGTTAACAATTCATGAGCTTGCGAGACATTAAGAACTCGGTGATAACTTGCAGGCTATGTTGTATATCCCGGGAGGGTCGTGGTGGATGCTGCCAACCTGCCCAGAATGCACGACGCTTGGTTCACGCGCATGAGGCTCAATAGGCCACAAATCACCGGATAAATCATCATGATGCTCCGCCATTTTTCGGTCACATGCAAGTGAGTGGCCAACACCATCATTGGACGAACATTCGAGCTACGCTACTGTCAAGTTGCCACACACGCCACCGAGCAGCTTATATCTGCACTGTGATGTGGAATGCAGTTAAGAGATATGAAAGACAAACACTAGAAAAATTGAGAGTCATTTCGATGGGCGATAGCAGGGCGCGTGAGGCAATGGTAGGATTAAAGATGTAGTTTGGTAGTAAATAATGGGCAGTCTGCATTATCTGATACTAAGATTAGAAGTTGTACCCCTTTAAATAAGGACACCGATATCTACCACACGCGTGACATAATAGGCATTGATCCATTAGCCTTGTTTATTAGGGGACGTACACTTTTCCTTTTCCTCCTCCTCTCTCGTGACCGCGTCCCCCCCCCCCCCCCCCCCCGCGCGGGCGGCCGGCCGCGCACCTTCCTCTTCCGCCTCCAGACCCCCTCTCCCCTTCCTCCCCGCCGCTGTCGCTGGCGCCCGCGGCCGGCCTGGTGGCGGCGGCCCTCCTGCCCTTCCCCTCCCCGTGGCTCCGGCGCGGGGCGGAGTTGCACCGGGGGGTGCTCCTAGGCGGCGGCGGTCCTGCTGGTGGCGGGGTTCCTTGTCGCAGAGCGGGCGGGCGGCTGGGCGGCGGCGCCGTCGTTGGCGGCAGGGTGGCGTTGTGGCTCGTCCTGCCGGCAGCGCTCGGCCCAGATCTAGGCCCTACGGGGGCCATCTGGGCCTGGGCGGGCCGCCGGCGGGGCTGGTTGGCGGCGTGATTCCCGGGATGCAGGGGAGCGACGTCGCGCGACGGGGGCTGGCGGCACCGACGTCAGCTTGCTGCAGCAAGGCCGGCGGGGCTTAGCGGGCCTGTTTTGGGCCTGGCCGGGCCAGGGGTGGCCTGGTATGCCCCGCTGCCGTGTCCGGTTGGCTACCCTGACAGTGCCGGAGGCACGGCTTCTCGCACGACGGCGGTGGAGGTGGTTCCCTTTCACTCGGCCTTGGTGCTACTGCTCTCGTCGCGTGGCGCTTCTCTCCAGTCTTTCTCGACCTCGTGGTGGTGCTCGTAGTGAGATGGCGTGGGCAGCAGCGCAACCCACTACTAGAAAAAGGGCTATAGATGGAATTGACACTAATGGCGCACCAGACAAGCGGTGCGCCATAAGTATATACTAATGACGCACCACCTTCTCATACGCCATTAGAGTTGAAACTACTAATGGCGCACCTGGCCCAGGATGCGCCATTAGTATCAAATTTTTTTTTGAACTAGTGCGCCTGTCCAAACATACTAATGGCGCATCCAGACACAGTGCGCCATTACTAGTTGTAACTAGTAATGGCGCACCTGTCGGAAAGTGCACCACTAATGTTGTTTTTTATTATATTTTTTATTCCTTTTTTTGCAAAACTACTAATGGCGCACTGTTCCACCGTGCGCCATTACTAGTTTAAACTAGTAATGGCGCACTATGGAACAGTGTGCCATTAGTATGTTTTTTTACAAAACTACTAATGGCGCACCACCAGAAGGTGCGCCATTAGTAACCTGGATTACTAATGGCGCATTTAGAGTTGGTGCGCCATTAGTGCCCCGGAATCCCACAATCCCACATCCATCCATCCATTCGACCCAACGCACCAACACACACACACACTATCTCTCTCTCGCTCGAACCCACCCAAACCCTCGTCGCCTCCTCTCTTCCCCCCGAACCCCTCTCTCCCTCGCCGCCGTCGCCACCCACGCCGCCCGGTTTCGGCGAGCTCCGTCCGCACGCAGCACGCTGGCGAGATCCCCTTGGTCCGCATCTGGCTTACCTCCATGCAGATCCGCGGCTCCCCCACTGGCTAGGGTTTTGCATCCCCTTTTGTTCGCCGGGATCCGCCATGGCAGGCCACTGGTAAGCCCCTCCCCTCCTTCTTCGCCCACCATCTCCTCCTTACCTCACCTCATCTTCTCTTCCTTCTCTGCAGGTCACCATGGGCGTGCCGACGACGACGGCAGGAGGGGCGCACCTCCGTGGGGCGGGACGCCGCCATGGAGATGGATTCCCTTGTCCGCCACCACGCAATGGCACCATGGAGCCTTCCAGCGCCCCAAACCCTAGCGGAGAGAGAGGAGCTGCTCCTAGTACAGCACGTCATGGAAGGGATTTTTTTGGTATTTTTGTTGTTGTTTCTCTTCCCGATCTAATCATGTGGAAGGCCCTTTTCCTCACCATGATTTATTCATCTCCCCTTCCTCTGTTTTGTGCAGGTTCCTCTAATGGCGAAGCTTCTTCTGCAGGACACCCTCCACCCCTCCCCTGCATCCACCTCCTACCCCCATACATGGTGAGCTACAACCTCTCTTTCTAGCCCTTGCAAATCTGATCTGGAGTGGACATGAATTGCAATTGTCATGGACACTACATAACAGCAAGTATTGGTTCAGTTTTTGTGTGAAATTCGATTGTCATTGTGCTTTTTGATGCTTGCTTCAGAAAAATAAAGTCATGGATAGATAGAAGATGGAAACAGTGATCTTCCTTTCAAGTTAGTAATACTAAAAATCATTTGGCTCATCAATTTTTCATGTCTTGTGTTAAATCCACTCCATTGCAATCTGGCTATGTATGGATGGTTTGGTACAATTTGCCATGGATGAGTATAGTAGTTACGTACACATGTGCTCTGTAGTTTTAGTTCTTCTTGTAGTGGTATAAAATTATAGTTTCTCTTTCAAGCTGGTATCTGTGTTTGATATATACTAGTCTTTATCTAAATACCATGTATTGGTATTTCTTGTATGGTTTAGTACATCATCTACTGGTGGTTTAGTTGTATATTGTACAGGACATAGTCCTGACGGTTGCATGTAGTGATAATTCTTTCTTTGCATTAGCTATTTCATATGTTTCAGATAATTTAGATGCATGCTTATACTCCTATCTATACCAGGTGCATGTGTTGTGCTTGTGTACCTATATACAGAATAGTACCCATGTGTAAGTGGGTGTATGTGTTCTGCTTATAGCAGATGTTTAGTAATGTGCTATCAATGGCCTATTTCTTCTTGCAGGTTATGGACTATATCTTTCCTTGCCAATTCCCTCTCTCTTAAATCTGATTTGAACAGATGCTGCACTGGTCTCTTCACTTTCTTTCTTTCTCTCCTACTCTCACTGATAAGAACAGGTGCTCCTTAATCTTGCCATGCCAATGATGGTGTCCTGAGGCTCTCATCGTTACTTAAAGATGTTGCACTACTAGATCCAATGATGCAATAGTCCTAGCACTACTAGGCTGCCTGAGGACAATCCCTACTTCAAACCCTACCGTTGGGCTAGTTGATTAGTAGTGGGTTTGTTGGATTTCATCTGAAAACTAACCCAAGCTTAATTGAGGGATCCCCTAATCATGGAGTTAGTTCTAGTTTGAGTTGATCTTTGGGTTTGGCTTTGATCTATACTTTGCTAGCTCTACTTCTGTCTTTTGGGTTATTGGCTCCATTTATGCAGTGTTGGCTCTCTTCTACTGTTTCTTTGATCAACTTAATCTGATTGGGGTTTGACTAATGTTTCCAAACTCGTAAGTGCTAGCTCCTACAGCAAAGGCATTTTCTAGATACGCCCGCTATCTAGCGGGAGAGGGGAGGGAGCGTTGGAGGAACCGGATGAAGACGAGTTTCATCGTGATGATGCTCATCGTGATGACCGCGGCTCTCTTCTATGTGATGGTAGTTTAGATGATCGATATCGACTTGTAATGTGAAGACAAACTCGCTACTCGCGGTCTCGAGACTTGTAATATAATGTTCTATCTTTGTTCGGTCTTTTCAATTCGGAGACTAATATGATGAATTGTATTCGGAGACTAATATGATGAATTGTATTCAGAGACTAATCTTCTATTGTATTCGATGAATCTGTTGTTGACGTGTGCTGTTTATATTTTGTCCAATTATACATTTTGTAACCTGTGCAAAAAACAAAAAATAAAAAAAACCTAATATTTATACTAATGGCGCATCACATCACAGTGCGCCATTAGTATGCCAAAGGATACTAATGGCGCATCACTAAATAGTGCGCCATTAGTATGCCGAAGTTACTAATGGCGCATCTTGTTGTTGTGCGCCATTAGTATGCCAAAGCACCTGGGTATACATGGCCCTCTGGGAGGCATACTAATGGCGCACTGTTGTATATACTAATGGCGCATCTGAGGTGTGCCATTAGTATACCAGATACTAATGGCGCACCAGTGGTGCGCCATTAGTAAAATATACTAATGGCGTGGCACTAATGGCGCACCACTAATGCGTCATTAATAGCCAAATTAGGTGCGCCATTAGTAGGCCTTTTTCTAGTAGTGACCGCGGTGGCGCATTGGGTGGTTGTTTGGATGGTTGGCTCCGGATGGGCGGTGGTGTTTGGTGAGCGGGAGAAATCCCTTGCTGGTTTGTCTGGCGCCGATGCGGTGACACCGGCGGGTGCCACCATTCCTTCTTGAAGGACGTCGGTGGTAGCCATCTCCTACTTTCCTCCGCATACCGAGGGAAACCCTAGGAGTTGTCTGGGCAGCAGTGTCGTCGGCGTCGCATATCTTCTTGGAGGTGCTGCTTGGTATGCGGCACTCGGAGTCTCGGGCTGTGGTGGGGTGTTTCCGGAGGGCACTGCGGTGGCGGGCCTTCCATGTTTTGTCGAGCTGCCGTTGTTGGCATTATGTTTCTTCTTCTTTTTTGTCTTTGGGCTTGTTGTGCTGATCGCCCCAACGTCGAGTTGTGTACTATGTTGGTCGGTTGCTTTGGAATACAAAGCGGGGGGAAACCCTTTTCGGTAATAGGCATTCGCCCACACACCTTGTGTGGCATGAGCAGGGAGCAACCCACACAGGCTGTGTGTGGACGAACAGTAGAATTGCTCACACGTGTGGGTGTAGCTACTTGGTGCCACACACGCAACAAGTACAACTCATCCCCATTCCGCACGTGTGGCACCAAGCAAATATGCCCACATGTCCTGACAACTACAATAGGTACCCGCGGGATGACAATTTAGTTGCCATCCGGGATGGCAGATGTTGTTATCTGGGATGGCAAATATGGTTGTAAAAATATGGCAACTCTCTCTGTTTTGGTTAACTATAGTTGCCATGTCTAATTTAAGGTAGTTGCCACGTGTAGTCAAACCAGAGTTGTCGTGTGTGATTAACTACTTGCCACATATGGTCAAACAATAGTTGCCATGTGTCTTTACCTAGTTGCCACGTGTGGTTAATCACAGTTGCTATGTATGTTCACCTGATTGCCACGTACGCGCAACTGCAGTTGCCGTCTAGCAAACCAATCATAGTTGTCATGTGTGTCTACCTAGTTGTCATGTACACGCACCTGCAGTTGCCATCCAACAACGTACGACTGACGTGTGGGCGAAAAGTAGTTCGCCCACACGCACGTGGACTAGGTGGTGGTTGTGTGGGCAGAAACTAGTTCATCCACATAGCGCAGCTGGCAACCGCGTGCTGTGGCGTGTGTGGGCGACCTCTCCAACGCCCACACACCGGCTTTGTCCTACGTGGCACGCGAAAACTGCCTCGATGTGTTAAGATTCGTGCAAACTTAACTGGACGGCGATTCAGACGTGTGGACGAGTTACAATGTTGCCACACATGTGGGTGTTAGTGTTTTTGTTAAAAAGAGGATGTACTTGCTCAATCATGACAGAATCAACATATGTCAGCTATTTAGATTCCACATTCAATTATGTTTATTATGTGAAACATTGTACACATGCACTAAACCAAACAATGTCATCTAAAGGTAGCTTGGTGTCAAAAAGAGGGAGGCTGCCGCACGAGAGGAAGTAACGACCAAAGAGAGACAGAAGTTTGTCGCGATGTTCTAAATATTTATTTCTTTGTGGCAAAATATATTACCAAACTGTCAACTTGAAGGGCATCGGGAACTCAATGATCACTTGCCAGCTTCTTGTATGATCCACTAATAATCTGTCAGTGGCAAAATGATGTTGTATCTAGCTATCACCTTTAGGCATGCTTCATGATTGCGCAAAATTAGTATTATCTTCGCCAAATAATGTGCAGTGTGTATCAACTGATACTAAGGTTAGAAGTTGATATCTATCTATCTATATCTATCTATCTATCTATCTATCTATCCATCTATCTATCTATACCTATATTAATTACAGACTCCCAAGTAATTACCACGTTAATTAGAATTTTTACAGACTCCCAAGTAATTACCATGTTAATTAGAATTTACTAGCCGTTCATCTGAATTATTACGGTACAGATCCACCGACATAATTATTCCAGTTAAGGAAGAGACCTGGTCTCCTATCTCACGTGGATGTGAATCGTCCTCCCCTTGGTCTCTCTTACTCTAAGGGAAAAAAATCTGAGCGACATCTCCTTCTATATTGAGACGGAGGTCCTCCCTTGGTCTCTCTCTTTTTCCCTCGAGAGCAAAATCTGAGCATGATTGCCTCCTAGATTTGGCGACCAAAGGTGAAACCGGCAACCAAGTCTCTGATTTAATCTGGCAGTGCATGATGGAGGAGCCGCTTCTGCCTCCACACGGCCACTTGGGTCTGGGCCGCGTCATCTAGGCTTTGCAGCTCTGCGGATCCACTAAACCAAGTAGTGTTTGCGCCATCCATGTCCGATTCATGCAGCCTTCATCCGTAGAGTTGGCTGGAACCATGCATGTACTCTGCTCTGAATCAGTTGCACTAATTCTCAGGTAAGCAACGTGATATTTCCATGTGTTGGTTCAATCTGGAAAAGTCAAGATCATAAATTCTTTTAGTGATGAATTGATGATCGATGGAATTTAATTACATGAGTATTGATCACCCAGACCTTTTTAGGGACATTCTTGGATTTCAATTTGACATGAAATCAATTTTGTTTCTATGTGGTACTGACATACTGTCATTGCTAGCATTGTTGATGTCCGGCAGCATCGTCCACAGTAGAACGGATCTCCGTCAGCGTCGGCACCCTCCGTGGAACATTGTCATGCTAGCCACCTCACGCTTAGCATCCTCTCCCCCCATGGCATCTGGTTTGGCCGCGGGAACTAAATGGTATTCCACCACCCGGTTTAGACTGAAATCCTCTATTTTTGTGTTGTTTCAGCCAACTATGTATTCCTGTATTGTACCGCTGGGCTCTAGATTGAAGTCGGCTGAGTTATTGGTTGGGTCTGAAGATGCGTTTGTGTTAGACAATAGTTACATGCAAACTAAGTTCTCTACTGTAGGAGGATAGGAAGATTTTTTCTACTGTACTGATAGATTGATGGCAGCACCTCAAGCACATAACCGTGGGAATGCATTATTTTATCCTCATACCTTGCTTTTCTCTAGCAAAATATTTTTGTTATTTCCTTACACTACATTATTTTTTCACCTTTCCTTTGATCTCTTAACTATTTATTTATTCGTAAAAATGGTAATCAGTCTTTGTTTACCTAACCTGAATGTTGTTCTGACCATAAATATGTCCAAAGAATTAGGGTAAGAATGAAGCCAATAACTGTTGAATGTCTCCAGATGTAGCTATTTTAACCAGCAAAAGTTAGTCCAAAAGGTCAATAAAATTATTCCTTTGACCTATCTATAGAAGTGTATCGATCCATTAAGTTTCCTTGAGATACGTGACATATGTCACAAGTAGCACGTGAAGAGAATAATCAGTTCAGTAACTTTCAGTTAGGATGCCTGCAACATTGGGATTCATAAACAATGTTTTACCTCTTTCCATACATTGGTATACGGTGCAGTGCCCTCTCTGAAGACACCCAGAACCTCTTCATTGGCTGCCCTGCAGCTGCTGCAATTTGGCAACGTCTCGCCATCTTCCCCTTTACCATGGTTCCAACACCTGTGGACAATCCCCACTCCGGTACAACATCATTCTTCAGTCTGGCCTGAGATTCTACTACCTATACTTTGGAAAATTTGGGAAGCAAAAAATGCAGCTGCATTTAGGAGCGAAAATCATAGCCCATATGTAGTTATTAGTAGATTATGTAGGGACTTTGAGCTCTAGACTGGCGATAAAATAACCACCTGCCTTGGCGTGATTATCTCTCTTCACGCATCTTTGTGACCCTGTAAATTCTCTGTAACACCTTGGTCGTTGGGCCATTTTTAGCAATATACATACAGGTGGGGATTCCACCTAGTGATTCCTCAAAAAAAGTGAAGGAGATGCGCCTCACTACCTGTTGCTACACAAACTAAAGGTAACAACCTTTTTATGAAGGGAGGCTGGATTCACATGTCTTTTATTATTATTCAATATATATGTAGAAGCGCGTCACTTCTTAGACCATTGGTACTTATATCAAAACAAGAGACCTTTCATATATAACCTTCTAATGGCAATTCATGTACAAGTTTTGTATGTACAATCCTCTAATTAATGTGCTCCAAGAAAACCCGCTTATGCAAGGTACATCTCTATCTATTGGGAATTGGTTGCTTCAATAATTCCTTTGAGTTTGTATTCATGTTGTGCTGATGGTAGTGTTTACAGCAGAGTATCAATGGTAAAGGGATCGTTTGTTCCTAACTGAAATCCTGTAGAACTCCATAGATGCTTCTTTTGTCATGTCTGACTAATTAATTTTTACTCTGCACCGTGATCCTTAGTTTAATGGCTACTGATGTAGTGAAGCAGGAGTGCTCGCTTGGTCGGCTGGTTTTATTCATACGATTAACCAGCATACTGCGATAGCAGATAGAGGGTGACGCAATTCTCCGACTGCAATAATTTTACTTCATCATGCATGATGCAAACACCTTCATATGTATGTGCTAATGTCTAGAGTTGATGCCACTGTAATGCCGACAGCCCATGAAAGGTCACTGATTTAATCTTGGTGTTACAATATACTGTTCATGGTTTATGTAAATAGCATGGAGGCAATCATGAAATTATAGATCTCTTTATAAGAAAATAAAATTGTTCATCTTTTATGTTAGTTTTTTTTGCATTTTATTGAGGTTAATCCGTGGTATATCATGTCACTGCAAGATGGTATGTGATTTTTTTTCATGTCTCTATCTACATGCTAATAACAATAATTCAAGCCGTCTGCACATTACGCAATCAACTTCCCACATTAACTGAATCATCTATTAATACTTTTTTGGTGGATTTTAATTTGAATGGACCTAGAGTAAATCATTTCATTTTAAAGTCTGGATGACTTAGTTTTTAATCTGTGAATTTTCTATGTACTTCTAAACTCTCAACCACGGTCATATATTTGGCTGCTTTTATAATGGCTACTGATGTAGTTAAGCAGGGGCGCTTGCTTGGTCGGCTGGTTTTATTCATACGAGTAACGAGCATACTGCGATAGCAGATAGAGGGTGCCGCAATTCTCCGACTGCAATAATTTTACTTCATCACGCACGATGAAAACACCTTGATATGTATGTGCAAATGGCTAGAGTTGATGCCACTGTAATGCCGACAGCCTATGAAAGTTCAGAGATTTAATCTTGGTGTTACAATATACTGTTTCCATATACACACGGCTGAACTATTACTCTGTCACACTCATGTGAGAAACTGACAATGCTTGACCAGCTAGAAAAAGTATTTGACCTGACTCTTGATCTACATCATTTGCTTGGTAAATAATCCTGCTCTTTACTTACTATGGTGCTACCTCTTTTTCCCAAAATATATATTGGAGTGTATAATAATGTGTTAATAACATGGTTTTTTCCTGTCCACATTTATCTTCCCGTAATCAGTGGTTATTCATGCTTTGGTTTGTTCATTTGTTCTACTTTAAGCACAATCTCATTGAATCACATGCGCATATGCAGCATGTATTATTGAGGCTAAATCTGACACCTCATAATTTTCAACTTTGGCCTGACCACACATGTATAAAGGTGGAGATCCGGTTGTGTGGAGTCCCTATGAAGAGAGGGTTCTCATAATTTAAAACATCAGAAATTTGAAATTACAAAAGCCTAAAATATTGAGATCCAGTTTGTGTTAATACATCTTTTCAAATGGTTCTCCTTATTTTGTATTCTCTCATATTATATATCTTTTCAAATATTGATATCCAATTTGTGTTAATACATCTTTTCAAATGTTTCCATCATGCTAAAAGCAGTTTGGTTTTGAAACAAAGTTGTATTCTCACAAGAAAATTATGCAGTTCCCTAAATACAATAGTTAGCAAGATCATTCATGTCAGGTTGGTATCACAACATTATTGATTATATTTCCATGAAATTAGGTATTTGGTTTTCCCATCTATAAATAGTTTTTTGCCAATCGAACATGCACATGAAAACAATTTCATACAATTGAATAAGAATGAAGGCATTATAACCCCCCCCCCCCCAAAAAAATTGAAGGCGTTCAGCTAACTTGCAGTAATAATATTACAATTTCATTTCAAATTTATACTAGCCCATGCAAATGCACGGGTTGGCGACTAGTACTAATAATCTGTTAGAATCCCTTATAACATAGTGTGGCTAATGAATCCGCCCTCACCATGGAACATCACTCGGAGGTAGATGGCTGGGTGCGCAATGTGTCTTATTTGTCCAACTTCAAGTATGTCTTGATGATTAAATAAATATAGATACTTGTATGATAACCGTAAAAGAAAAGAGAAGTGACTCACCGCACTAATCTCTACCTAATAATAAAGGACAGAAACTTTCATAGTTCTTCATACGTCACTTTTTTATATCCGTTAATTTTATGTTAATCATAAAGATTGATGGCCGAGATTTAAAAGTAGATCTATGTAATAGATTGAAAAAAAAATACACTTCTCCTCTTGCAATACGAGAAGAAAATCGAAAACAAAAGCGTGCGTGCACACATGCACGAATACGTTTCATGTCCAGTTTGGGCCACGCCTCATGCTCCGTTTTTGTATGTACAAAGATCTGAAAAATCTAACCCGTAGAGCAAACCAGCCAACAAAGTCTCGGCAGCCCACGAAAGACTCCCGACCCAAACCGTATCCCTCTCCCAAGTGCCAACACGCCGCCAATCGGCCCCTGTCCTCCGCGTGCGCTCCAGGCGCTGCAGGCCAAGGCCGGCGTCGTCGTCTCCTCCATGCTCACCTCATAGGCTCCAAGCGGATCTCCGCCAAGTTTCCGTCCATCGTGAAGCCCTGGTCCTCACTCTCGCCTCTCCATCAAGGTTTCGAAGCTTTCGGCGACCTTGGCATCCCGTGCCGGTGAGTCCAAGTCACTCTCTGACCGGAGGCGCAGATCTCCGCGCTCCTGGATAAGGTCGCTTCCCTCAAGACCACGTTGGGCATGCAGCGACCGGTCTTTTCCAAGCTGATTGGGTAAACCACCAGGCTCGGACGGACACCGTGCTGGCGGCCCAACTTAGTCTTCGTAGTAGACCGATGTTGAGGCGAGCCCCAGATGTCTCTGTGTTGGACTAGGGTGGCTTACGGCGCATTCATGGATGTATTACACTCCATCAAACCGTGCATTCACAACTTTTCTAGGCCTGGTGTGATGAGTATGAAATGACATAAGAAATTGGAGAAGAAGAGCGCAGACGCTAGCAAGGTTTTGTTTTCAAGGAATGCACATACAAACTAGCTATGGCAATGATGACTCTAGGTATGGACATAGAGATCATGCTCGGCCAACAGTCAAAAGCTGGAGTTGTACGTAACTCTGTCTTGGAGAGGTACTCGCCGCTTTGCTTGATTTATTGATGATTGACTGTCTTTGATTATTATATATAGTTTTACTTAAATCTCATTGTTCCAGACAGACAAAATATAACTTTATGGTGTCGCATGGTTCGCTGGGGCGGCGCCCAGCCGGACCATATTGGTATGATGCAGTGAGACGGGGATCAGCAGCGTGGTGGGGGTGTTTTCCTACATTCGTGCTGAGATTGAAGGAGCAGACTGGGAGCGATGAGTACCTGTTGCACTAGCTATTGGAGGGCTGCGACCAAGCCCTTAAAAGTATTGCCTTTTGAAAGCATAGTATTTTGTTTTCAAGAATAGTGATTTTACCCTGTAAAAGTAAACAAATTATTTGCACCATGGAAACTTACCCGGTGATGGTCTTGTAGCCGAAACTAAAGCTAGAATCTGGATTGTGAAAACTTAGGATGGATTTGGTGCTCGCAAAGAGGACAATGTTGTCATCTCGTCACCCTGCAATGGAGCCAAGATGCGGCACGTTGCACCGCCGGAGCATATTGATTCAACCTAGGCTTTCGCGGAGGGGATTGCTGGATCAACTGGCTTGGGCAGCGGAGTGTAGCAATTGGTCGTGGCTCCCCACCATTCGTGATACTACTGCTCCTTGTTTTTCCTTTATCTTCTTCCTATTCATGCATGTTGGCTTGTGCTGGTGCTGATTCTTGTGCCTCTATGGCGTCTTGTGTTCCGGCTGATTGGGTAGAACATTTACCTGGAGAGGTCGAGGCGGCACAGGGAATATATGCGGTGGCTGTAATCATGCTATTGTGTACGACATGATTCTGAACCGTTGAGGACTCATCCTGTCTAGCCAAATGTAAAAGCGGCAACGGTGGGATTATGATCTAATTAAACCCTATTTACAAATAACTCTTTATTTCCTTATTTGTGCATGGCTTGCCTTTTTGGAGCTTGGATCATGTATAATCGTTTAGCAAAATTCGGGTTTGCAAATTCACACTAGAACGCAATAATGATCAAGATCGCCATAAGAAGTTCAAACTACTTATGTGCAATGTTTTAAATAGAGGGCTATGAAAAATAGTGGCGGACCTTCAAATCAGCTATAAACTCACACCCAACCCAATAACGGTACGAGTATAAAAGTTGGCTTGCCATAGGCAAGAGTGAGTCTAGTGCGAGAGAGGATATGAGGAAGGAAAAAAGCTAAAATTAATCACCATATCTTGACCAATATTTGGATGGGAGCCAAAAATGTTACCAGGCTGCGAGCTTGAGAGTCATCTAAAACTCAATGATCTGTTGCATGAGGCACATCATAGGTTGGATTGGTGATGCCTGTAGTGTTTGGCTATCACCTTTGGCTCACGAAAAACCATAAAACTTTGACTCATCATTGGAGAGGATGGATCTGACCTCGTCATGGCTCACCGCTCAGGGCATATGGCAAGGTCGACTGGGTGTCTCATGAGTTGGAAAATGATTTCACACTCTGATTGGTTCATGAGCGGGGCCTTTTCTCTCAAGTTTCCAAAACACCAGTTGCCTCCATCTTAGTATGTCATTTGATGGCACAGTTGCAACCATCGATCTCGTATGTGTTTCACTATAGATGAGGGCTTTCCTTCACAGTCGGTACCTACAAGGCTTCTAGTGGCAACAATAAGATATCCATGACATGCATGTTGCTACGATGTTACAATCCTCCAGAGATTTTGTGTTGACTAATTCGAGATATGATGGCTGCAGCCCAATTGTTTTTATAAGTTTGCTACTTATAAGTTTCAAATAAGTATTTGCTTGTGTTGGCCGCAAATGGGACGAATAAATAATTCACTACGGGTCCACGTTAGAAGCAAGCAAAACCTTTTGTATGGGACATGAATGATAGGAAAAACATTCTTTTGATGATTATAAATCTTCCGAGATATATCAAGACAAGAACAACTCTCTCGTTATGCACTGGCGAAAACAATTGTTCGCTAGCCCTGATGGGCCCTTCACACATTTCACACAGGTGCCCTCTCCCTGTGTTGTTGCTCTTGGCATCGATGGCTCATGCTCAGCTGCTAGCTTCCAAGCCCTTCCTCCCCCGGTTGCACCGAGCTACAAATCTGAAGATGGCGACCTTTGCCCTACAGACTTACTGGTGGCCACCGATCCATTTCTCTCCACCCCCCACCATCTCATTGGTGGTGCCGCCTTCCCTGGATCCTCGCCCATTGGTAGTGCTAGCTCGTGGAGGAACGGGGCGCGAAAGAGAAAACCAAAGACCCACTTTGGGTTATAGGTATGATTGGAATATTAGAGATGTGTAGGACTGAATATGCATTGTGATGGAACGCTAAATCCTGTGTTTATAGACAGGATACACCAATATTAAAGACAATAAGTTTACAAATGATTTTTCACTCGATAAAAAGTCAGATCATGAGTTTTGTTAGGTGGGTCAGCCCAACAACCTCACTCTTTTGCGACTCTCCCTCCCATACAAAAATAAAAATAGCCCGGTCAGTCGGGCATGCCTATATGTCACTTATCTTATAGCGCCTTGCGTTAGTAGATCGACATAGGGGTGTTTCCTATATGGCGCCCGTTGTGCCCGTTATAGGCGCCTGCAAACGGGGACACACCCCCTACCTTTCATAAATGCTATTTCCATTTACCTTCTCTGTTAATTTTCAAGAAAGGGTGCGGCCGAAGGATTCAAACTCCAGACCTTATCAAGGACATCACCAGTAACAACAAGGCCACCTAGCGGTTTGTGCCTATTTACTTTGTTTCTCCCTTTTATTATTTATTCAGTTCGCCAGAAGCTATGTTCCTAACCGGTTTCTTTTCCTTTTTTTGATCTGTTTTTTTGGACCGGTGTTATTTATTTTTCTACTCTATTCCTTTCTTTTCCTTTTATTTTATTTACTTTTCTCAAAAATGCATGATTTTTTTTCAAAATCAATGAACTTTTTAAAAATGTGGTGTTTTTTTAAAATGTTTGAATTTTTCTCAAAATCAATGTTGTTTTTTCAAATTTTATGAACTTTTTCAAATTCAGTGAACTTTTTAAAGTTCGATGAACCATTTTGTAATTTGATGAGATTTTTCCTGAATCAGTGAACATTTTATCAAATTTGATGAACCTTTTTCAAATTTAATGAACTTTATTTCAAGTTTGATGAAATTTTATTCAGAATTGATGATTTTAAAAAATCATTAACTTTGCTGAAGTTTGCGAACATTTTTTTTCAAAATCCATGAACTTTTTTGAATTCATGGTTTTCTTTTTCTTTTGAATTTCCTGTTTCTCACTCTTACCATATCTTTTAAAGTCAGCAATTCACCGGTCAATTGGTCAAACGGGCCCGGTGAAATTGCGGTTGAGTAGGGGAAACCGAGCGCTCGCCTTACATGCGCTGTCTCAGCGCGGAGGCGCATTGTTCCTCCAAGTGGCGCTCCCGATATAGGAGCCATGATCTCCTATACTATGCACCCTCACCTCGATGTATCATATGTTGGTCATTTATTTTATGAAAAGCTTCAGATCTATTATCAAAATTAACCAGAAAATAGAAAGCTTCTCAAATATATTACAAATTAAATTGAGACTTCCCGCTCGATCACTATTGCTCCCGGAACGAGCCGCCAACTTGCCGCTCCCCTATCGGCAATGACATCCCTCACCTCCTATACCGTACACCCTCACCTCGATGTACCATGTGTCGGTATTTTTGTGTCCATGAAGTTTTTTCTTGGTCATTTTTGTACGAGACTTGCTCCTTAGACTGGTCGAGCATGCCCATTTTTCACTTTCATTTTCGTCTCTTTTACTTCACTTTCTTATTTTTATTTTTATAGTTTTAATATTATTTTCCCCTCTTCCTTGCAGTTTTTTCTATTTTCTATTTATTTTATTTCTCTTTTTCTTGCATTTTTTCAATTTTCCATGTTAAATTTTCCCGCTTTCCTTTCCTTTCCTTATTTATTTACTTCTTCTTTTGTTTTTTTCTGTTATGTTTGTAGTCCATATTATTTTTACTTTTACCCTTTTGTGTTTCCTTTCTTTATTGTTTCTACTATTCTCTATTTTTTTTTCCTTTTCTAAATATATGTTGGACATTTTCCAAAGTAAGTTTTGAAAAATTGTTAAATATACGTTAGGCACTTCCTAAATACATGGTGAACAATAAAATATTTTTATAACTTTTTTCAACTTCAAAAAATGCACGTTGAACTCTATTAGATAGACATCGCACATTTTTAAATACATAAATGCACGTTGAAAATTTTCTAAACATAAGATGAACATTTTTAAGTTGCACATCTTTGAAATTACTGTTAATTTTATTTTGAAATATGCCACATCTTTCTAAATAAATGTTGAATTTTTTGTTAAACGTTGAATATATTTAGGTAAACAATAATATTTTTTAAATGCATGGTAAAATTATTTTAATACATGATAATAATTTTATAAACACATGATGAACATTTATGAAATAAACCTTCAACATTTTCTATATATAGTAAAATAAAAATATTTTTCTAAACTAACTTTTACTATAGTTTGTGAAAATATTTTCCCATAAATAGTAAAAAAAAATCCATGTCTTCTGTGTGGCCGAGCACCGAGTAGCCCAATAAGGAAAAAAAAGTCTAACTGGCATTTCTAGAAGGAAATTCGTCGATGCATCCTCTCAATTGGAGATGATCATTTAAAATGTGAGTAATGGAAAATGGGCAACCTAGCTTGAAAATAAGAATACATATACATGTAACATACGACAAGTCTCCGCATGATGAAGGCAGTTGTACTAGTTGTTCAGTGCTGAAACAATAAGTCGAGGAACTAAAGGAAATTTATTAAGTGGACATAAAAACTAAGGAACCAACAAAAGCACCCACAAATTGATGTGAGAACTATTTAACGTACATGCGTTTGTTAAACAACAAGCAGATTGCAGAACAATTCTATCATGTATAGACTACAAGCATGACTATCGGGGGTAGCTCGCAGAGAACATGACCTCTTCTTCCTGGGTATATTGCCTGCTCGCGTTCTCCAAGCTTGATCTTCTTATAGGATATGAATATCTTTTTGTGGAATAACTCCCCTCATGTGTTTCTACTGGTAGATCATCCCTAACCCGAACATACTCCTTAGGTCCTCGGAGGGCTTCTAGTGTCATCTCTACTAATGTCATGGTCGGTCGCTCCTCTGCTCTAAGTTTTGTGCATGATACAGCTAGAACAGCTAATTCTTCCACTTGGCTCCCTCCCTCCTCCATGACACGCTGATCTAGTATTTCTACCAATTTACCTTGTCCAAGAAGTTCAATGAAATGTGCAACAAGCCCGTCATCTTTGGGGGACCTATATATAATTGGCATCTTCCTCGTTAGCAACTCAACAAGAATTACTCCAAAGCTATAAACATCACTTTTTTCTGTTAGCCGGCCACAATAAAAGTATGTAGGGTCTAAATATCCTAAAGTTCCTTGCACCGCTGTTGTTATCCCCGTTAGATCCTTAGGGATGTGTCTTGAAGCTCCAAAGTCAGACACCTTTGTAGTCAAAGCATCATCAAGAAGTATATTAGTAGACTTGATATCTCTGTGTATTACAGGGACAGAAACACCTGAGTGAAGGTAAGCAATAGCTTTGCCAATTTCAGTTGCAATCCTTAATATGTCTTTCCAAGGTATTGATCTTAGTGGTTTCTTGTGAAGATAATCACATAAGGTTCCATTAGAAATGAACTCATAAGCCAACAACGGGACTTCTGTCTCAAGACAACATCCAAAAAGCTTTACGATGTTCCTATGGTTGATCTGTGAAAGCATAGCAACTTCATTTATAAAATCTTTAATCTCACTCTTGACCACAATATTTGACTTTTTGATGGCCACAACATGCAAGTCTGACAAAATCCCTTTGTACACGGTACCATGCCCTCCACCACCAAGTTTATGAGTTGGATGAAAGTTGTTTGTAGCCTTTTCCAGCTCCTTTAAAGGAATAATCATCCTCTCTGCAATGTCTGACCTATGAGATACCAATTTTTGCAACAATTGTCCATGATTTTGATGGAAGAACTTTTGCCTCACTTTTTGTTCCTTTTGACGCTTAAGCTTGCTGATTATTATCTTTGAGCTGATAAACAAAAGTATAATAGCTGGGCCACTAGAAACTGATAGACCAATTATTAAACCTGCAAGAAATAGATCAATTTGGTAGGAAATTAGGGTCTCATATGACATAACTCAAATAGATGAGGGTAAAGATACAAGGTTGAATTTACGGCTTAAATTCTTGGTAACGGGAGAGATACAGTCGTGGGGTCATGATACCTACTAAATATGTGTATAATTTTTTACATGTTTCATGTTATAATCTTTTTAATTGTGCACGTTTTATTTTTATTTTTGGACTAACATATCTACCAAGTGCTGGGAAGGAAACTTTCTTATTTGTGGATTTAAGTGAGACAAGTAGTTTCCGTAATTTAGAAAAATATGATAAATCGGGACAGATTTTTAGGTTGAAAGCACATATTCACTAGAAAGAGGCACTTGAGAATGGTCCGAGGGGCCCAAATGTCCTCGCCAGGTGCCTTGGGTATGTAGTACCTGAGCCAAGCTTGTGGGGCCATTAGGTCCTCCCTCTAATAATTTCTTCCCACTGGCTTATATATACCCAAAAAGTCTGTCATAATAATAACACAATTTTAGTCGCCGCCACTTCGTGACTCGAGGCGAAAACTGTTGCTGGAGGCGGGAACTATTGCCTTAGCCATCTCCATCAATATTTGCTTCTCCCATGATGATGTGGGAGTTTTCCACCCTCTAAACTATGGGTTTGCATTAATAGACATGCACCAATCTCTCCCTTGTTGTTCAATATAAATATCACATGAGCCGCCTTACATGATTGATTCTGATCAATCTGACATAGTTCTTGCAATTACCTATGATACGAGAGAAATTATTACTTTATGATCATATTATCTGTGGTGTTTTGCAAGGCTTATATATCCATATTTACTCTTCAATTTGTTAGTATAATCATTGCCTAGTTTAGATTAAAGATCAATAGTAGATGTTGTGTGCATCATATGGGGTAAATCTTTATAAGTAAAGTATTTTGGTAACGGTACTAGAGAAAAGATTTATAATTGTCTTCGCGGCACTAAGGGTGTAACATAGTTGAATCGTTTTCTCGGCCATGAGCTTAAGGTGAGGTCGCATGGTGACCAGCGCATTCGCGCGGCTAGATCTGTCATGTATTACCATATACTATGTTAATTATCCCATGTCAATTGTGTTTGTCTCCCGTCTACTTATTAATTGATTTTATTTTTCTATGGAGTTAAATCTTCAGCTTTTTAGTACCACAACCAGATTTAAGTTTAACTGTTAAAAAATAGCCAACATGCATAGCTGGCGAACTCATGATTTGTTGTTTAGGCAGAAAATATAGCAGAAAGCCTCATATATTTTTAATCTTGTGTATTCATATGTTCTCTTTTACTCGTGTCTACATCAGTAGTACATTATTTAGTTAGACATTGACTATTATAGGGAAGTTTATTTTATAAGTATATGATGCATAACTTATTCTGCACGACTTCTTAGTTGGTTACTGAACCCACACAAATGTATTAGTTGAATTAGGAATCCACTTTTGAACCTCGACCTATTGTTTCCCAAGTTAGCATCTTAATAAAAGAAATACAGAAGATCGAGACAATTATTACTGAATGGAGAAAATGAAACACTTATGTACATTACTAAAATTATTTATTTTTTCTTCATTTGACTATTATAAATTGCCTAAAAGTTATAATAATTTTATTCACTAAAATTATTTATCAGCATTAAATGTATCTTGTCCTATCCTTCTCCATTTTTTCATTTACTACTACTTTACTAAAGATACTAACGTGTATCAATCATGCCACATATTGTATGAATCGGAAGAAAACACCTTGTGATTGAGCTAAATGCCTATTTTTTGGTTCCTTGGTCTATGTCCAGGGTGGCATGAGGAAAAATATGGTGAAACTGAGGGAGTGCCTTTATGTCTCTTCCACTCATTCATTGAGTTCTTTCCGTAGACATTTTATTAGGAAATTTTCAGCACAAGTTAAATCTTACTATTTTCTTCTTCTAAGTCTTACAATTTTTAGTTTGTACATAAACCTTGTTTTCCTGTGTTCTCCAACACTATCCTCATTTGCCGTATTGTACTCATGGATTTTATTTATTCTATTTCATGGCAAGCGTACTTTTCACTGTGATCATCTTCTTAGGATGAGCTTTGTTGCTTAGCTATCTAAGTCAAATGGAATATCTATATTTAAAAATCCTAAAATATTATATTTCATTCACTCTTCTGACATGTTTGTATTGAATGATGATGTGCATGTGGATGTGCATACGCAAGATAAATAGGACGGAAGGCTGGAAATAAGAAATTACGGAAGCATTCATAAGTATGTATGTAGCCATAGATGTGTAAGAGATGGAATAAACATATATATAATGTCCTGTGTGTGTCAGATCCATTGTTCAAATATGCTTGGTTCCACCTAGCTATATTAACTTGCTTTTGTTTGATTCTAACCTTCAGTAATATTCATGAAATCGTTCTTTTTGTGTGTGTGAAGTGCATGCTTACACGTTTACATAGTGAAAATATAGTTTAAAACAATCTTATAAAAGTTCTACTTCCTTGTTTTGAAGCTAATTCTTATTTTCAGAAGCATCTTTTTAGAAAGATGAGAAAATACGTACACATGTCAAACATACCTTGTGCATTCGGCTCCATGCAGCTGGACGGATGATGTACGTAATCATAAGGCTTATTTGACGCGACAGATGTTATATGTATTTTCATCTTTTAATCTCAATCATTCTAATTAGACACATTGTAAAATATTTTGTACATGTACCTATTTTTCCAGCAAAACATATATGTTTGTATTACTGGTGTCCAGTCCAACCGATATTATTCTTCTAGAATAGTCTGGGTGATATTCTTTTTATATTAGTGCAAGGACATATGTCTTTTTTTAGATCAATATATGCAAGGACGTATGTGTAGTGAAGTTTTAAGAGAGGCTCTCTTTAAGGGAGACACTAACTTAGACATGGCCCATCAGGATTGTCCAATCAATTTAAAGAGAAAATTTCCTCGGAAATGCTAAAAAATCGACATCAGTTTTTTAGGCATGGAAAATCAAACATTTTTCATTGCAATTTATGTTGGATGAGGACGGCAAATTTAGTAGACAAGCACTGCGATTTTCTGACAAAAAAAAAAACCGGTGTGGATTCGCCATGCTCATCAACTAAACCTGCTGCCTTCAACAAACATAATTTTTCATAAAAACGTCAATTTTCCATGCATAAATATCTGATGTTCGCCAGAATACCGGGTCCAATTTCTTTGGAGCAATTGCCTCTGATTAACACATATACATTAAGCGATATTGATTTTTCCCTTCCAAAACAAAGCATGTACGCGAACCAATCTGTGGTTGGATGGTTAGAAGGATAGTGGTTTCCCCAGCACACCAGGGTTAAAGTACTGGTGCTCGCATTTATCCTATATTTATTTCAGGATTTCCGGCGATGCGCGTTTAGTGGGAGGAGACATTTCAGTCGACTACGAGGTGCCTACGGTGACTTCGTAAAATCTCAAGATAATATGTCGGCTCAGTCTCTCGAAGGTGCTCATAGGGGTAGGGTGAGCGTGTGTGCATTCATAGGGTGAGTGTATGCACGTATTTATGAGCGCTTGCGTCTGTATTGTGTTAAAGAAAACAAAGCATGTACGTCCAAAAGTGGAGTGTTTTTCAAAAGGCTTGTATATGTAGCACCTTTGGAAAGCCACCTTGTTGGTGCACCCTGTTTCTGTACTTGTCCGAGCCAATACGTGTGTGTTTGTCCAAACTAAATGTATTTTATACAGATCTAGTTCTAAATCTCGACTGTTAATTTCATTGGTTAACGGAGATTTAGCGGATTAGATAATTTAGCCTATGTGGAAGAATATGATGACTAATTTGTCTTCTGTTTTACTATATAATAGATTGCTAATTGATCTTACTTGTTGTAGACTATTTAATACTTGTATTGTGCGTAGACATCTGGATCAAATAGTGGAATATTAGCTATACATGTTTGCAGACGGATGTCGGTCTATAGACACGCTACCTATACAATATCGCCACACTATATCTTAGGATTTGATTCTATCAATCATTCACTACACATAATTATGCTTACATTTTTACAATGTTTTTACTCGGGCAGATGTTATTAGTGAATCTCTGAACCCCATTCCAGTCTTCATCATAAAAAGCATCAATTTAATATACATGCAATTGTACTTTCTAATTTTTTTTTGTTCCAGAAAAAAAAACACTTCCAAACATATGAGACACTCATAACTTGTTGCAACTAGCAAAACTTGGAACATTAACAACCTCACTGAAACCATTAGAGACAGAAATAAGGTATTAATTGTGTGGAAGGGCTAGTCATTGAATCAAAAACCTTTGTTTCATAGATTGATAATATTGGTTTCTTAATTGAGGGAAAACATGTTGCGTACTTCAAACCCTTGTACTTGGGGCCCAACAGTTGCTATCTAGTGTGACAATTGTAGCACCAAGTAGCCCAGTACAATAATAGTGAATTGGCTATACTGAATTCTAATTGATAAATTTCGAAAGAATGAGCTAAATTTATCTCATATTCTGATAACCAACGAGTCACCAAAATAATAGGTAGATCACAAGAGAAAGGATGCAAATAAGGGCGTGGCATGCGAAAGGAAGTGTCGAGTTCTATTTCAAAAATTTGGATATGAATTTTGTATATTGTTGTGGCATATTTAATCATACATATATTATAGTACCTATGTTTGTTTCTTCTATATTGATTCGAAAAACCTGCTTATTTATCTTTGATCCTCTTCTTATTTCATTTTTTCTACATAAGATGGTGGAATTCCATTCTTATATAACTAGGTGATACCACACACACTGTCGCAAAAATGTTTTGCAGAATATTGCAATGAAATTTTTTGAACGGAACATGAATATTTGAAGTAATAACATATGATTTATTCTGTTTGATTATTGTATAATATAAATATCATAGCAGAATGAAAATTCCCATGCATGTTTCATGTTGAGGTGGCCTTTTCTTATGCATGGTTGCATGTTGAGGTCAGCCTTTTCCTATACAAGTTGAGCATTGATGTGACATGCTTGCATGTTGAGATAAATATGTTAGTGTAACTTAGCTATTGAGATATAAAATATTGTGTGGCAGGATGGTTTATTTAGGGATTGTTGGCACTTGCAATAACATATTTAAAATCTAAATTTCATAACAATCTATATTGCATAACAGATTAGATTTTTTTTCATGCAATATACTCATAGAGAGCTAAATCATGTGAGCACATTGATCACGTTTACAACAACAAAGGAGTCTATAAATAGGATTGAGAAGAAACAAATATTGTCACAAAAAATGGTACTTGCTGTTTACCATGGCTATTGAGAAATATACCAGCATGTTTGACACAAAATAAATACACCATGTTAGCCTATTTCATAGTTGTTCTGATGGAGCTAATTTGTTGTTATAGATATTGGTCTATTTTTTATAGAATTGGTCAGACTCATAGATGTTGTACTAAGGAAAAAAACAAATATTTGCTCCATAACAAAATGTAAGATGTTTTTGATGTCTTGTGCAAAACCAGAAAGGCCCGAGACAAAGGCCCGTGCAGAGTCGAGCACACGTGTTCCCCCAGTCGAGCCGCCCCACCTCCAACCGGTGCCCTAGATGAGGTCGTCGCCCCGCCTTCGTGCTGCCATCGGCAGCGCTGAATGAGGATGCCACCTTGCTTCTTCCCTCCGTACCCAAACTTGCCTCCCTCGGCAGGAGACCTACCTAGACGGGGTGCTGGTATCCTTCACTCCTTTGCTCGTGCATGTGAGGTGCCAAACGGGGGCGGCGGGGAACGTAGGTATATTGGGCGGTGTTGGAGTGGGGATTGGCAAGGGAGACAGGGCGCCGCTGGGGCAGGAGAGACGATGATGTAGCGGGCCAAGATTGCCGCAGCGCTGGAGACCGGTGAGAGATGAGAGAGAGATTGTTTTGGCTACACTGATGTGTTGTTGCGCGTCCAACTACTACTACTGCTAGCAGGGATGAGAGAGAGATGAGATGACATTTTCTATGCTTATTTGCTTGATGGTACTCACAGATAAGATAGTTTAGGAAGTGCAAGAGATTGATCCCAGCTAGAAGAGAGATGGGATGAGATATATTATGCTGCACGGATGTTGTTTTTGCTATTTGTTGTCACTCAGGGATGGAGGGAGGGAGAGAGTTCAGTAGTGCTTTGTTGTTGCGAACAAATGTGCAAAGTAACATCTAAAACTAAGAAGAATGGTCAAGCCAAGGTCTTTCTTGTTAAACCATTAGTGTACAAATTTATCTGTTAAATCTTTCTTGAAGCATGCCATGATAGTGTACACATATTTTTGTTCTCTTGAAAATAATAGTCTACTAAACAAAGCTAGGTCAAATGCGAGCTAACCTGTGGTTGGATGGTTAGGGTGATTAGATTGGATGCCCAATGATAGAAGCTGAATATGAGTCGCTGTTATCCAAGGAAAATAAAGTGTATGTTTGAAACATGGTTGAGGGAGAGGGATTGTGAGCCAGATGCGCCATTGAATGATTATGAGTTTGAATTAGGAAGGCGGAGACATGAAGGCAGTGGACAAAAAAATAAGAAGAGAAGAGTAGTGCCTCATGATTGTTGTTAAACCATTAGAATAGTATGCCACGTTGCAATGCACGGGCATTTACCTAGTGAATTAAATTTATTTAGTGAATCTTTTTACGTGCTCACCCAACCAAACCACCTTATAACATGCATCATTTTATTTATAGAAAGACTGCATGTGACACCCGGATTTGAGCTCTAGTGTACCCCCCCTACCCAACTCCACCACCATGATAGATGTAATAGGTGGTTCTCATGTTATAATGTTAGCACCAAGAGGTGGTTCCCATGTTATAATAGGCATCGTAGAGAAAATGTGAGGATGACTACTACGGTAGATATAATAAGCAAGGAATGAATATATATATATATATATATATATATATATATATATATATATATATAGGGAAAAGCATAGTTATTGTGTTTCTCACCAGAGGTGGCAATCAGGGACACACATTCTTGTTGGGATCTGGTCCATCTACTTTCCCATTTTACATTTCTTTCATTTTATGTGATTGATAGTTATTTCCTCATATAGACGGAACAGGACCACGGTCCCCTCTTCATAGCCAGTAGACTTAGTGGGTAGGCTGCCAAACTTGCAGCGGTGCAGACCTCGGCCCGCGCAAGATGGTTCCTAACCCTCGAACGGTTCCAAAATGCTGAAACTGCATATCGCAGGAAAGGTTCATGAGTTTTATTTGGTAATGACAGGCATTCACCTGGTACATGGCTCCATAAACACTGCAATGCCAAACACCGTATTTTTATGTGTTAACCCGGCCTGAGCATTAAGGAAAGGACATTACAACATATATAATATCACCATCCTTTTTTGTAATGCAACGCTTGCAGTTTCTAACATGAAGTCATGCATAGTAGGAACATCAAAGGGTTATGAACGCACTAACCCCGTCATCATATTATTTGGTGCATCAATTGATCGTCTCCCATCACTTATTAATGACTGATGAATGTAAGGTCCATGCAAATATCACGGTGTGCTTAGCTGCTTGCAAAAAATGAGTGTAAATTAACTACTTAATGATGAAAAATAAGGTCCATTTTGCACGGGTGAATGCATAGTGTGACCCATTCCTGACAACATCTCGGAAGCGTAGAGAATGACATGCACGTCGAGACAATATCTCTGAGCCACGTCCGGGTTTTCATGGAACGCCAGGTCACGCACAAGCTGTTCGCCCCAGCATGTTCTCTGGTGACAGAAGGACACACCAGCTAGCACGCATCTTTCCAAAATTAGGTATCACGCATGCATGGTTTCAGAGAGCAACGTACAGAGCCTTGCATCAGATCCGTCACAGCAAAACTCGCTAGTCAAAGGCCACATGTGAGTTAAGATATCTTGTTGCTATCTTCTACACTTTCGAGGCCTAGAGTAGACACTGCACTACCTCACATATTCATCCATGCTAGTAGCTCCGTCTCACGCACCTGTCCTCCTCCGATGTGGCTGCCACATGCCATTGCTGAATCTCGTGGTGGATGCATCCCACAATTGTTGTGGTTGAGAACGACCACAGCGACAGCGGTCCCTTTGCCGGAGAGATGGATGCTTTCCAGCACAAGCAAGCCGTCCACTTCGCTGCCGTGAGGTGAGGATGTCCTCCGCGTCCCTGCTTCTGCTTGCCGTCCACACTGCCGTGGCGCTCCACGGCTAGTCCATCTCTCTCTTGCGAGATCTTGGGTGGATGACTACAGTTAAGACCGAGCCACCATCCGACGGCCATCAACGAGCCGCCGTGGAGGACATCATCGCCTCATCTAAGTCGGGCCCGACGTGGAGCCTGCCCTGAGCCCAATGGCCAGCCTGCCCCAGCCTGACGTCGTCGCCGTGTAGCTGGATCTTTATGTTTGATGACCTAGTTCAAAGTATATTTTATAGAGAGACCAAAGTAGGGTGTGTCCGTCAAACTGGGTAGGCGGGCATGACCAACGCTAGTGGTCAGTCCGTGAGCTGTGAGCATGTAGCAGGCTAGCAGCCTTTGACTTGTGAGTATGCACGGAGGGATATGCTCAGATGCTACAAGCTTCAGTAGCTGTATCGCAGGCTAGCAGCCTTTGACTTGTGAGTATGCACGGAGGGATATGCTTAGATGCTGCAAGCTTCAGTAGCCGTATCTCGTAAAATGATATGCGTAGAAGGAGCTAAAAGAAGGAAGATGCATGCATGCGCCCATAGTCATCAGTCTCACGTGCATGCATGTAAGAGCCAATTGAACAGGCATGTGCGTTTGGCAGCTTGTTTGAGCCACTAGTTTGCGGGGAATGGAGCGTCGGTAGAATGAAAACGCTGGTAAGACCGTGAAAACTATTCATTTTTGGTAGCATGTGATAGACTAAACACTAATTAATCACTACTCCCTCGGTCTCAAAATAAGTGCCTCAACTTTGTATCAATTTTAGTATAAAATTGTACTAAGCTTAAGACATTTATTTTGAGACGAAGAGAGTACAATAAAGCATGGAAAATATAATTACTACAGGCTAACATAGAAAATTATATTGGCCACATAAGAAATAACATTGGAGATACTATTCATTTTTGTTCCCATGCTCGGCCAACCCTCTCTCACTAGTGCAGAACCGGACAATAACACCGGTTCGTAAGGCCCTTTAGTGCCGGTTAGGTAACCGGCACTAAAATGTGGGCACTAAAGGCCCCCCTCCTTTAGTACTGGTTTAGCACGAACCGGTGCTAAAAGGCAACCACGTGGCACGAGCCAGCTCCGGGGGGCGGGAGCCCTTTAGTACCGGTTGGTAACACCAACCGGTACTAAAATGTTTGGGGGGTTTTTGGTTTTATGATTTCTTTTTCATTTAATTTTGTGTTTTCCATTTTAATTCTTTTTCGTTTGCTGGTATTTTACGGTACTACACATTGTACACGTTATGCATATATATATATATATATATATATAGAATTTTTAGTAGAACCAATCATATATATATATCATCAATCTCTCACAAACCACCATATTAATTTACACATATACACATGTATAGCTATATACAATTTCTCCTACATATGCATGTTGCCTTCGGAGCCAGTGGCATTAGCCTAATTGGTGCCTTCGGAGCACGATGACAATTGGAAGTGGTTCATGACCTGGTCGATGGGGGCGGTAGCGGGTAATAGTATTCTCCCTTCGGATTTATGACATGGTCGAGCAAAAATCCCGCTATTTCCTCTTGAAGTGCTTCTACGCGCTCCGTTTCTAGGAGCTTGTCCCGCACCTCTTTGAACTGTTAAGAAGGAGATCAATATGCATGTGTATTAGTTGTGTGACTAGATATCGATAATGGTGTAAAAATTGTGAATAGTGTTCTGACAAGCGTACCCATTCCTGTCTTTCAGATCTGCTCCTTTCGGACGCCATCATGTGAATGTTCTCGCAAACGCAGAATGCACACAGATCAGTCCCCTGCGCCTGCTTCAGGGCCTTTATTACGAGAATGGAATTTAATTTGATCAGATAATAATTAATCAAGCATGATAATTAAAGAGATGGCAGCTAGCTAGCTAGCTAGTACAACTTAATTACTTACCTTGGGTCGAAACCATTTCAGCTGTCGTTTCCATTCGCCTTCTGTGACGCTGATGAACCTTGCCCAAGCCCTGCCCGCCGACAAAGAAAATGAATAAAGGGGTTATTAAATAGTTCATATCATGAAATGACGAACTAAATAGGCCGAGATATATAGTTAATAATGATTGAAATTACCTGTTGACTATCCCAAACAAGATGTTATAGTCACTATTTGCTTTGAGTAGCGAGTCCAGTATTTCAACTGTTTCGGCATCAACTTTAATGATACACAAGATCCAGTGAAATCTGCACGCACACACGTTTGCATGTCTTAATTAAGCGGGCATATGTAAGCAAAAACATGTAGCTAGCTAGTAGGCAAAAATAGAGAATTTGTAGTACAAGAAAGTGTGACTCACTGGAAGTTGTAAGGAAGTAGTATATCTTCATTGTATTTGAGGAGCTTCAAGAACTCTAGCATGCTGTCCTCTACCTGCTTTTCATAATGCTTGCTTATTTTCCATGTGTATTCATTAACGGTGTTTGGGTCAATGAACCCAATGCCATAGCGTCCACCTTTTCTCATTTCATACATCTTCATCCTGCATAATACCATAGAAAAGAATATAGTGAGGATAATTACAGGTAATGATTGATCAAAAGGATCACTACAGCTAGCTTGAGACTTAAATTACAGAAAGAAATCACTTACAGACAATAGCAACTGACGATAGATTTGTCGAGTGCGTCTTGATTGTATAACTGAAATAGTTCAGAATACTCAACGGTCACAGATTTCTCATGGTAGTAATGATCCTTATTGACTTGCACCATGAGGGACTCTCGATCGGATCTCTTGGTAATGTTCATGTACCATTCATGTAATTCATACATTCTCGTTGGGAGCTTCTTGACCTCTTCTGGCTTGACCAAAGGTTGGCCCCGGGCATATTTCCGTTTTATTTCCTCCTCTTTAAGCACAGGCATGTCCTCGATGTCGAGGAGTTGTCCAACAGTGATTTTGAGAGTTTCAGCCTGCATTATATGCTCCTGGATTATTACCACATCGCCCACCTCGGGAACGTAAACTGTTTGGCCACAATAATATTGGGCGCGCGTATTGTCACGTGTTGTTGGCGGCACAACAAGCGGGGGGGTCGATTGCGCCGCCTGTTGTCCCAGCTGGGCAACGGTTTTCCCGCATTTTTTGACAGTTGCTTGTTGTTTGCTCGAGCTCGAGCTCGCCTACTTCTATAAACGTTGTCGATGTAACTTCCTAATGTGACGCTCATAGTCTGTGCCAACAAGCTTAGGAGCTGGTGGTTGAGCCATACAAATGAAGTGGTCAACTACTTCCACAAGCACTTTCTCCCTTGGCGGCGGTGGCAGTTTCGGTCCAAAATGGGCGTCGACTTCTGCCCGCACTATGGCATTGGTTTACTCCTCGGTCCTGTCGTAAGCCCTCTCAGGAAGAGGAGTACTGAGGTTTGGACCATATTTATATCGCTTGCCTCCGCCTGCACTTCCTGTACTATGACCTCGACTGGTACCGCTACGCACCATAGCTGCGGGGTGTCTCTTCTGCGATTCCTGAGGCGGCGGAGACGGCTGACGGGGCTGAGTTGGATGAGGAGGAGTGGCCTGAAGCTGTGCCGGACTTGGAGGAGGAGTGGCCTGATATTGTGCCGGACTTGGAGGAGGAGTGGACGTCTGACGCTGTGTCGGACTTGGAGGAGGAGTGGCCTGACACTTTGCCGGACTTGGAGGAGGAAGAGTGGCCTCACGCGTTGGTGGACTTGGAGCGGGAGTCTGCTGACTCGGTGGCGGACTTCGACGAGGAGTCGGGTGACGCGGTGTCAGTGGCCTTCGAAAGATGATGCAATCCTTTCTCCATAGTATGACATGATGTATGGCCTCTCCCAATGTGTGCTCGTCGTCACCTCCAGGAATGTCAAGCTGTAGCTCCGAATATGGGTCCACCACCTCATCAACCAAGACACGAGCATAGCCCGCTGGAATCGGGTTGCAATGGAAGGTTGCCTCGGGGGAATTTGAAAAAGCAACGGCGTCCGCCACCTTCATGGATATGTTCTTCATTTTGAAGTGTAGCTCGCAGTTAGTGTTATCCGTGATGTCATCCACGGGGTATCTATCCAGCACTGCGTCGCCCGGGGCGGAACCCACGCTGCTTCTCGGTATGGATGGGGCGGTGCTATCCAATGCTGGATCATCCGCTAGCTGCTGTAGCTGCTGAGACCCCCTTTGCTGGCTAAGTGAGTCGATCTGCTCCTGCTGCCGCTGGAATTTAACTGCCAATTCCGCTTGACTTGCTTCTAGGCCTTGAAAGCGTTCATAGTCCCACTTCCTCTGCTCCTCCTCCATCTTCCTCTTCTTCTCCTCCGCAATCTTCTTTCTCGCACGGGTTCTGTAGTCGGCGTTCCAGTCCGAAAACCCCTCATACCACGGAATAGCGCCCTTGCCTCGTGTTCTTCCCGGGTGTTCAGGATTTCCCAGGGCACGCGTAAGCTCGTCGTTCTCTCTGTTGGGCTGGAACACCCCTGATCGAGCCTCTTCTATTGCAACAAGTATCGCATCGTCGGCTCCGTTCAGACATGCCTTCGTCGAAACATTGCCTGTCTTCGGGTCCAACTCCCCCCCCATGCGCACAGAACCAAGTCCTGCACCTGGGGGGCCAGCTCTTAGTAACCGGAGTGACACCTGCATCCTCCATCTCTTTCTCAGACTTATCCCACTTAGGCATTGCCACCGCGTAGCCACCTGGCCCCAGCTTATGGAACTTATCCTTTTTTCGACATTCTTCTTGTTTATTCTCGACCATTCCTTAGCTAATTCTGAATTCTTGAATTTCATGAAATCGTCCCAATGAGCACTTTGATTCTCTAGTATCCCCTCGAATACTGGAGTCTTCCTTCCTCCCTTGACGTACTTCTCCCACGTCGTTCTCTTGTGGTTCTTGAATGCAACCGCCATCTTCCTAAAAGCAGCGTCCTTGACTTTCTGCACATCTGCTTCTGTGAAATGATCTGGTAGGGTGAAATGTTCCATGAGAGTATCCCAAAGCAGTTTTTTTTATTCTCGTCGACAAAAGTAACATTTGGACGTGGCTTTGCTGGCTTTCTCCATTCTTGAAGGGAGATCGGGAGTTGGTCCTTCACAAGAACTCCGCACTGACGAACGAACTTGTCCGCAATCTTCTTAGGCGCTAATGGTTCGCCATTAGGTTTGAATGCCTCGATATTGTACTTTACGCCCTCCTTCAACTTTTTGTTCGGGCCTCGTTTCGTCCTTTTGCATGAAGATTTGCTCGATCCGGATGGCTGAAAGAAGAAAGATCGATTCGTTAATATATCTTTAACTCATTTAAAACATGCGATGATCACCTTGTTTGTTGTTTCAGGATCAACATGTTCTTCGTCGTAGTTCATGACTTCATCAATTCGGTCGTCGCGATCAAATATCATATCACCCTCTCCGGTGTTGTTTAGAAATTTGGAGCCGTCAAAATCTTCTTCATTCTGATCATCATCTGGCCCGCGTATGATATCGAACATGGTGTGTTCTCTCTCTCTCTCTGTCGGTATTGTCCGCCATAGCTTTTATTTAACTATGCCAAAAGAAATATAAAACAATTTAGTATAATCTCGAATACATCGTCTCGAATAATAGATATAATCTCGAATACATCGTCTCGAATAATAGATTTAATCTCGAATACATCGTCTCGAATAATATATAATATTGAATAGTACATCACTGGCTAGGCGCGGGCGGTGGACACCCAAAGAGAAGGAACCCTCACAGGATCATAGCTGAAGTGAGATCCCTGAAGAAGCTGCCAGGTATTGGAGAACCTGCCGCCCTCTAACGCAACCATGTAGCGATGGACGTGCTCGTCCTCCTCCCTGACACGACGACGTACCACCTCCGGCGGGGCCGGCTCCCTCCGCACCGAAACTGGCCCACGCGAACGCCACCAAACGAGATCAGGGTCGACGACGGGACCCGGGGCCGGGTTCCTCATCAAGCGGCGTGCCCCTCCAGGAAGCACCTCCCAGTGCCAGCCCGACGGAGCCCAGTCCCGGACATGGGTCAGCTGGACGTCGTCGCGGACGTGTCGACGGCGGGGATGCGGGCCGGGCATCGTCGACAACAAATACTAGCTATATGCCCGCAAAAATTAACATTTTTTTAATGATTGGATTTTGATAACTAAAATTTCTAACATTTCTATAACATTTCTAACAATGCTATATATAACTAACATTTCTAATATTTCTATAACTAAAAAAAAGAAAAATTTCTAACTTTTTTATAACTATTTCTATAACTAAAAAACAGAAAAATTTCTAACAATTCTAACTT